>BSEG01000013.1:6492500-8992500 GCA_036245055.1 Diospyros kaki
CCACAACTAGAACCCCTAATCTTCCAAGTTCCAACCACAGAGGGACAACCTTACTGTTCTTACTAACACTCTCCTCTTTTCATAAACAAATAAACCAAAAAAAGAGATAATAGTAAGCAATACAACTCTCAATGCTAGGTAGTAGCTGGAGACCTCGACGTATAAAGTGAAACAAGAGTTCCATCGGAGGTGAGTTCAAATATTGAACTGCAATCCTAAAAAAAATCTGGTACAATAAAAAGTGGCTTCAGTACAAGTATTTAATAGTTGGGCATACCTTGTTAATGGGTGTCTCATCAATCTTTGGTTGCATTCCAATAGAGGTTGTGTTTGCCAGGATCATTCCATCCTCTGGATGGAAACCATCCAAATCAGCAAGAGATAAAGCATCTCCTCCAACTGTATCTGCAAGTTCTTTAGCTCGATCTTGAAGAGAAACGTTGGGTTCAGAAGTCATTAATCTAAAAATAGAAATT
Source organism: Diospyros kaki (assembly GCA_036245055.1). Taxonomy (NCBI): domain Eukaryota; kingdom Viridiplantae; phylum Streptophyta; class Magnoliopsida; order Ericales; family Ebenaceae; genus Diospyros; species Diospyros kaki. The sequence goes on from BSEG01000013.1 coordinate 6,492,977, forward strand.
ATAATTATAGGAAATTAAGCAGTTTAATCAGCTTAACCTCACAAGATAACATAACTAGTAGGCCACATAGCTTTTTTTTGTTCATAACAAAATACAATATAGTTAAATGTAATGCAAAGCCAGGATCTAGAATCTAACCATATGTTCGGTTAGCAATCACAACCCTTGCTCCCTTTTGTCTTGCACCATAAGCAAGTGCCTTGCCAGCCCCACCAGCGCCAATGACAACAAACAATTTGCCAGCCAATGGTGATGGCGACAACCCACTTGTGTGATTTAGTCCTTTAAGAGAAAAAGTGGAGTTAAAAAGGGTACAAACTCTAAACAGAGAATCATTAGACTGGTAGAGTTCAGAAGAAACCTCGTAGTGCATTCTCAATAGCAGTAATAGCTCCAACATAGTCTGTATTATAACCAAATAACTTCCCATCACTTGAATTCCTGATAATGCAATTAACAGCTCCTATGGACTGTTATATGTCATCAAGAAGAAAGGGAATTGCACATGGCATTAAACAAGGTGAATAAATAAAGAACATTGAACTGCCAAATCAACTTCACCAAATAATAGTTCCAAAATAAGAGGTCACCAGGTACCTTGGCAACAGGGTCAACCTTGTCGCAGCACTTAACCGCAGCCTCTTTGTGAGGAATGGTAATACTGCACAAGAGTCAATTGCATTACTTATCTAAGACTAATTTGGGCAGAGTTTTTCACTTGGTAACATGTCCTGGAAAAGTAGGAAAAGATGTTTCATGAAAATTTTAGCTACTAGATAGAAAAGAACCTTAAGGAAATGAATTGTGGATCAAACAAGTACATAAGGAAGTAATAGTCATATTAAATAAATTCTGCTGCTATCAAATTTAATACTACACCTGAAACCAACAAAATCTACAGATGAGTAAGTCTGAAGAAAGTTTGCAACATTATCCACCAAAAAACGCAGATAAACTCCATTAAACCCAACTCTCTTGAATGCTTCGTTGTACAAAGCAGGAGACTTGCTATGGCTAACAGGCTTCCCAATAATGCCAAATACTTTTGTATCAGGTCCTATCTGTCTGAAATTATACAAATTCACCAAATCATCAATTGTTGGTTGCCCAGGTGCTGACACTTTTCCTGACTCGAGGGTACCAAACGTCAGATATCCCCCAAATTTGGGGCAAAGTATGCGTGACATCAAACCCCTTTCACCCATAACCAATCCTATTGTTGGGACCTGAAAATTATATCAGAAAAAATATAAATTAACCCAGACATGTGTGCAACATATGAAGTCTTGAAAGAAATGTAAGAACATATTTCTTATACATGAGATTATGAAAAGCTGGCATTACATGCATGCAAGTTCTAAAGAAAATAAATTATAACAAGATGACCAACATTTTGAACCCACTTACCCGGTTACAAGAGAGTAAAAAGGTGTTGGACGCTGAACTTGCATTAGGTTGGTGTATCATTATTCAAATCAATATTCTACAAGCAAATAGAGTAATCCATGATGACTAACCCCATCAATGTCTTGGTGAGATTTTTCTTTGACTTTATCCTTCCTACCATTTTTATTTATTTTAATTTTTGTTCTTTTTCAGCAACTTGAAAGAACATCACCGTTCTCTACATCAATATTATTTGTGCCAGATTAGTACTTCTACAATTCTAGTTTATAGGAAACAAAGTAGAAAACAAATACACCTTCATCTTTTTGTGTTAGAATGCAGTTTGACTGTTCACAATTAATGGATATCTCCTATCATCATTGACCTTATCCTAACAAGTAATTTAAGTTTTGCCTCAAGCTGCCAAACATTTTAGCATTACCAAATTTTGCAGATGCTTTTTTTTTCCCCCCATTTTGAATTACACATTCACATTAAAGATGGAAAATTATTAATCAACAAGAAACTCAAGATTCAATTCAGCCCATTCTGGTGCCTCTACTTCAGTATCCTGGATCCACACAACATATTTCTGGTAGAAACATGGACCTAACTCCTGAACTTAACAGCCTAAAACATATCCAGTCTAAAAGCTACTGAAGAACAATTGACACTACCATTTTAAACCTTAAAAGTCATTAAAAACTGACCTGTTCAGAAATAAGATTTTGCTTCCATTACTTAAAGCAAATAGCAAACATTGCTTTCCATTACATGTTTATATATCAAGAACAGTCTCAAACACAGCTCCATCAGATCTTCCATATCAGCATCATTGAAAGTATAAAAAAAGATAGTATTACTCAGATCTCAGCATGGAAAAAGTTAACAGGGCATTGGACACACAACACCACTTACGCCTCTTACTTGGCAATGAACAATTATTTGAAAAACACGTGCCACATCTGTGACATCCACAGCAGTTGTCGCAATCTTAACAATGTCAGCTCCAGCTGCTTGTATCCTCGCCACAAGGTTGCCAAGCTCCTCAATTGATGGAGTACTTTGATAGTTATGTGAAGAAACAATGACTTTACATTTTGCAGGCTTCTTATTGTGCATGGAACTATTGAACTGATGGGCAACCTTCAGAGGAACAGGCATGAAAGCTGGGATTTAGTCTTTGCAAGTCCAGTTGCACACCAAAAATGAGACAAGAAAAAGAAATCTCTTTAAAGAGAAGTACATCAAAGTACTTGGGTCTCAGAACACCAATGGAGCATTCAAACTCATGCTTATTCATATAAATATAAAAGGTGCTTCAGAATTATTTACATTCAAGAAATCTTGGCTACATCCAATTTCAACGTGTTTGGCACTAAGAAAAAGGGACAATGTATTTCCAGTCTGAGTTGTCTCTAAAGTAACCAATACCTGTTACTTATTTTGTATTCAAACAGAATGAAAGCTCTTTCTTACAATGTAACATACTTTTAAAGAACACCACAGGAATCCCCACCAAGCCCCACATCTCTGTCCACATATAAACACTGGGTGACCCTTTGAAGTATTAGGTGAGTCTGTCAAATTAGGATATCACTTCTTATGTTTTACAATCAAACTCAAGCTTCAAGCATATACTACCCCCGCCAAGCCTTCAGTTTCAAACTTCTTCATAATTGAGATACAACGAACATATCCTTCTTTTATTGTATTAATTAATTAACTGATTTACATATTTATTTGTTTTAGCTGTGGAGCAAAATGGTGGAACTGGATGCCTTTTGGCTTTTGTGACCTAGCTGAGGCACTCTCTACCCACATGTTTCAATTGTCTCAGTTACAAATACATAAGCAACCCAAGTATTCATTATCACTTCCATGTTATGACAAATGGATTAGTTATACCAATTACCTCAAACATTCCATGAGAAATTCTGGGGAAAAAACAACACCTACCACAAATATATGCAAGCTTCTCCATGCTACTTGAGTTTAAACACTAAATGCTAGTGGACATGAGCATGTTCAAAAGGAAGATCATAACAAAGGCATTCTGAGATTGTATCCAGAAAGAAATAAATATCAAGAAATTAAACTACATATGCCTTCAAATTGAGAAATGAATGGCCCCAAATTAAAATTCGAATGAACCTTATAAGTTATAACAGAAAAAGATAGCTAAGAAGGATGCAGTCAAGTTTGTGATATACACCATAGGAGGCTTACAGAAGATAAACTACATAACCATGCAGAGCAGCCATAGATTTTTTAATCAGAACCCCTATTCGGATAAAAGTACAAATCATGGACACTCTTAAGAACATTTATCTCATTTCCATTTGAAATCATCTTCAAATTTCACCAACTTAACATTTTTACGCACGAGCAAATAATAAATTTGAACTTTTGATATTTTCATAACAATTGGCCTCAAAGAGCATGATCTGAAAAAACAAACTTTTTAGAACTTAGTTTGTAACACAATCAAGACCAAATTTTGAAAGAAATCAACCTGAAGTTCAACATCAATGTAATCAGCTCCCAACTCCATGGCTAACTGAAGCGCATTCAATCGGCTGTTCTCATCACCGTCATATAGACCACCTTCCCATTTCGGTCTAAAAGAACATATGAAATCAGAAAATTTTCCACTGAAGGCTTTTGAAAGACATACAGGGGAATGAAATTATATGCCAATATCCAACAATAAGCATAGTAAACTTTTCTGGGATGAACAAAAAGTTGAAATGTTTCAAATGCTTCAAAGGTCACCGTCAAAATCCAGGTTATATTTCTAAATTTTAAAGATAATATTATGTGTATTTTAAGAGAGGGGATTTCCATGCAAAAAGGAATATATGGAAAAGCATCTGAAGCATTCTAGCAAGGTAATATAAGAAGTTAATGCATCAAAGGTCAAGTCTCGTAATATTATTCTTAAGTTCTTAGTTTACCAAATTAAAAAGGGCCAGGTATAAGCAGTTCGACAATCATGTTGCAGAAAAGAAAAACATTGCGCCTCCTAAGGGGGTGTTTGTTAATCAAGATATGAGATGGAAAAGCTAAGATATGGAATGCATTCCGGACTTCTATCATTTCTAATACGTTTGTTAAGCTTATCTGACCATTCTAGGGAAAACCATCTTGTAACCTCTTATTTTGATTTTTCAAGATATGCATCTCTCCCCCCCTTAAGATAAGTATATCTTGGTCTCTACATATAAGAAAAAAAATAACACCTGTGTCTTCTACTACATTCCAAAGAATTTAACAAATAATTTGATAAAAATCTTGAAATGTTTCCCAATCTTATCTTGACCATTCCATATCTTGATCCGAAAATAATTCCGAGCTTATCTTGATACTCCCTTATCTTGCTCATTTTAACAAATGCTACCTAAGTAAATAATAATAAATCTTTAAAAGCTAAACACGACAGTGACAAATTTACATTCCACCTTGGTCATTAGAATACAGAACAGAGCGGAAGCAGACCAGATTGAATCCAAAATTGTACACTAGAAGCCAAGTTTAGATTTGATTGCCAACCTGTAAGTAAAGAGAGTGGGCAAAGGACACCGTTTGATTAGGGTTTGGATGTCCTGACCAGGATTGAAGCTCTTCAAACTATCCAATCGAACCTCCACCAGATCAGCACCACTCAATTTTGCCTTTTCCATATAAGTCACCATCTGATCAACTGAGTCCGCCATCAACGGAGCACAGATCAGGGTTGAGTTCTTCCTAGTTCCCTCACTTTCCATTTTTACATCGACAGGGGCAACCTGTAATTTAGTTAATTCACCCAGTCGTATCAATCAGATTTCACAAATCTGTGTGATCGGTCAGAAAAACTTGAGCAAAATGGTATGAACTTATAGCAGCTTGGAATGAGAAAGTGACTTTTGGGACAGTGACACTCCTCCTTTCCCTACTTTTTCTCCAACAACCAAACCCGAAAAACAACTTTCTTAAATCTGTTAGGTTAGTGAGAAAACGTAAAGAAATGGAAAGCGATAAGACACAGAAAAACTCCCAACTCTTTTTCCCTATTCTTCGTGAGATCATCTCAACCACTAAACACGGAAGGGAGCAAATTCAACAAATCTGTTCGATTGATGAGAAAACCGTAAAGAAATGGAAAACGATGCAGTTAATAGCAGCAAGGAATAAACAAGTAATCTCCCTATTTTCTCCGAAACTGAACAGAAAACGAGCGAATTTAGCAAATCTGCCAGGTTGGCTAAGAGCAACGTACACGAATAAAAAAGGCCAAAACTACAACAGCAGCTCAGGATCATGTCCGGAAAAGGAAATAAAACTGCCTTGAACTTGAGGATTCCAATTCTTTTTCCCTTTCCCGTCCTATTTGTGCGTTTCTGGGAAACCAAACACGAGAAGAAAGTAGCGACTTACCCACTCCATTTGGCGTCGACGGCCGGAGACGAAAGAATGAAGTACGGAATGGGCAGCTTGTAGTTTCCCCCCCCCCCCCTCTCTCTCTCTCTCCCTCTCCTTCTCCGTCTTCTTCTTCGTCTCTCTATATCTATCTATCAATGTTTATATTTATATGCATTCAGGCATGTACGCCCACAAAACGCGGGGCCTGGGGGATTGATTGCGGCGGTTGGTGGCACCTGTTGGGGCTAAAAGATGATGCCAACGTGCCATCCAAAGCCCCATGCGTGATGTACCTAATATTTCAATAATTAGCCGAAGTTTGGTGAAATTAATGCGACACCTTCAGCCTTTAAAGCTCAGGTTAATGCGGCATAACATTAACCTTAAGGAAAGGAGATGACTGAATATGATATTGATATATAAATATAAAATTACCTCATTATTTTAGTTTTAAGTTTTTAATAGAATTTACAATTAAACTTTGTCTATTGATTTAATAATTCAATTTAAACTAATTTTAGTGTTGAAAGTGCAGCTTCTATTTACAGAGGAGCGTTTAACCCGACAGTTCCACGCAATTAAGATGATATAAAAAGACTTCAGATTTAAATGCACTACCAACGAATTGGGACTGAGCGTAGCTGATGGCTGATGGCTGATGGCTGATGGCTGATGGCTGAGTGGTGGGAAGCATGGTACAGGCCCACTTTAGTTGAATAATAATAGTGAGCATCATGCCAAAGGAGTACAAAAGCATTTAGTTCTCCTTGTTCCGACTGTGGAAAGTGGAAACCATTAGTCCGCAGAATATAGTACACGTGGAGCAAGAATCAAAGTTTCAGTTCCCTTTCGGATAACATCGGTTTGATTGATTATTTTTTTATAAAAAAAAATAATTATTTTTTATTTAAATTTTAATTTTTGAGATGTCTGGTTGATTAAAATTTTTATGAAAAAATCCACCAACCACATAGTTGGTCTTCCTCTTCCACTACTGCCCATCAACAGAGAAGAAAATGATCAATCAAATTTGACGGCCATCTATGACTTGCATAACATAAGCGACGACAATAGCTTGGGCGATAATTAGAGAATACGTAGGCGACGACTATCGACTGAGATGTAAGTAATGACAAAGGCGTGAGCGATAACTAGAGAAGACAAATGGACGCATTGCAAGAGAAAGATAGAAGGTTGCGATGCAAGGGTGGCGATTCAACAGTGCGAGTTGGTGGCAATGATGAATGATGACTCGACCGGCAATGGCTATGACAATAGCGATTGTGGCTAGGCGACGACAGTGATTATGGCTAAACTTGCTGGGTAACAACAGACCAACTGCCTAATTAGTTAATTACTTTATGTATGTATATTTGATTTATTTTTTGAATATGTATAGTTAATTATTTTATGTAGTTGATTATTGATTTGTATATTTGATTATTGATTATTTGAATGTGTGTATGTGATTATTTTCATGAAAAATAATGGCAATCAAACATTAAAAGTTAGAAAAGTATAACAATTTCTAAGTAAAAAATTAATTCAATCAAACACCTTCAATTAATAGTTTTTTTAGAATTTAATTCTAAATAACTTAATTATCTAGAAAATATTTTCCTTCCATACAAATTTTATGCTTGCAATCAGACAATGAAAGGAAGCAATTACAGAGTCAGAAGACCATCACAAGCAAGCAAGCATTACATGATCACACCAAAATTTCATCAATCTTGAGCAACCTTTTATTTGTAAAGAAACCAAACCATTGACAGCAATCCAAGTTCCATATAGCTAGTAGTCAAGGTTTCAAACGATTTTAAGTGCACAACTACTAGTTCACATGGCTAATCAACCCTGCAGTCCGATGATGCCTGTAAAAGACAATGACATATACCGATTGGTAAAGAGAGCAATAGACTCTATATAAGAATGAACCCAGCAATATGTAATCAAGCGCGAAATATATATGAATGGATTTAATCATGAAATGAGTGTGACGTAAACTTTGAAAGGTATAAGGAACTTAAGAGGTTTACCACATGCAAGCCTTTTGTCAGCATTTCCAGTGCTTTTGCTGAGTTCATGGCCACTTGAACAAAAAAGATGTAGCACTTTTAGAATCCTGCCTGAAGAATAGAACAAAAAAAGAAAGAAAATCAAATGTGATGGGCAATGTGATTTGAATGTAGTCACCTGCTCTTCAATTGGATATGGCTAATCACTAACCATAATAAAGGTAAGATGACTGGCTTCTTTCTTCCCTAGTCAATGAAGTCATAAGATAGATTCTTGTCTGCTCAACTCATCTCACCAATACATCAAAAATGTTTCAGCTAGCAAACATACAACTTTCTAATCCATAGTAACATGTAAGATAGATTTTATCTATTATGAAGACTATCTTCATAATAGATATAACCAAATAAGTCTACATCTTCATCTTGAGATCACACTTCTTATCCAAGGCTTCCTCTTGCTTCCTCCTTCAAAGATAAAGACTGTTTGGGAAGGTGTTGTGGAGATATATGAGAAGAGATTGACCCCTTGAAAAAGGCAGTTGTACTAAGTTAATACTATAAGCTTACGTTGATTAAAAACATCCTCATGACTCCTTACCTATATGTATGATGTCTCTATTACTACCCCTATGTTGTTGCCAATGGGTTGGAAAAGATGTATAGAGATTCTTTATAGAAGGGTATAAGTGAGGAAATCAAGCAGAGCATGTTATGTGCTTGAATGCAGAATAATAGCCTGTTGCCAATGTCAGGCGATTGCATTTTTTGGAATTGGGATTTTTAGTAAGTGGTTATTAAGATCTGGTTTTGATAGGGATGGCTTGCAGAGGGTAGTTGAAAATAAGTAGAATTGCCCTTTGGGTAGTTGACATTACTCCTCTTGTAAACGCATGTTATGGTGGATGAATATCGAGCCATGGAACCCTCAAGGCATAGATTAAGTGGTTGGGTCATAATAAACCGAGATTTGTACTAGTAGGTCATGGTTCGATTACTTTCTCTACGCAGTGAGGCAAAGTCTCCACCTGCGATTTACCTCATCTGCTGAAATCAATGACACGAGCGATGAGAGACTGCGCAAGGACAGTAATCTCAATATCCGACCATGGACATGATTTCTTGGTTTGGTTCTTTTCATATGAGCTTAGGTAATGGGGTGCGATTTTGGGCATGAAATAGCTACATTCTCCCTCTGCAGTTTTCACAATAATAAATTAACATATATGTAATCAACAACTAAAAGCTCAATCATCCCTTTGCATTTAATTAATTGATGTTTAGGTTCATTAGAGAAAGCAATCTATTAGCATTCACCTTCTTTATTCATGCATTCCACTTAAACACAACATAACATAATTTTGCGCATCAAAAATCAGATATTAACTGGAATAAAGACGCAACCCAAAAATTCACTACTAGTTACTCATCAAGAAAGAAAAAACAAAGAAAATGCATTGCTAACCATTAAAGTCAATTAATGTACCCATTCCCAAATCATCAGGGTCAGCATGGACAACAAGAACCCTTCCAATGATGGAATGTGCTCAAGTGAGAGGAATCTGCAGAAACCAAATTGCCAAAAACCCATATCATATCCCTTATAACATGTCTTCCTGGTTCGCATCTTCCTCGTCCTCTTCATCCAAAAAAGTAGTCACATATTGGTGCTTGGTAATTTGAGAATGAGATTAGCAAATTGTGTTGTAATTGATGAGGCTAGGTTTTGCTTTTTCAAGATCCAAAGATGACATCGGAACCCAAGCTTTCTTGCACAACGCGAAAATAAGGGACGGGAAGTAGATTCATTTCTTATTAACTCTGCCCAGGGCAAAGGCCATTATTTGGCCAAATATCTGGTCTTCAAAATTTAAATCATGGCTTTTTCACGAGTGCATAGAGCAATTGCATCTGTTGAGGGTAGATTTTTGTCATGTGAGATGAGGGAACAACATTGTAGGCGAGGATGTAATGAAAGATCTTAAGCTTAATGTTAAGCTCATTGTGCAACACCATGTTGTTGAGGGACTATTGTGGTGGAATTTCATCAATGCAATAGAAGTGGGTAACGTTATTCCAATCCGCGATATTAGGCACGTTTGACTCGACATCTACTTGAAAGAAATGTTGGATATCTATTGGGCTGAATGGTACCCATACTCCCCAAACATAGATATGGAAAGCGTGTTCCTTGTCTTCATCTTCAATGTTGGGGTTGAAGTTGGCAATAAACTTGCGCATCGCTAATAGGTAGATCTTATGTGGTTTAGCACAGAATTTGTCTCACTTCTTAGTTTGTATCACTTCGGGAACTCCGATTTGTTCAATGCTAACCATATCGACTTCCCTTTCCTGATGGAATGGCCATGTGCCAATTATGGTTGCTCATTCCTCAGCATGGGGCGTGAGGTAGGTTTGGTACGATTTTGCTACGAGTCGTGCCCTTTTGGACACATTAGAACTTTGAACTATGGCTTTGCCATTGCTAGAAACCAATACATGTCGGGTCTTTGGTGGCATTATTGCTCCTAGAATGTACCTACAGGTGCCAAAAACCCCCTACTTAAGTAATCACATCCCCAAACTAATAGTGCAAGTTGTAGGGGAAACATTAAGTGGGACATTTTATGAAACACCTTGTATGCATACTACATATACACACATGAAGTAGGACATAAACGATGCTTAAATCTGCAAAAACAAAACCCGTATTCCATCCATCATACATGTTGACATTCAATCATGTCGTACTTAGACTAAGAACTAATAACAAGGCAAAGCTTTCCTAAAGCATAAATTTTGCAAAATACATACCTTCTTAATCTGACTAAGCAATGGGATCACATGCGTGAGTTGTTGTGATTGGGCAGTGAAATATCAGTTTCTCCAAATGGATGATGCCTTAGAAAGGAGAAGAATGGTTTGGGATATTAGGATTTAGAGATAGATTGGGAGAATGAGGAGTAGAGCTTCGACGAAGGGTCAATTTTTAAACCGACCCTAACCGCGAACATGTCACAAAATGCTTGTCGTGGGAAGAACATGAGGCATGGATAATTCTGTGCCTTGTGGCCTTGCTGCGACAGCTTGACCCTTCAAGGCAACGAGCCACATATAGGTTTGTGGTTGCGATCTTGTCGCGTCAATGCGTGAGCCACAGATAAGGCTATGGCTTGCGGTCATGCTGTCGTAAGACTACGAGTTGCAGCAAACTCTGGCTTGAGGCAACAACCGCGACCTTCAGAGAAGTCCGATCAAACTTTATTATTATTGGAGATATCGGATAAAGTCCAATCGTATGATGAAGTCAATTTCATTGTATGATGAAGGATGATCGATAAAAAATGATAAGGGTTTGGTAGATGAAATGAAATCTAATTGAAGTTTATCCTATGATGAAATGAAGTTTGATCCGACTTCATAATAGGAAACAGTATGATCGGACTTCAGCAAATAGTCCAATAAAGTTCAATCGGGCTTTAGTCAATATCTCCGATCAGACTTCATGATCGTATGAAGTGATATCCAATGTCTTATATGAAGTCCAATCGGACTTGAACATCCTCTTATGATGAAGCCCAATTGGACTTGATCCTTTGATGAAATGAAGTGCAATCAGACTTCATAGTAGGATAAAGTCTAATCGAACTTCAGCCGATATCTCCGATCGGACTTTATGATCGTATGAAGTGATATCCGATGTCCTAAATAAAGTCTGATCGGACTTGAAGATCCTATGATGAAGTCCGATCAAACTTGATCTTATGATAAAGTCTGATCAAATTCCATCTAATCTCATCCACAAATAGTTTATTCTTGCGGCATGACCATTATTAATTATTTATATTAACATTAATATTATTAATATTAATAATAATTTATTATTATTATTATTATTAGAGTAAATGCATAAGGATAATTTTCAATTTTATCTTCAAAAAGAATTGGAACATCCATACTAAGACAAAGTTTTATGGAGAAAAAAAAAAAAGCATGTCATGATGATGCATTTGTCCCTGTCGTGCATCTAAGAACAAGAAATTTATTTAAGCAGATATGTATAAAAGAAATGACCTTATGAAGGAGATTAAGGAGCCAAATATGGGACCACCCCCTTGCTCTTCCACACACACACACAAAAACTGTATTGTAATGCTCGTATAGCCCCCTAGAGTGCACTCATGGCTCCTCTACCTAAAGTACCTAAAGCCTTCCTCCGAACATATTGGAACCCAAGACGTATTCTACATTCTGCAATGGAAACTATAAATAACATGAATTATTATTATTGGAGCAAACAATGATCATCATAAGAAACTTGTATTGGGGTTGGATAAGACTACCTCCTATTTACAAAAGTATATTGAGGAAAAAAAATTTCACCATCATCAGTGAAAAAGTTCTACACTAGACTATCAAATATGCTGCTACTATGTTTATACAAATAAAATGCAATCTGCATCCGAAGGGTTCTGAAATCCTCCTTCGTCTGATGGGACACCCATTAATCCTCTGTGTGCCTCTAGATGTCCTCGATGTACTTTATTATGTAGCAACCGCAATTGCTCCTATATTATTAATGAAAAAATTTATTGTCAAAGTATCAAATCACAACATTTTAATGTTTTCAATTCACTATAATTTTTTAATTAAAATGATGCAATACTCATCTAGTTGCTGAGGTAGAGGCACCATCAACAGATGAAGAATCTCCACCTCCCATTCTTTGTATGGATGCGGAGGTGTCGAAGTATGCTCATAATATGGACTGCGCATCAAGAGAATGGGTAGGAGGCTCACCAATGCCTTGATGGATTCAACCCTTGACCTCTTACTGTTGTCGGACAATGACATAGAGTCGTATATCACTACTTTCCTTTCTTTCAAGTAGATTTTTGCAAGGACCCAATGCTCATTCCGTATAGTACATGGGAGCAACACTTGCATGTAATAAATTACGTTAAATGTGACAGACCACATTGATCAATAAAATGAAATGACAATTACGTAGTCAATGGTCCACCAAGGGAAATGATTGTCAATTGTCCCCGAGACAAAACCTGCCCATTCTTTAGGGACAATCACCTTATGAGGCGCAAAAACCCTCCTGGCGCCATTGTATTTCTCACTCCACAATCTTTGCATATACGCTTGGAAGAAAATGTTTTATATTGATCATAAACAAACGAAAAAAATACAAAAGCAACAAAAAAACGAGTAATGTAATGTGTGTTCAACACTCACAAAAAGGGAAGTCGACATAACTGAGTAGTTTTCATCATGTACAGGACTAAACTGTGTAGCTCTTAACTGTCGGAGGCAACACAAATAGTTGTTAATGTGATGCGCCTCCAACCATGTCGTCTCGTCTTCTATCGAACGGAGGTGACTCGGCAATAGATGGAGTATGTGTCCTGTGACACGCCTACAATAAGCAAGAATTATTACAATGGTCAAAATGTATTATTGATGTAAATAAAAAAGATATTGCCTATTTATATTTACTTAATTTCATCTTAAGAGCGTATGTACTTGGTGTAGCCATTAAGGAAGTTAGGATCATTGTCCCTCACTTGCTCAGGGTGATGCTCCACTACTTCCTCTACTATTTGCATCACCTTAAGTGCTAGACTGTTCGGTGGGGGAACATGTTCTCCAATCCCTTCCGCTCTCAACGGTACCACCGTCTCCAAATTGTTTACCAAGGGCACTGTCCCCACATCTATGACCTCCGTAATGACATCCTTCTTGATCCTCTTCCGTCGAGTGGGATCAGTGTATGGTGGACAACAAAATTAGGATGGCAATCGATCTCTAACAGTACATCCGTTCACCCTAACCACTTCATCCTGCAACTCAAAAAAAATTTACCAATAAAATATAGTTGTATTAATTGATATGTAAACTTATCAAAGTGAATTTGGAGCTTACGACAAATGAAGATGTTCAATCCTCCTCCTCATAAACACGATCAGGATTGATCGTATCACCACCATCTTGTTGATATTGAAAGCCATCTCGACTCTGATCGTCACCAACATCAATGTGATCTGGGGAAACTGGAATACTCGAGATGAGTAAAATAGTTAATAGGGTTGCCTAGTTCCTCTCTAATCGCCTCACTCGTGTGTCCAAACTCTGCAACAACTCAAACACCTCAGTCAGCATCCCGGTGATTTGTAAAAGGTAAAAAGTACAAATCAAAAACATTTACAAACAAACGATTAGGTTTCGTATAATGAAACACATTACTATAATAATCATACCCCAACCTTATTTTGCCCATGTTTTTTTACTCGAAGGGAGTCCTGCCTCATGCCTAACCTTTGATCTCTTCTCTCTACGCACGAACTCCTCCTCTTCCTTATCCTCATTATCCGTTCATTCCTTGTCTAAACTACTTGACTCTTCCTCCCCACCCACCCTACCTGGGTCCATATCCTTGTCTAACACACCTGTCTCCTCATCCCTACCATCCCTACCTCTACTTGCCTCATCATCATCGTCCCTCCTCTACCCCTATGCTTATGGACGTCGACACCAATGGAGTGCAGAGGGTTAAAAGACCTCCAAAAATTCGTTTGTCGCTCTACATCAGTAGGTTCGAGAGTTATACTTGATCCTCGTGCCTATAAAAAATTTATTATTTAGACAGATAGTATATAATAAAATGTTGAATGAAATTAGGTGATGTTACACACTTACATTTATAAGGCATTCAACATTATTTGTTTTGGACGTTTTTTTAGATAACCACTTCCTGCACCTAGGAATCGTGGCTAGATTGGGTAGTTTTATAGCCCACTTACTCTCAATCCATGGAAATGTCTCAATTAACCACCACTATAGAGAGAAAAAATTTTAACATTTAAATAACATAACAAAACAAACGTTCAATTAGTATACACAAATCAATTACTGGTTGTATTTGAAACATCTAAACAAAACCATACAGGTTTATTTTCTTCTCAACCTGACTAGCATCTTCTTATCGCTAGTTGTCAAATAAAGGTAATGTAGACCCTGACTATAGGTGTACGTTCCCCAAGAGAACGACATAAATGCTTCTTAATCCTTTATCAAAGTCCAAAGGAAATACACAAAATGAGCTCGCTTATCGTGGCCCAATAATATCATGTTCACAACAGTAAGGTAACCCAACTTCAATACATCGTCTATAGCCAGATCATGTATGGTATTCAATAGTACCTTGATGTCATCCCCAGACACAACCCTTTGCTACTGTGGGAATAGTCACCCCTGTAAACTATCATCACCAACGGACCTCACTTGTAAGATTTGTTTATCGATTGAGCCAAAATGGAGTCCACTAATAAGGATGAACTCTTGCTTCCTATGCCTATATGCCACACCACCAATCTTGAACCACATTTCATCGTGACAGGCACTAGAAAATGTCATCCTTTATAAACAGAACTTAATGAATCAATTATGATGCACTCATTTGGAGGGACAGGGGGATCTGCATGAAATGTCCTAGTGGGCTCTTCACAAATTTATCCAACATCCCATAATGGGTGAGAGTCTCACGAACTGGCCCAAGTTGGTGGATCCCACAGTGAGTAGCAGCACGTGTTCTGGGCAATAGTACCTGACTATGGTGAACATAAGTAAATTACCTAGTGGGCTACTGCTCGAGGTGGTGATGTTGCTCGTGGTGTGGTGGCTCGCGGCGGTTTGGCAATTCGCAGTGTGATGGTGGCTCATGGTAGTAGCACAACGGTTGCACTTTGGGTCTTATGGACACAGATCTAATCGGGCTTCACGACTGTGGGATTTCAAATATGTTGGGGATTGTTTTGTAATGGCTAGGGTATTTTGGTCTTTGTAATGCTGATGTCAAAATGGTCACTTTCTCAATTCGATCATCTTTTTGGTAACCTAGTTTGTACATTTAGCAAGGTTCGCTTATAAATTATAGTGTCAGGACTTGCAGGCATCATTGCATTTATTCTGCTTGTTGCAGTAGGCTTCAAATGATGGGGACTAGTACTGTTGTTGCACTTGGGCATACTTCAAATGTTGTTTTCGAATTGCCTCGAGGGCATGGTACAATGGTAAAACATTTGAAGTTTTACATAGAGTATCGGGATTCAAATCAATACGGCGACTTAGAAGGTAAAATTATTACTAGAAGATAGCATTTAAGTGGAATACATTAGTAAAACTGGAAAACAAGTCCCACATGAACTGCGTCGGAGGTCCAACTCTGAATGTATATAAACTGTATCTGCATTCAAATTTATATGGCAGTGCATCAAGGGAAAAAGTTATTCGCTCCTGTGGATTAGTCGGACAAAGATCAAACACCCTAGGTTAAATTAAATAAAAAAATGGTTTTGGAATTGCAAGTACAAATGGGTGAGTTGGTTGTTTGACGTTATACACTTTCAGGGTTTTTACTAGTTTTTGGTTTTAATTTTATTTAAGCTTTTTATGTTGGTTTTTATTTTTATTTAAAATATAAAAATAAAAGCATAACATGATATTTTATTTTATTTTTCTCTTACACCTTCATTGCTGGCAACGGGATGAAATGCCAATTCATATTTATTTTGGTTTCTTAATTAACTACTAGTGGATCACCCGTGCGATGCACAGATATCGTAAGAAAAAAAAATCGTTAAAGTGAAAGTTGTATATTTTAGTAGTTACAATAAATAAAAATCAAAATAAAAAAGTAAAAAATAAACAAAATAATCATGTTACAATCATGAGAATACAACAAAAGAATTACAAATTTTGAAAGACTTCCTTATATGCATTCAAGGGTAGACGAACAATTAAAAGCACATAACTCTATCCTGAAACCATGTAAAAAATAAACCTAAATTAACATGTAATACAATAAGCAATGTGTAAAAAAATATAAAAATTACACGATAACAGGAAAAAAAAAAAGAATAAACGATAACCAACCTCTTTATCATAAAATATGCATTCAAGGGTAGACGTTTTTTTCTAGATTTTTATGTATATTTGTTTCATATGTGCGTACCACACGAACCCTCAAAACCTAATTTTTCTTAGTTGCATTCACATCACTCACTTGACAAAATAGTGGTGCCATGTTACACCCAAAAACCAAACTCGGTAAAAAAATATGATTAAAATTTACTAAATAAAAGTAAAAAAGAAGAAAAAATTTGAGAAGAAGAATTGAGGAAGGAGAAGAGAAGAAATGGAAGAGTTGAACGGGAATGGAGAGAAAGAAGAGAGAGAGATATTCGCTTTCTTTTATTAATTTCTCTTCCTTCAATTTTTCATATTTCTCTCAATTTATCAAATCACATGTCACCATTAAGTTTCATTTTTTCTCACGTTTTGCCACACAATCCGAATCTTACTCACTTAACATAATTTTCAAAACACAAATTTAATTTGCATTTAATTTCCCCAAGTCCAACATATAGCACATCTTTGGAGTAGATCAATGTGAAAAAGGAGAATTAAATAAATGATAATAATTAATTAAGTTGAAAAATAAAATTATGATATTTAAAATTATAAAAAAATAAATTTAAATTAATTAAATTGTATGTAAAATAAAGATAATTTAAATAATCAATTAATTATATAAATGATAATAATCAAAATTTCAAAATTGATTATCCATACATGACTTTACATATTTCTTTTATCAATTAATTACCACATTTAAGACAGGTCAAATTTTTAAGGAAGCAACCAAAAAAAATAAAGTTAAAAAATAAAATTATAACATTTAAGTTATATATAAAATTATAATATTTAAAATTATAAGAAAATAAATTTAAATTAATTAAACTATATATAAAATAAGAATAATTAAATAATTAATTAATTATATAAATGATAATAATCAAATTTTCAAAATTGATTATCCACACATGACTTTACATATTGCTACAATCAATTACCACATTCCAAATATGTCAAATTTTTAAAAAAGTAACCAAAAAAAATTATAATATTTAAGTTATATATAAAATTATAACATTTAAAAATATAAAAATAAATATAAATTAATTAAACTATATATAAAATAAGGATAATTTAAATAATCAATTAATTATATAAATAATAATAATCAAATTTTTAAAATTGATTATCCATGCATAACTTTACATATTTCTCTTGTCAATCAATTACCACATTTAAGATAGATTAATTTTTTTAAGAAAGCAACAAAAAAATAAAGTTAAAAAATAAAATTATAACAATTAAGTTATATATAAAATTATAACATTTAAAATTATAAGAAAATAAATTTAAATTAATTAAACTATATACAAAATAAAGATAATTTAAATAATTAATTAATTATATAAACGATAATAATCAAATTTTCAAAATTAATTATACATACATGAGTTTATATATTTATCCTAACAATCAATTACTACATTTAAGACATGCCACATTTTTAAGAAAGTAACAAACAAAAATAAAGTTAAAAAATAAAATTATAACATTTAAGTTATATATAAAATTATAACATTTAAAATTATAAAAAAATAAATTTAAAATAATTAAACTATATATAAAATAAAGATAATTTAAATAATCAATTAATTATATAAATAATAATAATCAAAATTTTAAAATTGATTATTCATACATGATTTTACATATTCCTCATAGTAATCAATTATCACATTTAAAACATGTCACTTTTTTAATAAAGCAAAAAAAAATAAAATAAAGTTCAAAAATAAAATTATAACATTTAAGTTATATATAAAATTATAACATTTAAAATTGTAAAAAATAAATTTAAATTAATTAAACTATATATAAACTAAAGATAAAATAAAAAATTTACTTCACAGTCAGTATTTGACGGTATTACCTAATATCTCAAAATTTCTCCTGATTTAAAAAAATCTCATTTTTTATAATTTATTTTAATTAAAATTTTATGTTAATATTTAAAAATTAATAATATAAAATAGATCTTGACTCTTCATATACCAGCTTGATTACACATTTTTTAAACACTATTTAGCAATAAAAAAACCATTTACATGTTTTAAAATTATACGTTTTTTACAAATCTAGAATTAATTAATGGCTTAAAAATTTTATTTCTGATAAATAAAAAAATTAAAAAGAACATAATAAAATATCAAAATAGTAACTAAAAATGTGCAGAAAAAAAATTTCACAGCTGTATTGTTATAATATATATAGATTGCCATGGCAGATAGGACTCTCAAATCAGATCTAGAAATTGTCCAAATTGGGTTCTGTATTAGAATCGCAAATTTCTCAAACTTCGTTCTTTGAAGTCAAGGAAGAGGAGAGCAGCAAAACACAGAGCAGTCAAGCAAGCAGCTGGTAGCCATGTCCTTCAATTCAAAGCTCACCTTTCTTTTCAAGTAAATATATCACTACTTCTAACATGCTCGTGAAACTCATGAAGAAACACGAATGGTCACGAAAAAGACAAAAAGTAATAATGATCCATTAATGAAAATGAGATATCCCAAGTAATTGGCACAAAAAGGTTGTTGAGTTGAGTTCAGAGCTGGCCCTATAACAAGGCCAGCAAGCGGCCGCATGGGGCCCCAAATTAGGAGGGTTCCAAATTTTAAAAATTTGTTATTTATATATATTTTTATTTTTTAATAATAAATATTTTATTAAAAAATTAAATACAAAATATAATTTGATGAAAATATCAAATAAAATCTGTTGAAAATTTTTTTAAAGTTAATTATTTTATATACACAATTGATCAATTCATTTCTTCACTTTGAAATAGGTTTGAGTAATTTAGAATATATGAAAAAACAAATTAGATTTCTATGCAATTTTAAGAAATTAAAATCAATGGATGAAGATATTTTAAAATAATATTGTTTGAATCTTAAAAATGTTCTTAAATTTGATAGACTTTCTGATATAGATGGTTTAGATTTATTTTTAGAATTAAGAGTGTTAAGAAAAACTTTTTAAGAGGAAAAAAACAATACATTGAAAATTCTTCACTACATCAAGATAATCGATTATTTTCCAAATGCATATATTGTTGCTTATAGAATATTATTCACAATTCTAACTTCAGTGATTTCTGCTGTAAAAAAAATTTTAAAATTGAAATTGATAAAATCATATTTGAGGTCAACTATATCGCAAGAAATATTAAATGGATTAATTATATTATCCATTGGACATAGTTTATTAAATAAACTTAATTATAGAGATTTAATTAACAATTTTGTATCTCAAAAGGCAAGAAAAATTAATTTTACATAAAATTGAATATAATTAAACACATATTTATGGAAAAAAATGTGCTCATTATTAGTAAACTTTATCTTTTTAATATTATCAGTTTAATACTTTATTTTGTTTTCTTCTATAAGAAAATCAAAAATGTATAGTTTTTTACTCGAGTTACACTGCCCGTCTTAGAGTTTAAAAAATAAATTAATTTTACTTTTTTTTGGTTTATTGTAATAGGTTGTTTAGCATTTTTTAATCTCTGAAATATTATATTTTAATTAAAAATTTACTATCATTAAAAAATTATTAAATTTTGTAGTTGATTGAACTTCAATTTTTTTTTAATTTAATAACATGATAAAATTTTCTAGTAAAAAAATATATTATTATTTTTTTATAAAAAAAATTAATACTCATAAGAAGGTCTCGATAAATTTTTTTGCCTGGAGCCCCCAAATTGGTTGGGCCAGCTCCCTTGAGTTTAGTTGAATCAATAAAAAATGAGACCCAAAAAAAGGGCTATTACATAACTCAAAGAGGGAGGAATCAGTTCACATCAAATTGGGAAATTGAAGCAGTTTGTATAGGAGATTTTACATGTGAACCTCGTTCTTCAGTATCTTGCCATAATTTTCCTGAAAAGTTCCTTTGGTGCTGCAATTAGGAATAAAATGAAGCCACGAGAGGAGAAGGAAAAGCAAAAGTAGTTAGAGCCACTTGCCAATGATGGCTGTACAAGACAAGCTAAAACTTAAAAAGGCAGTTCTAATTTGTCATACCAGGCAATCCTGTAAACCTCTCAAATTGTTCATAGGCCTGCCCAACGAACATCTCAGTCCCGGAAACAATTTTGGCTCCAGATTCTTCAGCTTCCCGCAGTAATCTTGTGATTTTGGGAGTATAAACAGCATCAAACACCAGTGTATATGGTGTTAGGGCTTCCTGCAGAACACAGGAGTATGTATGTAGTTTGTCACGGAATTAATCTGCCAAAGGAGAAATTTTGTTCGCATTACAGGTGAAAGCATTACCCAAAGAAACTAAGATTACAGTAGTAACCTTATTTTTCAGCACTGCCTGACTCCAAAATGTCTTTTCAAAGACCAAAAAAAAAAAAAAAAGTATCCCCAGTGTACAAGGCTCTTGTCTTTGTGAGGGTTGCAGAAAGATCATTTTTATAAAAAAAAACCTCACCCTTGCTTCTTTTTTCTTTTTTCTTTCTTTTTTTTTTTTTTTTTTTTGAGCAAAGGAGTTTCCACAACTAGAACCCTAGCACAGAGGAACAACCTTACTGTTTTTACTAACACTCTCCTCTTTTCATAAACAAATAAACCAAGAAAAGAGATAATAGTAAGCCATACAACTCTCAATGCTAGGTAGTAGATGGAGACCTCGATGTATCAAGTGAAACAAGAGTTCCATGGGAGGTGAGTTCAAATATTGAACTGCAATCCTAAAAAAAATCTGGTACAATAAAAAGTGGCCTCAGTACAAGTATTTAATAGTTGGGAATACCTTGCTAATGGGTGTCTCATCAATCTTTGGTTGCATTCCAATAGAGGTTGTGTTTGCCAGGATCATTCCATCCTCTGGATGGAAACCATTCAAATCAGCAAGAGATAAAGCATCTCCTCCAACTGTATCTGCAAGTTCTTTAGCTCGATCTTGAAGAGAAAAGTTGGGTTTAGAAGTCATTAAGCTAAAATAGAAATTATAATTATAGGAAATTAAGCAGTTTAATCAGCTTAACCTCACAAGATAACATAACTAGTAGGCCACATAGCTTTTTTTTGTTCATAACAAAATATAATATAGTTAAATGTAATGCAAAGCCAGTATCTAGAATCTAACCATATGTTCGGTTAGCAATCACAACCCTCGCTCCCTTTTGTTTTGCACCATAAGCAAGTGCCTTGCCAGCTCCACCAGCACCAATGACAACAAACGATTTGCCAGCCAATGGTGATGGCGACAACCCACTTGTGTGATTTAGTCCTTTAAGAGAAAAAGTGGAGTTAAAAAGGGTACAAACCCTAAACAAAAAATCATTTGACTGGTAGAGCTCAGAAGAAACCTTGCAGTGCATTCTCAATAGCAGTAATAGCTCCAACATAGTCTGTATTATAACCAAATAACTTCCCATCACTTGAATTCCTGATAATGCAATTAACAGCTCCTATGGACTGTTATATGTCATCAAGAAGAAAGGGAATTGCACATGGCAGTAAAAAAGGTGAATAAATAAAGAACATTGAACTGCCAAATCAACTTCACCAAATAATAGTTCCAAAATAAGAGGTCACCAAGTACCTTTGCAACAGGGTCCACCTTGTCGCAGCACTTAACCGCAGCCTCTTTGTGAGGAATGCCAATACTGCACAAGAGTCAATTGCATTACTTATCTAAGTCTAATTTGGGCAGAGTTTTTCGCTTGGTAACATGTCCTGGAAAAGTAGGAAAAGATGTCTCATGAAAATTTTAGCTACTAGATAGAAAAGAACCTTAAGGAAATGAATTGTAGATCAAACAAGTACATATGGAAGTAATAGTCATATTAAATAAATTCTGCTGCTATCAAATTTAATACTACACCTGAAACCAACAAAATCTACAGATGAGTAAGTCTGAAGAAAGTTTGCAACATTATCCACCAAAAAATGCAGATAAACTCCATTAAACCCAACTCTCTTGAATGCTTCGTTGTACAAAGCAGGAGACTTGCTATGGCTAACAGGCTTCCCAATAACGCCAAATACTTTTGTATCTGGTCCTATCTGTCTGAAATTATACAAATTCACCAAATCATCAATTGTTGGTTGCCCAGGTGCAGATACTTTTCCTGACTCGAGGCTACCAAATGTCAGATATCCCCCAAATTTGGGGCAAAGTATGCGCGACATCAAACCCCTTTCACCCATAACCAATCCTATTGTTGGGACCTGAAAATTATATCAGAAAAAATATAAATTAACCCAGACATGTGTGCAACATATGAAGTCTTAAAAGAAATGTAAGAACATATTTCTTATACATGAGATTATGAAAAGCTGGCATTACATGCATGCAAGTTCTAAAGAAAATAAATTCTAACAAGATGACCAACGTTTTGAACCCACTTACCCGGTTACAAGAGAGTAAAAAGGTGTTGGACACTGAACTTGCATTAGGTTGGTCTATCATTATTCAAATCCATATTCTACAAGCAAACAGAGTAATCCATGATGACTAACCCCATCAATGTCTTGGTGAGATTTTTCTTTGACTTTATCCTTCCTACCATTTTTATTTATTTTAATTTTTGTTCTTTTTCAGCAACTTGAAAGAACATCATTGTTCTCTACATCAATATTATTTGTGCCAGATTAGTACTTCTACAATTCTAGTTTATAGGAAACAAAGTAGAAAACAAATACACCTTCATCTTCTTGTGTTAGAATGCAGTTTGAATGTTAACAATTAATGGATATCTCCTATCATCATTGACCTTATCCTAACAAGTAATTTAAGTCTTGGTTCAAGCTGCCAAACATTTTAGCATTACCAAATTTTGCAGATGCGTTTTTTTTTTTCCCATTTTGAATTACAAATTCACATTAAAGAATGAAAATTATTACTCAACAAGAAACTCAAGTTTCAATTCAGCGCATCCTGGTGCCTCTTCTTCAGTATCTTGCATCCACACAACATATTTCTCGTAGAAACATGGACCTAACTCCTGAACTTAACAGCCTAAAACATATCCAGTCTAGAAGCTGCTAAAGAACAATTGACACTACCATTTTAAACCTTAAAAGTCATTAAAAAGTGACCTGTTCAGAAATATGATTTTGCTACCATTACTTAAAGCAAATAGCAAACATTGCTTTCCATTACATGTTTGTATATCAAGAACAGTCTCAAACACAGCTCCATCAGATCTTCCATATCAGCATCATTGAAAGTATAAAAAAAGATAGAATTACTCAGATCTCAGCATGGAAAAAGTTAACAGGGCATTGGACACACAACACCACTTACGCCTCTTACTTGGCAATGAACAATTATTTGAAAAACACGTGCCACATCTGTGACATCCACAGAAGTTGTCGCAATCTTAACAACGTCAGCTCCAGCTGCTTGTATCCTTGCCACAAGGTTGCCAAGCTCCTCAAATGATGGAGTACTTTGATAGTTGTGTGAAGAAACAATGAATTTACATTTTGCAGGCTCCTTATTCAGCATGGAACTAATGAACTGATGGGCAACCTTCAGAAGAACAGGCATGAATCCTGGGATTTAGTCTTTGCAAGTCCAGTTACACACCAAAAATGAGACAAGAAAAAGAAATCTCTTTAAAGAGAACTACGTCAAAGTACTTGGGTCTCAGAACACCAATGGAGCATTCAAACTCATGCTTATTCATATAAATATAAAAGGTGCTTCAGAATTATTTACATTCAAGAAGTCTTGGCTACATCCAATTTAAACATGTTTGGCACTAGGAAAAAGGGACAATGTATTTCCAGTCTGAGTTGTCTCTAAAGTAACCAATACCTATTACTTATTTTGTATTCAAACAAAATGAAAGCTCTCCTTACAATGTAACATACATTTAAAGAACACCACAGGAATCCCCACCAAGCCGCACATCTCTGTCCACATATGAACACTGGGTGACCCTTTCAAGTAATAACTTTATGCTTCTGGTCAGGTATTAGGTGAGCCTGTCAAATTAGGATATCACTTCTTATGTTTTACAATCAAACTCAAGCTTCAAGCATATACTACCCCCGCCAAGCCTTCAGTTTCAAACTTCTTCATAATTGAGATATAACGAACATATCCTTCTTTTATTGTATTAATTAATTAACTGATTTACATATTTATTTGTTTTAGCTGTTGAGCAAAATGGTGGAACTGGATGCCTTTTGGCTTTTGTGACCTAGCTGAGGCACTCTCTACCCACATGTTTCAATTGTCTCAGTTACAAATACATAAGCAACCCAAGTATTTATTATCACTGCCATCTTATGACAAATGGATTATTTATACCAATTATCTCAAACATTTCATGAGAAATTCTGGGGAAAAAACAACACCTACCACAAATATATGCAAGCTTCTCCATGCTACTTGAGTTTAAACACTAAATGCTAGTGGATATGAGCATGTTCAAAAGGAAGATCATAACAAAGGCACTCTGAGATTGTATCGAGAAAGAAATAAATATCAAGAAATTAAACTACATATGCCTTCAAATTGGAAAATGAATGGCCCCAAATTAAAATTCGAATGAACCTTATAAGTTATAACAGAAAAAGATCGCTAAGAAGGATGCAGTCAAGTTTGTGATATACACCATAGGAGGCTTACAGAAGATAAACTATATAACCACGCAGAGCAGCCATAGATTTTTTAAACAGAACCCCTATTCGGATAAAAGTACAAATCATGGACACTCTTAAGAACATTTATCTCATTTCCATTTGAAATCATTTTCAAATTTCACCAACTTAACATTTTTATGCACGAGCAAATAATAAATTTAAACTTTTGATATTTTCATAATAATTGGCCTCAAAGAACATGATCTGAAAAAACAAACTTTTTAGAACTTTGTAACACAATCAAGACCAAATTTTGAAAAAAATAAACCTGAAGTTCAACATCAATGTAATCAGCTCCCAACTCCATGGCTAACTGAAGCGCATTCAATCGGCTGTTCTCATCACCGTCATATAGACCACCTTCCCATTTTGGTCTAAAAGAACATATGAAATCAGAAAATTTTCCATTGAAGGCTTTTGAAAGACATACAGGGGAATGAAATTATATGCCAATATCCAACAATAAGCATAGTAAACTTTTCTGGGATGAACAAAAAGTTGAAATGTTTCAAATGCTTCAAAGGTCACCGTCAAAATCCAGGTTATATTTCTAAATTTTAAAGATAATATTATGTGTATTTTAAGAGAGGGGATTTCCATGCAAAAAGGAATATATAGAAAAGCATCTGAAGCATTCTAGCAAGGTAATATAAGAAGTTAATGCATCAATGGTCAAGTCTCGTAATATTATTCTTAAGTTCTTAGTTTACCAAATTAAATAGGGCCAGGTATAAGCAGTTAGGCAATCATGTTGCAGAAAAGAAAAACATTGCACCTCCTAAGTAAATAATAATAAAACTTTAAAAGCTAAACACGACAGTGACAAATTTACATTCCACCTTGGTTATTAGAATACATAACTGAGCGGAAGCAGACCAGATTGAATCCATAATGTCACGGCAGGGCTGTGACAATTAGCAATTCTCCTAATTCAACGTGAATCGGAGCTGTGTGCTAGAACAGAAAAGAACGGAGAAGGAAATGTAGAAGAGAAGGGAGGAAGAGAAGTAGGAGGGAGAGTAACAGAGTCTTTGATTGAATTTCTTTTATGCCTTTTAAAGAAGAAGGAGCAAGCTTATATAGCTTGACCTGTGGGTGCTGCCACAGCAGATCACACCCTCACTAACTAACTAATTTGTTCTATTCTAGCACTTAGACATCTGGCAAATTCTGCCATAACAAACTAACCAGTTGGAAAATAAATGCAAGCAAGAGAATAAAAATACTAAGGAAAAACAAATAGATAATATCCGAATCTAACACAAAACTTAGTCGCAAAAATCAGATGTCTCCCTTGGTCTCGTGAGAGTACCCCTCCCATCAACTATTTATTGTCCTCAAGAAATACTCAAAAGGTTAGTTGTCCTTGGAAAGTGTTGCATCAGCATGGGTAGGTATTCTCAAGTGTCCTCCTCGAACAATTTTCCTTGCCACTGGACCCTAACCTGAATGAGGGGGGCTCGTTGATGGTAGACTACCCTCCTCTGCATTATAGCCTCGGGTTCCCTCGGACTTTCTTTTTCCTTAGGCAGAGTGGGTAGCTCTTGGCTGACTCTCTCATTCCCTGTAGATTTTTTCAGCAAGAAAACATGAAAGACTGGGTGGATCTTGGTCCCTTCAAGCAGTTGCAACTAGTAGGCTACCTTGTTGTCATGACCCAAGGAATAATAGAAGGGTATTATTGTAATAGGATTGTTAGGATATTTTTACATATTGTTAGAAGCACATGGGTGCTATTAGGAGGTTGTTAGAAATTAGTTAACTAGCTACTATGCCTATATAAAGACCCCATTGTAAGAGGAGAAGATATGCTTGAATTGATTAAATGAATATCTGATTCTCTCTACAATTTCTCTCCATTCTCCCTCTTATTTCTCTTAACTTTCTCCCTAATTCTGTTCGATCTCCCCCTTCATTTCTTCTCTGTTCTTCCCCAAATTCCTTCCAATTCCTTCTAAGACCCTAGCTAAATCCTAGGGTCATGACAAATGGTATCAGAGCATCGTTCTTCGGCTGTAATGTCAATCGATTCTAGACGGAATTGAGGCAGATATAGTGATATGGGCGAACTGTTGAGGCTCCAACAGAACCGATCGGCCAGCAATTCTGATTCGATTCCTAAGGAACCAAGGACAGATCGTCAACAAGCGAGGCATTCCTCGGAACTGATTGAGGCTACTTTGAAGGACAGTTCGCGGAGCCGATCGAGTTACAGGAAGCGATTGGGTAAGCTGAGTTCCAGGTGGTCACGACTTGTGATCTGGAAGAGGAGTTTGATTTTCTTGGAGGCGTCGATAGCAGCTTAGGCGGATTTGGTACCAATGGTTTGGAGGGTGAACTAAACCTATGATCCACGGCCATTGAATCTCAGAATTGATTCCGATGCATGAGGAAGGGAGTGCTAGCTTGGATCTGAAGGAGAAGTAGGGGATTGGCTTGCAGCTTAGACTCCAGTAATTTTGTCCGGAATCGGAGATCCGCTGAAGTTGGCGACGGGGATAACACCAGAGGCGACGCAAACTGACGAGCATTCGCGATTGGTGTGGAAGTCCGTCGAAGGTGGTGACGCAAACAGCCAGGAGGGTTGCGACTAGAGTGATCGACTGGTGCGTTCCTGGTGTTGCTGCTTGATAGGTCGGTGATTAGGCCTGGCGACTCTAGTGACCTTAAAGGTGGTTGATGTTTGGAGATATTAATCTCCAACAGTGATTTACGAAGGAGATCCAGCAATAGATTCGGAATGGGTGAGGCAAGATGTTAATGAACGGATCCTTCCGATTGCATTCTGTTCTTGACCGTCACTATATCGAATCCTTCCGATTTCCATTCTATCCAAGGCAAGCGTGATTCCGTCACAAGTGAAGCGGACGGCCCAGAGAGTTGCGACCAGACCAGAAGTCCAGTCCGACCAGACCGATAAGCTTCCTGTAAGCGCGGCTGAGTGTTGCAGTTTTGATTGAGAATTCCGACCAGAGTTTTGTGGGGCATTGCTGCCTTGATCGGCACTGTGTATGCTACGGTTGTGGTTGCCTTCCAACCTATGCTGGTGATTTTGGAATCCGAAGGTGATCCAGTGGCAGATCGGAGCAGGCTGTGAGCAAAGGAAACAAGAGGTAGATTTTGGCTGTAAATTTTTTGCTAACTTGGGTCAAAGTAGAAAGGCAAAGAGGAGTGGGTGCCCGACTCTTGAGTTGCAATTGAGGTGAGTCTAGGAACTGCTACAACATGCAAAACAGAAGCATGTATATAACTTCCATTCCTGGGCCGTCAAAGTATGTTGTTGGTGAAAATTCAGCCATGGGTAGCAGTGCATATCTGAGACCATTGGAGTCTCAGTTGCAGCAGAAGAATTCTTCCTTTTCAGTTGGAATGGAGCATCAATGGCAGCTAAAGAAGACTGCATTTTCAGTGGGGTGTCCTACTCATGAAGCTAGGGGAGACAGCGCATACATGAAGCAGAATGCTTCATTTTCAGTAGGAATGGAGCCTCAATGGCAGCCAAAGAAGGCTGCATTTTCAGTTAGCAGCAACAAGGAACTGAAGAAGGGGATCAGCCAATTGAACAAAGGAACCAGCAGTGGATTTGATAAAGAGTGCAAGGAATTCGGTCGAATGTTTCACGAGAAGTTGCAAGAGTTTGCAATGATACTATCTAAGGAGTATCATTACAGTTTTCCCACCGAATACTTTGATGACTATCATGGAAGTTTTAATAAGGAGGAGTTTCTTAAAATGGAGAAGCCGAATAAGAAGACAAGAAGGTGGGAAACTGATTCATCATTGACTTCTAAGTATGTGCTTGGGTATTTTGAATTAGGCAGCAATATCAAGAAGGATGTTGGCAGTATCAGAGATGATATTGGTGATGGATTACATCCTTCGAAGGGAACTTGTAATGAACAGATTGATAGGGCAGCCAATGCAGAGGGATCATCTGATATTACTAAAAAAGAAGTCCAAATAGAGGGGAATTGCAGCCAACAAAAGGGAAAAGATGTTTCTGATTGGGAGGAGAAAAATGTTGAGAGTGAGCTTCAGACAAAGTCCGATGAACGAGACGAAGATGTGGCAGAATTACTGACAGGGGCAGACGGTTCAATTGTTGGAGAACCTCAATACAATGATAGGAATTACAACATTGAGGCATCATGGTTATTAGTCTACAAATTAGATGGATGATGAGAACTGCTATGAAGATGGCCTACTTGTAGCTGAAATATCTTCCAATGTTGTGAAGGTGTGTAGAACTGATCCTAAAATGTGCCACAATGTTGTTGTAAATTTTGAGGTTGAGGAGCAAAAACAATTGAAGACTGAAGGACTGCAAGTTTCAGCTGTTGCCTGCGACTAGAAGCAGCTAAATTCAATGAAGGCACTAGATGAGGATATATTGACTAGATTTGGCATCATATTGGATCCTCAATCTATGGGTATAAGCTATCTTAATTTGGTAGCTATCAATGGGTTGTTAGGATATTTTTATATATTGTTAGAAGCACATGGGTGTTGTTAGGAGGTTGTTAAAAATTAGTTAACTAGCTACTGTGCCTATATAAAGGCCCCATTATAAGAGGAGAATATATGCTTGAATTGATTAAATGAATATATGATTCTCTCTACAATTTCTCTCCATTCTCCCTCTCATTTCTCTTAACTTTCTCCCTAATTCTATTCAATCTCCCCCTTCATTTCTCCTCTGTTCTTCCCCAAATTCCTTCCAATTCCTTCTAAGACTATAGCTAAATCCTAGGGTCATGACACTTGCCTACCTGGGCTGTGATGGGAAATGGCCCAAAGTATTTAGGGCTAAGCTTAGATACCTGCCCTTAGGTGATGGCCTTCAGGTGCGGGTACCTTAGTCTCAAATAAACTCTTTCCCCTACTTCAAATTCCCAGTCACTC
This sequence comes from Diospyros kaki, assembly GCA_036245055.1. Taxonomy (NCBI): domain Eukaryota; kingdom Viridiplantae; phylum Streptophyta; class Magnoliopsida; order Ericales; family Ebenaceae; genus Diospyros; species Diospyros kaki. Next base: position 6,523,284 of record BSEG01000013.1, read on the forward strand.
CTCCTCTTATCCCCGTTTTGCTTCATTCTATTTTGGGCGGCTCCAACTCTTGTTTCAACTATTGCAAAACCTCCCTTCTTTGCTGTAGGTACTCTTCCACAGCTGTGGTTGTGGTTTGACCTCTCGTGGCTGGTAAGGTAGGGGGTTTATTCCCATAGACAACTTCAAATGGAGTCATCCTGGTAGAAGCATGGTGGTTGGAGTTATACCACCACTGTGCCATAACTAACCACCTATGCCAACTCCTGGCCTGCCTTATACACATGCATCGTAGATAGGTTTCTAAGCTTCGATTTACCCTTTCAGTCTGCCTATCAGATTGAGGGTGGTAAGCTATTGACAGGATGAGCTCGGTGCCCACATTCTTCATCAACTCGACTGATAGAGATTAGAGACTTGTAAACACCTTATCCCTATCTGAGATAATGGTCTTGGGAACCCCATGTAAAGTCACTACCTGATCCATAAACACCCTGGCCACTTCTTAGGCCATGTAAGGATGTGTCAACCCTGCAAAGTGTGCAAATTTAGTTAATCGGTCCACCACCACCAACACACAATCCTTCCCTTCTGATCTTGGTAGGCCTTCTACAAAATCTATGGACACACTTTGCCACGGCTGCTCTGGAATCTGTAGGGGCTGCAATAATCCCGCGTAAGCTACATTTTCATGCTTACACTTCTTACATATGTCACACCCCAGAACATGTTCCTTTACAACACCCTTAAGTTGAGACCAATGGAATAACTGTTTCACCCTCAAATAGGTATTTTGGATACCCGAGTGCCCCTTTATAGGGGACTCATGCAAGGATTGCAAAATGTTTCTCTTTAGCTCAGCATTGTTGCCCACGACTACCCGGCCTTTATACCTAAACAACCCATCCTTCAGAACATATCCTTCCGCTTCCCTGCCTCCCACTGCTAATTTTTCCAGAATTCCCCTTATGTGTTCATCCCCCTCATATTTGTTCACCACTTCACTGCACCACTCAGGTATTACCATAGTGATGGTAGTTGCTTCCCCTTCTTCGTGATAGGGCATCTGCAGCCAAATTCTCCTTGCCTTTCTTATATTGTATAGAATAGTCAAGCCCCATTAGCTTGGTCATTCCTCTCTTTTGCAATTGAGTTTGCAGTTTCTATTGTAACAAGAATTTAAGAGACTCATGATTAGTGTTCGAAAAATCGGCCTAGGCGGCCGCCCCAAATATGCCCTAGTCAGGCCTCCTAGGCGCCAGCCCGATTAATCGACCGGTTTGGGTGCCCAGGCAATGCCTAGTCAGCCCGCCCCACCTGGGCCGTCCAATTTTTTGGCTTAAATATCAACCATTTTTAGGGTTTTCCTTTCTAAATCGAACGTCTCTCAGCCGTCTCCCCCTCTCATACTCTTCTCACCCTAAGGCTGTTGTCGCCTCAACGCCGCTGGCTCGCCAGTACCTCACCACCATCGCTGCCTCTAGCTCCATCCTCACCACCAAGTTTCATCCTCCCCGCCTCTAATCCATCGCGTCCTCCTCGCTGCCTCAACGTCGTCGTCATCGCCGCCGTGTCCTCGCCGTCAAGCTCCATCTCCGTCGTAACCCCCATTTCTCTCTCTGGTTATTGGGGCCGATTCTGTTTCTATTTTTTATTTTTTATTTTATTTTATTTTTCTTTTCTATTTATATATAATTATTAGATATATATTTAGTTTCTATTATTAATTATATATAATATATGTGTTTTTACATGATGAAAAAGATTGAAAACAGAAAATTATATGAGATTATTGGTTATTTGATAGGCCCCCAGTTTACTTGACTTATCAAAGAAGGTCCAGGGGGCAGGGGCAAGGGTGTAAATTGGATGGCTAGCATAACAGCTAGCTATGTGCGTAACGGTAGAGAAAGGAAATCGCTGGGTTGTGTAACAACCCAGCAAGTGTGTGTAACAGATTTCTGTTGAGGAGGAGCTGGGGAAGAATATGTAAGAGGGGGAAAGAAGTGGAAGATAGACAATATTCTTGTATTGAATCTTAGGGAGAGTTAAGGGCCTCTCAAACGCCTAGTTTCTCTTGTAATCGAATTGAAGTGGGAATTTGAATTCAGTTTCAGTAAATTATTTCTTTGGGTTCCCATCATTATTTTGCAAAAAATAACTTCTGTTTTCATTATATTATAAAACAAAAATTATTTTGCTGTTTTATTGTTTTAATTTGATGTTGTGTTTCCATATTGTACTTGTTGGTTTCACCATGTCAACTAAGTTATGGAACACAACTATATCAATTATCTTCATTCACCACCATCTCATGAAATTTCTCCATGTGAAGATGGTGTTCAAACTTCATTTCATCATTACTCCGCCAGGGGATATTATCCACTGCCGGTCCCAAGCCCGGATAAAGGAGGAGGGTTGCGTTAGGTAGCCGACAGCCAGCGTAAAACCTAGTCGGATCCAAATATGAATTCTAGACAAACTATCTGTTGGGATATAACCCACATAGAAGTCTAGAATTCATGTAGCCAACCCCACATAGTGGGATAACGGCTGGATATGTTGATGTTGATGTTGTATTGTTTTAATTTGATTATTTTACAATTATAACATAATATGTTATTGTTATTTTGAATATTAAGTGAGGTAATTGGTTATATATAGGTTTTTATAGCAAATTTCTTCGATTAAATTAAAAATATCGGATGGGACTCGGAGTACGGGAGCATCTTCCAATGCAACTTCAGTTCTTAAAAGGAAGTCCAATGATATCGGATGGGAGTATTGGATGTTAATTGATCCGAACAATATGGATAAAGTTAAATGTAAGTTGTGTGGTAAAGTTATGTCTGGCAGAGTTTACAAAGTAAAAGAACACATAGGCCACATTTTCGGAAATGTTTCTACATGTCCAAAATCTTCTCCGGATAATAAAGCCAAATGCAAAAATGTTATTGCCGAGGTAAAGACTAAGAAGAAGAATAAGAAGAAGGAGGAAGATTTGATGAAATTTTCTGTTAATATTTCTGAAGGGGGGTGATGAAGATGAATTGCAAGAGTTAGGTAGCAAAAAAGTGCCCCATACTCTTGGCCCTATGGATAAGTTTGCAACCTCCATCAGTCCTGAAACTTGTTTGACTGGGGGAATGACAAAAAGGCAGCAAAATATCAACGAAGCACTCTTTAAAGAAAGAACACAGACTGTTCGTGAGTATTGTGCTAGATGGGTGTACGAAGCTGGTATACCTTTCAATGCTATAGATCAATAGGTTCAAATTGTTTGTTAAGGCGGTTGGTTAATTTGGCCCGGGCTTCAAACCTCCCAATTAATACCAGTTGAGAGAACCGTTATTAGGGAGAAGTGGATAGAACTAAAAAATTACTGAAGAAGCATGAAGAAGAGTGGGCACAAAATGGGAGTTCCATTATGACAGATGCTTGGACAGACAGAAAAAGGAGAAGCAACATGAACCTATGTGTTAATTCTAAGGCAAGTACTGTTTTTTTGTCTTCCATAGAGTCTTCAGACTAAGCATATACAAGTGAACTCATTTTTGAGTATGTGGACAAGTGCATTGAGTAAGTTGGCCCATAAAATGTCATCCAAGTAGTAACAAAAAATACTGTCAACAATATGGGAGTGGCAAAATTATTGAAGTTGAAGAGACCAAATATCTTTTGAACATCATATTCTACTCACACTATCAATTTGATGCTTGAAAGTATAGGAAAACTGTTGAACTTTAAAAAAGTCATTGATCAGTCTAAGAGTTTGACAATCTTCATTTATGCACAACCATAAGACCTTGTCCTTAATGAAATCATTTACAAAGAAGAGGGATATTGTGAGACCGGGAGTCACTAGATTCGCTTCTTTTTTCCTTACTTTGCAAAGTTTAATGAAGAAAAAAGCTCAAATGAGGACAATGTTTACTAACTCTGAATGGGAGGAGTGCAAATGGTCAAAGACTATGAAAGAGAAAGCAACATATGTTACTGTGATGAGCATTGCTTTTTAGAATGGTGTGAATTTATGCTTTAAGGTTTTTGCACCTTTGGTGAAGGTGCTTCAAATTGTTGATGCAGATAAAAAGCCTTCTATAGGCTTTTTATATGGAGAGATTAAGCATGCAAAGGAAACTATTAAGGAGGCCCTACATAATCTTGAGAAGAACTATCAGCCTATTATAGAGATTATTAAATCAAGGGTGAAAGATAGGCTAGATCGTCCACTACATTTTGCGGTTTACCTTTTGAATCCCTATTACTCTTTAATGATATGAATATACAACTTGATCATGAAGTCATGGATGGATTTTTTAACTATGTGGAGATGTTTTATGATGTCGATGGTGAATTGCAAGGTCATGTTGTAAATATTGAGTTGCCAAAATATACTCGTAAAGAGGGAGCTTTTGGAAAATCATGGGCAGCTCAAGGATGTGCAAAAAATGATGACAATTATAATTCAAGCATAAAATTTCTTTACTCATTTTCTTAGTTTCTAACTTTCTATTGTGTATAACTTTATTTACTTTATACTTGTTTGACCTATGTAGTTACATGGTGGATGACTTATGGAAATCAAACTCCAAACTTGCAACAAATGGCAAGAAGGATCCTCTCGTTAACTAGTAGTTCATTTGGTTGTGAAAGAAATTGAAGCACTTTTGAAGGGGTTAGTGTATATTTTATAACGTTTTTAATATTTTAATTTCATTATCCCTATCATTTATATTGACATTGCTTTCATTTTATTTATGTAGATACATACGAATAAAAGAAATAGATTGGATGTGAATCGATTGAACAATTTAGTCTTTGTCCAATTTAATGCAAAATTGATGAACAAGCAAAAAAGGAAGAAGGAAATGAATGTTGATGTGCTACTTGCTAGTGATGCTAGTAATGCACAAGGATGGATCGTTGAAGGAGGAGATGATGAAAAAGTTGAGCCTGGTACGGGACTCACTTGGGAAATGGTTGGTGAAGCATCCAAAGCACACGAGATGTTTCAACCTTGAAGAAGATCTAGGATGAGAGAGCTTCATGAAGATGATTTTCAATCAGAAGAAGAAGATGATGATGAGCAAGAGCTCAATGAATTTGATTTTGAGTCTGATAAAGATCATGTGTTGGAAGAATATGGAGAGGAAGAAGTCCAATTAAATAGTTAGATATTGTTACATTATTGTTACTTTTGTCTTATTAAACCTAGAACTGATCTACAACAATTTGTTTTCTCATGCTTAATTCCATATTTCACTTGTCATTCTATTATTGTTGCATTATTGGTTTATGTTGCATTATTGATGCTTTTCAACTTTGATTTAATTGAAAATAACATCAAATTACATCACAAAAAAAAGAGAGCAGTTTTTCTAGGCCCTGCCTAGGCACTAGGCCCCAGCCTAGCGCCTGACTAGTGCCTAGCGCGTTTTAGAACACTGCTCATGATCAATCTTAATTACAAACCTACCCATCTCCAAATAGCGCCTCCACTTCTCCACTTCTAGGAGAACAACCAAGAATTCCTTCTCATAGACGCTTAAGTTTAGGTGCCTTGGACTTAGAGCTTGACTTAGGAAAGCTATGGGCCGACCACCCTGCATCAGCATTGCCCTAATCCCCAATCCGCAAGCATTTGTTTCTAGCACAAATGGTTTGCTGAAGTCAGGCAGTCCCAGAATTGGGACTCTGCTCATTGCCACCTTCAATTTATCAAAATCCACATCAGCCTTTTGTCCCCAATGGAAATTTTCCTTCTTCAACAATTCTGTGAGGGGCTTACTTATGACTCCATAACCCCTCACAAACTTGCGGTAGTATCTTGTAAGTCCAAGAAATCCTCAACGAGCCCTTAAGGTAGTGGGATTGGGCCAGTTTAGCATGGCCTCCACTTTCTTTGGGTCGATACTAACCCCCTCTCCCGAGATCAGGTGTCCCAAGTACTCCACTTGAGTCTGGGCGAATGCACACTTAAAACTTTTGATGTATAATTGATGGCATCTCAGGACTTCGAAGGTGGCTTTTAGATGGGCAACGTGTTGGTCTGAGGTAGGGCTATAAACCAGGATATCATTGAAGAAGACTAGTATGGATTTTCTTAAGTAAGCCTCAAATATTTGGTTCATTAAAGATTTGAAGGTAGCTAGGGCATTGGTGGGCCCAAATGGCATCACTAAGAACTCAAAATGGCCATGATGGATTCGGAAGGCTGTTTTATGTATATCCTCGGGTTTCATTCTGATTTGGTGGTAGCCCAACCATAGGTCAAGCTTTGAAAAGAATTTAGCTTGGTGTAGTTCATCCATTAGGTCTTCTACAAGGGGTATGGGGAATTCATCTTTGATGGTTAGGGCGTTTAGTTGACGGTAATCCACACAAAAGCCATCTTTTTTCTTTATCAAAAGGATTGGTGAGGCAAAAGGGCTCTGGCTGGGTCTTATGAAAGATTGGTTCAACATTTCCCTCACCATTTTTTCAATTTCAGTCTTTCGGACAAGTGCATAACGGTATGATCTCATATTGATTGGTTCAACATTTGGTTTGAGGTTAATTACATGGTCTAGGGTGCGGCTAGGAGGTAGGGTGTTTGGTTCCTCAAATAGGTCCCTAAATTCCATCAATAATCCATCAATAAGGGGTAGCATGCTTACCTGATCAGGACCCCCTGGTTAGCGACTGACAGTGAGTTGCAACCATAGTTCTGAAAGGCGCGAGGCGCAGCGAGGCGCAAAGGGTCCTGGAGCCTGAGGCGCGAGGCGCACGAGGCGAGGCGCGCCTTTGCGAAGCGAGGCGCACCTTTTAGAAAAAAAACTAAAAATCTTGTAAAATCATAAAAAACTATCAAATTATCAATAATAACACATGCATATCATTAATGCTTCATTATCTTCAAATTCTAAACTAACAACATCAAAGTTAATTCATTCATCATACAATTTCTAAACTAGAAACATCATTAAAGTTCAAACTTAAAGTCTCAAACTCAAACAAGTACCAACCATCGTGCAAAGTTCTAAATGAACATATAAACACTACAAGTCCACAATCAATAAAGAAGTTTTAATCATCATCATCATCATACCCTTCACCAAATTGAAAATCATCTTACGGTGCCATATTTTGCTCATCCCTGATTCCCTGCTATTTTTCTTCTTTTGCATGTACTCTCCAATCTCTTGTTTTATTAATGGAGGACATTTTGGAATAGCTTTAGTATTCTCCACAATCAATAAACACTACAAGTCCACAATCAAGAAAACACTTTCATTTTGAAAAATGCTATTTTTCTAGGTCTGGAAGATTAGCGCATTTTTTCTAAGTCTGGAAGATTAGGGCATTATAAGGAGACATATAAGAAAATGTTTTCATTTTGAAAAACTAACTCCCGGTATTTTGATAGTTAATATTCATTGTTGTTAAAATGATTTTTAATGAATTTTTCAAGAAAAAGTAGGTATGTATTTTGGGGTGGTAAAATCGCTAAATTCTGAGTTTGTACTAAAATCAAAATTCTATTTTCTTATTGTTATGGATTTTGATTTTTTAGATATTTTTATTGAATCCAAATGGGGGTACTTTCTTATTTACATTTATGTATTAAAGTAAATGGAAGGTAAAATATAAATAAAAGAAAATGTGGACATTTACTTATATAAAAGAAATGTAAATAAGCTGAAACTGAGAAGAGGGGATGCTGGGGAAGAGAGGAAGAAATGATGCAGGCAGGATGGGCGCAGGTTTCCTGAGGCGCGCCTAGGCACGCCTCAGCGCCTAACCTTGCAAGGCGCTCGCCTTGCAGAAACCGCCTCGCCTCAGCAGAGGCGAGGCGCAAAACCTGCGCCTTAAGGCGCCTCGCGCCTAGGCGCGCCTTTCATAACTATGGTTGCAACTCTCCATAATCTTCCCCTTCATGTTGCTCTTCCCCTTCTACGATCAAGAACAGCTGCGTGATCTGACTCCACTTGCTCTGCAAAACTCTCCTAAGCTTCTTTCCTGTGATCATTTTGCAAATAGCAACCTCCTTCCCCCCTGTAAGAGTCATCCTCCTACCCCTTTTCTCGAAAGATACTTCTAGTCGATTGAAGTCGAAACTTATAGGGCTTACTCCCTTCATCCAATCTACCCCAACCCCACATCGCATCCCCCTAGTTGAAGCAGCCTGAGATCTACTTCGAACTTTTCATCTTGCATTTCCCAAATAAATCCTAGGTAAGTCAAGTTGCTTATTACCTGGTTTCCATTGGCAATAGTTACACTTAAAGGTGGTGTACCCGTAAGTGGACACTTGAGTCTCCTGGTCGTGCCCTCATGTAGGAAGCTGTGAGTGCTTTCATTATCTTTAAAGGATTAGCAAATTGCCCTCTTCCACCTTACCCTCTACTTTGATTATTTTGTTGTCAGTGATCCCCTTGAGTGCATTGAGGGATATCTATCCATTGTCCTCCACTCCTTCTTCCTCGGTAACTTCCACCACCAATCCTTCTTCGTCTTCTACTTCTTCTTCTCCTCTGCCTTCTAATAGTAGCAACTGACGTTTGCATTGGTGCCCTGAGAAGTTTTTGTCTCCACATCTATAACATGCTTCGAGTTTCCTCCTAGGATCATATGGTCTCCCACCAAAATTGGAACCACTAAAATTCCTTCCCCTAGCATTACCTCTAATCAGCTCCTTATTGACCCCCTTGCTATTCCCTTCTTGTTGCCAATTCCCTAAGTGTACATCCCTTTGCTGCTGCACCTTCTGCTTCTTTAATAGTGCCTCCACCACCATCTCTTGCAACCTGGCACTCTCAGCTGCCTGCTCAACCGTTCTTGGCCTGATCATCTTCACCATAGACCTCAAATCTTCGCTCAAGCCACTGAGGAAACTAGAGACAAAATATGTCTCTGTTAGGTGAGGATCATGACTACTCATCAAGGATCTCAACTCTTCAAATCTCCTTAAGTATGACCCTACATCACCCACCTGCTTCATCTTGTTGAACTCCTCAGTGGTATCTGACATGCTCCTCTCTCCGAATCTCTCACACAACCTTTCAAAGAACTCTCTCTAAATATAGTTCTCCCTTACTTGCGTCCACCCTTGAAACCATGCGTCCACCCCATTGGCACATTGTACCACTCAAACAATCGCTCACACCTTCTAACTCACCACTTAGAATTAGTTCCCTCAAACACCGGTATTTCCATTCGACGCATGGGAAACCCTTATGGTGGTGTAATAGCTCAGTCCTCACGTCCCCTTCCTATCAACGTCTCAGTGTCATCACCCTGCTCGACAACAATCTCATGGCCTCTATTTTCTTGATTCACTCTTTCATTCTGTAAAATGAGGTCATTCCTACCTCTATGAGGAAAGTCAGGAGACAACCTTACTTGATTCTGCCAGGTGAGCATCAACATAAATTGTTGAAGTTGATTACCCATCTCCTCCCTCATCTGGTTGATATCGTCTCTCATTCGATTAAGTCCTCCTTCCATCTTGCGATCAACTATCATGATCGCATTATGGTTTTTTTGGTCGCTCACTTCTAGTCGGTCCACCCGATCTTGGAATTCCCCCACAGCCGAACTGAGTTGCTGGAGCTGCGACTCCATGTTCTTCATGCACGTCCCTTCAGCCATCTCTTACGCCTGTATTACTCTTTGCCGGAATAGATGCTCTGATTCCAAATATCACAGCAGTGTTGTGACAATTAGCAATTCTCCTAATTCAACTTGAATCAGAGGAGTGTGCTGGAACAGAAAAGAAGAACGGAGAAGAAAATGTAGAAGAGAAGAGAGGAAGAGAAGTAGGAGGGAGAGTAATAGAGTCTTTGATTGAATTTCTTTGATGCCTTTTACAGAAGAAGGAGCAAGCTTATATAGCTTGACCTATGGGTGCTGCCACCTCAGATCAGACCCTCTCTAACTAACTAATTTGTCATATTCTAGCACTTGGACACCTAGTAGATTCTTCCATAACAAACTAACAAGCTGGAAAATAAATGCAAGCAAGAGAATAAAAATACTAAGGCAGTACAAATAGGTAATATCCAAATCTAACACAAAACTCCGCCGCAAAAATCAGATGTCTCCCTTGTCTCGTGACACAAAATTGTACACTAGAAGCCAAGTTTAGATTTGATTGCCAACCTGTAAGTAAAGAGAGTGGGCACAGGACACAGTTTGATTAGGGTTTGGATGTCCTGACCAGGATTGAAGCTCTTCAAACTATCCAATCGAACCTCCACCAGATCAGCACCACTCAATTTTGCCTTTTCCATATAAGTTGCCATCTGATCAACTGAGTCCGCCATCAACGGAGCACAGATCAGGGTTGAGTTCTTCCTAGTTCCCTCACTTTTCATTTTTACACCGACAGGGGCAACCTGTAATTTAGTTAATTCACCCAGTCGTATCAATCAGATTTCACAAATCTGTGTGATCGGTCAGAAAAACTTGAGCAAGATGGTATGAAATTATAGCAGCTTGGAATGAGAAAGTGACTTTTGGGACAGTGACACTCCTCCTTTCCCTATTTTTTCTCGCAATTTCTCCAACAACCAAACACGAAAAGCATCTTTCTTAAATCTGTTAGGTTAGTGAGAAAATGAAAAGAAATGGAAAGCGATAAGACACAGAAAAACTTCAACTCCTTTTCCCTATTCTTCGTGAGATCATCTCAACCACTAAACACGGAAGGGAGCAAATTCAACAAATCTGTTCGATTGATGAGAAAACCGTAAAGAAATGGAAAATGATGCAGTTAATAGCAGCAAGGAATAAACAAGTAATCTCCCTATTTTCTCCGAAACTGAACAGAAAACAAGCGAATTTAGCAAATCTGCCAGGTTGGCTAAGAGCAACGTACACGAATAAAAAAGGCCAAAACTACAACAGCAGCTCAGGATCATGTCAGGAAAAGGAAATAAAACTGACTTGAGGATTCCAATTCTTTTTCCCTTTCCCGTCCTATTTGTGCTTTTCTGGGAAGCCAAACACGAGAAGAAAGTAGCGACTTACCCACTCCATTTGGCGTCGACGGCCGGAGAGGAAAGAATGAAGTACGGAAGGGCAGCTTGTAGATTTGCCTCTCTCTCTCTCTCTCTCCCCTCCTCCTCCTTCTTCTTCTCTCTCTATATCTATCTATCAATGTCTATATTTATATGTATTTAGGCATGCACGCCCACAAAACGTGGGGCCTGGGGGATTGGTTGCAGCGGCTGGCACCACCGGTTGGGGCTAAAAGATGATGCCAACGTGTGCCATCCAAAGCCCCATGTACGATGGATGTACCTAATCTTTCAATAATGAGCCGAAATTTTGTGAAATTAATGCGACACCTTCAGTCTTTAAAGTTCAAATTTACCCTCCTTCAAATTTGCCCTCTTCTTCTACATGCTCCCGCAGCCCACTAATCTCTCAAACTCACAGCAAAATAGAACCAGAAGAAGAGGATGGAGATGAAGAAGAAGAAGAAGAAGAAGAAGAATAGAACCAGACGGAGAGGATGGAGACGAAGAAGAAGAAAAAGATTGAGCTTATAATATATATAATCTGTATATACATATATATATATAGAGAGAGAGAGAGAGAAGGTGGGTAACCCCTGCTAGGCGATGGATCGGCGGGGCGAAGGTCGGTAACCCCCGCTGGGCGATGGATCTGCGGCGATCGGGGATTGCAGAACTCCCTTCGCCGCTGGTGGGAGTTGCAGAACCCCCGACTCCGGCAGGGGAGTTCTGCAACAAAAATATATATATATATATATATCTATATATTTTGTAATATTAATGTATTTTTATTATAATATTATTTCTTATTTAATTTTATTTATATATATACCTACAAAAAATAATATAAAACATAAAAAAAAATTAGTTGCAGAAAGAAGGCATATACATATATACATATAAGATTTATTGCAAAAAGAAGACATGTACATATATATATATATATAAGTTGAAGACATATATATATATTTTTTTTTATTATTACAATATATATGTATTTTTTATTATAATATTATTTCTTATTTAATTTTATTTATGTATATACATAGATACATACATATGACATAATATAAATCATAAAAAAAAAACTTATACATATATAAATGTAACAAAAATTGAAGCACAACTTCATTTAATTTTGGACAAAATGTGAGTAGTTAATATTCCTTCAAAGTGTATAACATTACTTAAAACATTAAAATAAAATTTTGTAAAAAAAAATCATAAATATATAAATCAATCCTCGACGGCCCGCGGTGCAGAACCCTTGAGTTCCCCGATTGCTCACGATCAGGAAACCTAGGCTTTCTCGATTGCGAGTGTAATGCCCCACTTTCCCAGGCACGTTATGGTTTAGAACAATTCTAAGACAATAATTTTTTTCCTTTCAAACTAATCCTAAATCACATCATTCATCACATCCATCATAGAATTTTCAATTATTTTATCTCGAATGAGAATCATCATATACCTCAAATGCATAAGTTAGAATCGAACCTAACATCTTACTTTAACATAAAATATAAATCAAATATTCACATCACCGTTCCTTAACATTAATCATAAATCATATCTTACATCATGGCTTCTCGAACTAAATCCTTAATACAAAGCCATTCATCAATGGAACAAAAATCTTCAACATGACTTAAAACATAACATACATTCTCAACTTAACATTAATACATAATATACATCCTCGACTAACATAAATACATAACATACGTCCTCGATTAATATCAACCCTAAATAGGGTTCTACATCATCATTAACCATAAGGTTAAACATCATCATTTCTCAAAGCAATCAAATTTCAATGTAGCAGAACTTAAACACATGGGCTACATTACATAATTCATCTCATCATTCATTTCATCATGCACTTGAAAAGTGTCATTTCATGCCTCATTCATCCTCGTTCCTACTATAATCTCCATTTGAAACGTTTAAATATTCCAGAGACAAAACCTATGTTAGATGATGAATCATCTAAGTAAGGGTACAAAAATTATTTCGTGCATGTATGCAAAATGCAAAATTTCCTTGTCATTTTCGATTTGAGTCAACTGCACCCAATTGTTGCTCCCCATTTTTACAACTCTTTTCCCAGGCCGAGGTGTATGGGTGCATTCTTGGTAGAGCAGCAGCGCCAATCCATAATCCCAAACCCTTATGCGATGCATGATTAATAATATCATCGTAAATATATGCACATTTCATCATCAATACATGTAAATGTAATCTATATGACATAATCACATCAAGACATGACAACATGATAAAATCGTTTACATCAAATCAAGTTTTGGGTTGAACCACTTTCAAATAAAGCCTTTTTCATAAAACTAACTTCAGTTTGGGAAGTACCACTTACCTCATTCGCATCTTATAACATCTTGATTCTCGTGCTAGGCTTTTGACGTTCTCAACTCGAATCCTCAATATACCCTTAACTTAGCCTTTTAGGTTGCCTCGGTATGCGTGCTCTAATCTCGAAACTCGCGACTGATCTCGATTGTCACCCAAATCCTCGATTCTCGCACATCACCTCAATTCTTGTGCACTACCTCGATTCTTGTGCAACATCTCAATTTTCGTGCACTACCTCAATTTTAGTGCATAGCCTCGAAATGCGTGTTCGAACCATTATTTTAGCTAAAAACTCCGAAATATTGCTAAATCTCCATTTCCCATTTTTCTATAATTTCTTTCATTTTTCTTTCTTTTATTTTCTTTTCTTTTTCTTTTTCTTTTTTTTTTCTTCTCCATCTTCTTCCTCACTTCTCCTTCTCTGCTTCTTCAACAACGCACACTGTGCATGGCGAACCGCTGCACCTTGCGCTGCCGACCACTTCAACCTACACCGACGGCCTCTCGGGCCTCCATTGAGCCACCGGTCGCCGCCGCAACTAGCTGTCATCTCCGACTGCCCAGCTCCACCGCATGCACAGTCGACCGCCCCTACTCTTGCTTCGCAGCCATGGCCGCTGGAAATGGCCACTGCAGCGGACGCATTCAGCTGCAACCGACCTTCCGTGCGCCTCCTCGCCACCTTAGCCAGTTGAGGCAGCCTCCTTTCTTCGCTTGGTTTGGCCATAACCGCCGTTGCACAACAGCTTGGTACGGTTATTGCCATGGCCGAGTTCGGCCATTCTACCGCCATTGCTACTCTCTCTCTCTCTCGATGTCTCTCTCGATCTTGCTCTCTCTCCTTTTCATGCTCTCTGTTTCCTCCCAACTCTCTGCCATTATTTCTCTCGGCCATGCTCATTTTTTATCTCTTAATCTTCTTTTCCATCTTCATTTCTTTTCCTAATTTGTAGAAAATGTAGCTTAGGCACTACTCTTCTTCTCCCGACAACCTTCTCAAACTCCCTGCAATTTCCAAACCCAATTCCAACATCTACAAGCTTACCTCCTCCATGCGCGCAGACAACAACCTAGAGCTTCTCCCTTCCCTCACGCGTACATGCATGCCTATATATAATATATATTATATTTATATCGCACAATTAACCCCCAAAATTCAACCTTATTTCACTTGAAAATTTTCCTAATTGCAAATACACCCCTAATGCTCAAATTAATTTTCATTACGATGCTTCAAATCCATAATTAATAATTTTGAATTAACTCGATAAGGACAATTTCGCCCCAGCGTCCTCACCAGCCCTTGATTCATCCCGCAACCACCAAAGCGTTGATTCTTACGAAAAATTGGAACCCTCATGGGGTTCCATTTATTTCCCAGAAGTCCTCAATGATAATTCAATTTTTCAGCCTAAATCATAGTTGTAATTTAGCTGTACCGAAAATCATCTCAATTCCGATTTCTTTTAATTCCATAAATCTTATCTTGGAACGCTCATCTAGACTATATCATTTTTCATAGTCAATTACACTCCGAGGCATTCCCTGCAGTCAATTCAGCACTTATAATTGCAAAAAATTACACTCTAGCCCCTAATCCTTGATAATTTCTCCTATAACACAAATTAAAATTACTCTTGAACCCTTTAAAAAATTTAGGATCTTACAACTAGCAGTCAGGGAAGCCAGGGTTCCCCGACCGCTCATGGTTGGGAAATCTACGTTTTTCCGACCATGGGCAGTTGGGGAAGCCAGCATTCCCCGACCGCTCATGCTTGGGAAATCTAGGCTTTCCCAATCGCGGGCAGTCAGGGAAGCCAAGGTTCCTCGACCGCCCATGGTTGGGAAAGCCAAGCTTTCCTGACCGTCAGTAGTTGGGGAACTCAAAGGTTCCCGACCACAGGCCGTTAGGGATCGATTTATGTATTTATGGTTCCTGACGGCTCGCAGTGGGCTAAGGTTTCCCGACCGCCCACAATTGGAAAAGCCAGGCTTTCCTGACTGTGGGTAGTTGGGGAAGCCAGGATTCCCCACCGCCCATGGTTGGGAAAGCCAGGTTTTCCTGACAGTGGACTGTCGGGGAACCTGTAGTCGGGGAAGCTAGGTTTTCCCGACCGTGGACTATTGGGGAACTCAGGCTTCCTCAATCGCCCACTATGGGGGAAACTTGAGTTCTCTGACCGCTCGGGTTCCCTACCCCATGGCTTCCCCGACCGTGGACTGTCGAGGAACTCAGGCTTCTCCAATCGCCCACTGTGAAGGAAACTTGAGTTCCCCGATCGCCCAGGTTCCCTACCCCATCTTAGAAAACTTTTCTCATCTCAAAAATTATTGTAAGTGATGGAAGAAAGATCAAAGAAAGTGGGTTGTGATCAGAGAAGTGGCTGGTTGTTAGAAGGGTAATAAAGGGTTTTTAATCTAGGGTAGTTTAGGAATATTAACTATGGGCTATGAATAGTAATAAAGTGGGCTGGGGATAGAATTTCTCAAGCATTTATAAATCTTTGTTTCGACTGTGGAAAGTGGAAACCAATAGTCCGCAGAATATAGTACACGTGGAGGTTAGAAATCAAAGTTTCACTTCCTTTTCGGGTAACATTGGTTTGATTGGCTATTTTTTTTTTATAAGAAATAATTATTTTTATTCAAATTTTAATTTTTGATGTGTTTGATTGGCCAAATTTTTCATGAAAAATATTTTCTCATTTATGGTCACCTAATGCTATTTTTTTACTTTTACTGAAATTGATTTTCTCATGAGGGGGAGGGGGTAGATGCAATTTTTCATGAAAATAACCAAAACCCACCCACCACATAATTAGCCTTCCCCTTCCACCACTACCCATAATATAGAAGAGAAGGGTCAGCCAAATTCGATGGCCATTGGCAACTTGCAGAACATAGGTGACAACGAAGGCGTGGGCGATGATTGGAGAAGACAAATGGACGCATTGCAGGAGAAAGATAGAAAGTCACGATGCATGGGTGGCGATTCAAAGGTGCGGTGGGTGGCAGCGATGAACAATGACTCGACAAGCAGTGGCAATAACAACGGCGATTGTGGCTGAACTTGTTGGGTAACTATAGACTAACTGCCTAATTAGTTAATTATTTTGTATATGTATATTTGATTTATTTTTTTCATATGCGTATATTTGATTATTTTATGTAATTGATTATTAATTTGTATATTTGATTATTGATTATCTAAATATGTGTATATAATTATTTTCATAAAAACTAATGTCAATCAAACATCCTGGAAAAGTACAACAATTTCTAAGTAAAAAATTAACCTAATCAAACACCTTCAATTAATATTTTTTCTAGAATTTAATTTTAGATAATTCAATTGTCTAGAAAATATTTTCTATCCATGGAAATTCTATACTTGCAATCAGACACAAATCGAAATTTCATTTTACAAAAAACGGAAGCAAGCAATTATAGAGTCAGAAGACCATCACAAGCAAGCAAGCATTACATGATCACACCATAAGTTCATCAATCCTAAGCAACCTTTTATTTGTAAAGAAACCAAACCATTGACAACAATCCAAGTTCCATACAACTAGTAGTCAAGTTTTCAACGATTTTAAGTGCCCAACTAGTAGTCTACATGGCTAATCAACCCTGCAATCCAATGATGCTTGTAAAAGACAATGACATATACCGATTGGTAAACAGGGCAACAAACTCTATATAAGAATGAACCCAGCAATGTGTAATCGAGAGCAAAATGTATATGAATGGATTTATCATGAAATAAGTGTGACGTAAACTTCGAAAGGTATAAGGAACTCAGGAGGTTTACCACAGGCAAGCCTTCTGCCAGCATTTCCAGTGCTTTTTCTTAGTAAATAGCCACTTGAACAAAAAAGATATAGCACTTTCAAAATCCTGCCTGAAGAATAGGGAAAAAAAAGAAAGAAAATCAAATGTGATGGGATGTGATTTGAATGCAGTCACCTACTCTTCAACTGGATATGGCTAATCACTAACCATAATAAAGGTGAGATGATTGGCTTGCTTCTTTCTTCACTAGTCAATGAACTCATAAGATAGATTCTTGTCTGCTCAGCTCATCTCACCAATACATCAAAAATGTTTCAGCTAGCAAACATACAACTTTCTAATCCATAGCAACTCTTAAGATAGATTGTATCTATTATGAAGACTATCTTCATAATAGATAAAATCAAATAAGTTTACATCTCTATCTTGAGATCACACTTCTTATCCAAGGCTTCCCCTTGCTTTCTCCTTCAAAGATAAAGGTTGTTTGGGAAGGTGTTGTGGAGATATATGAGAAGAGATTGACCCCTTGAAAAAGGCAGTTGTTCTAAGTTAATGTTGTAAGCTTACATTGATTAAAAACATCCTCATGAATCCCTACCTATACATATGATGTCCCTATTACTACCCTTATGTTGTTGCCAATTGGTTGGAAAAGATGTATAGAGATTCTTTATGGAAGGGTATAAGTGAGGAATTCAAGTAGAGCAAATTATGTGCTTGAATGCAGAATAATAGCCTGTTGCCAATGTCAGGCAATTGCATTTTTTGGATTTGGGATTTTTAGTAAGTGGTTATTAAGATCTGGTTTTGATAGAGATGGCTTGCAGAAGGTAGTTGAAAATAAGTACAATTGCCCTTTGGGTAGTTGATATCACTCCTCTTGTAAGCGCATGTTATAGTGAATGAATATCGGGCCATCAACATGATTTCTTGGTTGGGTTCTTTTCAGATGGGCTTAGGTAATGGGGTGCGATTTTGGGCATGAAATAGCTACATTCTCCATTTGCAATTTTCACAATAATAAATTAACATATATGTAATCAACAACCAAAAGCTCAATCATCCATTTGCATTTATTTAATTGATGTTTAGGTTCATTGGAGAAATCAATCTATTAGCATTCACTTTCTTTATTTATGCATTCTACTTAAACACAGTGTTGCATAGTTCCATGTATCAAAAATCACATATTAACTGGAATAAAGAAACAACCCAAAAATTCACTAGTAGTTACTCATCAAGAAAGAAAAAACAAAGAAAATGCACTGCTAGCCATTAAAGTCAATTAATGTACCCTTTCCCAAATCATCAGGGTAAGCATGGACAACAACAGCCCTTCCAATTATGGAATGTGCTCTAGTGAAAGGAATCTGCTGAAACCAAATTGCCAAAAACCCGTATCATACATGTCTTCCTCGTATACATCTTTCTCATATTCTTTATCCAAAAAAGTAGCCGCATGTCGGTGCTGGGTAATTTGAGAATGAGATTGGCAAATTGTGTCATAATTGATGAGGCTGGGTTTTGCTTTTTCAAGCTCTAAAGATAACATCGGAACCCGAGCTTTCTTACACAACGCGAAAATAAAAGATAGGAAGTAGATTCGTTTCTTGTTGCCTCTGCCCAGGGCAAAGGCCATTATTTAGCAGAATATCTAGTCTCCGAAATTTAAGTCATGGCCATTCGCAAGTGCATAGAGCAATTACATCTGTTAAGGGTAGATTTCCGTAATGTGAGATGAGGAAACAACATTGTAGGCGATGATGTAATGAAAGATCTTGAGCTTAATGTTAAGCTCATTATGCAACACCATGTTGTTGCAGGGCTATTGTAGTGGAATTTTGTCAATGAAACAGAAGTGGGCAACATCATTCCAATATGCGATGTTAGGCACATTTAACTCAGCATTAATCTGAAAGAAATGTTGGATCTCTACTGGCATGAATGGTACCCATACTCCCCAAACATAGGTGTGGAAAATGTGTTCATCGTCTTCATCTTTAGTGTTGGGGTTGAAGTTGGCAATAAACTCGTGCATTGCTAATGGGTAGATCTTGTGTGGTTTAGCACAGAATTTGTCCCACTTCTTAGCTTGTATTACTTTGGGAACTCCAGTTTGCTCAATGCTAACCAAATTGACTTCCCTTTCCCAATAGAGTGGCCATGTGCAATTATGGATGCCCGTTCCTCAGCATGGGGCTGAGGTAGGTTTGGTACGATTTTGCTGTTAGTTGTGCCATTTTGGACACATTGAAACTTTCAACTATGGCTTTGCCATTGCTAACAACCGGTACATGGCGGGTCTTCGGTGGCATTATTGCTCCTGGAATGTACCTATAGGTGCCAAAAACTCCCCACTTAAGTAATCACATCCCCAAACTAACGGTGCAAGTTGCACCTTGTATGCATACTACATATACACACATGAAGTAGGACATAAACGGTGCTTAAATTCGCCAAAACAAAACCCATATTCCATCCATCATACATGTTGACATTCTAATTCTATCATGTCGTACTTAGAGAAAGAACTAATAACAAGGCAAAGCTTTCCCAAAGCAAAAATTTTGCACAATACATACCTTCTTAATCCGATGAAGCAATGGGATCCAATGCGCAAGTTGTTGTGATTGGGCGATGAAATATCGGTTTTCCCAAATGGATGATGCCTTATAAAAGAGATGGATGGTTTGGGATATTAGGATTTAGAGAGAGATTGGGAGAAGGAGGAGTGGAGCTTCGGCGAAGGGTCGATTTTTAAACCGACCTTAACTGCGAACATGTCGCTGAATGCTTGCTGTGGGAAGTGATGTTTTGTCTTTGATATAGTTTTGATGATAAAAAACTATTGTATTTTGATGATGTTTATTATCTTAATATTCCAAATTAAATGATGCTTTAAGCAATCTCAAATGTTTGCAGTCAAAGTATTTTCTAATATATATGTGTTGTTTATGATTTAGGAGATTAGAAAAATAATGCATTAAATCTTAAAATATTGGAAAATAAAGTTAAAAGCATTTTTGTAACATTTGTCGACTAAGTGTTAAGTTTTTCTAAGAAAATAGCCAACTATGCCTTGCATCTATTGACTATATGCCTTGAATCTGTCGACTATGCCTTATATCTGTCGACTATGTTTTGATTTGTCGACTATCCTCATGATTATGTCGACAGAATAATTTAATATGTCGACTATCAGTGTGTATTTTAGAAGGTGTTTTCTTCATATTTTTGTTCTATCGACTATCCCATCTTTTCTGTCGACTATGCCGTGTTTTGTTTATGTATCTGTCAACTATCTATTATCTTTTGTCGACTAACTTTTCTCGCAGAAAGTCATAACTGCTAGTTTTTCAAACTCCAATGATCACAAAACGGCTAGTTTTGGGCAAAGCAATTGGAATGCTTATAAATACAAGTCAAGGATGATCCTATAAAGAAAAATAGATGAAAATGAAATGATTTGACCTTACATCTTATACACGTTTGTATTTACAGTGATTGTGCTTCATTTTTCTCTCTTCAAGGTTTTAATTTTAATTTGTATCAATTCATTAAAACCTTGTTTGTATTTTGAGAGACATTATAACTAAGAAATTTATCTCTTAGATCCTTTGTTTATTGTACACTTCTTGTATTTCCTAGCTTTGATAGCTAAATGGCCTACTTGTTTAAGTAAGAAGTTTGTATTTTTCCTAACTCATTGCTAGAGGGCCTATCTGGAGTGATAGGAGGATTTTTAGTGGATTATTTACAAAATCCTTAGTGGGGAGCTAAGGTAGTGGATTAGGTTTGGATTAAGCTGAACCACTATAAATCCTTTGTGTTTTTCTCTTGCTTGTGTTATTTGGTTTGTTTATCATTATTAACATTTCATTACCCTCACTTGCATCAAATTTTTATTTTTCATCAAAAGGATTTTAAGTTTCAAACAATGTTTTTAAATTACCCAATTCACCCTCCCTCTTGGGTGTGTGCCATAGCTCTTTCATTCTAACCAAGAGGACACGAGGCATGGATAATTCTGTAGCTCGTGGCCTTGTCGCGGCATGCTTGACATTTCAAGGCTGCGAGCCACAGATAGGTTTGTGGGTCGCTGTCTTGCCGCTTCAATGTCGTGAGCTACAAATAAAGCTATGGCTCATAGTCATGCTGCGACAAGACTGCGAGCCACATCGGACTCTAGCTCACTAGCTTGAGGCGACAACCATGACCCTCAGAGAAGTCCAATTAGACTTTATTATTATTGGAGATATCAATTGAAGTCCGATCAAATTTAATTCACGATTAAGTCAATTTCATCATATGATGAAAGACGATCAATCAAAAATGATAAGGGTTTGGTGGATGAAAGAAGTCCAATCAAAGCTTATCCTATGATGAAATGAAGTCCGATCAGACTTCATAATAGGATAAAGTCTAATCGGATTTCAACCGATAGTCCAATAAAGTCCAATCGGGCTTCAGTCGATATCTCCGATCGGACTTCATGATCATATGAAGTGATATCTGATGCTCTATATGAAGTCCGATCAGACTTGAACATCCTCTTATGATAAAGTTCGATTGGACTTGATCCTATGATAAAATGAAGTGCTATCGAACTTCATAGTAGGATAAAGTCCAATCGAATTTCAGTCGATATCTCCGATTAGACTTCATGATCATATGAAGTGATATCCGATGTCCTAAATGAAGTCCGATCGTACTTGAACATCCTATGATGAAGTTCGATCAGACTTCATCCAATCTCATCCACAAATAGTTTATTCTTGTGGCATGACAATTATTATTATTATTATTATTGGAGTAAATGCCTAAGATAATTTCCAATTTTATCTTCAAAAAAAAAAATGGAACATTCATCCTAAGACAAAGTTTTATGGAGAAAAAAAAAATGTCATGATGATGTATTTGTTCTTTTCGTGCATCTAAGAACAAGAAATTTATTTTAAGTAGATATGCATAAAAGAAACGGCCTTATGAATGAGACTAAGGAGCCAAATAAGGGACATCCCCCCAACCCATCCACACACACACAAAAACTATATTGTCATGCTTGTATGGCTCCCTAGAGTACACTCATGGCTCCCTTACCTAAAGCCTTCCTCCAAACATATTGAAACCCAAGACGTATTCCACATTCTACAATGGAAACCATAAATGTAACACTTCACTTTCTCCAGCGTGTTATAACTTAGGACAATTCTGGGATAATAATTTTTTTTTATTTAAAACTACGACTAAACCAAATAATTACTCATATCCATACCAAAATTTTCATACATCTATCTCGAAAGAGAATTATCACAGATATCAAATGCGGAAGCTAAGAATCGAACCTAGCTAATATTACAATCACCATAGTTCAGATAATACATCATTGTCTTTCAAAATGTTCAGAATGTTAAGTAGCAAAAACCTAAATACATCAATTTCAATATCTTAATCATAGATCATCATGCAGTTGCTAAGTGTTGTCACATGCATCTTCTGTATCTGCTTATGCTGCAACAACATTTGGAACGTTTGAATATTCCAGGGGCAAAATCCAGATTAGATGATGAATCATCTAGGTAAGGGAATAATAAACATATTTCATGCATGGATGCAAAATGTCCTTTTCCATTTCATTTCGATTTGAGGCTTGAGCCGACCGTACCTTTATGCTACTCCCTATTTTTTACAGCCTCTTTACCAGCCCAAGGTGTATGGGTACACCCTTGGAAGAGCAACGGTCCCGGCCCGTACTCTCAAACTCTTATGCGAATACATGATCAATGATATCATCGTGTACATATGCATATTTCATCATCAATACATGTAAATGCAATCTATATGACATACTCACATCAAAACATGACAATATAATAAAATTATTTACACAAAATCAGGTTTTCTGGGTCAAACCACTTAACTTTTAGCTTAAAATTCAAACCACCTCGAAAAGCAAGTACTACTTGGATTTGCGTGTTAAGCCTTGAAAGTCCATGTATCGCCTCAATTTGCGTGCTAAGTCTCGAAAGCCACACAGTCACTTAATTTAAGCCACAAAGCATCATATTCATCATATTTATCCAAATAAATATTAAACCCTATTTTTCTCAATTTATTTCTATTTTTCTCAAATTTCTTCTTCACTAATATTCCAAAATAATTACCTACTTAAATATTTTCTCAAATATTTTTCCACTATAATTTCTAAAATAAAATTAGAAATTTTTTTAAAAAAATCAGAATTACCTAATAAGCCACGCACTCGCACGAACCAAGGAAAGTGGCTATGCGTGATGACCGGCGCGTGAGCTTCACGCGCCGGTCGTCTTCTCCGACGTCAGCACACCAGAAAACTTGGATTTTTGCACCTCGAAGATCTTATGCCTCAGTCGATCATGATGGCACGGCTCGAAAGGATGGCCAGAAGTAGTCCAATTAGAAGCTCAAAGTCTCAGTCAGGCCGTCCGCCACACTTTCTGGTGACCCCTCGAAACCCCATCAAACCTACACAAAAGCCTACCAAAATTTTCACAAATGCTCTAATACCTTTGGGGATTAAAAGCCCTTTATCCTTGTTGCTCGATTTACCCTCTAACGACCTCAATTTTGAGCTTCAATTTTGAAAATTTTTGGCCATTTTTATTCCCCTTTTATACTCCAAATCGACCATAAAATAATCAATCTCGCTCAACCCAAGGCCACTAATGCCTTCTAATGCCCTAGATCAGTCCAAAATCCACTGAGAATAGCCCTCCAACAATTATTTATAGTGGCCAACTTTCAGCCAATTTTTCGACCATTTCAATCCCTTTTGTCGGCCATGGATCGTTCTAGGCCAAGTCCAGAGGTCCCCTAGCCCTTTTCCTCGAGTTTCCCATGGCCGAAAGCGATGATGGAACTGGTGGTCGAAAGCTTAGTCGGCCATGGTTACCCAAACTTTTCTGAAATTGCATTTTCACCTCTCTCAATTTTTGAAATGCATTTTTGACTATTTCCACAAGGCCCCTGATTTTTTCAAAACTTTTGTTGTGACCCTCACATTCTAAACTTCTCATTTGACCCTCGAAGTTTCAGAAATAATGTCGTTTCGACCTTCCTCGGGAATTTTCAAAAATTATACTTTGACCCGAAATTATGCTTTGATTGTGAAACCCCCTTGTTTCATCCCGATGTCACTTAAGAGTTGTTCTTTATGTAATATTTGACTTCTGCAAAAGTTCTGTTGTCTTTTCGGAAACCTCGTACGACAATTCAGTTTTTCAGTCTGAATCGAAGTTGTACCGAAAACTGTCTCGATTCTAATTTCTTTTAATACAATAAATACTATCTCAGAACGCTCATTGAGACCATATCATTTTCTTTAAACATTTACACTCCGAGACATTTCTTGCCGTCGATTCGATACTTATAACTGTAAAAAAATTACACTTAAGCCCTCTAATCTTTTGATAATTTCACCTATAGCCCAGGTTAAAATTATTCTTGAGCCCTTTTGAAAATCTGAGATATTACAATAAATAACATGAATTATTATTATTGGAGCAAACAATAATCATCATAAGAATTTTGTATTGGGGTTGGATAAGACTTCCTCATGTCTACAAAAGTATATTGAGGAAAAAAAAATTCACCATCATCGGTGAAAAAGTTCTACACTAGACTATCAAATACGCTACTACTATGTCTATACAAATAAAATGCAATCTGCTTTCGAAGAGTTATAAAATCCTTCTTCATTTGATAGGACACCCATCGATCCTCTACGTGCCTCAAGATGTCCTCGATGTACTTTATTATGTAGCAGTTACAACTGCTCATGTATTATTAATAACAAAATTTATTATCAAAGTATCAAATCACGTTTTAATGTTTTCAATTCACTATAATTTTTTTAATTAAAATGATGTAGTACCCATCTGGTTGTTGAGGCAAAGGCACCATTGACGAATGAAGAATCTCCATCTCCTATTTTCTGTATGGATGCGGAGGCGTTGAAGTTTGCTCGTAATATGGACTGCGCATCAAAAAAATGGGTAGGAGGCTTACCAATAGCTTGATGGATTCAACCCTTGACCTCCTGTTATTATCAGACAATGACATGGAGTCGTATATCACTACTTTCCTCTCTTTCAAGTAGATTTTTACAAGGACTTAGTGCTTATTCTGTATAGTACATGGGAGCAACACTTGCATGTAATAAATTACGTTAAATGTGCGAGACCACATTGATCAATAAAATGAAATGACACTTACGTAGTTAACGGTCCACCAAGGAAAATGATCGTCAATTGTCCCCGATACAAAACATGTCCATTCCTTGGGGACAATCACCTTATGAGACGCGAAAACCCTCCTGGCACCATTGTATTTCTCACTCCACAATCTTTTCATATACGCGTGGAAGAAAATGTTTTACATTGATCATAGACAAATGGACAAAATACAAAAGCAACAAAAAATGAGTAATGTAATGTGTGTTCAACACTCACAAAAAGGGAAGTCAACATAACTGAGTAGTTTTCATCATATATAGGACTAAACTGTGTAGCTCTTAACCGTCGGAGGCAACATAAATAGCTATCAATGTGATACGCCTCCAACCATGTCATCTCTTCCTCAATCGAATGGAGGTGACTTGACAATAAATAAAGTATGTGCCCAGTGACACGCCAACGATAAGCAAGAATTATTACAAGGGTCAGAATGTATTACTGATGTAAATAGAAAAGATACTACCTATTTATACTTAATTTCATCTTGGGAGCGTATGTACTTGGTGTAGCCATCAAGGGAGTTAGGACCATTGTCCCCTACTTGCTCAGGGTGATGCTCCACTACTTCCTCTGTTATCCACATCACCCCAAGTGTTAGACTATCCAGTGGGGGAACATGCTCTCTCCTCTCCACTCTTAATGGTAGCACCGTCTCCAAATTGTTTACAGGGGGTACTATCCCCGCGCCTATAACCTCCACAATGACATCCTTCCTGATCCTCTTTCGTCGAGTGGGATCAATGTAAGGTGGACGAAAAAATTGGGATGGCGACCAGTCTCTAACAATACATCTATCCACCCTAACCACTTCATCCTGTAACTCAAAAAAAAATTACCAATAAAATATGGTTGTATTAATTGATATGTAAACTTATCAAAGTGAATTTGGAGCTTACGACAGATGGAGATGTTCAGTCCTCCTCCTCATAAACACGATCAGGATTGATCGTACCACCACCATCTCGTTGATATTAAAAGTCATCTCGACGCTGATCCTTACCAACATCGGCTTGATCTGGGGAAATTGGAATAGTCGAGACGTGTAAAGTAGTTAACAGTGTTGCCTGGTTCCTCTCTAGTCGCCTCGTCTGTGTGCCCAAACTCTGTAACAACCCTAGCGCCTCAGTCAGCATCCCAATGATTTGAAAAAGGTAAAAGTACAAATAAAAAACATTTACAAATAAACGATTAGGTTTTGTATAATGAAACACATTACTATAATAATCATACCCTAGCCTTATTCTGCCCATGTTGCGTACTTGGAGGAAGTCTTACCTCATGCCTAACCTTTGATCTCTTCTCTCTACGCACGAACAACTCCTCCTCCTTCGTGTCCCTTTTATCCACTTATCCCCTATCCAAACTACCTAACTCTTCCTCCCTACCCGTCCTGCCTGGGTCCACATCCTTGTACATCCTACTTGCCTCTTCCTCATCCTTACCATCCTTGCCTCCACCTGCCTCTTCATCATCGTCCCCTTTCCACCCCCATGCTTGTGGACGTCGACACCAACCAAGTGCAGAGGGCTAAAGGACCTCCAAAAATCTGTTTGTTGCTCTGCATCAGTGGGTTCGAGAGTCATACTTGATCCTCGTGCCTATAAAATATTTTATTATTTAGACAGATAGTATATAATAAAATGTTGGACGAAATTAGATGACGTTACACACTTACATTCATAAGGCATTCAACGTAATTTATTTGTTTTGGGCATTTTTTAGATAACCACTTCCTACACCTAGGAATCGTGACTAGGTTAGGTAGTCTCGATCACTGATAACCACTCTCAATCCATGGGAATGTCTCGATCAACCACCATTGTAGAGAGAAAAAAGTTCAACAATTAAATAACATAACAAAACAAAATAAACGTTCAATTAGTATACACAAATCAATTACTGGTTATATCTTAAACGGCTAAACAAAACTATACAAGTTTATTTTCTTCCCAACCTGACTAGTCATCTTCCTATCGCTAGTTGTCAAATGAAGGTAATGTAGACCATAACTATAAGTGTACGTTCCTCAAGGGAACGACATAAACACTTATAAATCCTTTATCAAAGTCCAAAGGAAATACTCAACATTAGCTTGCTAATTGTGGCCCAATAATATCATGTCATAGTGGGCCTTTCATGAATCTATCCAACACCCCATAATGGGTGAGAGCCTCACGAACTGGCCCAAGCTAGTGGATCACACAGTGAGTAGTAGCACGTGTTCCAAGCGATAGTACTTGGCTATAGTGAACTTAAGTAAATTACCTGGTGGGTTGTTGCTCAAGGTGGTGATGCTACTCGAGGTGTGGTGGCTCGCAGCGATTTGGCAGTTCGCAATGTGATGGCAGCTCGCGACGGTAGCGTGACGATTGCACTTCGAGTCTTATGGAGACATATCTGATCGGGCTTCACAGCTGTGGGATTTCAAATATGTTGGGGATTGTTTTGTAATGGTTAGGGTATTTTGGTCTTTGTAATGCTGAGGTCAAAATGATCAATTTCTCATTTCGATCATCTTTCTAGTAACCCAATTTGTACATGTAGCAACGTCTCCTTGTAAATTATAGTGTCAAGACTTGTAGGCATCATTGCATTTATTCTACTTGTTGCAGTAGACTTCAAATGATGGGGACTAGTGCTCTTCAAAAGTGGTTTTGGAATTGGCTCAAGGTACAGTAATAAAGCACTTGAAGTTTCACATAGAATATCGAGATTCAAATTAATGTGGTAACTTAAAAAGCAAAATTATTACTGAAAGACAACATTTAATTGGAAGGCATTAGTAAAACTGAAAAACAAGTCTCACATGAACTACGTTGGAGGTTCAGTTCTGAGTGTGTATAAATTGTATCTATATTCAAATTTACATGACAGTACATCAGAGAAAAAGATTATCCACCCCTTAGTCGAATAAAGGTCGAACACCCCAAGTTAATCAAATAAAAAAAAAAAGGTGGCTACAAAATTACAAGTACAAAAGGCCGAGTTGGCTGTTTGAATACACTTTCGGAGCTTTTACTGTTTTTTGGTTTTAATTTTTACATTTAACTTTTTTTGTTAGTTTTTTATTTTTATTTAAAAATAAAAATAAAAGCGTAACATGATATTTTATTTTATTTTTCTCTTACACCTTCATTGCTGGCAACGAAATGACATGCCAATTCATATTTATTTGGGATTCTTAATTAGCTATTGCCATGACAGATGAGACTCTCAAATAAGATCTAGAAATCGCCCAAACTAAGTTCTGAATTAGAATCGTAGATTTCTCAAACTTCGTTCTTTGAAGTCAAGGAAGAGAAGAGCAGCAAGACACGGAGCTGTCAAGCAAGCAGCTAGTAGCCATGTCCTTCAATTCAAAGCTCACCTTCTTTTCAAGTAAATATACTACTACTTCTAACATCCTCCTGAAACTCATGAAGAAACACGAATGGTCAAATAAAAGACAAAAAGTAATAATAAACCCCGCTAATGAAAATGAGATATCCCAAGTAATTGACACAAAAAGGTTGTTGAGTTGAGTTTAGTTGAACAAAAAAAAAAAAATGAGACCCAAAAAAAAGGGCTATTACATTACTCAAGAGGGAGGAATCAGTTTACATCAAATTGGGAAATTGAAGCAGTTGTGTATAGGAGATTTTCCATGTGAACCCCGTTCTTCAGTATCTTGCCATAATTTTCCTGAAAAGTCCCTTTGGTGCTGCAATTAGGAATAAAATGAAGCCACGAGAGGAGAAGGAAAAGCAAAAGTAGTTAGAGCCACTTGCCAATGATGGCTGTACAAGACAAGCTAAAACTTAAAAAGGCAGTTCTAATTTGTCATACCAGGCAATCCTGTAAACCTCTCAAATTGTTCATAGGCCTGCCCAACGAACATCTCATTCCCGGAAACAATTTTGGCTCCAGATTCTTCAGCTTCCCGCAGTAGTCTTGTGATTTTGGGAGTATAAACCGCATCAAACACCAGTGTATATGGTGTTAGGGCTCCCTGCAGAACACAGGAGTATGTATGTAGTTTGTCACGGAACTAATATGCCAAAGGAGAAATTTTGTTCGCATTACAGGTGAAAGCATTACCCAAAGAAACTAAGATTACAGTAGTAACCTTATTTTCAGCACTGCCTGACTCCCAAATGTCTTTTCAAAGACAAAAAAAAAAGTGTCCCCAGTGTACAAGGCTCTTGTCTTTGCGAGGGTTGCAGAAAGATCATTTTTATAAAAAAAATCCTTACCCTTGCTTCTTTTTTCTTTTCTTTTCTTTTTTTTTTCTTTTTTTTTTTTTAGCAAAGGAGTTTCCACAACTAGAACCCCTAATCTTCCACCACAGAGGAACAACCTTACCGTTTTCACTAACACTCTCCTCTTTTCATAAACAAATAAACCAAAAAAAGAGATAATAGTAAGCCATACAACTCTCAATGCTAGGTAGTAGCTGGAGACCTCAACGTATCAAGTGAAACAAGAGTTCCATTGGAGGTGAGTTCAAATATTGAACTGCAATCCTAAAAAAAATCTGGTACAATAAAAAGTGGTCTCAGTACAAGTATTTAATAGTTGGGAATACCTTGTTAATGGGTGTCTCATCAATCTTTGGTTGCATTCCAATAGAGGTTGTGTTTGCCAGGATCATTCCATCCTCTGGATGGAAACCATTCAAATCAGCAAGAGATAAAGCATCTCCTCCAACTGTATCTGCAAGTTCTTTAGCTCGATCTTGAAGAGAAAAGTTGGGTTCAGAAGTCATTAAGCTAAAAATAGAAATTATAATTATAGGAAATTAAGCAGTTTAATCAGCTTAACCTCACAAGATAACATAACTAGTAGGCCACGTAGCTTTTTTTTGTTCATAACAAAATATAATATAGTTAAATGTAATGCAAAGCCAGTATCTAGAATCTAACCATATGTTCGGTTAGCAATCACAACCCTCGCTCCCTTTTGTTTTGCACCATAAGCAAGTGCCTTGCCAGCTCCACCAGCACCAATGACAACAAACAATTTGCCAGCCAATGGTGATGGCGACAACCCACTTGTGTGATTTAGTCCTTTAAGAGAAAAAGTGGAGTTAAAAAGGGTACAAACCCTAAACAGAAAATCATTTGACTGGTAGAGTTCAGAAGAAACCTCGCAGTGCATTCTCAATAGCAGTAATAGCTCCAACATAGTCTGTATTATAACCAAATAACTTCCCATCACTTGAATTCCTGATAATGCAATTAACAGCTCCTATGGACTGTTATATGTCATCAAGAAGAAAGGGAATTGCACATGGCATTAAACAAGGTGAATAAATAAAGAACATTCAACTGCCAAATCAACTACACCAAGTAATAGTTCCAAAATAAGAGGTCACCAAGTACCTTGGCAACAGGGTCAACCTTGTCGCAGCACTTAACCGCAGCCTCTTTGTGAGGAATGGTAATACTGCACAAGAGTCAATTGCATTATTTATCTAAGACTAATTTGGGCAGAGTTTTTCACTTGGTAACATGTCCTGGAAAAGTAGGAAAAGATGTCTCATGAAAATTTTAGCTACTAGATAGAAAAGAACTTTAAGGAAATGAATTGTGGATCAAACAAGTGCATAAGGAACTAATAGTCATATTAAATAAATTCTGCTGCTATCAAATTTAATACTACACCTGAAACCAACAAAATCTACAGATGAGTAAGTCTGAAGAAAGTTTGCAACATTATCCACCAAAAAACGCAGATAAACTCCATTAAACCCAACTCTCTTGAATGCTTCGTTGTACAAACCAGGAGACTTGCTATGGCTAACAGGCTTCCCAATAACACCAAATACTTTTGTATCAGGTCCTATCTGTCTGAAATTATACAAATTCACCAAATCATCAATTGTTGGTTGCCCAGGTGCAGATACTTTTCCTGACTCGAGGCTACCAAATGTCAGATATCCCCCAAATTTGGGGCAAAGTATGCGTGACATCAAACCCCTTTCACCCATAACCAATCCTATTGTTGGGACCTGAAAATTATATCAGAAAAAATATAAATTAACCCAGACATGTGTGCAACACGTCCTGAAAGAAATGTAAGAACATATTTCTTATACATGAGATTATGAAAAACTGGCATTACATGCATGCAACTTCTAAAGAAAATAAATTATAACAAGATGACCAACATTTTGAACCCACTTACCTGGTTACAAGAGAGTAAAAAGGTGTTGGACACTGAACTTGCATTAGGTTGGTCTATCATTTTTCAAATCCATATTCTACAAGCAAATAGAGTAATCCATGATGACTAACCCCATCAATGTCTTGGTGAGATTTTTCTTTGACTTTATCCTTCCTACCATTTTTATTTATTTTAATTTTAGTTCTTTTTCGGCAACTTGAAAGAACATCATTGTTCTCTACATCAATATTATTTGTGCCAGATTAGTACTTCTACAATTCTAGTTTATAGGAAACAAAGTAGAAAACAAATACACCTTCATCTTTTTGTGTTAGAATGCAGTTTGAATGTTCACAATTAATGGATATCTCCTATCATCATTGACCTTATCCTAACAAGTAATTTAAGTCTTGGCTCAAGCTGCCAAACATTTTAGCATCACCAAATTTTGCAGATGCTTTTTTTTTTCCCCATTTTGAATTACACATTCACATTAAAGAAGGAAAATTATTAATCAACAAGAAATTCAAGTTTCAATTCAGCCAATCCCGGTGCTTCTTCTTCAGTATCCTGCATCCACACTAACATATTTCAGGTAGAAACATGGACCTAACTCCTGAACTTAACAGCCTAAAACATATCCAATCTAAAAGCTGCTGAAAAACAATTGACACTACCATTTAAACCTTAAAAGTCATTAAAAAGTGACCTGTTCAGAAATATGATTTTGCTACCATTACTTAAAGCAAATAGCAAACTCCGCCTGGGGATGTTATCCACTGCTGGTCCCAAGCCTAGATAAAGGAGGAAGGTTGTGTTAGGTAGTTGACAGCCAACGTAAAACCTAGTCAGATCCAAAACATGAACTCTAGACAAACTATTAAAGTTTGATATGAAGTGTATGGACCTAAATAAAGATATGACAAAAGACATAAATACATGGAAGTCTAGAATTCATGTAGCCGACCCCACATAGTGGGATAAAGGCTAGATATGTTGTTGTTGTTGTTTTACTTAAAGCAAATAGCAAACATTGCTTTCCATTACATGTTTATATATCAAGAACAGTCTCAAACACAGCTCCATCAGATCTTCCATATCAGCATCATTGAAAGTATAAAAAAAAGACAGTATTACTCAGATCCCAGCATGGAAAAAGTTAACAGGGCATTGGACACACAATACCACTTACGCCTCTTACTTGGCAATGAACAATTATTTGAAAAACACGTGCCACATCTGTGACATCCACAGCAGTTGTCGCAATCTTAACAACGTCAGCTCCAGCTGCTTGTATCCTTGCCACAAGGTTGCCAAGCTCCTCAATTGATGGAGTACTTTGATAGTTATGTGAAGAAACAATGACTTTACATTTTGCAGGCTTCTTGTTGTGCACGGAACTATTGAACTGATGGGCAACCTTCAGAGGAACAGGCATGAATACTGGGATTTAGTCTTTGCAA
This sequence comes from Diospyros kaki, assembly GCA_036245055.1. NCBI lineage: Eukaryota > Viridiplantae > Streptophyta > Magnoliopsida > Ericales > Ebenaceae > Diospyros > Diospyros kaki. Next base: position 6,556,314 of record BSEG01000013.1, read on the forward strand.
GTCCAGTTGCACACCAAAAATGAGACAAGAAAAAGAAATCTCTTTAAAGAGTACTACATCAAAGTACTTGGGTATCAGAACACCAATGGAGCATTCAAACTCATGCTTATTCATATAAATATAAAAGGTAATTAAGAATTATTTACATTTAAGAAGTCTTGGCTACATCCAATTTCAACGTGTTTGGCACTAAGAAAAAGGGACAATGTATTTCCGGTCTGAGTTGTCTCTAAAGTAACCAATACCTATTACTTATTTTGTATTCAAACACAATGAAAGCTCTTTCTTACAATGTAACATACTTTTAAAGAACACCACAGGAATCCCCACCAAGCCGCACATCTCTGTCCACATATGAACACTGGGTGACCCTTTCAAGTAATAACTTTATGCTTCTGGTCAGGTATTAGGTGAGCCTGTCAAATTAGGATATCACTTCTTATGTTTTACAATCAAACTCAAGCTTCAAGCATATACTACCCCCGCCAAGCCTTCAGTTTCAAACTTCTTCATAATTGAGATATAACGAACATATCCTTCTTTTATTGTATTAATTAATTAACTGATTTACATATTTATTTGTTTTAGCTGTTGAGCAAAATGGTGGAACTGGATGCCTTTTGGCTTTTGTGACCTAGCTGAGGCACTCTCTACCCACATGTTTCAATTCTCTCAGTTACAAATACATAAGCAACCCAAGTATTTATTACCACTGCCATCTTATGACAAATGGATTAGTTATACCAATTACCACGAACATTCCATGAGAAATTCTGGGGAAAAAACAACACCTACCACAAATATATGCAAGCTTCTCCATGCTACTTGAGTTTAAACACTAAATGCTAGTGGATATGAGCATGTTCAAAAGGAAGATCATAACAAATGTGTTCTGAGATTGTATCCAGAAAGGGATAAATATCAAGAAATTACACTACATATGCCTTCAAATTGAAAAATGAATGGCCCCAAATTAAAATTCAACTGAACCTTATAAGTTATAACAGAAAAAGATCGCTAAGAAGGATGCAGTCAAGTTTGTGATATACACCATAGGAGGCTTACAGAAGATAAACTACATAACCAGGCAGAGCAGCCATGGATTTTTTAAACAGAACCCCTATTCCGATAAAAGTATAAATCATGGACACTCTTAAGAACATTTATCTCATTTCCATTTGAAATCATTTTCAAATTTCACCAACTTAACATTTTTATGCACGAGCAAATAATAAATTTGAACTTTTGATATTTTCATAATAACTGGCCTCAAAGAACATGATCTGAAAAAACAAAACTTTTTAGAACTTAGTTTGTAACACAATCAAGACCAAATCTTGAAAGAAATCAACCTGAAGTTCAACATCAATGTAATCAGCTCCCAACTCCATGGCTAACTGAAGCGCATTCAATCGGCTGTTCTCATCACCGTCATATAGACCACCTTCCCATTTCGGTCTAAAAGAACATATGAAATCAGAAAATTTTCCATTGAAGGCTTTTGAAAGACATACAGGGGAATGAAATTATATGCCAATATCCAACAATAAGAATAGTAAACTTTTCTGGGATGAACAAAAAGTTGACATGTTTCAAATGCTTCAAAGGTCACCGTCAAAATCGGTTATATTTCTAAATTTTAAAGATAATATTATGTGTATTTTAAGAGGGGATTTCCATGCAAAAGGAATATGTAGAAAAGCATCTAAAGCATTCTAGCAAGGTAATATAAGAAGTTAATGCATCAATGGTCAAGTCTCGTAATATTATTCTTAAGTTCTTAGTTTACCAAATTAAAAAGGGCCAGGTATAAGCAGTTCGGCAATCATGTTGCAGAAAAGAAAAACATTGCGCCTCTTAAGTAGATAATAATAAATCTTTAAAAGCTAAACACAACAGTGACAAATTTACATTCCACCTCGGTTATTAGAATACAGAATAGAGCGGAAGCAGACTAGATTGAATCCAAAATGTCATGGCAGTGCTGTGACAATTAGCAATTCTCCTGATTCAACGTGAATCGGAGGAGTGTGCTGAAACAGAAAAGAATAACGGAGAAGGAAATGTAGAAGAGAAGGGAGGAAGAGAAGTAGGAGGGAGAGTAATAGTCTTTGATTGAATTTCTTCGATGCCTTCTACAAAAGAAGGAGCAAGTTTATATAGCTTGACTTGTGGGTGCTGCCACAGCAGATCACACCCTCTCTAACTAACTAATTTGTTCCTATTCTAGCACTTGGACACCTGACAGATTCTGTCATAACAAACTAACCAGCTGGAAAATAAATGCAAGCAAGAGAATAAAAAAACTAAGGCAATACAAATAGATAATATCCGAATCTAACACAAAATTTAGCGACAAAAATCATATGTCTCCCTTGTCTCATGACAATGCCCCTCCCATCAACTATTTCTTGTCCTCAAGAAATACTTAAAAGGCTGGTTGTCCTTGGAAACTGTTGCATCAGTGTGGGTAGGTATTTTCAAGTGTCTTCCTCAGACAATTTTCCTTGCCACCAGACCCTGACCTGAATGAGGGAGGCTCCTTGATGGTAGACTACTCTCCTCTCCATTATAGCCTCAGGTTCCCTCGGACTTTCTTTTTCCTTAGGCAAGGTTGGTAGTTCTTGGCTGACTCTCTCATTCCTCGTAGACTTTTTCAGCAAGGAAATATGAAAGACTGGGTGGATCTTGGTCCCTTCAGGCAGTTGCAACCAGTACGCTACCTTGCCTACCCGGGTTGTGATGGGAAATGGCCCAAAGTATTTAGGGCTAAGCTTTAGATACCTACCTTTGGGTGATGGCCTTCAGGTGTGGGTACCTTAGTCTCAAATAAACTCTTTCCCCTACTTTAAAATCCCGATCACTCCTCCTCTTATTCGCGTTTTGCTTCATTCTATTTTAGGCGGCTGCCAACTCTTGTTTCAACTGTTGTAGTACCTCCCTTCTTTGCTATAGGTACTCTTCCATGGCTGTGGCTGTGGTTTGACCTCCCGTGGCTAGTAGGGAAGGGGGTTTATACCCATAGATAGCTTCAAATGGAGTCATCCTGGTAGAAGCATAGTGGCTGGAGTTATACCACCTATGCCAACTCCTAGGCTGCCTCACACACATGCATCATAGATAGGTTTCTAAGTTTTGTTTTACCCTTTTAGTTTGCCCATCAAATTAAGGGTGGTAAGTTGTTGATAGGATGAGCTCAGTGCCCACATTCTTCATCAATTCTCCCCAAAAATGACTTGTAAACACCTTATCCCTATCTCAAATAATAGTCTTGGGAACCCCATGTAAAGCAGCCTAATCCATAAACACCCTAGCCACTTCTTGGGCCGTGTAAGGATGTGTCAATCCTGCAAAGTGTGCAAATTTAGTTTAGTCAGTCCACCATCACCAGCACACAATCCTTCCATTCTGATCTTGGTAAGCCTTATATGAAATCCACGGACACACTTAGCCACAGCTGCTCTGGAATCTGTAGTGGCTGCAATAATTCCGGGTAGGCTACATTTTCATGCTTGCACTTCCTACATATGTCACACCCCAAAACATGCTCCTTTACAACACCCTTAAGTTGAGGCCAATGGAATAACTATTTCACCCTCAAATAGGTATTTTGGATACCCTAGTGCCCCCCTATAGGGGACTCATGCAAGGATTGCAAAATGTTTCTCTTTAGCTCAGCATTGTTGCCCACGACTACCTGGCCTTTATACCTCAACAACCCATCCTTCATAACATATCCTTCTGCTTCCCTGCCTCCCATTGCTAATTTTTCCAGAATTCCCCTTGTGTGTTCATCCCCCTTATAGCCGTTCACCACTTCACTGCACCATTAAAGTATTACCATAGTGATGGCAATTGCTTCCCCTTCTTTGTGACACCATGATAAGGCATCTGCAGCCAAATTCTCCTTGCCTTTCTTATATTGTATAGAATAGTCAAGCCCCATTAGCTTGGTTATTCCTCTCTTTTGCAATTGAGTTTGTAGTTTCTATTGCAACAAGAATTTAAAAAACTCATGATCAGTCTTAATTACAAACCTGCCCATCTCCAAATAGTGCCTCTACTTCTCCACTGTCAGGAGAACAACCAAGAATTCCTTCTCATAGATGCTTAGGTTTAGGTGCCTTGGACTTAGAGCTTGACTTAGGAAAGCTATGAGCCAGCCACCCTACATCAGCATTGCCCCAATCCCCACTTCGCAAGCATCCATTTCTAGCACAAATGGTTTGCTGAAGTCAGGCAGTCCCAGAATTGGGACTTTGCTCATTGCCACCTTCAATTTATCAAAAGCCACATCAGCCCCCTGTCCCCAATGGAAATTTCCCTTCTTCAACAATTTCGTGAGGGGCTTACTTATGACTCCATAACCCCTCACAAACCTGCGGTAGTATCCTGTAAGTCCAAGGAATCCTCTAAGGGCCCTTAAGGTAGTGGGTTTGGGCCAATTCAGCATGGCCTCCACTTTCTTTGGGTCAACACTGACCCCCCCTCCCGAGATCAGGTGTCCCAAGTACTCCACTTGAGTCTGGGCAGACCTTTTGATGTATAATTGATGGCATCTCAAGACTTCAAAGGTGGCTTTTAGATGGGCAATGTGTTGGTCCAAGGTAGGGCTATAAACCAGGATATCATCGAAGAAGACTAGTATGAATTTTCTTAGGTAAGGCTCAAATATTTGGTTCATTAAAGATTGGAAGGTAGTTGGGGTATTGGTGAGCCCAAATGGCATTACCAAGAACTCAAAATGGCCATGATGGGTTCAGAAGGTTGTTTTATGTATATCTTTAGGTTTCATTCTGATTTGGTGGTAGCCCGACCTTAGGTCGAAACTTTGAAAAGAATTTAGCTTGGTGTAGTTCATCCATTAGGTCTTCTACAAGGGGTATCGGGAATTTACCCTACACCATGCAATTAACCTCAAATCAAATGTTGAACCAATCAATATGAGATCTGTTGGAAATTTAGGGACATTGGTAGCTAAAGAAAAATCATGAATGTGAAGACTGTAACCACACTAATTTTATTCATATCATCATGTCTTTAAATAGGCAATACATGTCAATTGAATAACAAGAAAATAAGATTTATAGCTGGACTTAAATTTAAAAAAATAAAATTATCTCAACCCACTAAATTAGTAAACAGAATTTTGACCCAATCAACCCACTAAATCAGCAACTTTGAATCAATATCCAACAAGATCATACCGTTATGCACCTGTCCAAAAGATTGAAATTGAAAAAATAGTGAGGGGAATGTTGAACCAGTCCTTCATAAGACTCAGCCAGAGCCCATTTGTCTCACCAGCCCTTAGGGTGTTTGGTTCCTTGAATAGGTCCCTAAATTCCATCAATTAGGGGTGTTCAAAAAAACCGGTACACCGCGGAAACCGGCCAAATCGAACCAAACCGGTCGATTTTTTTTTTTTTTGCGGTCCAAAACAGTTTGATGGTTATACAAACCGCACGGTTTGTGGTTTGTATGGTTGGCAGTTTGGTTTAAAACCAAACCGCCCAAGAAAATATAAAAAAAATATATAAAAAATATATTATATAAAAATCACCCCAATAGCCCCTGCAACCCTTATTATTATAAAAATCACCTTATATTTTTATAATAATATATAACAAGTTTATAATAATATATAACTATTATAATTGCCAACAGATTATAATAGTTTATAATAATATATAATTATTTTTTCCAATATTTTTATACTATATTATATATTGTTAATAGTTATTTTCAAACCGCGGTAAACCGCACCAAACCAGGCCGCAAATGCGGTCTGGTTTGGTGCGGTTTGGCCGCACCAAAACCAGACCGCGGTCTAGTTTGATCAAAAAACCGCACTAGTGGTTTGGCTTGCTGAAAATGGTTCAAACCGGCCAAACCGCACCGTGAACACCCCTATCATCAATAATCCATCAATAAGGGGTAGCGTGCTTACCTGATCAGGACCCCCTGGTTGACGACTGACAGTGAGTTGCAACTCTCCATTATCTTCCCCTTCATGCTGCTCTTCCCCTTCAACGATCGAGAATAGCTGCGTGAGCGGACTCTACTTGCTCTGCAGAACCCTCCTAAGCTTCTTTCTTGTGATCATTTTGCAAGTAGCAACCTCCATCCCCCTATAAGAGTCATCCTCCTACCCTTTTTCCTGAAAGATACTTCCATCCGATTGAAGTCGAAACTTAGAGGGCTTACTCCTTTCATCCAATCTACCCCCAACACCACATCGCATCCCCCTAGTTGAAGTAGCCTAAGATTTGCTTTGAACTTTTCATCCTGCATTTCCCAAATAAATTCCAGGCAAGCCGAGTTGCTTATTACCCGATTTCCATTGGCAACAGTTACACTTAAAGGTGGCGTACCCGTAAGTGGACACTTGAGTCTCCTAGTCGTGCCCTCATCTACGAAGCTGTGAGCTGTCTACAAGGATTAGCAGATTGCCATCTTCCACCTTACCCTCTACTTTGATTATTTTGTTGTTAGTGATCCCCTTGAGTGCATTGAGGGATATCTCTCCATTGTCCTCCACTCCCTCTTCCTCGGTAACTTGCACCTCCTCTCCTTCTTCGTCTTCTACTTCCTCTTCTCCTCTGCCTTCTAATGGCAGCAACTGACGTTTGCATTGGTGCCCCAAGAAGTATCTGTCTCCACATCTATAACATGCTCTGAGTTTCCTCCTAGGATCATTTGGTCTCCCACCAAAATTAGAACCACTAAAATTCCTTCCCCCAGCATTACCTCTAATCAGCTCCTCATTGACCCCCTTGCTATTCCCTCCTTGTTGCCAATTCCCTAAGTGTACAGCCCTTTGTTGCTACACCTTCTACTTCTTTAATAGTGCCTCCTCCACCACCATCTCTTGCAATCTGGCACTCTCAGTTGCCTACTCAACCATTTTTGGCCTGATTATCTTCACCATAGGCCTCAAATCTTCGCTCAGGCCATTGAGGAAACTAGAGACAAAATATGTCTCTGTTAGGTGAGGATCATGACTACTCATCAAGGATCTCAGCTCTTCAAATCTCCTTAAGTATGACCCTACATCACCCACCTGCTTCAGCTTGTTGAACTCCTCAATGGTATTCGACATGCTCCTCTCTCCGAATCTCTCACACAAACTTTCAGAGAACTCTCTCCAGGTATAGTTCTCCCTTACTCGCATCCACCCTTGAAACCATGTGTCCACCCCATCATCAAAGTAACCTGCCGCAAAAGCGACTCTTCTTTCCATTGGCACATTATACCACTCAAACAATCACTCACACCTTTTAACCCACCACCTAGGATTAGTCCCCTCAAACACCGGTATTTCCATCTAGCGCATGGGAAACCCCTGTGGTGGTGGAATAGCAGGGTGATGACATCAACGTCTCAATGTCATCACCCTACTCGACAACAATCTCATGGGCTCTATTTTCTTGATTCATTCTTTCATTCTATAAAATGGGGTCATTCCTATCTCTATGAGGAAAGTTAGGAGACTACCTTACTTGATTTTGTCGGGTGAACATCAACATAAATTGTTGAAGTTGATTACCCATCTCCTTCCTCATCTGGTTGATATCGTCTCTCATTCGATTAAGTCCTCCTTCCATCTTGCGATCAACTATCATGATTGCATTATGGTTTTTCTGGTTGCTCACTTCTAGTCAATCCACCCGATCCTAGAATTCCCCCACAGCCGAACTTAGTTGTTAGAGCTGCAACTCCATGTTCTTCATGCGTGTCCCTTCAGCCATCTCTTATGCCTGTAACACTCCTTGCTGGAATCGATGCTCTGATACCAAATGTCACAGCAGTGCTGTGACGATTAGCAATTCTCCTAATTCAACTTGAATCGAAGGAGTGTGCTAGAACAAAAAAGAAGAACGGAGAAGGAAATGTAGAAGAGAAGGGAGGAAGAGAAGTAGGAGGGCGAGTAATAGAGTCTTTGATTGAATTTCTTTGATGCCTTTTACATAAGAAGGAGCAAGCTTATATAGCTTGACCTATGGGTGCTGCCACAGCAGATCACACCCTCTCTAACTAACTAATTTGTCCTATTCTAGCACTTGGACACCTGATAGATTCTGCCATAACAAACTAACCAGCTGAAAAATAAATGCAAGCAAGAGAATAAAAATATTAAGGCAATACAAATAGGTAATATCCAAATCTAACACAAAACTTAGCAGCAAAAATCAGATGTCTCCCTTGTCTTGTGACACAAAATTGTACACTAGAAGCCAAGTTTAGATTTGATTGCCAACCTGTAAGTAAAGAGAGTGGGCAAAGGACACCGTTTGATTAGGGTTTGGATGTCCTGACCAGGATTGAAGCTCTTCAAACTATCCAATCGAACCTCCACCAGATCAGCACCACTCAATTTTGCCTTTTCCATATAAGTCACCATCTGATCAACTGAGTCCGCCATCAACGGAGCACAGATTAGGGTTGAGTTCTTCCTAGTTCCCTCACTTTCCAGTTTTACACCGACAGGGGCAACCTGTAATTTAGTTAATTCACCCAGTCGTATCAATCAGATTTCACAAATCTGTGTGATCGGTGAGAAAAACTTGAGCAAAATGGTATGAACTTATAGCAGCTTGGAATGAGAAAGTGACTTTTGGGACAGTGACACTCCTCCTTTCCCTATTTTTTCTCGCAATTTCTCCAACAACCAAACACGAAAAGCATCTTTCTTAAATCTGTTAGGTTAGTGAGAAAACGAAAAGAAATGGAAAGGGATAAGACACAAAAAAAACTCCAACTCCTTTTCCCTATTCTTCGTGAGATCATCTCAACCACTAAACACGGAAGGGAGCAAATTCAACAAATCTGTTCGATTGATGAGAAAACCGTAAAGAAATGGAAAATGATGCAGTTAATAGCAGCAAGGAATAAACAAGTAATCTCCCTATTTTCTCCGAAACTGAACAGAAAACGAGCGAATTTAGCAAATCTGCCAGGTTGGCTAAGAGCAACGTACACGAATAAAAAAGGTCAAAACTACTGAAGCAGCTCGGGATCATGTCCGGAAAAGGAAATAAAACTGCCTTGAGCTTGAGGATTCCAATTCTTTTTCCCTTTCCCGTCCTATTTGTGCTTTTCTGGGAAACCAAACACGAGAAGAAAGTAGCGACTTACCCACTCCATTTGGCGTCGACGGCCGGAGACGAAAGAATGAAGTACGGAATGGGCAGCTTGTAGTTTTGCCCCTCTCTCACTCTCCTCCTCCTCCTTCCTCTTCTTCCTCTCTCTCTCTATATATCTTTCTCCTCCTCCTTCTTCTTCCTCTTCTTCTTCTCTCTCTCTATATATCTATCTGTCAATGTCTACATTTATATGTATTTTGGCATGCACGCCCACTAAACGTGGGGCCTGGGGGATTGATTGCAGCGGTTGGTACCGCCGGTTGGGGCTAAAACACGAACACGATGCCAACGTGCCATCCAAAGCCCCATGTATGATGTACCTAATCTTTCAATATTTAGCCGAAAATTTAGAAATTAATGCGACACCTTCAGCAAAGTTCAAGTTAATGCGGCATAACATTAACCTTGAGGAAAGGAGATAACTCATTATTTTAGTTTTAAGTTTTTAATAGAATTTACAATTAAAATTTGTCTATTGATTTAATAATTCAATTTAAATTAATCTTATAGTGTGTTTGATTGCACACATTTACCATCATGACATATTTTCTATAAAAAATAATCAAACACTCTTAACTTTTCTATAAAAAATAATCAAACACTCTTAACTTTTCTATAAAAAAATGTGTATGATACAACTATTTAAATTTTTTTTTTATGAAATTCATTTTTCAAAAAAGTGGGATAATTTTTGTTTTTTAGCTAATATTACCTAAAATTTAATTTTAAAAAATACAATCAAACACACCTTTAGTGTTGAAAGTGTAGCTTCTATTTACAGAGGAGCGTTTAACCCAACAGTCGACGCAATTAAGATGATATAAAAAACCTTCAGATTTAAAATTCATCTAACCAACCCCATCATCTATTGAGACAAGCACGCAATAAGGCAAAATCAATGCGCTGCCGACGAATTTGGACTGATTATAGCTGATGGCTGATGGCCTATGGCAGAGTAGTGGGAAGCATGGTACAGGCCAACTTTAGTTGAATAATAGCGAGCATCATGCCAAAGGAGTACAAAAGCATATATTACTCTTTGTTCCGACTGTGGAGAGTGGAAACCAGTAGTCCACAGAATATTGTACACGTGGAGGCTAGAAACTTGTTGCACGAATCAAGGTTTCAGTTCACTTTGGGGTAACAAGCATTGCAGAAATTTCATTCTACAAAAAACGGAAGCAAGCAACTGCAGAGTCAGAAGACCATCACAAGCAAGCAAGCATTACATGATCACACCATAAGTCCGTCAATCCTGAGCAACCTTTTATTTGTAAAGAAACCAAACCATTGACAGCAATCCAAGTTCCATACAGCTAGTAGTCAAGGTTTTCAACGGTTTTAAGTGCACAGCTAGTAGTCCACATGGCTAATCAACCCTGCAGTCCGATGATGCCTGTAAAAGACAATGATATATGCCGATTGGTAAAGAGGGCAATAGACTCTGTATAAGAATGAACCCAGCAATATGTAACCGAGCCGGAAATATATGAGTGGATTTATCATGAAATGAGTGTGACGTAAACTTTGAAAGGTACAAGGAACTCAGCAGGTTTACCACAGGCAAGCCTTCCGCCAGCATTTCCAGTGCTTTTGCTGAGTTCATGGCCACCTGAACAAAAAAGAAGTAGCACTTTCAGAATCCTGCCTGAAGAATAGGACAAAAAAAGAAAGAAAATCAAATGTGATGGGCAATGTGATTTGAATGCAGTCGCTCTTCAACTGGATATGGCTAATCACTAACTATAATAAAGGTGAGATGACTGGCTTCTTTCTTCCCTAGTCAATGAACTCATAAGATAGATTCTTGTCTGCTCAACTCATCTCACCAATACATCAAAAATGTTTCAGCTATCAAACATACAACTTTCTAATCCATAGCAACACGTAAGATAGATTTGATCTATTATGAAGACTATCTTCATAATAGATAAAATCAAATAAGTCTACATCTCCATCTTGAGATCACACTTCTTGTCCAAGGCTTCCTCTTGCTTCCTCCTTTAAAGATAAAGGGTATTTGGGAAGGTGTTGTGGAGATATATGAGAAGAGATTGACCCCTTGAAAAAGGCGGTACTAAGTTAATGCTGTAAGCTTACGTTGATTAAAAGCATCCTCATGACTCCCTACCTTTATGTATGATGTCCCTATTACTACCCCTATGTTGTTGCCAATGGGTTGGAAAAGATGTATAGAGATTCTTTATGGAAGCGTATATAAGTGAGGAATTCAAGTAGAGCATGTTATGTGCTTGAATGCAGAATAATAGCCTGTTGCCAGTGTCAGGCGATTGCATTTTTTGGAATTGGGATTTTTAGTAAGTGGTAAGTAGTTGATATCACTCCTCTTGCGCATGTTATGGTGGATGAATATCGGGCCATGGACATGATTTCTTGGTTTGGTTCTTTTTCAGATGGGCTTAGGTAATGGGGTGAGATTTTGGGCATGAAATAGCTACATTCTCCCTCTGCAGTTTTCACAATAATAAATTAACATATATGTAATCAACAACTAAAAGCTCAATCATCCCTTTGCATTTATTTAATTGATGTTTAGGTTCATTGGAGAAAGCAATCTATTAGCATTCACCTTCTTTATTCATGCATTCCACTTAAACACAGTGTAGCATAGTTTTGCGCATCAAAAATCACATTCACTGGAATAAAGATGCAACCCAAAAATTCACTACTAGTTACTCATCAAGAAAGAAAAAACAAAGAAAATGCACTGCTAGCCATTAAAGTCAATTAATGTACCCTTTCCCAAATCATCAGGGTCAGCATGGACAACAACAGCCCTTCCAATGATGGAATGTGCTCCAGTGAGAGGAATCTGCAGAAACCAAATTGCCAAAAACCCATATCATATCCCGCATAACATGTCTTCAATGCAATCAATGAATTAATTACCTGTTTGTCAACAATGGCAAAACTTGCAGTGCCTGGAACATATAACATCATCAAAAAATGTTTAAAGGCATGTTAAAATATGACAGCATAATTTAAATCACAATCATAATAATGTCAAGCAATTAATTTGAATCAAATTGGTGATGGCTATAACAAGATAAAAAAGAATTGTCTTCCAAATACATAAAAAGAAAGAGGTACTTCATTTCAAATTCAAACAACATTCATCATCCCATGAATTCCAGGACTTCTTTCGTAGTATTACTGTATCAGGGCAGGGCCTTCTCAATTAAAAAATAATAATAAAAGAAAACAGTTTTCTAAATGAAAAGTTAACAATGATAATCACAGAAATCATGCTAACTGGAGTCATTTTGGTAAATGGAACACAATTGCTGTGGAGCCAGGAACTATGCCAATCAGGATAAAGGCATCAGAGTCATAAAAGAAGGTGCTTGTGCCAAATGAAACATACCATCTTCACCAACCGTGACATTACCAAGATCACCAGCATGGCGATTCTCATCATCAGGAGCACCATGCTCTTTGGCAGCAGGATTAAAATGTGGTCCTGCAAATTTAAATGGCAATAAACAAAATTTCTTCAATTTAACAAAGATACTATCATTTCATCTTTCCTCTCCCATGGCTATCCATGGAACATTAATAAAGAAATAAGGTAACTTCTAGGGTTGAAAATACCAGTACACATGCAACCATTTGTTGTGTCACCAAGGGCATGGATATGGAAACCATGAAGTCCAGGTTTAAGGCCAGAAAGGCTTCCCGTGACTGTAGTTGGACCTAAGGCACATAAAAAAACAAAACTTTATTTAAATCCAAAAGAACAAGTATGAAAGCACTCAATCCAAATGCTAGAAGTTAATTGAAAGTACCATCTGCTTCTTGGGTAAAGTAGACAGTGCCACCAACACCCTCACTGCTGCTAAGAACAGCCACAGCCTTCACCATGGTTATATGTGATCTATACAAGTGAACAAACAATATCTTAGTAGTCAAACTAAAAGCTGACCATGAGAGCTTGGAAATATACATGAATATATATATATATATATTAATTGAGATAAAGTGGATGACTAAGATGATAAGAGGGTGGACATGAAAAACTGAAGACCATGTCTCAAAAATTGAAGCTAGAGAGACTTCAAAGTTCAAGCCTGCCTGAAGAATAAAACATTATATAGCATAAGCCCACCCAGAACCAACTGTGAACTTCCATCTTCCGAATAAAATGCATTCAAATTGCATATATTAGAGTTATAATTTTCTTTGATGAGTACATATTCAAATCAATCTGTTAATCTATGAAGGTAAGATTTCAGTAAAACAGACAAATGGAAGGCCATCAGACAATTGATTATCATCTTTGCTTCAAATTTAATAATCAGAGATATAATTCTATTTTTATTCTGAATTTGAAAATCTTTACTTAGACTATATGTTGTGCCAATAGGGCAGCTAAAATGTAGCAATATTTTCCACGCATTCAAGTTCATTAACAAACCGAATGGTATAGACAATAGTAATTTGTACCACCAAATGGCTCTGATTAGGCCCTTCTACCTATCACCCAAAACAGAATAAAAAATGAAAGAAAGTACGAATGGTTTATAAGCTTCCGCTGATCTGCAAACCGTGACAGGGATGAGTGTTGCAAGCAAAAAGAGAGATAAAATGACTTGCTAATAGATGCATTCAACTATAACTAAGAACCCATTATCCAATTTACAGTTCTCAACTACTATGCAATGCAGAATAGATAGAATCAACACAACCATTTCCTCAAACTTGGAGAAATAAAATCCCCGTTTATGCCACTCCAACCTCCACGGTGATTTAGATATCGGCTGACTATATCTAAATTCCTCCTTTTTTTTTCCCACGTTTTCTCGGCAACAAACACACAACTACGAAGTATCGGTATAAAAGTCAAAGAGCGAAACATGTTACACAGAGAAACAGATGCATTGCGTCTACATCCCATGTATAGGGCAAATTCATGTTCTAGGGCAAACAGCAAACTCGATATTTGTAATCACACAGGACGAAACCCGTTTCAAAAGGATCATCTGGATAGGTAAAAGAACATTGGATTTACTTCAACAGAGCGCAGATCAAGCTAAAAAGTCAATGAAAGTCCATCGATCAACAGATTTTCAGACGAATCGGACGAATAACAGTTGAAATCGAGAAATCTAATTCATGAACACTGATATTAAAGTTAAAAAAAAAAAAAAACAATGGATTGATTTACCTCAGGTGACCCCTGCGTAGAGACTGGAGAGATGGTGAAATGCTTGTCTTTTGAGATTAGCTATGGGTTTACACTATTTGTGTCTGGCACACCGACACTCTGTAATTTTCAACTCACTTTATTTCTTTTTAAGACTTTTTAGTTGTAATTAAGGCATTTGAGTGGCGATTCCTTTCCCAATCCCTCTCATATAATAAATAATTTATTCTTTATCACTCTCTCTATTTTTTTATTTTATTTATTTATTTATTAATAAACTTCAATTTTATTTATTTTACTTCACTTATAATTAATAATTAAATACATAAAATAATCAAATACACATATAAAATTAATAATCAAATATATAAAATAATTACATACACGTATATAAAATCAATAATCAAATACACAAAATAATCAAATACGCACATATATAAACTCAATAATCAAATACACAATATTATTTATTTAATACACAAATAAATAAAAAATTCAGAAACAAAATCACAAAAGATGGATGATAAACAGTTCATCGCCACTCGTGTGCCCGTTATTGCAACCGATCGTTTTGCTTGTCACCATCGACGATGTTTCTGTTGGTCGCCACAATTGCTAGATCTGGTGGTCGATTTCGTCTTCTGTCGCTCCTATACCTTATATTCTCCGATCATCTTCTTTGATATGTTGTCATCGTGTCTGAATCTTATCTTCTTCGATCGATTGGCCTATTTCGTGTTAAGATGACAATGATCTTGTTGCTGCTTTTATTCGCCAAATCTAGTGAAGCTTTTGAGCTTGGCCAAATTTTGGGCGATTGATGTTTGGCTTGGCGAGTTCCATTGGAGGCTTGATTTTGGAGTTGGTTCCTATATTTGGCTTGCCGAAAATACTTAGCAAAGTCATTGAAAGATGGCTTGAGAAATAAAATTTGTAATACCCCAAGAACCCAGAGAAGAGTAGTATATATCGAGGATAAGTAAGAAATGAAACAACACCAACTAGATACCTTTTGGGCTGAATGTAGGCAAGGAACTCTGGAGTTAAGCGTACTTGAGTTAGGAGCAGTTCAAGGATGGGTGACCCCCTGAGAAGTTCGTGTAGGCCCATCAGGGTAAGTTGTTCTAGTCCTTCCTATCTCTCGATGCGGGATGTTACAGGTGGTATCAAAGCCAACATTTGGTAATGCAATCCAATGAGAGCGGGGAGTGGCGTCGGGGCTCGAGGGCCTGTATAAGGAGCGACTTCTGGCAGACTTCTAGGATGACAGCCCCGAAGGGGAGAAGGTCTGGGACCAGTTGTAAGGTCACGTGACGAGGATGTCATATGCTCAAGGGGGGAGAATGTAATACCCCAAGAGCCTAGAGAAAAGTGTATATATCGAGGATAAGTAAGGAAGGAAACAACACCAGCTGGATACCTTTTGGGTTGAATCTAGGCAAGGAACTCCGGGGTTAAGCGTGCTTGAACTGGGAGCAATTCAATGATGGGTGACCCCCTGAGAAATTCGTGTAGGCCCATCAGTGTAAGTTGTTCCGATTTTTCCTATTGCTCGATGCGGGATGTTACAAAATTATTTTAAATTAAATATTATTTTAAAAAATTGATAAATATAACAATATTAAAATATAATCCTTCCTTACCTAACCAAATCTCAAGTTTAAAAGCCTAAAATAATTTTTTAAACTAAAAAGATATAAATTTTCTCTTGATTGGGGTTTCAAATAAACAACAAACAAAATCATTTTAACATCTAAAAATTCATTCGAGAGTCTTGAAAAAATGATAAACATTATCTATAAGAATAATAATCTTAGTTTATTTTGAAATATCAAAATAGATATTATTTATAAAAATCTTAATTTTAATGAATATCAAAATATCATGACCTAATCTTATTAAATATCAAAAGACTCTATACTTCTCTATAAATAAATAAGTCTTTATTTCAAAAGAGGTATATCTCTGATACTAGTTTTAATATAATCTTCAAATCTTCAATATATGATTTAAGTATCAAAATGTTTATAGGAGAACTTCTATTAACCTTTTGATCATCATTTTTCTTGTGAAGTGTAAAAAACTCCACGATAATGTTTTCAATTAATAAATTTATTATTTTATTTAAATAATAATAAAAAAGAAATAAAAATAAAAATATTATTTAAATACTTAAATTTAATTTTATGATAATATTTTATATTATATGTTATATTAATATAAATATTAAACACTAATGCCCGTATAACATTTTCGAAATTAAAGTTCTTCAAACCAGACCACATAAATGAAGAGGAGCGTGGCGTGGTGGATGGAGAGTCCATCAGCCATCGCAATTAAGGATGACAATTGCAACCGAAATCGTGGGGAACTGAACTGAAACCGAATCGATCAACGTGGTTAAAAACTGTTTGACTGGATAATGGCTTGGTTTGGGGAAAAACTGAAAATTGTTTCAATGGGTATGGTTTGGTTATGGTTTTCACTAAAACCAAACCAAAATCCGAACCAAAACCGAATCGAATGGTGGGTAACCGAACCAAACCAAACCAAACCGAATATAATATATATATATATATATATTATATACACCCCAGCCCACTTGCCTTGCCTGCAAACCCTTCTCTCATTCTTTTCTCCTTCCTCTCTTGACCTCTTACTCTCTGTCTCCTTTCTCTTGCTCGTCCGCGCCCCCTTACCCTCGCCCTCGCTCTCTGCATCTCTCTTACTCTCGTTCGTCCTCGCTGGATTTCTCTTGTTCTCGCTAGGGCTCGGCCCCTCTTACTCTCGCTCGCCCTCAATCTCTCTCACTCTCGCTACCTCCTTTCTCTTGCTCATCCGCGCGCACTTACCCTCGCTCTCTGCATCTCTCTTGCACTCACTCGCCCTCGTTGGATCTTAACAATTGTAGGTTTAGAGATGTGATTTTCTATCCAATAAGTTTGAACTTAATTTGTAACTTTATGTAAGAAGAAGATAACTTTATTAGAATTTGTCTTTATTTATTGTGGAGTTATAAAATTTTTTTATGAATGCTATTTGTAAGAGTTTGTATTTTTTTGTTAATATGGATCAAACTAAAATAACCATGGTTAAATCGAAACTGAACCGAAACCGAATGATTTAGTTATGGTTTTTAATTTTTAAAACCAATAGGTTAATGATTTGGTTTTGATTTTAGTATTTTAAGTTTGGTTTGGTTATGATTTTAGCAAAAATCAAAATCAAACTGAACCATTGCCAACCCTAATCGCAATGCCATTGTGCGTGACCACGAGTCACGTGACTTGTTAAGGCCTTAACTTTTTATTTTTTCATAATAAACCCATGATTCATTGCCCTGCTTTATTTTAATCAAAAGAGTACAGTGGGGCCAAGTAGTGCCGTAACTTGTAACCGTTTCTCAACTTGATCGGCTATAAGTAGGGGTGAACAAAAGTTCAAGTAAATTATTTTATCAGTAGTGGTTTGGTTCAATTATTTTTTTTAAGATTTTGATTATTTAGTTCGATTCAATTATTAGTCTCGATTCGATTCAATTAGTTTTTTTTCAAGAATTTCGGTTATTCAGTTTATTTTTTTTGGTATTATTAACTAAAAAATCGAATCAAACTGACAAATCAATAATCTTTTATTAGGTTTAGTTTGATTTTTTTGATAAAAAATTTGGTTCAGTTTTCGGTTCGATTATAATGACTCAAAATTCAGTTAATTTAGTTTCGATTATTTCAGTTAGTTTAGATGATTCGGTCGGTTTAGTTCGATTGTATACATCAATTCGATTCAACTCGATTAGTAATTTTCGATCAATTCAATTCAATTATAACCGTTTGCACACTCTTAACTATAAGAGATAAGGTAAAATGAATTATAAGCCTTATTCAATTAAAAATCCCATTTGGTTTGAATAAAAAACCAAATAATATGAAGGGTATTATATTATATAAATAAATATTATATTTTAATATTTAAAATTTTGTGAATAAAATAATTTTTTTAAAATACTCTTTATATTATTTCTTAAAAAAAATGAAAATTGCTTCTTCACATAAATTCATGACTTTTAAGTTATAATAAAAAAATAATATCACTCCTATATCAAAGCTCATCTTCACATTACATACATGTAATTAACTTAAAAAAATATTTATTTTTTTAATTATATATACATAATGTCACTTTCTCTAGTAGCGTATGAAGCATGAAAACTTATTAGGAGCATTATTTAAGTATTTTCAAAATGTTTTTGCCTTCGAAAGATCAAGAAATATTTTTGGGTTACTTTTATAATTTTAAAAAAAATTTATGATCATTTTGTAATATTAAAAAAATATCAAAACACAAATATAAATAAATTTTTTTCCCTCTCTAACTCAAAATTCATAATTTTTTCTATAATTTGTTTCAAAAATTTATTTGAATACATTATAGAATTTATATTTATTTTTAGATTAAATAAATATTTTTTATAATATTTTATATTACAAATTATATTTTCAAAAAATGCCCAAATATTTTTTTTATTTAAACATTTATCCTGCATTTTTATTTTTTATTTTTTTTAAAAAAATAATATTTTTTATATTTTTATTTTCGTACAATCTAGTTAGTAACTACCCAATTTTTTTTTTTATTTAGTTTAAGTTTTTAGAGTAATGTTAGGAGTTATGATTGATAATGACATATAGTTTCTTCTATTTAATATTATTTAAATTTTTATAATCGTGTTTTAAAATTTTTAAACTAAATAAATAAAAATATTTTAAAATGTTACTTTATTCACAAAAATTTAAATACTAAGATGGAATGTGTGGCTGCAATTTTCTATTTTTACCATTGAATTTTGAATCAGCTCATCTTCCCGCCATTTTCTTTCCCTACATTTTCACAGAGACGTCTCCATCCATCCAAAGCTATATGCAATTCTGCATCGTAGATTCCAATTGTGATTGATTTCATAGTCTCCGATTTGCGACTGCGAGGATTCTGCTCGAAACCCTAGCTATCAAAGCCGGCTGAGCAAACAGAATCGCTGTCGTACGTATGAAGCCATTGCCGAGGCAAATACTCGGGTAACTCTCTCGACGTTGTTTCGCTTTCAGCAGAACAGGACTCTACTTGTATGGGTTATTATGTATTGTAGAGATCGCGTCTGAAAATACTGCTATTTCAATATATTCATGAATCTATATAATGTAGTAGTTAGGATGAAACCAAAAATTAAATAAAATTACTGAACCATTGATGGAATTGGAAGGCCTTTGGGCTTTTGAAGACAAAAAGACTAGTAGGTGTTGGTTTTCATTAGTGGCGAAGGACTGCTTGAGCCTAACCTCATAACGAGACAAAGCTAAATCTAATCTTATTCTTAATTTATAGATTTCAAATTCTTTTCTTAAAATAATACTGTTATGATTTTAGATCTAATGCAAACCGCAATCAAATTAAATATCAAAATAATACTGGTTCCAAAAGAGTAGAGGCGTCTTCGATCCACTCTGATTCCATCGCTAGAACTAGATGTTAAACTGATTATGACAAAAAAGGAAGCTCACTGGAAATTACAGTTGTGTCTGCAGTTCTTATGGATGGGGTTGATTGAATATTTGTGTTCTGGGTGTGTCTGCCACTGTCATACATTACAAAATGAAAATGGAAATGTTGATTTAGAGACTGTTTGTCTCAGCGTTTTTTTAATAGCTTTTAAGTGATTTAGCTTTTAACTTAAAAGTTAGATAGTGTTTAAGTTAATAATGTATTTAGATAGATGTGTTTTTAAGTTATCAATTATTAATTATATGTTTGATTTGTAAAAACAAATAAACTATCAAAACTCAACAAAAAGATTAAAATAGACATGATACTAAATAATATAATTAAAAAGCATAAAAATACTATTTTTTATCAAATAAATTATAAATTAATTTCTAATTAATAGAATACTTACAATTACAAGTTAATAAATTATATATAATTATCAAAAAAATATTAATACAATACAATTATATAATACAAAAAAATATTAATACAATACAATTATATAATTATCAAAGAAATTATATACAATTACAAGTTTATACACAACATATTTTTTATATGTAAATAAAAAAATATATACATATAAATATAGGAAAAAGAAAATAATACACAACATATATATATATATATAAACTGATGAGAAGAAAAAGGTCACAAGATATACCAAAGGGGACGGACGGATTTGGAAGAAAGAGACTGTTGGACCGGTGATGGTGCGACTTGGATCTGGAACGAGACTGCTTGCAGCGACCCGCTGGACAACGATGATGGCGGTATGAAGGTGGGGCGATAGTGTAGCGGCGATAATGGTAACGCAAAGATCTTGGAGAAGATGATGGATATTTTTGTATTTTTATTGATCAACTTATCAACGTTTTCTGACAAGCTGGAGGTATCAGCCTTTGCTAAACGCTGCTATAGCAGATTTTCAATAAGGTAGTGTATAAATTGAAATGCTCAGCCAAACACTTAACCATCAAATGCATGGCAACGGATCAGCTCCTGTATAGTTTATACGCGGTCAAACCGCT
Source organism: Diospyros kaki (assembly GCA_036245055.1). NCBI lineage: Eukaryota > Viridiplantae > Streptophyta > Magnoliopsida > Ericales > Ebenaceae > Diospyros > Diospyros kaki. The sequence goes on from BSEG01000013.1 coordinate 6,577,193, forward strand.
AAGCCAAACAGCCTCTTAGAAGAACATATTTGAGGAAACAAACTCCAGTTAGTTAGAATTTAATAAATTTTAATGTTTAATAATTAGTTTTTAATATTTTATAGCTTATTAAATGAATTAAAATACGATACACAGCTGAGCTGCCTCACTGGATTAATGAAATAAATAAATTCACTGATCAATGTCTTTGATTAGTGAGAGATGGAGCTTCCCTCCCTTCTGTGTTCTGTTCTTTTACCTTGATTGCCTAGGCGTCTTTCCTCTTTCACCTCTGATGTCACGTGTGACCAGACCATGGTCGCTCCTTGAGGTGGGACGGTGGACCACGTGATTTGCGGTGCAATTATTTTGATCTCCTTGTTAAAAGACATTTGTGCCACCATATAATTAATTTTTGAAAAAGACTGAGCATGTATACGACAAAGTCAAAATTAGTCAGTTTTTCTTTTTATTATAATTATGCTTTCACAACATGCAGCCAAGGGCTTTGGACTCTCAGATCATTAGCCAAACCAAAAATTTGGTTTAGCGGTAAAATATATAAAGTTTCAAAGAGAGTATTATGACTCAATAATAAAGTATATAAAATTTTATAAGAAGTATCGAGGATCAAATTTTTGTGGTGGAGATTATAAACTAAATGTCTTAGTTTGTGTGTATATAAATTGTGATCACATTTGAGTTTACCTAACAGGCGAATTAAAAGGGAAGGCTGTTCATCCTAAGATTAGTTAGACGAAACTTAGAATCTGAGTTATTTTTAAAAAAAATTATATTAATTAAATATGTAAAATATTTCAATCATCTCCATTGTGGGAATAGGAATATATTGAACTAACCTTGGACAACTAAAATTAACATAATTTTTAAAGAAATTAGATAGATTCAAAAGGTGATACTGATAAAAAATTTTCTCAATATGTGTGTTTTATTTTTATATTTTTTCATGTTAGGAGAATTATATATGTTTATTAAATTGTTTAGATCTTCTAATTTGCTCTTATATTGTATGGTTTAAGATGTGCTCTAACTTAAAGTGATACATGTTTTTTAGTTTTAATAAAATTTTTATTTTAAAAAAAAATGACTGAACTGATCTTCTCTATTGTTAGAATTTAAACTTGTTTTGGGATGGGTATGTATATAAATTTTTATATATTTATTTAATATGTATGATTTATAAATTAGTAAACTATTCATTTAGGAAAAAAATAAACATATTGAAACAAAACCACCACCTACCGATTGGTGTCTCCTTCCCATAAAGCCAACCTGTATCTTGTCATCACTGTCCAACTCTCACCATCCACATGGGGCCATACCCCACCTTGATCCTCAGGTCTTCCTCCTTTAATTGCCTTAATCATCACTTCCATCAAAGTTGTGTGTGAGATCTCCAAGAAACACATACCCACAAATTTCTCCCCCTTTTTGTTGCCTCATTGCACATTTATTACAATCTCCAAGAAGCACACACTGTGATCATCATTTGGATGGCTTCTTTTAGGCTCCTCATCCTCATGCCTTTCATAATAGCTTTCATGGCCTCTCCTCTACTCTCTTTATCTTCTGAGCTGAAGCTGGGGGAACCTCCCACCACCATCTCAGCCTCACCAGCATTGATGCCAAGCCCTCCATTTGCAGAGCTATCCCCTGAGATTGCTCCTCTTTTTCCTTCTCCTGGTGGTGAATTGCCTTCTCCAGCCGGGTCTAATTCCCTCCCCACCATTCCTTCCAACCCAAGCCCTCCAAATCCTGATGACATTGCCGGCTTTGCCCCTGATTCTGCAATTTCCCCATCTGGCTCCAAACTGGCCTCTTCAGCATCCTCTCTCAATTCTCCGGGGTTCCTAAATTCAGCAATTCTAATGGGTTTCTTGGCATTTTGGTGAGTGAGTGTTATCTTTTGCCTGGAAAATTCAATTGATTGTTGTAATTTACTCCCATAGTTCAAGTTAAGTTTGGTTGAAATGTCCCCCCAGAGAGAGTATATTTGAAGAAGTTTCTACTGTCTGTATAGTGTAAATGATGATGATTGATGCAGTCAAATTTCGTGTTTGGGGAGTATGCTTGATGATTAGTCTGAAGTTCATTATTTTCACTACTACAAGTAGCGGTGTTGGAGATGGTTAAATAGTTATGAAGTTTAATATAAATAAAAACTGTTTTGGTAGATCAGAAGTTAAATCTAATTTTTAAAATATGTACTTGCTTGCTATAATTTAGTAAGTAAAATTTAGAGAATGCAGAATACAATTTACCCTAATTAAAAATATTCCTAAAACTCTGTCACCGCGCACCCTGCAGTTCAGTGTCCGAACTTGTTGCAAGTGTCTTGCTTTGCTCTTGGAATTTGAACTGTCGAAGTTGAAGTATATAGTCTAAAATTGGAATCTTAAGTAACAGATAGCCAGTAGACCTTGGAGTGTGGCTCCTAGCTGGATGTGGACTCTTAAGGATCTAGTTGCCATGCATGAAATATATACTTTTTTTTATATTTTATAATATATTTAAGTAATTTATATAAAAATTATTTATTATAAATATATTTTTCAGTCACTAGCATGTTATTACGTCCGCATTAATGTGAGTAACTCTGTTACGAGCTATTTAAGTTTAAGATAGTCTCAAAATAACATTTTCAAGGTATTTTGTTTTAGAAGATTTATACCGTACTTTAAAGCGGGTGTTTGTAAAAGAAAGAAAAAAAAAATGTCTCTTTCCACGTGAGGAGAAGGAGAGACATTATTTGTTAATTGCCAAAATGTAGTCACTAAAATTAATACATCAATTTAGACTACTTTTAAGACTAAATATCATTATTTTATATAAAATTTCACGGAAGCCTATTTTTCTTATTTTGTACATATATATATATATATAGTCTTTGGAAATTGTTTAGGGAAGAAGATTTCGTTGACATAATTATTTTTTAATTGCCAAAACATAGTGAATATTGATATAACATGCAGAGAAAATGAAGTTAGATTTCAAATTATGTTACTAATAAAACATTAATTTTTTAAAATAATTTTCAAATTCTCCATTATAATTTTTTTTTTATCAAGAAAAAACAACTTAAGATCCATATGATAAACTTTGATTGTGACAATTAAACCCTACAGATAATATATGATTTGTCGCATATATTCGGAAACTTAGAATACCGCAAGATCATGAGATTTGATTATGTTTTAATGTAGAATTATGTAATCGCTTGTATCTATCCTAAAAAAAAACTCCAAATTTCAACTCAGTAGCAAATTTGTTTGTACACTTCAATCGTAGTTAAGATAAATTGTGAGTTTTAAAAAGAATAAGACAATTCAAACCAAAGGGTGTGTGATTTGAGACTCCTCAGAGTCTCTTATGTTACCAAAAAAAAAAAAAAACCTTTGATAGTGAGAATTAACATCAAAATGAGAGGATATTGCCAATAATCCTTCTATAAAAACATAAACACAAAAATAGGTAACTTCATTCTGACAATCACCCAAAAGTCCACACAGAAAATGTCATTCTGACAATTACACTGAAAGTTCTATTAGAAAGGCTGAAAATAAGAGAAGATTCTTAGAGAAACCTTAAAAGACTTTATCCCTGCCAAATTCCCTTTAACTTTAAGCACACTTACTTTCGATGAGTTTCTCAATCAGATCTGCGGCATCTTGAACGGTGGCAATGTTCTGGGCACTTTCTTCTTCCACACTGATCCCAAATTCCTCCTCCAAACCCATCACAATTTCTACCTGCGTGGGAAAGAAGAAGACATTGACGAGTTGCAATGCTCAAGCAGCTCATCTTAGAAGCCAGGGTACACTATTTACAAACTGAATTAACCTACCACTAACTTAGTGAAATAGAATAATAAAGTACCAAGGCTTCATCCCAATACTTAAGGTTGGTTACATGAATTAATTCAAGTTTTTTAGTCATTTTCATCTATGGTTTTATATTCTGTAAAGTCACTATAACTCGTATCATATCTTGAGTGTCTTCCTCTACTTCTTTTATTAGATACTTGTTCTACCACAGGTAGAGGAAGAAATACAGACAATACGAATTTGACAAACAGATTTAACCAAATCCTCATCGGCAGTTGGGGGCAAACAACAATAACAACATATAAAGCCTTAATCTTAACATATGGGTCAGCCAAAACTCACCCATCATCTCTAATCTAATCCATGGTGTTTGAAGGGTTGTTGGGGGTCAAGAAACTAGAAAATAGGCTTTAACAATTTTGTGAATTATGCGACAAGAAAACCCTCCATCAATCCCAAACAAAATCAAGAACAGACTATGTTGACACAACAATTAATACACATAGGAAGATGCAGCAAGCATTTGTAAGGAAATTATCATGGTATCAAGTGAAATATAATAACAGTTTGTGGGTACAAATTAGATACCGTATCAAGGGAATCGGCCCCCAGTGCTGCAAACTTTGAGTCTCCAGTGACTGCAGTACCTGCTGGCAGGGCCAGCTGCTTCCTCACTATTGCACACACTTTGTCTACGGTCTCTGGTTTGGCCTACAACAGCAACAATCACAAACCTTAATCCTACTAATGAGGTTGGTTGAATGAATTTCAGTCTTCAGACATCTCTATTCATGACTATATTCTTTGTAAAGCTATAATATCATGTCATGTTTAAAGATTTCCACCCAGTCTCTGGTTTAGCCTGGTTAAACAATAGAATTCTCATCACTGGCAACATCATCATGTTCATATCTTCCCGGACAATTAAGAATGAAAGAGGGTAGATATCAGCTAAAGATAACAGTAATTTGAATTGCTGAGGACACTAGAAGAATAATATTGACTGTTAATCAGACAATAAACAAGTCTGTTTGACCAACAAAATGTGACACAAAGACATAAGAAACATACCACACATGAAACCTGAAAGCGATACGGAGCTGGGCGCATCCTGATTGATGGGAAGCGATTCCCTTTCATTGAAAGGGAAACTGAATTCAAACTAGAGATTTGGGTGGTCACCTGCTCCAACCAACAACATAATCCGAGTGAATCCAAGGATCAAATTAACACAATCAAACATTTGCTAATAGAAGGATCAAATTAACACAATCAAACATTTGCAAATAGAAGGATCAAATTAACAGATTTATTCTTCATGGCAAGCATGCACACGCACAAATTGAAAAAAACGAGGATTGAAGTTTTCATTGAAATGGATGTTCGTTAAGGAAATAACAGGTCAAGGTCACAAAGGTTCAAATAGAACCAATCTCTTCCTCCTGTTTTTCTCTGAACCAGAACTTACTTACTTGATATTACACTTATAAAATGCAAAAACAAGAACATAACAACTTGATATTTTTCTTAGAAAATGAATGCGAATTAGAGGAAGCTACAACCTGCTGATGTAACAACCAACAAAAGGAACAATCGCAGTTACGATTTAAATATATTCGTTCATACAATCAACAAAAACACATAATGCAAAAACAATTACCAGACATTCATACCATCAACATCACATATAGTCATATACTGCAAATTCACAAGTATTTGTTTCCACGAATTATATTTCCTGGAGCAATGCACTTCAAAGAAACCTAGAAGAGATTTTAGGAGCTGGAGCACTCAAAGCTCGTGATTCTTTTGTTAACTCTTTACTTGCCAAAAAGAAAAAAAAAAAAAAAAAAAAGAATCAAATTCGACAGCTCAATGATATTGTGCAAAAATAAAATAAAATTAAAATAAGTTCTTTTGATGAAGAATTCAACAGCGATCCCACAATCAGCTCCGCCGTGTGAGCCTACTAGTTCAAGTCAGATCCCGTACTCTGAATACCAACGGAATCGAACCCAAAATCCACAATCAAAAGGCTTATACAAAACCGAATATACCATTCATAAAAACAAAGATCGAAAATGGATGGATTGCCGGTAAATTATCGAAGAGCGGGTGCGAGGAATACGAAGAAACAACCTGGCTTTGCTTGAGTGAAGATGAGAAAGCGGCCATGGAAATCGACGATCCGGTGACACCGGCCATTGCTGAATCGAAAGGAAGTATTCAGCTTTGGAGATTGAGGAATCTGAGGCCCTTCGTAAACGGATCGAACAAAATGCGCAGAGCAAGGCGGAGAGCACAGAGAGCGTGGTACCGTCATTATATAGTAGGAGCAGACGGGGAAAAAGGGAGTGGCAAAGTGGTAATAAAGCGCTTTTATGTTCGCCGCAAGTGTTTGTTTGTTTGGCCTCGGTTTCATCGAACTCGGAGTGTTTGGTTGCGGAGGTAGGCGGTGGGGCTGGTAGCAGGGCGAGCATTTCAACAAACCTAAAACTTCGAACTCTACTTCAATTAACAATAAAATAAAAAATAATTACATAACTTTTCCTGAAATTTGTCATGAGAGTTAATTTTTAATTAACTTATTTTAATTTAATAAAATTAACCTAAATTATTTTTAGCCTAATAAAGCTCTCAAATAACTTTTTTATACAATTGTTATCAATATTTTTGTTTTATTATTAAAAAAAATTAGTGTTATTTTTAGCTTAATAAAGCTCTCAAATAACTTTTTTATACAATTGTTATCAATATTTTTGTTTTATTATTAAAAAAAATTAGTGTTAATCCCGTCATACGAAATATGTAATTAAAATAAATTTATAAATTTAAAAATAAAAAATTAAATTCATTATTTTAAATAACAATAATAGAATCGATAAATATAATTTTTTTTAATACTCAATTTTTTAAAAAATTTAAGTTTAATTAATTATTCGCTATTCAATATGCCAATAGAAAACATTTTTAAATCAATATACCGTCTAATTAATTCATTAAGTAAAATGTCACATTTTTTCGCTAGTCATTTCACAAGATTCTTGGCACTTAACATTGACCTCTCAAATTATAAATTTAACAAAAAAAAAAATATCAGTCATAAAGATATAAATAATTGTATAATTAACTTGATACTTACCAAATAATTTATATTCGTCAAGTTCAATTATACTCAAAATATTAGTAAATGATTTAAAGATAAAATTTTGTATTAAAAAACTTTCATCCATAGCATTTACAACAATAGTATTTGATATTAAGTTTAGTTTGTACTTATGACTTGTAGTCTTATATTTCATATTGTTGTATTTAAGTACAAAATTAGACATAAAACATAATTGTCCATGACAAATCAATATTTTGAAAAATCAAATCAACTAACGCTTGATTATTGCATGGATTCTTTCACCTTATAAATTTGATCTTAAAATCTATATAAATGATTAACAATAAATTTATTAGGGAAAAAAAATATATTCATCTATGAAAATTATCTTAATGGGAATGTTATAAGTTTTTGACCTATCTTCAAAGTATAAAATCTCCCAAAGTCTCACAACTCAAATCTTTAACGTCCATATTTTGAAAAGTTACTTTAAAAAAGCTTTTATTAAATTGTACAATAATATATAAAATGAAAAATCTTGATATGAACTTCCTATTTATACACAAAAACTATTACATTTGAACAACAAATTATTAAATATTTACATTGAATTAAATGTAGTGATTAATTAATTATTAAAGTAAAATAATCTATTATATTATACATTTATTTATAAATTATAATTATAAATATAAATTAAAACTCCTAAATGTAAAGAAGTATGAGTTTTTCAATGCTAATTACAAATTCTCTTAAAATTTTTAATTTATACAATGATAATAAATCATTGAAAATATGGATTTTAACTTATTTTTCTTTCACAGTGCATTAATTTTCTTCCATGGTATTGAAAATATGATATATTAAATCTTAATTAGTATTGAAAAATTCATGCATTATTCTTGAAAATGTGATATCTTAAATCTTAATTAGTATTGAAAAACTCATGCATTAGTCTTGGATTAAATTAAAGGTAATGATTAATTAATTATTAAAGTAAAATTATTTATTATATTATATATTTATTTATAAATTTATAATAAATATAAATTTAAGCTCCTAAATGTGAGGAAGCATTGGTTTCCCAATGCTAATTAAAAATTCCTTAAAATTTTTAATTTTTTATCTTAAAATTTAATTTTTGTAATGATAACAAAACTTTAAAAATATAGATTTTGACTTATTTTTCTTTTACTATGCATTAATTTTCTTTCATAATTTTGAAAATGTGATATCTTACATTCTATTTTTAAGACTATAATATAGTTATTAAATTAAAATTAATAATTAATTAATCACTATTTTTTATTTGATACAAGTTTTTGAAGGAAAAAAATTCACTATTGATTATCACTTGACAATACTTTGACTAACTATCTTACTTTTATATATTATATAGGATATATAGGATTTATAGATAAGATTTTATACGAATGAACGATTTTTTATGATTTAATTAATAGTTTAAGTTGTCTATTTATATTTCACATAAATAATATTTATTTTTGATTGATTGAGGGATTGATTGATGAGATGATATGACAGAAAATATTTATTTTTGATTAATTAATAGTATTGAAAAATTCTTGCAAATTTAATACAAATTTTAGAGACAAAAAACAGTTTGGCAAATTAAATAGACAATTTTTTATGACTTAATTAATAGTTAAGTTGTCTATTCATATTTATCAAAAATAATATTTATTTTTGATTGATTGAATGATTAATTGATGAGAATATATGACATAAAATATTTATTTTTGATTAATTAATAGCATTGAAAAATCCATGAAAATTTAATGCAAATTTTAGAGACAACTTTTTGGAGGAAAACTATGTGTAGAAAATCTACTACTTTAATATATATTAAGATAATTGTAGGAATTTAAAATATTAATTATTAATTATCTGATTAATAATGATAGTGAATAATTAATGTAATTGTATAGAAGTTGTCTAACTGATTATCCCAAAATGTGTGACTGTAAGGAAGTCTGAAGGTCACATTGAAAACTAAATGATGTCTCATTTTAATAACAGTATAAATTTAAAATATTAATTGTCTGATTATTCCAGTTAATTAATAATGATAGTAAATAATAAATATAATGGCATAGAAGCTGCATTCAGCTGATTAGTAATTATCCCCAAGAAATTGCCTATACCTTTTAAATGAAGTGTTATTTTAAATAATAACAATAGAAAATTTAAATATTAATTTATTTCTTGAAAAAAAATAAACCAATAAAAAAAGAGCAAAAAAAAAAAAATTGTGAAACTATTGGAGGTGAAAGTTATGGTTGTGTTTACTTTTCTAGTGCTTTAGTTTCATATGGAGCATACTTTTGTTCTGTTTTCATTTTAATAACAATAGAAATTTAAAATATTAATTATTTGATTAATAATGATAGTATATAATTAATTTAATTGTATAGAAGCTGCAATTAAATTAATTTTATTTGATTATCTCAAAATGTGTGATTGTTAGGAAATGTAAAAGCCACATTAAAAATTAAATGATGTCTCATTTTAATAACAAAATAAATTTAAAATATTAATTGTCTAATTATTTCAGTTAATTAATAATGATAGTGAATAATTAATGTAACGGTGTAGAAGCTGCAGTTGATTAGTGATTATCCCAAAAAAATTGTGTATACCTTTTAAATATTAATTTATTTCTTAAAAAGAAAAAAAAATATAAGCTAATTTTGGATGGGAAAGTTTTGTGCAGCAACTCTGCTACTTTAATATATATTAAAATGTATTGATTATTTATACGTTAAAAATTATTTAAATATATTTTTATAAAATTAACAATAATTTTTTTAAAAAAGTAAATATTATGAATATTTACGCTTTTATAACTATCTTTTAAATAAAAAATATATTTGCATGAGAATTTATTAAATTAAAGTGTATTTTAAATTATTGGATATTAAATATAGATGAAAGACAACATATCTATATTTGTCACTAAATATGATTTTATATGATTCGATCTAACATTAAATCACGATTGTAAGCATTGATCTCAGATCAAAATTGATCTTAAACGATAAGATCTTCTTCTTCCTATTTATTAGGCAAAAAACTATTTAATGAGATAAGCATATAAAACACATACGACTCAAAAAACCTTTAACTCAACCTTATTATTTAAAATAGTAGAGAGAAGAGCTAGTCATAAATAAAATATTTATTTCATAACCATCACATTACAAATTAATAAGATAATGGCTTTCACTTTGCCTTAGTGTCACACCTAAATCTAAAAAATCGATACGCACATCCTCCTAACAATTAGTTAGATCACTATTAATAATGGAAATACAGTGCATGTCTCTTATAAAATAATCAATCATATTATTAGTTTCTTTTTAATAAATTAAAAAGAATAAAATTATTAATAACTAATGCTAATCACGTAAAATATTTCCAATAATAGTAACCTGTCTTTAATACAATTTTTAAATGGTAAGCATAAATAATGTAATTTTTAAAATATAAAAAATACTGACTCCATTTATATCACATTTTAAGAGAATATAATGTAATTTATTTTGAAATAAAAATATATTAACAACCATCCAAAGTGGGGCCGTGCAGCCTGACATATTAATGTCTAACAGAGTGGCTGGAAAGGACTTTAAGAATGGTGAATTGCATTCAGATTGTATTAGGGTTCCGAAATTGAAGTAAAATCCAATCAAATTAATTGATTAATTTAAAAATTAAATTAATTAATAATTAAAAAATTAAATTCAAATTATATAAATTGAACCGATCCGATAAAATTAAAAAACTAAAGTAATCAATAAAAACTATATAAAATTAAAAAAAATAATATCATTTTATAAATATCAAAATAATATCCTTTCAAACTTCGACTAGTTTGATTCTTTTAACCAAAAAAATGATCTAAAAATTAAAAATCAAATTTTAAAAAAATTAACTAAATTGAACCAATGTAAGAAAAAATCAAACCGAGTAAAAAAGTTTGATTGGTTTGGTTCAATTAGTTTTGATAAACTAAACTTTATCCTCTCATAGATTGTATGTCATTTGATTTAGTTATATAGAATTTTTTTATTATTTATAAATATTTTTAGAAGTTTTTATAATTTATCTTTTTATTGAAATATTCTCTTTATTAATTTAAAAATATCTTTACAAGAAGTATCTAACAAACAAATTAAATCACAGAACTTCCAAATACATATTGAAACCACGTAAATTCAAAAATATTTGTAATTAGATGTTTGAATAAGCAAAATCATAAAGAACCTCTAATAATATTTTTAATTATAATTTTTTTTCTTATAAATAACTTATATTATAACGTGTTAGGTCTAATTTACTCAAAAACTTTAAGGTATAACATGTGCTAGCATTTGGGAACAATCTAATATTGTTCATGGGAATCGTGCTACATATACAGAGAATATGTATAAATTTGATGACTGAATCGGACTTCATTGCCCGAGCTTCATCCTGGATAAATCCCGACCAAGCTTAATTCATAAAGCCTAATCAGTCTTCATCTAGAGGTGACAACGAAAAGATGGTGCAACAACGATCGGTGTGAGGCGATGACATGATGCAGCAGTGATCGCGTGAGGCGTTGCAACGAGGTGATACAGGATGCATTGACAGTCGACGAGGCCTTTCGCGAGGTGATGTGAAGGCGGCGAGGCGACATGGGGCGGAGATGAGGTGAGGTGAGGTGGAGCTTGTTGGAGGCGGCCATGCCTAAAGAGAGAGGAGACAGCCAATGGCATGAATGATGAATTTATAAATTGAGTGGGAGAATTTTTATAATTTAGCATTTTTTATTATTCTCTTGATAACCCATTTATTTGTATAAAATAACATTTTCTTTGTTCATGGTTGGATAATAAAATCCAAACACAATCCTTGTGACACGTGACCTTGCAAATTTTCAAAAGGTCAACTACAGGTGCACATTTCGTCATCCATCTTCGATTTTAATGATGACCTAAAATAATACTCACAGAGATGGATGTTACATTTATTTTATTTGTCAAAATTAAAGGTACGAGTAATGAGAATTGTGCAAAGACGATAATCTTAGGATACATACTGCATTAGCTATAATAATAATTAAAATAATACTAACAAAGCCTAAAAAAATTAACATACAAAAATTTTGATCATTCAACACAGACAAAAATAACATTATTCCACTAAATTATAGACACTATAATAACCGAATTATTGAAGTTTAGTGCTCAATTTAATGCAGCTCAGGAGAGTTTGAAGAAAAGGAGAAGAGACCAGAACACACAGGAGAGGAAGAACAATTGAAGATGAGGGGAGAAGCCAAAAGGCTAAACATTCTCTCTCAACATCAATTTCAATAATATTAACCTAAAGTTCTTAAATGGCATAGAGTTGGCCAAACTGTTGTCAAATCAAAGCTCTCCTAGGACGTAGAGCTGTCACCACAAAAGAAATATAACCAATCGCGTAAGACTTTGTATTTACGAAGATCCTAAAATTTTATAATTTATATATATTTTTTATTTTTTAATAATAAATATTTTATTAAAATAATTTAAAACCAAAATAAAATTTAATTTTCAATCTAAATTTCACACAGATACACATGCACATAGCTCAACAATTAATTTGCCCCATAATCAATTTACAATATTTTATTTTTTTTATTTTCTCTTTCCAATTTTTATGTTCTCTTTTTATTGTTCTTAATTTTATCTTCCTAATTTTGACCATTTCTTCTTGAATATCTCATAAATTTTATGATTGTTAATTTATTTTTTAATAAAATAATAATTCTTTTCATAGAAAGGTATATTATTTTTTTAAAAAAAATAATAATATTCTTGAGAAGGCCTCAACAAACATTTTCACCTAAAACTCTCAAGTTGGTTGAGCCGGCTCTGTTCTAACAATTACCTAAATAATCTCGAGGAACAATTGATGGGAAACCTATCCTTCTCCAACTCTATCATGCAATGCTCTCATTTTGTTGAAAGTTTTGAGAAAACTCTTCTGTACAAGTATCTATGTGTTGTGCAGTAGAAGCTTATTTAACCTCGAGTTGTTCTTGTTGGAAAATTTGTATATTTACATGTCTAAATTGATAAATGGGTGAATGAAAAATTATTTGAGGTATGTGTAATATAATATATAATTTATATTATTATAAAAGTAAAAAAAAAAATACTAGAGGTGCATTATGTGCTGAATTATAAGAGTGCACTATATGTGCATTGTGTGAGACAATAAATTGAAATTAATAATACAAAATACTATACAAATTATTATTTCAATTATTAATATATTTGAAATGGAGTTATTTCATTATATATTATAAAAATATTATATATATTTATATATAATTGAGGGAGGCACCAAAGCCTACCACAACTTCTCATTTAGTAGCCAACTCTTCTTTTTCTTTTTCTTTCTTTTCCTTCTTCCTCTTCTCTTTCTTCCTCCTCTATAAATAAAAGGCTTTCTCCATTGAAAAAAAAAAAGGAGAGAATTCACAACAAAATTATTTTTTAAAAAATTCTCATACTTTTCTAGTTTTAATAATATTAAACTAGTATTTCAGTTTGCTGTTAGATTCTGAAATTTGTACTAACTTCTCAATTTATAAATTATTGTACCCTAGGAAACAGATGCCAATTAATCTCTAATACTTTTAGTGAGGCGATAAATCTTTTTTAAGGGAATTATGTGTTACACAAATCTCAGTTTTATCATCCATTTCTATATTGTTGTGCTTTTAATTTTTTCTTACACGATATTATATTATTTTAATATTTCTATAGTGCTAGTTTAAATATACTATTATAATAGTTATATTTTTAAACAATAATTATATTATTATTGTTCCTTCCTGACCAAAGGGAGCGACTTGGAGGCAGGATCACAATGGCAAGGCGTAGGCTCTAGCGACAGGTCCGTCAAGGGGGCGGATCACACCTGCAAGCACTCTGACGCTTGAGTAAGTAATAAAGTAAGGAAATGATAGTGTATCAGTAAGTTAGAGGGCAGAACAATCATTGACTCTGAAGAGAGTTGACTGATATAAGAGAAGGAGATGTCCTTCTGCATGCATGCGTCTGCAGGTGATGGAACTGAGTATTTGGCACCGATGGAGATTTCCAAGCAGGAGCATGGTAGCGACGAAACTCCCATTAATGTGAATGAGATCCGTCATTAATGAGGATATAATCTAAGGCGACCACACGAATATCCAATAGGGGTTGCAATAATATTGCGACAAACTGGCGCGGAACTAAGAGATGGGTTGAGATTGGGTTAAAAGAGAGGGCCGAGATTGAGCCAAGAGATATGGCCAAGATTTGAGCCTGGACAATCCAATTATAAATATATTTATTATTTAACTAATAATATAATTATTTTATTATAGTTAACTAACCGTTCTTGTTCATCCATAAACTTCAGTCCAAACTTGTCTAAGGCAGCCGTAAATTGAACAGCAGGCATTTAGAAGTGGCATTTATCTGAACCCATTCCACGACCAGACTGCATTTTTGTATGGTGTTTTAAAGGAGATGTTTAAGAGTTTTTGATATGCTTATTTTAAGAGGAGACAAATAAATATATTTAAAAAAATTAAGATAATAAGTTATTTGACTTTTTTTTTTTAAGTATCACAAAATAAGTTTAACAAATATATTAAAAACAACAAATATTTAAAATGTTTCTCATATATAATATTTTATACTTTATATCTTAATTACTAAATACTACTAAAACAGAGAGGAGTGCAAGTCAAAACTATGACTATTTAACCATTACATTTTATAATTTAAAACTTCAGAATTGATCGAGGAGATATAAAAATTAATAGAAAGCAAAACAAGGAGCGAGGATTAAGTGTATGTTTCTAAATATTAAGGTTTATGGTTGATTGCACACCTTTCTTTTTCTTTTTTTTTATGAAAAATGACAAATTTTTATCCAAATTATATTTTTTGAGGTGTTTGATTGACTAAAATTTTCAAGTAATTTATTTTTTCACTTTGAGTCACGTGATGTCCATTTCTCACTTTTGCTGGAAAAGATTTTTTCATAGGAGGAGGGCTGGAATAGATTTTTTCATAGGAGAATGGCTGGAATAGATTTTCCAGAGAAATGAAAAATCAACCCAAGTCGTCCATTATGCAAATCATTCGATGCTATCTGGTAGAGGAGAAGTAGACTGGTCGGCAATCGTGAGGAAAATGAGGTGTTGTCGCCAATTGCTAGGATAAAGGGAAGATCGGCCAACAGTTTGAGCGAGTGAAAGGGCGATCAAACAAGAGGACAAGTAAGAGGTAGCGGTCGAGGGGTGAACGATGATGGCTACAAGGGAAGCTTGGCCAGTGACGACAACAATGGTAACAATGACGACCAGTGACAGCGGCTCTTCCCCTCTTATCACTGTCAACATCAAATCACCATTTGCAACCATATTTATATATATATACGTGTATATATATCTATATATATGAAAATCAAACACTAAAATTGAAAAAATATAATAATTTTTAAATAAAAATTTAAGTCAATCAAACACTTTCAATTGACATTTTTTTTAAAATTTAATTATAAATAATTTAATTATCTAAAAAATATTTTCTTTTCATTGAAATTTCTTACAATCAAACTCACCCTATAAAGAGTTAAAATGTCACAATAGCAAAAGAAAATTTTATTACCATCATAAGCAACACCATCTGGTTGGGTTGTATTAGTAGCCAATGACAAAGGGGATGCCATGATGATGAAGCTGGGGGAGTAGCCAACATAGGTTCCTGGATCCCCCTGTCTAATCTTATTTCCTCTCTTGGTTGCAATCTTACAAATTGAATGGTATTATATTATTACTATTATAATAGAAGACACTGAAATGGATGTTAGGTAATTTCCCCTCTTTTTTGTTTCTTTTATGCATTTCTTCATCTTTCAACAAATTAAAGTTTAACCTATTCTTCTCCTTTAGTTTTTCTTTTCAAGTTCAGACTTGTGATTGTTGTTGTCATGTTTATTTACTCAAATACGTGGAGATTTAATACTTGTAGAACTATTAACCTTAAAATATAGCACTTATTGTAGAGAATGCGTTTCCATATTCAGAGAGCTAGTATTCATGATATTCATAATATCAATTAATATTTAAAAGTCACATATAATGATAACCCATATAAAAGAACACTGATAAAATTACTATTTTTATATATGAAATAATTTCATGAGATGATAATAAATTAAGACCATGGATATAATTGTGTTTTAATTATACAATTAATACATGAAAACAACCCTTACAACTTACGAACATGAGCTTTCCAATACAATAACTAGCTTCCTCCTACACAGAAGGATGGGAGCCTGTTTCTAAACCAAGCAACTCTTAATAGTTTGCCCGCCAATAAGTAAAATAAGATAACATCAAAATAAATTTAAAATATTTTTTAAATTAATATATAAAATAATTAAGATAAAACTAAAAAGCATTTTCAAATTTTTAAGATAAAACTAGCAAGTGATTGCGCACGCACTGATGTAGCAATTTTTGGGCATTTCCTCAATGCTTTCTCTTTTTCTCTCCCTGGCTTATCTTCTCTCATTATCTCTCTTTGACAACATCTCTTTAGCTCTCTCTTTCTCTGTCGTCTCTTCAACTCCTTCTCTTTCTCCAATGTATGCATCTCCTCCATTTTTTCTCTCTCTTTGGCTATGTTTCTTCTCTTTCCATTGTCTCTTGTGTCTCCTGAAAGAAATGCTATCCTCGATTGACGCCATCTTCTCTCCATTGTCAATGACCCATCTAAGCCAACCGGACTATGTAGTCCAAGCAGAAGAGAAATAGGAGAAAAAAAGAGTCGTAGCCAGAGAAAGAGTTGAGAAGACGTCGAAAAATTATCATGTCAGTGTACGTGTGTATCACTTGTTGTTCAAATGTTTAAATGAGTGATTTTATATAGTTTAGAAATACATTTAAATTCATGAAAAGTTCAGGGTATAAATATACTTGTGGCTTAAGTTTTGGAACAAATTTGAAACTATAAAAAAATTTAAAGTTCTATAAAAAACACAAAAGTTTAGACATAAACATGTTTTGGGATAATAAATACGAAGCTTTTCAATAACCAATACATGTAGTTTACGGCTAGTTGTGTGAAACACCGTTACATTAATAGACTCTTTTTACTCCCAACACTTTTAGTAATATACATACTTTTTGGTGTAATTTATTTATGCTAATATTTTGCATCCATATTTTATATATTTGTATTAATATAATATAAAATATAAGATATGAATATAAAATTTCATTATAAATATCAGATTTACCAACTCACACTTGTGGGGTCGGTGGAACTCAAACTTGAATTCATATATGAATTTAAAATATTTTTTTTTACTAGTTTGAGAAAATGCATCCTTATCAAAATGACTGTTTGGTTTCTAATTTTTCCAATAAAAGATAGAAACCAACACACACACACACACACACACAAAAAAAACAAACAAACAAAAATTGAAGAATTGTAAAATCAAACCAACCTAAAATCTAAAAGTTTTCCTTTAGATTGGAATTTTAAGAGAAACCCAAATGGTACCCCAAAACCAATGTTAGAAGTAAAAGCACGTTGGAGGTCAAAAAGATGCCAAAGTGCTTTTGCTTTTGGATGGTGGATTGGCTATTTCATGCTTGAGTAAATGCTAAACTAAAGTGGCACCGTTAAAAGTTTAACCTTTCTTCATTGATGTGTTTTCTAGACATTGGAAGTGGGCTCTCCTTCAGTCTTGAGTTTCCATGTGGGCGAGAGAGGGGGCTTTTAGTTCATCAATTTGTCGTGGGCCTAAGCCAGCTTTTAGATTAGACTTTGCTTCTTTTAACCGGCTTAAGCTACTTTCCATTCACTGCTCATGGCTTGGCTTTTTCCTTATTAATAATTGTTACTTAATAATTAAGAATTGATATTCTACTTAAACTTTAGTACAATATCATCCATTTTGGATATATCAATTGAATAATATATAATATTAACGCCTACAATTCCTTTAATGTACCATGCATTTTATACTCATAAAAAGAAAGTTTAAAAAAAAAAAATTGACTTCTCAAGCCGGGCCAAGCCGAAGCTGGTGTCGGCGGCGAAGTAACGCATCACGCAAAGACGGTACAACCGCCCATTGCAGAGAGAGAGGAGGGAGGGGGGAGGAAGAGACTTGTTCGCGTACAACATCTCCACTATAAACTCTCCCAACCAATCCTCCACCTCACCTGCTCTCTGACACTCCTCACGAGTAGTGCTTCAGATCACCAACCCCTCCTTCTCTCTCTTTCTCTCTCTCTCTCTCTGTAACCACCGTCGACGCCACCGACTATAACCTCCAAGCGGAACACTCGAATTGACGTTCGGATTTCAAGGAGGAGAGGACGGAACAGTGAGAGCGCTTGAATTAAGTTCCGACTAAGCTACTCGGTATCCTCTCTCGGCTGTATGATTTTGTCTTGCTGATGATACATGATTTTTCCTTGGCGCAGCGTTGCTCAATGAGTGGATGCTCTTTTCATTTGATTGTCTTGCTGATATTCTGTGACTTGTTATTGTTGGAACAATCAAGTTTGAAGTGTAGTGAGAGAGTCTAGGCCTCAAATTAAGGTTCCAAGTTTATGCCGCGGCGGAGTTCTTGAATTTGAGCTTGAATTGATTTGCAACTTTTTAATTAGTTTACTAACAGGCATTCGCACTTTGGCGGAGTTGATGTGTGTTTATAGATGTAGTTTTACGTCTGTGGAATTCGATATAAATGCTGTGAAATTCTCCCTTCCTGCTTGTACTTGTAGGAGTCGGGATGCAATAACTTCTGTGCGTTAAATTTATCAAAACAAAACATGATATTTTAAACTTGATATTTTCCTCCATTTGTTGATTTCTATGGTTGCTGGCTCTGCGACGATTATGTTATGTCGTATCATGTTCGGATCTCTCGTCCCTTCTTCCTATTATTTCAGCATGGTTGTAATTATTTTTCATTTCATTTGTTTTGCTCTTGTTCGAGGAACTTGTTACTTTGTAATTATTTTTCATTTCATTTAGTAATTAGTACATATGAGGCCGACTTATGCAGTTGATATGTACAGATGATATTTGCGTACATACGCATATGCTCTTAAATCCATTCAGTGAAAAACCGAGTCTTGCTTATACATAATGAGTCGCAATACAATGATTTTGTTGATTTTTCATCTTATGTTTAATTTATCAAAGGCAAGAAAAGGGAATGTGATATTTAAGATTTTAAATTTGGTTATTTTTTTGTCTGCTTGTTGTTGACTAAAATTGTTGGCATGGGAGCGTTCATGTTGTGGTGAAACTTGAAAGTTTGGTTTCTTTTTTATCCTTGGTGATGTTTTAGTGTAAATGACTCAGTTGTAGCTTATATTGCCTTGATTACTCTTAGTAGAAGTCAAAACTTGGTATTTCTTGTGTGTATTCAGGACTTCTTACTTTCATTGGTTTTATTTTCCAGGCAGAGAAGAATCATGAGTGTGCAACTATTGGATATTAACCCCCGTGAACTCAAGTTCACATGTAAGTAATGGAAATAGAATGCCCCTATTTTCTTAATCTTTTGTTTAGTATTGCTGCAAAATCATAAAAATTGTGTATTTTCAGTTAGCAATGCAGTATCACTTGCAAGAAACGAGTATACTGCCCTTTGATTTCCTTTTCTATCAGTATACCTTTGATATTACTTAGCCTTGGTCCAAAATTAGCAAGTCAACACAGCGAAGCTCTGGTTTGAAGTAGCCTATGAGCGGGTTAACTTCAATATCTGGTATCCCTGTACAAATTACATTGAGGTTGGCAGTAATGAACACTCTTGATGCACATCACCTCTGTGTGCACCTCTACCCAGCTAAATGAGTGTTTGATTGCTACATATAATTCTTCTCGTTTGGATAATAGTCACTTGGATAGCCCAATGTTCCTGACTTGTATTGCATAATATTTCGGAATAGCACGTGGCAACATTGCTGTTTCTTTCATCTTAACCTTGGTTCTATCTTGAATTGTTAGCCTTTTCCCTGTGAGGCGAGAGCACATTCGTTGCATTTAAATTGCAGCATTTGAAAACAATGTCATAATGGTTTCTGCGCTTTTTAAGCCGCCCCCTCTTTTATGCTTCCTTTAAGCCCATTTTTGAGATGCTGTTGCTGTGGCTCGTGTTGTATGTGAAGCTTCAGACGACACCGTTTCTGGTAGGAGATGGAGGGCATTTTTCGGCAACCATTGAGTAGCTCAAAACGCTGCCGTTTTGAGCTCTCAATTGGAGGGCCAAAAACGGCAACCTCTCATGCCGTTTCACTAGGCGTGCTGGTCTTTTGTCCTTATCTCCATCTGCCCCTTCACCTCTCCCGATCGTCGATGCTCTGCAACTCTCTTTATACGACTCAATCTCCACCGCTTGAGTCTACTTTAAATCAGCTACAGTTGCCTCGAGATCAGTGGGAAGACGGCCTCCGATATCGTTGCTGCAAAGGGTTTGTTTTGATTACTGCTCTCGTTTTTCCCTTTAATGTTCTGTGTATCCGTTGTGTCGAGTGTAAGCCTCTGACCTTGAGTCTGTGGTTATGGGGCTGAGATAGATCATTGAGGGTTGTTGTTTTCTTTTGTTTATGTACAAAGAGTATAGAGAGCTGTTCTATTGATTCTTTGTCGGTGTATTTTTCGGTGGCTGTAAAAACGTTATCCCTATAGTGCAGTGATCTCCCTTCGTTGGAGCTCAACGTGGACGTAGCCCGTTTTATGGGTGAACCACGGTAAAATCTTCCTGTGTTGATATTGTTTACATATGATCTGTGTTTATGCTTGTTCTTCGGCTATTTCATTTTAATCCCTGTTAGGTTTCTGTCCTGTCACTCAGTTGTGTTTTGTAAAGGCTGTATTCTAGGGTTAAAGCATTAGCTTATCCCAACAGTGGTATCAGAGCCTTTTAAACTCAAGAGTACCCTTAGCAGAGATACGTCTCAGCTAGGGTTCACTTTTGTGGTGTCGCTGTGTTCTATTATTTTTCTGCCTTTGTTTCCTAGGGTTTACTGTAAGCCCCACTTCAGCCTATTTGTTTGCTGAGTGAGTCTAGTCAGTGTCTAGGGTCTTAGGGTATCTTCGTGCAAAGCGAAGATGACATCAACCCGATTTGAAATCGGAACATTTGATGGTAAGAGTGATTTCGGTAGTTGGAAGAAAAAGATGAGAGTCCTACTCTCTCATCACAAAGTGCTTATTGCACTTGAATCCAACGAAGAAAAATGGACAGCAGATCAGCTCACAAGAGCTGCCGAGGTAAGGGAAGAAGCATTCAATCTTATTTTCTTACATCTTGGTGATAGTGTAATTCGTAAAGTAGATGGCATGAATACTCCTCTTGAACTGTGGAATAAACTTGATTCATTATACTCTGTTTTATCTGCTCCGAATTTAGTTTATCTAAAGGGGATGCTATTTAATTTCAAGATGAATGTTTCTAAATCTATGGATGAAAACATAGATGAGTTTACAAAACTTAGTTTACTTTTAAGAGGAACAGATCAAGCCCTTGGTGATACCAGTGAGGCTATGATCCTTTTAAATTCTTTGCCAGATGAATATAATGTAGTTAAATATGCCCTACAATACACTGGTATTGTACCTACATTAGACCTTGTCATCTCAGGGATTAAGGCAAGAGAATTAGAATTAAATTCATCTAAAAAACCAGCTAACAGTTTGTTTGTTAAGGGCAAGCCTGATAAAAGAAATGTCATAAGCCATAGTAATCAAACAATAGGTTCAGGGTTTAAGGGCAAGGGTAAAAAGGGTAAGCAAAAGCCCAAATGGAAATGCTACCATTGTGGGAAGGAGGGTCACATAAAGCAGTATTGTTATGATTTGTTAAAGAAACAAAAACAAGGGGGTGAAACATCAGGAGCCGCAAGCAGCTCCAATAACCTAGCTGAAGTTCTTACTGTTTCTAGTTCTACTGTGGCTAATGAGTGGATAATGGACTCTGGTTGTTCATTCCACATGTGTCCAAACATTAATTGGTTTCAAAATTTTAGTAACAAAGAAACAGGAACTGTTTATATGGGCAACAACCAAACCTGTTGCATTCGAGGCATAGGTGACATATCTTTGAAAATGTACAATAACCAGACCAAGATACTAAGAAATGTTAGATATGTGCCTGAATTAAAAAGGAACCTAATATCTCTTGGAACCTTAGATGAATTAGGTTACTCATATAAAGCTAAAAATGGAAATATTCATGTCTTTAAGGATAATCACCTAATTCTTACTGGCACTAAAAAGCATGGTTTATATGTCTTAAATGGTTATTCATTATCCCCTGTCAATGTTTCAACTACATGTGTTGCAAAAGCTGATAAGACAGATATCTGGCACTTGAGACTTGGTCACATGAGCCAGAAAGGTCTGAAGGCTCTTTCAAATCAAGGTTATCTTGGTTTAGTACCTTCAGACCCTCTTAACTTCTGTGAGTCATGCATTCTAAGCAAGCAACACAGGATGAGCTTCCACAAAGGAACTCACCTGGCGAAGGTATGCTTAGAGTATGTGCATGCAGATCTGTGGGGTCCCTCGCAAAAGCCCACTCTTGGTGGAAATAGATACTTTCTATCCATTGTGGATGATCTTACCAGAAAGGTTTGGGTTTTTCCTCTTAGAACTAAGGATCAAACTTTAGAAAAATTTAAAGTGTGGAAAACCATGGTAGAAAATCAATCTGATAAGAAAGTTAAAACTCTAAGAACTGATAATGGCTTAGAATTTTGTAACAAAGACTTTGATGAGTTTTGTGACTCTCATGGTATCGTTAGGCACAGAACTGTAAGAAACACACCCCAACAAAATGGGGTGGCTGAGAGAATGAATAGAACTTTACTTGAAAAGGTTAGATGTCTTCTGTTCACTGCTGGCCTACCTAAAACCTTCTGGGGAGAAGCTCTCTCCACTGCTGCTCACTTAATAAACCGTAGCCCTTCCACTGTGTTGAGTCTAAAGTGCCCTAAAGAATTATGGACAGGTAGGAAGTTAAATTTTAATTACCTAAAGGTCTTTGGCTGTGAGGCTTATGCCCACCAATCAGTAGGAAAACTGGATCCAAGATCCATTAAGTGTGTTTTTGTGGGATATCAAGATGGAACAAAAGGGTACAGACTGTGGGATAGGAGTTCAGGTGGAGTTAAGATTATAATCAGTAGGGATGTTATATTCAACGAATCTAACTTCCCTTGTAGATCAGAA
This sequence comes from Diospyros kaki, assembly GCA_036245055.1. NCBI lineage: Eukaryota > Viridiplantae > Streptophyta > Magnoliopsida > Ericales > Ebenaceae > Diospyros > Diospyros kaki. The sequence continues at coordinate 6,600,454 of BSEG01000013.1, forward strand.
AACTTAGAAAGATATCCCACACCTCGTAACTCAGAAGAATTCCCTATAATTGGTAATACCCAAAATGAGGTGGAGCAACCAGCAGAGGTCCCTAATCTGCCGGCTACTCCTTCTTCAGGTGTGTCAAATCCTGAAAATGATACATCCTCTGATCATGAAAGTGATCATGAGGAGCCATCAGTAGATCTTGAAGGTGAGGAAGAGCAATATGTCTCTCCACACCAAAACCTAAGGGACTACCAGTTGGCAAGGGACAGGGGCAGGAGGACTATAAGACCTCCTGCAAGGTACTCTTATCTGGACTTGGTATACTGTGCCTTAGTGGCAAGTTTGGAGATAAGAGATAATGAGCCCACATCCTATGAAGAGGCTGTTAGCTCTCATGACAGTTTGAAATGGCAACAAGCCATGGACGAAAAGATGAACTCTTTGATTGCCAACAACACCTGGGAACTGGTCCCAAGACCACAGAAACAGAAGCTGATAAAATGTAAGTGGCTGTTCAAAATTAAAGAAGGTATGACACCCTCTGATCCCTTAAGGTTCAAAGCTAGACTTGTAGCAAAAGGTTTTACTCAAAGGGAAGGAATTGATTATACTGAAATATTTTCTCCTGTTGTTAAATTCAAAACTATTAGAATGATGCTTGCAATAGTTGTTCAGTATAATTTAGAATTAGAACAACTAGATGTTAAAACAGCTTTCTTACATGGGGACTTAGAAGAATTGATTTATATGGATCAGCCAGTAGGGTATGTTAACAAAAAACATCCTGATCATGTTTGTTTATTAAAGAAGTCATTGTATGGGTTAAAACAATCACCACGTCAATGGTATAAAAAGTTTGACAATTTTGCAACTGGGATTGGTTTTAACAGAAGTGAATATGATAACTGTTTCTATTTCATGCTATCTGACATTCCTGTGTATTTGCTTTTGTATGTTGATGACATCTTATTAATTAGCAAGTCTAAGTCTAAAATCAGTGAGTTAAAATCACTTTTAAATCAAAATTTTGATATGAAAGACTTAGGACCTGCTAGAAGAATTTTAGGAATGATCATTGAAAGAGATAGAAACAAGTCTTGTCTAAAAATTCACCAACATGATTATTTATTGAAAGCTGTTCGAAAGTTTGGCATGACTGGCTGTAAATCGGTAAATGTTCCCTTAGCTGGTCACTTTACCTTGTCAAAAAATCAATGTCCTGCATCTGACTCTGAAATTCTTTCAATGGAAAAAAACTCTTATGCAAATGTCATTGGAACCATAATGTACTCCATGATTAGTACCAGGCCTGACTTAGCTTTTTCAATTTCACTACTCAGTAGATTCATGTCTAACCCTGGTAAAATTCATTGGGAAGCTCTAAAATATGTGTTAAGGTACATAAATGGTTCAGCTAATACTGGATTAATCTATAAAATGAGTAATGATGCATTTGATCTTGTTGGATATGTGGACTCTGACTTTGCTGGTGACAGGGATTCTCGAAAGTCTACTACTTCTTTCTTCTTTACCTTAGGAGGAAACTGCATCAGTTGGAAGTCTCAGTTGCAGCCTTTGGTTGCACTGTCTTCCACTGAGGCAGAATATGTGGCAGTCACTGATGCCTTCAAAGAAGCTATCTGGCTCCAAGGTTTGTTGAAAGAAATTCATTTATTACAAGGTAAGGTTATTGTATTTTCTGATAGTCAGAGTGCTATACATCTATGTAAGAATCCTGTATATCATGAGAGAACAAAACACATAGATGTAAAGTTTCATTTTGTAAGGGACCAAGTAGCTAAAGAAAATGTTCTTATCAAAAAGGTCCCAACAGAAAACAACCCCGCTGACATGGGGACAAAAATTGTGACTGCAGCTAAGTTCAAACATTGTTTGGACCTGCTGCATGTCACAGCTGGTTGAAAAAAATCAAACATTTTTTGAGTGATGATGACTTAGGTTGTAGCTTACTGCACTATTAGTGGATTGTCCCTTTAAAGATTGAAGCTTCAAGGTGGAGATTGTTGTATGTGAAGCTTCAGACGACACCGTTTCTGGTAGGAGATGGAGGGCATTTTTCGGCAACCATTGAGTAGCTCAAAACGCTGCCGTTTTGAGCTCTCAATTGGAGGGCCAAAAACGGCAACCTCTCCTGCCGTTTCACTAGGCGTGCTGGTCTTTTGTCCTTATCTCCATCTGCCCCTTCACCTCTCCCGATCGTCGATGCTCTGCAACTCTCTTTATACGACTCAATCTCCACCGCTTGAGTCTACTTTAAATCAGCTACAGTTGCCTCGAGATCAGTGGGAAGACGGCCTCCGATATCGTTGCTGCAAAGGGTTTGTTTTGATTACTGCTCTCGTTTTTCCCTTTAATGTTCTGTGTATCCGTTGTGTCGAGTGTAAGCCTCTGACCTTGAGTCTGTGGTTATGGGGCTGAGATAGATCATTGAGGGTTGTTGTTTTCTTTTGTTTATGTACAAAGAGTATAGAGAGCTGTTCTATTGATTCTTTGTCGGTGTATTTTTCGGTGGCTGTAAAAACGTTATCCCTATAGTGCAGTGATCTCCCTTCGTTGGAGCTCAACGTGGACGTAGCCCGTTTTATGGGTGAACCACGGTAAAATCTTCCTGTGTTGATATTGTTTACATATGATCTGTGTTTATGCTTGTTCTTCGGCTATTTCATTTTAATCCCTGTTAGGTTTCTGTCCTGTCACTCAGTTGTGTTTTGTAAAGGCTGTATTCTAGGGTTAAAGCATTAGCTTATCCCAACAGCTCATCTAATAAAATGAATTCCTTATAAAGTTGTCAGGCATGTTAAATGCACATTTCTTCGTCACAGGCTGAGATGTACTTGTTTCAAGACCACCCTTATTTTAAGACAATTGTTTTTCCTTTTTAGGTAACTTTTTGATCTATTAGAGAAATCACATACACCTTCAAATCTTGTTCTAAATAATGAGATTCATGCGAGGGAATTGCAAGAGGGTAATTATCCTGTCATGAATATATGATAATCAGCCCCCTACTTGGGGTAGGAGGAAGATGATGGATATGGCCATCCCAATACACAATTTTCTGGAATGTTATAGTTTAAAAGTCAATTTTGCTGAATGCAGTTATTTGTTTGCAAGTTTGACATAAAGTACGATCGTGCATAACTAATTAACCACGGTCCTTGTAGAATGCAGAACATAACTGCTGTGCATATTCTCTTGCAAAGATAAAATAACTGAAATTTCATTGCGAATTCTGAACTTTTGATTTCCACACACTTCAGTAATTTAACATGTATTTCTTCTGCATCTTCTGCTGATCTTATTCCATCTCATAAAACTACAAAATATTGCAAAACTAATAAGTCTCTATGCCTCTATCTCTAGTTGAGCTGAAGAAACAAAGTTCATGTGTAGTTCAACTAGTAAATATCTCTGATCAGTATGTAGTTTTCAAGGTAAGGGGCCTTCTTATAACTATCATGTAGTTGTTTACAGTTTTTGGATCATCTCACCTTTTTAATGTTGTGAATTTTCGCTTTGTAATCTTGGCAGGTGAAGACTACATCTCCAAAGAAATATTGTGTGCGACCTAACGTAGGCATCATCAAACCAAAGTCAAAATGTGATTTCACAGGTAATATAAGGTCCATTTTCTACTTTTGTGAATTCTTCATTTCGTTTATATCACACATGTAATTGTCAAACTTTTTGCATAGAATAGCCTAAGATTTTGTTGTTTACATTTTCTGTTTAACTTTTTCAAACAAATTAAAAAGATATATTTTTCTTTCACGCATAAATGAGAATTCCCCTTTGCTTGACCGAGAAAATTTTTACACCAGCAAGCATCAAGTTAAATTCATGAAGAAAGAGGAGGGGTCAAGCCTTAAGATATATGGGAAAAATATTTCTGAGTTTGAGAAAATTAAAATTTAAGATTTTTTCACATAATGCCGATACTTTTCCAATTCCTTTTGTTTTTCTATTTTTATCTGTAGGAGGAGGCCATGAAAATTCAGTATGTTCCATTCTACTTATTCTTTTCCATATAATTTTGTGGTCTTAAGTCTCTTACTTGCCCCTTAACGATTCACTCGCACTGTTTGGCCAATGCAGTCACTATGCAAGCTCAGAGATCAGCACCATTTGACAAGCAATGCAAGGATAAATTTCTAATTCAAAGTACAGTTGCAATATCTGGGACAACTGAAGAGGATATTAATCCTGGCATGGTAAAGATTTGAGTTTCAGATGATTTTAGGTTATTCATCATTTCTCATTGTTGTTCTTTGTGGGGCAGTTTGCAAAAGATAGTGGAAAATACGTCGAGGAGAGTAAGCTCAGGGTCATATTGGTCAGCCCACCCCAATCTCCTGTACTGCTACCAGTTAATGGAGTTATGAAGCAGGAAGCATCAAATGAAACTTCAGTACGGAAAGACAAGCTACTAAGTGGAGTTGAGAATCTTACTCCCCCTGTGGTGGGTTTTATACAAATATATATATATATATTGTATTTGTATATATATGAATGTCTACTTCCAAATTTAGAGCTTCAAAGAGGGGGTATACGTTCTTGCTTAAAAGTTAAAACCACTGCTTTCCCTTTTCAAAACAATTTATTTTACAGTGATAAACCATGGAAACCAGTGTTTGGGTTTGTTCCTTCAATTTAATAATACCATACGAGTTTGCGTTGCTGCATTGATTGCTTTTGAGTTTTGTCCACCTATTGTTTGTGTTGTTCGCAAGTAATATTAAGATAATCTTGGAGCTACCGTCAACTTGGACGAACTCACTCGTTACTGAATTTGACAATGCTGAGATCCCCATTTTTGTAGTCATATCACTTCTCTACGCTTTTTCCATTTGACAAGAATTTTCATGTCTGATTCAGATCTGATATTTGCAAAGTGTAGCAGAGAATTTGCCTGGACTAGTTGGGCTTACAGTCGGAATGATGAAAACGTTCCTGCAGAAATTTCTTACAACCAATATCTGCTTACGAAAATTATTCTTCCTTGTGCCAGTTAGCTAAGGAAGTTGAGGATGTCAAAAGTATTCCTGGTGCAGAGGAGTTGACACGAGCTAAGGATTTGGAGTCAAGTCCATCTAAGAACGTCGAGCCGATACCAGTTAAGGATGTGGAGGATGCAAAACTCAAGTTGATTAACCATGTTGAAGAGCTGAAATCAAAGCTGAATGAGCTGGAATCAAAACTAAATGAGGTTCGTTTCCACATTCTGCACTTGTACTATTAGGATGCTATCAAGGTTATGACCTAATTTGGAGATGAAATCCTTACTTGAAAAAGAACTGACAGGAGATCCTTTCTGGATTGCTTTACTGATTTCTCAACTGAACATGGTTTAGAACTGGTTGGAAATAATTTTGAAATTTTCTGAGTAATGCTCTTTACCTTCTGGACCTTTGGTTTTATTTGTCCATTATTTTTGTTTTTGTGTCTGCTGCACCTTCCAGCGTCAGGTTGAAGAATTGTTGCAAATATCACGTGTAGACTGTGTAGTGGTTGCAACCAGTAATGGTAGTAACCTGCAGGTTTATTTGCTTACAATAGCCTTAGGAGTTGGGGCTTACTGATAAGAAAGCCAGTGCCTCTAAACAATGAACAAGGTTTATTGTCTATTTGATATTCAATTAATAGCAAGTGCATGAACTCAAAGTTGAAGGACCTTTACTTGACTGCATTTTTGAATTTCACCTTTTTTTTCCCTTTTTCCCGTTCACGTGTTTCATTATCTTGAAGTTAAAAGAAGTTTTAAGAAACTATGATATTTGTTTTAGGCTGACATGAACATTATGAAGTTAGCTAAAGAGAGGAGCACAAACATTCAAGAGAAGGAAAAGCTCAAGCATGAACTGGTCAGTTGCTTTTTTAATGCACCTTTTGGAAAGTTCTTGTTTATTTAATTAACTACTGAAAGTCATTCTAAAATGCTGACGTCTGCCAGTGGGGGGAAAATATTATGCATGTTCTTGTTTTTTGCTAGGGAATATTCTTTGCTCATAGAACATTCAATGAGTATTATTGTTGTTTACAACTGTTATTTCTGTAATACTTCTCTTGTTTTCTTTTTTTGTTGATAACTTGATATAATCTGATTGTGATAGGGATGGAGCTTAGGGGGAAGGAAACCTGCTGCAAATTGCAGTAAAAAGAAGAGCAGAGAAACCCTAGGAGAACGATTTAAGAGAGAGATATAATTTTCTTCATTCTTCATAATAACTAATACAATTCAAGGACCTATTAAACAGACTTAAACAAATCCACTAAGCTAAAAAATAGGAAAGCACTAACAACAAACTAATCCAATAATATCCACTAATATTATCTAAACAGAATAAATAAACTTAAATAAAATAAAATGACCCAGTCTTGACCCATGTAACCATATCCATATTGCCATCTCCATTTCTTGTGCTAATTATTTTTATTTTATTTTTTTACACGTATCAGATTGCTAAAATTTTCTAGCATAATTTTGGCATTTGTGCCGCAAAGAGAGTAAAGAAAAAGGCATTTTGAATTGACAGGGCTAGAGACTAGTATAGTGCATTCTCTGTTTCTTTCAGTCGCATATTCCTTTTTTAGGATGTCTGAAGTGTTTAGCCGAACTGGCATTTCAAGGGGTCAAGCATTGCCTTTCACTAATTTCTTCCTTTCCTCCTAACATTTTTGGAGGACTTAAATATGACTTTGCTCTATCAGAGGCTTTGACAAATTGATTTTTTATTTTTGATGGTTGCAGGCAATATTGAGGAAGAGCGGGAGAAGAGTTCGCGTCGGCTTCCCCTTCCTTTTTGTTTGTATGGTTACAGTAATCAGCCTCACAGTTGGGTACCTTCTACACCCTTAGGGAGAAAGAAATCTATGTTTCAAAGTCCAAAACTGAACTGCTTGCCTTGGTTGAAAGGGATGAAAGTGTATTTAGAGATGGATATAGGGAGTTAGCAGTCTGTTTATCATTGCAACTCTGTAGCAATATAATTTGGTGTATTGACATGCTGCTCTTCCGTTAGTGGCACATGTGTAAAAAACCTATGCCTTTTAAAAAGAAAGGAATGGAATTGCTTTTTTTTCATTTTTATTTTTTCTTCTTCTTTCGTTGGTTATGTGAATAACAACCATCCTGAATTGACAGCTTTTGCGGGATTGTTGGCATATACTTCATGAAAGAGCCATCTAAATGACTATTGCCGGGAAGCTTTTGCGGGATTCATTCCACACACACACACACACATAGCAGCAATAAGGTTGTAAGCCAGAAAATATGAAAAGCACTTCAATTTCATTCAATCTCATTGTGAAATCCATATACACAACTTGATTACGCTGGATTGCGTCATATAGAAAGATGTGTAAGTTCTGGTGTTGTTAAAGGAGAGAAGAAACCGGTAGTCAGAATGCACTCAACGGAGGGCCTCGTGGGGGACCCAAATGTACAAAATCTTGGATCGGTGATTGATCCTTTGAAAAAAAAAAAAACAGAATTGAACCCCAAAAAATAAATAAATTAGGCAACCTATTATGGCTAAGATGATGCCCAAAACCCATGTACAAACTCTTGGATCAAGCACAAACCACCACAATGCAAAATTTTTTGGCAACCTATCTATCTTGAGATATCTATGCCACTCAACACCCCCACCCCTTAAAAACTCGATGCGAATTAGCAAACAACAAACCTCAAATCAACAGCCCCAATCAAATTGTGATAAATTAGCGGTATATTCTCTTACCTTTTTTTTTTTTTTGTCTTTTGTATTTTGCCTCGTTAGTGCAATTGGTGCACACTTTGTTCGAGGGGTGAACCAGGAACAAAGGGTACAAATCCCCGCCCTCCAAAGACGGGCCGCATGAAGGCATTATCAAGTTTTCTCCAGTACTCGTGGATGGCATTGGTAGGGGTGGCCAGAAGCATCCGCAAGCTGGTCGGGCGAGAAATATTTGGACTGTCAAGAGTGGCCTCTGAATCATGACCGTTGGCAAGAAGCGGTAGAGTGAAGGATTTTGGAGAGTTGGGTTCAGAGTATGGGATTAAGTTTAAGTGCTCTGTTGAAGGGAGTAAGATTCTCACCAGAGGTTTAGTCATCAACCCAAACACCTGCGTATCCCCACACGATCAAATGCTGTTAGACATTCTTCCAGAGTTCAACAAAGGTTAAGAACGGAAGAAACATTTCCGTAAGATATGTCTTTGGGGTGGGGGAAATGCCTACTGGATAAACTACAGACACATAAAAGATGCAGTTTTTTTAAGTACAATATACTAATTTCAGATTGATAACAGCGTGATAAGCGCAAGATATCTCACCACCGTGCTGAAAAGAACAACTGTGATGGTACTGGTGATCATCATGGCATTTCCAGGCAGTTGGGTGTGCCCTCCTCTTGTAAACTGCATTCATGAAAGTTAAGACCACATTATACACTGCTCCAAAATGAAAAAATGGTTTTGAGACACTGATTTACAGGTGCAGGAATGAGCACTCGGGTCCACAGATGCTGATCAACTGAAATACGCATATCTGAATGCTATCTGTATTTTTGATTGGGAAAAGTTTATTTGCTTTGTGAAAAAGAATCAGTTACCTGAGTGTATGCGAGGGCCATAGAAACAGCACCTCTCATAAGTCCAGCCCACCAAATGGTAACCTTGAAAACATAGGGAGTTAAAATTGAGAAAGTTGTTTGACATGCCAGCTAACACACAGATATCAAAACCATGGAACCGGAATGGTAAAGTCATACCTGTTGCTTTATCTCAATTTTCTCCTGAGGAATCTTCTTAGTCAAATTGGATAAAAATGATAATGGGAAAATGAAGGCAGCTCTTCCAACCAAAATCAGTGCCAACAGTATTGAGCTCACTTTGACTGATGTTCCAGGTCTGCAAGAGAAAAACAAAGTGACGTAAATAAGCAGACCGACCAGGCAAACATAACTTCTCCATTTTTTATTTTTTTTTGAAAAAAGTGTTGACAATTTCTTTTGGCATAAGCACTGTACCTATTGCTCACGAATCTCCACTTTTCAATGTCCAGGGCATCCATTCCAACATAGAGAAAGATGAATATCTCACAAATAAATGACAACGTAGCGAAAGCATGCCTGCAAGCATGTTAAAAGGAAACCAAGACATTAGTGCAGTCACATAATTGGACTGAGCTTGGCTAAAACAGAAATGGAGAAGAAAGAATTGTTGCAACGTTGGAAGTAACTATTTTAGACATTGAACATACTTGGTAGTGACCCTGGAACTCTCTGTGACATTGTGCCAGGTGTAGTGGGACATCACAATCCCACAAAAGAAAACAGTGAGAATCGCACTCAAATAGAATAACTGCAAGACAAAATAGGCTATTATAATATATAAGATGCTGAAATTCCAAGATAGAATTCAATATCCAAGGAAACAGAAGGCAAAATAAATAGAAAACTGGGTGTCTACAGGTTGTAGGAAATCTTACTTCAGCCAGCATATATGAAAGATAAGCCATAAGCATCATGAGAGCAACCTCACGATCAGTGGAGTGCCTGGACGCAATGAGGAACCTATAAGTAGTTGTCTATTATAGACAAATGAAAATTATAGTACTTAATCCTATTATTTCTCTTTCCATGGGTTGGATAAAGAATGGTATTGAACAGATCTCTGTCTCACCCTCCCCTTCTCTTAAATCGCTTTTTCTTTCCACATGGCCACACCCACTGACCAAAAACACACCTAATTTCCCAAATATAGCATCTATCAGGGTCACAATAATATGAATTGTGTACAAAATATCGGGGCACAAGTAGACCAGAGAGGTCTACTCACATCCAACTATACCTAAATTGGGTAGTATCTGTGTCAAACTATAGATTAACCTAAAAACACACCAAAAAATAAATAAATAAACAAAAAAGAAAAGATTGTGGCAGTTCATTGCATGGTTAATTAGGTGATCATAACATGAGGGAAATTTACAGCTACAGTAATAGTCATTTCACAAACCTGCCAAAATAAAGATTTTTTATGATGTATGCACTAAGCAATCCAGCCTGCATAAATGAAAAATGAATCTTAAAAACCATATAGCAAGAATCAGAACACGTGAGAGAGAGAGAGAGAGAGAGAGAGAGAGAGAGAGAGAGCACTCACTACAGCTCCCAACAGAGTGCTCATGAAAAATAAATATAAGAAACCGCTGACAAACTGCAAATATATGCTCGAACTGATATGAGATATGTTGAAGCTCTGGATTACATTGAAAAGCACTATTGATGTGGCATCATTTACAACCCCCTCCCCGAAAACTAGACTGTACAATAGTGGTGTCTGATCCTGATTAAGCACCTGCAACAGCCGGTAAATACACTATCAGGAGAAGTTTTTAACTTGACGAAACGACAACATCAAAAGGATATCTTTACCTGCAAGGTGCAAACAGAATCTGTGGCAGAGAAGATTGCTCCAATTGCTGCAAACAATCAAATAAAACAAGGAAGAAAGAAGATGAGTTGAATGAGGGAGCAATAGATGACAAAAAAGTGCAAGGGAAACAGAGAAGGGTGGTACCAAAGTAATCTCCTATATGGAGGGGACCAATATTCATTTTCCTGAAGAACTTCATAGCACCTAGCCAAAAAGAAAACATGGATAGTTGTAGAACCATAAACTACATCCAGCAGTACTGAACCCAACCATGAAAAGACTAATTTGATTTCAGATCACAAGAATTTTGCAGACAGTGACTTCCCACATCCTTTTCTCAGTTATGATAAATGAAGTTAGTGATACAAAAAGGAGAATTTGAATAACTACTATGAGAGGTCTCATGGGCTCATTTGCATGTATGCAACTTTAATTTGTAAGAACCATCCACATCATCCAGACAAGGAAACACAAATGAATTCCTCTATTGGTCAACTCGGTCCACCATGTCATGTACTCATGTACTTGTGAAAAAAAGTTAAGAAGTCATGTATTTAGCTCTCATGATAGGTGCTCCTCCAATCTCCTACCTATGAACTGAGAGGGAAACTTGTCCAGGTCATTGCCTGTTGGAACATGTAACAACTGTATGTAAACAGGGTACAGGAAATAATTAGCGGCAGCGCTGAGATGACTATGCAATTTAACTGGGTTTCACCAAATTACATCAGCACAAAAAATAAATAATAAAAAAAGAAGTCATGTAAGGGAAAAAAAAGAAAAGAGGAAAACAACTACAAAGCTACAACAGAATCTTTTCTATAGCCATAGTCGAGTTGGAAGTTGGAACAATGACCTTCGAGATGCTGCAATACTGTTTAGATAAGACGGTTTCTTGCCCAAATGAGTTTGATCAGAAATGCTATTTTCTCAAACTTTATCTTTTCCTAAAGCACACAGAAATAAATAAGAGGAAACAACTGTAGATAGAACTGCATACCTAGTGATATGATGGTAAAGGATATCAGAGTACCAATTGCACCAAACAGCATGATAGTCATGAAATTGCGAAAGAATTGCTTCTTCTTCACTTGGAACCTGATGGATTATATGCAGCCAAACCCAAGAAAAAAAAGGGTTAGAACCATATAAGGGTGCATGTATAATACAACCTTCAAGAAAGAGACGAGGGGTGGTAGCAGGATATTTTCTATAATACTTTCTTACTTCAGTCCATTTAAAAGTCATTCATGTGCCTGAAAACACTAGAACCAGGTAGAAGACATTGGGCTCCAGGCACCAAGTAAATATAATTTATTGGATAAAGTTTTTAGAAACATCCAGCATGTGCGGTAATGCGTGAAAATTACAGCTCCACTTTCTCTAATAGAGAAAAACAGAAGTAGCTGCAGAAAAACAATGATAATAGAATATACGTTCAACATATAAGATACAGCTCTAGCCAGGACTAACTTTTCAGGCAGTGCCAGTAATGTTTGGTATTGTAGTTAGTTCACAGCCTCTTTGGGAAACAATTTAAAACTCAATTTGAGTAATTGAAATTGGACAATAGTTTAGTGAAGCTCCATGCACACAACACATATATCAGTAATGCAAATTATGTATCATATCAAACACTACTATACATGCACTAACTTAAACAGTAACAATTTTATATGGTTGATTTATGTAAGATCATCACCAAAAACTGAGACTCAATTTTTCTTGCAGAAATGTACAACATACCCTGCATTAAAAATTATTGGCGGAAGAAGATATATGAAGAAAAATTCTTCAGAGAAAACTAAAAGATGTGAACTTCTTCCTCCGCTGGTTAGTAGAATCACAATTCCGGTACACAGACCCTGTCATCAATGTGCAAAACCTCAAATTTAATACAGCTTTAGCCACTAAAAACTGCAAAAATATGAAATGCAAATACCAACTTACAATTAACAAGGCCGTAATAGACTCATTTATCCAACGATTTTCCTCTAACAAATGCCCAATCACAATACACGCACAGAGAAGCGCCACAAATAAGTTTATGGAGACCACAGAAGAATGGTCAGAAGTAGATACTACATTCATCTTCGTCAATAAAGAAGCCAAGCCAACAGCCATCTTAGCCAACTCAACCGAATCAGGATTGTCGTCTTCCTACAATTCCAAGGCCAAGATCAGTTTCCCCAAGACCTTAGCTTCTTAATTGGAATTTCAGTCCAGTAAGCAATATCCCCGCTTACAAAACAAAACAAGCTCTGCAGAACAAATTAGGCACACTTTACTATTGAGATTAATTGCTTTTACCAAGCTCAAACTCAATTCACAATTACAAAACACTCTTGAACAATATATCGCATAGCTTACTCCTCAAAACTCACAGTTACAGAAATACATGGATAGACATGAGATTGTATCCACATATACACTTCCCTAAATAAGTTCGAACTTGCTTCATATCTGAATCATAAACGCACCACGCGCGCGTGCACACACAGAATTCTCATACACTGAATTCTCTCTCGCTTGACCAATCACGTACAGATGCGCCAAAAAAACAATAGCAGATTAAAAAAGAAATCTAAACATGTATGCAGACCGGCATATCCATGTCGGCGTCGGCCTATACACATGCACATGCATATAAAAATTGTGAGCGAGTCCTATGACCGTCCAAATTTGAATAGCTTTAGTTTTTCTCTCAAGTCCAAAATCGCACATATAAACTCAAAAATACATGAACAGTTCGATACATGTACATAGACAATTAGACATAAACTTACATATACAGAGACATGCAAATATATAAATATACAACTATGCGGAAGCTGAGTGATGAGTAGGTTACCTGAAAAGCATGAAATTCAAATATGGACTGGCATTGTGATAAAAAACAGATCTCTGAAGAGCATCCGAAGTGATCAAGCGCTCGAAAAGTGCTTTAGCTTTCAGAAAAGCACGCGAAACGAATCAGTTTGTTGCAACATTGTTGTTGAGTAAATTGCAGAATCGATCAGTCGAAGCAGAGAAGTGTGTGTGTGTGTGTGTGTGAGAGAGAGAGAGAGAGAGAGAGAGAGTGCAATGACGACAACGAGGTTTCCAGAGAGAGAAAGGGGGGGGGGAGGGGGGATGGACAGGACAGAAGGGTTTTGGCCGCGAAAGCAAATATATATGACTTAGCCATGTGAGAACAATGGGCTGTTATCTCTTTAACTTTTTCAATTACCATTTAGGAAAAGAATTCTCATGGCTTGTTATCTCTTTAACTTTTTTTTAATTTGTAAAGAATTGTATTTACCATCTTGGAAACAAAGTTATGTGATTTTATATTTTAAATTATTTAAATAAATTTATTTATTATTTTTTAAATAAATTTATCTTAAATTTTATAGATAAAACAAAATTTATATATCTTGGACTGCTTATATTTTGGCATAAGAGCTAAATTGGCTCTAATAATTTCAGAAACATCAATTAAGCCTTTATACTTCTAAGTTAAGAGTGATGTTAGCCGTTTACATAAATGGTATTTAAAGAACATCTAGCACTATATATAATCGATTAATTAAAATAAATCAAAATTTCAAATTAAATCCAAGACCTTAATTTAAAATCAAATCACACTAAATATAATTCACTAAGATTCTTTTAATTTTAAGAAAGCACAATCAATTTAAGGAAATTTGTTTGCAACCATAATGCAAATTGCCATTCAAACTAGAAGCCTAACACCAAAGTATTGTCACACCTACACATAAAATATGAAGAAAATAAAGTTTTAAACTTAAATATTAATAAATATACTTTATTTTCATATAAGGTGTATTTATTAAAAAAAATTATTAATTAATGATAAGATAAATCATATTTTAAATTATTTAATAAATAAATAAATTATTAAAAAATATAATTAAATATACTTTATTTAAAATGAAAATATATTTATTAATAATTAAACAATTACAGTAAGTAACATTGCCCTATGCCAGAACCCGAGTGTAGGGCAATCAGTGGAGAGAGATTAGGAAGCATTAAGAAAGAAAGATTTAGACCGTTGATTGTGGAGAGTGGGGGCCAGATTGGTGATTGGGTCTGGTCTGGGTTGTAGGCTACAGGTGCTGCCATTTTCGTCCACCATATGATGCGTTTGGAATTTTAATAGAGAGTGAAGTGATGGATGGAAAAGCAATGTTCCAGTCGTGAATCATCATTTGGTCTCCCATGGGAATTTGTACGACGGAGTGGGACAGATTCTAAACTATTTGGAAATTACCAAAATTATATTTATGCGCTTCAATTTTTTATTTTTTTATGTAATTTTAATTTTTTTCATAATTTTAAATATGTTATTGAATTTAACCCAAAAACATATTTTTGCTTTTGAATTTTTTATAATTCTAAATATATCATTAAACTATATAAAATTACTCATTTAAATATATGACCAACAAGAGATGTATACGCACATTAACATGATAATTTTTTAGTGTCTTCTTAATTTTCTCTTTCTTTCTAGTTACGTCTCTTTTTTCTCTCTCTAACATCTCTTATGTCTCATCCAATGGGTTATGTAGGCTAGTTGGGTTAGATAGGTCACTAATATGCTCGATTCGATGATCACTCCACTGTTTAGGAGATCGAAGATGGGGCTAGTTTGGGAAATAACATTTTTCATAAGAGACGTAATTGAAAAAGATGCTAAAAAGAAAAGGAGATACAATTACAGAGAGAGAAAGAGTTAAGAAAATGCTAGAAAGAGAGGGAACTAAAAAGACATTAAAGAAATAAAGAGATAGAAAGTGAGATCAGAGAGAGTTGAGGAGATGCTGTAAAATTACCACGTTAACGTGTGAATCACTTAATAATCATGTATTTAAATGAATATTTTTTTACAATTTGGGAGCATATTTGGAATTAGAGTTGCAAAAGAAAAAAAAAACACAAAAATTTATAAGCATAAGTATGTTTTTAGTCTAAGTTCAAAAGATTAATTTAAAATGACAAAGAACTTAAAATTTTACAAAAAAGATTCCAAAATTAGCACCATGAATATAGTTTTGGCCATTTGGAAATCTGTTGATTCTCCGAATTTAGTAATTTTTTTAATATTTATTAATATCAATCAAAATATAACCCCCGTGTTTAAAAGAACTCATTAAGTTTCTAATCATGATCCAAACAGACACCATCCGAACGCTTGCGTGGCCGTCCATATTCTTCCACGTACATGCTCGTTTCTATTAAATTCACCCGTGAGACAATAACAATGCGGATTGGGGCGAATGGATAAAATTTTAGGTTAAAGTCATGTTTTGTTTTGTTCCAAATTTATAGAAAAATCCAAACTAATATGTCTAACTCATTGCATTTGTTTAATGAATGAGAAGTTAACGTAATTTTTAAAACCTGATGCACCCATTTTAATTTAGTAAAATCTCAAAAATTTTGAGTGTAATATA
Source organism: Diospyros kaki (assembly GCA_036245055.1). Lineage (NCBI taxonomy): Eukaryota > Viridiplantae > Streptophyta > Magnoliopsida > Ericales > Ebenaceae > Diospyros > Diospyros kaki. The sequence continues at coordinate 6,616,342 of BSEG01000013.1, forward strand.
CTCTAAAAATCAATGTATTACTATGCGAGTATCACACTAACTATTACTTTTAAATATTTACATAATATATTTAAAAATAAATATTTTTTTAATTCAAAAAAACTTGAGAGGTTCTCAATCAATGCTCAATCTTCATTAAAACTGTTCTATATTCTCTAAAACTCATAATTCATTATGTCTTTATTTTGAGCGGATAAACATGTGAGTTACGAGACAAATTCTGAGATCTAATCCTTCAAATAGACACAAAATATATATATGTCTTTCTTGTTTGGAAAATTATAATTAATAAATTAGTTTTTAGATTTATTTTTCTTATCTTAAAAAAAAAAATAATTTTAACTAGGGGCATTGAATTATTTTGTAGATTTGATATTTTGAACTCAATTGGATGTTTGTACAGGTGTTACCTTGACATGATGTTACTTTAATAATAGCATGTTGGATGTTTGTACAGGTGTTATTTGCAGGGTCTCATGTAACATGTAAATTAAATAATTTTAATATTAAAAAATTATTTCAAAATTCGGGATAAGTAATTATTCACAAATAATCTTAATTTTAAAAAAATTTAGAATATAGAAATAAATGTTATTTATAAAAATATTAATTCTAAACTATTTAAAATTATTTTATACTCTTATATAAATAAGTACTTAATTAAAAAAAAATATATTTTTAATATTAATTTTGATATCACCTTCATTATTTTTAATATCTTTAATATTTGACTTAAGAATTAAAATATTTATAAAAAAATTTACACTTATTTTCAATTAAATAAATTTATTATTACATCTTACCAATAATAACTTCCTTAGCGTACCTTACCTTAACTGGTCTGCAAGTTTCTATTTGAGTATGCATATTTTTGTTTTATTGTGTGCGCTGGCACATGCAATGGATTTCCCTATTGATAGTTTTAAGTTTAACACCACTTCTAGCATGAACCAAACTGGGGTTGCTTAATTAACAAAATTATAGTAATTTATTAATATATTTAAAATATGAAATAATTTTTAAAAATTATAGCATCTTTAATAATAACTCCCTATCGTGTGGGCGTCAAAGACCACAGCTTCTTGCGTATGACCGGGGTCTCCTTTTTCATTATACAGAGAAAGTACAGGGTGGTGTTCAATTTGGCACGTGGCATGCACGTGTCCAGTTCCACCCTTTTGTCCTTCCTGGCCCACCTATGAAATATGACGATAAACTTAAAAAAAATTATCAGAAAAAAAATTATGACGGCTAATTACATATTCTTGTGTTGTAAACATATTTAATCAAGCTGTTAAGAAGATATTAAGTGTCAAAAATAAGATCACATAGACATAATTATTAAAATATAATAATTAAATTAAAATATTAACTGAATAAATGTTGAATAGTAGGATTTTAATAAGTATTAATTGATACTCTTGATACAAAAAATAAAAATAAAAATAAAAATAAAGAAGTTGAGTCAACCCAAGAAATTGGGTTGCCCAAAAGCCCACATAGCAAGAGGTCTTTTCGGGCAAAAATAAATTTCCTCGGTCTTACATAATGCGTAAATTATATAATTTTGATATTTATAAATATTTTTAAAGGTCGCACAAAAAGAATAGGCATTATTCTTTAAGAATTTTAATAAAACTTTAATTCAAAAGGGATAAATGTTATTTATTAAAAATTTTAATTCTGATAAAATATTAGAATATTGAGATAAATATCATATACAAAAATCTTAAATTAAGAAAATTTAAAATTAGATCATTCCCTTATATAAATAAGCAAATCCTCATTTTATCAAAAGTACGTCTCTAATATTTATGTAAATATTGTTTTTAGACTTTTTACATCTTTAATGTCTAATTTAAATATCGGAGTGTTTGAGTAGAATTTTTTTACGCTCTCTAATTATTCTATTTCTTATAATCTTAGGTGACGATAGTCTTTGACAGTTTGACGATGATGCTTTTTATTTTATAAATTTATTATTGTATTTTGACATCAAAATGTATTTTTTCACAACTTCTAAGATAAGATAAAATAAAAGATTAAAATCACAGAAAATGAAGAAAAAGAATGAAGATGAGAATATAAAAAAATCTAAAAAGATAGAGAAATCACACACACATATATATATATAAATTATAAATACAACGGAGAATGGCATTTGTGAAAATAAATAAATATATAAATAAATAGAACATAAAATTTCTAATTTTTTTAACAATTGGAACGAAGAATTCAAATTTAGAGTTAGAGGGTAAAGAGAATCTACTTTCTACTCTTTTTTTTCGTTTTAAATACAAAAAAATATTAAGAAGATAATCACTACACTAATCCACATGAATTAGTGATAAAACCTAATAATTTTGTTGGGTTAGTGATCTTTGGAGCATTATCAAAGAGAAAGGCTAACTAAAGGCACACAAAAAGAACAACCTCCCAACAATCAAACGGCAGCACCGATGGATGTTTCTCAACTTTTGCTTCACACGTGATGATTGCAATGCCGAGGGAACACTTGGGTTGTGTGCTCCGTATTAATATTGCGCTTTTAGTGTCAAGATGGTACGGATGTTTCATATTTTTGTGGCCTTGGGTTGGGGGGCGGCTGTTAGAAGAACATGGTAAACCCTCTTTGTTCCAGCACGGCAATGATTATGGCTAACATAACCCAGGCAGAGAAGGCTAATTAATGACTTTGATTGTGTGTGATCCTTCCCCATCCATCGCTTAATCCTGCCTGCTTGCCTGATTTTATCCACGTGCCCTCCTGCGCATGGCTATGTTCTGGTTTCTCCATTATTCCTTTATTTTTTGATTGCTGCTACAGTATTTTAGTGTTGTTGATTTATCTAATAAATATTACGTAATTTAAAATTTATTAAATATCCAACTAAAATTTATTAAATTCTAAATTTAGTGTTAACTATAACTCATCATTACTGTCTACCATATATAATATTTTTTATCATAAAAATTCTCGCTATTTCTCTTTTTAGAAAAAAATTAATTATTTAATTACGACGATAGATAAATTTTTGACTGAAATAATATTTATTAAAATAAATAAAATAATATTATAATATTTTATGAACCAAGATATAGAATGATTAAATTAAATTTGAAAAATATTTTAAAATTTTTATTAAATTATTTTTTAAAATTTTTAGAGTATATTGAAAAATATATATATTATTTTTTTATCTGTAACATTATTAATTATTTTTATTTATAATAATTTTTATATTTTATTTTTTTAATTTATATTTTAATTAACAAATATTATTTAAATTGGGCCCTCGTGGTTTGACGGTCGCGTGCGACAGACAACTTTGGCTTGCACAAATGAGTCAATTTAAGTCTTTACTTTTTAACATTTGAGTTTCTTTAAACATTCAACTTTCTCAATAAGTATTTATACTTTTATAAAATACAAACATTAGCCTAAAAAAAAGCTAATTTACTCGCTAATAAATTTTTGGCTTAGTGACAAAGTTGAGGCTCTAGTAATTTAAAAGGTTTCATGTTTACATCTTATTACATTAAATTTTTCTTAGAGCTTTTTATTCAAATTATTTATTTTTTTTATAATGTAAGAAACTCGAAAGATTCTTCAATCACAAATAGTTTTTGAGCTAGACTGATCTCATTTCTCTAAAATTTATGGTCTGCTTGCTTCACAACTCTATATAAACATACAGATTCGTCGTCAGATAGATCCCAAGGGCTTGACCCCTTGAATAAATACAAATAATTGTATGATTTCGTACAGAGATAAATTCAAGCTTAGACCTAACTTATTTATTAGCTTTTGTAAATTTATGTATATTATAATTTAATGGGAATACTACATTGATACTTAATTTTGATACTTTTAGAATTAATAATACTTTTTCAATAAATTAAGAATACTTTTTCTTAAAATTATTAGCTATTTTTCAAAAATTATAAATATTTCAAAAACTATATATTTTAATTTTTAAAAAATAATTAATAATTCACGGAAAAAAATATTGTTAATTCTTGGAATATTTGTGAATGCTTTGGGAGAAGGCGGAAAACGTGGGATTAAATAGAGGAGGGAATTAAGTTCCTCAATGAAGAATGCGATTCCAAGACCAACTCACAAACTTCTACTTCCTTCAGGATTATAATTCTTGCAAAGATTTCATAATCCCACTAAGCAATGTGACATCGCTGTTAGAAAAAAAAAAAAATTCTTTGATATGACGGGTTGTTTTAATGTTATTTTTGCAGTTAATTGTAATATTTTTTTTTATATATTAACACTGTTATTATCAATATACAACAATAAATTTATTTACAGTGCAAAAATGTCTTAAGTATAGTTTTCGAAAAATCTATAAATAAAAAAATCGATTAGGGGTATGAGTGAGTTTTCCGCACAAACTTTATGATACTTGAGTCAGTCTTGTACTCAAAGTGTATAATGTAGAAAATAAATAGAATTATAGTGTGAATAGAGTTGTCATTGTATATTTATTAAAGAAGGGTCCCCTATTTATAGGAGGAAAGAGACTAAGAGGTGGAGAAAGAATCATATTTCTCTAAGGCATTTTGATATCTCTTCTAGATTGTTTGCAAGGATATTAAAGATAAGATTGGTTATGTTCTTCATGATCTTGCGTAAATAATATCTAGAGATTAGGTTTCTTGGGATATATAGTCTCACGAAAATGTCATTTGTGCAGTTGAAAGAGAGGTTTATAGATCTGACTGACTCACGAAAGCCTTTCAAATAATAATTGCTGAGTGACTCATAAATTTTTAAGAAGATCTCTCGAAAGCATCGAGAGATGCTCTTGAGTCAGGTCACTTGGTCTTAATCTTGATCACTTGAAATGGTGTAATCTCAGTCATCCGATGACTTCTTATACTTGTGACTTATTTTTATAATTTTTTTCATCCAATAAACTTTTAGATCTTCTTTTAGGTTTGATCCCACTTTATTGGACGCGACAAACAAAATACTAAGTAAGGATGTTTCCGTATAATCCTAGAGCCTCTAGACTAATCTTTCGATGACTTTTTAATCTCGCTAAATGTGTAATAATTTAATTTATAATTATACAAATATCACCTCCTAGTGTCATTTTGTTTAAAAATGTTTTTGTTATATATTTTTTATTATGTTGAAAGATATTTATGACTTAAAACAACAAATGGGATAACTTAATGTGATTTATTAGAAGGTTTTCATTTTTTAGCTTCCCGTGAAAAGTTAATTTAAAGATTATTCTTAATAATAATAACTTTAAGAAATAAAAAGAATATTTAGAAGCACTGCAATCAACCATCACATGAGAATAAAGATTTTGTAAAATTATTAAAATGATTTGTATATATTATCTTAAAGTTCTACGAAGTTCTAAAATTTAAATAGTAATTTGGTAAATTGGATTGAGGAAAAGGAGGAACCTGAAATATTAATTTGAAAAACAGATAAGAAAGGAAAGACTTGATCGCTCATAGCCCCAACTAGAAACCGAACACAGTCAAGGTTCTCCACTCAAATTTTCCCGGGAAATCCCGAATCTCGAGAAACTCGACAATTTTCCCGGAAATCCACTATTCTCGGGGAGCACTTTGATCTGAATTGAGAGTCTTCAGAAACAGATATTTGAATCTCACTTTGGTTTATTTATAACTTGAACGAAGCTCTTATTGAGCTTGATTTTGTGGAGAATTGTTGAAGGTTTGGCTATCCCGGACTTTGGAGAGGAATGTTGAGTATGAAGTTTGGGCGTGGATTAAAATTGAGGTCGCGCCGTGTTGTCCAGGATCGTGTCGTGGGGGCTGCAAAGGCGATGGCGCCGGCGGAGATCGGCGGATCGGCGCAGAGTCCTTGGGTAAATTTGCCGCCGGAACTGTTGAGGGAGGTGTTCGCGAGGGTGGAGGAGGACGAGAATAGTTGGCCGCGGCGGCGGAGTTTGGTTGCCTGTGCCGGAGTCTGCCGGAACTGGAGGCAGATCATGCAGGAGTTTGTGAGGACTCCTGAGGCTTCTGGCAAATTGACATTCCCAATATCTGTAAAGCAGGTAAACTATGAATCTCATAGGCTCTGTTTGGCTGCCTATTCATAATGTTTGTTTTGGATTTTTGTTTTTACTTCGGCGGTTTTAGATGCAACACTAAAACGAAGTCGAGAATTCCATCGTTTTACACACACGCACACACACACATATGTGTGTGTGTATATTTATATATTATTTTGATACGAATTTGGTTCTTCATAGCTTCTAGGATAAATTTTGGTTTTTGTCTAGTTTTTAAGAAATATCATGTAACCTGTTTCGAAAGTAGTTATTTGTGGTTTTTTCTGAGGACAGAAAAATAGAACAGAAGCCGCAACCAAAATGAGTTACTCTTGAATTTTAGGCATTTTCTTTGTAGTGGTGATTTGGTTATGTCCATAATTTGGTTTCTTCTATGAATTTTCAGCTGTAGGATTAGTGTTTCGCTCGTTGAGCTGATTTTGTGTAAACAGAGAATTATGGGTTAGGAGTGCAAGAAATGAGATAAACTATGGCTTGTCCATAACTGCGTCTTCTAGGCCTGTAAAAACTTGTGATGATGAGAAAGCAGTTGTAAAGGAAAATACCCATTTTCATGTTAGGCCATCATGACTATGATTGATGCATTATTATTGAGGGCCTGTTTAGCTTAGTGGTTTGACCGCTTTTAGCTATCTTAGAGTTTAAATGTTGGCTAGCTTTTTAGAGTTATTATATGTTTGGTTATGTTAAAATAGCTCAAGCGCTATCTTATTAGCGTTTTTGAAAGCTATCATCCACCCACTTAAATGTAGCGTTTAAGTCAGCTAAAAAACGCTTATATTGACTAAGTTAAAAGACGATTATGCCCTCAAATAAATCTTGTATTTCCAACCAACGCCGTTCAACATAGTCAAGCCATCAACGCCGGAACTGCCCTTCGCAGCTGTCTCCGATGCCAGTCGTTGTCTTCCTCACGCTCTTCACCGGAAGAAGAAGCTTCGAACCCGCCCCATCTCTCTCTTTCTCTCTTCTGGGTTCCAAATCACCGAAACCAATCTCGCAATGGGTTTTGTCTAGGTGAGCCTTCACTTGATTTTTGTATTTATTATTATATTTATATATATGTTTGAATATGTATATTTATTAACTAAAGATAAATTTAGCATTTGTATTATCAAGTTTATTATCAATTAACTAATATCTGCTATAATTTGTTACAAATTCAATTAGTTAAAATTTCAATCTAAAAGTTGCATTTAAATAATTTTATTTGTTAAAATAAACAATAAGTTTTTTTGGTCATTTTTATAACTTTTGATAGCTTATATAAGTTTTATTCCACCAAATGCTTAACTACATAACTAAGAGCTTTAAGCATTTTTTATCCAAACACTTTATTAGCTTAAAAGCCTTATAACTTAAAAGATTTAAAAGGTTTTTAAGCAAGAGAGCTTAAATGCTCCTAAAAAGGGTAAGCCAAACAGGCCTTGAATCTGGCAAAATCATTGTATGTAGTGTTTTTTAGCGTTACATTTGAAGCTTTAGACTGGTAAAATTGCTGATATTTTCAGAAAGAAGAAGTGTATGCAGTGCTTGTGAAGATACTGTTCTTTGGGATAATATGGAATGAACTCGTTACCAGTTAATGTGTCTACTTATAAGTAGCAAGACAGGGCATAACGCTAGAATCACTTTTGGTACTTACTAAACACTATTCTGAATAACCAGACCTCTTATGCCAACACCATTGATTGGGTAATTTAGTAACTTGTTTGCGATCTCTGCTAAAGCTACCATATGGGCATTCCAGCCTAGCTTTAGCTTTGATATTTTGAACAATTTATCCTTAGCTTGTCCTAGCTTCGGTTGACTTTTGATTACATCACTCGAGCAATCTTGCTCTTTTCATCCAACAAAATCCTTCTAAGCACCACATTGATGAGTTAGCTTTCCTCAAGCTTCAATGAAGTATGAATGGGATAATTTTAGTATTCTAAGCTAAGGAAATATTTTTTGTTTTTACAGTTCCTGGGAACTTTGCATTCCATGTATTCAGTATCAACTGATTGTTTTAATTTTCAGCTTGTGTATCATTATAAATGTTACCTATTACCTGCAGCCTGGACCTAGAGATTCTCTCCTCCAATGTTTTATAAGAAGGAATCGATCAACTCAAACATATCATCTATACCTTAATTTGACCCTAGGTAAGTATATTATCTTTGTCATACTTACTGCTATGACATTTACAAGGGGGCTTTTCTTGTCAGGCAATTTAATTAATCACTAGTTCTCTTTTTCATTATAAGTGGGAATTCACAGGAAGCACGCCTATTTTTCCATAACCTCCTTTTTGGAACTGCAAACTTTATTTTCTCTCATCTCGTGTCAATCCATATGGCAGCACTAGCTGATAAGGGGAAGTTTCTGCTTTCAGCACGTAAGTTTGGGAGGACAATGTGTACAGACTACAACATATCACTGCAAACTGATGACACATCAAGGGGGAGTAGCGCATATATTGGAAAATTAAGGTGCTTCTTGAGATCTATTGGGCATAAAAATCCCTAGTATCTTTCTTATCTGGGACTAAAATAATACTATTCTTTTTCTTTTGGAAAGATCAAATTTTGTAGGAGCCAAGTTCATAATATATGATGGCTTACCACCTCATTCTGGTGCCAAAATGATGAAGAGTCTATCCACTAGACTAATGAGATCAAAACAAGTTTTGCCCAGAGTTCCTGCCAGGAACTATCAAGTGGCTCACATATTATTTGAGTTGAATGTGTTGGGATCCAGGTAAGAAGAAGCTAATTATCTAGTTTTATCAATTGTCCAAATGTGGCCAGTATGATAAAGATTTTATGAGACTGAATTGTTCTGTGTGTGTGTGTTCATAGGTGTTGGGAAAAAATATGCGTGTAAAGATTTAATGAGACTGAATTGTTCTGTGTGTGTGTGTTCATAGGTGTTGGGAAAAAATATGCGTGGAATATTTTTCCTTTTGTGCAGAAATAAAATCTGCAAGCTCAACAAAATTTTATTGATAAAACAAATAAAAAAACACTCACAAACTTGGCTTTTGTTTTAGCCACTCTTAACACAATAAACTCGCTAGAGTTTATTTCCTTCTCACACTCTGTTTCTCTTTTCTTTTCTGTTCTCTCTCTTGTTCTTTCAAATGTAGACTCATACATCTATTTATAGTAGTCATATTTCGGCTAGTTTACTTAATCAACTAAACAAGCCAACTCATAGCAAGTTAGTTCCACTTGTTTTCCTTAACAGCTAAGAATATAGTTGCTGCCAACTCATTTCCTTAACAGCTAAGAATATAGCTGTTGCCAACTCATTTCCTTGACAACTAAGTAAGAATATTCTAGAAGACTTAACTATGAAGTTTGGTTTAATTTTCTAACAGCCCTCCTTAGACCAAACTCTTCTTACTTCATCATTCCTAGCATCTTCTTCTGCTTGAAAAATACATCAGCTTTAAGCAGGTTTGTAAAGATGTCTACAATCTGCTCTTCTGATGAACAATACTCAACTGTGATTTCCTTGTCTTTCACCAGGTCTCAGATGTAGTGATGTTTAATGTCAATGTGTTTGCTGCGACCATGAAAAACTGGATTTTTTTGTCAAGGCAATTGTTGATTTATTGTTGCAGTAAATTTTTGTAGGACCATTTTGTCAATGCTACAACTTCCTAAGCATTCTTCGTAACCAAACTTCTTGAGTAACACAACCCGTTGCTGCTATGTATTCCGCTTCTGCTGTTGAAAGAGCAATTACTTGTTATTTTTTGAATGACCAAGAAAATATTCCTGAACCAAGGTGAAAAGAAAAACCTGAAATGCTCTTTCGATTTTCAATGTCACCTGCCGAATCACTATCTGTATACCCAACAAGTTCCACTTTGCTAACATTTGAGTAGAAAATCCCATCATCAAGTGTACCTTTAATATATCTCAAGATACGTTTTGCAGCTTGTCAATGAGATTGCCGTGGTGAATCCATAAATCTGCTTATAATTCTGACTCTGAAAACAATGTTGGGCCTTCTTGTCGTTAAATACCTCAAGCTTCCAACAAGCCTTCTAAAATTGGTTATATCAACCAATTCACCGCTACCTTCTGATAGGCCTTCGGTGCTGCGGACCTACCAAAGGCGCTTTAGGAGAGCTGGGTTGCGTAACAACTAGCATGTGCACCAAGGGTAGAATTGGAACTTGGCCGGTTTGTGTAACAAACCAGCATGTGCATAACCAGATGCAGTTATGGAGGGAGATTAACAACCTATAAATAGGGAATAGAAGAGAGAGGGAGGGTAAGAAAATTGAGTAGACACTATAGGAGAGTTGTGAGCCTCTCGAATGCCCATTCTTTTACTTTATTTTCCTTGTTTATCTTGTTTCTTGTAATCAGGAGTTGACAAAACCAGCAAAAAATTCTTTAACTAATCGGAATTCTATCCATTTTCTAGAGATCCTATCAATTTTAGTATCAGAGCATCACTGATCCTAATGGTGAACCTGATTGACTGAGTGGGTGAATTGGAAGGGAGGATGGAAGGCATGCAGCGGGGTGTTGATTCCATGAGGGGAAGGGTTCAATCATTGGAGAAGAATGTAGCGAGCTTGCTAGAACAGTTCGCTTGGATGAGAACGAGATAGGAAGAGTAGGAAAGGGAGAGGAAGAACAAGGAGAAGCTGGGAAGCCAACCTTCGGAATTCACTCAGGATTCTGAGGCAACGCCGGAAATAAGGGTGCGACGAGTGGAAGCAGGGGGTTTTGAGGGGGGTTGGCGGCCAGAGATCCTAGGGCGACGGTTGGAGATGCCCCTTTTTGAAGGCGAAGATCCTGATGGGTGGATATTCTGAGCCGATAGATATTTTGGAGTGAATGGGCTGATTGACGAGGAGAATATGGACGCGACATTGTTGTGTTTGGAGGGTGTTGCGCTTTCGTGGTTTCAATGGGAGGAGAAGCGACGAAGGGTTGGGAGTTGGGAGGACTTCAAGTTCTTGATAAGGAGCCACTTCTGACCCACCCAAGAAGGCTCCGTCGAAGAGTGGTTTCTCGCCCTCCGATAGAAAGGAACTGTTAAGGAGTACCACCAATGCTTCGAGGCATTGGCATTGGCCCTTGAAAACCTGCTGGAAGCCATGCTGGAGGGGCATTTCATCAATGGATTGCAACCTGATATCAAGGTCAAGTTGAGGGTGTTGAGGCCGAGTTTAGAGCAGATGATGGACTTAACTCAACATATAGAGGAGTGGAATCAGATGGTTCGAGGAGGTGCGGGTGGATTAGGGTCGAACAAGGGACAAACCATGCTGAACCCAGCTTTGACTTACCAGTGAAGGGGAATTCTGCCACCCTCACAACAACCCCAAAAAGAAACGACAGTTAGTCCTCCTAATCCCTATCGACCACAGTCCATGGGGAGAGAGAGTAACCCACCCTTCAAGCAACTTAGCGAGGCTAAGTGGAAGGCAAAAAGGGATAAGGGCCTATGCTTTTGGTGCGATGAAAAGTATACTATTGGCCATAAGTGCAGAAACAAGGAGCTGCAAGTGATGAAGAGGTAGAAGAGGAGGTGGATGGGGGATAAAACTTTAGAAGAGATCGCAAGAGAGCCAGGGCAAGGGGGGAGGTCATTGAGCTCTCCATGAATTCGATAGTTGGATTAACCACACCACAAACTATGAAGCTCAAAGGAGACATAGAGGGGCAACTGGTAGTGGTGCTCATTGACAGAGGAGCCACCCACAACTTCATTGCAATAGATTTGGTGCAGCAAATGGGCCTGCATAGGACGAAAACAATAGGGTATGGGGTGATCATGGGGACAGGGGTGGCAGTACAAAGGGCTGGAATTTGCAAGGGGGTGAAGCTTACCCTTCAAAATTTGCAAATTGTGGAAGATTTCCTGCCCCTGGAGTTGGGTAGCTCTGATGTAATCCTTGGGATGAAGTGGCTAGCGGCAGTAGGGAAGATGAGTGTGGATTGGAAGGCCTTAACTATGAAGTTTCAAGTTGGGGGGTTGGTCGTGACTTTGCAGAGAGACCCCAGCTTGAGCAAAAGCTTGGTATCCTTGAAGGCTATGATGAAGGCTTTCAAGGAGAACGGAGAAGGAATGCTGCTGGAACTAGGAATGATAGCAACAGAATTCAATGAATGTCAGGTAGAAGTTTCGTTGTTCCTAAAAGAGGTATTAGCTGAGTTTGAGGAGGTGCTCACAACACCGAAAGGGCTGCCTCTTTCCAGAAAAAAAAGACCATGCAATCAATCTACTTCTAGGCACTGTACCGGTTAGTGTGCGGCCCTATCGTTACCCTTATCTACAAAAAAATGAGATCGAGAAAATGGTAGGAGGAATGTTAGCTGCTGGGATTATACAACCGAGTTCCAACCCCTTTTCTAGTCTAGTTTTGCTTGTTAAGAAGAAGGATGGGGGTGGCTTTTTTGTGTGGACTATAGGGCTTTGAACAAGGTGATAATGCCCGACAAGTTCCTAATACCAGTGATCGAGGAGCTGTTGGATGAGCTTCATGGGGCCACGGTTTTTTCCAAACTCGATCTTAAGTCTGGATATCATCAAATTCGAGTTAAGGCTAAGGATGTTTCGAAGATTGCTTGTAGGACGCATGAAGGCCATTACGAGTTCCTCGTTATGCCGTTCGGGTTGACGAATGCGCCAGTCACGTTTTAGTCACTGATGAATGACATTTTCAGGGAGCAATTGAGGCGTTTTGTGTTAGTATTTTTTAATGATATACTAGTTTTTAGCAGTGATTTTGAACAACATGCACAACATTTATGTTATATTCTGAGAGTGCTGGCAAATAACTAGCTGTTTGCAAATAGGAAGAAGTGCTTGTTTGGACAGCTAAAAATTGAATATTTGGGCCACATCATCTCACAACAAGGGGCTTCAACTGATTGTAGCAAGGTAGATGCTATGTTAGATTGGCCCACTCCTACCACGTTGAAGGAATTGTGAGATTTTCTTGGGCTCACGGGGTATTATAGGCGGTTTGTTAAGGACTATGGCAAGTTGGCATGGCCTCTCACGGAGCGACTATGAAAGAACATTTTTTTCTGGGATGAGGTAGCCGAGCAAGCTTTCCAACGGCTCAAGGCTGCAATGGTGTTGCTACCCGTTTTAGCTTTGTTGGATTTTAGCAAGCCATTTGTGGTTGAAACGAATGCATCGAGACAAGGTATGGGGGCAGTTTTAATGCAAGATCACAGACCTATTGCTTATTTCAATCACACTTTTAATTAGTTAGGGAGGAGGAAATCGGTTTATGAACGAGAATTGATGGCCATCATGTTTGCGGTGCAAAAGTGGAGACATTACTTGTTGGGGAGGAAGTTTGTGGTTCGAACTAATCAAAAGAGCCTCAAATTTCTAATGGAGCAAAGGTTGGTGAGTCCAAAATATCAAAAGTGGATGGTTAAATTAATGGGATTTTAGTTTGAGATACAATATCGCTCCGGATTGGAAAATAAGGCAGCAGATGGCCTGTCCCGCATCAACCACTCTGCAGCCCTATTAGCCTTAACAGTTCCTAAGATGCTCCAGCTTGATCAATTGGCTCGTGAAGTAGAAAAAAATGAGAGGCTGCAAAGGGTTGTCAAGGATCTCCAACTTGATCCTTCATCCAAACCCAATTTCCAATTGGTAGACAACCACCTCCTTTACAAGGGTCGGTTGTACCTACGAAGGGGCTCTTCTCTCATTTCTCTGCTACTACATGAGGGACACGATGGAAGTGCGGGAGGACACTCGGGAATTTTGAAAACCTACAAGAGGATTGCAGCTAATGTTTATTGGCTGGGAATGAAGCGTGACATCCACCGATATGTGAGTAATTGTGGTGTTTGCCAACAAAACAAAGTTCTGGCCCTAAAGCCAGGAGGTCTCCTGTAGCCCTTCCTATTCCAAATCAAATTTGGGATGACATTGCTATAGACTTCATTGAGGGCTTACCAAGGTCGAGCAAAATGGACTCTATTTTGGTGGTGGTGGATAGACTTAGTAAGTATGGACATTTTATTGGACTTAAGCATCCTTTTACAATAAGAGAGGTGGTAGGGGTTTTCATCAAAGAAGTTGTGAGGCTTCATGGTCTATCACAATCCATTGTATTAGATAGGGACAAGATTTTCATGAGCAGATTTTGAGAGAAATTGTTTCGCCTCCAAGGCACCAAGCTCCACCGCAACACAGCTTACCACCCGCGAACAGATGGCCAAACGGAGGTGCTTAATAGGACATTGGAAACATACCTATCTTGTTTTGCTTCCTCTAAACCTAAAACTTGGTACATGTGGTTGTCTTGGGCTGAACTATGGTATAACACTTTATACCACAGCTTCAAGAATGACCTCATTCCAGGCAGTTTATGGGCGAGAACCACTAGCAATATTGAGGGTTGAAAAGGGATCCACTCCTATTTCGGTGGTTAAGCAACAGCTGGTCGAAAGAGATCGCATTTTGGAGGAACTTAAGGCATAACTACTAAGAGCCCAGGCGGTAATGAAGAAGGGGGCAGATATGAAAAGAAGAGAGGTGAAGTGCAAGGTAGGAGACTTAGTCTACTTGAAGCTAACGCCCTATCGTAGAAAAACATTGGCTGCCCGTTTAAATGAGAAATTGGCTCCTAGATTCTATGATCTATTTGTAATTGAAAATGAAATAGGGCTTGTAGCCTACAAGTTAACTCTGCCATCACATTGCAACATTCACCCCGTCTTCCATGTGTCCCAACTACGTGAAGCCAAGGGGGCATTGAAGGTCATTGTAGAGATTCCCAGTCAGCTAAGTGCAGATTTGGAGATGGTGGTCGAGCCAGAGGCGATGCTGGGAGTCCGACTAGGAACAGGGAGTAATTTACGTGGATTGGATGTTCTAATTCAATGGAAGGGGTTATCGTCGTTGGAAGCTACTTGGGAGCCCTATAGCTTAATTCAACAACAATTTCCCATTTTCCACCTTGAGGACAATGTGGAAGTTGGGGAGGGGAGTAATGATAGGCCTCCAGTGCTGCGGACCTACCAAAGGCGCTTCAGGAGTCAAGGGCAGGATGATAACACAGCTTGGTTGCATAACATGTGCACCAAGGGTAGAATTGGAACTTGGCTGGTTTGTGTAACAAACCAGCATGTGCATAAACAGATGCGGTTATGGAGGGAGAATAACAACCTATAAATAGGGAATAGAAGAGAGAGGGAGGGGAAGAAAATTGAGTAGACACTGCAGGAGAGTTCTGGGCCTCTCGAATGCCCATTCTTTTACTTTATTTTCCTTGTTTATCTTGTTTCTTGTAATTAGGAGTTGACAAAACCAGCAGCAAGTTCTTTAACTAATCGAAATTCTATCTGTTTTCTTGAGATCCTATCACCATCTTTCATAAGTTCCAGCCTTTCTTCAACTGGTGTTAAAATTGGTTTTCATCCCTCCATCTTAAATTTCTTCAAAATATCTCTCGCATATTTCTTTGGTGAAATAAATATGTTTTTGTGCGTCTGCTTCACCTCAATGGCAATAAAGTAAGACATCAAGCCCATATCTGTCATCTCAAAGACTCAAACTGAGAAATCATAGCCTCCCTGAATTCTATCAATAGTTTTGTATTATTGCCAATGAAGATTAAATCATCTCAAAATAATCAATACTAGGCTTTTGCTTGTATCTTTTTGCCACTAGTCTTGCTTTAAAACATTCTACTTCTCCGTTTGGTTTGTATGTTGTTTTGTACACCCACTTTACTCCAATTGGCTTCTTTCCTTTTGGAAGAATAGCTAGCTCCCACGTATTATTTTTCTCAATTGCTTGAATTTCTTCATTCATTGCTTTAATCCAACGATCATTATTAACAGCTTCATCATATGTCATGGGATCACAATCTGCAAATAAGACAAAATGAGTAGCATTTTCTTCACTATCGTCATCTGGATCATTATCTGTACCAATGTCATAGTCTTGTAAATAAGTTGGTGGACGCCGTTTTCGTTGTGGGTATCTGGGAGGAGCTAATTCTGAAGTTGACTCTTCAGATCTTTCAAGAGAAGTTTGCTCTTTATTCTGATCAGTTAATTCAACTTCTTTGTTCACGATCATTGGAACTAGCAACAATCTCTTTTCTTCTTCTGACCAATCCCATCTTGTATCTTCGTCAAAAGTAACATCTCGAATGATAATCTCCTTTTGAGTTGTTGGATTATACAACTTGTAGCCTTTTGTTTCCTGACTATCACCAACAAAGATGCATTTTTCTGCTTTGTTATCAAGCTTCTTTCTCTACTCATCTGGCACGTGTGCATACGCAATACAACCAAATACTTTCAAATGGCTAAGGTTAGGCTTTCGTCCACTCCATGCTTCTTGAGGTGCTTTATCACGAACACTTTTAACTGGACACCTGTTTAAAATATAAACAGCACAAGTCACTGCTTCTTCCCAAAAACTTTTTGGTAATTTCTTATTATGCAACATATTTCTAACCATATCCACGATAGTTCTATTTTTTCTTTCTGCCACTCCATTCTGTTGAGGAGTGTATCTTGCAGTCAATTGATACTTAACTCCTTGTTTTCTTAGGAAATCATCACAGACTATATATTCAGTTCCCCTATTAGTTCTTAATGTTTTAAGAGTATGACCACTTTGCTTTTCAATATACACCACAAAATTCTTGAGTATATCGCATGCATCAGATTTTTGCTTCAAGAAATAAACCCATGTCTTTCTACTGAAATCATGAATAAAAGTAATGAAGTATTTACTACCTCCATTAGAAGGAACCTCCACATAGCACAAATCTGAATGCATGAGCTTAAGTGGTCTCTTAGCTCTCCATAAACTTCTTTTAGGAAATGGATCTCGATGTTTCTTTCTAATACTGCAACTTTCACATATTTGATCTAGAACTTGAATAGCTGGCAAGCCTGAAACCCATTTTTTATCTGCAAGAAACTTGATGCTTCCAAAGTTGAAGTGCCAAAGCCAATTGTCACCTACAATTGTTGCATTGTAGCATGAAGGAGTTTCATACTTGATGCTCATCGGAAACAGTCGATTATTTGACATCTCTGTCTTTGCTATTATGCCCATCTCTACATCACTGATAGTACAACCTTGCTTGTTGAAATGCAAGTCATAACCCTTTTCTACCAACTGTCCCACACTTAAAAAGATTTTGACAAATGTTGGGTGCATAAAATTCATCAGAAATATAATTTAGCTACCCATCCTTCAATCTGATGGCAATCTTTCATTTTCCCAATATTGCTGCTTTTGAGTTATCACCAAGTTTGACTGTGGTCTGAAAGTTCTCATCTAAGTCAGAAAATATTTCCTTTGTCCCACTAAGATGATTACTACGGCCCGTATCTAATATCCATTGACTATCTTTTCCATCGATAACGGCATGACTAGTTACCAATACAGTCTTTGTATCATCACCATTTTCTGCTACTTTGGCATGACTTTCTTTAATTTTTGAAGTCTTTACACGACATTCTCCACTATAGTGACCATATCTTCTACAGTTATGGCACTAAATATGGGACTTGCAGTTAATTGAAAATGCCCATGCTTTTTGCATTTGTAGCACTGGATATTGGATTTATCTTGAGAATGTCATTTCTTCGCTGACTTGAATTAATTCTGGAATTCCTTCTTCCTCTGTTTCTGAAAATCTGACCTTGTTGATCATACTCCATTTTTCTTGAAGCAACTGCCTCATTTTTAAGGTTTGATTGAACTTTTAATGCTTGCTCAATCGTACTACTTGATCTTTCATTCATCATTCACATTTCATGTGACTCCAGTGAAGCTTGTAGATCATTTAGCATCATTGTGCTAAGATCTTTACTCTTCAATGGCTGTCACCACATAATCAAATCAACTAGACAGTGTGCACATGATTTTCTCTATGACATATTTCTCCGTTATTTTGTCGCCATTATTCTTCATTTTGTTGATCAATTTTTCTATTCATGAAAAATAGTCACGAATGCTTTCATTTCTTCCTTGCTCTATTAGCTCGAACTGTCTTTTTAATCCTTGCAATCTTGTTTGTTTCACAGGATCTGCATCTTCATAAGTTTTGAGTAAAATATTCCAAGCCTCCTTTGCTGTCTTGGCATGAAATATTTTTTCAAGAACTGTCAACTCAACAGATTGACAAATTAATAGCAAAGTTTTTTCACTGAGTGAACGATCTCGATCTAGTTGTTGTTTTTTTTGTGGCTAACTTCTCTTCTTTTGATTTTGTTGATTCAATGAAACCTTTCTCCAAGATTTCTCCATAGCCATTGCTTTTCAAACATTACCATCAAGTGTTTCCACATAGCAAAATTATTTTTTCCATCAAACTGGAAGATTGTTGCTTGCACCTGTCGAATTTGTTGTGTTCCTGTACTTGAAGCCATCTTGTTATTGTGTATGCCAGTTCAGATGGACTTAGCTCTGATACCAGTTGTTGGGAAAAAATATGTGTGGAATATTTTTCCCTTCGTGCAGAAATAAAATCTGCAAGCTCAAAGAAATTTTATTGATAAAACAAATATAAAAACACTCACAAACTTGGCTTTTGTTTTAGCCACTCTTAACACAATAAACTTGGTAGAGTTTATTTCCTTCTCACACTCTGTTTCTCTTCTTTTTTCTGTTCTCTCTCTTGTTCTTACAATTGTAGACTCATACATCTATTTACAGTAGTCATAAGTCGGCTAGTTTACTTAACTAACTAAACAAGCCAACTCATAGCAAGTTGGTTCCACCTGTTTTCCTGAACAGCTAAGAATATAGCTACTGCCAACTCATTTCCTTAACAACTAAGAATATAGTTGTTGCCAACTCATTTCTTTTAACGGCCAAGTAAGAATATTCAAACAATAGGACTCCCAAAGGAAAAAATTAAAATTATGGAGGGTAGCTTTTTCTTTTTCCAAGTCATTTTCAGTGTTGTCGAAACTCAAAATACTTCAAATGCATATTCCGTTGGATTTTATCTAATTTTGTAGCAAACAGGGGTCCAAGAAGAATGCAGTGTGTCATGGACGATATTCCTGCTGCTGCTATTGAACCTGGGGGTGTGACTCCGACACAGACCAA
Organism: Diospyros kaki; assembly: GCA_036245055.1. Lineage (NCBI taxonomy): Eukaryota > Viridiplantae > Streptophyta > Magnoliopsida > Ericales > Ebenaceae > Diospyros > Diospyros kaki. The sequence continues at coordinate 6,635,490 of BSEG01000013.1, forward strand.
ACTCACCGGTAGCCGCATAGATTCATGTCCATTGCTTCTGGTGTCCCAATCAAAATCAAAGGTGTCCCCACGACATGAGGCTTCCCGATCAAAATCAAGCTGCAGAGAAAATTTTCTTCATGGTCCTTCTACTTATCAGAGAGATGGGGCGCTGGTTTTGAGAAACAAGGCTCCTAGATGGCATCAGCAACTTCAATGCTGGTGTTTGAATTTCCATGGGCGAGTAACAGTTGCTTCAGCGAAAAACTTTCAGTTAGTGGCCTCTGCAGAGAATGGGCAAGCGGGCCCAGAACATGAAAAGATAATCCTCCAGTTTGGGAAGATAGGGAAAGATGTCTTTACAATGGATTATCGTTATCCACTATCTGCATTTCAGGCATTCGCAATCTGCCTTGGCAGCTTTGACACAAAGATTGGCTGTGAATGACAAAATAACAGGTATGAATCCAGTTACTCTACTATTTCCCTTTATGTGAAACGTAACTTAGCATGCAGTTCGTGGTAATTAGGAGTAGGTTGATTAACTGATCTTAATTGCCAGTGCCGTCCTGGTTTATTAAAAGTATCTGATATCGGCCCATTCCCCGAAAGTTGCCTTATTGGTAGAGCAACAATGCTATTGTAAATTAACCAAGGTTCTTTGAAGTAAATTCTGACACTCCATTGTTCTCTTTTCCACATCATTGATTTCTTCTTTCTTAATGTCATAGTATCTCAAGAAACCTGATCTCAAACTTTCAGTTTACCTTGAAATTTTATTCGTGTAAAGTGTCATCACCTTGAACACAATCTTGCTGCCTCTATTTTTATTTTCTTTTTTGTTTTTGTTCTAGCAATGAACTTTCTTGGACCGGCCCACGTTTGGCCCACCGAGCGATGTAAATCCCTAAATATCTGCAACCACCAATAAGCTTCCTATATCCTGACTATGCTGATGGTCAAATGATCATTATACTTGCATGCTGAGTTTAGAGGGTTCCTTGAATTTGCAACCTTGTTTTTGTTCTTGTCTTGTTTTCCTTCTGCTAATGATCTGCTAAATATGGGTCGTTGTACCGAGGAACCGAAAGCAGCCAAAAATGGTACCGATTGCATTGAATGTTGAGATGGGGATGACATGCAAATCTTGTCGATCCCGGGGCTTTCGCCGGCGTCCAAGTGCAGGAAAACGTTGGATCACAGCAAAAGCGCCAATTAAGTTATGGATATTGTTGGTTGAGAATTACTTCACTCTGTTTGGTTTTGTACATAACGGCACAGGCTTTCGTTTTGATAAAACAGGGAACATGTAGAAAAGAAACCTTGCAAGAAAATTTGCTGTTTCTACAAATACATTTGTTCTTGATCATGGGTCCATCTACAAAAATCTGCCCAACAGCCAACGCTTGTAGATGGGCTGGTTTCCTAACTTCTCATGCTACTGTACCGTCGACTGTTGCATGGAATCACTGGTATTATTTTTTGTTTTCTGCGATTCCAGATTGCAGTTACACCAACAAAAACTGAAAGAACAAAGGCTATGTTTGGTATTGCTGTGTGGTGAAGGTAATATTAATAGAAGTAGTGTTAGTAATTGATGTGATGTCGTGTTCATTAATATTAATAAAAAATGAGTAATAAGTATTTGGTTAATATTTTATTATTAGATAAATTATAAACCCTCGTGAAGTTTAAAAAAATTGCAAGAATTACTGGGAAATACCAAAAGTGCCTAAGTCTATTGAGGATGAGATTAGGTTCATTGGAGAGAGATAGAGTTGACGTCTCTATCAAACCATTGTCATCATCTTATTGTTCAAATCATTTTAGATTTAAAATAATCATCTAAATTTAAAAGGATAATGAACTCAAATTACTATTTAAATTTATTGCAAATAGATTTAGATTCATTACACATAAAGAGAAATTGTCATCGTTATCTCACTTGAATTATTATCACTATCAATGTCAGTAAAGAGAGAGAAAGAAATAGAGAAAAGATTTGAAAAGAGAGAAAGAAATAAAAAATAAGAAAAATATTTTTAAATACAAGAGTATTTTAATTATTTTTTAATATATAATAAAAGTTAACTAATGGTGGAGGAAAAGTTACAACATGACAAAATTTCAAAGCTACTCTATTTTCTAAATATCATAAATTTTTTTATAATTATCCTAAATCTTAGAAATATGGCTTGTAATTTTTTCTTTATTATTATTATTTTGTAAATGCGAAAATAACTATAAAAACATCAACATTTGAAATAAAGTTGTGAGAATAAAGAAAAAAAAAAGAGTATTTATTATATAAATCTCACTAAAAGTTGATGTGTTATTATAAGAACAAGCCAGACACGGAGCCGGATGAGCCAGACATGCAAACTATGTTTTTTATTGGCTTGAAAAGCAATCCTGTTGAACCCAGTTCCGAGCAAACAGAATAGACCATAAGAATAGGAATCCTGCACTTCTACTACAGCACATAGAGAAACTAGAAAGTCCTTAATCCAAGTGGACTCCCTACATATACACACTCATTTGACATACTACTTATAGATTGCAATCCTCTTATGTACACTAAATAAATATTCTATCTGGTCAACAAACTAGGCAGCCCCACATAGTGGGATAAAAGCTGGATATATTGTTGTTGTTGTTGTTTTGATCAACAGACTATGCAGCTTGCATTTGGAGATCAGCAGCTTCTACTCCATCACTACCAGCCATGTCATCCAAATTTAAGTCCGCTTGATTTAGGGTACGGACGAAATTAGTGAATGAAGGAAAATGCTCTGGAGAGAAGAAATAAGCTCCCATCCTCTGGTACGTGAGCAGGTTCACCACCCTATTTTCATCCAAGAGATTTTTCTTGATCTGTTCAAAGCCATTAGGAGGAGCTCCTCCTGAAACCGACGAATTTTCGCCCCAAACCTCGACGCCTCTCTTTCTGCAAGCTGTTGTGATTTGTGAGAGTAATGACTCGGGACTAGATGGAGCTCCACGAGGCTGGTGTTTGTCTGACAAGTCCATTCCAGGCAAAATCATTTTGCATGAATTCCTGGCGAACATCTCCACGACTGCTTCATAGCCATCCCTGTTGTCCGTGTTATAGAACCCAGCTGTTAGCTCAGCTGGGTGGGAACGAGTTCGGTTCCAAGAGTGAACGAGTGGGACCTTGCCGGACACCTTCACTGGAGTGTCACCGAAGACTGAGACGGCGAGGGACAGTAGGCGATCGCCATGCGATAGGAGCTGGTTTGAATACCAGGACAGAAAGAAATCTCCATATGGAGTCTCCCATGACCCTCCATGCTCTTTGACAAAGGTGTTAGAATTTGGGGTCTGGTCATAACTCGGAGCATCATGAGGACCGGACAGACCCCAGAGGGGGTTCCCGGCTGCTTCAGCGTGCTGCTTGAGAAGGTTAAGCATATTCTTCTCATAACACTGGAACTCTCCGACCCCACGAATATGATTAGTCCTTGCTGAATGGTGATGAGAAGGGTACCTAAGCTCGCCATCCGGTCCTAAACCAATTGATATTCCCTGCAAAAGCACGAGAAAAAAGCCAGTGAGCGTCACAATAATTAATGATCGCAAAGGGGATAAGTTCAACTAGACAAATCTAAGTACAGTTCACCTTACCGTAATGGTCGAATCCAGATAAGGAGAGAAGGCGGATTTAAAGCTCTCACAGAACTCTTTGTAAACTTGGATCGGAGTCTTCCCATCAAGAACAGATAACTCATCCACAGCCAATGATAGGCAATCTCTATACTGCTGTCCTGCGCGATCTGTAAAGAAGATACTAGTCTGACATTTTCCAATCCGGGATACCCATTCAGGGAGAGGAATTTTGAGCTCTCTCGAAGCATGGAAGCAGAGTGAGATGTGGAGCTCGAGACCTGCTTTTTGGACCATTTCAGCCAGTGCAAGGTAGCCCGACCATTCATACTTCCCCATGGCTTCTCCTTCAACTATTCCCCACCATACTGGAAGCTCTACACTATCCACCCCCAGTAACTTCAAAGCTCTCAATCCAACAGCAATTGCTCCAGCATGGTTTATCGTACTACTCCCAGAAACTGCATCAGCTGGCAGGCCAACAGATATCCTTGCTCGATTATTCTGTAGGTAGAAAATTGAGAAAACAAAAAATGGTATATTTAGTATTGTTTCTTAAAGACTTACACATGCTTTGTATTAAAAATGAAAGAAGAAGATAAAAATCATGACATGTAAGATCTGAGTTCGAGTTAACAAATTAAATTATTCTGACAGTTTTTTCTTCTCTTTTTCCTCTTTTGTTAAGCAAAATATTTACAAAAGATTGCACATTAGAGGCGGGAAAACACCCTGAACAGAAGTCATGTTACTGGTTTGTTGGTGATCACATGATAGATCTCTTTCCAACTATTTCCCAGAATCAGTTTTACTTCAAGGGAAATAAGTATTGGAACAATTAACTTTCTTGTGATTCTATTCAGGGATTGTAGATTGTAAGGTATCAACCCAATAAATTAAAGTTCATCTGAGGTAAGCCCAAAAGTATTAGACTGTAATGGAATGGAATTAAAATGAGTGGAATGGAATGGAAAATCTTTTCTCCTCGTCTGGGAGAGAAGAGAATGGAAAGTACCCTCTGCTCATTTAGGAGAGCTATAAATATGTATGGAATGAAACATTATTAAACAACTAAAGTCATATTATACCCTCATAATAGATATATATATATATATATAGGATTTTTATAAAGTATTGAAAATAGTTCTGACCATGCATGATAAAACAAATTTCCACCCTTTTCATTTCCATTCATGCTCACCCAATTTAGGGGAGACAAAAAATGGTGACTTGAAGAAGATTTAACGGAAAGGGTTTCCACCCAATTCCATTCCATTTCAAATCCTTCTTGATTCCATCCCCTGTGCCAAACACACTGAAAGGCTTTGTTTGGGAGAGATTTAGTAATTGAATGTAATGTAAAATATTTCTCAAACAGAGAGTAGGGGATGGAATATACGAAAATATTTCTCTCTGTTTGAGAGAGCATTGAAAATAAATGAAATGGAAGGATATTAAATAATAAATAACTATTACACCATTTTAATCAAAAAAAATAAGGTGATTCAATAAAAGGGAAATTTTGAAATTTAAAAAAATGTTTTAAGGTTGTCAAAATACAAAAATAAGTTTATCTATTTCAGTTTCATTCATTCTCCCCCCTATAGAAATATGGAAGCACTTTCCATCTACTTCCATTCCATTCCATTACTAATGTCTCTCGCAAATGAGGACAACAATCCCCCATCTATTTCCATTCCATCCTCCTCTCTCAAACCCACTGTAAGGAAAAAGTGTTAAAAATTGTAGAATAGAATAATCTGCCTAAAGCATGTGTAACACTGCCCTTAAAGGTAGATTCCACCTTCTAGGGCAAGAGGTTGGACCGGCTACTCCCCAGGATATGACAGGCCTTCAAATTGGAGGAACGATAGAACAATTTTAACCAGCAGAGAAAAAACATGAACAGGAACAAGCAGGTGGAAGAATTGGCTAGTTGGATAAATTTGTTGAGGTTGTTGAGGATGACAGAAACGAGTATTTATGGACTGGTGGCCATATAGGAGATTTCAGTTACAAAAGCAGGAATAAAGAGAGAAATAGTGCCATAACAGCCATATTTTAAAGGCTGTAACATCTTTGAATTTAAGGGATATAACAGCTATAGAATTAAGGCTGGTAGTGGCTGTTAAAGATGATTTCAAAATTCAAATTCTGAAAGGCTCTTCTCTTAGCAACGTGAGATTGCTAGTCTTTTAAAATACCTTACTTTACACAACAAAAAGTCTATGCATGTCGTCCTTACAAGTAGAGTGAAGAAATCCTACAAAGAGCTACGGTTTTTTTCACATAACAAAACTAATATGAAGACAAATATTCAAGAAAAAAAAATCCAATAAAAACGAACTGTTCTTCCATTTTTACAATGTTGCCAAACATATTTGTGCTACGTCATATAACTTTACAAAAATTGTCCATATACGCTTGCACGGATGTAAGTCTGCATATCTGTAAGTGTATATTCTAAAAGCAGAGGAAATCAAACACAAAAACTCAGATTTTTCTTCTCTCTCTCTTTATTTCCTCAACTTTCTCAGCAACCAAACAGGGTAAATATCCAAAAATTGAAAAGTGAGAGAACAGAACTTACCGGCGTGGATCTAGGACGGCAAGTCGACGTTTTCCTGGAAACGTTATCAGACACAACCGCTTCTGGTTGGGCGGCAGCTTTAAGGTAGAGCCGAACCGCCGATCTTTCTGACCATCCGATGGGTTGACCAAAGCCAATATTTGACTTGCGATTCACGATCTTGCGGCCCAAATTACAGAACAACGTTATATCTCTATGGGCCAAATCGCCCGCTATCTTCGCCTGAGAGCTTCCGATCACTGAAACCTCCATCGAAGATGGATATTACAATATAAATCCCTTCAAAGATTGTGATATCTAAGAACCCTAGCCGTAGGAAAAAAAAAAAAAAAAGCAAACACTCGGCAATCAGAGGGGCAAAGCTTGAGACACAACAAAGTTAAGAAAGGAAAGGCCTAAAAATTGGAGATTAATGAAGAGAAACGAAGAAGAAGGAACGGAATTTTCGTTTTGGATTACGGTCTCTGGATAGGGATTCGTGGAGTTTGGGTGATAATCCAGCGGGGAGGAAGAAAGAGGGAGACGGTGGCATATATATAGAGCTTTTTTTTGTGGGGGGGAAGGAAGGAGAGAGGAAAAGAGAGGAGAGGATAGAATCATAGTGAGAAAAAGAAAAAGTGTTCAAATAAGCATCCGCCACGTGTCCATCTACCAGAGCTGCAAAGTTCAGCGCGTAATATTCTCTTTTCTCTATTTCCATTAAATATCTCAAATATATTTTAATTTTAAAAATAAAAAATAGTATCTAAAATATTTTTATAATTAATAGTAATAGAAACAATAAATATATTATATTTTATAATATTTCATCACTAATAATAATATTTTAGAACTAAAAATGAAATATAATAAATATATATTATATAAAAATGAAACATATATATTGAATGTTAAATATAAAAAATAATTAAAATTTCCATTTTATTATTATAAGATAAAACTTGGGTGGAAAGTATGGTTATTTCTTGTCACAAACTGCCGTCCAAGCGTCATTCGAAACAAAAGATTGGGATGACGCGTGGCGGTGGATACGTGGCGATGAGTGTTAGCTGATTCATTGGGAAGGCACGACCACTGGATGTGTTTGGTTCTTGGGATTGTCCGGGCGTTAATTACAGACCACTTATGGGTATATACGGGAAGAAACCTTGCCCTGTACAAACAAAACCTTAAGTGCTGGAGCTGACTTGGCAATGTGGATAACGTTGGATTCCGTAATTCTCGTGTGATGTTTCTTGGGAGTGCGAGGGGGCGAGCCTGATCCTGGTTAATACCGAGTTAAAAAAATTATTTTTTGGAGTCCATCTCCTTTTAAAGAAAGCCATCTTGTTTTCTTAATTTTCTTTTTCTCTCCTTCTTAAGCAGTTGCCTCTTGCGACCGACTTATCTCCCCCTATTCATAGTCTCACCTTGCTTTATCACTTCTCTATTGTGAGGAAGAATATAACTATAGTCAGTGACAGATAGAAAGATGAGACAGTAACTACGATAAAAGATTTACTAAAAAAGTAAAATGATTAAGAGAGGAGACGAGAAAGAAGATCAAATATTTAAAATTGGCAGGGGCCTCACAACACTAACTGGGGGTCACGTTCACACCAATTAAAGGGAATGAACAAAACTGCACTCGTTTCTTTGGCTGTCGGTCTCAAATCAGATCTATTCACTTGATTAATTTTAAACTCCAAAATATATATGAGTTAGACCCATTCATTTGATTCATTCACTTCTTAAAAAAAATAATAATAATAATAATAGATTCATTTTAATTAAAGTAATTTTTATTAAAATAAATAAGATATGATTGTATCAAAATAACGTTGAAATATTTTCCGAACCAATATAAGGTTGGAAAGTATTCAACCTTATATTTTATATTTTATCAAATTATTTGTTAATTTTTTTGAAATATACTCGAGAACATATGTATAATTTTTTTTATTTATAAAGTTCAATATATATTTATCTTAAAGAATACGAGATAAATATATCTAAAAAATCTTAAATAAGCAATCACATAATTTCATATTTGATCTATATTATCACAAAAAAATAAAGAATATAAATAGAATCTAGTTTTTGATCATCAACAAGTCTAATCTATATCTTTATAAATAAAATAAATAAATAACTTCCAACCCACGTAATGAAAAGCATTGAAGTGCCAATTGTGGACACCTCACCAAGATCACCATGATGTCCCTCCTGACCTGCTGATTGACAACATTATTATTCCAACACGGCTCATCCAAAATTATTGAACACACACACGGTTTGGTTTTGTTTCCTTTCCTTTCCTTTCTAAATTCTAATGGAAACAAAGGTTACGTAATATTATTATTATATCATATAAGGACACAAATTGAAGTGAATGATTAGGGAAATTTATTAATTTATTAAGGTTAAATAATTATGATCAGTAACAGTAACAGCTTATTATTTATCTCATGTAAACATTATTATTTTCTTATTCATAATAAACGTTGTTTTTGACCGAAGTGGTGGGATGTGGGTCCAAGGGAATCATCATCAAAATAATAGATCGTAAAAAATGAGGGATTTGTCTGTCTGGTGGTGATCTAATTATAAAACTAGGGATAATTAAAATGTGCCAAATGGCCTGCCGATGATGGCTGGCTCTGGCTGCCAAGACATTGTCGCCCACAAATTCATGCACCGCATTGGAAGAGTTTTAATCATTCATTTCACATTTGATTGGCTTTGGAGCCCACATCTGTCTTGCCGGAGTGGCCCAACCCTGACCTTTAGAGCATCTCCAACCCTTTACCCTAAATTTGGATTAAAGATAAAATTCTCTCCAACTCTTTGCCTCAATTGGGGTAAAGGAATAATATTTTCTTTTTTTTTTTTTCTTTTTTTTCGTTATTATAAATATTTATTTTATTTTCAGAATTATTTACTTACTTATTATATATCAACTTAAATTATTAACTAAAAATTATCTAAAAACATTTATTTTATTTTGTCTGTAACTTTTATTTTTGTAATTTTTAATTTAGTATATTTAATAATTAATTATAATTTATTAATATTATTTAAATATTATTAATACTAATAATAAGTAAATAAAAAATATAAAAATATATAAAAAATAATACAAAAGAAATTAAAATTTGTTATACTTAAATGGAAGGACAAAATGAAGATAAACACGTTACTCCAAATTCGGGGTCATACTGTTCACCACCCCAAATTTGGAGTGGGATTTGGGGGTGGGTTAGAGGGCATTTCACCCCAAATTTTGGGTTTTACCTCAAATTTGGGATGGATTGGAGATGTTCTTATTATCTTAAAAATAGTGAATTTATCATATATTTTTTAAATTTTAGTCATTTAAATTGAATGTTTTTAAAATTTTAAAATTAATTTAAGTTAGTTTTTAAAATTAGTCATAATACATTCTTTATTTCTAATAGCTAAATTAATTTTATACCCTTAAATTTTAAATTTTTGACTTATATACCTTTAAACTTTTATTTATGGACTAATTTAACAAAAAATATTTAAAGAATGTCTAGCCCAAAAATTTAAAACTTAGCTTAGGAACATAGGATTAATTTATTTAATGTCATTAGTAATAGGATTGTTGTGACTAATTTTTAAGAAATTTAAACTAAATTAAAATTCAGGAGATGTTGTAATTAAATAACTAAAATTTTAAAAACATATCATCAATTTACCCTCTAAACTACAGTGAGTTGTTCCATGGGACACATTAAATAAGTCTCGTTGAGCATTTAGAGAGGAACAGGGCATCACATTATGCTCGTGCTATTGATTACAGCCATTAATTATTATTATTATTATTATTTTTATCAAATAGTCACTTGAAAATAAAGATTAATTAATATAGAATAAAATGAACTATTCATCACGTGAAAATGATGCTTACACTTCTAAATTGGATAAAAATTAAAGCTTTCGGAATAAAGTGTAAGTCTTTGTTTAATCATAATGTTTAAGCAGGCATTGTGGAAAGATTGGAACAAAAGAGGGTTTCTGACTATTGGTATTGTGGAAAGATCGGGCTCGTGCTCAAGTTCAATTCACATGAATTGATCTCAAAGTTTGAGATCAGAAATTAGTTCACGAGTCAAGTCAACTTCAGTGAAGTTTAGCTCAATTTGATTTGATTGCAACTCTAATGTTAAGTTCAAGGATAATGTTAAGTTTAAGGATAAGTAAATAATTTTTTGATGATTACAAAAACATTTTTATGACAAAAATATAATTTTTATTTATAAAAAAATAAATTTATTTTAAATTAAAAGTGAATATAAAAAGTAAATTTATTTTGAATTAAAGGTGAATTGTCTTTAGACATGTTTCATTATTTTGATCATTTATGTCTCAAAAGTTTATATTTGAATTTTCATATCTTAATAAACATAACTCTTACTTATGTAAAAAGTAAATTTATTTTGTATTAAATGTGAGTTGTTTTTAGATATATTTTTTTGTTTTGATCATTTATGTCTCAAAATTTTGTATTTGAATAAATGTATTTCTTACTTACGTAAAAAGTAAATTTATTTTGAATTAAATGTGAGTTACTTTTAGATATGTTTCCTTGTTTTGTTTCTTGTTGTTTGAAATAGCTTAAATCTTTTTTGAATTTCAAACTTCATATTAATCATTTCTTTAACGACTAATTTGCTTGAAAGATGTATATATATAAGGTAAGTATAGAGGTTGAAGATAGAACAAACTTAATAGAACATTCAAACAAGAGTGAAAATATTCAAAGTGCTGAAAATGTGTTGTCTGGTAGAATTCTTAACTGTTGGTGACTTATTTGTAATTATTTATGTTTCTAAATTTGTAAGTTTGGGGGTGGGTTAGAGATGGTCTTATTATCTTAAAAAAGATGAATTCTATCACATATTTTAAAATTTTAAGATATTTTAAAGTTAAGGAGATGTTGTAATTAAATAATAACTAAAATTTTATTTAATGTCATTAATAACAGAGATTGTTGTGACTAATTTTTTAAAAGATTAATAACAAACTAAACTAAATTAAAGTTCAGGAGATGTTGTAATTAAACAACTAAAATTTTAAAAACATATCATCAATTTAATTACCCTCTAAACTACAGAAAGTCATAGCATACTACAGTGAGTTGTTCCATTCAGACACATTAAATAAGTCTCGTTGAGCATTTAGAGAGGAACAGGGCATCACATTATGCTCGTGCTATTGATTACAGCCGTTAATTATTATTATTATTATTATTATTATTATTTTATCAAATACTCACTTGAAAATAAGGATTAATTATATAGAACAAAATGAAGTATTCATCACGTGAAAATGATGCTTACACTTATAAATTGGTTAAAAATTAAAGCTTTTGGAATAAACTGTAAGTCTTTGTTTAATCATAATGTTTAGGCAGGCATTGTGGAAAGACTGGAACAAATGAGGGTTTCTGACTCTTGCTATTCATTTCTTTACCAGCATAACTAATGTTAAACCCGTGCGATGCACGGGAGATGTAATTAGAACAAATTTATAAATTTAAAAATAAAAAGTTAAACTCATTATTTTAAATAATCATAACAAATTGATAAATACATTTTTTTTATTTTAATACTCAACCTTTTATCAAAATTTAAGTTTAATTAATTATTCGCTATTTAATGTGCTAATAAAGAACGTTCTTAAATCAATATATCGTCATTTAATGTGCTAAAGAATAATTAACACATTAAGTAGATTGTCACATTTTTTTGCTTGTCATTTCACAAGATTTTTGACACTTGACATTATCTTTATCAATGACTTCTCTAATTATATCTTTAACAAAAATAAAAAAAATTATCAATTATAAATACATAAATAATTGTATAATCAACTTTATACTTAAAAAATTGTCAGTTATTAGCAAATGACCTAAAGATAAAATTTTGTATTAAAAAAATTTCATCCATAGCATCTACAACAATAGTATTTGATATAAAATTTAGTTTATATTTGTGACTCGTAGTCTTATATTTCATATTGTTGTATTTAAATATAAAATTTGACATAAAACATAATTATCTATCACAAATCAATATTTTGAAAGATCAAACCAACTAATACTGGATTGTTGCATGAATCCTTTCACCCTATAAATTTGATGGAAAAATCTATATAAATAATTAATAATAAATTTATTAGGGAAAAAAAATATGTTCATCCATGAAAATCATCTCAACGGGAATGTTATAAGTTTTTGACCTATCTTCAAAACATAAAATCTCCTAAAATTTCACAACTCGAACATTTAATGTCCATATTTTGAAAAGTTACTTTAAAAAGTTTTTTATTAAATTGTACAGCATTATATAAAATGAAAAATCTTGACATAAACTTCCTATTTATACACAAAAGCTATTACATTTGAACAACAAATCATTTAATATTTACATTAAATTAAATATAGTGATTAATTAATTATTAAAGTAAAATAATTTATTATATTATATATTTATTTATAAATTATAATTATAAATATAAATTAAAACTTCTAAACATAAGGAAGTATGAGTCTTTCAATGCTAATTAAAAATTCTCTTAAAATTTTTAATTTATGCAATGATAACAAAACATTGAAAATATGGATTTTAACTTATTTTTCTTTCACAATGCATTAATTTTCTTCCATGGTATTGAAAATATGATATATTAAATCTTAATTAGTATTGAAAAAATCATGCATTATTCTTGAAAATGTGATATCTTAAATCTTAATTAGCATTAAAAAACTCATGCATTAAATTAAAAGTAATGATTAATTAATTATTAAAGTAAAACTATTTATTATATTATATATTTATTTATAAATTTATAATAAATATAAATATAAATTAAAACTCCTAAATGTGAAGAAGCATGGGTTTTTCAGTGCTAATTAAAAATTCTCTTAAAATTTTTAATTTTAAAATTTAATTTTTGCAATGATAACAAAACTTTAAAAATATAGATTTTGACTTATTTCTGTTTTACTATGCGTTAATTTTCTTCTACAGTCTTGAAAATGTGATATCTTACATCCTAATTACTATAAAAAAGCCCATACATTAGTATTGAAAATATGATATATGGATTTTGATTTCTTTCATAGTCTTGAAAATGTGATACCTTAAATATTAATTAATTAGCATTAAAAAATCCAAGGTATCATATTTCTAAAACTATAATATAGTTATTAAATTAAAATTAATAATTAATTAATCACTACCTTTGATTTGATGCAAGTTTTTGAAGAAAAAAATTCACTATTGATTGTCACTTGACAAAATACTTTGGCTGACTATCTTATTTTAATATATTATATAGAATATACAAAAATTAATAACAGTATAAGCTTAAAATATTAATTGTCTAATTATTCCAGCTGATTAATAATGATAGTGAATAATTTATGTAATGGCATAGAAACTACATCCAACTAATTAGTAATTATCCCAAAAAAATTGCTTATACCTTTTAAATGAAGTTTTATTTTAAATAATAATAGTAGAAAATTTAAATATTAATTTATTTTTTAAAAAATAAAAAATAATTAAATCAATAAAAAGACAAAAGAGCAAAAAAATAAAAATAAAAATTGTTGTGTTTACTTTTGTAATGCTTTAGCTTCATATGGAATATACTTTTGTTATGTTTTCATTTTAATAACAATAAAAATTTAAAATATTAATTATTTAATTAATAATGAGAGTGAATAATTAATTTAATTGTATAAAAGTTGTAATTAAATTAATTTTATTTAATTATCCAAAAATATGTGATTGTTAGGAAGTGTCAAGGTCATATTAAAAACTAAATGATGTCTCATTTTAATATCAACATAAATTTAAAACATTAATTATCTAATTATTTCAGTTGATTAATAATGATAGTGAGTAATTAATGTAATGGCACAGAAAATGCAACTGATTAGTAATTATTCCAAAAAAATTATGTATACCTTTTAAATGTTAATTTATTTCTTAAAAAGAAAAAAAAATTAAAGCTAGTTTTGGGCGGGAAACTTTTGTGCAACTACTCTTCTACTTTAATATATATTAAGATTATTATTATATGTATTATAATCATATATATATAGTAACACATGTTCAGTTAGAATATACTGTCTTAAGGTAAAAATAAATTAAAATTATATCAAATGTGCCTTTTTTAAATTTTTTACAGGACTACTGCATTTATTTATTTATTTTTTTCATAATATAAAATGTTGGAGGGGTCACTCTAACCAAAATTATAAATAAATTTAAAATATCACATAAAAGATCAATATATATAAAGAAATATAGGTCTTATCTATTTTTGTTATTGATGTGTTAATGGCATTATGACCATGTGACAGGCGTGTTTGGCAGTCGATTTTGACCGCTTATAAATTTTCACTTAAGTTTAAATGTTGTATAATTTATTTTATTATGTATTTGTTAAAAATTAAAGATTTTAATAATATTAAATTTATAAATTATTTTAACAACATTTTGAATAAACTACTCCATTAACTTTTTCAAATAAACTGTTAGTAGTTTATTTCGTTAACCAAATCAATTATAAATTTGCCCTTAAATAATTCAAATATTTACAAATCTTTATTGTCTCCCATCCTCTCTCATCTCCTTCTCTAATCGTCTCCTCTCGTTGTCTATTATCACTTCGATCACATGCCCACTTTCACTAATCAATTTTGTTTGACGATTCACCCAATTTCGCATTTGAATCTTCCGTACCAACCACTTTTGTGAATCGATCCTTTTAAGATTCTATTACAAAAAACTTTGTCTTCTGACATTCATTACACCATTTTTGTGCTCAAATTTGCAAGTTTAGAATTGTACGTTTCTATTTTCTTTTCTTTTTTGTTTTAGGTTCTTAAGCAAGAGCGTAATTCTTCTTCTTGATTGTAGATCTGAATTTGCTGCTTGCACTTGGATCTAATATGATATGTTTGTATTGGGCATAATATTTTACGGTTATGGGCTTGTGATGGAGGTTGAAATTGCTTCCTTTGGTAACTTGGATGAGATTGTTAACATATATATGTTAAATATATATATATATATATTTTGAGTAGGAGATCAAAACTCTATATATTTTAATATTTTAATATATATATTTAATATTTTTATGAATTACATTTAAATTTTAATATAAAATATTATATTTAATATATTTTTTAATAATTATATATAATTTATCAACATCTAATGTAAAAATTTTATCAGTTAGATATTAATTTATAATTTATTTTTATTAAAAATTAATATTTTTATTAATTTTATTTGTATTATTAAGCAAAACATGTCCTTTTTTATCTTTTTTAAGTTCTGATAATTTATCAATTTTTTTTAAATTCAACACATAACTAAAATAAATAACATTTTAAAATATATTTATTCAAATATATTTTTAACTTAAATACTAATCAACTTTTAAACTTTACATAACTTATAAGTAAAAGGCTTACAAGCTCTTAAAATGATAAGCCAAACAGCCACTAATTGAAGTTAGTTTGTGAGATCAAAGGGCCATACGTTCATGTCGCGTCATGGAGTATTTGGCTTGCCCTTTTTTTTCGATAATTTTTAAGTTATTTAGGTTTTAAACTATATAATATTTAAAAGTTGGGTAACATCTAAACTGATAAATATATTTTTAAATTATTAATTATATAATTATGTTTTGGATTTGAAAGAATTGATAAATTATAAAAAGTTAACAAAACAAATTAAAATAGAGCTGTTAAAATATGTAAATAAAATTTATAAAAATATTAAATATATTAATTTAATATACAATATATATATAATGAACAGAATAGGTGGTGGGGGTAATGATGACAACGACTATGATGCAATGGTGAGAAGAGGCGATGGTGGAGGCAACTGAAGAGAAGATGGAGATGCGGTGATGGGTTGGAGACGGCGAGCTCGGGAGATGGAGGACGACAACAATGCAAGCAGATGGACGACAACAAACAACGATGATGACGAAGATGGGTTTGGTTGAAGGCGATAATCGAAGATGGAGACGACGATGATTGAGAAGGTAGAAGAATAAAGAATAGAAAATGTTGAAAATATGTATTTTATTTGATAGTAAATTAGACATTCCCCGCCTATGCAAAAGAATTCTAGGAGCTTATTTAAAAAAATTGAGAACAGTTTTTCTCAAATACTGTTGAAGAGTTTATAAGTTACAGATCATTTAAATTGTTAAATGTATGTTGTCAAACGCGCTAAAAAATAATCTGCGTAGCTAATTTAATATCTTATAAGCGCTCAAACTAGTAAGCCAAACACCCCCTCTGGTGGTGTTCGCTTGTCGGACGACCGGACTTAGAGGAATTCGCCGGAACCAGAGCCTGGAACTGGTCGATCTGGTGGAAATGGCCAATTTTTTCAGCCAGATCTAGTGGACTTCACCAGAAATTGGCCGGAGCTAGTTGATATCGCCAGTAGACAGTTGAATCTGGTCTGGTTCACCAAAAACTCGGTTGGATCTGGTTATCTTCGCCGGAATCTCACGGATCTTCAAGACGTTGTGGGAAGGACGATGGGGATGCCGGAAGGAAGGCAGGCAGGCGAGGATGCCAGAAGGACAGCTTCGGTCGGCGCTGGCCAACAATGGGGACGGTCACGGTGCTGAAAAGGTAAAAAGAGAAGGAATGGAATAAATGAAAGGTGAACCCATTCCAATTTACAAATTCATTTTAAAATTTTGAAAATAATTTTAAAAATAAACACCACTTTCACTATTTTTATTTCAAAATTTTAAAATAAAATAAAAATTCTGAAAACGGAACATTTTAAAAAGAAGTTGATTAAGAAAGGAAGATGTTGACTAACAGACAAAAGGTTAAAATGAAATAATGATATATAGAACAAGCATGAAGTGTAACAGTTAGTTGGGCCTTAATTGAATCTATCCTACTTATGTCACAGCCGTGGTGGTGTGATTAGGCAAATGGATAGAAGTGTGGTCTTAATTTTTGGTGATATGTGATGTGGTCAAGAGCACCACTCCCTAGAATCCATGACTCATCATCAAATATTCAATACCAAGGCAACACAATTTCATTAATTTCAAGTTACCCACCAAAGTTGGTCAAAGGAGCTTCGAAGTGCTGGTCTTTTAAGTATCTTGAGAAGAGCAATACTAATTGATAAGGCCGTAAGTGAGTCATTGAAACTTAATAAAATCTCATTTGAATTTATTTGATAAGATAAATAAATTGAAATTGAATATAATTTTAAAATTTAATTTATAAACGACGCAAGATTGTTCAGTAAAACTCTATTCGTTAAATCTTACGAATGCATTCGATTAAAAACTTGTGAATATTAATAATCTCAAGTAGAGACTCGTAAACATGCTCAATTAAAAGTTTATGATTATATTTATAAATATATTATTTAACATAAAGTTATCAAAATTTAAAGTATTATAATAATATAATTAAATTAAATATGTTTAAAATTATTATATATATATATTAATTTAATTATTTAATATAATATAATACATGTATATATAATAAAATAAAATAAAAAATTAAGTTTAAACAAAATAATAGGTTCTAGCGAGTCCAAGCTTGAGCTCGCATTATTAACCTTTTAACAAACTAAACTCAAGCTCGATTCACATGATTCAGATTCGAATTTAGAAATTGACTTATGAGTCAAGTTTAAACTAAGTGAAGTTTAGCTTGACTTGATTTGACTGCAATTTTAATAATTAAATTCCCAAGTTTCTCATTGTTTGGAAGCACAGTATTCAAAGTTGTATCAAGTTTGAGGTCTATTTTGTTAGTCACATTAGCAATCAATTTTTGTGAAAAGTCTTTGTTCTTATATTCCTTGTACCAATCCAAATAACCAACCAGTTTGACGCAAGTTTCCCTTGTGTGCCCATGGCGACTCACAAAACCCTTTCTTCTTAAATTTCTTTTGGTTTCTCTTGGTTCCTGAGTACTGTTTGGTTAGGAAAACTAATCATTTACTAATATAAGTAAAAAAAATAAATAAAAATTACTTGGCATTGAGATTCCACCTTCAATACCATGGAGTAAGCTTTATAATTAACATTCGGCAAATGATCAAGTAACAAGATTTGGTTCCTAACCCGATCATAACCATCATTTAATCCCATAAGGAATTGCAACAGTTTGTTTTAATTTGTTTGTGATTTTAGTGATAATTTTTAAAGATCTTAGAGTTTTTTTAATTAATATAATAATAAATTGAAATTATGAGATTATCTTGAGTGATAGATGCAATTTTTCATTGAAGTTGATACACAGGAAGGCCATTACTCTCTCCAAATCTTTTAGGGATTTCATTCCGAAACTATTTGGCATTTGTTGTGTAGATGAAGGCATTAACAAGATCTTTTGATATCAAATTCAAAAACTAATAAGTGACCGTATAATTACATCTCAATCCATCAAAGTTCAAATTCTTCTTTATCCTCTAGAATTTGTACTCTTCCATAAATAAAACCTAATTTGTTCTTAGCTCTAAGGGGGATTTGCATTGCCATGTTTCATGATCTATAATTGGCACCAATTAACCAAACTAATACCAAGATCATGCTTGGATGATTGAGACATAAAGTTGTAGAGGATATCTTACTGTGATGTTAAGATTTATATTTTTCATTCATATTATAACAACACTTTTATTGAAAGTCATGAAATAGTTTGTTTTTCAAGAAAAAAAAAAAAAAAGAGAGATTCCTAACTTGAGATCAACAAAACAAGAGCTACAAAAGAAAAAAGAAAAAAAATCTTAACTCTCAAAGTAACCAAATCCCATGATCAATGCTTCTAATACTATATTTGGGACTAAAAGGTGAAATTCCTCACCTTAAGGACCTCTCACAGCTTACCTCCAAAATTTCTGTAGAAGAGGTAAATCACGGAACCCAACAGTGAGATTTGAACACGGTATTTGTGACCGGCTATATAGCGACTAGAATCCAAGACTTTTTGAGACCAACACATGTAATGCCTCGCTTTCCTAGGCACGTTATAATTTAGGACAATTTCGAGACAATAACTTTTTTTTTTCAAACACTAAAGCTAAACCACATCATTCCTCGAATCCGTCCCAGAATTTTCATACATTTTATCTCGAAAGAGAATCATTATACACATCAAGTGCGGAAGCAAAGATCGAACTTAATACCTTAACATTAATCATAAATTAGTTCTTACATTATCGTACCTCAACATAATTTCATACAAGACATAAGTTCTCAATATTAACCCTAAATAGGATTATACATTATCATTCCTTAAAACAGTTAGATTTCAAAATAGCAGAACTTAAATACATAAGTTATATAACATACATTTTATTTATCATGCATCTTGCTAAGTACCATTTTATGCCTCATTCATCCTCTTGTCTGCTACAATTTCTATCTGAAACGTTTGAATATTCCAAAAGTAAAGCCCAAATTAGATGATAAATCATCTAAATAAGGGTACATAAAACGTATTTCGTGCATGTATGCAATGTCTTACTCATCATAGGTGTCAACTGCACCCTTCATGCTACTCACCATTTTTGCAGCCCCCTCTTTCGAAGCCGGAGTGTATGGGTGCACTATTGGTAAAGCAGTGGTGCTAGTTCGTACTCCCTACGGCCACAATGTGTGTGATCAATGATATTAATGTGTATATATGCATTTCATAGCATATCATGTATGCAGTCTACGTGATGGATACATATCAAAGCATGTCAATATGATGAAAGCATTTCCGATGATCGGGATTTGAAACATAAATTACCTACAACCAACTATTTTTCATAAAACTAAATTCAGTCGGGAAAGTACCACTTACCTTCTCCAGCTTATCGGGTTACCTCAATATTCATGCATATCTCAAAATTCATGCATCGCCTTGATTTGCGTGCCAACCTCAAAATTTGTACAAGTCGCTTCAACTTAAACCTCAAAGCATCTTAATCACCATATTTATTTAAATAAACATTAAAATATATTTTTTCATAATTTCTAGCATTTTCTTTAATTTTCTTTCTTTCTTCCTATTTTTCCTCAATAAATCCAAACTAAATATTTCTAAAATATTTCACTACGAAAATTCATAAAATAATATTTCTGAATTTATGAAATTTTGTAAGAAATTTTACTCACCTTAACTTAACATCTTCGACCTTCTTGGTATGCGTGCCATAACCTCGAAACGCATGCTCGAATTATTTTCTTCCCAAAATCTACAGGATATTAGTAAATATCAAAATCCTATTTTTCAGGATTTTTCTGAGAATTTTTCCTATTTTTCTTCTTTTTCGTTCTTTTATTTTTATTTTTCTTTTTCTTTTCTTTCTCTACTTCATCTTCTTCCTCCAGCTCCCCTGTTCCCGTGCCTGTAACTTCTTCTTCTTTCTTTCTTTCTTTCTTCTTCTTCCTTCTCTTTTTCTTTTTCTTCTTCCTCTTCCTTCTTGTGCGAACAGCCCCTGCCATGCGCCCACAATGCATACCAGCTGCCTCCGCCCGCGAGCCAGCTGGCCTTGCTGCCGCCCACCACCGTGGCTGCTCGCTATCGGCCACCTCCGACTGCCTCGCTCCGCCGCGACCCGCCACTTGCGACTCTTGCTCCTCTGCCTCTGTTAATCGGCCATGGCAGCCGCGATTGTGCGGCCAACTTTAGCCTATCCTTGCCTGCCTCCTCTGCGCCACTCGCCTCACAGGCCATCGCACGATCGCCTCTAGTCGTCTGCGTTGCCTCTTCGATGTTGTCTTGCGGCTGGAGCTCACGGCCATGGCCGCTGCTTTACTGTTTCTGGCTATTCTCGTGGCTTCAGCTTTATTTCTCTTTCTCTCCCCTCTCTCTCTCGATCTCCCATTTGCTGCTCTCAATCGGCCAAAATGCATCCCAATTTATAGACCTCCCTGCTTTGGCCGCTACTTCATTCGAATACATATATATATATTATACATCATATTAATTGCTTTCATTACCCACTCCATACCTCTTACAGACTTTTTTCTTCAATTCACACTGCCACAATCTTCCATTTTGCAGCCCAAAATCTCGGCCATTAAAGCTTCACAAAAGCTGACCATTTGCCATCCACACACATGCATCTATCTATATATATATAATTATATATTACACTATAATAATAGAAAAATTACACATTAAATCTCAAATTTCATCCTTATTACACTTTAGCAATTCCTTAATTATAATTATACCTTCAAACATTGAATTAATTTGCATTTCAATACAAAAATACAAAATTAATAACTTTAATATTACTCGATAATGTCAATTTTACACCAGTATCCTCACTGGACCATCGTTTAATCCCGAAACTACTGAAGGATTGATTCTTATGCAAAATCAAAGCCCCCCTAAGATTTCGTTGATTTTTAAGAGCCTCCTACATTAAATAATGAGAATTTAGAGAGGAACAGGGCATCACATTATGCTCGTGCTATTGATTACGACCGTTAATTGTTATTATTATTATTTTTTTTATCAAATAGTCACTTGAAAATAGGTATTCGTTAATATAGAACAAAATGAAGTATTCATCACGTGAAAATGATGCTTGCACTTCTAAAATTGGTTAAAAATTAAAGCTTTTGGAATAAACTGTAAGTCTTTGCTGAATCATAATGTTTAGTTAGCCATTGTGGAAAGATTGGAAGAAATGAGGGTTTCTGACTCTTGGTATTCATTTCTTTACGAGCATAATTATTATTATTGATTTTTTACATTTTTGTGATTAGTTTTGATGTTGAAAAATAACATTTAGTGTTGTTGGTTTTGATCCCCAAGTCATTAGTTAAATTTATGGTTTTTAACAAAAATCAATTTTAAGTTTTTACGTGAAAAAGAAAATTGAATGATCTATAATTTTTTCTGAGTATGAAAGATTAGTACATTATAAGGAGACATAAATGAAAATATTTTCATTTTGAAAAACTATCTCCTAGTATTTTCATATCTAATATTCATTGCTGTTAAAATAATTTTTAATAAATTTTTCAAGAAATAGAAGATATGTATTTTGGGAGTGGTGAAATTGTTAAATTCTAAATTTGTACTAAATCCAAAATTTTACTTTCTTATGGTTTTAGATTTTAATTTTTTAGATATTTTTATTAAATCTAAATGGAGGGTACTTTCTTATTTACATTTATGTATTAAAGTAAATAGAAGATAAAATATAAATAAAAGAAAATGTGGACATTTACTTGAATTGTAAAGAAAATGTGTGTAAATAAGTTGCAATGTATACATGCTATGAATTGTATCCTCAAGCAATTCTAATATATATTCTAATTTATTGACCGTTTGTTCCTACCTGTCGATCAACCATATGGACCTGTCGACCGGTTCTAATCATGCTGCCGACCTGTTGCTCGACATGTTCTCAGTTGTTTGTTGTCGACCGATATTATGAACCTGTCAACTGCTTTGT
Organism: Diospyros kaki; assembly: GCA_036245055.1. Lineage (NCBI taxonomy): Eukaryota > Viridiplantae > Streptophyta > Magnoliopsida > Ericales > Ebenaceae > Diospyros > Diospyros kaki. The sequence continues at coordinate 6,658,179 of BSEG01000013.1, forward strand.
CACAGACAACATGTAACGGTTAGTTTTTCTACTCTCCCAAAGTGGTTTTTCCACTACCAACGACAAGATTTGTGAATGGACTATCAAGCCACTATAAATACAAGTCAAATGGGTGATTCAAACTAACAAAGAGAGATCATTACAAGCTTACAAGTGTTTATTTTTCAAGTGCTTCATTATTTCATTTGTTCTTTATTTTTCTCTCTAAAGGCTTTGATTATCATTTATATTATTTTGTTCAACTCTTATATTTATATTGAGAGATCTTGTAACTAAGAGTGTCTATTCTTAAATCATCTCATTTTGTATTATTCTTGATTTTTCCTAGATTGTTGTGTTAGAGGACTTGTTTATTAAAGTAAGGAGTTGAAATACCTAGCTCGGTACTAGAGGGCTTGTTTGTGTAAGTAAGAGGTTGTAATCTCATAACTTGTTGCTAGAGGGCATATTTGGAGATATATGAGGTTTATAATGGATTGGTTGAAAAATCTTTAGTGAGGAGGTAAGTTAATAGATTAAGCTAAATTTAAGCCGACCTACTATATATCATTGTGCATTTTCCATACTTGTGCTTTTCCTTTCATTTATTATTCCAACTATTTCAATAATACTCACTTGCACTAAGATCTCATTTTTCATCAAAAGGATTTTCAAGTTCAATCAATTTTTTAAAAAATAACCCAATTCACCCCTCTTGGTCTTGGTGTCATTGCTATACAAACCTAACAATTATATGTATTAATCATATATAGTAACACATGTTCAGTTAGAATATAATGTTTAAGGTAAAAATAAATTAAAAATATATCAAATGTACCTTTTTTTAAAAAAAATTTATAGGACAATTGCATTTATTTTTTTTTCATAATATAATATATTAGAGGGGTCACTCTTAACCAAAATTATAAATAAATTTAAAATATCACATAAAATATCAATATATACAAAGAAATATAAGTCTTATCTATTTTTGTTATTGATGTGTTAACGACGATATGACGATATTAAGAGAGTGTTTGGTGGTCTGTTTTGATAGCTTATAAGTTTTCACTGGAGTTTAAATGTTATATAACTTATTTTATTACGTATTTGTTAAAAATTAAAGAGTTTAACGCTGTCATGCTTATAAACTATTTTAACAGGGTTTTGAATAAGCTACTCTCTCAACCTTTTCAAATAAGTTGTTGGTAGCCTATTTCATTGACCAAATCAATTACAAATTTGTCTTCAAACAATTCAAATATTTACAACTCTTTATTCTCTCTCATTTCCTTCTCTAGTCGTCTCATCTATTGTTGAATTTCATCATCGTTGCCTTCTCTCGCCATCTGTCGTCGCCTCCATCACATGCCTACTTCCACCTATTGATCTGTTTGGCAATTCACCCAATGTTGCATTTGAATCTTCCATACTAATCACTTCCACTAATAAATATTCCAAGGTCCTATTTCTTCGGTTTCGAATTAGTTACAAAAAACTTTGTCCTCGACATTCATTACACCATTTTTGTGTTCAAATTTGCAGGTTTGGATCTGTATGTTTCTATTTTCTTTTACTTTTTGTTTTCAGGTTCTTAAGCAATGACATGTTTTTTTCTTCTTGAATTGTAGATTTGATTTGCTACTTCTACTTGAATTTGATATGATATGTTTATGAAGATATATTTGTACTGGGCATAATATTTCTTTTAAGTAAAAAAGATATGTATAGATAAAGAAAACATCTGTAGTGAACCCAAATCAGGGCATACCCCAATGTACAAAATCATAGAAAACAAGATAAACAGAACACTCAAGGTCCACACACAAATGAGATCAAAACACCATAGAGTATGTAACGACCCATTATTGGGTCTAGAATTTTAGAATGATGTATTAATTTATTTTAGTTATTATATAAGGTGAGCAAATTTGATTCTTAATGTTGAAATAGATTTATGGGCTTGTATGTATAGGTTTAAATTAAATGGATGAGATAATGAGTTGGGCTTCAATTAATTAAGGCAAGTGGGCTAAGAGTTGGGCCTGGGCCTTTAAGGAAATAAAAGATGGGTCATTTATTTGGGCTTAAGCCCAATACAATACAAAAAAAAATAAAAATAAAATAATAATAAAAATAATAAATAAATAAATGAATAATAATAATAATAAATAAAATAATAACCATAATAATAATAAATTAAATAATAATAAATGAATAAATAAAATAATAATAATAATAATAATAATAATAATAATAATAATAATAATAATAATAATAATAATAATAAAATTTAAATAAAAACACCCACCATCTACACATCATTACTTTTCAACCCCCCTTTCTTTTTCTTCTTTCACCTTTTCTTTCACTTCTTCTTTATTTTTTTTTACTCCCTCTTTTACTTCTCCTTTTACTTCTTCTTTTTTCTTTTACTCCTACTTTCTTCTTTCACTTCTTCTTTTACACCTTTTTTTTCTTCCTCTTTATCTCATTTTCTTCTTCTTCCTCCCGACTTCTTCTTCTTCTTATTCTCTTCTTCTTCTTTTCCTTCTTCTTCTTCTTCTGGTACACATTATTTTTCTTCTCTACTACTTCTATTCTGTTAAATTTTATGTGGCAATTAGAGCTTCTGTGCGGGTGCTTCATCTTAATTTATTCATTTTCAGGCAAGTATCATTTCTTCTTCTTCTTTTATTTTTCTCCCCTTCCATGTGTAGCATCTCTATTAATTTCTTTTTTTGTATTTACATAGTATAAAATCCCTAAATATTGTGAGTCTATTTGATGTCTCAAAAGGGGTTTGATTCACCCTAATATTATTTTGTGAATGGCATTTTTCACCTCCATTGTGATGGAAGTTTGTTCACTTTCATTGTGCATTGTAGTGTATTTATTGGTATATCATATATGTGAATGATGTCTGGATAATTAATGTCTATACCCGAATGTCCCATGAAATTGTGGAAAAATATTAAGTTAATGTGTAAAAAATTCGGATGCTACAGTACCATACAGTGCCTATACAGTATCTCGATACAGTACCTATATAGTATCTCAATACAGTACCATATAGTACCTATACAGTATCTCAATACAGTACCTATACAGTATCTCAATACAGTACCATACAGTACCTATACAATATCTCAATACAGTACCTATATAGTATCTCGATACAATACCATACAGTACCTATATAGTACTTATACAGTATATCGATACAGTACCATACAGTACCTATATAGTATCTCAATACAGTACCTATACAGTATATCGATACAGTACCATACAGTACCTATACAGTATCTCAATACAGTACCTATACAGTATCTCGATACAGTACTATACAGTACCCATACAGTATCTCAATACAGTACCTATATAGTATCTTGATACAATACCATACAGTATCTCGCTACAGTATAATACCGTATTCGTATAATATACATATAGTATCTTGCTACAGTACCATACTGTATCCCTATAGTAGCCCGCTACAGTACCCATCTGAAAATTTTTATTAATATTAATTAAACATTTACTTAATGTATTAGAGCGATTGTATGGTGGAAAAATAACATTTTTTTTAGTCATAACATTCTTCAATGGTATTAAATGTATATTGAGAATGAGAATTTAAATTTTACATTGCTGGTAAATGCATACATGTACATGATGCTCATATATATATTCTTAACGCACTTATTATTTTGCGCGAAAATAAAGGGTACCCTAGGAGCACCTGACGCGGGACGAGGTGGCCATAGCCCGACAGGTTGTGTTCGATACATTATGTGTTGATTTATTGATATGATGATTAGCGCATATTTTGCATCGTGGCTTACGAGCCTATGGGATTTATACTTATGATGTATGCACTTGTATGATTATACATGAACAAAAATTAAAATTTATAATTCTATGAGATATGATTTCCTGACTTATATAATTGAATATTGATATGAAGTTGTACACTCCTCTCGGTGTCATCATGATTTCTCTTTTTTTATACTGCTCATTTGTACTAGAACTTGCTGAGCCTTGTGGCTCACTTGATCTTCTTATGCCATTCCAGGTAAGGGTAAAGCAGTCATTAAGGGCGAGTCTAGTGGGACTACAACCCAAGGGTAGTGGTGTACAGAGGCACTCAACTCGGAGATCCTAGTTGCATTTTGGTGAGGTAGATTGATGAGATTTTAATTTGTTATTTTGCATTAGAGTCTCATATTCAGTTTGTATGGTCTTAGAGCCCAGACGTATCAAACATTGGTTTGTAACGAAAGTTATTGATATTCTGCTGCGTGAAAATAGATAAATGTGTGTTTATTATGAGGTATTGTTCTATATCATCCTTGTGATGACCTCCTTTCGAATGTCCTATGCTAGCGGGCACATTCGAGAGTGGGCCCTTACAGAGTAAGAAAATGAGCAACACGAAAGAAATATTAGGAAACAACTCCAAATCAAAGTGTCGGCTTTAGAAGAACAACACTCTAAACACATTTTCTGAGTCAACGAAGCTTTGGGAGAACTAGGATTATGCCACGAACATGAAGGCAACCAGAGATAAAGCCACCAAACTAACAATGTGTACAAAGTGACAAATTAGGACCAAATGGGTGAGCCAGTAACAGTCACCAAAGACCATTGTTGTATAGCCAACCTTGGGACACGTACTAGAACAAACACTCAAGGCCTCAACCGTCAATTCAAGTTCCACTCAGGAGTTACCGTTTTACTATAGAGACGCACATGGGCTCTACTATGCATAATATTTTACAGTTATGTGATGGTTGAAACTACTTCCTTTGGTAACTTGGATGAGATTGTTAATATATATATATATATATATATTTATATATATATTTTTGCAATGTTGATGTGGTAACTTAAATATAATAATTATATGTGGCTCACTTTTATTTAATTTTTTTAACACAACAACTTGATAGGGTAGGTCCCACATCATTATATTTAAATTTTAACATCAGCGGTTGCTTAGGAGATCAAAACTCTATATATTTTAATGTCTCAATATATATATATTTAACATTTTTATGAATTAAACATAAATTTTAACATAAAATATTGTATTAATATATTTTTTTAATAATTATATATAATTTATCAACATCTAATGTAAAAATTTTATCAATTGGACATCAATTTATAATTTATTTTTATTAAAAATTAATATTTTTATAAATTTTATCTGTATTATTCTACAACATGTTTATTTTAGTCTTTTTGTTCAATTGTGATAGTTTATTAGATTTTTTAAATCCAACACATAAATGTATAAATGACACTTTAAAATATATTTAATCAAACATATTTTTAACTTAAACGCTAGTCAATTTTTAAGATTTACATAACTTATAAGTAAATAGACTTATAAGCTCTTAAAAAAAATGATAAGCCAAACCACCTCTAATTGCAGTCAACTCATAAGTTTGAGATCATCTCTGAAGAGCCCTAAGATCATCTCTGAAGGAGGTGTTTGGCTTGCCTTTTTTTTTTTCCATAGTTTTTAAGTTATATAAAGTTTAAAAATTAGGTAGCATTTAAGTTAATAATATATTTGGATAAATGTGCATTTAAACTACCAATTATATAATTATGTGCTTGATTTAAAAGAACTAATAAATTATTAGAACTTGAAAAAAAACGAAAATAGACAGGTTGTTAAATGATGTAAATAAAATTTATAAAATATTAATTTTTAATAAAAATGTTAAATATATTAACTCAATCTATAATATATATATATATAGTGAACAGAGGAGGCGACAAGGGCGACGGTGATGGTGACCGCGAGGGCGATGACGATGGCGACAGCAAGAAAAGGCAATGATGAAGGCAACAAAGGAGAAGATAGATGTGATGACGATGGGTTGAAGACGATAGACTGGGGGTGATGGATGACAACAACGATGTAGATAGATGGATGACGACGAATGGCAGACGAGACAACGACGGTGATGGTAAGAAGAGGCAATGATAAAGGCAACAAAAAAAAAAGATGGAGGTGATGGCGATGGGTTGAAGGCGACGAACTGGGGACGATAGATGACAACAACGATGCAGGTAGATGGATGACGACGAACGACAGACGACGAAGATGGGTTTAGCTGGAGGCGATAACCAGAGATAGAGGCTGGAGCCAGGGGATGGAGATGGGTTTGGTGGCGAAAATGACAAAGAAGGTAGAGGGATAAATAAAGGTATATGTTAGAAATATGTATTTTGTTTAATGGTAAATTAGACATTTCCTTGGTCAAATCAAAAAGCTCATAAAAGCTTATTTCTCAAATGTTGTTGGAAGAGTTTATAAGTTATAGAACTTATAAGCTTTTAAATATTGCCACCATACCAAAAAATAAGTTGCGTAATATATAAGCTAATTTAATAGCTTATAAGCGGTCAGACCAGTAGGGCAAACACCCCCTCAATCTCCATTCGTTGGATCTTCTCTAGGACAACTGATGCTATTTAGGGACGATTGGATGTAGTGGTGTTCGCTTGCCGGACAACTGGACTTAGGCTTCGTTTGGTAATGCGGTTTGACCACTTATAAGTTATTAGTTTAGCTTATAAGCTGTCAAACTTATTTTTTATATGTTTGGCATCATCAAGAGCTTGAAAGCTATATAGCTTAATAGCTAATCCAATAGCTTTTTTAAAAAGCCATCGCCCACCAAATTTTGCAAAAACGCTGCAGAGGGCTTTTTGAGTTGACCAAGTCATTTACGATTTTACTCTCCTACATTTATAATATTTGCACCTCTTATCCCTTTTCTCTCATCTTCCCTTCAGTGTCTCCTCCATTACCGTTGTGCTGAATCTCCTCTCTATAAATGGTCGCCGTCGTCACAAGACTCCCAACGCTAGTGCCTTCGCAGCCCAGCACTGTAAGCCGCTTAGCACCTTTGCTAGATCTCGACGAAGAAATGGTCATTGCCTCCTAACGCCATCGCCGAATCTAGACGAAAACACAGTCATTGCCGCCACCCAGAGTTGCAAGGCGCCTAGCACCATTGCCGTCATAGCCCAGTGCCACAAGCTTGATCTCCTCCTTGCCATCGCAACCACATGTACATAATTATATATACATATACTCCCCTCATATATATATACATATAAAAATAAGAAATTTTATATAATATCTCAACTTATATATTAAAGATTTATATGAATTAAGTCTAAATTTATACATAAAGTATTGTATTAACATAATTTTAATAATTATATATAATTTATTAACATGTAATTGTAAGTATTTTAGTAATTAGACATTAATTTATAAATTATATTATTAGAGTTTTATTTATATTATTCAACATTATGTTTATTTTAGTCTTTTTCTTAAATTCTAACAGATTATCAGTTTTTACAAATCAAATACATAACTTTTAATTAATAACTTAAAAACATATTTATCCCAACACTTATCAGCTTAAATGCTATCCACCTTAAATACTATTAAACAACTTAAACACTACTCAGCTTAAAAGTTTCAAAAAAAAAAAAGCCTAGCTAAACTAAACCTTAGAGAAATTCGTCGAAACTAGAGCCTGGAACTAGTTGATCTGGTGGAAATGGCCAATTTTTTTCAGCCAAATCTAGTGGACTTCGCTAGAAATTGGTTGAAGCTAGTTGATACCGCTAGAAGACAGTTGGATCTAGTATGGTTCACCAAAAACTCGGTTGGATTTGGTTATGTTCGCTGGAATCTCACGGATTTGTAAGACATTGTGGGAAGGACTAGGGGTGTACAAAAATTCGGGTAACTCAAACTAATTGAACCGAACTGATCGGTTCAGTTTGGTTACTAATTTTTTAAAAAATTAGGTAGTCACTTTGATCAGTTATTGCGATATAAATAACCACAAAAATCAAACCGAGTTGTTCAGTCTGTAATACCCCATGTTTGATTGAGGTTGCCGAGTAATTTCGATAAGTTTGGAATGCTGAAAGATCAATTTAATGATAAATTAAGTCGTCGAATCGATTGCAGGAAGTGTCTTGAAGCCGAGATGTCAAAGGAAAATGATACGACATTGATAAGCATCCCGAGATAGGAATTATGGTATAAAAAAAAATTAGATTGAGAACGATTTTTCGTACATCTAAAATGCAGCTGCCATTTAGGCTACAAAATCGAATCGTTGTAGGAGACTTCTAAGAAGTCAACGGAAGCTTGAGGGGGTTTCGATTTTTTATAAGAAACAACCTTTCAGTGGTTTCGGGATGAAACAATAGCCCGCTGAGGATACTAGGGCGGAATCGTCATTATCAAGTAATGTTGGATTATTAATTTTGCGTTTTCGTTATTGTAATGTAAATTAATTTGAGGTTTAAAGGCATAGTTGCAATAAGGGAATTACCCAAGTGATATTATGATAAAATTGGGGATTAATGTGTAATTCCCATATATGTGAGGTGTTATATATATATATATGTATGTATGTATGTATGTACGTAGCAGTGTAGGGGCGTGAGGCCATGCCTCTGCAAATTCATTCCATGCCTTTACAATTCCATGCCCTGCAAACGTTATGGAAATTGAGTGTGTTATATGCAATGAGGCATGGTAAAGGAAGTTGTGGTTCACCTATAAATAACAAGCAAGATGAAGAGAAAATAGGAGAAGAAATAGAAGCTGCGGCTGAGAGAGAGCAATGGTAAAGCAGTAGCGAGGGTGCACGAGAGAGAGATGCTGATCGGTGGCGGCCCAAAGCAACAAGCGGCCATGGCCGCAAGTTCGAGTGAAGCAAGGGTGACGACAACAACCAACATTGGCCACGGTGATGGTCGCACAGTGTGGTGGCGACCGGTGGGCTCGATGGAGGTCCTGAAGGCGACTTGAAGCATCAACCAGAGGCTGGGCGGAGGTGCTAGAGGCGCGAGCAAGGGCTGCCATGGCAGCGTAGCAAACCGGTGCATCGAAGCGACCAACAAGCAGGCCGCGATGGCGGTAGTCGTGGTGTGGCTGACAGAGGCCCACAGTGGCACTAGCAAGTAGCGACGAGGGCTGCGAGGCAGCCATGCTCGTAAGCGCATTGTGCGTGTGTGCTCGGTGAAGAAGAAGGTGCAGAGGAAGGAGGAAGAAGATGAATAGAAAAGAAGAAGAAAAGAAAAATAGAAAAGAAAGAAAAAGAAAAGAAAAGAAATAAAGAAAATAGAAAAAATACCAAAAAAAATTTTCTAGAAAAATCCTATAGGCTGGATTTAGTAGTTCATGTGAAAATTTGTGGTAGAAGGCGTGTTGGATACGCAAATTGAGACTTCGTCGCAATATAGAAGAATACCGAATCGCTCTGCGAGAAGATAAGTTATCTTCAAAATTTTCAAAAATATGATAATGATATTTTAGAATTGTTGATGATGAAATTGGAAGAAGAATGCATGATTGGTATTTATTATGGATTTCTGAGGCAATAGATGCTTGAAAATCAAAGAGAAAATAAAAAATAAATAGAATATGGATTTTAAAAATTATGAGGAAATTTCTGGGACTTAGAAATATTGTTTTAGGAATTATTGTGAAGAGAAATTGAGAAAATTTTATGAGCAAGTATTTATTTCATAATTTTGAGGAAATAATTTGAGAAAATAGAAGAAATTAGAAAAAATTAGAAATATGATTTTCTTAAGTAATTATTATGCCTAGAGTACGTCAAGATTCATAATTGAGTACGTTTTGAAGTCCAACGCAAATTTTGAGGTAGCTCAATAAGCTTGATAAGGTAAGTGATACTTCTCAATTGAATTTAGTTTCATGGAAAATACTTGGTTTGTAAGTGATTCAATGCAAAATCAGATTTTAAGTAAATGATCTTATCATGTTGTCATGCCTTGATGTGAATATATTATGTAGATTGCATTTACATGTATTGATGATGAAATGTGCATATGTTCACGATGATATTATTGATCATGCATCGCAAAAGGGTTTGAAATTATGGTCTGACAACGTTGCTCTACCAAGGGTGCACCCATACACCTTGGTCTGGTAAGGAGGCTGTAAAAATAGAGAGCAACAGTTGGTTGTGGTTGACTCAAAATGAAATGATATGAAAAAGTACTTTTGTATTTTGTATTCATGCACCAAATATGTTTATTGTTCTCTTAGTTAGATGATTCATCATCTAACTTGGGCTTTGCCCCTGAAATATTCAAATGTTTCAGATGGAGATTGTAGCAGAAACGAGGATGAATGAGGCATGAAATGGCACTTAGCAAAGTGCATAATGAATTAAATGATGAATTGTATGTGTGTTATGTAGCCCATGTATTTAAGTTTTATTACTTTAAATTCTGAACGTTTTAAAAAATGATGATGTATAACCTTATTTATGGTTAATGAGGATATAAGAATTGATTTATAATTAATGTTAAGATGTTAGGTTTGATTCTACCTTCCACATTTGATATTTATGATAATTCTCTTTTGAGATAAATGTATGAAAATTTTGGAATTGATATGAGGAATGATATGATTTACCTTTAAGTTTGAAAGAAAAAAATTTATTATCCCAGAATTGTTCTAAGTTATAACACGCCCGAGAAAGCAAGGTGTTACACAGTCCCTTGCCCCGCGCCCCCCCAAAGACCTAACCGAACTGCTCGGCCCCCACATAACACCCCCCCAACCCAACACCCAGCCCAGCTGATTAGTGGTTAATTTTGTAAAATTTTGTTACAATTATAACTCCCGTTTTGATTTTAAATTGGTTTAATTGAATAATTTTGTATAATATATATATAATATAATATATTATAATAAACATGTAAATATAATATATATATATTATAACATAATACATATACTCAATGGAGTGCATGCATGGAGCATCTATATAATATATAAGTATATAATATACTATATAATATATCATATAAATATATATAATATATAATTTATTAATAATACTCAATTGTTGGTTTGTAGGCATGAAGAATTCAAGCCTATGAAAAATTAAATCCCAACTTAAGCAAACCCATGGAAGATATAATTTGGAGAAGGCCCAGGGATTATTTTTAATCCTAATGAAAATCAAAAACCCAATTGTATAAATTTATTTTTATTTTTTTATATTTATTTTATGAGTGTTTTATTATGTGTATATTATAACTAAAATGCATTTAACTTTATGAGTGTTTTATTATGTGTGTATTTTAATTAAAATCCATTTAACTTTAAGTGTGTGAGTGCCCATTAGATATAATTATGTCTAATTAAATAATTGAAATTATGTGATTTGTGTTGCATCTTGTGGGCTATAAATAACTCACTTGATTGCATTTGTAAGGGTAATTATTATTCTTGAATCAAAGTTTAGTTGTTTTCTTAAAAATTCTCTTTGAGAATTGTTCTTATTCTATTTTCTTTTCTCTCTTATTTTCTCTTATAATCTTACTTCTTTTCTTTCTTCTTTTAAATTCTTATGTCATTTATTGTTATTTTATTATCCACCGTCTAAATGGCCGGTTAATTTCTGTCTTTAAATTTCTGTAATTTTAATTCTTGTCTTTTAATTATCCACCGCTTAAATGGCCGATTAGTTTATGTTATTTTAATTTATGTCAATTAATTTACAAATGAAGATGAGTAGCTAAACCCAATCTTGAGTTAAGGCAAGGACAGTGTCCAACGCCAATGATTCTAAAAAAAAGCTACGCTTTAAATGAGTGATATTAATTTAAATTTCAATATGAGTGTGTATTTTTAAATTAAGAAATCACTAGGTTTGGATTGGAGTATAAGCCTAACTTAGAGCTTTCATGCCACGTATGAGAGTTACTAGAACTGGAAACGCTATCATACCCAAACTCGGATGATTAATTTAGTTGTTTTGTGTATTAATTGTAATTAGATTTATAGTAATTGCTTAAACTAGAATCTCACATATCATGTATAGGGATTGCTTAAACTAGAACTATCATCATCTTTAATTGCATTTAATAACAAACCCTCATATTTGAAATTAAATTAATATTGCTAAACTTTTTTGTTAAAAATTTGAGATCAATGGGTTGGTGCTGAAATTGCCTTAACTCAAGACTTATCTAATTTTAGATTTTTACATTCAGTATTTATTTTAATTTTCGCCTTACTTTATTTTCTAGCATCTGTTATTTGAAAAATTCATAAAAAATTATGTTTCCAATTCATCCAAATGTGTGTGTATGTTTGTGACATTCCTTTTCTTTTGCTATAAATAAATCTTTTAGTGGACAACCTGGACTCATTCAAAAAATATAAATTTAAATTTAGACTACAAATGCACTCGTACACTGACGAGTATAAACCTCTCACCAAAATAAAGCAAAAAATATAAAAGTTTTAATGTGTTTTTATTGTGTTTTAATTGCAGGGTGAGAATGCATCCACCAGCCCAGCCCCTCGACCCCTTACACTCGAATGCCCAATCCCACTTGTGAGCTAATAACCCTAATCCTTGTCGTCGTCGTCCGTCGGAAGACTCAAAACTAATGGCTGTTGCCCCCCCACCCAACACCCAACCCAGCCCCCATGCAGCCAAATACCACCCGAGAGAGTGAATCAAAGCCTTAAGTCCCTTACCCTCGCCCTCGTCGTCGAAACCAATCGCTGTCGCTGTTGGCTTCTGAATAGTCGCCCACCTCACCGACATCGATAGCTCAGATCCATAGACCTGATGTCGTCGCCCCTTCATCCCTTCTCTCTGGAGCAATCATATTTAGAGCACAGAGGGAGATAAGAGAGAGACAGTATCAAAGTTTTCATCCACTTCAATTCCTTGATCAATTCAAAGTTGAAGGTTACCAGGTACATATATGTGCGTGTGTGTGTGTATAGTTGTACAATGCACATACAGGTGAATGATATGTATTGCAAGGTTAGTTTTGTGTAACTTTTGTTAGAATGATTGTAGAAATCAATTGATGCCATTTTATTAATCATGAATGAAATTTATCTAATTTTCCTTCAATTTTAGATTTGGATGCAAAGGGGTTGATGTTTAGATTGATATTGTGGATGGATGCTGTGTGTTTATATTCATATATGTGTGTTTAGATTTATTGATGTTGTGTGTTTGGATGTTGTGCATTTAATTTATTGTATTTGAATTCAGATAGATAGTTTGTTTTCTGTTCGATATATCGATTATGGTCGATTATTATGCTAATCGGTTTAATTTTTTGGGCAATTATATTGGTTCAATTTTTGGTTTAGTTATCAAAAATTTAAATTCGGTTAGTTCGATTTCGATTATTTTGGTTAGTGAATATGTTCGGTCTGTTCAATTCAATTTTATGTCTAAGTTTGATTCGATTTGAATAGATATTTTTGTCTAATTCAATCTAATTATAACTGAATGCCCACTCTAAAACAGACGTGGGAATGCCGGAAGGAAGGCAAGTAAGGATGACAGAAGGACAGCTTCTAATTTACAAATTCATTTTAAAATTTTAAAAATAAACACTACTTTCATAAAAATTCTGAAAGAAACATTTTAAAAAGAAGTTGATTAAGAAAGGTAGAGGTTGACTAACAGATAAAAGGTTAAAATGAAATAATGATATATAGAACATCATGAAGTGTAACAGTTGGGCTTTAATTGAATCTATCCTACTTATGTCACATCCGTGGTGGTGTGATTAGGCAAATGGATAGAAGTGTGATCTTAATTTTTTGTGATATGTGATGTGGTCAAGAGCACCACCATCTAGAATCCATGACTCATCATCTAATATACCATACCAAGGTAACACAATTTCATTAATTTAAAGGAGTATTGAGGTTGAGATTCGAAATGCTAGTTTATGAATATAAGTATTTTGATAAGAGCAATAGTAATTGATAAGATCGCAAATGAATCACAAGTAGACCATTGTTCGGTCTAATAAAATCTTATTCGAATTTATTCATTAAGATAAATAAATTGAGTTTAGAATTAATTTTAAAATTTAATTTATAAATAAGACAAATTTGAACTCAATAAAATTATGTTCGTTAAATCTTACGAACATATTTGATTATAAATTCATAAATACTAATAACCTCAATTAAAGACTCGTAAGCATGTTTAATTAGAAGTTCATGAATAACTTATGAATAAATTCACTTATAAATATATTAATATATTTATATATAATTTTATAAATATATTATTTAATATAAAGTTATCAAAATTTAAATTATTATAATAATATAATAAAATTAAATATATTTAAAATTATTATATATATTAATTTAATCATTTAACATAATATAATACATGTATATATAATAAAATAAAAAATTAAGTTTAAACAAAATAACAGATTCTAACGAGTCTGAACTTGAGCTCGCTAGCAAGTACTTACGTTAAGTTTGAGCTTGAGCTCACTTATCAACCTTTTAACAAACTAAGTTCAAGCTCGGTTCACATATATCAGACTCGAGCTCAAGTCTAGAAATTGGCTCAAGAGCCAAGCCTAAGCTCAGCACAATTTAGCTCGACTTAATTTGATTGTAACCCTAACAATTAAATTCCCAAGTTTCTCATTGTTTGGAGGCACGGTATTTAAAGGTGTATCAACTTTCAGTTCTATTTTATTAGTCACCTTAGCAATCAATTTTTGTGAAAAGTCTTTGTTCTTATATTCCTTATACCAATCCAAACAACCAACCAGTTTGATGCAAGTTTCCCTTGTGTGCCCATGGCGACTCAGAAAACCCTTTATTCTTAAATTTCTTTTAGTTTCTCTTGGTGCCTGAGTACTGTTTGGTTAGGAAAATTGATCATTTACTAATATAAGTAAAAAAAAAAAAATTACTTGGCATTGAGATTCCACCTTCAATATCATGGAGTACCTTTATAATTAACATTTGGCAAATGATCAAATAACAAGATTTGGTTCCTAACCTGATCATAACAATCATTTAGTCCCATAAGGAATTGCATCAATTTGTTAGTGATTTTAGTGGTAACTTTTACAGATCTTAGAGCTTCTTTAATTGAATGTAATGAATTGAAATTAAGAGATTATTTTGAGTGATAGATGCAATTTTTCATTGAAGTTGATACACAAGAAGACCATTGCTCTCTCCAAATCTTTTAGCGATTTCATCCCAAAATTGTTTGGCATTTATTGTGTAGATAAAGGCATCAACGAGATCTTTTAATATCAAATTCAAAAATCTAGAAGTGACCATGTAATTACATCTCAACCAAAGTTCATATTCTTCTTTGTCCTCCTCTAGAATTCGTACTCTTCCATAAATAAAACCTAATTTATTCTTAGCTCTAAGGGGGATTTGTATTGCCATGTTTGATTATCTATAATTGACACCAATTAATAGAGCTAAGACCAAGATCATGCTTGGATGATTGAGGCGTAAAGTTGTAAAGGATCCCTTACATTGATGTTAAAGTTTCTATTCTCCATTCCCATTACAACAACATTTTTATTGGAAGTCATGAAATAATTCATTTTTCAAGAAGAAAAAAAAAAATCCCTACTGAGATCAAGAAAACAAAGAGCTACAAAAGGAAAAAAAAAAAATCAACTCTCAAAGTAACCAAATCCCATGATCAATGCTTGCGATACTATGTTGATCAAATACCAAAAATGAGAGAGAGAGAGAGAGAGAGAGAGGGAGAGGGGGGTATTATTAGTATTAATCACCTTACAAAGTAACTTTAACCTTCTATTTATATACAATTAACAAGCATAACACGTGGACATTAAGAAACTACTAACAAATTGTATAGCTAGACCAACTAATTATTAGCAAGTTGATTGAATAATTTAACTAACCAATGTTCCCCTGACATCTCGGAGGCGTCGGTCAGTCTTGGGAAAAAGAAAATAATAACAATAATAATAGACAGATATAAATTAATGGCGTGGCGGTGGCCATCTACCATTGGGCATTGGCCTACGAACAAACACACGCTCTGCCTCTGGCTCTCTGCAATTGCTCCATCTGCTCTACAAATCAATTAAATTATCCCGTCTCGATAAATTCAAATTCAAAATCAAAATCTCTCTCTCTCTCTCTCTCTCCGTAGATAAATTATTACATGTCTGTCATGGGTTCCACCTCCATTTCCACACTTGGCTTTATCACCACGACGAGCACTGACAACCCCAGAACGCTCCCTTCATCATTTCTGTCCCGGCAAGTTGTCTCCAAAGCCTCGATTTCGCTGCTCTCCCGCTCTCGAAACCCTAATTTCACCGCCAAACACTCGTCATCGTCAATGGCTACGCCTCTGCAAGTCGCAGCATCCTCGACAGGTCTCTCTCTCTCTGTATATGCACATAAATAGAATAAGCATATATAATTATTGCCTTCCCGGATTGCGCTTGAGCTCTGTTCCGATCCTGCTCTTTCGTTTGCAGCTAATGCAGTTAGGATTCTTCTTATTCTTCGTTTTCCTTTCTGGTCTGTTCGTTCATAAGCTGTTGACTTCTTGGTGAAAAGTTTAATTTATTATTACTTACCGATAAACCAAAAGACAAAAAGAAAAGATTAATTTATTGTTGGTAGGGCTAATCTTTGAACTGGTGAGCTGAAAGAGTTTAGTGCATTGGTCTGGTCCTTCTAATATTTTACTTCTTGGTCATAACTAAAAAGGGGTTCACGGACGACTTATAATGAAAGAGTTGTATCGATATGTAAGAACTTCGGGAAACATTAACTAAAGGTTGGTGAACATTATTTTTTTTTTAAAAAAAAGAAGCAATTTTGACTAGAAAAGCTAAAAACTGAATGAGATACTAGTAAAGCTGGTTCACCCAACTCAATAAAGTTCATAGCTAAACTGATCCACGCAGAGATTTAGATATTCCTTTTCTTCTGTTGCCCATAGCATATAGATCTCATTGCTAAAATTTTGGGGAAAAAAAGTTGTTCTATAACTTTTTAAATTCTAATTTAATTAGAATTATTATCTTATTTGATAAGATTAATTTGATAATTTTTATCTGGCAATCATTTTAGTTAAGGGTTTAGGATATGTTTAGAAAATCTAATTCATTATGACTGTGATTTGTGTTTATAAATTAACAGTGTTGATTCATTTGATAGATTACTACCAATAAGTTATAGAGAGATATATCTAAATTATTATGGTCGTGTGTTTCGTGTATTTTATAACTTGATAGCTAAGTCTCAATATATGGAGCGACTAGTTATCTAAAACCATGTTAGTTTATTTTGTTAAGTAATATTTATTAACCAAGATATGAAGTGGAAAATGTAAGATATGGGAAACATTTTGGACTTTTATCTTTTCGAACGTGTTGGTTAAATTTATTTGACAATTTTTGAAAAAACGTTCACGTGACTTCTTATCTGACTTTTTATAGATAAATTTATCTGAAATTTTACAGATAAGCATAAATTATCCATATGCCCATTGTATAAAAACCTTACTCATTTTTTTTTTCTCATCTATTAATCTTCTTCCTCGCCATCGTCTGTTTGACCACTGATCTTCCTCGCCACCGAATCGTTTGGCAACCCCTGCTCATCGATCTTTCTCGCCACTAAATTTTTCGGCCACCGTTGGTCTCCTTTTCCCCTTTGATTCACTTTCTGGTGATCGTTGGTCTACTTTTTCCCCCTTGGCTTCATTGTTCGGCAATCCTTAGTCACCGATCTTCCTTGCCACCTAACCATTCGACCATCGTTGGTCTCCATTTCCCCTTTGCTTCACCGTCCGGTGATCGTTGGTCTTCTCCCTTGGCTTCACTGTCCGGCCACTGATCTTTTAGATGTCTTCCATCATTCGATCTTGCTTGTAGATACCCTAAACCAATTTTTAAAATTATTTCATTTAATTTTATATTTTATTTTCTAAAATGAAAATATGTTTTAGCAATATTTAATTATCTAAGTGAAATTATTGTAATTCCACCAATAATTATTTTTATTTTTTGAGTCTTTTTAGAATCTATTTTTGAATATGGATTTAGAAAATAAAACACTATTTTTAATTTTTATTTTTTGACAATTTACATTAATTATAAAATACTATTTTAATAATAAATTTGTTATTGATGTTTAACATACAGTTTTGAATGAATTTAGTAATAGGAATATTTTGTTAAAAAACCCTTATCTCAATATTTTTCATATGCATTTAACAAACATATGAAGAGAAAAAATACAATTCTCAATGAATTTTAAAAAATTTAACAAATAATTTGATAAAAATCTTGCAATACTCCTCAACATTATTTTGATCACTTTATATTTTGGTCCAAAAATCATTCTAATCTTATATATTTTGATATTTTCTTATCTTTTTTATTTTAATAAATACTATCTTAATGAATTATCTCTTTATGGTGGGGTAGTGGAGATAGACTATTGAATCAAATTACGTTAATTTTTTAACTGTTATTTTTATTTATCATTCTTAGTTTGCGCAATTCAACTCCAACAAGTAGTAGTGGAGTCTTGGCTGGAGTTGGTCATTAGATCACAATTTATTTATTAAAAATCCCTTGTGAGAGAAAAATTGAGAGGTAGAAAATTACAGAAAAACACAAAAGTGTTGTTGTACCTAGATTAGCGTGCGACATCAGAGAGTAACACTGTTGTGCTGTCAAAGACGAACAACTGTTGCGACCCACTCATGAGGAAGGAGGAGGATCGCTAGCGGCTGTGACCGTTAAAGAGAGGTTCACTGTTGGAAGGTGATTACCAGTCAACTATCCGTTGTTACCATAGATGGAGAAGAAGAAGGTCATGGTTCCTTGCCTTCTGTGTTGTCAGTTGTGACTGATTGCTGGAGAAGTACCGGAGGAGAGAAAGCTACTGTGTTGCCGTAGCTGGGCAGTGCCGTGAGACCCACTAAACATCGTTGTTGCTTGCTGCCTTAAAGCAAAAAAGGGTTCTGCTACTTCTGTCGCAGGGATTATCGTTGTTGTGAGAGAAGATTGTAGTAAAAAGGAGGATGCAAACATCCGTGAGTTGTTGTTAAAGGTATTTGTCGGAGAGCTTGATGAATGGATGCCTTGGTTGGAGGTTGATACTCTGCATGTTTGGGAATGTGTGTCCCAAACTTGTTTGGACTTGCATTGTTGTTTTTGACATGCGATTTGTGTTCCGGATTCAATTGTGGATATGTATGGGAATTTGAGTTGGAGTAATCGTTGGGATAACTCATATTCTAGTTGATTAGGATTGTTTATCTTGTAAAATTATAAGATTAATTTGACGGAAGAAACATCTCTTATGTAATTTTTATCAAACGATGATTTTAGTTAAGGAATAATTATAGATTATGATTATGATTTGATGCTCATAAATAGGCAACATTGATTTAGTGTTTGATGAATTACTCTTAATAAATTGAGGAGTGATAGATCTAGATTTTTGTGATTATATGTCTCGTTATTCTAATTTTAATAACTATAATTTTGATACGTGATTTAACCAATTACCTAAAATCATGAGGTTAAATTGTAGCTAGTGAATTATCCCCTGAGATAGTAAACATAGATTGTTGAATCCAACTACATTAAGCTTTTAAGTATCATTATTTTCTTATTTAATTTTTATTTATCGTTCATCCTAAGAAAAGTAATTTCAATTTTGGACGCAGAAGGTGCAGTGAATAAAGAGTCTAATGCTTCCTCTTCTAGCATGGTGGGAACTGATGATCTGCTGATTATTGGACCGGGCGTTCTAGGGCGTTTAGTGGCTGAAAAATGGCAGCAGGTGTAGTTCAGGGTCTTGAACTATCTGAATAAAGTTTATCTCCCACTTGAATGGAAATGCGATACGTTCCCTGAGAATATAAATGTAATTGTAAATGGGACCCGTTAACCCATTTATACAATTGTTTTGATGAACTTTTTTTTAAAAAAACTTGCAATTATATTCTCGTTTTTACGCTTGTTTTAGCGTTAACTGAGGTAGGTGAATGGGAGGAAACGGCCAAATCCACACTGAAATCATAGCTCCAAGTTTGAATGTATCATTTCATTATCTGATACAGAATTTTCAAAAAGGATTCCCCCCTTTCTCTCGTCCGTTCAGCATGCACGTGCATGTGTTTCATTTCCCTGTCATTCTATTAGGGAGAAAATAATCGAACTTTAAGGTGGTTGTTTTGGGCAGGATCACCCAGGGTGCCAGATTTTTGGGCTGACTGCGACTATGGATCACCACGATGAGTTGATCAAAATGGGAATCAACCCATCACTGAAGGGCACAACAGCAACCCATAAGTTCCCAAATGTGATCTTTTGTGCCCCCCCATCCCGTACGCCAGACTATCCCGGTGATGTCAGGTATGCATGAGGATCAATCCAATCCAATCTCAAACTTCACAAATCACAATTTGAGTTGGCTGTATGATATCTAGTGTTAAAATTTTTAATTTGCTTGACTTGACATGGCTTTAGCGACGCTAATGATTCAATCACGACAAAAAATAAGGCCTTGATGTGTTTGATTTCACCTGTTTCGATTTTATATGCAGTGGCCCAATTTCCTTCTGTTTGCATCACATTTATTCGACCCGAAATTATCAAGTCTTTTTAATTCTAGCAAATTAAAGGCATTTGATTTATTCGACCCAATTGCTGGTTGGAATGTAAAACAACCAGGGAAGCTGCATCGCGGTGGAGCGGGGATGGTTGTTTCCTATTTACTTCGAGCTCTGCACCATACGATTGCTTTGACAATGGACCCTGTGATGAGGTATATATATTAAACCTCATATCATCTGACGATCCAAGAGTCTTGAGTCTGAGTCGAGTTGCTCTTAGTTTGGATAACAATCGATCTATTCTGTGTCTAGTTGGCGAGAAATCTTGTTTCTGAGAATGGTTGTAGGACTAACGATCTGCCAAGCCTTTGGATATTAAATGCATTCTCTTGCAACTAAAATTTCGACTTCTTCTGCATCACCATACACAGGACAGTCCAGTAGTAGCCATCGGGAGAAGCCCTAGAACAGACGTCCTCTTAAAAGCCGAAAAAGCAGTGCTAGAGTCTGGCGGATGTGTCGTAAGACTAGCAGGGCTTTACATATCCTTTGTGAAACAAACGTGTCCCTTAAACTGTAGGGTAGGTGAATTTTGGGGATTCATTGTAAAGCATGTCCCTTAACTGTCAATACAATGCAAACAGAGGAGCACATATGTATTGGTTGGAGAAAGGGATCGTCGATGCTCGTCCAGATCACATTCTCAATCTTATACACTACGAGGTCGGGTATTTTGTCTTAGTTTATTTTCTACTCTTTCATGAATTTCTGCCATTACAATTCTGTTCCTAAGTGGTAATCTGTGCAATCTGCCTTTCTTGTGTGGTCTCAACGAAAGGATGCAGCTTCGCTTTCAGTAACAATCCTGAAGAAGAAACTTAGAAACAAGATTTTCCTGGGCACTGACAATCATCCTGTGTCCAGGTTTCTTTCCTCCTCGTTTCCCTTGATGTTCTTATTTGAATGCATGTTGGACCTTACATAAACTTTGCAACGCAACTGGTACAAATATGGAGTTATTTCAAATGTATGCCATTTTTAATCAATCTGATAAAAGGATAAATGAATTGCATTTTCAGGCAGGATGTAATGGACCTAGTCAGCAAGAGTGGAAAATTTAGCAAGAAGTTCCAGGGTTTTACAGGTAAGATCCTAAAAGTTAAACAAGTGTGTAGGTATATGAATATTTTCCAATTATTGACATCACACCTACTATAATTTGTATCACATTTAAGAATTTCTCATTAAGTTTTTCTTATATATTTTTTCTTTAATGTGAGTTATTCTAACCTTATTCAAACAATTCACTTTACATTTTTTTTTTGTTTTAATGATCGGATATCTATCTTAACATTATCATCTTTATTACGGTCATATTTTATAAATGATGCTTTATTACCAAACATTTAGTACCATACACGAAGCTTGTCTTGTAACCATTTTAGAAAATTTTCCCTTCTTAACTTTTAACAAAATGTTTCTATTTTGCAGGCACAAGTGGTCCTTTGGGCAAGAAACTAAATAATGCAAAAACTCGGAAAGAATTAGGATGGGAGCCAAAATACCAAAGCTTTGCTCAGTTTCTGGGAGTATCTGAATAACTAATTGGGGAAGAAGCAAAGGAAAGATTTGGTTGGTTCAATGGATTGCTAGAAGATGAAGTGCTCTGCTCATATGATATTCATCACACTGATTGATCCTTAACTTTTATGTATATGGTTGCATGAATCGATGTTATTCAAATGGATTTTCATTAGGAAAAATTATCATTTTTTTTTATGGAATTTTATCTATATCTGATATCTCTATTATATAATAAATTTTAATTTTTTTTATCAAATTTTCTAAATCTGTTGGTAATTTACCCTTTTCATTATCATCTTACTTTTAAGTGGTGATCTCATGAGGTGAGATTCATTTGATATTCCAATTTATTTATGATGAAAAAGTCAATTAATGTGACAAGTCCTTTTAAAACTTACAGAAAAAAATAATTAATGTGACAATTTTTTTTTTATACAAGTTAAGGCTAGTTGGGATGAGAATTGTATTCAGTTATCGTTGTAGCAATATTGTTTTAAATAAAGAATTAGATTTTGTTATTGAATATTATTTTGGATATATACGTTACATATAATATATATTGTAAAAATATAATAATTTCATGTAGTTAGATTAAGATTTGGTACATTGCTTATTTTATAAAAAAATCCACAAATATAATAAATTTGGTTTAGACAAAAATGATAATTATTATAGAAATATAAAAATAGTAAAATTATTACGGTCAAGAGTATATCTTAAGATAATATTTGTTCAAAAGAATAAGATAAGTGAGTATTAAGATAAGGTTGAAATGTTTTTCGAACTAAAATATTAAATGATCAAAATAAGATTGAGAAGTATCCTAAAATTTTTATCAATTTGTTAAATTTTTTTAAATTCATTGAGAATTATATTTTTTTATATGTTTATTAAATACATATAATAAACATTAAAATAAGAGTTTTTTTAACCAAAATATTCTTAGTACCAAATTCATTTTAAAACTGTATATTAACAACAATAACAAATTTATGATTAATGTGAATTGTTAAAAAATAAAAATTATTATTTTATTTTCTAAATTCATGTTCAAAAATAAATTCTAAAAAAATTCATAAAATAAAAATAATTATTGGTGGAATTACAATAATTTCACTTAGATAATTAAAAATTGTCAAAACATATTTTCATAATAGATGATAAAATATAAAATTGAATAAAATAATTTAAAAAAATTGATGAAAGAAATTTGTATTAAATAATAAAATATATATAGAGAGAAATTAGACTGCATTCTCTTTGCTATTTTCAAGTCATTTTAGTTTTTAATTTTTTAAAATAATAAAAATGTGTTCTCTTTACTGTTTTTAAAAATAAAAAAAATTATAAAGAAAACTCAAAACAACAAAAAAATTATTTTGAGTGTTTTCTTCCAAAACAAAATTTAAACTCAAAACACATTTATTTATTTATTTATCTATTCATATTTTATTATTATAATGAAAAAAATATTACAAAATTCATTAACTTTAAAAGTATATATTTTTTAATAATATATTAACATTAAATATTTCTAATTTACTGAATAATCAAATTTATTAAGTAAAATATCATTAAAAAATTAATTTCAAAATTTCAAAGAGAATGAATTTTTTAATTTTCTGTTTTAAGAAATAATTTTTTAAAATGATAAAAAAAACACGTTTTCAATTTTTTAAAAATAGACTAACAAAATAAAAAATTGAAAATGAATTCAAAACTCGAAACTAAAAATTTAAAAGTAAAGAGAATGCAGTCTTAAAATTTAAAAATGTATTAAATTACATTAATTATCTTACAAGGAGTATATATGTAATTTAGATTTATCTATAAAGTATCAGATAAATTTATTTGGAGAAGACAAATAAATTTATCTATAAAAAATTAGATAAAAAGTCACGTGCAAATTTTATTTGAAGAAAATCAGATAAGTTTAACAAACACATTAAAATAAACAAACATCTAAAATACTTTTTATATCTAACATTTTTACCATATATGTTAATTAATAAATATTATTTAAATAAATAATTTAACATCACGCAACAATATAACAATATAATATTTATGTTTTCAAATCAATATAATCAGTTTTCAAGCATATAAATTATTATTATAACATAAAGACACAGCATTCGAAGTTCTTAAACACAGTAATTAGTGAAAGCTCTACCTTATAGTTTCTTTCTTCTCGGCCACACCCAGAATAATTGTATAAAACGATAACAAATAAAAAATAAAAAATAAAAAGTGCCCGTAGACGAAGACCAGCTGGTCTCCGGTCTAAAAGTCAAGAAATTAAATAAATAAATAAAGACCTTTCCAAAATGCCAATGACTCGTGAAATGTGGGAATGAATATCGTAGACTCGGTTTGACTTTTGTGTAAAATTTTATAATAATTTATATCATTTCTAAAGTTTTTTTTTTTTTTATCAAATTGTTTAGTCTTCTTTTACTCAAAATTCTTCGATCTACTTTTCTCGTAGAAATTTCTACAAATTTTGTGAACAAAATCTCTTAATCATGTTTTGGATATTGTATCAAGTTACTTTAACTTTATTATTATTAATGTTTTAAAAATTAGATCAGACACTGAACTGATCTATTAACTGGATTACAAGCCAGTTGGTTAGATTGGATGAATCAAAATGATCTGAGTAGTGGCAAGGTACAACGACGAGAGGAAGAGTATGGCGCCAAGGTGCGACGACGAGAGAAGAGTACAATGAAGCGTGATAGTGAGGTGCAAACATGCAACAACAATGGTACCAAAAAGAAAAATATTCAGAGGAAGTGTTGCGAAAGGTCAAAGTAGCAAAACAAATGATGAAAGGTAAAGTGAACCCTAGTTAGGTCAAGTATCAATCAAAGTAATTAAAAAATCGAAGTTAACCCGGTTCTCAATTCTAATCTAGTTCACTGGGTTTATCCTGATTTTGCTCAATTTAAATAAAGGTCAACAATATACATATAACTGGATCAGATGACAGACTAATTCTCGATTTAATCAGTCAAATTGGCCAGTTCGATCCGATTTCTAAAACATTAGTTATTATGAGTAATTTTATTTTTTCTTTTATGACACATCCATTTTAAGATATCTATCTTTGTTAAGTTGATATTTTACACACATATATATATATATATATATTGATGCTTTTAACAAAATTAACACCTTTACCAACCTATACTACCCCACACTCATTTAGCGCATTCAAAATTTGGAAGAAAGTGAGATGAATTAGTACTATTCGACCTACTTTTCTAAGAGCTTCAACAACCATGGCGGTGGCGGTGTGGAATCAAATAAAAATCAACGCAAGATACATGAACCAATAATTTTAATGCAGACTCTCGGGTCCGACCAATGGAAAATTACTTCAATAATGATGGTGGAAATAAATCAAAGGAAGATGCCCAACTACTGCAAGAAACCAAACAAGTAAGTCCAACTAGACTCTTAAACAAGACATACCCAATTAACCCCAAACCAATCACTGCTTAGCAAAAACAACCCACAACCCAAATCTCCTTAATAATTTACATCTCTCTATATATCATCATCATCCTGAGTTTGCAGAGAAAACAGAGACATTAGAGCTTTGGCCATGGGGAAGACGTGTTGCACCTCTGAAGATGATGGTGGTGGTTTTGATGTGAAGGGCATCCTCTTGCTGATTGTTCTAGCTCTTGTCATCCTAATGCTCTGCACTTCACCCACTCCCAGGTACCGGAAATGTTACATCTACAGGTGCCATTAACCGGAGCCGGAGCTGTCGCCGCTGCAACAAGTGTGCTCCTTCCTATCTTTTTCATCTGTGCATGGTTTGGCAATAACACCTATTTTCTTCTGGGGAAATGATTTTTGTTTGGAAGTTTTATGTAGATTATTATTATGTAGTTATTGTGATTGAAAGGTTATGGGGTTCTAGTATTGAGACCCCTTTTTTCCCAAAATAATGACTAGTGTGTGTGTACAGAGACGAACCCCTTACCTCACAATGCTGCAAGGAGACAAAAATACTTGGATGCCCATTTTTTATGTAGTTATGGTTATACAAATACAATTTTCATAAGGTTTCTGCATATAAATGTATGGTTAATTACTTGTGGTTATTTTATTAATAAACAATCCATTTAGTGTTTTGGCTCAAAATTTTAAGATTACAATCAAACCATTGACTAGTTCTTAATTCGAAGATTCATATATTATGACTAGCTCTTCTTGAACAACTCAGCTGATCTTCTTTGGGTTTTTTTTTTCTCTTTTTTGTGAGCTTTGATATATATGATGGCAATAGTAATGTTGCTCATTTGTAATTGAAGATCAAGCATAAGAGCATCTCTAATGTTAAATATCAAATTTGACACTATTTTGGTGTCAAACAATGGTTTACACAAAATTTTTTAATATCAAATTTGTGTTGTCTCTGATATTCTTAACACTAAATTGGTGTAAAAAGCATATTTAAAGAATATTTAATAAATAATTTTTTAATCAATATTAATTTATTTATTTAACTTTTTATAATATTATTAAAAATAATTAGTCACATTTTATAAAAAATTAATAATTAATCTCATAATTTTTTTAAATTTTTTACAAAATATGTTATTCTAATTAATTTTCTAACTATTTTTTTAATTAATTATTTTCACCTAACTTTTATCAAACTAATAAACATCCACCTAATTATTTATCCATCTCATTTTTTCAACTAATATTTTAAATCGAAAAAACTATTTTTCCCATAAATACTTTTTTCACTTAATATTTCAACTAATTTTCTCACTTTCTTTTATTCACATTTTTTTTCCACTTATTTCACAACTAACTTTGCTACGTAACACTACCTAACTTTTAAGCCATGTTGTTATTGTTTTTTTTTATTTTTTTTATTTTCATCATGTATTTTTAATTTAAGTTAACAGAAATGTTATTGCTTTTTATTAAATTATTGAATTTTTGCATTAAGAATATTTTCTTTCCCTCAAGTAATTATTGAAATAAAAAACTTTCATATACATAAACAAAGTTAATTCATTTTATATTAACATGGTATTTATAAAATATATTAAATATTTAAAAATATTAAAATATATTCAATATTATATTCATTTTATAAATTTTAATAAAATATTTCTATCGATATATATTTTTTATAACAATTTAATTTATATTTTTAATATTAATCAAAATATACAAACATAATAAAAGTAATAAAGGATATAAAGGAAATAATTTGTTTTGAAGGTATAGTAAAAGGGGCAAAATTAGAAATAAAATTAAAAAAAATTTAGTGTTGGTGAATAATATAACACTAAATTTAATGATTAGAGTTTGTGCCCAATACTAAATTGGTATATTTATTGGAGAGTATTTTAACATCAAAATGGCTGGACACCAATTTGGTGCTCCGTTAGACACCAAATCCAGCACTAATTTGGTGTCCAACAATGTTTTACACCAAATTGGTTTTGTCTTCACGTGCTAACACCAAATTGGTGCAAAGAGAACCTTTAAAAAATATTTTATAAATATTAATTTATTTATTTAACTTAGCATAATATTATTAAAAATAATTATCACATTTTATAAAAAATTAAAAATTACTCTCATAATTTTTTTAAATTTTTTACAAAATATGTTATTCTAATTAATTTTCTTACTAATTTTTTAATTAGTTATTTTCACCTAACTTTTATCAAACTAATTATTTATCCACCTAATTATTTATCCATCTCATTTTTTAAACTAATATTTTAAATCAAACAAACTATTTTTCCTATAAATATTTTTTTCACTTAATATTTCAACTAAGTTTCTCATCTTATTTTATCCACATATTTTTTTTCCACTTATTTCACAACTAACTTTGTTACATAACACTATCTAAATTTTATCCAATATATGATAACTTACCTTTCATTAAGTTTTTTTTTTTCCTATTATAAAAGGCAACACACTACCATGTCTTTTATCATAAAATTCATTTGGCTAATATTTTGGTGGTTATGGAGGAAATGGGAATAACCTTCTGAATTTTTAAATGATAGTTTAAAATTAAGAATAGAAAGTATTTTATTTCATTGCTAAAATTTTGGGGAAAAAAAAGTTGTCGGATAACTTTTTAAATTCTAATTTAATTGGAATTATTATCTTATTTGATAAGATTAATTTGATAATTTTTATCAGACAATCATTTTAGTTAAGGGTTTAGGATATATTTATAAAATCTAATTCATTATGACTCTCATTTGTGTTTATAAATTAACAGTCTTGATTCATTCTATAGATTACTACCAATAATTTATAGAGAAATATATATACATTATCATGGTTGTGTGTTTCATGTATTTTGTAACTTGATAATTAAAGTCTTCAGTTTTGCTATGTTGCCCGTGGCGGACAAACTTATATTGTCCGTCGTGCGCCCCACCTCCTCAAAATACACGCCCTGCCCACAATTGAAACCCCCCCACCCTCTAAACATACCCCCATCCCACCCCACACAGTCTCTGAACATAAATTAATATTATTTAATACATTATTTTAATAAATTAATATTATTTAATAATTTAATAAATTAATATAATTTATAAAAAATAAATTAATAATAGACTTAACAATTGATTTGTTAAAGGCGTCATTTATGTGATTTTATGTAATTTTAAAATTATTATAAATTAATTATTATTTTTCATTAAAATATGGTATTTAAAATTTAAAATATAATTAAAATCTTAATTTTATATTATTTTACGTGTGATTTTATATACAATTAGGGCTGGCAATAAGTTGAGCTACTTGTGACCTGGCTCAAAACTCGACTCGATAATTTGCTCAATAAGATAACTCGTGATACAAATGAGCCAAGTTTGAGTTCAAATATTTGACTCATTTAGTAAATGAGTTGAACTTGAGCTACCATCAGCTCGACTCATTTGGGTCACGAGCCAACTCAATATACTTATATGTATATATATTAATTTTATAAATTTATTAAATAAAAAAATATTTATTACTTAATACTCAATAATATAAATATATACTTAATAATTTTATAAATATATTATTTAAATATAAATAAATATATAATATATATCACATATTATTTAAATATATACACATAAATAGATTTGGAAGGAAGGGGGAACTCCAAAAAGCCATTGATTGATTTGAAGGGGTGGCTCAGTGGATTTGACAAGGACGAGGAGGCCCTGTCTCCAGAGGGGTCTTTCAATTCTTCTTTAGCACACTTCTTTTTTACGTTATCTTTTTCTTTCTCGTATTGTCTTCTTCTTTCTTATAGCAGGTTTCAGCGTATCTTCTTTTTTTTCTTCTCCTCTAGCTTTTGGCAAATCCTTCTCCAGCGGCAGCATATCTTCTTCTTTTTCTCCTCCAGCTTCTGACGAGACGACCAACGATTTCTCTGACAGTCAGCTAGCATGCGACCTCCAGTTCCTGCAACTGGGTTTGTTTTCTATGTTGCTATCCTTCTTTTTGGGTCTATTTTTTGTGCATAATTTGTCATGTTTTTGATGTTGTGCATTTGCATGTTGCACTTTGTTTTCAAATATACATAATACAATTGCAGAATATGTTGTGTGTGCTTGTAGATTTATTTACATTACATTTTTTGAATATATATATATATATACATAAAAGTAAGGTGATAGTCAGTTTCGAGCTGAGCAGAACCAGCTTGTAGTCATCATCAAGCCGAGCTCGAGCTAAAAAAATCAGCTCATATCGAGCTCGAGCTGAGCTATGAGCCAAGCTAAAATCAATCGAGCTGAGTTCGAGCTAGGCCTAGCTCGGCTTATTACCAGCCCTATATACAATTCTATTGATTAAATCCGCCAACCCTCATTTCTTAAGTAAAATTGAACTCACGAGAACCACCATCAAATTAAATTACGTGACTGAATTATTTTTAATGCAATACTAATTAAATTGAATAAATTAAGGTTTAAACTTAATTTATTAATCAAATAGTCAAATAGTCACACAATATTCAAAACACATCACTAACAATATTAATATCCATAACAACTGAAATAGGAAATTACTAATCTTACATCGATTTAAAATAAATTGAACCATCACGGGAAATAATTGTAAAATTGACGTTCACATCTTCATAGTTGTTATTGGTAATACTAGTGAACCCATCATTATGCGTGCCATCAAAAAAATACTGGAGGTGATATGGGTCATCCAACCCATCCGACTTGAAATGATTTGAAAAAATGGTAATATGAGATGCGCAACATAACTTGTAAAATGAGTTAAATCAGTTTGGAGAAATAATCTAACAAATACATTACCTATCACGCAATGTCGGGCAAGTCTTCTTGTTGTGGCCACTAACATTACAAATGCGGCATGTTTTGGTAGATTGGGACATTGCTTTCTCTTTAGATGACCTTAATTGCTTCCCGCACCCTTTTGTTCTAACGACATTAGGATCATGTACCACTTGGGTCTCATCCCGGCTTTTGCTCATATTCCTACCCATCCCAATATTTCTGCCATTGTCAATATCTTGAACGCTAATGTGCAAACTTTCAAATTCATTCAATACAAATGTGCTACGAGCATCTGTTAAAGACGCATAATTGACCAACAATGAAGACTTGTGTGATAATAACCCATGCCTTGCCATTAAGGATTGACTAGAACCATCATCAACTGATGAACTAGTTAAAGGTTCGTGTGAAAGTCCAATCTTTGCATTCTTTGTCCATCTCCTTAAAATATATTTTTCTGGTAACAGCAAGACTTGTTTTTTCTTCAAAGAGCACAGTATGTGTCGACATGGATAACTGTTGAACTCAAACATTCGACAACTGCATGATACGAAATCATACTCTGGGTGATAAACCAATTCTCGGTGCCTATTAAAATTTTTTCCTTACTAAAAACGCTCCACATTGTACCCCTTAGCATTTACAGAGTTTGATCTCTTTGAACAAATGTAGAAGTTGCTTTGCTCAACTTCCTTCTGGAACAACAAAAATATATGCTTCGTGTATATCTGTACCATCTGCTGTTCCAACATAACAACTGAGGTCAGCCTAGGTTGTTCATTGAGATCAATATGGTTGGTAACTAATTCCTCGTGGCGTTGATGAGCTAACGCTTTATTAAAACGTGTGATGAAGTTCATTAATGAGTTATTTCTGTTGACATGTCTCTTCAAAAATAAGTGATAACTCTCAACCCTTTGGCTGCTAGACATTCCTGCACTGAATACGTGGTTGACATACGCTGGTACCCATCGATTGCGTATTTCATACATGTTGATCAACCATTCATTGTTGCCTAAATTGGTCGTTTCCATTATCTCGGTCTACCGTTGTTTAAACTCCTCAGGCGATTCAAATTGTTTAATAATATTTACCAACCTATGATACTGCTCATTATACAACATAGGGTTGATTTTTTCTGAAAACTTGTTCAAAATATGCCACAAACAAAATTGGTGCATAGTGAACGGCAATAGCATCGAGATAGCCTTTGAAATTGCAGCGTCTTGATCAGTGATTATAACAACAGGGGCTGCTTGGTTTGGCATGGCTTCTAAGAACTTCGAAAACAACCAAACAAATGATTATATCGTCTCATCACTTAACAATCTGCAATAAAAAATAATGGTCTGGCCATGATGGTTTACACCAACAAATGGGGCAAATATCATCGAGTACTTGTTGGTGTTGTAGGTTGTATCAAACACCACGACATCGCTAAAGAAGGCATATGATCTTCTTGATTCAGAATTAGCCTAAAAACAACGAAGCATCCTATTGTTTGAGTTCGTATCGTAATCAAAGAAAAAGTTTGGATTTTTTTCTCTCTCAAATGTAAAATGCTCGATTAGTGTTTCAGCATCATAACCCATTTGTTCCTGATGCAATAAGCTAACATGATTCCGAATATCTTTCTCAATACAACCCATCGATGATAGACTGCCCAACTCTATCTCCATCAATCGCACTTGTTGACATGTTGGTATATTAGCTTCCGAAAATTATTACGCAAGTGCCTTCTTTGTCGCCGAGACTTTTCGATGTGATCTTAACAAATGTACTCTACTAGGAGTAGTTAAACCATGGTTGTGTTCCTCCACAAAGTGGCTAACCACCCAACTATTGCCAGTTTGTTGCTTCACCACCGATAATCTAGCATTGCACCCAAGCCGTGTATGTCCACGATTTCTTTCGCCAACCCGTGGCATAGCATTTTTACGAGACATCTGATAGGTCTCATCTATTTTTCCCTCTTTAGAGCAAATAAATAACTTCCATATAGTTTCACCCATTTCCTTATTCTTTTTGCTATTTGCAATTCGAGTGCTAAAACCCGCTTCTCGTGCATATACATTGTAAAAAGTGTAAGCCTTCTCGTGTGATTCAAATATCTGGCCAATATTCGAAATTTGACCAATGGAAACTTGAGGAAGAAACACATTATCAGAACGTTGTGATTCCATCCCTACAAAAAAAAAGTTACGCTCTAGTTAAAAATAACACATTAGGACAACACAAGATATATCAATAAATTAACTACAAAGTATGTCTTCAATATTGCTAGTAAATGACAATGCTTATTAGACAAAATGAGTGAGGTAAAATTTAAGAGATGAAAAAATATAAGTAGCATACCAAAGATGATGGTGGAGTAAAATATATTAAGAAATGAACAGAATGAATGTAAATTGCAAGTGAGATTTTGATGCTTAGAGTTTCATTGAAGGGGTGGGGTTTAAATGGGGAAGGAGAATGGTGGTTCAAGGATTTAATTGGGGGGTGTTCACGGGGAAGGGGGGCCAAAATAGGGTGGGTAGAAAGGTGGGGGGATTTGCAACTATCTAGGAGGAGAGGGAGATAGGGAGTGATTTATTACAAGATTTTATGGAGAAAGGGCGAGGGAAAATAAGGATGGGCCAATTATTTGTGGGGTCCTGGCTGGGTGATTTGGGGGGGGGGGAGAGGAAAGACAATTATTTGCACGCATGTGTTGTTTGAGGAAGGAGTTTACATCTTGACTAAGTGCTTGGGGGTGGGGGTCCTGGCTGGGTGATTGGAGGAAGAGGAAAGGAAGACAATTATTTGCACTCATGTGTTGATGTGGCATGGGAGTATGTTTAAAGGGTAGGGTTATTTGCACACATGTGTTGATGTGGATTGTGGCATAGGAGTATGTTCAGGGGGTGTGTGTTTGGGAGGGGGGTTGTAGGGTTAATGAAAAATAATAATTAATTTATAATAATTTTAAAATTACATAAAATCACATAAATGATACCTTTAACAAATCAATTGTTAAGTCTATTATTAATTTATTTTTATAAATTATATTAATTTAGTAAATAATATTAATTTATGTTCAGAGACTGTGTAGGGTTGGATAGGGTGGGGGGTATGTTCAGGGGGTATGTTTAGAGGGGGGTTTTAATTGTGGGCGGGACGTGTATTTTGGGGAGGTGGGGCCCGCGGCAGACAACATAAGTTTGCCCACCACGGGCAACATAGCAAAACTGTTAAAGTCTTATGGAGCGACTAGTTATCTAAAACTGTGTTAGTTTATTTGGTTAGCTAATGTTTGTTAACTAAGATATGGAGTGGAAAATGTAAAATATGGAAGGCATTTTGGACTTTTGTCCTTTCGAATGTGTTGGTTAAATTTATCTAACAATCTTTGAAAAAACGTTCACGTGACTTTTTATCTGACTTTTTACAGATAAATTTATTTGAAATTTTACAGATAAACATAAATTGCCTATATGCCCATTGTATAAAAACCTTACTCATTTTTTTTCTCACCTATTAATCTTTTCCTCGCCATAGTCTGTCTGACCACTAATCTTCCTCGCCTTTCATCTTCTTTCTTGTCACCGAATTGTCTAGCAATCGCTGCTCATTGATCTTTCTAACCATTGAATTGTCCGGCCACCGTTGGTCTCATTTTCCCCTTTGCTTCACTTTCTGGTGACCGTTGGTCTACTTCTCCCCCCTTGAATTCATTGTTCGACAATCTTTGCTCATTGATCTTCCTCACCACCAAACCGTTTGGCCACCATTGGTCTTCATTTCCCCTTCGCTTCATCGTCTGGTGATTGCTGGTCTTCTCCCTTGGTTTCATCGCCCGACTACTGATCTTCCAGATCTTTATCATTTGATTTTCCTCGTAGATACCCTAAACCGATTTTTAAAATTATTTCATTTAATTTTATATTTTATTATCTAAAATGAAAATATGTTTTTACAATTTTTAATTATCTAAGTGGAATTATTGTAATTCCACCAATAATTATTTATATTTTCTGAGTCTTTTGAGAATCTATTTTTGAATATGGATTTAGAAAATAAAATGCTATTTTTAATTTTTAATTTTTATTTTTTGACAATTTACATTAATTATAAAATATTATTTTAATAATAAATTTGTTATTGATGTTAACATACAATTTTAAATGAATTTGATAATTGGGATATTTTGTTAAAAAACCCTTATCTCGGTATTTATGATATGCATTTAATAAACATATAAAAAGAAAAAATATAATTCTTAATAAATTTTAAAAAATTTAACAAACAGTTTAATAGAAATCTTTCAATACTTTTCAATTTTATCTTAATCATTCTATATCTTGATCCAAAAATGATTTCAATCTTATCTTGATATTCTCTCGTTCATTTTAATAAACACTATCTTAATGAATTATCTCTTTGTGGTGGGTAGTGGGGATAGACTATTGAATCAAATTACATTAATTTTTTAACTGTTGTTATTTTTATTTATCATTCTTAGCGCAATTCAACCCCAGCAAGTAGTAGTGGAGTCTTGGTTGGAGTTGGTCATTAGATCACAATTTATTTATCAAAAATCCCTTGTGAGAGAAAAATTGAGAGGTAGAAAATTACAGAAAAACACTAAAAGTGTTGTTGTGTGTGGGGTTGTACCAAGAATAGCGTGCGACATCAGAGAGTAACACCGTTGTGCTGTCAAAGCCGAACAACTGTTGCGACCCACTCATGAAGAAGGAGGATCGCTAGGCGCTGTGACCGTTAAAGAGAGGTTCACTGTTGGAACTTGGAAGATGATTACCAGCCAGCTATCCGTTGTTACCATAGATGAAGAAGAAGAAGGTCATGGTTCCTTGCCTTCTGTGTTGTCACTTGTGACTGATTGCTGGAGAAGGCCCAGAGGAGAGAAAGCTACTGTGTTTCCGTAGTCGGGCAGTGTCGTGAGACCCACTAAAGATCGTTGTTGCTTGCTGCCTTAAAGCAAAAAAGGGTTCTGCTACTTCTGTCGCAGGGATTATCGTTGTTGTGAGAGAAGATTGTAGTAGAAAGGAGGATGCAAACATCCGTTGAAGAGTTGTTAAAGATATTTGTCGGAGAGCTTGATGAATGGATGCCTTGGTTGGAGGTTGATACTCTGCATGTTTGGGAATGTGTGTCCCAAACTTGTTTGGACTTGCATTGTTTTTGACATGCGATTTGTGTTCCGGATTCAATTGTGGATATGCATGGAATTTGAGTCGGAGTAATCGTTGGGATAACTCATATTCTAGTTGATTAGGATTGTTATCTTATAAAATTATAAGATTAATTTGACGGAAGAAATATCTCTTACGTAATTTTTATCAAACGATGATTTTAGTTAAGGAATAATTATAGATTATGATTATGATTTGATGCTTATAAATAGGCAACATTGATTTGTGTTTGATGAATTACTCTTAATAAATTGAGGAGTGATAGATCTAGATTTTTGTGATTATATGTCTCGTTATTCTAACTTTAATAATTCTAATTTTGGTATGTGATTTAACCAATTATCCGAAACTGTGAGGTTAATTTATTTTAACTAATGAATTATCCCCTGAGATAGTAAACATAGATGATTCAACTACATTAAGCTTTTAAGTATCATTATTTTCTTATTTAATTTTTATTTATCGTTCATCCTAAGAAAAGTAATTTCAATTTTGGACGCAGAAGGTGCAGTGAATAAAGAGTCTAATACTTCCTCTTCTAGCATGGTGGGAACTGATGATCTGCTGATTGTTGGACCGGGCGTTCTAGGGCGTTTAGTGGCTGAAAAATGGCAGCAGGTGTAGTTCAGGTTCTTGAACTATCTGAATAAAGTTTATCTCCCACTTGAATGGAAATGCGATACATTCCCCTGAGAATATAAATGTAAATGTAAATGTAAATGGGACCCGTTGACCCATTTATATAATTTTTTTAATGAATTTTTTTTAAAAAAAAACTTGCAATTATATTCTCGTTTTTACTCTTGTTTTAGCGTTAACTGAGGCAGGTGAATGGGAGGAAACGGCCAAATCCACACTGAAATCATAGCTCCAAGTTTGAATGTATCATTTCATTATCTGATACAGAATTTTCAAAAAGGATTCCCCCCTTTCTCTCGTCCGTTCAGCATGTGCACGTGCATGTGTTCCATTTCCCTGTCATTCTATTAGGGAGAAAATAATCGAACTTTAAGGTGGTTGTTGTGGGCAGGATCACCCAGGGTGCCAGATTTTTGGGCTGACTGTGACTATGGATCACCACGATGAGTTGATCAAAATGGGAATCAACCCATCACTGAAAGGCACAACAGCAACCCATAAGTTCCCAAATGTGATCTTTTGTGCCCCCCCATCCCGTACGCCAGACTATCCCGGTGATGTCAGGTATGCATGAGGATCAATCCAATCTCAAACTTCACAAATCACAATTTGAGTTGGCTGTATGATATCTAATGTTAAAATTTTTAATTTGCTTGACTTGACATGGCTTTAGCGACGCTAATGATTCAATCACGACAAAAAAAATAAGGCCTTGACATGGTTTGATTTCACCTGTTTCGATTTTATATGCAGTGGCCCAATTGCCTTCTGTTTGCATCACATTTATTCGACCCGAAATTATCAAGTCTTTTTAATTCTAGCAAATTAAAGGCATTTGATTTATTCGACCCAATTGCTGGTTGGAATGTAAAAAAACCAGGGAAGCTGCATCGCGGTGGAGCGGGGATGGTTGTTTCCTATTTACTTCAAGCTCTGCACCATACGATTGCTTTGACAATGAACCCTGTGATGAGGTATATATATTAAACCTCATATCATCTGACGATCCAAAAGTCCTGAGTCTGAGTCGAGTTGCTCTTAGTTTGGATAACAATCGATCTATTCTGTGTCTAGTTGGCGAGAAATCTTGTTTCTGAGAATGGTTGTAGGATTAACGATCTGCCAAGCCTTTGGATATTAAATGCATTCTCTTGCAACTAAAATTTCGACTTCTTCTGCATCACCATACACAGGACAGTCCAGTAGTAGCCATCGGGAGAAGCCCTAGAACAGACGTCCTCTTAAAAGCCGGAAAAGCAGTGCTAGAGTATGGCGGATGTGTCGTAAGACTAGCAGGGCTTTACATATCCTTTGTGAAACAAACGTGTCCCTTAAACTGTAGGGTAGGTGAATTTTGGGGATTCATTGTAAAGCATGTCCCTTAACTGTCAATACAATGCAAACAGAGGAGCACATATGTATTGGTTCGAGAAAGGGATCGTCGATGCTCGTCCAGATCACATTCTCAATCTTATACACTACGAGGTCGGGTATTTTGTCTTGGTTTATTTTCTACTCTTTCATGAATTTCTGCCATTACAATTCTGTTCCTAAGTGGTAATCTGTGCAATCTGCCTTTCTTGTGTGGTCTCAACGAAAGGATGCAGCTTCGCTTTCAGTAACAATCCTGAAGAAGAAACTTAGAAACAAGATTTTCCTGGGCACTGACAATCATCCTGTGTCCAGGTTTCTTTCCTCCTTGTTTCCCTTGATGTTCTTATTTGAATGCATGTTGGACCTTACATAAACTTTGCAACGCAACTGGTACAAATATGGAGTTATTTCAAATGTATGCCATTTTTAATCAATCTGATAAAAGGATAAATGAATTGCATTTTCAGGCAGGATGTAATGGACCTAGTCAGCAAGAGTGGAAAATTTAGCAAGAAGTTCCAGGGTTTTACAGGTTAGATCCTAAAAGTTAAACAAGTGTGTAGGTATACGAATATTTTCCAGTTATTGACATCACACCTACTATAATTTGTATCATATTTAAGAATTTTTCGTTAAATTTTTCTTATATAATTTTTTTTAATGTGAGTTATTCCGACCTTATTCAAACAATTCACTTCACATTCCTTTTATTTTAATAATCAAATATTTATCTTAACATTATCATCTTTATTATGGTCATATTTTATAAATGATGCTTTACCATTTTAGAAAATTTTTCTTTGTTAACTTTTAACAAAACGTTTCTATTTTGCAGGCGCTAGTGGTCCTTTGGGTAAGAAACTAAATAATGCAAAAACTCGGAAGGAATTAGGATGGGAGCCCAAGTACCAAAGCTTTGCTCAGTTTCTGGGAGTATCTGAATAAATGCTGCTTCAATCTAGTTGGGGAAGAAGCAAAGGAAATATTTGGTTGGCTCAATGGATTGCTAGAAGATGAAGCGCTCTGCTCACATGAAATTCATCGCATTGATTGATCCTTAACTTTTATGTGTATGGTTGTGATAAAGGTGAAGTTCCATTCCCGTTCTTTTTAAGCGGATTGGTAAGCCACGTGTGGCAACCGCAGACTATCATTTGGCCCTGCTAGATGGTAACACGTGGCACCATTCTCCCTGCCTTGATTGCGTCCGATTATCCTCTGCCCGATATCTCACCCTGCCTCTAATCAATTCTGTTGGAATAATCAATCGTGATGCACGATTGAATCTCATCCCTTTGTGCATACTTTATGAGGAGCAATCTCACTCTTCGATCGTAGCATTTATTTGTTTTTCGGGATGTGAATCAGTAGACGAAAAGATGAGAGCAAAAAGGTGGATTAGGGTTTCATTGTGCGCTTGTCTCTTGGCCGAGGGTTCCCTCTTTGTGAGGGTTCTGTGTAATTCTTTTCGTCTCCATTTTTATCCTCTATATATGTTTTGTTTATTTTCTTTGTTCACTAGGTTGATAGGTTTACCTGTGATCTTAGTTTTGTGGTCATTGGGTCTATTTTTTGGTTCGCAAGCTAGTAATGTACAGAGAACCTTGTATGATGTTGTGAATCGGTGTAGTTCTTTCTTTCATAGTGCAGTGAGCTTTTCTCGCCTGAAGTCAACGTGGACGTAGCCTATTTTGGGTGAACCACGGTAAAAATCTACGCCTCCTTTGCGTTATTTATTTTTCTTATTGTTTATGTTTTTGTTTCGCGTATCTCTTATACGTTTGTCATGATTGAGTTAGGAGTTTCAATCCTTTCAGTTCTATCAGAAGTTTATGTTTTTTGGGATTTGTGTTTGTAAGACTTTATTGTGCGTCTTACTCGCCCAACAGGTTGCATGAATCGATGTTATTCAAATGGATTTTCATTAGGAAAAATTATCAATTTTTTTTTTTGAATTTTATCTATCTGATATATCTATTATATAATAAATTTTAATTTTTATCAAATATTCTAAATCTGTTGGTAATTTACCCTTTTCATTATCATCTTACTTTTAAGTGGTGAGATTCATTTGATATTCCAATTTATTTATGATGAAAAAGTCAATTTTTAAGCTGTTGGCTGCTTAATTAATGTGACAATTTTTTTTTTTATACGAGTTAAGGCTAGTTGGCATGAGAATTGTATTCAGCTATCGTTGTAGCAATAATGTTTTAAACGAAGAATTAGATTTTTTTATCGAATATTATTTTAGATATATACGTTGTATAATATATATATTGTAAAAATATAATAATTTCACCTAGTTAGATTAAGATTTGATACATTGCTTATTTTACAAAAAAAAAATACACAAATATAATAAATTTGGTTTAGACAAAAATGATAATTATAATAGAAAATAAAATATAAAATTAAATAAAATAATTTAAAAAATCGGTAAAAAAATTTGTATTAGATAACAAAATATATATAGACAGAAAGAAATTTAAATTTTTAAAAAATATATTAAATGACATTAATTATCATATAAGGAATATATGTGTCATTTAAACTTATTTGTAAAATATTAAATAAATTTATTTATAGAAGATAAATAAATTTATCAATAAAAAAAATTTCAGAGAAAATTAGATAAGTTTAACAAACACATTAAAAAAGATAAATATCTAAAATACTTCTCAACATTTTTTACCCTATATCTTAATTAAAAAATACTATTTAAATAAATAATTTAAGATCAAGCAACAATATAACAATATAATATTTATGATTTCAAATCAATATAATAAGTTTTCAAGCATATAAATTATTATTATAGCATAAAGACACGGCATTCGAAGTTCTTAAACACAGTGATTAGTGAAGCCTAGGGGTGTGCAATCGGCTATAACTGAACCAAACGGCCCGAAAATTACGAACCGAACCGAGCAGCATATAATAACCGAACCGAACCGAACCGACTAACCCTACTAACCGAACTAACCGAACCCGAACAAACCGAAACCCAAATCGTAGTAACCGAACCAACCTAGAATACAAGAGACCGAACATCTGTTACTGCCGGCCACCTGGCCGGCCGGTGATTCCAATGATCGGAACCGATCATTGGATTCCCCCAACCATGGTGATTCATATATCAAAAAATGACTTTGATCGGACGGTTGGTTTTTTGTAGATCTAAAAATTAATTTCATAGTTAACATTTAACAAACTCAAACAAGTTTCTGGAAAAATAGAAGTAGCCAAAAACTTACCGAAGGGCGAGATAAGTGGTGGAAATCGGATGAGAAAGAGATGCACTCGTCGTAGGCGTTGAAGTCGATGTTGCTGTGTGACTCTGTCAGAGGTCCAAGTCGGCGTAGAGAGGAAGCATCGCGTCGGCGTAGAGAGGAAGCATCGCATCGGAGGGGGCGATGGTGCCGCCGTGCAGGAGAGTCGGAGACGATGGGGGCGAGCAAACGGAAGGACCAAGGATCGGTTCTGTCCTTCCGCCTTCTGGGTCTACTCTTCTCTCCGATCTACGAAGTATGAAGCCTCGAACAGCAAGAGCCTTCGTCTTCGTCTTCATCTTCTTCATCGGCGACGGCAATGGCGACGTCTTCTCCAGCGACCAGATCTGGGATGAAATGAAGTGGTGAGAGAGAGGGAGAGGAAGAGAAGAGAGAGAGTGAAGAAGACAAAATGAAATGGCAGTGACTGAGGCATGGGGTGCTGCGCCCGCGTGGGGGGAGGGAGAGGGTCACAGTTCGGTGTGGCGCGGGGGGTGGGGGGTGGGTTTGGTTTATTACACGGTTCGGTTCGGTTTTAGGCTATTTTTATCAAAATAACCGAACCGAACCGAAGAACCGATTTTTTTTAAAATAAATAACTGAAACCGAACCGCATATTATGGCTAACCGAACCGAACCAACCAGTTCGGTCGGTTCGGTTCGGTTAAATCAGTTTATCCGATTTTTCACACCCCTAGTAAAGCCCTACCTTATAGTTTCTTTCTTCTCGGCCAGACCAGACCCAGAATAATAATAATTGTATAAAACAATAACAAATAAAAAAAAAAGAAAAGTGCCCGTAGACCAAGACCAAGACCTGGTCTCTGGTCTCAAACTCAAGAGATTAGAAAGACCTTTCCAAAATGCTAATGACTCGTGAAGTGTGAATGAATACCGTATACTCGGTTTGAGATTGTGTATAATTTTATAATTTATATCATTTCTAAAGCTTTTTTATCAAATTGTTTAGTCTTTTTTTACTCAAAATTCTTCGATCTACTTTTCTTGTAGAAATTTCTACAAATTTTGTGAACAAAATCTCTTAATCATGTTTTAGATATTGTATCAAGTTACTCTAACTTTGTTATTATCAATATTTTTAAAAATTAGATCGGACAACAAACCGGTCTATTAACTAGGTCACGAGTTAATTACTTCGACCGGATGAATCGAAGTGGATAGAGCAACGATAAGGTATGACGAGGAGAGGAAGAGTGTGGCGGCAAGGTGCAACAGCAAGAGAAAGAGTGCGATGAAGCGCGACAACGAGGTGCAGACATGCAATAACAATGGAACTAAGAAGAAAAAGATTCAGATAAACTGTTGCGAAAGGCCAAAGTGACAAAACAAATGATGAAAGGTAAAGTGAACCCTAGCTAGGCCAAGTACCAACCAAAGCAATTAAAAAATCAAAGTTAACCCAATTCTCAATTATGATCCAGTTCATCGGGCTTACCCCAATTTTGACCAATTTAAATAAAGGTCAACAATATACATATAACTGAATCAGATGACAGACTGGTTCCGATTTAATCAGTCAAATTGGTCAGTTCGATCCGATTTTTAAAACATTAGTTATTATGAGTGATATGCCCTGCAAACATGGAGAATCACAAGGCCTAAAAAAGTTGTGAGACATGGACATGAAGCCCAAAGGCCCAACGGGTTGTAGGAGATCAAGGAAATAAGCTGAAAGAGCAAGAGGTCGAGCCGAGACCAAGTGGGGAGGGCCCACTCGATTATGCCGAGTGGGTACAACACTATTTTAGTTTTTTGGGCATAACTTTCTCATATAAGCTCCGATTTAGGTGATTCAAATTCCTATGGAAAGATAAGATAATTATCTACAACTTTTATGTTTTGAATTTTAAGAGATTCGAGTTGAATCATGGTGTAAATTGGGCCTGAAGTAGATGCACCTGCATTATTAAGGATCAGAGACAAGTATTAAAGGAAGATAGATCCGAACCAAGACAAAGGGCAAAAGAAGGCATAACCGAGTGGCCCCCCACTCGGTCGAGCAAAAGAAGGCATGACCGAGTGGCCCCTCACTCGGTCATGGGGAGACCAATTTCCCCACTTTTCATGACCCACTCGGTTATGTCGAGTGAGTACGATACTGTTTTAGTTTTTCGGCCATAACTTTCTCATACGATATCCGATTGAGCTGATTCAAAGTCCTATGGAAATATAAGAGAATTATCTACAACTTTTATGTTTTGAGTTTTGAGATATTCAAGCTAAATCAAGGTGTAAATCTGGCATGAATTTGAAGTACAGAAATCACTCAAAATCGAGCCAAGGAAAAGAGCAAAAGAAGGCATGATCGGGTGGACCCCCACCCGATCATGAACGAGTGGCCCCCTATTCGGTCATAACCGAGTGACCCCTCACTCGGTCATGATCGAGTGGGCTTGGGCCAATCTCTCTCCTTTTCCCTCTCAGATGGGCCGCGAAATCATCGAAATGGGTCGTCAGATTCTCGCACGTCTTCTCTCTCTCCTCTACTATAAATATGAGACCATGCCTTCATCACAAGGTACGCAATTTTGAGTAATTGAAGTACAATATTCTCATTTTCTCTCGAGATCTGACTTAAGCATCGGAAGGTTTGCGCGGGGACCCCTACTCGCGCCCTAACAGTGCTCTCGTTTTGTAGGCCACTCGTCATTCTTAAGGCCACTCGTCGTCCTCAGGTCACTCGGTCACCAAGGCCACTCGTCGTCCTCAGGTCACTCGGTCACCAAGGCCACTCGTCACCCTCAGGTCACTTGGTCATCTTAGGCCACCAGATCATTTTAGACCACCAGATCATTTTGAGGCCACCAGATCATCAGACCTATCAGACCATCAGCTCTGTAAGACCATCAGATCTGAACCTCTACCTGGTCCAGTTACTCGTCAAGGTTCTCATCAATAAAGGCACAACTCTCAAGACTCTTGCGTCTGTCTACAATAAAAAAAAAATAGATTGTTGTATTTTGGCAACAACAATGAGTAATTTTATTTTTTATTTTATGACACATTCATTTTAAGATATTCATCTTTGTTAAGTTGACATTTTATACACACACACACATATATATATATATATATATTAATGCTTTTAACAAAATTGACACCTTAACCAACCTATACTACCCCTCTCCCATTTAGCGCATTCAAAATTTGGAAGAAAGTGAGATGAATTAGTAGTATTCCATCTACTTTTCTAAGAACTTCAACAACTATGGCGGTGGCGGTGTGGAATCAAATAAAAATCAACGCAAGATAGATGAACCAATAATTTTGATGCAGAATCTCAGGTCCGAATAATGGAAAATTACTTCAATAATGATGGTGGAAATAAATCAAAGGAAGATGCCCAACTACTGCAAGAAACCAAACAATTAAGTCAACTAGACTCTTAAACAAGACATACCCAATTAACCCAAAACCAATCACTGCTTGGCGAAAACAACCCACAACCCAAATCTCCTTAATAATTTACATCTCTCTATATATCACCATCATCATCCTGAGTTTGCAGAGAAAACAGAGACATTAGAGCTTTGGCCATGGGGAAGATGTGTTGCTCCTCAGAAGATGAAGATGATGGTTTTGATGTGAAGGGCATCATCTTGCTGATTGTTCTAGCTCTTGTCATCCTAATGCTCTGCACTTCACCCACTCCCAGGTACCGGAAACTCTACATCTACAGGTGCCATTAACCGGAGCCGGAGCTGTCGCCGCTGCAACAAGTGTGCTCCTTCCTATCTTTTTCATCTCTGCACTGCATGGTTTGGCAATATTACCTATTTACTTCTGGGGGAATGATTTTTGTTTGAAAGTTTTATGTAGATTATTAATTATTATGTAGTTATTATTGTTATTGTGATCGAAAGGTTATGGGGTTTTAGTATTGAGACCTCTCTTTTCCCAAAATAATGACTAGTGTGTGTGTACAAAGACGAACCCTACAATGCAAGGAGCCAAATATACTTGGATGCCCATTTTTTATGTAGTTATGG
The DNA here is from genome assembly GCA_036245055.1 of Diospyros kaki. NCBI lineage: Eukaryota > Viridiplantae > Streptophyta > Magnoliopsida > Ericales > Ebenaceae > Diospyros > Diospyros kaki. The sequence continues at coordinate 6,703,033 of BSEG01000013.1, forward strand.
TTATACAAGTACAATTTTCGTAAGGTTTCTGCATATAAATGTATGGTTAATTACTTGTGGTTATTTTATTTTTAAACAATCCATTTAGTGTTTTGGCTCAAAATTTTAAGATTACAATCGAACCATTGACTAATTCCTAATTCGAAGATTCACATATTATGACTAGCTCTTCTTGAACAACTCAGCTGATCTTCTTCGTTTTTTTTTTTTTTGACCTTCTTGTGAGCTTTTTATATGATGGCAATAGTAATGTTGCTCATTTGTGATTGAAGATTAAGAGCATCTCTAATGTTAACACCAAATTTGAAACTCTGTTAGTGTCAATAAGTGGTTTACTCCAAATTTTTTAATATCAAATTTGTCTTATCTTCATCGTTCTCAACACTAAATTGGTGGAAAAGGTATTTTTAAAGAATATTTTATAAATAATTATTTAATTAATATTAATTAATTTATTTAACTTTGTATTATATTATTAAAAATAATTAATCACATTTTATAAAAAAATTAATAATTAATCTCATAATTTTTTTTACAAAATATGTTATTCTAATTAATTTTCTAACTAATTTTTTAATTAATTATTTTCACCTAACTTTTATCAAACTAATAAACATCCACCTAATTATTTATCCATCTCATTTTTTCAACTAATATTTTAAATCTGTTAATGTTCAATTTTAGCTAACTGTTATCTGTTTTGGGCTGCAATTAGTGGGTCCAAAATGTCAAGAGGAAGAAACAGGTAGAAAACAACTCAAATATTTTTTTCGTGGTTCGGCTAGAACAATACTTACTCCACGACCGCACCTTCAATATTCTTCTAGAGAGGCGGTGTTTTCAATTATTCCTTCTGTCCCCTTATGACATTTCTGGCCCTTATTTATAACGAGAGACCTTTACAATTTGTCCAAGATATAAAAATACTGAGATGATATAATAGGGGACAAATAATCATTATTGTCTGCATAAAATTGAGAGTGGAATCTGCATTATGAGGAGTATGGCTCGCCTCAGATAAAGTAAGTGGGCCCTTGCTTCTGACTGCCCAGCAGTGTTGTTGCCTACACGAGATAGGAAGTTTTAGACCACTAAGCTGAATGGTCAAACCAAAGAAGTGGAGGGCTTTGTTAAGAGCCTGTTAAATTGATCGTTGGGAGTCTGCTAAAAGCTTGTTCATTTTCACGACTTGAGCTCGAATTTGGACAAGATATATGGGTTTGTCTTGGTGAGCCCGTTATAACCTCCTCAACCTTAAGTGATTGAGTCGTCTTGCCAAACTGGACCTAGTCCATAAAAAGTAGTGCGGAAAACACGTATAACAAAATCAAACAAACTATTTTTTCCCATAAATATTTTTCTCACTTAATATTTCAACTAATTTTCTCACCTGCTTTTATCAACATATTTTTTCCCACTTATTTCAAAACTAATTTTGTTACATAACACAACCTAACTTTTAAGCCTTCTTGTTATTGTTTTATTTTAAACTTTTTTTCTATTTTCATCATGTATTTTTAATTTAAGTTAATAGAAATGTTATTATTTTTTATTAAATTATTAAATTTTTGCATTAAGAATATTTTCTCTCTCAAGTAATTATTGAAATAAAAAACTTTCATATACATAAACAAAGTTAGTTCATTTTATATTAACATGGTATTTATAAAATATATTAAATATTTAAAAAATATTAAAATATATTCAATATTATACTCATTTTATCGATCTTAATAAAATATTTTTATCGGTATATATTTTTTCTAACAATTTAATTTATATTTCTAATATTAATCAAAATATACAAATATAAAAAAAATAATAAAGGATATAAAGGAAATAATTTGTTTTGAAGCTATAGTAAGAGGGGCAAAATTGAAAATAAAATTTAAAAAAAAATTAGTGTTGGTGAATAGTATAATACCAAATTTAGTAATCAGAGTTTATGCCCAACATTAAATTGGTGTATTTATTGGAGAGTATTTTAACATCAAAATGGCTAGACACGAATTTGGCGTCCAACAATGTTTTACACCAAATTCTTCAACACTAAATTGGGTTTGTCTCCATGTACTAACACCAAATTGGTGTAAAGAGAACCTTTAATAAATATTCTATAAATAAATATTAATTTATTTATTTAACTTAACATAATATTATTAAAAATAATTATCACATTTTATAAAAAAATTAAAAATTACTCTCATAATTTTTTTAATTTTTTACAAAATATGTTATTCTAATTAATTTTCTTACTAATTTTTTAATTAATTATTTTCACCTAACTTTTATCAAACTAATTGTTTATCCACCTCATTTTTTCAACTAATATTTTAAATCAAACAAACTATTTTTCCCATAAATATTTTTTTCACTTAATATTTTAACTAATTTTCTCATCTTCTTTTATCCGCATATTTTTTTTCCACTTATTTCACAACTAACTTTGTTACATAACACTATCTAACTTTTATCCAATGTATGATAACCTACCTTTCATTAATTTTTTTTTTTTCTATTGTAAAAGACAACACACTACCATTTATTTCATCATCAAATTCATTTGGCCAATATTTTAGTAATTATGAAGGAAATGAAGATAATCTTCCAAATTTTTAATGGTAGTTTAGAATTAAGAATAAAAAATATTTTATTTTTAAACCATATTATTTTTTTATTTTAAACTTTTTTTTCTATTTTCTTCATGTATTTTTAATTTAAGTTAATAGAAATGTTATTATTTTTTATTATATTATTAAGTTTTTATATTAAAAATATTTTCTTTCTATCAAATAATTATTGAAATAAAAAAATTTCATATACATAAACAAACTTACTTCATTTTATATTTGGTATTTATAAAAATATATTAAATATTTTAAAATATATTCAATATTATACTCATTTTATAAATCTTAATAAATTATTTCTATCGGTATATATTTTTTATAATAATTTAATTTATATTTTTAATTATTAATCAAAATATAGAAATATAATAAAGTGATAAAAGATATAAATGAAATAAGTTATTTTGAAGTTATACAAAAAGGGGCAAAATTGAAAATAAAAAAAAAAAATTAGTGTTGAGTGAATAGTATAACACCACCAAATTTGGTGATTAAAAATTGTGCCCAACACCAAAATGGTGTATTCCTTAAAGAGCAATTTAGCACCAAATTAGTGTTGGTACTGAATTTGGTGCTCCATTAGAGTTGCTCTAAGACTCTGGAAATAACCTATATGTAAAAGAAGGATAAGACTGTATACAAAAAATGAACCTCCTCCTCCGACCTGTGAAGAGAGGCCCTTTATTCCACTTCCTAGAACTAGTCATGAAAGACAAGTTATCAAACTTGCCCAAGATGTAGGTTTCCTAATTAAACCAAAAACCACTGTCAATAACAAAACCTATACCTGTTTCAATCGCATTACCAAACAACCAACATTTCTACAGGAAAATAGGATGGCACTTAAAACTTTTGAGGAGATACTAAATTGGATGAAAAAGGTAAATCTGTTCGATAGTTGGTATGTACAGATGCAAATGGACCATACAAACACATGCACACTTATATAAATATATTATATATAGACACCAATGTACAAAAGCCAAACCCAGCCAAGGAGGTTATCAGCCACACTAGTCTTGTCAAACAGACAACGACCTCTTTAGGTTGGAGTTTGTGAGGTTTGGCATGACCAAAGAGTGCGTGTGGGTTTAGCAACGGAAATCTGCACGCGACGCACCTCGTAAATCGCACCCCGGCGAAGCACTCCTAGAACTTCCTCTTCTTTAGCCATGGCAAAATCTTCCAACGAGATGTTACGGGAATGAGTCTCGTCCTGCAAGCGGAAGCCATAAGACCACCGCCCTAACTTCCACCATTGAACACGCACTTTCCGTCCTTCAATCTTGCAGCTATTGAGCGCTTCGGTAAGGCATTTGGCCTGCAAGGAAAAACATATATGTTTTAACATTCTCTTAACAGCTCAAATGCAGGGTTGTTGCTTGTCCACAGAAAGCAAAAGTGGAAGGCACATACCAATATTATCCACGCTTCCTCACAGCTAATGCACCCAAAAGTGAATGCATTGGTAGCAAAAGTGCAAACCCAACCCCCAAAAAATATAAAATCCTTCCCTAGTGGTAGTCATACGATCATCAATATCAAAAGTTCTGTATACCATTGAACTCTATAGATTGTGAGAAGTTTTCTAATCAATTCTTATACAAGGATAAGGAAAGCAGGCTCCCACACACTTGACAATAAGTGTAAGCAAGAAAAGCACCAGGAATTGTTTCTGTTTTTCGTTTGTTTGTTTTGGTGGTTTCCATAATCATGATCCACTTTGCCACCCTTTGTTTGACTATTCAGAGTAGGGGCACAGCTGAGCCCAAAAGACCACTGCTCCAGAGCACCATACTTCAATTGGTTAGGTCATATTTCAAACTAGTTTCTGAAATTCTTGACTCAACAAAAACTAGGTGAGGACAAGCTAATTCTCAAGTTTAAGCAACCTGTCCATACATGTATCAAAACATCTATATCCATATCTCACTGCAAATAAAAACTTTGCGTGATAACCATGCCCGTTTCCGATCTTTACTACAAATAGTAGCCCTGGTGGGGTAGGAAATTAATACAGATGCACCTAAGTCATAAGCTTGTGTCCCTAACTGCACATGCAAATTTTGCACTTATCTCAAAATTCATTAAAAAATGTTGTCACACCTTTCAAGGGAAGAAAACTGAAATTGTCCCTCTGCCTCGAACACAACAAATTGTGAAATTTCACCGATTTAAGGGGTACTCATCAGTACGATGAGCCTTCCCAGTCTGTTAATCCATCACTTATCCAACCCCCTAGAACGGTATGCATATCCCACTATACAATTCACAGTTCTGAAACTAAAAGAAAGTTGAGATCCTATTCAATTGCTTTCATTTAACAAAGCCTTATAGTTACTAGACCATGGTCTATGGAAGAAAATAGAAGAGAATAGTGATGGAGAACAGTATATACTGATAGGAGTACTCAGCAGAACTTCAAGCCAATTAATGCAGCAATGCATCCAACCTAAAAAGAACAAGAAAATCAGGCAGGTTACAGCTGTAATTACCGGAACTTCAAGCCAACTAATGCAGTAGTGCAATCCAACCAAATTAAGAAGCACATCGAGATTTGGTTTGAGAAGGAACATCTGCACGTCCTTGAATCCAAACTGCATCGACCAAAGGATTTCAATTGCTGCTAGGTAGTGCCCGACCTCAATTGATTCAGTGGGGGAACATTGTTTAACAAAATTGACCACAATTGTTGATCTAGCAGCCATCTCATTGTGCTTGCTGATGTACAACCCCTTCCATCCCTATAGTTTTATACAAACAGAATCATTAATTTTCACTCACAACAATGTGGGGACATTACATCAAGTTGGGACATGAAGGGACTGCTTTCACACAATTTTCATATCCATAAAATTTGAAATCCAATTACCTTTACTGGAAATGGACAAACACATACATGAAAAGCCTATTTGGCTGCAATTCATATCACTTAATTGAATCTTGCAAAATGAGTTATTGTACTCTTACACATAACAAATTAACTTATACTCTTATGGGGAAGAAAAAAAAAAGTAAACTTTGTTGAATTCTCAGTTGTTCTATTTGGCAATATGGAAGCCAATTAATGAGTCAATTATTGATTTATTATCCTATCACTTCAGTTGGTTACATAATAAGTGACAGAGATAACTGGTCCTAACTGATTGCGATGGGAAAAGTAAAAAGAGAACAGGTACTTTGTTATGGTTTTGCCTGAGTTTTAGCTTTGGAGACTTAGTGCAGTGAAGGAGAGGAAAGGCTGTGAGTAGAATAGCTTTTGTAATCTCATAAGTCAGGATTGTACTCGTGGGTGTGAGAAGAGAGGGACTCTTATGTACTGATTTCCTGTTCTAGTGGATTGCTCTCTGGATTGGGGTAAGCTGGATGTAGCCTGAACTAGGATATACCGTGTGTTTTTTGTGTGGTTTGATCTTTCTTAACTCATCTTTTCAATTCTGTCTTTTACATTTTCTGTTGTGTATGTATTTGGTGATTGCTTGTGTGAGTTTTGGCGATTGTAATTAGACTATCAGTGCTCCTAGTTTAACATACTTAAATGAAATGGAACAATTTGGTCCTTCATTCTTCTTCAAGAAACTTTTCAATATATTATTTTCCTTTGGATTAACTTAGGAATCGGAATATTTTTCCCAGGCAAACCTGGGTTCACTGTTTTGTCATATTTTCAGGCATCTACATCATGGAACAACAGTTACAGCCAGAAGAGTCCTGCCTACTAGGAGGACTTCACATCGACCTCAAAAAATTGTAACATCTACAATCAAAGGCCTCAAACCATTTAAACTTCATGACTGAGATCATCCAAATTGCCAATTTCATGTTGCCTTAACCATTTCATCCCATTACAAAGGCAAGAGTCAGAAACAAAATCAGAGCAACAAACTCAACCAAACCAAATCACAGCACAAACTTTAAGCTTTTCTTCGTTCTTTTTTCCCCAAACTAAAGCCAAACACGAAAACAGAGAGAAATAATCAGGACCTTCAAGGAGTCAATCTGTGGGTGAAGCTCATGGGCTTTGATCTCAGAAGCCGAAGAATCTTTGAGAGCAGGCCATCTGTCTTTGCAAAGAAACGCCCACACAGAATCAGACCCACAAAGCTCGCGCCAAAACCGCGAGCAACTGCCCAACGAACACACATCGAGTACCTTGAACAATCAAATCGTTCCACGAGAATAGAATTATTATCAAATTCAAATAACAAAAACAAAATTACATGAATTTTCATATCCACAAATGAAATGTTCGCGTACCGGAAGTGATGAGACGATTTTCAGGGCAATATCTTCCGGCAGGGAGGCTTCTATGTGCTTGGAGCTGGACGCCTTCATTCTTTTCTTTGTTTTGTTTAGTTTTTCCTTTGGCAAAGGTTCGCGAGCATTCCGCTATTTGGGCTCTGCATTTTCTCGGGGAAGAAAGTCGCCGGGAAAGGGAGAGAAAATTGGGGGAAACTGTGAATTAACGTCGAACGTCGTGGAACGACGTCGTTCTGTAAGGATCGGAATCAAATTAAAGAAGTCTCCCCCTAATCCTATCACTTCCGCTGGGAATAATAAATGATAATTTTATTGCTATTTTTATAATTATTAAAGTGAGATAAGATGAGACTACAAAATATTAATATAGAATAATATTTATAATAATTATAAAAGCAGTTACTGCTACCACCAAATCACGACACCCTTACATCTTATTTCTCTACATTATTTATAATTATAATATTTTGCCAATGTTTTGTTTATAATTGATCCTAAATTTAGATTAAAAAAATGATAATTGTATTTCTTAATCAACTATCAATATAAAATTCATATATTAATATGAATTAATTATAGGGTATATTATATTAATATTATAATTAATAAATGTAAAAAAAAGAAAAAAAACAAACTTTAATTTAATTAATTCGAGCAAATTCTTATCTACTTGGAGGGCGTTTGTTAATCAATATATGGGGCAGAAAAGTCAAAATATGGGATATATCCCGAATTTCTATCATTTTCAACGTGTTTGTTAAATTTATCTGACAATTCTTGAAAAAAGCATTAATAACCTCTTATCTTGATCTTTTAAGATATGTTTATCTCTCACTCCCCTTAAGATAAGCATATCTTGGTCTTTATAGATAAGAAAAAAAAAGACATTTGTATCCTCTAGTGCATTTTAAAAATTTTAACAAACAATTTGATAAAAATCTTGAAATAATTTCTAGTCTTATCTTAATCATTTCATATCTTGATTCAGAATACATTATAATTTTATTTTGATATCTCTTATTTTGTTCATATTGTGTTTCCATATTGTACTTGTTAGTTTCACCATGTCAACTAAGTTATGGAACACAACTATATCAATTATCTTCATTCACCACCATCTCATGAAATTTCTCCATGTGAAGATGGTGTTCAAATTTCATTTCATCATTACTCCGCCAGGGGATATTATCCACTGCCGGTCCCAACCCCGGATAAAGGAAGAAGGTTGCGTTAGGTAGCCGACAGCCAACGTAAAACTTAGTCGGATCTAAATATGAATTCTAGACAAATTATCTGTTGGGATGTAATCCATATAGAAGTCTAAAATTCATGTAGTCAATCCCACATAATAAGATAATGACTGAATATGTTGTTGTATCTCTTATTTTGTTCATTTTAATAACGTCTCCTTGGATTACAAGAAAACTTGGTCAAAACGCAAAATGAGGGAACAGATGGTATCAGCTTCTGACTTCTCATTCATTCATGCTTATCCTCTTGGAATTCAAGAAAACTTATGGTCAACGTTCAACCGCATTAAATCTCTCTTTGCCAAAAAACAATCCATCTTTCTTTCTATTTTGAATCAATCTTCAAATTGCCATAATTGGCGACACAGTGCTTATTTTACATCAACATATATTATACACTACACATCAGAATATTAATACCCAAAAAGAAAAAGAAAAAATCAACTAAAAATTAAACACTGCACAATGAAACAACACTCTCTAGTTCCAATTCAGCACCAAACAACTAATTAGTTAAGGTTTTGGTTGTTTCCGGTGGCCGGAGACTTCAGTTGGGGATCTTCTTGGAGAGGGAGTAAGCGGAGAGGATGACAAGCAGCGCCAGAACAACGGAGGCGAAGAGGGAGACGGCGACGGATCCTCCGACATGCCGGCAGAACTTGTCGTAGATGCTGCAAATCTTGTTCCAGCCCACGTGAGAGTTCCCTTTCAGCCCGATGTAAGCCACTCCTCCGGCAGCTCCGGTCGCCGCAGCCACGATGCCCAGCATCAGCTGCACCACCACCACCACCAATAATATTAATAATAATATTGTATCAAATCTTAATTAATTCCATCGTCCCATGAAATCAAATCAAAAGTTAACATCCAAGAGCTTTACCACATCAAGGATCACGAAATGGGCCAGTATCTTTGCAGAGGCGCCAGGCTTGGAGAGTGCCAAGAAGGAAACCAGCCCAGTGATGATGCTGTAAAGCCCAGCAACTGATAGTGCAGCTACCAAATATCTGCATCGTAAATTCATAGTTAATTATACATTCAGCCAACTTCATTATAATTAAATTCGTTGCAATTATTGGCCAAGTTGCAAGAATAGTCCCTACTTTAATGAGCATCATTATCATTGGCCTCTTTAATAAAGCTATCTTACAAACTTTACTTATTTCTACTCCTTCATTAATCAAAAAGAAAAAAAAATCATTTTATTCCACTCTAGCCCTGCAAATTCATCAATTGTATGGCTCCAAAATTCATACTACTGTTTAAAATCTGGAATTTAACTACGTTTCACACGACATAAAACGTTAAGAAAATTTCCAAAGTGTTAATATGAGATTGAAAATTGAGTGGAAACAAGTACTCACATTAAGGCCGGAGAATAGTTGAATTTAGCAGCTCTGGGCAGCAAAGGGAAGGGAGCAACCGGCACACGGACCATCTCAGTTTGTTTGCTGGTGACCATCACCACCACGGCCACCACCGCCGCGGCGAATAGCAGTAGCCGGAGAGCCAGATCGGCCGCCACCAACCGGCTGTGGTAAGGGGCTTCCGCCGGCGGCAGAGACTTTTCCGATGAAGACATGGAGGAGACCAAAAATTTTGTCCGGACGAGAGAGTCGTGGGCGGGGGGGAGGGTATAAATAGAGAGATTTGGCCTTTCTGGGGGTGTGAAAGCAGCAGAGTCGAGGGATTTTTCTACGCGGAAAGGACGATGATTACAGACAAATTCGGAGATAAAATTTTTGTCCGAGTGTAGTGAGTGAATCGACAACATTGCTAGACCAAATTAAGTTGCTTGTGGACTCGGCTTGTGTCCATTTTGTTCCTGTTACCTGTGAACCTGTGATGAAATAGTAAACTAACGAGTGAGCGAGTGATTGGTTAAAAGTCTTTTCGTCAGTAGTTTTTGTTTACATCCTTGGGAAGTCTAATGAATTTTTGGACTTACATGATGTGCATCGGTCTCACTTGCAATTCAAACTTATCCCTCATACTTAACAACTAAAATGAATAATTTTTTATGTGAAAATGTTGTCTTGGGGGGGGGGGGGGGGGGAGGAAGTGTTTGGGCCAATTCATGACTGACTTGAACAGACTGTGACCGGCTGGAGGTGTCTTGAAATCTTAGCCGTTTTGTCACATTAATTATTAATTCAAGAGGGCTCTAAGTAGGCCTCAACACAGGCTGTTTTTGTGATTTTCTGTTTCCCTCTTTCAAACGTTTGATTGGGATAGAGATTTGCTTGGGCATGTTGACATGAACCGACATCGCATCCTCCAAAATCCTACGTACTCGAGAGAGTGACCCTTTTCTATATATGGTTACCATTACTACATGCATGGTGGCATGAATGCCACCCCATCACGATCTCATCACTCTCTTGAGTTAACTGTGCTAACACTTCACATGACCCAAATCCTCAAAGCATGTTAACAGAGTGATTTTCCTTTAAAGTATTGACATTAGTATCTTAAAAAAAATCAAGTTTATAATGACTTTCTATCGCCGCATCTTATAAGAAATATTTCATTTACTTACTTGTACCGTTTGGTTTGATTTAAAATAAATTATATTTTATTTAAATATCTATTCAATATGACAAATATAAGATCCACTGTACATTAATTAAGAATTATCTTAACTATTCTTAATTTTGACTTGACGAAAGAAAAATTTGGTTAAAGTCTTTCATAAAATTTGTGTTACGGCAATTAAGAAACATGTTTTTGTTTGCATGTGTGAGAGGGAGGGAGATAAGATCGGACCAAAATGTTTGGCCAAAATTGAAACTTATTTTTATTTGAATTTTACAAAAATAAAAGAAAAAATAAATTTATTTGTAGTCAAAATTAGCCTATGCTATATTATAGCATCTAAAATTATGAATATTACAGTTTATCAATCCTATTTAATTCTTATTTTTGGGAAATCAGTTTACGTTGGAAAGCAAGGGAAGGAAGAAAGCCATTGTGCAATCTTCGGGAAAAGTCAAGATTTCTTAAGTTAGAAGGAAAATCTGGTCATGTGTGAAAGCAATCGCTTATCCAACACAAATGTTACGTTATGTTATGTTCGTCAAAAGTCCACTTTTACTTTTATAATAATATATATAAAATATGGGTCCGAATTGCTTTCCCACCATACCAAAACATAAACATTTTCCTTGGAAAATGGGTGATTGGATCCCGAGAAAATAGGTGGGAAAACGTAACGACGTATTCCTTTGGCAACGGCAGCTGCCTAATGCGCGTCTCCGTGCTCCCCCTCTCCCTCACTTTTTGGACACAAATTCTAGTCCTTTGTTGCCACTTGCTTTGTCCTATTGATGGCAACATTTTAAGAACAAACTCCTATGTATTATTCTTCCAAACTTTCTATTACATAAAATATTATTAAAATAATTTAATTCACAATAATTCCCAAAATTTTAAACCTAAAAGTATTAGCTGCATTAGTTTGAAGTAAAATAAGAAATTATCAAATCCTAAGATTTGGTTCGTGCAATTTGATACAATTTTGAACTAAATAGATTCAAATATATATATATATATATATAAAAGAATCAAATATTGAAATGAATCGAAAGTAAACTGTTCTAATAAATCAAAAACGAATTGTGAATTGATAGATTTTTATTAAACTAAAATTTAAAAATAAAATTAAAACAATTTAAATACCCATTATAAATAAATAAATAAACTTAAGGATTAATAAAAAAAAATTAAACTATAAAGCTATTGAAAGTGAAAAGGTTAAATTAATTTATACTTAGGAGAATACTAGATATTTTTATATAAATATTTATTAATTTTTTGTTGAATTTTATATATTTATTAGTTTTAAATGTATATATATATTAAATTTTATAATTTAATTCAATTCTTGAATTATATGTTAAAATTTGATAAAAATAAAAAAAATATTTTTACAAAAAATTAAAAATTTGTAATTATAGTAATAAAAATTAAAACTCAGTGACCAATTGGTGAGTATTTAATTATGAAGAAATTTGACAATTAAACTGGTTAATTAAATTAAGTTATACATAACAATATTTAATTATTTAAATTCTGAAATTTAATGCTTTCCTCTAAAAGGGAGGACACACCCAACAAACTCTTTGTTTATTTTTATGAAATAGATCAAAATATAATTGTTATACGTATTTTTCGTATGGGCCAGACTCAATCTGATAGGCCGGCCCAATCACTCGAAACCAATAAGGCCCAAACGACCTCGTTAGGAAAGGTCAAGTCACTACCAAAACTCGGAACTTGTAAAGCGACACCTGGCGAACTCTCGATACGCCTCCAACGAGCTAGAAGCCATCTACAAACGAACTTCAGAGAGTATCCTTCAGATCGCTGGACCACCGAGGTCACTGGCATAAAAACGATCAGCTCGCATAAAGCGGTAAAAGCTACTAAGGAGTCAGAGGTAGGGACCATCCACCGCAACAGCCCATGCTCCTCGAAATAAAGATCCCACTTACGATTCTGTATAGATGATAAGGACTGTTTGTCCCCCATTTTTATCATTTTTTTTTATTTTTATATGTTATCCGAATTGTAACGGCCCCTTCAATTATAAATAGGGGGCAAAGATAACACAAGGGACAAGAGGAATAATCAGAAAATCGTCATTCTGAAGGAATAATCAGAGTGCGGGCGTGGAATAAGTATCATTCTGACTGAACGACATGAAAAATGGTTAAGTGTTCTTCATTAGCATCCAAAAAACCTCTCTTCTTATCGTGATTCATAATTACTCATCGCGGCCCAAAACGAATCACACTCGACTGAAATTGAACGTCGACAATAATATAATACGGTAAATGTAAAATCTTAAGATTTGGAGATTTAAAAAAAAAAAGATCAGAGGCAACCCTCGTAATCCGAGTTCGTTGGCTGACACAAAAATTCGGGTGGGTCTCGTAATCCGAGTTCGGTGGCTGACCCTATGTTCGGGTGGGTCTTGGAAATTGAAATGTGGGTAATTAATTATTTAAAAAAGCAAATATATAACAGTGGATGACGAAGAGACGCAGCTCATCCATTTCTACAATTCCTTCTCAGCTCAAACTATCCTAAGCCTAACTCCTCCTAATCATCATACCCAATATTATCTTAAGATCCTAAAATTTATTCTAATATGAATGCTAAGTGATGTCTCATAGGTGACAGCTCAAAAACAAAAGTTTTAGCTCTAAAGAAATACAAATTCAAAGGGGCGAAGAAAATTATCGTCGGAAGACTAGAGAGGTCTTCCCAAATGAAGGATCAAAAATAAAAGTTTTAAATTTAAAAAAAAAATAAAAATTCAAGGGGACAAAGAATTATGGTCATCCAAATGAAGGGTCTCCTAGAGATTCACTCAGGGAGTCCTGCAAAATGAAAAGGAAGAAAGAAGGGGGAGACTTGGTTTTGACTAGAGAGGTCTTCTCAAATGAAGGTTCTCCTATGGATTCATTTGAGGGAGTCTTGCAAAACAAAATGGAAGAAAGAAGGGGGGAGACTTGGAGATCTCTCGGGAGGGAACTTCTCAATGAAGAAGTATAAATAAATACTTTTAAAAATTTCTTTGAAAATCTCATAAGGGATAAAATTTATTCATAAGATTTTAAGTTCTACTCAATTTCAAAATAGCAAAGATACTTATGATAAATTTTCAAATTTTCCTATAAATAGATGAACACTTATTTTAAAAAGAGATACCCTTGGGGTTGTCTATTTGATTGGATCGAAAGACCCAATGAATTAGGATTTCTTTATTCGTTTAGGTCATTTTAAGGCAAACAAATCATTTATGATGATGAGAAAAAAATTTAAGGATAAATGAGTTAGTAAATGAAATACTAGATTCAAAATGATGTCCATGAGTCCTCATTCGTTTCTCATAGATGAAGATAGTTCAATCACCCTCATATCATAATAGAGTCTAGTAAGACATCAATAGAAAGATAAAGCAACTAAGTCAAGACTTGCTTCTGAGGATACCTAGCTAGGAGCCTAGAGATAGGGAAGGGCGTAATGAGTGACGAAATACTTTGAAGAGTTGAAAATAAGTATAGATTTGGAGATTCATGAATAAGTCAACCTTTCGAATTGTTGCTGAATCTATGGACAGATAAGAGACAACTTGGTGAATTAAAACATCTTGTAGCAAGAGGAAAAGAAAGTAAAAGCAATTCTCGTAGTAGCGGCGAGCGAAATGAGAGTAATCTAAACCATGAAAACAAGGTTATGGGAGAGCAATACAAGCGTCATGCTACACTTTCAGTATGAGTTGAATCTAGAGGAAGTTTTGACTACCTATCAGAGAAAAAAGAACGAATGGGTCATGTACGAGTTCCAATAAACTATTAATCAATGACTAAAGAATATGAACTTTTCACTTATGATCGTCACGTTTTGATCACTTGATTGATAGGACCTCTTTCTTCTTCTCTTCATGTACATACGTGGGTTGTTTGTAATCCCATAGAAAGACACTACGAGTCTTTGGGAAAAAAAAATGATTTGTTGAAATGGAAAGAAAGATATCAACTTTCTACCAAGGTAATTGGAAGTTTCAATCAATAAGAATCCAAATGAACCTAAAAAAAAACACTAATATGGTGAATGATTTAAATATGACGGTCAACTTACCACGAGCACTTGTAGGGATTTGAGCATGAGACTGCGATCCACAATAATAATTTTACAATCTTAAAAATTTGACTTAAATATCAAAATATTTAATCAAGAAATGTCTCACATCCTTTTGTTGATCTTAGTTTATGTCTTGTAAAATTTTGATATTAGATAAATTTTGTACTTATAAATTTTATTATTGTGTTTAAATAATAAGACTTAAAAAAAAGCAACAAACATAGGTCAGGCAAAGACAATTAATACAAAAGCAATAAGGATACGATATTAAATGAAATCAAGTCCGCTTACACGCAATTGTCTAATTCTAAGTTGCGTCCCTGTAAATTGGTTGGTTCAAAATTGATTAATCAAACACTACAAAACATAGAATTTTGGTAAAAATTGATCATTTTTTATGAAAAAAGTGTACAATTAAGCACACCCTAAGATATATCTGTAAAATTTTAAATAAAAAGTTATATGATTTTTTAAAGAATTATTAAATAAATTTAATAAATATATTAAAAAAATTAAAATTTAAAATATTTTTATATTTTATTATATATATATATATATATATATATATCTTGATTAACAAAGATAGATGACGAAGAAATGGGAAAAGGATAAAGATGGCACCAATTTTCAGAAAGGCCATGGGAACCCAACTGAGATACTCTAAATTAATAAAGTTATTATATTATTTTTATTAATAATAATAATAGTATGATATATGAACGCTGCCACCTACCCAACCAGATCTGAACGCACCACCCGCGTTGCATTCATGTCAGTGCCATCCACCACACTCGCTCATAATTGATAATTCAACTCCCCGAATGTCATCCGTTCTATATATATACAAAATATTATATTTCTTTTCATAAAATCTACAAAATTATATCAAAATTAATTAGAAGGCCTAACATTAATGGCTTCTCTTTCTATAAAAGGGTGTTGCGGTGGCTCGGGTTTCCTGTGTGGCAACTGGCAACAGTACTGCAATATTTAGTTTGGAGATGGAGACCCACAAGGGCGACGGAGCAACGGCGGAGAAGGTGGTGGCCATGGGAGGAACAGGGCGGAGTCGATCGGAGGTGGGGCTGAGGGTGGCCGGAATGGTGCTGACACTGGTGGCGGCTGTGGTGCTTGGGGTTGACAAGCAGACCAAGGTGATTCCTGTATCCGTCGTCTCCACTTTGCCCCCCTTGAATGTTCCCGTCACCGCTAAGTGGCATTACTTATCGGCCTTTGTGTTAGTCTCTCTCTCTCTCTCTCTCTCTCTCCCTCCCGTTCCCTCGTATATATTACCAAATCAATCATTTGCTATCTCCTATTAAAAGATTTCAAATGCAGTGTACTCATAAATATTGGAAATATCTTAAATAAACATAGGTACTTCGTGGTGGTAAACGCGGCGGCATGCGCGTACGGCGCGATCTCATTGGTGGTGGCGCTGGGCAGGAGGGGCGGTGGAAATAGGAGGGGCATCATGGCGGTGGCGATCGCGGTCCTTGACGTGGTGATGGTGGCCCTGCTCTTCTCCGGCAACGGAGCCGCCGCGGCAATCGGCGTCATGGGCTACAAGGGCAACTCGCACGTGCGGTGGGAGAAGGTCTGCAACGCATTCGGAAAGTTCTGCCACCAGGTCGCCGGTGGCATCATTCTTTCGCTCCTTGGCTCCGTCGCGTTTCTCTTGCTGCCGGTGATCTCTGCCTTGGAGAAGAAGACCTAATTAATTAAGATAAGACCAGCCCTTCTTCGAAGCTGTTCTTCAAATGTTGTAGTAAACTAGATCCAGATTTGCATTTGGTTGGACATGTTGTATAATTCTTTCCCAGAATTTGGGAAGTTCGTTAATTTCCACTTCCAGTACGATAATTATTGGTTTTTGTCAGTTTATAATTAAGAAGATTATTGAAGCGTCTTGGGAGACTGTTTGTAGAGTTTTCGGGAAAGTTCTTTTGGGGTTCCAGAAAATTTAAATAGTAGAAGCTTATCGGATAAATATATAAGACAGAATACTTTAAGCTTTGACCATTTTGAGGGTTCAAATATATATAAATTGTTAATCTCATCATATCTCAGTTGTGAGAATCATTAATTAAACCATATATAATTATTTGCGATTTAGCTTGCCAAATCCCTAATTAATTTAATTAGTACAGTATGGAATACTATCTCGTTTGTTAAGAATCTTAAACCATAATTACTTATTATTATAAGATATGAGATAAAAAAATCAAGATATGGCATTGATCCCAAACTTCTATCATTTTTAACATATTTGTTAAATTTATCTGATTATTCTTAAGAAAATTAATCTCACCGTCTCGCTTGGTCTTATCCACTGTTTGTCAAATTTTTTTCATAAACAAATTTAATTATTGTACTTTGATAAAAAAAAATTAGATGTATTAATAAATTTAGTTATTA
This sequence comes from Diospyros kaki, assembly GCA_036245055.1. Lineage (NCBI taxonomy): Eukaryota > Viridiplantae > Streptophyta > Magnoliopsida > Ericales > Ebenaceae > Diospyros > Diospyros kaki. Next base: position 6,720,242 of record BSEG01000013.1, read on the forward strand.
GAGAATTGTCTCAAAGTTATTAAGATTCTATAAAAATGAAGGCAGCGAAAAGACGCGACATTCCCTCGCAAACACGGGGAATGCCGTAAAGTTTTTGTTTTAAGAAAAACAGAAAAAATATTTTCAGAAAATCTAAATGTGGTAAAGTTTTTGTTTTTCCCTTCCCGTTTAAATCTGTCATGCCTTAGAAATTACAATAATACAGTAACCAAATTTCCATTAGTAGCAATCAATGCGTATAGTTTCGAAGCAAATAATGCTTAGATTAAAAGTAATTAAATCTTAATGAATATGGATCAGTCTGATTCATTGACATATCTAAAATATGATACTAATTTAATATTGAAAAGTATCAATTGCGATTTTAAAACTTACAGATTATTAGGGGTGTGCAAAACTTTGGTCAAATCAAAATAATCAAATCAAACCAACGTTGGTTTTGTGAAAATTTTGGTTTGGTTTAGTTTCTTTTTTTAATTTCGATATTTTGATTTCAATTCCATTTTTGAATTGAAAAAAACCAAATTAATCGAATTAATCAAAATTATAAAACGAGGTCGTTCTAGGCCCAACATAAAAGAAGAACAAAGAGAACAACTCCCATTTGCTTGCCTTTTCCCTTCCCCTTTCTCTTCTATCATCGTTTGCGATTGATCCCATTGCTCCTTTCGACCCTTATTCTTTTCCTTCGACACCGACGACGGCAAGCTCCATTCCCATCGACCATCGCTACTAACATCTACTTCTCTCCTTTCGAGTGCTTTCTCCCATTGCAAGCCATTGGCTCTTTCGCACATTTTGCACCATTATGCTTACCCATCGACACCATCTCGACAGCCACCATTGCCTCAAACATCGTCTCTATTTATTTCAGCGACTCATGACATATGGGATTGGGTCTCTTCAATAAGTTTTACGTCGACTTTCTTGTGAGTGAGTATTCTACATTAAAATGTAAATATACTAAAATCTAACAATTAGATCCTTTTAATTTTTGGATATGTGGGTAACTAAGTCAAACCTAATTGGATAGTCAATTCCGATCTTCAGAATCAACCTTGGATGGTGACCGACGACGTTTTTTCATAAACAAGTTTTGAGTCTCTTTTAACAATAAAGTTAATTTTTAGATTTACAAAAAATTAACCATTGGATCAAACTCATTTTTTAAAAAATCCAATAATTGGTTCCAATCATTGGAGTCACCAATTGACTTGGTGGTCGATGGTAACAGTAAGGCCAAAAATTAGTTTAGTCTATTTGGCTATTTTTTGGCTTGTTCATTTGGTTCAATTTTTATGAATTTTGTTCAATTTTCAATTAGTTCGATTTTTGGGTTTGCTTGGTCAGTTTTGTTCAATTTTGTACAGTTCAAATTTTTTTATTATTGAATTTAGGTCGGTTTGGTAACCGTTTGCGCACCTCCTATAGATTATATTGTTACTATAAACTATGCATAAGAAATAATAATATATCATAAAAGCTTAATGACTTTTTTAAAAAAAAGTCAAATACATATTTTACCCCCTATATTTGTACATTTTTTTGCTTATATAGTTGAATTATTTGTTGTTTTAATTATACCCCTGAACTATACAAATTTGAATCGATTGCACATCTCGCATAATTGATCTAGCGCATACAATGCACATCTAAAATACAGTCGACCACAAGGTAGGTACAAGCTGCCAAGAAGCAACAGGCGAAGGCTTAAGAGTAAAGACTACAAGTGTAGGTCGTCATCGATTGGGAAAGACAGAAGGCGAAGAGGCAACTTCATCTTTCGCCTTCCGATCATTGAAATCACCTGTCGGTGGCAATAATAAGGCCGAAAATTAGTTTAATTTGTTTGGTTATTTTCGGGTTTGTTTGGTTAGTTCGATTTTATGAATTTTATTCAATTTTTTCAGTTTTTGATTAGTTCGATTTTTGGGCTTGCTCGATTGGTTCAGTTTGATTTTGTACAGCTGTTTGATTTTTTTAGTTATTGAATTTTAATTGATTTAATAATTGAATCAATCATTGGCACACCCTTATAGATTATATTGTTAATATAAAGTATGCATAAGAAATAATAATATATCATAATAACACTCTTAATGACTTTTTTTATAAAAAAAATTGATTAAATACATATTTTAACCCCTAAACTTATATGTTTTTTTTGTTTAGACGTTTGAACTATGCAATTTTAAGTCAATTGCATACATCACCACAGTTGATCTAGCGTATGTATTACACATGCCCTAAAATACAGTCAATGGCGAGGCAGGTGCAAGCTGTTGAGAAGTGGTAGGCGAAGGCGAAAGTGAAGGCTACGAGTGCAAGGCGTTATCAGTCGAGGAAGATGAAAGGCGAAGAAGTGACTTCGCCTCTTTGTCTTCCGCCTTCTCGTGCCGTCGACGCCTTTGCTTGCATTCTCGTAACGACCTACATCTATCTTGTTATTAACTGCTGAAAGAAAAAGTTGTGATAGAGATGGTGATCAATTAGCACACGCATAAAGGTAATTTGGATATTTTGCCACGCATATATTGCATATGCTAAATCAATTCTAACAAAATGTGTACTTAACTTAAAATTATATAATTTAAAAGTATAATTAAAATAATAAAAAAAATTAAGACTGCGTTCTCTTTGTCGTTTTCAAGCCATTTTCAGTTTTCGATTTTCAAAAATAACGAAAACGCGTTCTCTTTACCATTTTTAAAAATGCATTTTTGAAAACACAAAAAAAAATTATAAAGAAAACTCAAAACAATATTTTGTTGTTTTGGGTGTTTTGAACCAAAACAAAACCCAAAATCAAAACACGGAAAACGACATTCGTTTTCCGTGTTTTGGTAATCTTCCCATCTTCTCTCTTCCTTCACTCTCTCTCTTCAAACCATCACAGTCGCCACTGCTTCCTTCCTTCTCTTCCTCTCTTCAAGCTAGATCTGCCACCACTGCTACATTCTCTTCCTCTCTTCAAGGCCATCACCGTCGCCGGCCAGATCTGCTGCCTTTGCTTTCTTTTTTTCCTCTCTTCAAGACCAGATCTCTCGCCTCTGATTGTAAGTCTTTTAGTCTGATCAGCAACTATTTTTGACACAAATCCATGATATATACGTATGTATTCCCGATTTGTATCTGGCCAGAGGTTTTAGCTTAGATCTTTGGATATTTGGCTGTTGAATATTCGCGATTTGTATCTGGCCAGAGGTTTTAGCTTAGATCTTTGGATATTTGGCTGTTGGATATTCGCGATTTGTATCTTATGTGCGATTTTTCAGTTCTGATCGTTGGATCTTTGGATATTTGCGATTTTTCAGTTTTGATCATGGCCTGGCTGTTTTGGGTTTTGCTTTGTTTTTCTTGAGAGAAGATGAACCCTTGGATTGATTTTTCAGATCTTTGTTTTGCTCTGTTACATTGCATTGCAGCGTATAGTTAAAAACATGTTGTACTCTTTGGATTGCAGCGTATAGTTAAAAATTATGTTTGTTGTAACTGCTGATTTTCTATCGTAGTGTTGCTTGACTATTATGGGAATTGTGGTGTTGCTTTACTGTTATGGGAATTCAGTTGTTGTTGTTGTGTTCAACTGCTTGATTTTGGATCAATTTATCCTTCCTATCATTTGACATATCACAAAGGAACATGAGAATTTACAGGTCTTTCTTTTATAATATTTTTTATGACTTTGGCTGCTTTGTTTCAATGTCTCGCATTGTTTTAATTGTGGGAGGATGTTGATTATGTGGGATTTTGATGATGGGTCGACCATACTTTTGATGGGTTGGGCAGTAACATGGCTGGCTCTAGATATATTTGATGTCCGTAAAGTAAAAAATTAATGTTATTTAAATGGTGACACGAGTGTATGGTCGATTCTAAGATTTGTAAGAAGGGCAAATTCTTAAAGTGCAATGTCTTGAAGTGTCTTTGCTGTGGTAGTAAAAATTATATTATATAAATAATGCTTTGGTAGTAAAAAAACCATGCATCAGTAATATAGAAAGATGATATAATAACATAGCAATGGTGTGAAAAGATAGTATGTGCAGATTTTGGGTGAGTTCCTATTTCTTATATTTACCAGAATTTTAAGTTGAATGCTCTTTGTCTTGATATGTAGAATTGAAAAAAAACGAAAATAGTTATGTAGAAATTTGTTTATATAGGTCATCATTACCAGAGATCAGCCATTCTAAAGCCAATTAGGAAGTTTGGAAGTTCGTAGAAAGGCAGTGAATACCTTTTATGGGAGAACTGAGTTCCCCAATTAATCCAACTTGTTGAAATCTAATTTTGTTTTGAGAATTGAACAATTTTTTAAGATGTGTTGTACATACCAGTCACCTAAACTGCTTTCCCTGGTCCAGCTGGGGTGGTATTAATATTGTTCAAAACTCAAGTGTCCAAACAGGGGTGACATGAATATGCTCGGTATTTCTTCTTTGCAACTGGGGTGATATTAATAGGATCAATATTCATGTCCAGCTTGGGGTAGCACAAATCCTAGCACGCTTGTTTGAGCAGCAAATGTGGCTTAAATTAGGAATTTAATCTTTAAAGAAATTAGGATTTGTGCTCAACAAATGTGGCTTAAATCCTAGACTGTTCATATTGAAGGAATTTAATCTTTATTTTTGCGGAGCTGTTCTTCAACATCTGTTTAGAATTTGAAAATGAAATCAGAGCATCTGTAATACCCGAGAAATTTGGGTTAATTAAAAATAAGTAATTTATTAGAGAAATGGGGTTTCAGAGAAAATTGGTATCTGAATAGTCCGAAAAATTGACTAAATGGACTGCCGGGAGTACCCTGGAGTCGAAATGACAAAGGAAAATGATGTAGCATTAACGAGCACCCCAAGATATGATTTATAGCATCGAAATAAATTAGATCGGGAACAGTTTTCTGTACAGCTAAACTACAGCTACTAATTAGGCTGCAATACCGAATCGTCATAGATGACTTCCGAGAAGTCAACAGAAACTTGAGGGGGCTTCAATTTTTCATAAGGAACAACCCTTCAGTGGTTTCAGGAAGAAACGAAGAGGTTTAGGGACAAAACGGAGATTCGGGCCTAAATGCAGTTTTTTGAAATTACTCAAGAGAGGCCGAAACGATATTTTTTCAGAATCCTCAGGGGTCAAATTGATGTTTTAGGACTTTAGGGTCTTGAGAGAAATTATCAAAAGTCAAGGAACTTGGTGAAATGGGTCAAAGTGAGAAAACCAAAGTTTGAGGGGCCAAAGTGCAATTTTAAGAAAATTTCCAAGCAACCATGGCCGACCAACCCATCAAATCACCGAAATTGGCCACAGGGATGGCACGAGGGTTGCTCAAGGAGCATCTTTTGTAAAGGGCTTGACCGACAACAAGCAATGGAATTGCCAGAAATTGAAGAAAAAGTGGCCGAAAGTTTGGCCATTTAGATCGCGAAAATGGAGCTCTTTCGGTGGATTTTGGACTTGTTAAGGGCAATAGGGGACATCAGAGGCCTTGATTGAAGCGAGATCTGTCATTTATGGGGCCAAAATCGCCTATAAATAGAGGATATGGTGATTTAGAGTTTTGCAAGATTTGAGTTTCAAATCGACCTCACTTTTGAACAAATTGAGGCACCAAACCATAGGGCTTTTGTTGCCCATGAGCTGAGGATCATTTCTGGAAAGTTTGAGAAATTTTGGAGTTCATTTGAGGGGTGATCGGAGCTTCGCCGGAAAAATCGGATCTCGCCGGAACCGAACTGAATTTTGCTCGGAGGGAGGTCTTCCAAGTGTTCTTTCAAGCTCAAATTTGGACAGAATGATCAACTCAAGGTAAGCTATCTTCTGGTATAGTCAGTTTAATTTTCCGGTGTGCCGGCGCCGGAGAAGATGACCGGAGATAATTTTTAATATTATTTAAATGCTGAAATAAAGAAAAATAGAGTAAAAATAGAAATAAAAGAGAGAAAATTCTGGAAAAATATCCAGAAATACAAGAAAAATGAATAGTTCAGTTTTATAAAATTTAATTTGAGAAATGTTATGATGAAATAATTATTTTGAATTTTTGAAAGGAAACTTAATTAAAGAAAAATAGGAAGAGATTTTGGAAAATTCTCAGAAAACTCATAGAGATTAGAAATGTTATTTTAGGAATTTTCATGAAGAAAAATTAAATAAATTACCTGATTAGGTATTTATTTTGAATTTTGGAAGAAATTATGACTATGAAAAATAGAGAAAAAATAGAGAAAATAAGGAAAAAGTATGAAAAAATTATATTATTGATTTTACTTGGAAATGATTGGCCAGGAAGTGATTTGGCCATGGATCTTGATGGTTTATGTTATTTTCAAGGTTGGCACGCAAAACGAGGTTATACGCGTTTTTTCGAGAAAATTTGAGTTTACGTCTAAAGGTAAGTGATTTTATCCCGAGAACCTATATATGAAACGTTTGCTTCATTATGCATGATATTTATTGAAGTTATGATTATTTCATATTGCATGGAAAGACGTTATTCTTGCATAGCACGATATTATTGGCATATTGATACTTATGCATGGGATGGGGATGTTGCCCTAAGAGTGTAGCCGTAATTCCCAAGGGCAATGATGGAACAACGTTAGGATTATCCTGCAGAGGTTTGGGATTCTGCCTAGGGTTCTGTGCCAGGCTGGTAGGCCAGGGAAGTTACACTAGGGCATATGATTGTTTATGTTATTGCATCATGTATTCATATATCATGTTTTTAAACCCTTACTAGAAGATTCATCTTCTAATGGGTTATGCCCCTGGAACATTCAACGTTCCAGTTTAGACTTGCAGCTTAGGCAAGGATTAGGTTGAGATGAGACGGCACGTGATGGCGTAGCTGATGGATTCAGTAAGCTGACTCGGATATGTTTTGGCTGATGCTCTATTGATGATTAGTCTTGTTAGAACATTATGGAATCTCCATGTATTTATGTATTTCAATATTGAGGAGATGATGTTAATGTATGGTACGAATTCTTATACGGTTATAAAGTGAAATTGATTATGTACCATATCAGGTTTCGATTTTAAGCTTCCGCATTTATGATGATTACCTGTCTTAACTTATTGATTCTTATTTAGTGAGTTGAGAAGGTAAAACGGGATTGTCGGGAGATGGTTTATAAAAAAAAAAAAAATATTCCCGAAATTCCTAAGTTATTTAACGCTCAGAAAAGTGGGGCGTTACAGCATCATTTGATGCAGAAATAACACAAATTTATAACAAGAAAGAAGAGAACGAGCGAAAAACAAAAGAGGAAAACAGATTGTGTTGAGAAAAAGAAAAGAAAAAACAAAAAAAGACTCTTGCTATTCTAGTAAAACTTATTTGAAAGTACCCATATTGTGCTTTTAACTTAATCTCCACCCAAAGGAAAACAGAAAAGTCAGGTAAAATGTGGAAGGGACTTGGGCGAGAGATAAGAGGGATACCCTATTAGTTTGGTATTTTCTACTTTCTTCTCTTTTAAACCAGAAGTGTATATTTCTAAGTTTTAACATGTTTGAAAGTGCATAAGCGATATTGTAGCTATAAGCAAGGTCCAGTTGGGAAAACAGAATTAAGTGCAAAGAATTTCAGCAAAATTACTTAAAAGCCAAGAACTTACATGGAGGAAAACACTGATTGGATGCCGTCCACAAATAGTGTTGTCATACTCCAACAAGTACTGTTTAAATGCATCTGGATCTCCCGTTTCTATTACATTCATGCCCATCTTATCCAAGGCCTCAATAGATTTGTAGATTGCTCCATGTGTTTTGTCATAATGCATGTAGTTGAACCTAACATCAAAAGATGAAATTCATTTGTAAGTTGAACCTAACATCAATATTGTCAGTATGTCACTGTGCACTGTGCCACTGCATCTTGTTTACATATACACAAATACCCTCCTTCCATCAATCAAATCCCACTGTGCTTTTTCCTTTCTTTTCCCTTCATTTTTCATTTGAGGTCTGCTCCTTTGCTCATCCTTTATGCCCGCCCCAACATTGAATATTTTTATAAGTCCTACTGTTTCTATGATAGAGGCCCCAACATTGAATATAACTTGTAGGCTATTAAGAAAATTTTGGATTTGCACTTGGTTAAGTGGTTGATATTTATTGTGTGTCTTGAATAGAGAACATGGGTGGTCACAGAGGTAAGACTAAAGAACCAATGTCATGGTCTGATGAGAATGAACATGCTTTTATCGGGATACTTTATGACAACGTGAAAGCAGGAAAATTGCAATGCTCTACATTCACAAAAGACGAATGGGGCAAGATCAATCAAGACATGATTAGTCTCACAAAAATGGATTATGAGATAGATAGGTTGAAGGGTAAGTGGAACCGTTTACGTAAAGTGCATCGCTTGTTCGCTGAACTGGTAGGGCATACAGGTGTTACATGGGATCCAAATACCAACAAAGTTAATGCTGCAGAGGAAGTTTGGCTACATTTTTTTACGGTATTTTCACCATTTTTTATTTGTGACATTATATTCTTTTATTATATATAGTTTATTAATATGGCTTATTTTCATGAATGTAGATAAACAAGGCTGAGTACAAATTATTCAAGAAGGAAGGATGTAAGCATTATGCAGTTCTTGGAGAGATATTTGGCGGGACTACAGCCACCGGAGGTTTAGGCAATGCTTCCACTCAGCTTCCTCCAACATCAGAGGAAGAAAGGCAGATAGAAGATGATTTTTTGAACAGGGGAGTGCATGTACGTGCACAACAAAATGATGATGACTATGATGAGGTTACAAGTATTCGTCATGACAAACGACGACGCAAGGAATCCAAGACCAGTAGAGGTGAAAAACTTGAGGCTTGTATAGCTCAGTGGTCATCTACAGTAAGTATGAGAAATGAAGAAACTGAACTTAGGATGCTTTACCTGAAAGAAAAGCTTGCACACATGCAAGGAAAATCGTCTATTCAATCTAGCAATTCTGAAGCCACTAGTCCAGATCCGTATTCAACTAAGGCTTGCCTAGACATCTTAAATAGTATGGAAGGAGTGTCTAATGAAGATTATATGAAAGCAATGAAGGCTTTTAAGGATCCAGATTTTAGGATGTCATTTGTGGAGATGCCAGAAATTAGGAGAGGACCTATCTTGAATCTTCTTTGATTTGTTTGATATTTTGCTCTGTTGCGTATTTTCTATTAGCTTGGACTACTGTGTTCTTTTAGTACTTTGATGTTATATTTCTAAACAAATGCTTGCTTATTTTGTTTTAATCAATGTGCTGAGTTTTCATAAATAATGTTGTTTGAGTAGTATATTAAATGATAATTGATGTAGATAATGATGTTGATTAAAAAAATATTTGTGCAGAGGGATGTCTACTGAATCAAGTTGGGTTCAAAATTCGACTGATGAAGATTTGAGTGATGATGATTTTTTATTTACAGAAGATGATTTGGATGCATCTATTGGTGATACAGTAATGCTTAGTTATTTTATTGCCAATAAACGAGTATTTATTGACAGGACACCTTGTAGAACATCATTGCTTACTGGAAAAATGTACATGCTTGAAATTTTAAATGGGCATCCAGACGTGTGTCATCGTAATTTTCGGATGCAGAAACATGTTTTCATGAATTTTTGTGATACTTTGAAACATAAAGGGCTGTTGACAGATGGAAAAAAAGTTAGTGTCGAGGAGGGTGTTGCTATGTTTTTGATGATTATAGGACACACTACAAGATATAGTATTATTGGCGATAGATTTCAACATTCCAACAACACAATCCACAAATGGTTTAAGCGTGTTTTACGGGCTATTTGTTCATTGGGCACAGAGATAATCTCCCCTACAAATCAAAATAGACCTCATGAGCGTCTCTTGCGCAAATATCCTTTCTTTAATAATTGCATAGGTGCAATAGATGGAATGCATATTGCAGCTTGGGTACCTGCATCACGACAAACATCTTTTCGTGGAAGAAAGACTAATGTAACACAAAATGTGATATTGGCATGTAATTTTGATATGAAATTTATATATGTGTATGCTGGATGGGAAGGTACTGCTAATGATTCACGAGTATTTATTGACGCAGTTACAAGACCTTCAAACAACTTTTCAATGCCACGGGGAGGTATATTCTAACACTTCAAATGATGTATTAAATATTTTTATAGTATTACAATCTTAAATCATAGTTTTTTGCATATCAATTTTATCTTGTTGATTCTGGCTATCCAAACATGCCTGGATTTCTTGCCCCTTATCGAGGTCGAAGATATCATCTACGTGATTATTTTGGACGAGGAAGACTTCGTGGAAAGGAAGAGTTGTTCAATTATAAACATTCCTCGTGTCGAAACGTAATTGAACGTTGCATTGAAGTGTTGAAGGCAAGATTTCCTATTTTGAAATTAATAACAAATTATCCACTTAGTAGGCAAAGACAAATCCCAACTGCATGTTGCACAATACATAACTTTATTCGTCAGGAGGACTTTTTAGATAGGTTATTCACTCAATATTCAGTAGAAAATATGGTATTTGATGATACGACGGAGTCAAGTCAAGATCGAGAAGCCATACATTTTGATACTAGTCAAACAGCTCAAATGGGACAAGTCAGGGATCAAATTGCTACACAAATGTGGAATGAGTATCAAGGGACTCGTACATGAGTCTGTAATTTTATTTTATTGTTTTAATTTTCGAACTGTGTTTATTTTTAGTATTTGTATTAAAACTTGTAATCGAATCCCATTTGTTATTGAATTGTTTGATGCGATCTTATAATTTATAATTACATTATGTAATACCAATTCACGTCTTTAATTTTTATTTTAATATTTGTTATTTATAATCACATTATGATCCCACTTGTTATTTTTTTTTCAAGTCAATTTATTTATTTATTTAAATTTAAATAATTTTAAAATTTTGAATAATTAAATTTATTTAATAAAATATTATTTTTAAATTATTTTCAAAATTTCAAAGAGAACGCGTTTTCTAGTTTTCTGTTTTGAGAAATAGTTTTTCAAAATGATAAAGAGAACACGTTTTTAATTTTTTAAAAACAGACTACCAAAACAGAAAACTGAAAATGAATTAAAAACTCAAAACTGAAAATTGAAAAGCAAAGAGAACGCAACCTAAATGTGTAAACCAAAAAAACGTAAAGAGTTAATATCTTCCCAAATGGAAAATGCAATTCTCCAGGTTCATGGTGGAGCCTGAGTTCGTGTTGCTCACGTGGGGGTTGTTTGAGGGGTCTCCAATCAGGTACGGCCCTTCCCCAACCTTACGGTGTATAATCTTTGTGAATAGATCAATACTGTCGGATTTATTAGCCAGTCCTCTAATTTGACGGTTAAGATCTACAAATTCCCCTGGAGAAACAAGCCCCCGCCCAAAGCACCTCTCTCTCTCTCTCTCTCTCTCTCTCTCTCTCTCTCTCTGTGTATGCGCGCGTGTATATATATGCAGTTTGCTTTGATATGGAAAGAGCAATAAGCGAACTGCAATTCAATAGAATGGAAGGATACAGTGACTCTGTAATTCTGCCGTTGTTGGAGTTCTCGCCGGGGGCCGCCATTGAGGAGACAGATCCGAGCCCCCGGAAGAGACCAGGGAGACCAGAAAAAGCAGCGGAGGTTGCGGCCATGCCGGCGGTGAACGTCGACAAGGAACGTGTCAGAAGAGAGAAAATGTCGGAGAAATTCTCTGTGCTCCAGACTATCGTTCCCAATCTCCTTCCCAAGGTCATTTCCGTTCCAAATTCATTTTCGTCTCTTACATCTACATATACATATATATAAATGTATGTATGATTCGTTTATTTCTACATATTCGTGTGTATGTAATATACATGTCTTCATCGATCATTGGCTCCTGCGCTGTTCTTTTTCGATTTGTTAACTTCTCTTTGTCCAATGATCGATCATTGGCTTCTGCGCAATCCATTTCAATTCAATCTGGAGAAATATGTATATATGTTTCCTCTTCATTTTGATCAGAATTATGTAAAACGTACGCATCTATGTATGAATGTATGTATGTGTAAAGGGATCTTCAATGAGCTCGCAGTTTCGCATACATGTTCAATGAGCTGCATTTCAATTCACACTAGCGCACGAACCTGCATACAGCATTCGTATGTCTGTGGATCATAAGTTTTCCAAAAATTTTACGAAGAAAATTATTCTTATTAATCCTGGTTTTAAAATTCAACCTAGATTCAGTCAGCAGCGTAGTGAATGATTTTATTGATTAATGCATTAAACACACGAGAATTATGTAAAGATTTATCGCTAATTAATACTATTAAGAACATATCTATGCAACCCCTAAATTTGTGATGTTAGGAGATAGTTTATTTGTAATTTATTCGTTATGAAGTTAATTAATTATTCTTTACTTGATCGTTGTGACATGTTTTCTGTCTGCAAAAATTCTTTCACCACATCCATTTTTCATTTTTCAAAATTATATTATTAGTTCCTAAGTTTTATATTTTGTAATAAATTGGCCATTATATTTTAATTTTGATTGCTATAATTACTAAATGTTGTGTTTTTTATTAAAATTTAGTCTATCTTTTAATTTATTTAAGAAAATTGATATGTTAATATAACCTCTAAAACATTTCATTTTGAGATTTAAATTAATTTTAATATTAAGTGATTTTAGAATTTATATTAATATATATTAGGTTCATTTTTGTTAATAAAATTTTATAAAAATGTTTAACAAATTTAATTTTAATAAAAATAAAAGTTAAAGCGATTTTGATGACAAGAATGAATGTAAAATGAGTTTAGGAAAAGAAAAGTGTAATTTATCATTTCCTTGCTTTTATACAAAATTGTTATGTTATTTGGGTCTAAGAATATAATTAATAATTGTCTCACCAGAACAATTTTGAGAAAAAAAGACGTGAGTTCTAGGAGAGTAATAGGGGCCACACATCACCCCCCTTACCCAGGTCGGGCAACATATCAATAGATATATATATATATGTATATATATAGTCTGCGTATATATAAAGCAATGATTAGCTCTGGCTGTTGTGCTGAGATTATGCAAAAATGGCAGGCCACAAGGGAGAACATCGTGACGAATACGATTCAGTACATTAAGAGCCTTGAGAAAGAGATTGAGAGATTGGAGAACCTGAAGGATTCGCCTCCGCCTCCGCCTCCGCCGCAATCACCATGCCCAGCGAGACCCGCGTTAACTCACTACGCCAATCGGAGCTCCTCCGTCACCGTCACATTTTCCGGCGGAGGAAGCGTGGCGTTCTTCGGCATTCAGGTGGCCGCTCGCCGGCGTGTGGTGTCCGAGATCCTCAGAGTGTTCGGGAAGCACGAGGCCGAGGTGTTAGCGGCCACGGTTTCAAACCGCGACGAAGGGCAGCAGCAACGGTGGTTGGAGTTGACTGTCACGGCGGTGCTCGGCGGCGATGCAGACAAGGGCGAGAGGATCAAGGTGGATATACTGAACCTATAATATCATTTTTCACTTATTGACCACACTAGAATTTTTTTTTTTTTTTATCTCTCCGAGACATTATGTAATTGGATTAGGGCACATTAATATGAAATATCTGATAGGCAAAATACTTTTTCCCCAGTTGCTTTGAGTGCAGCATACGATCATAAATTTGGAACCACGTGACTATAGATTGCTACACATCACGAACAAAGGGTCATTGAACATGTTCTTTCAACTTCAAGGCATCAACACTACCTTAATTATCTGATAAGATTACTGTTCCAAGTAAGCTCAACAGAAACATATATGTCAGCCCCTCAAACTCAACTTTGACATTGGCGTATGATCAGTGTACAGGCAGCCATGCCATATTCAATCAGATGAGCATATATAAACTCCAAAGAATTGGAAGCAGAATGGCTGGCAAATGATGGATTCGCGTATAAAGAATGGAAACAAGAAACTGGTTGAAGAAGCGGCGGTTAGGAACATTAATTCCATCAGAAGCCGAAGCCCAAAATTAATTGTCATTGGGGAAGAACTGGAGGCGCAATCGTCCTGGTATTGTATGAATTGCAGTGACTGCATTTCTGCCCAATTATGTGGAAGAAAACTTCGGTGGTGTCATTGCAGTCATTACATAAGATCCAAACCTGCAAAATCAGGCATCCACATTATATCCTGTTCGATTTATACAAAGAATTGAGTATGCATGACATGTACTGCTGCTGGGGATCGTTAACGATCTGTGTTTATGAACAAACATCTTATCTTCCCCAAGCTGCACTTGTTTTCCATACACATATAATAATATTAACCCAGCCATCACTGATTATCAGATATAACTAGGAAGTTGAATTACCTTTCTGTACCGGTAATCTTCAGGCATGATGGTTGCTTCAATCTGACAGTAAAACAACAAATACAGTGAGCAAAATTTTGCTGCCAGTTCTTCATAATGAATATGTTCACTTGCATATATAGGAGTGTTCTAGCATATGAAAACATAAGAATAACTTGTTTACCAAAAAAAAAAATCACAAAGAATAGCGACAACAATAATTGCAAGCCCTACCTCCTGATCTATTCTCCTCCAGGTTCTAGACATGTCGATAACTGACTTGGAGCATATGGGACAGCAATATCTGAGCACCAGAATTAAAGTCAGTCAAAGGAAAATGTGTCTTCAGCTACTTGTCCATGGCAAACAAAAATTGCTTACTTTTCACGCTTTATCATCTCGTAATAACATTCATAATGCATTGTATGCCCACATTTCATAACCGCCGTCTCTTTCAAGGAGTCGAAGAGATACTGTAAAATAAAAAACAAAAACTACCAATTTAAAAACAGTGGAGCATTTGAGGAATGACCAAACGGTCAAACACACAATTCAGAAAGCCAACCTCATAACATATGGGGCAGTGGTGCCTCATGGAGTTTTCTACACACGTGTGATTATTGCGAAGACCTAACGCATAGCATGAAGCTGTATGCTTAGCAACATCAGTGGATTAGGGACAAAGGGGGAAAAAAAGAAACAAAAATCAAAACAAAAGAGGGAAGAGATGAAGGATTCTAAGTAGTAAATAGAATGGCATTAAAACAAGAACAGGAAAAAAAAGAATCCAAAGTTAATGATAATTCTTGAAATGAAGATGAGAGTAAGTAATAAGATTGGTAGAGTTGCCCCCAAGAAAAAAGTACCGTATTAGACTAGCATTCACTGTTGAACAAGAGTAAGCAACTCTAACCCAACTGATTATTGAATGTGATTAGTTCAGTAAGTTAATATAATTGACATGTCCAAATCCTACTGAATGTACACGGAAGCCGGAAGTTTAAGTACCCGAAAATTGGGTGATCACAGGGATAACAACCACAGTTTTTGTAATTAAGTTGCTAATAACTTGTAAATTGAACATTATTGTCCCTTTGGGAAGCCAGTAAAATGTAAAATATAATATTTTCTCAAATACACGTATAGGGATATGTCAATGGATCAAATCTGATCTGATCTATATCAGACTTGCAAAATAGGGGTTATTTACATACAGAATCAATCTAAGACACAACAACTCCCACACCGGATATGGGTATTAAACTGGATCCATCATATAAATACCCTGCTAGGAACACCACCTCCAAACCATTAGTTCTTTGCCAAAAACCAAAACCCGGACCATATTTCTAAGGAACATGATACTAGCAATAAAGAATAAAAGTTAAAAATCTAGATAATAAGATATGAAATTTCTATAAAAAAAAATTACCAAAAAAAGGGATTATGGGCCGACGGGTTTGGTATTTGTTATTGGATCTGTGAGACTAGACCCAGATCTGTGAAATCTAACCCAAATATAAATAAATCATCACCTTACTGAATACGGATTTGATCAGATCCAAGAGAATTTGGCTCAGACCCAAAACACTAACAAGCCTACCAAGGAGAAATGTATGCCAAATCCTTAATATATTCTTAGTTAACTTAATAAGATAGCATTATCATGGACTAACAAAAGAATAGGGTAGTTAAGAACATCGATTTACGTACGAAGGGCGGCCTTTAACACCCAAAAAGAACGTGCTAAAGGAATTAAAATTCCAGAAGATAGAACAGGAAGAATGAATAACTAAAAGGTCTACTAGGAAAAGGAACCGCAAGGGATATATACCTTCCTTCCTATCAAAATTACCTATCTATTAAGAAAGCATGTACTTTACTTGATATTCTTGTGCCAGCCAGCAGTAATTATTTGGCTGGATTGCACGGCAATCCAACATACATGGAGCCCACATGAGCCATACTTTTTTCCCCTCCCCTATGTATTGAGTTTATACCATTTTATGTATGGAACTGAAACAACCCAGAGGAATTAACAATACTCTTTTTCCAGAAATTAAGAACAACAAATTATAATGAATTTTGATAAAAGAGGTAAGAAAAAAGAAAGAAAGAAAGCCCAAAATAGGGTTCATAGTGAATAGTAGTGAGCTGCAAAGAACTCCACCAAACATAGCATCGATTACAAGAGCTGTACCCATTTTCCATCAATTTAAACGCTAATCCTATGTTCGGTACTTGGATTTGTGGAAGGAAAAGAAAAGAAAACCAAACAGATAATGGTTAAACACTACTCAGTACATTAAAGTGCATCTATATAAGTGACTTCATTTTCTTTTCATTTCCCTTCCCAATAAAAAATCCCAGTTTCAAACATTACCCTTAACTCAAAACTACCCTTTCTCGTGCCTTTAGGTCCAGAAGCCGCTCTCAATGTAGAACCAGAGCTTAAATGATGACCAAAACAAGCATGTAGACGAAGGAACAAACAACCACCAAATTAAATGCATCCACTAAACAGTCTCACACATATTTTAGCATGCCGTAAAGGATTTGGATTCTATTCAGTCTAGGTATCCATCCCCAGTAGAAACAAAAGAACTTGTGAGGTTTCCGAATTGATTTCAAGAGATTTGTTCATTCATTACTCAAAAGACTTAGAAATTTATTAAGTACGAGGAGGAAAGGAGGATTAACCCCCATTCAATTATTCTTAAAAGAAAACGCATTATGGGAGCAAGTGCATACCGCACTTCTTGCAGTGAAAATAATTCTCGCGACCACCAACCCTGAACAGAATGTAACACAATTTAGATCAGATCAATTTCAAAAACTTTGCACAAACTCATTATTGTTCAATGGATAAGAACCAGAAAAGAATGCACAAACTTTGCACCTGCAGATGCCACAATCACTGCAATGAAACTGCCCTTTGTCAATCTGCAAAGCGCGTTAAGTCATTAGCATTTTGAAAGAGAAATCAAGCAACAATAAAAACCCGAGTCAACTAACAAGTTTATGTACGATCTTCACACTTCCCGAGCTGGGAAGCAGACCGGCTAAAAGATCAACACAATGGACGAAATAAATGAAACTCGTCTCAATTCTAATCACTAATTACAGTTGAGTCCCAACAATTAGCCTACATCGTCATCGTAGAATTTGCACACTTCACAGAAGTATTCTCCCATGTTGACTCCACAATTCGTACAGACTCGAGCAACCTGGTTACAAGAATGTTATAGTCACAATGATCAAAACAGAGCACAGAAGCACAAATCTAAATCGAAGAGGGACATACTGGCTGCTCCGTGTCACAAACTGAGCAAATAACCTGAAAAATCAATCATCTTTGTCACAAATTTGATGACAACAAAGGAAAACAATTGGAAGAATGAATCAGAAAACAGTCAAACACAGAGATCCATTATCAAACATACTTGCTTGACCTCAAACCGAACGAGCTCATGTCTATCAAAGTGGTTGCTCAACAAGTTCTTAAGAATCATCAAAAAGTACCCAAATCAAAAGCAGATCAATAGCTATATATATAAATATATATATATATAATCATTGAACAAATACCCAGATCAAGAAACAAGGAGTGAACGTAAATCTATGAGAATACCGTAGCTTCATTGTGGCAATGGCGGCAATCGAAGACCTCGTTGCAGCAAGGAGCTCTGATCTTGCATCTTCGTCTATAATGTTTGCACCTTGAAAAAATTGCCAGAAATCAGAGAGACTGAATAATCGAACGAAATTCGAGGAGCAGAATGAATAAACATAGAGGTAGATGGAGACCTACCCATAGCCCATCTTGCCAAAATCAGGACGTTCATTGGCAGAGGCTTCCATTTGGAAGTGGAAAGATTTTTTCTTTTTTGTTTGTGTTGATGCCCCGAAATGCAAGGGAAGGAGAAGCCAGAGATAAAGAGAGATGGGATGGTGTCAAGTGGAAGGGAGGGAGGGATAAGGCGGGTAAAGAATTGAAGGAAACCGACAAGCGCCGAGTTATTGGCGAATTGTAATGTTGGATTTTGAGTGAAGGGATGGCAAAGGCTAAAATCTAAATGGGTCTCACAACCCATGATAAATTTATATTATAAAGTATAGTGATAAAACTTTTTAAAAACATAATCTTTAATTATCATTTAAAATTAAAATATATTTAAATTTTTTATTTTAAATAATATAAATATAAGACATATTTTGAATACTTATTAAATAAGTATGTAAACAGGTAGATGAACAAACGAATACCGCCCCAACATCAAATATCATAATTTCTTCATTTATGAGTTTTATTTAAATTACATTGATCATTTTTGTTATTTTTTGTTGTGAACATCTCAAATCAAATTATTATTTTATCTTTATATTTAAAATATTATTTTTTTCTTTTTTTTTATCTCTTTTTCTTTACTTCATCACATGTTTGACTTTGAGATCAAAGGATAAAAAAGATTGGCAACAAAGAGAAATGTTCTTCTACCCGTTTCAAGTTTGCCCAATGCGAGTATGCAGGAGAGATGAGGCCCACGTTCTTCTCTCTAACTTTGTCTGTATTGAACAAATGTTATGTTCTTTGACGCAGACAATATAACAATTTCAGGGCAACAAAAGTTAAGGATGACCTACAACAGAATGGACAACATCAAAGGTCAACGAGGATGAAGGAGAACAATGTAGTCTCTCTCTTTTTGTGAAAATGTTTTTTTAATCTTTTTCTCTCTAATCCATTACATCACTAACCATGAGATTCAAGGATGAAGAAGATTAATAAGGTGCCCCAGAGCATGACACAAGTGATAAAGCTCTCAACTTTCTTTAGGAGTGGTGGGGGATTAACTCTTGGTGGAGGCAGAAATATTTCATTTGGTAGGAATTGATCGCATGTCTGCTTGAAAGTGTATAAATTTACGACCGCATTCGCTTTACCCAGAGATCAAATCAGGGGGAAAGGCTGATCTCTTCTAGAACTAGGTGGGCCAAGCCAAGACACCTAAATCATAAAAAAAAATATCAATGAGACTAAAGGATAAAGCTATAATAGAGGGGATAGTAGCAAAACCAAAGGTTGGAAAGGATGAAGAAATTGATGTAACCTATAACACTCTCTCTCTCTCTCTTTGAACCATTACAACCCAATTTTTTATAGTTCAATCAAACATAGAACATAAAGCCGTGTGTTGATCAATGATGCCATCCCTTTTTGAACAAAATTATGAATTAAATTCCTTTAGGGGGTGTTTGGTACAGGAGAAATTTTAAGATTCTGGGGAATGTTAGGTTGAGAATTTGTATTCTCATGTTTGGTATAATTTTTTTATAAAAAGAATCCTGGGAAATAGAATTCCCGTGAATAATTTTTAAGCAACTTTCCCACAAAAAGATTTTCATGGGGGGGTTGGGAATCCAAGTTTCCTATGGACTTGGGAATGTTTTTAACAAATAAAAAGACTAAAACACCCCTTACCCTTTTATAACTCCATACAAACATATTATATATATTATATATATAATATATTTATATTAAATATTATATATATTAAAGTAAATATTCATACAAACATATATATTATTATCTATATATATACATACACATGCATATATATACATAATGTGTAAAAAAATAACATTTTTCTATTTTCTAAAGATATTATGGGTCCCAATATTTTATATAGTAAAATAAATTTATTATTTTTAAATAAAAAATTAAATAAGGATAATTTTGGAAAAAGAACATGAATTCCCAAAAATGTTATATTGAAACCAAACATAGGAATGTAAGATTCTCATAAAAGAATACTCAACATTCCAGAGAATGTTTAAATCTATCCAAACATAGAATTGCATAAATCCTGGGAATCAAAGATTTCCAAGAACATTCTCAAGAATCATAAATCCCAGGAATTTAAAAACTTCTCCCGTACCAAACGCCCCTTAGTGAAATGAAAACCTCAAACCTAGATTCCAAAAAACTTTTGGATTTGAAATTTGGGCGATTTAAGTGGCTGAAACCCACTATTGATTGGATAATCTCGCTTTCTCTAAAAAGCCCATTGTCAAGTGTTATTCTATAATGTTTTTTTTAATGTTGTGTCATTTTATAAAAAAATTAAGAGATGAGTAAGTATTTAAGAATTTTTACAAAATTAATTATTATTAATTAATGACAAAAAATATGTGTCATGCAGTAATTAATCTCAAGAGATGTCATTGTCTTTCATAAAATTACAAGAATGGTTAATGCAATTTATGTAAACTCTGAAATGATATCTTCTTATGTAACACTCTCCAAATGCAAGAGTTAATTTCACACTTAAGGATAATATTTAGTTTTTTTTTTTCTAGATTATTCATATATTGGCTTTATACGTGCTTTTTGTAACACCCCACTTTTTCAAGAGTGTTATAATTTAAGACAATTCTGAAATAATAAATTTTTCTTTTCAAAACTAATGTTAAATCATATCATTCATCATATTCATTCTAAAATTTTCATTTATCTATCTAGAATGAGAATCAACATAAACATCAAATGTAGAAGTTAAGAATCGAACATTGACTTTAACATTAACCATAAATAAGGTTTTACATCATTATCCTTTAAAACGTTCAGATTTCAATGTAACAAATCTTATATAGGTTGAATAAACATATAACCAATGCACCTTTGTTAAGTGTCATTACACGTTCATTTCATACTCGCTTCTGCTACAATCTTCATTTGGAACGTTTGAATGTTCCAATGACAAAATCCAAGTTAAATGATAAATCATCTAAGTAAGGGTACAAATATCATATTTCGTGCATGTATGCAAAATACAAAATATATTCATCATTTTCGTTTGAGCCGACCACACCTTATTGATACTCTCCATTTTTGCGACCTCTTTACCAAGTCAAGGTATATGGAGCACCCTTGGTAGAGCAGTGATACATGTCCATACTCTTAAACATATGCGATGCATAATTGATAACATTTTCGTGAGCATATGCATATTTCATCATCATGACATGTGAATGCAATCTACATGATGTATAGCATAACAAGGCATGTCAACATGATAAAATCATTCACATAAAATCGGGCTTTAGGTCAAACCACTTACCTTGAAAATTTACTTTTGCAAGTTACTGTTTACAGTTAGCAAATCTAGGTTTCTGTAGAAAACACAAGTTTCGGTAAATCAAATCTCTAATATTTTTACATAAGGTTTAAGGGAATTAAATGAGGGGTTGATCTAGAAAATTGAAGGGGAAAAAGAGCTTGGACACGTCCTAGTGCAAATCCGGAAGAGTGCTCACGCGCAGCCCCTTTTCGGCACGTGTACTACACGTGTTGCCGGTAATTTTGACACCATTTCATGTTTTGGCCATAACTTCCTCGTTTTATCTTCGATTTAACCCATCCCTGTTCAAACTTATAGGTCCCTCTCTTCCCCCTCTACAGGAATATTACAAGAAACCAAATTTACCTCGCTGTTTTTCTGACTAGTTGACATAAACTCCAGTGAAGATCTAAAAACTCAGGCGAGGCTCATTCTCCCTCAATTTTGCTTCGACCTTATTCCTTTCTTTTGTAAATTTTTCTTCTCTTTCTCAAGCACAAATCCTTCACCTCAAATCTCTCAAATGGATCTCAAATTTGATCCAAAAATATTTTGAGTTCAAATCCACCCATGGCCTATTTATAGGCTTTTCAAGCCAATCACGAGTCGCCACCTCAGGGGGCCATGATGAGCCTTTAATTTTATCCCCAAATGGCCACTAGACTTGATTTAAATAAGGTTTGGATTCTAAAGTAATCCAAAGTTAGGATGAAATGTTATTTGAAATCTAAAGTGATTCAAAGTTGTATTGAAATAACTTTTAAAATCTGTAATCATGACTTGGTTAGTTATGGGGTTTCAAGAATTACGCCTTATCCCGAACTTTTCGGATAATTGCATTTAAACCCCTTGCAACTTGGTCCCCAATCATTTTTAATTGCTACTACACCTTTAAACATTAAATCAATAATCATTGAGATACTTAAAATAAAAAAATTAATAACTCAAAGTTACTCGATAAGTATATTTTTGCCCTAATGTCCTCAAAAGACCTTTGTTTCCATCTCAAAACCACTTCAAGGTTGATCCTTACATAAAATCGGAGAGCCCCGTACAGTCCTGTTGACTTTTCAAAGCTCCATTGCCATCATTTGGTTCTTTAGTCTGTATCTTAACTGTATTGAAAACTGTCTCTATTCTGACTTCACTTAGTGTCATAAATCTCATCTTGAGACGTTCATCAATATCGTACCCTTTTCTTTAAACATTTAAGTTTCGAGTACTCCCTTTCATTAATTTGACAATTAAATTCTTAAACTAGTTTCTAGTTTCTTGAACTTTCTTAAGAATTTCTTGTCAATCTTATCATTTCTACTAATACTATGAAATACGGGATATTAATGTTTCATACATGGTATTATTAGTGTTTGTTATCTAAAAAATAAGGTGGATTCCACCTCTTCTTTGTCTGAAAGTTGAGGCATGCCCAAGCAATACCCTACAAGTAGGCCCATCACTGCAAGTGGCCTTTCTCCTCACCTGTTATGTCAAGCTTGAGAAAGACTAGTTAAGGACAACATAATTAGCCGATCCACACTTGAACTCATCATAATAGCCCTATGATCAATAATTAATCAAGCTTGCCATTTGCCATGGTTGATAAAGACTAGTTAAGGAAATATTTGAATTTGAAACAACATTTTCTCAAATAATTTAATTATCACATCACTTTAGTTAGCACCTCATACAATAGTTATAATATAGCGATAATGTTAGACCAATCATCGAGATTTTGCATTTAATCAAATATATGCAAAGACAAGACTTTTGGTTTTTGAAAGAACTCTTATGCTCAAGTTAATAAAAAGAAGGTAAGCTAATATAAAATGAGTTTAATGATATTTTTAAGAGTTCATTTGTATTTGTAGATGACTTGGGAGTAGCATTAGAAATAGAGTTTGTCTATTGGGATGAAAGTCTCAAATGATTTGAGAAATTTTCAAGATATTAAAGAGATTTTTAGTTGATTGAGTCCACAAGAGTAGATTAAGTCTACCCGCATCTTCTATAACAACAGATTCGAATCAGGTTTAATCAACAAGTCTATGTAAAAACAAATTTTAAAGATATAAGGGACACATAACATTTCAGGAGTAGATTAACTTTCTTTAATCTTTCCTTCACTCTCGCCCTAATTTTGATTCCATTTAACAAGCCCAAAATCATTGTCTAGCATTATTTGTTGGGTAGGCAGCAACAAATAATGCTAGACAGTCCAAGAGAACAGTTCATTGTATGTCCATGGATTTTAATATTTTATTCCTCTTCCTAAAACTAGCTAGACAAATTGTATTTTTTTTTCCCCTTAGATTGTCACTATATTTTCGGTGTGAATATAATGGCACGCAAATTACATACAATGCATAACGCACAAAAACATTATATAACAACTATAAAGTGATAGTTTAGTGAGAGTTCAAATAGAAATTAAAACTTTTGAATTTAAATATAAGAGAACATTTATCATGTAACATTATGACAAGATTAGTTACTTGTCATACTTAAATTATAATGCAACCTAATTTAATCTTTTATTGAACAAAAAATTTTGTATAACCTTGTCATAAAAGATTCAAACTATAATCACAAATAAGGTAAGTCCTAACATGTTGCCGACACTAAGTGGCAACAAATCATTTAGAGGGGTGTGGGACCCGATTATGGGAGGTGGAATTGGGTCCCACACCCACCCCCAAATGAGCTATTATTACGATAGTATTAAACAATATAATTATTATTTGATGCGGGTAATAAATTAGTTTTATAAATAATAGTAGTATAACCTTTTTTTTTTTTTTCTCTTTAGGATTACTATAGCTTTTCAGTATCAAATTAATCTTTTTTTATGGAACCATCAAATTAACCTTGAAAGCCAAAATTTAGGTTTTATTAACCCAAAAAAATAAAGCTAAACTTTATCTAAATTTTCAATTTTAGATGTATCTTTCAAAAATTTTCATTAGGGTTTTTTTTATTTTTATTTAATTTTAATTATAACTTGTCTATTCTCCCATTAAAATACGATATGACAAATTAATGTATAATAAATTGGTTATCCTATAGCCAAAAAGGGGAAATCTTAAAATTTGGCTTGGTTTCTGAAAGCCAAACTGAACAATTGCACGCTTGGGCTGGCATCTTGGACCTGTCACATGAGGTTGAACCATACCACAGTTGGGTTGGTACTGCTTTGGACTGTTTTGTTGATATCCTTAGGCCCACCCAAAGAAATATATATATATATATATTTATATGCAAAAGTATCATTCT
Source organism: Diospyros kaki (assembly GCA_036245055.1). NCBI lineage: Eukaryota > Viridiplantae > Streptophyta > Magnoliopsida > Ericales > Ebenaceae > Diospyros > Diospyros kaki. The sequence goes on from BSEG01000013.1 coordinate 6,744,960, forward strand.
CTTTACTTTTTGTGATAGTCATATGAAATTTTATTAATAATCCCTAATAGCTCATTGAACAATAAAAGTCTATAATATTATTCTCTGTGCCTAAAAGTTTAAACTTATCTAAAAACGAACTCATGCCACACAAGACGACACTAGTTTAAGTGCTTACACAAGGTGCAGAGTGTAAGTAATATAGCACATAAATGTGCTTTTTTTTTTAATGTTAGATTGAAGTTTACTCAAAGTTATAGCAGAGGATTTGCGTGAGGCCATTCACATCAAAAACTCAAACCAAACAGAAAACAACAAGAAAAAAAACAATCAGAAAGCCATTACCAAATGCAGAAGAAAGGGACTCTTCCATCTATGCCACAGCTGCCGGCGAAATCTCGGTTTATGCTATGTCCTTTGTTAATGTTTTTTCTTTCTTTTTATTAAACCAAGAGACTGAGAGAGACATGATATATATATATATATATACATACAGTGTCTATTATAATCTCATCTTTGTGTTCTTCTCCAAGGAGGCCGACACCTAGCTTTTTTAGTTTTAATTCAATTCATCATCTAAGGTAATGCTATCTAAATAGAAAGGAGAAAAACTTAACGTGTTGTTTATTTATTAATAAAGATTTAGTCAAGCAGAGATGAGTACTATTTATAATAGGAGGATATGCATTATAATTGAATAAAATGTTTTAAGGGTAATCAAATGTACTAAAAAAGGAAGAAACCCATCATGAAAAATGACACTTGTCACATCATCATGTATCTCTTCATTTTTTTTTTTTTTTTAAGGTATAGATCTTCGTTTAGGATTGAAAATTTCAACCATCGTGCAAAGCAGTTGGAAGAGGAGACAGGTTGGAAGAAATGAGAAGTGTCTTAGAATAGTCGGTGGTAGGATATGGCAGCAACAAGAGCCATTTCAGTTGCCTAAAAATACACCCCAGCCTCTCCTATTTAACAAGGCAAGCAGCCACATGGCAACCTTCAAAACCGAATGAAAACAACTGCTTTTTCTATTCCCTATCCCACCTCCAATATATAACAAAGTAAGGTTGTTTCCTTGCCTTCTCTCTTTGTCTTCTTCAACAAGGAGAGGAAAGCCCCATCTTCCTCTTCCTCCTCCCTCCATCTTCCTCCTTTTGTCGTAGCTCTCCGGAAGATGGGGTGTGGGGGATCAAAGCAGGCGGTGGCCGCAGCCAGCGCCATTGCCAAATCTAAGGGCAAGGCTTCAAAGGCCGCTTCGACCAAGAACAGAGATGCAGAGAACATCACCCAGAAGGTGGAGGAGAAAGAGGGTCAAAACGCCAAGTCCAAGGCGGTGGAGGAACAGGGTGGTGCCGGTGTGGGGGAGGTGGCCGTGCCCGAGACAAAGAACGAAGCGCCTGTAGACTTGAAGGAAGGGGCTGGTGAGGAAGTAGTGGAAGCTAAAGGAGAAGGGAAGATTAGTGATGACACTGCTGAGGCTGCCATTTCGGAAGGAATCCCTGGGAAGACCGAGGCTGGTGACAAGCCGGACAATGCAGTGGAGGAGAAGGCACCGGTTGAAGAATCAACTACAGAGACAAAGACTGGTTTGTGACTTTGTGCCAAGTTTGCTAAATTCTTATCTTACCGCTATGGTTTGTTTGTTGATCTGACGTGTGGATACGCAGAGTCTGTGGAGGTGAAGGAAGAGAAGGACGCGAAGGAAGTAGAAGCGGTGGTTCCAACCATTGAGGTGGAGGAAAAAGGTACCACCACCACCAAGTCCGTGGACGTGAAGGAAGAAGAGAAGATAGCAGAAGTGGTGGTTCCAACCATTGAAGCAGAGGAAAGACCTGCCACCACAACTATGTCCGTGGACCTGAAGGACGAGAAGGAAGCAGGAGTGGTTGTCCCAACCATTGAAGCAGAAGAAAAAGCTACTACGACCACTGAGACTGTGGACGTCAAGGAAGAGAAAGCAGAAGTAGTTGTTCCAACCATTGAAGGAGAGAAAAAAGCTACCATCCCCACTGGAGAAGAGAAGACTCCAGATGCCAAGCAGGTACAATTTTTTTACACATCAAACTGCTAAAACTAGTTTACCTTTGAGTTGCCATTTCCAAGCCTTTGCATGCCCACCAAGAAGAAGCAGCCAAAACCTGTGATCAACGAATTTATAAGATGAACTATATAAGTTCATAGCAAGGCTCAAGAAACATTAATCTTCTCATAAAAAGTAAGAAACAGATCGAATAGGTTATAGATCAATTACCCTTTTAAAGGATCCAAACCATAGCAATGTAATAGAATGATCTCCAACTTCAATTCCCAGATGCCATTGCTACCAAAGAAAATCCAATATGATGAATTTCTTTGTGCAGGAACCGGTGACTGATTCTCCAGAGGAAGGACCAAAAGCAAGTTGAAGGAGAAATTGAAGCAAATATAGAGACTGTCAACACTGCCTACCTACAGACAAATTAGATATTGTATTGTGTCTCCAGTTCATGTTACCAGTGTTGTAATGTCCTCCTCCACAATTGTGGCACATCAAAAGGCCTGTCCAGGCAAAAACTCAGAGACTTCATATATAGAGAGCAAATTTTATTTCACAGGGAAACGTAGCTTGCTAATCATTCCACATGATCATAAATTTTGATTGCAACCGAAAAAAAAAAAATATATAAGAATCTGGATAAGCATGCTGTAATCGTAATTTGTATGTTTCATAAACATTAAACGCATAAACAAGATCGTGAAATTGACATTTTCATGCTAAATTATGTACTGAAAAATAAAATTGTGTACCCAAATTGACCGATGACGAGAATGCCATAACCTTCTTCAAACATAACCTGAATTTGATTCATCAGTTTCCCTCTCTTGACCGTAGTTAGAAAAAAAATTTCATAATGGATTGTGACTTTCTGACAATCTATAAGAAGAGAGAAGACTGATAACTGTCCAATGTAGCGATTGCAGATAGTTTCTCCCATCAAGATAACCGCCACCTTCTACTTCCCCCACTATCCCACTAATTGGGCCACATAACAGAAATATATTTTACAGATCCATCATAATTCATGATCCAGGAATCATTTTGCTTCTTAAGCAACGCAGAGCATGGTTAACTGATGCCCCAAGAAATATTATGCACAAGCACAATATCAAATGACAAAAAAAACCTTTTCTCAAGGTCCAAACAGGCCCTTAATGGGAGCAAGTAAAACTTGTTTGCCAATCAATAACAGAATTAACAACTACCACCCAAAACATGAAATCATGTATGAGTCTATATATGGAAGATCATAACAACTTAAAAGAGATAAAGGCAGAACACCCAGATGAAGAATATTCTGGAATAAATTTCGTATGAAAATCATTTGTATGCAATATATGTATAAACAAAGACGAATTTTATTTTTTCCTTTTGAATCAAATCTTCAATATGCAATATAAATATTGACACAAGTTATATCTACAATTTAGTATATACACACATCCTCCCCTGCTAGCCCATGAGGGATACTCATCACTCGCAGTTCTACAGGCACTCTAAAGAAGAATGGAAAGGAATGGCCTTCCTGGTTAATCCTGGGAGAAACCCCTCTATTGATCAAACAAATTCCAACTGAAGTTGCTTGAGCTGCTTGATTCAATCTTCATTTTCACGAAGGAAGCAGGAGGATCTCTGGACAAGATGAAATTTCCCCCAATATCTCGGGTGCTGTATGCAGCAAAACTAGGATCCGTCACAATTCTGCATGTTCCAGTTGACTCGCCCCCTAGTTTAATTCCATAATACTCTAAATGGTCTGAAATGCTGTTCCCACGCACTGACCTGCATAATTTTTCCAATTAAAAGGTCTTTAGCAACTTTTGCACTTTAAGTGATGAGTAATAAATTTTCAAGATGGCAAATTGAAGCCACTTTTGCACCAACGTGGTCAATGCAATGTTCCATATGGCACTTAAGAATAGATATGAAATAAAATAACAGAGTTCTTAATTGTCACCTCAAACCATATTAGTTGATTAATTTACAGAATCAGGATAGATGAAATAAATGTGATTGTATTATATCCACACAGATCCATTAAGTACAAAATTGCTAATTGTTAAATAATCAAGTACAATGCAATCCTACAAATCTTCCTAAATCCAGAAAGCTTCCATATCTTGCAGGATCTGATCATATCCTCAATCGACAATCATATCCTCATTTTTGGAAAGATCCTATTGTATCTTGTAAATATTCTTGATTGTATAATCTGTTTACTTTTTGCATATTCCTAAATGTACAGATTTCCTAGCCCTATAAGAGAAGGGTCTGGTCATGTAATCCTTGGGTAGTAATAATATTTTCATCTTCCATTTACATTGTTCATATCAAAACCTACATGGTATCAGAGCAAGGTTGAATTGGACAGACAAACAGCAGCAAGATGTCGCAGCCAGAGGAAACCAGGTCATCCGGAGTGACAGAAAGCTCAGCCAGAGCCGAAACCCAGACTGCCACGCCTGCTGAATCCTTCCCTGTTAATTAGTCCTGTTAGGCTTGATGGAAGCAACTATCTTGCTTGGTCCTGCTCTTGCAAGTTGTTCAAGCAAGCCAGAGGGCTGGAGGAATATATCACTGGAGTCAAAGGTACAAAACCAAAACCCAGTGCATTTGAATTCAGACAATGGGGACTGGAGTATTCCCTGGTCATGTCTTGGCTACTAAACTCTATGTAGCCAAGCATAGCAAAAGGGTATTTACTACTAACACAGCCTCGAAAATTGGGAGTGCAGTAGCCCAAACATACTCACAAGTTGGAAACGATGCCCAGATCTATGAAATCTAGAAGAAGATTCACAAGATCAAACATGGAGAATTAATTGTGGTAGGAGTTTGATTACTACCAAGATTTCCAGGCTGAGTGCCCCAGTGATGCTGCAAAGATCCAGAAGTTGATGGAGAAGGAGAGAGTCCTTGATTTCTTGGCCGAACTTAATGTGGAATATGATCAAGGGTTCAAATCCTTGGTAAAGATCCATTCCCTTCCTTGAAGCAGTCTTACTTCTACATTCAGCAAGAAGAAAGCTGCAAACATGTCATGCTTGCACCTACTGCCACAAACAGTAGGTCAGCCATGACTGTAAATCATCCAGTGAAAGATTCCCTGGTTCTACTAAGGAATAAGTGAGGTGTGAGTATTGCAGTAAACCCAGGCATACCAAGCAGAACTGTTGGTTTCTGCATGGAAAACCAACCAAAGGAAAGGGTAAAAGGAATGATGGACGTGCTCAGGCTCACATATCAGAAGTTGTTCCTGAAGAGGTTGACTCAAAAGGTGAATCTGGGGCAGCCACTTTAACTCATGAAGAAGTGGCCTTCCTTCAACAGCTTATGTCTAAGGTGAAGGTGGAACCATCTGCTGCCTCATCAACCCCTACCATGCACTCCTCTCATTTTGCCAAACCTGGTAAGGCTCTCCCATCTACACTCACTGTTGTTGAACATGGACAATGCACCTAGATCATATATTCAGGTGCATCTGCACACAACAGGTTTAGCCTCACTCTATACATCCTACTACCCTTGTTCCGTTAAGGATGAAGTTAAAATAGCAGATGACACTCTCTCTCCTATGGCTAGCAGAGGGTTTATACATTGCACTCCTTAACTTAAGCTTTCCTAGATTTTACATGTTCCTAACTTTACCAACGAACTAATTTCAGTTAGTTTTATCACTCATGATGTTAACTGTAAAGCCATTTTCTTCCTAACCTACTGTGTTTTCCAGGACTTGAACATCGGGAGGACCGTTGGCTACGATAGACTGAGAGATGGCCTATACATGCTGGAGAAAGTTCCCCAAGCAACTGCTCAAGCCATGCCTACAGCATTTACTAGCACTGCCCATCGAGAAATCATTCAATGGCATCATCAGTTGGGGCATCCTTCTTTTACGGTTCTTGAAAGATTATTTCCTGATTTAGCTAAAGTGTGTAGCCTCAAGGCAAGGATTTTATTTGTGAACCTTATGAATTTTCCAAACGCATTAGAACAAATTATCCCTGAAGAGATAATAAAAGTAGCACTCCATTCAATATTGTGCATTCTGATGTGTGGGGACCTAGCAGGGTAACTTCTCTTTTGGGGTATAGATGGTTCGTCACTTTCATTGTTTGCTATAGTCGGACAACGTGGCTATACTTAATGACATCTAAGAATGAAGTCAGCACCTGTTTTCAAACATTCTATCACATGGTGTCTACTTAGTTTAATGCCACAATCCAAGTAGGAGTGACAATGGGTTGGAATACAAGGAAAGAGGTTTTCAAGATTTCTTAAGGGACAAAGGCATCATTCATTAGACTAGATGTGTGGATACCCCAGCTTAGAATGGAGTAGCTGAGAGGAAAAAAACGACATATGCTAAAAGCTGCTCTCTCCCTCCTATTTACCACGTAGGTACCCAATCCTTACTAGGGAGATGTTGTTATTACAACTGCTTATCTCATCAATAAGATGCCCTTGCAGACACTTAATTTTAAAGCCCCTTTAGACCTTCTTAGCTCCTCATCCTACCCCATTCCACCTATAAGTATTTGGTTGTACTTGTTTTGTTCGCAACCATTCTCCCCATCTCACCAAATTAGACCCTCGCACCTTGCAGTGTGCTTTCATTGGTTACTTTGCCACCCATAAGGGCTGCAAATGCCACCATCCCCCCACTCGCCAGACCTTTGTCAGTCTTGATGTTTCCTTTCATGAGACTACTCCTTACTTTGGCTCTCCACCTTTTTCCCTCTTGTGATACCTGTGTGAGACAAGCAGCCGATGGGGAGACAGACCTAAAAGATGTTTTTTCCATTGGAACAAAAATAAACGTTACAGGCAGCACTACAAGTAATACTCAGCTATTACCAGAAGAAGATGCTCAACTAACAGAGAGCAACACCCAACTACTGGAGGCTGGTGCTCGGGTACCAAAAGAAGATTCCCGACCACCAAAAGAAGATACTCATTATTGCCAAAAGATATTTGACTGATTTGAGGAGGTGAGTACTTGAGTACCTGCAACAACAGAGTCTAGTAACTTGAGGACTTACTCTGGCAAATGTAAGGCCAATCTCAACGATCTACCTAGCCAAGAGGACATCCTGGCTTCAACAAATCTTGATAGCAACACAAGTAACTCACTGTTGCCTACTTCTAATCTTGATTCTAACTTACGTCTCCCTATAGCCAGTAGGAAAAGAATTAGAAATGCACACATCATCTTATATCCAATCATGTTGCCTATGATTTTCTGTCCACCCCATACAAAACCTTCCTATCTCGTATAGATTCTGCAGTGGTTCCATCTAGCTGGAGACAAGCAATTGAAGATCTACAATGGAAACAAGCAATGCTGGAAGAGATTACTACTCTCGAAAAGAACAAAACCCAGGAGTTGACCACTCTACCAGAAGGAAAGAAGACTATTGGTTGGAAGTGGGTTTTCACTATTAAATATAATGCAGATGGGCAGGTAGAAAGATTAAAGGCAAGATTGGTTGTAAAGGGATTTACCCAAACTTAAGGCACTAATTATGAGGAAACATTAGCCCCAGTGGCAAAGATGAACACTACCCAGATACTTTATCATGTGCAGCTACCTTGGACTAGGAGTTACATTAGCTGGATGCCAAGAATGTTTTCCTAAATGGAGGCTTGGAAGAAGAAGTCTACAAGGAGATCCCTTCAGGATTCCAACCACAGGAAAGGTATGTAAACTCCCAAAGGCCTTATATGGTCTCAAACAGTCTCCCAAGTCCTGCTTCGAGAGACTCAGCAAGGCTGTTACAACACTTAGTTTCCATCACAGCAATGCAGATCACACCATGTTCCTCAAAAACAAAGGAGGTAAGGCAACAATCCTTATTGTTTATGTGGATGACATAGTTGTAACTGGAAATAATCTAGACAAAGTTGAAAGGTTGAAAGCATATCTAAGAACAGAATTTGAGATTAAGGACCTTGGGAAATTAAAATACTTTCTTGGTATAAAGGTTGCAAGATCAAATAAAGGAATCTTCATATCCCAAAGGAAGTACTTCTTAGACTTGCTAAAGGAAACATAGGATGTAAACTTGTTGACACTCCAATTGAGGTAAATCATAGACTGAAAACGGGAGGAGGAGATGAAGTGGATCAAGGTAGATAATAGGGATTAGTGAGAAAACTTATCCATCTATCTATCTATCTCACACCAAACCAAACATTGCCTATGCCATCAGAGTTTTGAGTTAATTTATGCATAAACCTAAGGATATTCACATGGAAGCAGTCTATAGGATCCCAAGGTACCTGAAAACCGCATCGGGGAAAGGCATATTGCTCTCAAATAAAGGGCTTTTAACATTGAAGGTTTTACTGATACTGATTGGGCCGGATCCCTTGATGATAGGCGGTTTACATTAGGATATGACACCTTTGTTGGAGGAAATCTCGTCCCATGGAAATGTAAGAAACAGAATGTAGTAACTAGATCAAGTGTAGAAGTTGAATACAGAGCCATGGCCCTAGGCGTGTGTGTGAACTCTTATGGATAAGGAAAGCACTGGAAGAACTTGGACTGACCAATGACAAGCCTATCATGCTGTGCAGTGACAACAAAGCAACAATAAGCACTACCAACAATCCTGTTCAGCACAATAGGACCAAACATATTGATATAGATAGACATTTCATCAAGGAGAAACTCACTACAGGGCAGCTATGCGTCCCTTTTGTTCAATCCAAGAATCAGCTTGCGGATGTCTTTACCAAAGCCCTAACCAGCACAACTTTCCATGGGATTATTGCCAAGATAGGCATGAAAGATATTCACAAGCCATCTTGAGGGGGAGTGTTGAATAATCAAGTACTATGCAATCCTACAAATCTTCCTAAATCCATAAAGCTTCCATATCTTGCAGGATCTGATCATATCCTCAATCTACAATCATATCCTCATTTTTAGAAAGATCCTATTGTATCTGGTAAATATTTTTGATTGTATAATCTGTTTACTTTTTGCATATTCCTAAATGTACAGATTTCCCAGCCCTATAAGAGAAGGGTTTGGTCATGTAATCCTTGAGTAGTAATAATATTTTCATTGTCCATTCACATTGTTTGTATCAAAACCTACATTAATGCTCATTCAAGAAGGGTAATAGAAGATCATGTAAAGGAAACACTTACCTACTACAAGATGGGTCTTCGCCAGAACCATCACAGACCTTCTCAGCTCGATAAACTAAACTACCAAATCCAATCTTATAAAGCCACACCTGCAGTTTAGAAAAGGAGCACACATGAGAGAGCTGTTAATGTCAACAAATATAATTCATACATCCATTGGGCAAATGTCATTTGATGAAAGGACTTCAAATTCTACCGTAATTTGTAAGTTTGTACTCAGAAGATTACCTCTCTTGGGAAGTGATGATATGTCTTTTGGGCGAAATGAGAATAATAAGGTGGCAAATGAGGAACTATATCATGGTCATTTGTGACTCGAACTGTATTTGGTACAAGTTGGCTATAGTAAGATGCAAAAGCAGCGTTACCAATACGAGGTTGTCCAAATGTCACAACATGAACATTTTTGGCTTCAATGTTGACCTGGGAATAAGAAAATCCTTTACTGTAAAATGTATGTTTATGGCGCACCTAAGACTGAAGCAACACCTGTAGAATAAATGCTAGTCATAAAGGAAAGAATCAACCCAGAAAGGATTGATCAACAATGGAGTTGGAACTTAATTTATACTTGCCTAATGATGAGGGAAATAAAATAAACACTGCCATGTAATTGAAAGCACAAAAAGAACTAAAACTGACAGTATAGCAAGCTTTTCAACATGAAACACCAATCTCCAAGGTGGAAACTGCAATAAGTGGATGCCACAAGAGCCATGAAGAAATTAGAACTTTCACTGACTTGAGGCCAGATATGCTTCTTGCTAAATCTACCAGAAAATGTGAAACCAATAGCTCACCATGGTCTTTGGACCTGATGGGTCTGTCAAATATCTGCGCACAATCTTTCAGTATATAACCATAAAAAAAAAAAAACTCTTTGAATATAAACTTTCTTTCATAACTATCTATATTTAAACTTTCATAACCAGACATGTCAATTTCCAGAGTACACAAACAAGCAACTGGGCTCAAAAACACTGATGGCCAATATGTGTAGCATTATCTATAAATGCTTTATCTAATCCAGCACATCACATAGCTCATGGTCTGTTCAAATATACGGCTTAAAAATGATAAATTTTGTATACTATAATCGGAACCAGTGCATGATAAATCCCACTAAGCCACAATGTTCACAGAAAATAGATCTAAACAAATGAAGAAAGAGATCATTATGGTTACCGTGAGATCCAATCCACAAAAGGCAGCCATAGCCCCTCCCATTGAGTGACCTGTAACCATAACATTAATCTCCCCATACATTTCCTTTGCTCGTTTAACAGCATTTACAATTCCAGGACGTATGGTTGTGTTATGGTATGAAGAATAAAATCCATGGTGCACCTAAAATAACACAAGCTGTATTAGTAAACAATGGCAAGCACCCCACCCCCCCCCCTCTTTTTTTGGAACGTGGCCTTCCTAGAAACACCATCATTCTCACCAACACACATAAGAACTTATAATGCAAGATGTACCATTGCATTAGGCATGCCAGGGTAATTTAAGTCGAGCTGCTTCCAGTACAGGTCTTCAATCCAATTCTGTAGGCTGCATATACATAGTTTATTATTAATGGAGTGTGGTAAAATTGAAATCTTATTACTATCACTTGCTGTACATAACTGATATATTTATATACACAATCTCTAACAGGTTGTGATTATCCTAAGAATCATCAATTAAATAAAAAGGAAACAATTTAAAAGCAGAAAATTCTCCTCCTAGCTGTGATCTCCTAATTGAGTATCCTAATTGAACATAACCTAAAATAGATGATTTGCGGAATCCAGACATCTACACTCATTAATCATCCCAAGCTTGGAACTTAGGTCTTCAAAGCATTTTCGAGGCAAATCTTTAGTTAGGATATCGGCAACTTGCAAGCTTGTTGGAGTATAGACTAAATTGATAACATTCCCTTCAATTTTCTCCTTGATGAAGTGACAACCAATTTCCATATGCTTAGTCTTGTCATGATGTATAGGATTCTTGGCAATGTTGATGGCAGATTGATTGTCACAAAAGAGTTTCATAGGGCCCTCAATCTTGACTCCATGTTCTTAGAGTAATCTCTTTATCCACATATCTTCACAAATACCATGAACCATGGCATGAAATTCTGCTTTTGCACTGCTCCTAGAGACCACTAACTATTTCTTGCTTCTCCAAGTAACAAGGTTGTCCCACACATAGGTGCAGTATCTAGAGGTAGACATTTCCACCCCTTGATTTGAACTTTTCTTGAAGAAGAGACCTTTCCCTGGAGTTAGTTTCAAATATCACAAGATTGTGTAGATTACCTCCATATGTTCTTCCCTTGGATCACTCATGAATTGGCTCACAACATTGACTACAAAACTGACATCCGATCTAGTGTGAGAAAGATATATGAGTTTTCCAACTAACTTTTGATACTAGCCCTTATCAACTGGAGCACCTTTCTCTCCCCTTCCGAGCTTGGTGGTGGCTTCCATTGGAGTATTAGTAGGTTTACACCCGAGCATCCCACATTCCTTTAGCAGGTCCATAATGTATTTTCTCTAAGACATAGAGATTCCATTGCTAGATCTTGCCATCTCCATTCCTAGGAAATACCAGAGATTTCCTAAATCTTTGATCTCAAACTCTTTGGCAAGGATTTTCTTTAGACCATCTATTTCCTCTATGAAATCACTTGGGAGAATGATATCATCTACATATACAATCAAGATGGATATTTTACCTTCTGACGACCTCTTCACAAATAGAGTATGATCGGCTTGACATTGAGAGTAACCATGAGACTTAACCACTCTTGTGAACCTATCGAACCATGCTCTTGGTGACTACTTAAGACCATATAGAGATATTTTCAACTTGCATACTTGATTCTTCATAGTCTAAGTCTCAAACCCTGGGAGAATCTTCATGTATACCTCTTCTTCTAAGTCACCATTTAGAAACGCATTCTTCACATGAAGTTGAAGCAGTGACCAATCTAAGTTTGTTGCTAGAGATAGGAGAAGTCGAATGGTATTGAGTTTGGCAACCGATGCAAAAGTTTCTTGGTAATGAACACTATAAGACTAGGTAAAACCTTTTGCAACGAGGCAGGCTTTGTATTTGTCAATACTCCCATCTTCCTTATACTTCATAGTAAAGATCTATTTGCATTGAACCAGATTTTTTCCTAAAGGCAAATTAGTGATTTTCCATGTCTGGTTCTTCTCTAAGACGCGTATCTCATCTAAAACTGCAGCCTTCCATGAGGGATCTGCCAAGACCTCTTGGATGTTGGTGGGAACCTGGACTGTATCCAAATTGATAACAAATGCTTAGAATTTTGATGAGAGACCCTTATACGAAATGAAATTATGAAGAGGGTGTTTTGTGCATGATTTTACTCCCTTCCTAAGGGCAATAGGCCAATCCAGATCATTCTCAGGCGCCTCACTAGGTGTATTGTTAGGAATAGTGTTACCTTTATTCATTGAATCCGGATTGGATGATTGATCAAGTTCGGTCAGTGATCGATGTTCTTCCTGATCTTGAGCGCTTCCTATCTTGGAGTAGACACGAAGTTCTGCATTTGTTCGTAAGTGACCATCAGTAGGATTAGATGGAGAATGAGGCTCAAATTGAGGAGTATTGGTAGAGTTGAGAGACAACAAAGGAGGAGGAGCAAAAAGATTCAGAGCATCCCAAGACTGACATTCCTTGGTAAAGTCACTCTCCCCCTGAATGGTAGGATTGGGATAAAATGGTCAATATTCAAAGAAAGTGACATCCATTGAGTGATAGTACTTTCACATGGAAGGAGAAAAACACTTATACCCTTTCTAGTTAGGAGAGTATCCCAAGAAAATACACTTGATGACCCGGGGATCAAACTTGCCACAATTATGAGGATGAAGATGGACAAAGACTTAGCATTCGAACACTTTAAGAGGGATGGTGGACACAAATCGAGAGTGGGGGATAGGTCACGAGGAGGGCTTGGAGAGGAGTTTGGAACTAAAAGGACCCAAGAAGGCATCTAATTAATGAGGTACATTGCTGTGAGAATAGCATCCCCCAAAAAATGTGCTAGAACATTAGTGGAAAACATGAGAGGCAAGGTGACAATTTTCCAGTTCAACAATACCATTTTGTTGAGTATCGACACAAGAACTTTGACGAATAATCCCTTGTTGTAAAAGATAATCACCCAGGACAGAACTGAAGTACTCTTTGGCATTGTCAGTTCTCAAAACTTGGATTTTGGTATAAAACAGAGTTTGAATCATGGTGTTGAAATTTCTGAAAACTTGAGCAACCTCAGATTTTTCTTTTAGAAGGAATACCCAAGTTAAGCGAGTGTGGTTATCAATTAAAGACACAAACCAACGAAATGCCAAAACATATATTGTGTGAGAAGGTCCCCAGACGTCACTATCAAACATGGCAAATGGACGAGATGGTTTATATGGTTGAGGACAAAAAGAATCATGAGTATGTTTTGATAATTGGCACACCTCACATTGGAGTAAACTTGAATTTTTACTCTCAAATAACAATGGGAACGACTTCTCAAGATATGTAAAATTCGGATGGCTTAATTGAAAATGCCAAAGCATGGCCTGATTATTATGGCTGGGAATAGAAACATTAAAAGAGGCACTACTACAACTTAAATTGCCAACGTGCAGATTTTGGTCATGAGGAGAGGAAGTGCTCGAGAGAAGGTATAACCCCGAGTACTACCTAGCACTGCTAATCGTCCTCCCCATATCCAAATCCTGAAATTCACACTGATTTTTGGAAAACTTAGGGATGCAGTTATAATCCTGAGTGATTTTGCTGATAGATAATAAGTTGCCATCCAAATCAGGAACAAATAACATGGAGCGAAGAAGAAAAGTCTTAGTTGACTTCACTATTCCCACACCGACTAGTTGGGATTGAGTGCCATTGGCAATGCGAACAGTCCACATTTCTTTACAATGGTAGATTTGAGAGAATAGCTGTGAGTTTCCAGTCATATGATCTAAGGCCCCAAAGTCTACAATCCATACATTTGAAAGGTTGCTTTTAACACTGAAAGGATGAAGGATATTAGCTTTGTGAGCTATTGTGCCAGCTGCAACGACTAAGAAGGACTGCTTTGGGACTGCCCAAAAATCTCCTGCAAGAACTCCATTTGTTCTTTGCTGAAAAGTGCTATTTCAGGGGAGGTATTCCGTTCCTCTGAATTGACCATGCTCCCTCTACTTTCTATTCAGTTTGGAGGTTTCATGTCTGCTGGTTTCCCATGTAAATCCCAGCATTTATCCTTGGTATGACCAAGTTTGTGACAGAACTCACATTTTGGCCGCTCCCGCTTCTGTTTGCTGTGATTTGATGAGGGGTGGTTCCCACAGGCAGCAAGTGCAGCAGCTTCGGGAGAAGGATTCTCAATTCTGAGTTCCCAGCATAACCTTCTTTCTACTTTCTTCACGTCTCACTTCGGCAAAGGCTTCTCGGAGACTTGGAGTGGGTCTTGTAGATAAGATTCTGCTCCGAACATCATCCCAGTTCTTGTTTAAATCAATCAAGAATTTGTACAGCCGCTGCTGTTCAATAATCTTCCTGTAGTATTGATCATCTTTCGGGCACTTCCACTGCTGTGCCTTGAACATGTCCAACTGCTGCCAGTGACGATTCAAAGTGTGAAAGTACTGAGTGACGGTCAGATCTCCTTGCCGCTGATCATGGAGGATGCACTCGATCTTGAGAAATTCTGATGTGTTTTCCACGTGAGAATCGGCCTCCTTTGCAGCAATCCAGATTTCTGCAGCCATGTCATACAGGAGGAAGTTTTCGCCAATTTCATTTGTCATGGAGTTAATAAGCCAAGACATAACTAGGTTGTTCTCCGTCTTCCATGATCGATATTTTGGATCCTCCTTCTTGGGTTGCACGGCTTTGCGGGTCAGGTATTCATCTTGCCCTTTCTCGGAGATGAAGATCCAGACTGACTGCAACCACTGGAGGTAATTGTGACCATTCAACTTATGGTCGGTGATGGTGAATGAGGAGCTATCAGCAGCTCCTATATGACTCGGGATGACATCCACCAATGAGGAACCCTTCTCGATAGCCATAACTGTTGTGGACAAAGGCTAGGTTGGCACAAACAAGGCTTAGGTTCAGATGAGGATGATCTTGGTGATGGATGACAGGGACAGTGACGAGGGATGACAACGCAGACGTTGCAACTAACGTTACAAAGGAGTAGGGGGTACTTTGCGACTGAGCAGCTGCTCAATCTTGGTAGGTGATGGGAGGGCCACCAGCCATTATGGCCAGAGAAGACAAAGATGTAAAGGACCGATGATTATGGCTCTAATACCATGTGGTAAAATTGAAATCTTATTCCCATCACTTGCTCTACATAACTGATATATTTATATACACAAGGGGATCCTCAATCACGTCTCTAACAGATTGTGATTATCCTAAGAATCATCAATCAAATAAAAAAGAAACAATTTAAAAGCAGAAAATTCTCCTCCAAGCTGTGATCCCTTAATTGGGTATCCTAACTGAACATAACCTAAAATAGATGATTTGAAGAATCCGGACATCTACATGGAGGCATAGGCTTTGAGGAAAAGAGTGTCATGACCCCAAGGAACCCCAAGGATATATTAGTAATACATGTCATGTGTTTTCCTTATTAGTTGCATTAGTTGCATTTTATGTTGTTGTTGTTAGCATCTTCAATTGTAAGCCTATAAATAGGCTTGAGTAGTTAGAGGAAGTTAGCTAATGAATGATTTGAATCTCAATTCCCTCTCTCAATATTCTCCCACTATTTCTCTCTCTCTCTCCCTCAATTCTGTTATGTTTTTCTTTTCCCTCCTTTTCTGCTCTTCCTTCCTCTTAATTCTTATCCAAATTCCTTCCTAAACCCTAGCTAAACCCTAAGGTCATGACATTTGGTATCAGAGACACCGTTCCTCGATTGTGATTTCAATCAATCTAGACGCTAGGCTACAGAATCTGATCTAGGATGCTTCATGAGTTCCAGTGACGAAACTAGGGAGGAGGAGATAACGATTGCTGAACATCAAAGTGCAGTTCAGTCTGGGGAAATTTTCGGCTGGCTTGATTGAGTTAATCAAGTCCAAAATTGGAGGCGAAGCGGATCCAAATCTCGATGGATCTAAGTGAAGCAGATTTCAGCGAGCCAAGGCAGAGATAAGTGAAATCTCGGTGATTACGGATTCCGTGGACGGTGATTGGGCGAGTAGTTAAGGCACAACGTGGAAGTAGGTCTAGCAGTCTTGAATTTGTAGTGATGACAAGAAGACACAAGCGAGTCTGACAATTGGCAAAGCCGTAGCGTTAGGTTCGGAAATTGAAGGTTGTCTTGGCTACGGACGCAAAGCAGGAGGGCGACTGTGAGAAACAAGTTCTTGCGGACTGTAGGCTCTGATCGGCAATTCAATTGCGGATTAGAGGTACTGAATTCGGAAGAATAGGAAGCAGAGCCGCAACGATTGAATTCGGAACTGAACTCAGATTTGAAAGGCGAAGCAAAGCAAGGCAAGCTTCAACTCGAAATTGAAGACAACGCAAGCCAAGGGTGCTCCGACAGTGACTCCAACCAAATCGTAGCAGAGCTAGTGGTTTCGCGATCCTTGAACGGTGATTGGGTGAAGAGCGAGGACACTAATTACAGCAGAAAAAGAAGTTGCGATTGAAGTAGAACCTTGAGCGATTGAGATCGGAAACTGTCCGCAAGCAGCCATTTAAGTTCATAACAGCTGAACGTCGGCAACGGTCATGGACGTAGGCGATCTCTGATTTGATTTAGGCGAGAGAATTCCAATGACTTGGGAAATTGATTTGGAGTATGTTTAGTAGCTGGAATTGAGGTTGCTGAACTGGAAGCAAGAGTTACATTGGCTTGGGTTGCTGAATTTCAATATCAGAATAAGTTTTTGAAGAGGCCTTTGAAAGCTGCATAAGAGGCAATTAACAAGAGGTTGTTACAGAGGCGAAGAAGAATCGGACCTGGAGATTGTTCTTGGTGGCGATTCAGATCAAGTAATTATCGAAGGTAGTAGCAACAGCTGAATTTTGGAGGTTGGTCTGAATCAGAGATTAAGGAAGATTGTACAGAACAATAACCTATGGAAAATCAATTTTATGAGGCTGTTGATCATTTTAAGAGGTGGAATTCTGAAGCTAGGGAATATATGGTCACGCAAAAGGCAATGACCCACAGTTGGGAGGATAATGCAGCCAGCAAAGCAAACATGTGTTGGGGACTAGCTGCCTCTCAAGAAAGAGTGCAGAGAGACTTGGAGAGGCATCAGAAGATGATGGAGCAACATGTCCAGCGGATCAACAACATGTTCAACATGCTGTCACCAGATTTTCCTTCCCGGGCTGCTGATCCAAGTTTGCCCAAACATGGCACCCTTCCTATGACCTATGGCTTGCAAGAGGCAAAGGAACTACTGGCCTTGAAACCGGAAATTCAGTTAAGATATTCATCTTCCCACACTTCCAATTATACTCCAATGTCTAGGGAAAGGGAGATTAGGTGGACTGATCTTGCTGGAAATTTACATGGCCAATTTGGGATGAAGAAGAACATGATTAAGGTGACTGATGAGTTCAACAAATTAAGTCAGGAGGGATCGGTGACAGATTATTGGGATAGATTTGAGGAGTTAAGGTCTCTATTGTGGAGTGATCAACCAGCTCTGACGGAGCACTATTTTGTCTCAAGATTTGTTAGTGGTTTGAAGGATAAATTGAGGTCAATGATTAGGATGATGATGCAGACAACTGTGAAAGAGGCAGCCAAGGGAGCAAAGCTACAGGAACTCGCCTTGGAAGCCATTTTTAGAAAGCAAGAGTTGCAGCCTAACAGTTATATTAAGGGCAGCCAACTGATTGAGGGAGCTTCTAAGGCTGCAAATTATGGCCAGCAGGAATCTGAGGAAAATTTGGAGCTGGACCGGCCAATTAAAACTGAAAACTCCAGCAATAAAGAGAGATTAGACATGGATATTAGCGAAAATTACAGCTTATATTTGCAGGAAACTGATGGAGTAGCTTCAGAATATGAGGATGACGTTGCTAATAGGTTCCATGCCAATGATGAAAGACAGCCACGTAACGAGGACTTGGACCAAAGGAAGAAGCAGGAGATTGAGGGCTTGCACAATCCTGCAGCTGCTGTGAGTGATAGTCTTGCTGTTACTTCAAATGGTGCTTTAATTAAAGTTAATGGCCATTGGAGTACAATTCAAGTTGGAGAGCTGCAACGCCGAATCAGATTTTGGCCTGCAACGAAGTTGGAATTCCTTTCTATGATTGGAAATGATATGGTTGCAGCTATAACGGATCAAGTGGAAGCATTCTCAATGGAAATCAGGATGAGAGGGATGGCTGGACTTGCTGTTGCAGCAAGTCATAGTACTAATGTTTTTGAAGAAAAAGACATGAAAAGGCAAAAGAAAAAGAAGACACGAGATAAGTACAAGAAAAGGCGAAGAAGAAACCAGATTACTAGGGCTGGTCGGCTGAGGAATGGGGTCAACAACTATCAATTCTTGGGGACAAGAATTGTTTGAAGGGGTGGGGATTGTCATGACCCCAAGGAACTCCAAGGATATATTAGTAATACATGTCATGTGTTTTCTTTATTAGTTGCATTAGTTGCATTTTATGTTGTTGTTGTTAGCATCTTCAATTGTAAGCCTATAAATAGGCTTGAGTAGTTAGAGGAAGTTAGCTAATGAATGATTTGAATCTCAATTCCCTCTCTCAATATTCTCCCACTATTTCTCTCTCTCTCTCCCTCAATTCTGTTATGTTTTTCTTTTCCCTCCTTTTCTGCTCTTCCTTCCTCTTAATTCTTATCCAAATTCCTTCCTAAACCCTAGCTAAACCCTAGGGTCATGACAAAGAGGAGATCCACTGACATAAAACTAACTTTATCTCTTCATTTTGTAACTTCTATACGGTATCTATAGAACAAGACTTATCCAAATCCCAAATAATGTTTCAGACAACATAGGATATCAACTTTTCATCACATAGTATGCTGTGAAGATTGTAAATCAGCTCATATACTAATTGGCAAATAATAATTGTGAAAAGGAGACCCTGAAAGATAGATTACTGAATTGCTTAATCTGTTCCAACAGTACACTTACCACTTTTCTCATTCACTCCATTTATGTAATCTTTAATTCTTTATATAATCTGTACTATAATCATGCATACTGGTGGTACCACAACAAAGAATACATATATATACACACATATATGTACAATTACATATATGGAGTAGTTACTACTGAGAGTTCGTACATCTTTTCTGTATTTCTCTATGGAAGACACAATCACATAGTTCAAAATAGAGCAACAACAAGATCCAACTACATAATACTATCATGGAAAGATACTGACCATGCAGATACATTCAGATTTTAACTATAAAAAGAATGATGTTGAAACAGCAGTTCTATACATGATTCTATTTCATTGCCTATGGTATCTTCAATACAACAACTGACAGTTTCATGAAAGAAAAAACAACAGAACTGAGAAAGGTTATTAATGTCTCCTCAAAAAATATGTATTCGATCTGAACTAGAAAACCCTTAAGATTTGAGAACCATAACTGTCAAATGTCAGTGGGTTTCCTTCTACTCAAGGAAAGACAGATGACGTGTTATTACTCTGGTCAACATATAGAGGTGGATCACTCACTACATCAGACCACTCAAGTTGCACACAGGTCCTTTAACATCTTATCAAACATGCTGTATACCATAATGCTGCTAAAAAATATATAATAAGTAATCAAGACCGTGATGATCTTTAAACCTGCGTTCCTGAGTTCCTCGGAATGCAATCACAATAGCATTAAGATCCATTGCCACGCCAACAAATCCCTGCTATCAATATCCATAATTAATATCCTAAGTTAAAATAATAGAGGACTAAAATCCATAATGCAAGGGAAATGAATGCTTCTTTTCCACATGCTATCATGCTGCGAGAAATGCACCTGTAAGCAGTGCTGAACATCCACAATCAGTTCTATCACCTCAAATCCCTGCTTCCAACAAAAACAAACCATCAGAAAACTCGCTCAGGAAAGAAAAGCAGCTGCAAATGAAACATCAAAATAGTTATATTTAGCTACATAAAGAGATAGATCAATTAATTAAAAGCTGCATGCATGATGACAATATTATACCTTAGTCAGATCATCACATCTTGAGCAAGTCCAAGTAAATAATTCTGTCATATCTGACAAGTATACCTGCAAGCGTAACTGTTAGAAAGATCTCTTGTCCACATTTCTAGATTCAAGGCTGACTGCAAAGGATAGCAATGTGAAATAATCTTAACCAACCACCAGAGAATATTCACTATTGCTGGATTGGAAGAATAAGAATGAATTCATCAAACCATACTTAAGTGTTCAAGTAAAACGGAAATGTTGTGTTTAGGGACGGGATCAATTGGGGGGTGGGGGGGCCATAAAACAAATTGCTGTGTTTACCACCTAGAGTGCCACATGGAAATGACATGAACAAGGAGAGCCCTGACAAACGCACATGATCACAAAAGGAATCTTTGGTCAAGCACCATGAACAAGTTGCCTTTGCCAAAGCACTCAATCTTTGTTTTCATTCCTTCTTGAGAACAAGTCAGCATTTGACCCATACATTGACTCAACTTGAGGCCTCACTTTCATCGACCACGCCCGACCTTGTATCATTGCGCTCTCACCCTTATATTGGTGAGACATTCCCATTGTAACCTAGATTGAGATGAGGCTTGGGTACTTGTCATGACGGTCTAGCACATTGGTGGGTAGATTTCATAGCAGTATCAAGATGTTCAGCCATGTCTCCTTTAAGAAAACTTTAGCTTTGTATCAAGACCTTGGGAGTACACTTGCAAGGGAGCAGTGGCAGTAGCAGATTAGTTCTCAAGGGAATAACAGTTGGTAGTTATTCTTGTTCTAACAGAAAAACTGTTATAAGGAGTAGCTATATAAAGCTTCTCAAGAACTGTATAGAGGTAGTCGAGAAATAAGAAATCTGAATTCTTTTCTCTTTCTTCAATTCTCTATTTTCTCCCTAATTTCTCTCTATTTTCTCTCTCTTCTTTCTCTTTCCCTCTCTCGTTTTACACCTTGTTCTTCATCAAACCCTAAGTTAGGACAGGATCCTGACATTTTGTGTAACAACCCGCCCCCTCAAGGCGTGTCACTATTCTGAATTTTTTTTTTTTTGAAATATATATTTTTCCTCACAATACCATCTCGAAATTCTCAAAATACCGTATTTAAAAATCCCTAAACATATATATTTAACATTCCAAATGATAAGCTAAGGAATGGTAAATTAAATACTTGTGGAAGCAGAATCGAAACCTAAAGGAATAGTGTAATTGCAAATAAATTCAAATTGTACAATACTATTCTCAATAACCATAAAAATTACAATATCCGACAGATAAACAACATATAATATAATATGCCTAATATCATCAGAAATCCCATGACTCATCCTACTATGAATATAGGACAGAAATACAACTAAAATCATGTCTCAACAACCTCCTTTCCCTTTCTATTGCTCGGCCTACCTAGAAAGTTCAATATTCTAGGGATAAAGTCCAAATTAGAAAATAAATATTCAAAGTGAGGGTTAAAATAATTTTCATGAATGAATGATGCAATAATATGAGTCAACCGACACCCTTGAGTAGCTTTTGTTAGCATTCTAGCCCCGCCACGAAACCCTAAGTAGTCATCCCGACAAGCACACACAGCACGGGATATCCCTATGGTCATATCGTCAACCACACTTGGGGAAATGCAGATCAAACAACTAGGGTAACATCTCACCCCGTCATGGTTAACATGGATGACACAAATATAGATATGCCAATAATATCATGCCAAATGCAATATCACAATTACTGAGGCAATATAACATGCACAAATATGACAAGAAGCACATAAATCGCATATATTTTGGCAACCCTCGTGGAAATCACGCTCAATGTAGGTAAACCATTTCACATGCAAATTTTTGGGATAAACCACTCATCTTGATCTAATTGTTTAAGCTTCCTCGAAACTCATGCTCGAGAACAAAAGCCCTCTATCAATTTCCCTCAATTTCTTCCTGAATGCTCAAATTTTCAACTGAAATTTTAATGAAACCCTCGGCCAAAATCCAGCTATTTATAGCCTTTTCCAACCGTTCCTTTGGCCAATGAGGGCACTTCCTTGCACCGATGACCATACCCTAGGCCATGATGGCCCTAAACTCTGCCTGAAATAGCGATTTGACGCCAATGGCTGGCGACCGCAGTGCGACTACCGGCTGTTGCAGTGTTCACACTACATTTTTGCTATTTGGTCCCTCCAATTCTTCCTTCTTTCACTTTGGCCCCTTGTCCTCAAGTCCTCAAGTTCCCAAAAATTATACTTTAACCCCATAACTTTGAAAAATTACCCTTTTACCCCAATAAAAATTACACTTAAGCCCATACAAATTTTCGGGTATTACACTTTGCTAGTAAGAGAAATAGAGAGAGACCCAACACAAAATCAAAAAATACAAACAGAGACCTTCCACTTGCAATGTCTAAAAGACAAGTCAGATATCCACATAACTACCATAGATTTGGGCAATGTTCACGCTAAATTTGGCTCTCAAGGCCTAACTACACTAACAAGAAGCACGTTGCCATTGGAGGGACAAACCAATTCATTTCAACCATCCTCCATCAAGGGCTTTATACCACAAAGCTTTCTCTTGCTCTATCCATCTTTGTCTCTAATGGTATTCATTTCATCATGGTGCACACTATCAACTCCCAGAGAGTCCTAGTCTCCCAATCACTCACAATCCAACCTCTCCTTATAAACAATATAATGAGAACATTGCAAAGAGGAGTGTTATAATGGCATTGTAAAGAACAAAAACGAAGGTTTTTTTTTATCATTTGTCAAAATTGAAACTTTAAAGTGGTCAAACAGATTAATTGAGTGAGAAGAATTTTATCTGGGATCATTCATTTCAGATCATTTAGATAGATTAATTAAGTGAAATATATGCATGCCATTAACACATCAAGTCCATATCCTCGTTATGCAGTAAGATACTTACTGCAGAAGCATACTCCACTAATATTGTCGCAAGCGTGTGATTGTAGTTGGACAAATGATCTTTGTGCTTGACTCTGAGTTCTGCTGTACAACACTGTAATAACTAAGAATTTTGTTCTATAATCTTGCACAATGATAAGCTCAACAATATGTATAGCTTTAACCACTCATATCATGCAGAGAACAGTATATAAATAGCTGACAACAAAGAGTAGAAAACCCAACAGGCCAAAAGAAAACCTAGTCTACAAATATTTTTTTAAAAAAAAGATAAAGATAAAAAGAGAGAGAGATTTGAAATCTTTTCCAGCAAAACATGCATGCAAATATTCATAGGATAAGAGGCACAAACTTTTTAATTTCCCTGTGCCCTCCAGAGGCCCCGGGGGGGTTGGAGGGGGACGATATTCAATTCATGTATGAAAGTGAAACAATTACTGGATCCATCTCAAAGAGAGACAACATAACAGTTATGGTCATTAAAGATTAGGATAATATGTAATGGTTATAACCATAAGTTTCAGAAGAACTGATGAAGATAACTGCAACCATGTGTAAGATGGTTCTCCAAGTGACATCGTAGAATGTGGTGAAAAGGAGTTATGTGGAAGCCCT
This sequence comes from Diospyros kaki, assembly GCA_036245055.1. Classification (NCBI taxonomy): domain Eukaryota; kingdom Viridiplantae; phylum Streptophyta; class Magnoliopsida; order Ericales; family Ebenaceae; genus Diospyros; species Diospyros kaki. The sequence goes on from BSEG01000013.1 coordinate 6,768,929, forward strand.
CCATTTAAAGGGCTGCTATAGGAAAAACTCATAACCATTACTAAATAAGCTTTAAAATAAAAAAAGAAAAAAGAAAACTGAAATTGTTTCAACTTGGGTGTTCAGGGGACAATGGAGACTTCGGACACACAATGGGTCTGTCAGTTCCAAAAAATGTTCTGAAAACCATTTAGAAAAACTTCTTTTAAAACAAAACAAATTAAGAATACAAGACAAATTTGTTGTCACTGGTTTGACCAATAGTCTCATATGAAAATGAAAGCTATATGAGAACAATGTGATCTTAATGTTTTCCCCAATTTCAAAATAATGGACCTCATCAAAAACACACACTCAAGAGTCACGTCAAAACCAGACCCATAATCTATATATATAGTTTTCACAAGGAAAAAGACTTCAGGCATCTTATTTTGGCTCCCAGAGAAAACAGCATCCAGTACGTTTGTATAAACAAGTTCTCCAGAATTTTCAAGATCTAGAAACATTTTCAGAACAACCAAATGCACTCCCATCGGAAGAGACCATAGAAAAAAACCATATCTATGTAGGCATCGGATGCCTGTCTTCCCGGCACCCAAAATATAATGAATCATATTTTACAGAACTGGTCAGCCCATATCCTCCCAAGTTGCTCCTTCTTCTAGAAAGTCAAAAGTATGAACATCCAGACCTAACCCGCATTTAACCTTCCAACTAGTAGAGTAAAATTCTTTCTTCCTTTTCCCAACAAACCCTAATGATGGAGCCCCATATATTTAACAGGGAAAATTCTGCACCCTTTTTAGCTAAATTTGAAGTAAAACTAACCAATCAACTTAACATTAATCAATCAACAAACTGATCATTTTTTTAACTGAAATCAATTTGATAAATGCACTGAAAAAGTACCTCTAGCACCACATAAAACAATCGAACTCAACAAAATTACAACCTTCAGCCACTTTCTTCCCTCCATGGTCTGCACAAAACAAAACCTAGAGACGACAATTATATACAAAAATCAACAAATCTGTAAATACAATCAAAAAAATCATATCTTAAACAACAATTCAAAGAACATCATGCAGAGACCATGAACCGCTCTATGAAAGTACTAGTTATATACACACATGCAAACATATCAACGAGCGCATGTACCGGCCGGACTGCAAGATATTCCGGCGATCGCTCCACTGGCATTCGCTTGGGCCGCCGTGAGGATAAGGATAAACGACAGCGTATTCGAAGGAAACGCAATGAATTTTCTCGAGTCGACTAATATTGATGACTTGAATTGAAGGACTAACTATGTGGCGATGTACGAACTCACCCTTGTGTTCGCTTTTTTTATCGGGGTGTTATGGTAAATAAACTGAGACGTCGTGAGGAATCGAGGATGACGATGACGTGGAATTCGTACAGGATTTTAAGTTTTCTTGCCCCTGCTGAGCTGACGCTTTTTGTCAGCCTGCGCACGCAACGTGCACGTGACATATTGCGCTTTTTCGTGTTTTAGAAAAACTATGTTTAGACTATTACACTTTTACTTTTCTGGGTTTCCAGACATATTTGAAGAATTTTTGGGGTGAAAATGAAAATAAGTAAAATGACTCACCCGTTCTGATATATTCAAGTCATCCAATTATCCACTAACGTAATTTACCCGCGGTGCATTGTTAAATGAAGCCTGTTTAGTATTTTTCACCACATTATAACTTTATCTCAAACAAATCCCATTAAAGTAATAGTCATTTCAAAGTATCTTAAAAATTTATAAGAAGTGTTGAGTTCCATCTACTTTACTCATCTCATTAACAATGAAAAAATTTCTCATAATGTTCAATATTCTTAAGAATTATGAATGATAGCTTGTAAAATCATTTGATTATAAAAAATTTTAAAAATTTAAATTCTCTTGTTATAATTAAATAATTAATGTTATAATTATATAATGATAGATATTCTTAAACTTTTAATTACGAGTCGTGTTACTTTGCTCGACAGATTTACATAAAGATTTACCAAATGTGATAAAAAATATTAAAATATTCTTGCCTAAAATATAAATTTGTAAAAAATGCTACTAGTCGTTGCTCTCTCATTTATCTCATCCCATGGCCGCCTCGTCATCATTCGCCATTGCTTCGCCTTGTTGCCTCACCATCGTTATCTTGCTGTCATCACGGTATCTTTTATAAATTTGTATTTTGAGTGAGGACATTTTGGTTTTTTTAATCGCATTCGGTAAACCTTTCTATATATCTATCGAGTAAAGTAGATTAATTCTTTAATTACTTTCCTATTTACAACTATATATAATGCAAGTTAATTTACTAATTTGGGTATTAAATACATTAGATGTCTTTAATATTTTCTATATCATAGTTATTATTATTCTTAAAATATAAATATGAGTCAATAATGAATTAATTAATTTAATAACTATATAAAAGAAAAAATAGCCCGTTATATGTAATTATCCAATGGTTACACTTATGTTTACATGACTTTTATGTAAAATATTTATAAAAATTAAGTAAATTTTGCTGCATATTATGTAATTGTCATTATCATATAATATAATGAAATAATTGTTTATTTCCTGCTGAGGATCGAAGTTTGTGGGAGATTGCATTTGGATCTTAGAACTGCAGGAAAATTTCGCTTTTAGGGTTTTACCAAAAGGCTCAAAATTATATATGACCTCAAAATTTGCCCTTTTTATGAAATAAATTATGGTAATACAATAATATAAATACGACCTTAAGTAGGTTAGTTTATTTTTACTCTCAACATAACACTTGCCATATTTTTGTTTGAAACCAGACTTTCAAAGTTGGAATCCACGGCTAAATTCTCGAAATACGAGGAATCTCTATCCAACAAAAGTCAATCATGTTGGCAAGCAATTGAATAACTTTTGGAATCTATCAAGATAAACTATTTATATCATGTGTGAATTGATATTTAACATTCAAATAATTTTGTAAATATTTGATAATTTTTTATTATTATTTTTGTTCTTAGGTTGCCAGTTGTTGATTCTTATTACAATCATTGCTATTGAGAATGATCAAAATTGATGGTATTTGTCATGTACAAAATGTTCAAGGAAAGTTAGCCCTATTGGCAAACGATTTTACTATGAGAAATGTGACAAATTTCACATCACAGGAATTCCTAAGTAGAAAAATTATAATAATTTGTTGACTCATAATATTTGTTAGTAACGTTTTTTATTTGTTGTATTTGATAATTGTTTGGTGGATTTGCGAGGCTCAAATAAGAGTTATTGATGGACCAGCATTGCATTATATTTGTTGTGAGACTATGAATCCTTACAACTAATTGGCAAGAATGCATAGGAATTGAGGGATAATTCGGTAAAATTACACATTCTTAGCACCGATTTGTCTACATTTAAGTAACTTAATAAATAAGATTCCAAATATAATCTAACAAATATTTTCAAAAGTTTGCTGATGGATGTTATCCGGTAAAAATTGACAATTTGGTTGAAAGGAATATGCTTTTCAATGTTCAAATTAAAATTTTAAATATCAACAAGCATTTTAACGGGTATGATCTAGGAATCATATAATGTAAGGAAATAATTGCTTATTTCCTGCTGGGGATCGAAGTTTGTGGGAGATTGCATTTGGGTCGCAGAACTGGCGGGAAAATTTCGCTTTTAGGGTTTTAGTCAAAAGGCCCAAAATTATCCTGCTGGGGATCGAAGTTTGTGGGAGATTGCATTTGGGTCCCAGAACTGGCGGGAAAATTTCGCTTTTAGGGTTTTTCCCAAAAGGCCCAAAATTATATATAAACTCAAAACTCGCCCTTTCCATGAAACAAGAGGGGGCAACGCAATAATATAAATACGGACTTGCGTAGGTTGGTTTCTTTTCGCTCTCAACAGAACACTTACAGCATTTCTGTCTGGAGCCAGACCCTCGAAGTTGGAATCCATGGCTAAGTCCTCGAAATATGAGGAATCGACGGAGGAATCTCTGTCCAACGGCTCAAATTCGTCCGAGGAAGAGCAAGTCAACGGCCAGTTCAACGCAGAGGAGGACGACGAGGAGGAGATCGAGGCCGTGGCCAGGACGACGGCCGAAGACGTGGACAACGACGAGGACGCCGATGACGACGCCGACGGAGACGACGACCAGGAGGAAGAAGAAGACGACGAGGCAAGTTCGGTTTGGATTTTAGTTGCTCGGTTCTTGTACTGGTGTGCTTGTTAGGGTTTTGTTTGTGTTAGGGTTTTCGTAGTTTAATTAAAACTTCCATCGTTGAAGTGTGTGGACTGTTGAGATACTAGGTTATGCGTTATTTTCATTCACTGGTAAAGAGTTTCGGGCTTAAGAATTCCGTAGTAATTGATTTATAGTGTGGATCCAGTTGGCGCTAATGTTGGATGTGTTGATGTTCGGCTAATGTTTAAAGTTTGAAGTATTCCTTATGGTAATTTAAACAATGTCTTGGAACTGGGAGTCTTGGAGGGAATGGAAAGTAGAAGACATAGATGGGAGAAGAAAATGAGGATGTAAGCTTATCTCTCTGTTGGATTAGAAATTGATAAGGGAATGAATGCATGTTTTGTAGAAGGTATATGTTTGTGTAAAAATGCTCAGGTATAAATCGTCTCTTTCCTCTTATTTTCATTACCCTTATTGGATCCTAGTTCCAACTACAGCACTACCCCGAGCGAATCATGCGTGCATTGATGCTTTTGTTAGTTATGAAGTTTGAAGCTTTTATAATTGGTTGGTGGAAATATGATGGGAATGATTTAGTCCGTCTCATGGGCTGTTTTGGACTGAGAGAGAAAAAAAAATGAAATTCTATCTGTTATTGTTTTGGACTTAGTTGACAGGAAATTTTACCTAAATGTAAAAAAAAAAATGATAAATTGTAGCGTACAAGTTTTCATCTGGGTTCTTGACCACTTATTAACATCCTTGATTTGTCCAAGCTTTTCTCGTGTGGAGTTCGGTGATGATTTAGCTTAGCCGAATTCAATGCTTTTATTGAACAAGTGGACAATGATTAAATAATTTAGATCAAAAGTATTTCTAAAGTTATACTAGCAATCAAACACGTTTTTCCAATTACTATAAAAATTATATGGTGACAATTTCCTTTCATATTTATGCAATCAACTTACCTTCTCTAAATCATTGCTTTGAACACATAGTAATTTGTTTGTCTATTTCTCTTTTTGGTTTTTCTTTTCCTGAATGGTTGTTTACTTTCAGGATGAGAAGGCGGTGATTAGTAGTGAAATTGGAAAGCGTGAGAAGGCTAGACTAAAAGAAATGCAGAGGTTAAAGAAACAGAAGATTCAAGAAATTCTTGAAGCTCAAAATGCTGCCATTGATGCTGATATGGTGTGATATCCAGGAACATCCTATTTTCTCTAGACTATATCTGTATTGAGTGTTCTGGTAATGTGCTGGCTGAGACTATGATCTCTCTTTTCATGGCAGAACAACAAGGGAAAGGGGCGGCTGAAGTATCTCCTGCAGCAGACAGAGATATTTGCTCATTTTGCTAAGGGTGACCAGTCTGCATCTAAGAATAAGACCAAGGGGAGGTATTATTAATGTGCTTTGACTATTTAATTATCCCCTTTTCTCTCATTTATATTATTTATTTTTCAGTTTCTCTGGCCATATGATGTAAACAAACACTTCCTATTCATACAATTTCAAATTTTGTATATCTGGCATTTAGAAGAAAGTTGCTGCTTGCTGGCTTGCAGGCAAAATAGAGTTCCTTGTGAGCAGTATTCAATGCCTTTCCCTGCTATGTGGTGAAGTTTATGTTGCTTATTGGCAGTTAAAGTGGCATGATTATGCCACTTCTAGATGTAACATCATTTTAATGATAGTGAAAATTCTCATCTTTGTAATTTGATTTCAATCTTTTACTGGAAGGAAAAAATGTTTTGGTGTTTTTAGTTCCTTTCTAGGATATACTTTTCTTGGAAGTCTAAAAGAAGTTGGCATTTCTTTTTAAATAGTCTTCTGAAACAATGGTGAATTTTTTATTTTATTTTTGGGTATTGAAGAATAATATCATAACATTTATTATCACTTAGCAGGTTTTTTTGTCCCACCTTTACTACTCTTGTTGTCATAGAATTGGAGATAAAAAATGTCATTGCCTATTTATTGGAGTCATTCCAATTTCTTGGATAGAAATTTGGAAGATGCTAAATATTTGGTAACACAACATTTGCAATCTATAGCAAACCAATTCTAATGTTTTGAAAAAGAGAGAAAGTTCAATCATATAGACACAGTGATAGAGGTTGAAGTTATGTTGCGAGAGCGTTTGCACATTTGAAATATGATTAAGGGGCTGTTTGAAAACGGTGTCCAAAATTTCTATTCTGTTTCATTCTGTCCATCCCATTCCAGCTCGTTAATTCCCATTTCAGCTGAGGAAAATGGAAACTGAAAATGTTGTTTGATTTTGTTGTGAGTTGTGAAGAAAATGGAAATGAAATCTGAAAATGGTGTTTGATTTTCTGAATCTGTTTTCTACATTAGATTGTCAAATAAAATGCAGGGGGTAAAAGAATTATTGGTAGACCTACTGATGCGGTCACCAATCAAGACTCGACCCAAGGCCGACCCAACCAAACCGGAACAGTATCACCAAAATAGTAGTGCCATAATGTTAATTTAATACTTCTTAAGTTTTAGAATTCTACTTGATTTAGGATTCTACTTTATATTTCTACTTGATTTAGGATTCTATTTCGTGTTTCTACTTGATTTAGAATTCTACTTCATGTTTGATTAGGGTTTTATTTTTATTCTAGTTGACTTTTATTTATGATTTATTTCTATTAGGATTCTAGTTGGATTTTGTTTTCCAAATATTAGAAGGCCAAATATTATAAATATGCCTAGAATCTAGAGTTTGTAATCAAATTTTTCTCAATCAAATTTTAGTAACCTATTTGGGTTTTCTTAGCAAAACAGTCTTGTTTTTGCGTCTTCTTGAAAGTCAAGTTTCGGCCATTGAAGTTTGATCTTTCAAGGGTTTATTTTGGTGTGGTTTTTTCGCACACGTGCTACACGCTGCGTCAGGTGGTATCAGAGCGGTTCATCAACCAATCAGATGGCCAATCTTGAAGGTAATGGTAGCAACCAACCTCGTGACGGTGCTCGGAGGCTGCCCGTGGTTTGGAGAGCAATCGAAGAACAACAGGAAATAACTCGTACAATGGAGCAGCAATTGGAGTGAATCCGCAACCAATTGAGCGTTTTACAACGAGTTAAGGATAATCGGAACCGGATTAATGGCATGAATCAAGCCGGCTATGTTAAACCGGGAAGACCAGCTATTAATCATGTCCTCATTAATCCTAGAAGACCAATGATGGATGATAGCGACGATGAGGATGATCTTGGTCGTATGATAGCCAACTCTAGTGGTAAAGGGGTTAGGAGGAATGCGCAACAACACAACTATTGGGGAAACGATGAGTATAAACTAAAGAATGACTTTTCGATGAGTTTGGAGCTTGATTTCAAAGATTATGTTGTCCCATCAACCTCAACGTCTACAAACTCAGGTCTGATTTATGTTGCTAACATGACAGAAACTCCAAGGTTATTGACTCATACTGGGGTATTTTCCAGTCCCGATGGCTCAGGCATTACTTTGCAACCCAATGATGGTGGTGTTTTTTCTTATCGACTTGTGACTGTAAAGGAGATGGAGGTCATGGTAGCAAATCCTTCTACAGTTTATTCAAACTCTGGCATGGTTGAATCTAAGGCAATAAGAACATATTCACCTTCGCAATTGCAAAAGCAAGATGGTCACATGGGTCTCTTTGTGGATAGGGGTGTTGGATCTCCTAGGCTAGTTAACTCAACTGTTGCTATAGCTGATCAAGTGCTTAGACCAAATGAGGATTCAAGCATCAATATTTTAAGCTATGGAGAGACTGCTGGTAGTCATGGAATAAGCTTTTATTCGAAACAATTGCAAAATAATACTTCTCCAAGCAAGAAAAATCTACAGATGAATTTAGAAGTTGTTGAGGAGTCAAAATCAAGAAAGCTGATGAAAAGAGATGGACCTATGATAAAATTTATCATATTAGAAAAGCACTCAAGATGGAATGTTCAACGTCCTCAATCTAACAGTAATAATATAGTGGAGGCCGATGGCAACAAACATGGCGATGGTTGGACCTATGCCAACCTAGATATGGCTACGAAGGGGAAGAATGTCTTTGCTCATGTTCCCTTAGCAAAAAAGTTCAAGCGGTTCAGGAAAATGTCAAGCAACGGTTGCACAAATAAGAAGTATAAGGCGACAGCTGACAAGCATAGGAAGCACAAGTTATTTGAGGTTGAAGATGAAGTCATGATATTCTTGAAGAAGGAACGGATTCTAGCAGGAAAGCAAAACAAGTTCAAATCAAAGAAATATGGTCATTACAAGATTACGAAGAAGACCAATGATAATGCTTATGTTGTGGATTTGCCTAATCATATGGGTATTTCCAAACATTCAATGTGGCTAATCTCTCTTCGTACTTACCGGATGTGGATTTGTCCAAATAGAATCAAAATTCGAGGTCGAATTTTTTTTTAAGTGAAGGTGAATGATGTGGTTATCAATCAAGACTCGGTCCAAGGCTAACCCAACCAAATCGGAACAATATCACCAAAATAGTAGTGTCATAATGTTATTTTAATACTTCTTAAGTTTTAGAATTCTACTTGATTTAGGATTTTACTTTATATTTCTACTTGATTTAGGATTCTATTTCATGTTTCTACTTGATTTAGGATTCTACTTCATGTTTGATTGAGGTTTTATTTTTATTTTAGTTGACTTTTATTTAGGATTTATTTCTATTGGGATTCTAGTTAGATTTTGTTTTCCAAATATTAGAAGGATTTGGATTAGCCAAATATTATAAATATGCCTAGAATCTAGAGTTTGTAATCAAATTTTTCTCAATCAAATTTCAGTAACCTATTTGGGTTTTCTTAGCAAAACAGTCTTGTTTTTGCGTCTTCTTGAAAGCCAAGCTTCGGCAATTGAAGTTTGATCTTTCAAGGGTTTATTTTGGTGTGTTTTTTTCACACACGCGCTACACGCTGCGTCACCTACAATAATTCACTTAGATGAGCAAAAATTACCCAAGTGAATGGTTGCGGCTCGACGCCTTCTGGATTTGCTGGGCATAGGAATTCAACCTTGTTGTTCGGCAGATGCTGGGGGTTTACCGATATGGTGGTTCAACCTTGCTGGAAGATGGGAGGTCACCGGATGTGGTGGTTCGGCCTTGTCGGAAGCTGGGGGTTCTCTATATCTGGTGGTTTGACCTCTTTGGAAGTTGGGGGGATGGCCAGATCTGGTTTGACCTCTCTGGAAGTTGGGGGGATGGCCAGATCTGGTGGTCTGATCTTGCTGGAAGGTGGTGGTTCGCTGGATCTGATGGTTTTCCATCATCAGAAGCTGGGGGTTGTTGGATTTGGTGTTTCAACCTTGCCGGAAGCTGGGGTCGCTGGATTTGGTTGTTTGATCTCTCCAGAAGCCGGGGGATCGCCTGGTCTGGTGGTTTGCTGGACATTGTGGTATACAATTGCTACCATTTGTCGGATACTGTGGCTCACCTTTCGCATAGGATCGCTGGACATACAGGGGTCCGAGTTGCCTGACACTGTCTATGTTGCAAGGAGTGAAAGGGGAGGTCTGTTAGAGAAGATATGGACGTTGGGGCTCTACGTTGCTGAAATGAAAAGGAAATGTTGGAGGTAAAAAGGGTTTTAAACCCTTGCCTTAATTTCCATTTCTTTTCAAAATCTGTTGCCAAAATTCTGAAATGGAAACATAAAATCGAACACTGTTAAAAATGGAATGGGAACTTTCAAAATGACAACATTTTCAAACGGGCCCTAAATTGTTTATTTGCTGTTTTCAAACATAGCAGATTTGTTATAGTCTCTTTATCACAAGTATTTTGATGTGCCCAATATAGTTGAGATTTTTTTTTTTTTTTGAAGTAGTTGGGAATTTCTAATGGAAAAGGGCAAAAATTTGTTGAACTGTGGTGTTGGCTGTGCTTTCTTTTGTGTTTGTTTGTTCTATGGTGGGAATGTTTTTACGAGGTCTTGTGGCTGCAGTTAGGGCTATTGGCATAGTTCTTCTAGATGCAGCTCCAATATGGTACGCATTTCAATATCTTATCATGGGCATGACAATTTCTGTGTTGCTACTGATAATTTAGGGGCCGTCATGCTTCAAAAATTACCGAAGAGGAAGAAGATGAAGAATATCTCAAGGAGGAAGAAGATGGTCTCTCTGGAAACACACGGCTGGTGGCTCAACCCTCTTGTATGACTCTCTCTACGTATTTTATGTACACGTAACAGGACCAGTAAGGCTTAGGGATGCATTTTAAGCTTCTTTAGCTCAAGATTGTTTGTTCAGTAGGAATCTCATGCAGATAAATGAAGCGTTGTTTTGGAAAATTTGAGCATACTTGTTGGGCCTGCTCTATGAGCTTGTTATTTTTTTATGTTGATCCAAGATTTTTCTATGTTGCCTATTAGTATCTCAGCTTGTGTACATTATATTTTCCTTATCTGTCTATAGCCCATAAAACATGGCAATACATATTGGGGACTTGTGTACTTTTTGTAATTAAATAGATTGAATAGCAGCACGTCCTTGCTTTGCCTTTGCTATTCATTGTGTTCTTCAAATTATTATCTTATCAATGATCGTTACATGTAGATTTATTTCAGTGAATTAAAGTTGGAACTTGAAAAGCCTTTGACTTGTCCATATTGCATTACTTGGATTTTATGTTCTTTTAGCATTCTTACATTTCATGTTGTCCAGATCTGATAATAGCTGAAGGCACCATTTAGCTCTTCATCCATTAATAATTTCTAAATGTTGGGCAGCATGCAGCCTGGTTTACTGGCTGAAAACCTGCCTTGAATTGAAATGTCATGGTTTATCTTGTGCTTTCTTGTCAAAAAGCTTTGAAGTTAATAGACTTTTTTCTAGTTTGGAACAAGTTCTAGTATCAAATTGATGAGTTTGTTCTTTACATACTTTTGCCTCTAGGTATTCAAGGAAAGATGAGGGATTATCAACTTGCTGGATTAAACTGGCTCATCCGATTGTACGAAAATGGCATAAATGGAATTCTTGCAGATGAAATGGTAAAGTTGTTGCCTGGTGAATGGCATCTAATTGGGTCATCATATCCTTCCTCCCCATCTACCTTCCCCTGATTTTGAATGTCATTGTATCATATATATGGTTCATATTCATTTTAAAGGATGAGTTATAATGAAGCAGTTCATTTTCTGTTAATTGGGTTATTTTACATGTTTTTGTGTTGTGATGTGTAGGGTCTTGGTAAAACATTGCAAACTATTTCTTTGTTGGGCTACCTGCATGAATTCAGAGGAATAACTGGTCCTCACATGGTTGTTGCTCCAAAATCTACACTTGGCAACTGGATGAATGAAATAAAACGTTTTTGTCCAGTTCTGCGAGCCATAAAGTTTCTTGGAAATCCTGATGAAAGGGTTAATTGTCACATCCTTTTTCTAATACAATTATTGGATTCTATGTCTTTTTATTTTAGTTGTTGGATCATAAAATTAATAATGCTGCCAATGATGTAATTTTGCAGAAGCATATACGGGAAAATCTGCTGGTTGCTGGAAAGTTTGATGTTTGTGTCACCAGTTTTGAAATGGCAATTAAAGAGAAATCTGCCCTGCGCCAGTTTAGTTGGCGGTATATTATAATTGATGAAGCTCATCGAATCAAGAATGAGAATTCACTTCTTTCAAAGACAATGAGACTATACAAGACTAATTATCGCCTCCTTATTACGGGTACTCCGCTGCAGGTACCTACCAACATTTGATTTTCTTCATTGGTGTGTAGAATTGTAGACTAGCTGTTTTACTTTTCCCTCTATATTGGCATTATGACAGTAACTTACTAGCGACAATCAGGTGTTCCATAACTTATCTGGACATAATGTTATGAATTTACAAATTGAAGTACAAAAATGTTCATTTCATTATAATTTTGATTAGGATATTTTTATTGATTTAAAACCATTTATTACTTGAATTTTTTTGGTGATCTCTAATATTATTTACAAAAATAAAAATAAATGTTGAAAGCATTACATCCCGATACTACTAACTGCAAAAAGAATATTTTTATAATGCCCTTTATGGTAATTTGATTGTTAAAAACATTTTTTCCATCACTGACCAGATGAATAACAATACTAAAAGCATTCATTAAATGATCTATCCAAATACTAAATTGGTTCTTCTTGAAAGTGATTCATGCAAAAACGTTTTTAACAAATCTGATTCTCCCGCAAAAATTTTGCAGCAATGCCAAATGGGCACTTAGTTATCTGTCTTTTGGCAGTTTGTGGGAGGGAGAGTGATTCTAGGATTTTTTCATTGACAAGTAAAAATACCAGAGCAAAAATTCCAAAACACACAAACATTACAGGAGTAAGCAAAAGAGCCTATACATCTAGAGATAGATAGACCTCATTTAGAAAATGCAGTGTCTAGGAAATTAAAAACCTTGTGAGCATCCTCCCTCAACCCTGTAAACAAACATTGATGAATCCTTGTAGGAAAGAATATAATGCCTTATTTCCAAACTAACTTGCTTGCTTAAATAATCCCTTTCCTCAACTACTTGCTTGCCTACATGGGCCTAGTTTTATTTAGACTAGAATGTATCAGATTGATTTTTTTATTATATCTATTCATGTCAATTTTGGTTCCATTTCCCAAGCATTGCCCGCAACATGGATGGTGCTACTTTTCCTATTGAGGCACCAATGTCTTTGTAAGAGTTGGGAACATGGATGTGTTACCAGATAAAACAAGTTGAAAAATTGAAGATATGGATATGGTGATGATAAAACACAAGAATTTTACATTATGTATATTTTTATATGAATTTTTGGTTATGTCTATAAGAAGTTTAATTGACTAGTCAAGAGGGTTATAATCTAGTGCATCTTTTTACATACACACACAGATGATAATTGGAAAAATAAAACAGGATACAATATAGTGGGATATAGCAAAAAATAATATTTTTTATTATTAGTGTTCCTGAACATTATAATAAAAAAAGCACAGAAAATACTGAATAATACCACTACTCTAATACAAAGATAACGTTAATCTATAATAATGGTAATAAGCAAAAACATTGAAAAGATGCCGCCAATTGAATGTAAGAGATTGCATAAATTTTATAATAATAACAATAAACTTCTATCAACATGCCAAAAGAGAGTCAACTATTTTTTCAAAGTTGTAAGTACTTGTAATGTTGTTTTTAATTCTTTACCCCAAAATTATCATATTTGGAGTAACTTTAATCAAACATGTTACCTTCTTGTAACAAAAGAGTGGCATTATCATTGTTACCAGGGCTCCCCTCATTAATCCAAGAAAAAAAATTAAAAAGATAAATATTGGAGCAGCCTTACTGGTGTATCAAAATTAGGACAGACCATTCAGCTTGTACAACTTATATCTCAGTGTCCTAGCATCCATGTCCAATAAATGTTGGACATTGGTATGACACAATTTTTAAAGGCTCTAAGCGCACTCAAGTAGCCTTCTAGAGCTTAAGCACAAAGTGTAAAGTGCAAGCATGTGCCCAATTGGAGCAAAGCCCAAATGTTAAGGAAAATAAAGAGAAAAAATAGTAACTGCAACTAAATTACTAGATAATACTCAAGATAAAAATTCATGCTAAAAGAGAGCAAAAGGTCTTTTAATTCATTTTCAGTGATTTAGTCTAGATTAAGAAAGTACTCTTTCATCATTGGAGTTATATTTTTCATTATCTTCCTCAATAATGCCTTCTAATTGACTTTTTCAACCAAAACTGGCTGTGAACTAGAAGTTGAAGCTGGTGTTCTAGTTGTTGCATTGCCTCCTTGGCTTCCAATATTAAACTAAACTCTTCAACTCTAGCTATATTAGCAACAACACCTCATGTCAAAAATCATGACTAAATATTGGAATATTATCTTCTACAACACTCCAAGATATATATAATAGATATTTATATAAGGTACATTCTACAACTCTTTTTTCCCTATAAAACAGTAAAAAAAATAAGTGTGCCTTGAGCTTAACAAAAAAGCACACGTTTCTAGTGCTTAAGTTAGGCTTGCTCATTTGCACTTTGCTTTGACAAGAAAAAGCACTAGAACTGCCATTTTGCTTTAATGTGAAATGTTTTGTGTTTCTTGGTTGCTCCCCATGCAAATTCTTACGAGGTATTCATGAGAAGCAGGCTAAACCGAGCATGCCTACCTAGGAGGCTATCTAGATCTCCACATTGCCCTTGAAAGTTCCCCTTTGTTGAAAGGGGCACCATAAGATGAGGATAGTAAAGATCATCTCGGTATGAATGGCTAATTGAATCTCCTCAGTGTTGGAGCAAGGAAGAATCAAGTCAAGAAGTTAATTTCACAGCCATATAGATTATTCCTTTACTGCAGAACCAGTTATGGCATCCCAATAGAATGAGAATACTTGCCCATAGCTATTTCTTTGTTTCTTTTGAGCTGGAAAAGCTTAGGAAACACATTGTGCAAAGGTTTTTGAGCAAATTAACCATATTCTTGAAATCTATCTCTAGTATCACTGCCAATTTGGGCTGTTCATTGGTTTTTAGTTCTGCCAATTTCCTCGGTGTTGGAGCGAGGAAGAATCAAGTCCAGAAGTTAATTTCACATCCAATATAGATTATCCCTTTACTGCAGAAACAGTTATGGCATCCCAATTAGAATACTTGGCCATTGCTTCTTCGTTTTTTCTTTTGAGCTGGAAAAGTTTAGGAAATGGGTTGTGCCAAAGGTTTATGAGCAAATTAATCATTTTCTTGAAATCTTTCTCTAGTATCACTGCCAATTTGGGCTGTTAATTGGCTTTTTTTAATTCTGAAGTTTGTTGTTTTAGTTCAAAAATTTTAGTTTGTCCAGTCTGTTGTTTTATATGTTACATTGCATGTTAATGTTTTTTGCATCTCTTCTATGTGCAGAATAATCTTCATGAACTATGGTCTCTTCTGAACTTTCTCCTGCCAGAGATATTCAGTTCATCTGAGACTTTTGATCAATGGTTCCAAATATCTGGTGATAATGACCAGCAGGAGGTTGTTCAACAACTTCATAAGGTGAGCTGACAAGCCCTACAGATTTTGAGTGCTAATTTGTTTTGTTCCATCTAATGGTGTTGATTTCTCTCTTTATTCCTATGTAAGGTTCTCCGACCATTCCTTCTCCGAAGGTTGAAATCAGATGTTGAGAAAGGTTTGCCTCCCAAGAAGGAAACAATACTTAAAGTTGGTATGTCACAAATGCAGAAACAGTATTATAAGGCATTATTGCAAAAAGATCTTGAGGTTATAAATGCTGGTGGTGAGCGCAAGCGTCTTCTGAACATAGCAATGCAGCTGCGTAAATGTTGTAATCACCCATATCTTTTTCAAGGTGCTGAACCTGGTCCTCCATATACTACTGGAGAGCATCTTATTACTAATTCAGGTAAGATTATCCTTTTCTATCAAGATCAGTTTTTGAGTTGACCTTTTTTAGTACTCATGCATGCCTTTTTCTAATGAATTGATTGCAGGAAAAATGGTTCTTCTTGATAAGTTGCTCCGGAAACTCAAAGAGCGTGACTCAAGGGTGCTAATATTCTCTCAGGTTTCTTTTCACCTCTTTAACCACTGTGCATTTTCGACTGGTTATTATTGGCTCAGATCATTAAGATGCTATATATTCTTTGTGAAGAATTTAGAGAATCAAAATTCTAATTGAGAAGTGATCCAAAGCACAGAAAAACTCACACTTATTCTGTGGTACACAGCTGTATTAAATACAGCAATACACCTTATCTCCTAGCTAAGAAATAGGACATTCAAATTACAAATTAATAACAATTCATTTAGATAATAAAACTCCTAATTTTTTGGATATAAAAAAGCTTTATCTTTTATCTTCTTATCTGGCCTTTAGTTTCAAATCTTCAAGATATAATTTGGCTTTATCTTTTCCAAGATTATCTTCAACTTTTCCAAGATTATCTTCAACACTCCTCCTCAAGCTGGAGCATAGATATCCTTCATTCCTAGCTTGCCTCTTATCACTTCAAAGCCTTGTTTGTTCATTGCTTTGTAAAGATGTTAGCTTCTTGTAGGCCAGTAGGGATATACATCAGGTTTCTTCCACCATCTTCAATCTCTTGCTTGATAAAGTGCCTATCAATTCTCACATGCTTCATTCGCTCATGTTGAACCGGATTTTTTACTATACTGATGGCAGATTTACTGTCACAGTATAATCTTGTAGGATCAGTATTAGTCATCTTCAAATCATTCATAAATTTTTCCAGCCATATTATTTCACAGACTCCTTGAGCTATAACTTGGTACTCTGCTTCAGCACTATTTCTTGCTACCACACTCTGTTTTTTGCTTTTCCACGTAACAATATTTCCCCACAACTTTGTGCAATAACCAAAAGTTGATTTACTATCTTCAAATGAATCTGCCCAATCAGCATTTGCAAATCCTTGAATTCCTCGGTCTTCGTATTTTTTGAATAAAATACCCTTGCCAGGAGTTCCTTTCAAGTATATTAGGATATGATAAACTGCATCAAGATGTTTGCCATGAGGTGAATGCATGTATTGACTTACTTTACTTACTGCATATGAAATGTCTGGTCTGGTAAGTGATAAGTATATTAACCTCCCCACTAATCTTTGATACCTCTCCTTATTCACTTCTTTTTCCAGTCCCATCTACACTGGCCTTCCAATTGGGTTCTAGTGGGGTACTAGCTGGTCTACAACCCAGCTTGCCTGTTTCTTTGAGTAGGTCTAGTGTATATTTTCTTTGAGATATAAGAATGTTGAGCCAACTTGCTCCAATCAACTTATTGTATATTTTGATGTTTAACAAAATATAATTTTAATAAAATTATTTTTGGTATATTTAAAACCCCTAATGAAGTGGGATAAAGGCTGGATATGTTGTTGTTGTATTTAAAACCCCTAATGGATTTTTTATATATGTTAAGTATTATAGTATTTTGTGTATCAAAATGAACCAAGAAATGCTATTTGTTTTAAGTAGAATATTAGCACACTATAAGGGAATGTATAAGAAAATGTTTTCTTTTTAGAAAACTAACTCTCGGTATTTTCATAGCTAGTATTCATTATTGTGAAAATGATTTTTAGTGAATTTTTCAAGTAATGGAAAGTCTATATTTTGGAAGTGTTAAAATTGTCAAATTCGGAATTTGTTCTAAAATCCAAAATCTACTTTCTTATCTATTTGGATTTTGATTTTTTAGATATTTTTATTGAATCCAAATGGGGGGTATTTTGTTATTTACATTTATGTATTAAAGTAAATGGAAGGTAAAATATAAATAAAAGAAAATGTGGACATTTACTTAAACTAAAGAAATGTAAATATCTTGTAATGAATTCATGTTATGTATTGTATTATTAAATCAAATCTTATTTTTCTGAAATCTGGTCCGAGAGTCGACTCCCGGTGAGGGACAGTTGACTGTAAGTCAAAATGATAGTCGACTGTGGATGTGCATCAGTCGACATAGCCGAGCATTGTTTATGCAGAGTCGAGGTAGTCGAGAGTGGGTTTTAGCCAGTCGACTGTAGGCCAATGAGAGTCGACTGTCAGTGAGTAGTTGATTGTGGGTTGAGCGAGAGTCGATTATCGGCAGCAAGAGTTGACTATGGGTGTCATGGAGTCGACTGTCGGTTAGAACAGTCGACTGCCAGACTCTAACGGTCGGATTTTTGGAGCCGTTGCAGGTCGTTTTGGGAGCCCCATTATAAATATCAAGAGGAGAAATCTTGAGAAGGCTAATGCTCTACCATTTCCTATCTTCCTAAAGCACACCCAAGCTCTCAAGCACTCAATCAAAGCAATCCAAGGCCCAAGGAGCTTCAAAGATCTATCCATTGGAGCCTCAAGGCAAAGAAGAAGTTTTCTTCTTGTTGGTAACTTGTATCATTTCATTTTGCCTTGTATATTGTTCTTGTATTGATATCCATTGTAGTCCAAGTGTGTTGGACATATGATTGATTTATTTGTATTAGATTGTGAATTGTGAGTGGCATCCTAGAGCCCAAGTAATCTAGGTGTATTATTGTGTTGTATTAGTTTCCGGGGTGAGCTAAGGGGAAATCTCGGGGTGAACAAGTTTGTTAGGTGTTCTTGTGTGGAAACCTAGTTGTGGTTTTAGTGGAACCTTAAGTGTCGGTTTGACCTTGAGAGAGTGGAGTATGTGTTGGAGACATCGAACCATTATATATCTTGTGTTTATATTGTGGTTGTTTGTGTATTTATATTGCTAACATTTCCAAACAACATATATATTTATAACAAGTATAGTTTGTATATAAGAAAATCTCAAGAGTTTTAAAAAGGGAAGAATCGGTTCAATAAGTTTTTAATCACTCAATTCACCCCCCTCTTGAGTGGCCATTGTGTGTGTCAAGGGACCAACAAAGAATTCCCTCCTTGCTCCTTGCTACTTGCATCCCAAGAAAGTATCTCATTTGCCCAAGGTCTTTTATTTCAAAAGTCTGCTGTAATTGTTCCTTTAAAGCTTTGATCTCCTGGTGATCATTACCTGTAATAATAATGTCATCCACATAAACAATTAAAATTGTTTTTAGATCATTAGCAACATGTTTAGTAAATAAGGTATGGTTAGACTATCCTTGTTGATACTCTAGCTAATGTAATGTGGTACTAAATCGCTTGAATCAGGCCCTAGGAGATTGTTTTTGCCCATATAGATATTTGATTAATTTGCAAACCTTCCATTTTTCTTCAAATTCGAGAGGAATTCTCATATATATCTCTTCCTCTAGCTCTCCATTCAGAAATACATTCTTTATATCAAGTTGGTGTAGTTCCCAATCTAAGTTGGCTGCAATTGATAATAGCACACGTATAGAATTGAGTTTTGTAACAGGTGCAAAAGTCTCTTCATAATCTATACCTTGGGTTTGTGTGAATCCTTGGGGCACCAACCTTGCTTTGTATTGTTCAATGCTCCCATCAACTCTATGTTTTGTTGTGAAAACTCATTTACTTCCTACCACTTTCTTGTTTTCAGGTAGTTCAACCAGTTCCCACGTGCCATTTTTTATTAGGGCATCCATTTCTTCCATTACAACTCTTTTCCAGTTAGGATTTTGTAGAGCTTCACCAATGTTTTTTGGTATGTACACCTCATCCATCTTTATAGTAAATGCCCTGCTGGGGAAAGCCGAGAATACACCAAATGATTAGCAATGGGGTGTTTAGTACATGATCTTGCCCCTTTTCTCCAAGCAATTGGGACATCCAGATCAACTGATTCAGCCTCCGAATTTGCAGTTTCTGATTCAGCATTCTGTGTTCTGTTGAGATCTTCAATTGGCACTGCTGATTCATTTCTTGCTTCCTCTCCATGTGTTGGACCTTGTTCCAGGAATGATGATTGTTCTTGCCTCAGTTCAAGATCCTTTCTTCTTGAATATACCTTGAGTTGCAGCTTTGATTTAGGATCTGCTGTTGCAGTTTTTTTTGCAGCAGATTTCTGCTGTTCTCCCCCTGAATAAGTTACGGTATTCGAAATGGGAATAGAAGGAACAGCTGTTTCAGGCAAAATACTAACATCCCAACAATTATCTCTACCAAAAACTGCACTAGTCATCTCCCCCTGTAGGTTAGTGGTAGGATAATAAGACTGATTTTCGAGAAAAGAGACATCACATGATACAAAAAACTTTTTAGTGTTAGGACAATAACACTTTTATCCTGGTTGGGTGGGTGAGTAGCCAACAAACGCACACTTCAAGGACTTAGGATGCAATTTTGAGTGATAATTGTGAACGAAGGCTGTACATCCGAAGACTTTAGGGGATAAGGAATTCAGCACGCGGGTTAGGAGAGGATATGATGTAATGAGAGTGTTTAATGGGATTTTGAAATTGAGGATTTTAGTAGGAAGCCTATTAATGAGATAGGCTGCTATAAGGACGGCTTCTCCCCAAAAAGATGTAGGCACAGAACTAGAGAACATCAATGTGCGAGCAGTTTCTAGCAAATGTCGATTTTTTCTCTCGGTAATTCCGTTTTGTTGGGGGTTATAGGGACATGTGCTTTGATGAATAATGCCATTGTCTCTCAAGTATGTCTCGAATTCATAGGAGAAGTATTCTTTTCCATTATCCAAACGAAGGATATGAATGGATGTTTGAAAATTGTTGAGAACCATTTGATGAAGGTTTTTGAAGAGTTTAAAGACTTCTGATTTTTCCTTCATAAAAAACACCCAACACACCCTAATATGGTCATCTATGAAAGTGACAAACCAACGAATATTGGTTAGATTTGGTAACCTAGTTGGCCCCCATACATCACTATGGATAATGTAAAAAGGTTTAGTTGGTTGATATGCATGAATGAGATGAGAAGATTTAGTTTGTTTAGCAAGAATGCACTCTTCACAATTGAATGAATCACTCATTTTATTGCCAAATAAATGAGGGTACAAAATCTTTAAATATCGAAAGTTCGGATGACCTAATCTTTTGTGCCACAAGTAGATGTTAGAATTTGAAACAGTAGAGGAAACAAAAGAATTCTGTAACCTAGAAAGAAAGTAGGAGCAGCAGCCGATCCTTGCACATAGTGAAGGCTTTCTCTCTCCTTAGCATTGCCAATCATCCTCCCCGAAATGAGGTCTTGAAACACGCAATGAGTAGGAAAAAACGTTACTTTGCAATGCATATCTCTAGTAGCTTTGCTGATAGATAGCAAATTGCATTTTAATGAAGGCACATATAAAACAGATTTCAGCCATAAACCATCTAGATATACCGAACCTTCACCTTCAACATGTGATATTGCGCCATCTGCTATAGTTACCTTTATATTCTTCTCACAACGTTTGTAATCCATCATACCACAAAGAGATCCGGTCATATGGTCGAAAGCTCCCGTGTCAACAATTCAATCATTCTTATTAAGCATATTAGAAAGATAACAATCATAAACTATTCCTTGTTTCACATGGGAGGCTGTTGGGTTCGATACTTCTTCAGAATCAGTGGGTTTTGTAACCCTTGTTTGGTTTAAAACTTGCTGCAAGATTTCCAATTGGTTAGAAGTTAGGATGACACTTGTACCTTCTTCTGTATCTGCTGCATAGACTAGTTGTGGTTTTTTCTGATTCTGGTTTCTCCCCTTCCAATTAGCGGGCCTTCCATGTAACTTCTAGCAGTTTTCTTTGGTGTGGTTTGGTTTCTTGCAATGATCACACCAAGATTTATCTCTTGTATGATCTCCTCGAGGTGCCGTTGTCTTTTGTTTGGAGACTGCAAGTGCTGATCCACCTTGATTGTTAACTTTCGTTGCTGTGTGCATCATCACTTTTTTTCTGCTTTCTTCCCTCCTTACTTCGGCAAAGGCCTCCTTGATGGAAGGGGAGGGTTTTATCGCTAGGAGCCGTCCTCTGACTTCATCTAAGTCAGAGTTTATTCCCTGCAAGAAATCAAACACCCACTCCTTCTCGACCATCTTTGCATGTTTCACTCCATCTTTTGTGCACTCTCAGTTTATATCATAATATAGATCCATCTCTTGCCATAGTTCAGATATAATATTGTAGTAATCAGTGACCGAGTTGTTACCTTGGCGGGTGTTCTTAAGGCCGATCTTACCTCAAAGCATTGTGCTGTATTTTCCATATCCGAATATAGACTTTGAACGACATCCCACACTTCATTGGCTGTCTTATAGAATAGGTAGGTTCTCCCTATCTTTGGCTCCATAGAATTGATGAACCAAGCCATCACCATGGAGTTTTCAGCATCCCAGGTATTATACTCGGGTGTATCAGCATCTGGCTGAGTTGTTCCACCTGTGAGATAACCCATCTTACTTTTCCCTTTCTTCACCAACATAACCGACTGAGACCATTCTCGATAATTGGTTCCGGTAAGCTTATGCTGTGTGATTTGAAGAGTATGATGGTCTACTAAGATAGGCGAAAAGGATGGAAGAACTGATTGAGCGGCGGAAGGCGCGATATTGGAGGTTGCACTGGTGGTTGAGAAATCGGCCATATTGAGGAGAGTTACTGTGCTACGGAAGGTATGGTGATTTACACAAACCTAAGCTCTGATACCATGAAGAATTTAGAGAATCAAAATTCTAATTGTGAAGTGATCCAAAGCACAGAAAAACTCACACCTATTCTGTGGTACACGGCTGTATTAAATACAACAATACACCTTATCTCCTAGCTAAAAACTAGGACATTCAAATTACAAATTAATAACAAGTTATTTAGATAATAAAACTCCTAATTTTTCGGATATAAAAAAGCTTTATCTTTTATCTTCTTATCTCGCCTTTAGTTTCAAATCTTCAAGATATAATTTGGTTTTATCTTTTCCAAGATTATCTTCAACACTTTGTTGCATCCTTGCAAATATCAATTGAGTAGATTCAATAAACGGGTCTTTCTATGTATAATTCTTTCTGTATTCAATGTTAGTATTATGGATGTGGACTGATGTTGGTTGTACTCAGATGACGAGGCTGCTAGACATCCTGGAAGATTATTTAATGTTTTGTGGATACCAGTACTGTCGGATTGATGGCAATACTGGTGGAGAAGATCGTGATGCTTCAATTGATGCCTTCAATAAGCCAGGAAGTGAGAAATTTGTCTTCTTATTGTCGACCAGGGCTGGAGGTCTTGGGATCAATCTTGCTACTGCAGATATTGTCATTCTTTATGACAGTGATTGGTCAGAACCTGCTGGTCTTGATGTGTTACGCCTATTGCACTATAATCTCTTGATCTGATGGATCCCTACTCTTCATTTTAGGAATCCACAAGTTGATTTGCAGGCTCAGGATCGTGCTCACAGGATTGGGCAAAAGAAAGAAGTTCAAGTGTTCCGTTTTTGTACTGAGGTTTATTCTTTTTATTCATAAACTATCACCTTATAATCTGTTTGAAATAATTAATAATTAATATATTGCTTCTCTAATTGTCAACCAGTACACAATTGAGGAAAAAGTGATTGAGAGGGCTTATAAAAAGCTTGCTCTTGATGCTTTGGTGATCCAACAAGGGCGATTAGCAGAGCAGAAGAGTAAGTGGTTTTTGTGTACATGCTTCTTTACTGTTGCACACATGAACCTTTAAATTAATGCAAGTGAAACACTTTGATAATTCATTGTATTTTTCTTTTCCAGCTGTTAACAAAGATGAGCTCCTTCAAATGGTGAGATTTGGTGCTGAAATGGTTTTCAGTTCCAAGGATAGCACAATTACTGATGAGGATATAGATCGGATTATTGCCAAAGGAGAAGAGGCAACAGCTGAGCTTGATGCTAAGATGAAGAAATTCACAGAAGATGCAATCAAATTCAAAATGGATGACAGTATGCTCATTTTTATGAAGAGTTATTTCTCAAACATGTCCTTACCACATGCTTTTTGTGGCTAATGTAACTTGCAACTTATTTGGGTTTATGCAGCTGCTGATCTGTATGATTTTGATGATGAAAAGGTATAATCCGTCTCTAAGATGTTCAACTGGTTCCCTGGATTGCTTTGTGATCTATTGCTTTTTTTTGGGATTAATTTGCTTGACCATTAGTACTATGTTTTCCTTGTTTATTTGTTTTTTTTTTCTTTCAAATTTTTTGTCCTTAATTTTATGCAGGATGAGAACAAGTTAGACTTCAAGAAAATTGTCAGTGAGAATTGGATTGAACCACCAAAAAGAGAGAGGAAGCGCAAGTAATCATGATTTTTCATCTCTTTCCTGAACTTTATCCCTCTCTTAAGTTCTATCATTTGTTGATGCATTACTTCTTTTCCCTTTTTTTAGTTACTCGGAATCTGAATACTTCAAGCAAACAATGCGCCAAAGTGGTCCAGCCAGACCAAGAGAGCCTCGAATTCCACGCATGCCCCAGTTGTAAGTATCTCTGAACTTAATTCTTTCTTAGTCTGGAGTTTGGGTTCGAAACTGATTTGCATATTCTGCCCTCCTTTTTCAGGCATGATTTCCAGTTTTTCAATACACAGAGGCTAAATGAACTTTATGAAAAAGAAGTACGCTTTCTCATGGTGGGTAATGTTTTCCATGATTCCAGTTCTTCTGTTTCTGCATTGATTCACTGCCATATCTGATGTTCTTGGAGTCTTTGTTATTTGCTTTTTATTTTTTACAATTTTCAGCAAACACATCAGAAGAACCAGTTAAAGGATACCATAGACGTGGATGAGCCAGAAGGTATGTTTTATTTTCTTCTTGATGATTGATTTTCCAAACAGCATTTCTCAACTGTACCTACTTATGATCAAGTGTTACTCTCTAGAGTTGGGAGACCCATTAACTGCAGAAGAGCAGGACGAAAAGGAGCAGTTGTTAGAAGAGGTGAGTGGTAGGCTATGGTGTTATAGGTTTTTATTATCTGTTCTGTCCTTTACCTAAAGTTGATATTTTATTTGTTGCAGGGATTCTCTTCATGGACTAGAAGAGATTTTAATACTTTCATTAGGGCCTGTGAGAAATACGGTCGTAGTGATGTAAAAAGTATAGCTTCTGAAATGGAAGGTAAAACAGAGGAGGAAGTCGAAAGATATGCCAAAGTTTTCAAAGAAAGATACAAAGAGTTAAATGGTGAGTGAAATTTTATCCCATGCAAAATGCAGTTTGCTGTAAAATCCATTCCACTACAGTTATAAGATGAATTTTGATCTCTCCAATCATGCTTGGGAAAAAAACCTTGCCCCATTTTAGCATTTATGTGATACCAAGGTTATGAAATTATCTTTGCCATTGAAAAGATGTCGCTTTTTACCCCTTCTATGGTTTTCTGATAAAAAGAGTGCATGAGGCTCTGCACTTTGTGAGGGTACACAGCCTTGTCTTTACTTTGCAAAGAGGCTGTTTCCAATCTACCCATAATCCTCCAGTCACAAAGAAGAAGCCTTACCATTGCTATGAAGGCTTGTCCCTCGTATGGTTGGCTTTGTACAAACAAAAATTAAAGTTTAGCTACCAAGCAAAAAAGGAAAAAAGATTAGCTAATTTTTTGGTGCTCTACTGCTGTTCTGTGTGCCCTATTTTTTAGATAAGGTGAAAATTCTCGTCTCATCTGCATTTGAAACCTTGAATTTTTAGTTTTTATAAATACAAACATGGTGCATCCAGATTATGATAGGATCATCAAGAACATTGAAAGAGGGGAGGCTAGAATTTCTCGCAAGGATGAGATCATGAAAGCAATTGGGAAGAAATTGGATAGATACAAGAACCCATGGCTTGAATTGAAAATACAGTATGGTCAGAACAAAGGGAAGCTATATAATGAAGAATGTGATCGATTCATGGTGAGGTCTTCTAAAGAACTCAAATCCCTTTGAGATAGGTTTCATCATGTTTTCCATGGTTATATGATACTGATTAGTGCGGTTATGTAACACCATATAGATTTGCATGGTTCATAAGCTTGGCTATGGGAACTGGGATGAGCTGAAGGCTGCATTCCGAACATCACCTTTGTTCCGTTTTGATTGGTTTGTGAAGTCTCGAACAACTCAAGAGCTTGCAAGGAGATGTGACACCCTCATTCGATTGGTGGAGAGGGAAAACCAAGAATATGATGAAAGAGAGAGACAGGCCCGTAAAGAGAAGAAGCTTGCAAAGGTTCAATTTTGCTTCTTCTCCTGTCCCACCTCCTCTTAGTTGTAAATTTGTTGCCTCTACTTGATCCATCAGTGTAACTTGAATGTTATGAGCTGAGCTATTTCTTTTCCATCCCAGAACATGACTCCGTCAAAGCGGGCGCTGGCAAGGCAGGCAGCGGAGAGCCCACCTCCAACATTAAAGAAGAAGAAACAGTTGTTGATGGATGATTACATCAGCTCAGTACGTACTTTGTTCACCCCTGAAACTGTTGAAGATCTATCATTTCTTTAACATGGTTGTTTGTTTGCCTTGCCAAATTAGAAAGCTGATCTCTGATGGTGGTCTTTTTGTAGGGGAAAAGGAAGAAATGATGTGGAAATATAAAAGCTGACGTGCTGGTTGTGGTTGATCAAGAATTTTTATGGGCAAGGATTTGATCTTTGTTTGGTACGATGTTGGGGTGATATGCTAATGCCAGTTGGTTTTTTGCTTTTATTGCAGAAAAGGAAATATGTATGTAGATTATTACTATGGGGGTATAGATTTTTGGGGAAGTTGTATAAATGAGTAGGACTTTTGGGAAACCGTCTTCAGGGACATGGATGGCCTGGCGGGCCGCTTTTGGTGAATATTCTGCTTTGACTCATCTCTATTTAGTTCTTGAGATGAGAACATTGAGGAATTAATTATGCAGTGGCCTAACCTTCAAAATGGAGTTATGCTAATCTTGTTTCTTCTTGAGAACAGAAGCGTGAAAGTGAAACCAATTTGTTTGGTCCTCTTATCCTCCTGGACCTTCAGGCTCCGAATCTGAACTGCGTCTGTTAATTGTCTTTTGTTCGTTGTGCCTCGTATCATTGACCTAAACTGTACATACGCACCCATCAACTACAAAAATTGAGCTAATATAGCAAGCGGTTTCGTCGTATTGTAAAATTAGCGCTATAACTCGCCCAATGTTTCCCGACATTTAGTAATGTTAGTAATGTGACTGGGACGTCCATGTGCTTCGGCATGGTACTTAAGAGGATTGCCTCGTCGGTGTCGTGAAATTTTCTGCTGGTAGGACAAGAAGTTTTTGCAAAAAGGCCTCCGAGCAAATTGTGATATAAAAAAGTAATTTTTTACTTGAAAAGCATCTCTTAACCGGCATACAATACGGCCAAGCGTGTGGAAAACCTACTTCGGATTGGCACCGATGGTGAGAGACCACAGTAGAAACCCCGTTCAAGATTAGTTTGAAACAAGCCTACCGTTGTTGGTAAAGATCACATCTAAAAGCTTCTCCAGGACTAGGAGCTATAGTGGGAACCTTTAACGACTAAGATAAACATTTCTTGAATGAATTTACAATTATTTTTTTTTCCTCACTTGATGTTAAATTTATCAACTATTACGCTTGTTTCGGGGTAAAGTCTAGGGTACACTTTTTCGTTGTCAGCACCCAAAAGCGTACTAACAAAAAGAATCACACCACATAAAGGGTAGTTTTGAATGAAATTTTGAGATTCTTTGCGGAGCACACGAGAAATCGATGAAGAATGGCATGGCGATGAACCATCTTCGTATATAAAAACCGAAAAACATGATCATCTCAACGTTTCTACAGATGTAGAGCAAACAAATGGTATCGGAATGAAACATTTGAGACACCCAAGACAAACCCACTAAATTCCCACACAACCACTACATACAATATACCTGTCAAAACGAAAACATCTCCCAAGCTTCTCTCCCGTTTCATCATGAACTTGAACCCAAAAAACTAAAGGAAAAGAAAAAGAAAAACCCTAAATACATAAATTAACTCGTAGCATATAACGTTCTGCAGTGGTCTTACCAGTAAATATGCCCAAAATTACAAACACCAACCCCCATTAATTTCCTCTTTTTCTTAACTGCGTCTCCTACCCTTTACCACATAATTGGAGCATTCAGTTTCCGTACTGAACTACAATAACGATAACAGGACAACCAACAACAGTCAAAAAGTTGGACATAATCGTTATTCCCGTGCCAAATATGGACACCGTGGCAGTAAAGGATAATGACAGCTCTGCATATTCTCGGGATGATCCTCAGAATCGTACAATCAACTTCTTTTCTTCTCGACACTGGAGTAACATGTCCAGGGCTCCAAATCCGATGCAATTTAATCATTTGTACCATCAAAACTGCCCACTGCATTTGCTCTTTTCTTCTCTCTCCAATTCTCACCCCATACTTTTGCCTCAGCCACTGCACGTTCTCTATCTAGATCTCGATTCCTTGGTGTTTCTCTTGCCCTTCCAGCACTAGCAGGGCTGCTTCTTTGAGATTCCTGGCGTTCCAGTTCATCCACGGCCCATTTCCTCCCAGACCCACCCCCAGTTTCAATCCTTCTCAACTCTGAACCCGTACTCAATTCCCTTGCAGACTCTCTCTTCCTGAAATCAGGAGAATTCCTATGGGTGGAAGGCGAGCCATGATGGCCTGGACTATCTAGCCCATCACCCATGCCCCTTCTCTCATCCTTGTGCCTAGGAGTAGATGGACCAACTCTATTACTTTGAGCAGTTGGTCCATTAGGATCATAAGTTTGGGATGCTAAATATGTTAAGGCAGTTACTACATCCCCTATTAAAGGCCTTGTAGCAGCTTGTTCTTGCAGACACATGGCTGCAACAGCAAGTGCTTGGTAAAGTCCTCGCATTGGGTAACGACCTTGTAACAGTGGATCAGCCATTTTGGGGAACTTCCTTCGATCCTTGAAAAGTGGTCTTGCCTACAAATGAAATCCATGCCCAACAACAATGAAAAGCAGAAAAGAAAAAAAAAAAAGAGACAGAAATCAGCTGCGTCCTGTAATGATTAGACTCTGTTAATTACTAAAGTGATCACCTGAAACAGAACTGATACAAAAGAAAATAAAGAGAATCACTTACCCATGCAACAAGATTATGCTCCCCTGAAGGCCTGGTGTTGTCAATAGCCTTGCGTCCAGTAATGATCTCAAGAAAGACAACTCCAAAACTATAAACATCAGACTTGAGCGTGAGCTGGCCAGTCATAGCATATTCAGGAGCACAGTAACCATATGTTCCCATAACCCGGGTGGAAACATGTGTTTTATCACCAACAGGACCAAGTTTTGCAAGCCCAAAATCTGATAACTTGGGATGATAGCCCTCATCCAAAAGGATGTTTGATGATTTTAAGTCTCTGTATATGACTGGAGGGTTTGCCTTGTCATGCAAATACTCCAGGCCCTTTGCTGCACCTGCTGCAATCTTCATCCTTGTGTTCCAGTCCAAAGGCTCTTTATCAGGTGGAAGATCTGGCAAGCATGAAATGAAGTAATAAGGTAGGTCCACAGAAGCTATTTGTGAAACTATCCGTCACCAAGTTCCAAAATCTTTTTAAAATTAATACCACTGAGACACATAAAATATTGGTAGTATCCAACATTTTACTTCAGTCATTTCTTGGATAGACTAGATTAATGTCTACTTCTTTATGCTCAAGTTTGTCAGAAAAAATACGTTGTACGGTTTAATCTTTTTCTTTTTTTATAAATAAACAAATGCACCTAAAAACAAGTATATTGAACAAAAGAACTACGTTAGATGGGTGAACCATGTTAAGTATCAACATTTCATTATTTTAACAAAGCAATCAAATTCTTGCACAATTATCTTCTAAAGGAAGATGACGAGTCAAGTCCACTTTCACTTTCTTGTGATGTAGAAATTTCAAAAGATGCGTTCCAATTGACACGACAAAAATTCCACTTAAAAAATTGAAAAATGCTATTTGTACTTCTTGGACTACACAATGCAGTTAAAATGAAAAAAATATCCCTAACTCAAGGTGGTGAGACGAGGCGTGATGGGGTATTTTAGTCATTTGTGCACGTGTGTGTAGCCCAAGGTGCAGCCCTTGATGTACCAATAGCATGGTCCTAAAAAATTGGTAACAAAACTGACACACATCATCGGATGATTTGCCAAGAGTGCATAGAATCTACAGAGTAAGTTTAATTTTTTCCTTCCACGCCTTTCTAAACAAACACCCAAACACACATTCAAACTGAATAGTTCTTCCTGATATCATGTTTATCTTCCAAGGTTTCTTCAACTCTAGGGACATAGGAACTGAATGAAATTGCTTTCAGCAGATGGTCAGTGGTTGAAAAGTTGCAAGGATCTATAGGGTACTTCCCTTGCGTCACTAGAACTGTAAGACAAGCAAAGAACATAAATCAACTGCTTTTGATAATGTTTGAACAATTATGGATGCAACAACCACGTTATTGACTTTTGAGATTGTACCATCAGCAAGCAACTTGATGGAACCCAGCCATCCAGATCAAGGATTCTCTCATCCCAATTCCCAGAAGGTAAGTAAAAACCAGATATATTCTTGCTATATTTTGGAATGATATGGGCTCTCTAACCCCCCACTCAGGGGTAAGGCTTGATATGTTGTTTCTATGGGCTCTAACAATCAGTTGTCATTCTCTTTTCAAAACTGTGAAGGAACAAAAGTTGTCTAAAGGGGGGAAAAAAATCTCAATTTGCTATCTTTCAGGTCACAAGATGATTATGATACCTGAAGCAGGGAGGGGGGGAAAAAGTCATACTTGGTAGAAAAAAGTCATACCTGAAGCAAGCATTAAAAAAGATGAAAAATCATAAGGCGATGGGACTGGATAATATATCAATAGAAGCATGGAAATGTATGAGAGAAGAGGGCATCTCCTGACTAACGAAATTATTTAACGCGATCTTTAAATCAAAAAAGATGCTAGATGAGTGGAGGAAGAGTACTTTGGTACCTATATACAAGAACAAAGGAGATGCTCAAAACTGTGAAAAATACAGAAGAATTAAATTAATGAGCCATACCATAAAACTTTGGGAGAGAGTAATAGAGCAGAAGCTCAGAAAAGAAACAGACGTATCGGAAAATCAGTTTGGTTTCATGCCTAGTAGGTCAACAATGGAAGCTATATACCTACTGAGACACCTAATGGATAGGAATCAGGATCATTAGAAGGACCTGCATATAGTGTTTATAGATCTAGAAAAGGCTTATGATAGGGTCCTTAGAGAAGTATTATGGAGGATTTTAAAGAATAAAGGAGTCCGAATAGCTTATATACAAGCCCTTAAGGACATGTATCACGGTGCAGAGACAAAAGTCAGAACATGCGGAGGGGATACTGAACCATTTAAAATTACAATGAGATTGCATCAAGGTTCTGCACTAAATCCATACTTATTTGCTCTAGTAATAGATGAACTCACTAAACACATTCAGACAGAGGTGCCATGGTGTATGCTATTTGCAGATGATATAGTGTTGGTGGATGAAACAAGGAGTGAACACTAACCTTGAGTTGTGGAGAAACAATTTAGAATCTAAGCGATTTAAATTAAGTAGAAGGAAAACATAATATATGGAATATAAATTTAGTAAGAATGCAAGAATGGAGAATGTTATAATAAAATTGGAAGATCAAATCATACAAAAAAAATACCATTTTCGATATTTGGGATTAGTGATTCAAAAAGATAGAGAAATTCACGAGGATGTCACACATAGAATTAAGACAGGTTGGCTAAAATAGAGAAATGCATCGAGGGTGTTATGTGATGGTAAAATCCTATTAAAACTGAAAGGAAAATTATATAGGACAGCTATAAGACCAGTTTTGTTGTATGGCTCAGAATGTCAGACAGTCAAATACCAACATGAACAAAAGACGAGCGTAGTGGAGATGAGGATGCTAAGATGGATGTGCGGTCATACAAGAAAAAATAAAATTAAAAATGAAGTTATTCGTAATAAGGTATGAGTAGTGCCAATCGATGAGA
The DNA here is from genome assembly GCA_036245055.1 of Diospyros kaki. Classification (NCBI taxonomy): domain Eukaryota; kingdom Viridiplantae; phylum Streptophyta; class Magnoliopsida; order Ericales; family Ebenaceae; genus Diospyros; species Diospyros kaki. The sequence continues at coordinate 6,800,604 of BSEG01000013.1, forward strand.
AGATGAGAGAGACGAGACTAAGATGGTTTAGTCATGTGAGAAGAAGACCAAGAGACGCTCATGCGAGGAGAGTTGATGAAATGGAACAATTAGTCAAAAAAACAGGTAAGGGTAGACCCAAGAAGACTTTGAGAGAGACATTAAAGTTTGATATGAAATATATGGGCCTAAATGAAGATATGACAAAAGACAGAAATACATGAAAGTCTAGAATTCATATAGTTGACCCCACATAGTGAGATAAAGGTTGGATATGTTGTTGTTGTTGGTAGAAGAAAGCGAGATATGAAACTAAGAACAAATCTCAAGGGGTTTACCTCCACTATCCCAGGTTGGAAAAAGGGAGTTGTCTTCCAATATTTTTCAAGAACACTTGATCATATTTCCACTTCCACCTAGGAATTCAGGTAGTTCCAAGACCTCACTGCAATGACAGATTTTTAGAAACATCTTTATTGTGTTTTTTGTTTAAGCGATGAATACAGTGAAGGCTTTGCTTAAATTGGCTCATATGGCATAAAACTAATAATTCAATCATGCAAAAAGCTAAGATACTATTTAATGGAGGTTAAATGCCATGTTACCCAAACAATTATTTCAAAGCAGATTTTCTCAAACAAATTCACATGTTATACGCTGATAGATCCCCAATTGTCCAAAAGCTGCAATACTATGGCATCACAGGTCAGATGGCCATGCTAGGCAACCAATTATTCCAAAGTTTAGGCATAAAGAACCTTTTAACCCTCCCCTAATGTGCAACCCAATCTCGACAATGGAGAGGCAAAAAGTAACAGACAAACAATGGCATTTCAATATTGTTGTGCACTCTGTTCTTCACACCACCACCATTCTGTAGTATGACATCAGATTGGGAAGAAAGCACGCATTTTGCTTTAACAGAAGGAAAATGAAAAACACGAAGGCACGTAGCTAAAACAAATAGATCATCTAAAGTGCAAGATTCAAGCTTTCTCAAATACAACCGAACTTGGTCCTTGAGTAGTGGCTGTTGATGGTACAAAATCTAGAGGCAAAATAATTGATGCTGGATAAGGATTGCAATGAATACACCATTGGATTAAGGGTAGGTGCGGAGGACAGAAATGTTTTTAGTTTGTTGCAAGGCTGTCTACTAATTGTTGCTGGCTAACTATAAAACACAGCCAGTAAGATGGGAATAAAAATGCTTTAATATCAAATTTGATGCAGATTTCAGAGAGGAGAAGAAGCAAATACCGAAGGACAAGGAGAAGAGCAAATGCAAAAGACAGATTTGCAATAGTGGTCACAACAAAAAGAACAGCAAAGGGGCAAGAAAGAAAGGGGGAGGGAGGTGCCGAGAGAGAGAGAAAGAGAGCTCCAAATGCTTAAAACATTCAACTTTTGTTATTTCCCAAAAAGCCACGAAGCACAAACACATACACGGGGACATGATAAAAAAGTAGGACACGACACGATCAAGATACGTTAATTAATAAAATATATAATTTTATATTTTAAAAATTATTTTATTTTTAAAGCATAATAAAATATTAAAAGATTCGAAACTACATTCCAAATTCATAAATATTCATTTAAAATTCATAAGCTAAAATTCCAAATAAATAACTCTAATATAATTAGCAATCAACTCACAATCCAATCATATTTGTCGCTCATAATCCAGTCGATGTTTAAAGAGATAGAGAATAGAAGTGTGAAAGGTATAAAAACTGAACAGTCATACAATCAGACATGAAAAATAAAAGAATCATGCAATAATCAAGTTATAAAACTTAATAGTAAAAAAGAAAACCCTTACTTTTTAGTCTTTAAGTGTCTGCATAGGAGACATGCATGTCCTACAAGTGTCCTCATAGGGGACACGCGTCCTAAGCATGTCCCCTCCCATATCCTTTCAAAATTTTTTAAGAAAGTGCAAACACACCCGTGTCCAATACGTGTCAAAGGCGTGTTGGAGTGTTGAAGTGTTTTGACACGCCAGCGACACCGGTATGACAACCCCTAGGAAGTGCCCATTCTTTATAGCCAAAAAGTCATCATTCCTAATTACATCAATAGGTCATTAGTAGAACTCCAAAAACACCTAGAACTCTTCAAAACTAATTGTAACTTATTTGATAACTAGTACCACTTAAATTATACCATAAAATATATTTTAAGTCCTCCATATATTTTAAGTCTTAATAGAACTAAAATACATGAAAATGAAATCTAAGAATCTTAATCCTCTAAAGTTCTAGTAAATAAAGCATTAATTAAAGTTCTAAGCGAAATGAAACTCTTAAACTCATCATAGTGGACGCCTAGTAGTTGGGCTGGGAGAAAGGGGAGAAAGGTGAAGTGCCATTGAGACGAGAGTGTCTGGGTCTTGAACTTGACAAACCAATTCTCTTCTATTGATGAGAATTGGAACAGAATTTGGGTGAGAAATGAGAGAAGAACGGAGGGAGTGAGAGAGAAAGAAGGTTCGGGAGGGAGAGAAAGTGTGTGAGAGAGAGAGATCTAAAATTGGATAGAAATTCTCGATACTTCTCATTAGGCTGTTAGTTGCTTATATATAAGTCCTAAGGCAGTGTTTGGTTGGCGCCAAGCCAATTTACAGGGTACAACCCAAACAGCTACCTAAAAGTACAATCAACCACTACTGCCATATAAAAAAAATAAGAAAGAGGAGGAGAAATCCCTTTATAGAACATTAGGGTTCCTAACAATCAACCTCCGCCCCCCCCCCCCCCTCTCTTCCCTCTTTAGAATTTATTGTCCTCAAGAAATGGACAGCAGCCTGCAGGAAATGATTCAGAAAGTCAGGTAGGCATTCCCATATATTGTTATTCGGATGGAGGCGTGTCCACTGCACCAGCACTTGTATCAAAGGGGCTCCATGCTTGTAGATGACCCTCCTATCCAAAATAAGAGCCGGTTCCACTGGAGGTGAAGTATCACAATTAAAAGTAGGCAGGGAAGAACTAACCAACTGTGCTCCCACTGAATTCTTAAGCATTGAAATGTGTGAATCTGAGTAGTAGGAGGCAGCTGGAGCTTATAAGCCACAGTCCCAAACTTAGCCATGATCATAAATGGCCCATAGTATTTAGCCACAACTGTGCTCCGTTCACTTCTTTTTCTGTCAGCAAACTGCTTCATTCTGTTGTGAGCAGTTGCTAATTCCTTGCACAACCCCTGTAGAATTTCTTGTAATTGCTGTTAATGTAAGTCAACTGCAGCTACTAATGTAGATTCTAGAGTGGCAGGTAGAGAGGGGGTTTGTATCTGTATAGGGCCTCAAATGGGGACATCTTAGTGGAGCTATGGTCACAAGAGTTATGCCACTGAGCCAACAGAAGCCACTTATGCCAGCCTTTAGATTGCACAAAACAGAGACAACATAGGTAAGTCTCCAAACACTGATTCACCCACTCTGTTTCGCCATCAGACACGAGGTGGTATCCAGTAGACATATGCTGTCTTACACCCAAAGCTCTAAATAGTTCCTGCTACAATAAACTCGTAAAAACCTTGTCCCTGTCTAAAATAATGGACTGTGGACCTCCATGTAGTTCAACAACATTATCCAAAAATGTTCAGCCCACCTCTTGCATTGTAAATGGGTGTGAAAGGCTCAGAAAATGAGCAAATTTGGTAAACTGATCTACCACCACAAGGATGCAGTCCCTGCCCTCGAGCTTAGGCAATCCTTCAACATAGTCCATGGATATACTTACCCAAGCCTGTTCCGGCAATGCCAATGGCTACAACAGTCTAGGGGCTGCCGTAACACTGGCACATGTCACATGTCACAAAATCTATCAAACTTCTTCAAATTTGGCCAATAAAATATTTGCTTTACCTTATGATAAGTATTCCGGATACCCAAGTGACCTCCCAAAGGGGACCTAGGCTGGGACTACAGGATTTTGGCTTTCAATTAGCCACAGTCCCCTATCACAATCCTTCCCTGAAATCATATTAAGACATTGGTTATTGTATGCCCTGGTCTGCTGGATGGATCAATAACCAACTGCTCTAGCAGTTCCTTAGTCCAGGTAGCCTTCTCATAGCTGGTTGTAACCTCCAGTAACCAATCTGGAGTGATAGCAGTGATGGCAGAAATTGTTCCATTTTCAAAGCATCGGGACAGGGCATCCGCAACAAGGTTCTCTCTCCTTTTTCTAAATTGGATGGTGTAGTATAAACCCAATAGCCTGGTCATCCCCTTCCTTTGGAGTTGAGTTTGTAATTTCTATTGCAACAGGTACTTCAAGCTCTCATGATCAATCTGGATAACGAACTGATTCCCTTCGAGATAATGCCTCCACTTGTCAACCACTATGAGTATAGCCAGCAATTCCTTGTCATAGACACTTAACCCCAGGTGTTTTGGAGCTAAGGCCTGGCTTAGAAAGGCAATAGGACGTCCTTCCTACATCAGAACAGCTCCTATTCCATAATTACTGGCATCAATATCTAACACTAACGGTTTGCTGAAATCCGGTAGAGCCAACACCAAGGCTTCACACATGGCCTGTTTGAGTTTAACAAAAGCATTCTCCGCCTATGCATTCCAACAGAAGTTATCCTTCTTCAATAAAGTTGTTAGGGGCTTACTAACGATTCTACAGTGTTTGACAAACCTTCGGTAGTAACCAGTGAGCCCCAGAAACCCTATCACGGCCTTAACAGAAGTGGGTTAAGGCCAATCAAGCATAACAACCACCTTCTTGGGGTCAGTGCTTACCCCAATATTAGAAATGATGTGCCCCAAATACTCCACCTGTCTTTGGGCAAAGGCACATTTCGATTTCTTAACACAATTGATTAGTTGGAGAACTTCAAATGCAGTCCTTACATGGGCAATATGTTGAGCAAAAGTGGGGTGGTACACAAAGATGTCATCAAAGAATACTAAGATGAACTCTCGTAAATAAGGCTCAAAGATATAGTTCATAAGAGATTGAAAAGTGGCTAGGGCATTGGTTAGCCCAAATGGCATAACCTTGAATTCATAGTGCCCATGATGGGTACGAAAAGCTATCTTCGGTATGTCTTCCGGTTTCATCTGTATTTGATGATAATTAGCTCTAAGATCAAGTTTAGAAAAAACAGACATGCTTGAGCTCATCCAAAAGGTCTTTTATAATGGGAATAAGGAACTTGTCCTTGATGGTTATGGCATTCAATTGACAATAGTCAATGCGGAAACGCAAAGAACCATCTTTCTTTTTGACAAGTAATGCAGGAGAAGCAAACGGACTATGGCTAGGTTGAATGATAGACTGCTGCAATATATCTTTACTAATCTTTCAATTTTGAACTTTTGTCTTGGAGGATATCTACATGATCGAGCATTGATAGTTTTAGTATTTGGTTTGAGGGGAATGGAATGGTCAAAAATTCTGATGGGGGGTAGGGTTTCTGCAAAGAGGTCCTCAAACTCATTCAAAAGCATATTTAGAGAATCGAGTTCATGTACCTGCCAAGTTGCTTGGGGTTGGCTGCTGACAGTCACCCTTAGCTCTCCTGCACACCCTTGCACTCCTTCCATTTCTTCTATAGCATGTATTGAGAATAGCTGTGCCACCTGCACCAACTTATTCTTTAATAACTTCTGCAGCATCTTTCTAGCGATCATTTTACATAGGCTCGTACCAAGGCTGCCAGCAAGAGTCAATTTCTTTCTATTCCTGTCAAAAGTGACCTCCAGCTTATTAAAATCAAAGCTGATTGGACTGATGATCTTCATCCAATCTACCCCCAACACTATATCACATCCTCCCAGTTTCAACAACCTCAAGTCTCCCACAAATTGCTCCCCTGCATATCCCATCGGAAATCAACACAAGCAAACTTACTCATCACTTTCTCCCCATCAGCTACAGTTACTGACAGTGGCTGCATGCTAGTGAGACGACATCCTAGTCTCTTGGCTGTGTTTTCATCCAAGAAACTATGTATACTCCTGCTATCAATTAACACCATCGGCTTGTGATTTTGAGCCTTTCCTTCCACCTTAATGATTTTACTGTTAGTTAAGCCCCTCAAGGGATGCAAGGATATCTCACCATCACCAATTTCTTCCAATTCATTCTCTGCCACTGGAGTTTCCTCTACCTCCTCTATTTCCTCATCACCTTCCAGCATTAACAGGTGCTTTTTGCATTGATGGCCTGGCACATATTTGTCCCCACACTTGCAACATAGGCCAGCTTGTCTCCTCTGTTCCACTATTGCTGATTTACCAGCTGCAGGATGATTCAACACAGCCGTTGGTTGAATTGTTGTGTTTTTGTAACCCTAATTATTTCTTACAATTTCCTTATTAGCTCCCCAGTTAACCATCCCCGTTTGAGCTCCTTGTTGATTCAAATTCATGTGTACCCCTCGCCAAGAATTTTTCCGTCTTTCATGATTGCTTCCATCTTGCAACCTAGCACTGTCCGCAGCCTGTTTAACCATCCTTGGTTGTAACATCTTGACCGTAGGCCATAGTTCTTCACTCAAGCTGCTGATGAAGCTTGAGATGAAGTACCTCTCAGTTAAATACGGGTTGAGGTTAATAAGCATTAAGGACTTCAATTCCTCGAACTTCACCTAATATTGTTGGACAGAACCCTCTTGTTTCAGTTTGTTAAATTCTTTGACTATATCCGTCATGTTTCTATCTCCAAATCTGCCACAGAAATCTTTGACAAAGTCTGGCCAATTGTAATTACCTTGCACCCATATCCAACTTTGAAACCATGAGTCTGCTACATCGTTGAAATACACAGAGGCTGGGGTGATCCTTTGCTGCTCAGGTATATGATACAACGAAAATAGCTTCTCACAATGCCTTATCCACCATCTTGGATTCTGCCCTTCGAACATTGGAATATCCAACTTGGGCATCAAGAAGTACAACAAGTTTTGCGTGGCTGATACTCCCTATCGCCTACCGATAGTCCTCTCCTCCAAATTTTCTTCGATTGCAGTGGGTCCACCTCCAAAATGAACGTGAGCTATACATTTTATCGACGCATAAGTCCAAATGAAATAAAGCAAGCATTAAAAAAGATGAAAAATCATAAGGCGGTGGGACCGGATAATATACCAATAGAAGCATGGAAATGTATGAGAGAAGAGGGCATCTCCTGGCTAACAAATTTATTTAACGCAATTCTTAAATCAAAAAAGATGCCAGATGAGTAGAGGAAGAGTACTTTGGTCCCTATATATAAGAACAAAGGAGATGTTCAAAACTGTGAAAATTATAGAGGAATTAAGTTAATAAGCCATACCATGAAACTCTGGGAGAGAGTAATAGAGCAGAGGCATAGAAAAGAAACAGAGGTCTCGAAAAATCAGTTTAGTTTCATGCCTGGTAGGTCAACAATGGAAGCTATATACCTATTGAGACGCCTAATGGAAAGGTATCGGGATCATCAGAAGGACCTACATATGGTGTTTATAGATCTAGAAAATGCCTATGATAGGGTTCCTAGAGAAATATTATGGAGCGTTTTAGAGAAGAAATGAGTCCGAATAGCCTATATACAACCCCTTAAGGACATGTATCATGGTGCATAGACAAGGGTCAGAACATGCGGAGTAGTGGATGAACTCACTAAAGATATTCAGACAGAGGTGCTATGGTGTATGCTATTTGCAAACGACATAGTGTTGGTGGATGAAATAAAAGAAGGAGTGAACACTAAGCTTGAGTTATGGAAAAACAATTTAGAATCTAAGGGATTTAAATTAAGCAGAAAGAAAACAGAATATATGGAAAGTTATTTAGTAAGAATGCAAGAGTGGAGGATGTTATAATAAAATTGGAAGATCAAATCTTACAAAGAAAAGACCATTTTCGATATTTGGGATTAGTGATTCAAAAAGATAGAGAAATTCACGAGGATATCACACATAGAATTAAGGTAGGTTGGCTAAAATGAAGAAATGCATCGAGGGTGTTATGTGATGGTAAAATCCTATTAAAACTGAAAGGAAAATTATATAGGACAGCTATAAGACTAGTTTTGTTGTATGGCTCAGAATGTTAGGCAGTCAAATACCAGCATGAGCAAAAGACGAGCGTAGCGGAAATGAGGATGTTAAGATGGATGTGCAGCTATACAAAAAAAGATAAAATTAGAAATAAAGTTATTCGTAATAAGATAAGAGTAGTGCCAATAGAGGAGAAGATAAGAGAGACTAGACTAAGATGGTTTGGTCATGTGAGAAGGAGACCAAGAGATGCTCCTGTGAGGAGAGTTGATGAAATAGAATAATTAGTCAAAAAAAGAGGTAGAGGCAGACCTAAGAAAACTTTGGGAGAGACATTAAAGTTTGATATGAAGTGTATGGACCTCAATGAAGATATGACAAAAGACAAAAATACATGGAAGTCTAGAATTCATGTAGCCGACCCCACATAGTGGGATAAAAGTTGGATATGTTGTTGTTGTTGTTGCAGTGGGTCCACCGCCAATTCTATGGAACCAGCTATCCTGGGAGGAGCTGGTCCTAATCCTGGAAGAATCGGATCAGTCCGTTCTCTAGGAGCAAAATCGGGAGAGATACTTACTTGAAGCTGCCTCGCAAACATCATCATGAAGCCATCAAACTTCTATGACAAGCCCTCCACCATCACCTCAATCGATTCAACCCTCCAATTCGCCCTTTCGATTTTCTGGTCCATCATAAGGATTGCTTCGTGATTCCTACTAGGACCCAGCTTCCAGCGAGTTCACATGTGATTGAAGGTTAGTCACCATCGAGTTCATTTGCTGCAGTTGTGACTCAAAATTCTTCATTTGCATACCATCTGCCATGGCTAGACCTCTCGAACTGAGGAACTAGGAAACTACCCTTTATCGTTGGGACTAAACCTGCTATTCACCACTACTTGCCTCGCTTCAATCAATCACCCCAACAATTGTTGAGTGATCACCGCAACAATCGCCCGACTCAACCAAGGAACGATCGCTCTGATACCACTTTGTCAGGGTATTGAACCTGATGGACCAATTCTCTTCTATTGATGAGAACCAAAAACAGAATTTGGCTGAGAAATGAGAGAAGAATGTGTTGGAGAGTCCTAGGATTCTAAGGAGTCTTTTCGTGGGAAAGAGTATGAAACAAAAGAGGAGACTGCTGAAGATATGGACCTCGATTATGGGTTGCTGCGTCAAGATATAGAAGAAGAACTAAAGAGATAAACTTCCTAAAAATTAGGAGAAATTGTAGGAATAGGATTTTGTACATTATCTTGTAAATAACTTCAAACAATGTTGTATCCTATCTGCTAGGTGTTAGGACGAGATAGCATTATCAGCTAGAATTTAGGAGAAGATAATATAGAACCTCTGCATATATTATTCCTTTCTCGGAAATTCAAGGTAGGAGTTTGATTTCCACAAACTCAATTGTTAGTTTCAGGTTCCATTCCATAGGAACCGATTCTGTTCATGGTATCAGAGCTAGGCTTTGTCTAACCTAAAGATCCAAGGCAGATGGATCCTCAAGGCCATGGGAATGCAGCTCCAACAGAGGCGGAGTCTTCCATCAGTTCGGCTCTTCAACAACTGGCAGTTTCGACTGTTGTAGTGTTTAACAACATCTTGTCATTAGATAGCCATACCTTGCAGATCACCCAACATAGGTTGAACGGTAGAAACTTTAGAGAATGGTTTCAATCCATAACCTTGGTGATCAAAGGCAAAGGGAAATATGGCTACCTAACTAGTGCAATTCCAACTCCACCAGAAAATTCAGGAGATTATCAAAGATGGGAGGTAGAGAACTCAATCTTAATGGCTTGGATTATCAATTCAATAGAGCCTAAGATAGGTCGACCCTATCTATTCTACAAGACAGCAAAAGAAGTTTGGGAGGCTGTCCAAGAGATTTATTTCGACCTAGAAAATACAACTCAATGCTTTGAAATTAAAGTTGCAATTTGGACTACCAAGCAAGGCAGTTTTGGAGTAACAGAATACTACAACAACCTAATGGAGCTATGGCAAGAGATGAATCTATTTTATGATCCTAGTTGGAAGTGTGCAGATGGCAGCCAAAAGTATAGCAAGATGCTAGAAAAGGAGAGGATTTTTTACTTCCTCCAAGGACTCAATCCAGATTTGGATGAGGTGAGAGGAAGACTTTTAGGTACCAAGCCCTTACCATCTCTCCGAGAGGTATTTGCAGAGGTAAGGAGGGAGGAAAGCCGGAAGAGAGTCATGCTGTCAACACCAACTGAACCTAATTCAGGATCAACTCTCACTGCTGCAAAAAGGGAAGACAACCCAAGGGAGAAGCAATGGTGCGAACATTGCAACCGACCCTATCACACAAAGAGTACCTGTTGGAAGTTGCATGGGAAACCCCCAAACTGGAAGCCTAGACCTAAGAAGGAGAAAGAAAGATCTGCATATGCAACAACAAGTGTTCCCACAAGTGAGAAAGGACAAGGTATGGGTTTAACTAATGATCAAATTGAGTTCCTACAGAAACTGTTGCAATGCTCTCATATTGCAAAAGAATCAGAGGATGCAGCACCAAGTTGTTCAGCTTCTATGGCACAAAAAGGTAATCAACCTTTTTCCTTGACTGCTAGGAGAATGAATACAAATTATTAGGTGGTAGATACCAAGGCATCCGATCATATGACCGGATCTACTATAACACTTGATAATTTTCAGATGGGAGATAAGGATCTAAATGTATTGATGGATGATGGAACACAATCACTGGTAAAAGGAAAGGAGAGTGTTTGTGTGGCTGGTTTATTACTCAAATCAATGTGCCAAACCTAAGTTATAGTTTGTTATCAGTAAGCAAACTAACAAAGGACTTGGATTGTATTGTGACCTTCTTTTCTTCCCATTGTTTTTTTCAGGACTAATCCTCGGGGAAGACGATTGGCAGTGCTAAGGAGAAGGATTGACTTTATTGGCTTTTCGATAACAAGAAATCCCTTAGTCAAGTACCACATAGATTTTCTCTTACTGTTAGTTTGGATTATGAAATTTTGTTATGACATAGACGTCTTGGTCACCCTAATTTTTCATACTTGAAACACTTATACCCTAACTTATTTATGAATAAAGAAAAGTTGGTACTTAAGTGTGATCATTGTATTCTTGCCAAGCAAACCCATAGTACTCATCAACCTAGCCCATATATTCCTTCTAAACCTTTTTATTTGATTCATAGCGATATATGGGGATCAGCTAGAGTACCTAACCTAAATGGTGCAAGATGGTTTATAACCTTCATTGACGACCACACAAGACTTCTTTTTCAATTCCAATGGGCCTTACCCGAAACATCTCATCTAGTATGAAATAATTATTGCCCTATTATAATCAACTACTAATTTATCAACAAATAAAGTAGCAATTCTTAATCCCACTCTGTGGGTGTGGGTGTGTGTGTGGTGGGGTTTTTTTTTTTTGTGTGTGTGTGTTTTGTTTGGGGGGGGAGGGGAGGGGGGCTAGATGCATGAATTATAGCCTACCAATTAATTCTATCCATACTATAATACTAATACATTACCCCACGTCTTGGCTAAGAGTTTCCCACTAAATTTTCTTTGGTCTTCTTCTACCTCTTTTTGTTACAAACTTTTTCATTCCATCTACTCTCGTCACAAATGTGTCTATTCATCTTCTTTTCACACACCCAAATTATTTTAGTTGCATCTTGCACATTTTATCCTACATAGGCTTCACAACCTTATTACAAATAATCACATTTCTAGTTCTGTCTTTTCTTATATGGCCACATATTTAGTATAACTCCCTTATCTTAGTTAATCATATTTTTAACACGTTAGTGCTTAACTGCCTAACATTCTATACCATATAACAAATCTAATCTTGTCACTAAATACTTTAATCAACACTTCCAAATCTGTTGGCTCTAAAAATGTAAATATACTACTGAAATAGTTTAAGAAAATCAAGAGTGTGATTCCCTTGGATAAATTAGAAGGCCATGTAAATAGAGAAGCTAATTAGAATGAGCTAAAGGTATATAAAAGGAAATGAAATTTTGGCCCAACCAGGAAGTATAATCTACCATGTAAACATTATCATAATCAAAAAGGATATTTTCATAACAAAAGACAGCAGTCAATCAGAATCACACAAAAAAAAAAAGAACTCCAATATAGTAGATGAATAAAAAATCTTGGAAGAAAAGAAATTTAGCATTATTATCAATAAGCATAAAAACAAAATTAAGATAATCACTCTTGTTCCTAACTCGGGCCGCAAAATGAGTCAGGCAGTGGGCTTCAAGTTTCAACACTTACATACAACAACAACAGCAACACAAGCCTTAACCTCACTAAGGTGGGGAGGTTTCAACAAACAAGCTGTAAAAATGTGTTCAAGCTTAATTTGTTTACTCTCCAAGCTGATCTATAAACAGATTTAACCAGCCCAATCAGAAGCTGCGCTTGGGTAGTTTGGTTGTTTATATATTTAAGCATTATTACACCAAGTTCGAGAAGAGTCCACAAAATTAATGAGCTAAAAAATGAGTTCAAGATAGCAAGATGAGCTCGAATGAGATTTTAATGAGCCAAATATAAGTCAAACTCGATTAGCTTAGTTCATGTTAGACCTCTAGTCCTAATTACAGCAACAATCACAAGCTTCAATCCCACTAAATGTGACTCGTTACATGAATTATAAACCTCTGTCCATCTCTATCGATGGTCACAGCCTTTATAAAGCTACCATATCCTATATCACATCTAAGGATTTCCCACTGAATTTTCTTTAATCTTCCTCTCTTTCTTTTGCCACAAACCTCTCCTCCATTGCATCCACTCACCTCACAGGTGTTTCTATCAGTTTTCTTCTCACTTGTCCAAACCATCTTGCATTTGACCTCTAGTCCAAAAAGAAGGTGGGTGTGTTGGAGGTTTAGGATTCAGGTGAAACTTAAGTGATTATTCATGGCATTGAGCATCAATTCATCCAACTTTTATGTAATATACATTCAAATACCAACCCTATTAGTGTTGAAATCCAATTGAAAATCCACTCTCAGGTTAAATTGTCATCCTTAATCCCAATCTAGTTAATGCATTCAATGATCTAAGCTCATTATGTGGTTCGTGCATTCCTAGGCAATCAAGTAACCTCAAACATCAAGCCCTTCAGGTTTACAATTGATATCGCCAACAATCAATGAGAAAATGTAGCTTGGAAATGCAAATATTAAAAAGAACTATAGAAAGCCCCGAGAGGGAAGTAGAAATGTTCTTTTTTGCTTATCATTTTACAGATTTGTCAGCTACAAACAAAAGATAATCAGAATTTTGAACAGATGTGTAAAGCTTAGCTGGATATGTCTCTAAAATTTATTCAAAAAACAACAATGTAAGATTCCAATCAGCCAAGTCTTTCCTAAAATACAACAATAAACGATGGCTTATGAGAGGAAGGTGCGCCCCTTTAGAGTTGCATTTAATTACACCAATGATCATGGGTGATGTAGCTTGAAAATGACACATACTGAGAAACAAGGAAACACATTTCAAAAGAAAAAGAACTTAGCAAGATAAAATTATAGACATTATAATGCATCACAATTTTATGATGCACACTCACTTGGATTTCTAGAACTCTATGACTCAATTGTTTAAGTAAATGATGAGTCCTGGAAGCAAGTACATTAACCAAATAATGCATCCTTACAACCTTAAAGGCTTCACTTAATTTAATAGTTTTACCACCATTTACATAAACGATGGTGTCATTCATATAAAGAAGAAGAACTCAAAACCAAGTTTAATATATAGGATATTGAAGTCCTAAAACACTAATTTAAGTTACTTAACTAACTAGTGATGGGCTCATGTCATAGCGTAATAAATAAAATGACAAGGATAATAGAAACCTAAAAACAAGCTTTCCTATGTATGCATTTTCAGTTTCATGTAAATAATATGTTGGCAAAAGTAAGCAACATGCATAAAGGAAAATGAGTAACTTATGAATGCATGCAATCTAACCGTGTAAATGGTCCTCTAAAGATCCCAATGGCATAAACTCATAAACCAGGAGCCGTTGATCTCCATCTGCACAATAACCTATCAAATTGACAAGGTTCGGATGGTGCAAGAGACTTAGCATGAGAACCTCAACCAAAAATTCTCTATTTCCTTGTAAGCCATTGCGATCGAGCTGTTTCACTGCAACTACCTGCAAAATATATTGTCTCAACCAAAGAGATGTCATTAAGTGCAGGTGTTCGGCAATGTGCATATATTTCACAAATGAAAAAGTTCAAAGCAAAATCTACAAAAGTGTAGTAGCTCCTTGAATCTTTGAATAGAAATTCTATAACATTTATGGCAAAACCAAACCATGCAACTAAATATGATCACTTTTAGTGGTTATGAAATTCATGTTTGACCGATCAAGGCTGACCTGTCCTGTGCTTTCCAACAGCCCCTTGTAAACACGTCCAAACCCACCTTCACCTAGAAGACACTCCGGCTTAAAGTTCTTTGTTGCAGTAGCAAGCTCACGAAATGTAAAGGTCTGTGCAGCGATATGTGCTGTTGTTCCATCTTTCCGAACTGATAAATCTTTTCTTGGATCCTTCTTAGAATCAGAACCTCCACGGGACTTGGATTTGTCTAGAAGAATATGAAAATTAGATTACAACATACAGGGGAAAAAAAAGAAAAAAAAGATAATAAAATATGACCGTACTAGATGCTAGCATAAGTTTCCGGTCATAGCTTAATTTAGTATAAGGTACGTGATTCGTACTTAGAACACACGGTCTACTATGCTGGATGGTCATTTCATGAAAGTTACTAGGAACTTTATATTTTTAGGTACAATTTTGCATTTGTCAAACTACATTTAAACATAGCCACGTGCCAAATTACAATTGCTGCACAGAGTAGTTGATGGAAAAGGCACTAGATCCCGATTGTCCAACTGGTAGGCATTGATACGCCCCTATTTTTGGTGTAAACAATCAACAGATAAAATGAAAACAAAAAAAAAAAGAAAAAGAAAAACATTTGAAACCAAAATTTTCGGAATCCCAAGAATTAAGAGTAGAAAAGCAGATCGCGGAAACCCTTCCCTTGAGCAGTACTAGGGCGAACTCAAACAGCATAAACGATGAACAAATCCACAAATTAATAACGCGTCAATGAAATGTCACGCAAAGCAATCTCAAAAACCCTATTTGCAAGCACCGAAATCAAACGTACTCTTGCGGATGAATCGGATCAAAACTAACAGAAAATTCTATCAGCCGCCCGCAATTATAACAATCAAATGAAATCAAAACATCACAAAATTCAACAAACTTAAGGCACAAAAACACGGGACACAACTGATACTGTCAAGTAAACATTCCCAATGGAGCATTTTTGGGAAAACGCATCACCTGAGCTAACTCTAGTGACATGATGAGACGGAGCAGTTGAAGGTTCCTTCACAGAGTCCTTCTTCGCCACTTCTTTCACGCCATTACTGTCCTTGTTTGATGATCCAAAGCATGCAAAACACCCACCCATATCAAATCCCCCCAAATCAAGAAAAACCCTTGGCCGTGAATATTTATATCTCCACAAACATACACTTCAATCCTTCAATAGTCGCCTTTCATCATCATCATCATCGCCATCGCCATCGCCATCGCCTCACAAACCCGCCTCCAGAAAATCCAATCAATCACTCCTTTCTCTCTCCACTATCTCTCTCTAGAATCCTCTCGCACAAATTTTCAGCCATTAGCCGCTTAATAGTGACCCCAATTCCCTCTAGAACAAAGATCAACTCCCCTTTGTGTTAAAAAGCAGATCACCAAATCGAAGAAACTGATGGTTGAAGAGAGAAGAGACCGCAAAGAAACAAGGAAAATAAAATTACGAATATAATAATATGAACAATAAATAAATATCCACACACGCACAGCACACACAACCGGCACGCTGAAGTTTTTGGCCTCTTTACGAATTTTACCATATTTTTATTTTTATTGAAGTTTTTATTTATTATTATTGAAGTTGTAGACTTATAGTAAATAATTGTATCGCATTTTATTTAGCATTCAATTTATATTTGCTTAATTTAAATATTTTGATATTGGAGATAAGTAAATATTTTTATTAAATAATTATGATTAAAATTTATCTTAACTTGATTAATTTATCAAATTTAAGTTAAGTTTAAAAAATTTGATACAATTTGACTTAATACAATATTATAAATTGATTAGAAATTGAAAGAGGTGGCCGTGTGCAAACGATGAATTTGGCTATTGAACTAACTAAAAAATACTAATCAAATTAATCGAATTAAGTGACAAAATTGAACCGTTCTAACCAATTAACCCCAAATAACCAAATTAATCGATAATTGAAAAATCAAAAGTAAATCGTATTAACAAAATTGAAAATCAAAAATACATTGTAGAAATCGAACCGAAAATTAAATTAACACAAAAATTTGAACTAACCGATAGACATTTCGAAACTAACATTTGTTGATTGCTAGTGTAGGTCATTTGTGGAAGGATAAGAAAATAAATAAATAAGGAACGGTGGAGTGCTCAAAATGAAATGCAAGAAACAATGAATGGTTGTTAGTCGGCAACTAACAATGAAGGGCACAACAGTTGATGAGACAAAGACAATGGTTGGTTGTCGAAGGAAATGAATAAGGAAAAATAAACAATAAATATAGGAGTGCTGTCAAAAAATGAAAACCCAAATACGACGAGTAAAAAGAGATCAGATGATAACAATCAGTCGATGGCTAATAGCAAAGAGAAAGGTAGATGTGGCGAAATAGATTATTGACGGTAGCAGTAGTGTTTTAATTTCAATTTAGAGTTTATGAGTCTCTTTCTCATTTGAAGTATTAATTTATCTTTATTTCGATCTGAATCTTTTCTTTTTTAATTACAAGCAATCGGTCAAAATATATCATTATTTTATAAACATTAAAATGATGTTGTTTTATAATTTGGTTGGTTAAGTTATTCCAACAAATAAAATTAAATTGGAAATCAAGAATTAAATTTTATATAAAATATAATCGAATCGAATCATTAAAAAAAAAAAAAACCAAATGAAAGTGATAAGTTCAGTCAATTTAATCGAATTGGACTTCTGGTATTTTGTAAATAGAGGTACGTGATTAGTTAGTATCTGAATGGAAATATAGAGAAATTTTAGGGCTAAAAGTGAAATAAGGGTAAGAGTTTTTGGTAAAAGCTGATTAGGTGAATCAGCTCGCGCAATCTTATTGGAATCTACATACATGCTAATGTATTTTGGGAATTCCCAAACCTTTTAGCCTCTAAAATACAACCAAATTATTATTTTGATTAGACTCATCATCAGTCGCTGTTGGAGAATGGGTCCTACTCCCACATAAAGGGAGGGCATTCCTAACACATGTTCTAAAATTTTAATAAAAAATAAATAAATTTCAATAGAAAAAGAAAAGAAAAAAATTGGGGAAGAGATGATGATGGATGGTCCAGATTTCTAGATTATTTGGTATTATGATTCTGGGCCCTTTGGATTTTGATAAAAATATTTGTTATGATGGATAGCTAGAAAAAAAGATGATCGTAAATAATGATGTGCGATTAAGATTCTTAATTTTTATATATTGTAATTTTCAATCGTTCAATAATTAAAGAAAATGTTGTTGACATTACGATTCTCAATCTTGTATCAAAGTGTTTTATTCTCAATTCTAACAAATTTAGTATTCACGTTTCAAAATATTATTTCATCTTATAACATAATTTAAATTCATAATTTTATTATATAAAAATGAGTGCAAGAACATATTATATAATAGAATTACTTATTAAATTTTAAGTTTGAAATAAAGGTATTAAATTTAAAATAAAATAATAAAATTTATTATAACACACTCAGTAATTTTAATACAAGACAGTAATTACAAATACATCAAAAGAGGTCACATAAATCTCTTTTAGTTATTTAAGATTATTTTCGTATTATAATATTTAAAAATAAAATAAAATACGCTGGCTGGTTGAAATTGGCTCAGCCCCTATTTTCCCATAAAATGTATTATTTGTTATATTTATTATTTATTTATATTTCTGATTTATCTCTTTATTGCCCCATCCAGTCAGCCCAATATCTATCATGGAGCGATGGATTGCACCGGGCCTAGGCCTGGGCCTGGACCATTAAATGTACTAATAAGAAATAATATTATAAAATTAATAATATGAAATATTAATAAAATATTATCCGCATGAATAAATTTAAAAAATTAACCAATGGTCAAAATGTTAATCATGACAACATCAATACTATAAAATTTTAAAAGTAAATAATTATAACTAATTCCAGTAATATTTTACAATGATCTCGCAAGTTAGTAGTGTATACTAAAAGTAAAATATTAGCAATCTAATGAGTATTCTATAGATGGTATTAATAAATAATAAAATGGAAATATCAATCATTGTTATAACCTTTCAAGTGTCCCTATCGTCCAACTCCAAGAGATGGTAGATGAGGTAAATCAAGAAGTTCGTAGCGCCCAAGAGTCGAACACAGGTACATCGCAAACGTGAAGGCAAAAAGCCTTTTGTGCGTTCCAGGACTGCTAGCCTCTACCCCGAGGGGCATCCATCCCGAATTCTTCTATTTATTGAAATTTGCCCCTTATTTGTTATCCATCATTGTTGCAAAAAGGTCAAAATCAACTCTCATACTTAGCTACGAGGATGTTTGGCTTATCAATTTGATCGCTTATAAGCTGTTGAACAAGCTATTAAGAAAAAACTAAAAGATATTAAGAAAAAACTAGTGAGGTGTTTGGATGCACCTGACTAGGGTTTAAACTAAGTAGCTTAAATACTACTTACATAAGCTGTGTTGATCGATGAATTTATCATTTTACCTTTATCATTTTTAATAATTTATAGCCATGCCATTCTTCTTTAACATCTACCTTTCACGACTTATAGCCCTAGCTCTTCCGGCCACCATTGTTAGCCTTACCAGTAGCTTTTTGTTAGCCATCACCCCTATCGACCATTGCCTCCATTGGCCGTCGCCCCAATGGCTCGCTGCCCCCTATGTGCTTTAACTTCTCCTTCGTCGCCGATCATCCGTTGCCCTATCAGCAATTGCCCACCACCGTCTCTATCCTCATCTCCTTTGTTTGTGCCCCTTTCGCCTGCTGCGTGTATGTATTATATGTATGTATATATATATATATAAAATAACAGTTATATGTATATATAATACATAATAATATATATTATTTATATATATTATTGTTATATATAATACATATAATAATAGTATATTAATATATTTTTAATAATTATGTATAATTTATTAACATTTAAGGGTAAAATTTTACATCATTCAATACTATGTTTATTTTAGTTTTTTTTATGAAGTTTTAATATATTATCAATTTTCTTCAAATCAAACACATAATTATTAATTGATAACTTAAAAACACATTTATTCAAATACATTATTAACTTAAATACTAACTAATTTTTAATTTAAAAGCTAAATAGCTTAAAAGCTATAAAGAAAAAAAAGAGCAAGCCAAACACCCCCTGATAACCTCGTCAACACGTGGGTTGGATCCGAAACGGGCTATCCCAACTTCGAAGCATGTCAAATTTGAAGCCCCGACCAATCCAGGTTCTATTCTGGCATTCTTGGAGAATTACGGATTAACCAAAACCCACATCACGACCTGCATTGAGAAGTGCCCTCAAGCCCTCTTGTGCAATCCCGATGAGACCCTTCTGTCCAAATTTGAATTTCTCAAGTCTAAAGGCATGTCACAGACACATGTTGCTAAAATATTGTGTAGAACACCCCTATATTTTGAAAAGAAGTTTGGAGAGTAAAAAATAATCCTATGTTTCGGTTTCTTTACCAGTTGTTTGGGATCTGAAGAGAAAGTTATAACTGCCATTAAACATTCTGGTAAGCTTCTTATTTTAGTCTTTCGAAATCATTTTCAACCCAATATTGAGATTTTACAACATGCTGGTGTGCTTAATAAGAAAATTATGAGCAACCAACCTAGAGTTTTGGTATCAAACACCGATTGGTTTTGACAGGTTGTAGAGGAGGTAAAGAAAATGGGTTTTATCCTACGGAATTCAATTTCACGTTAGCAGTTCATGCATTGAGGGCAATGAGTAAATCTTCGTGGATGAAGAAGGTTGAGGTTTATAAGAAGTGGGGTTGGTCTGATAGTGAGGTTCTTGTGGCTTTTAGAAAGAATTTGCAGTGTATGATGGCATCAGAAGATAAAATCACGAGAATGATGGATTTTTTTTGTGAACAAAATGGGATGTAAATCCTCTTTGACTGTAGAAAGTCCCGTGCTTATTAACTTTAGTATCATGAAGAGGATTACTCCAAGGTGTGTCGTGTACCAATTTTTGGTGTCGAAATGTTTAATCAGAGACCGAGATATTAGCTTGACAACACTGCTGTGGATTTCTGACAGAACATTTCTACATACAGTTGTGAAGCCTCATGCAAGAAAAGCTCCGCAACTATTGAACTTCTATAAAGAAAAGCTCGATCTTGCAAAGTAACCATACTACTTTTTTTTGTTTCCATAGCTTTTCTTTATAGGGTCTGGAGCCTTGTTATTGCCAATATAACCAAGAAATGTATCCAAATTTGTCATTTTAGAAAGCTAACCGGAGTCATCTATTTTCAATCTCACAAATGGGAGTTGAAGCTACACAAGGTGGTGCATTTATTTCTTTGTCATCTCAATATAGTGGTCGCTGTCTCTTTCTTTATTTTTTAATCACTCGTTAACTTTTCTACTCAGAATGATCTAAGTTTTTGGCTACATTGATTTTCTAACTTACAGGTATGTAGTAGTTCAGTTTTTTGCTAATGATGTTGAAATATGTTTTCATTCTAACAGCTCATGCATTTTTGCCTAATTCATTTGTATGTTCAGCAAATGGAGTGTTGATTCTTTGTCTTTTTTTACACAACACTACCATTATTTTTGTGCAATTGCAAGGTTGCGGAGAAAATCAGGTTTTAGTTTGTTAGTCGCAGCCTTACAATTTGACATTATAAACTGTGGTTGCATTTCTTGATGTCATCTTCAACTTATGTTTAATGATTTCAGTTTTATAGCCTATTTTTTTCCTTAAATAGATTTTCTTTTTGCCTTCTATTATTTCATACTTTTAGGGCTAAGAAATGCAACTCATTTGGATGCAGTCTCGGTGTGGGCATTAAAAAAAATAGTAGCACTGTATTCTTGTGCCATTCTTGCTAGGCAAGGAGACTTGGATGAGGTCTAGTGGTACACCTGACCCCAGTTGAGGGATACAAGTGACTTAGGTGCCCTCTCACATGGTATTTGGGCAAGAAAGTATTGCCACAAGCTTATGATATTTTCTTGCAAAAATGAACATATGCTGATTGTAATCTATATTTGAATAGTTCACTGATGACACAAGACTGTGAGAACCTCTTTGTCAGAGTTGGATCTGACAATGGGAAATTCTCCTTTGTAGCAGGGAGAATTGAGGAAGATAGAGGAATAGTAACAGAGAAATGAGGGGAAAAAAAGAGAAATAGAGAGAGAGAGAGAGTAGGAGGGAGAATCGAGATCAATATATTCCAGAATGATCAATTGGAGCAGGATCAGTTACTATTTATAATGATCAATTGGCTGCCAAAATTCAAACAGTACATAAATTTGAAAACAGGCTGCAACTGCCTAACTAACTTTCCCGCCAAGTTCAATGCTCAATCCCGTTTCCATGACGATTCCTTCCCCCTTAGGACATTTCTTGTCCTTAAGAAATTCAAAGCAACCCCGCAACCTTGGAAAATTGGGAGATGTGGTCTAGAAGATACTCCCATGTGTTGTTTTCGGGATGTAGGTTGGACCAACGCACCAACACTTGTGTTAACGACACTCCTTGTCTGTAGATAACCCTTTTATCTAGGATGGCCAAGGGTTTTGACTCCTTATGGGCTTCGGTGAGCACAGTGGGTAAAGTTGTACTCACTGTGTTTGTTCCGGTTGACCTCTTGAGGAGGGAAATGTGGAACACCAGAAGAATTTGAGAATCTTCGGGTAATTAGAGCTTATAGGCGACCTCTCCCACCCTTGCCATGATTGGATAGGGATCATAGTATTTTGGACTAAGCTTGGTGATTTTGCCCTGTGCTAGGGCCTTTAAATGGGCATGTCTCAGCTTCAAATAGACGTTGTCTCCCACTAAAAATTCTCTCTCACTCATCTTTCGATTGGAAAATTGCTTAGCCCTATTCTTAGCGTTGGCCAACTCCTTTTGTAGCAACTTTAGTATATTTTGCCTCTATTGTAGGTAGGAATCCACCATCGCCACTATAGTAGGCTCTGGAATGGGTGGTAGTAATGGTGGTTTATACCCATAAAGAGCTTCAAATGAAGTCATCTTGATGGAATGGGTGGTAGTAAGGGTGGTTTATACCCGTAAAGAGCTTCAAATGGAGCCATCTTGATGGAACTTGGTGGCAAGAGTTGTACCACCATTGAGTTAAAGACAACCATTTGTGTCATCCTTTGGGTTGTAAGAAACAGAGGCATCTCAAATATGTCTCAAGGCATTGATTAACTCTCTCGGTTTGGCCATCTATCTCCGAATGGTAGGCCGACAGCATATGCAATTTGGTCCCCAGACATCTCAACAACTCCGTCCAAAATAGATTGGTAAACACCTTGTCCCGATCATATACGATGCATTTAGGGACCCCATGGAGCTTAACTACTTGATCCAGAAAGTTCGAGACACCTCCTGTGTTGTAAACGAATGAGATAGCCCGATGAAGTGGGCAAACTTAGTAAGCCTATCCACTATTACAAATACACAATCCTTTCCTTTCGACCTGAGCAGCCCTTCTATGAAATCCATAAACATACTGTTCCATGCTTGCTTTGGGGTGGTCAGGGGTTGTAATAACCCAGGAGTGGCCACGGTCTCATGCTTACATCTCTTGCATGTATCACATTTCATAACATACTCCATTACCCATTTCTTTAGCCTTGGCCCAATAAAAGAGTTGCTTAATTAGGTGGTAGGTATTTTGGATACCTAAGTGGCCACCTAAGGGGGATCCATGCAGGGCTTGGAGGATTTTATCCTTGAGCTGTTCATTGTCTCCAATTACCAATCTTCCTTGGTACTTGATTATCCCATTACTGAGAATATATCCTGCCTTACTATTAGGGTCCAAGATGAGCTGTTCCAGTAGTTCTTTTGACTAACCATCTTTCCCATAGCTGGCTGTAGTGTCTTGACACCATTTAGGAACAACTGAAGTAATTGAGTTGAGGCCATTGTCCCTTCTTTTACACACTTGGATAGCGCATCAACAGTCGTGTTTTCCTTCCCCTTTCTATATTGTATCACATAATCTAGTCCCATAAGTTTTGTCATTCCCTTCTTTTGTAGTTGGGTATGCAACCTTTATTGTAGCAGAAATTTTAAGCTTTCGTGTTCAGTTTTAATGATGAACTGATCCCCTTGCAGATTATGTCTCCACTTGTCCATTGCAATTAGAACCGCTAGTATTTCCTTATCATAAACACTTAAGCCTTGATGTCTAGGAGCTAAGGCTTGGCTGATAAATGCTATGGGTCTTCCTTCTTGTGTGGGCATTGCTTCCTGAGCTACTTATACTAGTCTCCAACACGAAGGGTTTAGTGAAATCGAGCAAGCCAAGGGTAAGCACTTTACTCATCGCTTTTTTAAGCCTTTCAAAGGCCTCCTCTGTCTTATCATTCCAATGAAATCCATCATTCTTTAGTAGATCCGTAAAGGGCTTATTAATCACTCCATAATCCTGCACAAATCTTTGGTAGTACCTTGTCAATCCCAAAAACCCCCTTAATGCTTTCACAGTCATTACTCTTGGCCATGTTGTCATGGCAACCACCTTCTTCGGATCAGTGCTCACACTAGCACTTGATATCACATGCCCCAAGTACTCCACCTACTATTGTGCAAATGCACACTTTAATTTCTTAATAAACAATTGGTTGAATCTGAGGACTCTTAATGTGGTCCTCAGGTGCTCTAGGTGTTGCTGGAGTGAATGCCTGTATACTAGGATATCGTCAAAGAAGGCTAAGATAAATTTCCTTAGGTAGGGTTCGAAGATTTGGTTCATAAGGGCTTGAAATGTAGCTGGGGCATTGGTGAGCCCCAAAGGCATCGCCAAAAATTCATAATGCCCATGTGAGTGGTGAAGGCGGTCTTGGGGATGTCATTGGGGTTCATGAGAATTTGATGTGATAGCTCGATCGTAGGTCCAATTTGGTGAAGACAACGACATGTTTCAGTTCATCTAGGAGGTCTTCTATGATTGGGATGGAAAATTTGTTTTTAACCATAAGGGTTTTGAGCTGTTGGTAGTCGATACAAAAATGCCAACTACCATCTTTTTTCCTAACAAGTAGGATTGGAGAGGCATAGGGGCTTTGGCTAGGTCTAATGATGGACTTTTGAACCATGTCCTTAATCATCTTTTCAATTTTTTTCTTTTGTTTAGGAGGATAATGGTAAGCCCTTATGTTGATTGGTTCAGTGTTGGGTTTAAGGGTGATTGAGTGATCAAGGGGTCTATTGGGAGGAAGGCAATTAGGTTCCACAAATAAGTTCTTGTATCCAACAGTTTATTTAAGGAATCAAATTGGTGTGCCTTCCATTGAATTTGAGGTTGGCTACCAACAGTTAGCCTCAATTCCCCTTCCTGCCCTTGATCCTCTTCCCTCTGTTCCATTGCGTGGATTGAGAATAGTTGGGCCACCTGTGCCCACTTGCTCTTGAATAGCTTCTGTAGCCTCTTCTTGAAATCATCTTACACACTCCAGTTTCTGTGCTACTGGTAAGTGTCATCATCCTTCATTCTTTTTCGAAAGTTACTTCCATATTGTTAAAGTCAAAACTGATGGGACTCACCCCTTTCATCCAGTCCGCCCCTAGCATAATATCACATCCTCCAAGTTTGAGTAACCTTAAGTCAGCTTCGAAGGCTTTCCCATGCATTTCCCAACAAAATTCCACACATGTCAATTTACATATCACCTTGTGGCCATTTGCTACTGTAACTGATAGTGGTTGAGTTCTAGTTAATCCACAGTTTAGTTTCTTAGTAGTGACTTCATCTAGGAAGTTATGAGTACTCCCACTGTCGATTAATACCATCAGTCTACAGTCCTGTGCCTTTTCCTCTACTTTAATGATTTTGTTATTGGCTAGTCCCCTCAGAGCATGGAGTGAAATCTCCACATTCTCATCCCCTTCCAATTCTACTGGAACAATAGCCCCTTCATCCACTGCTTCTGCTTCTTCTCCTTCCAATAATAGAAGTTGTCTCCGGCATTGATGTCGCAGAGCATATTTGCCCCCACATCTAAAGCGTATGCCTTTTTGCCTCTTTTGCTCCATGATTCTCCCATTATTGATTGGTGCATGGATGATAGCGGTCAAGTTGTTTATTCTTTTCGTGCCTAAGGTATTCTTTCCACCCTCCCTGTTGAATCCTTTGTTGCTCAATTGAGTGGCCCCAGAATTCATTCCCTTCATCTGCCATCTTTGTTTTCCCATCAAGGCCTCCACCGATAACTCATGCAATCTTGCCCACTTGACTGCTTGTTTTATAGTCTTAGGTTGTAGCATCTTCATGGTGAGTCTTAGTTCTTTGCTCAAGCCACTCACGAAGCTAGAGACGAAGTACCCCTCTGTTAAGTGTGGATTCAAGATCAACATGAGTGACTTAAGTTCCTCAAACCTTAATTGATAGGATTGGACTGTCCCCTCTTATATTTAACTCTTCCATGACATCCATCATATTCCGATCCCCAAACTGTTCGCATAAATCCTTCACAAATTCAAACCAACGACAATTCCCCATCTTCGATCCATCCTTGGAACCACGCATCTCTGGCATCATTGAGATAAACAGCAGCAAGGGTAACCCTCTGTTGTTTCGATATGTAGTATACGTTAAACATCCACTCGCACCAGCGCACCCAGCACCGTGGATTCAATCCATCGAATAATGGAATTTCCAACTTCGGCATTGGAAAGCCAGGCTGATTATTAATAGCTTGAGTTCCTTGCCTCCTCTCTATTGCATTCTCCCCTACAACTACTGGATTAGCCTTGAATTCCAAGGATCCTTCCATCTGGTGGGTTGTACCATGCCCTAGTAAGATCGGGTCTGATCTCTCCCTAGGAAGAAATTTAAGGGAGAGTCTTACCTGGTTATGTCTCGTGAACATCTGTATGAACTGTTGCATTTGATCCCTCAACTGATTCTGCTGTTCACAACTCTCTTCACGCCACCTCTCTATCGCCCTATCAATCCACCTTTCTACCACCAATTCCATTGTTGATTCCAGTTCTCCAATCCTTACTTGCATATCCGCAACCACCGCAATTACTTGTTGCAATTACACTTCTATCTGTTTCATGCGAGTACTGTTGGCCATCGTGCTGAGTGTTGAATTCCCTCACCTGAGATTGTGCTCTGATACCAAAATTGTCAGAGTTGGGTCTAACAATGGGAAATTCTCCTTTGTGGCATGGAGAACTGAGGAAGATGGAGGGAGAGTAACAAAGATATGAGAGAGATAGAGAATCGAGATCAATATATTCCAGAATGATCAATTGGAGTGAGATTTTTACTGATCCAAGCTTGGAAAAAAAAATGCCAATTGGCTGCCAAAATTCAAACAGTACATAAATTTGAAAACAGGCTGTAATTGCCTGACTAACTTTCCCGCCAAGTTCAATGCTCAATCCTGTTTCCATGACACTCTAGTAACTTTGCCTTCTTTGGTTGGTCAATCAGTAAGCCAACATAGGAATAGATGCTGAAAATGGTAAGATACTACAACAATAACAACAATCATAAACCTTAATCCCTGCTTGTAACGACCCGATCGAGCGATAGGAAGGACCGGAACAACTTACCCTAATGGGCCTACACGAACTTCCCAGGGGGGTCACCCATCCCTGGATTATCCCAGGTTAAGCATGCTTAACTCGGGAGTTCTTTGCCAACATTCAGCCCAAAAGGTATCATCAAGCTGGTGTTGTTTCCTTTCTTACACTATCCTCGATATGTACTAACTCCTCTGGGCTCTCGGGGTATTACATTCTCCTCCCCTTGAGCACATGACGTCCCCGTCATGTGACCTTACAACTGGTCCCAGACCTTTTCCCCTTGGGGGCTGCCATTCTAGAAGCCTGCCAGAAGCCGCTCATTGAACAGGCCTTCGAGCCCCGGCGCCACTCCCTGCCCTCGTCGGACCGCCTTCACCAAGGGTCGGCTCTGATACCACCTGTAACGACCCGATCGAGCGATAGGAAGGACCGGAACAACTTACCCTAATGGGCCTACACGAACTTCCCAGGGGGGTCACCCATCCCTGGATTACCCCAGGTTAAGCACGCTTAACTTGGGAGTTCTTTGCCAACATTCAGCCCAAAAGGTATCTAGCTGGTGTTGTTTCCTTTCTTACACTATCCTCGATATGTACTAACTCCTTTGGGCTCCCGGGGTATTACACTGCTAGGTGGGGCAGCCAAATGAATTCTAACTATTATATCCTATGCCATGTTTAAGGATTTTCCACCCTTTTTTGGTTGGTCAATTAGTAAGCCTCTTGTAATTTTTCCTTCTTTGGTTGGTCAATCAGTAAGACAACATAGGAATAGATGCTGAAAATGGTAAGATACTACAGCAATAACAACAACCATAAACCTTAATCCCTACTGGGTGGGGTGGCCATATGAATTCTAACCATTATGTTCTATCCCATGTTTAAGGATTTTCTACCCCTTCTTGGTTGGTCAATTAGTAAATCTCTTGTAATTTTGCCTTCTTTGGTTGGTCAATTAGTAACCCTCTTGTAATTTTGCCTTATTTGGTTGGTCAATCAATAAGCCAACATAGGAATAGGTGCTGAAAATGGTAAGATAATATAACAATAACAACAATCATAAACCTTAATTCCTATTAGGTGGGGTTGGCATATGAATTCTAACTTTTCAACCAAATATCCTTGAGCATTATGTCCTATCCATGTTTAAGGATTTTCTACCCTTTTTTTATCTTTCTCTATCTGTTTTACTAGAAACTTGTTTCATTTCATCCATTTGTCTTTTAAGTGTGTCTATTGATCTTTTTTTTTTCACATGTCCAAACTATTTTAATTGTGTCTCCCTCATTTTATCTTTAATAGACTTCACTCCAACCTTATCATGCATAGTTTTGTTTCTGATTTTGTTTTTTCTTGTATTGCCTACAAATTTAAGGTAACATTCTTATTTCAATTACACTGTTTTTTTCATATTTTGCATGTATTGGTGCTTAACTGTTCTTTATGTTACAAAGATGTTCTTATAGTTTGTATGATAAAACTTTCATTTTAGCTTTAAAAAGAATTTATGATCAAATAAAATGTTGGATACACTTCCCCAGTTTAACTATCATACATTGATTTTTGAGTGACTGTCAAGCCTCGAATGTGAGACTTGAACAATTCTGGAATTATAGAGTAGTGGAAGAGGAGAAGAGAGTTTTGGGGAGGAGAATTTGAAAGATGGGAGGGGAAATGTGAGAGAGAAATGAGAGGGAAAGAGAATTAGGAGGGAAAGAATTCTGTTATTACTCAAAACATGAATCCCCATCCTCATACATTGAAGCCTTATATAGGCTCTTCCCTTCAGATGTCCCAAATCAACCGAAGGGGTATAACTATCATAGCAGTAACTAACTAGTACAAGTGGCCAATGCATTATCACCTAAAAATCAAATTTGAACAATTGATTTGGGACATCTAAGCTCAACCTTTCTAAGTTTGACTTGATTTAAATCTCTCTGCAACCTCATCCGCATTTCTTTTTTTTTACTAAACTTATATTTCATATATTTGGTTTTAACTTGCTCAATTTAAAATCTTTGAATTGTGAAGTGGGTTTCCAGAATTCAAGTTTAGCATCCACAGATTTTTTATTTCATCCACTAAGACAGTATAATATTATATTGGAGGCCAAGGCATATTTTCTTGGATAAACTTTGTGAATTCATCTATCAAGAGCAAAGAGGTAAAACCTTGGTAAAAATTCTTGATATGGAATTGTGAAGACATTAATATTTTTTGCAGGAGTCTTAACTCACATTTCTACTTGATGATACATAATAACTTATATATAAGCAATCCAGACTCTTTTTTTTTCCAAAACCATCCACAAGACTTCTTTGAGCACTCTATTATATATATATATATATATATATATATATATCCTTCTAATGTTTATGAATACCATACTCAAATCTTTTGGTTTATCCCTAGACCTTTGAATTAAATGCCTTAGTAAGTAAATAGCTTCTATTATTGACCTACTTTTTTTTTTTTTTTTCTGTAACTTATTTTTTTCCTACTTACTGGGCATGAAATCAAATAAATTTTTAGAGATTATAGTTTCTCTGCTTAACCTTTGCCTAATCGTCTCTCTTAAAGTTTTCATAGGAATCATAGCATTGTTGCTTTTTCTTCACTTTCCAAATTTTTTTTTTTCGTTACTTTTGCCAAACATATTCTTTTATTTAAGGATCATGTTTACCAGTTTTGTTAATCATAAAGCACCCTCATCCCATGCATTTTCATGCTTTTGTTTGGTTTAGCTACTTTTTCATTTTTCATCATTTTCGCAGCTTGCTTTTCTTTGTTTGGACAAAGATGTATGTAGAACATGTAATTTGCTTTGCTAAGATGTTTCAATATGATATTCATTTCTATATGTTCATTGAATAACGTTGAGAAATTATCTCTCCATCTCTCTTTGAATGCCCACTATTTACCAATATTTTTTGTTTTTCATCTTTTATGCACTTTATTTGGCTCAAATTCCTCGTTTCTCCATTTCTTTATTTTAGCTAGGTCATGTACATACATGCATGCATACATATATAGATATATCTTTCTTTTTTTTTCCTTTTGTGTCAGGTTGGCATTACAAACCTTCATTAGGTTTTGACCTCCTCTCACCGATGCCTTCATTGCTGCTTCGTCTTTTTCTTTTTTCCAAAGTATACCTCTTTAGGTTTTGTTTGTTGCAGCATGTATGTGAAGTCATCTAGCAAGCTCTCTCGATTTTGATTTTCTCATGTACGTTTTTATTTCACCACCAAAACTCTTTATGGTAAGATATTGAATGGACAATTAACAAAGAGCTGTTTTTGTTATGTAGAAGAAAGAGGAAGGCTTCATATTGTTGGTGGATTGAAATTTTATCAGCAATGTCAGGAAAAAATTTTACACTGTAATCAGGAATCAACTGGCTGCATGTTTTAATCTTCAAAATCTGTTCCAAAAGCATAGTTTTTTTTTTTATTTGCTTCCATTTTTCCTTTATTTTCTTTCCTTCCATCCAATACAAAACATTATTATATTAATCTTATTCTATGATCTCTCCACCTTGTGGGATTCAACTTGTGCTTCTTCTTGTTTTAATCTTATCATCATACTATCACCGTTTCATAAATTATTTCCTCTACGAATGTGAAAAGCAGGGACATTGAAAGTTCATTAGATTGGGTTGGAGTTGGTGAACTATGCCCCATTTGAGTTGTGGGAGTGAGTTCTTGTTTTGGGCTTGTATGCCTTTGCTTGAACAACAAACCACTTGTGGTGGTATTTGTTTTGTTCATTTCATGTTGATTCATGGATATGTAAGTTCATTCTGAAGTTGAGTAGCCTGGGTCTATAAACATCGACCATGTCAACCCAAGTTTGAATCTATAGCTGGCAATCAGTCTGGACAAGATGTTTGCTAGTCCCAATCTGTACTTTCCTCTCTCTCTCTCTTTTACAACTAGATGCAACAATCTACATTCTTAGGTTCCAAAAGGTGAAATCTCTCACCTTAAAAGCCTCTGCAGCTCAGCCCAAAAATTTATACAGAAGGGGTTAATCACAGAACCCATGGCCAAGAATTCGAACACATGACCTCACTAGCTATATAGCAGTTAAAGTTTAAGGCCTTCTTAAGTTTCAACTCGTTCTTATCCTCAACCGCTGGGCTATGTCCGTGGGGGCAGCAATCCACATTCTTGAACAGTACAAGGATGTGTTCTTTCAGTACCCAGAAAAAGCTCTCTCTCTCTCTCATCTGCAACCAGATGCAGCAATCCACATTCTTGAACAGTACAAGGATGTGTTCTTTCAGTACCCAGAAAAAGCTTGCCCACATTCTCTTTCGTTTTCATCTTTCCCATTTTCTTCCGTGAATTGGATGCCATCCTTTGCTACGGACAAAAAAGGAGGTCCCAATTGGATATATCCAACTTTTTTCCTATCTCAGCCAGATGCTTCCTCCTAGACAGATTGATACAGCTCAAGGTTCCCACAACCAAACCAATGGACCAGCTGATTCATTAGGCTAATTAACAGCATACATACCCCTAGCAATTACCACGATAATCTGGGTTTTGTGTTTTGGTTTTCAGTTTCCTTCAACAAGATTAGCATGGAGCAGAGAAAATGCTATTCTTTCAGAATATTTATACAAAGTAGTGAGACTGACACAGTACGTGTTAAATTTGTGGAATCAATAGGGCCACTGAAACAGACCTTAGGATAATCATTTGATAACAAAGAGAATCACATAATTAGATGATAGATGTCTTGTTTTCAACATGCAATATGAAGGTGTACCCTCCAACCCCGCTTTTTTCATATGCAGGGATTCGTTATCGTGCAAATTTTATCGCTTTGTGCAAAAGTAACACATCGCGCTATCGATGGCTGCCTAGTAGCCATCGAATGATATGATCTGTTCAGGAAGAGAATATCTCACCGATCGCTGCCTTATCCCCCTTCCTCACCTTTCCTATATAAATGCTGGGAAGTGAGCTCAAATTCTGCACATCAAAACCAGTCTTCTCATACAATTCCTCTATCTTGACAAGCATATATATAGGGCACTGCCATCTATCTGAATCCAATACTAGAAAAGCTCCTTTTTAGCTGCTTTTTGATTGCTACAATGGCGAAATTGGAAGAACTGGTGTTTGGAAAGCCAGTGGTGATCTTCAGTAGGAGCACTTGTTGCATGTGCCACACCATTAAGGCTCTGTTATTTGAATTTGGTGTCAACCCCATTGTTCATGAGCTCGATCAGATGCACCGTGGCCGGGAAATTGAGCAGGCTCTGATGAGGCGCGGTTGCCAGCCACCGGTTCCCACGGTGTTCATCGGCGGTCAGCTGGTGGGAGGAGCTAATGAGGTCATGAGTCTTCACCTCAACAGAACCTTGAAACCCATGCTTCAGCAAGCTGGAGCTTTATGGGTCTAATGTCAAGCCATGGATTCTGCTAACGAATGCGTCTTACTTGCATAAAGTGTTACTGGGGTTTGGTTTTTAGTAGCGTCCTGGGGCTGCTTAGCCATAATGACACAGCTAAATAATGGGTAATTACTACTGCCTTCTTGTAATGAATCAATCGGAGTTTTTGCTAATAAAGCTGAGTTTATGATAAGTCTTAAATTTATCATCATCATCACTAGTCTTCTTCATTTATTCTATTCCGTTAGCTAGAGTTGGTTACGTAACTCTTTAACTCTCCAATCGTTACCTAACATTTATGTTAAAATATATAATGATTTCTATGTTTGTTGTAGGTTACTCAACATAGGATTTAACTTTACAAAAAATAATCACAGGATATTAATGTACTATCGATGAGAACCTGTAATAACTATTCTTTGTGTGCGCACTAGTAAACTCAATTGAGTAGAGGCAATAAGCCCGCAAACAAACCATGTCTATCAGGCAACACACAAAAATTTGTATGTCCTCAATCATACAATAGCATGGTAACTTGTATGTATTCTCGCACATATAAAATTAATGCAACAAAGGGCACCCATGTTAAAATATGGGGGGGGCCGGGGGAACCCATTCTTCAGTTACATTCTATTGATTTTTAATCATCGGGTACAGGATTTCAAAAGATTGTCAATCGTTGCCTCAGTCTGTACTATCATGGTTTAAAAATACTACAACATTTGTGCTCATAATTCCAATCTAGCACTCCCACTACCCGTATTTTACAAGATTTAACAAGCAATACTGACGCAGCGGGCTCAGTTCGCAAGTCACAGATCCTTGGTCACTGAAGAGGCTTTCATCAATTCCATGCACCTGTCGTTCTTCATCTTGCTATTCTTTTTTTTTTTTAAAATGCTGTTTATACTCCTTGGACTATAAAAAACAGCTCAAATAACAAAAATACCCTCACTCAAATTATAAAATTATAAAAGCCCCTTCCCTATTCTTCCTCGCCCTCCTCTCTCTCCCCTCACCCAGTGACCCCATGGTCGCCGCCTCTCTCCTCGCAACCCCTTTTTCCATTGCCCGTTGCCGCCTTCGTCTCGCCTCTCGCGTGCGATCATTGCTAAGGATGTAGCGGCGGTCAGCGTGGGAGAGGCAAGACGGCAATAGGCAGTTGCTGAAGGCGGCCATGGAAAGGGGGGAGAGGAGAGAGAAGAGGCTACCATGGGTCGCTAGGTGGGGAAGTAAATTTGCATAGAGGAGAGGAATATTTCTGTCAATTTGGCGTGTATGTAGCGCTTTCTGTAATCCAGTGTGTACAAATAACATGATCCTTTTTTTTTAGGGGGGGGGGGGGGGGAGGGGTTGAAGATTCTGAGTTATCAGAAGTCCAGAAACAACATTAATGTACACGGATGCCGGGGACAGTTTTTACTACCTTTTTTGATAAGCAGCATGCTGGCAGAGAGTTCCAAGCTGTTTGCATGCCAGGATGACCCTCAGGAAGTCAGCTGGCTTCACCATATTCCAATCTTCATTTATTATAACCTCGGTAACGAGTTCATAGTTGAATCCCGCAGTTTACATCTGGTGGCGGCATCTGTTCCAGATCTGAGGAGAAGAAAATTATGTCAGCTAATGTGGGAATGAAATGGGATTGTAGAAAGTGTTCGTGAGCAAGTAGCTTTGCATTTCTAAAATTTTATTTTGGTTCATGTATCTGTAATTTGAGACTTGAGGAACCTACTCAAGTACCACAAGCAGGAAACTACAGAGGTTTCTGTAGGAAGTTTGTATCAGGCAACATCTCAATTTGTGGATGCTCCCCTTCTTTTCTTCCATTCAACAATTTCATTCTGCTTGGTCGCTGAATGAACAAGGGTATTTTGAAATTCTGATAATTGTTTTCAAGCAACCGATTTAAGCAGGGAAGATAACAGGAAAACAAAAAGGAAATTTCTCTCTGAAAACATTAGTATACGGAGGAAGGAGTTTTCACCAGAAAAGTGTGTTAAAATCAGTGGTTTGTGACAAATCCTCTTTGTTGGAGATCAAGACACTGAAACAAAGAAGGAAATCCCTCTGGAGCATCTTTCCTTTCTAGGGCTTGATGAAAGCCGAGAAAACTTTCAAGGTCAGTCTCCCTTGCCTTCTCTCCACTTTGGTAGCAATGGACATGCTCATCACATAATGTAGAGTGTTGACAATCCAAAGCAAGGACACAACACAAGCAAATGACGAAACTTAATGTTAATAAAACTCGATTACTGTAACATATATAGAAAGTACCACTAGGGAACAAACAGCACAGTTTCCTACCCCTCCCAAATTATAATCTGTCCGAGTCCCATATCCATGTTCTTGAAGTCCCTGCTTGTTCATGTTCCATTGATGTCTTTATCAAAGGCGAGAAACATATCTGCAGAACTAAAACTAATCACTTAGCTACAACTATAATGATGATAGCAGTTACAAGCTACTTAACACACTAGAACTGTTTGAACTATTTCCTTAATTACAAGCTCCAACAGACAACCTAAATGAATGGCAAAATACAGGCTGCATTAACAAAAAGAATTGACAACAGTAAAGACACCTGACTCAACCTATCAAGGAGTGACCTTAAGGGCCGGTAGTACACCCCACTCAGCCTGCCCTGCAACCCCCCGCCCCTCTTTTGAGAGGGGTAACAAGGTTGCTAAAGGATGGAACAGGCCTATGAGGTGTAACGGCGTTGCTAAACGATGGAAGACACAGCATAAATGAAACAACGCAGTCCACCTGTGGATAAGTCACGAGTCCAATGCTGGCTTGGTTTGCGGAAGAATTCAGGGGTCTGTAGCAGTGTTGGTAATTGAAACTCAGTCAGGAATATGTAAGTACATAATAGCAGACATCAATAACTTATGAATCAATAACTATTCTTCTCTTACTCCCTAACAAATCAATGATGGAGGAAACCGTTATAAAACTGGGGAAGCTAGGAACATTAAAAGGAAAAGATAATATATGGTGATAACTCATTGCCCCTTAAATTGGAATTATCTTTCCCACATATACTCCATAAACGTACTTCAGACGGAAAAAACCAGATGGCTAAAATCCTATCATCTACAAAATACTAACAAGTGGAGATGGTAACAATTGGCCATTCCAATTATGGATGTATGTCTTACCAATATTTTTGAAATAATGGAGTCAGAATGTGATTTTCAAATTCCATTTTGCAATTCCACCATATCACCATTGTGTTCAACAGGTTCATATGATACAAACCAATTTCAAGGGGTCGGGCCATTTAGTGTTGGCATACAGCAGGATTATCATGTGCAGATTGTGTTTGACAGGTTTAATATTCAAAGTAACCACCACATATATGAACTATGTACGTGTGCAATTAGCACAAACTGTGCCCTCCTTATACTGCTCAAACCTCAAAATCAACCCATCATAATTCAAGGAACCATGTAGCTGTCATGCCTTCCTTATATTGTTCAAACCTAATACCAGTTTGAACAGCAGTATACAGCAAGACATAACTTTATTGTTATTATTACATAACAAGTAGCATTATATTACTTGTATGAAGCTTACCGTTTCTGCCATTATTGTATCTTCTTAGTCATCAAGGAGAAATCTATAACAATAACAACTTGCAAGAAGGCAGCTAGGTATCGACGTGACTTATTCCATTATATCAAACAAAATTTGTAGGGCGCACGTAGATAAGAATAAGAAAGTAAAAACACCACAGACAGCAACAGTTCAATCAGCATATGAGGGGAATGCAAACTCGCACAGGACATACAATCTTGACTTTCTCAAAGAATATAAGAAAGGGCTTAGAAAGACACAATGGATTGTTGAGCAGCAGACCCAATGCACGAATCACGTAAAGGTAGAAAGGCAGAAGGGCAATCCTTCCTGGCTAAGCTTTCTCAAATTCCACGAAATTTTTAGACAATGTCAGGGCCAATTTGTTCTGTACATACAGGGGCAATATGGCAAAAGTGCTCATAATTTATGATTTATCTAAAAAAATGTGCAACAAGACATGTTTTAACATCATGAAAGACCCCGTACATATACTGTAGCTGCAACCACAATGGCCTTTTATACATAAAAAAGGAAGAGAATAATTGTACCACAGCAACACTAAATTACTTTGGAAACTAGGTCAGACAAGCCAAATCATTAACTTCAAAAGCAAGCAAGTTACAGCAATCGGATAGCAAGAAATCCGCCATTATTGAGCAAGACAAGAAATGTCGTCATTCCAATTCTTAGGGAAGAAACTGAGAGAAGTTACAGACCAAGGCTTCGGAGCCGAGACCGGCCCCGGCTCCGATGAACCGGCGGAGACTCGCGTGCGGTCGTCGTCCTTGATCCGAATCGTACAAGGCAAGCTTCGAACTCGGGTCGATTCCGGCAAGAGTCGGAGCTCGAAAAACCCTAGGACCAGGGACATTGCTCACTGGTTCAAAACCCTAGACCCCTACCGTTTGACATTGCGAGATTATCGGGTAGAGATTGCCGGGCCAGGCCGGCCCAGCCCGGCCGATAAATTTGAGACAACGCAAGCTCACATCACATGTAATTCAAATCTTATTTAATTAAAAATTGTTTTGATGTTTTTGTTTTAATTTAATATATTAAGGATCAAATTTTCAGATGATAACAAAACAATTTTACACTTTTTTTTTCGGTCACTAAATAATATTGATTAATACAAAAACATAAAATGTTGAATAGAATTTATAATACCAAAAATTTGCCTAATCCTCTTCTAAAAGTTTATTTGTTATTTTATTGAAAGATTTTATAATGATATTCTTCACGAATAAAGTTTAAATTTTTTTAAGGTCAATTAACACATAAATTTCTATTTATTTATTTGACGTGTCAATTTTTGAGTTATATATTAGGCGTGTTTGGTGAGTTTACTCATTGTACACTTAAATTAGTAGTTATTAATTCTTATGAATAAAACAAAAAATAAATAAATAAGAAAATAAGCTAATGATAACTAAGCCTTAGATAACATTTGTTTCTATTTATGGGATAAAGTGAAAGACAAGGATATGTAATCCATGGGATCCATAAAACCCACTTTTGTTCAAATATGCATTCAACTTTGCATAATTTTCTCAGATGGTGAATGTTTCCTAGAAAAATATACCATTTTCCTAGAAAGTTGAGGCAACGGCCAAAAAGACACAAAACAAAGCCAGGATTCTTCAAATTGAGTACATTGAAGGTGAAGAAGAAGGGGGCTGGATGGGTGGCTTTAATGAGAGTAGGTGGTACCAGGACCACCTGAGTTACTCTGGCTAGAAAGGGAAAAACCAAATTATATATAATGTGCTTTCAATTACCCAAAATTCAGCCCAAGAAACAGAAGAAAGAGACTAATGAATTTGAAAGAAAACAACAATCTTTGTAACCAGGCCATGAAAAACATCCTCGCTAGCAGCCAAAGATCAGAGTACAGTACAGCTAGAAACAAACATCATCCTGTTTGAGAAAATCCACATTTCCCAAAAGCATACAAAACATACAGCTCAAGAACCTTTCACAAAATAAATAAATAAATATGAGAGAGAGAGAGAGAGAGAGAGAGAGGAGGGCCACACAACTCAAGAACCTTTCACACTACCCCTTCTACATTACAGCTAAACCAGTTGCGTAGAATAAGGTACTTGATAAGAAAAGTGAGACAAATTGAGGAAAATTGCAAGAAAATGAAAAAGAAGAAGGAACCCACCATTAAAGAACGAAGAATCTTCTTTGCAAGGCAAGAAAACCAGGAACATCCAGCTATAGAAGCTGGACCTCTGCTCTGCATCAATTGCTGTGGCAATGTTTTGTTGGATCAGCTGTCCTGATAGATTGTTCACGAGGAAGAGTCTTTTCTCTCTAAGTAAATATAGGGACTCACCCTCTTCTTTCCAGGTCAGATGACAATAAAGAGGCAAAAAAAGGGCAGACGAGAGTAAATTAAAGTGAAAAGACTTTAAATTGATATCTACCTTTGTCTTTTAACTCTTCCCCACTCATTTCTACCGGTGCCAGTCCAATAGAAGTCATTTTCATTTGCGTCCACGTCCTCGTAGTTAAAAGGCACAAATTTTTACTGTTCAGTAACAGCAAGCTAAAATGAACACCGATTCCTTTTCAAAGATTCCTTAATATGATTAGATCAACTGCCGTAATCTGTGTGTAAAATGTAAAACATATAGTACAACTGTGTACATGTAATCACCTCTTATACCTGATAGAAATTCTTGCTGCACGCCTACCTCCGCCTGTGGATTGAAAAGGGTTGCATTAGGTAGCCGACAACAGGGTAAAACTTGTTGGATCAAACTCCCACCTAATGAGATAAAGGCTTGGTATGTTGTTGTCCATCTGAATTCTTCCCAAACCACTATCTTTCCTGATTGAGGTACTGGAAGTTAAGTGTAAAAACGTGCTTTAGCGATGTTTATGTGGAATCCAAACTGGAGAAGAATTAGTATCTGGCAGTAAAAAGAGGTAAGAGCGACAACTCTCAGCTGCGAGTACTGAGAATCACAGTCCCCACGTCAACAAACAAAGCCACAGAAATACGGACTTCTCATGGAAGGAGGACAGGATGTTCTTACTGATGGGGCTTTGCTGGGGTCGTCTTCGATGTCCTACTGAACAAAAGGATGACAGAGTGGGGTACTATGTAGAGCCAATGAGCTGTCCTCCCTTCACTTTTAAGAAATTGGCAGTACTGATCCTCTTCACTGTAGCCGTTTCTCAAGTGGATACCTGAGATCAGCCAGTTCACAATTGTGGGAATTTCAGGGCACGATAAGCACTTCAAGTAGCAGGAAATGTATAAAAGTCATGGCGCAACAGACTATTGCTTCTAACCTATAACAACCGCTTGGGTTGTGATTCTGCTACATCATAGGTTTGTTGGGGATGTGAAGGATGTCGAGCTCAATTGCAGGTATAATTGGAGGTGCCGGAGTGGTGCTAGCAGTGCTGGCAATAGTTATAGGTATTGTCTGCTATTGCATGTCGCAACATAAAAGATTCTCAAACAGGAATTCGGATACAGGTTCTTCAG
Source organism: Diospyros kaki (assembly GCA_036245055.1). Taxonomy (NCBI): domain Eukaryota; kingdom Viridiplantae; phylum Streptophyta; class Magnoliopsida; order Ericales; family Ebenaceae; genus Diospyros; species Diospyros kaki. The sequence goes on from BSEG01000013.1 coordinate 6,840,088, forward strand.
ATCCATCTGCAGTAGGTAATATTCGGGTATAGCCATAGGAATTCATCGAAGTACCAATTGAATCTCAATAATACTTTCTAATTTCCTGCTCAATCATTACAGTTGAGTTGAGGAGAGGAGGCGGCCCTGGTTCATCCACAGCCACAACCGTATCGGGACAAAATGGAGCTGTTCAATTCACCATAGGAGAGTTGGAGCAGGCTACCAAGCATTTCCACGAAAGCAATCTCATTGGATACGGAAGCTTTGGTCTTGTTTACAAAGGATTATTGCTTCGTGATGGCAACTTTGTTGCTATCAAAAAGCGTACTGGTGCCCCTCGAAGAGAACTTGTTGAGGAGGTATGACAGAACTGTCTGATGGTATCCTAAGTGGAGAAGCCTAATTATTCAAACTCTGTTTTCGTTTTTCCCCACCAGTCCTACAAGAAAGCCTATTAAATCAACTTAAATCACCCTATTTCAATCATCCATCAATAATATAGTTCATAGTTACCAGTTTATCTTTTTGTTCATGAACTTAGACAATTACCAGTTTTTTCCTGCTAAATGGAAATAAATCGTGCTACCAACTAGAGTTTGGGTATTTAGATTCTCTAAACTCCCCTCTTCAGCTTTTTCCAGAATAATGCAATAAAGCTTTTCAAATTTGTATACCTTAAACTAATTATATAAATTGTTTCCTGGAGCTCTAAACTCTATAATTTTGAATAACAGGTAGCTTATTTATCAAGGATTTCGCACCGCAACTTAGTAACCCTTCTAGGTTACTGTCAGGAAAGTGGATATCAAATGTTAGTTTTCGAATATTTACCCAATGGCAGCATGTGCAATCATTTGTATGGTATGACTCAATTAATAAAACTGGCCTGTGTTCTAAACTATTGAGGTACATACAGAAGAGGCTATCCTTTTCCTGCAGAATGATACCGATTATTGTTTGACAGATGATCGAAAAGATTTGACAACAAAACTAGAATTCAAGCAAAGGCTATCCATAAGTCTTGGGGCAGCTAAAGGTATTGTTAAAACAAGCCACTTGTAGATATTCTGGTCCTGTAAAGATGTATAGATATGGAGTACTCAAATAAAGTGTCTGCTGCAAATGCAGGCTTGTGGCATTTGCATAGCCAGAAACCTCCCGTAGTGCATGGAAACTTCAAAACAGCAAATGTCTTGGTTGATGAAAACTTCATTGCTAAAGTTGCAGATGCAGGGGTTTACAAACTACTTCGAAGAACAGACGATGCAGGTCCTTCTAGCATGATCACGATCAATGTTTCCCAAGACCCAGAGTGAACAAAATTTTCTGCCATTGACATTTTACTTGCTTACAACAAAACCTTCTTTAAGCTGATCCTTCATTAATGCATAACAGCATTTAGGGCAGGCCAAATGGGGATTTTCTCTGAAATGAATGATGTGTACAGCTTTGGAGTATTCCTTTTGGAGCTTGTAACTGGTCGGGAGGCTTCAAATCTTGACGCCTTTGGATCTAATGAAACTATGCTTCAATGGGTATGTAAAAATTCTTTCTATTGTTTGTCTACTTTTAGAAAGATTTTCAATCTCCAATCCTAACCCTAAGCTTAATTTAATCAATTTGGTGCACCTCAATGGTATGGTTAAAACCATTTTAGAGGATAAACATATCAAACTGGAAGCAGCGATCATTGCATCATTCTGTATGCAATTAGAGTTCACATACATATGAGATGAAATGGAGTTATTATCGTTACCTTAACCTTTCTTTTCAGCAGTGTGCCACTTGATTTAGAAAGGACCATCCATGTCTAGTTTTGTAATTCCAATAAATTTAATGAAGGTTGAAACAGGTTTAAGTTCGAATGATTTTGTGGACCATCGGCTAGATGGAAGCTTCACCTCGGAGGGAATGCGAGATTTCATGAGTCTGGCGCTGCAATGCATGAGTTTTCCCGGGGAAAGGAGACCAAATATGGAAATGGTTGTGTCACAACTCGACGGGATACTCGAGAAAGAGATCACTCTCACCACTGTAATGGGTGAGAGCTCCACTGAGGTTACTCTTGGAAGCCACCTATTTACTTCTTGAAGAGCATAAAGAAGAAGAAGAAGAAGAGCATTGCTGGGTACTGGCCTTTTTCAGTAAGTTTGTCAGTTTCATGTTCGAATGGAGCTTAAGCTTATCCATACCAGAAACTAGAAGGTAGTGAACTAGCTTTAGTAAATAATTTATTTATTTAAATTTTTTCCTCGGGGCTAAAAAAGGCAAAGGAAACTTCAAGTACAAATAACGCAGAGGGTTGTAAGTTGTGATCTTTCTTCTTCTTGATGGGATAAAAGAATAGACTGTAACAAGTAGAGGGGTAACTTTGAAATGTTTCACTTTCAGCCTAAACTATGTTATGTTGTTTGATGATGCAGTTTATGTGATCTGTTCTTCTATTGAGATGGGGCAGAGGCGGCATACTTACAGGTATCTAAGACAATAGAAGATGCAAACTCGAACCATTAATATAAAGAGAAAATGGGCGCATCTGCAATTTAAAAAGTGGGGAGCAAATTGATGCAAATGCAAAAACCCTACAAAAGAAGGAAATTAAGGATTTTTACACGAACAAGATTCTCATTTTTATAGAGAAATGAGAAGGGGCAAATTGCTCTCGGTATGACATGTTATGTGCTAAGACTAGGAGGTCTAAGAATACTATGAACAGTTCAGCGTTTGCAAGATTTTATTCTACTCTGCAAAACATGTATTGGTAATAAGTTCAGCTGCTGACGTCCATCTATGTTCGCAGAAACATTGATCAGCTATGAAGATTGCATCCTATAAATAGACAGATTAATTTAAACTGGGGTGCTTTCAGATTAATTCCCTCATAAGAAGAGAACTAGAAAACTTGTCATACTCATAGAGGATTATTTGAATGTTTGAGATAGTTTAGTTGGATCAACTGTCAAGATTTAGATGGCCTTGTCAACTCCCCTGCTTAACAATGGCTCGTGCATTCATTTGGTAGCAAATTTTTGTTCTTTCTAGGGATCATAGCTGTCACACCCCCATTCCAGAGGCCGTGACCGGCACTATCCCCTAAGAAACTATAGACTCCAATAAGGAATAATAAGTCTTACACTATACATTATTACCTATCGTTTAAACATCTCAAATAAATTACGAAAATTGCCATAACCTTTATTCTAAAATTGAAGTGCCCACCGGCCCGTAGTTCATCATATGATTACAATGTTCGAAATTTACTAAAACACAAAAGAAAGAAACATAAGTCTCTCCATGCACAAGTCCATTGAAGTGAGGTTGTACGTGTTGTACCTTGGAGCGTGTCTAAAGTTTATGCAGTTAGAATCGCCTACCACGATCCTTATTGTTAGGGTCAATACCAATTGAGAATTTTGAAAATGTTAAAGGGTAAGTCTATCATTGACTTAGTGAGAGGTAAAGAGCATTATAATGGGAGAAATATAGAATTAATGCATCAAAGAAAAATCATCATATCATGTCATGCCAAGTAGTAATTAAGACAATGTAGGAGATGACAATAAACACGCATATTTAGTAGTAAATAAGTTAGAATCAGAATTCTCATATTCAATTATCTTAAGGGTGAAACAACTCTTAGCCACAAATTATACTTTGGTGGAATCATGCACGCCTGATTTGAACATAATGGAAAAACCTCTCATGCCAACAAGGGTGGACTAACTCTCACCTTAATGTATACGTAGTGTACCAATAGCTAACTTTTATTGTAGTTACCCATATAGGGTTCTAACTAGTTACTCCCCTTAAGACACATTTTATGTTATCATTTGGTGTTAGAAGTGTCACATACGATGTATCAGATATAAGTATAAACATGTACAAATCAAGGCAACATGGATTATATTTTTTCCAAATACAAATTAAAGGAATGAAATTAGTTATAAACGTCAATATGTACTGATAAGACAATATGAATTCTATTTTCTCAAATGAAATTTAAAGAAATGTTATCGTGGTAATATATTAAGAATACAAGGATGATTAGCAATATGAATGCAGCAATATACAGACAGATGCAAAAATGCCAGAGTTGACGTCTCCTCTGACAAGAGGAGATGTCAGATAGACAAAGTCATGTCTTTTGCATCTCTCCGGCTCTAAGAGTAGACATGACTTGTATATCTTATTTTATTCTTGATCAGATTGACTCATCTTGATCGCTTTAAAATATTAATTCATTATTATCAATTATTATTATTATATTTATCTACAGTTACTTTCCTGGTTTGGGTTTAGTATAACTAACTGCATGGTCGCTTCAATTCAAACGTAGCTTCATGATAGCTGCTCAAATCTAGACAGCAGCATAACACAAACAATTGCTTTTTCTGGTCCATGTGAAAGGTAATAATAATAGAATTGAAACCTCCAAAACAAAATGGTATTGAACCTGTGAAAGTGATGACGAGGAGGAGTTGCATACAGCTAGCCAGAAGCATCAACTTCATCTTCAATTTCAACTTCAATCTCAGCGGCCATTCCGATGAGGGCTTTTGGCAAATCTCCTTTTGTTTTATTAGATAAGAATGGGTCCAAATCACGAGCTTATGTCAGCGTGACAAAACAAAAGAAACAGCAAAAATCTTCATTCTGATCCACCTAAGATTTTGAGACCAACTTTTTCACGTGTTCTTGTATCATCAAGCTAAAGCTAGAAAATTGGCAGGTCGGACTTGGTCGGCCTTGCCAGTCTCTCGCTTGGCCCACTTATTTTGTGAGTCAAGTTAGGCGAGGTCAAATAATGAAAAATAAGAATTTGACACGGCTATATGACACTTAATAAATGGGTCAAAGCGGGTTAGGCTAGACCATTTTGGTGGGTCACCTTTATTTTTGATAGCTCAGACCAGGTTGCGGGTCATAAAGTATTGGCCCGACTTGCTCCGTTTGCTACAGTACCAAGCCAGGTTGGGAGGCGGGTTGGCCAGGCAGGCCCATGGGGCCCAACCCATTTGCCAACTTTACATCAAGCTAAGAGTAGGAAGATTATTAGACTTGGGATGATGATCGTCTTTACGCGGCCCCAACTGCTCATGCCCTTAATTCTTGTAGAAGAAGTAAATTGTAAATGTGAGGGTTTACTTCACTGTACAGGGTGATGATCGAACTCACGATTTATCAGTATGAATCCAACATATCATTTACCCGACCACTTGATTTATACCCTAAGGGCGAGAAAAGTATTATTAGACTTTGTTTTGACTAAGGTTGTTTTCTTAAGTTTTTACTCGTCGACTGGTCAACAGTTTATCTCTTTGAGATAATTATATGAATTATAACTATTGATTGTATTGTTATTTACAAATAATAATTTTTTTTATTTATGATTGAAAGTTGATAGGTTTGAGATGGGAAAAGTATAAACAATGTGTTCACAAAGTGGGTGAAACTTCAGCGGATTGTTGCAAATGGAATTTCTCACAAGAAAGGGGGAATGAGGTTAAAAGTCCATTTTATCCCCTTTTTTTTAACAATTACTACAAGGGAATTCTATTTTTAGCAACCCTTTTTACCTTTTACGGTAATTTTGCAGTAAAATTGAATATAACTAAAATAATCTAAAAAGAAAACCTATTTTTACCTTTTATTGTTCTAAATACGCAATCACCTTATACTCTTTATACTGATAATACTCTTATTCTCAACACCCACTGCAACCGCTTTCTCATTTCCTTTTCCTCTTTTCATTTTTCTTTCACGTCGGAGTGAGTTGTACCATGAATTTAGAAGATTACACTCAAATGGTGACTAGGGCTGACAATTTTGGACACGACCTGATTACACGACACGACACGACACAGAGTTAAGTGGGTTAGGGTTGGGGTTAATCGGGTTCGGGTCATAAACGAGTCAACCCGTCTAACCCGTTTAGACACGAAATGACACGTTTAATTAAACGTGTTAATGGATTGACCCGAACACATTAATACGATTATATACGAAATGACACGTTTAATTAAAAAGGTTAGTGGGTTGATTTGAACACTTTAACACGATTATACACGAAATAACACGTTTAAAACTAAATAACACGTTTAACATGTGACACAACACGACCCATTTAAATTAAACGGGTTAAACAAGTTAACAGGTGACACGACACGACACGACACGACACGACACATTTAGTTAAACGGGTTAAATGGGTCGTGTCGTGTTACACGTTTAATAAACGTGTCGTGTTTGGGTTAACCTGATATATGTTATACGTGTGTCTCGACACGACACGATTACGACCCGCCAACACGAATTGTCACCTCTAATGGTGACAACATGGGAGGAGTCTGATAAGGAAGAGAACAATTCAGAAGAACAATAGTCAGAATCGATCGAAAATGGACTCATGTCGCTGGTTGAGGTACGCCATTTTGGGACCTTCCTTTTATCTTTTTCGAATAATTAGTGTCGGAAATAACTTATCTTCCCGCATTCTAGAAATTAGAAAATTCAATACATCCCTAACTCTAAGGTTCGGGAAACTAGTTGTTTCCCTAATTGTAGGGTTTATGAAGTCAGCTTTCTTCCTAATTCTAGAGTTCGGGAGGTTTATTTTCTCCCCAACTCTATGTTTTTGTGTATTTATTTAAGTTGAAGAATTTTGAACCCTAGGGATTGGTTTTCCTCATGTTTTCAAATCCTTAGATTTGATTTTCTTCATGTTTTCTGAATCCTTAGATTCGGTCGGTTTGAACCTCAACCAATGATTTGTCACTTTTGATAAATGTCTCGAATCATAGCATTCGAATTTGTTAAAGCCATTGAATCCTTTGATTCAGAAGGTTTGAATCACACTGAAAAGGTTGGTTTTTTATTGCGGGTTCAATCACAAAAGCAATGTAATCAAAAAGGATGAATACCTACCTCTCTAAAGTAGTGTAGCTTTGAGCTTGTGCCTTTATTGTCCTCGTAAAGCATTGGTGGTTTGAGAAAAAATAGGGCTGTGAGGTTTGATAAAAAAAAAAAAGTGGCTATGGGATGGCTGTGATGCTGCTGAGAGAGTATTTCAAAAAAGAATATGTTGTAGAGCGTAATTCATTGTTGCTGTATAGAGCAAATGTTATTTTTATTAGAAAGTTGTTATAGAGAACAAAAGAGATTGGTGTAAATAGAATTTTCTTATTGTAACTAACTATACACTCGTGAAATGTATTATTTGTATTTTAAATTTTAAATAAAAATTTTGTACTAGAGACGAAGTGGATGAAGAATGTATGTTCTTCCACTTGGAGTAGAGTAGGAAGGTCCGTCATGAGCATGACAAGTTGGTCAAGCATGCTTGATTTGTGTATGGAATGAGCAGATTAGTGTATATTTAGGAGTATTTGCAAACACAAACACAACGCATTCATTCATGCACACACAGGACACAACTGTTTTTCCCCATTTTTAGTATTCTTACTCAAATCAAATAGCATAGTTTTGGCAATTGAAATTGGAATGGGTTAAAATTACAGCTTTGATGAATGATGATACTTCAACGTATTGAAGTTTGTTGAGATTTATTTTCTTCTTCTTCTTCTCATCGTCATTCTTCTGTTCCTCCTCCTCCATCTTATTTGGAGATCTAGAAGAAGAAAAAGATGTCGATGCCCAATGCTAAGACGACACAGGTTCCTTTCAACCTAACCGTTTTCATGGTGTCTCACATGTGTGAATATGTCGGCTCCACTGTGACTTCAAAGGGTATTTTTCGGAAAGGCGATCTGTTGCACCAACCACTTCCTTTTCTTCTGTTGCTGCTTGGGGTTGCAATTCTCCTCTCGGTAATTAATCGTCACAATCCAAAATTCGAGGCCATGACTGGCACTATCCCCCAAAAGGCCACAAACTCCAATAGAGAATAGTAAGTCTGACAATACACATAATTGCATTGCCTTTAACTGATATTAAAGTGCCCACCGAGCTATAAATCCATTACATGCTTACAATATTCAAAATTTTTCACTTAACATATGAAGGGAACATTAAACCTCCCTATACTCAACCCATGAGATGAGATGCATGTGCTGTAGCCAGAGCGTGACTAGAGTAAATGAAGTAGGATTGTTTACCACAACTCCTACTGTAAAAAATGATATCAACTTATAAAATTTGAAATATTAAGGGGTAAGCCTGACACTAGCTTAGTGAGAGGTAAAAAACATTATAATGGGGGAAATATAGAATTAATGCATCCAAGAGTAGTCATCATATCATGCTATGTCCAATGGTACTTATAACAATATAGGAGATGACGAATAAACATGTACACATATGAGTTAACCATCTAGAACCAAAGTTCACATATTTCATTCTCTCAGAGTGAAACGACTCTTACCCATAAGATTCATTTTGGTGGAACCACTCTCACCAAGTAAGGGCAGATCCACTCTCACCCTAATGTATATGTGGTGTACCAACGACTAACATTTACTATAGTTAGCATACAAAGTTCTAGTTGTTACTCCATTTAAGACACTTTTCATACCATTATTTAATATTATCAAATGCCATATGCAATATATCACGTATAATTACTACCATCCATAGTCCACACAACATGAATCGTATATTTCCATATGCATATTAACAGAGATGCAATTTAACCACAAATGTCAATATGCGCAAAACAGACAAGATGGATTCTACTTTCTCAAATGCAAATCAAGAATGAAATTATGCATAGTATATACAATACTAGATTAATAGAAGATATGAATGAAACAATTACCACCATAATGCTATTCACCCACTCATAGTGATATAAAAGATGCGAGATTCCCTCAAACGCCTCTCGGTTGGGGCATGTCAAAATCATCTAACAACATTATCAAATTATATAAGAATTAAATAAATACAAAATTAAATCTCCTAAGATTTGAACTGATCCAAGTGCTGCCCCAACGGCCAAAAAACCCAAAATAAAACAATCTAGGCCAGCCACACTGCCGTCGTCGCCGACATCCACCGCCGGCTAAATATTTCAATGATTAGAACCTACCATTAGAAATGCCTAGAAACAGGGGTCAATATATAGAAAAATGAGCTAGATCTAACAGTTAGATTTTCGTAGATCTGATTTTTAATTTTTGGCCAGATTTGAAAAACAAACTGTTTGTCACCTTTGGCCACTATAGCTAGAATTTTTCGGGGATCCAGACCACCACTCAACTCCCTTTGTAATACCCAAAATTATTAGAAAATGGAAGACAGAGATAATTCGAAAATAATTGTGAAGTTTGAGAATTTTTGGGCTTAAAGAGAGCCCAAACCAATACAGAATAGGGTTATAGAATTACCGAATTGACTACAGGGACTGCATCGAGGTATAGATTCCAAAGAAAAATGATACGATGTCATTGGGCATCCCAAAATAGTATTTATGACATTGAAAGAAATCAAATTGGGAATAATTTTCGGTATAGCTGTGAGTCAGGCTACAAAATCGAATGATGATACGGGACTTCCAAAAAGTCAACGGAGACTGCAGGGGGCTCTGTTTTTATGTGAAGATCAACCCTGAAGTGATTTTAAGATAAAACGATAACCCTGTAAAAAGACTGGGGCAAAAATGTACTTATCGAGTAACTTAGAGTTATTAATTTAGAATTTCGGTATTTGAATCCAAGTGAAATTGATGTTTGAGGATGTAATTGCAATTGAGGAAATACTCAAGTGAAATGAGGGAAAAATTTGGGGTTTGATGTAATTTTTCCTTATTAATATAGTATATTAAGTAATATAATATATTATATTAAGATATAAATATATATATATTTATGTGTGTGTGCGCGCGCGCGTGTGGTGTGTTCACGTGATGGCCCATGGTTTCTTGGCCAAGAGATTGTGGCTTAATTTGGCCACTAGATTTAAGCAAATCTATGGATTAAAAACCATGATTTAGAAATTAAAATAATGAGTTAAAGTTTGGTAGATTGAAGCAAAACCATGGATCAAAACCATGGTTTGGGAATTGGCCAATCTATGGATCAAAACCATGGTTTAGGGATTAAAATAATAGAATAAATCTTGGTGCCCAAGGCAAATTTTGCTTATAAATAGGCAAGCTTGCCATTTAGATTTTCATGGAGAGCTTGGAGCTTGGATGAGAGCTACTTGGGTAATTCATAGGTAGGTTTATTTTTATTTATTTATTTTAAGCAATTTAGTTATTTAATTAATTTAGTTTAAATTAGTTTAGTAAATTATTTAGTTAAATTAGTAAATTAATTTGTTAGCCTAGTGAGTTTAGTATATAAATTACTAGGCCTTATTTCATAAATGTTGGTAGAAAAAGAGTGGAAAAATACTTAGGTTTGGTATTGTTGTGAATTTTCGAAGGATACGGTGGTTATGGAAAAATAGAAAAAAATAGAGGAAAATGAGGAAAATTATGAAAAATCTTAGAAAATTAGATATTGACTTTCCTTTGAATACATATAATGTCTAGGGTGTAACGCCCCGCTTTTCCGAGCGTTAAATAACTTGGAATTTCAGGAATGTTTTTTTTTTTTTTTATAAACCATTTCCCGACAATTCCGCTTTACCTTCTCAACTCACTAAATAAGAATCAATAAGTTAAGACAAATAATCATCATAAATGCGGAAACTTAAAATCGAAACCTGATATGGTACATAATCAATTTCCCTTAAACCGTATAAGAATCCGTACCATACATTAACATCATATCCTCAATAATGAAATACATAAATACATGGAGATTTCATAATGTTCTAACGAAGCTAATCATCAATAAAGCATCAGCTAAAACATATCCGAGTCAGCTTGCTGAATCCATCGGCCGCGCCGTCACGTGCTGTCTCATCTCAACCTGATCCTTGCCTAAGCTGCAAGTCTAAACTGGAACGTTGAATGTTCCAGGGGCATAACCCATTAGAAGATGAAACTTCTAGTGAGGGTCCAAAACATATATACGAATGCATGATGACATAACATGAATAACATTTGCCCTTAGTGTAACTTCCCTGGCCCGCAAGCCCGGCTAGGAATCCTAGGCGAATCCCAAACTTCTGTGAGATAGGCCTAACGTTATTCCCTCAACGCCCTTGGGGAATTACGGCTACACTTCTGGGGGCAACATCCCATTCTCGTGCATATATATCAATATGACAATAATATCATGTTATGTAATTTTCACGTCTTTTAATGCAATATGATAAAATAAACATTATATTCATAAATAGCATGCACATAAACAGTCACATCATAATTATAAGTCCTTGTGAGAAAACCACTCACCAAATCATACTTAGAATAGAATAACTCACCTTTTTGAGATAAACTTACATTTTCTTGAAAAGCGTGCATCGCCTCGATATGCGTGCCCAACCTCGATTCTCGTGCCCACTCTCAAAAGTTGCACCAATCATATCATCTCGATCACCTCAATCATAAAAATGATATTTTATCACTAAATATCTCAAAACTCCATTTATTTCATTTTTCCTTCATTTTTTTTCATTTTTCCTTCTAAAAATCCCAATAAATACCATCGAGACTATTTTCTCAAATCCAACTCCACAACAATTCATAATATACTATGAATTTCAAAGAAAAAATACTGGACTTACCCGGATGGTGCATTTTCACGCAAAACGAGGCTCTTTGGTGCTAGAATCGAGACACCGAGAACTCCAAATGAAAAGATTTTTCTACAGGACCTAGATCTCGATTTTATAGGAATTTAGCAATTTTTTTCATAATTTTTGGAGGTCGGACGCGCCCTCACTCGCCCATACAAGTTACTCCACGCGCCTCCAGTCGCGGGCCCCAGCTGGCGCGTGTCCCACACGCGCCGGTCGTCTTCTTCCTCCAGATTCCGGCCAGCACGCAAAGCCTCTGGTTTAATGGCCATATCTCCTTCATCTGACCTCCGATTGACCCCCCGTTTGAACCTATGGCTTCGTCTTTTCGCCCTCTACAAGATGACACCAAAAAATCCCACAAATGGAGCCATTTTCAGACTGCTCAAGCACATTTTCCGGTGAAGCTCGTTTTTCCGACGAGCCGTCGGATCTCACTCATCTCTCAACAAAAATGGCTCAAATTGTACAGAAATGAAGCTTAGGATATGGGCAACAAAAGCCCCTTATCCGCTTCTCTCAATTTTCGCCCAAACTCTCGGATTTGAGAGTTTAATTTTTCACTTCCTTCGGCTAATTCAAAAACCTCTATTTATAGGCGATTTCGGCCCCATAAATGACGGATCTCGCTTCAATCAAGGCCTCTGATGTCCCCTATTGCCCTTAACAAGTCCAAAATCCACCGAAAGAGCTCCATTTTCGCGATCTAAATGGCCAAACTTTCGGCCACTTTTTCTTCAATTTTCGGCCATTCCATTGCTTGTTGTCGGTCAAGCCCTTTACAAAAGATGCTCCTTGAGCAACCCTCGTGCCATCCCTGTGGCCAATTTCGGTGATTTGATGGGTTGGTCGGCCATGGTTGCTTGGAGATTTTCTTAAAATTGCACTTTGGCCCCTCAAACTTTGGTTTTCTCACTTTGGCTCATTTCACCAAGCTCCTTGACTTTTGATAATTTCTTTCAAGACCCTAAAGTCCTAAAACATCAATTTGACCCTTGAGGATTCTGAAAAAATATCGTTTCGGCCTCTCTTGAGTAATTTCAAAAAACTGCACTTATGCCCGAATCTCCATTTTGGCCCTAAACCTCTTTGTTTCTTCTTGAAACCACTGAAGGGTTGTTCCTTATGAAAAATTGAAGCCCCCTCAAGCTTCTTTTGACTTCTCAAAAGTCATCTATAACGATTCGGTATTGCAGCCTAATTGGTAGCTGTATTTTAGCTGTACCGAAAACTGTTCCCGATCCAATTTATTTCGATACTATAAATCATATCTTGGGGTGCTCGTTAATGCTACATCATTTTCCTTTGTCATTTCGGCTCCAGGGTACTCCCGGCAGTCGATTTAGTCAATTTTTCAGACTATTCAGATACCAATTTTCTCTGAAACCCCATTTCTATAATAAATTACTTATTTTTAATTAACCCAAATTTCTCGGGTATTACATTCACCCCTCCTTAAAAGAAATTTCGTCCTCGAAATTTTCATCAGACCGTTAAGGTAACTGAGACATCGCATAGCTCATTACCTAAATATCTCAAATCAAACATCTATTTGATCCTTGATAAGACACCTCGATTTGCGTTCCTTACACTTCTAATGCTTATAAGCATACCATGTCATTCACATAATTTCCTGTTGTGGCTCCTTTCAGACGACCACACACTTTCCAATCATTTTAGGCACGCACATTTTATCCCGAAACTTTTGAGATTGCATTCTCGTATTTCAAAAATCATAAACCTTGGGCTAACCACAATCATTAATTAATCACATATGCTTTTCGTATCTCGTTCACCAAATCCAACTAAACAACCAGGCTAGCCATAAAGATAGATGATCCCTTCGGCACTACCATCATAGTTGGTAGGCCAACAAGCCTCCAACTTCATCTGCCACTCACGGCTATCCACCAGGTCTTGCGTCGGCACCTAACGGCCACGCCCTGGGTGATACGAAGTAGTGCAGTCGTAGTCCTTAAGGAATCCCATCCACTGTCGCTACCTTTCATTTAGCTCTTTTTGCGAGAACTCGTACCTCAGGCCCCTCGTGGTTTGTGAGCACATCAATTGTCCTATCATTTTGGTAGTGTTTCCATAACCTTAAGAGTACATGTCCTAGCTGTCAGCTCTAAGTCATACTTCGGGTAGTTCTCTTGGTGCCTTGGCGTGATCCACACGCCATCATTCGATCATGTTGCACTTGCAATTCGATCATTTGAGCTATCACAAACCCTTACTGCCTCTGGCAGGTTATTCTTATTAAACTCTTCTCATGAGTCCTGTAATTATTCCAGAGCGTTCCATCATTGTCTTCTGACAATAACTTGCCAAAACATCTTATTCTGAAACATCTTAGCACTCTATTTCGAAACATGATTCTCAAAAATTCCATTTTGAACCCTACGTTGTTCCATGATTCTAAACATAGGGTCGGGACTATAAATACCCGAAAGCCCCGAATTCAACTTTCGCGTGTCCGGATAATTTTTCTTCTTGCAAAAATCTTCGGAATAATAAAACACGTTTTTCCCCTAAAGAAAATTATTTTTCTTCCTTCATTTTTTTTTTCTTTTCTTTTCTCTCATTTTTTTTTCTTATTTCTTCTTTCTTCTCCTCCTCCTTCTTCTTTTTCTTCTTCTTCTTCCATATTTCCTCTGCAACACACCGACCCTGCGCGCGAACCACCGCCGGCTGCTGTTGCCTTTTAGCATCGCTACCACCCCCGACGGTCGCGGCTGCCTGCTCTGCAACCACCGTCGACACCTACTCCACCATCGGCCGCGAGCCACCGTGCGGTTTCTCCGCGCCCCAGCCGCCGATCGCAGGTCCTCCCCGCCATCATCGTCGGCCCAATCGGCCCTCGCATCGGCCAGATCCGGTACGCCACCGCCGTTGCCAGCCCTCTCGCACAACCACCAGCCATCGCCCGGCCTCCCTCGGCCGCCTCGGCGCCATCGCCGTCCTTGCTGCTGTCGTTGCTGCCAGATCCGGGTCAATCCGACCCGACCCGTCTCGATCCGGCCCGGCCCGACCCGACCCGTCTCAATCCACTTCAGGTTTGACCCATCCCTGTTTCAACCCATTAGATCTGACCCATATATGTTTCAACCCATATCTGATTTATTTAGATTTAGCCAGATCCAGATCTATCATGCGAGCCCAGTCTCGATGTGGGGCCTGCCTAGTCTTACGTAGAGGATGCAGTCCAGAATGCATCTTTGCCCCTTACTTCCGTCGTGAGGATGGTACTACTCGTTTTGCCGCCATCCGTGATGTTTTTGGCGTCAGAAATTTCATCAACTTCCTAGTTCCGCTTCCGGTAAACGACCGATTTTGGGCTGTCGATACATTCTTTATTGAAGCTCAGGCTCGGCTTCAGGATCCTGTCTATGGATGTGTATCTCAGATTCTTACACTTCAGCAGCAGGTCAGTGATTTACAAGCTTATCGAGCTTATTTGTAAGATTCACTGTTCGCATATTATGCCTCACATCCCCAACCTGCTTCTCAACCTAATCAATACCCAAGTTGGAATTTCGATCTTCCTATCATCCCTGAGGACGTCCCTCCTCCCAGTTTCTCAGAGGCCTATCTTCCACCTTACCCTGGTGAAGCCAGCAGTAGCCAGATGCTACCCCCAGATGACATCGATGAGTTGGGACCTGTCGTGTTTGGCAACCGTCATCGTTACTGAGCATTAGCATCATCATCAGTTTCATGGTTTCTTTTTCCTTTGAGTAATTGTACGGCTTGATTTCCTGTAATCGTTTGAACTATGAAATGAATATTATGCTTTGGTACTTTAACGTTTCATTCTCTTGTCTTAGCCTCGATTGCATTTTGATCATAAAATACCTTAGGCTCTTGCAGCAATTTAATAATTCATCAATTTGAGATAAAATATCAACTCTTAATTATCACCTGATAATTTACGTCCTTAATCAAGTCACACTTAATCAAGCATCCAATAACCTCAAGCTATCATTGGCAATTTCATCATTAAGAAATAATTCAATTAAATCTTTCGAGAATATATCTTGCTATTTCTCAATTCTTCTTACAGCTTTTTATTAACCGCAAGTGCCCGTACCATATCTCGACAGGCTCTTTATTTTCATAACTTGCTGACATCACTCAGCAATACATCTCCCGATTTGCCCATCGAGGCTATCTAGACTAACTATCTATCCATACGAGAGTTCCAATCTCAAAAATTGAAAATTCTCGGATCCTCAATCAATTTGGGTCTGCAGCTTCTCCTACTGCAACCTATCATCTTGGCAGATCTGTCATCATCTTGATTCTCTTAATCACGTCCAAGATTTACACAATCTTCAAGACGACAATCCATAGCCATGCTACCAGTTAGAGCAGGTAGGTACTTACATTACTCATGGTACTCCCATCCTCGCTGGATTTCTTTCTGAAGCTCTAAAGTTCCATCACGAATCCCTAAATCTTCAATCAGTTCTTTCAAGAAATTCCTCAAGAATCTCAAACCGATTTATCCTCGAAAATCCTTAATTAAATCACAATATCCGGTTCTAATTATCTCCCATGGATTCAATTTCCTTACAATCGTGGCTCCCTATCCATCATTCATCATGGTGCTTTCAAGTTTATCTTGTCGGGTTGACCACCGACAATTTTACCTGATTTCACAGATTCATTTGGCACACTGAACCGTAGTTATAACCTCTGTTGACTAGGTCTTTTCATCATTCCTTTAGGGTCGATACGACCTATCAATCAACTATTTCCTTTTCGATACCCAAACTCTACTTTAAACTGAGATTGCCTTCTCACAACTCGCCATTATGTTTTTTTGGACTATCCATGCTCCACTACCTGAAATCTTATCAAGAATCCACCGATTCTCGCATTTCGTTCTTCATATCCAGTTGACTATCGGCATACGACCATTAAATTAGTTCTTCCTAGGCACTACACTTACTGCCAGCCAGCATACAAGCTGTCATCATCACCCCTATCATATAGTAGGCTTACTCCTACATCATACGTCAACCCTCAAATGGGTACGCCATGGGTGAAAATTGCACGGTCTCATCGTAGTCCTTCAAGAACTATCATTCATTGTCGCTGCCATGAGTCTAACTTTTTTTTTTTTTTTGTAAAAACACTCATTCTAGGCCCTCATCACAGTCGGTGATTTTCTCACCTCATAAGTAACACTTAAACAGCTCACGAGTATTCATCTATCATATCCATACGTCGAGTATATTTTCCTTGCAACCTAATTCTTTCTTTGAGGCAATTACAACACAACCATCTCATGATCTCACTTGGCATTTGCCGAACTAGACACTGAGGTTAAATTTTCCCTCGAGCCTCATTATCATCGTCTCATTATCAATTCATAAAATGACCATAACCTAGATACAATTTAAATAGGACACATAGTTCGCATTCAAGATATTACATGTTTTTTATTCCTCAGATTGTGTCTCCTTAGTACGATCCATCTTACCTTAGGTCGATTCCCTAGGCTCCCAGCCTTGATCGACAAACTAGTGGTACGCCTTGTATCCTAATTCATTGGAATTTTAACTCCACACAAGGTACAGACCCTACTGGTTTGTCCCAGATCTTCAGCATCTGATCGTCACCCAGACAGTCTGTTATAATGCTTTGGTCGACGGGTCTCCCGTACCTTACCATAAGCCATTTATCAACCCTCTGCTCGCGGGTCCCTAGATCCAGATCTGTCACTGCGAACACCGAACCAGTAATGTCGTTACGCTGTTAGGGTTTCTTTATCCCATCTCTCCGAGTCTCATCGGTTGCACCACCGTCTCCTCATCAATGGACGCAACTCACACATCATTACTTGGCCATCTTCAGTCTCTTTGTTTAATCCAATCCGTTTGATCCCCTTATCTTATTTTCGAGATACTAAATGACCCTCGAAAATCCTTATCCTTCGATCCTTAACTCGATAGCTAAGCCATGACACATTGAACTAATCATCACTAATCCGATCATCCTCCAATAACCGTAGTTATCCTTATCTTTCATTGTAAGGATTTCGACAATTGGCCTCAAATCGCCAGTTCCTAAATCTCTCAGATCCATAATCACGGTTATCGAGTCAACCTTACACTCGAATCATTTCATCGAATCCTTATTCCAATAACTAGATCATTTTTCCAGTACTAGCTTCTATTAGGTATTCTACTATTCACCGGGAATAGTAGTCGTCTACTGAAATAGTGTCTGTCGTGAAGAGTACACCAGGTAAGTTCCCAGGAAAGAGAGGTGGGTCACAATGGACACACTTAAGTAGCAAATCTTTCCTTAGCCAGAACTTGCCTAGACATGCACTTCCACTACAACACACTTATCCAGTAACCGTCAACACCCAAATCCTACGGTGGCTTTGCTTATCTAGCCACATGCGACCTTTTTCTTATATTCGCTCATACTAGCGTCACTCAAGGCTCAGATATTTCCTATGTCTTTAGCAATTATGCTCTGATACCAACTGTAACGCCCCGCTTTTCCGAGCGTTAAATAACTTGGAATTTCAGGAATGTTTTTTTTTTTTTTTATAAACCATTTCCCGACAATTCCGCTTTACCTTCTCAACTCACTAAATAAGAATCAATAAGTTAAGACAAATAATCATCATAAATGCGAAAGCTTAAAATCGAAACCTGATATGGTACATAATCAATTTCCCTTAAACCGTATAAGAATCCGTACCATACATTAACATCATATCCTCAATAATGAAATACATAAATACATGGAGATTTCATAATGTTCTAACGAAGCTAATCATCAATAAAGCATCAGCTAAAACATATCCGAGTCAGCTTGCTGAATCCATCGGCCGCGCCGTCACGTGCTGTCTCATCTCAACCTGATCCTTGCCTAAGCTGCAAGTCTAAACTGGAACGTTGAATGTTCCAGGGGCATAACCCATTAGAAGATGAAACTTCTAGTGAGGGTCTAAAACATATATACGAATGCATGATGACATAACATGAATAACATTTGCCCTTAGTGTAACTTCCCTGGCCCGCAAGCCCGGCTAGGAATCCTAGGCGAATCCCAAACTTCTGTGAGATAGGCCTAACGTTATTCCCTCAACGCCCTTGGGGAATTACGGCTACACTTCTGGGGGCAACATCCCATTCTCGTGCATATATATCAATATGACAATAATATCATGCTATGTAATTTTCACGTCTTTTAATGCAATATGATAAAATAAACATTATATTCATAAATAGCATGCACATAAACAGTCACATCATAATTATAAGTCCTTGTGAGAAAACCACTCACCAAATCATACTTAGAATAGAATAACTCACCTTTTTGAGATAAACTTACATTTTCTTGAAAAGCGTGCATCGCCTCGATATGCGTGCCCAATCTCGATTCTCGTGCCCACTCTCAAAAGTTGCACCAATCATATCATCTCGATCACCTCAATCATAAAAATGATATTTTATCACTAAATATCTCAAAACTCCATTTATTTCATTTTTCCTTCATTTTTTTCATTTTTCCTTCTAAAAATCCCAATAAATACCATCGAGACTATTTTCTCAAATCCAACTCCACAACAATTCATAATATACTATGAATTTCAAATAAAAAATACTGGACTTACCCGGATGGTGCATTTTCACGCAAAACGAGGCTCTTTGGTGCTAGAATCGAGACACCGAGAACTCCAAATGAAAAGATTTTTCTACAGGACCTAGATCTCGATTTTATAGGAATTTAGCAATTTTTTTCATAATTTTTGGAGGTCGGACGCGCCCTCACTCACCCATACAAGTTACTCCACGCGCCTCCAGTCGCGGGCCCCAGCTGGCGCGTGTCCCACACGCGCCGGTCGTCTTCTTCCTCCAGATTCCGGCCAGCACGCAAAGCCTCTGGTTTAATGGCCATATCTCCTTCATCTGACCTCCGATTGACCCCCCGTTTGAACCTATGGCTTCGTTTTTTCACCCTCTACAAGATGACACCAAAAAATCCCACAAATGGAGCCATTTTCAGACTGCTCAAACATATTTTCCGGCGAAGCTCGTTTTTCCGACGAGCCGTCGGATCTCACTCATCTCTCAACAAAAATGGCTCAAATTGTACAGAAATGAAGCTTAGGATATGGGAAACAAAAGCCCCTTATCCGCTGCTCTCAATTTTCGCCCAAACTCTCGGATTTGAGAGTTTAATTTTTCACTTCCTTCGGCTAATTCAAAAACCTCTATTTATAGGCGATTTCGGCCCCATAAATGACGGATTTCGCTTCAATCAAGGCCTCTGATGTCCCCTATTGCCCTTAACAAGTCCAAAATCCACCGAAAGAGCTCCATTTTCGCGATCTAAATGGCCAAACTTTCGGCCACTTTTTCTTCAATTTTCGGCCATTCCATTGCTTGTTGTCGGTCAAGCCCTTTACAAAAGATGCTCCTTGAGCAACCCTCGTGCCATCCCTGTGGCCAATTTCGGTGATTTGATGGGTTGGTCGGCCATGGTTGCTTGGAGATTTTCTTAAAATTGCACTTTGGCCCCTCAAACTTTGGTTTTCTCACTTTGGCTCATTTCACCAAGCTCCTTGACTTTTGATAATTTCTTTCAAGACCCTAAAGTCCTAAAACATCAATTTGACCCTTGAGGATTCTGAAAAAATATCGTTTCGGCCTCTCTTGAGTAATTTCAAAAAACTGCACTTATGCCCGAATCTCCATTTTGGCCCTAAACCTCTTTGTTTCTTCTTGAAACCACTGAAGGGTTGTTCCTTATGAAAAATTGAAGCCCCCTCAAGCTTATTTTGACTTCTCAAAAGTCATCTATAACGATTCGGTATTGCAGCCTAATTGGTAGCTGTATTTTAGCTGTACCGAAAACTGTTCCCGATCCAATTTATTTCGATACTATAAATCATATCTTGGGGTGCTCGTTAATGTTACATCATTTTCCTTTGTCATTTCTGCTCCAGGGTACTCCCGGTAGTCGATTTAGTCAATTTTTCAGACTATTCAGATACCAATTTTCTCTGAAACCCCATTTCTATAATAAATTACTTATTTTTAATTAACCCAAATTTCTCGGGTATTACATAGGGCATCTTTAAGTTTCGAGGTTGAGCAAAAGTGCATTTGGCACGTAAATCGAGGACGGACACGCATCTCGAGGAATCTCGAAAAATAGTCCAAGGTGAGTGATTACACTATCCAAACTGATTTTGTGAATGGTTCTACCTTCAAACTGTTGTTCTTGCATGAGGTTTTCTATAAACCTATACGTGTTATGATTTGCCTATATGAGCATGCTACGTTGTCAAATTATGTGATTTTTGTGCATATCAAAATATCGGTTCATGTGTCGTTACATACTTGAAATATGTTTTTAAACTGTTGCATTTATGAAAATTCGTGTGGCCATACTGTTATACCTACATGTTGTTGACCGAGGGCAAAAGCCAGACATCCTCCGAGAGGCGCTATGCACGCGCTAGTTAGAAAGCTCTCGTGAGGAATACCGTGAACCTAAGGGATGGCGTGTGTGGTATTTGCATGAGTTCTATGAAGTTGGGTCGGGGTGGCATGGTTAGGGACTTCCCGAGAGGCGCTGTCATGCGCCATTGAGAAAGCTCTCGTTGGAGGATGTTAACATGTTCACATGGCACTTCAGAATAAATCTCAAAGGTTTTGCATTCACTTTATAACTGACCATGCATATAAACTGTTTTGAAATCATCACTAGAAGATTCATCTTCTAATTGGACTATGTCCCTAGAATATTCTACATTCTAGGTTCGACCAGCAGTGCAAAAGGAAAAGAAATAGCGGAAGGGTAGATTTATGTTGCCGCATGTGGCACACTTATCATGTCTTTTATTATGTATGATGTATTAAATGATGTAAACCCTAGCATGTTTTGATTATATTTGAGGCATTCAGTTAATGTATTGGGAGACATCATCATGTATTTCGTTTGGAGAACTTTTGGAACGATTTCATATATTAAGTGATGTAATATGTTTATGCACTATATCAGGTTCGATCAGTCTTTCGTAGTCGCTATTTTATTGCCTGTCTTAACTGTCTATTTATTGAATTTGTTAAGTTGAGAAGGCAAGACTTGGAATTTGGGATTTTATGGTTCTTAGAAATTGATTGGATAAAAAAAAAATATTCTCAAAATTCTAAGTAAAAGTAACGCTCCGAAAAGCAGGTCGTTACACCCTTACCCCCATAGACCAACATACCCAAAAACCATCAAGATCTAACAGCTAGATCTTTGTAGATCTAAGTTCAAAGTCTTGACCAACCCAACCCACTGGTATATACATACATATATCACGATTTTATGCAAAAATAGGGCTGATGAAGCTAAAGAACTTATCTTCTTGTAGATCGAGGTTGCTTTCATGGTGAAAATGTGGTCGGATCTAAGATCATATGGTTGGTTTGCACAAAATTGGTTGGAAGAGAAAATGAGAGAGAGAGAGAGAGAAAGAGAGAGAGAGAGAGATTGCTGGTAATGGTAGAGAAGAAGGGGGGGAATGGGAGCCCTAGGCTTTTTATATGGCCATATGGGCTTGGTTTTCAATTCTTGGGGCTTCTCAACATAAGGCCCAGAAGTTGGGCCTTACAAAAAACCCCAGAAGGAATGAGCATAAAGGAACCGCTCTTCTTCACAATGTTTGCACTCTTCTTGGGAGTTGCTATTGGATGTGAATAGATGGGAGATTCATGCTACTTTGGGGCAATGCTCTTTGGCTTGGTTGTGCCATTTGGTCTACCCCTAGGATCTGGAGTGGTGGAAAAGCTCGAGTTTTTTCTTTCAGCAGTGCTCTTGTGATGCGATCACTGATCAAGACCCGGACTAAACTGGAACAGTATCACCTAAACAGTAGCGCCAGAACAATATTTTGATATTTTATAAGTTTTAGGATTCTACTTGATTTAAGATTCGACTTGATTTAGAATTCTACTTTATGTTTGATTAGGTTTTATTTTTAAATTTTACTTAGGATTTATTTTTATTAAGATTTTTGTTGATTTTTACTTAGAATTTATTTCTATTAGGATTCTAGTTGAATTTTTTTTTATAAATATTAGAGGGATTTGGATTATCCAAACATTATAAATATGCCTAAAATATAAAGTTTGTAATCAAGTTTTTCTCAATACAAATTTTAGCAATCTATTTAGGTTTTCTTAGTAAAACAATTTTGTTTTTGCATTTTCTTGAATGGAGGTAGATGGAAAAAAACATGGTGATGGTTGGACCCATGCCAACGAAAATAAGACTAAGAGAGAGAGGAATGTCTTTGCTTATGTTCCTTTGGCAAAAAAGTTCAAACGGTTCAAGAAGATGTCAAGCAAAAGTTGCACAAATAAGAAGTACAATGCGACAACTGACAAGCATAGGAAGCACAAGATATTTGAGGTTGGAGATGAAGTCATGATATTTATGAAGAATGAACGGATTCCAGTAAGAAAACAAAATAAATTCAAGCCAAAGAAGTATAGTTCTTACAAGATTACAAAAAAGATCAGATAATGCTTATGTTGTGGATTTGCCTAATCATATGGGTATTTCCAAAATATTCAATGTTGTTGATCTTTCTTCGTATTTGTTGGATGTTGAATTGTCATACTCGGATCATAATTCAAGGACGAATTCTTCTCAAATGGAGGTAAATGACACGGTCACTAATCAAAACCTGAACTAAACTGGAACAGTAGCACCGAAACAGTATTTTAATACTTCATAAGTTTTAGGATTCTACTTGATTTAGGATTCTACTTCATGTTTTTACTTGATTTAGGATTCTACTTCATGTTTGATTAGAATTTTATTTTTATTAGAATTCTATTTAAATTTTACTTAGGATTTATTTCTAGTAGAATTCTAGTTGACTTTTACTTAAGATTTATTTCTATTAAAATTCTAGTTGAATTTTATTTATAAATATTAGATAGATTTGAATTAATCAAATACTATAAATATGTCTAGAATATAGAGTTTGCAATCAAGTTTTTCTCAATACAAATTTCAACAACCTATTTGAGTTTTCTTAACAAAACAGTCTTATTTTTGTGTTTTCTTGAAAGTTAAGGTTCGACCATTAAAATTTGTTCTTTCAAAAACTTATTTCAGTATATTTTTTTCACACATACATTACACGCTACGTCAACTTGCCAGCATAAATAGTTGATGCAGGTCTCTATGTGGATCTCTCCACAATAACTGCAGCAAATTTCAGCTGCACAGAGGTCATTGTCATTTTTGTATACTTGGGGAAACTTTCTGCCTCTGTAGTTCCTGGGCTTCTTTGGCAGATGCCTTGTAAGGATTCTTTCATGCTTGGCCTCGTATTGAGCTCGCAAGGGTTTTTTGATGTTATGTTCTTCAAACGTTACGTCAAGTTTACTGTACGCTCTACTATACTTGTCTTTCTTTGATATTTGAGATATGTTCATTTGCTAATTATCTTTGAAGATTGAAGGGTGAATGATGAAGATACTTCTCTTTTTTTTTTTTTTTGGGGGGGGGGGGTTGTGTTCCTTTCACAAAAATAGCTATACCCCTATTACAACCTTGCTTTCTGCTCTGGTTATTCAAGAATTGCTCATAAAGAAGAAGAAGAAGAACGTTGTATGTTACCTCTTATGCTTAATCGTGCACACTGGAATTCATTAGCTTTAATTATGAAGTTTGAGTCAAATTATGCAGTTGATCAGCCAAGAGATCTACACTACTATCCTCCTCATAACAGTGATGTATGCTGCAATTATGGCTCCTATAATCCATCATCTTTATGATCCATCAAAAAGATACTCGAACTACTAGAGGAGGTCAATCCAGCAGTCTGGCCATGAGAGTGAATTCCGCATTGTTCTCTGTATCCATGAAGAAGACCATGTTTTTAGCCTTCTGAATGTTATGAAAGCGTCTCAGTTTGTGGAACAGAGGCCCATCGGAGCGTTTGTTTTAGAGCTAATGGAGCTTGTTGGGCGAGACCACCCCCTACTTATCAACCACCAGTTTCACAAAAGAAGGTCTTCTGTGGTCAGCAGAACAGACCGCATAATCAATGCCTTTCGTTATCATGAACTCTACAGTGAAGGAATGATAAAGCATCAGCAGTTCACAACCATCGCGCCTTATCACTGGCACTTGAGAAGAATGCCTACCTACTAATCATGCCATTTTACGAGTCCGAGGGCACTGGAATGAATGGAGCGACCAGAAATGTGCTTGACAGGGCTCCATGCTTGGTTGGATTCCTTGTTAACAAAAAGATAATCATGCCCCGGGGATCTAACTACAAAAATGCGGCCAAGGTTTGGGTATGTGTTGTTTTTGCTGGAGGATCTGATTCTCGGGAGGCACTGGCTTACGGTATGTTCATGGCTAGGAATCCTGCCGTCAGACTCACTGTAATTCGCCTGGCTGCAGAGGACGACTTCATTACTGATATGTTGGACACTAGCCTCGATGCAAAAGCGATGGAGGAGTTTGGGAATCTCAAGAAAGACAACACAAGTGTTGAGTATGGGGAAGTGAGTGTGAAGGATGGAGCCGAAACATCTGGGGTGCTTCTATCTCTTACCGACCCTTATGACATCGTGTTGGTCGGGAGAAGAGTGGGCAGGGACTCCCCCTTGGTGGCAGGACTTGCTGGCTGGGGCTATGTTGAGGAGCTGGGAATGATGGGAGACATACTTGCATCATCAGATGTGAAGATTGTTGCAGCAGTCCATTGTTGAAGATTTGATGCATAAATAATAATTAAATCCTAAGAAGATGCTGCTTTCAACTGTGCCGTAGAGGATGATACATTAATGACAAGAGGAACCTCACCCATTTATTTCCATTTGCCATTCTTCATTCCATTCTCAATCTCAATTGAAGCTCAATGCAAATCTAAATGAGCTCAACACTGACTTTGGAAATATGAAATTCTTTTGTGAATGAATGAATTTTAAATTATAAAAATTTAATTAAATTTTACAGACTTATATTTTATGTTTAAAATTGAAAAATACATGTACATATTTTAATATTAAATTTTAAAATTAGTTTAATAAAGAAGTCAAAATTAAAATTAACTTTGGAGACATAGGGTTTGGGGTAGGGTCTTGAACTTGGAAGGAGAAGAGAAACAAACAGTTAAGCACTGAAGATCAACTATAATAATCTCTATCTCTACACATTTGACAACATCAACGAGAAAAGGTTTCCACATGTGGGTTGTAATGATTCCAATCTGCGCAACCGAACGACGTTGGTCCCCTTGGAAATAAATGCTTCTTCGGGCGGGAAATTTGCAAAAATAGGACTTCTGGTACTAAACTTTTGAAAAATAAGACACTTTACAAATATTTGTAAAATTAAGACTTTTGAATGTGTATTGAATAAAATTAGCTTCGCTTTTCAGTTAGCTTTCTCTTTATTTTTTTTTTTAATGACGCTTCTTTTTTCTCGCTGATTAATTTGCCGAGAAAATTTTCAAAGTCTGCCACACATAGTGACTGTGCGTTTTACTTTTTCTGCCCTAGCTGTTATTCTATTATATATATTTTTTTAATTTGTTCATCTTCTGTAAGTTCGCCATCAAATAAGCATAAATATTGTCCAGAGATATTAGTTTTAGATATTGGTTATAGATATTTATTATAGATATCGATTAAAAAATATTGGTTGTTGATAAATATCAATTAAAAGATATCGGTGCAAAGATATCTTTTAAAAGATATCGATTGTTGATAAATATCAGTTTAAGGATATCGATACAAAGATATTGGTGCAAAGATATCGATTCAAATATATAAATTGTTGATAAATATTGATTCAAATATATTGGTGCAAATATATCAGTTCAAAGATATCGTTTCAAAGGTATTAGTTGATTAAATATATATTAATAATAACAAAAATTACATAGAAACATGAAACTAGTTTATGTTACAAAGTGGATGAAACATACAAAGTAGTATTAATTTTTTACAACTTATTTTTTATTTTTATGGGATACTCCACTTTAAGTGTTATGTATGGACCAAAGATATTAACAACAACAAACATCCTCACCTATGTAAAAGTTCTCATTTTGGAGTAAAGATCTAGTAGCAGTGGAAGTTGTTTGGGTCTCGTAGATTTTTATGTTTTTGGAAAAAGCCGTCTCTAATGACGTATTCTATCATATGCGGTGATGAATGGTGGTGGTGCGAATGAATGATAATTGAAAAGCGCTCGATCATTCACGTGTCAGCAAATCTATAACATACTACATATACATGTAAGTGAGGAAGAAGAAACGCCATTAAAAGCCTCCAGGGGCATAGCCAAGTGGTAAAGGAGTATGTTGAAAAGTTTGTCTGGAGGCTCCTAGTGTGGGTTCGATTCTTGGGGGAAGCAGAATGCTTTTTTTTAGGGGAGGACCTTAGGAGTGATATTAGTGGTACTTAAGCTTACCATCCTGATCATTTGGGTACATCCCTCGATTTACCTCTTCAGTGTAGCTCTAGGAGTGGGGTGACTGAGAACGTCAGTGATAGGGTGTAATCTAAAAAAAAAACGCCATTTAAAAAAGAAGAATAAGGAGAAACGCCATTAACACGGAGATATTATTGTTCAATAGTCATTCAAAAGTCGTAATTTTGTAAAAATTTGTAAAGTGCCCCATTTTTCAATAGTTTAGTACCGGAAGTCCTATTTTTGCAAATTACCCTCTTCGGCCTAGGGTTCGTTCTTCTGTAGAAAACTAAAATCTCTAGCCGTCGTCTTCGGAGGAGGTGTTTCTGTCAAGATCGTGAAGAGCCTCTCTGCAAAACCGGTGAGTTACTGTTTCAGTTTCCCCCTCTGGTGGAATTTCTTCTTCTTCGTCAATGTCTATCTGCAAAATTCTAGGCCAAGTAGTAGTAGTAGTAGTAAGGGTTGAAGTAAGAGGCGCTTCTTCTTCGCCAATAACCCACCGCCGGTTTTCTTCTTCATCCATCCAAGTTGAAGAAGCTTCTCAAAATCAAGTCTCATTCAGTGCGAATTACCTCGTAAACACATGTGGGTTTGATCCAGACAAGGCTATCTCGGCTTCCAAGTATGTCAAATTTCAAACCCCTGTTAAGCCAGACTCTGTTCTGGCATTCTTGAAGAACCATGGATTCACCAAAACTCAGATCACAAGATGCATCACGAGGCGTCCTGTCGTCCTCTCAAGCAATCTCGACAAGACTCTTTTGCCCAAAGTTGAATTTCTCAAGTCTAAGGGCATTCCCACAACAGATATTGCTGAAATATTGTCCAGAACGCCCGCTATGTTGACAAGAAGTTTGGAGAACCAAATTTTGCCATCTTTCAGTTTCCTTTCCAGTTTTTTGGAATCCGAAGATAAGGCTATTGCTGCTATTAAACGTTGGGGTGATATTGTTTTGTGTGATCTTGAAACTTGTTTGCAACCTAACATTGAAATTCTACAACATGCTGGTGTGCCTGCTAAGAATATTGTGACTGTTTTGCAGTACCAACCTAGAGCATTCATTTCAGGCACCAATAGATTTCAACAGGTTGTGGAGGAGGTAAAGAAAATGGGTTTTAATCCTGCAAGAGTTAACTTCATGTTAGCAATTGTTGCGTTGAGGACAATGAGTAAATCAACATGGAATAAGAAGATTCAGGTTTATAAGACGTGGGGTTGGTCTGATAATGAGATTCTTTTGGCTTTTAGGAAGCATCCATATTGTATGGTGGCATCAGAGTATAAAATTATGCGGGTGATGAATTTTTTTGTGAATAAAGTAGGATACGAACCCTCAATTATTGCAAAAATCCCAATCCTTACTAGCTTCAGCTTAGAGAGGAGAATTATTCCAAGGTATGCTGTTTATGAAGTTCTGGTGTCGAAAGGCTTAGTCACAGACCAAGATTTTCGCTTGACGACAGCACTGCAGATATCCGAAAAGTCATTTCTAGATAGATTTTTGAAGCCTCATAAGAGACGAGCTCCGGAGCTATTGAAGTTGTATAAAAAAAAACAGTCTTGCACTGTAAGGAATCAACCTATTTCTCTCTCTCTACCTCTCTCTCTCTCTCTCTCTCTCTCTCTCAATTCTCCAGAGCTTTCCTCTAACGCAGTTACTGTCAATATGACCCGGAAAACACCCAAATTGATCTTCTTAAAAGCTAGTCAGGGCAAATGGAACTTGAAGCTACACAACTTGGTGCCTTCAGTCTTTCATTTTGTAGTTTTTGTAGCTTCATGCTTGTTAACTTCAGATATTTATGCTTGGAGGTCCAAGAAAATATGTTATTTTGTTAAATATGTGGACCTTCTACGTATGAACCTATAGGTTAAGACAGTGTTTGGTCAGCTAGGAAAGTGTCTATTAGCCAATCAGTTGCATTTGCATTTCCCTTTCCCCATACATATGTTGTGCTCTGCTTTAATGTTCATCTCCGATGCCCAAAAAAACTCTCCTTGGCCATTCTCTACCCACTAAATCATATCTAGTCTAGTTGAATTATTATAAATATGCAAGTTTATTTTGTCATGAATGTTGTAGTTAATAATTTTAATCACCATCATTACTGTGTCGTTTTTGATTGAGTTTTGAGACCAGAATTTTAGGATACTGTGCATGTTCCTGAATAGATGTTGAATATGGTGGGATACTGAATGAAAAATACACAAGGAGTTTATATATATGGAAGGAAAATGTGAGTTTGCCAAACAACCCTTTGATGCGTATACTATTTTTCATTGGTTGGTCAATCAGTAAGTCAACACAGGAATAGATGCTGAATATGGTGAGACATATACTGAATAGATGTATTTGTGACAGAGAAGAAAGCGCTAGGGAAAAGGAATTATATTGTTGGTGGATTGAAATATCAAGTTATTTTTGTACCCATAGGTCTGCAAAGCCATTATTTACATAATTCAAACTCCTAACTTTCAATTCACAAAGAGGCAATATTTCCATTCCTTCCAGGGCTCACCCTCTTTGAACCACACGAAGAACTATTGTGTTTTGCTGTGTTAAGAGGAGGTACATGCTTTGATAAGGCCATTATGGAGCAGCCACGTGGCTAATTATTATTTTTTAATACACCAGCAAAATGTGTAACATTTAAATCGTTAGTTTCCTTGGCCATGTAAGCAAGCATATCAATACATTATTGATATTAATTACTGGATTTGTAGTTTAATGGTAGGTGATAGTATTTGTGAATTTAAAATCTCAAAGTTTCAGTATCGTTAATTTAGTTACTCCTTTACTGAAGTTCCGAATGATATAAAAACTTACCCAATGTATGCAAAAAAGATATAATAACTTAACCAAAAAAATGTGCTAATTTTTTGGTTGTCAAAACTTTTTCTTGTATACAAATTTTCATACAAAGACTTGTGTACATATATATAGAAAGTATATAAAGTTATAATAAAAAAATTTGGTTAGAAATTAAAAATAATCATAATATCTTCAATACATTATTATTATCTCAAGACTAGAGATTTCATTTCCAGACGAGTTTAGACAGGCTGTGAAGGAGGTAAACAAGACTGGGTTTAATCCTGCTACGGTGATGAAACTCTTGTATCGGCAATTGGTGCTTCTCGGGGGCAATGACCAAAATCTACCGATGTTGAGATTCTTGGGTTGTGGCTTTTAGGAAGTGCCCATGCCCCGTGGTGTAGGACGGTGAATCATGGATTTTCTTGTCAATAAAATGGGATACGTGGATCTTCCATTATATATTGTAAGAAGTCCTTCATGTCAAGTGATTAGATCACGATAAGTTAAAATTCATATTAGTAAATCGTGGATTTGATTTCTTATTCTGTATAGTGAGGCAAAGTCTTCATTTACAATTTATCTTCTTTATTGAAATTGAAAGCATGAGCGGCGAGAGACTACGCAAAGGTGGTAATCCTAAAAAGCCAATTACTTTGAAGCATGAACGACGTAAGCCACGCAAGGGCAATCGTCTCAAGAAACCATTATTTATTAGGTAAATTATATGAAACCCCCTACACTTAGGGTTATGTGCAACTTATCCCCCTGTACTGTCGATTGCATAAAAAAAACCTCTTTATACTTTCAAAATGTTACAATCAATCACAATTTATTATTATTTTACATAATTTTGTATAATAATCTACATACAAAATACATAATTCTACATACATAATTTTAATATATCAAAAAAATATAAAATTTTGCATTAATTAACCGATAAATTGTACAAAATTATGTAAAATAACAACAAATTGTGGTTGATTACAACGTTTTGGAAGTGTAAAGAGATTTTTTGATGCAATCAAAAATAGAGAAGGATAAATTGCATATGATTCTAAGTGTTGGGAGTTTCATATAATTTACCCTTATTTATTTATTTGCTTTAGCTTCCATAAGAGGATTGTTCCAAGCCAAGCTGTACAATTTGAACGTACCAAATCAATCTTGGTGTCAAAAGGTTTAATCGCAGTCACAGGCCAAGATATATTAGCTCCTTGACGACATTGTTGCTGATTTTTGAGAACTCATTTTTAGATAAAGTTTCGAAGCCTCATGAGAGAGAGAGAGAGAGAGAGAGAGAGAGAAGTGCCTTCATCTAGCAACATACCTGTTATTGATTCACCCACGCTTCTAAAGACCAACAACAAAGAAGAGTTCCAAATTGAAATCTCAAAGCTGCAAGTTTCCTGTGAGGAGAGGGGGATTCTTTCAGGTATGTATATGCATACAACATTCTCAATGCAAGCTCCTGAACTATGGTTCATAGAAGCTGAGTACTTTCGCTATTTATGAACCTACCCTCCCCATCCCAAGATGGAAACTGTTTCGTGGTCTGGGCTCTCTCTTTTTACACGTTTTACCTTTTTTGCTCGTCGAGGGAAATTCTAGAGTGATTAGTGTGCGCTAAAAGTTGCTTAGTTGTACAGCTACAAGTCTTGGATTGAACAAAGACACTTTTGAGGAGATGTTTAGGGTCGCTGTTCAAGTTGTACGAGTGAAGTGCCCTCACAGTGTTGCACTAAGGAAAAGGTTGCTCAGTAACCCTTGAGATGCTTAAAGAAGAGAATACATGGGTGCCGGTTCAGCCTCTTCCAAATATTGCACTTGTAATCAACATTGGGGAAACAATAAAAGTAAGAAATCTCTAACTCTTGTTTCCTTTTCTTCCTCTATTTTCCCTTTTCGGCTAAGGGATTTTGTTTCCTCACTTTGGGGGATAAGGCTCGATGAGTTGTGTATTGTTCTTAAAGGACCATGATTTGTTTTTTGGGTTTATTTTTCCTTCTGATTTTGATGAACCCAACGGGTTCTAACTAATGGGAGATGCAAGAGTGACCGACAAAGAAAGAGACAGGCTCTATGAATTGGGACATTCTATGCCTTTGCCCTGAAGCTTGTTTCTCACATAGTGCTTGCTGTACTCTCCATGAATATATCTTCTTTAGTACTCGCAAGTGTTGGTCTCATTCGTAGTAGTACTCCTTTGTGTAAAAGCTCTTCACATCTGCCTATTAGTGGGAGCTAGGGGACTCTTATAATGTGCTAGTTTTTCTCAGCAAATTGGTCTCAATTAAAAGCTGTAATATGGAAAGAAGCATATGCATGCCATCATATAGGCTGAACCTATGACCACCACCACAAGTTTCCTTTCTGAAATATTTACAAACATGGAAAATAAGAGACTGAACTTTTTTAGTGGCTGCTCCTATTAAATTACTGGTGTGATAACAGTAGGAAAGCAACTTAAAATGTGTTTTCGATGATTTTAAGTTGAATTGACAAAAGGGCATGTTGAGAAGCAGCAGAGCACCAAACAGAGGTAATTTTTAAACATTAAGAGAAGGCTGGCTTGACATGGCAACAAAGTTGGAAAATGCTCAAGGAGGATGGCATGTAGGCAGAAAGAAGGAAGAAGATTCGGATTTGAATTAGGAAGTAATTTTCTGGGTCCAATTTTTGGAAGGAAATATCCCTAGACAGACAGGGCGTCATATGCAAGGCTATGAAAATGCTAGTATTTTTTTGAAATATGTACCCCAAAAAACATCATCATCAAAATGGTATGTAGCTAATATATTTTTACAAATATGAGTTAAAAGGAGCAAGTGTTTGCTTCTCCTCTCCCCTCTCTAACATGCTATTAGCATAAGTGATTATGAAAGACTTTCTAAAAAGCTGAAGGGATTAATTTATTTTATTTTATTTTTAATAGAGTTAGTTTAGATTTTAAGTGATGTTTACATGCAGTAAGAATGGACCTAATCACCTATTCTATATATTAAGACAGACTCAACGGGATAAAATCCACTTTTAACATTTTCTCACTACACTCCAGTGTCAATCCATAGAATTATAATATCTCTTTTAAGGTTTAATAATAATATTATTAATTCTTCCATCCTTAAAACTCAAGATAACCTAATAATAAACAATCAACTAATCTCACAAAGATGGAAAAAGACTATTCATCAGAAGACCCAAAATGAAAATCTTTCTTTCAACATGTCGATTCGTGATAAGGGCTCCTTTGAGAATCCATTTTTCACTTGGAAAAAAATATATATATATACATATATATATATATTTTAGCTGTATTTGAAGCAAATGGGCCCCACAAGATCTTTGAGCAACTTTTGTAAGTCGCTAAAATAGAAGAAAGGGAACAGATGCCTAGGAGCAAGATCATAACATCTAACTAAGCTGCAAACACTAATAACTAAAATGGGATGAACTATGTTGTTGACCTCCAATCACTGATTATCGCCCGCCAGCCCGCACTGTGGAAAACAAAAAGCAGGACGACTATTGATCAGCTAGTTAGGGAAGGATAGAACACAACAGTATATATAGCGATAGATAGGAATATGACATCCATTTCTTTCTGATCCATCTATCAAAGAATTCAAAGCTAAAACATAGTACACAAACCCACAACTTGCTCAAGACAAAGTATTCCTTGGATATGTATAACAAGCTAAACAAAGGTAAGAAGTTAGACTGCCGGCTAGAGCAAGGTTTAACAGGATAAATTACAATCTTTGTTTACAGGAGAGGGAAGCGGAGGGCAGGTCAGGTCAGGCAAACTGAAATAAGCTGTGGAGAACAAGCATGCATGATTAATAGAGATATTTCACTAACAGACAGATGGTCGGTCCCCTTGCTGGTGCACTAAAAACTAAATAGAACACACAGATAAAATACAATTGTTTCCGTATATAGAACAGGCATGGCATTTTTAACATACTGTTCGCGCCTGCCTTTTAGGGAAAAAAATATACAAGACTTGTCAAGCTCCCGGTGTAACGCCATCGGCAGACCAGGCCATCCAACAGCGAAAAATTTACAGCAGTTTTGTTTGTGCTCAAACTGAGCCCCGTCCCATCATCATGATCTGACCTTTCTCTACTGTTGGGGCTAGTTCCAGCACCAAAACGATATACTAAAAATGGGCTGTCATGTCAACTGGCCAAATCATGCCAAGTACTTGAACAGGTTAGGGTTCTCCTTGTCCCTTTCCAGATAGTCCCTAGTGATTAGATCTTCAATCCTTTTCTTGATAGCCTTGAAGTCAGGCTGTTGATTTGGAGTGGAGTTCATAGGAAACATTTTTTGTTAGAACTAAGGAAACATTAAAAAAAAAGGAAAAAAAAAAAAACATAGGTCAAAAGGAAGTTTTCTGATGGTACCTTGAACATGCGGCCTAACTGCTCAACACACTCCATAACCAACTGTTGGTGGCCCAAAACTTTCCGACTCTTCATGATACGCACAATTGAAGCATCGATAGCATACCTTCTGTCCTTATCAACATCTTCAATTACCTTTTTCTTCTCATCCACAGGAGGTAGAGGAATCTGCATTTTGGAGCATTTTAGCATCCCGCTCACTGGATCAGTCAAGAGGGGCCAAAAAGACATAAATAGGATATTAAGTTCAAAATGGAGAACGTCACAATACCTTTATCCTTCTCATCTTGTCAGTGAACCTGGAGTTAAACTCGAAGTAATCAGTCGGGGAGATTGTTTTGGTGTTTGGCTCTTTGTTAAGAATCTTATACTTCGCACATGAAAGGGAATGAAGCAGTCTAACAACATCATCATCCGTCAGGTTTAACTGAGTCATGATTTCCTGATAACTTAATCTGTCTGAGGCATTAAAGAGCAGCAGAGCAGAGGCCTGCAGAGATAAAATGTTTAAGCTTAACCCTCTATATTAAGAAACATAAAGTCTATGGATACCCAGAAAAAAGGGAAAAAAAAAAAAAATCAGTAATACCTGGTAGGTTGTCACAATGAGTTCCATGGTTTTGGGTTCAAATTTTCCATTGATGTTACACGTACCCAATGAATATATCCATGTAAGCTTTCTGTGCTTTGTTTTTGTTTGATAGAATTCTCTAAAAACTTCAACACACCTAACCTGGGGCAGAAATGAATTAAATAAAAAATGTCTATCAGGATGCTTTCATGTGCAGTATACTACAAATATTACCAAAAGGATTTCCAATTCTCAATTGCCTATGGAATAAATTCCAAAAGCATACCATTTCTGCAGGGAGGTTGAGATCAAAAGACTTGTAACTTGGCCAAAATCCAGTAGTCAGGACAGTAACAGTCAAGTCAATCCCTGGATTTGGAATTGGGTTCTTGCTGAGATACTCCTCAAAGTAGGCTTGATTTTCCCTTGCCAAAGTCAAATCTGTGACCTGGAAGACATCAAAGCAAAAATAGTTCTCTCCATCAGTATCACAATAATATCTTAAAGCATGACTTGCAGACAGTATGGCTGCAGGCAACTTGCCATCCCCTCCATCTTTGATGTGAACTGACCACCACACTGCTGCTTCAGCTTTGTAAGAATACTTCTCTCATGCTCGTCATTAGCACTCTTGTCAAAAAGTAAGCGCCGGGCAAGCTTCTTTCTGCCAGAAGTTGTAAAGCAAAAATAATTATCCAAGAACCTAATCCACTGTATTTCTGTAATCACTTTAAGGAGACCAACTCAAATATTAAATAATGTTACCTATAAAATTCGGCAAACAGATCCTTGTCACTAATATAAGCAAGCAACTTTACTACCTGCAAATTGGAAAGAGATTCAATTACACCTTCCTATATCTTGAGAATAAGTGAAAATCCTTTCCAGGAGGAAAACAGAATACCTTCTCAAGTGTTTCTTCAATGGCTTCATCACTCAATTTCTCACTCCCACCCTTCTTCAGAATATTATCACAAAAAGTGGCCAGCAGTTCCGCACTTGAGCTTCCACCAACA
The DNA here is from genome assembly GCA_036245055.1 of Diospyros kaki. Lineage (NCBI taxonomy): Eukaryota > Viridiplantae > Streptophyta > Magnoliopsida > Ericales > Ebenaceae > Diospyros > Diospyros kaki. The sequence continues at coordinate 6,876,002 of BSEG01000013.1, forward strand.
CCCTTATTGCAGAAGATTTCAAAAGCCTCCTTGAGTGCCTAAGCAAACGAAGAGAAAATGTTGGCATGGGAACGGTAACATGGAAAGCACAATCATGCAACAATATCTTAGAACGGACCTTGTGGAAAAGAGTATGGTTCATGAAACAGTCAATTACATATGCCAGGTATTTGTCGTGAAGCTCAATCACTTTTCTGACAAAAAGCTGAACATCCCAAGTCTTAGTCATATATGACATCCAGAATCCAATCTCAAGTTCAAGAAGTACCATCAGAATTTTGCATTACCTGTTCCTGCAGACCAACGACATCTTTCTTGTCTGCCTGCAAAAGGACATTTCTTGAAATGAGGACCAGGGACAAACATCAAAGAGGTTGTCAATAAAGAATGCACGGCTGCATATTCTCCCTCCAGGGAAAAAAAAACAACACAAAAAAGACAAAACTGATGACCCAAACTCGATAATTGATCAAAAGCCAACCAACAAACCAGATTTCCAAAATGGCTTTGTCATTACAAGAAGATGGAAGAAATATACAACAATAGGTTCTAGTTCAAAAGGAACTACATAAACTTAAACCAGCAAGACCTTCATCTATTGGTTTGATTGACCACAAGAAACATTCTGCCATATGAATTCTTCAAAAACATATAAATTTCAAAAGCACATTACAAATTTGGAGATGTGAATGGCATATTTAGCAATAAATGGATATTAAATTAACTGGGATCAGATCATGCATTTATCAGTTCAAACATTCAGGCGTATAAAACTTAAATGGTAAATAAGCAGTTACAAGAGGGTGCTTCCAAGCAACAGCTTCATACTGATGTCTGGTGTACAGGTAATACGGTCTGTTATTTATGGCCACAATTTGATAGCATGGTCATTGAGTCAAGGCTGGTCCTACTGGCCAGTGAAAGCTAAATCAATTGAAACCAATAACAAATTCGTGCTGAATGGCATTGTTGTCACATTCCTAGGGTTTTCCAAGGATGTGAAAGGGAATTAAGGAAGAAACCGGGAGTGAGAGAATAGAAAGAGAGGGAGAAAGCAGAAGGAGGGGGAATTCAGAAGAATGGAGGGAGAATTAAGAGAGAGAAACAGAAGTAAAATGTATTCATCAGCTGCCTCTTCTCTACTGTTTAGCCTATTTATATGCTGTTACATCCTATCAGTTATTAACAAACTGAAGTACAACACTACGACAGCCTAAAGTATATGTTATGTTGTTGTCTCAAGTATACGATAAAGTCATTCCTAGAAGATAGTGAAGGCAGTGCACATAAGTGGCTATTGAAGGTTTAGATAGGAAATTGTATCCCATGTGAAATTAGTGAAAATTATGGGGTTAAACTGTAATTATCTATAGTCTTCATTGGGACGTCCACCCTATTCTATAAATAGAGGGAAAGGGGTAGCCAGGTGTGTGCAAGGTTATTCTCATTCTATTGTAATGAGTGCATATTCATTCTGAGAGAAAGGCTAGTGAGCAAGATAGCTTTGTAATCTTGGGGAATGAGTGTTGGATATACTTGAGAATAGGGGAAATTGTTCATGCTGTTGTACTGATCATTCTTGGCAATAAAGAAGGCTGCTCTTGGTGGGTGTTTGGACGCTGGATGTAGGGTTGCAACCATTGCAATCCAAACTAGGATAATCCGCTTGTCTCATGTGGTTTGCCTTACATTTATGTTCTATTCTTTATCTGTTCTTTCAATTCTGATAATGATTGATTTATATTCTGTTTCAATCCGGGAGAATATTAGAGAATTGGGAGAGGATTCTGTTCTTGTCTAAGTAAATCGCCTAAACCAGTGTATATATTTCAACAGTATAACTAAGGGGAAATACATGCAAAAGAACAATTACTACTAATGCCCTTGGTGTCATGACAACTCCCCCTCCGTCAGATGTTTCTTATCCCCATAAAACTTATTACAACTGTGCCTTCTTTGTCACCCAATCCCTGCTGGTTCTTCTTCTCTGTTTTCATCCTCTACTCCTTCCACATGCAGTAAATGTCTTTGACATTGGTGACCGGGACTGAATTTATCTCCACATTTATGGCATAATCCGAACTTCCTTCTTTGCTCCATAGTAAATGATTTAGCTGCATTAGGGTTAGAATAAACCCTAGAATTCACATCTCCTTGATATCCTCCCAATTGTTGATTGAATGAAGGCTGAATTTCCATTGAGAGCGCAAACTTATTGTAAATTGCTTCCAAGGAAAGCCCCTGAAGCCTTACCTTCTCAGCAGCCTGCTTCACTGTTGCAAGCTGCATCATTTTGATGGTGGGTCTCAGCTCATCCTTGAGTCTGCTAATGAAGCTGGAAACAAAATGGTGCTCTGTTAGGGCCGGCTGTAAACTCCACATAAAGTATCTTAATTCCTCGAACCAAATTTGCCACTCTCCCACTAATCCTTCCCGTCTTGTTAAACTCTTCAACCACATCGGTCATGGATTTTTCTCCAAAACGGTCACATAGATCTTCTGCAAATTCAGTCAAACCAACCTCAGTTCTCCTTGTCCTGATCTAGCCTTGATACCAAGAGTCAGCCTATCATTAAGGTAGGCTGCTGCCAGACTGATTTTCTGCCCTTCTGCTACATTGTAAAACTGGAAAAATCTCACACCTACGAATCCACCACCTCGGTTTATGTCCATCAAACAAAGGGATCTCAAGCTTAGGCATAGGGAAGCAGGGCTGCTTTGGGACAGCCTGCACTTCCTGCCTTCTCTCTAATGTGTTCTCTTCTAACACTGCTGGTTCTACCTCGAATTCAGAAGATCCGGCAGCTCGGTGGATTGTCCCATTTCCAAGTAGGATTGGGTCCAATCTCTCCCTTAGAGGAAAATCAGGAAAAATCCTTACCGAATTTTGTCCCGCCAACATCATCATAAGGCTCTGCATCTGTTCACGAATCTGGCTGCCGAGTGTCACGTTCCCAGGGTAGTAGTTGTAATTTTCTTTTCTATTATAGATATTTACCCTTAGCTATAAGTGGTTATGATTATAGGTGTACTGCACATGGGTGCTTGGGCTGAGGCCTGTCAGGTCCCGAGGGACTGACTTAGGAATTTAGAGAGTGGAAGGGAGGAAACAGACAGAATAAGGGAGGAGTAAGGAAGTAGAGAGAGAGAATTCAATGGAATAGTGATATTACTTCTCAATGCCATGAACGGAAGGGAGAGAATCCTTATATAGCTAGGATTCTCTCTCACAAGCTGTAACAAATTACAGCTATAGGGAATGTACAAGTTTGAATAGCAGCAACAAACTTTGTACTACTCCCTCAGCAGCTAACTAACTCTTGCCTAATTCGCCCCTCAATTACATTTTATTACAAAATCACCCTTATACCCCCACGGTACATGACATTACCCCGCCCATCAAAAGATTTCTTGTCCACAAGAAATATGGAGAAGGCTGGCCACTCGCGGAAACTGGTTCAGAATGTCCGGCAGATACTCCCACGTGTTATCTTCGAAGTGATGATCAGTCCATTTGATGAGGACTTGAGTAATTGGCGCACCTTGTCTGTAAATTACTCTTTTATCCAGTATAGCTATAGGTTCCCGGAGAGGAGCTTCAATGTAAGGAAGATTTGGTAGGATAGAGCTTGCTGGTTGTGCCCCTACTGCTTTCTTGAGGAGGGAGACATGAAAAACTGGGTGTATATTGGATCTCTCTGGTAATTGCAAATGGTAAGCCACTGATCCTATTTTTGCAATCACTGGAAAAGGTCCATAGAACTTTGGATGCAATTTAGAGTTGGGATTAGGAAGTAGTGACCTTAGGTGTCCCGGTTTTAGCTTAAGATACACAACATCACCAATCTGGAATTCTCGTTCACTCCTCCTTTTGTCAGCAAATTGTTTCATCCGATTTTGAGAAGTAGCCAACTCTTCCTTAATCTCCTGCAAAGCTTGTTGCCTTTGCTGTAAGTATACGTCTAGGGATGCCACTGTTGAGTGATCAGCCAATGCTGGTAGAAGTGGGGGTTTGTAACCATAAAGGGCTTCAAATGGGGACCGCTTGATGGCTGAATGGTGGCTGGAATTATACCACCATTGGGCCATTGGAAGCCATTTGTGCCATGTCTTGGGTTGAAGGAAACAAACACATCAGAGATACATTTCTAAACACTGATTAACCCTTTCGGTTTGTCCATCAAATTTTGGGTGATATGCACTAGACATCTTCAGTTTTACTCCCAGCAACCCCATCAATTCCTTCCACAGCCGGCTAGTAAAGATTTTATCTCGGTCAGAAACTATGGCTTTGGGTGTTCCATGCAGTTTCAGTACTTGATCTAGGAATATTTTGGCAACTTCCTAGGCAGTATATGGATGAATCAATCCCATAAAGTGCCCATATTTGGTAAAACGATCCACAACTACCATGATGCAGTCTCGGCCTTCTGATTTTGGCAGTCCTTCTATAAAATCCATTGAACTATCTTCCCATGGCCCCCCAGGAATATTTAGGGGTTGAAGTAATCCAGGTGTAGCTATATTTTCTGGTTTGCACTGCCTACAAGTCACACCTAATCACAAACTCCATAACATCCTTCTTGAGTCCTGGCCAACGAAAGAGTTGCTTAACTCGATGATAGGTGTTCACAATACCCGAGTGTCCCCCTAGAGGAGAGGCGTGGAGTGCCTCTATAATTCTCTTTTTAAGAGTTTCCTCTTCCCCAATCACTAGCTTCCCTTGGTGTCTAATCATCCCATTACTCAAAGTGTAGCCCGGTTTAGATAAAGGATCCACGGCCAGCTGCTGTAAAAGTTCTCTGGTCTTATCACTTGAGAGATAACTAGCAGCGATTTCTTGGCACCATTCTGGAACAATGGTTGATATGGCTGCTGTACTTCCCTCTTCAAGACATCTGGATAGAGCATCAGCAGCAAGATTTTCCTTCCCCTTCCTATATTGGATTACATAATTCAAACCCATGAGCTTAGTCATCCCTTTGCGTTGTAGTTGAGTATGTAGCTTCTATTGTAACAAGAATTGGAGGCTCTCATGGTCAGTCTTGATTACAAAGCTGCCTCCCTCAAGATAATGTCGCCACCTTTCCACCGCCATCAGCACTGCCAACAGTTCTTTCTCATATATGCTTAATCTGAGATGTCTTGGAGCAAGGGCTTGACTGAGGAAGGCTATGGGTCTGCCATCCTGAACCAAGACTGCTCCAACCCCATTGTTGCTGGCGTCAGTTTCTAAAATGAATGGTTTGTTAAAATCAGGTAATCCTAGAGTGGGTACTTCACCCATAGCCTGTTTAAGTTTGCAGAAAGCCTCCTCAGCCGTATCATCCCACTTGAATCCATCTTTCTTCAGTAGGTTAGTGAGAGGCCGACTGATTATACCATAACCTTTAACGAACCGGCGATAGTATCCGGTTAACCCTAGGAATCCTCTCAACCCCTTCACATTTTGAGGCCGAGGCCAATTTACCATGGCAGTGACCTTACTTGGATCTGTGCTTACCCCTGAACCGGAAATAATATGCCCAAGATACTCAACCTGTTGCTTGGCAAAAGTACACTTTGACTCCTTAACATATAGCTTATTGATTCTAAGGACTTCAAAAGTGATTTTCAGGTGGCTTAGGTGTTGTGCAAAAGAGGGACTGTAAATTAGAATGTCATCAAAGAATACTGGGATGAATTTGCGCAAATATGGTTCAAAAATTTTGTTCATTAACGCTTGAAAAGTTGCAGGAGCATTAGTTAGGCCAAAGGGCATTACAAGGAATTCATAATGCCCTTGATGAGTGGTAAAAGCTGTCTTAGGAATGTCTGTAGGTCGCATCCTAATTTGGTGGTAGCCTGATCGGAGATCTAACTTGGTAAAAACTGAAGCATTGGTTAATTCATCAAGGAGATCTTCCACAATTAGAATGGGAAACTTGTTCTTGATGGTCATAGCATTAAGTTGACGGTAGTCAACACAAAACCTCCATAACCCATCTTTTTTTTTAACAAGCAATACAGGTGATGCAAATGGGCTATGGCTGGTTTGGATAATGGACTTCTTTAGCATATCTGTTATGAGTTTTTCTATCTCAGTCTTTTGTCTGGGTGGGTAACGATATGCTCTTAGGTTTACTGGTTCAGTATTTGGCTTCAGATTAATGGCATGGTCATAGGGTCGCTCGGGAATTTGGTTCGGAAAAGAGGTCCTTATAATCAATTAGCAGTATGTTAAGGGAGTCAAGTTCATGTACCTGCCATGGACTATGGGTGGTGCTGCTCAGTGTGCGTGCCCGCTGAAGTTCCTCTCCTTCCTCCCCGAGGGTAACACCCATGGTATGGATAGAAAATAGATGAGCCACCTGTGATATCTTGCTCTTGAGTATCCTTTGTAACCTCTTACCCGAGATAATTTTGCATACTCCCATCTCTAGTTTGCTCGATAGAACCTTCTTGCTGCCATCTTTCTCGAAAATCACTTCCATTTTGTTGAAATCGAAACTGATTAGACTGACTCCCTTCATCCAATCCACTTCCAGCACTACATCACAGCCTCCAAGCTTGAGCAACCTCAAATCAGTCGAAATTTTTTCTCCATTCATCTCCCAATGGAAATCCCTACAAGCTGACTGACTCAACACCTTGTTGCCGTTTGCTACTGTGACTGACAATGGCAGTGAAGGACTGACCTCACATCCCAATTTTTTTGCCACAGCTTCATCCAAGAAGCTGTGAGTACTCCCACTATCGATGAGGACCATAATCGGATTGCTATTAACCTTTCCTTCTACCTTGACAACCTTACTATGGTTAACCCCCTTCAAGGCATGCAGCGAAATCTCTCCCTGGTCCTCCTCCTCATTTTCTGAAAGTTCTTCTTCTTCTTCATCCTCGTCTTCCCCTTCCAACAACAGTAGTTGCCTCTTGCACTTGTGGCTTACGAAATATTTGTCTCCACATATGTAGCATAGGCCAGCTACGCGCCTCTGCTCCATCAAACTTCCTCCTTGGGCGGAAGTGGAGTTATTGGCTAGTAGAGCCAATACACCTCTTCCTTGGAACCCACCTTCTCTAGGTGGCAACCGAGTGCTAGCTTGCCAACCTCCCGTGATCACCCCTTTCGCCAAATTCCTTTGTTTCTTGGTCATGGCATCAACGATCATCTCCTATAACCTTGCACTCTCAGCAGCCTGTTTCACCGAGTGCAGTTGCATCATCTTCACCATGGGTCTAACTTCATCCCCGAGACCACTGATGAAGCTCGAGATGTAATACTCCTCGGAAAGCTGGGGATTATGTATCATCATCAGCGATCTAAGCTCCTCGAATTTTTGCTGATATACCCGTATCGTTCCTTCTTGTTTGAGTTTGTTAAACTCTTGAATAATGTCCCGCATGCACTTATCTCCGAACCTTACACACAAATCTTCTACGAACACACTCCAAGGGCTCCCTTCCTTGACCGCGAGCCACCCTTGATACCAAGCATCTCCCATATCATTCAGGTAAGCTGAAGCCATGGTGACTTTGTGCTGTTCTGGAATTTGATATAGGGAGAATACTCGTTCGCATCTTCTCGACCACCACCACGGATTCTCTCCTTCAAATAAAGGGATCTCAAGCTTCAGCGTGGGATAGTTCGGATGGTGTCGATGGGCCATTACTCCTGGTCTTCGTTCCCTTACATTTTCTCCCATTGTGTCCGTATCGAACTCGAACTCCGACGCTCCTCCTGGTCGAGGTTCTACCCCTACTCCTGGAAAAATGGGCTCCGTCCGTTCTCGCGGAGGAAATTCAGGCGATAGCCTCAATGACTGCTGTTGAGTGAACATGCGCACGATCATTTGCATTTGTTCCATCATTTGCTCCCGAAAGAGAGTGTTCTGCTCGCGACTCTCCACTCTCCAACGTTCCATTGCCTGGTCGATTCTAGAATCGACTCCCGCTCCAATCGATAGTTCCAGCGATGCCACTCGGTTCTGTACCTCCGCTATGGCTGTCGTCGTCTGTTGTAGCTGTGTTTCCATCTGCTTCATTCTTGTTCCGTCTGCCATGGTGGTTGCTAGACGCCCAAGAGGGATGCTCTGATACCAGAATATCAGGTCCCGAGGGACTGACTTAGGAATTTAGAGAGTGGAAGGGAGAAAACAGACAGAATAAGGGAGGAGTAAGGAAGTAGAGAGAGAGAATTCAATGGAATAGTGATATTACTTCTCAATGCCATGAACGGAAGGGAGAGAATCCTTATATAGCTAGGATTCTCTCTCACAAGCTCTAACAGATTACAGCTATAGGGAATGTACAAGTTTGAATAGCAGCAACAAACTTTGTACTACTCCCTCAGCAGCTAACTAACTCTTGCCTAATTCGCCCCTCAATTACATTTTATTACAAAATCACCCTTATACCCCCACGGTACATGACAAGGCCAAACGGTTGTACTGCACATGGATGCATGGGCTGTGAGGCTATAAATAAACCACAGCTGTAGGATGGAAGGGCATGTTGAGAAATGAATTGAATATTTTGTATTATCTCTCTCCCTTTCTGTTATCTCTCTACCTTTCTCTCGAACATTCTCTCTCTTCTTGTTGTTCCTCTCTCTTCCATATGAACTCTTCCCCCCAAATTCTTCTCTTAATCTGCCCAATTCCCTTTTCATACCCTAACTCATCCTGAGAGTGTGATAATTGGTATCATAGCCGGTCAATTCTTGACCGTGATTTAGACTATTCCAGTTGTTATTCTGATGATTTATGGTTGGGTATTCCAGTAGCAAATTCTGAACGAGCAAGGAACTCTTGGACTGAATTTTTTTGAGATGCGAAGCGAAGGTAACTGCAAAGAGCAAGGTGGCTTTTTGAAGTTGTGCAACGTTTTCGGCGTAATAGGTTTAGGCGAGTAAGGTAGGCGCAATTGGAAGTAGTGGTTGAGCGATTGCTAATCCCCAAAACTTACGATTAGATCGGGCGATTAGAGATCCATAGGACTTGAGTTTGTTGGTGATTAGTGCAGTGGAGGTGGCTGGCAATTCTCAGTGAATTAAAGGCGAAATTAGGTAGACTGTTGAAGGATGGCCGAAGGCACTAGGATGAAGCAACTGGAGATACAGTTGGATGTGATGGAGATGGGCCTTCGATAGAATCGTGAGCAAATAGAGGAGAGGTTGGAGACGTTGGAACTCGGCCTTCGTCAAACCCGAGGAAGTGAATCGAGGTAGAGCTGAGACGATGGCGGTGGAGAGAAATCTAAAAGAAGACTTCTATAATCTTTGAGAATTCTCTGGTTTTAGACAGCAGCTAAGCACCATTCTAAGTATGTTCTCCCGAATTCCTAATGTGAACCTGCTGGCAAATTTCCCTCCAAGGCTCACCTCGGCTCTGATTCTAACCGAATCAAGAATTCGACAGCATGTTCCTGATCCTTTGGAAGCAGAGGAACGGTCAGAATTTATACTAGAAAATTCCACTAGGGGAACAAATGCAAATCAGTATCACACCTCAATGCTGAGGCTAGACATTCCAGTATTTGAAGGAGACAGCCAAAATGGTGGATACATAGATGTGAACAATTCTTTTATCAATATGAAGTGGCGGAAGGACAAAAGGTGAATTTGGTAGCCACTTATCTCAATGACATAGTGGATTTATGATTCCAAGGGTGTAGTAGGAGGAGAACGAATTTGAGTTGGCTGCAATTTGTAAAAGATTTCTGTATGAGATTGGAGGAAAAAACTATGACGGACGTGTTAAAAAGTTGTCTCGAGTATAGGATAAGAAGATCAGTGAAAGCAGTGCATTTTGAGGGCTAATGAAAAATTAAATAGGAGTTTATATCACAATCTGTAATTAGTGATAGTTGGGGGGGTTAAACTGTAAATATGTTTATGTCTTCATTGGGATATCCGCCTACTCTATAAATAAGATAGATAGGTGGACTGCAATGATCATTCTGATCATTCGATTTCTTCTCTTTCTGAATATAAGAATTGTTGTGAGAGGAAAGACTTGAAAATAGGGAAGTTCTTTGTAATCTCGGGTTGAAGGCAGTGTGTGTTCGTGTGATAGAAAGAGATGAGAGGGTTTCTGTGGGCTTCTTGTGTACTAATTCTGTACTGGAATTCTAGTGGATTGCTCTTGGACTGCAGTTGGATGTAGAACTGATTTTGATCAGTTCAAACCAGGATAAATCTTGGTGTACTTATGTGGTTTGATTGCTCTATCTTTATCATTTGTCAATTCATTAAACTTTTGTTTATGTTATTTGGTTTTGATTTTGGGTTAAAGAGTCGCTGAATTCTTATCTAAGAAAACTGATCCAGTGACCCTAGGATTAATAGGACGTTGTCATAACCCTAGGATTTAGCTAGGGTCTTAGAAGGAATTGGAAGGAATTTGGGAAAGAACAGAGAAGAAATGAAGGGGGAGATTGAACAGAATTAGGGAGAAAGTTAAGAGAAATGAGAGGGAGAATGGAGAGAAATTTAGAAAGGAAAATGAGAGTTTCATTAATCAATTCAAGCATCATCATCTCCTCTTACAATGAGCCTTTTTATAGGCAGAGGTAGCTCCTTAACTTATTTCTAACAACACCCATGTGCTCCTAACAAACAACCAAATATCTCATAACAAACTAATATAAGCCTATTACAATATTACCCCTTTATTATATCCCTATCACAATATTACATTTCTAATCCTCCTAGGGACATGACAATTCCACCCCCTCCCTTGAAATATTTCTTGTCCCCAAGAAACTTATTACCACCCAACCGTTACTTCTTTATCCAATGCCCATCTTCACCCAGTGGTTTATTCTTTGCTTTTCCTTCTTCTAATCTTGTTTTTCCTTTTTCTTTTGCCTTCTCTTTTTTTTTCTCCTCAACAACAACAACATTATGTCTTGTTGCTATACCAATTTCAGCCATATTGCCTCTTCCTTGGTGTCGCTAAAAATGGTTCCAAATGTGCCATCAGCCTTACAACCCCATCCCCCAACTCTTCATGTTGCAATGTTACATTTGCTTTGTCTTGTGTGCCCAAGCCAATGACATACAAGTGAGATGTTCCAAGCAAGGTGTTCGGTGCAATCTCTTGTTCCTTCTCCTCAAGTACTTGGTGAAGAGGCTTTTCTGGCTCCTCCTTCTGCCGCTTCCAGAAATCAATAGAATCAAGTGTCTCAGCACTAGTAAGAGTGCTTGAGAGACTGCCATTCTCCAATTCCTCTTCCTCACCCTCTTTTTTCATGTACTCCTTAGCCCTCTCCACATTTTACTCCAAGCCAAATAATCCTTAGCTTTTGGTAGGTCCAAAATAGGAGGAAGGATTCCAGCCCCAATAGCTGTGTAGATTGGGGGTATTCAGTCAGATTTTCTTGATCCAATGCTATTCCATTTCCCACAAACTTTTGATTCGAAACACCCCCAAATCCTCCAGCCCATGCACTAGCCAACGAGGGTAATGAGTTGGCATCTTCCTTGTCAATTTCGCCTAAACTGGTATACTTCTTATACTCAACATTGGAGGTGAGCAATGAATTTGCTTCCCGCCTCCTCAATTTCTCCTTCAGCGGCTCTATTTTAAGGAATTCATCTTTGTTAAAACTCCCGCGATAATCATCGAAATATTCAGCAGAGAAGTTGTAATGATACTTCTTGATTAGTATCATCGCAAACTCCTGTAGCTTCTCGCGGAACATATGGCCAAATTCCTTGCACTCTTCATCAATCCCACTTCTTTTTTTCTTATCCCCTTGGCTGATCTCCTTCTCAAAATTATTTCCCCATGTTTGATGCTTCAGGTCAACTGAAAATGCAGCATTTTTCTGCTGCAATTGAGGCTCCAATTGCCTCGTGCTTCCACTGCTTTCCATGGATTCATAGCAAAATTTCCCACTAAAAATACAGCATTCTTCTGTTGCAATTGACACTCCAATGGTCTCATATATGCACTACTCCCCATGGCCAACTTTTCACCAACAACATACCTTGACGGCCAAGGAATGTGAGTTATGTACATGCTTCTTAAATTAGCAGCCGAGGGTCACTTGCTGGAATTTGATGTTGTGCTTCGGCTTGCTGTCCCACACTGCCCAGCTCGAAAAATAGCAGCAATCAACCTGCTCTTCCACTTTACAACAATTGCCCAGGACAAGCGATCGCCTCACCATAGTTAGCAATCTTTAATTCTCCAGCACAATGAACCGCTAGGTAGCAGATCTGATTACGCCTTCTGACTCGCCTGTTGCAAAAGTCTCCTACAATCGCCTCCCCTTCTTGATCGACCACAGCAACTCGGAAAAACAACAACAATTCACCTTGCTATTCCACTTTTAATAGTCGCTCCGTTTCACCTTCACATTGGACAACCTAATTTGGAAGTGATTCACACTTCCATCTTCACATTCGCTCCGTTTCTGATCTAATACCTGCTGCGCCAATCTGATTTGACTTAAGATTCAGCTCGGTATCACCGTCGGCACTCTCCTGGCCCGCGTCGAATTTAATTTCAGAGCCGAAATGCTTGCTTAGCTTTGCCTCCTTGTTCAATCAACACTACTCCGGCTCATCGAAAATTGCTGCTATCTATTTCGACAATCGAATTCCCACTTCGAAGCTACCACCTGCTTCCCTCTCAAGATTCGAACAAGAGGGCCCAGATTCACAGGCGACAATCGCCTCAACGCCTTTCGGTTCGAACCGTGAGGTGATCGGAAATTAACAGCCTAGGGTGTCGGATCTCATGAGCGAAAGAAGTCGAAGGAATCCATCTCTCCGAACGAAATCCGCTTACAATTTCGAGTCGAAACTGAGGCTCTCCTTCAATCAGAATTTAGCAGCCTAAGAATCGTTGCACTCGCACCAATCAAGATTTACACTACCGCGACCCACCCCAATCACCGTCCAATGGCTGAAAGACCCTGGCTCGACTTCAAAATTCAAGCAACTCTACTTGGATTGAACGTTGTAACCACTGTCGGCAATCGATTTGCTGAGAATCAACTTCCTAGGATTCCCTCAGTCCTTCAAAGTTGTCTTCAGAAACCGAACTCCCCTTCGACTCTAATTCTAGGAGTGGTGAATTGCAAGTGTTGTTCCTCTTCAAGCCGAACCTGCAGCCACAATTTCCCTCTCAGGCTGCGGAATCAAATTCCGAGATTCAGCCAAAAATCGCCTAGAATCGAATCACCCAATCACCAATGTGGCCGAAGAACCCTAGCTCTGCTGCAATCTTCTTGGAGCCACTGTCGGAACTCCCTTGGCTTGCTTCGCCTTCAACATTAGACAAGAATTGCTCGAGTTCCGGCCGTCACCTCCTGACGCTACTCCATCTTTCAATTTCGAACTGGTTAGGATTAATTGATGCAGTTGGCGAGAACTGCTTTGCTCTCTCATTCACTACCGATCTTAATATCCTCCTAATTGAATTGGAAACAGTCACCTATCAACAGTCGATAATCACTGTTAGAACTCAAATCAAAACCACAACCAAGGATTAACTGCTCTAATACCATTTGTCATGACCCTAGGATTTAGCTAGGGTCTTAGAAGGAATATGGGGAAAAACAGAGAAGAAATGAAGGAGAAGATTGAACAGAATTAGGGAGAAAGTTAAGAGAAATGAGAGGGAGAATAGAAAGAAATTTAGAGAGGAAAATGAGAGTTTCATTAATCAATTCAAGCATCATCATCTCCTCTTACAATGGGCCTTTTTATAGGCATAGGTAGCTCCTTAACTAATTTCTAACAGCACCCATGTGCTCCTGACAAACAACCAAATATCTCATAACAAACTAATATAAGCCTATTACAATATTACCTCTTTATTATATCCCTATCACAATATTACCCTTCTAATCCTCCTAGGGACATGACAGACGTCATCAAAGAATTCAATAAGCTAAGGCAGGAAGGTTCAGTAGAAGAGTATCAAACTAGGTTTGAGGAGCTGAAATCATTAGTGATCATATCTTATCCGAGCTTGAATGAAGCATATTTTGTGTCTAGTTTCGTAAGTGGGTTGAATGACGAATTAAAACCAATTGTGAAGATTATGCAGTTGGTAACAATGCAACGGCAACTGAGAAGGCAAGAATGCAGGAACTTGCAATGGAAGCGATTTTTAAAAGGCACGGAACTCTAACAAAAGGCTATCCCCTCAGCAATCAAGAGGTGGGAGAAAATGCTTCGACGACGGCCTCAAGTTGGACTCAAGGAAAAGAGCATCCTAATGCAGCCAAACCTACTGTTATGGAGCCAAGGAGAATACTTGGATTATGCTTTAAATGCAGGGACAAATTCAGTCTCGGCCACCAATGCAGAAGACGGTTGTTGAATATGGAAGGGTTAGAGGAAGACATTGAAGTAGGAGAGCCAGCCAATAATGGCTAAAGGAACATCGGAAATAAGTTTCTTGGGGACAAGAAACATTTCAGCAAGGGAGGGGAGGGGAATTTGTCATGTTCTCAGGGTAGTAATTGTAATTTTCTTTTTGTTATAGATATTTACCCTTAGCAATAGGTGGTTATGATTACAGTTGTACTACACATGGGTGCTTAAGCTGAGGCCAAACAGTTGTACTGCACATGGGTGCACGGGCTATGAGCCTATAAATAAACCACAATTATAGGATGGAAGGGCAAGTTAGGAAATGAATTGAATATTCTGTGTTAGCTCTTTCTCTCACTTCCTGTCATCTCTCTCCCTTTCTCTGGAACATTCTCCCTCTTCTTGTTGTTCCTCTATCTTCGATTTGAACTCTTCTCCCAAATTCTTTTCTTAATCTACCCAATTCCCTTTTAATACCCTAGCTCAACCCAAGGGTGTGACACCGAGTTCATCTCGTATACTTCCTACTTTGGCATAGATTCAGCTGCTGATTTCCATGCGCATCTGACTGATCCACCCATCAAACTTCTTCTCCAATCCTTCCATCAAGCTCTCCAACTTCCAATCCAATGAGACAATCACCTCATGATTCACCTTGACTTGCAGATCAGAAATCGTCGTGTTGAATTGCTGCAGCCGGGACTCGAAGTTCATTCTGGTACCGTCCGCCATCTAAATTGAGATCGCAGGGAGTGTCGCTGGCTGAGGATGTGATCTGATCAATTCTCCTGAAGATCAAACAATAGTAGCCTAGGGTTACAAAGTCAACTCTCTAAAAGTGTCTCCTGAATCTGCTTCACCTTCCTTGATGACCGCAACAATCTCAGAAAACAGCCACGAATCAACCTGCTGTTCCTAGGGTTCCCAAGGATGTGAAAGGGAATTAAGGAAGAAATCTGAAGTGAGAGAATGGAAAGAGGGAAAGGCAGGAGAAGGAGGGGGAATTCAGAAGAATGGAGGGAGAATTAAGAGAGAAACAGAATTCAAATGTATTCATCAGCTGCCTACTCTTTGACCTATTTATAGGCTGTTACATCCAATCAGTTATTAACAAACTGAAGTACAACACTACAACAGCCTAGGGTACAACTAAGGGAAAATACATGCAAAAGAACAATTACTACTAATGCCCTGGGGGTCATGACAATTGTGATAAATGTTTTTGGTTCATATAGTAATTTCAACTCCTTTGTCACTCGTAATTCCTACTGCCAGACCTATTGTAATCCTTTTGTTTCATTTTGACCATGTCATGACATCCAGTCAGATATGAAAGAGACTAAAGGTTTGCATGGCAAGCATTAATTGCCTCAAAACAGTTTGTAGGGCAACTCTAGCCAGCTCTTGGCTCTAATAAAAGAGACGAAGTCTAGAGTAATTTTACATGATATAATCCACTCCTCTTTCTCACTCTGACATGATTCAGTGCACTCAACTGTCCAGCTTGACAATATGAACTTAGCGTGCATAGAGATTTATCATACTAACACAGGGGCAAACAAGGGAACCAAAAGGGATGTCCCAGAACACGAGGATCCCTGCTTTGCAAGGATCAAAGGGGAATATAAGTTAAAATCAGAAAAGATGAAAATAAAAACTCTTAACACCTTTAAACAGTCATGGGTTGTAAACCGTAATTAAAGGTCTACCCCCAACTTATATAGGAACAACCTACCAAACCGTCATCCCACAGTATGTGGACCCCCTAACTTAGATATAAAAAATAAATACTCAAAACGGATACTAGGAGATCTATCAGTGGCCTTTGTGTATGTCTTGGCAAAAATCTGATTGTATGGGGGTCAAAAAAACAATCAGTGGTAGTCGGATCTGTTGGAGAAACTGAATACCGGGCTGTTGCACATGGGGTTACAAAACTTTTATGGCTAAAATAATTGTTTTTAGAGTTGGGTTATCCTTGTACTACTACTTCAGTTGTTTGGAGTGATAACTTGGCTGCAAAAAGTATGGCTTAGAACCCTGTTTTTCATTCTTGAATAAAACATATCGAGATTGATGTTCATTTTGTGTGTGAAAAGGTTGAAAGTGATGAAGTTGAAATTAGATATGTTCCTACAGCTTATCAGGTGGCTGACATTTTTACCAAAGGGCTGGCAATAGATTGGTTTCAGTTTCTGTGTGATAAACTTGGTCTTAAAACGTCTCCAGTGCGTCGTAGGTCTGGTGCTTCTACAAGCAGCTCAAGGATCACAAGTTCTTCTTCTATGGAGTCTGGTTTGAGGGGGAATGCGAAAGCATAGCATGCTTCTTATTGTATCTTTAACGTTATGTTGCTATGTTGTGTTGCTGCTACTGTTATTTATTATAGTTAGGCAGTTATAAGGTGCCTTCAATAAGGCAGCTGCTATATAAATAGCGGTGTCTCTTCTTTTGAGTTTGGTTTTTGTAATTCATACTTTGTTATCTGATTTAGTAAAATTCTTGAGAGGTATTTCTTCTTCCTCTCGTGTTCTCTAATTGTGCCCTAAGGTTTTGTTACACATACCACCTAAGACCCAACTATAAGAAGGGCAAGAAATTTACTTTTCAAAAGAAAAAAAAAGAAGAAGAAGAGGTTTTTCATATACTTGTGAAGTCAACTAGTATCTGGAAACACGACAAACTTATCAGAAAAAAGTAAATAAACAAATAAAAGTCAGCCCTCCCTTCCATAGATAGTTACTGCCATTTTACCTTATATATCTCTGGATGTAATGACCCGATCGAGCGATAGGAAGAACCGGAACAACTTACCCTGATAGGCCTACGTGAACTTCCCAGGGGGGTCACCCATCCCTGGATTACCCCAGGTTAAGCACGCTTAACTTGGGAGTTCTTTGCCAACATTCAGCCTAAAAGGTATCCAGCTGGTGTTGTTTCTTTTCTTACACTATCCTCGATATATACTAACTCCTCTGGGCTCTCGGGGTATTACATTCTCCCCCCCTTAAGCCCATGACGTCCTCGTCATGCGACCTTACAACCGGTCCTAGATCTCTCCCCCCTTGCATGGCCGATGTGGGATTCGCCTAAGGTGCCTACACGCACCTCCCATAGGGGCCTACACGCCCCCCTTGGGACTCAGCCTCCTCGCTGAGGTTTGCCCCACCACCGCGCTCAGAGGCTCGGGGGTCGGCTCTAATACCAACTTTGTCACGACCCAAAATCCGGGGCCGTGACCGGCACCATTCCCCCTAGAAGTCACAAACTCTAGCAAGGAATAGTAAGCCTTCTATTACACAATCTTTCAAACATTTAACAATCTTATAAGCATTACAAAATAAATGCATTTCCATTAACTGATATTAAAATGCCCACCGGGCTATAAATCCATTACATGCTTACAATATTCGAAATTTCTCATATTACATACAAAAGGAATATTAACTTCCCTATACTCAACCCGTGAGAAGGAATGCATGTGCTGTAGCCGGAGCGTGTCTAGAGTAAATAAAGTAGAATCGTTTACCACGACTCCTACTGTCAAAATGATGTCAACCTACAAAATCTGAAATATTGAGGGGTAAGCCTGACACTGGCTTAGTGAGGAGTAAAGAGTATTATAATGGGGGAAAAGTAGAATCAATGCATCCAAAAATGATCATCATAACATGTTATACCAATAGTACTTACAACAATATAAGGGATGACAAATAAACATGCACATATATGAGTTAACCATCTAGAACCAAAGTTCACATATTTCATTCTCTTGCGGCGGAACGACTCTCACCCACAAGATTTGCTTTGGCAGAACCACTCTCGCCAAGACAGGGTGGACCCACTCTCACCCTAATACATATACGTATACGTGGTGCACCGACGGCTAACATTTACTGTAGTTAGCATACAGGGTTCTAGTTGTTACTTCATTTAACACATTTTTCATACCATCATTTAATATTATCAAATGCCATATACAATGTATCACAAATGTCAATATGCGCTCAACAACCAATATGGATTCTACCTTCCCATATGCAATTCAAGAATGAAATCATGCATAATATATAGATTAATGAAAGAAATGAATGCAACAATTACCACCATAATACAATTCACCCACTCACAGTATTATAGAAGATGCAGGATCCCCTCAAACGCCTTTTGGCTAGGGCGCGTCAAAATCACCTAACAAAATTATCAAATTACATAAGATTTAATTAAATACAAAATTTAAATCCCCTAGGATTTGGACCGACCCAAATCCAACGGCCCAACGCCCCAAAATAAAACAACCTAGGCCAGCCATATTGCCAACGGCCACCATTGGTCAAAAATCTCGAGATCAAAACCTACCATTAGCAACGCCTAACAATAGAGGTCAATATATACAAAAATGAGCCAGATCTAACGGCTGGATTTTCGTAGATCTGGTTTTTAACATTATGGCCAGATTTAAAAATAAGCTATTTGGCATCGCCAACCAAATTTTTTGGCGATCCGAGACCACCAATCAACTCCCTTACCCTTATTGACTAACATACCCAAAAATCATCAAGATCTAACGGTTAAATCTCCGTAGATCTAACTTTTAATTTTCAGCCAGATTACAAAACATGCTATTGCCGCCGCCGGCCAACGTTTTCCGACGATCCGAGGCGGCCATTCAACACCCCTAACCCCATTTACTAACATATCCAAAATCTAGCAAGATCTAACGGCTAGATCTTTGTAGATCTAAGTTCAAACTTTCGGCCAACACACCCAAATACATATACATACACCTCTCACGAATCTATGCTTAAAAAATAAGGCTAAAGAAAATAAAAAGCTTACCTTGTTGTAGATTGGGGTCAATTTCACGGTGAAAGTGTGGTTGGATTCAAGATCCAACGGCTAGATTTTGCAAAATCGCTTGAAAGAGAAAATGAGAGAGAAAGAGAGGGAGAGAGAGAGAGTTGCTGGAATTAGAAGGAAGAAGGGAACTGTTTTGGGAGCCCTAAGGCCTTATATATGGCCATTTGGGCTAGGTCTTTAAGTCTTGGGCTTTCTCCATATAAGGCCCAAAAGTTGGGCTTTACAATCTCACCTCTTTATAGAAAATTCGTCCTCGAATTTTTTTTTTTTTTTTTCATTCTTATTTTTTCCTCCTCCTTTCTTCTTTCTTCTTTCTTCTTCTCCTCCTTCTTCTTTCTTCCTTCCTATGCCTTCTTCTCCCTCGCTCACTCGGCCTGTCTATAACCTGCAATCAGCTGCCTCCTGCGCACGTTCGCCGTCGACCTCCGCCCGTGCCGAGCCTTCGCTGATCAGATCTGTGATCCCCTTCTCTCCAGTTACCGCCGACGAACCTTAGATCTACCCTACTGCCTTGCAGAGCTGTTGCCGTTAACCTAGCCATTGCCACCTCTCAGATCGGCGTCACCACCAACTGCCGTCACCAGATCGGACCGTTGCGGCCCAGATCTGACCCTCCATCAATCGTCGTTCATCAGATCGGGCCGTCGCTGTCGCTGCCTGGCCTCTTGCCTACCACAACGCTTGTCAGACCCATCATCAATTGCTCCCAGCCATCGAGCTTGCTGATTCACTCCATCGCGACCGCCTACAGTCCGCGCATAGCTCGCACAACTCGCTCCCAAATCCAGCCATACCACCGCCTGCGCCTGCTCCTTTGCGCAACCATCTGCTGTCGTCAGGCCTCCCCGGTTGCCATCGCGACCAACGTCACCTCTACCAGGCCATCGACCCTGCTCCTCTCATCAGATCAAGCCCTCCATCGGCCATCACCTGATCGAGTCACCACCGCCATTGCTGCCATTAGATCTGAAACCAGATCTGGGTTAACCTGACCCGACTAGATTTGATCGGATTCGATCCAACTAGATCCGATCCGACCCGACCTATATTCCGATCCAATCCGACCCGACTAGATTTGATCTGACCCGGCCTATATTCCGATCCGATCCGACCCGACTGGATCTAATCTGACCCGGCCTGTATTCCGATCCGATCCATTTAGTTCCCAGATCCATCATGCCAAGACTCAGGCCAAGACGTCGATCTCCATGCGGTGCCTGTATAGTCTTGCATGCCCAATGTACCTCATTGTGCTTCTTTGCCCCTTTCTTTAGCCACGAGGAAGGAGTTACTGATTTTTCTGCCATCCATGTAGTTTTTGGTGCCATGAATGCATCCATCCTCTTGGCCCGAGTTCCAACAAGGGACCGGTCTGAGGCAGCCATTACCCTTACTATTGAAGCCTTAGCTCGACTTCAAGATCCTGCTTATGGTTGTGTGTCATACATTCTTGCCCTTCAACAACAGGTTAGTGATCTGCTAACTTATCGAGCTCTATTGCAGCAATTTGTAAACTATTATGCACATCCTCAGCCTATTCCAGATTGGCCTCACCCACAACCAAATCCCAATCAATTTCTAGAAAATACTTCACTCCCTAGTTTCCCAGAGGCTAGTTATTTACCCCACCATACTGATGCTAGCAGTAGCCAGGGCCCACATCGAGACGACATCGATGAGCTTGGACCCGTCGTGTTCGGCAATCATCGTCGGCATTGAGCATTGACAACATTTCAAGCTATCGATTTCTTTGGTTTGACCCCCCCCCTTTTTTTTTTCTTTGGTTTATCTCTTGTAAACGTATTGAACCTATGGAATGAATATTGTGCTTGGATACTATAATGTCTCATTCCTTTGTCTTTACCCTCATTCGCATATCAATCATAAAATATCTCTGGCTCTTGCAGCTATTTAATAATTTAGTAAATCGAGATAAAATGTCGACTCTTAATTATCACCTGATAATTTACGTCCTCAGTCAAGTCACACATAACTAAGCATCAATAACTTTGAGTTATTAATGGCAATTCAAACTTTTTATTTAGAAATAATTCCATTAAATCCTCTGATAATAAATTATGGTATTTCTCTTACTGTCTCCATTCTTTCACGGCTTCAATCTTCGTAGGGTCAACCATGATGCCCTCCTTAGACACCACATGGCCCAAAAACGCCACACTATCCAACTAGAACTCACATTTCGAGAACTTAGCATATAGCTTGTGTTTTTTTTTTTTTTTTGCCATGTTTGAAGCATTACCCTAAGGTGTTGCTCATGCTCCTCTTGGCTCGTCAAGTAAATCAATATGTCATCGATAAATACAATGACAAAATGATCAAGGTGCGGTCTAAATACTTTATTCATGAGGCCCGTAAATGTCGTCGGGGCATTCGTAAAGCCAAAGGACATTACTAAAAACTCATAGTGACTGTATCGAGTCCTAAACGCAGTCTTAGGGATGTCATCACCCCTAATACGAAGCTAGTGATAACCCGATCTAAGGTCGATCTTGGAAAAACATTAGGCACCTTGCAACTGGTCAAATAGGTCATTTATACAAGGTAATGGATATTTGTTTCGGATAGTGGCCTTGTTCAATTGCCTATAGTCAAAACAAAGCATCATGGTTCAATCATTCTTCTTCACAAAGAGCACAGGTGCTCCCCATGGCGAAGTACTTGGGCGAATAAAGCCCTTGTCTAAAAGGTCTTGGATTTGTATCTTAAGTTCCTTTAGCTCGGCTGGAGCTATATGATACGGAGGTATTAAAATTGGTCAAGTCTCATGAGATAAATCCATACATAACTCTATATCATGTTTCGAATGTGGTCCCGACAAATTTTCGGGAAAACATTTGAATACTCCCTCATTACAGGCACATGCCTTGACTCACCCTCTGCCTCGAGAGTCTCTCGTACCACGGTTAGGAACGCCTAACACCCCTCATTCATCAATTGTCTCATCACTAAATCAGACATAATGTTCTCAATTCAACTTGGTCACTGTTTTGTCATTTCCTTGAGTGGTACCGTTTGATCAATTTTTATTTTATTTATTTATTTATTTATTTTTTAATTATACCAGCCTATAACCAATGTAGACTGTGAAACGTAATAATTTGTTACTTACTTTAAAAACTAAAATATTTATTATTATTATTAATTTATTATTTAAAATTTAAAATATAATAATATTTAGCCACACCACTACTTGTGATTTTGGAGTTAACACACCTCCTTCACTTCACTTGTGGTTTTTGAAACCAGCATTTACTACTTCCCATTCACTTGTCAATATTGTAACATTAGTCTCACATGCCATCTCACCATTCTTATACCTATCTTTATATTTGCATTTATAGTTAGGGTAAATTTCACTTAAACCCACTGAATTTGAATTATTTATTTATATGGACATTTCTTAAAAGTTAAAATGAAAATTTCAAGCTTCAAAAACCTCCAAAAACATTTTCAAATAACATGAAACCTTCTTACAAATAACACAAAGCTTAGGTGCATTTTGCCTTACCCTAATTATGAATAAATTATTAGGCCTATCTTACAGCTTCGGACTCAGGAACTTCTACCCCAAGTTATCTGCCACATGACATCCCATTTTTTTTTTTTTTTTAATATGCTGCTATAGCAACATAATTATATTTGATATTTGCAAGACCAACAAAACCACTGCCCTTCATCACTAACACTAGACATTAATCAATTAGTTGGGATACCAAGGAAAATTAAGCCAACCATTAATAGTAGTGCTCATAGCAAAATGATAATATCCAACATACATACTTGTGTGTATATATATATATGAATATATTTGTCTAAGATTCGGTCAAAAACCAGTTAGTGCCTTTAGACGGCAGAGAACCAGACGACTTAGTGACCGACCCAATCTTGGACCGAAATTCGAACACTCCTAACTAACACAGTACCTCAAAGCCAAAACAAATTTCTCCCAACTCAAAACCTATATTCAAGCACATCTCTACAATCTCAATTCTGTGACTCATTGCACCTCACTTAGTGCCAACGTTCCTGGCTCAGGATCTAGGTTTCAACATTACTATGAAGCCTCAATTTTTAATCACTATCTCTCATTGAACTTCGTGTCCTAGGAGGCATGATTCTACTGTATGCAACATTCAAATTATCTTACCATTCGGAAACAAATAATATGCCAAATAAAATAGAACTTCACATACACAAATCAGATATGCACAAGGGACCTAGAGTCCTTGGCAGAGCAAGGTTATGAATATGTCGTGACTCATATTCATACCTATCCTGCCAAAAATGTGCTCCGAACTATAGTGTATGCAGTACAATGCATGTGAAAGTGTTTAACCCCTCATTCATACACCCAAGTGTCATTTCATTTCTGTTTTATTTCCCAAAGTTCTAAAGCCTAAGCTCTGATACCACCTGTAACGACCCGATCGAGCGATAGGAAGAACCAGAACAACTTACCCTGATAGGCCTACACGAACTTCCCAGGGGGGTCACCCATCCCTGGATTACCCCAGGTTAAGCACGCTTAACTTGGGAGTTCTTTGCCAACATTCAGCCTAAAAGGTATCCAACTGGTGTTGTTTCCTTTCTTACACTATCCTCGATATATACTAACTCCTCTGGGCTCTCGGGGTATTACATTATTATAAAGCCCAACTTTTGAGCCTTATATGGAGAAAGTCCAAGACTTAAAGACCTAGCCCAAATGGCCATATATAAGGCCTTAGGGCTCCCAAAACAGTTCCCTTCTTCCTTCTAATTCCAGCAACTCTCTCTCTCTCCCTCTCTTTCTCTCTCATTTTCTCTTTCAAGCGATTTTGCAAAATCTAGCCGTTGGATCTTGAATCCAACCACACTTTCACCGTGAAATCGACCCCAATCTATAACAAGGTAAGTTTTTTATTTTCTTTAGCCTTATTTTTTAAGCATAGATTCGTGAGAGGTGTATGTATATGTATTTGGGTGTGTTGGCCGAAAGTTTGAACTTAGATCTACAAAAATCTAGCCGTTAGATCTTGCTAGATTTTGGATATGTTAGTAAATGGGGTTAGGGGTGTTGAATGGCCGCCTCGGATCGTCGGAAAACGTTGGCCGGCGGCGGCAATAGCATGTTTTGTAATCTGGCCGAAAATTAAAAGTTAGATCTATGGAGATCTAACCGTTAGATCTTGATGATTTTTGGGTATGTTAGTCTATAAGGGTAAGGGAGTTGATTGGTGGTCTCGGATCGCCGAAAAATTTGGTTGGCGATGCCAAATAGCTTATTTTTAAATCTGGCCAGAATGTTAAAAACCAGATCTACGAAAATCCAGTCGTTAGATCTGGCTCATTTTTGTATATATTGACCTCTATTGTTAGGCGTTGCTAATGGTAGGTTTTGATCGTCGAGATTTTCAACCAATGGTGGCCGTTGGCAATATGGCTGGCCTAGGTTGTTTTATTTTGGGGCGTTGGGCCGTTGGATTTGGGTCGGTCCAAATCCTAGGGGATTTAAATTTTGTATTTAATTAAATCTTATGTAATTTGATAATTTTATTAGGTGATTTTGACGCGCCCCAGCCAAAAGGCGTTTGAGGGGATCCTGCATCTTCTATAATACTGTGAGTGGGTGAATTGTATTATGGTGGTAATTGTTGCATTCATTTCTTTCATTAATCTATATATTATGCATGATTTCATTCTTGAATTGCATATGGGAAGGTAGAATCCATATTGGTTGTTGAGCGCATATTGACATTTGTGATACATTGTATATGGCATTTGATAATATTAAATGATGGTATGAAAAATGTGTTAAATGAAGTAACAACTAGAACCCTGTATGCTAACTACAGTAAATGTTAGCCGTCGGTGCACCATGTATACGTATATGTATTAGGGTGAGAGTGGGTCCACCCTTACTTGGCGAGAGTGGTTCCACCATGATGCTTTGTAGGCGAGAGTGGTTCCGCCAAAGGAAATCTTGTGGGTGAGAGTCGTTCCGCCCCAAGAGAATGAAATATGTGAACTTTAGTTCTAGATGGTTAACTCATATATGTGCATGTTTATTTGTCATCCCTTATATTGTTGTAAGTACTATTGGTATAACATGTTATGATGATCATTTTTAGATGCATTGATTCTACTTTTCCCCCATTATAATACTCTTTACTCCTCACTAAGCCAGTGTCAGGCTTACCCCTCAATACTTCAGATTTTGTAAGTTGACATCATTTTGACAGTAGGAGTCGTGGTAAACGATTCTACTTTATTTACTCTAGACACGCTCCGACTACAGCACATGCATTCCTTCTCACGGGTTGAGTATAGGGAAGTTAATATTCCTTTCGTATGTAATATGAGAAATTTCGAATATTGTAAGCATGTAATGGATTTATAGCCCGGTGGGAATTTTAATATCAATTAATGGAAATGCATTTATTTTGTAATGCTTATAAGATTGTTAAATGTTTGAAAGATTGTGTAATAGAAGGCTTACTATTCCTTGCTAGAGTTTGTGACTTCTAGGGGGAATGGTGCCGGTCACGGCCCCGGATTTTGGGTCGTGACAAAGTTGGTATCAGAGCCGACCCCCGAGCCTCTGAGCGCGGTGGTGGGGCAAACCTCAGCGAGGAGGCTGAGTCCCAAGGGGGGCGTGTAGGCCCCTATGGGGGGTGCGTGTAGGCACCTTAGGCGAATCCCACATCGGCCATGCAAGGGGGGAGAGATCTGGGACCGGTTGTAAGGTCGCATGACGAGGACGTCATGGGCTTAAGGGGGGGAGAATGTAATACCCCGAGAGCCCAGAGGAGTTAGTATATATCGAGGATAGTGTAAGAAAAGAAACAACACCAGCTGGATACCTTTTAGGCTGAATGTTGGCAAATTCAGGGATGGGTGACCCCCCTGGGAAGTTCGCGTAGGCCTATCAGGGTAAGTTGTTCCGGTTCTTCCTATCGCTCGATCGGGTCGTTACATCCAGATATATATAAGGTAAAATGGCAGTAACTATCTATGGAAGGGAGGGCTGACTTTTATTTGTTTATTTACTTTTTCCTGATAAGTTTGTCGTGTTTCCAGATACTAGTTGGCTTCACAAGTATATGAAAAACCTCTTCTTCTTCTTTTTTTTTCTTTTGAAAAGTAAATTTCTTGCCCTTCTTATAGTTGGGTCTTAGGTGGTATGTGTAACAAAACCCTAGGGCACAATTAGAGAACACAAGAGGAAGAAGAAATACCTCTCAAGAATTTTACTAAATCAGATAACAAAGTATGAATTACAAAAACCAAACTCAAAAGAAGAGACACCGCTATTTATATAGCAGCTGCCTTATTGAAGGCACCTTATAACTGCCTAACTATAATAAATAACAGTAGCAGCAACACAACATAGCAACATAACATTAAAGATACAATAAGAAGCATGCTATGCTTTCGCATTCCCCCTCAAACTAGACTCCATAGAAGAAGAACTTGTGATCCTTGAGCTGCTTGTAGAAGCACCAGACCTACGACGCACTGGAGACGTTTTAAGACCAAGTTTATCACACAGAAACTGAAACCAATCTATTGCCAGCCCTTTGGTAAAAATGTCAGCCACCTGATAAGCTGTAGGAACATATCTAATTTCAACTTCATCACTTTGAACCTTTTCACACACAAAATGAACATCAATCTCGATATGTTTTATTCAAGAATGAAAAACAGGGTTCTAAGCCATACTTTTTGCAGCCAAGTTATCACTCCAAACAACTGAAATAGTAGTACAAGGATAACCCAACTCTAAAAACAATTATTTTAGCCATAAAAGTTTTGTAACCCCATGTGCAACAGCCCGGTATTCAGTTTCTCCAACAGATCCGGCTACCATTGATTGTTTTTTTGACCCCCATACAATCAGATTTTTGCCAAGACATACACAAAGGCCACTGATAGATCTCCTAGTATCCTTGCAGCCAGCATGGTCTGCATCCGTATAGACAACTAGGGACATATTATCATGGGACGGAGAGAACCACAAACCCAAGCCAATTGTCCCTTTAATGTACCTAAGGAGTCTTTTGCAGGCTGACCAATGTTGTACCTTAGGTTCAGATAAAAATTGGCTCAACTTGTTTACCACAAAAACAATGTCTAGGCGTGTATAGGTCAAATATTACAATGACCCAATGATAGTCCTATACAAGGACGGATTAGTAAATGGATCTCCTTCATTAGTCAAAGATACTCCTGAAGTTATAGGTGTATCACACAGTTTGCAGTCTTGCATTTCAGCTTTCCTCAACAAGCCTAAAGTGTACTTAGACTGGGTCAAGTATAAATCATTTGTATCTCAATAAGCCTAGGAAATAATTGATGGATCCTAAAGTCTTTAGGGTAAAGTATTTATCTAGGTCATAAATGCATGACTTAAGAGTTGTTGGGTCTAAACCAATGAGCAAACTATCATCAACATAAACCAAGATGAACAAGACATAAGCTAAAGTACGTTTAATGAAAAACAAAGCATCAGAAGTAGCTCTAGAGAAACCCCAACTCTGTAAAACAGTCCTCAATTTAGTATACCAAGCTCGAGGAGCTTGCTTGAGACCATATAAAGATTTTCTCAACTTACAAACATGTGAGGGAAACTTAAGAGCTTACAAACCCTTTAGATTGAGTCATAAAGACTGCTTCTTGCATATCACCATTTAGAAAAGCGTTATTTACATCCACTTGTTGAATATCCCATTTAAAGGTCACTGGTAAAGAGAATAACACCCGAATAGTGGGAGCCTTAACAATTGGACTGAAAGTTTTAGCATAATCCACCCCTAGATTTTGAAGAAAAGCCTTGGCCACCAACCTGGCCTTGTGTTTAAGAATAGTCCCATCAAGCTTATACTTGACTTGGAACACCCAATTAAGTTCATATCTTTAGAGAAGGGAACAAGATCCAAAGTATGATTTTGGTGCAGAGCTAAAACTTCCTCCTCCATGGCTTTAACCCATCATGAGTCTAAAAGAGCCTCATGAACTGAATCAGGTTCAAGAGAGCTCACTAAACCATGAGGAGAGGTAGGTACAAGATGCTTGGCTTTTGATCTAGTGACCATAGGATGAACAAAAGGTGCAGGTGTAGCTTTAGGTCTAGGTAAGTGAGGGTTAATATCAGGTGACTGAATCTCAGGATAAACAGTCACAAGTGGAGTAGATGAATTTCTAGAATCTGAGGGAGAAGATGTAGATAGGACAGGAGTTAAGGACTGTGCTACTTGAGGAGAAGAAGAAAATGAGGTGAAAGGAGGAGATTGAAATACTGAAATAGATACCCCATTAGACACCCCACCAGAAGCTGACCTAGAAGAAGAAGACAAACTAGGAAAGGAGAATTCATTCAGATTGAACTGAACATGTTTTGAAACATATATCTTCCTGATGGATGCAAACACTTATAACTGGCTTGAGTGTGACTATATCCAAGGAAATTACATTTGGTAGTATGAAAATCAAATTTGTGCTTGTTATAGGGTCTAAGATAAGGAAAACAAGTACAACCAAATGGCTGCAACAAAAAGTAATTTGGTGGTTTATGGTAGAGCAATTCAAAAGGTGTATTAAATTTGAGGGGAGAGGTTGGTAACAGATTGATTATATGCACAGTAGTTTGGAAGGCTTCCACCCAATACTTTAAGGGCATATAAGCATGAGCTAATAGAGTAAGACTCATTTCTACTATGTGTCCATGTTTCCTTTCAGCCACACCATTTTGTTGGTGTGTATAGGGACAAGTAAATCTAGGTTGTATGACATAACTTTGAAGGTAGGGCAAAAAGGCCTTGTATTTCCCCCCGTTATTAGTTTGTAATGCCCTAAGTTTGGTCTGATACTGCAACTCAGCAAATTTGTGAAAAATGGTAAAGAAATAGGATATAGCCAGCTATACCTAGTGTATGCATCCACGAAGATAATGTAATATTGATGGCCTTCCATAGACAAAACAAGTGAAGGACCCCACAAATCAGAATACACCAATTCCAATGGTCTAGTAGATTTGATTTCACAACCAACAAAAGGAAGGTGATGCAATTTGCCAAGTTTATATGAATCACAAAAAGAAAGATCAGATTGCGAAAAAGGAATATGAATTTTATTCAATACTGATCTCAATACACTGGAAGATGGATGCCCTAATTTGGTATGCCATTGTTGACAAACATTATTACGTTGGGCTACATTTGCACCGTGAGACAACTCATGACAAAATGAGCTTTATCTATTACATTTATTCAAAGGAAAAGCAGTATTACTAGACAACAAGGACTTGCTGGAGTGGCCTAGAGTGCCACACACAGCATGACCAAATGCTGGAAGCAACCAATATAGCCCATCTTTAAGGTGTCCCTGAAGTAGCACATGCCTGGAATCCTTGTCCTTAATCAAACAAGAAGTAACATGAAATTTAGCAACAACATTGTGATACACTAATCAAATTCTTCTTCATACTAGATACATGAAGCGTATTAGGCAATGAAATAATAGAAGCAAGTTGTGTTTGAGTATATAATTTGACATAGCCAACATTAGAAATAGGCAGTCTTACCATTTCCTGTGGCCACTTTGTCTCCACCATTATAGGGAGCATAAAGGGAAAGATTGTTGAGGTTGGATGTAATGTGATTTGTTGCTCCAGAGTCAACAAACCATGAAAAATCTAACAAAGAAGAAGGTTGAGATAGGTTATCAGGTAGCTAAGGAAAATGACTATAGTGAGCACCTTGGACCGATCCTATCTCATTCATGTAAACTCCATTAGAATCACTAAGAGCAGCCATATATGCTTTAGAATCTGTCTAAACACCATTGCTAAACCATCCAAATCCTTGATTAGAAGTTCTCTAAAAATTCCTATAAAACCGATGATAGCATTTATCAACAATGTGCCCTAGTTTACCACACAATTGACAGTATATTTTTATATTGGAAGCTCTACCTTGGCCTCGGCCTCCTCTATTAACATAACTACCTCCTCGTGACATATAACCACCTCTATTATTAACAAAATCACCATTTGTGATAAATGTGAAGCCACATTTACAGTCATTGAAAGAGAAATAGTCGACTCAAAATTAGTTGAAAGTGATGACAAATTCTTGGATGTTAGTTTCTTTTCATGCATTAATAACAGATATTGCACATTCTCTAAGTCAATTTCTTCCATTTGATATGTAATCAGACTCACTATTGTCTCATAGTCATGATCAAGACCATTTAAAATAGCAAGTAGAAATTCCTTATCATTTAGAGGCTCTCCGATAGCTGTTAGAGAATGACCTATCATTTTAATCCTTAGAATGTAATCATTCACAGATAAGGAATCTTTCTTTATAGACCGTAGTTCCAGCTTTAATTGAAATGATTTAGCAATCGTTTGACGCGAGTAAAGACTTTCTAAAGAAATCCATATCTCGACAGATAATTCACAGTGAATCACCTATGCCAGAACATCTTTATCAATAGTGGAGAACAGGCATCCAAGCAACAATTAGTCTGATCTGATCCAATTCAGGTACTCTGGATTGATCGAAGATCCAGTGGTAACTTCACCGATTGTAGGATCTGATAGGTACTTCGGTGGAGGTGGTGATTTATTTAGAAAAGACACCAAATCAAAAGCACGGAGAGTTGCAAGAATTTGTGCTTTCCATAAAATGTAGTTGCTCAAATCAAGCTTTATCGGAATAAAGCTAAATGCCTTAGCCACTGCAGAAAAGTCTAATTGCGAGGCTAGAGAAAAAGAGGAGGTGCGAGGTGATGAGGAGGAAGGCCTACGATCTGAATTGAATGCTATAGAAATAGAGCTATGGCTCTGATACCATGAAACAAAACCCTAGGGCACAAACAAAGAACACAAGAGGAGGAAGAAGAAATATCTCTCAGGAATTTTAATAAATCAAAGAACAAAGTATGAATTACAAAAGCCAAACTCAAATGAAGAGACACCGCTATTTATATAGCAGCTGTCTTATTGAAGGCACCTTATAACAGAGGCACCTTATAATCGCCTAACTATAATAAACAACAGCTGCAACAACACAACATAGCAACATAACATTAAAGATACAATAAGAAGCCTGCTATGCTTTCACAGTATGATCTATCAATGAAACAATTTTACTACAGAATTAGCCTATGAATAAATTTGCAATTCCAATTATGTGAACATTTGTTTAAACTTACAACATGTAAAGCCTTAATTTCACTAAATGCGGTTGGCTACATGGAGTCTAACTCACCAATCATCTCTATCTATTGCCATATCTTCTACAAGCTCATATCTACTAACCTCAGTTGACACTATATTTTTATCCCTGTAGTATTGTTAATTCTTTAGTGGTATTAAGTGATCTTTATCAATTTTGGATTTGTAGAGTTTGAGGAAAGGTGTATAAAGAATATGCTTAAACCATCCATCTTGCATATGGGTAATAAAGCCTCGGTATGCATTTAATAGATTCTCACATTTATCCAAAAAAATGAAAAAAATGTTCATTTTGGAGGACGAACTAATATAGCATCCAATACAACCACCAACATTAACTTAAGACTTTCTAGCATTCCAGTCAGTGATGCTACTGCATACCCCTAAACCAAACAAGCACTACATTTCTATGAAGCTTCACTTAAATAAAGTCTAAATGAATTTTCATCCACACAAATAAATTGCTGTAGCCTGCTTTGAGTCTAAATAAGATGCTGAATCAATTCTCAGTCTTGTCAATGCATCTCCCCAATATGGGATCAGATATACACAATCAGTATACCTACCTTCTTATTGCTTGCTGCATCTTCAGCCTGCTTAACCAAGGCCATACCTTCGGCAGTCACATGCTGCATTAAGAAATGGCAGAAAGCAATTTGAAAAGAGAGCCAAAAAAAAATAGTAACAGAGGTTCCAAGCTACAAGATTTTAAAAAAATAAAAATAAAATAAAATACTACAAGTTATGGAAACAAACCTGTTTAAAAATACTAGATACAGGCTCTAACCCTCGAGGTATTTTAGAAAAGAGCCTATACATCCTTGACAAATCCTCCACCTAAAAGAGAAGAGACAGTTAATAATTAACTATAGGATCTAAACAGGAGCAGAAATGCTTGAATAATAACAGTTCGACTGGCACCTTGTCATCCCTAAGCAACGCATGACATCCAGAGTGCTCCTTTTCAAGCAATTGGTTCGCATAAACAGACAACAACTCATGTTGAACTTTCTATAGCAAGAGAACATGACCCAAAATTTTAACAGCAGCAACAAAAATGGATAGCTTCAAAATTGCTCTCAAGATAAGAAAGGTAATAGGCAATATGAAAATACTAGTTTTTATGGTTGGAAATAATTCCCTAGTTTCTATTATTATTCCTTCAACAATAGGAAGAACAAACCTCAAGCAACTTTGGCTCACTGCTAGAATGTAGGTAATGAGCAACCCTATCCTTCTCTCGTTTCAAACACTCCTCAGCCTGGATTCAAAGAAGGAGAATTGGAAATTGGAAATTATACATAATTTCCAAACTGATAAATATCAGAACCTAAAACTAAAAAGAAAATGTAGATGCCTACTTTCAACATATAATCTGGACAGGAATCTTCCAAGATCCAGTTTGAAGCCTTCCGAGAATAATAAGCAGCAGTATCTTTTAGCATCGCTGCTTCAAAGTCATTCTCATAATAATCCATTTGACCCAATCCAATTTCAACAAATATATCCAATACATTCTTTAGCAAAGCTCGGTCAATCTGCTCTCCTTCACGCTCCTGATCAATCTGGTCAGGGGATACTGGTGATTAATCCAACCAGGAAGCATGGAAAAGACTGAACTGACGGAAATAATGGCTTAGACATACCAGAGATATGACAGCATCCTTTACTTTCCCATTTATCTCCTGGTAAACCTGAAATCAAAGCATATCATACACATATTTTAACGCAACAAATTTGAATATTTCAGAGGGAAAGGCCAGGTAGAAAAAGAAAGACAAATAAGGAGGATATGAAAAGCAGGAGTTCACTTTTGTTAAAAGATAAAACTCTAAAAGAGAGCCACTTAGAGGTTTCCATAGAAAGAAGTTGAGGAAATTAATATATAAGATAACAGTAGGCTAGAAGCACGTAATACCAGATCCCGAAAGCAAGCAAGTCCAACTTCGTTAAGTGCTGGAAGTGACCTCCGAGCAATAAAGTAGCGATCAAGATAATGAAAGAATCGAGAAAGCCACCTGACCATCACTTTATGATTTGACCACCTCTTCACAAGCTCCCTTAGCATGAACTCATCATGCTTCTCTCTCAAAGAAGGCAATACCTAATCAGAAAGCCAATATATGAAATTATCTGCAAGAGAGCTAGCAGAAACTAACCCTAGAAGTTTAATGGTGAAAATTATATTCTGCGAAGATAAGAAAAAAAAATTCTACATTGGTCTATCAAATAGGCAAATAAGCATTTTGCAATACTGTCAGCAGTCTTCTAGTGAGCCTACAGCATAGCCACTAACATAATAACTCACATGCGAATGAATGTACATAAGAGGATAAAAGATGAACCAGATTCAATGCCAGTTGTATACGAACAGAAGAAAGGATGACTCACCAATGATGTGATAAATTTCCTTATCTTGACATAAATTTTTACCACAAAATCCATACAGAGATGTTAATGGGAAATTAGGGAAAAGGAGCACTCTATAGTGGAAATATCAGAAGAGTTGATCCTACTCAAATAAAAAAAGGAGAGGATCCTTCACAACATCCAAATTCATGGCGCAAATACGACGCACACAAAAATCACTCTTCCTCATTATCCGATTATAAATGGATAAATACATCTTCTTTCAAATTGTAATCTAACAAATGACATCATTTAGTTAAACACCACTGCTACTCAGCCCTTAACCCAATAATCGAACATTGTACATTTGAACACCTGGAACATGAATAAGTTCACCTCCCTCTACATCCTTAAACTTAAGCACATGAGGCACCATCACCATTGTGAGAGAGGAGAATGTGCAAGGTGAACAAATTACTGGATTATTATGCTTATGCAACAAAGATACAAGTTGGGGAACTTTAAAGAGCAATCAAATGTGATTTTGTGGCAGCCATTTGTTTACTTTTATTGGGTTTTAGAAGACAACAAACTATTTGAAATGTTATCAACTAATTGAACACTATTTGTAACGGTATTTCATTTGGTTTTTTATTTCTTCCGGTCGTTGCATGTCATAGTGGGATTAAGGCCTGACATGTTGTAGCCATTACAAGTCATTGTGGTGGTCAAGAATGGTCAAGTTTTCAAATTTGTATGGCCATAGTTAGTACCAGTAGTAAGGAAACACCCCACAAAAATAGATAGACCTTTTTTTCTTGATAAATAATATGCTTTCCAATTCATGTGAGTTGAGTCCCTACAATTTCCCAAGCAACCTCACTGAGGATTTTACACAAAAAAAAAAAACTAAGCCTATGTTTGGAGAGGGATTGGGTCAAGGACGGAACAATACATAATCAAATGAAATAGAAGAGTGAAGTAAGTAACATAATGTTTGATACCATCCCATTGTTTGGAAGGAATGAAACATAAATGAGTGTAATATAACTTTACCTTGTTTGGATGAAGAATGGAAAGGGAAGGATATAGTAAAAGCAATAAGAATACTGGAAAATATTTTCTTTCCCCCTCCTTACACCACAAATCAAGATGTAAGGAAAATAAGAGTATGAGAGGGGTTGGAAGGGTATTGTTTACCTTCCCTTTCCATTCTATTCCATTATGAAACTCTCTCCCAAACTAGGGAAAGAGTCTCCCTTTCCCTCCTGTCCTGTCTCCTCCCTCTTTGTACCCTCTATCCAAACATAGGCTAAAGGTATGGATTTTTAGAAGAAATTCGTCTTTTACTTTTCCATGTGTTTCTATTTTTGTTGACTATTTTTCCAATAACTAATAAATTTTGAACTTTTCTTAAAGGATTACCCTTCCATGGTGGCCCTCTTATCATACAATCTTATTACCTATAAAAAAATAATAGCTACTAAATTCTGAGAAGAAATTATCTTTGAATATCAACTTTTTTCACTTAGCCAAAAATATTATTAGAAAATTGTTAAAAGATATGTTATTTTTTCCAAGAGGAAGAAAATACCAAGAAAAGCCAAGGGTGCAAGTATAGTTTTGAATCACACTATCAGCAGCGTATCAATCACAATCAGTGTACAAATAGTGGCAGGGTCATCTAATCCTTAATAGCAATCAAAAACAAAACTTGTGACTTAATTTTCCCACCCAGGCTCAAGAAAATGCTACAGAAATTTGCAGATAAACATGTTTTGAGCATGAATGTTGCAAATAATGCTTATGTAGGATATAGGCATTGATAGAGATGCTTGGAGATCTATAATTCATGTTGCTGACACTACCTAATGGAATAAAGGCTTGTTATTTATGTTGTTGTAAAGAGCTTTCGCTATCTAGAATTCAACTAAATAATCCACTAAAACAAAGTAAGCTTAAGTCAATATTGTTGGAAGTGGATGCATGGATGTACCATGTCCTAGTTGTGCTCCAATAGTCCAATTATTTTTCTTCCACCAAGTTTGCTACTCATTGTGGTTGGTTTTGCCCTTCTTTCAGGCTACAAGATATTTATTATTTTAAGGAGAAAGGCTTGTGAACTCATTTGTAGTACACTTGTCATATCTGCTTTAAGAGACTTTTATCATTTTCTATCTCTAGTTCATGGCAAAAATCTTATTCATTTAATATTATAAATACTCTCTTTTCCCACGTAAAAGAAAAAAGATGACAAAAACTTTTTCTTATA
Organism: Diospyros kaki; assembly: GCA_036245055.1. Lineage (NCBI taxonomy): Eukaryota > Viridiplantae > Streptophyta > Magnoliopsida > Ericales > Ebenaceae > Diospyros > Diospyros kaki. The sequence continues at coordinate 6,912,038 of BSEG01000013.1, forward strand.
CAAGATTTTTCATTTTTAACATGTTAATAATTTTTAGTATCGGGAAAAAAATTGTATAACCATAAATCAAATTTTACAAAATAAACCATGCTTCAAAAATAGGAAAAAGAATTGCGTGAAAAAATGGTTCAACTGACCATACTAATGCAGCATGGTGTTGACTTATATCAATAATAACACTAAAAGTTCATTTTATGACCAGTGAATTACACCATAACTATATCAGAGGACAAAAAAAAAGAAAGAAAGATAAAAGACAAAAAAAAGGGATATCCATCAGCAAATATGATGTGTACGGCAATATTTAAATAATTATTTAACACAAATACAAAAAGAGGGCTTTTTCGGGTATTGGGAGACAGAATTATAACATTTAAATGGTGGGGTTTACTTTAACCCTTGTCTGCTTTCTGGATTGTCTTTGTATAATTAATTTCTTAGGTGAGGCTTGATCAGCCTCTTTGGTAACAAGGTTGCTCTTTCTATATAGTCCACGGCTTATCAGAAATAATACTAATGAGTTTTATTTGGAAATTGCAGCAGTCAAAGGTCTAAAAAATCTAAAAAGAATAACACAACTCAAAAATTGAGCATTTAATAAATGAATGAATACAACCCCGTGAAGCACAGATGCAAACACAAGGACACAGGAACACTCAATACAGTTGAGATATGTTAATCAATAAATTAATTTTTATATTTTTTATGACATCATAAAGTATCAAAACTATATTCCAAACTCCAAATATGCATTTAAAATTCATAAGCCAAAACTCCAAATGAATAACTCTAATCTAATTAGCAATCAACTCACAATCCAATCGTCTTTGTCCCTCACAATTTAGTCAATGTTTAAAGAGCTAGAGAATATAGAAGTGTGAAGGGTATCAAAACTGAAGAATCATGCAATCAAAACATGGGAAAACAAAAGAATCATGTAGTTGCCTAGTCAGAAAACTGACGAGTAAAAAAGAAAACCCTTATAGTCTTCCAAGTATCTGCATAAGGACACGTGTGTCCTTTGTATGTCCCCTCTTGTATCCTTTTATAAAATTTTAAGAAAGTGTTGAGCACACCACATGGGCGTGTCTGACACATATTAGAGGCATGTCAGAGTGTCTAACACAGGCTATACTAGCACGGCAGCCCCTAGGAAATGTCTCTGCTTTATAGGTACAACCTGATGACAGTTGCCATTGGCAGCTTGTTAGTAATTTTCCACCTTGCATTCACGTGTAATTTAAATGATCTAAAGACATCCCCATCTTATCAACAGAACCTAGTAAGGAATCTTGCATGAGATAGAAAATAACTAATCTTTTCTCCTTCCTGCTAACACTATTTCATGATTTCAGAATGTATTCAACAACCAAAAAACAACAGACAAGCTATTCCTTTTTTTGGCAATGCTCCCTTGGAGCTTATAAAACATGTACTGTCAGTCTTCCTTCATATATTTACAGCATTTATTCCGCTTTTTTTCCTAAATGCATCCTCCACTTTCCTCATGGGATAAAATTGCATATGCAGGAGAGGACAATGTTAAACATTATACAGAAGTGAACATTCATAAGAAATAACATGCCAAAAGGACAAATTAGGTGCATATCTTTGTCCCATGTCTACCTGATTATGCATAGATAAATTAGATGAATAAGATCTTCCTAGTGTAACATGACATGATGGTGCGTGCATGTGTATGTACCATTTACTTTTTTTTTTCCTATCTTAAAGTGCCTGTATATGTGTGTCTTCCTCATCTTGGCAAATATATACTTGATGAATAAATCTTCCTTACTGTGGAAGTAATGTACTCTTCAAAAGACTCTCGGTACTTGTCATATAATTGCTGAGAGTAATCATGAGGCGGCTTCTGAGTGCACATATTATAGATGGTTCTGTATACAAAGTTAAGGAGAAGTCCAATGCACAATAACAAAATCATTGCTAATGAAAACAAACAGATAAGAAAACAATGACAATAGGATACGTATAGAGCATCATATAGTCCTCTGAGCTGAATTGTGGCTCAGGGAGTCCTTCTAGAATGTTCTTCAGCTTTGTAATCCCTTTCTGCATGAACTCCCATCCCTGTTCCAAGTCAATTGTCTTCCGCTCATTCATTGTCATCTTGCCGCACCCTGATCACCAGCTCTAAACCTAGAATCTATAAGCAAACATAGATTACCAAAAGTCACCCATTGCAATGCCTTTCTAGAGATACCACATATAATAAATTACAAGCCCTGACCATTTCAAAGGAATAGTATTGAAACTACAATAAACCCTACCAAGTAAAAGAATCAAATCCAGAGAGCTACAGAACCAGAACCCAAGCTCAGAATACTGTGAATGGAGCTTCAGCAATAAAATTATATAAGATAAATTAAGAATTTAGACTTATTTCTGAATGAAGACCAGCACAAAATCCAAAACCAATTAAATAACCATCCAAAATCAACCATTCACCATTTGCCGCATTTCTTATCTTCAGCTCTAAACCCAATTCTACACATCACACATACATTTACCAGAATCAACCATTGGACTCCCATTTTAATAGCACCGTTGATAATTCATTGCAAAACCCCAACAATTTCAAGGGAAATGCCATGAAATGTGAGCCTATAACCGAAAAAGCGGTAGAATCAAATCCGGAAGACCACAAACCTTCGACCTAAACTCACAGCACCATAAATCGAACTTTAAGAATCAAATTATGCAAAAATAAGCGCAGAAATCAAATCCCTCGACCGATTACCGACACAAATAAAACTAATAAAAAACAATAAAAATGAATTAATAATCAGAAACAAACATCTGATCAAGCGTTCAAAGATCCAAACGAACAAATGAGCACTTAAACAAATAGAAAGTACATGTATTACATATCTGTATATAAATAGGAGTTACACAGATAAACGTAGAGAATGAACAGATATATATATATACACACACGTAGTGAGGAGGAAACCTGATTTTCCGAATAAACCCTAACTGAAATCACCAGAATCAACGAAGAAGATGGATGAGCTCCAATGGAAGGAGATCGATCTCTCTTGCTCTCTCAAGTCTCGTCGACCTTGTATTATGGTTAACCGGAGAATGTTTGTTTATTTACCTTCACCCCCCTAATGTTCGTGAATTCTCCGCATCACCCCCAAAAAATTTGCGATTTTTCTCTTATTGTCATCTATTTTTCATTTTGGCGGAAATACACCGACTTTCTTTATGCAATTTTCCTTATAAGCACATGCATATGTACTGTTCTGCCAAAACCCTAGAGAATGGTCGCTGCTAACTTTTTCTTAAAAATAATATTATTGATATAAAAAATAAAAAACTAGTGAAAAAAATTATTTGACAAAATATTACTTCATGTAACACACATAATTGTGAAATAAGCAGAATATTTGAAAAAGTTTATTTGAATTTTATTGAATTTGAGTATAGTACATATATATGTATATATATATATATAAGAAACCATTTATCTCTTAAAAATCATGAATCGAATTAAATTAGACTTAAAAAAAAAATCAACTAAAATTTAAAATTTCTCTGATAATCTTTTTTTTTTTTGAACTGTGTAACTCTTATTTCATTGTATACACCTTGAACTACACAATGGTGTAAGAATGTCCAAAATACCCCTTGCACCTCATGGTGCCTCACAGTGAGGTATAGGGATATTTTGAACATTTTTATACTATTGTGTAGTTTAAGGTGTACATAATGACGTAAGAATAGCATTTTTCTTTCTTTTTTTAGACTGTCTCATCCATTTAACCTTTAAAACTTATCTTATTTCTAATAATTTTATCACTTTAATTTCGAACTTTCATTTTTACTCGTTCTAACACTTTTCTTCAAGTTGGTAAATAAATATTTGTCATTCATAGCTTGACAATAAGTGATTCAAAACTTGATTTGTCATAACTTTGTTAACACATCAACAATATGACTTTTTATGAGAATACAAGACAAATTAATTCCTTCTCATTCAATTTCATGTTTTATGAAACTCTAATTTATTCTCACATATTTCATTTGATCATGTTGAACTAGATTATTTGTTGGATTAGTGCAAGTATGTCACCACACACCCAAAAGGAATATGAATTAGGTGTTTTAAAAATCAAATTGAGTTTTAAAAGTTTTTTGCTTGAAAATTTGTTTCAGTGTAATGAAATAATGAATATGAATTAATATTTGTAGAGCTTGAAAAAATCAAAACAAATAATAAAATAGACATGAGAGATTTATAATAGTTCGATTCAACCCAACGTAATCAATTATCTTAACTCCTCATTAATGATTCAAAATTTACTAAAATCTCATACTTGAAATCCAGTAGCGCTTATAGCAACTGGCTAAGTAAATACAGCCTCTTATTTGTACTCAAGTAGACTTTTTAGCAAAATTGCTAGAAAATACATAGAGATTACAATTGAGAATATCTGAGAGTTGAACCTGTCAGTTATAATGTCTCTCTAAAATATACAAGGCTTCAAGAAAGTATAACAAATGAATTACAGCCTTGGTTGAGAGAAAAATTAAAAATTTGAGCACTTGAATGAACGATGAGATCACTTGAAACTTATATATGCTTGGTAACATTTTTCAACACATCCTTAAACTGGTATTTATAGGTTTCTTTTGAGCTTTGAATTAATTAGACATTTCAAAAGTTATTGGGAGTATTTAATGCCTATAAAAACTAGTTGTTTTAACATGTTAACGAAAAAACGGTCAACAGTTTTTCAAACCGATCAACTGTTTCCATCAAGAATTTGAGAATCTTCTTACGGCTTAGGACAAACTTTTGACATTTTTAGAAAAATGTTTGATTTCTTTAAAAATTCAGTTGACAAATTTTGCAACATGTCATAGTTTCATGCAAATGGTTGACTATTTTATCATACAAGTTAACAGTTTTGAGAAACTTTTGATATGTTACAGTGACGATCGATAATTTTTGAATTTAAACAAAAATTACAAAAAGTTTGAAAATACTTTGTCGACAGTTCACATGAACAATCAACTATTTTTACTTTAAGACTATAAATGGTTGACTCTTTTGATAAAGAGATCATTAATTTTTGCTTAATTCATCAGCTTATTTCCTAAAGCACAAAATGGTTGATAACTTCTCCAACATGGTTGATAATTTTGCCTTGATTTAAGCGAATATGTATGATTTTGAAAGAATTTCAACTAGGAGTGTTCAAAAAAACCGGTGCACCGCGGAAACCGGCCAAACCAAATCAAACCAAACCGAACCGGTCGTTTTTTTTTTTTTTTTTTTGCGGTCTAAAACGGTTTGGTGGGTGTACAAACCGCATGGTTTGCGGTTTGTATGGTTGGCGGTTTGGTTTAAAACCAAACCGCCCAAGAAAATATAAAAAATATATTATTATAAAAATCACCCCTACAACTCTTATTATTATAAAAATCACCTTATATTTTTATAATAATATATAACAAGTTTATATTAGTAATTATAATAGTTTATAATAATATATAATTATTCTTTCTAATATTTTTATAATATATTATATGTTATTAATAGTTATTTTCAAACTGCGATAAACTTCACCAAATCAGACCGCAAATGCAGTGCGGTTTGGTGCGGTTTGGCCGCACCCAAACCAGACCGCGATCTGATTTGATCAGAAAATCGCACTAGCGGTTTGACTTGCTAAAAATAGTTCAGACCGGCCAAACCGCACCATGAACACCCCTAATTTCAACATACTCTTCTGATATTCGTTTGATTTCAAAATAAAAATTCTTTAATACCATAATATTAACTTCCAAGTTAAAAATTTATGCCACAAAGGATTTTTGCATATGTTGAAAGCACAATAAAAATAAATCTATCATTTGGTATTATTTGGATTTTTCATTTTCTATTTCCAAAGATAAAAAATATATTTTATTTTTAAATTCTAAATATATAAAGTTTTTCATCATCAAAACATTATCAAAAGTAAAACATCATTATTGACAATACTAATAGTTGATTTACTATCATTGTACAAAGGAATATGAAAATCTTCTATCAATTTTTCTAACCAAATTACTTCATAAATCCCTTGAGTTATGGCTCAAAATTATACCTCAACACTGCTATGGACAACAATTGTTGACTTTTTACTTCTCTATATAACCAAATTTTCCCAGAACTTAGTGCAATAACCTGAAGTTAACCGACTATCTTTAATAGACCTAGCCCAATCCGTATCAACAATACCCGTAATTCCTCTTTCTACATTTTTTAGAAATAAAAGTCTATTTCCCGGTGTCCTTTTTAAATACCTTAAGACATGAAAAACATCATTCATATTTGGGTAGGAGATTGCATATATTGGCTTATCACACTTACTGTGTATACTATAACAAGTCATATAAAAGATAAATAAATTAATTTTCCCACCAGTCATTGATATCTTTTTTTTTGTTATAGGTGTATCATCCTTGATTTCTCCAAATTTATAGTTATTCTCTAGAGGTGTTCTAGTAGGTATGCACCCTAGCATACATGTCTCTTTCAAAAGATATAGTGTGTATTTTCTTTGTGAAATAAAAACACCTGCTTTCCTCTTAACCACCCTTATTTCTAGTAAATATCTCATTGTTCCTAGGTCTTTAACTTCAAATTCAGCTCTCAACTATTTCTTTAGGCTCTCTATTTCTTGAATATCATCCCTTGTTACTATGATATCATCCACATATACAATTAAGATAGCCTTATTTCCATTTACTATATGTTTTGTAAATAATGTATGGTCTGTTTACCCCTGTTGATATTCTAACTGATTAAAAGTCATATTAAACTTTTTGAACTATGCTCTTGGTGACTGTTTCAACTCGTATAAAGACTTCTTAAGCTTACATATCTTTCTAGCTTTCACTTCTTGCTCAAATCCAAGAAGAATCTTTATATAGATTTTCTCATCCAATTCTCCATTGAGGAAGGCATATTTAATATCTAATTGGTGTAGAGACCATTCTAAATTGACAACAAGAGAAAGTAAATATCTGATATAATTTAATTTAGGTACATGAGCAAATGTCTCTTTATAGTCAATCCTATAGGTTTGAGAGAAACTTTGGGCTACCAATTTGACCTTATATCTATCAATACTCTCATTTGCACAATACTTCACTGTGAATATCCATTTACATTTGACCACTTTTTTATTTGAGTGTAACTCTACGATGTCCCAAGTATTGTTACCAACTAGGGTTTTCATCTCTTCTAAAATAGCAACTTGCCACTTTGGACCTTCAAAGCACATTAGATGGTCTTAGGAAATTCAATATTAATTCTATACTTGTAGTAAAAATGGAGACAACTTGGAATAAGCCAAATGATTAGAAATAAAGTACTTAGCATAAGACCTTACCCCATTTAGAAGTGATATAGGAATAGCTAGATCATCAACCATGGTAGTGTTGTTCTCAGGTGGATTGGGCTCTAGATCTAATGTTTGGATGTGCTGAGGTTGTTGAGGATCTTTAGGCTGCCGAGAATAAACCAGAAGCGGATTTTCAGGAGTTGTGAGATAAATGGTATGAGTTATAAGTGGATTTTTAGGAGCTATAAAAGAAGTGGAAAAAGCTATAAGTGGATTTTTAGAAGATGTAAGGAAAGTTTTAGGAATTGTAAGTGAGTTTTCAAGAGCAACTGGTAATGGGTTTTCAGGAGTTGATGCTCCATCTTGAGAACACACGACAGTTGGGATTCAATAAGGTCATTCATGGGAACAGAGAACGGGGGGGATCCAAATGCCAATCTACACTTGCAGTCTCAACCTGAAAAGATATATGAGGATATAAAGGTTGATCTTCATAAAAAATTACATCAAAAGACAAAAAACTTCTAAGATGAGGGACAATAGCACTTGTAGCTTTTTTTGAAAAAGAGAATACCCAACAAAGATACACTTTAAGTGCTTTAGGTTCAAATTTTGTCCCAAAGGAATTGTGGTTATGAACATACATAGTGTAACCAAAAACCTTGGGGAAAGGAAAAGTAAGGAGATGGACATGAGAATACAAATCACGAAGAGTGTTAAAAATGAGGGGTTCGAAATTAAAGTGCTTTGGAGGAAAGACAATTGATAAGCTAAGAAGCTATGAGAATGACTTTCCCCCAATAGGAATTAGGAACATAACTAGTGAACATCATGGATCGAGCAACCTCTAGAAGATGTCTAATTTTTCTTTCAACCACCCCATTTTGTTGAGGGGTATATGGACATGAACTTTGATGGAACATGTCATGTTTGGAGAGATATTGAGTGAAATCACGAGAGAAATATTCACATCCATTATTAGTTTGAAGGACATAAATGGAAGATTGGAATATACATTCAAGATAAGTTTGTGAAACTGTTTAAAAATGCTACTGGCCTCAAATTTTTCTCTCGTGAGATAAACTTAATAAACTCTAGTATGATCGTCAATAAAGGTTATAAACCAATGAGTACCAAAGACATTTGAATGTTGGGCAAGACCTTAAATATTACTATAAATCAAATGAAAAGATTTAGATGGTTTGTAAGACTGTATAGGATAATGAGAGTTGTTTAGCAAAAATATAATGCTTACACTTAATAGAAGATTGCTCTTTATTAATGAAAATATGAGGATGTAAGAATTTTAGGTATGGAAAACTAGGGTGTCCTGAGCGTTTATGCCATAGTAGTGCACTGACATTAGAAGTTATAGTAAAAATTATTTTATTTGTCGGAGAATTTTGAATTGCCGCAATATCTCCTCAAATATAGTAGAGGCCATATTTTTCCTCAACACTGCCAATCATCATCCTCGAAGACTGGTCATGGAAATACGGTAAGATGGAAAAAAGGTTACACTAACTCATGTCTCTTGTCAGCTTGTTAACTGAGAATAAATTACATTTTAATCTAGGTACATGTAAAACAAATTTTAGATTTAGTTTCAATAAACTAACTGTTCCAAATCCCAAAGTAGAAGATGGTGTGCCATCACCCATAGAAATACTAATAGTAGTACAAGTTGTATAATCCGATATAGAATTAGCCAAACTTATTATATGATCAAATGCCTTTGTATCCACTATCCAAATATGTTCATTAAGTTTTCGAGATGTCAACGAGTATTGAAAAATACTAGGGGTGTTTAAAAAAATTGTCAAACCCGCATCGCACGTCGCAGTTTTTTTAGGGGAACGGTTTGACATGGTTTGAGAAAGCCTCAAACCATGCGGTTTGAGTAAAATCAGTTCGATTAAAAATTGAATCACCTGAGTAGTATAATAATAAAAAAATTATAAAAAAAAATTATAAACCATAAAACATAAAAGCCCTAACCAGTTAACCTAATTAATCTTCCATTCTTTCTCTCTACCCAGTCCCCGTAGCATAAGATCGACGACATCTATTCCTCCTATTAGCCCTTTTTCTTTTAGTCTCTACTTTCTAGTTCTATGATATCATCTTGGAAGGTCTAAGCGGTTTGAGAAGATTGTTGGGGAGGCCTCAAAACGCACCAAATCAAGGTGGAGGCACCTAAGTATGCCAATCAAATCTCTTGGACTATCTTCACCTTCATGTTGACATCTCTCATTGATGCTTCACCAGATACGCCTTCCACATTGGTGGATCTTGAGAGGTTTGGGGTCTCGTCGATACTTCATTGGAGTTGAAGGTAACTTCTTGTTCTTAAGCCATGTTTCTCTTATAAGGAAATTGGTGGCTCTCTTTAATCTCGCTATTAATAAGAGGTTTTTCTCTTGCTCAATATACTGGCACTAAGGATTGCATATAAATGCATAATGGTTTCATAAAATAGAACCGATACAACCTATCTGGCGGGGATGATTGTTTGTTATCTCTCAATGCCTAGGTTAAAAAAAAATCTTGTCATATCTCAGGATCATGGAAAGCTATTTTTGTTTGACAAGTGTCTGTAACTCATCTCATGTTCATTAATTTATTTGTTGTATTAAATTTTTTTTCTATAAAAAATTAGTGAAACCGAATACAAGTTTAGTTGTCATTCACTCTCCTAGGCCTCTTGGACTATTAATTCATAACTAGTTTATGTTGTCCACTTCAACAATTGGGTAAAGTCAGTCTGTGGACGTTTCGAGGGTTTTATTTATTTGATGATCTGATCGTTACTTCTTCAATCCAATTAGGGGTGTTTTCATATTTGAAGTCAGTTTTTAGAGGTTGACACTGCACTTAATTTTGATGGGTGTTGATTGTTGTTTGATATTTTTAGATTGTGTCTCATGCATGTTTTGGACAAATCACATAAATCGCTCCAGATCGCGTGGTTTGGAATAACAAAAAATCGCACATGCAGCTTGGGGTATTAAAAATGCCTTAAACCGCCCAAACCACACCGTGAACACCCTTAAAAAAATATCTTGTTAAGCAATTAAAGTTGTTGGCTTAAAATAGCAGGATTTGAGAGTTTTGTACCTATGGTTTGATTTAGGCTTCAATCTACTCAGCTCATACGTTTAGGTTTGTATGTGTGTGTGTTTAGTTTCAATATGAACTTCTGTAACATAAGCAGAATGAGTTGTTTCTCATTTATTTCATGGCTTCCAATTTGTTGGCTTGACATGAATCTTCCCGCACCTTTCTTTTGTGTGGTATGGTTTATCATAGTGGTCACACCATTACTTATCCTTTCCTTAATCCCTAGATATTGTGTCTTCTCTTTTAATTGTAGCAAGAACAGAATTTTAAAGGCCTAAGTGTGAGTCTGCAAATTGGGTGAGCATTACCTTCCACATGTTTTCCTCTCTCCTTACTTCAGCAAATACTTTTCTGAGTATAAGTAATGATTTAACACCTAACAATCTTCCACAAACTTCATTTAAATCTTAGTTAAGGCCATGGAAGAAATAAAAACCAAGATTATTTTCCAACATTTTACTATATTTTATACTAGTAGTTGGATAATCCCAACTAATATTGTAGAATAAATTCATCTCATACCATAATTCTGTCAAAACATTATAGTATTCTGTAACATTAAAGTTACATTTTCTAATTGTACGAATAATTGACCTAATTTCAAAGCATTGAGAGGTATTTTCTAAATCTAAATACATATCTTGTACTCCATCTCAAATTTCTTTTGAAATCTTGTAGAAGAGATATGTTTTATCAATCCTCGGCTCCATTGAGATGAGAAGACATATCATATTAATTGAATTTTCTACTTCTTATGTGCCATAATTTGTTAATGTATCTGGTGGGATATGAATAGTTCCTGTCAAATATCTGGCTCTTTTTTTTTTCTTTTGATCACTAGCAAAACTAATTGAAACAATTCTCTAAAATTACTCCCATTCACTTTATATTGAGTAATCTGTAGAGAATGGTTGTCAATGGGGTTTGTAAAAAAATTCTGTTGTGATGAGGGTTAGAAGAATTACTGGCTGCGACATTGAGTATTGTTAAGGTTGGTTGGTTTCCAGACATGCTCTACTGATTGAAGAGTTCGATGCTTAGGATCTAGGCTACCAAGACCTTGCACTAGGAAAAAAGGGGTATTTTGCGACGATTTTTAAAAATCGTCACAAAATTTAAAAATTTAATAACTAAAAAAATTAAATTTTGCAGCAGTTTTTGAAAAATTGCTGTAAAATTTAAAAAATAACTTAATAATAATTAAAAATAAAATTAAATTAACATTTTGCGACAGTTAAGAACCGTCGTAAAATTTATTCATTTAATAATTAAAAAATAAAATTAAATTAATATTGCGACAGTTAAATTTCATTGTTGAAGGTTACTTAGTTGAAGAATGTCTGACCTTTTTTTCAAAATATTTGGAGGGCATTGAGACAAGATTCAACCAATTTGGACATGTTGATGATCAACCTACAAACAATGAATTGTCCCAAATGTCAACATTTTTTTACTGAAATAAGAAAATCAGTTGGGAGTGCTTCATATTTCAACCTTACTCATATTAAGAAACTACAAGCACATAGATACGTATTGATGAACTTAGAACTAGTTAATTGGTTTGTGAAGTGAGTTTATACATAAATGATATATAATTTATCATAAAAAATATATTCTTAACTTGTAGTGTTAATGACTTAATTTCATATAGAGAATTTAGTGAGATAACCAAGAGAAAGCTTAGGAATCGAACACGATCAACTATAGAGATTGAAAGAATAGTGCATCGAGAATTCGTTGATTGGTTCTCTAAGTGTGTACGTTTACCATCGATATATTTTGTTAAGAACAATATTTCAATTATGAAAATTTGTACTTATCGATTTCCTTTTGTTTCATTTTAGATTATGAATGATGAAAATGAATCCCATTTTGATGATCTTAAGTTCCTTGCACAAGGCCCACTTCAACTTGCTAGACGATTTAGTGCATATAATGTCAATGGATACAAATTTTGAACTGTGGAACGAGAACATGGCTTAAAAACTTAAAACAATGGAGTTTTTGTGATTTCTGGAACAAGAAGTCATTCTAGAATTAGTAACAACAACTTAGTTAGTGGAGATGTTAATTATTATAGAAAATTGGTAGATATAATCGAGCTTAATTACTACGGTTGATTCAAGATTATTCTATTTAAGTGTAAATGGGCCAATATCATAACTGATAGAGGGATTAGACAAGATGCTTTGCAGTTTACTTTAGTGAATTTCTCTCGATTGATACATACTGGTGAACGTGAAGAAGATGAACCCTATATTAAGGCTTTACAAGTGCAACAAGTGTACTAGGTTGAAGATGTTGTGGAAAAGGATTGGAGTGCTGTTGTACATTTAAAACCAAGAGATTTGTACGACATGGGCGAAAACACTGAAAAGGCATTCTATGAGAATGAGCCATATCAAGCACAAGACTGAGGGTTATTTTTTCCTAATGATACTAGAATGTTGTCATTAAAAAGAGCACAAATAGATGATGATCAAATGCCTAATGTTAAGAATGTTGATGATGAGGATATATTTGTGTAGGATTTAATTAATGAAAATGTAGAATATTATATTGCATTTTACTTTGCTTATTATATTGTTGATTGTCTTTTTTTTGTGGGCATACCTAGGAGTTCATGTGTTTGTTTTCTTTTGCCTTTCATTTTGCTTTGCCTTATCTATACGTGCATGTTTTTTTCATTTATAAAAAAATACAGTCATGAATAAAAAGAAACGTCTAAGAAAGACAAGCACTACCGATTTAGGTGGAGATGCTTTACTTATCACACATGCTTCAGCATCATTGTCAGCCCATTATAGCCCCCAACATCATCGCCAGCTCCACCAAAGCCCCCAGCATCATCTTCAACTCCACCACAGCCTCCAACATCTTTCATATCTCCATCACAGTCTCCATTATCTGCACATGCTCCATCATTGCCTCCAACATCTAGTCAGACTACATTAGGATCATCCACCCCAGATCTACCACAACATTTGGCATAGACATACTCGTCTACATCACGCTATTACTGACAATTAATGTGATAGATATGCACAAAATATTTAAACTGAGTGTAATTATTACATACTTACATTAATTATTAAATTAGGTATATGTATTTTGATTGATAAATGAACAGGGGCTTATAAAACAAAAAAAGCTAAGGGTTATGGATGTTTGGTTACTTGCACGTGGAATGTATGTAATGTTAGAGTTTAATGAATCACTTCAACCAATAAGAGATGCAGTTGAACTTTATGGAGTGATTTTAGGAGAGTTAGTTTTTGATTTTGTTACTTTTCCTATCAATTATAAAAGTTGGCATAAAGTTTCGAAGACATATGAAGAGGAAATTTACAAAAATAAAATCATGGTAATTAACTAATATTGTTTGTATTGATATATTTTTTGAATATATTGTTATAATTAATATTTTTTTTTGAAAAAAAAATTAATATTGACGAAGGACCTGTTAAGAGTTTCATTTTGAGGAATATTAGGAAGAAATGGAAGGATTATAGGTGCAAATTATACCATGAGTGGTATGATTCTGCCATTGGTCAAGAAGCTAATATTACAAAACATCCACTAAGAATATCTCAAGACCAATGGGCAAGTTTTATTGATTATAATACGCGAGATAAGACTAAGGTGATGTTACTAATCTTGTTTATAAGATTACTAATCTTTATATGACTAAATGATTACGATTAAACTAATGATGTTCTTGTTGAATATCTAGGAGATATGTTAAAAAAATACTAAAAATCGATCCAAATTGACAATCCCACACACAGGAGGATTGAAGAGTCTAGCAAAAAAAAAAAAAAAACATAAGATAATAATATTGCAAAAAATTATCCTAAGTATGAATTTTTTATTCTAACATCAATTAACATTTATGTGAAATTATTCTAAATTATAGGAAATTGAGAGTGGCCAGTCTATGAGTAGGGGTTTATTATAAATTGCGGTGCATAAGAAGAGAGACGAAGAAACGAATCTTTTGTGAATGAAGGAGCACAAACTATAAGAGTAAGTTTTTTTCGTATCATAACCATTCCTTTTTTAAAACTTTTACAATTACATGAATAGACTTTTATTTAAATGGTGTTTTTAGAGTGATTGATATTACTTTTTAATCCATACAGGACAAAATTTCTAAGATTAAGAGTCAAGGCACATGTTCACAATCAGTCTCCTTAGATGATTCACTTACTCGGGTGCTAGGAAAAGAACACTCAGGCCGAGTCCGAGGTTTGGGTTTCGGTCCGAATCCAAACCAAGTTTTTGAGACCACTAGTCAATTCAATGGGATGCCATTGTCTTCCAATAATACCGGTTTATTTGCTGTAGAATACTAAGAAAAAGTGCAAAGATTGGAGGAACAATTACAAACTAGTAATCAAAGGGTTCAAAGTCTAGAGACGCAATTGCAAAATTTTCAAGATGCAATTAATGCCTTATATTTTCACAAACCTTGTGGGGAATATACCACTTGAGTTTGTTGGGATGCTCAATTCAATGGTATGTTAATATGTTAATTCTAAAATTATGAATTTTGATTTTTCATTTTAAGTGATTGTTTATATTTATCTCCACAAATACTTTTCAAAAAATGTTTTCGTCTTTTGTATACATATAATACAATTTTAATTATTTCAGGCATCAGATGTGCATAGTGGACAAGCATCACTAGTGGCAAAGCCCTCGTCTATATCTAGTCATGACATTCGTGAGACACAACAACCTCCACACCAACAAAGTTAATGTATTGTTCAAATATTTGAACTACTTGAGTATTAGACTTTTTAAATTTTACTTAGATATGTAGGTCCATTTTGATTGGACTTTGATATGTTATATATTTGGATATTTAAGTTGGATTAGATATTTATGGTTTACTGATTAAATAGATTGAGATATTGTGTTTGTGAATTTGATATATAGGTTACAGATTTAATTAGGTTATTTGTGAGTTGGATATTTATGGATTGATGATTAAACAAATTGAGTTATTGTGTTTGTGAGTTGGGTATACAGGTTATAAATTACAAGTTCTTTGTTTTAGTGACAAAAAAAAATAGAAGAATTAAATTTACTATGCTTTTAGTGACAGTTTTGAAATCGCTACTAAAATCATTACTTATATTGAAATTTAGAGATGATTTTGAAACTGCCGCTAAAATCAATAGTAAGATTCAAATTTAGCAACGGTTTTAGAACCGCCGCTAAAGTCATGGCTGGAATAAAATTTATATTGAAATTTAGCGACGGTTCTGAAACTGTTGCTAAAGTCATTGATTTATAGAAATTTATATTCAAAACCGCTATTAACATCAATAGTAAGATTCAAATTTAGCGATGGTTTTGAAACTGTTGCTAAAGTCACTAATTTAGGGTTGTAATCGAGAGAAGCTTCCTTAAGCTCAGCTCGACTTGATAAATTTTAGCACTATCTCGAGCTCGGGCTCAAAATTTATCAACCAACAAATATACGTAAATCAACCTAACCTCATAAGGCGGTAAGAGGCAGCGAGCGACAGTGGTAGGCTTCGGAGATGTAGCTAGAGGCGGTGAAGACCGCCGCGGTGAGTGACGGCGGAGAGGGAGACAGCGAGAGGCAGCGAACGGCGGTGAAGACAGTGGAGAAGGTGACGACAAGAGGCTTTGGCTTTCTTCTTTGAAACCAACGGTGAGAGGCAACGAGTAGTGATAGTAGGCTTCAAAGATACAGACAAATGAGGTGAAGAGGGCTACGATGAGAGATGATGAAAAGAGCGATGACGAGAGGCTGTGGCAATTCTCTGAAGTCAGCGGCGAGAGGCAACAAGCGATCACATCTCTTCTTATGTTCTCCATTCTTCCTTCTGCCCTCTTCTGCTCTTCAAATTTCACAAGCATTTGGGAGCACAATTAGGGTTTCTAGAAAAATATGTATTTATAGGGTGTGTTTTTATAATTTATAATATATAAAATATAAAAATTTTAATCACTCTTATTAACTATCAAATATGAAGTATGATTATTGTAATACTATTAAAATTCTAATAATAATAATTTAAATCATTATAATAAACTAATAATTTTAATCACTATTATGAAATATTATTAATGTTATGTTAGTTTATAGATTTTGTTTGAAAATAAAATATTTAGAATGTGCATTTAATACTGTGTGTAACAATTAATTTTTTAAAATTTAATATAACATTAGTAGAGTAAATTAAGTATTACTCAAGTGAGATATACAGTTACTAAGTAGTAATTTTTTTGAAATTTAATGATATAAAATTACAAATCTAGAGTTATTATTTTAATTCATATTTATTACTTGATACTTAAACTAAATGTTATAGTTACTCAACTAATGTAATGTACTACTTAGTCGAATAACTATTTGGTTATTCAATTAATGTTATTCTATCAATTAGGATAGCTATATAATAGATTAATCCCTTAAATGTTTATATTTTACTTGATTAAAAATAAAAAATTAGTCGAGTACAATATTTGTTAGTTGTTACCTAACTAAACATTTTCTTACTCGATTAAAATAATAATTATTCTATTAAACTCATACATTAATTGATTAATTTTAAGTTACAACAAATTTTTTTATCAACACATTCTATTAAACTAAGTATTACTTGTCGACGTTTGAAGTTGGTCAACCGTGATTCGTAAGCCGCAATGAGAAAATAAACACAAATGCAAATGGGAGGAACAAATGAAGACATATAATAAATCACATACAAGGACATTTTTACATGGTTCGCCCAGAATGATATCCAGTCCACGACTGTTCTCTAGTTATTCCGGCAGAGTAACAGTATATCATTCTTGTCTATTATCTTTATACAATGGTTTTTTACCCTTATTTATAGTGTGGGGTATTTACAATTTACATAAAATCCAAAAGTTGAAGGATAATATTATGGGAGACAATGTGTCCTTATCAACTCCATATAATCAGGAGTAGATTCCGTATTACCTGGGATTCAGTTTGCCTCAGGTAAGGTAGGTGGGTATTGCCTCCGTTTATTCAGCGGCCTTGTTGTTATGCGAGCTGAACGGTTAGGCTAGCGAGTTAAAAACATCGTTAAGAGCTCGCTTGGTTCCGCGGTCTGAGCTCGGGTCTCAGTGACGTGCGACCTTGTTCTAACGACCTCGACCTTGGGCCGGTTAGACTCCGGGAGGTTGGGCCGGCCTGTTGGGTCTAGTCTAGCCCCATAAGAAAGGTGATCCAAAAAATACCCATAGCATTACTCAAGTGAGATATGTAATTACTAAGTAGTAATTTTTTAAAATTTAATGATACAAAAATACAAATGTAGAGTTGTTATTTTAATCCATATTTATTGCTCGATATTTAAATTAAATATTATAGTTATTCAACTAATGTACCATTATCTCATTTAGTCGAATAACTATTTGGTTATTCAATTAATGTCATTCTATCATATATTTGAATAAGACAAGTAATAATCGATTAATCTCTTAAATGTTTAGATTTTACTTGATTAAAAATAAAAAATTAGTCAAGTATAATATGTATTAATTATTATTCAACTAAACATTTTTTTATTCGATTAAAATGATATTAAACTATTAAACTCATACATTAATTAATTAATTTTAAGTTACAACAAATCTTTTTATCAACACCTTTTATTAATCATTTTATTAATTTATTTATAAACAAGTATATTCAATATTATAAATAATTTTATTAATACATTTATAAATAAGTTTATTCACAAATTACCTCGCGAGCTTCTAATCGAGCTAGCTCGCGAGTCTATAATTGAGCCAGCGTGTGAACCTATTGACCTGAACTTTGTTAAACTCAACCTTAGTTCGTTAACAAATCGAGTTTTAAAATTAGCCTCAAGTTCGGTTTATTTATCTTAATGAACAAACTCGAACGAGTGTTTACTGAGCTAAACACCAAACCAAGCCCGAACAACTCGACTTATTTGTAGTCCTAACTGATTTATAGAAATTTATATTGAAATTTAACAACAGTTTTAAAATCGTCACTACAATTGCTACTAATTTATATAAATCGCCGCTAATTTATAGAAAATTATATTGAAATTAGAGACGATTTTAAAACCGCCGCTACAATCACTACGAATTTATATTGAAATTTAGCGACGACTTTGAAACCATCGCTAAAATCAATAGTAATATTCAAATTTAGTAGTGGTTATGAAATTGCTGCTAAAGTCAGAAATATATATTGAAATTTAGAACCGCCGTTAAATTAATGTTACTAACAGCCGAGAAATAATAGATATAAACCACCGCAAAAAGTATCATTTTGTGGTGATTATTCCAACGGTTGCTGAAAATTGCGACAAAATGCCTCTCGACTGCTGTATCTACAGCAGTTTTGAAAATCCCCATAAAATGACCCAAAAAAAAAAATAGTCACTAAAATTCGATTTTTTGATAGTGATTGGCTCTAATACCATGAAATAAGAATAATATTTGGAAAGTTTAGTTCAATTTTAATTAGACAAAGAAGATAAAACAAATCAATTGAAATTTCTTGAGTTATTTTTTCTTTCAACTTGCCTCATCCTTTAATCTTGAAAACTTATCTTATCTCCAACTATCTTGCCTCTTTAATTTTGGACATTTTTTTTTTTACCAGTCCTAACAAATTGAAACCTAGTCTTCGAAAAAAATCAGTCTCAAAAGTGCCATTCTTCATATGGTTGAGAATGAAAATTCTTTCTTTGAAGTGGGGGTGTGAATCCAAATCCATCATTTCAATTAACATTTCTAGATTCGTCACCTCCCTTTAATTAATTTGTGCCATGTGACTGCTTTAATTTCCAACTTACTAATTATTAAATTATTTGAAATGGGCACTCTCAATACACAAAATTTCTTATTTTGTCAACCATTAGAGAGTAACTACGTGTTGTACAAATATTTCCTAAAATTATTTTTGGGCACAGTTTAGTTAATAAAGGCTTTATTTTGAATACAATATATTCATCTTCTATATTATTATATTATTATACAAGTAAATACTATATAGTTTGATATTACGAGTCCTGTCAATAAAATATGTTCCTAAAATACTCTTTATATATATTACTTAAAAAATAAAAATCAACTATGTTCATAAAATTTAAACTTATAATCTTTACATAATAACTAATTTTTTAAACAATTTTATCACTACACCAAACTTATTTTATTTAAATTTTATCTAAAAAATTTTAAAAAAATAAGTTATAATTGTCAAATGCTATCTAATAAACTTTTTTTATTTTTTTGCATGTAGCTACCCTCTAGTGTTGTTATATCTACGCAATTTTAATTAGAACCCAAACCCTAAAAGCATAAGCTTGGAGTACTTGTGATTTCTTTGTTTTCTTTATGTGTTTATTTTAAAATTAAAAAAGAAAAAATAACGATGTTTAATTTTTTTTGTTTGCTAAAATGACTATGAAGACAAAGAATAAAACAAGACAAAAGCACACATTTAGAGTAAAAAATAAGAGCACCAAAATGAGTGAAGAAAGAGGGAGCAAACATAAAAGAGAACATCAATAAGCTAAACAGGTTTAAAATAGGTTGAAGTCTGAAGATGACCAAATGTAAAAGAACGAGAAAACATAAAAGAACAAGTAGTTAAGACTTGTCTTGATCTAGGGCAAACAGACACAAATGAATAACATATGTCCAACAAGAGGGCTAAATAAATAGTTTTGAAAACCCTAAAATTGATCAGATAAAGAAGAGGCATAGAAGAAGCCAAATTAGTGAAAATGAAATGATATACATATATATATATACATCAAAATTTTATTTTTACTTTTGGTAAGTAAGTATTTATTAAAAAAAATCACAAAACGTCTACAGAGCATTTGGTAAGACATATCCCAAACATCACAATGAAAACTGAATAAAAAAGTAAAATAAAAATATCTAAACTACCAATATACAATGATACATTGTTTCTAACATAAAGGAATTACCCTACCAAAAAAGGCAAAAACCATGATTAGAAGAAGGGTCCAAGGCAAACCTTTAGAGCCAGAACAAAGGAAAAAAAAATCAAGGAAGCACGGCGGAAACACAGTAGTTGGCAAAAAATTAACTTACCCAATTAACTAACACCATCTTCAGTGATTAAGAAGAATTAATTAGATTAGTTTATCAAGTCACATGTATATACATACGTGTATTAGTATACATAAACGGAGAGAATTTAGAGTAGTCAAGTTGCATTTTTGTTCCTTTTTCTTGGTAAGTCCCAACTTTATATATACATTAACGGCTAAGTAAAGGTATAAATTAAAGTAGGATTCATCAGTAGCCCATCTCAATCATTAGTCCTCCATTGAATCAATTTAATTGCCTGATGCAAATCAATGAAACATGCTGCAAATATACTAAGCATTAGAGCAAACCTCACAACACTACCAAGCATTAGAGCTAATCATTGGGCATCTAAGAGCATTGATCCTGTGATAACTGAGAGCTTCTAAGATTGATTGACGAGATTAGAGAGTCACTGACAAGATTGGGAAGTTAAAAGACTAAAAGATTAAATAAATTAACTACTGTCTCTTAAACAAGTGTGAAAAGATAACCTGATAAGGAAACACCAAGCCAACCAATCACAAAAAATCAAAAAAGCGAGCATCATTGAACTGCAACTGCAAAACAACTTGGCTAGACACAAACTAAAACGCAACAAAATGAAGCAAAGGAACACCATAGAATAAAGCAAGGGCAAAAGAGAGCAAAAATCATGAATGATTCAAACTTGCTAGTTGTCTTCATTTTGTCTAAAGTTTACGTTTGTTTAACTTTGACAAATTCCTCTTTGATTTATCTGAATTTGAGAACAACTAAAAAAAAGAATCAATAGGTGGGATTGAAGCTGCCTAATTAACTAATAAAATATCATAATTAATATCGAGAAAATACTATCAACATTTTTTCGGTGCTTCCTATCTAAATTTTTGGAACACATTAATTAGTCTAGCAAAATGGTTTTCTTACTAATGGAATGATACTATTATGTACTACAAAATTAAACTACACAACTAGCTGAGGATTTCTAGGTTGCTGTCCGTCTCCATACTTTGCCTTGTGGAAGCAAATTAATCCTCATGAACACTAAGGTGGGGAACCCACAAAAATTCATAAAAAACAAAACCCTATACTAAGGAACACTAACCCCAATCTCTCTCTCTCTGTCTCTCTCTCTCTTTCTCTCTCCCAGTGAATGTAGACATGTACTTGGGAGTTGATATGTTTCTTCAAGACAAAACAGTAATTGGTCCCCAGCTCCAAGAGTTGAGGGTTGGAGAACCTCTAAATTAATAAATATTTTTAACATCATGTCAACACCTAAAAAGAAAAGTATATGGACTAATTATATGAACCATGGAAACTAATTGTATATAGACCTAGACAGTGACTTGGTACCGGCATATATAGCTTTGGTTTTTGTGATGCTTTAGGGCTTGAGCAGCCGGGGCCTGTCCCCATCAAGGAATTAAAGAGAAAGATGAGGATAAACACAAGTTGTAATTTCAAGTAGGATGATGAATGCCAACTTAATTAATTTGCCATCAAATATATGTAAAGTGCTACAGAAAATTAGACTATATATTAAAGGGATGAAGTAGTTTTTTTTTTTTTGTTTTGCTAGAATTGAAATTATGGTTGAAACTAAACAAAGAAGACACAAACAAGATCCGAGCTAACTAATAAAAAATAGAGGCCACAAGTTACAGAAATAGAACAAGCACATGTCTAGCTAAAATGAAACAAGACCAACACTAGAGGGGACGAGCATAATCTGGGAGCATTTAGGCTTAACAATGGATCAAGTAGTTAACTGTATAAGTGTGTGTGTATATGAGGATGTTCACTGACCTCATGAGCTTCAGTTTCATGGCTGCAGACTGCAAAAAGAAGAGATTACCCTCTATGTTTTTCCCTTTGAGGACAAAATCAAGCGAAAGATCGATCAATGTGTCCACAAATTCCATTTAAAAACATTGGAAAAGTATCAAGTTTAGCAATCAAAATTTGCAAATTAATGCAACCTAAGACTGATTTATTAGATACCTCATCATCAGCTATATATCAACGAAACTTGAATGAAATTAATTGTGTTCTTCTTCAGGAAGAACCTAGGTTGAGGAGATCCTTGAACTCACCGTAAAATACCAACAAAAACTGCAATATTCATCATCATAGAACCAAATCAAAACCCAGATTTGAAGACATATACATATATCTATCTTGAATCTCTTCCAAGAACATTGGATCAAGGCCTTGATTTGGAGCTATTGACCATCCTCTGATCAGTAGAAGATTCAGCTTGATTTCTATCTGAAACTGCCTCTTCCTTCTCCTCACTGTTGCTAATCCTGTCTTGATTGGCTCTATCCCCTTCTAGCTCTCTATACCTATCCAAATACCTCTTCAAGGGCCCGGCATAGTCATCGAACCCTAGGGCGCAGAGAGCCCGGCAAACGTCGTCGCCGTTCACCGTCTTCCTCCTCTCTTTCTTGCACTTCTCGGATGCTTCACTGGTCACAAAGCTGATGAACTCGGACACACACTCTTGCATTGTTTCCTTGGCTTCCTTTGCGATTTTGGCGTTCGAGGGCAAGTTTTGCTTCATGATCCTAGCAACGTTGGCTATTGGTAACAAGAGGTCTTGCTCCTTGATGTAGCCATCTTCTTCATGAGTACTTGAGCAGCGGGCATCTATATTGTCAACCATTTCTAGAGAGGGACTTGAGCGCGATCCGATTCAACTTGGTTAGTTCTGGTCAAACTCGTGCATATATAATTAAACACACATACATATATATATGTCAAGAATGTCCACATACATGCATGTATGTGAATGTGTCATGGCTCATGGGTTGGTCGTCTTGTTAATTAGATATGACATGTGATGATGCCGACCTGGCGGCATCAAACAAGCCCAAGCAAAAGTAGGAAGTACCAAGCCAGTTTTATTCATAGAATTATAGAGACCATCATCGCACAAAGCTTGATGACGTGATGTAAGGAAGAAAAACCAACCCCTAAATCTGCTTCCCTAGGTCCTATGGTCAAATCAACAGTTGAAGACCCATATGAGAGGAGCTCAGAATTGTGACATGTGTCAAATGCATATGAGAGGTTGCATGTATGACAGGCCTTCAATATTGCACTAATTAACATAGACCAACTAGCTACAAGAAGTAATTAATAAGTAGGACAATCACCGAGCTAGAATGCCTTGGGTGAGAGAGGGAAAGGGAAATGGATATATGAACTAGATTGGGTGTTTGGGAAGATTGGTGAGATAAGGAAAAGGAATCGCAAATGGGTAGTGAAAACAGAGAGTGAGCAAGAAGAAGCTGTGTAAGCTAGGGGAAGGGGAAGAGGGGAGGAGAAGAGGTGATTCAAACTAGGGGAGTGAGTTGGAGAGAGGTTGAGAGAGTGGCAGAGAAAGAAAGAGTGAGGTAGCTAGGGAGTCAGAGAGAAAGAGTGCTAAGGGAGTCCACTAATTAAAATGGACAATCAGAGATGGGAAAAAAATTAATTTATTTTTCCTTCTTTAATCTCCATCTCAAAACCCTAATTCCAAACAAAAAGAAAGAAATTAACTCTGAGTGGAGTAATTAACAGCAAAAGCTTAATTAGGACTTTTAGCTTAATTAACTAGGGTTTGGTTACATTAATTTGTGAGCAAGTCTTTCAAATATCAACAAATTAACCAGACAAATTCATCAAGACAATAGCATATTAATATTTGTTTATTTATGTATACAACATTAACATATTTGTTTTCTTTTGATGAATCTTGATCTAGGTTGCAAGGTTGTCTATTTTTGTTTTTACCTTGGTAAGTCAAGGTTCCAAGGTTGTCAGACAACTTAAAAATATTTGTCAAAAACCATATTCTATAGGTAAAAGGGTATTGGGTGTGCATGCCTAACTTAATGGGTTTAGAAAACATTAATGAATTAAATTTAATATTTTAGTTTAATTTTGATTGGTCGAATACATATATATATATATATTTTTTTTTTTGAACTCATCATAAAACTATGCTTAATTTGATATTTAAATAACAATTAAGAATCTAAAGAACATACATTTGGTGGTCCCCTCTTAATACAATAACATTTTAACAAAGATTTCACTGCTCCAGTATATTTTTAATTACCAATTGGACAAATATACATTGTTTTTCTTTTTCGATGTTGCCCATGCCCCCTCTTTATTTCTACTTGTATTAATTAATTTTAATCTTTTTGTATTCTTATCCCATTGGATGTTACAGAAATATTATGTTACTCGTCAGTGAGCAACATAGTATTGTTGGATGTTATGATGATTCATTAACAAAATTCACTCAAATTTTATGTTACGACCCTCCTACTCAACTTCATGGTTACAAATAGCAAGGTATGTCATTTTTTTATATGTTTTAATAATATCTTTTAAATATTTTATTAAAAAAATAAAAATTTATTATATAAATAAAGTTTAACATCTCACGTGAAATCAGAAATCAATTATATTACTATACTCAAACTCTTGGGATGATCGCCATTGTGCGGCTTCCAATACTCATGCCCTCGATATTACGTCAGGACAAGTAAATTACGGGTTGGCTCTTTGATTTTAGTGCAAGGCGAGAATCAAACTCGCAACCCATTAGATTGATACCGATATATTACTCATCCAACTACTCAACTTACACCCTAAGCGTTACTGTATTCAAACTCTTACTCATACAAATGTTGTCTAAAAAATTAAAAAATAAAAATTTAACTGTTAAATATATATTTTTTTAATTTATACGTGATTATACCCCTAATTTATGTAAATAATTTGAGTTTGGAGCAAAATCAGCTAGCCCAATCTCATAAGTAGGCCAATCTTCAAATTCATGTGGGCCTTCACAGGATGAGTGCATCCAAATGAGCCCAATATGTGCCTTCCCGTAAGCCCAGACAAGAGGCCCAATTATAATATTTTTCTTTAAAAGCTCTTTGATGGATAGGACAAATTTTTATAATCAATTAAATAAATTAATCTAACAACAAGTAGTTGGTAAGTGTTCGGATAATTGAGTTGACGGAAACTGTGTCACCAATCAATCCCTAATCCCTATGAGTTTAGAGTAATGAAAAGGGTGTTTAAATCCATTTCAACTGTATAATATAATATAATATAATAATCTTAATTGAAACGTAACGAGGTTTTGTTGTTGGGGTGCGTTTGGCTGTTTCCTTTCATCTTTTTATGTAAAGCTTAAGCTGCCATCCTCCAACCTATAAAAAGACAAAAAAAGCCAAGTCTTACTGCCCACCGCAACTCCCAAATTACTTAAATGCAAAATATATATATTTTTATATTATAAACTTATTTAAGACTTAAAAAGGACTATAATTATATTTCATTTTTAATTTATTATATCTTATTTTTAATGTATGTTCCAACAATCTGTTTGGTTAATTAAATAACTCAATAATAAGTAATAAAACCAATTGTTTGGGGGGAAAAAATAGACATTACAGAGATCTTAAATACTAAATTTAAATTATAAAAGGACTATTCGCTGCAACAAGTATTAGTGGTCTAAGTGTTTGATTAGTCTAAATTTGACTTTGACCTTCCATAATAAATAATACCCACCCTTTACTAGTGGAAAATAATCTGTGACTTTATTTATTATTAGTGAATAACAACTCTAATGTGTTATTCATTATTTCTTAATATTAACTAATTGAATTATGGCAATAGATTATAGTAATTTAATTTTTTGATTGTGTCTAAATTTTTGTAGAGATACAAATACATAAGGACAAATTATATGAAACCTTAAGGTCAAGAGTAACTTATCACCTTAAACTTCTAAATATTATAATCAACCATCATCTATTAATCAACTCTTAACTCTTGGGATTAAAAGGTAAAATTCCTCACCTTAAAGGCTCTCGCAGTTCAACCTCATAATTTCTGTAGGATAGGTAAATCACAGAATCTAACAGTGAGATTCAAATATTCACTACAACAAAAATGATTTGTTGAGACATCTTTTTTAGGGCAGTTTTAGAAAGTGTCCTCTAAAATATCATTTTAAGGCACAATCTAAAAAAGTGTCCCAATACAATAACTTTAATGAGGCACAACAATTAAGTGCCCTATAAAATATCATTTTTAAGGCACAATTTAAAGAAGTGCTCCAATAAAACAATTCTAATGAGGCACAACAATGAAATGCCTTAATAGACAAATATAAGTGTCTTAATAGATAAATCTAATAGGGCAGAATTTTTGAAATGCCCCATTAAAATAATTCTAATAAGACACTCTGATGAATTGTCCTAATAGACAAATCTTAAGTGCCCCAATAGAATAATTCTAATGAAACTTAGATATACTATAAAATAAAAATAAGCACATATATTAATAAGATGATGCACAGATTAGGTGGTCATGCGTGTGCAAGAAGAAGAAAAGGTTCAGGGTTCAAGCAGAGGGAGAAATAAGTTAGAATTAAGAGAAGGCTTTGTGGGGGATATGAAAAATAAATTTATAGTGATTTTTGAGGCATTTTTAAGTGTCGCAACAAACTTAAATTTATAGTTGTTTTTAAAGCATTTGTAAGTGTCTCAATACGTTTTTAGAGCACAGTTACATGGGGCATTATTATTAGTGCCCTAATAGTTAAAATGCCCCAATAAACTATCTATTAAGGCATTTTTAAATACCTCTTAATCCAAAATTTGTTGTAGTGATTGGACCTGTGATTGACTATATAGAGGCTAGAATCCAAGGATCTTGAAATCAACACATGTACGGTCTCAACTGTTAGACTATGTCCGTAGAGGCATCAACCCTTAACTATTTTAGTTGACTCATACATGCACATTACGCATCACTAAAATCACCTTCAAATAGGGTCTAAATTGAAGAAACAACTCTAAAAGTTAAAGAATTTTGTATTATGTATGCAGATTGCTGAACATAATTCTATACAAAAGAATTAAAAAAAAATTCTCCATCATTACTACATAAAACAAAATTTCAGTGTCTTTTCTTCAATTAAGACTTCATTTGAGGGTGATTTTAGTAGCACATAATGTGTATATGCTGGTCAACTAACAAAGTTAAGGATTGACTAACGAATGGTAACTAATTGTAATATTTAAAAAATATAATAAATTTTTTGGTGCAATGAAATGTTCAGTGTGATAAATTATGCCTGACCCTAATTGTTGGAAATTTCATATAATTTGTCCAATACATAAACTATTTATATGCTTATATAATATACGTAATTTATAAAATATTACATATATCGTGTCATACTTTTGTATAATACATGCTCTCCTCATAAATCATGATTGTTACCAAAACTTTAGGTTGTGTTCTCTTTATTGTTTTCAAGTCATTTTTAGTTTTCAATTTTCTAAAATAATGAAAACGTGTTCTTTTTGTTGTTTTTAAAAATGTATTTTTGAAAACAAAAAAAATTTGTAAAGAAAACTCAAAACAACAAAAAGTTGTTTTGAGTGTTTTCATCCAAAACAAACTCTAAACTCAAAACACATTTATTTATGTATTTATTCATATTTTACTATTATAATGAGAAAAAATATTACAAAATTCATTAACTTTAAAATGTATATATTTTTTTAATAATATATTAACACTAAATATTTCTAATTTATTGAATAATCAAATTTTTTGTATAAAATATTGTTAAAAATTTATTTTCAAAATTTCAAAGAGAACGCGTTTTCTAATTTTCTGTTTTCAAAAATGGTTTTTCAAAATAACAAAGAGAATATGTTTTTAATTTTCTAAAAATAAACAATCAAAACAGAAAACTGAAAATGAATTCAAAACTCAAAACTGAAAATTGAAAATTAAAGAGAACGCAACCGTATTTTCTTAATGCAAGTTATTTAAATTTTACTGAGAGTGTTAGTTTTACATAATTATAAATTTATTAATTGATTTTGACCATTTACTGAGAATATAAAATATGTTCAAACTTCAAATCATGAACTTTTGACAATTTTTAAATAATTGGGAGTGAAATTACTTCCCTTATTTTGTAACGTAAAAGGTTCGTTGGCATTGCACGCTCGCGCAGAGCGCGTGACGAGCTTCGTTGGCTCGCCAATTACAAAATATGTATAATATTTTTTTATTAATTTTAAAACACTAATAATTATAAATTAACTTTCACCTTTTTTATTTTATCTTAAATTTTTAATTTATCCATATTTACATCCAATTTGCTATTTAATTTTAGTTATTCATTGTCAGTTATTATTTATCGTATCTTACTAATATATCAAGTTATAATAGATGATTTAATTGATGAGATGACAAGAATTTAATATTTAAACACGTACCGAGATAAGTAAAACTCGTATAATTTTAAAATTATTCTATAAATATATAAATAATCAAAATGTACTATATTTTAATTTTTTTTAACATTTTCTCAATTTAACTCGATAAACTTGTGAATAATTATATCTACGTAGAATTCATCTTTTTAACTAATATGGGATTAAATTGTTCTTTTTTATTTATTTTGGTGATCGTTTATGGTTTATGAGTTTACTTATTTAGGAGATTACTCATCTAATAATTCATAAGTTTAAAAACACATCATTTATGATAATATATCATACGATCGTCAACTCATATACATTTAAAAGATACGATTAAATGTGAATTTCTCTTTTTAAGTAAAAAAAATAAATTATTTAAATGTAAACATGACTTGTTCAATAAACCATCATAATTATAATTTATTAATAATAAGTGGTAACGTTAAATTCAACATCTCATCAGTCTCAATTATTCCCTTTTAGGTTTGAAGTGAAATATAATATTACTTATCAAAGACTTTATCAATAATATTATACCAAATAAGATTTATATATATTTATATATTATATAAATATTAGGGAGTAGTTGCTCGTTGGATGGTTCGCCAGTTTAAGGATAAAGGGAAGGAGTATATGATACTATTTTATTATATGACTGCGGTCCCCTACTAATTTAGAAAGCAACATGTAGAATATGAGTTTTTTCTTTTCGCTTTAAAAAATTAAATTATTTATGTATAAGCATGATATTGATGGGTAGCATTGAGCTCAAAATTTGGAGTTTAAATCAAGTGAGTCTCAATTTGTTATTTCTGTAATATAATAATTAAAATTTATTTATTTTAAAAAAATGTAATAAAAAGTTGATAAAGTCTAACAAAAAAGCGAGATATTCTCTGAATGAGTCATTTGAAAGGGTCTTGCAAAAAGGTAGCACTGAAAGAGTCTTTAGGCTGCTGCTGGAGAGTCTCCTGAAGGGGTTTTTAGATGCCTTGGGAGTTTTAAGTCTTTCGATCTTTTAATTTGTGAGACCAAAGACAATCAAAAGGCACCCAGTGAGGTTATATGAATGCAATGTAATGCAGATAATGCCTTCGACAAAGTTGTGCATGGAAGAGTCAAAAGACAATCCTTCAATTTTTAGAGTAGGTCTAGAAAATGAAATGTACATATGGTTTCTTTTAGATCTGAATAGACTTTTTCAAGGGAATCCCCCTAAGTGCCCTCTAGAGATAATTTCGTGAAATGTACGTTATAACATAATTGTTTTTTATTTAAATTTAAGTGATGCAATATTATTTATTTAAAAAAATATTATTTTAAGATATTTTAACAAATAAAATGTATATAAACACTAAGGGGTGGACAAATGTAACTAAACAATGTGTATTTTTTAATATTTTTTTTTGATAATTAGTATTAATTCACTTGAAACTTAATAAGCATTCCTGATATTAGTGAGACACGAATTGAAAGACCTTAAATGACCGTTATTATCTATTATTAAGCTACAATTTTAATAATTTAATTATATTTAAATTAATTTATTTTTAGAATAAAATAAACTTACAATTAATATGTTGTCTTCTAATTTAACATATATGATCGTTAACGGTTATAAGAAATATTATCATAACAAATTTTTTATTTTTAAACTTGTGAATTTCTTGATGAACAATCACTTAAATAAATAAAGCTAAGAATTTCCCCACACAACTAGTCAAATAAATGAAAGAATACACTCGAGTTATCTACTCTCAATGGGAAAGGTAAAATCTCAAATAGTTATATTTTTCACCTTAAGATTGTAAAAATAGGTATAAGTATGTAAATATAGATATTATTTACATACTTAAAAAATTGTTATATTTTGTGAATACACTCGACTTGAATTAAAAAATTGTTACAAAAGTCAAAATGCATTAAGCAATATCAAATCTGGTATTTACTTGTATAAAATATAAATAAATAATTAACATGCATGGATCTAAAAATAAGAAAAATCATCAAAATAATTCACATGGGATGGGTTATATGTTTTTACAGATATTATTATTGTTGTATTATTATTTGCAATGGCTGCTAAATGCCAATTATCACATATATCATGATTCCACGTGTCATTCTCTGCGTTAGTGGTGTCGCAACGCTCCTCCACCGCGCGTATATGTATCACCTTCCGTCCTTTAAACGGACCAGAGGCCCCCCTCTCTCTAAAATACACACACACACACACTCTCTCTCTATACATATATATATTATATCGATACTTTTCTCTCTCTACATCTCTCTGCCTAAGCAGCGACTAGCGAGAGAGGGAGTCTTCCCATTTTTCATCTCCGTGCCTCGCCGTAAATCAACCTCAGCAACCCATGAAACTTCAGCTCTCTTAAAGGTACAATCTTTCTTCACTCTCTCTCTCTCTCTCTTATCTCTATATGTACATGTATGTAACGCAAGGTTTCTTGGTTTATTTTCATGTTTTGTTCGTTTTGCATCCACCCCTTGTTAATCTAGAAGACCCATTTCCTCAAACTCCCTTCTCGACGTCGCTTTTAAAGTTCTCAAGAATTGATACAGATATTAATATATATTATTCCTATATATATGTGTGTTTATGCATAATTTGTTCGTATAGTTTGCTGATGTTCACGAACAGGATTTGAATTTGGTGGGATCACGTTGGAATTCTTGCTCAGACGGTGGTTTCTTGTTCTTATCTTCCTTCGTGATTTATTTTAGTTTATTTTTGGCTATATATTTGTGGCTTCAGATTGATGCTGCGAATGGTGTTTGTTTGGTCGGAATTTTTGTGGTTTTCTGGCATTTGGAAATCAATGTGGTTTTTGGGTTCTTAAAATAATTATGCTAAGTTTTCTTCTGTTGAGTTCAAAAATGGATCTGGGGTTTCATTGTTCTGTGGGTGCTTAATTTGTGTCATTGCTTTTGCTCTGAAAGTGTTTTTCTGTACTATTTTCTTCTTCTTTTTTTTGAATGGTTCTTGCGGTTTTTACCTTGAATGCTTGTTTATCCCAAACATATAAACTTTCCATCAATTTTGTCTAGAATTTTTTTTTTCCACGGCTTATCTTCTTTTCTGCTCATCATCTTCAGAACTTTTTGTTTTGTTTTGTGAGTGCGTGTGTTTTAACTTTTTATTTATTTATTTATTTTTATTTTGAAGATTTGGACATTTAATCTTCTAAATAATTCTTGCCTTTAAGTCGGACACACTGTCTATTGGTTTGATCTACTGTTTTGAGACCAAGCCATTGTGAATTTAATGAAGTTAAAATTGGCGTATATTTTAGCATGCTTTGTACTTCCAGACCTGGCCTTTAAATGTTGGCTCTTGTTCATCCTTATGCTCCAGTTAGAGCTATTCCTGATGGATATTAGTTTGTCATTTGTCTAAAATTCATGTTGTTTGATTTGACTAATTTTATGCCCATCGTTGGCTACTTTAACACAACCTCCCTCCTTTATCCGTGCTTGAGACTGGTTGTAGATAGGATAATTCCAAAAGTTTAGCAGAAAAAAAAATGATCAATTCCAATGACATAAATGCTAAGGGGGAAGAAGGAAACTTGATATGTAAGCTGCCTTGAGAGCTGTGGCTCTCTTATTGGGGGGCTTGTTAGAAAGGTCTGTGTTAGCAGATGATAGAAGGATAGATATTTTCTGGAAGTCATGGTTTGCTCTATGTGGCTGTTCTTTCGTGAATTTTTTTACCATTATCTTTTCTTTTTACATTTAGGTATTTGATGCTGCTCCAGAAGTTGTCGAGCTAATCATACTTAACTTTTTACCTATTCACAGGGGTATTAAAGAAATGTGATAATACATATTTCAATCAGCCTTGTAAAATCAATTCTTGGTTTGTTATCTATTAAAACTTGGATATTTTAGATTCTGATGATTTGCATCACTTGCATGCACATTAATTTATTGCTAGAGTTATATCTAATCTGACTTATTTTTTTAAGTGAACTGTATCAAGTTATGCTTTAAATTCATGCCTTGTAATGGTTAGTGTATGTGATTATTTCGCAGATGGATCAAGTTGAACTAAATCATAATGGTGACTGCATTGAGAACACCTCTGTGGAGTGGTTAGTCTCTCCAGATTCCTCTGATGCATGTAATGTCCTTGGAGATATAGAGGTGCGTCCTCGAGTTGGTGATTGCTACCAGGCTGAAATTCCACCATTAATCACAGAATCTGACTATCTTTTGTATAAAAAGAATCCATTTGAACAAGGGTTCATGCTTGCCACACCATGTGATTTTTTAATGGGATCATCCATTCCAATCATGAGGATCAATAAGGAAGATGTGTACATGAAACATGAAATGCAGGAATCTGTTGGTGATTCAAATAGCTCATCCAATAAAAATGGGCTCCAAGAATCTGAAAGCTGCAAAGAGGCCCAGATTCATTTAAAAGGTGAAGCTTCAAAAATAAAAGTTGATTCTATTGATGTTGTGTGGGAAAGTGGAATGGAACCAGGAAGGTCGAGTAAATTGGCTTCGGAACAAGAAAGGAAATGTAAAGTGCACCAGGTGTACAGAGGTCAAGGGTACTCTTTGGTTCCTGGCTCCTTTGGTAGTTCATGGAGTAATGTCGAACAAGTGAGTTTCGTCCTTGGTTTGTACATCTTTGGGAAGAATCTAGTTCAGGTGAAGAGATTTATGGATGGTAAGACAATGGGGGATATATTGTCGTTTTATTATGGGAAGTTTTTTAAATCTGATGAATACCGGAGATGGTCTGATTGCCGGAAGATGAGAAGCAGAAGGTGTGTTTATGGGCAAAGGATTTTCACTGGATTGAGGCAACATGAATTGTTGTCTCGTTTGTTTCTCCATGTGTCAGGAGAATGCCAAAATACTTTGTCAGAGGTATTTCCTGGAATATTCATACATATAGCTCTTACCCTCTCTTCTTCACAGTTAGCTAAGTAAGGATGAAATGAACACAGAGAAATTCACATCCACACAGGGTCACTCGCATGTACATATGGATAATTGAATTCAAAGAAGTCAAATGCTGATGTCGATATTGCTTTTTTAAGTGCTTAGCAGAAAATAATATCTCTATTTTATGGTCAAAATTTTCATATTCACTCAAGTTTTTGTCTCTAGACAGATTAGACTCTAGGTAATTGAATTTTTTCTGACATTATTATTCATAAAATTGTCTAGTAAGATAGGAGTTCTGGATATCTGGGTCGCCCTGTTAGGGTAAGGTTGTTCACAGTTCAATGAGACCTCTGCATTACACATAATGGGTTGAAAACATGGGAACAGCCTCTTGTATCCTACTGAAGACTGCATAAATTTGGCCCTTCTTTGATTAAAGCAATAGCGAAAGCCTCGTTCACTATCTGATTTTTTTAACAAGTTTCATCTAGTTCCAAGAAGATATGTCACCATGTCTCTGCTTGTGTTTGAAATTCTCTCATTTGTCTTCAGTTGAAGATCTACGCAAACTTTTTTTTCTTCTTGAGTCCTTGTTTTATGTTATATCTTTCCTGCAACACTTTGAGCATTTTCCTATACAACAACAACAACAATAACAATAATCACAAGCCTTAATCCTACTACATGGGGTGACCTACATGATTTTAGACCTCTGGCCATCTCTATCAACAGCCGTATCCTTTGTAAGACTTATATTCTATGTCATGTTTAAGGGTTTCACTATCTGAGCATTTTTCTTTACTTGAATTATTTTCATATAGCTTCTACACTAGTTGTATTTATGAGTTGCAAACAGCTGCTATTTCTTCAGTGATGCTCTAGTTTTGATACCAAATTTTAGTGATGTTCTCCTATAGAAATAAATCTTTGATGCTTCTCAGAATGTTCTGCGAGATGTTACATTAGTGGGATCAACCCTGCACAGAGCAGACCCTCTTTAATCTTTTCCTATGCTAAAGATTTTACATGTTGAGTTCCATCCAAGTCTGTGTCCTTTCTAAAACTCCAAAACCCATGTTTATAAGTGTAAAATGTTTTCTGCTGCCAGTGAAGGAATCGATTTTCATTTGACATCATTTTTGGACATGAAATATAATAGCTTTATAAAAGATATGGTCATAGATAGAAATGATTGGTGAACTAGAATCTATGTAGCCGATCCCACCTAGTAGGATTAGGGATTGGACTTCTTGTTATTTGTTATTGAAAATGATGATGATGTTAAATATGTCACTCTATAAGCACAATATATGTTCCTAGCAGACCACTTGTATTCCTAGATCACAAGATTTAAGTTTCTGACCATCTGGATTTGGTAGAATGTGAATTGAGAGATAGAAGAATAAAACACGGCAAGTAAAATCTTGAGGGGAGGAGCTTTTCAGTTCATTTCAGAGGCTAACTTATTTGGGTACAATGAGAGATGTAGGTAAGGAATTGAACGATGGGTCAGTATTTCATTTTAGATAGTTAGTTGTATGATTAAACATTTGATAAATCTTGAAAAACCAAAGAATGCTTTCATTGTTTTTTTTTTAATAAAAAATACTTCAATTATTATGGGTGAAATATACAACACAGGTAGAAATGAAACACTGTGGTCTTTTATTAGCCAACCACATTTATAGCTTAACTGCTTAAATCCAGAAATCAATGAGTAACTGGTTCTACAAATGATATTACTTGAAGAATAAATTTATGCTAAATTATGTCTAGACTCTAGAGACAGCCACAAATTACATCAGTTCTGGTTCCTGAAGTAAAAACACTTTCTGTTCGCATGTTGATCTGATTAGTCTCGGGACATGCTTAGGTTCCCACAACTACCTGCAAAATGAATGAGTCTAATTTTTAGGAAAGGTGGCTAATAGCTTATCTTTTAAGAACCCTCATTACAGCATTTTAAGTGGTTCGTTATTTAATACTGGCATGTTGCGCCAATCTGTGTAGAGTTCTCATACCTCTTAGATGTAATGTCAAGTACATCATACTGGAAATTATGTCCTTATCAGTGAGTAGTTATGATTTCTTAAAGTTTAAGCCTTATCCTGTCCAAAATTGTATCTCTTAACCAGTTTTCACCCTATTTTAGTTCTAGTTTATAGAGTTCGTATATGCTGCCACCTTTCGACTTTTCCCTTTGCTCGTACAGGTTTAAGGTGTTTCTTCCTTGATATATTAATCTGTTGAGTAAAAAATTAATAGAGGCCTTTTTCAGTTTATTGGACACTCTCCGTCCTCTTGTAGCTAGATTTTGAATTTTAGTCCTCATAACAATAGGTCCTTCTTAAGTGTAAACTACCAATTTGCAGGTTTCAAAGACTTTTGTGGAGGGCAAAATGTCACTGGAAGAATATGTGTTCACTCTAAAAGCCATTGTTGGGATGAACAATCTTGTGGAGGCAGTTGGAATTGGGAAAGGGAAAAAGGACCTCACAGGCATTGCCGTAGAGCCTTTAAAGTCCAACCATGCCGTTCCTATGCGACCAGAGATGCCAATTGGCAAGGCATGCTCCTCTCTTTCACACGAGGAAATTATTAAGTTTTTGACGGGAGATTTTAGATTAAGCAAGGCACGATCTAGTGATCTATTTTGGGAAGCTGTTTGGCCCCGCTTGCTTGCAAGAGGTTGGCACTCGGAGCAGCCCAGGGGTGAAGGTTGTGGTTCAAAGCATTCTTTGGTCTTTCTTTTGCCCGGTGTCAGAAAGTTCTCCAGGAAACTGGTGAAGGGAAACCACTATTTTGATTCTGTTAGCGATGTTTTAACTAAAGTTGCTTCAGAGCCTGGTCTCCTTGAGCTTGATGCCGAAGCAGATGAAAGCAACAGAAAGGAGGAGGAGAATGTGTGGAGTCTCGAAGCGAAACCAGTGCAGGATGATTTGTCTGAGCGGCGACGTCCCTGCTATCTTCAGCCTCGAACTCCAAATCGCAGGTCAGATCTCATGAAATTTACTGTTGTAGACACAAGCTTGGGTGACAGAAAAACATGTAAGGTGAGAGAACTGAGAAGCTTGGCGCTAGAGGTTTCAAAAAAGACCACCTTTGAAAGTTATTCTGAAGAAAGTGACCGGGATTGTTCTGAGGTGTCGTCTAAAGATTCGGATTCGGGCTCTGCTGATCCCATACTATTTGATCTAGATAACACTAATGATTCAAATTCAAAAAAGACGCAATCTATTACTGGCGTGTTGCCTGACAATAAGGATCTCAAAATTGGCTCTCCAGTCCGCTTCATTGTGGATGCTGGAAATGGAACTGTTGAGAATTCCATGGACATTAGCAATGCCTGTGATGGCAAGCAGGTGTGCAGCCAGAGGAGGGTGGAAGAAGACAATTTGGATAATTTAGCCCCGGTAAGAAAAAAGCAGCGCAAATTATCATCCTGTACTCGTGCTGCTGATATAACTCATGCTCTGCACGGTTCCTCAGCGAGCCCCAGTATGGAACATGAGAAGCAAAGCTGCTGCTCAGAAACTACTGATTCCAGCAATCGTCTCTATGCGACAAGTTTACCCCGGAAAAGGGTCTCAACCACCAGCTCGCTGACAGGGAGACCTATCAAGAGCAGTCGAGGTATGTCATCAAATACCAGCTTTAATGGAGAAGTTCTATTCAACAACCCTCAGCAGCAGACCTTGATTGACCTGAACTTGCCTCGAGTATCACCAGGCTCTGAAGCTGTTTTCGCCTCCACGATGTGTTTGAGAGACGGGGAAGATGATCAGACCGGGAAGAAGCCTGAAAATCGTACCGAACCAAAACCCTGCTCAGATGTGGATTGTTGCGAGCAGCAGCAGCTTAACAACAATTCCCGGAGGCAGGGCACAAGAAACCGGCCACCAACAGCAAGAGCATTGGAAGCTCTTGCAAGCGGGTTTCTGACTATCAACCGGAGGAGGGAGAAGAACAAACAAGTCTGTACCCGGAAGCGCTCACTGTCTAGAGCCTCCCAGCGCGCTGCCGGTGGAATGTCAGTCACCGTCACCGAGAGTTCAGGTCCTGGCATCACGTCTTCCAAGATGGAAGACGCGAGAAATGGCGGGTGCAGCGATGGCAACAGCAACGACATGTTCGGCAAGTTTCAGGTCCTATCCGAGGGAAATGCAGCAGCTCAAGTTTCCGGACCTTAGATCAGAACCATCTGTAATAGTAGTAGCTACTCTCCATGGTGTAGCCCATCGTCAGGAAGGTGCTGACAGTCTTATCGATCAATCGACGGGAGGAATATTCTACCCTTTTTTCAGGTGTGAGAACTGATCGCACTAATCAGTTCATGGCTGCTTCTGGTAGAGTGAGTGAGTTCAGTTCCAGTGCCAGTGTTTATCTCTTTCTAATAAGTTGTGACATTGACATTGACAGTGCTGTGCATCCATGGAGAAATAATTGCCAGTGATAATCATTTTTCTGTGTTTTTTTTCCCTTTTTTATGCAACAGATAGAAAGAAAGGAGAATGTTATTTTGATAAATTCTTGTTAGAATAATGTGTTGCTGATATTATCAACTGTTTTTAATTGGGATTGCTTCAATTTTGATTGTATGGTGGAATTTCAGCCCGGTAGCAATCACCAACTCAAGGACGCACCTCTACATCTCCAAGGACATTGCATGCGTCAGAGGAATCTGGAGAGACTAACCACTCCACAGAGGTGTTCTCAATGCAGTCACCATTATGATTTAGTTCACAAAAGAACAGCCGCATAGAGCAAACCATGACTTTCATAAAATATCTATCCTTCTATCATCTGCTAACACAGACCTTTCTAACAAGCCCCCCAAGAAGAGAGCCACAGCGCTCAAGGCAGCTTACATGTCAAGTTTCCTTCTTCCCCCTAAGTATTTATGTCATTAGAATTGATTTTTTTTTCCTGCTAAACTTTTGGAATTATCCTATCTACAGCTTGTCTCAATCACGAATAGAGGAGGAGGGTTGTGTTAAGTAGCCAACAATAGACATAAAATTAGTCAAATCAAACATGATGAATTTTAGACAATGAAAAACTAATATCCATCAGGAATAGCTCTAACTGGAGCATAAGGATGAGCAAGAGTCAACATTTAAAAGCCCAGGTCTGGAAGTACAAAGCATGCTAAAATATAGCCCAATTTTAACTTCATTAAATTCACAAGGGCTTGTTTTCAAAACAGTAGATCAAACCAATGGACAGTATGTCCAACTTAAAGGCAAGAATTATTTAGAAGATTAAATGTCCAAATCTTCAAAATAAAAATAAATAAATAAATAAAAAGTTGAAAACACACACGCACTCACAAAACAAGACAAAAAGTTCTGAAGATGATGAGCAGAAAAGAAGATAGGCCATGGAAAAAGAATTCTCAACAAAATTGATGGAAAGTTTATATGTTTGGGATAAA
Source organism: Diospyros kaki (assembly GCA_036245055.1). Classification (NCBI taxonomy): domain Eukaryota; kingdom Viridiplantae; phylum Streptophyta; class Magnoliopsida; order Ericales; family Ebenaceae; genus Diospyros; species Diospyros kaki. Next base: position 6,951,283 of record BSEG01000013.1, read on the forward strand.
CAAGCACTCAAGGTAAAAACCACAAGAACCGTTAAAAATGTTGGGTCGAGACGGGCCTCGGCCACCTCTAACACATAGAGCTAAAAATAGAGCTTCGAAATAAATAGAATAATCGATAGATGATTACTTATGCATAAACAAAAATAGGCAATAAGAATGCAAAAATGAACACAAAGCGATTTATCATGGTTTACTCGTTAATGAGAGCTACATTCACATTGAGTTTCGGTGAGAAGACCTTATTACACTATCGAAAAAATGATTACAGCTTCAGTATACACATCTCACTCATTTACTCACTGTACAAATAAGAAAACTCTATACCAAAAGTGTCCTATAACCACAACAAATTACAGATTAGAGGCAAAATCCTAGAAAATTAGAGAGAAAATGAATTGTACAGAGAACAATCGTAAAATAGAGAAGAATAAAGAAACCCTTAATGGTATAAATAATCGGAGGCTATGTTACGCGTATCTCGAGGAAACAGACATACATAAATAGGCAGAAATAGCGATGAGGATTTGATCTTGAAAGAGTGATCGATGGCCAAAAGAACAGCAGGTTATGACAAAGAAGTACGGGAGAATCAATGAGCCGTAAAATGACGCAAAGGGTTGCCGTTTGACTCTCTGCTCTTGGTTGCTCCAAAATGACAACGTTTTGGAGCAATCATTGAGCGGTTGCTAGGTGGCCCTCAACTCCTAGTTCAAAAATGGTCGCGTTTGATGAATCTTCACCATATTTAAAAAAAAAAAAAAAGAGGTAAATAGTACTGAAGAACACTTTCAGAGCAAAAGTAATGACGCAAATTAAGCACCCACAGAATAATGAAACCCCAGATCCATTTTTGAACTCAACAGAAGAAGAAACCTTAGCATAATTATTTTAAGAACCCAAAAACCGCATTGATTTCCAAATGCCAGAAAACCACAAAAATTCCCACCAAACAAACACCCTTCGCGCGCAGCATCAATCTGAAGCCACAAATATATAGCCAAAAATAAACTAAAATAAAAAGAATCCACTCATGTCCATCTCCATCTCCACGCATTTAACTGAGAACTACAAGTTAAAATTTAATAATCTATTTAAATAATAAATTGATTATAATATATATTTAATACAATAGTTAAAATTTTGGAATTCATATTGATATTTCAAAGTTTTGCACCCTCAGTATAATAAGAGTTAGGACCAAATATTACACAACCGCGGATTTACATGTGTTTGTTTTGAGGGTGGGAAATTGCCTCCCTCAATTTCTAAAATTACACTTCATCCCTTAACATTACACATATAAATTATTATACTTTCAAACATTTGTTCTTTAAAATAAAAAAGATAAGAGACAATTGAGTAATGTCAAAAAATATAAAATTTGAGACTCTTGCCCCTGACCCAATGTCTTGACTCTGTCATTGCTTGAAAGATTGTTGTGGATTCCTCGAAAGTTAGAGGATGGTTGTTATGTGTTGCAAGATAAATTACTTTTCCTCAACTTTAAGTTTTTAGTTTAGATATCTTATAATTTTTTATTTTTTACTAAATTAATTCATGAAATTTTTTAAAGAAAGATCCAAATTAATTTGGTAAAAGATAAAAATTTAGGGGTGCCCAAGTGAAATATCTAAAGTTTAGGAGGTATACAATCAAAAATCAATTCACTTTAACACTGTCAGTAAAAGTAAAAGAAAGGGTATTGTGGTTAATTCTTTTTAAAAACATTTAGAGATGAAATGTTGTAAAATAGCAGACTTCATGCATGCTCCACATCACCATTTCTCAAATAGTTTTTGTGTTTTAAATTCAATTTCTTTGACTTAGGAAAATAAAAGAGTCTTCCCTACTAATTAATTGGACTACTACCACTTTAATGGTATAGAGGAATGTTTTTGATGATTAATTGTGTTATTAATTTATGAGTTTTGGTACCAACTAATTAATGTTCTTGGTGATGAAACAGGAGCTGCAAGACAGTAGTTGTTGCTTTGGATTTAGTTTTACCAACTAATTAATGTTCTTGGTGATAAATGTTGTAAACTTAATTGGAATTTGGAGATTTTGTTATAGAAAAGAAAAGCGGTTTTAAATTAGTCAAAAAATAATTGTAGAAGTATTCAAATTGGTTCTTAAGTGAAAGATTAGGTTGGGTTGGTTTTAAATTTGACTAACTCCATCGTCAATCTAATTGTATAAGTTAGACTATGGAGTCCAGATTCAATTAACACAAGGCAATAATAATAATATATGTTATTATAAATTATTTTAGATTTTAAAGATATAAGTATTCTTCACTTTTTTACTATAAATAATTGTACATAACACTTCTATCGGGTTACATATGTTGAGTGCCAACATGGAGATACAAGTACATGTATCAGCAATAGTCGATAAATAAAAATAGAAATACAAATTTTAAGTTATAATTTCTTTTATTAGAATTTATTTTTAAAAATTAAGAGTTAGGTGTTAGATGGTGTAAATATATATCAATATTCTAAATAAATTGGACCTTTAGATTGAGATCACTTTCAATGAACATTAGTTGAAACTTAGTTTTCATGAATTAGATTGATGTAATTTGGTTTTAAATGTGTATTTTATTTGAAATAGCATGACAGTAAATTTCTTATAATAAAAAACAATAGTGTAACATATATTTTATAAGTAAAAATTTAGTTCACACATGAGATTGAGATTACTGAAAAAGGAGAAGGCAGCCGCAGCCCCTGTGAGAGCTACAGCTAGAGCTAGCCCATCTTAGACTTTAGAATGCAATGCAATGCAATGACTTAAAAAAAGGGAAAATTATAGAATGAAATGGAATGGTATGGTGGAGGTTGGTGTGAGAAAAGTCTGAACCTGCCATTGCCAATGCCATTGTTGGCCTTCTTTTTCATTTAGAAGCTTCTTCCGCCCTTGACCCAAGTCCCAGTCCCAGTCCCACCATTTCCCCTCCCTAAGATTGGCTTACCCAAGAATAGATCGATCATACATACAGAATCATCAACTACTATTCATGGGAGCTCATCTCAAACTAAATGTTCAATGTTATTTATAAGATTGATTGTTACAGACACAATCTAATATCTAATTCTCAGTCCCAAAAAATTCATTATTTTTCAACAAAAGAAAAAAAAAAAAACTAATATCTGTATGTGAAATTATTATTACTACTATTCATTGACTCTTGAACATACGGACACCCGTATGTTAGGGGCGGCGGCGGATACACGTAACCCGGCGGAAGCGCCGCCGGGTACAAGTATCCACCGTGAGATGGTGGCGGGTATCCGTACTCGTACCCACATCCCGCCATCGGGTCAACCGAGTATCCATCGGGTGCTGGAGGATATTGCTCGATCGTTGCAGCCGCATACGGCGGAGTTGGAGGCGGAGGCTGATGATGGTACGCAGCAATGGGGCCCACATCAGGATACAGCTTGACGGGTTCCTGAAACTTTGCGTCCGTCGGTGGCGCCACGGCGGTGGTGTCGATTTTGTCGGACCAGCGATATGAGAAGTAGAGTTCGCCCTTGGGCTTGCCCGATGGCATCCGGACCTGGTACGTGACGAACTGGGATTTGCCGGAGGTGGCGGAGGCTGCGAGGTCGGAGACCGGCACGTGCACTTCGCCGACGTCCTTGTCGCCGAGGGTGCGCAGGCAGCGGAGGTTGAAGACCATGGTCTGGCGGAGAACGACGTGGTCAACGGAGAATCGCATGGGGGAGGAGGAGTTCCAGGAGGGGTTCTCGCCGCCGCCTCGGTCGACGGGGGTCTTCTGCTTGGTGGCAGGGTGGCCGGAGATGGAAACGACGGCGTAGACGTCCATCTTGCGGAGGAAGTTGACTTTGTGGAGATATCTTGCGGAGATGACTTTGACCTCAAGAGTGCGCTGCTTCTCCATCTTTCTTCTTCTTCTGCTTGATCCCAACTCAGATTCTTCGCTCTGATAAACTAAACGCAGGAGAAAAGGGGGCGCTGTCTGCGTATGTATGATATATAAAATTTAGAATTCTTAACCATGGTTACGCCTTTGGCAAAAGCCGCGTAGGATTTGGATAACCATGGTTAAGGAAGGAAGGAATTCTTGACTCTTGACTCTTGGGGAGGAAAAGAAAACAAAAGAAAGGCCAAACGCGCAATTGTTGTCGAGCTGAACTCACTGACTCACTCTACCAGAAGCAGCCATGAACTGATTAGTGCATTCAGTTCTCACACCTGAAAAAGGGTAGAATATTCCTCCCGTCCATTGATTAAAGCTGTTGGTGGCCAGTTTCTTGTGCCCTGCCGCCGGGAATTGTTGTCAAGCTGCTGCTGCTCGCAACAATCCACATCTGCGCAGGGCTTGGTTCGGTACGATTTTCAGGCTTCCTCCCGGTCTCTGATCATCTTCCCCGTCTCCCAAACACACCGTGGAGGCGAAAACAGCTTCAGAGCCTGGTGATACTCGAGGCGAGTTCGGGTCAATCAAGATCTGCTTCTGAGGTTTGTTGGAAGGAACTTCTCCATTAAGAGGCTGTTTGGGTTAGCTTTTTTTATTAGAGAAGTTAGTTGGCAGTTAATATAAAAGTTGTTAAGTGTTTAAATTGATAATGAATTTGAATAAATGTATTTTAAGTTATTTATTAATAGTTATGTATTTGGTTTGTAAATGCTAATAAGCTGTTAGAACTTGATAAAAAGACTAAAATAGACATTATGTTAAATAATAATATAATTAAAAAGGATAAAAATATTATTTTTATCAAAAAATTATAAATTAGTTTCTAATTAATAAAATACTTACAATTACAAGTTAATAAATTATACATAATTATTAAAAAATAATAATACAATACTTTATATTTATTAATTTAGGTTTAGTGCATAAAAATATTAAATATATATGTTGATACATTATAAAAAATTCTTTATTTTTATATTTTATCAATACATTTAAAGCATTAATATTTAAATAAATTATTTTTAAAATATGAGATTAGTTTCATCCATATATTAAATAAAATTATTTAATTGATAATTAAATAAAATTAATAATTACAAAGGCATCGAAGATCAAATGAAAATCGAATCCTTCACTGGCAGCAGAAAACATTTGACACTTATAAACATGGGTTTTGGAGTTTTAGAAAGGACAGAGAGTTGGATGGAACTCTAACATGTAAAATCTTTGGCATGGGAAAAGATTAAAGAGAGTCTGCTCTGTACAGGGTTGATTCCACTAATGTAACATCTCGCAGAACATTCTGAGAAGCATCAAGGATTTATTTCTATAGGAGAACAACACTAAAATTAATTTGGTATCAAAACCAGCATCACTGAAGAAATAGCAGCTGTTGGCAACTAATAAATACGTTGTATTTGATGTTTGATCCACATAAAATACTGTAACTCAGCAGCTAACCAAGCAGCAGGGGCGCGGGGGGAGGGGGGAGACAGGCACGGAGTGCAGTCCTCTCCAGATTCAGTTCTCCTCCAAATCTGTAAGGTAAATTTGGTCTATTTAGGAGGAGGAGAACTGAAATGATCTATGGATATAGGAGCCAGCCCTCTCCAGATGCAGTGAATAATGATTCGGTAAATTGTGGAAATTATTGAATAATTCAGCAAGATATTGACATTATAATAAATATTGTTCTTTTCTTTTTTATTAATTATTATTATAAAAATACTAAACAATTGCCCATTTGGCTTTCCTTTTCTTTTTCTGTTTTCTGGAATAAGGAAACAGAAAAGAGTTTTAGAAAATAATTTTAAAAAAGTTGACTTTTTTAATTAGTTATTTTATAGACTAGTAACCCAACCCAACCCAAGAACCAGGAATTCCTTCCTTCCTTAACCATGGCTATCCAAATCCTACACGGCTTTTGGCAAAGGCATAACCATGGTTAAAAATTCTAAATTTTATATATTATGCATGAGCGCCCCATTTGTCCTGCGTTTAGTTTATTAGAGCGGAGAATCTGAGTTGGGATCAAGGCTCTAGCAGAAGAAGAAGAAAGATGGAGAAGCAGCGCATTCTTGAGGTCAAACTCATCTCCGCAAGATATCTCCACAAAGTCAACTTCCTCCGCAAGATGGACGTCTACGTCGTCGTTTCCATCTCCGGCCAACCCGCCACCAAGCAGAAGACCCCCGTCGACCGAGGCGGAGGCAAGAACCCCTCCTGGAACTCCTCCTCCCCCATGCGATTCTCCGTTGACGACGCCGTCCTCCGCCAGACCATGGTCTTCAACCTCCGGTGCCTGCGCACCCTCGGCGACGAGCACGTCGGCGAAGTGCAAGTGCCGGTCTCCGAACTCGCAGCCTCCGCCACCTCCGGCAAATCCCAGTTCGTCACGTACCAGGTCCGGAAGCCATCGGGCAAGCCCAAGGGCGAACTCTACTTCTCGTATCGCTGGGCCGACAATATCGACACCACCGCCGTGGCGCCGCCGACGGACGCAAAGTTTCAGGAACCCGTCAAGCTGTATCCTGACGTGGGCCCCATTGCTGCGTACCATCATCAGCCTCCGCCTCCAACTCCGCCGTACGCGGCTGCAACGATCGGGCAATATCCTCCAGCACCCGATGGATACTCGGTTGACGCGATGGCGGGATGTGGGTACGGGTACGGATACGGATACCCGCCACCATCTCACGGTGGATACTTGTACCCGGCGCTTCCGCCGGGTTACGTGTATCCGTCTCCGCCCCTAACATACGGGTGTCCGTATGCTCAAGAGTCAATGAATAGTAGTGATAATAATTTCACATACAGATATTAGTGTTTTTTTCTCTTTTGTTGTTGAAAAATAATGATTATTTTTGGGATTGAGAATTAGATATTAGATTGGGTATGTAACAATCAATGTTATAGATAATATTAGATCTTTAGTTTGAGATGAGTTTCCATGAATACTAGCTTAGCTAGTTGATGATTCTGAATGATCGATCGATCGATCTTGGGTAAGCCAATATTTGGGAGAATTGTTGAGACTGGGACTGGGTCAAGGGCGGAACAAGCTTCTAAATGAAAAAGAAAGGCCACCGATGGCATTTTTGAATGATCGATCTTGTGTAAGCCAATATTTGGGAGAATTGCTGAGATTGGGACTTGGACTGGGTCAAGGGCGGAAGAAGCTTCTAAATGAAAAAGAAAGGCCACCAATGGCATTTTGGCAGTGGCAGGTTCAGACTTTTCCTCCACCACACCAACCTCCACCACACCATTCCATGCCATAATTTCCCCTGTTTAAGTCAAGGGCTTGCATTGCATTCTAAAGACTAAGGTGAGCTTAGCTCTAGCTGTAGCTCTCACAATCTCATATTATGTGGACTAAATTTTTACTTATAAACATATGTTACATTATTGTTTTTTATTATAAGAAATTTACCCATATACAATACACATCTAAAACTAAATCACACCAATCTAATTCATGAAAACTAAGTTTCAACTAATGTTCATTGAAGGTGATGCCAATCTAAAGGTCCAATTTATCTAAAAGATCGATAGATATTTACACCATCTAACACCTACGACTTAATTTTCAAAAATAAATTCTAATCAGAGAAATTGTGACTTAAAATTTCTATTTCTATTTATTGACTATTGAATAGATGAGTACTCATATTTCGGTGTCACATTGAATATACATAATTCGATAAAAATAGTATGTATAATTATTTATCACGAAAAAAGTGAACGACACTTATATCTCTAAAATTTAAAATAATTTATAAATTTTAATTTAAAACATGAAAGTCTCGTGACATTATAAGTTAATTTATTTACTCATTATATTTGTTATTTTGATTTATAGTAGATTTGTATAAATATTCTTTCTATTATACGTAGATGTATGTGAGAATATTTTGTACATGTAACAAATTAAATGAAAAATAAATAAAAAGAAAAGAGGCCATATAGGCAAGCCAATCAAATTAAAACCAAACCAATCTAATCTTTCACTTAAACTACCAATTCGAATACTTGTACAATTATTTTTTGACTAATTTAAAAACAGTTTTCTTTTCTATAACAAAATCTCCAGATTCCAAATTTCTTTACAGTAAAAAATAATAATTTTCTTTATCACACCCAAAAAAAATCATTTTTAATAAGCTGTAAAAAAACTAAAAAATAGAGAAATTATCTATTTCAAATATGCTTTTCTACTCTGCCCAAGAGCCAGCTTAACTAATTTAAGGGTTCTAGGTGAAAAGGTTTGTCGGAGTCTTTTCAAGAGTATTAATTTTTTTATAAAAAAATAAATAATATATCTTTTTACATAAAAATTTCATTTCATCATTTCATTAAATAAAAAGATGAGCAAAGTTAAAAAAAAATTCCAAGCAAAACACTTTATATATGTCAAAAGAAGATGAGTAAAGTTAAATAAGCCCACTTTCAAAATAAAGAAGATTAGATTCTAGAGATAAAAAAAATTAATTTACATTGAAATACAAAGTAAAAAAATAAGAAGTAAAAAAGATAAACTCACACTTTATGGTAATACGATCTTCACGGGCGGCTTGTCAATTACATAAAAATATCAAATATTCAAAGAAAAAGAAAAAAGAAGAATAAAAGCATATGATAATTATTATTGTTTTTAATTGAAAATTTGTAATTGAAAGATTTATAATAAAAAATAAATTTACAGTCTTAAAATCTATAAGTATTCAAGAAAAAATGGTAAAAATTGAGAACTGAAAATAGAGAAACATTATAGATAGATTGTTGGGTAAATTGATTATTGAGTTGGGTGTTTGTGTATTTATGTAAAATTTGCCCTGAAAGTTAAATTTTATTTTAGGCTCAAATTTTTTTTAAAAATATTTATTATTAAAAATAAAATATATATATATATATATATTACAAAATTTTGGGGTGTCTTAGGCAGCCATCTAAATGGCTTCATGATCGAGCCAATTTTGCGTGAGGTTGATGCCAATATTTTTATTTGAAAAGGTAAAACTAAATCCAAAGCTTTCTTGTGTCTCTTGTTTCATCATCAAGAACATTAACTAGTTGGTACCAATAATTAAAACTCATTAAATAAATCAATTAGTCATAAAAACATGATTGTTGGGAACATAATTAATCATCAAAAAAACATTTCTCTAGCTACACCATTAGAGTGGTAGTAGACTAGTCTGCCAATGTGCAACATTCGTCTACTACAATATAATTAACATCAAATAACAAGGGATTATTACTGGTGCTATTATTATTTTATTCAAACAAGGTAAAACTGAATATATATTTACATAAAGAGCGACACCCATTTATGTATCCAATATTAATTAATTCATTCATTAATTACTACTAAATCCTCAATTTTTGTGCACTCCGGCGGATTTCAGCGACTCAATCTCCCGGGACCTGCGTCCAACAATTAATTACTTTATTTCATTTAAAGAGATGATGATGATGATAGAATTAATTAAGATGATGAGGGAATTAATAAGAGATTAACCGGGTAAAAGGGTTCGGGCCGATCGGGTCGTGGTCCTGGATGTGGGCCACCTTGCGGAGGAAGGACTTGTTGATGAACTTGTCGGAGTCTCGGACCACGTTATGCGGGTCCTCCACCTCATGCACCGACTCTCTCCTCTTCTTGCTCACCTGCACCGCCGGCGCGTGGAACAGCTGCTGCTTCGCCGTGTGCACCGCTATTGACACCGCCACCACCACCATCCCTGCCACCATATAGATCGGCGCCAAGTCCGCCTTCAACCTCCAACCCCTCCTGCATGCATGCATCGAACTACTTATCGGATTACTGGACTTCAACCAGTAATTAATTTCTTGATTAAATTTTTGGATCTTAATTTGTTTCTTTTTTCACCAACACTATATATTTGCCTATCAGTACATTCATAACCTATAAATAAACCAGGTGATGGATTTAAACGAGTCTCCAATAATCCGGCTGATTTGGTACGTTTTCTTTTCGATCATATGAATCCAAGAAAACCAAGATTGAAACGAAATAAACCGGCCGTACTTGGGCTGCTCGGAGTGGACGGAATTACCCGCCGAAGAAGAAGACGAAGACGCAAAGGAACGGCCTTCGGTTGCTTTCACCGGCACGGAGGATCTCCAGAAATGGCGCTGCATATGTCACAGTAATTCGCCCCCAGAAAATCAAATCAAATCAAATCAAATCAAATCAATCCTCAAATGAATAAATATTTTGATTACCATTTATATATATAGCTGTCGATCGAATGCGTACACTTACCGCTACTCTGAAAGCCATGTCGGAAAATGAATAGATATATAGATAATTACAATTATTAGATAGATAGAGATTGCAATTGAATTATGTATGTCTGTTTGTGCGTATATATACAGCGAGAGAGAGAGAGACATAGAAGAGGTAGTTGCAACGGCTCGAAATTATGGGCCATGCAAAATGGAGAGATTTGTGGGAAGGCGTGAGTTTACGGTAAATATTTATATTTATATTTATATTTAACCACGAGTAAAATATATATACTTTTTAAGAATAATAATAATTCAAGAATAAGTCATTAAAAGTATAATTCCCGAGATTGAAAGCATCTTAGGCCTCTGCTTTGTAAATAATTAATGGATTAGATATTGTATAGTATATATAGCCTTTTCATTTTAATTTGAATTTTATTATATATATAATATATATATAGTGCCATGCCATAAATATCTCTGTGTTGTTAGTTTTAGTTTTTGAATCATTCTTTCTTGTTTTTTCTACACCCAAATTAATTAATGGGTACAAACAGGCCGGACCTAAGATTTTAGAACTCTAATCAAATTTTATATGAAATCCTTTATATTTAAAAATATTATCTATATAAATTCTCTTATAATTTTATTATAGAATATTATATATATATAAGCAATCAATTTCCCCTTCAATTTTAATATATTTCTTCTTCTTATAGGCCCACCTATAGCCCAATGCTCCATGTTTAGTTTATATACATATATTTTAATATAGTTGGATCTGCTCTAATCGTCATTAATGAAAAGATAAAAAGAAGAGCTTCTAAACATTAGATCTGAAAGGAGAGTCATAGATTGTTGCCTAAACAACCTATGCTTAGGGCCGATTCTAGTATAAATAAGATAAGTTAGGATGGGATTCTAGAAAAATACTATAAACATACATATTGATGTGTTTGGTTAGTAAGAAGAAGATAGTTAGATAATAAAACAGAAAAATCTTAGTAAAAATTAGATTTTGGGCTGCTCAGGTGATTAAGGGTAGGTAGTAATAGCAATAATTTATATCCTCATTAGAGTTTAAATATTAATTTGTAGACACGATTTTACACATAAATTTGAATTCACGATTGTACACAAATCATGGTTTCATTTCATGGAAATGCAGAGAAATAAAAAAAAAAAATTAAAAAGTAGCCCGGCAATGCGCATCCGGGGAATCGAACCCCGGTCAGTACCGTGGGAGGGTACTATGATACCACTACACCAGATGCGCTGTTTGCCCTACAAAATACAAATTTTATTTATAAAACCAAGACGTAGCATAAATGGATTCAAGAGCCACATTTATTTGTAAAAAATGGCCCCAAAAAAAGTTTTAAAATATGGTTAATTGTAAAAAACAAAGACAATTTTTTTTTTTTTTACCAACATTTGTCACGTATCAATTCATAACAAACTTTGAAACTTATTAATTTTATATTAAAATTTTAATTAAAACTTACAAAACTATACTATTTTGAAGTAGATATCCATACCATTATTTAAACGAACACCATATTTTTAATATTATAAAACTTTGTTAATGCAGTGTTTTTCTAAAATACTCTTTACATACCTTACCTAAAAAATAAAAATTAATTATGTTAATAAGATTTGAATTTATCACCTATTGATGAAAATTAATTTTATGAAGTGTAATATTTCGTAAGAATGGAAGCTAAAGAGTTTTTAACATCATAATTAATAGAGTAATACTATTTATTTAAATTAAAAATAAATTTACAGTCTAATTAACATATTTTCATTAAAAAATAAAAATGTAAATAAAGCAAAATTTAAGAGCTATCCCAACAGAGTTGTAGCCCTGGCTAGTAAAAGGAGGGTTGATTTGCATGATGGAATGGTACGAAACTAACTGATTAAAAAGATGGAAAAATTTGTAAATTGCTAGATCTCACTGAATTCCAATTAACTCAATGAAAAATGTTAGTAGTACATCATGGTTTACATTTTTGGTTATATAATATAATTAAAATATCTCTCATCTAAGACGATAAGATAAAAACGATGAGATGTCGTAAGACGCATGAGTAAAATACTCCTTACTTAAGGCAATGAGACAACGTGAGACAGTGACACGCGATGAGATAAGATAGTAAGGCGTGAAATATTTTTGTTATTCGTAATATATTGTATAATTCAAGGGGTACCAATAGGATGACCCTTACTCCAATACAGTTAACAACAACATATATATTGACATTGTGCAACAACTAGTTGGAAGAGCAGTAATAGAGTTTTGCATAATCTTTTCTTCCACGATTATCATGCATGCAGACTAACAATACCAGTCTAAAAAGGTTAAAAGAAAATTAAATAAATAATAAAAAAAACAGATCGATGCCACGAGAATTACAGCAATGGCTGACAAGAAGGCCTGACAAAGTTTTTCCTTAACAATCGGTGCCTTTTAACCCAGAGACATTGCAGCAGATGATTTAGGATCCTATGTTGTAAAAGACTTTTGTGGTTCCCTTCTTAATCCGTATCTGAGAAACCTGGACAGGAAATGAGAACCCCTCTTTGAAAAAGAGAAAGACAAGACAATAACAACAACGACGACAACGACAACGACAACAACAACCACAAGCTGGTATCTATGCAAGGCAATGTAGTAAGTAGAAAATGGCCGAACAGATTCAAAGCATCTTGCAGATAAACAGTTGAAGCGAACATGATGCTAGACATAAATTGGAAGTTAGAACAGAATCAATACTGCCAGTAGTACCTTCATGCTTACGATCTCTGAAATGTCAGAAACATGGGTTCCGCCACAAGGGCAGCCGGGATTGTCCCCTAACTTCACTATCCGAGGAGTGCTCCCCTGTGTGAATCAGAGAAGCAGGCAAAATAAAAGTTAGATGTTAAGATTAGGATCAGATCAGACTTGAATTTGTCTTATTATATCTCTTTAGGATGTTCATAATTTTTTTTCCTTTGGTTTATTTTTATCACTTGCACAACTCTCTCTATAATTGCTCTCTACGATGACAACCATATAATTCATTCATACGTTGTCTTGAGTCCCATGTTTCTCCATTCATTAGACATTATCAAACAGCTAGCATGCGAGTGTGAGTGTTACTAAATGCACTTACATCAAATCCAACCCCCGCTTAGCAGTGAATCTAATGCTATGTTGGGAACTAGGATTTGTGGAAATTAAGAAACGGGAAGGAAAAGGAAAAGGAAAATAAATGTTCTTATCTGTAATGTACAAATGCATGTACATCCATCATCCATAAATGTTCTATCCGTCAAAAAATCCAAGTTCCAAACATTTACGTAAATCAATACCCCAAGTTCAACACGGGAATATAAAAATCAGAAAAAAAAGACAGAAAACACGGGAATATAAAAATCAGATTAACTCCTTTAATTAAGTCCTTAAGCATGGTTTAAAAGGTGTGTCCAATTTCCCCAAGTTAAATTGACAAAACCATCCAAGTGACCTTCCAAACATGAATTTGGCATCCATCTACTTACATCAATCAAACCCAGGACAACAAAGAGATAATGGATGTAGTAGACTGGCAAAAATTTAACCTTGGGAATGTAATCGGGCAGGCAGCCACCACACAGCGCGGAAGCTTCTTCATATGGTAAAACCGCAGCAGAAACCTGAAAGAATTATGAACGTGATTCAAATGATTCAACAGCCATGAAGTAACCAGAGAGAGAGAGAGAGAGATGAAACATATACCTTCCCTCCCTTGGAAATTAACTTATTAGCTTCCAACTCCAGCTCCTTCCGCTTGCTTTGCACTTCACTCTGTGGAACTGCCCCTTTATATTCAACATATGGCCTGGCAAAAAACAATTTCATGAATGCCATATGTGGAAAACAAAGACTACAAAGGTCGTTTAAATTAAATATATCAGCATGCATAGAAACCACAAGTGTGGTGAATCTATTGATTTATTTCAAGAAGCCTGAAAACCGATCATGTGATAGAGAAAGCATAACAAGCAGAGTTTGCAGTATATAGTTCCTTCGATTCATAAGTCCATAACTAATTTCAAGCGTACCCATCAGGGAAATGGTATCCTTTTCCTGGCTCTAAATAACCTAATCCCACATTCCTCGTACAAATGTCCAACAAATGCCCAGCTGAGTGCAGCCTGCAAAAAGAACAGATTCAAAGTACAGGACCAGAAACAACTAAATGCATCCTACAAACATAAGTCATCAAAAATTCATGTTTGGTTTAGCTGCGAGCACCAGTATGCTGAATATACACACCATGATATGGATGGGAAAATGAATTGCCAAAATTCCAAGATTATTGCCTTAGTTTTTGTTTATAGAAAGGGAACGTTCTGGTACCACTTAATAAGACTTACATTGTGAAGCACATATTCCACGGACTGGTATCACTGTTTTCCTGCAATTTCATTCTGTTTTTCTAATTTTCGGAAGCACTGAGGGGCACGTAATTTGTATTTGCTGCAACTTTGGCATGATTGCCAAAGGATGTTTGCCTAAATAGTCATGGAACTAATAGAACAGATATAACATATCACAAAAATGCCAAAACAAATGCTTTATACAGTTAGCGGATGCATATATACCAAAGTAACAAAGCAACAACGTACGAAGTCCTAATCCTACTAGGTGAGATCGGCCACATGAATTATTGCTTGCCAATCATGATTTCTATCTAAAAGAAAAGATAATTTATTGCCACAAACTAAATGACATTAGGCACTTTATACTCTTGGGTCTTAAAACATGGTTAGAAAAACTAAATCCTAATAATATTACCTTACATAATTCAAAATAAAGTTTATTTCCATAAATTGTTATACCTAGAATTCAGCTTCCGACGCAACTCATCAACATGTAGGGTGACTTCAACCCCATTCTTGAGCTTTGCTTCAAGTCCCTCACTGGAATCCTCAATAACTCCATAATGAAAAACCTGCCCCAAACAGATCAAGATCGAAAAACCCATTTCTTAGTCAAGAATTAGATGATGACTAATGAAACAAAAAGGGACCCATTTGGTTGCACAAGTGAAACCATTCAATTGAAATAATTCAAGAATTATTAGTGTAATACGTTAGTCTTTGTGTAGGTCCCCAACAAAACAGCTTGACAATCACATGGATGGGGCCATAAAGAAAATTAAAAAAATATATTTTTTATAAAATTTGTAAATTTCGTTAATATTTGGTTTTCAGTTTCTTCAGTCATACACAAAAATATTAACCCTACAGACAAGGAAGCAAGGTTGCACTTTGAGCTAAAACCCATAATCCCGATGTCAAAATGGAAATTCCCAATTCTGCTTACTGCTTGGTATAAAGGAGTAAGTGTGGCTTCCAAAGAACACTAGTCTGCAAAAGACGCAGGCCCAACCCCTCGCCCTACCAATTATGTCAATTCCAGTGGGGCCAAGTTCATGCTAACCTTCTAATGTTACACCCAAGTGTCGTCCATGGGATCGCTAGGTTTTAATGACAACTTATTAGCTCCTTCCCCCCTAAACTTGGAATACCTCATGGCGGGCCGCCCACTAGGTCTACAAGGGCATAGAGATAGAGTCGAACTTGAGACATTTCCCAGACACTTTCAACTCTCGTGCCACTTTGGCCCGCTCGGGTGGAGGAGATTCCCAATTTGGAATAGGAAGATTCACAATTTTGGGGAAACAAAAAAGGCTTAACAGTTCCAGTGAAAGGAGAAGAAAGAAACCCACAATCCCATCCCTCGATCGGACGTCATTGACGATGAATTTGAGGTGCGGATCGGCGGAAAGAGCGATGAAACCGGCATCGGAGGGCTGACCGCCGCCTTGCGGGTGGAAGATAGTAGCGTCCAGCACCATCACTGACCGTCCGTCTTCACCCTTCACCAACAATTGAAACCAAGGCACACCCATGTCAATTCAGAGTAGAAGTCGATGGATCCATCAAGAGAAGAGCTAGCGTGGAGCATGAAGAAACAAACCTTGGAGAAGGAGAGTAAGGTGGTGCTGGAATGAAGCTTCCACATGCTGTGGTAATACTCCAGCTTCGTTGAAGGGTGCGCCATCGCCGCCATGGTCCTCCGATTCTATGGCTGCCTCCTCTTCTTTGTTGTATTATAAACAGCAAGCAGTGGGCATTGCTTGGGCGACAAGATTTGAAAGCATCAGCCACGGAATGGCAGTCCAAATTTGAAGTCCTTTGCGCCGTCGTGGACCAGAAAAGGTGCTCTACAGACTACAGTGCAGTTGAAATGGTGTTTGGGGCTGTCTTTGTCAATTAAAATATGAGAAAAAGGTCAGATATAAAAAATATTTTAATATTTTTATTTTTTTAATATATTTATTAAATTTATTTGATAATTTTTAAAAATTATTTATGTGATTTTTTATCTGATTTTTTTTACATATAAACATAAATTAGTTATATGTCCTCTACATAAAAACCTTTTCACATGTTTATTTTTTCCTCAAAGGTTCCTTTACTCACCGATCTTCCTTGCCATCTTCACCGTTTGACCATTGTTGGTCTCCTTTTCCCCTTTGCTTCATCGTTTAGCAACCCTTGCTCGTCAATCTTCTTACCACCTTCACCGTCTAGCCACCATTGGTCTTCTTTTCCCTTTCCCTTCATCATCTGACGATCACTAGTATTCTTCTTTCCCATTGGCTTCATCGTCCAACAACCCTTGTTGACCAATCTTTCTCGCCACCCTCAGTATTGGACCACCATTGGTCTCCTTTTCCCCTTCGTTTTACCATCCCACAATTGCTGGTCTACTTTTTTCCCATTGGCTTCATTGTCCGACAATCCCTACTCACTGATTTTCCTCGCCACTTTCACCGTCTGGTCAGCACTAGTCTTTTTTTCCCTTTTGGTTCACCATCCAAACCACTAGTATACTTCTTCCCCCTTGGCTTTATCGTTCGACAACCCTTACTCATTAATCTTTCTCACCACATTCACCATCCAGCCATCGTTGGTCTCCCTTTCCCCTTTGCTTCACCGTTCGACGACCGCTAATCTACTTCTTCTCCCTTAGCTTTATCGTACAACAACTCTGCTTGTAGATCTCCCCTTTATTTTCACTGACAGATTTCTTTCGTCATTTTTAAAATTATTTTATTTAATTTTATATTTTATTATCTAATTTGAAAATGTTTATTTATCTCAATGGAATTATTTTAATTCCACCAATAATTATCTCTACTTTTTGAACTTTTTTAGAATTTATTTTTAATATGGATTTAGAAAATAAAATACTATTTTTTATTTTTATTTTTGATAATTTACATTAATCATAAAATACTATTTTAATCATAAATTTGTTGTTGATATTAGCAAATAGTTTTAAATGAATTTGGTAGTAGAGATATTTTGGTAAAAAAACCCTTATTTCAGTACTTATCATATGCATTTTATAAATATATGGAAAGAAAAAGTATAACTTTCAATTGATTCCAAAAGATTTAACAAACAGCTTGATAGAAATTTTGAAATACTTCTCAGTCTTATGTTAACCATTTTATATTTTGGTCTGAAAAGTATTCCAACCTTATTTTGTTCATTTTAACAAACGTTATCTGAATAAATTATTAGTGAGAAATAATTTTTATATGAAATGAAGACGAAAATTGAGTAAGAAATGAGAACACGGGGTAAAAGCATTTTAAAAAAATATAGAATTTTTTTTATAAATATAATTTTTAATATGAAAAATAATTATTTAATTTAAAAATAAGCATACATTCATTCATTCAACAAATATAAATATAAATTTTATAATGTATTGCATTTAAACAAACATAAATATAAATTTCATAATGCATTCAAATAAATATAATCATAAAATCCACAATTCATTCAAACAAACATAAGGAGAAAAAACATGATGTTGTAATTGTGACTTGAAATTTATATTTTATTGAGATCGGGACTTCTAATTTGACCTAGATTAGGATTTTGAATTTGACTGTGATTAGCATGTTGTCAAATTCGTTTTTGACTGTAATTTATTTCATTTGAAGAAATATCCCCTTAATAATCTTTTGATTAGAATATAATTGTTACGGGTATTTTTCGTTCTACTCTATAAGGGCTGGATCTAACTCAGTGGGTTGGCCCAATCGCTAAAGGGCCAAGATGCCTCAACCTAAGCCCCTCAGAGCGAGCTCGTGCATGACTGAAGCCCAAGCTGGTATAACATCACCTAGCGAGCTCCCGGTAATGCCTCCAGGTTATCAACGTATCTGGGCGAGGTCCAACTACGCTTGGAGCAAGCTCCCAACTATCTCGCAGTTTGCTGGCTCGGCCAATTAACTCGTGTTATAAGAAGGGTATAAGCCCTGATGCGCTAATGGGTTAGGGACTGCCCCAACTAGACGGCTCAGGCCCACTTCCTCAGCCCATTTGGTCAGCCCATACCAATCCCATCCTAGCCTTTTTGTGACAACATCATTACCACCATGCCTGGGTTTCCGTGCGTTCACGTTAAAATCTCATCCTCATTAATGACGGGTCCCTTCGTTATTAATAACGGATCTCATCCACATTAATGGAGGTTCTATCGGCACTTTTTTGCGATATGGATATCCTTTGCCAGCACTAGGTATTCTATCACATCTCCTATAGCAGGCATGCTGCATATGCAGAGGGGCACCTCTTGCTATATATCGGCCAGCTCTTTTGAGAGTAAGGTAAGAAACTTTTTATCTACACCAACTTATCAAGAATCAGGACACTTACTTACTCGCTTATTGACTTGAGTTTCGGAGTGCCTTACAGGGACGGACCAACGGCTCAAGAAATCGAACTAGACATGTCATATACATTTTTCGGATCCATAGTATCACTGCGAGCCAACGAATCATGGTCGACCAATTCTGAACATCAACAAGAATTAATAATCTTTTGATTATAATAGAATTTTATGTGTACGTCTATAAATGATTTTATATCTATAAATAAGTGTTTAATGTCCTGTAATTAGTTACAACAATATCAATTTTGTAGTATCAATATTTAATTAGTGATATTTTGTTATTTCTTTTCATGATTTTTTTGAATTTAAGTTTTTCACGATAAATTATGTGTTCATTTGTGTGGTTGATGGTTTGATTATACTTTGTTTTTATCATAGCAAGGTTTGTTACGAATCTGAATCGAAAACAAATCACAATCAAACCATCAATCACACAAATAAATATAAAATTTAATTAAAAAATCAAAATTAAGAAAAATTGCTTAGAAAAAGAACAAGTATCACTAATCGAATATTGATACTACAAAAGTGATATTGTTATAACTAATTTCAAGATATTAGATACTTATTTATAAATTTAAAATTATTTATAAATATATATACAAAATTCTATCTTAATAAAAAAAAATTTAAAAAAATATTATTTTAAATAAAATAAGTCTCAATCCAAATCGATTTTGACGTCGCCATCACCGCCATGGTCCTCCGATGCGATGGTTGCCGCCTCTTCTTCGTTGTATTATATACAGCAAGCAGTGGGCATTGCTTGGGCGACAAGATTGGAAAGCATCAGCCATGGAATGGCAGTCCAAATTTGAAGTCCTTTGCGTCGTGGACCAGGATGGTGTGCGTTTGATTGGGGGAAGAGGCGAAATTTTAATTTTATAAAATTTCAATTTTCACTCCCTCACTTAGAAATTTTAATTTCTTAATTTTAAGAAAAATTTTTATTTTTTAAACTAAGACAAAATTAAAATTTTATGAAAAACAAAATTGTTTGATAGAATTTTATGAAATTTGGATGGAAAATGAATTCCACCCCTCTTTTTCATCCTTATTAAACACATAGAAATAAAAAATATTTTTTTTATATAAAATAAAAACAATAAATAAGAAAAATAATAAAAACGAGAGGTAAAAACATTTTAAAAAACTATAAGAATTTTTTATAAATTTAATTTTTAATATAAAAAATTAAAAAATAATTATTTAATTTAAAAATAAATATAAATTTATCCCATAATGCATCTAAATAAATATAAACATAAATATATTCAAACAAATATAATTATAAATTCACGACATCGCAAGCAATCAAAGATCCAACAATTGAGCAATTAGAGTTGTGAATTGGCGACTACATCAAGCACACAGGATCGACTTAAGGGGTTGGGGGGCCCTAGGCCATTATTAATTTAGGGGCTACCAACCCCTTAATAAAAAATTAAAAATTTATTAATTTTATTTTAATAATAAAATAAAAATAATTATTTATTAGGTTCAAGGGGTTAAGGGCCCTAAGCACATGCCTCGCCAACCTCCCTCTTGACTTGGCCTTGTGAACACTGAGCAATTGGCCAGCAAGGGGAACGACGATAAAAAAATGATTAGAGAGTCGAGTTGAGAGAAGTCACGAGTCGAGAGGAAGGAACTTGGGCTATGGTGTGAGATTGAGAAGTGAGAAATGATAATATATGCGCTAGTTAAAGAAATAATTTTTTTCATCTTTAACTAATGTTAGTCGTCGAAAATAATTTTCTAATATTTTGAATTTATTACAAAATATGTTCGAAACATTTATAAAATTATAGAAATAGTCCAAAAACGTTTTTAGACATTCTTAAAATTTTCAAAATAGGAAATGACATCTCGAAACTGATTCTGTGCATTAGTGATTACCACTTTAAGTATACATCACCAAGTTTTCACTTTATATATGTTCAAATTTTATAACACACTCAACCAATCAAGTATTTATTATTTTTATATTTTTTGTTTCTAATTATTAAAATTATATATATATATAATAAATTTAATTTTGAAAATTTATTTCCATCACTCTAATGATTGTCCATCACTCATAGGTCATGCCTAATATTGAAGTTGAAGTAAAGGAAAATGTTTTATGGAATTATTTTCTAGGCTTGTAGAGCATGGTGTTACTCAATTTCTCTCCCCATTTTTTACCCACCCAATTGCCCATTGACGGTATGTACATATCATTTAAGTTTCCACACAAATTTCATATTCAAATTAAAATTTAGTGATTTCATAATAATTTACCTTATAAATAATCTAAGCGTGAATTTAGTCCATGCTTAGATTACAATTATACCCCTCGCAAATTTCCAGAAAGGGTATGTAAACTTGTAAATAAATCCCAACCCAGGGGCATTTCCAACCACCCCTTTCAACATATACAAAGGCCTACCCACGCCTGCCTTTCTCAGAGAAGCAGAAATGGCGAAGCTCACTGCGTTTCTTGAGCTCTGGGCGCTGCTCCTGGTGCTGCTGCCACCCTCGGCCGCCGGAAACAGCCACCAGCTGGGGTGGTACTCCCCTCCGGAGATGGCGGCGTGCGGTGTCTCGGTGGGGGAATGCGTGGACATGGAGATGGAGATGGACTCAGAGATTAACAGGCGCATTTTCGCGGCGGTGAGGAGGTACATAAGCTACGGTGCTCTGAGGAGGAACATTGTGCCATGCCGGAGACGCGGCGCGTCGTACTACCATTGCCGGCGGGGAGCTCCGGCCAACCCCTACCACCGCGGCTGCAGTGCCATCACCCGTTGCCGCCATTAATTTTAATTATTTTATTTTTGTTTGAATTAAGATAATAATATATATTTGGTTTTTTCTTTGTATAAATAATTTTTGGGAGGTGGCTGGCTGGCTTGTATCTAACATGGCCAAATATAAACATGTTTGATGTTTGATTCCCTTTAAGTGTAATAGTAGTGCTTCAATAAATAATAATATTATACCTATGCTTCATTAGTCATCATCCCAAAGTCTAATGTTTTAGTGATAAATTTGTGTTCGCTTCTTTTACCTTTCATCTTAGAATGACCACCTTGCGTGGTCTTCGTCATTCGTGCCTTCAATTTTAGTAAAAGAGATAAATCATAAGTGTAAAGTTTCGTTTCACTGTGCAAGATGAAGAATCGAACTCACGACTTATTAATACGAATCCCACTTTATAACTTCTCAATCACTCGACCTCTGCCCCTGAGGCACCTTTCATCTTCATCTTATACCATACCACACATGAATGTTTTCTTGGATGAGTATGAAAAAATATACATTATAAAGTGCATTTTAATTTTAAAATTACTAATGCATGTGATTTTAAATACTCAATCATATGGTTATATATAAATAAAAATTTACATGACATTTATGAGTTGATTACTCTAATCCAAATAAAGATATCATAACAAATAAAATATATTTTTAATAACAAAAATATTAAAAATAATAATACTTTTTTTTTTCTTTTTGGGCACAGTTGGCTTCGCTTTGTCACCTATTTAAAGCAGTCACAACTCACAAGTGAAATAAGTTCACGACCAAAGCAATCAAAAGCAGCCTCAAATGTCTTTATGACCTTCACATGTAAATAAATCAGTCACTAATCAGCACCACAATAAAATACAATGAACCCACAGCTGCCATTTCCATGTCTTTGAAGAGAAAAACCATACCATGTTCATAAAAAGGATGGATAAATAAATCTTTTAAACAAGATTTTATATATAATTTATTATCTTTCATGGTCATTTTAGGACAATAATTTTTCTATTTGATTTTGATGGGCGCCTACAGGCAAGAGAGAGTAGGGTGAAATTGGGTATTTTGCCCCTCCCCCTCTCAACTTGCAACCGATCTATCATCTTGAAAAAAAAATCATTAACCTCTAGTTTAATCAATAACATATTAAGTTTTGATATTTCTCATTAGAGGTGATTGACTACATGAATTATAGTTGATTGTTAATATCAATATAGATTTAGATAAGTAAAAAACACAAATTTCAAGATCAAGTAAATTTAATTTATGGTCGTTGACATCAAAATAAGCACATTAAATTGCACCCTCAAATGATAAAACCAGGTAAAAATTCTTTTAGCAATTGTAATAATGCAAAGATATTCAACCAAAAGACTTACTTGAAGGGAACTCTTGAATTGCTAGACTGAGCAACCAAATTGGACATGATAATCAAACTTCACAAGTTATTCCTATTGTCTTCAAATACAATAAAAATGAAGGCAGAGGATAAAACATATTCTGTATAGAAGTAGAAAATGCTTCGGCCGTTGCTCAGTTACAGGCCCCATTGGCATTCATACCATTCCAAAATAACAAAACCCCAATATTCAAGAATCACAAGTGAACTGAAACTGCCAAGAGAAAACTACCACCGTGATCAAAACAGCATGATTTAAAATACACTATGCAGAAGCGTCACCTGTCTTGGGGGGAGTCTTCTTTGGGCTTCGAAGGAGAAGGCAACCCCTCTTGCCCCATCTCGGCCCTCAGATCATTGATGCTCTGCTCCAACTCATCTATCCGACTTCCCATCTCATCAAGTACAACTGCATTATAGTTAAAGAAATAATAGTTTTATTCGTATTAGTACTAATTATCATGTAAGAGGCAAAGATAGGGTGGTTGACTCCAGTGGTTTTAGCATCTACTGAAGAGGTATCTGGAGGCATTTCAAACATTTTATCGCTTATTCAAAAAGAAACATGGCAAACCAAACATCATCCCACCCAACTCTGCTTAGAGGGAGGGAAGGGAGAGAGACAGACAGACAGAGATGTGTGCGTGGAAAAGCCAGTAGTTATGATAGAAAAGAGCAAAGGCATGGCAAGAAAGCAATCCTAAATTTTTCATTGTAAAAATGGAAAGTGATGCATATAGATCTTCATAAGCAGCTCAACTGAAATGCTAATAAAACCAAAAACAAAATTAGATGCATACAAATGCCAGAGAAGATCTTAGTTTGTCAAGACATTAGAACATTTTTTATAAAATTTAATTAACATGTGGAAAATGAAAAGGATATTCTTAGAAATGATGGAGTCGGACATTGTCTGGAACCTAGATTGCTGCAAATTCAAGGTTGTCAGCAAAAAATAGAGGTATAACATCACCAAAGACAAGACCTAAGAAATAACAGACTCACCATTTGCTGCAGAAGATTTTGAACCTGGAAAAAACATTAAAAAGTTTTCCATTAATGCCATCATTTAATTGCTCAATCGTGAGATAAGCAATTTCAATGAGGTAGAAGATATGCATACTTTTGTTTTCTATAAAATCCATGAGGACTATAAAATTTTGAAATAAAAAGTGGTATTTTGTTTCTTCCCCCGCATATTTGAGTCACAAAGTACATTTAAGGTTGCTTCATCTATATCCACCAGCCAGTCTTGAACAAGCCCCTAGCTGATTGATTGTAAAATTGAAAGCAATTGGAACTACTAGAACTGGGATCTTTGAACTCCTAACCTACCAAAAGGCCATACCTTCAGTTTGCCATTTCTATGGGCACAGAGAGATGCCCTAGAACTATTTTTCAAATTCTTAGAAAGAATAGGCAAGAAAGATAAAGCTATGCATTTTCTTATGGTACAAAACTCACAAATACTGTCATATCAGCTGCACTCTGTTTCGGATCATCTGCATCATGCCCATCCTGCCATTTTACATTGAGTGAGTACTAAGCTAAATGTTAATAGAATATGATATTACATATGCAACACAGAATATCCAGCTGCTTCTTATAAAATATATTCCAGAGGGACAGCTCCTTCTCATCAATTGGAAAACTTTATCAGTAGCACAAGCTCAACTAAATCAGATCAAGGAGGTAGTCAAGGTGCAACTTGTTCCACCTACTCAACATCTTGCAATTAGGGAAGCAAGACACTATTCAACACAACATTATATCGGCAAATCTGTTAACAAGTATAGGTATTTGGAGGTATAAAGAAAAAGAGAAAGGAGGGGGACTCGGGGAATTTCCTTCTGAAATATAATTCATTCATCCTTGCAAGAGAATAGTGAAAGCGTCCACACATGATAGTTCGTTTTTATTGAAATTAATGAGACATTATGAAGACATGGGGACGCAAGGACACTTCAGGAATTGGCCATAGAAGTAATTTAGTTCTAGAGATCAGATGCCTGTGCTTGTGAATTTTGAGGGGATTACAAGCAACTTAAATGGAGATTTCGCAGCTTTACAGGAGGAAAGAGGTCTGGATCCAATCACCATAAAACAATTAGAGAACCTCTCACGCACTTTTGGAGCAGGACAGCCAGAATCTTGTGAAAGATTGAAAAAGAGGAGAAGAATTAGGGAAGAAGAAGTAGTTTAAGAAGAGAAGAAGATCTGAGAGAGAGAGAGAGAGAGACGCATCAATTTGTATTCAATATCAACCAAAAGCGTAATCTCTGATTACATCACAAGCCAATATAATGCTGAAATCCCAACTAAAAGATAATTACCCTAGTTATAATTATCTGAATAAAAGTTAAAAATATTAAATCTAAATCTAAAATTTAAATGCCAAAATTCAAATAAAACTTAAAATCCTAATATCAAACATCAAAATTTAATAATCCTAATTCCACATTACTTTTCTAACCAAAGAGTTCCAGTGGTTTTTGCTTCAATTGAAAAGAATAGCAAGGATGTCCACTTCTCCCCAAGGCAAGTGATGTTGTACAAGTAAGGGACAACCGTCTAGGTCATTTAAAGAAAAAAAAAAAAAGACAACCTTCTAGGTCAAGTTTTCCCAATTAACAGTGAAGCCATGGACACTTCAAAGATTTAGATCTCTTCCCTTTATACAAGACTCTGTTTGTCCCTTCTGTGCTTCTAGTTGGTCTGATTCTTTGTCCCCCTTTCTCCATTTACCCACCATTGTCTCTATGACCAACATCCTTCTGAGAAGACTTCAAGCTGTCATCTCACATGCATCTATTTCACACCATCCTCCTGCTGTAATGGTGGTAAATATTTCCACATCCCTCCAGCTCCGCAGGTTATGTTACAAAATCAGGCAAACGCAACATAATGCCACATCTTTAATCCCACTAAGTTCTAGTGCACAATGCTCCTCTCTTTGCAAGGATTCGAGGAGGGTAGTTTTTGTAGACAACATTACCCTTGCTTTGCAATCACAACTGAACTTCTTGTTAGGGAACAAATCAAGCAATAAAGAAAACTTGGAACAAAATCACACACACAAAATCGAATTTACATAGTTCGGCAAAGAATGCTTATGTCCACAGTTGCACTAGGGTTTCTTTCACTATTTTGAAAATGTTACAATTACAAGGATTATACCCACATATTTATACATGAAGACTAGTGCAAAAATAAAACTCTTAATTTGGGCCTATTTAGGTTTCAGGCCCGTACCGAGTCTGCATAGGTGTCATAAATCACATTAGGCTCTACATCTCCAACACCTGTGATCTTACAATCCTGAAAAAGCAACCTTATCCTTGTTGTCAAGGCTTGTCCTCACTAAGTTAGAAGTAGACTAACAATATAAAATCACACTACAATTTAACACCAATCCTTGTTTCAATGCCAATAGTAACATAAATAATACAAGATTTGAACTAAGAAAGAGATGATTAAACCAAAGACTCACACACAACAAAAAAGAACACAAATCAAGCAAGATTTACATGATTTGATAGGTTGCCTAAGCCTACAGAAAGAGAGCAGTTAGATTTTACTATCTAAAACCATAGCACAGAGAAAATATATATGGGCAAAAACCCTAACTTTACAAATAGCCAAAAAATATCAACCAAAAAAAAAAAAAAAAACCTTTATCTTATTGCAGGGCAGCACCCCAAAAATTTGTTGTCATCCCTAAGGCCAAACAATTGTTCATGCTAGCATGGGCAGTTGTTGCCACTCCATCCCAAACACTCTTAACAACTAATTTTTTGGAGTGAAATAAAAGCACCAATATCAACAACAACCAGCACCCCAAAAATTTGTTGTCATCCCTAAGGCCAAACCATTATTCATGCTAGCATGGCCAGCTGTTGTCACTCCATCCCATTACACTTTTAACAAGAGTGAAATAAAAGCACCAATATCAACAACAATAAAACCTTAATCTAATTTTTCAAGTTTCTCTGGTTTTCTATTAAACAGATGATAACACAATTAACTCACCTACAAAGCAAGACTAGTTATTCTTCATTCCCCAGCAATCAAAGAGAAAAATCTGAGGTTGTACACTAGTTTTATAAATAGGACCTGTGGAAGGGAAAGGATACGGAAAGAAAACAGACCAAAAAGAAAAAGAATAAGCATTTGTCACAAAAACCAAAAAGTTTTTGATTCATTTTCCTGTACCTCGACAAATTACTAGTTCCAGAGAGGAGTCATGCCTTTACTTGGCCCACTTTTCTCGGCAACCAAACAGGAAAGGAAAAACTGCCAGAACCTAAGCAAAACCTCGGCAAACAAATGCCAACATATGCATGTAACGTAAAATCTCAGGCAGGTTTCGTATGAGATCTTTGAACATTGGATCGGTGAAACTGAAATTGCTCAATCCCTAACGAAATGCGGAAGGACGAACGAGAATCACAGATATCCGAGATCGGTCGATCAAATCACACACACACACACACACACACACACACATAAATTCCCATATTCAGAGAGAGAGAGATTACCATGTCGGAGATCTCTGGTGATTGCTGGAAGCTTGAAGAGCCTGGCAGAGTCACAAACGGCGATGGAGAATTGAGAATTACAAATGTGCCCCTGAAAATGTGCGACTTACGTTACCCGCTGTTTATAAGTTCAGACTTCAGAAACAGCTGTCCCAATAACTAACATTAACGGTTTTTTGAAATAAAGTTACAGAAGAAAATAAATTTGATTTTATTCCCTTCTTTGCCGGAAAACCAAACAGCAAACGAATTCTGAAATTTCCTTCCCTAATTTGCCTGCCGGTCATTGAATCAATCAATTCTCTCCCGCCCACAGCGCCGGATTCTCTCTCTCTCTCTCTCACACACACACACAAAAGAGAAAAATAAAAGTAAAACACGAATTCAGAGGCAATCCAATCGAATCCAAATCGCAATCTCACGGATCTCCAATCCAACCAACTTCTGTTCCACGGAGGTTCACCGGTGCTGTGTCTACTTCGGCATTCGAGAACTCGCCGGAGCTGGAAAATGCTGGAGCGGTGCTTCGGAGGTCGCCGGCTTCTGAAGGTGAAGCGACTCCTCCGCAACGGCAAGCTCACTCTCCTCTGCCTGGCCCTCACGGTGGTCGTCATCCGCGGCTACCTCGGCGCCGGTAAGTTCGGCACGCCGCAGCAGGATTTCCGCGAGATTCGCAGCCGTTTCTCCCGGCGGCTGGCCGAGCCTAGCCGGGTGCTAGAAGAGGCCGGAGCCAGAGCCGCCGCCGACGAGAAGAGGAGCTACGGCGATGTTGACATCAAAACGATCTGGATAGACGAAGACGAGAAGCCTGAAAGATCTGACCCGAATAGACCCTACACCCTTGGACCCAAGATCTCGGATTGGGACGAGAGACGAGCTCAGTGGCTGAAGAAAAACCCCAATTGCCCGAACTTTCTCAGACCCGACAAGCCCCGGGTCTTGTTGGCCACCGGGTCTTCGCCCAAACCGTGTGAAAACCCGGTTGGTGATCACTACTTATTGAAGGCATTAAAGAACAAGATTGATTACTGTAGGCTCCATGGGATTGAAATCTTCTACAATATGGCCTTGCTTGATGCAGAAATGGCAGGGTTTTGGGCCAAGCTTCCATTGATAAGGAAGCTTTTGATTTCACACCCTGATATTGAGTTCCTATGGTGGATGGACAGCGATGCTATGTTTACAGACATGGCATTTGAAATCCCCTGGGAGAGGTACACAGACAGCAACTTTGTGATGCATGGTTGGGACCATATGGTGTATGGCCAGAAGAATTGGATTGGGTTGAACACTGGGAGTTTCTTGCTGAGGAATTGCCAGTGGTCTTTGGACATTCTTGATGCTTGGGCTCCGATGGGGCCATTGAATGTCCGGGAAGAAGCCGGGAAGATGCTGGCCAGAGAGCTCAAGGACAGGCCTCCATTTGAAGCTGATGATCAATCGGCTATCGTTTATCTCTTGGTGAAAGAGAAGGATAAGTGGGCAGACAAGGTTTATCTTGAGAGTGCATACTATTTACATGGCTACTGGGGGATTTTGGTGGATAGGTTTGAGGAGATGATGGAGAACTACCACCCTGGTCTTGGCGATCACCGGTGGCCATTGGTGACTCACTTTGTCGGCTGCAAGCCCTGTGGGAAGTTCGGCGACTACCCGGTCGAGAGGTGCTTGAAGCAGATGGACAGAGCTTTCAACTTTGCTGACAATCAGGTCCTGCAGATTTATGGGTTTATGCACAAGTCTTTGGATAATAGGAAGGTGAAGAGAACAAGAAATGAGACTGATAAGCCTCTTGAGATCAAAGACAAGTTTGGTTTGATTCATCCAGCGTTTAAAGCTGTCAAGGTATCATCTCCTTGACAGCAAGTAGAAGCAATTAGCTTGACACCATGGTTGAGGTAGCCTTCGCAGATAATGATTCTTTACAACACTTGGATTATACACATTGTGCTTTTGTGTTTTGGTACCATTTGGAACTAGTAGTAGCCACCTGCCTCACTAATTCTTTAATTATATTGACTCTTATGAAAAATCATAGTCTAATTTCTGCCCTCATCTCCAAAATTGTTCCTTTTTCTGTTAACCTTTGCAATGGATTTATTAGTTTCTCTTGACAATAGGACGGAATGTTCCCAGTTTACTCAGGTCTTTGTGCGGTTCTTGATCATTAATTTCCAGGAAGCTTTGCATACTAGTGAAAGTGTCTCAAAGGGGACCATTTGTATTAGTTTAATTGCACGATAGATCAACAAGTTTAACTACTTCACAGTGAAATTTGCCTTTCCATATTCATCCTGCGGGGATCCTATGGAATATCAAAGCTTTGGGCTGTTGAACAGTCAAGATCGGAGCAAATTATGACGTTTCTGGTAACCAAGTTTTAGCCAACTCAAAAGGATTTCAAACTCCAGTGAAACTTTTCGCATAATCTGGCGGACACCCGATATTCTTGGAGCATGCATTCAGCTTTCTGGCAGATAAGGGATATGGTATCCTTGTCAGAAGGTTAATGTTAACAAGCTTAATTGTCAAGGTTGAAGGGTTCAACATTGGAACTATTTTCAGTGCACTGCAGCCATTTCTGAACTGAGGTCCTCTTGTGAGCAATTGATGAATATATGAAACTCCCTGCATTTCAAGCCTATTAGAAGGAGGGCAATGGCCACCCTCTAACTAGATAAATAACTAATAGAAGTGAATACAATGCTGCCAGTAACTTTATTTCTTTATTCAAGTCCTAGAACAAAAATTTCAAACAAGGTACAAAAAATGCAAAATAATGTACAAGTGAAGCATTTAAAATAATACACATTCATTCTTCCGAACTGTTTGCTCCTTGCCATGATCTTTCCCAGATAGGTCAGCCTTTGCTACATACCCACTACATTTGTCCTTTCTAGTGAAATAAATATGGGCAATCTCTAATGGTGAATGACACCTTCGAACTCGAAGAAAGCAAAAGTTGTATCTGTGATGAGCGGTATGGAGCTTGGGGACTCAGCTCATACACTTCAGAAAAGTATATGGCAGAATACAAGCCTGAATGTTCCTTGCTCCTAGCATCAGCCTTTGGTCCTGTGTTCTTCATTCTCTCTGAACATCAAGTGTCAGCTTACGGCTGCTAAAGTTGGAAGCGGTTCAACAGTAACAACGTTGTGACAGCGAGTACAAAGTGTGGGATGATCAGCAAAGGAACCGACTTGAGCAGAGTAGTTCCAGCATCGTTCACATTTTGAGCCCTCTGCCCTTGACACGCCTATCCAAACTCTCTTCTTTCCTTGAATGAGACATTCTCCACTGTGTGGTATGTTACCAATTAGTTCCTTTTCCAGTGATGGAAGAATCTGTACCTGTGGATCCAATTGTTGGGAATCTCATCTTAGCAACGTATATGTTGCTTAATAGAATGTGATACTTGTATAATCACCGTGAGCCAGAAGAACTACAAACTGTCTATTGTTTAGAGTCTCCAACCAAATATGTAAAATGGCAAGTGGAAGGCCATACTTTTGTACCAACATTTTCCTCCTATGCTCCAGGTTCATTGTATTCTACTTGGTGCATTGATAGTGTGCTTAGGTACAATAATATGTTGGGAATTTGTTCAATTCATCCTTCAAAGAGGAAAGAAGGCACAGTTATTTCTTAAAAAGAACTCAAAGACATTACTAATCAAACCATTCCAAAAGTTTATCATCAAACCTAATAGTAAACCATTAAGGCGATAAAAAAATCAGTTAAAAGTGCAACTGAAAACTATGCTTTCATTTAGGTTCAGATTTTCACTAATACGGAGAGAAACACTTTAGCTTCCATAATGCCTCATAACTCATTATACCTGAAAGTCTCCCACTAAGTTTTCTTGGTTTTTTAGCTCTTTGCTAACAACTTATTACACTCCTCATTAGTCATTCTTACACAACAACTATCTTAATTATGTCTTACACATATTTCTTATTTTCAATATAGGAGTCACAAAACGGAGCAACACTAGAGTCAGACAGGCATAAATCTCATGCAACAAAGAACACACCTGAGACGTTATGAATATGCGAGACAATGTATCTGCATCACTTTTAGCTGCACACATTTCATTTAATCTTGCCACCAGGCTGTTGTCCAAGGTGTGAAGGTAGACCTTTGCTTCTAGACTGGAACCTATCAACTTCTGTGTACGAGCAAGCTCCAGGACTCTATTCACCTCTGTTCTCAGCTGCCCAAAATGAATAAAAATAGAAGGAAAAAAAGAAAGAAAGAAGTCTAGTTTGGTAGAAGCAACATATAAATTGTGAAATTGGGAATTGAAATAACATAATAAAGAAATACAACTACTAATTATGCCATCTGCCCGTGAAAAAGTTTTCTACATTCCATATCATAAGAACCTTAACTGGACTTGACTCAGTTCATTATGTAAAATGAATCAGAAGTAGGCATCTCAGCCAGGACTATTAAATTTCAAGCCAGTCTTGAGTGTTGACCATTGATTGGAGCACTAAATTTTCAACTGCCAGATTGAACAGCCAAAAATTGGAAGTCACCAGTGACAGCTCCTGTATTTGTAAGTCAAATGAAATTTAACACAAACCTAATATAAGAATTTTATTGCATTTCAGAAAGTAGATAAGGTGGAGAAGGTCCACACTTGTAACACCCCCCACCCAAAAAAAAAACTCAAAAGTAGACCAGCCTAAAATAAAATTTCATGATATGGATCACAAAATTTTTTTGTACTCAGAAACAATTTTCACAGTTAATCATTTCAAGTTTATTTCCAGTTGAATAACAGAGAGATTACCTCAAGAATATTTTCCCACAAACCAATGTCTTCTTCAGGGAAAGCAAGCCACCTTTGGTTCAATGCAGGCCATCTTGACTCAAAAACAAATTTAGCATTTGAACCATCTTCAGTAATGCACTGAAAAGGAAGATGCTGCCAAACATCCTCAGCCAAGTGAGGTAGTATTGGAGCAATTACCTGGACAATGGAAAGCAGATGTGCAGAAAGAACTGTTTGACAACTTCTCCTGGTAAAACTTGCAGAGCCCCTGCAAAAAAAAAAATCTCAGCAACTTAATATCATTTGAACTTAAGAAAGTCTAGTAGTAGCTACAGCATCTTTGCAAATAAATGCAAAAGATGATGGCGAAAGTGGTATATAGTAGCAGCTAGTGTATGGTGGAAAGAGCAGGCAGGGAGGCATGCTGGATCCAGTTGATTGCATGAGGTTGGGAGGGGGTGCTTTCATGTAAGACAGAGAAACTAAGGTAGGGTCCTAGAGGAATGAAAGATTGCAGTTATGAAACATTATGATGGTCCTCTGTGTCATTGCTCAGACCATTTTGAGTAGAAGAAAATGACATGAAGTACATGAAACAGCCCCAATAACTCACGCTTCAGTTTAGTTGAGGCTGAAATTCTGAGAGGGAAACAAGGGGAAGATAAATTCTTAACAATGTTCCTAAGTTCAGCAACCCCAATGTTCTCAAAGAACAAGAAATCGGGAAATTTCAGATCCTCTGACCCACAATAGGCTGGTTACTAAAAAGAATAGAATACTTTGCTGTTACTACTAATAATAATATAACTCTTGATAATCCTATATGAGTAACAGGCAATCCAGACTCATAAGCCTTCAATATTGCAACATTCATAGTCCCTAAAATTTTAACATAGAAAAAAAGCTAGGTGTACAAGCAACCATGTGGTTCTTTATTTCTTTATGATGGAAAATAAGAGAAGTATCCAAGAAGAGGCAATAGCCATATATACAAAAGCAGGAAACATACCCAACATAGAGCCGATCTTTTGCAGTATCGAAGTAGAAATTTGATAAATCAACAATTACAAACCGTTGAATGATCTGAAAAGAAGAAAGGTATGCCAATAACAAGGTGATAGAATTGTTCTCCAATTTTCAATTAAATTAAGATTTAATAGAACTAAAATTGCATATTGTATCTATCAGTAATTAAAAAACAAATCTGTTAAATCTTGAAAGTTCAAAATTATATCAAAGTTCAGAAAGTAGGTACAATCACAAAGATTTAAGATTCTGACCATTTCTTGTTTGAAGTACTATTCAACAGTCCAATGTGACATCAAATTTGACATTGCAGGAGGAGAATAAAAAATAAAAACAAATAAAAGAAAACCTACAGGTGACTCAGGCCAAAAACTGGTTGAGAATCAAAACCTAACAAATATTAGTAACACTTTGCTGTCCATAAGAAATATGCTCCAATGTCAATTTGTGGTCTGGACTCTTTAAGGCAACAAAATACGTATTTCATAATGTCAAGCAGTCCCCCTAATTAATATAACTATACATAGAATGAGGCTAACTAATATAATTATAAGAAGAATGAAAAACTAAAAGATGAAGTCCCAGCATGGGAGCTGAGGGGAAATAAGTCCACAGTTCTTTGAGACATTGGTTCCTTAAAGAACTACTGTGAGTGCATGCATCACACACGTTAAAAGCATCAAGTAACAGACACAAGGATGGTCCATCAAGAATCTACCTACAATCACTTCTTTTAGCATTTTCCATCAAGAAGTTTTAATGGAGTTATATTCATGTGAGGTCTAGGAGCAAGTTTAATGCTAAGTTGAACAGCTTTTTAGTCATAGCAACCAAGCTTATACTTTTGGGTCCTATCCACCTTCCTATGGGCTCTTGCTTCCATAGTTCTCTTGAGATCACATTCCACATTGTAGTCACCTCTTTGAAGAAGCTTAATAAACAATAAAGCTCTGACTCCTAAGCTGTTACTGCATTCTACTAGTCCTTAGTATCTAGATATGGCAATGAAACAGCTTAGCTCCGATTCATAATTGTACAAAGGAATTTACAGTGAATAGCAACATCTCAACTCACAAGATATTGTGTTCATTGCTTTTTTGATACTATCTTGTACTAATAAATTAGCATCAATATCTGGAGAAGGATCCCTTAGGGGATACTGTTACTGCCCACTGACTTTGGTATTCCATCAGTCTATCAGGTCTTACCTTGGAGAAAAATGTCAATCAAGTCTCTAGACCCAGATAGAGTTTGGTCAAGATAATACAGTGAGTTTTATTAGATCTTTCCATCCTAGTTAGCAAATAGTATTTCAAATAATTTTGTGAGTTTTACCAACTTCTATAAATTTCAATTGATTGATGGCCAAAATAGAAAATTGTCTAAATTTTTGAAAACTTGTATAGCCACCACAGAAATGAGCGTGAATTGAACTGGAACATATGTCTGAGCTAAAGGTAAATATAGAGTCTAAAACCTCCACATAATGCCCATTGGGGAGATACAGGACACTTTTGAGGTGTTCCCCTATGTACACCTATACTTTTTAAGTTCATCAAGATTTCGAGAATCAAATTTGCTAAAGAAAACAATAAAACACAAGCGGGTTTAACACATCCCCCTCAGATGTGCTAATCAATGTCTTGGCAATATCTCTACATATCTCAGCTTTGAAGCAATGACCATGTATTCCAACAGTAACCACCATTTCATTCAGTGTGAACTTGATATGGTATCATATAAAACCAGTCAGATCAAGAACATTCATACCTGGAATATTTTGAAGAATTGATAATTTTCATAGCTCTCTTTGATGTTACTTATGACATTTTCAAGCTGAAAAAGGGCATGCTTATCGATCATGGGAAGATCACTATATGGAACAGCATAATCAACCTATAAAAAATTCACAAAAATGAGAATCAAACTATTTAAAGCAATATTCTCATCTACACCAGTCCAGGAAATTGAAAATCAATAAAAACATAATACACAAATGGGGGAACTTCAATGAAATATGAACTTTGTATGTGTGTGTGTGGGGGGGGGGAGAGAGAGAGAGACCAATAACTATATAAAGAAAATGAAGGTGACTGGGGATAAACTGTGTTCCATTTACTCAATTATGAGTGTTTGTTGTGGTAAGTGAGCGAGAATCACTTTAGATCTTTTAATCCTATGATAATTAGATATGTACTAGAGAGTTGGATACAGGTTCATGGACATATCATGAACAGTTAAAAATAATGTGCTGTATAATATCCTTAAATAATGATGTTATAATCTAGATCATAGTTACACAATGCATGGCACCCCCCACCCCCCCGAAGTGCGTTTCCAATCATATGAATCTGTTCACGATATGAGCGCGCATTGGAACAGGGAGGGACATGACTTGGATCGCCAAAAATGGCGATCCCAAAATTATGAACAGTACAAAGACTGATAAACTCATTTTTATTCATTGAAATATTCATCTTCAATCACGGATTTGTCGAAATTATGAAGTTGGACCTTATAGAAGATGGGATATTGATCTGGATAATGATAACGTAGAGGATTCTGTTACCAGATTGGAAGAGATGAGAGGGAGTTCTCTAGATAGTTAATATGTTGAAATGTGCTGAAATTATGCTCAATTAAGGTTGATCTCTAGGATCAGTGTTTTATGTAAATATTATGTAAATATAGAAAGACAATAATGTAAATTAGGATGGTAGGATGCTGTCAATTATTTCTTTCCTTCTTTGCTAATAATCATCTCCTTAAAAGGGGATATTGTACACATTCTTATTAATTCAATCAAGACATTGTCTTTGATAATTTCTAAATTGGTATCAGAGCAGAATTACATCACAACCATACACTGTGAAAAACCCTAGGCAGCCTTTTAATCACAACCTTCCATTTCTTGTGAAACCCTCGCTGCCTCTTTCTCCATCAGATTCGATACCCATCAGCATACGGCCATCCCTAGCCGACGTCATCGGCCATCACCAACCGCTATCAGCCACCCTAGCTGCTGCCAACCTCAGGTCTGCTACCCATCAACGCGACCAGTTCAAACGCCATCGGTCTTCCACAGCCACTGGTCGCGCATAGCCATCGGTTTTACACAACCACTAGTCGCGCATCGTTCCTCCATAGCCAGTGGTCACGCATAGCCATCGGTCTTCCATAGCCAGAGGTCGCGGCCTCTTCAGAGCTTATCAACGCGACTGGTTCTCACGACTTTGACCGCTGTCTACCGCCACACCTAGCACGGCCGTTTTCAGTCGCCATCCGACCACCAATCACCCCAAACCAAAGTCGCTGCTGCCTTCCAGTGTTGCTGCTGTCGCTGTTGCATCCTCCCGATTTTTTTCTGCTTCCAACGAGTTTAGTTATGTCAGAAGTTACATCTAAATCCATCCCAACTCCTGTTGCTGCCATCCAGACCAGAATTCCAGCAACCCATTCTATTCAAATCACCACCATTCGTTTAAATGGTGATAATTTTCTTCGCTGGTCTCAATCTGTTTGGATGTATATTCGCGGGCAAGGGAAAATTGGCTACATCACAGGAGAGAAAAAAGAACCTTTAGCAGCTGATCCATTGCACCTTATTTGGGACGCTGAAAACTCCATGGTAATGACATGGCTGGTCAATTCCATGGATGAAGATATCGGTTCCAATTATATGTGCTATCCTACTGCAAAAGAGTTATGGGATAATGTAAATCAAATGTACTCAGACCTGGGGAACCAATCTCAGATTTTTGAATTGACTCTAAAACTGGGCGAAGTCCGACAAGGAGCTGATTCTGTCACTAAGTACTTTCACTCTTTGAAGTGATTGTGGCAAGATCTTGATCTCTTCAACACGTATGAGTGGAAATCTACGGATGATTGCAACTACCACAAAAAACTGGTTAAAGATAGTCGTATTTACAAATTTCTTACTGGTCTCAATATCGACTTCGATGAAGTGCGTGGAAGGATCATTGGCTGATCTCCCCTTCCCCCCTATTGGTGATGTCTTTGCTGAAGTTAGAAGAGAAGAAAGTCGAAGGAGTGTCATGCTAGGCAAAAAGACTGCTGGTGAGTCCTTTGAAAATTCTGCCCTAATTACTACCTACAAGGCTGAAAATTATCAGTGTCGGAGCGATGAGCGACCTCGAGTCTGGTGTGACCATTGCAACAAGCCACGCCATACTTGTGATACTTATTGGAAACTTCATGAAAAACCGCCTAATTGGAAGAGCAGTAAGCACGGGTCCCTACTGCCAATGAGGTTGATACTGGTCCATTCAACAAAGAGCAAATTGAGCAACTCTTGCAGCTGTTAAAATCCAATTCCTCATCTGGTATTCCTAGTGTTTCCTTGGCACACACAGGTAGAAAACCTAACGCCCTTTCTTGTCTTCATTTCTCTCCATGGGTTATAGATTCCGGAGCCTTCGATCATATGACTAGTTCTTCTCATTTTTTTTAATACCTATTCTCCTTGCTTTGGCAATGAAAAAATCAGAATTGCTGATGGTAGTTTTTCCCCCATTGCAGGCAAGGGGCTTATTAAACTGACTGAGACTATTAATCTCACTTCTGTCCTTCATGTTCCTAACTTAGCCTGCAATCTTTTGTCTGTTAGTAAATTGTGCAAAGATTCTAATTGTTGTGTTACTTTCTTTGACTCTCATTGTGAATTTCAGGACCGGACCTTGGGGACAATGATTGGGCGTGCTAGGATGATTGAAGGTCTTTACTACTTTGATGATATCTCTGTTGGTAATAAAAAAGCTCAGGGCTTTAGTAGTACTAGTTCAATTCCTGTTCCAGATACAATTATGCTATGGCATCTTAGACTTGGTCATCCTAGTTTTGCCTATTTGAAACATTTATTTCCTAATTTGTTTAAAGGAACAGATTCTTCATTTTTTCAATGTGACAGTTGCATCTTGGCAAAAAATCATCGTTCTACATACTTACCAAGACCTTACCAAGCGTCCAAACCTTTTTATATCATTCATAGTGATGTTTGGGGTCCATCTAAAATTTCTACGCTTTCTGGAAAACGTTGGTATGTTACCTTTATTGATGATCATACACGCTTGTGTTGGATTTATTTGATGCAAAAAAAATCTGACGTGGAATTCTTATTCAAAAATTTTTACACTATAATTGAAAATCAATTTCAAACCAAAATTGGTATTTTACACTCTGACAATGGCACTGAGTATTTTAACGAACACTTGGGGGATTTTTTGAAAACAAAAGGTGTTCACCACACCTTTACTTGTCGGAATACTCAACAAAATGGCATTGCTGAACGTAAGAATAGACATTTACTTGAAGTCGCACGTGCCATAATGTTTTCTATGCATATTCCAAAATATTTATGGGGTGAAACTGTTTTGACGGCGTCCTATTTGATAAACAGGATGCCTACTAAAGTATTAAAGTATAAAACACCTATTGAGTGCTTGAAAGAAGTTTTTTCCAACACTCGGTTACATTCGGATCTTCCTATCAAAGTTTTTGGATGTACTGTGTATGTTCATATACTTCATCAATTTCGCTCCAAACTTGACCCTAGGGCTGTCAAATGTGTTTTTTTGGGTTATGCCTCACATCAAAAAGGCTATAAGTGTTATGATCCTCACACCAAAAAATTCTTTATTAGTATGGATGTTTCGTTTTTTGAAAAACAGCCCTATTTTACCCAAAATTCTCTTTAGGGGGAGAAACATGGAGTTGAAGATAATTTTTGGGATGTCTCTATCCCACTTCCAAACGCAATTTGTCCTACTCAAGAACCACATGGTTCTAATAATGGTCACTTAGGAGATTCTGGTTCTAGTTCTTTGGTGCCCAGTGAAAGGGTTTTTAGTGCAGGGGGAGAAGTACTACAGA
Source organism: Diospyros kaki (assembly GCA_036245055.1). Taxonomy (NCBI): domain Eukaryota; kingdom Viridiplantae; phylum Streptophyta; class Magnoliopsida; order Ericales; family Ebenaceae; genus Diospyros; species Diospyros kaki. The sequence continues at coordinate 6,990,706 of BSEG01000013.1, forward strand.
CTGATCATCATAATCTAAATTCTGAGCTTCAGGTTTATACTAGACAGAGATTTCATCAAAGGAACAAAAACCTGAATATCAACTCTGCACAAAATCAAAACCCGAGCAATGGCACTGTAAGTTCAAAAAATCCCATTTCAACTTCTAGTTTACTTCCGTCAACTGTGCCCAATAGTTCCCCAGTTGGTTCTCTACCTACTATTCCTGATCTTGATGTCCTATAGCCATTCGGAAAAGTGTCAAAAGTTGCACTAAACATCCTATTGCTAAATATCTCTCTTACCATAGACTATCAAAAAATCATAAAGCTTTCACATCTAGGATTTCACACTTGTTTGTTCCAAGGAATATACAGGAAGCTTTGGATGATCCGAATTGGAAATTAGCAGTCATAGAGGAGATGAATGCTCTAAGGCGAAGTGGCACCTGGGAGATGGTTTATTTTCCCAAAGGCAAGAAAATAGTAGGGTGTAAATGGGTGTTTACAATAAAGTGTAAGGCTGATGGGAGTGTTAATAGGTATAAAGCCAGACTTGTGGCTAAGGGCTTCACCCAGACTTATGGAATTGACTACCAGGAGACATTTGCTCCTGTTGCTAAAATAAACTCTATCAGAGTCCTATTGTCTCTTGCAGTAAATTCAAATTGGACTCTACACCAGCTTGATGTTAAAAATGCATTTCTTAATGGTGATCTTGAAGAGGAGGTCTTCATAAGTTTGCCTCCGGGATTCGAAAAGAAACTTGGGAGTGACAAAGTATGTAGGCTAAAGAAATCTTTGTACGGTCTTAAACAGTCACCAAGAGCATGGTTTGAACGCTTTGGAAAGGCAGTTACCAGTTATGGCTTCCTTCAAAGTCAGGCAGATCACATTATATTTTATAAACATTCAAAAGATGGTAAAGTTGCAATTTTGATTGTTTATGTTGATGACATTATTTTAACTGGTGATGATGAGACAGAGTTAGCAGCCCTTAAGCAGAAACTTGCGAAGGAGTTCCAGATTAAGGATCTGGGAATTTTAAAATACTTTCTTGAAATGGAGTTTGCAAGATCCAAAGAAGGTATTTTTGTTAATTAGAGAAAATATGTTCTTGATCTTCTTGGAGAAATAGGTTTACTCGGTTGCAGGATGTCGGAGACTCCCATTGAGCCTAATGTGAAACTACAAGCTGCTAAAGCTGATGAAGTGAAGGACAGAGAACAATATCAGAGACTTGTGGGCAGGTTAATCTACTTGTCTCATACGAGGCCTGATATTGCTTTTGCAATTAGTATGGCAAGTCAGTTTATGCACTCACCAGGGCCAGAGCATTTCGAGGTGGTCTACAAAATCCTAAGATATCTAAAAGGGACACCTGGCAAAGGGTTACTGTTCAAGAAACACGGTCACCTACAAGTTGAGATCTACACTGATGCAAATTGGGCAGGAAGTCTTGATGATCGGAGATCTACTTCGGGCTACTGTTCTTTTGTTGGGGGTAATCTAGTCACCTGGCGAAGCAAAAAACAAAATGTTGTGGCTAGAAGTAGTGCAGAAGCAGAGTTTAGAGCTGTTGCCCATGGAATTTGTGAGGGAATGTGGATCAAATGAATACTTGAAGAACTGAAGTTTTCTCATTCAGTACCTATAAAGGTCTACTGTGACAACAAAGCTGCCATCTCTATAGCTCATAACCCAGTGTTACATGATCGTACAAAACATATAGAGGTGGACAAACATTGCATCAAGGAGAAGATCGATGGTGGGATAATATGCATGCCATACCTTCCAACAACCGAACAAATTGTTGATGTTCTAACTAAGGGTCTTCACAAGAAGCAGTTTGATAAACTTATTGGCAAGCTGGCTATGGAAGATATCTACAAACCAGCTTGAGGGGGAGTGCTAAAATTATGCTCAATTAAGGCTGATCTCTAGGATAAGTGTTTTATGTAAATATTATGTAAATATAGAAAGACAATAATGTAAATTAGGATGGTAGGATGCTGTCAATTATTTCTTTCCTTATTTGCTAATAATCATCTCCTTAAAAGGGGATATTGTACACATTCTTATTAATTCAATCAAGACATTGTCTTTGATAATTTCTAAGTAAATGCCAAATGAAGAAGCTACACAAGATTGCTCAGGAGCTTGCTGCCACATACAAGCCATCATCTAAGCTTGTGAAAGGAAGTAATTTTAAAGATAGGGAAAAGGTAAATTATGAACAAGGTGGTTGGGATTTTTGGGATTTAGGTGCTCTTACCATTAAGCTTTTGAGATGATTGTTAGCTTTAAATTTGTTATGTTAGCATTCAGTTTGTTTCCCCCTGTTTCAGTTCAACTATTATGGTTTTATGTAATTGCAGACTTGCTTTTAGTTAAGTTGAACCTTATTTTCATTGCAATATCTTATTGATATAACAAAATTTTTCTTTCAAATTTTAATAAGTATACCAATACATTATTCAAAGCAAACTACAAACCAAACTGAAGTACCAAATAATCCTACCCCCCACGAATGCGTATCTAGCTATGTAGTGTACCTCATATCCAAATACATACCACATTCTGTGTAACTATGATCTAGATATGCATTCAAGGGAAAATGAGCTATGTACCTCTTCACAACAACAAACACAAGCCTTGATCCCACCAGGTCAGCTATATGAATTCTAGACCCCTTATCCATGCAAAAATTTTAATATTTGTCTTTCCTACCAATCATAAACTTCTTTCTCTTCAAAAAATTATAAAAAGGCAGAGGATCCAAGTGTCTAATTTTGATACAGATGTTGCACACATATCCCATGCCCTTACCAACATCATATCATGTGGACACACGTAAGGGTGAACAGAAGAATCTAGGTAACAGGAAAATCAATAGCTTCTATAAGTACTAAAAACCATGACAAATTCCACACCAGATATATCTGGGACCCAACAGGTGTGTATCTAGAGAATGCAGCATACCCTCCAATCATGAAGATTTGCCAAAAGAAATCTCAATGTTCCTCGTAGCTTCCGATATATGTCAGACATTTGACGGAGGACCTGAGGCCCAATCATCACATCACCAGAATAATCTACACTTGAAACCCAGAGTCTCAGAACATCAGCTCCATAGGAAGGTGCAGCCTGCCATGACAAAGTAGAAATATCATGTATCATTCAATAAATGAGAACATGTCTTCAAAATTATCAACTGGTGACTGACCCCTTTGTTCTTCCCTCCTTCAATCACAATGCTTGGATCTACAACATTGCCCAAAGATTTACTCATTTTTAAACCTCTCTCATCCAGGACAAATCCATGTGTTATCACACTTGAGTATGGTGCCTTTCCTGCAAGATTGTACAGAATCTGTCAAGAAAAGCATGCTACATTAATGGCATCTTAGCAGCTAAACTAGAACCAGCCTCAGAGGCTTCCACTAGAAAAAAAAAAAGGGCTTTCTACATGTCCTTGGCTTTCTTAAAACTAATTAGATTCAATACCTCAGACCTCTTCACTACTTAATCAATGCAAACGAAAAGTGTCAAACTGCAATGCAGGATTTTGTTTTTCTTTTTCAAACTGCAAGATCTAAGTGTCATTAAGAGGAGATCTTGCTGAGAAAAGTCACCTTTCATACACTCTTCTGGCAATTGAAACTCATGTAAGTAAAGATTCTGGAGAAAAAAGAGGCCAACTCAAATGTCCCAACATTGATCAACTGAACATAACTCACATTCCAGTAATTAACCATTGACATTTTGCACCAACAACGATAATCTGAAGCCTTAATCCCACTAGGTGGTCACGTTTTGCATAAACAAAAATTTCTCCCAGCGCAAGAAGTATTTGTTTTAAAAGAGCCAAGTGCTCTAATAGTACCAAACTGCAGTACTCCCTAATCAGAGAGTAAAGAGGAAAAGAATGACCTTCCTTCTATTGAAACCTTCCCTTGAAGCCCCTCAACCACAAGTGCTTGATTAATTCCACATGGGGTCGTGTGAGGGAAGAAAAAGTAAAGAATCATTATCACTATTAGTGGATGGATTGCATAAACAAGTTGTTTTTTGCAAATTAATTAAGTAATACTGCTTTTATACTTGTATTGCTGTCAAGGTGGCACATGAAGGTTGCAGAATATAACTCAGGAATGGACCCTATTCTTTGCTCATCTAGATTCCATTTTTCTTCATCCTTCACCAATTTATTGTGTAATGCTGCTGCTCTTACACATGAACAGTCTTCTAATTGCTGGCATGTGAAGGTTGGACCATCGTCTCAGGAATCACCCGTATTAGTTTCTTCATCTCTCATGTTCCTTTTTGACGTTCTCCATCAAAATTATGTTTTTCTTAATATCAATATACATTAAGATAGCTTTAGTTTCTCTTCCCTAAGGCCCGCCATTTCTTTTTCGGAAAAGCTTTTGCTTGGAATACTCCTTGGTCCCCATTTTCACCTTAAATAAACCTAATACCGGTAACTTAAACTTGATTGGGAATAAACAGACTTATTATCATGACATGATACAAGATCCCCACCTAGTATTAAATAAAGATATATGGAATGTAAATTTAGTAAGAATACAAGAGTGGAGGATGTTATAATAAAATTGGAAAACCAAATCTTACAAAGAAAAGACCATTTTCGATATTTGGGATCAGTGATTCAAAAAGATGGAGAAATTCACGAGGATGTCATACATAGAATTAAGGTAGGTAGGCTAAAATGGAGAAATGCATCGGGGGTGTTATGTGATAGTAAAATCCCAATAAAACTGAAAGGAAAATTCTATAGGACAGCTATAAGACTAGTTTTGTTGTACGGCTCAAAATGTTGGGCAGTCAAATACCAACATGAGCAAAAGACGAGCGTAGCGGAGATAAGGATGTTAAGATGGATGTGCGGCCATACAAGAAAAGATAAAATTAGAAATGAAGTTATTCGTAATAAGATAGGAGTAGTGCCAATAGAGGAGAAGATGAGAGAGACTAGCCTAAGATGGTTTGGTCATGTGAGAAGGAGACCAAGAGACGCTCCTATGAGGAGAGTTGATGAAATGGAACAATTAATCAAAAAAAGAGGTAGAGGCAGACCTAAGAAGACTTTGAGAGAGACATTAAAGTTTGATATGAAGTGTATGGACCTCAATGAAGATATGACAAAAGACAGAAATACATGGAAGTCTAGAATTCATGTAGCCGACCTCACATAATGGGATAAAGGCTAGATATGTTGTTGTTGTTGTTGTATTTAGTTATTATTTGATCCACCCTCTTACACATGATTGCACTTGCTTTGATGGCAGAAATATAGTACACAGCTATGTTGTCACAGAGCAGTGAATTCAACAAATTTTAAACTGTGCCTTGCCAATAAAGCCGCAATCCACAGATAATATTTGTACTCAAATGCATCCCCAATGCACAAGGTTCGCTTTGCAAGGATCAAGGGAGGGTCATATTTGTAAGCAGCCTTCCTCTTGCTTTTTTGCAAATAGGCTGTTTTCAAAATTCGAACTCATGACCTTCTGATCACAAAGGAGCAACCTTTTTGTTGCTACCAAGACCCACCCTCCATGAGAATTGTACTCTAAACACAATAATATATGGAGGAATTTTGTCCCCTACAAGAGCTTCAAGTTCAAGAGAAGTTACATGTAATGCTAGGATGGGAACTATGATGTATAGAGACAAATAACAGAGTAAGAAATAAAAAATAGGTCAATTGCACTCAAACCCCCTTTGATTCAGGACATTTGCACGAAGACCCCTTATGGTTTAAAAGTGTCTCTAAAGGTTCCTCTGGTTTACTGTTTTGCTTGGACACCTCCTACAATAGTTTGAACATGTCTCTAGATGAGGTGTTCAAGCAAAAACATTTATCCACAAGTACCTCTAGAGACATTTTTAAATCGTTGGGATTTTAAAATGTCTTTGGATGAGGTGTTTGAGTGAAAAAAAGTAAGCCATAAGGTGTCTTCTTGCAAACGACCTAAACCATAGGGAGTCTAGGTGCAATTTACCCAAAAATAAAATTAAAAAATAAAAAGTAAAAACTAAGTGAATTTTGACAAAGAACACTTAATAAAGATTCCCAAAAACAATGTAAGATTGTAATAATATAATTTGAAACTATAAATATTTAAACAGGGCAACTACCAAAAATTACCTTTTGTCGCGATACTTGTTAGTAAAGAACTCTGGAACCACCCGCGATGCTGGTCTGTACCTTCGAGATAAAGATCAGCAGGAAAACTAAGCCCGCTTCTTTTCTCCAACACAGAAGCCCAAGAAGAGCCTGAAATATGTCATGAGAAATTAGCAAAATGTCATGATTTATGATTTTATGAAATTGAATTATGGAATGTAGTTGAAATGAAAAAACATCAAAAGTCAAAAAACCATTGACCATCTTTGCAATTAGGCACTGTGGTATATATGTTGCAAAGAAATGGGAGTGGATAGCAAGATTTTGGGATAAAAGAAATTATCTAGAAACTCACGTATGCAAAAACTAAGCACAGGCAGGATGCTAAACATTGAAAACAAAGCATTTAAAATATGCTTAGAAGCAACTTCTGTTGAAGGACGTTCAAAAAACAAACACTAATGATTTCGTGAAAGTTTATGCCAGCATTGTGGTTATAAGAATCTGTTGTGGGCCTAGGGTTTCCTAGAGTTTGAATAGGGATTTAGAAGAAGAAGAAGAACAGAATGGGGAAGAAAACAGAACAAGAGGAAGGGGAAATTGAGAAGGAAAGGGGAAGGGTTTGGACGAAGAGAAAGAAAGATGAGAGTGAGAGGGATAGACTGATTCATTCAATTCATTGATATCCTCTATTGAGAGGGAAGGCCCCTTTATATAGAACCCCCAGCTACTGTTACAACTATACAACTGCACCTAACAAACTATTGTTATTTGTTACACTATCAGCTATGGTTACAACTTCCCCTACAACCGTTTAAACCTTCTAACCATCCTTAACCAACCATTAGGTCCTGACAGAAGCTTTCTTAAGCTTTCACTCAAACAGCCATAAAAGCTTTTTGATTGCTTTTGTTGAGTGAAAAAATAATAATATAAACAATAGTGTTGCCCTCTCTCTAACAGCTCAAGTTTTTAAATGAGTTGTTGGTCAATAATTTAACATGTTAACATAGCAAGAAAAGGTCATGTTTCTCACTGTTAACTCAATACTAAAATAGAATCAGCCAAAAAAAATCATTATTTAAATAGTTGCACATGTTTGGCCCAGTGATATAGTAAAGCCTGGCAGTTGTGAAGGGACATATTAAGAGTGAAAATAATAATGTACCAGGCAGAAATACCTGTCTCTAACAATATGCAGGAAGACAAATAAAAATCCTTCATTGAAACAGGAAAAGGCACATGGTAATAGAACAACTATTTATTTTTAAGCTTTGTTGGGATGTTAGAAAGCTTGGGTAAAGCATTTTCAATATTCTACAACATTTTAATGTGCTTATTAGCATATTGGTAAACATTACAGTAATTTCCCATCAAACAGATCTACAAATATTTATCCAAACAAAATACCTCAATTTTTTCTCTCATTCTTACCGCCTTGGTCCGAGCATCTCCACATGAATTCTGGTTCATTCATTTTCCAACTTTGACAACTCATAAAGAACTTATTCTTTCACAAGTAAACAAACACACATACAATCAGGAAAATAGCTACACATGTTTGAATTCTGGTTTATTAATCAGTAAACAAACACGAGAGTGAGATAAAGAGAATAATCAGGAAATCAATATCAATTGTATTCAATAATCAAAAGCATGCGTTTTCTGAATGCGTATAAGCCTACTTATAGGTAAAAGCTCTAATCCTAACTAAACATAATTATGAATTCCTATCCAAATATAATCATCTCAATAAAAAGATAAAACCTAACTAAGAGATAACAGGACAATAGGATAAAACTTGAAATAACTATATCTCTAAAGTTTAAACAAAAGATAAACTAAACCAAGATAAGAATCAATATAATATCCCTATCAAAACCACAAACCATAAACTGCAAAAGGAATTTGTAATATCATATCATAAAAAATATCCTTGTTCAAGATTCAGAAATGTTAAAGAATAATAGTTTTCTATATTTGTGTAACATAAAATTATAATACCTGAATCAAACCAAACATCCATTGTGTCAGTACCCTTTTCATATTCTGATGCTTTATCACGATATTCACTGGGAAGCAATTCCTCCACCGTCATGTACCACCATGCATCACTACCCTTTTGGGAAATTATAGCTGTCAAAATAAAACGATCAAGAGCATATGAAACCAATATTAAGATGTAAATATTCTGTAACTTCATATAAATTCTGAAATGCCTGTAATCAGAGAAGGAAGGCATTAATGTGCTGCAACAGCATACGAAATATGCTGATGGATAGAAGTTGGAAAACACCAAAAATAGTGGACGGTATATGCCAGATGTTCAGATGAGAAACAAAGTTAGGAATTTTGACTAAGATCCCCAAAGAATCCACCATCAAGATGAGTCAAACCACATTGATTGTGGACCAACCATAAATTAATACAAAAGAAGAGGCAGAAAGCGGGGACTAGTTCTAGGTGGTCCTTACATTTTATGTGATCAATAGTCTCTCCATTCAAGAGGGGTTCCCTTGATTCCACATGATAAAAGACTGGAATGGGGACTCCCCATGTCCTTTGTCGTGAAATACACCAGTCAGAGCGGCTAGAGGTCATTGCAGAAATTCTGTTTTCTGCCTGAAAGTGGACATGCATTTTCAAACAGTTAGCACAAACATATGTGTCAAGAAAGGAAAAATGTATAGCACATGTTTTGTGGGAGGAAGCAAACTAATGGACTTCCACCTAGCTGGTTGTATAAGAACTTTTAAAATCATCTTCTACATTTGCTAAAGAAGATAAACGTAAACATCACAATCATAATTTATAAATTTTATAACTTATACATGATAAATGGCCAATCTTAATTCTTCCACTACCATTGGGCAGTGCCCCAAACTGTCTTCCTCTGTAATCTTACAAGAACTAATCTAATGCAGTTAGAAGAATTGGGGTGGGTGGGTTTTTTTTTTTTTTTTTGGGGGGGGTGGGGGGGTGATGTATATCATATCAGTGTAAGAGAAAGGACACTACTGCCTTCTTTCTCCTTGGATCAAGAAGATCATTCTTTCAGCTTCCTTTTAACCCCCAGCTACTAGGACAGCCATCTACAAAGCTTTGAGGAATTTATTTAAGATGCCAGTGGGGGGAGGGAGCAGAGTGGGATATTTCATCTTGTTTGACAACCACATTTCAGTTATATCAAGACAGCCATCCGCTCTGCTTCAAGGAATTTCTTTAAGATGCCCGGCACACAACCATATTTAGCCTAAAATGTTTCCTTTTTCTGACTTTTCAGGATTAAAATATTATTGTGAAACATGCCTAATAAAAAGAGGGAACATTTAAGGATAGCAACAACAGCTGTAGTAGAAATGGTGATGATAACAAAGAGGGAACATTATCATGCCTACTAAAATTTACTTCACCTAAAAAAAGCAGTTCACCCTTCTTGACTCCAAAAGCTAAGAGAAGCAAACCATTTTTTCCTCATGTTACCATAAAATATGAAATTTGGCCAGCAACAACTTCAACACACCTAAAGAAAAGGATAAATTTTTGAAAGCATCCACAGATCCTGAAGTTCTCAAGTTTGAAAGGTAGCAGGTCTAGTAGATTTCTGCTTATATTCTTCAAGCCTCGTGCAAGCAGTTAATTGAACTACTAACTTTTGTCCCAAACAGTTCAAATTTCTTTGATATTGTATTCCTAGCCTTTATAACTTTGAATAGTTTTGGCAATAATTATCAATGCCACAAACTCTATAGATATTAGATAATGACATTTTTATGCTCTAACAATGGTCACAATACCCAACCACTTAGCAATTAGCAAGAGTAGACTAAAATGCCTATGAACTGATTCTACTCCTCCCAATATGCCTCATACTAACAGAAGAAGCACAGACAACTGAAGTTGCTGATGACTACGGTGACCTGAAATTCTATAAGACAGTTACCAAAGGCAATTTGACTTTCATTTGCCCCTCTTAATATTCATGAATTAAAACATGAAAGAACTATCTGTGACCGCACCATTCAATTTATACGTGATACTTTTTAACATCAGCATCTGCCCCAATGTAATTCAATTCCAGTCTCTGAGTAATTATGCACCTCAACCATGTCTTCTCAAATATTATTCATAACCAGAATACAATAAAAAAGATGTTTCTCGTATCATCAGGTCCAATTGTAAGACCCTGTCAGGGAATATCCGAACATGCAGCATACACAGTAAAATTTCATTAGGATTGATGTAACAAAATGCCCCCTTATACATGATGCTTACTGGAGTTGAGCCCAATGACTAACTAATAAAGGGCTCAGATATTGATAAGCCCACAGACATGCAATTGATGGAACATAATACAAATTAGAAATGAAGCAAACTATAGGAGCCATGTAGTTCTACAATAAACAAAGAGGGCTTACATTTACATTCTTGTTGAAAATATGGTTAAATAAGGAACATACCACTATTAAGCTAGGAATAATAAAATATAGCAACACATTCCATAAAGAAGCAATGCTGAGAAACCTCCTGTACAAGAAATACACAAAAAATGGAAATAGAAAGCATAAAATGGTGAAACTGTGCTGGCAGACTCATACAATGGCCCCATGATGTGATGCAATTGAGTTAATACCTGAGATGGAATCCATGTTACTTGGCTGATTGCATCCATTGCAACCTTCCTAAATCCTTCCACAGATGCAAACCATTGCTCGGTTGCCCTAAAAATTGTGGGCTTCTTTGTTCGCCAATCATATGGATACTTGTGTACTGAATGAAATAAAATTAATTAACATCTTTTGATATAACAAATGCATCACCTCATGCTTTATGACATCAGAAAGGTTAGACAATTTCCTCAATGTCATAGTAAAATGGGAGAAGACCACTTACTGTATGGTTCCACCATGATAATTAACATACATTCATCCAAGTATTCGATGATGGCATCATTACCACTCCCTAGTACATCAAGCCCACTAAATTGTCCAGCTTCTTCAGTGAACTTTCCATCATCATCTACAGGGGAAATTACAGGTAGACCATACTTCAAGCCAGTGACATAATCTTCCTGACCGTGACCAGGGGCTGTATGGACTAGTCCAGTTCCTGAGTCTGTTGTGATGTAGTCTCCCCCAAGGACAACCTGGCATTCTCTGTTATCTATTGGATGAAAATATCTGAAGCCACATTTGCAATCCACAGATTAGAAGTTGCATATGCAACCAATTCATTACACTGGCATTCTGAAGATATGCAATCCCTGATATGACCTTTAATATTAAAAACTGGCATAAACTAAGAATCAATTATAGAATCAAATTGTATGGCATTACTCCTGTAGGGTTTTAATAAATTATATGTCAATACATTACCTGTAGTTTTCAAGATCTGAACCCATTAATAGTTTCTTCACAACAAGCTTTGCGCCCCATTTAGTCTCTAATGTTGATACAAGGTCTGATGCTACAATAAGGACTGGCTTTTGCTGCTGCTTCAAAACATTTCCAAACCTTTTCTTTTTATCTCCAGGAGATGCAGAAACATCTCCTGAGAGTGCATGCAGCTCAACAACAGCATATTGAAGCTTTGGATTCACAGCAACAGCTGAGCATAAAAAAATAAAGATATATTACATATAATAGGCATACATATACCTAGAAAGGGAGAGGGAGAGAGATGTGAATGCACATTTCCACTTGCCAGTGCATGCAAGTAGTTTAGAAGAATAACAGACGCATCACTTTACACCATATGCCATATTTCTCCTAAAGATAATAATGCATAAATTCTAGAAAACACACCAAACAAAGACAATTCCCCATATGATCTTGTATCTCTAATTGAGTGATCATAGAACATTCTACACCATAAATATACACCAGGAATCTTTGTCATCAAGAGTCATTACTTCCCAATAAGGCAGGACATAGTTCTCAAAACATACATCATAACAGTTACATAAATCAGTATATGCATATCAAGAGACATATCATTTCCAAGCTCCATCAAAATTTATGTGAATACGAATACACGAACTCATCATAGATCACAGCAGTATACATTATATAAAATCCTTGTTAAGGAGCTCACCCAAGCACTCTCAAGCAGTACATGCTAGCATTAATAAGTATAAAAGATAAAACCAATGGTATTGCAAACTTGGAAAAGAAGTGAAAGAAAAAATCAAATGAGCAATTTGAGGTTAATGCTAACCAGGGAGACACAAATGTTTTATTCTTTAGATTGATAATCAACATATACACAAATGGAATCATCCAAGTAGACCTACAAGACGTTGAATATCAATCAATTGTGATACTAACCTCAAAAGGTCATCACATGACTTGTTATCATTAACTAACTAAAATAAATGGGAATTACAAAATAGGTCTTCCCAGGGCAGAAAGGATCCAAAAATAGGCAGACAAACAAAAACAAGAAAGAAAGAAAAAGAAAAACTGTAACAAGGGGGAAAAAAAGGAGCAAATAACTGTATTCAAAAGGAATTCTCAGAGACTGCTCGGTTACAGTAAATGCAAGATACCAGTTGAAGCACACACTAGGAGGTAACGAAAGTGTGTGATTGAACAGTATATAAATATAAAAATATTGATTTCAACAGCAAAAAAGGATTTGAGTTGCATATTTTCTAGGCCTACCGTGAAATGTCTAAAAAGTTATAACTAGAAGACCAACATAACTACAATGGTTTGGTTTCAGAGATCCAGTTCCATTTCCTCATAAGTGAGGGATACAGTAACTTTTTCTCTCATCCAGTCTAATATAGAAGTTAAAACTGGAAGAAACTAATCTTTAAGAAAAGCTCAATTAAAAAAAGGTGTGATGTGATTAGGAAATCTGAAGAAGATTATATTCTTGACTTAATACTATTTTTGAATGAAAAACAAAGGAGAACACAAATTTCTAAGTATATGCCACCTTCATGTTGAAAACTAACATTTGTATCACATTCCCCAAGATAGGTTAAACACAAGTCTAAAATGTGTCTTATTATTTATGTAACCTTTTCATAATAGAATAAAGTTCAAAAACTTGAGGGGACAGTCATCTCCATTGACAACATAGGCACTAAAGATATCGCCAATTGAACAGAATGAGCAATCAAAATTTTGAAAAAAAAAAATGTGAACATATCTTATTAACATCTCCTTGTCACGATTCAATCCCATATTAGTAGTCTACTTGGGAGGTCTTAGGTATATTCTTTAGTTCCATGAACCCATAAGCACTTGGTGAGGGCTTGTGGTGTTACAATTGGTATCAAAGACAACCTAGGACCACTATCGTGTGAGTGCAGGCTAGAAAAGTGTTTTGAGACTAGCTTAGGTCAGATTGAGATATGGGATGTTTGGCCTTGAGAAGACACCATGCATTAAAGGAAAGGAGTCTGTCACAACCCAATCCCACATTGGTATAGTATTGGAGGGGTTTTGGGTATATAGCATGATGCCATTAACCCATAAGTCACATTTAGCTAGCATTTTTGGGTGAGGGCCAGTGGTGTTACACCCTTATTTTAGAAATTTCCATTACAAGAATTCAAAAGTCTAATATCCAGTTTGTTTCTGAATAAAACTTGTCTCTATATACATATATGTTATGGTTTCTTGTTATATGTATAATTTCTTGTTCACATTTATTTTCCATTACATATGATGTCAAAAATGATATTTTATATTTTTAGAATATTGCACTCTTAGAAGTTGGCCTCAATTAGCAATGTTAAAGATAAATGCAATGTGTGAACAGTAGTGGCTCATATTGGAAAACAAGAGATTAGTTATCAGGGCCAATTAATTTTGTAATTTTATATGGATACCTATTCACTTAGGATGTTGCCCATATATGTATTTTATATCTTGTTTTTCAAAAAAAAAAACAAAAAAATTAACTGCCTCCTCATGTAGGCGTTGGCAAACTGCCAAACACATTTAAATCTCTAATTCTTTGCATCCTTATTTGTCTACTTTGTAAAATCGTCCTTTTCAAGTGTTCAAATAGCAATCTTTATCTTGTATTGAAAGTAAAAACATGAGAGAGAGAGAGAGAGAGAGAGAACCCTACTCAAGGTGTGTGGTTGAATATCCCCAACCCAAAGAACTTCACTAACATTGGAAATTTCAAGTGTTGCAGAAACATAAAGATATTATAAGTATATTCAACACTTAGCAAAAAATAAATTAGGAATATTCAAACTGTAGCAAGCAAATAGAAATCTGACAGCAAGTTGGTTAAACCTACTGTTATGGTGATTATGCCTTCACCACTGCAGTCAATGTATAGCAAAATTAAACAAGGTGCCAGCACATCAGCGGCTCTGTTTAACTGCGCATTGCAGATGAACAAGATGCCCATAGTGCCGGTGAAGGCACAGGAAAATACAGGGATGCCACAACTGATGAACACATGAGCTCTGTTGTTTCTTCCTCACAGAGGCTATGAATGGGAATAATTTAATTGAGACATGCAAGTAAAAATTAAGGGGTAGAAGGGAATGGAATGGAGAAAGACAAACAAACCAAATGTGGAAAGAAATGGCTAATGTGCTGAGAAGCACGACAAAGGTAGTCCTTGGAGAGACAAATGGTAGAGCCCCTAACCTTAAGGAGTCTTGGTGGTGGAATGAAGATGTACAATTGAAAATTAAAAATAAGAAAACTTGCTATAAGGCGATATATCAATACAACAATGAAGAAAATCAAAAAAATTATAAAGAAGCAAAAAAGACAGCAAAAAGAGCTGTTAGTGAAGCAAGGTCAAAAGCATATGAGAATCTATATAAACGACTTGATACAAAAGATGGAGAAAGGGATATATATAAATTAGCTAAAGCAAGAGAAAGAAAAACACGGGATTTAAATCAAGTGAAATGCATAAAAGATGACAATCAAAATGTTTTAGTAAATGAGGGAGCGATTAAGGAGAGATGGAAGGAATATTTCACAAAATTATTCAATGATGGTGGTGACACAAGAGTTAGGTTGGGACATCTTAGTAACTCCGAAGGGAATGTGAGCTACACATTCTATCGACGCATAAGTTCAAATGAAATAAGGCAAGCTTTAAAAAAGATGAAAAATCATAAGGCAGTGGGACCAAATAATATACCAATAGAAGTATGGAAATGCATGAGAGAAGAGGGCATCTCCTGGCTAACGCAACTATTTAACGTGATCCTTAAATCAAAAAAGATGCCAGATGAGTGGAGGAAGAGTACTTTGGTTCCTATATACAAGAACAAAGGAGATGTTCAAAACTGTGAAAATTATAGAGGAATTAAGTTAATGAGTCATACCATGAAACTCTGGGAGAGAGTAATAGAGCAGAGACTTAGAAAAGAAACAAATGTGTCAGAAAATCAGTTTGATTTCATGCCTGACAGGTCAACAATAGAAGCTATATATTTACTGAGGTGTCTAATGGAAAGGTATCGGGATCATCAGAAGGACCTACATATGGTGTTTATAGATCTAGAAAAGTCCTATGATAGGGTCCCTAGAGAAGTATTATGGAGGGTTTTAGAGAAGAAAAGAGTCAAAATAGCCTATATACAAGCCCTTAAGGACATGCATCATGGTGTAGAGACAAGGGTCAGAACATGCAGAGGGGATACTGAACCATTTACAACTACAATAGGACTGCATCAAGGTTCTGCACTAAGTTCATACTTATTTGCCTTAGTAATGGATGAACTCATTAAAGATATTCAGACAGATGTGCCATGGTTTATGCTATTTGCAGACGACATAGTGTTGGTGGATGAAACAAAAGAAGGAGTGAACACTAAGCTTGAGTTGTGAAGAAACAATTTAGAATCTAAGGGATTTAAACTAAGTAGAAAGAAAACAGAATATATGAAATACAAATTTAGTAAAAATGCAAAAGTGGATGATGTTATAATAAAATTAGAAGACCAAATCTTACAAAGAAAATACCATTTTCGATATTTGGGATCAGTGATTCAAAAAAATGGAGAAATTCACGAGGATGTCGCACATAGAATTAAGGCAGGTTGGCTAAAATGGAGAAATGCATCGGGAGTGTTATGTGATGGTAAAATCCCATTAAAATTGAAAGGAAAATTTTATAAGAGAGCTATAAGACCAGCTTTGCTGTATGGCTCAGAATGTTGGGCAGTCAAATACCAGCATGAGCAAAAGACGAGTGTAGTGGAGATGAGGATGTTAAGATGGATGTGCAGACATACAAGAAAGGATAAAATTAGAAATGAAGTTATTCGTAATAAGGTAGGAGTAGTGCCAATCGAGGAGAAGATGAGAGAGACTAGACTAAGATGGTTTGGTCATGTGAGAAGGAGACTAAGAGACGCTCCTGTGAGGAGAGTTGATGAAATGGAACAATTAGTCACAAAAAGAGGTAGAGGTAGACCCAAGAAGACTTTGAGAGAGACATTAAAGTTCGATATGAAGTATATGGATCTAAATGAAGATATGACAAACGATAGAAATACATGGAAGTCTAGAATTCATGTAGCCGACCCCACATAGTGGGATAAAGGCTAGATATGTTGTTGTTGTTGTATGCAAGTAATGCAGTATGAAAGGGAAAAAGGAACTGACTTCCATTATAGACAAGAGAAAGCATAAACCAACTTGTAACCTAATTAAAATGACCTTTACCTATCTAATAAAGTAAAATTTTGAAAATGAAATTTTCAAAAATAATATGTAATACATCCCTTAAATTCTAAATAGAATAAATGACACATCAAATGAGTAATACAAAAAATATTTTATCAACACAACAAAATTAACTTTCTATAAGAAAACAAAGAAGATATTACAATCTGAAAGAAAATTAAATGCAACTTAAAAGGTTGTTTTAGTCCTTCTATTACATTTGCAATGTTGATAAGGGGGTAAGTATAACATTTTGTGTAGCAAGGGCTTTAAGTGATACACAGAGAGAGTTTATGAGAGATTTGCGTAATTTTCTCAAAAAAGTAAAGTTCTTGGTTTCACGTGTACCCAAAAAATAAATGTACCAGTGGCACCATGTCCTAATTTTTTGATAACTTCTTGGCTGGATGTCCCCCATTTGGTTTTGAGACTAAAAACATCAACTAATATCAACATATGCCACAAATGTTCAAGTAGCAACCAGCAGTTTGATGAGTATGGAGAAAAATAAACAGGAGCATTTTAGTAAATGAATAAATCAATCTACAAATAAGTATTCAAAAAGAAACTAATATAAGATGCCTACCAGCATTGGCTGGAATAGTCCAGGGAGTTGTGGTCCAAATGACCAAGGACAAATTAGGAAAGAAATCCTCTAGTGAACCACCTGAAACTGGAAGTGTGCTGACTACTTTGAAACTGGCATACATGCTCTTTGAAACATGCCCCTCAGGATACTGCAAGGGAGCTTTAAATTGAGTAAGAAAACAGTTCATACAAACCCTGAAGGATAAGCATCAACAGCACACCATGAAAAATGGGTGAAGGTGCAAGGTAGTCGAGCGAAAGGCACCCTTAGGGTGCTATGAACCTTATATGATCAGAGGTGCTAGGCACTAAAAATACACTCGCTTGACCAAAGCAAGGTGTTAAATTTAAAAAACAATAAAAAAATATATTTAATATGAAAAAGTTACATAATCAAAGAATGTAATATATACATTAACACACAAAATATAAGTTATATAGCAAATGTTCAATATTTATATATAAAAAAAACAATGTTAACTACTTATTGGAAAGCAAACAAACATACAATATAATATAAATATTTACACAAAAAATATAAGTTATATAATTTATATAAAGTTATATGTGATATAACATTAACATACAAACAATATTATATATGAAGTTGTAAGTTAAACTGTTACAGGCTTATAGTTGTAGCAAACATATATAACTCTTTTGTTGCAAATATTAACTGAGTATTGACTAAAAGTCTAGAACAAAAAGATTACAAGGATTGTATGAAGACTAGAAAGATCCATTATAGAGCGTCTCACCCAACATAGGTTCACCAACAAGAAGCCTAAGTCCTCCACTTGTATAGCTAATATGAAAGGGACAGACCAACAATTTCAGAAGACAGGTGAGACCCTGCATGTGCTGCAACAGGATTGCAAGCATTTACCTGGAAAACATATTTTCTTTTAAAAACAAATGCCAAACAGAGTCTTGTTCCTCTGGATATATCCACAACCAAGTTGTAGGATTTTGCTACTAAAAGTGCCTTGCCTTCCTTGTGTAGGTGACACATTTGACACACTAGATATGAGTTGAAAAATAAAACCCAATGTTATCCTCATCCCTGTCAAAAAACTTTATCTTTGCACCTTTTTTTTTACACAAGAAGGCACCAAAGCAGGATTATTTGACCCGTGAACATTTCATCATTCCATTTCCTTTTTAGGCTTTTGTCTCACTATTTGGAAGTGTTATTTTTGTTTGCGTCGAGTATGCCCAAAAGACACAGTCAAAAGTCAGTTAGTTGTTAGTTAGGTTAATCACATTTCTGCAGATAACTAACTATCCTAGCCGTAACTACTGTTTTTTTTTTTTCATTGTAAAATCCGCCTCTATAGTCTATAAATAGAGGGAAGAATCTTGTGTTTCATTCATTTAGAAAATATGAGCACTCGTGAGAAAGAAAGAAAGAGAGGAAAGCCTAGTTCTGATAGTCTTTGTAATCTCTATGTCTGAGTGCGCTTGTGTGTAATCTGTGTACTGTTCTTTCAAGATTAGTGAAGTCATTGCTCTTGGTTGAAGGCTGGATGTAGGGTCATTATGTTTGTAATGATCTGAACCAAGATAAACCCCGGTGTATTGTGAATGGTTGCTTGTTTGTTTTCATTTCTATTATTATGTTTCTTGTTTCTATAACATCTGGGCAATGTAAGAGTGCATCTGTGAGTCCTATCTGAGAGTGTTTTAGAGTGCAAGATTTAACAACTTGGTTGTCCATCAAGAAAGGCAAGAACCAACATCTAAGAGGCATAATTGAGAATTCTGACCTGACAAAATGGCATCAACCTCCTCTGCAACAAGATATGATTGTCACGACCCTAGGGTTTAGCTAGGGTCTAGGAAGGAAATGAGAGGAATTTGGAAGAGGAACGGAGAAGAAATTGGAGGGAGCTATAGTGCAGAAATCAGAGAAATGAGAGAGAGCAAGAAAAGAATCATAGAGAGAAATAGGGAGAGAAAATATGAATTCATTCCATTCTTTCAGCATACATTTCTCTACATATTATGGCCTATTTATAGGCTGTTCAACTAGAAGTAGAGTCTAGGAACAACACCATGTGCACTACAACAAAACTAATAGCAATTCCTAACCAACAATGTAACCAATTACAGCTTTAACCCCAAAATACCCCAAGGATCGTGACAATTTCCCCTCCTTGAAAGGTTTCTTGTCCCCAAGAAACTTATTACAACCTAGACGGTGATACTTCATCCAATGCCTCTCTTTACCAATTGGTTTCTTCTTCGTCTTTTCTTGTTCTTCTTTAGTATTTCTCTTTGCTGTTGCTTTCTCTTTTCCTCTTTCTCAACAATAACAGTATTATGGCATGTTGCAAAACTAATCTCAGCCATTGACTTCTTCCTTATTGCCATTAAAAATGATTTTGAATGAGCGTTCAGTCCTGCAACTCTATCTTTTCCAATCATAGAGATAATTGCAGACTTCTCTATAAGCAAAAATCTGTACAATACTCCCAATTCTTCTGGCTGCAACGTTACTTTTGTTTTGTCTTGTGTGCCCATGCCAATGACATTCGTATGAGATGTTCCAAGCAAATTGTCCGGTACAATCCTCTCTTCTTCCTCCTCCTCTTCTACCTCCGGATCACCCCAATGTTTAGTCTTATTAACTGGTTCATTCTCATAGTTGGGCTGGTCTTGTAGCAGAATTCCAGAAACATCACCATCAAGCGGACTATCATATTCCTCAGCCGGAGGGTTGCCCCAACCTCCTACTTGCTGATTGCTAGAGTATACCATAGGCACACTTTCAGCAAGTATTTCCTCCTGTAGCAACTCAGTCTCATACTTTGCATCAGCTGCATGTACACCATCTTCCTTTTCCACTGCTACTTCATCAGCTCCCTGCACTACTTGATGAGCAGTCTTAGGAACTCCTATGACAACATTAGTTTTGGGCCTTTCTCCAAACCGAGTACACAAGGCATTTACAAATTGTGGCCAGCTCCATTCTACCCTTTCCCAACTCCAATTTTGGAACCAAGCATCTGCAACACCCTCCAAATAAGCTGCAGTCATTTTCACTTTCTCCTTTTCAGCTACTCGGTATTGGTAGAACACCCTCTCGCACCTCCTAATCCACCATTTAGGTCTATCTCTTTCAAACGCCAGAATCGCCATCTGCGGTGTTGGGGATGTGGAAGGGCTTCCTCCAACTCTTCTGACCACATCTCCCTCCTCTGCCTCCAACCTCTCCCCTGCTTCCATAGCATCATTAGGCCCTTGCCAAGATCTGTTCAAGGCGACATGCAACTGCTGGCTGATTTGCTGGCTTAATCCAGCAATTTCCTCCCGGAGTCCGCTAAAGGCTCGATCTAAATGGGCTGCACACTTCGATCGGTAGCAACTTGCCTCCACTTGAAGCTGATTGACACCAATTACCAGATTGTCTATCTTGGTTTCCAATCGTTTCATTCCCATCCCCTCTACCATGGCCGATTACTAGGTTGCCCAATCAGATTCACCTCACCTAAGTGGCAGCCACCTCAGCACACCTAGATCTGAATCTCAACGCCTCACATCTGAGTCCTCTCCCTGGATCGCCTGAATAGCTTGGCCTTGCTTGTTGCCAAAACTCATCACACCAGCCAGCCACCTGCCTCTAATTTCCGATCGAAATGAATTGTCTGGTGATAGACCTAGCCCTCGCCTTCAATTAGGAACCTCTTACGATTGGGACAAGAGCGATCGTAAGTCACGGAGCTGCTCCGTTGCCGTCCTTTGAGGAATCGACTTGAATAGCACCTCTCGAGTTACTTGCTGTAATCATTTCTTGTATTCTCCATCCCATTCCAAGCCTCCATTATCAGTCGAGAGCCACCCGGACACTGCCTCCAATAATCGCCTAATCCAGCGACTCGGGATTCACCAAGATCTGGTTCGCCTTCCTCGAATCTAAATCCCGCGACCTTCAAAATTGCGATAGCCACATACTGATCGGCTCGACTTCAATTCGCTCCTGGCAACTGATCCGGAGTCGAGATCCTTACTCCTGGAATCTCAGTTCCACGCTCGCCCAGACCTCTTGCTCAACTTCCAAATATGAGTTGAGAATCACAATTGAAATCGTGCAATTGAGAATCGCCGCTTGCAAAATTACTTCTGAATCGTTTCCAATCACGCCTTCCTTCCCACCTCGGTCACATGCAGTGACCTAGACCGGTTCCGAGCGTCGCTCGCCTTGCGTTGCTTGCAATTCCGACCCTCATTGATCTGCCGAGGACCATCGGATCTGAATTCACCTCTACTCCACTTCCTGAATCGTGTCTTCCTTCTCACCCAATCACCGCCAACTTCACCTAATACACAATTCAGTAGCCTCGAGAATCCATTGGATCCGAGAAGCTATTGGATCTGTTGCGGCTTCCTGAAATTACCTTCAAACTCAAGTCGAATCGGATTACGGAATTGGCCTTCCCATTCCATTGAATCTGCTTCGCCCTTCCACCTTGAGCAAGACTTATCAAAATTCGCGGCCGGACGTCCTCCTCTTGCTTCGCCTTCCAGGATCGACCGATAGTTGCTTGCTCGGTTGATTACAATCGACCCTTAGTTCCTTTGGAATCGGATCGGAAATGTTGGCCGATCTGATTCATTGAAGCTCCTTGAAAGTTCGATTGTATCGCTGGAAACTCACAGCAAAGGATTGATCGGCTTTCTTCACCTTCAGTTCCAAGCCAACACTCACCTCCTCATGCGTCGGAATCAAATTCTGAGATTCAACCGGAAGCCTGAATTGCCTAACTAACTGCCAAGAACTTCCTGATCACCGCTCAATCAATTTCGTGGCCTTATGTTGTTGAATTCAGCTATTAAAGTCTCCATAATCACAGCCGAGGAATGATTGGCTCTGATACCAAATGTCACGACCCTAAGGTTTAGCTAGGGTCTAGGAAGGAAATGAGAGGAATTTGGAAGAGGAACGGAGAAGAAATTGGAGGGAGCTATAGTGCAGAAATCAGATAAATGAGAGAGAGCAAGGAAAGAATCATAGAGAGAAAATAGGGAGGGAAAATATGAATTCATTCCATTCTTTCAGCATACATTTCTCTACATATTATGGCCTATTTATAGGCTGTTCAACTAGAAGTAGAGTCTAGGAACAACACCATGTGCACTACAACAGAACTAATAGCAATTCCTAACCAACAATGTAACCAATTACAGCTTTAACCCCAAAATACCCCAAGAGTCGTGACAATGATATAGAAAAATTTGATGGCCAAAATGATTTCGGATTATGGAAGATGAAGATGCGGGCATTGCTTGGAAATTTAGGACTGGAGGAAGCTCTCAAAGGAGAAACCAAGATGCCAGCTACTTACACCACAGAGAAGAAGAAAGAAATAAGCAAGAAGGCATTTAATACTCTAATCTTGAGTCTTGGGGACAAGGTACTACAAGAGGTATCAAAAATGATGACAACGACAGAAATATGGTTAAGGTTGGAAAGTTTGTATATGACCAAATCCCTCACAAGTAGGTTGTACTTGAAAGCCAAGTTTTTTATATTCAAAATGAATGAAGGACAAAAGTTGCAAGAACATATCAATGAATTCAACAAACTATGTTTGGATCTTGAGAACGTCGAGGTAAAGTATGATGATGAGGATAAGGCCCTGATATTACTTCACTCCTTACCTAAATCTTATGAAACATTTGTTGATATTTTAAAGCATGGCAGAGATACTTATTCCCTGGATGATGTTATAGGGGCTCTAAACTCTAAAGAACTGCAAAATAAGGTGGAAGGCAAGAGTTCTCAAGGAGATGCACTTGCGGTCAAGATAAGGCCTGACAAGAGGGACCCCAGAGGGAGGAATAGATCAAGATCAAGGTCTAGGAGTGGCAAGAAGGTGATAAAGTGTTACCACTGCCACGGGGAAGGACATATCAAGAGAAATTGTCCAAAGAGGAAAAAGGAATTCCAAGAAAAAGGTAACACTAAAAACACCCCATCTATTTGTGAATTTGGATATGATAGTGCGGATGCCTTGACAACTTCAGAAAAATCTGAAAATAAGATGTGGATTATGGATTCGGGATGTTCATATCATATGACACCCCAAAGACACTGGTTTCAAAATTACTAGGCTATAAACGAAGGCAGAGTACTGCTAGGAAATGACCATGAATGTAGAGTAATGGGAACAGGTGATATAAAGTTAAAGTTGCATGATGGAACCAGTAGAACCCTGACATCTGTTAGACATGTGCCAGATTTAAAAAGAAATCTCATTTCTCTTGGTGAACTAGATAAAAATGGTTACTCTTATAAGGGACATGGTGGAGTTCTTAAGGTATCTAGGGGTTCTATTGTTTGTAAGAAAGCAAATTTACACAATGGTATATATATATATTCTGCAAGCTTCCACTCTATTAGGTGAAGCAGCAGTGGGAGAAAATAAAATCTATGAACAATCTAGACTCTAGCACTATAGGATGTCCCATATCAGTGAACGAGGACTGATATAACTATCTAAACAAGGAATCCTAGGAACAGATCAGATTTCAGGATATAAATGTGAGTCATGCATCTTTGGGAAAGCTGTAAAGGTAAAATTCAGCAAAAAGACAATACATCCCTCCAAGGCACCTTTAGATTATGTCCATTCAGACTTAACTTATGGGGCCCTGCACAGACCTCATGGTAGTTCTAGATATTTTCTGTCCATAATTGATGACTTTTCTAGGATGGTTTGGAATTATGTTTTGAAATCAAAAAACCATACTTTTGAGGCTTTTAAAACATGGAAAACCATGGCTGAAAACTAGAAAGGGAGAAGTGTAAAGATTATTAGGACAGATAAGGACTAAAGTTTTGCAACAAGGAATTCAACAAGTTATGCCATGAGAGTGGAATAATAAGGCACCTTACCCCTGGTAACCCTAAACAGAATGGATTAGCAGAAAGAATGAATAGAACACTGCTTGAGAGGGTAAGATGCATGTTGTTTCATGCAAATCTATCTAAGGCATTTTGGGGAGAGGCAATAACAACAGCTACCTATGTTATAAACTGATCCCCCATCAGCTGCTATAAATTTTAAGACACCCTATGAAGTGTGGACTGGTCATAAACCAAGTCTAGATCATTTGAGAGTATTTGGATGCTTAGCCTATGCTCATGTGAAGCAAGGAAAGCTGGAACCAAGAGCCAAAAAGTGTCTATTAATTGGGTACCCTATTGGAGTAAAAGGGTATAAGCTGTGGAATTTAGAGTAAAGGTTACCAAAGACAATAATAAGTAGGGATGTTACTTTTGATGAGCTTACTACTTTCAAGGATATTAAAGTAGAGAATCAAAAGGTCAGAGAGGAAGAACCTAAGTCAGTTGATGTTGAGTGGCAGAGAAAAGATCAGGAAATCGATCAACATGCCCCTCATAATCAGGAAATAGATCAATCAGAGAGGAGTGAGGATTCCCCAAACTCAGAGAATCAGTCTAATTTACAAAGATATAGTGTCGCAAGGGATAGGCAGAGGAGAAGTTGCAGACCACCAATAAGATATGGTTTCTCAGATTTCGTAGCATATGCTCTAACAACTGCACTAGACACAATTGGAGATGAACCATTGTCTTATGAAGAAGCAGTTAAATCCAAGGATTCTCATAAATGGATAGCAGCCATGAAATCTGAGATGGAGTCCCTAAGTAAAAATTAGACCTGGATCCTTGTAAAAAGACCCCTAGGACAGAGAGTTGTGAGCTGCAAATGGCTATTATGTAAGATCAAAGGAGCCAAAAAGAGTGAGAAACCTAGGTACAAGGCTAGGTTGGTGGCAAGAGGATTCACTCAAGTCCCCGAAATTGACTTCAATGAAGTATTCTCACCGGTTGTTAGGCATACCTCCATAAGGATTCTACTTGCTATGATAGCTCACTTGAACCTAAATCTAGAATAAATGGATGTCACCACTGCTTTCCTACATGGTGAATTAGAAGAAAATATTCTAATGGAACAACCAAAAGGTTTTGAATCTATGGGAGCAAATCTATGGGAGCAGGTTTGCTTGCTAAAGAAATCCCTCTACGGATTAAAGCAATCCCCTAGGCAGTGGTACAAGAATTTAACACATTTATGCTAACACAAGGATATGAAAGAAGTTCATATGACTGTTGTGTATACTTTAGGCATGTGTCAACTAGGATCTCCATTTATTTACTCCTATATGTGGATGATATGTTGATAGCAAGTCAAGCAGACAAAGAAATTCAGCAGTTAAAGGCTAAGCTTAAATCTACATTTGAAATGAAGGAGTCGGGGGAAGCAAGGAAGATCTTAGGTATTGAGATCAAAAGGGACAAACAGGAAAAGAAACTTCTACTATCACAAAAATCTTACCTTGAGAAACTCATCAGAAAGTTTCACATGACAGATGCTAAGGGGGTGAATGTCCCATTTGCACAACATTTTAAATTGTCAACTGAGCAATCACCAACCGAGAAAGCAAGTATTGAGGAGATGAAAATAATTCCTTATTCAAGTGCGGTGGGCAGACTAATGTATAGAATGGTATGCACTAGACCTAACCTAGCACATGCTATGAGTGTAATCAGCAGGTTTATGGCAAACCTCGGAAAATCACATTGGAATGCAGTTAAATGGATTTTCAGGTATCTAAAGGGTTCTATTAACATGGTGTTGGCTTATGGTGGAGCTAAGATAGAAGAAGAGGCAAGCATCATTGGATATTTAGATGTTGATTATGCGGCAGACCTAGATAAGAGGAGGTCAACCACAAGGTATCTGTTTAAACTTTGGAACTCAACTGTAAGTTGGAATACACACTTGCAATCCGTGGTAGCACTTTCAACCATAGAAGCAAAATATATAGCAGTCACCAAAGCTATTAAAGAAGCTCTATGGTTGAAAGGATTAACAAGTGAATTATTGGGAAAATCAGTAAAGACATATCTAATGTGTGACAGTTAAAGCGCCATACATTTAGCGAAGAACCAAGCACACCATGAAAGAACCAAGCACATAAATGTGAGGTACCACTTTATTAGGGAGATTCTAGAAAGGAAGGAAGTACGCTTGATGAAGGTTGCAGGGGAGAACAACGCTGCTGATATATTTACAAAGGTTGTTCCAATAGCCAACTTGCAACACTGTTTCAGACTACTTCAAGTAGTTCCATAAGAACGAACAGGTTTGGAAGAAGATATTATTAAGAGCAGATCACTACTCAAGTTTGAAGCACTACTCTTGCAAGAGAATTGTTATTTTTGTTTGCATCGAGTATGCCCAAAAGACATGGTCAGAAGTCGGTTAATTGTTAGTTAGGTTAATCACATTTCTGCAGATAACTAACTATCCTAACCGTGACTACCGCTGTAACTACTGTTTTTTTTTTTTTCCCATTGTAAAATCTGCCTCTATAGTCCATAAATAGAGGGCTGAATCATGTGTTTCATCCATTCAGAAAATACGAGCACTCGTGAGAAAGAAAGAAAGAGAGGAAAGCCTAGTTCTGATAGTCTTTGTAATCTCTATGTACTGAGTGTGCTCGTGTGTAATCTGTGTACTGTTCTTTCAAGATTAGTGAAGTCATTGCTCTCGATTGAAGGCTGGATGTAGGGTCATTACCTTTGTAATGATCTGAACCAGGATAAACCCTGGTGTATTGTGAGTGGTTGCTTGTTTGTTTTCATTTCTATTATTCTGTTTCTTGTTTCTATAACATCTGTGCAGTGTAAGAGTGCATCTGTGAGTCCTATCTGAGAGTGTTTCAAAGTGCAAGATTTAACAGGAAGTATTAGTCATTCTGAGCACTTTAGGCCTTCTAAAAGCAGCATTTGAAGTTCCTGGAGAGCACATGCCCACCAAGGGAAAAAGATAGGATTAGGTATGCACAGGCTGTTTTTGTAGCAATGGGGGATCACTGTTATTACATGGATCAAACGACAGAAGAACGCTGACATATATGCCAGCTCGAGAAAGTATAATCTGCTTTGCCAAAGTGGACAAAAATTGACCCGGTCATATGATAACTCAATCTCACTGTTGCGTTACAATTTATTGTTACGATAGGAATTCACTGATGAATGAGAATTGAATTCTTTCCCTCTCAAATTCTCTCTCTCTCTTTCCCTCCAAATTCTCTCTCTCTTTGATCTTCCTTCTCCCGCTCTCTTTTCTCTCTTCTTAACGTCAACAAGCTCAAGTCTCACTCTCGAGACTTGACAAATTGGTATTAGAACCAGCCCCATGCCTCCCAGTTGCAATCGTGCAGCGACGAAGGTGACACCAACATTGCAATGTTCGTCCGGGACTAGCCGTGGCTAGTGCACAACCTGCCATCATGGGTGCCGAACTGCAGAGCGTGGTGGTATATCATGATCCACTGCAAGGTATAAGACTTGTCCAACATCGAAAGTTTAGACTCTTGGTGTGGGGTTTATAACCACTTGAGCACCCTCCCCTTGACAGCTAATTTTTTAGGGTGAGTTCTACCCGAGGTTTGTAAAAGATAACAGAGAAGTTTGCCTCTCAACTGGATCTAGTTGAAAAATTCATCCACTTATATATACAACCACGTATTCAAAGCATGAGAAAGCATTTTTGTAGTTATTTCGATGTTCAGATAAGTATTGTTAGGCTTAATAATGATCGCTGGCAGCTGAAAAGGATGTAGTTTAAATCATACCAAGATCCAACCTCTTCCGTAATTGTCAGCCATGTTGGATATTCTCAAAATGCATCAATTTTCATATCAAAGGCAACATGATTCTAAGGTACTAAGGTACTCAATGTTAGGTTCACTGGATGAGAAAGAAAATTTAATAGCTCCATTTACCTCCAACTCAGCCTCTGCAAGAGCAGTTCGTGATGAGGGGCTCCAATGGACTGGTTTTCGGCCTCTGTAGATATAACCTTGAAGGACCATCTCACCAAACACCTCAATCTAGTAAAGGAGAGATGCAAATAAATTATAATATTTAAGCAACTCAAATAAACTACAATGTTGACATGAAAAAGATTGGACCACTTCATCAGCTAGGTTTGAAAATTGGCATCTGCAACCATATGATGTTTCTTCAAGTGTGGTATGACTAAGATCAGAAGAATAGTAATCAAAAACATTAATAGAAATTTTGTAATTCTGGCACTACAGGGTTGGAATAACTTGAATAACCAGGCAACAATTCCTGACCTACCCTTACTGGAAAGGATATAGGAGATCCTGATTGTAGAACAGAAGACCCTCGAAATGGGGTTAAATCCATGCAAGGATTTCAGCAGAAGTGGGTTTAAATGTCCCTGCCACAATCACCACCCTTTTCTGAACAAGTATTCATATCAGTTGAATTCAGGAAGGACATTTTCAGGCATGGAGGAGACATGGTGGAAGCAATGAGTCTCATAGTCGCAGCCCTTTCATGTCAATCTAAGTCCAGGAATCATGTCCAAAGACTGCCCATTGCATCCCTAACTCATCATACATGTTTACATGACTCCTATGTAACATAAGTTAAACTAACATGCAAAAATCTGAAACAGAAACTTTGTAAAATGCTCTAGCTACCTGAGCTGCTTCATATTCTGGATCAAGAGTCAGATAAGGATGATCCCAGTCTCCCCATACTCCATATCGCTGTAAAATTGAACATATATTCTTAATATTCAAGTATTCACTGAACTAACTATTGATACTGATTTACAAGTCAAAAGTAATTATGCTTGCGAGATCTTACAATGTGTTTACAGAAGGCATATGATAACATTACTTAAATGTTTTAGCTTAAAAAGAGAAAGAAAAGAAAAAGAAAACATTACTTTGATTTTTTAATTCGGATACAGAATTTCAGGTTCTCTATTTGTCTCTATACAGCAGCTGCACCCTTCAAGGCGCTTTTTGTGGTATGTACATTTTTATTTATCAAAACAAAAAGTAATAGACATGGAAATCATGCAACTATAATGGCAACTAAAATACAAACCTTAAATGATGCCATTTGTTTCTTAACAGTGGCTTTTGCAAACTTGGCAGCCTTTGCTCTCAATTTCAATGGGGTTAGCTCCTTTCTAGTATCTTGATCCAATGACTGCAAGACTGAAATAGTTTAAACTAGCAGTCAAACCACCAACAATAAATAAGAAGAACAGCATCCAGTTGAAGAAAGCTATACAACTAAAAGGTCTATAGCTTCCACCCAGACATGGTTATAGAAAAAGGAAAATTTTGATGTTAAATTAAAAGAAAGCATACAAAACATTGAAGCCACAGATAATCCTGATAAGCTAATTACAATGGATTTGGAACTAGCAACCATGACTAAGAGATACAAGCTTTGACAAAAAAAGGTTCACTATACTATCACACTTATTTCTAATAACCCAGATAAAAGAAACATACAGCAATAGTGCACAGCTATTCAAAAAAAAAAAAAAAAAGAGGTTCGCAAACTATAAATTAGAACATAAAATAAATAGTGCTCTCTTAGAATGTTAGTGTTAACAAAATATTTTATTTAAAAAATCCATCCACCATTTTCTTATGCTACTCTTGTTTTCTGAAATTATGCATAAAAGAGATTCCATTAGACAATGTTGAACTACCAAATGCAACTTTATAACCAAAACTCCAATCTTAAAAAAGTGGGTGGTTTTCACCTTTTCTTTTTTTTCTTTTTGTTAGTTCTGAGGGAAGGTGGCTTTGAGCATGTCAACATCGATTGTTGACCTAATCTTCTACCTTACTCAAATACTCTACACTCTAAGACTACTGGAAAATGCTCACACACGAACTGCCTTAGAGAACAGAAAATGAAAACTGAAAAATAAGAAGAACATTCAATTACACAAGTCCCACGATTTATCCTGGTTCAGTTTCCGTTAAGGAAACCTACATCCAGACTGCTAGACGCCTTTCTCCACTATCTTGAATATCATAATTGATTACATGCACTGCCCATAAACTCTCTTTCTCTCTCTCACAACCCAATTCCCAGGCTATACAGAGAACTAAAACAGATTACAAAGCTCTCAAAAGCTTTCCTCTATCACAGCACATTCTCGCTCAAAATTCCCCAAGATAGCATAAAGAACCGGTGAGAAAACACCAGACCTTGACCTCTTATTTATAGAACATAAGGGCGGACTTTACAAGGTTTTTTAAAATAATCGAACACTAGGGATATAACTAACCAAACAAACCTCTAGGTGAAATAACAAATACACCCCTAACATAAACTGTTTTAACTGAGACAACCAACTAATCTGATACAAATGCTTTAACATCGATGTTGAATTGTTAACCACCATATAATCTAAAAGCTTAAGTTTTGTTAGATAAAGAGTTAACTTTATCTTTTACACTATTGCTTTATTCTCAACACGCCCCCTCAAGTGTGGTTAGGCTTCACCAATAACTGGTCCAACTATGTGCAACAATTTAAATAGGATTGGTGGAGAGATTTGAACTCAAGATCTTTGTCAGCTCTAATACCAACACCTGATCTAAAAGCTTAAACTGTTAGATAGAGGATTAATTTTATCTTTTATAATATTATTTTATTCTCTCAACAATTGAAAAAAGAAAAAGAAAATTTCTTAAGCTGGTGCACAAAATAGTAGAGCTTGAAAAATGAGCAAATTTAGGTAAGCCACACATACAACGAACCTAAATAAGACTCTGGTCTGTACTTAATTTCAAGTATGGGCAAAATGAGAAGGTATTGATCTGGGTGCCGGCCATATTAATCTGCTTCATATCACTCAAAAAACTTAACTGTATATGCAGAGGCTCTCAGAATGAAGATGGATGAACAGGCACTTGAGATTAAATTAAGGGAAACACCAGAACAGGTCCATTTTTTTGGGTTTTTTTTTTTTTTTTTTTTTTGCCCCCCACGGGGGCGGGGGGGAATTCACAGGTTATAAGTGCAACTTAAGATTCAAGTAACAATGGAGTAATATTCTAATAAAAAGTAAAGGGCATAGCTCACGAGTACAGTCTATTTGGTTTGAGCTCAAATGGTAGAATCTTTGAGCTTCCAACACTGAGAATAGAGCTTGCAACACCTAACAAGTTAGAATCCAACTATGCCTAATCCCAACAAGTTCATAGATTATTCAACAAAAGATAAGTTCGTTGATTAAATACTCATTCAAAGATGAGCTTTTATGTTGTTAAAAGTTAAAGGAACACAGAGATAGTACTTCTCTTCCCAGATAACCTGCCACATGTAAACTTCTCATTTTTTGCAGTTAATGGTAAGCAGCATCAATAAAAATACTCTAATACCAGATGAATTGAAATGAGATGGTTATGCTAATAAATGAGCATGTAAACTAAGACTTGCCTTTCAATTCAATTGGCAGTCCATGACAATCCCAGCCAGGCACATAACTAACTTTGTAGTTTTGAAGAAGCTGCAGCATAAAGAAACAGAAAATATCAAAGAATAAGAAAACAATATTTATGTGGAATTATTATGCATAAAACTCACAAGATTGGAAATAAAGTATACCTTCAAATGGTAGATGTCAAAATTAACAAAACCTAACAGAGGGCTGAATGGTCTCTTTTTTTTTTTCTTTTTCTTTGTTTTTGCTGCTTTTGGAACAAAAAATAATGAAAATTTGGAAAATGTCATGATTTTTCAATCTTTTTTCGGTTTAGTATAAAATGACTTCGTGGACAAACAAAAACATATATTTTTGTTTCTCAAGAGAGTTTTTCAGATAAATTTCTGAAAACAATTTCCTACTCCAGTTCAGTAAGCATGTTTTCCCTAGTTTATCTAGTACCAAAACTGGATACAGTTCTAGGAACTATAAACAAATTGACTGTTTTATGGTCAAGATCTTTACTTTTTCAACTCCTATTCTCAGGGTGGAAACGTTAATCTGCAACTGCATGTCAAATAAGATAACATGACTCTAAAGTCAACTTGGTCTTGTCATGACTCACGCCCAACTGAAGATTACCAAATTCCACATTTAACAGATCACCTTTGCTCTCTTAGGTTTCTTTCTCCAAGCATATTGATGACTTCAGTCTGACCAAATTCGCCAACAATGCATCGTTTATGTTTCTTATTGCCTACATAATCCTATCATATGCATGTGTGCCATATGTCACCCCATCCCTTCTATATGGTTGCAATAACACAGGATCATATGGACACATAAAAGCTCAAAATGTTCATGCTCTAACAAATTTGAAGAGATGAGCATTAATCTAAAAGAAAAAATACGAAGCTAATGGTGAAAATAACAAGAAAGCACACCTTGTAGCGATTAATTATATCCTTTAAAATCTTATTTAGCGCATGACCCATGTGTAAATCACCATTGGCATAAGGAGGACCATCATGAAGAACAAAACTTCCCTGTTAAAGTAAGTCAGCATCAGCAAAAATTTCATGCAACTATAATGCAACAGCATGAAACAATCTAAAAAAGAACTTACCCCATTATTCTTATCAACCGCTCTCTTGAACACCTGATTCTCATCCCATAGTTTCTGAATCTCAGGCTCCCTTGTGGAAGAGTTTGCCCTCATCCCAAACGTTGTTTTAGGCAGATCAACTGTATGCTTATACCTTCCTTCATCCTGTTTTGCCCCTGAATGATCTTAATCATGTCAATGAGATACAGGAAGAAACTATTCTCAGAGAAGAAATAAGGTGAAACAACAAAAGATTACAGAAAAGGATAAATCCATAGACCTTTAGAAAAATGACACGGATCTCTTTCTGTGAATCACTGCTAAAATAAATGGTACCAAATACCTTCAGATGTTTTCTTTGCAGCCATAACAGGTCCACGAGATCTTCTCTTTGATGAGGAAAATAACTCATCACTAGAATAAGTAGAATAGCATACCCTGTTCAAGAGGGAGAAAACTTTGGCTGGAGAATTTTTTCTGAAATATAATAGGCTAATGGAAGTGGTCTTCTCAAGTGATGAGCAATTTCTCAACAACAGAACCTGAGGACAGATAACACATTATATCAGTTGCAAGTTTAAAGAATATTTTTAGATGGATTAAAAATAATTTCAAAACCCAGCCATTAAAGAATCAGCCAGATGGACTCAAAATGAGATAAATAGTAAATTTAGATCTTGATGCTTATTTTACTGGTGCAAGAAACAGAAACTGTGACAGTTAAAGGAGGCATATAGACAACGAGGAGAGAGAGAGGGGGGGGGGGGGTAGGCCCATAAAAGGGTTTTAAACAGGTAAGTGGGTGGCCATATATATCTGTGCTTATTTCAAAATGCTCAATTTACCTAACCACACAATGCCTTCCATTTGAAATAGAAACTCAATGTGAAGTAATGAAGGGCCATCTGATTGTGGCACCAAAACTAGTTTTCTTTCTTAGAAACCAAATTGGCGAACTAGACTCAAACTGGTTTTTGAAAACTTTCAATTAGAACATTCCAAGTTAGGAAACACCAAAAAAAAAATGTATTTCCTGATTCCAAATTTTATTCTCATATGAAATTTAAAATTATATCAAGTAAGTGGAGATTTCAGAGTTGTCATTGTTTTCATGTCTGAACACAACAAAAACAAATAAAGCAGAAACATAAGGATTAAACTATAAAGACCCTTTATCTTTTTTATATCTTTGTTGTGGAGAATTGGAATTTACATATTGCATTAACTAAAGTAAATGCAATGAGAAAGTGGGCAGATGGAAACAAATGGCTCCAACCCTATTGCCCAACATCCTACAGATTGCGGTGCCAAGATTATGCTATTGATGTCTCAGAATTTCCCTTTGCTACTATTGTCTTTTTTTCTTCTTTTCGTTTTTTGTTTTGCTAAGTCCTTTGTCACTATTGTCATAGTGTAAAATAAACCCATAATGCCCTTCACATCAAAAGAAATATATGTGATATAAATGCATAAAGTATATTGAGTCCATGGATCTGTTTGCCATCTTCACAGTTTTCTTTTCCATTTTTCTTTGCCGAAAAGTTAAGGGTCAAAATCTGAACCCCAAACTGTGAACATCATTCCTAAATATGAACTAGCATGTCCACTTCTACCAAACAATGTCCAGCTGAGATCAAATTATTCCATTGATGGCTCCTAAACTACACCCATTGGATTTGTTACCAGTTTCCATGTGTTTGTTTTCTATTGGTATTTTATTTTGGTATTAGATTTTGTTTTCTAGTGGGATAAAGGCTGGATATGTTGTTGTTGTTTATTAGATTTTGTTTTCTGTTAAAAAATAGAAATTGAGCATTGTAGTTGAAAATGTTGCCTTTTCCCAAAATTTTAAAAAATAAAATCAAGAACAATGTTTGAAAAAAAAATGCTTATTTTTACAACCAATTGAATATATATAAAAAGTCCCTTTCATATTGACAAAAACACCTTTCCCCTTTTGACCTTATCCTCCTTTCCTATTCTTCTCACATTTCTTATTCTCCTTCTTCCTCTCTACTAACCAGCAACCTAGCAGGCTTGCCAGCCAAAGCATGAGAAGAAAATGGAAGAAGATTTTTACAGCTGGCAACCAAGAAGAAGACAAGCTATGAAGAGGAATGACAAGAATAAATAACAGCAGCAGCATAAGAAATCTGATGAGGATGCAGAAGCTGTGAACAAGTGTGCTAAAAAAACCGAAAAAATAACAGAAACATGAACACGGAAAACACCCAATTTCCAGAAAAAATGAAAAATGTGATCGTATTTAATGAAAGCACGATTTCTATTTTTTCTTTCCAGTAGTTCAGTTTAGGAAAAATATTAAATAACAATGAAGATCCCAGTAATAGCATAAAGCCAGTTAGGGTAGGGAAATAATCCAAGCTATTCAAGGTTGACTCGTGTACAGGTAAAATTCCTGTTGAACTGTCAAATCAAACTTAAACACATCACTACTCAGGTTTAACTCAGCCCGCTTGCGGCCCTGGATGTGATCCAAATCTTTATCTGGTCATCCAAAAAACTTTACAAAATCAATGGAAACTTGGAACGTGGCAAGAGGACTGAAATTTAATCTCAAGCACTTTCCTTTCCCGTAATTCAATCCGAAACAGCATTTTTCCACTTTACCTACTGATTCAATGGCTAAAAATTACAGAACCCGTTTCTGAAACACACGCAATATCACGTACAACTCTATCATACAGCATCCCATAACAATAGTACTCGTAGGCATTTAATCGAACAACTAGCATGCAATTGAAATCCATAATTTACGTTAAGTCGAAGGCCAAAGCAAGACCTGCTTCTCCAAATTAACACATAACTGGGTTCATGGCACACAATAAGCACAAACTCACTCCACATTATTGGAGCAACCACAAACAGATTCAGGGGAAGAGTTCAAAATAACACTCACTTGAGAAGACGCTTGGATGGCCATCGCAGCTCCGGTTGGGTTGGGAGCAAAAGGGTTTGATACGACGAAGGGCTTGAAGAAGGACATGGCTTCCATTCATTCGCAAAGCTTGTCCATTGCGACGGAAGACAAGGAAACAGGGGGATTTGTGGATAACTGGGCTGATAAACCTCTCGAGCTCTGTTTCAGAGGACTGCGGTGCGTGTGATGTTTAGGAATTGCTGCAAGGTCCCTCCACTCCATTATATTTGTAAATGATCGCTAATTATTTATGTTTACGAGTCCTTATTTTTGGGATAAATTACCCAAAAAAAACCTTAGTCTTTTAGCTTAGTTTCAATTTTAAATTGAATCCTTAATATTTTAAATAGTTATACCAAACTTATTTTGATAATTTCAATCATATAACGCTATTACACTCTAATAATTTTTGTTGTTAAAAATTAACATGAAATTAAAATACAAATGAATAAAACATGAGATGATAATTGATGGTCGTTTAATTATTAATTTTTATTTTTTTATTTATATATCTATCTTTTTGTTTGGTGACGATCAAATTACTACTTATTTTCTTTCTTCTTTATATATCATGTGTATAATAATATGGTAATAGATGAAAATTTTAAATAAAAAATTAACATTAAAAAAATAAAATAAAATATTAATACTAAAAATATTATTTTTCTCTCTTTTCATTTATTCCATACCAAAAGACAAATAAATAGAATTATATAAAGTTGGACATATTAGTAGATATTTAAACGAATATAATATTTAAGACAAAATAAAATAAAATATATTGTTACATTTTTTTATTATTAAAATATTAATTATGCCATCTTTTCGAAAGTTATAAATAAATTTTAAATGTCATGTGAAATTCACATTATATATATATAAAAAAAAAAGATGAATATAGTCACGAATTTTTTATATTTTTACTTCAATAAGAGTTTACCTTATTTATATTCTTAATCAATTATCTTCCCCCGATATCATGTTAATAGTTAACGACAAAAATTCATAGAATTTAGTTAGACATAATTATTGAAAAATTAAGAGTTTAATTTAAAACTAAAATAAACTAGAGGTTGTTTTTGTAATTGTTGAATCTTACCCTATTATCTTTAATTAACTATAAATTTATCTTTATTTAAGAAAAAAGTTGGATGGAAGCTTGGGAGGCAACAGATTCTTGCGGAATGCATCTTCCGCGCCTGTTATGAGCGCAGTACTCCTCCAAACCATCCGTCGTCAATGGCGGGTGCGCACTGCGCCACCACTGCCGTCTTCCCACTCTCCCAACCTC
This sequence comes from Diospyros kaki, assembly GCA_036245055.1. NCBI lineage: Eukaryota > Viridiplantae > Streptophyta > Magnoliopsida > Ericales > Ebenaceae > Diospyros > Diospyros kaki. Next base: position 7,027,744 of record BSEG01000013.1, read on the forward strand.
CGAAAACAACCCTTATTACAGTTTCCTTCATATCCTCTCCGACGCCACCGAAGAGGAAAAATTATCTCCGCGAGAAGCTACTGAAAACCCTCACAAAACCCTACGCCAACGATGCCATCCCCGAATCGCCCCCAACAAACCCTATAATCCCCGCCGTGTCCCCACGCGAACACGACGAAGGAGAGGCGCGGCAGGAATTTGAAGTTTCCAGACCCTTGGAAACTGCCGGAGTTCTCAATGGTGGATTTGGATTTGGATTTCCCTCGACGAGGTCAGTTTTCAAATTGGGGTTGTTTTTGGTCGGCGCTTTTGCATTTCAGACAGTTTGCGCTGTTATGGTATTTGGGTCGGCTGATTCTGACCGCAAAGATGGAAACTTGGGTACTGGGCATAGAACTAGGGTTTTAGAGTTGGGCGCAAATGGTGATAGCAAGGGGAAATCAAGTGCTTTGCTGGATGGAAATGACGATTTGTTTAGCGGGAAATTGGAAGAGAAAATTTATGAAATTCAGGCAATGGCAAGGGAAGCAAGACAACGAGACCGATTGGATTCGAAGTCCAGTGGTTTAGAAGATGATGATGATGTTGTTAAAACTGGCATTGAGAAGGAGGTGGAACGCAAATTAGTTAAGCTGAGGAAGAGGTTGCAGAATAGCCGAGAGAAGTTGCCGGTTTTTCCGGTTAGTTATTTAGGAAACGAGGGTGAGTTTGAAGATGGGGTTGGTGTAGATAGTTTGGATGAGAATAAGCCGCTGATGTTTAGAAAGAAGTATAAATTTAGAAGTCCATCAACCAATCCAAGTATTAAACCCAAGGGCTTTCAGGGTTCACAAAATCAGACGATTACTAGGAGTAGAAATAGTAGTTCAGCCGTTGAAGATGAACTAATGAGGAAGGGAAGTGTTGATAATGATAATGATAATGTTGATTTGCTAGGGGAAGGATGGCTGCCAGAGCAGGAAAATAACAATTTGTCTGATGATGTTTCTGGGCCCTTGCTCCTAGAGGAAGACATTGGAATAAATCTATCGAAGGGAAAGTCCAAATCTGCTCAAACTTCAAGCAATGAGTTGGGGACAGAAAGGGTTGCAAAACCCAAAGAACGCGGGATTGGTAATGTTAATAGAATTGACTGTAAGTATGATACTTTTTTGTAGGGGGCAGATTTGTTATGGCATCAATAGAATGTTTTACTTTATTTTATTTTGTTTTATTTTTTTCTGTTATTATGTTATGCTATGTGTTCACCTGTCCTCCTTGTAATCACTAGCATTGTTACCTGTTATAGAGAACAAAACTGTTCAGGAAGAAACCAAAGGAAAGACAACGACAGTCAGATTTAAATATATAATTTTCCTTCTCATCGTAATTTTGTGTATTTTTGCAGGCTTAGTGTAATCTGTCCTTTTAAACTTATGAAAGGAGGTACTTCTCTATTTGTGTCCTGAACAATTTTTTGCTCACTTTTAAATGTTTAGGTGCCTCACGCCAAGCTGGTGACAAAAGGTCACGTAACTCTTGGAGCCAGAAGTCAAGAAAATCAAGCCCGATAGGATCACGCAACTCTTGGAGCCAGACAAAGAAAGTCCAGGCAACTACCATAATATCTAATGAACGTGATTCATTCCTGAGGAATGACACTTTAAAGAGCAGAGAAGGCAGAAGCAAAGGAACAACCAGGAAAGTTGAGGGTAAACAATCAGATGACAAGGCTCATAAATGGTGGCTGAGTCTGCCTTATGTTTTTGTATGTATTATAAATTGTGCAAGGTCAGCTAGTTATTTTTTATTTATATAGGATTGTGTTAAACTTTGTTCCATGGCAAGGTGAGTTTCAGCTCTTAAATTGAACAATTTTTTGTCTCAAGTTTTCTGGTGTTTGCCAGGGAAAATTCTCAGAACAACAGCTTCAACAATAACAGAATGTGTTTGCTTAAATTGACTTGTCTTTACTGCTTGGAGATTGTACATTCAATATTATTAAAATAAATTGCCAGAGCTTTGAAACTGTTCCTGCCCCCGTCCTCTTATTCCCCGTCCTCTTATCCTGGCATAAATTTCTTTTCTTTTTCCTTTTTCATTTCCTTTTCTTTCCCTTGCCTTTTCCCCACCGTCTCGTTTCTTTTATATAAAGTTCACATAGAGGTGAATCCTCTAGACTTGTAGCCATTTGGTTTTCTGATATTCAATTTTCTTTAATGTCTCACTTAAATGAAACACAGTAAAAAGTAATTTTTGTATGGCTGAGAGAGAGGTTCTGTTGTCTCTTACTAGGCATTTTTATTTCAGGCTATTCTTATGCGCACAGATCACGATGGTGAAGGACCAAAGGGACTTTTTACTGTAAAGACCAATTCTTACACAATGGACAAGGATGGCTTATCATATACTGTTGCTTTTGAAGATCGTGGTGATGCCACTAACTTCTGCTATCTCTTGCAATCCTTTTTTGAAGATCTCCACAATTTTAGTGCTGAAATTGTTCCTTTATCAATACAAGTAAGAACCTTGATGTTGCTTAACTTTGAACCTATCTGTGCATTTTACCTATTGTTGACTATGTTTGTGCATTCAGTTGGTTGCCTGCTTGTGGGGCTTTAGTGCTCCCCAATTGTTTCCATATAGGGAATTCTTCGTCACTATTCTTTTGACTGCTAGTGTTATTCACAAATTTGCTGGACAATTACTATTGGTGTCTGTATTTGACTGCTAGTAGTTATTCACATGTTGCTGGACAATCAATTACTGTTAGGCTGTGTTTGATTGCACAAGGTGGAAAAGAAAAAAATTCCAACTTCATGAAAAATCGAAACCAACACCCCCCCCCCCCCCAAGAATTGATTTTCCTTGATTTTGTGGAAAATATGGCATTTTTGTACTTAGGTGGAAAATAAATTTCTTGAAAAAAGTTGCCAATCAAACACCAAAAGTTGGAATTTGGCTGAAAAATATTTTCTTTTCCATGCCAATCAAATAGACCCTTAGTGTCTCTATCCCTTTTTCAGGAACTTGACGAGGCAGTGAGATCATGTACCATGAAGGTAATCGTGGTGAAGAAAGGGCAACTAAATCTTTATGCAGGGCAACCACTTGCTGAGGTTGAATTGGCCTTGTGGTCTTTAGTTGAACGAAGTTGAACTGCCTCTACATGGAATGAAAAATGACTGGGGTTAAGACAATGATCAAGCAACTTGTTTCCAGGAGTAAAAGGAGACCATCATTTTCCTTCAATGTATGCATGCTGCATCCCTTGACAAAGTTAACCAACATGCAGATATAGGCACAGTTTTGTCTGTTGCATTTGCATCTAGTTATAAGAACCATATTTCTTGTTGGGTATACATTTTTAGGCATTGTTGGACTACTTGATAGACCAATTCTGTAAGAGAGGGGTTTATTAAAAAGACAATTGCTGGATTTGTTAGTGTCAATTATGCTCCATAAAGAAAGCCTGATAGACCAATTCTGTAAGAGAGGGGTTATTAAAAAGATAATTGCTGTATTTGTTAGTGTCAATTATGCTTCATAAAGAAGCTTGATAGACCAATTCTGCAAGAGAGAGAAAGAGGGGGGTTATTGAAAAGACATAATACTAGTTCACTCACACGCATCTCTCAGCTACATCCATGTAGAAACTTGTTCTATCAGTACTAGTGCTACTACCAGTACTGTTCTTGAACTGCCACAAACATTACTGGGGAGAAAGTAGTTTAAGCATGGACTGTGCATGAATAGCAGGCAAATTGGACTGGCAAAAGGCTTGCCATGTCTCCTGCTTCTGTTCTTCATTCTCTGTCAATGCCACATACATCGATGTCACCATGCTCCGAGCTGCTTCTCTGGCCTCTGGCAGCCTGTCGTTCAGCAGATCTGAGGCAAGTTGAATCATCGAAGGCAACCCGAATTCCTTCATAGGCTCTAACCCCTAAAATTCAGGACAAGAATGGCAAGTTCTTATACGCAATATGTTTGAGAACAATGGTAAGTTCAATGTGTTGATGGTTACCATATTGGATGCACAGTGAGCCATGGAGATTGCAGCCTTGGCCCTGACCCTAGGATTGGCATGGCCAACATAAGCCCTGAGCCTGTGGAACAAAGCAAGGGGACTCATTGACCCCACCATTGCATTTAGAGCCCTATCTGCTTCTTCACACACGAACTTTTTATCTTGAGAAGCCTTGAGCAGTAGCTGCAGTAACTGCCAACCATCCAACCGCATAATCAGAACCATTTACTAGAAAACAAGAAACCATTCTTCTTTTTAGCCACCAAATATTGATGGGCATTGAGTCATCGAGCTCATGTAATAGCCCATAAACCACGTGGACATACAGAAATCTGTGTGGGCTCTCTAATAAAGGGGTTAGAGTTTTGATCAGAAATGTTTTAAAGAACTACAAGAAGGCAATGGATTGCATATATACCAAGTGATCAAATGCATCAGAAGTGGTGGATTCCAGCAGTAGCTTATCCCCAAAGGTTTTGAAGATATCAGATGCAGTCATTATAGAAGTCTTGCACAGAGCACTTCTCGGATTCTTCATGGCCTTCACCAGCACCAGCATCACCTTTTCCCTGTAACCAACAACGCAAACTGTCAATGGCATCCATTTTTACAGTTGATTTCGGAAAAAAAGAAAAAAAGAAAAACACGAATGGACAGACAGAAGGGAGAAATGCCTTACAGAATGGGGAACAAGAGGGAAGAATGATACAGCACCAACCGCCTCGCGTTGTTCAGCGAATCACAGACCCTCAACCAGTCCTTGGACTCCAAGCCTTCGGCCAGGCTCTGCGTTTTCCAAGATGGAATGAAACAAGAATCTCAAAAGAAACGAAACAGAAAACATGGAACTAAGAAAGAGAACCAATTTAGGAGAAAAGGGGGGCTGGCTCCTGGCCTACTTGGATTTTGATTTCGGGGTCGGGCAAGGCCTTGAGGTTTTCAGAGGAGATGTAGTAATCAATGCATGCGGAAGCAGCAGCATCTGCTGCTGGCGGCACTAATGGAGGCGCTTTGTTTTCATCATTTACGCCAACATCTTCAGGTTGCCGCTGCTTATGGATCGAAACTGCAACTTTTGTTTGCTTTTTGGGCCTTATTTCTGGAGTCACTGCAGCAGGTAGGGACTTATTCAGAGGTTTCAATGCCATTTTCTTCGCGCAGAGAGAGTGAGAGAGAGAGATGAATAGAAGAAGAAACTAGAGATTTGTGGACGAAGGCGCTAGGTGGTGAAATTTAAATTTTGAGAGAAAGAGTAACGGTCCTATTTCGTGCCGTGGTGGCGCTTTTGAAAATTCGGAAGGGGATGGAGGGGTAAACGTAACTTTCCCGCAACGTTCAAATTTCGTGGGTACGGCTTCTCTGCGGCAGGCACGCATCACCCTTTATATAAAATCGGACACACAGGAATAAAGGTGCACCAAATTGATTAAATTAAGCTGCTTAGGGTTACAGGAATGGAGATTGAAAATCTTTCTAAAGGTAGACAATCGATAGAAACAATTTTTACATGCCCATTAAGCATATTTTCATTAGATCCAAAGGCGTCAAAATTTTTTATATGATGTGCTATGTAAATTCATGATTTTTATTTTTTTATATATTATCATAATCACGCAAGTATATAACTTTTCATTTTATTAAAGGTATAAATATTTCAAATATGTGTCAAGATAACTTCACTTTTGATCTTTTTTCTTAAAATATAAATATTTTTTTTAATAATGAAGTGAATATGTGGGAGGAGGGGATGAAATATCATTAGGGCATTGATATTTTGTTCGATTTCACCATTAGCTAGTTTAGTATTGATAGGAAAAATTAGTCAACTTATCTACTAAAACAAATAACATTATGATCTATATTATGGTACTGATTTTTTTGGTTGAAGTTCAATTTAATTTAATTTGATTATGATCTGTTGGTCATGAAATTCAAAAGGCATCCATTTAGAGGAAGATTATGCTAGATTAATATTGGAATAATTAAATATAAGTTTATGTCATTGTGTTAAGCCTAATGTTTGTCTGGCCGTTTAATGATTATAAACTAAAAAATTATTTAATATTAAAATTAATGTAAATCTTGCCATAAAATGATTATGAAATTTATATTAATTTATATCATATTATTTTTGTTAACAGGATTTGACGAAAAATTCAGAAAGGAATTGACTTGTAACAAAAATTAAAATTAATGATTATGTTGATAAAAATTAAAGTATAAGGAATATTTTGTTACAAAGTGCAAGGTTTATAAATTAATAACGTAATTCACTTTTCAATTTTATTATAAATAAATTGTCCTAGACTCCCACAGTTTAATCATATGCCTGAAGACTCATGATCGTTAAAAGAATACCTCTAGTGGTTCTAAAGTTTTTTTTTTTTCTCAAGACACCCTTTCATCACTAATGACATTAATTAAACAAAATTATTATAATTAATCTTAATTAAATTTTAAAAAATAAAAATTAAACCTATAAGCCTTTGATTGATTTTCAATTTTTTTGAGGGGTTTGTTGGTTTTTGTTCAGTTGCTTATTCAAATTATTACAAATTGTGGTCTATTTTAGGCAATTGTTCCTAGGCATGTCAACAAGTCAAGTTGCCCCAAGCCTATTCATTTGCCTTCAAAAGATGGGTCGACCCAGCTCGACTGCATAACACAAGGCCTAACTTGGCTTGTGAGCCCATCCAGGATCGGCCGAGCCCAGCAGAAGTTGGGGGTAAACATTGGATCAGTTCGATTTTTAAACTAATTAAAGTTCAAAAATTGAATAAATTAAATTTTACTTACTAATTGAACCGTCCAAACTTCGCATATAATGTAAAATAAAGTTTAGTTGCCCTCAGGAATATGGTGCAACGATAAAGCAACTGAAGTTTTATATAAAGTATCAGATTTTGAATCAATGCAGAAATTTGTTAAAAATTTTAAATTCTGCTTAGACTGCATTGAATGCTTAACTCTGGGTATATATAGATGGATCATATTATTATTATTTTAATCATAATATCCTTTTATGTATCCTAAGATGTACATAAATTTTGTACATCTTAGGATACATAAAAGGATATTATGATTAAAATACCCCTTGTCTCCATACGTCTCATAAAGAACTTTTTTATCATTGTTCCAAAGGTGAAATCGCTCACCCTAGAAGCCCCCCATCCCGACCTGACAAGACCTTGGGGGGTTTAACTATGGTGACCCAGCCAGACACAATGGCTAGACCGTTCTCACCGCGCACAAGGAGCCCCCTAACTTTGGAGAAAAGTTACCTCCCTCACTGCTGCTTGCGAGTTTTGATCTCTAGTCCTTGTTCCAAGATTCATCACGGAAGGTACTTTGTGCCCCTCTTCTTGACCAACTAAGCTGCACATGCAGGTAGACTTTTTTATCATTGATACACCTTTGTGTAGTTCAAGGTGTACACAAAGGTATATTAATAGCATTTTCCTATATAGATTGTGTCCGTATTAAAATTTACTTGAGAGTGTATCAAGTGGAAAAGTCACTCGCCCTTAAGGATTAATCAAGCGAATCTCGAACACCCTAGATGAATAAAAAATAAATAAATAAAGTCTAATTTCTAACAAATTTAATCTCACTATCATTTGAATTTTGTAGAAAAAAATATGTATGTTTTAGTAATGATTGTGCGCTGGATTAAACCAACTGATTTTGAGACTAACTCAAGAGAGTGAAACCCTCATGAAATAAAAAGAAGTTGAGATATGTTGTAATTCATTATTGAGTAAAATTTCCAATAGCGTGTGAATGGTACAAAAAGACAAAGATTGAGTAAAGTTATATTGTACATTAGTAATAAATATTAATTTTAATTCTTTAATAATTATTTAAATGATTATATGAATAATATTTATACAAAATATAAATAATTATATCATTAATAAAAAATTATATTGCTATTAAAATTGTCATTACTTATAAATGATCATATTAATAATATTTTTACAAACTTAAAAGCATTTATATGGCTATAAAATTTATTTTTAGCCGTTTTAACATTTGATTTAGAACTTGACATATTAAGATTGTCTAAATAATCATATGAATAATGTTCATATACTTTTATTGATTGTCATTAATTAATTGTATTGGTAACATTTTCTTTATAATTTCATTTTATTTTTTATTACATTTAATGTGATATAATTTAATTAGATTAATTAACTTAACCGGAGCCTAATTAACTTTACTAGCAGCGGAAGAGGCATTCAAGCAAAACGAATAAATTATAGGGATTTTTAGATAATTTTTAAACCATGTGGGCTTGAATTCAAATGGCTCAAACCACAAGGTTATGGAAGCAATTTACTTTATTATATAAAAAAAATTAAATATAAAATTTTCTATATTATTGTCTATTAACCCAATTGAATGCCCCTAATAAATTGAAACTAAATATGAATTCAGAAAAAATTAAAAGTTCTTTAAAATCAAAAGAAAATTTTTTATACGATAAATAGTAGATAATAAGATATTAACACATTCAAAATATACACATATGAGAATGTTATGGCAAATTTGTGGGGAAGAAAAAAAAATAAAGTTAAAAATGAGATTATTTATAATAATTTTTATTAAAAATAAAATATATAAAATACAATTAAAATAGTTTGGCCATATAAGAGGATGAAAAACTAATAAAGACTTGTGTGAGGAGGGTAAATAGAAATTAAAGAATAGAAGAAGTCTTATTTGAAATAAGATATAAGGGTTTTATAGAAGATATAATTATAGATTAAAAAATAAGTAAGATAATTAGCAAGAGAATGTGAAGGCTCACACTTTGTCAAGTTTATCATATCGCTCCTTCAATATCTGGTTGCTCTTAGGACTCGATTATTTAGCCATTAAATGACCACCATAATAAACTTTTCTTAAGCAACAATTAATTAAGATACAATATTGAACAATACCAACCTCAAAATTCAAAACAACATTGTAGCATTACATTACCATTGTCACACTAATTGTCTCTCATTGCTACTTACAGCTTCTGCATATCCTCAAACCACGCATTCAGCTTCAATAGGGACTGAGGGTGGAATGAAGAACGGCAGATGGAAGTGGTTCTGGTTCCACCAGTAGCAGTGATCGACGGATGCTCTACTGAAATTCCATGGCGCGCAGTTGAAATTGATTGCATGTCCAGAACCAGAAGCATTTTCTAACGGTTTATTTATTCATCAAATCTTCGACGGTGGACTGCTGTTGCAAGATGAGCACCGATGCATCAATCTTCATGTCTGACGATGCAAGTATGTCTCCGATAATTCCCATTTCCTCAACATAGCCCCAGTCAGCAAGTCCAGCCACTAGGGGGCAGTCACTGTCTAGCCTTCTCCCGGTCAACACGAAGTCATAAGGGTCGTTGAGAGACAGAAGCACCCTGGAGGTTTCGGCTCCATCCCTCACATTTACTTCCCTGTACTCAACACATGTGTTGTCTTTGTTGAGATTCCAAAACTCCTCCATCACATTTGCATCAAGTCTAGCGTCCAATAAATCAGTTATAAAGTCGTCCTCAGCAATCAGGCGAATAACGGTAAGCCTAACAGCAGGGTTCCTAGCCATGAACGTACCATAAGCCAGTGCCTCCCGAGAATCAGGTCCTCCAGCAAAAACAACACATACCCAGATCTTGGCCGCATTTTTGTAGTCTGATCTCTGGGGCATGATTATCTTTTTGTCAACAAGGAGACCAACCGAGCATGGAGCCTTGTCAAGCACATTTTTAGTCACTCCCCTCATTCCAATGCCCTGAGACTTGCAAAATGGGATGACCAATAGGCAAGCATTTTTCTCAAGTGCCAGTGTACATATGTCATCATGCATTGTGGAATAAGGCGTGATGGCTGTGAAATACTGATGCTTTATCATTCCTCCACTGTGGAGTTCATGATAACGGAAGGCACTGATCATGCGGTCTGTTCTGGTGACCACAGAAGACCTTCGTTTGTGGAACTGGTGGTTGATAAGTAGGGGGTGGTCTCGCCCAACAAGCTCCATCAGCTCTAAAACAAACGCTCCGATGGGCTTCTGTTTCGCAAACTGAGACGCTCTCATAACATTCAGAAGGCTGAAAACATGGTCTTCTTCATGGACACAGAAAACAACACGAAATTCACTGTCATGGCCAGATTGCTGGATTGACCTCCTCTGGTAGTTCAAGTATCTTTTTGATGGATCGTAAAGATGATGGATTATAGGAGTCACAATTGCTGCGTACGTCAGTATCAAGAGAATGATAATACTGTAAAGCTCTTGGCTGATCATCTGCATAATTTGACTAGAACTTCAGAATTAAAGCTAAGGAAATCCAGTGTGCATGATTAAGCATGAAGTAATACACAGTTCTTCTTTACATAAAATATTGGTGAAAATATTTCAGCACGCAACTTTACATTTGACTCCACATATTATTAATCCCTCTGTCATCAGCAGCAATGCAGTACACTTACAAAAATGTTCAGCAGCAAAATCTTGCAAATGATATGACTAAGCAATTCTTGAATAATCAGAGCAGAAAGTAAGGTTGTAAGGGTAATTGCAATTTTTGTGAAAGGAATTTTATGTATGAAATTAACAAAAAAAAAAAAAAGAGTTAATTTCTCCATCATTCACCCTTCAATCTTCAAAGATAATTAGCAAATGAACACTCTCAAGCATCAAAGAATTGGAAGTAAGGTAGACCGTACTTTAAACCTGAGGTGAAGTTTGAAGAACAGCACATCATAAAACCCTTGTGAGCTCAATACGAAGCCAAGCGCGAAAGAATCCTTACAAGGCATGTTCCATAGGAGGGAAGGGATTATAGAGGCAGAAAATTTCCCCAAATATACAAAAATGATAATGACCTCTGTGAGACAGAAATTTGTTGCAGTTATTGTGGACAGATCCACAAATCGACCTGCATCAACTATATATGCTGGCACAAGCACTGCTGAAACTAAAAACTCAAGCTTTTCCACCACTCCAGATCCTAGGGGTGGACCAGATGGCACAACCAAGCCAAAGAGCATTGCTCCAAAGTAGCAAGTATCTCCCATAAATTCACATCCAATAGCAACTCCCAAGAAGAGTGCAAACACTGTACAGAAGTGTTGTTCCTTTATACTCCTTCCTTCTGGGTTTTTCTTCATTAACCAAAACAAAAATGGAGGAAGCACGAATACTATTACAAGTATCGTAAAGGCTCTTGCAGTTTCTGATTTGACATAATTCATGGTTTTAAACCCCTGACTTTTAGAAAATTGAACGAATGTACAGTAAATAATGAAAACCCAGCTGCTTACACTGCTAATCAGCGAAGAAGACATTGCAAGGCGGCCAATTTCTGAGTTAAGTATGCCGAGGTCTTCAAGTAGGAAGGAGGTGACTTGAAAGGATGTCGAGGATAAAATAAGGGATGACCAAAGGAGGTATTCTGCAGATGGATTGTCGGATTTCACAATAAAATGAGCTCCAAAATGAGCAAACGTCACTGGAAGCACGAAACACATGGCGCCGATGATCCATGACAACTTTCCTGAAGTCTTGACAACGTTTACATCTGTTCGAATGCCAATTACAAATGCAATTACTGTCAAGCTAAAGACCTCGAGGAAACCCATTATAGTCGTGAGCTTTTGCGTAAACAAGCCTTCATAGAACTCTCCCCATCCTAAAAGTCGAAACAGTGTAGGACCCAAAATCAAGCCAGTCTGATTGACGAACATAAGACAAAGTCATTAATCATCAACTAGCAGAAAAGGGGAAAAAAAGAAACTTAGTTTGGCAGTGGGACAAATAATGTAGGCAACTCAAAACGGAAAATATATATATGAACGAAAGTTCTGACTTGAATTAAGCACGGGCAAATTAATACTGTTAAATGTGCATCAATGTTGAATATTGATTCAAAGTTGCTGATTTAGTGAATTGATTGGGTCAAAATTCTGTTTGCTGATTTAACGAGGTTACAGCCTTCACATTCATTGTTTTTCTTTCACCAGTTTTTGTTTGTTAACTTCATAGCTACCAATGTCTTTAAAATTCTAATAGTGGTATCAAAGCATTCAATGATCTTAAAGGGCATGTGAGAGAGAACCCATCAATGCTTTCTTTATTTCTATGGCTTCCACCAACACATCATCTCTTTCACCACCAATTTTTTATGGAGAAAATTATCAAGTATGGGCTGTCAAAATAAAAGCTCATTTGAGAGGTCTCAGTTTATGGCAGTGGATCGAAAGTGAAAGGGAGATACCTCCGCTTGGCAACAATTCTACGCTCAATCAAATAAGAGCTCATGAAGAAGTAGAAGCTAAAGCTCCGAGAGCTTTATCTCAAATACACGTTGCTGTCTCCGAATCGTTGCTATCTCCGAATCAATTATATCAAGGGAATGCTAGAACGAAGAGAATACACGTATTGAATCTCAAAAGAAATTTTGAGATTTTTAAAATGAATGAAAAAGATATAATCCAAGAATCCTCTGAAAAACTAATGACGGTGGTAAATAAAATTAAACTTAGGGGAGAAGAGTTACCTGACAGCAGGATCGTAAAGAAAGTTTTGATAAGCCTACCTGAGAGGTTTGAGGCAAAAATCTCCTCCTTTGAAGATTCAAGAGACATTAGCCAAATTACATTGGCAGAATTAATCGGAGCCTTGCAAACTCATGAGCAAAGAAGGATTATGAGAAATGAAGAAAGTGAAAAGACGGTGGAGGGAGCTTATCTTGCCAAGAGTTCAACGTCAAAGAAGAAAAGAAAAATTCCAGAATGTGACCATTGCAAAAAACTTGGTCATGAAAAGAAAGATTGTTGGCACAAGGGGAAGCCTCAATGCTTCCCGTGTAAAAGATTTGGACATTTGAAAAAGGATTATAGATTTAACTTGAAAGAACAAGCAAGTACAATGAAGGCGATTAAAAGGGCAATTGAAGAGGAAATGTTCTTCTAGTTAGTGAGAAGTGTACAAAGAATTTTTTGGAGAGAAGTGCTCCATGAAATTGAATTGTTTTTTTTTTTTTTTTCAACATTTGAAGGAAATATTGATTGTGATGAGAAGTGCATCAAGAAGTGAAGAGAAGTGTTTCACAATTGGGAAGAAATTTGGAGAGAAGTGCTCCATAAAAAGTTGAAGTTTTACAACTTTGAATCAAGGAGGAATGTTGAATATTGATTCAAAGTTGATGATTTAGTGGGTTGATTGGATCAAAATTCTGTTTGTTGATTTAATGAAGTTACAGCCTTCATATTCATGATTTTTCTTTCACCAATTTTTATTTATTAACTTCATAGCTACCAATGTCTCTAAAATTCCAACAGTCAACTCAAACCCCATGATATCGAATTTAAGAAAGGGGGATGAAGCAATCAATTATTACCAACATTTCTGCAACAAATCTCGGCTGCTTGAGAGGCCGGAGAACGCATCGCATGACTGCAGAGAGGATAATTGCAACCCCAAGCAGCAGCAGAAGAAATGGAAGTGGTTGGTGCAACGGATCGCCATTCAGGAAAACACCCTTTGAAGTCACAGCCGAGCCGAGATATTCACACGCGTGGGACACCAGGAAAACGGTCAGGTTGAAAGGAACTTGCGCTATCTCGGCCCTGTCCATCCCCGTCCGTTTTCTTCTTCCGGATCTTCGAAGAAGAATGCGACGGCGACGAGGATGAGAAGAAGATGGGATATGGTGGAAAAATGATAGAAAGAAGAGAAGATTTCTCGGCGAGATTCAATATACTGATGCATCATCATCGTTCACCAAAGCTGCCGTTTTGACCCGTTCAACTTCAATTGCCAAAATTATGCTGTTTGATTGTTGAGCAGAATGCTAAAAATGGTGAAAAGCAGCTGTATGAATGAATGAACGGACGAATGGATGCATTTGCATATACTCCTAAATATACACTAATCCTTTCACACACACACACACACACACACACACATATATGTGTCTGTGTGTGTATTTGCGCAATCAAGCTTGACGAGCTTGCCATCACCTTAAATATATTTATGTATAAACATTAAAATATATTAATTTTTTTGTGCTTTGTAAAAATGAGGTTTTTTATTTTTTTGGGTTAAATAAAAGAGAAAGGCTGGGTGAACCGTTACTGTAGCAATTCACATGAACGTAAGGGTTTTTATACGAGAAAATATTACATTTGAACCACAATTATATATATTAGAGAAGATAAACTCATTATTCTAACTCCACTGCAATGTACAATGTCAAACCTTATATCCACCGATTATTTTGGAGTTATGAATTTTGGTTTTGTGAAAATAAATTAGATTTAATATTCAAATCTCAAATTCAGAGTACAACAAATAACTCTTAAACCATTAGACTACTACTATATTAATAAAAAATAAGTTTGATATCAAGCTTATAACAACTTTTTGAATTAAAACTTATGGAAAAAAAAAAACCATCAATGAGCTAAGCTCGACCTCCACAAATTTTTAAAGAAACTTGTCCTTAAGGGTGGTTTAGAAATTTATATCGAAAGCTGAATCAAGTGATAATTCATATATTGTTGTAAGTATGATTGGATCGAGTGATCATGAGCTACCTCTTTGAGATCATGGGTTCAAATTTTCTTACACCTTAATAATGTTGACATTTCTAATTATTTATTATGTACCAGAAAAATAAAAAACGAGGAAAGAAACAAGCTTGACCTCAACTCATATTTTAGCTCAACTTATTAGTCTTAAGCTTAGACCCCCTTGATATAAATTTCCAAGGAACAAACCTAAATCTATATAGACTCTCTACTCGTTTGCAATTTTAGTATTTTAGCCTAATGTTTGGATGAGTTTTGTTACGTGACACAAATTATTAGACAATAAGACATTAATATATGTGTAAAATATGAGAGTATTAGGGATGAGAATTTTATGATAATTTGCGATTAAAGGTGGTGAAATATTTTGTTGAATTAAGTAAAAAGGGTGATGAATAGGTCTCATTATACTCATCTCCATTAGATTAATTATAGTTCAAAAAATAATGATCGTTTGGTATTAGAATGGGTGATCTTCCGAGAAGTGTTCGCTTTACTTTGTCAAAGATGCCGTATCCTTCCTTCACGTGTAGCCATTAGATCAATGATCGCCATAAACTTGTGGTTTTTGTTTTTTTTTTTAAAAAACTTTTTAACGATCATCCTTGAATTAAGGTGCATTGGACAACGGCAACCTCAAATTATTCTGAACAACATTGTAAATTAACCTCCCAGGAGCATCAATTCTGTGACTGTCTCTTACAAAGCAAAAGGGAATCCATCATCCATCATCAATCATCAATCGAGAACAGTTTAGGAATTAATTACCTGATCAGTGGGAAGTAATTAATGGCGGGGAAACAAGTGATGCTGGTTGGAGTCGACGACAGCGAACGCAGCTTCTACGCTCTGCAGTGGACGCTCGATCACTTCTTCCACTCTCCCTCGGCTTCGCCTTTCAAGCTCGTCGCCGTCCATGCCAAATCCATTCCCATCTCCGCCATCAGCCTCGGCGGACCAGGTACGTGTATCATACTCATCTCTCGAGGAGTGTTCCACGTATCAGCTGGTTAGTTGAAATTTTAAGTAGATTTGAATTCGATTAATCGTGATCTGGTTTGTAGTTTGGGCCCATAAAAAGAAGGGTCTAATTACAATGTAAAGTAGAACTAAGGGTCTAGATTAAATTCAAATTTAATCGAGTCCAATCTGGGTTCCGAGATCTATGCATTTACATCAAAAGTTTATGATATAGAACCTATATATAATGCACTTAAGATCAATAAAATTTATGTTAATATAAGTTTTGAATGAAATAACAAGCACAAGGGCCAATTGGGTCTCGTTAGCTTAATAACCTTAACTATACCTAACCCAATATCAAATGGGTGGTAAATTAACAGTTCTGAGTTTTGAGCATGCTTCCCAATTCTGATTGAATTACCCGCAGGAGCGGTGGACATTTTATCGCTTGTGGAGAAAGATTTGAAGAGCACAGCGGAGAGGGTGACAGAAAAGACTAAAGAGGCATGCAAGAAGAAAGGGGTAATGGCAAAAGAATGGCAAATGGGATTAATTAATCTTAATAGAGAAAATAATAACATTCCTTGAAGGTTACAAAACCTTTTTACTTGTATTTTTGTGGGGTTGCACTGCAGGTTGAAGTGGAAGTGGATGTGACAGAAGGCGACGCTAGGAATGTCATGTGTGATGCGGTGGAGAAACACCATGCTTCTGTCCTGGTTCTCGGCAGCCATGGCTATGGCGTTTTTAAGAGGTAGCTAAACTCAACTCGAGTTATTTAATTACTCGTATATTTGCGTAATCTTTATTTAGTTTACGTCTTTTCATTGTTGTCGCCACCCAATGAAAGAACATAGACATAGCTTGTACTAAATCAAGACAATGGTGGTGGCATTTGCAGGGCTGTGTTGGGGAGCGTGAGTGATTACTGCTCCCACCATGCTCATTGCTCTGTGATGATCGTCAAGAAGCCCACGGCCAAGAACTGATCAAGACATTATTGCCCTTACAACTAGATCTATCCAATAACTACGTGAACTTGCTAGTTCTTTTCTTTCTTTTACGAGGATATGGTTCGATGACCAAAAAACGCCGTGTGCGCTACCCTCTATTTGCCCTACTTATGAGGAACGTATGAGAGACTCTATTTGTTTGATAACACCCATAACCATGTCTCTCTGTTCTATCTATTCCACTCAATGAATAACATTGATAATCCATAGGATTTGTTTCATCTTTTTTTTCCTTATCAATGTGAATTTCCATTGGCCACCCAACGAATGTAAATCAGATAAATTCACAAACAAATACTAAACACTAAATAAGTACACAAATTTATGTTTGCTCGCCTCTAAACAAATTTAAACACTAGCAGACCGAACCCACTATATCCTCTTTTATTTAGCCCTAACAAACTACTGCAGCACTGCCATACTTAAAATGTTGGAATGATTGGTTTTATTTGCCTAAAAGAACATAGGTGTAGAAAAACAGACATGTCCTTTTATCACTATTCCTATTTGATTCATTTGATCATGCAATATTTGAAGACAATGGGGTTGAGCTGTTAAGAGATACTGAACGATAAACCAACTAAGATTGTATGATTTTCTTTTTTGAAAAAAAAAATGATAAGCAAATAGATAACAGCAGACAATAAATTCAATCCACGTTACCAACCAAAAACAGAAAATGACATGTTCTAAGCAGAGGTTCCATAGAACAGTGAACACTATAAGTTCCAAAACTTAGGCAATAATAATAATCACTGAAACTAATATGAGTGACTCCCACTCTGAACCAGGCGATTACAATTCCATCCTTCTCAGCATTTGACTTCCTTCAACCCATGCGCTAAGTACAAAAACGTTGGGTCAGTGGCACCCTCCTTGTAGTATGCAAACACCATGGTACTGTCATCGTGCAGGCCCTCTCCAACAAAACTGCAAAACATCATGTTCAACTTCATTGAGTTCCAGACCGAATATGCAACTTTATCATCTTCGGCATTTCACATTTTGGATGGTGCGGTCAGGCAAGATGATCATCAAGTAACAAACAAATACTTGTGATGGGTGTTAATGTAAGCCAAACACACTTACAATTGGAGGTCACTGAGCTTGGAGAGTAAGAACTTAGTTGCCCCCTCAATATTCTTCTTAAATTCCTCCTGCTTCTCTGCATCCAACTTGGGTGTCAACAACTTGATGTACTTCTTGATGAAGGCAACAAACTGCTTCTTATCAAAAGGGGGTTGTTCCTGCAAGTTTCACATGCTCAATTTTCTTAGCAGCTAAAATTAGGTAATTCCCAACGTGTCAAGATCTGAAAAAGGGGAGAACTAACCTGGAGTCTGAAGGTGTCAACAATGTCAACCACTTTGACAGACTGATCATCAACACCCTCGTCTTCCCCACCTTCTGCAGAAGGGTTAGCACCAATGTCTACATCAACAGCCCCTGTAACAACCCACTGCAACAGGCCAATAAATTCGCAATGTAAAACAAAGCACTCAACATCCAAAATTCAATGTCATCTATAGGGAATAAGCTAGCATATTAGAGTAACAAAACTTGTTAGCAAGACTAGTAATTCAACATGTTATTTTTACTCTAACAAAATAAAAAGGAGAGAAATTTTTTTTTACTAACTTTCCCTTCAACTTCCCACAATGCTCCATTATGGATTTCCTTGTATGGAAACGAGTCCGAGAGAAGCTCATCACCTAGATTGATGAACATAAACCACGTTAAGTAGTGGCATATTATCTATTCTCAAAGGACTTTATAACAAAAAAAATCTAGCCTTACGATACACACAAACTAGAAATCAGGCAGACACTATATTTTACTGCAGGTTAATAATAAACAAGCTCACCCATATTGTAAAACAAGGAATAACAAAGAACATCAACCGGCTCCAACTTGTTCAGGAAGAGAAATTCTCTCATGATTTAAAGTTCTCAATAAACACATTAAGGAAGCCACACAGAAGTAGATAATTTGTTCAGCAATGGGGCCAATTTAGGGGAATAAAAGAATACAACTTCAGAAAGTTCACAAAGACAGCTGAGTAACTGAATTCAGATAAAATCATTCCAAACCCACTGAGGAGCTACTTCACCTTCAAAATTATATTCAACACATTTTGCAGCAAATACTACTAGATTGGAGGCATCAAATTCATGCTGTAATTAATGATTGAATGAGCTATTTTATAGCTGCAAATAGTAGGGCAGCGATATGATAATTCCAAAACCTAAAATCAGCAATGTAACTGCAAATTGATACTGCCTTACAAACGGCAAAGCAAATTCAGAAATAAATCTGGTTGTGCCAATTCAATAATTAAGCTAAAGAGACCAATTTTTTAAAACAATTTTTTTCTGCAAGCAAACCAAAACAAATATCAATAAGCAGAGGACAGGCAGAAGGTGAATTCCAAAACAAACATGATCTGTTTTTGTAGAGAAGATAAAATTAACGTGACGGTCTTTTTATTTGACAAACCGCATCAATTTGAGAGTTACAGAGATTTCGAAGTCCATATCTGGAAAGTAACAAATTTTCGACGCACTTAATGCTTGCTTAAGTTCAAAGCAGATCCATTTAACATAAAAACAATCAGATCCGTTAAAAACAATCAGATCCACCAGGAAAAAGAATCCTAATCAATCTGACCGAAGCCTGATCAACCAAACCAACTGTTAAAACACTTAAACCTACACAGATCGCCACAGAATCATGAAATTGAGTTCAGATCTAAAAACAACTAAGCCGAATAACACATAAACACGCAACCGAACACCGCACAGACCGCTAGGCTTTGCCAGGCAAGCCATGAACATCGCATAAACCAGATAAAATCAAAAGTTTTAATCACATGCTAAACCTCAACTTGGACTGATTTGATCATAGTACAGAACAACTCCGCATATGAATTGATGAGATTTGTAGAGAAAATTATTACCGGTGAGTAAGTCCTGGTAGACCAACATGATCGCAGGAGCAAGCTCTCGGGTCGTTCCAACGAAGGGATGAGAGATCGCAAAGACGAACACGGCTCGAGGCGAGAAAGCGAGAAGGAGTTGGACTGAGGGTCGACAACGAATTTATAGAGGCGAGGGTTTTGGGAGAGAAAATATTCGGCGATGCCATGGATTACCGAAAAGGGGTCGGCTTTTAAATAATTGCCAAACGTGTCCTGATCCTATTCCCCTAAATGGCCACACGCATATTTTATGAAATTGCATATTTTTTCTATTTAAACATTCAATTTTTTTTTATTATTTTAATTATATCATAATTTTAAATTAATTATATTTTTATTTTTTATTTTAATTACATTCTTAAACTATATAATTTCAAATCAATTATACAGCTCGATAAATTTATTGAGAACAATAAATTAAATATAATTTAAGAGTGTGACTGATATAACAAAAAAATTTAAGAATATAATTGACTCATAATACATAATTTAAAAATATAACTAAAATAATAAAAAGAATAAATATTTAAATAAAAAAATATACAAATACAAAGAATAAAATATCTATTTTGCTCCCTCTAAATTTACCTTGCCAACTTATCAACTATGCAAACATTAAACGTGTCATTTTGACTATTTGGAAACATTTTTTTATCATATTTTATTCTAAAATATTAAAAAAATATTTTTGAATCTTTTTCTTAATTTTAAAAAATATTCAAGACTATTTTGTAATATTAAGCATTTTCAATTTAAAAATATGTTAATATTATGCGATCATATTGAAGACAAAAGTAATTTTGTCTTTGTTATCTTGATAATCATATTAAAGATAAAAGTAACATGTATTTATATTTATTTGAATAGATGATAGAATTTATGTAACGCCCTGTTTTTCGGGCATGTTATAACTTAGGACAATTATGGGATAACAATATTTTTTTCTTTTTAAAATAATCCTAAATCACATCAATCCTCGTATCCGTCGCAGAATTTTTAATTATTTTTCTCGAAAGAGAATTATTATACACATTAAATGCGGAAGCAAGAATTGAACCTGATATCTTAACATTAATTATAAATCAATTCTTACATCATCGTTTCTAAACTTAACTTAATACAAAGTATAGGTTCTCAACTAACATTAACCCTAAATAAGATTATACATCTTCATTCCTCAAAACATTCAGAATTCAAAATAATAGAACTTAAATACATGGGTTACATTACATACATTTCATTCATCATTCAATTCTTTATGCACTTTGCTAAGTGTCATTTCATATCTCATTCATTCTCGTATCTACTACAATCTTTATCTGAAACGTTTGAATATTTCAAGAGTAAAATCCAAGTCAGATGATAAACTATCTAAGTAAGGGCACAAAATGTTTTATCGTGCATGTATGCAATGTCTTATTTTTTCGTAAGGGTCAACTGCACCTTCATGTTGCTCACTATTTTTACGGCCACCTCTTTCGAAATCGGGGTGTATGAAGGCACCCTTGATAAAGTAGCGGAGCCAGTACGTACTCCCAAACGGATACAATGAACGTGATCAAAGATATCAACGTGTACATATGCATTTCATAGTCATGTCATGTATGCAATCTACGCGATAAATACATATCAAGCCATGTCAATATGATAAAAATATTCCCGAAAATCAGATTTTTAAACATAAATCGCTTACCTTCTCAAGCTTATCAGGCTACCTCGATATTCACACATCGCCTCGAAATTCATACATCGTCTCAATTTGCATGTCAATCTCAAAATTCGCACAAGTCACTTCAACTTAAATCTCAAAGTATCCTAATCACCATAATTATTTAAATAAGTATTAAAATCTATTTTTCATAATTTATTGCATTTTCTTTATTTTTCTCTCTATTTCTTCCTATAGATCTAAACTAAATATTTCACTATAAAAATTCATAAAATAATATTCCTAAATTTCTGAATTTTTTTAAAAAATTTTACTCACCTTGGCTTAGCCTCTCAGACTTCCTCGATATGCGTGTCATATCCTTGAAAGGAGTGCCCGAACCATTTCCTCTCACAAAATCTCTAAAATATTAATAAATATCTATTTACCATTTTTCGAGATTTTTTTTATCATTTTTTTTCTAATTTCTTTCTATTTTTTCCTTTTTTTTTTCTTTTTCTTCATTCTCCCACCTGTAACGTACCAGTGCCTTGCGCCAGCCGCCGCTTGGTCCTCAACCGGCCTCAACTCGGCCCTCCACCAGCCGCATTGGCCTCGTCGGACCCTCGCGCTACTACCCCTATTGCTGGCAGCCACCGCGGCTCCTCCCTTACTCGCTGCTCATTTCCATGGCGGCCATAGTCGGCCGCAACCACACTAGTACATGCCCCCGCAGCCTCGTGTTGCAACCGGCCAACCCCCAGCCATCTCCATGGCTTCCTCGCGCCACCACGCTGTTGCTCCGTTGGCCCCCCTGCTCGTTGTGGTGCTTCCATGGCTACGGCGATGGCTGTTAAAACAACAACTTCACGGCTGCCATGGTCGTGCCTCCATCCATCTCTCTTGATCTCCATTCTCTCCCTCATGATCTCTCTCCTTATCTCTCGCATTCTCTCAACCAGCCAAGCTCACTCCCTACTCTTATTTTCTCGGCCATTTGATTTCCAGAAAGAAGCCACTGCTTACTCTTTTCTTCACTTCCATTCTCCAACTCTACCTCTATTTATAAGCTCTCAACAGTTCTTTCACCTCACTGCCCATACCTTCTTACGTGAAAGACACTCTAATTTAGCCATCAAAATTGCAAGGCACGGAGATTTGCATAGCATGGCTAGAGTAGCAGAACTTAGGCGACCTTCACACGCACACTGATATGCACACACATACATATATATATTTATATATTACACTAATACATTTAAACTAAGGAAATTATACATAAACCCCAATTTCCTTCTTAATTTCACTTGAGCAATTTTTTTATCGCAATTATGTCCTTAAACATTAAATTAATTTACATTAAAATATTGAAAACGCAAAATTAATAACTTCAAATTTATTCGATAATGACAATTTTTCCCTAGTGTACTCACCGGTCTATTGTTTCATCTCAAAACTACTGAAGGGTTGTTCATTAGGAAAAATCAGAGTCCCTTAAGGGTTCTGTTGACTTCCCGAAAGTTCCTTACGACAATTCGGTTTTGCAGCCTAAATGACAACTGCATTTTAACTGTACCGAAAATCGTTCCCGATCCGATTTCTTTCGATACCATAAATTCTATATCGGAACACTCATCGAGACCATATCATTTTCCTTAGACAATTTCACTCTGAGGCATTTCCTACAGTTGATTCGGTACTTATAACTGTTATCAAACCAATTTTTCGTTATTCTAAACTTATCGAAATTGCGTGACAATCTCATACAAATGTGGAGTATTACAATTTATATTTATATTTGATTAAATAATTATTTTAATAAATTTTTATATTAAAAATTATATTTATAAAAAAAACTCTATATTTTTTATTTATTCATTTCTTTTTTATTTTTTTTAAATATCATTTTCTTATTTTCGTTTCATATCGTATCTAGTTCATGTTTTTGTGTTACTTAAAGCATCTCATATTCCCTATAAATCCATGGTCGGCCTCCCCCTCAACCTAGGGGAATAGACAAGTTTGTTGTAGGTCCTCAGGGGCACAGTCAAGTGGTAGATGAGGGGGTTGTAAAGATACAGTCATGCTAAAGACTACTAGTGTGGGATTAATTTCTGGAGGAAACAATTCTTTTTGGGGGTGATTATTGGTAAGTGTTAGTAGATGCAACTTCAAATCCTGATCACTTAAGCATATCTCTCGATTTACCTCTCTCGTGATGACCCAAGGGCTGGTTCGTGAGGGGTGTGAGTAATGGCGCGTAATCTAAAAAAATATAAAATTTAATTTTTTGAATAGATATAATTAATACATAATTTTACATGAAGATAAAATTAAATTCACGATCCCATAATATTTCAATCTCCTTAACGTGTGCAATAGATCAAATAGAGACAATTGATTAGTTTTGCAAACCTTAATATTTCAGATTATGAAATTTGTATATGATTTATAAATTTGTATTCCTGTGCTGTGCTTTATCTGTGCTTACTATGATTAGTCTTAATTAATTCTAACATCAATCATGATTAATTTAGGCAAATTTATCTAAATCCAAACCTAATCCAACACAACTTGCAACGGGAGATGGACGGTAAAATATAATAAAATAAAAATATTGTTGTTTGTTCTTTTCAAAATCTTTTAAAATATTTGGTGCAATTAAATAATAACGCTTTTCAATTCAAGTACGAGTAAATTATAAACGAGGTTTGGAGAAGATGTAAAAAGTCTTGATGTTTGACTGTTAAATAAAAAAATAAAATAATTAATTAATTTATTATATAGGTTTATCCTAGACACGTGATAAATTTAAATTATAAAAAGAGAAAGAAAAACAACAAAAAAAATAATGTCTAAACTTAAGAAAAAAAAAAGAAAAATAAAGAGACTTACTATTATTGTTGTTTAGAAAAAATAAGAATAAAAAGGAATTAATAAATAAAAAATATATTTTTTTATAAATATAATTTTTAATATAAAAATAATTATTCAATTAAATATAAATATAAACATAAATTTTATTAATCATTTAAACAAATATAAACACAATTTATTTCTGTTTTTAACATGATTATTAAGACAATAAATATGAAATTATTTTTCATCGTGGTTGCGAAACATAAAAGTATTATAAAACAATCTAAAATATTTTTAAAATTACAAAAACAACTCAAGCATATATATATATTTTTTTATGTTTTTTGGTATTCAAGAGGGAAAACATCTAAGAAAAATTAAAACGACAACATTTCGTTATTTTTGTGCATCAGAGATTACTGTCATCATCATAGTTGTCATTATTGTCGGGTATTTGAAAAAAAAAAATAAATGAAGAATTTGAAAAGAAAGAGAAATAAAAATAAAAAATATTTAAATATAAATATATTTTGATATTTTTAATATTTAATATAGATTGGTTAAGGGTAGGGAAAAAATTATAAAATTATATTAAATTTTAAGAATATTTATATTTTTTTAATTTTGTTTACAATTATTCTACAAAGCTCTGAAGAGGTAAGGGGTGAAATTTACTCTAAAAGTATTCTATAAAAGTAAATTTATATTTTTGGAAATATTATTATTACATTATATTTGTGATAACAAATTATGACATTAACTATTCACAAGATATTCCATTTCTTACGTAATAAATTGATTGTTAGTGCTTTATGGAAAGAGCCGCAACGAAGTTCATCGTCTACGCTCGCTCTCTCTCCCTCTCTCCCCTCAATTCACAAAGCAACTAAACTCATCTGTGAATTCCGTCTCCAAAAATTCTCAGTTCATCTTCAAATTCGCTGCAATTCAGAAGCCCCAATTTTGGTGAAATCATGTGAGTTTTTTATCGCCTTCTCCTGGTCAATTGCTCTCTTCAACAGTTATATGAAGTCTACCTGACGACTTTTTTTTTTTTTTTTTCCTGATTTAGGTGAATCGATCTCTAATTTGGATTTCTTGATGTTCGTTTATGGGTCGAGATTGTTAATTTGTTGGGTTTAATTTGGGAAGTCCACTGTCCGAGGTTTCGATGATGAGCAGTAACAAGGACGAAGCTTTAAGATGCATTGCCATTGCCAAGGAGGCAATTTCGTCGGGGAACAGGCAGTGTGCGATCAAATTCATTGCAATTGCGCGAAGACTTGACCCTAATTTAGGCGTTGATGATCTTTTGGCTGCTGCTGATAATCCAGAATCGGCGTTCTTTGATGATTATAATGACAAAAAGGATGTGGAAAGTGATGAAAACGACGCAGACTCTGCTAGGATTATTTATAGCGAAGAACAAGTGCAGTTGATTAAGAAAATTCAGAGTTGTAGGGATTACTACGAGATTCTAGGTCTGGAAAAGAGTTGTTCCATGGAGGATATGAGAAGGGCGTATAGGAAAATGTCATTGAAAGTTCATCCAGATAAGAATAAGGCTCCTGGCTCTGAGGATGCATTTAAGAAAGTTAGCAAGGCCTTCAAGTGCTTGAGTGATGATGATTCGCGGAGACAGTATGATCAGACTGGATGGGTTGAGGAATTTGAGCACAGCCAGCAGTACAATGTGAGCAGGAGGAGGAGGAGGAGGACATCTGAGCCTGATTTGTTTGGTGATGATCTTGATGCTGATGAGATGTTCAAGGCTTTCTTTGGCCAGTCGGACATGTTTCAAGCCTCTCGTGTTTATAGGACTAGAACTAGAACTAGAACTAGAACGGGCAATCAACAGTGGGATGATTTTGGTGGAGTAGCGCTTAATCTGATGCTTTTGCTTCAGCTATTACCAATTTTGCTAATCTTGTTGCTTGCTTATGTACCATTCTCAGAGCCCGATTATTCTTTGCAGAAGAATTATTCTTATCAGTTTCCCAAGATCACTGAGAAACATGGAGTGGATTTTTTTGTTAAATCACCTGAATTTGATCTGAATTTTCCACTTGGAAGTCCTCCACGAGCTAATATCGAAAATAGTGTGATAAGGGATTACAAAACTATGCTTGGTCGTTATTGTCACGTAGAACTCCAGAGGAGGCAATGTAGAAGCAACTTGCTCACTCCTCATTGCGACAAACTTCAAAGCTTTGGTGTAGCCTGAAGGTCAGCTGAAGCGTCTTTATACTTTATACTTTACATACAGAGAATTTTGTTTGGATTGATTTTCTTGTCCTACTCGGCTGGCTTGGCATTCACTTGCTTTCTGAAACAATATGCTAGAAGTCTATGTAATTTGTGTATTATTTTTCATGAATAAGTTCCCTTTCTTTTCCTGCTGTCATGTTTAGTTAGACTTGATTATTAAATAATGGATACTGGCTTCAACCCTCGATGTATTTATATACTCAACCATCTTATTTCATTATTTCTGATGGATGACCAAAGTGCTAGATGACCCCCCCGGCGATATAGAATAACTTTTATACTAAAAGGTCCTGTGCCAGCAGAAAGAAATGGCATAAAGGATGTTTTTTGACAAACTGCAAGTTAACCATGGATGTCAATCATGAATATGATTGTTAACTCTAACTAGATAATGGAAACATTTGGGCTCGTATTTCAGCTGCAAGACACACAACACAAATTTGTCCTTGTCTTGTGTGTCTTTTCTGATTGCAACCCCATGAAGCTTCCCTTTTTATTCCTGTTTGAAGAAAAATAAAGAAAACAAATAATGCTGATTAACTGACCTTTTTGTAACCTATCCATTCGCATATTGCCATTAACATCGCAATGTATCGATACTGACTTCCGAATCTTCTTTATCCATTTGTTGTCTTGTTATACTATTGATGAGCCTCAACTATTTAAATTCTGGTCTGTTTTCTCCCTCCTAGTGATTAGGGAGCTAAAATTTATGTAATGGGCCCCACCTAATGGAATTAAGGCTTGATATTTGTTGCTTTTGTTCTCCCTCTTATTCTACTAAGTTTGTATATACTTGTCCGAAAAAGAAAAAGCATGCAATAACATAAGGATAGGATTGGTGAGTTTCTAAAAGTATATTAGCATGGTTTCTATCCCTCAATATTTTAATCATAGTATACTGTTATTTAACTGCACTAAGAATCTAATTAATTATTAGTTTATTCTTGTAATACTGTGAGCAAGTCGAAATGGCATTTCAGGAGGAGAAATTGCAAGTTCATTATCTGTCTCAAACATTAGGACTGATAATTAGTTATAGTAAATGCTGGAGTACACACACACACGCACATATGTTGAATGTCCATTTGTTCAAATGAAAGTGAGATGGTTTATTGCTTGGAGTGCTATGCCTTTGTCATCCTCTAAACAAATATAATTTGTAAAATGATTTACAGTTTGATAAGAAAATCATCAACTGCAATCCAAACTGGTAAAACATATTATTTAGTTGTGGATATTAAACTGATTTGAGCTTGTTTATTAAAAATATGGCAGATGTTACCCACCTGTACCCAGTTAAAAATGGTGCTTTGTGGTTGTCAGCATGTTTCTATTAGCACTTTCAAGGAATTATGAAAATTCTCTGCTTGATTTCTTTTTTTGGTTACCCACCTGTCCCACTCTTTCATATGCTAGGTACCTCCAATAGTGAAATTACTTTTTAAGTTATTAGTTCTATGATTTCAGCGATGGAATGCATCAATTTTCTGTCTGCCTATTAGAACAATGCTATTCTTGCATTTCTCCACAAGCTTTTTATGTTTCCCTTGAGTTTTATTCTAGTAGTGGTGGTGACATCAACACAACTGCTTTTGGCTTGGGAATACAGGGTTGCATGCACAAGCTGCAACACTTTCACTGGGTTGGCTGGGGATGCGATCGAGTCCTACAACCCCAAGAAGGGGAAAGCTAGAACCCTGTCTCCGAGTTCATCAATCTTGTTGGACATGGACAAAAACACAAGGCTTGGAGTGGACTGGAGGTGCGCAAACGGTGTTACAGATGTACCATGAAGAATTCGCCACCTTGTGTCATCAGGCTCTTGTTTATTTTCATGCCCGATCATTGTATGTTATAATCGTCTTGAGGTGGTGGATGGAAAGGCTTTTAGTTTATGGAATGGGATCGCTTGCTGATAACGAGTCTTAATTTGTGATGGCAAGCTTGCCAGCGTTAAAACAGTTTACTTGGCTCTGTTTGTTTGGGAAAAATGTTTTCTTGATGTAAAAGAATTTTCTTGAAATGTGTGTTTTCTGTTGTTTGGCTATAACTTGAAAATTTTACTGAAAATTTATTTTTAGTTGTTGGCTGACACTTAGAAAATTATAATTTTTTTTTATCAACAAATTTATAACATAAAAATAAAAAAGAATAATAAACATATAATGAGTCATGGAGGACAATAATAATGGATCATTACCAGCAGCAGCAGCAACATCAAAAATTTTCTCGAGAAATTTATTTTCAAAACTCATCAATTTAAAAATGAACCCAATAAATAAGCTTAACAACAGAAACGAGAAACAAAAAATTAACTCTAATGGTCAATTTAAAAATGAAAATAGTAAAAATTATTTTTAGCTAAATAATAATTTATCTATTGAAAATAGTGAACAACAAAGAAAAAGAGAGTCAAATAGCGAATGACAAGAGATAAAATGAGATAGAGATGACGATATGCAAACAAAAAGGGGGCAAAGCGCAACGGAGATGGCGGCACATGTGAAGAGAGACAACTTCTATCAAGAAATGGATGGCAGATGTCGATACTATTTTGAGAAAATAATTTTATTTTTTATAAATGAAAAGTCATTTTTTGAAAAAATAGAACATTTTATCTTTTTATATTTTTATTGACAAACACTTTTCATCAACTCTCTTATTTTCTTAGTCCCAAACACAAAAAAATAAAAAATATTTTTCTCAAACAAATATAGCCTTAGATTGCTCATGGTTTAAAGTCTTGGGCATTTATTATATTTTTAATGTGTAATTATCAATTAAATAGAACGACATAATTTAAAAACAATACAAATTGATTAAATAAAGTGTCTCGAAAAACCACATCACTTATTTTCAAAAATCTCTTATTTGCTAAACATGATTGATTAAATTAGATATTAAAAATAATATTAATTAAGAATTAATACCCTCTAAAGGTAAATACACATGGTATTTAATATTATTAGTCTTTTAACGAGCAATTTTAAAAGAAACAAATATTAATATAAATTTAAAATAAGTTAAAAATTTAATGCTAATATTAAAAAATTAAAAATTTAATATATATAACTAAAAATACCATAAAAGATGCATGTTTATGGTCTGACAATTAATCTTTACTGTCGTCAATCATCAAGAGTCAAATACCCTTAAACCGTTTAAACCCGACCCGGCCCACCTAGACCGGTAGGCATGGCGATGGAGTCCCGGTCTATGACCCAATGTATTCAGAATCATGTTATAAAACCGTCTGTTATATACATAATAGAGAGCTAGGGTTTGTAAAGACGGCCAAATCGTTTCTTTTGCTTGGGAGCTGTGAAAGTTCTGATTGCGATTGCACTTCATTTATCGCGATTCCGTTGTCCAGGTCTCTCTTCTCTTTCTGTACATCTATTTGTGCAAATGTATTCGTGTATATATTTTGATATGTACTCGTTCACTGGATGTTATTGTTGAATTTGATCTTCTTCCCTCTCTGTATCTGTACCAGTGATCTTTTTTTTTTTTTTTTAATTGTACTATCTGCCAATGATTTTGTTGTTGTATCTGTATGTGTTGCTGTTAACAAGGAACCTTTGTTGCCAACTGATGTATTGGACATGTTTGCAGGTTGTAAATCTTTTTGAATTCACAACTGAGCTTTTTGGATCAGCATTTCCTTGTATTGGAGCAAGTAATCCCGTGTGAATTGTCAAAGATGTCTCGAAAGGGGTTGATGGAGCAGGATTTGAGCAAGCTGGATGTGACAAAACTGCACCCACTTTCACCTGAAGTTATTTCTCGTCAGGCCACTATAAATATTGGTAATTTCATTCGCGAATCGTTTTGACTTCTTTCAGAATACATTAAGTTGCGATTTTGGTGTTTTGGGGGGATTTGGTTTCCCGATTTATGCGTTAGCATCCAGTTTTTCTAGTGCTTAAGGTTGTAACTGTAACTTGGAGTGAAATTGATTATCCCAGGTACTATTGGTCATGTTGCTCATGGCAAGTCAACAGTTGTAAAAGCAATCTCTGGTGTTCAGGTAATATTTTGTTTTTCTCATTATGGTATTGTTTACTACATGCACATTATCTATTCTCAGAATTGTCCTGGGACCTGAGGGTTGTTGCTCGTTAGCCATCAGGTAGTCTGCTTATTTGTAACAAAGTAAAGCTGCTAATAATTTATTTGTTCTTTTTTGTTTTTGTGTATGTGATGAACATGATGGATTGAAGGAGTAAGGGAAATAATGAGAAAAAAAAAGAAAAGAAAAATGATGCTGTTCTCATGAACTGTTTGTTATGATTAAAGTTTCCTCCATGTGGAAGTCGGCTAGTATCACTTTAGAGTTGTGCTGATTGTTGATCAGTCATCCCTAGCTGGGGAAGCGAGTTTCAGAGTGTCAACTTCTGGAATTAAGTTGCCATTGGCATTCGTTATCATATTTTCACATGGGATTAAGTGCCTTCCTGCTACTTAAATGTTCGTATGAGGAAATTTAGTGCAATTCATGGACAGCTTCTCCTGACTATTGATGTAAGCATTGATTGTTTAGTTGATTGTTGGGATACAATTAAACTGATTTCATCAGGGACCCAAAACTGAAAAGTCAACTTTTAAGTTCCTTCCACCAAACAATATATCCAAACTTTTTCTAGTAGACTATTCAAGGTGGGATTTGGTCATGATGGATGGAATGTTGATTGTTAATCTTATGCTCTTGTTCAAGAAAATATATTAACTGAGAATTTGATAGAGCCAAATAGAGTGTTGTAATTTCAAATGGTTGGTTCAATTTATACATGTTAACTGTGAAGATTTTTATGATTTCCTGTTTCTGCAGACTGTTCGTTTTAAAAATGAGCTGGAGAGGAACATTACAATTAAGCTTGGCTATGCCAATGCAAAGATATACAAATGTGAAGATGAACGCTGCCCTCGGCCCATGTGCTACAAGTTGGTATTTCATGACTGCATTGTTCTTCATGTTGGCATTTCATAGGCAGACAATATATTTATGTGCATCCCTTTTTGTAGAGCTTATGGAAGTGGTAAAGAAGATGGCCCCATGTGTGATGTGCCAGGGTTTGAGAACTGCAGGATGAAATTGTTGAGGCATGTATCTTTTGTTGATTGCCCGGTAAGGTTTATGATGCTATTCTTGGGAAATGCTGTTAATTTAGATCAAGAATATTACATATTTTCCTATATAAGTGGATGCCCATACCTAAAATATGTCAATGACATGTTTGCTTGTTGCTTGTCAATGGTTTTCTGATCTCGGCTGATGCACAAGTATATTTCTGTCAATGTACAATATTCATCTTTAAAAGAAAGACAATCTTTGTGGTATAATTGTCTTGGTATTATCTAAGCATGGTGTTTTTATGATATTGATCCATCATTCAAACCCCATTGTAGTTTCTAGAATCTAAGGTCAATTGTACACGGCCATCCCCTTAGTAAACAGGTTGTTTCCAGACATGAACTTGTGGCCTCCTGGTCACAATGGAGCAATTTTATCCAAGTATATATTACAAAATATAATAGATATAGAAAATACAAGAAAATCCAAAAATGTAAAAAAAGAAAAGAAAAGAAATATAACTGAATAAGCATAAAATGGATATGTTTATACAACTGTGAAATATAAATTCCAAAGATTCGACAAATAAACTTCTAGTACCATCGCAACTTCCTTATATAGCATCTACAACACATCATTAGAGATTTATATATAATGACTACTTGTATGACACACAACCCTCAAAGGAATAAAGATAGACCCATATCTGTCTAATATTAATGAAAATAATAGAAAAGCCCAAAGGTTACATTAACTTCTCTTTATACAAGATCGTAGTACATGAACAACAGAAAATCAAACCAAACTTTGGCTACCGCTTTGCCTTTCCTCGTCTTCAGGGTACTTGACACGTTTGATATACCTGGGACGTTAAATATCCCAAGGGTATGAAATACCCAAATTAGATAATGACATTTAAGTGAGATGGTTCAGAAAAGAAAATATATGCGTGTATGCAAGTATGTCAAATGTCATGAAATCATTCTCTTATGTGGAAACCATGTCAGGATGTTGTCATGTCCAAACCTCTTAGCCCCTTTACACAGGCACGACGTAGCCCCCTTACACAGGCCACGTGATCAACCCTCTTATACAGGCCCACGTGATAGTTTACACATGACAACCCACCAGCCAACCACCAACGCTGAGATGCGTGACGAATAGTGATACAATGCAATTTTCAAAGAAACACATGTTATGCAAGCCACATACCACACATGTTTAGGAGTAATAGTTTTTGGTAATTTTTTTTCTTCTTCTAATGCCCCTTTCAGTCCTAGGTTCCCTAGCAGCGCTTTCATCTTAATTCTCCAATGGCCAAAATCATTTTGGCCAGTGAATTTTTCTATATCATATCTTGTCGTAGCCATAATCAGAACTAAAGTCTAACAAAATTCAACAAGAAATTATCAAGAAAAGTATCAAGAAAGCTTATCTTGGTCGAAAGATGGCTCTGATACTAGATTGTTAATATTAGGACTGTCAAATGAAGACCAACCCGAAGAGAATTCCCTCTCGAATTCTTACCAACTCATAGAACTTAGAAACCAATTAAGAAAACAGATAAAAAATAGAATGAATATTGAAATTGTAGAAAGATAAAACAAATCAACGAAGAGTCGAGATTTATCCTGGTTCAGAATGCCTTTGGCAAACTGTTATGGTCCACTGCAAGGCATGAGACTTGTCCCACATTGGAAATTCAGGCTTCTGGTGTAGGGTTTATAACCTCTTGGGCACCTTCCCCTTAATAGCTAACTTTTGAGGGTGAGTTCTACCTGAGAATTGTAACAGTGGTATCAGAGCCAGCCCCATGGCTCCTAGTGCAAGCGAGCGGCGACGGAGGTAACATCGGCATTGCAGTGTTCGCTCGAGACTAGCAGAGGCTAGTGCATAGCCTACTGTTGTGAGCGCCGGGCTGCGGAGCGTGGTAGTATGTTATGATCCACTGCAAGGTATGTGACTTGTCTCACATTGGAAGTTCAGGTTTCTAGTGTGAGGTTTATAACCTCTTGGTAATCCTCCCGTTAACCACTAGCTTTTGAGGGTGAGTTCTACCTGAGAGTTGTAACACAAACCTATATTTAGTAGTCAACACCCACACATAGAAGCCTTTTATTAGGATGAAACCGATCAGTACATCAAGCCTCTAAGCCCTCATCTATATCCCCGAGTATATACACACATTCTCTCAAGAATATACAAGACTAAACTCAGCCTTTCTCTTCTCAAGAGTGAAAAACAACACTCGATCATAGACAATATTAGAAGCTCTCTCAGAATGATTCTCAACTGCCTCCCATGCCCTCTTATTTATAGAAAGGGCGGACATCCTAATATAATTAACTGCTATTGAGATATTACAATTAGGCCCTCTAAATTACTAAGTAATTACACTTGGTATTTTAACCCTAATTGTTCTAATCTTCTAGCTGATGAATCTTCAATACTTTACTGATCTTCTACGCTTAAACTCTAGGCAAACACAACAAAAGCCCACCTTAAATGCCTGGTGCAGTCTCTCACCCACTGAGACATTTATGGTTTGTCCAAAGAGACTTGGTTCTTCCCACAGGCCAGAACTGCCCTGAGGCAATTTTGCCTCACCTTGAGGCTGTTTTACTACAAGAATGATTTTGAAATTGCTTTCTCTTTCTTTCGGGTTCAACAAACTGTGGATCATGGTAGCTTGTCAAGAAAAAAAAAAAGAAATGATGTCTTATTCTTTGCGAGCCTTAAACTTGTTAACCTCAGATTATATTTTTGTTCTGTTGTCAACCATGTAATCTTAATTCTTTAGAGTAGGAGGTGGAATGTAACATGCCAGTGTGGCTCAACAATTCTATTAGAATAGTATTTTCAAGTATTGTAACTATTGTTTTTATATGAAGAAATATGTGTAATGTTGAGGTGTACTAATCCAGAAATGAAATTTTAGACTTCTATGCCTTGAATATGATGGCTGACTATAATGAAAGCTAAGGCCAAATTAAGGCATTTCCTAGATTGGATTGTTTTGCAGTCACAACAAGTGGTGCACCATGTTTCTAAGGACCGCACAGGAATTGATGTGTGAGAGAAGAATGTGACAATGGTTGGAAAGGAAATTCAGGAGGTGCCCCAAGACAAAGATTAAGAGACATGAGAACCTAACCAATAAAATAATGGAATTGTTATCCTTGGGTTAACTATCTTTATGACCTTATGGTGGAACTTTCCTCTGATAAATTTTGTTTCCCCCTATTTCCTGTAGGGACATGATATTCTCATGGCTACAATGCTTAATGGAGCAGCAATTATGGATGGAGCCTTACTTCTCATAGCTGCTAATGAAAGTTGCCCCCAGCCTCAAACTTCAGAGCACTTGGCTGCTGTTGAAATTATGCGGCTTCAACATATAATAATTCTCCAAAATAAGGTCGACCTTATTCAAGAAAATGTGGCTATGAACCAGCATGAAGCTATTCGGAAGTTTATTCAGGTCAGTTTTGTTGGGCCATTTATGGTACCTCCATCCTTCTCCTCTTTTTTCTAAGTTTGCTGGTTGACTCAATACTATACTGAACTGGACTTCTGAACACTGTCAGGGGACTGTTGCCGATGGTGCACCAGTGATTCCAGTTTCTGCACAGCTGAAGTATAACATTGATGTGGTGTGTGAATATATTGTGAAAAAGATCCCCATTCCAGAAAGGAACTTCATTTCACCTCCTAACATGATTGTGATCCGGTCCTTTGACGTCAATAAGCCTGGTTTTGAGGTTGATGAAATTAAAGGTGGTGTTGCTGGTGGAAGTATTCTCAAAGTATGTTTCTCTTGTCTTTCCTTCAAATTGCATGTTCCACAGTGAATATCAGAAAATGAAATATATAATAGAACTCACAAATTGCTGTGTTGGCACCCCCAAGGCAAAGAAAAAAAAAAAAAGACAAGAAAGCCTGTTTGGTCTTCACCACCAAGCTTGATTGTCATTCTACCTAGGCAGTATATTGGTTTGAGCCTTTTGTCCCTTCACTTTTTACCGCATGTACTGTTCATTGGTGCATGCAAGACTGCAAGTGCAATGTTAGATTTATGGTAATGTATAATGAACTATGATTATAGTGAGTCATGGCTTTAATTGTTTTTGTGAACAGCTTCTGTAACTAGGCATGCAAATTCAAAGTAGATGTATGCGAGCATATCATGAGCTAAAGTTTCGTTATTACACATCCTTAATTGTTTGTTTTTTCTAACACAAGAAACTATGGGTCTCTTGTGAAGACAGCTCCAGGAATTACTCGTGTAGACTGTATTTTTGTTTGATAATCTGTTTGGTGCAGGGTGTTTTGAGAGTAAATCAATTCATTGAGGTTCGTCCAGGGATTGTTGTTAAAGATGAGTATGGCAACATCAAATGCACACCGATTTACTCCAGAATAGTTTCTCTGTATGCTGAGCAAAATGAATTGCAATTTGCAGTACCTGGAGGTCTTATTGGTGTTGGCACTACTATGGACCCCACTTTGACTCGTGCTGATAGATTGGTCGGTCAGGTCCTTGGTGAGGTTGGGTCACTCCCTGAAGTTTTTGTTGAACTAGAGGTAAATAATTCTTCTAAATCTCTCATTTCTTGTGAACAGTGGAGCCTCAAATATTCTTTGGTCTGGGCAATATATCATTTTGCTTTAACCTCAAAGTTGGTTTAATGGAACAATTTATATTTTGCATTCTAGGAACTTATTTCTCTTTCCTATTTCTTTATTATCTGTAAGATTTTGTTGCTTGTGATGTTTTCTTGTATTGGCTGATGACTAGTATTTTCCTTATTTCTTTTTCTAGTCACTTTTGGTATTTTTATTTCATTGATGTGTTGATGTAGGATGATTTTGCTGTATTGCATCTTTTTGAGCCTTTAAAATGCCTTAGAGAACAATAAGAGCTCTTATTGTCGATATAGAGCTTGTGATCCAGTGTGCCCAACTGTCTGCTCTTCAATTTTTCAGGTGAACTTTTTCTTGTTGAGACGCCTTCTGGGTGTGAGGACAAAGGGCACAGAGAGGCAGGGAAGGGTCTCGAAGCTGACAAAGAGTGAGATCTTGATGTTGAACATAGGTTCCATGTCAACAGGTGCTCGAGTTGTAGCAGTAAAGAATGACTTGGCAAAACTGCAGCTCACATCTCCTGTTTGCACCAGCAAGGGTGAGAAAATTGCACTGAGCAGGCGAGTAGAGAAGCACTGGCGTCTAATTGGATGGGGTCAGATTCAAGCCGGCAATACACTTGATGTCCCTCCTTGCCCAATTTGAGTGGAGCTGACCTACCTACGAAAGTATAAGCAAAGAAGAAACTAGTGAAACAGCAAATCAAACGGAGATTTGGGTAAAAGATGTGGGAGGGTAGAGAGCTGTTAGGCACAATTTTTGTGGGATGGAGAAGAAAACATTTCAGCAGGATATGTACTAATTTATTTGTGATATATCTGTTTTTAGCTTCAAAATTTTTTCAGTGGTTTGAAACTTCTAATTGCTGGTGGATTCTTTTAGTTGTTTCGGTTTTTACTGGAACCTACTGCCACTGCTCCACTTGACAGTTTCCCAGTTGTTTGTGGTTCAGTTTTGAGTTGTCTTTTGTGTTGGGACAGAAAAAAAAAAATAGTGATAAGAGGGCGGGTTCAAAATTTATCCTAATTAATGGCAGTCTTAAACCTTTTTTTTTTTTTAAGGCCCATTTTGGCCATTTTGCCTTTGGATCAAGAACAATAGAAGGGCGAAATAGAGACAAATTTCAGTTTTGGACAAATAATTATCATTCACAGAAAAATAATAAACCAAAACCATAGCCTAAAAAAAGGACCCAACACCTAGGGTAGGGGTGAGAGGCCCATTGCACCCATTGCTTGATGGTATATCTTTTAACAACTTTGACTTATTGCACTCTGCTGGTACCACACACAGATTTCTTGTGAAGATCAAATCATCCCGTTGCCAGTGGGTATACATTTTTGTCTTCTAAGTTGCCCCATTAAGTAGCTAAAGGCAACTCCATTAGACCACTCACCATTTCCTTCGATTTTATCATCAAATTTATCTTCTACACAAAACTCGGTTTGTGATTTCTCATTAACTTCAGTCCCAAACTTGAACAAAGGAGAAATTCATTTGGTAATTAACAGCTAACCAAGAATTCATCATTATATTAGATAACAACATCCATTTTTAGTTAAATTTGTCGTTTATTTATCGTCCACAAATTTCATAATCATTTACCTGATTGTCTCGCTTTATATATATACATCTCCTCTTAATACTTAATTACCTTCCCTTCCAAAATAATCTAACCAATCCCAATTATAGAATCAAAACAAAAGCTAAAAAATACCCAATATAGATACTGTTATGTGATGGAGCAAGGGACAGAACAATCACTTTTTTTTTTTCTTTTTCTTTCTCCTTTCTTTCATTTTTATATTTTATATTGTTGGGGGTTGAGGGAAGAAAGAAAGAATCAACCCAAGGTTGCATGCAGACAAAAGATTCTGACCTACATTTTCAGCCTACAGAGATATTGGCTGTAGAGTTCAGCCCATTGGGCTCTGCACATCTTTCCTACATGATGAAAAATCAAATTCTCCTCCATTCCAAAGGGTTCTCCACTCTTCTTGAACTAATAATTCTTCATGGACATTGAGTTGACTACCTGGTTCCATTACAAGGCATATATGTCAGCTCCTTTATTGATCAACAATACCATTTTCTTGGTGGTTAGGATTTTTTTTCCATACAAAAACTATCATAATGAGAATCATGTCACGCAAGTATTTAACTTAGTAACCATAAGCTTGAAGGATTGAATTAATAAAGGTCAAGAATGGGAGCGAAAGAAAGTGTGAAGGAATAATAATGCTAGGTAGTTGCAGAAAAGTAGAAAGCTTGGACCATCACCTATATGTATATAACAAAGGACCATGTTAGGGGTCTCTTTCGGGCTACCCCTTGGGCTATCAAATGCATATTAAATGATAAAAATACCTTTTATGTCTTACTGTTTTGCTTCACCGAGTCTCACTACCTTTCACTTCTTTAGATGAAAGGTGCTTAGTCATGTGCTTTATCGCCTCATCACCTCATATCATCGCATTAGTCCAAGAGTATTTTTGTCATTTGACACATATCTACTAACCCAATGGGTAGCTGTAGCATTTTCCTATAACAAAGCAACTCAACCAATTTGGCAGGCAGGCAAATGGGGGCATTGGGGCGTGCACTAGGGTTTGCTTTGTAGACTGAAGCCCACAAAAGCAAAAGCTGAGTCTTTGCATGGATTGGTGGTGTCATTCTTTCATACTTCATTGGTTATAAAATAAAATCTTTTCCTTTATAGGAATGGTTTATAATTACACAAGTACTTGTGAATGACAATGGTATCTTTTCTCTTGGTCCATGTATATGTGTTCCAGTTTCTTTCATATATCTTGTGCCTATACTTTTATGGGTTGGTTGGGTAATATATTTTTTCATTTTATATTTATCATATAAATATCATTTAATTTATGTGCATATATATAAATATTAATTGTATATATAAATGGAGATGTTGAAGAACCTATATTCTAGACTAACACCATTATAAAGAAAAATAATATAAATACATACAAATTTATCATGAGTTGAATTAAGGCCCTATGTATACGTCATCTTATTCATATAAAATTGAAGATTTTTTTTCCCATTGTGAGAAAATTTTCCATCCAAACTTGTCTCAAATAAGCTTTGATAGTTGTTGGGACATATTGAAAAATCCTATCATTTTAGTGAAATTTGTTTTTTTTTTCAAATAATTTGAAATTTGTATCTTTAAGGAAAATATTATTAAATATGAAATTTTGACATTTATGTGTCACTTAATGTAAATGGTCAATTATTTCTTGAGTGACTATTATATGATAATTTTTTTCTCACATATTTAGGGCCAAATATATATTTTTCGTCCTTATATTTTTACTTTTTTTCACGTGATCACCTGAATTTTTGATTGTTTCGATTACATATCTAAATTATACATTTTTGAGTCAATTGCACATCTTAATTAGAGAGCACAACACACTGTGCTAAAATAACCAAATTATCCTTTACATGCGTGATTGGCTGACCGACAATGACATACAAATGACTTTGCCTCTATGCCTTCGACCTTTCTCAACTGACAACAATCGACAAATGACCTTTTTCCACCACTGATGCCTTAGCTTTTTCGCTTTTCGCCTTCCTCGACTAATGCACCTTCTGTAACCGCCAACACCTTCGCTTTCTGTATTCTGCCATCGCCAATGACAATCTCTACACCTTTCCTTGCCTCATCATTGGCCACTGCACGAAAAAGTTGTAGCAAGGATGGTTGTCAATTTGCATAATTTGGATATTTTAGTATCCATGTTAAATTCTCTAATTGAGATGGGCAATTAGCTTGAAAATGTATAGTTGGAAGGTATAATTGAAATTATTAAAGGTTCATGTGACTATATTAAAAACCCTAAATATACAGAGATGAAAATATGTATTTGGCACATATTTAGCCATTTATGACTGCCCTGACATGCATGGCAATTCCTCTATAAATGGCTGCATGCATTCTCAAATTCCAGGCAAGCCAGCCACTTCTTCTTCTTCTTCTTCTTCTTCTCCAAACTTCGATTGCAATTAAATATATTAATTAAGCTCTCTTCCCATCACTGATCACAGTCACAGCCAATTAAGCGATGGCCTTCAAACATTGCCTTCTCTTAGGTCTGTTCTTGGTGGCCGCCGCCTGCATGGCAATGGCAGCTCAAGCCCAGCTGGGACTTATCGGCGGCCTCCTCGGACTGATCAGAATTCAAGGCACTGTCTTCTGCAGCGCCAATGTCACCGACGTGCCTATCAATGATGCCACTGCATCCCCAGTTTTCCCCAGTAAGTCACCTCACCCTCCATATTCATTCATTCATTCCCAGCTAGCTAGTTTAATTAATATAATTTGCTCCCTTAATTTGTCCCAGGAAGATCACCATCATTAATTCAATCTCTTTTTGCAGAGAGTACATAAGAGTGATTACGCACGAATGTTATGATCCATCTCCAATATGTTCAAACGAGTTTTAATTACCTAAAGCGATGAATCATATCAATACTGTTAGGATGAAATTACACATTTAATGTAATCCGGTCCCATCAACAGGCCGACATACGATTACATTTTCAAAATCGACTCAGTTGTATATCAGAATCGCAACAAAACTAGAGACCCTAACAATTAATTCTCACAATGCTATCTTATGTATTGGCTATGACCCTTTTGGGTCACCGTTTAGCTCCTTGGCCATACAATGGTATGGTGCTAATTCAGCCCTACAATCCCAAAGGCATCCAAGTGTTGCTTATGCTCTCTTATATTTGCCAGCCCTTTGGTTATTGTTTGGTCTTAGTTTGGCTTCAGCACTGATGTTTATCTCTTAATTAGCAAATAAAGAAAGAAAACAAGTTCTCATAATTTTAAAATAATTAGTTGGTAAGTAGCTATTAGATAGTGGTATCATGTCCCTTAAAAAATACATAATCACAATAACCTGATTATATATATGCAGATGCCGTAGTGCAATTGCAGTGTGGAGCAGGAAACACAGTGGTCGCCGGCGCCACCACCAATGGTTCTGGACTTTTCTCCATCGTCTTGGACCCTCTTCAGTACGTCCTCTCCACCCTCCTCACCGGCTGCACCCTCGTCGTCAAGACCCCTCTCTCCACCTGCAACGCGAATCTTCCGGCCGCCGGCCGACTTCTGTCCTCCCTGCAGTTCGTTGGAAACACCCTCGCCGGCCTCCTCAACGTCTCCAACGTCGTCCCCGCCGGATTCCAGTTCCTTCCGAACCTTAATTAACTAACTAATTAAGAATAATTGCATAATATCAATAGGGTTGGTTGCTTTAATTGCCAATTTTCCATATATCTATATATGTGCGTGTGTGCGTCAGTCTGCAACTGCAATCTGCAACCTGCAACCTGCAGTGTGTGTCCTGTATTTTAATTTCTTTGAAGCTTTCTATATATGTCGTGTGTTAAAGACTTGGAAATGATGAATTTTAATTCCATGGCTTTGCCATATATAATATATGGCTGTATTATATTCCCATGTAATAATTATTGAAGTATAATTACCAAAGTTTCTTGTTTAATGTGTTGATTTTGTGCTTCAAGATTACTGTCCTGCATGCAAGCAGCTGCAAATTCAGGCCTTTAACTATCACCCTTACATTAACTAACTTCCTTATAAAAACAAATACCTTCCTTTGGAAGAATTCAGAAACTGAGTTGGCATATATTCTAACTTAAACCAAACCCACCCCTCTTAAGTCACCTTAAACATCTTGAATTTCAATATTATAATGACACTATCCATGAACAAATCCGTTTGGATCAGGTGGCCGGAAAAGATGGTCCTGTCACAGAGCAAACACAGCCAAACTCAATCAGGAACGGACGCCAAGCCAGTTGGAAAGAACAATAATTGTTGCATTTGGCATATTACGTGTTCTGATAATAATAATAGAAATGCTATTTGTACATATAATTCCTTTCTTTTATATTTGAATAATTTGTGTAAAAGTTATTTATACAATAGCATTTATACCAATATATAGAATGTATGTATTAAAACTAACTATAATACTGATAACATGTATAAACTCTATGTCTAAATAACAACAATAATAATGAGGAGACAACAATTAATGATGAACCCTTGTTCAGAACTTATAAGGGCCTCCAACCCATACATAACTGTAGCAAAGTTTGTCCATTTTCATGGCTTGTGGGCTCCCAAGGTGCATGTTTTGTTAGGTCCGCCGGATGGATAGATGAACTTCTGGGCCAACGCACATAGCTTGCTTTGTCTTTCCAGACAGCCTTTTCTTCTCTTTCTTGTCTTTACTCTTTATTATTACTGTCAAATAGTGTCCAATATGCCATTATTCCTAGCTCTATATATAATATAATACTGTGTGCCACCACCTCAATAATTATAGTTGTACATGGATTTTCTCTTCTGATTTGGTAAGAAAGAAAAGAAAGACGTTTTTATATAACTCTAATATGTAATTACATATATTAATTAATCAATCATATATTAAGAAAAGATGAGCTTAGTAATTAATTAAGTTCAAATGAGTTTAGATCCGTGATTTATTTATCAAATGGACCACCAGACATGTGCAGCCTTTGACTGAAACTGGATGGTTGTGGATTATTAATTATTCCTCTTCCCACCATCTTGTTTTTGTTATCTCCTTTAATTTCTTTAAGGTTATGGATAGTTGTACTGCACATGCATGCTCAGCTAGCTAGCTAGTGACTAATTGTGATGCTTGCATCTCAATATTTTCTTTTTCTTTTGCTTTGTTTGGCTAGCAAGAAAGTTCACTGAAATACAAGAAAGACTCCTGGATTGAGACATCCTGGGGTCTAACCCCACATCTCGCATTATTGTTCTAAAAGGTCACTACAAGTATGCACAAAAGTTGGGCCACCATGCAATAATCAGGAGACAGCATTGATAGAAATAGAATTTTCATAAAAACAATACACTCACTGCCCCAATTAGTAATTGCTTCCATGAGAGGTTTTTTTCTTTTTTTAAAAAAAAAAAATTACTTCTATTTAACTCCTCGTAAAAAGATTAAAGAATCAATCTTTGTAACTCGTAAAATGAGAAGTCTCGTATATTATAAATGAAGTTTTTTTTCTTACTACAACAATCAAAAGCATTCATTTCTTAATTTAGGACTTTTCACTAATTGTTAGGTAAACACTTCTTTATTCAAGCTCAGGATCGATTACTAATAGGAAAATAATTAACTACATTAATATTAAAAATATTACACAAATAAAAATAATATAGGTGAAAACATAAACGTACCCTTGTACTTAAGTATAAAAATCATATGGTATTTCAAACTTTCTAAATATCCTATGAGACACTTCTACTTAAAAAAAAATAGAATTATTAAACTCTTTTTAATTTGTATTAAATTAAATATATTCCTGTATTTTATCCAAAAAAATCTTGTGATAACTTATTTTTTTAAAAAAAAATTAATAAGTAAAATTATTAAACACCTTTTAAGCAAATTCAGGTATCACGAGATATTTTTGATAAAATATAAGAGTAAATTTAATTTAATACAAATTAAAAGATGTTTAATAAAAAAAATTTAAAATAGAGATAATGAGACCTTTTATAAGTTTTGAATACCAGGACTTTTTTACTAAAATACAAAGTGGATTTATGGCTTCACCCACTCAAAAGACT
Organism: Diospyros kaki; assembly: GCA_036245055.1. Lineage (NCBI taxonomy): Eukaryota > Viridiplantae > Streptophyta > Magnoliopsida > Ericales > Ebenaceae > Diospyros > Diospyros kaki. The sequence goes on from BSEG01000013.1 coordinate 7,071,475, forward strand.
AGAAAAGCAATTAAAGCAACATATCTCTCGATTTACGTCTCTCGTGATAACTCAAAGACGAGTTAGCGAGGGACACGAGTAAGGGCACATAATCCAAAAAAAAAAGAAGCCTAAACAATGCAAATCAAGAACCCATCTCATGTTCACACAGCTGGCTCACAATCCACAATATATATGACAGAATCTCTTCTTCATCGTACAACTTCAAGAAACTTACAAAGTAATTGGTACATATAATAATATAAACAGTAGAAACTTAGAAAGGTTACAAATTATCAACATCTTCATCACATATCCATCTCTGGAAGGAATTTGTCAAGTTTGCGCCCCATTCAGCTTTGGACTTCCCAAGATTATTCAGCCAAAGAAATTGACAGTGATTTAACTTTCTAAGACTAACACAGAAAGGAAGAGAAGAGGGTGGCAAATTATAAGAGGTTTCTAAAACTGCTCAGCTTGCAAGCGAGAAGTCTACTGTAATGCGGCGTCATTTTTAGCCTCTAGCAGCCAACAGAGAAGGAATGGCATTAAGGTTTGTGGTGGTGTTAGTCTTATTGGGAGTCTCCCTTTTCCCAGAAGAAGGCTTACTGAAGGCCCTAATTGGGCTGGCAAATGTCCAACCCCAGCTCCTGCTTCTTCCATGGGCAAGTGGTCCCACCGCGGGCGGTGGCGCCTGCGGCGGCTTGCCATTCAAGTTACTGTCATTATCTTCAGCTGAGGATGAGGAGGTGGTGGCCATGAACCCACTGAAAATGCCACCACATTTGACTCTCTCCCTGATACAGTCCTGTCCTCCGGCTCCACCGTGCACGGCCGCAGCGGCGGAGGCGATCCTGGGCTTGCCTTCTCTCTGAGACTCGACTCGCCGGAGAGTGCAGTCGCCGAACCCAGTTGAGATCCGCTCGAAGATGTCCCCAGAGAAGCTCCTGCTTCCACACCCAACCGACCTGGATCTGGACACCTTGCTCTCGAGTGCCGGGGCCCCGGCCGAAAACTCCGCCGGCTTCTTGGAGGAAGACGAAAAGCAACCGTCTTTGGAATGCTTGGCGTCGAGCTTGCTAGCGGCGCCAGAGTGTTTGGAAAGGTAGAGGAACGGCCAGAAACTGCCTCTCTTTCTGGGGCTGAGCTCCGCGCCGTCCAAGAAATGGACGCCGCGGCGGGGCGTGGTGGTGGATTTGCTCCTCTTGAACACAACGCTAGCATGGTCCTTCTTCTTGTTCTTCTTGTTTTGGGCGTTTCTAGAATAATGGTGGTCAAAATCATGGTTGGTGTTGGATGAAGACGAAGAGGAAGACGAAGTCGTTGGAACGACATTATTAGGTTTTACGGAGAGGGTGGTGGTGGAGGAGGAGGGGGCTTCAAAGTGGTGGGATCTGAAGGAAGGGGATGGAGAGGAAGAGGAAGAAGGGAAAAGGGAAAGGGGGAAAGAGGAAGAAACGAGCTTGCCGAGCTTTTCCTGGAGGCAGAAGGCGCAGATTCCGCCGCCGGGGGCGGGGTTCCTGTAAGGGTGATCGGCGCATTGCATGTTGGTTTCGCCCGTGTCTTCTTGAACCCCTACTACTAGTTCCGTCGCCGCCATTGATGATTCTGCAAATAACAATGCCACCTAGCTCTCTCTGAGTTCTTCTTGTTCCAATGAGAGAGAGAGAGAGAGGGTTGAAAAGGGTTTTGCATAAGAAACGGAGATATATATTGAAGCATTGGAGGTGGTGGTGGTGGTGGGGGAGTGGAGGAGAGAGTCCCCAGGAGGAGCACGTGGAAGCCTGCCCATGTTTAATTATAATCTATTTACAGAAATACAGTACATGAAAGACGACGACGATACATGATGATCAGCTCACCAGACGAGACGACAAAAGGCAACCCCCCCTTCTCTCTCTCTCCCCCCGTTGTATTCTTGTTAGATTGGAGAGAATCTCTGACCTTGCAACATGCTATTATTCCAGAGAAGAAAGTAAATAAATATATTTTTAAAATATATTCTCAAAAATGCTTTCATCACAAATAGTAACATATATAATCACACCTTATGCAAAATACTTTTCACATTTACGTAATTAAGTTATCATATCACATGTTATCTCTGAATATTTTTCTTAGTAACTGTTAAGATGATATATATATATATATAGTTGGTTGCTCATGAGTCTCAATTTAATTCGACTGCTATATATGACCCTCACCCTCACTGCCACTGCTCCTCCATCATGCGTTCTCCCTCCTACTGTAACCACATAAAGTGATCATTAATAATATTAGTTTATAGTTCAACATAAAGGATGCTTTAAATTGTGTATTTATGAAGTGAGCCCTCAGATGTAACTCCTTTTTCTCACTTTTCCTTCCATCCAATGACCAGCAAGTTGCCATGGGCAGGCATCCCAATTATTTGTTTTTAGAAAGCAAGCACATCCTTTATTTCTCAATTTTTAAATTAATTTGACTGAACTTCATTTACATTCATACATATATATATATATATATCCCTTCTTTCTTTCTTTCTTTGTTTCACGTGCAATCAAACGAGACGTGGCACCGAGACATTCACAGGACCACTGTCCTCCCTTGACACCCTTTTGTCTGCATTAGTCCCTAAATAATAATTAATAACGCATGCAAACAAACATTTTGTTTTATGATTTTTTTTTCCCCTTGCATTCTTCTTTGTACAAGTCAATGAACTTCAGTTAGTATAAACAGATTCTAACATCAATTCAAATCAATATAATTAGTTCAATTTTTTAAATCCAATTGACATCCAATCAATCCTGAATTAAATCACAGGGTGGGTCTAATTAGTTTGAACCCATATTTATAAAAATTCCGCACTAAACCCAATTGACGAACAGGAACAGGAACAGGTACGGGTACCATTAACATGATCTGTCTCCTCCTTTACCTTTTTACTTGGCAAAAAGAAAACACAACTCCCATTCTTCAAATTGGATCGCCACAACAAAGACAGAAAGCAACAACATATAGACTTCGTTTAAAGTTAAAAACTATATTATTATCTAAAACTCTGCAATGCAACACGAAACCAACCAATCAAATACAACTAGTCGTGGATCCCTTTGCCGTCGCCAATACAACTAACTGCCCATGCATTTATTTGGCTTTTCCAGGTCTCCTATTTCACACCATCAATAAAGGGTTAAGAGGCAATGGGAAAGCAAAGCAAAGGGTGAAACTTGGGCAGGAAAACTACATTTCAAGGCGGTGCAACATGAAACCTGATCTTAGAGGCGAGATTTTGCTTGCTCCGCCGGAGAACTCTGCAATGGAATGAGCAAATGTTATTATTAGTTTAAGATTCGAAGATAGAAGCACCAGCTATTCAGTTTACAGGACTAAAAAACATTCACCATTCACCACTGCAGTTATATTCACATCACACAAAGTATACCTGACGTTTTATATGCTTATTCAGATGTCTAATCTTCTCCTCAATAGAGGGTTGGTCGGTGTCATTCAAAACTGTGGTAGAGGATACACAATGTAATATAGCGAAACCTTAAAAGAGTGTCGAGTGTAATTTGCCCTAACAAGTAATGAATTCAGTAATACTTCTGGCTCAATTCTTTTGCTCAATATTATACAGGACGAGAGTGATGATTACAAGAAGTCTAAATTATGCCAATTTGTTCCAGAAATTGGGTCTAATATGCACAATAAAGAAGTGGATTCTAGGGTTCCAAGGACCTAACCATACAAAATTTTGTAACACAAAGAAATAGTAGAAGATTTGTGCTCAAAACTAGTTTATGTTTCCATGGCCATGGTAAGGAGTAACAGATGATGATCACACACTAAAAGTTGGTTCTAGAATTATTAAATAGGCAAATCAGTACAGAATACTCACCAGAGGGGCCCCCTTGGCAGCTCTTTGAGCCAAGTAAGCACAAGGTTTAAAGAACTCTCCATACATGTTTGACCATTCTTCCAATCTCGAACAGATATACTTTGATCCGAGGGAGTCTGCCCAGAATAAGATCCCACCCCTATAGCCAAATTTGAAACCAACGTTAGTTAGAACAACAGTTCTACGTGGTATGCAGGAAATGCACCACAGTTGGATGAAACCAAAAACCTGTAAGGCGGGAATCCCATGCCCATTACGGAAGCAATGTCAAGGTCTGCTGCTTTGACTGCAATACCCTCGGAAAGGACTCGACATGCCTCATTCACCACAGGGAAGAAAATTATCTCCACAATTTCCTTGTCTGACAATTTCATCATCTGTATCCATATTCAAACCCACAGACTTCAGAACAAATCTAAGCAGAACTATTAAAATCAGAAAATAAAATTTTACACGGGTATGTTAAATATTCAAGATTATGCAGATATTCTGAAATGTAACACACACACTACTGTTAGATCACATAACAAAGTGTCATCAGATGCTTGACATCCAACCCAAAGTTTAGAGCTATTAGGTGGTGTTACTACTTTGACCCAAATTTTTTCTTTTTTTATCAAATATAAGATCCAAGACAAACTCTCCTACCCAAATCCATTCTGCGCTCCTAGCAGGTCATGCCACCCTACCTACTGCCCCTGGACCACTTGGCGAAGAATTAGATCAAGAATTGGGCCGCTCTAATGCCACTTTCCATGTATCAAGTGCTTACTATAGAACCTAAAAGCTTAAACTATTAGGTTGTATTGCCCACATTTTTTCTATGACCCGGGAGTTTTTGTCCCTTATCAGAGCCGGCCCTGGGCCAGGGCTACCAGGGCTACAACCCGGGGCCCACAACTGAGGGGGCCCAAATTTTTTTTTTTAAATCTATGTATATATGTGTATAAAAGATTAAAAAAAAAATTAATAAAAAAAGATTTGAAGCATTAGACTCAAATATGTAGTTTTTGTTTTTTAATGCAATATTTACAATGCGGGGTATTCTTTTTCCTTTGTTTTGGGGTTTTGTCCCATTAGGTTTTCTCCAAACAAGGTTTTAATGAGACCCCAAAGTATTCTTCCTCATCTTTTGTAAATTCTTATAATTTTAATAAAATTAATTAGTTAATAATTTTTATTTTTTTATTTAATTTATATAAAGGGGCACACTTGAGAAAAATTTGCCCTGAGCTTTAAAAAATTCAGGACCAGCTCTGTCCCTTATTCAACGTGGGATCTATGACAAAACCTGGTTAATCTAGGTGAAACTTTAAAAATAACCCTCAAGAATTTAACTGGAACAAAGGAACCAGAGAGAGAGAGAGAGAGAGAGAGAGAGACCTTAGGGTCAACACTAACACCAGAGATTTCCCTTGCCTTCTGAATATATTTCTTTATTTCAGGATCTGGGGTTGCCTTGCGTTGGTTGCCATAAATATAGAACCCTTTGCGAGTACTTTCACCTAAAACAAGTGCCATAGAAGCATAAAAAGTGTGTGACTAAACAAGAAGCCTAACAGTAGAGAAGCACAAATACAAATTGCCACTAAATTTTTGACACAGCAGATTCTACCTGCTCTTTTATCCTCCTGCATGAGTGGAATTATCATTGATTTATAGGTTCTTTCAGGAAAATTTAGAACAAATTGACCACCAGTGGCAACTGCAACCCCAAACCCAACCAGATCGCACAATCTGCATGCACAAATTATATAATTAAAAGCCAGCTTGCAACATATTGTACTTCTTTTAGAAGAGATACCGGATAACGCTGTCATAACATTTTGTGTACCTGAATGGACCCATAGGCATCCCAAATTTAGTGATGATCTTGTCAATCCGATAGATATCAGCACCATGTTCAGCAAGTAAAAGGGCAGCTTGAGTGTAAGGGAAGAAAATCCTGTTAACGGCAAAGCCAGTGCAATTTCCAACGACAACAGGGGTTTTCTTTATCTTTTTCCCGACATCCAATAAGTCAACAATTACTTGTGGAGAAGTCTTCTCAGTACGAACAATTTCCAAAAGAGGCATGACATGAGCTGGACTGCTTATGAGAGGGCATTGGGTTAATCTAGTAACTTATGAGAGGGCAAAAAAAAATATGAAAACCTATTACCAGATTTTACCTGAAGAAATGTGCTCCGACAATCCGATCATGGGACTTGGTTTTTTCCCCAATCAGATTCAAGTCAATTGTTGAAGTGTTACTAGCAAGTATGCAGTGTGGAGGGCAGTGTTTTTCAAGATCAGCAAAAATTTGTTGCTTCAAAGAGACATTCTCAATAACCGCCTGTTTGGAGCATCAAGAACAATATACTATAAGAGCAGAAAACCTAAAGAGAAAGGAAAACATGACAACTTAAGATTTAAAACTATTCTTTTCTACCTCTATGACCATGTCTACATCTCTAAAGCTTCCATAATCAAGGACACCCTTAAGAAGAGAAAAGGTTTTTTCAAACTTCTCTTGCGTCATTTTCCCTTTCTTGACACGGCTTTGCAAATTGGCTGAGTAAAAAGAATGCTAAATTAGAATTAACAAACCACATAAACAAAAGAAACTTGGACTAAGAAAAACTGAAAATTTAGTATGAACACTATACTCGGGACTCACTTTTGACTCTACCCAGACCAGCCTCTAGGAACTGCTTGTTCACTTCCTTCAGGACCACATGATAGTTACTAAGAATCAATGCCGTTGCTATTCCAGAGCCCATTAATCCACCACCAAGAATTGCAACCTTACTTATCCGTCTTGGTACCAGGCCTCGGTCAGTGATGCCAGGAACCTGTTATAATGGTAAGCAAAAGATGTTACAACTGTAATGTTCAACATGCCCAGCAACTATCTTTTTGGGAGGGGGAAGGGGAATGAACTATGATATAGGAGCAACTATACCAAGGATCCAGTGAGCAGGTATTTATACCCCCTCTAAGAAGCAGACATCTTAAAAAATACAGCCCTTTTTTCAGATAGGTTTGTTTATGTATACTTTTCAGTGGTACAGGAAAAAAAATCTAAGATTAACTTTTTTTCCTATAGCATACAAGGCCATAAGACCTGGCAGCTTTTCCTCATTAGAGTAATTGGAATCAGTAGTAGAAGCTTTGCACAATTTATGCTCACTTTCTTAAAAGCTCCTAAAGTATGTTTTCATGTCAACCAATGCATTTAGAAAAATCAAGCCAAAAAAAAATGAATTTTCTTAAGAAGGAAAAAGAAAAAAGAAAGAAAAACCAGGAGCAAGTTGAACCAACTTTAAAACAACCAAATCAGAAAATTGCTTCAACATTTTCATTGGGCAGTAGCATTGCATTGGTATGCCTACTTAATGCCTCATAAAACGAGTTGTGGCCACAAAACCAATAATAGATTATGACATGCAAAAAATGAACAGTGTTATCTACAACCACAAACATCAAAAAAGCAATTCTAATTCCAAAGTTACCCCAGACCAAAGAAATAAACTCAAAGAGTCTAAAACCACATAGCACCTAGTACGATTAAGGCTTATGATAAGCATTAGAAAATCTTCTAATTCGAAAGTTACCTAGTAGGATAAAGGCTTATGATTGTTGTACTAGTCTAAAGAAACACAAAAAGTAAGGTGACGATTTGATACTGATTACATACTAAACAGGTCATTTTCATCTTTTTGTTCCTTTCTGAAGTAAAGGGAATTTTTTATATTGAAATATCTACCAAACTACCACAAAATTTCACTATGCATACAGATGATTTTGCTTACAGAAGTGTAACAGAATCAAATTTAAAATCTAAGGGCCTGTTTGATAGCAATTCTATTCCCTGGAAAATGTCACTTTCATGTCACATCTGTCAAAAGTTTTCCACCTTTGGTTGTTTGATAGCAAAAATTTTCCAGCGAAAATTTTCACCTACTTTCCATGGTACAAGCTTTTTAAACACCTTTTTACTCATTTTCCCTGGAAAATTGGAGCTAGGGGGGGCATGGGAATTGCTTTCCCTGGAAAAGGAAAATGGTTTCCAACTTTCTTTTCCTTTCCATGTTTTGCAATCAAACGGACCCTAAGTGAAAAATTCTGGCTTCTAGCAAGAGAAAATCCTATTGCAAGGAGTCACAAATATTTTTGACGTAAGCAAGAAACAAATTGAAAAGAAGTGGAACCATCCTAACATCATACCCTTGAGGTTCCACGTTGAGCAAAGAAAATGTGAACCAAGCTCTTGCAAGTATCTGACTGGAGAAGATCTTGGAAAGCTTCGGCTTCCTGCCAATATGATATTTAGAGTAAATATGGCATGCTACCAGCAATTTGAAGAATTTGAAAGAGAATCAGGCAGGTTAGAACCTTCCACAAGCCAGCACGGGGACCAGAAACTATACCCCCCTCCACAACATCAATGCAAACTAATGGATGTTGAAGGTTGGGCGCTTGTTTACGGGTCTGATCTCTTGCAAACTTAAGTATTTCCCTTGCCTCACCAAGAGGCTCAATCTTGTCAGTCTTGTATAGGCTAGCAACCCATGGTCTTTTACGTTCCAAAATATCAAGGGCCCACTGTCGAGCAGTGCTTACCAATTCCTCTGGTGTAACTATGGCATCCACTAGCCCCAAATTGTGAGCTTCTTCCCCTTTAACTGGTTTTGACGTCTATCAGAGAGAGAGAGAGAGAGAGAGATCAAGTAAGAAGCTTACAGCTAATGTTTTATATTTTTTAGCATAAGCAAGAAAAAGGAAAGCAAGTTGCAGAATACCAGCATCATTTCAAGGGCCTTGGCGAGGCCAACGAGACGTGGAAGCCGCTGCGTGCCTAAGTCAATTTAGGAGCATAAGAAGATGAATAGGAGGAGAAATACAAGATTCAGTCACATCTGAAACCATGAACATAAAAGAAAATGATATAAAATTACACAGTATGATGCAACACAAATGCATCTCTTCAAATGGATTACAACAGCAATTTTGCTATAAACACAAGTTCAGAAGGGGGTAGAGGACTTGGGGGAAGGGAACAATTAATTTCCCAGTCATAAATGTTACATCTAAACTCTCCAGAGTCACTTTCGAAACAGGGCCTGATAACTGGCTCAAGTTTCTAATCCCTAACCCACCCCTTATCTAGGGATGCATTCCTACTCCCACTTAAGCATATGATACTTGAACTGATTACCAAAATAAGACATACCAAACAATTTAAAACTACAATCCAGACATTTGATAGGCCTCCGGTGCAGCGGACTTACCAGAGACGCATCAAGCATCAAGCACCAAGGGCAGAATAGTAATAGGGCATGTGCTAGTGTAACAATCAGCATGTGCGCAAGGGGTAGAATAGTAATATAGCTGTGCTGGTGAAACAATCAGCATGTGTGCAACCGATTCTGTTATAGAGAGCAGAAGAGGGATAGGAACAGCATATAAATAGGAGGAGAAGGATATAGAAAGGAAGGAGAAATTGAGTGTAAATAAAGGAGAGTTCTGGGCCTCCCCATTTTCTTTCATTCATTTTTATTACTTGTAGTATGGGATTGCTACTCAAGCAGTGTTTCTTCTTTACACTATCGGTAATTCTATCAATTTTCAGTGAATCTATCAACATTCTTAACTAGCTTGGACTTTTTGCTCTTTGCCTTTTTGAAGGACACATACAAAATAAGTCTCCCATAGACCACAAGCATATTTCATCAAATAAAGAGAGAAGAGATGTTGAATGGCCTTTTCTCCATCATAGCCATGTCTGCTCTGAACTAACAACAACAACATATCCAGCCTTTATCCCACTATGTGGGGTCGACTACATGAATTCTAGACTTCCATGTATTTCTGTCTTTTGTCATATCTTCATTGAGGTCCATGTTTGCTCTGAACTGTTGTGAGACAATAAATAAATAAAATAAAATACTCCTTAAAGAGGTACAGGGCTTACCACATGTTTGACTTTGTCTTAGTGATAATTAAACACAAAAACAAAAATTCCTCAAACAAAAGCAGTTATGCCTTGAAATTTAATCAGACTTGACATTCCAAGTCCATATAATGTTGCCTCTTGATTCTTCCTTAATGTGATAGTGCAATGAAAAAGCTTTACTGAATATGAGAGACCATTTTATGCTGAGTGAGAAACAATCTTTTAACCAGATCCTATTACATCTTAAGAAGAACAACAGCCAAGATATGCCACATTAATTGTTGAATAAGCATTCATTTGCATCACAAGAATTCCAATCGGACCAATCCCCATAATTGGATGCGAGAAACCTCTTAACCAGATCCTATTACATGTAAGTATAACTATAGCAAATATATGACCACATTAATTGTTGTACAACCAGCCACTTGCATCACGAGAGCCCAAGCTCCATAACCAACTAGGAAAATAGTTCACAGAATCTGAACTATAGGAGCCATTTCACAAGTTACCATGTTTACCCATGTAATTTTATGGGTCAAATTACCCCTCTAGTTTTTGGATGTTCTGATAAATGGCAATACATGATGTTCTGATCAATGACAATACAAAGTACACAAAACTGAATAGTATGTTGCCGTAAGGATCATTTACCAAATGCTATACATTCAATTACTACTCTCCACCAGATGATCAATAGAAAATAAAACAGTTGTGTCTAGTTTAGGGGTTTGTGACTTCTTCAACATGACAGATTTCATAATTGCCACCTTAACATTTCTGCACATCTGCTATAAAAGTGGAAATTCTGATTATTTAAAACTGACTCAGAAGTAAAGATGGTTGCACTTAACTAACATCCATTAAAGCCTCCTGCTCATCTCAAAAGACACATGCAACAGTTAGGGGACTGCTTCGAACCCTTTGCCACAGTGCTTATAGTTACCTTTAAAAAAGGTCACAGAAGAGATATATCAAATGATCAAATGCACTTAAACAAGCAGCAATACCTCCAAATCCAGGAATTATCCCAAGCTGAAGTTCGGGCAAGCCTAGTTGGGCATTAGAAGTACATATCCGTCCATGGCAGGCCTGGAAGATCAGACATAACAACTTCATTAAATGAATTCAAGAGCACATCATGGATCCAATGAGTGAAGCAGCACATACCATAGCAACCTCCAGACCTCCACCTAAGGCTAGGCCATCAATAGCAGCAACAGAAGGTTTGTTTGCAGCTGATAAAGGACATGAGCCATGAGAAATAAGACAAACTGTAGGGACTGCATAACATAACATGAGAAGGAAATAGATACAAATCAACCATATACCTTCTACAGTATCCGTAAGAATCTCCACTGATATAAAACCAGGTTTTGGAGGTGCAACTGGGAACAAACAAAACATGACTTTAACAAAGATATGACTGTACAGTGCAAGAATTTCAATGCATGAAAGGTATACCTACCCTTTCCCCCCTGGACACTACCAAATGCAGTAATATCAAAACCTCCAGAAAACTTGCCATTTGCACCTGCTCCAGCAACATAAACTATTAGCTTCTCTAACTCTCAACACTTAACAAAATGAGAAGCCATCATCTCTTCAAATTTACCAGTAACAACAATCGCCTTCACGTCATTCCTTCTCAAGGCTTGATTATAACTCTCTCTTAAGCTCTCCAATACTGAAAAGGTGAAAAGGGAAGAGAGAATGAAAAAAAGTTATACCACTAACTCAGGACAAGTAGGAATCTATTTTGTTAACTAAAAGAAAAGATCATAAAACTCAAGCTCTGTTTCATAACAGTTTTAACCAGATTTCTTGAAAAAGGTTATAAAAACAATGGCCCAAGTGAATTTTTGGTCTTCCTGCATTTGAGAAAGAGAACTGCTTCCAAAAGGCTAGGGAACTTTTAGCAATGTCCCACAACTTGGCCAAAAGCATAGAAAGTAGCCAAAAGCATAGAAAGTAGATGCATACATTCTCTGTCATATTGATTAAGATAATGAATAAATGTATACATTGAAATGGATACTAATAACGGCATAGAATGACTTAACATTAGAGAGGGAGGAATGGGATACAACAAAAGATTGGCTATTCTTTGGCACAGGTTTTAAAACAATTTTTTTGAATTCCTAGATACAGAAAACTAAAACAAAACTTAATATTTATGTGATTCATTGTTAAAGATTAAAATAAGAAATTCTGGTTTTGGGGGCAACAACCCTGGGAAACATCAAACTGTTGATCTCTATTCTTAAATTTTTTTATTTACTAGGCAGCAATTAGGAGAAAAAGACAGTAAACCTAATATTCACAATATTTGCAGTTAGTGAAAAACGTTTCTGGAAACTTCATTCCATGGAAACATGATATCTGAAAAGACTTAGACCAAATAGGCACATAGATTGTGAGATAGACAATTACCTGTTGGATAACCAGTAAGATGGTCAATACATGACCAATAGCCAAGAGGCCAATAACAAGCCACAAGTTAGATACACACAATAGGGCTTGCTATAGAAACAAAACTTGAAAAACAATCAAGTGCACAAAAAATAGAGTTCAATACCTTATGCTAACCTTTCCTCTCTTGTTTATGAAAGACCTATGTGTCATGACCCCAAGGAACCCCTAGGATATATTAGTAATACATGTGTTTTCCTTATTAGTTGTATTTTCTGTTGTTGTTAGTATTTTCAATTGTAAGCCTATAAATAGGCTTGAGTAGTTAGAGGAGGGGATATCATTGAATTGAAGAATACATTTCAAACTCTATTTCTCTCTCTTAATTTCTCTCTCTCGGATTCTCCTTCTCTTCCTTCCCCATCTCTCTTTCTGTTTTAGTTCTAAACCTTCCTCCTTGCTATTTTCTCTCCCTCAAATCTCTCCTAATTCCTATCACAACCCTAGCCAAACCCTAGGATTGTGACAATTGGTATCAGAGCAGTCAATCCTTGGCTGTGATTTCAATTAATTCTAGTTTGTGACTTTAGCAATTTTTATCCGAAACTCAAAGGCCAGGCGAGCTAGGCTAATTTCTGGCAGTCCGCGTTCAAAGTTGCGATTAAAACAAGCAACGTTGTTGCAATCGAACAAGGACGGATGGAGAAGCAGAGCCGTGATTCAAGCGCATTCTAGAGTTCTGACAATTCCAATTCATTCCAGTAAGTGATTTCGATAATTTTTGGCTAAGGATCTAAAAGTCTTGTATCAATGCGTAAGATCCAGATTGTTAAGGCGTGCGATTGAGGCAAGCGATTGAGGCTAGTCCAGATTCTTGAACGATTGAAGATCAACGGCAATTGCGATCATAGGCGAACAATTGGCCGACTTGGAGTGTTGGACGGTGATTGGGTGTGGAATCAGGACTCAGCAGAATTGAAGAAGTTGACGAACGACAGCGAATTTTAATAAGTCTTGCTCGGAATTGGCGTGTGAAGGAGAGGCCGACGGTGATACCGAGTTGAATTTGAAGTCCAAATCAGAGTAGCGCAGCAGGTATGGGAAGCTAAGGTACAAGCGACCACGGCTTTTCTTGGAAGCAAGCAGAAGGTTGACGCTCAGCCGTGAATTGCAATAAGTTGTTCGAAGTGGATGGGCAAAGCAATTTTGACAGATTTGAGAGCCAATTCATAGATTACTGCAGCCATCGATTCTCAATTCCAGAGAATTCCGTTGGTTGCATCACAATTGATCAAAGGAGACGAACAGCCCAGGTGATTCTGAATCGGAAGGTGTCACGGAGCGGGCGATTTGTAAGGGGATTGAGCTGAGCCAATTTTATCACAAGAAGTTGCAAAGTCCAGCGATCGTGGTGGCAAAACAAGTCAGGCGGTTTTGGCGATACCGAATTTCTGATAACCTCTCTTGTGAATTTGAAGGTGAAACGGAGTGAGCGAATCTCAGAGGCCAATCGGAAACGTGTTTCAGCGACTCCTAGAGCAATTCCTTAGCCTTCAGTTTATTCTTCTGGTGCAATTCCAGAGAGTTAGGCATTGGAGACAGAGAAGCAACAAGGAAATTTCTGAGTAAATCTCGGAATTGATTCCGACGCAAGAGGAGGTGTGTGTCGGCTGATAATTAAAGGTGACGTGGCCAAATTGGTTCTGATCTGTTTCTAAAGGGATCAAAGACTGTCTCACAGCAGCTACGGAACCAGCAGACTTCAGCTGCTGCAATCGTGATTTAGGGTCGGCTGTGTTGTGCGAATTTCTAACGCGTAGCAGGAGGATTGGCTTTCGGCTTGAGAAATCTGGGAAGTGTTGACCGAGCAGCCAAGACAATTTCGCTCGTGAATTCCAATCCATTATTGGCTGTCATTTCTGTTTGGAATTTGAAGGGGACTGGACCGATTCCGACGGAGTTTCCAGCAACTCTTAGAGCAGTTCAGGTTGATCAAAATTGCAGACGAAGAAGAATCAGGGAGTTGCGAGAAATTCCGATGATTGTTGCGGCAAGCTGAGACAGGAAGCTTCAGCAATCTAGCCGATTCCAGTGAGCTCCGGCAATTCTGACAGATCCGAGTTGAAGGCCGGGACAATCAATTTCAGCGATTAGAAGTTCAATGACTAATAGCAGCGAATCAGTGAAGAGTGGTATGTATACAATCCCTATCCCTTGGTCTTCCAAGTGTCATGTCCGTGAGGTGTCAACCATGGGAAGTAGGGCACACGTGACACAAATGGGGTCTCAATTGCAGCCGAATGATGCTGTATTTTCAGTGGTTAATTTTCATGCAAGAGAGCAGCCTCAATTGCAGCCGAAGGATGCTGCATTTTCAATGGAATGTCCTGCTCATGAAGCCTTGGGAAGTGGCGCACGAAGGAGTCTAATGGAGTCTCAATTGCAGCAGGAGAAAGTTTCCTTTTCAGCTGGAATGGAGCCTCAATGGCAGCCAAAGGAGGCTGCATTTTCAGTTAGCAGCCAATTGGACAAAGGAACAAGAAGTATGGTACATGAATCGAGCCAAGAATTCGGCCAAATGATACGTGAAAAGTTGCAAGAGTTTGCAATGATACTATCTAAGGAGTATCATTACAATTTTCCCACCGAATACTTTGAGGATTATCATGGGAGTTTTAACAAAGAAGATTTCCTTAAAATGGAGCAGCCGAAGGAGATAGCAAGAAGTCGAGAAGCTGATTCACTACCTATTTCCAATGTGGAGTGGAAGAAGTGTACCGATTCCAGCAGAATTATAAAGGGGAAATGCAACATTAGTGATGATATTGGCGGTGAATGTCATTATCCTAAGAGAATCTGTGATGAACAGATTAATAAGGCAGCATTTGAGGAAGATAAAGCTGATCCGTTACCTTTGGTGATTAGAGCAGGGACGGAAGGATCGGATGGTGTCCCAAATCAGAATTCTATCAGAAATAGATTTGATGGTGGAGCTTATAAGGCTGCAACTCATGTCAAGCATGAGTCGGAGGAAAAATTGGAGTTAGACCGGCCAATTGTAACTAAAGATTTCAGCAAGGAAGAGGGATGGGACAATGCTATCTGTGGGGATCACTGTTCATATCTGCTGGAGGATGATGTATCAAAACTAGAAGGGAAGGATGGCAATGGTGATAGTGTCCTTGCAGCTGATGAAAAGTGTCAGGAGCAGCCTGTTCAAGTCTGGAATTTAAATTTTTCGTGTAGTTCAATTGTTGTTAGCTAGGTTGCTGTTATTATTTTTCCTTAGAGCATGTTAGTTTCGGTTGAGCTTCTAGAAGGAGTTAGTTACCGCCAGGCAAGGGAATCCCGAGTTTGTTATGGGAATGGACCCCACCTGGCAGAGAATCGTCCTTAGGCGTGTCCTTATATTCGCCTGCCTCAGCTAGTGAGCGGCATGAATGAACAACTGAATTTCCATTGTCCTTCTCCCATTTCTCTCGTTCTCACTATTCTTCTCTCTGTTCTTCTTCTTCTTCTTGAAATTCTCTCCCTCTCTTCTTCTTCTTTCTCACTGAATTACTGCTCAGAAGCGAGCAGTACACTAACCTAGTTCTAACAAGAATTAGGATACGGCTGGACGACTGCCAAGCCGTGACAATCTTGGTATCAGAGAAGCGATTCTTGACGGATTCTGCAGCTGGAGTGATGGCGAAAGGGACCCGCATGAAAAATTTTGAGTCGCAACTGCAGCAGGTCAGCTTGACAGTGTCGGAGTTTCAAGGGCGGATCGACCAGCTGGAGATTCGAGGAGAAAGGAACCATGAAGCGATAGTGGCAATGGATCGCAAGCTGGAAGGATCATTGGCGGGACTGGAATAGAGGTTGGAAGGATCCATGACGAGGCTACGGGAGGACATGCAGCAGTTCATGCTCATGTTTACACGACAGAATACGGTAAGGATGGCTCCCGACTTCCCTCTGCGAGAGAGAGACGACCCTGTTTTACCAAGAAATAGAGCTTATCGGAGGGAAGGTACGTCCGAGATTGGGGTCGAACATGACGAAGAGTTAGAAGGGGTCGGGGGCAGAGAGGGTATCGAGCAGCCTCACGGCCACCCTCTGGGGTTCACCATGCCTAGGATGGAGGTACCCGTGTTCGAAGGAGCTAATCCTCGATGGTGGTTGAGGAAGTGTGAGAGAGTGTTCAGCTGGCACAATATACCCAGAGGACAGAGGGTGCTGCTGGCCGCTGCTTACTTTAATGAGGCGGTGGATGCCTGGTTTCAGGGTTGTCTCAGCGTGAGGGAAGACTATACGTGGGAGGAATTCTCTGAAAAGCTGTGCGAGCGATTTGGAGAACGGAATATGACAGACACGATAGAAGAATTCAACAAGCTTAAACAAACGGGTAGTGTAGATGCCTATTTGCAGAAGTTTGAAGAGCTAAGGTCGTTTATGATCAGACACAACCCACATCTCTCCGAGGCTTACTTTGTGTCAAGCTTCTTGAGCGGCTTGAATGAAGAGCTACGGCCGATGGTCAAGATGATGAGGCCGAGGACGATGGAGCAGGCGTCTGAAAACGCCCGACTACAAGAAATGTCAGTAGATGCATTAATGAGGAAGCAGAGATTGCAGCAGTGAGGAGTAAATATCGGAGCCAACCATGTCGGAGGAAGAAGTTACCCCCGCGAGGTGGCAAGAGGCAACATGGTGGTCAAAGGAGCAGGCAGGTCAAGCTCGGTACCTTCTGGTGAACAATTGAGAGAGCAAATGAGGCTGGCTGGCCTTTGCTTTCGTTGTGGTGACAAGTATCACCCAGGACAGCCCTGCAAGAGGCAAATTCTCTTACTGGAAGGAGACGAGGAAGAAAACCAAGAAGAGGAAGTGGATGGGGATAGTAAGGAGGATGTAGCCGGGGACAATGGGGAAATTTCTATCCACGCCTTGAAAGGGGTGGCTAATAACAAGATCATTAAGGTGGGAGGACGCTGTAGAGGTAATGATCTTATGATTTTAATAGACAGTGGAAGCACTCATAGCTTCTTGGATGAAAACACCACAAGAAGGCTGAAATGCCAGCTCATAGGAACTCTTCCTTTGAGTGCAACGGTAGCTAACGACCAAAGGGTGTTGAGTAATTCTGCATGTAATGGGTTCTGTTGGGAAATGCAAGGAGAAAAATTCGAAACGGACCTGAGGCTCCTACAGCTAAGGGGTTGCGATGTAGTCCTAGGGGTGGACTGGATGAAGGGGGTGAGCCCCATCAGTTTTGATTTTAATAGAATGGAAGTCTACTTTGAGAAGGAAGGAAGGAAAATGACATTGTTCGAAGGGAAGGAGGTGGGAGTGTGCAAGATGATGTCGGGCAAGAGACTACAGAGGGTAATCAAGGGAAAGTGGGGGCGCTGGCCACAACTTTTCTCAATCTTGGCAGCAGAGGAGGTCCAGGCAGGCCCCGCCCTACAAGGGGAGATGTGCTTAACGATCAGTACGAACACGGAAGGGCCCGGACAGGTACGTTACTTAGATCTCCTTAATAGACTGCTGGCTGAGTATGAGGATCTATTCTTTGAGCCTCAATCACTACCTCCTACCCGAGTCCATGACCATGCCATCCACCTAAAACCACTATCTGAGCCTGTTAACATTAGAGCTTACCGTTACCCCCCACTCCAGAAAAATGAAATCGAAAAATTGGTGAGGGAAATGCTTAAACAAGCCATCATTCGACCCAGCCAAAGTCCCTTCGCTTCCCCTGTCCTCTTGGTTAAAAAGAAGGATGGAACATGGCGGTTTTGTGTGGACTACCGCCAATTAAACGCTATAACTATCAAAGATAAATTTCCCATTCCTTTGATAGAAGACCTGTTGGACGAGCTGCACAATGCTCGGTTCTTCTCTAAACTAGACTTGCGCTCGGGCTTGTTGAAGCATTTGTACTAGATTAGAGCTTGTATTATAAGGAGTACTGTTTATGTAATATGTTGGCTGTATTTTGTTTCTAGAAGGTTTTATTAATTTTTCTAGGGCTGACCGAAGTGGTTGTAACTGCCATTTGGGCAGATCGGTCAGGTTGAAGTCTCTCACTTATTTGCTTATAAATAGGGACCGTGGGAATGACTTCGAGCAAGGGGTTTTCGTTGTGAGTTAGCTATCTATCTTGGGTATAGATTAAGCACATAAGAAGAGGAATATCTTCTTGAAACAACTCAATATAGTTTTCAGGTTGTATGGACTAGGTGTGAGTTGAGTGTTGAGTGCATTGTAATCTTGTACAACATTTCAAGATAGTGGAGGCGAAAGCCAAGCTGGATGTAGGCCTTTCTTAAGGCCGAACCAGGGTAATCTCTTGTGTTTGAGTGATTCTTGATTGATTCTTGATAGTGTTCTTAGTTGCTGATTTGTGTGCATCAAGGAGAGGCTTAGTTTGAGAGTTTGTGTGATCCTCAAAAGGGTGAGATCTCGTTTAACAATTTGGTATCAGAGCTAGTCACCTCTGGTTTGGATCAACTCCTCTAGAGTCTCAAGTTGCAGAAGGCAATCCTAAGAAAAATCAAGAAATGGCGCCGATTGCTTCTCGGTCAGATATTGACAAGTTCGATGGGAGCAATGACTTCGGCCTATGGAAGATCAAGATGGAGGCACTTCTTTGCAGTCTTGGACTGGAAGAAGCGCTGGAACAAGAGGAAGCAGAAAAGGGAGAATCAACCGGGAAAGAACTTCAAACCCTAACCGCTGAACAAAGTGAAGCGCGAGTGCAGATCAAGAAGAAGGCCTATAGCCTTCTTATTCTGAGCCTTGGAGATAAAGTGCTCAGGGAGGTGTCTAGGCTGAAGACCGCAGCAGAAGTTTGGAAGAAATTGGAGGACTTATACCTCAAGAAAACTCTTTCCAGCCGGTTATTCCTCAAAGCCAGGTTCTTCAATTTTAAAATGAATGAAAACCAAAAACTTCAGGATCACTTAGATGATTTTAACAAGCTATGTCTAGACCTAGAAAACATAGATGTTAAGTATGAGGAAGAAGACAAAGCTTTAGTTCTTCTATATTCTTTACCTAAGTCCTATGAGAATTTTGTAGATATTCTTCAGCATGGTAGGGATAAACTATCTCTAGAGGATGTTATAGGGGCTTTAAATTCCAAAGATTTGAGGATAAGGATGGATAGTAGAGCATCCCCAGCAGATGCCCTAACTGCAAGGTCTAGAAATCCTAAGAAAGACCATAAAAACAAAGGAAAATCTAGATCAAAATCTAGAAATGGGAAAGGGCCGATTAAATGTTATTATTGTCAACAAGAGGGTCACATTAAGAGGCATTGTCCTAAAAGGAAGAAGGATTATGCCGAAAAAGAAAAATCTGATGGTGGGGTAAATGTGTGTGACACCGGTTATGATAGTGCTGATGCACTAACTGTTAGTGACAACTATGACAGCCAAGATTGGGTCTTGGACTCAGGCTGCTCTTTCCACATGACTCCTAGAAAGCAATGGATCCAGAATTTCAAGGAAATTAATGGAGGAAAGGTCTTGTTAGGAAATGATTTTGAATGTAAGGTCAAAGGGGTAGGAGATGTAAAATTAAAAATGCATGACGGGACTCATAGAACCCTCACAGCAGTTCGGTATGTTCCGGATCTTAAGAGAAACTTGGTTTCTCTTGGGGAATTGGATAGATGTGGTTATAAATACAAGGGTGAGGGTGGAGAAATCAAAATTTATAAAGGCTCCCTAGTATGCATGAAGGCTGTTTTAAGAAATGGAATTTATTTTCTCCAAGCAACCACTCTAAGTGGTGAAGCAGCTAGTGTAAGCTGTAATTCCCATGATAAGGCAAAGTTGTGGCATCTAAGGATGTCACATATCAGTGAGCAAGGGCTCAAAGAACTTGCCAAACAAGGTATTTTGGAAATAGGTCAGTCCCCAAACCTAGGCAAATGTGAATCCTGCATTTATGGGAAGGCAACAAAGATTAAATTCAGTAAAACAGCAATCCACTCTTCAAAGGCACCCTTAGATTACATTCATTCAGACCTATGGGGCCCAGCTCAAACCATGACTCATGGGGGCTCCCGATATTTTTTATCCATAATAGACGATTTTTCAAGAATGCTTTGGATATATGTCCTAAAGTCTAAAGATAATACCTTTGAATCATTTAAGACATGGATAAAAATGGTAGAAAATCAAGTGGGCAGAAAAGTAAAAGTTATTAGGACCGATAATGGGCTAGAGTTTTGTAATAGGGAGTTTGAACAAATGTGCAAGGAAGGAGGCATAGTTAGACACTTGACAGCCCCCGGAAACCCTAAGCAAAACGGATTGGCTGAGAGGATGAACCGCACCTTGCTAGATAGAGTAAGATGTATGCTCTTTCATGCAAGTTTGCCAAAAACATTTTGGGGTGAGGCTGTGTCTACAGCAGCCCATATCATTAATAGATCTCCCTCGGCAGCCATTAATTTCCAAACACCATATGAAAGGTGGACAGGCCATAAACCTAGCTTATCTCACCTTAAAGTCTTTGGATGTTTAGCATACGCACATATAAAACAAGGAAAGCTAGAGCCTAGAGCCAAGAAATGCATATTTTTAGGCTATCCCTCAGGAGTTAAGGGATATAAGCTCTGGAACTTGGATTTAGATGGTCCTAGGATTATAATAACAAGGGATGTGACATTTGATGAATCCTCTACCATTAAGTTTAGCAACCTTAAAACCCAACATAGTCTAGAGAAGGATATAGAAGCTGTCCAAGTTGAAATCCCAGGTGTAAGCCCTGAAAATTCTCCAGAACCCTCTGAAACTGCATATGAGCTTCAGGGAAACAATTCTAATAACAACCAAGAAATTGATCAGGCCCTAGAACCCTCACATCAGGATGAAGATGAAGAAGACAGTGATGCAGATTCCAGTTTAGGAGATAAACCAAATTTGGATAGATATAGTGTTGCTAGAGATAGGCAACCTAGGGTCCGAAAACCTCCCAAGAGATTCGGTTATTCAGATCTGGTAGCCTATGCTTTTACCAGTGCAACCGAAATAGGGGGAGAAGAACCTCTCACTTATGAAGAGGCAATGTCTTCTAAGGAAGCTGGAAAATGGCAAGAAGCCATGAAGTCTGAAATAGATTCGTTAAATAAGAATCAGACTTGGGAATTGGTTGAAAAACCAAAGGGGCAGCGCATAGTAGGTTGTAAATGGCTGTTTAAAATCAAGGAAGGGGTAGGAAGTAACCCTAAGCCTAGGTATAAAGCTAGGCTAGTTGCTAGGGGGTTTACCCAAGTCCAAGGTATTGATTTTAATGAAGTTTTTTCTCCTGTTGTGAGGCATTCATCTATAAGGGTTCTTTTAGCCATAACAGCCCACTTAAACCTAAACCTAGAGCAGATGGATGTTACCACTGCCTTCCTTCATGGGGATTTAGAAGAGAAGATTCTAATGGATCAACCTAAGGGTTTTGAAGCTAAAGGGGAGGTGGAGAAGGTATGTTTGCTAAAGAAGTCCTTATATGGACTTAAGCAGTCCCCAAGGCAATGGTACCGTAAGTTTGATACGGTTATGATTAGCCAAGGGTATTTGAGAAGTTCCTATGATAGTTGTGTGTATTATAAACATGTTTCCCCTAACATTTCAGTGTATTTACTCCTATATGTGGATGACATGCTTATTGCAAGTCAATCCCATCAAGAAATCCAGCTCCTAAAGGAAAGATTAAAAGCTGAATTTGAAATGAAAGAGTTAGGTGAAGCTAAAAAGATTTTAGGAATAGAAATCTCGAGAGACACCCAACATAGGAAGATATACCTATCTCAAAAGTCATATTTAGCCAAGGTTCTATCCAAGTTTAAAATGGAAAATGCAAAGGCTGTAGGTGTGCCTTTTGCACCCCATTTTAAGCTGTCTTCAGATCAGTCCCCTAACAGTGAGGAAGATAGAAAGGAAATGAGGCATATCCCATACTCTAGTGCTGTAGGAAGCCTAATGTATAGTATGGTATGTACCCGGCCTGATTTAGCACATCCTATGAGTGTTGTAAGCCGGTTTATGGCTAACCCAGGCAAAATTCACTGGAATGCAGTGAAATGGATGCTCAAATATCTAGCAGGAACCCAAAACTTTTGTCTAACATATGGTGGTGCTAAGATAGGAAGCCAACCTAGTATCCTAGGTTATTCGGATGCAGATTATGCAGCTGACATAGACAAAAGAAGGTCCACATCAGGCTGGATATTTAGATTATGGAACTCTACAATTAGCTGGAAATCAAGCCTCCAACATGTAGTAGCTTTGTCTACAACTGAGGCTGAATATATAGCCCTTTCGGAAGCTTTTAAAGAAGCTATATGGCTTAAGGGGTTAGTTAGTGAACTCTTAGGTGTAGATGTGAAAGCAGCATTATTATGTGATAGTCAAAGTGCCATACACCTATCTAAAAATCAGGCACACCATGAAAGGACAAAACACATAGATGTTAGATTTCATTTTATAAGAGAAATGATTGAAAATAAATGTGTTTTCTTATCAAAAGTGGCAGGTGAAAACAATGCAGCAGATATGTTTACAAAACCAGTCCCAGCAGCCAAACTTCATCACTGTTTGAAGATTATTCAGCTGGGGAAAATCGGAAACTGAAGTCTTGAAGAATTGGGAGAAGCCTAATCAAGTCAAATGGGTGGAGAATTTGTTGAAGCATTTGTACTAGATTAGAGCTTGTATTATAAGGAGTACTGTTTATGTAATATGTTGGCTGTATTTTGTTTCTAGAAGGTTTTATTAATTTTTCTAGGGCTGACCGAAGTGGTTGTAACTGCCATTTGGGCAGATCGGTCAGGTTGAAGTCTCTCACTTATTTGCTTATAAATAGGGACCGTGGGAATGACTTCGAGCAAGGGGTTTTCGTTGTGAGTTAGCTATCTATCTTGGGTATAGATTAAGCACATAAGAAGAGGAATATCTTCTTGAAACAACTCAATATAGTTTTCAGGTTGTATGGACTAGGTGTGAGTTGAGTGTTGAGTGCATTGTAATCTTGTACAACATTTCAAGATAGTGGAGGCGAAAGCCAAGCTGGATGTAGGCCTTTCTTAAGGCCGAACCAGGGTAATCTCTTGTGTTTGAGTGATTCTTGATTGATTCTTGATAGTGTTCTTAGTTGCTGATTTGTGTGCATCAAGGAGAGGCTTAGTTTGAGAGTTTGTGTGATCCTCAAAAGGGTGAGATCTCGTTTAACAGGGCTATCACCAAATTTGAATGAAGCCCGAGGACATCCACAAGACAGCTTTTAGAACTCATCATGGGCATTTTGAATTCTTGGTGATGCCCTTTGGACTCACCAACGCCCCCGCAACTTTTCAATCCCTCATGAATACCATTTTTGAACCTCATCTTCGAAAATTCATACTAGTATTCTTTGATGACATACTCATATATAGTCCCACATTTGAACTACACTTATCTCACCTTAGGGCCACCCTTAATATCCTCCGATCTCACCAGCTGTTTATTAAGAGGTCCAAGTGCGCATTTGGCCAAGGGCAGGTGGAGTATTTGGGACATATCATATCCCAAGGAGGAGTGAGCACAGACCCCCGCAAGGTGGAGGCTATGGTGACTTGGCCAAGACCAAACTCAGTCAGGGCTTTAAGAGGGTTCTTGGGTTTGACAGGGTATTATCGCCGGTTTGTAAAGAACTATGGGATAATCAGCAAACCGCTAACGGAATTGTTAAAGAAAGGGGGGTTCAGCTGGGGACCCAAGGCAGAGGAGGCCTTTGAAGAATTGAAAATAGCCATGAGCAAAGTGCCAGCCCTCGGTCTGCCTGATTTCAGCAAGGTTTTTGTTCTGGAGACTGATGCTAGTGGAGCTGGAATTGGTGCGGTTCTGGTTCAAGAGGGGAGACCACTAGCATTCCTAAGCCAAGTGTTAGGTCCTAAACACTTGGCACTCAACATATATGAGAAGGAATTCTTAGCAGTTCTAATGGCTGTGGACAAATGGAGACACTATTTGGAGGGAGGAAGATTTGTAATCAAGACTGACCATGAGAGTTTGAAGTTCTTGTTGCAACAAAGACTTCAAACACAACTGCAGAAGAAGGGAATGTCTAAGCTCATGGGATTGGACTACCTTATTCAGTACCGAAAGGGAAAAGAAAATGTTGCTGCCGACGCACTCTCTAGATGCCATGAAGAAGGAAGTTCGGCAGCCATAACCGAAGTGATTCCCCAGTGGTACCTTGAGGTGATTGACAGTTATAATGGGGATGAGAGGCTTAAGCCTCTGCTGGAAGGGCTAGCGCTGGGGGCAGACGTGGGAAATGATTACACACTAAACCAAGGAATGTTGAGGTACCAAGGAAGGGTAGTCATCGGGGATAAGACAAACCTAAAGGAGAAGATATTTCAGGCTTTGCATGCATCGCCCATGGGGGGACACTCGGGAGAACAGAACACCTACTTAAGGGTGAGGCGAGTTTTCTATTGGCCGAGGATGAAATCGGAAATTAAGGGGATGGTGCAAGCTTGTGACACTTGTAAAAAGTGTAAATCTGAGACGGTTGCCTACCCTGGGCTATTACAGCCTTTGCCTATACCCGAACAAGCTTGGTCAAGCATATCAATGGACTTTGTGGAAGGGTTGCCGAGGTCCGAGGGGAAGGATAGCATCTTAGTGGTGGTGGATAGGCTGACCAAGTTTGCACACTTCATTGGATTAACTCATCCATACACAGCTCAAGAAGTGGCGAGAGTTTTCTTGGACAGGGTGGTTAAATTACATGGAACCCCCAAGACTATAATTTCTGATAGGGATCGAATATTTACCAGCCTAATGTGGCAGGAACTTATGCGATCCATAGGGACAAAACTGAGCATGTCCACTGCCTATCACCCTCAAACGGACGGCCAAACCGAGAGGGTGAACCAAAGTCTCAAGACTTATTTGCGGTGCACTTGTTTAATGCAGCCCAAGGAATGGCACAAATGGCTAGCCTTAGCTTAATGGTGGTACAATACTTCCCACCATTCATCCATCAAGATGACTCCCTTTGAGGCATTGTTCGGATATCAACCGTCGGTTATACCGGCAGTGGAAGGTGACTCCCGGGTAGCTTCAGTGGACGACTACTTGCGAAAGAGAAGAGAAGTGACACAACAGCTGAAGCAAGAATTAGCTTCAGCTCAGAACTGCATGAAGCAGTTCGCGGACAGAAGAAGGAGTGAACGAGAGTTTGAGGTGGGAAACAGAGTATATCTGAGGTTGAAATATCCTCACCTCAAGTCCCTCACTCGGAAGAAAGTGACCAAGCTCAATCCTAAATACTTCGGGCCATTTCCTATCGAGGCCAGGGTGGGCAAAGTGGCATACTGACTTCAGCTGCCAGCAGGATCGCTCATCCACCCGGTATTTCATGTATCTCTCCTTAAGAAGGCAGTGGGTGAACAGCCTGTCAGTGCAACCCTCCCCACTATTCCTGTAGAGGTCGGGCAAACCGTGGAACCAGAGGCTATTCTAGAACGAAGAGTAATCTACAAACATGGGGCTCCACTCATACAGGTACTGGTTAGGTGGCAGGGTAGGCCTCCGGAAGACAACACCTGGGAGTATCTACCCGATCTCCTCAAGCAATTCCCAAGGGCAGCAAATCTCCTCAACATTTCTTGAGGACAAGAAAATTGTTAAGGCGGGGAAAATGTCAGGAGCAGCCTGTTCAAGTCTGGAATTTAA
Source organism: Diospyros kaki (assembly GCA_036245055.1). Lineage (NCBI taxonomy): Eukaryota > Viridiplantae > Streptophyta > Magnoliopsida > Ericales > Ebenaceae > Diospyros > Diospyros kaki. The sequence goes on from BSEG01000013.1 coordinate 7,097,399, forward strand.
ATTTTTCGTGTAGTTCAATTGTTGTTAGCTAGGTTGCTGTTATTATTTTTCCTTAGAGCATGTTAGTTTCGGTTGAGCTTCTAGAAGGAGTTAGTTACCGCCAGGCAGGGGAATCCCGAGTTTGTTATGGGAATGGACCCCACCTGGCAGAGAATCGTCCTTAGGCGTGTCCTTATATTCGCCTGCCTCAGCTAGTGAGCGGCATGAATGAACAACTGAATTTCCATTGTCCTTCTCCCATTTCTCTCGTTCTCACTATTCTTCTCTCTGTTCTTCTTCTTCTTCCTGAAATTCTCTCCCTCTCTTCTTCTTCTTTCTCACTGAATTACTGCTCAGAAGCGAGCAGTACACTAACCTAGTTCTAACAAGAATTAGGATACGGCTGGACGACTGCCAAGCTGTGACAAAAAGTATGAGGCTAATAAAGACCTGAGGATAAGGACGATAGCTGCAAAGAATGAGGATACCTCTACTAAAGAGAAAGAAGACATTGGGCAGATGGTGGGGAAATTCTTTGTGGACAGAAACAAGACTTCTGCTGCTTCGATAGTTCTCATTTCCATTGGAAAGCAGCAGCATCGAACCAAATTTCGGCCTGCAAAGCAATTTGACTTACTCTCAATAGTTAGAGAGATTATGGTGGAAGGTGTGCTAGGTCAAATGGAATTAATTTTGAGAGCAACAAAGAATGGGTGGATGGCTGGAACAGGTGCTGCAGCGAATCATGATACGGCTGTTTTCGGAGGAAAAGATATGGCAAGACAAAAGAAAAGAAAAGTGAGAGATGAGAACAAGAAAAGGCGAAGAAGAAAACAAATTATTAAGGCTGGAATTGGTTGAATAATAGGGTTAAGAGCAGCCAATTCTTGGGGACAAGAATTGTTTGAAGGGGTGGGGATTGTCATGACCCCAAGGAACCCCTAGGATATATTAGTAATACATGTGTTTTCCTTATTAGTTGTATTTTCTGTTGTTGTTAGCATTTTCAATTGTAAGCCTATAAATAGGCTTGAGTAGTTAGAGGAGGGGAAATCATTGAATTGAATAATACATTTCAAACTCCATTTCTCTCTCTTAATTTCTCTCTCTCGGATTCTCCTTCTCTTCCTTCCCCATCTCTCTTTCTGTTTCAGTTCTAAACCTTCCTCCTTGCTGTTTTCTCTCCCCCAAATCTCTCCTAATTCCTATCACAACCCTAGCCAAACCCTAGGATTGTGACACTATGTTTACAGGTAAAATAAATCCAAAGGAAATAGACATCAATGTGAACAGATCTAAGTTAAAAGCCGACAATAACTAAGAGATAAAAATAATGAATAAAAACCATACAAAAAATCTGAAATAGCTAAGTATGTACTCTCTAGATCAAAGGAACCTTAGCAATCTTTATTTCATGGACTGGAAGTATTACAGGATTCACCAAGTCAAGCAACTATTCATTTAAAAACAGCATATTTAATTTTCTTATTCAGACTTGCATAAGATGAAGCAAAGAATTGAAACATAAACAACAAAAGTAATGTCCAAATATCTATATTTATACATTTAGCCAATATGAAGACACGGTTCCTCACCACCCAAGGGGACCTAACTAATTAGAATATAACAGCGCCATAAGTACAAAATTAAGTGCATAGTAAGGATAAAATTAAAAAATCTGACACTCGCATAAACCCTGTGAGGAAGCAAGAAAATATGTCCATTTCAATAAATTATGCCAATCAATATAATTTCTGAAAAGGCCATTGGTGCTATGTGATCGTTGCCACAATCTAGAGCTCAACAGGATAATATTTTTTCTTTTTTGAGTAACCACAGGGAAAAATTGAATTCGGCCTTGATGTGGAAGTGGGCTTTACAGTAAATTAATAATCAACAAGCACACAGAACACTATAACTGAGTGAAGTGACTTCCTTAATATTCTTTCACAACTATCGGATTCCTTTTTTTTCCCCCAAATTTTTGACTCGAATTTGAAGAAACTGAATAGAGACAATCATAAAATACTTAAAACAGTCTGATCCAAACATCAAGGCAGCCGGATTGATGGCATCCAACGAAGTCATTCACCCAAAAACACACAGAAAAACATAAACACGACCTGATCAGCATATACTGCATATAAAAGCACCAATAAAACACACAAAAACGGATCACAAATACATGTGTACGGTACCATCAATGGAGAGGGAATTGACGGGAGGATTGAAGATTGTGATGACGGCCACACCGTCTGCTCCGACCTCAATAGATGTTCTTCCCGTCTCTCTCTCTCTCTCTGAAACTTAATTTTTCTCTCTCCGTGGTCTGGAAATTGGGGATCGTCTCTTATCGGTGGCGTGGACGCCTGTTCACGGTGAAGTTTGGCGGTGTTCGCAAGAAACCGAAGACGATAGCTATTGCGATTAAATTGGATTTATTTATCAAATTGACATTTGGATATTAATAAATATACATAGATAGATATTAATAAATATGCATCTCACGCGCCTTCCCCTAGAGTTATCTCACACTCCATTCGATGACGTTGCGTTGGGGATTGATATTTGACGATGGATCTTTGTGAACAAACAAACCATGACGATTTTAAATATGTATTATGTAAAATTTTAATAATTATATATATAATTAATGATAAATTTATTATGAATTTATGTATATTGCATCAAATTTATTTATAAGTATAATATGTTTTATAAATTAATTTTACATTTCATTGTTGTTTTAAATATTTTTAAATTAAATTATTTAATTATAAGATTCAGAATAATTTTTAATATTAACTAATTTTAAAATTTATAATAATATAAAAATTTCCAACATGTTAATACATTGTTTTACAAATATAATTGTCAGAGCTGACCCAATGAATTTAGGGGTCTTAGCGGAAAAATTTGTAGAGACCTTCTCAAAGTATTAATTTTTTTATAAAAAAATAAATAATACATATTTTTCAAAAAAAATCATCATTTTACTAAATTAAAAATGAAAAAAGTTAAAGTTTAATCAATTACAAAATACAATAATCTCTTAATGATAATAAATTTTTAACTAAAATATAATATCTTAAAAAAAAAATTAAACAATCAACTACAATAAATAAAGAAAAGCAAAACCAACAACGTTTAAAATCCTGAAACTTACTGATTTGAGTGATAACGTTTAAAATCAAGAATGGAGAACTGGACCCAAAGTTTAAATTATATATTATTTTTTAATTTTTTAATAAAATATACATATATTATTTATAACTTTTTGATTTTAGGGGTTTTTTTACTGTGGAGGGCCTTAGGCGGCCGCCTGTCTCGCTTAATGGATGGGCCAACTATGATAATTGTTCATTGTTATTTATAGCTATTTATTTATTTAGGCATGGTTTATTTTTTTTATAGGTGTTCTACATTTAAGTTGAGTAAGTGTAATAGAATTTTTCTTAATTTAATTTGGAAAAATTTAATTTATTGGCGAATTACCCAAAGCGCCCTCAATATTCTCGCGCAAAAGGAACCTCCAAAATCCCCCCCCCCCCGGGGGGCCAAACCTTCCCGACACTCGCGACACCGTCGCAGAAAGCGCCGGCGCCGCCATGTCCACGGTTGCCGCCGAACAACCCCACGCCCAGCGCGCCCAGCCTCCTCATCCTCCGCTGCCGCTGCACTCCCTCACCGACGTCGACCTGGAAAACATCCCCAACGGAGACCTCCTTTCCGTAGCCGACTCAATCATCTCCAGCCTCTCCCAAATCTCCGATCCGGAAACCGCCCGTCTTCTTGATCTCCTCCCTAAATGCCTCGAGCTAATCCGAAACTCGAGCGAAATTGAAAACTCCAGAGATTATCTGAACTCGTTGATCGATCGTCTTCTTAGTTGCGATTGGTCTAACCTTATTCTAGTGAAAATGGTCTCATTAATCCGTGAACTTTCATTTCTCGACAAGGGGAGGCGTAGAGAAATTCTAGAAAAGGTGTTTGGCAGAATGAGGGATGTCGAATTGCAAGACTTACCTTCGCTCGTGTACCAATTGTTGGTTTTGGCTTCCAAGGGGTTTGGCAAGAGGGAGGTGATGGAAGGGATAGTGAAGTTCTTCGGGTCAAACATGGCGTCTAGGCCAAGCTCGATCGCCCGTCAGGTCGAAGGCACTGTGTTGCTACATGTCAATTTTGCAGTGAAGCAGGACCCTTCTCTAGGGCAAGAAGTTATTGGGCTGGTGAAATCGGACCATCGGGCCTTTAACCATTTTACTGTTGCACTGTTGCTGTCAATTGCAAGAGTTCGGAGGTTCAGCGAGAGTTCGATTAGGATTTTGAAGACTGCAGTAGTTACAGCCTCCGTGATTACAGTTTTGCCACGTAAGGATTAAAGGGGCACATTATAATTCTACGATTTTGCATAGAAATTAGAACCATTCAATTTATTTGCATTTTAATGCAGTATGATTTGGGTGGAATTTTATTTAGACTTTTGAATGTTGTCGAGCAGAACTGAATTTGTGGGATGTTTGTTGGATTTATTATGGCATGGATGGGAATGAATGTAGTTAGCTTGTATTCTGGTAACGAGTTAGATTGGGCAGTAGTTTAGGATTTCTATTCATGTTTCATTCTGAATTGGCTTTGATAATATAATTTGTATAACAATAAAATTTGTTTTGCTGAACTGGGTTTGAGGGATTTTACATGAGTGCCCCATGGTATGAATGCATTGAAATGTCTGTCTTGTATTCTGGAAGCACGTTTTATTGGGTAGTTCTAATTCCATGATTTCATTTCATGTTCTTGTTTCCTTTTCAGTTTCATTGTTGCAGAATCATTACCAATTTTCCATGGTAATCTGTAAGGGGTCAAACAATTCAAAACACTGAAAAAGGAGAAAAAGAAAGAAAATGACAAACAGAAGAAAAGTACATGGATGAGAGTGGTTGTTTATACCATTCTGAATTGAAAAATACATCTAAGTATATACAGAGGGCGTGTTAAAATCCTAATTCTCGGGAGCATGGAAATTCCCAAAACTGTACATAGGTAACAGATTTTTTCTTGGCCAGTGAAACCGAGCTATCCTCTAACTCTATAGGTCATCTGTTGCAGGGTTTGTATCTCAGTTATGGTCTTCAAACTACTTGCACGATCCATTTTGTATAACAAGTTTAGCAGTTTAATCCAGTACCTTCCGTTCTTCTTGTTTAGAATTAGTTTGACACATTTTCATCTTTCAGGGTCTGCAAATGGCTACCAGATGGCTTGAAGAAGGAATATCAGCAAAGTGCTGAAGTAGTGGAGAAGGCTGTACTGAAAGCTGTAAGTTTTCCTACCCTTTTTTCTTCTGTGCATCTGAACTAATTTGCACAATGCCAGACTTGTGAAAGTGAATAGGATTTGTGCACTCGTTATTAAATGTTAGTGAGATGAGGCCCCTCAACATATAATGTAAATATTCCAGCATTGCTAGTTACCCTTTGTGACGCCTCAGCCCCACTACCGGGTGTCACTGTAACCCAAGGTTACAACAAGAGGTCCCACTCCGGAGGGCGGCTATGCCCTAATAAAATGATGTGGGTGCCTTGGGTGGGTCCAGGCTTCACCGCCTCTGGCCATCGAGAACTTGAGGTATAAAACTCATAAGCAACGGAAGGACACTTGAGTCTCAAATCTGACCTGTGCCTCATAAGTAGATTAATAAGTTGCAATTATAACTCACTCACACAAAGTGCTCATTATTACAAAAGAAACAAGTCCAACCGAAAAGTATAGACAATGTTCGACACAACTGCAAAATAATTACAAGTCACTAGACCTGCATCCCCATCATGGATTGCCACTCTCATCATCCAGCTGATCATCGACATACATTGCCTTTCCCTTATCGGACCCCGAGCTATCTGTGTGGTTAGTGGGAATGAAGGGGTGAGTCTTGGGACTAAGTAAATGTAATATGTAATGCAGTAAATTATTAAATATAACATCATAAATAAATATGAAGTGCAACATGCATGCAAGTCCGTCCATCACACCTATCTCAGGCTCTAGGTGGCCCCTAGTAGTTTCCTCCAAAACCCTATCTTGAGACTCCCATGGTCAGAAATCCACTGCCCCATGCCTAGGCACTCGCTTAACATCTTATGCAAGCTATGACAAAAATAATTTACACACAAAGCATATTAAACCCTTACCTCAAAATACGTGACGCCTGGTGATTTGTTAGACATACCGTCAAAGCACCAAAAAATCTCTTAATAAAATATTTGTAACGTAAGGTCAAGAAACTAATTTAGCAAGCCATAAATAAATTCACTTTGCTACCAAGTCCACTGAATTAGCCAATTCATTAATTGACTAATTTCCTAAATTAACTAATTTAAACATCATCCCTTAAATTAACTAACTTACTAATTTAAACAAACTATTTTCATGAGATTTACCTCTTTGCAGGTTGCCGAATCCCTTGCACCTCCTCTCTGCCTTTGCTTCTACTTGCCTTCAAAATTGCCTTCAATTTACCTTCAATTCTTCACGCCGGCTCCTCCTATTTATACTCAACTTCAATGAGCCTTCACTTAATTTATTCATTTCAGAGCCATCATTTGATAGGCCATTCATAGCTACAACATCATTCTTGCTCCCTTTTGGTGCCTAGCTTGCTAGGAATAAAAATCCCAACTTTTCCTTGCTCCTGCCGCGATTCGATCCCATGTCTCCCACCTGCACACGTGCACGCTCAACCACTTGCTCTAGCCGCCTCCTTTACTCTATGTTGCACCTATTTTATTCTTAAGGCGATTTTTGCTCTAGTTTCCATTATTTCACTTATGCCTCAAAATTTTCAAAAACTTCTCTAATTCCTTTTTCTCATAAATCAAAATAAACTTAATATTTCTTAAATTTCTCAAATATCCAATAAATTATCTAAATCCAAAAATTAATTATTTCTCAAGTCCACCAATTATTAATAAACCATAAATTCACAAGTAAAATTTAAATTATGGGTTTTACAAAATACAGGACATTACACCCTTGTTTGTAAAGTGTATGAGATTGAGAACAAGTAAACAGATGGTGGCCATTTGTGATGCTTGAGTAACAAGAATATATTGAAATTACTAGCAGCATGCATACAACATGATTGATGATTTTCACTTTTGCTTCAAGATCTATCATTGGAAACCTTGATTGCATTTCTCTTTGTTGTTGTTCCATTGAGAATCATTTGTCCCTATATGTTCTTTATGTGTCTATTGGTTTTTAGGTGAGCGAGAGCAACTACGGAAGAGAGCATATTGTTCCTAGTATTGTACATTTTGGCTTTGTCTTGCTAGAATCAGTAGAAGAGGGAAACAGTAAACAACTTGGCAAGTCTGATGGTCTGATGGGCATTGAGGAGTTGGGCGTTCAGATGCTGAAAACTTTATTTGAGGTTCATGATATGGCAAGAAATGAGGTGGGTACCTGCCCTTTAGAGTGCATGCATGAATGAGTTTTCATCATTTGGTGATTTTTGTCCTTATAGTACCTTTAGATTGGGCCATATCACCTCCCATTGGAAGTACAACTGCATCCACAGAACAATCACCATACTTGGCAAGTCTTTTAACAAGTTCTATTGGTCTTGATTTTTTCTTGTACCTCTTCATTCCACCACCAAGACATTTTTTTTTTTGATTTGGAGCTTTTCCCTTACATTTTTGTTATAATTTCGAATAGCAGTACTAGTAGCCATCTCAATCCACATTTGGTTAGCATTTCCTTCTACAGTACACTCTATTCGGCACATATTTTTTTCCATGAAAGTAGCTTGTTTTTCACCTTCTTCCTCCATTTATTGATTTGGACATCAAGGACCATAAGCCTCTATGGATTGGTTAAGTATTCTTCTGGTATAAATTTATAATCCTTACAAATAAGTGATCCTTTTGTCTCAAAAGAAAGTAGTCCATTTGGATAGTTTATAATCCATTTTTGTATGCAACCAAGTGTTTATCCTGTTTCTTGAATATAGTATTAACTATGATGAGCTCATATATTATGAGAAAATTGAAAATAGCTTTACCCTCATTATCTTTTACTTCTAATCTGTAACCTACATGTATATCTGTATACCTATTCAGCTTTTACCCACATGACCATTTAAGTCACCTCCTACAATCATTCTCTCGTCTAGGTATTCCTTGCACCAATTCCTCTAAGTTCTCCATTCTAACCCAACTTGTGGTGTATTTATACTACTAGTCTAACAATATTCATAGTCCCATTCTCCTAGAATAACTTTAACAGCAATAATATTGTCTCCTACTCTCTTCACATCATCTTTTAAAGTCTTATCCATAATAATCCCCATTCAATTCCTTGTATGATGCTTCCCTGAGCACCAAAGTTGATACCATACTCAAATCAATATTTTGGCCTTCTTGCCAACCCTTCTTGTCTCTTTGGGGCAAATAATATTAATTATCTCCTGATTATCGTGTCCACCACTTCCATAAATTTTCTTGGCAAAGTTCTAATGCTCCACGATCCAATCCTTACTCTCTAATCCTGGACAAACTTCTTTACTTTCATTTATCTATGAAAATATGAACCTCGAAGATTTAGCCCTGCATTTCCCCATCAATGCAGCAGCCCTAGCTCATTTTTCACTGCATTCGGGTAATACAACACTTAGCTAAGAGAGTTACACCCCAACAATTTACTCATTTGTCTAGAATATATAATAGTTGATCAGATGAATTTTGTGTTAGTTATCAATTACTTAATGTAGCTCTCCTTTATCCAGGCTTGGGATCAACTTCCAATATGTGAAACACCTTCAACACTAGATGTGTTTGGGGAATTACTCCATCCATAGGTGGAGATATGGAGTTCATTTTAATATGCCTCTCTCTCTGTCTCTCCCCCCTTTTTCTTTTTCTTTTGTTGGGTCTTTTGTTTTACTTTCCATGTTTGAGAAATAATCACTGACAACCTGTAGAAGTTTGCATATTTATGTGAACATACTATTGATCTAGGTAATTTTCCGCAGATTATTGAACAATGCAAATTTCGCATCCTTTCTTTAAAGCCTGAGCAGAGTTTACCTATAATAAGGTAACCTATTCTACTGTCACCTTTTTTCATCTGAGTGGAGCTTATGTTCTACACTGTATGGCTAAGTTTCTTATTTGCAGACTGCTTGGTCATCTGGTTCTGAGGTATCCATATCCCATGTTGGAGCATATTTCACGTCTGAAGGAACTGTTGGATTATTTCACTTTCATGCACGGAAAACTTTCTTCCCATCTAGTTGCCATTCTATTACCCCTCATCAAGTTCAGCCGTGATCTTCTGGTACTCACTGTTCTCTGTCTTAATAAATCAACAGATTGCTTAGATGATCTTCAACGATATAATAGAATTTGGATATTCTCATGTTTTGTTTAGAAGAATAGGCACAGTTGAAATCCCATTATAATGATTGTCCAAGTAAAGTCAATTAGTTCCAGTAACTTGTATACATTTTATGAATCAATTGTATCTTTCACATTGATGCAGGATTACATCATTTTAGTTGTGCGCAAGGCTATGTTCAGCCGAGAATATTCTGTTCGTCTTGCAGCAACAAATGCCATTATTGGTTTGATTCTGGCTGAAAAGCAATCAAAAACAGATGGTCCAAACTCTTTTCAAGAATCATCAAGCCAAGCCAGTTGCAGCCAGCAAGCTGAAATGCCCTGTGGCATGGGTGTTGGTCTTTTTCAAGACCTGAGTGGTTTGCTGCAGAGATGTCTTTACCAGCCGGTCATTTTCAAAACTATTCTATTGTCCTCCTCTTTCTCTTATTCTCCATCTTTTGTGAAACCATGGATATTTCTTGTTTTAAGCCATCTTTTAACTACAGTTAAATTCTAATAATCAGGCAAAAATCAAAGAGATAGTGTACCATGGGCTTGTGAAAGTCGTGTTGGTGAACTCATTCTCTGCAGGAGCTGTCCTTGATTTCCTCTTGCCTCACTTCCTTCGGTTTTATAAGGAGGTATTAGAACATACAAGTTTTCTTACTCTTACCATACAAGAACAACAATCACAAGCCTTAGTCCCACTCGGTGGGGTTGGCTACATGAGGTCATGTTACTCTTACCATAAATTTGAATATTTGATTAGCTAATTATAGGTATAAGTTTTGAGCTTGATGCGTGGGAAATGGAGAAAAACAACATATCAGCCCTTAATCCCATTATGTGGGGTCAGCTACATTAAACAAAAAGTTATGTTCTCCTGCTACTTTCAGGATGAAGATGTTCTGCTCAACATTATTCATTGTGTTAAATCAGAGAGTGGGAAAGTATACATTGAAGAGCCATTAGATTGCCTTCTGTCTTGCATCTCTTGGATTCTTCTTCTTCAGCCTCGTGGTAAAACCAACCATCCAGAAAATTCATGGGCTTGCTTTGGTTTCTCCCTTACTCCAGAGAATGAGGTATCTCAACATAACTGAATTAAGTTAAACAACAGATAATGCAATCATGAAGTCAAGTTCATGCTATGTATTTATGTGGAGGTGCCACAGGGAGGAAGGACATCTTCGGGTGAGCCACTGTCCACTGCTTTATCAAAGATCCGGAAATTACTGAGAACTGGAAATTTGGAAGGTTTGTCAAGTTCTCAATGAAAGTTTACAATTGACCTCGCCTTTATTTCAAGTGGTCACATCAAAAGTCCACAAAGATAGAGCTCTTTTTTTTCCGAAATAAAATAGAAAGCTTTAAAGTGATTTAGTATTTTTATTTCTTTACTTCTCATGTTTTAAAGGAGTGTATGGGTGATAAAGATGTTCAATAGATCATTATATCAATGGAGTGCTTTATAAAAGAAATAGATTCCTTATTTTCCAAGAAAGACAATCTCTTTCCTATGCTACATGTCTATTTCCTTCCTGCTTTATGTACAAGCTCCCTGATTCAGTTACTTAAAAAATCACTACACCATCTCAGATTCTGATTCCTTGCTGAAAATAAATAAATAAATAAGTAAATTATCTTGGTTATTCTTTCATGTCAGATCAGGCTTATTGGGTTTGACTCAGGATGCTAGCTCCTCACTGCTGCAAGAAGAGAAGTACAAATACTGTGCTTTGGTTTTGTCAGGAGTTTTTGAGGTGCTGCTGAATATGGTTGCCACTGAAATGCAGAAAGTGAATGATGCAAACAGAGCGGATTATGAGAAAGAGCTTATTGAGCTTGTTGATGCGTACACATCTTTGGCAAAGTACAAATGCACATCTAAACAGGGTAATGGCATGAGAAGAGGGATAATAGGATCTAGTGCTAAAGGTACACCAGATGACTTTGATGCAAGCAACACAAAATTTTCTCAAGAGAAAACACCTTTCTTGGCAACTTCTAGTATATATCAGATACTGCAAACAGCCATGAAATTTTATAAATCTGACTGCTCCACTGACATTCCAGCTTCCGAGGACCATAACCAGTTACCCTCAACCAAGGCATTGTCTTGCTGTTCTAAAATTTTTTCATTTGTTTTGAATGCTTCCTTTCTTCAAATAAAGTCTTTTCTTTTTGTTGGAAATGATGATCCATTGAAGGCTCTTATCTACGGGGATATCAAGGTCTTGGGGCCTCTTCTGCTTAAATTGGTTTGGCTGCTGATATCAGGGCTGAAGTTTGGAAAAGATCAGAAGAAAAATGAAGTCAAGGTTAGGAAACATGTTGAAGACAGTAAGGAGCATGTCCATATAGCCTTGGCTTGCCTAAAAGAGTTGATAGTGATCAGTTTGTTAGGACCAGACCATACAGGCTTGATTGAAGATTTGGTGTCAGTCTCTTTGCCTGAGCATGAATCAAATAAGCTGGATGTGGGTTGGGAAGATGACTGTCGAGAAGATTTTGGCATTGATGATTCGCACACAAGAAGTAAAGAATTGTTCATCAAAAAATGCATCAAACCATTGTTATCTGAGCTTCTTTCACTTTCATTTCTCCGTGAAGTTGAGGTAAATGCATCATCTCATTTTATTCATTCTTTGTTTTTGCTCAACAACATATGTTTCTAGATTCTTTTTGCATTTGGAGATACTAAGTCATTAGTTTGTTGTCAGATACTATTTGATATAACAATGATGATTGGGAACAAGTTACCTTGTGAAAGAAGAAACATTCTTGGAGCCTGGGCAATACAAATCTGCAGAATAATTAAAGTGGCAGATTCAAAAATAGCAAAAAGTGTAGTTTCACTTGCTCTATGTTTAAGTTCTCCTCCAAATGATTTAGTTGTGGCCCAAGACATGGCACAAGAGCTATTTAAAGTAGTGGGATCAGAGACAGCTGACCCTATTGAGATGTCTGAAATCTACCCTGTCATAAAGCAATCTACGCACACTGCAATAACTTCTTCCATGCTGCAGTTAATTGAATCAGTTGTAGCAGAAATGAACCGTATTATAATAAAACTGAAGACATGTCTAGCAGCAATTAACAAAGGCATTCCCCTTTATTCTAATGAAGAACAAGCCCCAGTATTAGCTTTGGAAGAGACACTTTACTTGAGGGCCGAAGCTGTGGTGAGAGTGTTGTCTTCTTTTGTGTTGATGGAACTTAAAGGTGAGCTGCAATAAAAATTCTTTCAACCATTTGTATTCCATTGATTGTTGCTCTATATATGTATATGAGTATGAGATACTATAATGAAAAAAATCTACAGATTCTCAAGCGGAACATTTGCTCAGATTGGCTGCAAAATTTTACAAGAATTTAGCTCAACTGTCAAAGCTTCGGATTGCTCCTAAGGGCTGCAAACAAGTTTTACCCAGCCTTAAATTCCAGAAGCTTGTGGAGACTACCTGCAAACAGCTAACTGCTCCTCTGTATAATTTTGTGGCACAGGTTCAACGGGTAGGAGCCTGGATCCTCTGAAATTCAATTTTTTGTTCTGCTTTTAAAGTTAATTTATTTTTGTTTTCATGTTTTCTGATCTTAGTATCTTCTTTTTGATTGGGGCGTCGTTATATTAAACTGGACTTGCAGAATCAGCAACCAAGTTCAAAAAGTATAAGAATTATCAACAAGATCAAGAGGGAGAATAGATGCATACCTGACTTGATCTTCCAGATAGAAGATTATGAAAAATATCTCATCCAACTTAGCAAGCTTAGCAAAGTTAATTTGTTGAGGCATGCCAAGCGAAGCACTTCCAGGGATTTCAAGATATTAGACCCCAACCAGATTGTCATGGAAGAAGGTGCTAACCAGGAAGCCAACCACAATAATTCTCCTGCTGCATCTCAAAATGATTCAGGAGAGGAATCTGAAGACCACGATGGAAATGGCTCTCAGGGTGGCTCATTGCCCAAACTTCACAATCCTTTGGCTGCAGAGGCATCCAAATCTGATGGCGAAGATGGAAATGCGCTTCCCAGTGCCAAGAGAGCCAAGAGAAATAACGTTGTGCAGGACTCGGACTCAGAGGATGAAGTTTAGCCATAACAAATTAAGGGAGCTAAGGCCTAAGATGGAGCTGCTGGGATGGGAACTGATGGATGTTTGTACATATTTTTTGGGATCTAATTCTTGTTAGTTTGGAAATTTGCATGAAGGATGAACGATTAGTGAGAAAACTTTAACAAAGTTTAATGAGTTGTGCAGGATTCTTCTAACTTTGATAGTTGATGCTCTCTCTGTGTAGAAATCTGCTTTCTACTTGTCATGCTTTGAACTTCTTAGTAGGCCTATCTCTACCAGGATGTGTTAATAAGGGAATGTAAAGGAACCAATACAGTTAATTGACCAGTTTTTGAATTAGTTTAGGTTTAGCTCATTTATATTTGTTTATTAATTATTTGAACAAAATTTTTAAATTTGTTTAATAACAGGTTAAGTTAAAATATAAATTTGTTTTAACTCAATTATGATAACATTGAATTTCTTAATTTCTTGAATTTTATATTATAGATTTACTTTCTAATTTTTTTTTATAAAAATTAATACTATAATTTTTTAAAATGAAAAATATTGAAATATTTTTAATTATAAAATTAAAACTGAAAAATAAATTTTAAAACTGAATGGCGCTTAATTTTTTTTTTAATAATATTTAGTTTTGACAAAATGGAGGAACATCGGTGGAAAATGTTGGACCCACCTGAGCAGAGCCTTTTACCAGTCTTACGGTGCCATACAAATACACGTTACACGGTAAATTCCAGAAGGTCTCGCTCTCTCTTTGCTCAAATCACAGGAAATCGGAAGACCACACACTGGAGTTACAGTTTAGAGGAAGAAGACGCACTCTCTCTCTCTCTCTCTCTCTCTCTCTCTCCACCAAATCGGAATCAAAATCGGAACGGAAATGAGCGAGGAGGCAAAGAGACCCGGCGCCGGAGCTCTCGTAGTCTCCGGCGATCGGAAGCCATCGCCGCCTTCTCCGGCCAAGAAATTCATCATCAAGAGCGCCGACATGAAGGACGACATGCAGAAGGAGGCCGTCGATATTGCCATAGCCGTACCTCTCTCTTTCTCTCTCAACTAAACTACTTGCTTCACCTTTCTGTTTTTACTGATTAAACATTGATCGTTTGGTTTCGTTTATACGCGCGTGTAGGCGTTTGAGAAGTGTAGTGTAGAGAAGGATGTGGCGGAGCACATAAAGAAGGAGTTTGACAGGAAGTACGGCCCTACCTGGCACTGTATCGTCGGCAAAAATTTCGGTAACATTCTTACGAAAATATTTCTTGATTTCTAAATATTTTCACCTTCTTGCTTTCTGGTTATGTTGAGGTTGGTATGGAAGTTTTAAGCTGTGCCTTGAAATATGCGCATCCTGTTTTGATGAATGGCCGGTCTAGATCTATGCTTAGATCGGGCGTAACTTCCTCATTCTTGCAAACTCAGATCAGACGTATTATTTTGTTGGACAAGGATGATCAAATGTTGCATAATTACCACATTCTCGTTCCTAAGGTCTATGCAAGTGTCTATTTATCTTCATTACGCATATATTTATAGATGTGTATGTCTGCATGTATACGTCTGATTTGATCCATCAGGTGGACCTAAAAAGAACTGAGTGTGCTAGGGACTTGTGGAAGAGAATGTGATTAGGAATTTAGGATAGAAATAGTGGAAAGTGTTACTTTCTTTGTTCGTTATGTAATGAAAAAGGAAGAAAAATTAGTAGAATGATTTTCTTTTATTTGATTTCAAAAGATAGAGAGGAGGAAATTATAGCATGACTATCAGTGTATAAGGAGGAGACAAAATGAGAGGTAAGTGAGAAGGAACATAATTCTCCTCTCTCTCTCTGTATGTACTTACCTTTCTCACCCCTCAAATTAAAAGCCACGCAAAAGGAAGCAGATGTTTCTATATGGTAATGATACTAATTAGACAATGGATCAACATGAGTTCTTTGTCTATTCTTCTAAATGATGAAAATAGATGAGGAAAATTTTGTGAAATGATATCAAATATTGTTGTGAAATTCCTCAGGGTCTAGCCTAGAGTGCATTGGGATTTTTTTTTTTTTACATTTTTTTGGGGGCCTCAGGTGAGGCTTGTATCCTTCCCTTCGATCTTGGTCATGGAGGTTTTGAACTTGACATCGGGTATAATTGCAGTTTATGTTGTTTTTAGCTATAGGGTTTCCTAGTGCATGTCAAAGTAGTGAGCTGTTATTGATGTCCCATTTATGGTTACCAGATGATACCTAGTTTTTATGGTCCTTTGGATGTGGAACTAAGACATCTTCATTGTACAATGCTATATTTTGATTCAGGGTTGGGTGGTCCGGTGGTCAGTCTAACCAGGCATGATATGATCCCTGATGGGGGAGGGGCAGATTTACAGTAACAAACATCTAATTTGACATGTTGGGTGGGTTCATACGTTGGCCTTCCTCTTGGTATTAGTTTTGAAGGCCAAAGCTGTATGATTAGTGGTTGGGAAGTTGGAAAAGGGAGTTGGTTTTGTACAAGACACAGTAATCATGCAGAAGGTTTCATTTGATTCCAGTAAAATTACCCTTTCCAACTAGCGTCTACGTTATGTCTTTATTTACTATAATGTTCTCAATTGCAAAAACACTTATGGTACTAGATGGTGGCTTGTAAATTTGATCTTAGGTGGGTGGTTAGTGTACTGGGGTTTTGTAGAACCCTATGAGGTTGGGGCTTGGAGGAGTATCATCAGGAGCTGGAGGAAATATAACCTGTTTCTTGCAAGATGTGTTGAGGACAGGTTTTGATTGGAGAACTCATATGGACATAGGCCACTGACTGAGGTCTTTCCAGATCTCATTTTGTACAGAAGCACCAGGCAGCTATATTTTGGGTACCATTGCTTAGCTAGTGTGCTCTCCTTAGTTCAGGAGGAATCTTAAAATACATGGAGTCAATCGCTGCTGTTTGGCATGCTACACAATACCCTGTGAGTTAGGAAAGTGAGGATCTGAGGCTGTGGAATATGCTACAGATTGACTTATTTCTATCAGATCCTCTTATGAGTTATATGGAGGTGAGGAAGCAGCTCTTTTGGTGGAGAGAAATATGGATTAATTCTCTCCCTAAGCTGGCCTTCTTCCATTCTCAGCATCTTGGGAAGTTATTTTGACAAGAGTGGACAACTTAGGAAGATGATCTTAGATTGGTGCTACATGCATGGGATGGGTTAAGATCTTCAGTCACTGCTTGCTTTGCCTGGGGGCTAGGACTGCTTGAGTCTAATTTACTTCTAGGTGAGGGGTATGGTAGGTCATGCCTTCTCTAGTGAGTGCTCTATTTTCCAGATGATGGCATGAGAATCTCAAGGCAGAGATGCTTGTGGAACTGGCTGCCTTGTGCAATTTGTGGAATATTTGAAGAAAGGAATTAGAGAGCCTTTGGAAGGATTAAATCATTGGGTCATACTTTCTTATCTTCTTTTGTTGAACCATCTTGAATGATCTTATGTATGCCTATGTATGATAGGCAATTAGCTGTTCATCTTGAACTTTTATAGGGGGTCTTTCTCTTTTTTGGCACTTTATCTATTTATCTAGGTCTTATCCAAAAAAAAAAAGTGGTATAGCATTATAAGTAAATGCTGCAACTATATGAAAGCATTTTTAATTAAAATTCCTAAAACTTTGGTGATATTTAATAGTTTTTGATAAGCCAAATGTTCTGAATTTATCAAGTCAGTTGACCTTTTCTTAGTCAGAATAAGATCACTCATTTGATTTTTACCAAGACTTATAATAGGATTAAATGGATCATTGTCAAGGATTTTGTTAGTTATTATTACTGCTTGTGTTATCATGTATAATTTGTGCTGACAATTGGCTGACTCTTGGTTGCGAATCCTTTGTAAAAGTGCATCTTTATAATGTAAAATGCCAAATGGAACCCTCTGAATGGTTGCAAAGTGCCATGATTCCTTGTCAGGATGGATCTGACTGACCATACTTTGTTATTTGTTTATTTCAAGTGATGTTTATATCTCTCTTTAATATGTCATCTTGATCATGTGGTTGTAATTTTTTTGGCTAAAGAAACAACTATCCACTATTCAGCACAGTAATTCAAGACATCATTCAAGTGTATATAATAATGTTGTTATATGCTGCAAACTGAGGAGGTCTTACCCCAAACAGGATGGGGGCTGGAGAATGTTAACGTTGGCAAATACATCCAAACTTTGTCTTGTACTTGCACTATTTAATGTCCTGATTCCCTTATGGTGGTCAATAGTGATACTTCTCTCCCCCTCTCAGATTTCCAATTATGAATGTTGTGTTGCTCATGAGCTTCGGAATTTGTTCTGTCAAGATGTTTTATGCTCATTCTTAGAATGGCACATGGATGTTACCTGTCCATGTGATGCATTTATTTGCATGGTACATGAGTGGGTGTAGTGGGCACCAATATTATATGCTCAGTGACATATGCCAAGTCACCTCCTCATAAGAAAACTCCCTCTCTCCCTCTCTCTCACTCTCACACACATGCAGAGGATTGAGCTCATTTTGACCTTTTAAATTCAAGTTTTGTTGGGGTGAGACGTGAATCTTCAATCTCTTGCTTTGGGATTGAGCTCACTATGATGCTTTTTCAAGTTGCCAGTCTTGTTAGGTGGCACATTCATCTCCATAGTCTTTTTTCCAGCGAATTGAGACTCAATTGAGCAAAGGGTGCATGTGGTGCCCTGCCTACAATCAATTGTCATAATGGCACTCATGGCAGATTCTTGGTTCAGCCTGTGTGTCATGATCAACAGAATTAGGAGATAGGAGATAGCAGAGAGCAGTTGAAGTTGTTTCAACTGCAATTATTACAATTACAGTAGTTGTAACAAACTACTGCAACTATAATAAGTAGTTAGTAGAATCTATTACAATGTAACCAATTAACTGTTGTAGATACTCATATATAAGGCTATGCCACTTTGTACCAAGACATTATGAATGAATTGATTTGAAATTCTCTCATTTTCTCTCTATCCATTCTCTGTTTTCGCCCTGATTCCTCTCATCTCTCTCTTTCTTTTTTCTTTTACGACTATCAACTAGAAATCCTAGATTCAAAACCTAGGATCATGACTATTTGGTATCAGAGCAAGTCCTAGGCCATCGATTCAATGTCTGTTGAAAAATTGCCATGGCTGACAGAACTTGAATGAAGCAATTTGAGGCACAGTTGCAACAAGTTAATGCAACTATTTCTGATCTCCAAGCTTGAGTAGATTCGCTGGAATCTGGATCCAGCCAAAATCAGGATGTAATTCTGTCAGACCTCTGGATCTGACTAGAAGTTCTTCCGAATTTGGAAGAAATCTAGCAGGGAAAAAGGAATTAGGAAGATAGAGAAAGAGAGAGAATTGAGAAAGAGATTGGAGATTGAATTGGGAGGGAAAAGACTTGTGTATTAATCTTCACATTTTCCCATCCTCGTGAGCAGCTTCTTATTTATAGGAGTTGGTTACACTAGAGACTTCCTCTAACTACCTCTCTAGAATCTCCAAGTGGCCATGTGCCAAGTAGGCTGCCATGTGCCAAGTGGCTTATTACAGTTATACCAGTCTCCCTTATACCCTGCTACACCATTCTAATTACATACCAGCCCTTGGGCTGTGACACTAACCAACAATTGTAACTAATGACAACATTGCCCCTCTAATTTCTCTTAGGTCATGACAATTCCCTCTCCCTTGAAAGGTTTCTTGTCCCCAAGAAACTTATTACCATTGTACTATTGTTATTCATCCGATGCCTATCTTCACCAACTGGTTTCTTCTTCGCCTTTTCTTGTTCTCCTCTCGTATTACCCTTTTCTTTTGTTTTCTCTTTCCTTCTTCCTTAACAGAACTACGACCAACAGCAACCCCAAGTCCAGCCATCCACCTCTTCCTTATTTCCATTGAAAATGGTTCCAATGGAGCTGTCAATCCTATAACCATCTCATTTCCAGTCATAAGAAGAAATTCAAACTTCTCTTTAAGCAAATCAACCCTTTTTGCAGCTGCTGTCCTGTTTTGTGTGCCCGTGCCCATGACATACGTATGAGATGTCCCAAACAAGGTGCCTGGTGCATTCCTTTCCTCTTTCTCCTCAAGTACTTGGTAAAGAGGCTTTTCAAGCTCCTTCTCCTACTGCTTTTGGAGATCAATAACATCAGCAGGGCTGTCCTCCTTCCTTACAACTACCATTCTCGTTCTTAGTATGTCATCAGCCTCATACTCCTCCTGAGCTGCATGAACACCACCTTCCTCTTCCATGGCTACTATATCAACACCCTGCACTTCTTGATGAGCAGCCTTAGGAACTCCTATGACAACATTAGTTTTTGGCCTTTCTCCAAACCGAGTACACAAGGCATTTACAAACTGTGGCCAGCTCCATTCTACCCTTCCCCAGCTCCAACCAAACGTATGGAATTCGACTCAGATTAGCTGTAGCCATTTTTACCTTCTCATTTTCAGCTACTCGGTGTTGGTAGAACACCCATTCACATTGTCGGATCCACCATTTTGGCCTATCCCTGTCAAACACCGGAATAACCAATGGAGCAAGAGTGGGAAAATCGACACTTGGAATTGAGGTCGATAAAGTCCGATTAGCAGTCTGAAATTTATGTGAACACAAGATTAAAAAATGGTCCAACTACCTACGGAGGTCCTTAATTTCCTTTGTTGCAGCAATTAGTCCTTCGGCCATCACGTCAGATCAATTCCTTGAAATTGCACCCTATAACAGCCTTTTGATTAGCCTCTAAGGATCCCTTTGGTAACTCCTCCTTGTATTAAAATTCAGCAATTCTTAATCCTCGAAATCTAATTTAGCCTTGCAATGGTTGCTTTCAGTTCAACAACCTCAATTCTTGCTGCTGAACAGTCTCCAAATCAAATTCTCTAAAATCCGATAGTGATTGCAATGGCTCTAATTGCTCCGTTTCACTTCTCACCACTTCCCAATCCGCAATTGGCTGCTCTGGATCCACCTCTCCTGGTGATCGATTCTGGTGCAGCCAATAAAATCTACTAGAATCTAGTCAGAAATAACCTGGAACTCGCCTCTCTCAGCTTCTAGAGAACCAAGCAAATCCACTTCGTTAGGATCACTTCTGATAAGCAATTCACTGATGTTCCACAATCACACAAGAGATTGTTTCCTGCAGTCGCCTTCCGCAAAATCCAAATTCAACAGTACTAAGCTCGCCTCAATCAACTGTACATGATCGCGTTGGTTTACAGTCACCGTCGGAATAGCCTTCCGAGTTACGAACACAATTTAGCAGAATTCACAATCGGAATCAACTCACAACTCCGCCTTCTAGATCCATTTTCGATCCCAAGCCCGTTGCGCCACTCTGATTTGACTTCAAATTCAAATCGAAATTACTGCGGGGCGATATATCTTAATCATCCCCCTAATATCACCTGCTAAAATTGTCTAGGTCTACAGAATCAATGTTCTGAAAGATTCTCCTAAAATTGATCACCTCCAATCACTTCCTAAAGTTGATCACTCCGTTTTAGTTTGCCTAGGCCTGTGTCCACTTCGTTCCCAATCACCGACCTTGATTTGTCCAAATTCACATGAAATTTGGAATCATCTTGGTTCCCTTCGAACTCAGATTTGGATCTGCTTCAATTCGTTCTTCTTGCCCAATCACCGACATTCTTCACAATTCGCCAAGAATCGTCAGTGTCATTCCTTCTTGCCTTAGTCACCTTTACTTCAATTATGCTGAATTCTTGAATCGCCCACTGTCTACGGAATTCCCGGAATTTGCTGCTCTTGATTTGCCTTCTAATTCCACTCGATATCCCATTGGAATTCTTTCGGCCAGCGTTGTCTTCACTCCCGGGCCGAAGTTGCTTTGCTTGGCTTCGCTTTTCAAATCCGAATTTGCTTTGCTCAACTACGCTTTCCAATTCGCGTTCAATTCTGCCTTGCAACTGGTTGGATTGCCTAGCCCGCTGAATTTTGGTTCATCTTTCCTACCTTCGAGTCGACTTCTCCAAATTGACAACATGAGAATCGCCGCTAGTGGAAATCTGCTTTTGGACAATTTTCGATCTCAATGGCCCAAGGCTTTGCTTCTCATCGCAACTTCCTTCTTGTCAGATTCGGTGCCTTCTTCTCTCACCCGATCACTGTCCAAGGCTTGGAGAACCACTAGCTTTGCTGCAATCTTCTTGGAGTCACTGTCGCCACCCAATCACCGACCCAAGCTCCGTAACCACCAGAATTCGTTATCTCTGCCTTGGCTCAAAATTGCAACACTCAGCTTCCAGATTACAGCTCTTGACTGAATCAAGTCAGAGATCACGTGGCCGCAATTCGCTGGAATTCCACCAACCTTTGTCCAATCATAATTGATAGATTCGCCTCAAGCTCCATATGAATTCACCAATTCTAGAAATTGCTTGGTCAGATACGATTCTGCTTCGCTTACAATTCGTCACCAGCTGGAGTTCGACAAACCTCAATTCTGAGCCGATTGTTTGATCTCTATCACTTGAAATTCGCTTTGGCTAACTGCTAAAGCTTCTAGATCACAGTCGAGAGCCGTCAGAATTACTTAAACCGTCGAGGAGCTGTGGCTCTGATACGAAATGTTAGACCTCTGGATCTGACTAGAAGTTCTTCCAAATTTGGAAGAAATCTGGCGGGAAAAAAGGAATTAGGAAGATAGAGAAAGAGAGAGAATTGAGAAAGAGATTGGAGATTGAATTGGGAGGGAAAGGACTTGTATACTAATCTTCACATTTTCCCATCCTCGTGAGCAGCTTCTTATTTATAGGAGTTGGTTACACTAGAGACTTCCTCTAACTACCTCTCTAGAATCTCCAAGTGGCCATGTGCCAAGTAGGCTGCCATGTGCCAAGTGGCTTATTACAGTTATACCAGTCTCCCTTATACCCTGCTACACCATTCTAATTACATACCAGCCCTTGGGCTATGACACTAACCAACAATTGTAACTAATGACAGCATTGCCCCTCTAATTCCTCTTGGGTCATGACAAATTCTTGCGCTGGACAGAAAATTTGAGGCTTCCATGGACAGATCTGCAAGAAGATTGGATGGCTTCATGTTGATGTTCTCCAAACTGCCTCAGGTGAGTCTTCCAAATGATTTTCCTCCTAAGAAACGGTCTGATCCAATGCTCCAAGGAAATGGAACAGTTCCTAGGACTGCTGGTTCTTCGGAGTTAGAAATTGAACCTGCTGTAATTGAAGAAAATATAGATGAAAGAGCTGTAGAAAGGAAGCAGGAAGTACAGGCTGCATCTAATCAGCCTTATTTACCATTGCCAAAGCTGGAAATACCAATGTTTGACTGCCGAAACCCTAGGTGGTGGATTAGGCGATGTCAAAAGCTCTTGACCTTGTATAACATTCTGGATCAGCAGAGAATTACTTTAGCCTCTCCCTATTTGCATGATGTTGTGGATGGTTGGTTTCAAGGATGGATCCGGTTACGAGTCAACTGTCAATGGACAGATTTTGCGGAGGATTTTTGTGAAAGGTTTGGTGATAAAAATATGACTGATGTTATAGAAGAATTCAATAAGTTGGGACAGGTTGGAATAGTTTTGGATTATCAAACCAACTTTGAAGAACTTAAATCACTAATGATCATTACGAACCCCTCTCTTTTGGAAGCATATTTTGTTTCGAGTTTTATAAGTGGCCTTATTTAAGAACTTAGGCCGGTAGTAAAGTTGCTGCAACCTGCAACAATTGAGCACGCAACAGAGAAGGTAAAAACTGTAGGAATTAACAGTAGAGGCCATATTGCAGAAGCATCTACCGAAACCATGTTTCTCTTACTAAGTACTAGTTCAATGGTCCCATTTGCACCCAGATAACAACACTTGGGGATATCTCCTAGCTCAATTTCCGCATGTGGCTTAGCTTCTTTGATTTTCTTGAGGATAAGAAAGTTTTGAAGGGAAGGGAAATGTCATGATCAGTAGAATTGGGAGATAGCAGAAAGCAGTTGAAGTTGTTTCAACTGTAATTATTGTAGTTACAGTAGTTGTAACAAACTACTGTAATAAGTTGTTAGTAGAATATGTTACAATGTAACCAATTAACTGCTATGGATAGCCATATATAAGGCTATGCCACTTTGTATCAAGACATTATGAATAAATTGATTTGAAGTTCTCGCATTTTCTCTTTATCCATTCTTTGTTTCCCTCTGTTATCTCCCTAATTCCTCTCATGGATGTTCATGATTGTGACATATCCTTGACTTGGTTGATAAAACTTTCCAACCAAGCTTCACTAAGGTCCTCATGGAGGACACTCATGGAATTGCCCACCCAATTGTTTGCTTTCCACGTATTCCCCCCAAGCTGTGATATACAACTAAGTTGCCCCCACATTCTTTCAACAAGATAGGTTGTGGCAAGGTTTAGATCTCATTTTACTTGGAACTTGGAGGGACTTGTATTGGAGGTTAAAGTTATCTGTTTCATCTATATCTTGCTTTTTCCCTGAGAAAATCTTGGTCTCGACCAATCACAAGAGAAAAAGTGTGCAAGCAAATACATAATGCTCACATTCTAACACTGGAATTATTGGTTCAGCCTCCACTGCTATATTAACTATTGGAGTATGAGGCTGTGACTCTACACAGTTCCTTAGACATTGGCATTCTAACCTGCAGTACTCCATTTAAATAGGGTTCCTGGTCATAAGGATAAAGAGAACAATCTAAGCCTGTCAAACTCCTACTGTGTCTTCGTTAAACTTGAAGGACCTCTCTCTCTCTCTCTCTCTCTCTCATGACTGCTTAATCTCTCTCCTGCCAACTCCGATTGTCTCCAATGTGGTTGAGGTCTACCATAATTCCCAGCAATCTTCCTTCTGCTAGCTCACAGTGGCACCCTCTCCAATCAGCTTTAACTGTTAGTGTGGTACCTCTAATTGCAGAATGTTAATGTGACAAAAACTAGAAATTATTTTTCTGGAACTGGTGATCTAAAGTAGGACGTGTAGGAGATAAAACATTTTTACTACTCTAGCTGGTATGTCCTTTTGAGCTGTGAGGCAAGTACCAACCATGTTCAGATCACATTTGGAGATGCACCAACAATTTTTCTCTTTTGTGCTTGAGGCCTCGTATCAGTGGCAACTACTACATAAGCCATCTTCTTCACTCTGCAAGTCCTCCCCAGCATAAAATTAGGTTATTGGTTTCTGTTGGTACCTGATCAAACCACCAAATTACCTGAGTTGTCTTAAATTGGACTACACTTTTGTGTAACGACGATGTGCATAGAGGTGGCATAGTTTTTTATTTATTTATAGAGGCAAACACTTTTTATTTGCTTGGTCTTGAGATGATTATAACTTCAAAAGAGTATAGTTTTATTGTTCTTTGCTGTTTTGTAATCATCTTCTTAAGTTGGTTACACTCTTTCTACTCCTTTTTCAATGGAGAAAATGATTTATGACTTGTTATGAGAGGTTACATTGGTCATTTATTTTCTCATGTGGTTGTTGTGTAGGTTCTTATGTGACTCACGAGACAAATCATTTTGTGTACTTCTATTTGGACTCGAAAGCTGTATTGTTGTTCAAGTCAGGTTAAGCATGGTGGGACACTGTCAGGTACGATAATGATGATGATGATAACGACGATGATGATTGTGTTGTTGCAATCTAGTTGTATGTACTATTTGAATACTCCTGTCCCCAACTTGTATATCTCTCCAAACACGAACTTTCTTCAGCTTCTACCGGACTTGTATTTCAGTGGGTGTTCAATTCGTCTTTTCATTAGTTTTGCCTGTTAATTGATGGAATGGCCTTAAGATATTGTGGACTTGAAAGCATTAATCGCTGACTCGTGAATCCACCTAAAATGCTTTGCGCTTGTGATGCCAAGCTCTTGTGTTGTCTTTATTTGGTTACAGAAGAAATGAAAAGAAAAGAAAATCTCATGGCCAGATTGCATTTTAGGGATCTGCTGGATCCGGATAACCATGGATTGTTGGCTCTCAATTGCTTGGAAATAAACAACTCGTATCAAATATATCTCGTGAATAGTCTGAATTGGAATCAGTTCACTAAAACTTATTGGGCCGTCCAAATTATTATGATTGGGCTATTTATCTTGTTGAAGCTAACCCAGTTACATCATTCGAACCCCAGGAATTCCACCTAAAAAACTATAAAATTAGCTTGCCTGATTATCTAATCTAATTAAATAAAGGCTATAAAGCACGTACAACCGAATAAGCAAACTAGTTAGATATGTCTCTATAAAAGGATAACAAACTTTGAAATCCACGATTTTTAAATTAAATATTAAAATCTGACAAATCTTTAGCATAGTAAGTCAAAAAATTATAGTGCACACTGCACTCGGAAGAACAATATACCAAGCTCCTTTTATTTTTTAGATAACCAAGAATTTATTAAGCTTGTTAAATAGGGTTAGGTTAAATAAGTTATAGTTTTGCCACAAATCCTTATTTGTAATCATATTCTCTATATGGTCATGCATGTTTAGCGTCGTTATAAAATTCTTGTTATTATAAAAGTTGTTATGTTAAGAACTACCTTTATAGGAATTACTTTTAAAGAAAATAGTTTAGTATTTAGCAAAATCGTTAGCTAATAACTTTTCACGTTGTATCATAAATCATGTATGCGATTAAAAGTCATATTTTAAAAAATAAAATTATTAGAAAGGATATTTACAAAAATGTTACATAGTTAATATTATTTGAAAATATATATATATATTTTTTGTTTTCAAGACAATGTTCTTGAAATTTTTTCTAAACACTAAAAAATTCGCATATTCGTGTTTATTTAAGAAGTAAAACCTTATTAACTCTCTCAGATGAGATGAGGAAGAGACACATAAAGATATATTGAAAAAATGTTTATAAATATAATAGTGAGAATGAGATAATTGTAATCATGGAATAGGATATGAGAATTAAATTCAAAGATATTAAAAAGAATATTATTATTATTATTATTAACGTTTCTGCAACGAGAGGCTGGTGAATTTGTCATGCCATTACTTAGTCTAATTGAGTTATTGAGACTTTGAGAGTGATGTATGATTCATGTTACTTGGAGTTGGAGGCGGCTATCTTTCACATGATGATAGTACGTAGCTCACATAAATATATATATGTGTGTGTGTGCATTCGAGCTAAATTCTTAGGATTTATGTTTAATGCAGCTAATTTGGCATGTTGAGTTACGTTACCTATACGGGCCGTCGTTCATGAAATGTCTAAATTCTAATATTAATTTGTTGCGTCTGAGACGAATATTGTCCGCATTAGTTGAATCACATTTGAAACGAATGTTCATTTACGTTACATAAACAGGCCGTGACTGGTGAAATTTCTAATTTTAATCTGTTGCGTCTGAGAGATGAATGGTTGAATCTTGAATCCCATTCGAAGCTAACAATTTGGGCTCCATCTGAGATGAATTTTGACACGATCTGTCGGATTTGTTCGATGTCTTTACTTTTGTTTGAAAAGGTACTTGAAATCCAAGAAGCTGCGAAATTTGGGTTCTGTTTCTGAAAGTGAATGCCAGAGCTCTGAGAGCAGATTCAATTTTGGTTTGCTAATTGCTACAATGAGCGTTTGTTCTAATCTTTCGTGAAAACTGGAAACAGGGCTTTGTGGTTTTCCCTTTTGCTCCTTCTGTTGGTGAATTATTAAGTATTTCTTACGACTTGTGTTGTTGTGTTTCCTTATGTTGTTTGGAAATAGTTGCAAATGAGGTTGAACAACAGCAACTTCATGCTGCTCTTTTTAGGTCCTTTATTTTCCTTTTGCAGAAATCTCCAGTTAGATAACACTCTCTGTACACCCCCATTTATCTCTGTGATTGCCTCTAGCAGGTTCCGAATGAAATTATCCTAATATTCTCACTTTGATCCAAAGAATGTGGTTTTAGTAACTGCCGTTAGCCGAGATGCCAAAGTGAAATTGAGTATTTCTGATGCAGCATGTTTTACCACAGACTAATGTTAATGTTGTAAAAGTTAGTTTCGCAGCGTCTTATTTTGCATTCATTTCCTTCCACACATTCAAAACTGCGGGCAAAAACAATGCTGAATTTAGCTATATGCTTGTATATCCAAATGGAAAGGGTTTACATCAGCAAATGGACTACCAGAGAACTGAACTCATTAACTGTACCTGCAGTAGTTTCGCTTGGGAAATTTGCATACATCATGACACTCGGAGGTTGGCAAGGATGGTAATTGGAAAAAATGTATAGATATAAGAGCACAACCAGATCTACTGAGACTTTGAACAATGAAAATGAGATTTTGCAGTTATATTGTTAATAATGCATTATCTACACGTCACTTCCTTGAATTCTGTTCACTTTTCAGAAGCTATCATTGAAATCCTTTCTCACACTTCACTGTTTGATCCGCATGAAAATGAGCAACTCCTTCCCACCAAGTCTTTAGCCTTTAATGATTCTCTGTCCCAATCCATCTTATATATCACTGTGAAGATTGAAATTACACATGTCGCCTGAGCTGCTAAAAGCCCATAACAAAGGCCCGGAAATCCAAGTCCCCAAACAAAGGCTAGAATGATAGCCACTGGTGCGCCGACCAAGTAAAAGGAGTAGAAATTTATACGTGCACCGACACCAGGCCTAGCACTTCCACGGAGAACGCCACAGCATGTGGTTTGTGGACAGTTTGCAAGCTCACATAAACCAATTATTGGCAGAACAGCCATTGTTAACTCTAGAACTTCATTATCCTTTGTGAAGACTCTTCCCCATGCTTCTCTCCCGAAGGTGGTCCATAAGAGACCAAAAGTAGATGTTAGAAGGGCCAGTCCTATGGCTACCACCGTTGCCAAACTAGCTTTACCTGGCCTACTTGCTCCAAGCTCATTGCCCACTCTGGTTGACACTGATGCACTAAGTGCTGAAGGAAAAGTGTACATAAGAGAGGTGGTTTGGATAACTATTGCTGATGTTGCTAGAGCAACATGAGGCTTATTAAGGTAACCAGCTAGAAGTGTCATGAACTCATACCACCACCACTCCAAACAAACAGCTAGACAACTTGGTATAGCAAGTCGCAGTAGCATGGCCCACTCTTCCCCCAGTGAACTTCTTGTGGAATGTGGCATTGTTTGTGTTACTAATGGCTGACAAATAGGCTCCTTTGGGGTACGAGCGCAGATCATGTAGGCTAGAAGGAAGAACAAGGTATTAAAGTTGGTGACAAAAGTTGAAATTGCGATCCCTGGGACCCCGAGGCTAAGAGTGAAAGCTAAGAAAATCGTGATTGGAAGGTGGAGAAGTGTTGCAAATAATGTGCACCACATCAGTGGCCATGTTGTCCCTTTACACCTTAAGTAGATGCGAAGCGGATGAAGGAGGCTATTAGCAATGAGATCTGGTATGGCATAGCGGCAGTAGAGGCTTGCAATATGTGTTATATCTGGGTTTTGATGGAGCCTAAGCATAAATACCTCAAGGTTAAACCATGACAATCCAATTGGTATTGAGGCTAATAGTAGCATTAAAACTGTTCTTTGAAGAGTGAGTGACACTAAAGACAAGTTTCTGGAACCAGAAGCCTGGCTGCAAAGTGGTTCCATCCCCAGGGCTAGACCTGATAGAACCGAGTAGCCAGTGATATTGGTGAAGCCAATGGCTAGTGCTCCTCCAGCAAGCTCAACATTCCCTAGCCTTCCCATGCAAACAACTAAAATCATGTTTCTGAGGTAGCCAACCAAGCCCATGGCCATTAGAGGGAAGCCTATGCCAGTCATTCTCTTCAACTCCTCCACCACCTAGCAAAGTGAAGGATCAAAAGAAGGTTGTCAGAATGTGAAAATAGACATTTGGATGCAGAAAGGTAATTGGAGTTTTAAAGATTCTATTGTTCATACCTCTGGCATTGTTGGGTACTTTTTGGTTTGCTCTGCGGCCATCTGCTTTTCCTTTCTGCTTATTCTTCTTTTTCTTGTTTGCTTGTGCTGCTAGAGTCAGAGTTTAGAGGTAGAGATAACCCTTTGTTTACAACACATACAGTGAGAGAGAGAGAGAGAGAGAGAGAGAGAGAGAGAGAGGGGGGGGGAAGATGCCAGTTTAGTAAAGAATGAGAATAGCATAGCTTTATAAGAGTGAGAGGTGGTGGTTTGAAAAATTACTTTCTTAAAAAGCTCTTAAACAAAAGATATATCACTGTAAAAAGTTAAAAAAGAAAACACAAGTACTAACCTTTTGAGATTGGGGGTTTCATCTACTGTTCAAATTATATGTTGCCACTTTTCGAAATAAATGAGAACATCTGTGCTTCCTTTTTTGAAAAATCATGCCTAATGTTTACTTTGGGGGCAAGGATTGTTCTTGATGTAGTTGCTGGTCATCCTTGACTCCTTTGAGGTGTGATGTTACCGGCCAGCATGACTGGTCACTGAGTAGGTATTTTGCTGTCATCCTCTCTCGATAGTACAGTGTGATTTCTTGTTCGAGTTAATTGGGAAGAATAAAGTGTGGGAGTTTCAGTTGGCTTCAACCAGTTGAGTGAAGGTACAAAAGAAAATGCCTTGAACGAGCTTTTGATATACGCCTGTTTGGATTTTTTATTTGTATGTTTAAACTTAAAAAATCGTACTTAGTATGTGAGAATTTGTTTTAACAACCATCCTTCTAATGTTGTTTTATGCACCTTTTTTGTTGCAGTGTCTGCAAAATATAGAGTGGAGGCCACGCAGAAAGTCCTATGTAACTTTCCTTACACATGCATCATTAATTTGTAACCATAAAATAATCAGAGCATTCTACTCACATGTATAGATTTATTAAACTAGGGAATTATGACAGTTTGAGCATTTAAATGTGCCTCTGTAGCATTATCATGAGATACTAGCTTTTTGATTAAATCTTAGAATTATTTGAATTTGGTTATCTTGCCCCATGGGTATGATGGAAATAGGCCATAGAAAGAGAAACAGTTGGTGGAGGTTAAGGACCCAGTCCCTCCCTAATACCCCACGTTTCCAATTCTTCCATGGAGCTTTTCCGAGAAAGATAACATAACTGACCTCTCTCAACATCACATCTTATTCTTTTGTTGTGTCCTAGTGAAGAAGAGCACATTCTTCCTCTGTTCTGGTTTATCGGTTGGAATTGAGTTATATGTAGTTTAATCATGTTATTACTTTATCGATTACTTCATTTAGGATTAAGGTTTTAGCATGAGATAGGCATTTCAGTTGTTGGTTACGTCAAATTGCAAGTTGCTACTGCTTGTGGTATCTTTGGTTATATCCATGCATGCAATCTCTGTTACTTGGGTATCTGTAAGTTTTATACATTCAAATATCCATGCAAACATGCAAGCTAGCAAATGCATAGCTTATTACTTAACCAAAAAAAAAAAAAGCTTAGCATATTCTTGAAGATGCATGCTTATTCTTGGTAGATGCTTTTTTTTGGGAAGATCATTAGAGTTTTATTCATTTATGTTTACAAAATAAAACAGCAATAGCTTAAGTACTGTATTTGATGTGGTATGTGATATAACTGCCATCAATGGTACGGCAATGAAGTTATCCATTTTGGCCTTTAAATATCTAGAATGATGTTAATACTGTTGTTGGACCTTTAATTTCATTTGGAATAAGAAAGGGAAGGGAAATCGAATTACTATTATTATTCCATGAGTAAGAAGACCAAAAAAAAGTTAAAATTTTTTTGGGAACGCATATTCACTTTCCTCACATTCTGTTGCAACCAAATAAAAGCAAGTATTTTGGCCGCTTTCTTTTTATTTTCCCTTTTCGCTTTTGCTGTTATTTTCTCTCCTTTCTTTTCCTGTTGGTATTTATTTTTCCCTTAATTCCTCTGTTGATTCTCTAAAATCTCTTTTGAAACCCTTACAATAATTTTCTTGATGTTTTTCCATGCATAATCAACACTTAACTTTCTGTCACACTTCCATGAAACAAAGCATGTGACATTTGGTTACACCAAATGTGCAAGAAATCAATCGTTATCAACAATAATCATCAATACTTTTA
Source organism: Diospyros kaki (assembly GCA_036245055.1). Lineage (NCBI taxonomy): Eukaryota > Viridiplantae > Streptophyta > Magnoliopsida > Ericales > Ebenaceae > Diospyros > Diospyros kaki. The sequence goes on from BSEG01000013.1 coordinate 7,128,921, forward strand.
TAATTTGGTACACAGATTACTCTTCCATCACTTTTTTTTCAACCATGTCAAAGGTGGGATATCATTCCTGCCAACCCAAAACCCTTTCAGCAACTACCATGTTATGGTTGTTAAGAGGAAGGACACCATATCCAATGGTTTAAATCTCTCATTTTGTTGATGAGGTTTCTTATTTAGGTGTGTTTCTATGGTCCCTCAAGCCTTGAGCACTGGAAGAAGTGACAGATTTCTCACTTTCCCCTGCAATTAGTGAGTGATAAACAGTGCTAGCTCCTCAATTCATTGAGAAGTCAGGACTTGAGTGCCTTCATTTTGTGATTGAAGAGGCTATCATGCGCTAACCACCAATGGCATTGCAGATCTCATTATTTTAGTTTAAAAAAGCTCGAGCAACCGAACCACAATTTGCACCAAAGTTGGCCAGATGCTTGTAATATGCCCCACACACGTATTGGTTGTTTGTTTAGTGTCTCTTCTTAACCAGGAAAAGATGCTATAAGCTTTTAGAAGAATGGAAAAATAACTTAATATAAACTTTTATTAATTTAACACTTACTCAAGTCAAATATCCAACTCAATGCTGAGATTGTGGATCTTGGAGTAACATTGCTTATGGGGGTACTCATGAGCTTGATATGTCTTACTAGATGCAGCACTACTTTTCTCTTTTTTAGTTATTTTATAGCTTAAACATGATTGCAATACTCCCATAACTAGAATTCTTAATAAAAAGATTCTTTTTCTAATTGATCATTCACATTTCTTGGTCATTAGCTTCATCAAGTGCCAGTAGGAGGGCTATCAATCGAGTCAAAACAAAAATACCAGAATTTTGACCATGTGTATTGTTCTCTCTCCTTCATGCAGGCATAGCTGTGAAAGACAAAAAAAAGTAGATCTCTTATACAACTCTTAAGGTGATAATCTAGATCTTCTGTATTTGATCTATGATGAATATTGCCATGCTTACCTCAAAGCATATTAGTGTTATTTTGTGTGTAATACCCAATTCTAAGAAAGTAAAAGAAAATTGAGTATTCAAATTAAGATGGGACATACGTATGCATACACGTGTGTGTGCGCGTGCGCATACATTCAATCAAATGGTGGTTAGAAAAAACGAGTTCAGTGGTCATGCAGCATGTTGCAATACATGATTTTTGCTGACAATCCCCTGATCTAAAGCATGATTAGTCTTTCCTAACTTAGTGTCAAACATTTCTGCTTAGAAGTGCTTAGAAGGTCAATAATGCAATCTGAACTCAGCAAACCTGCTTTTGATATAGTAAAATTATGTTAATCACAGTCACCATCAAGCTGTGCAGACATGCCAACTTTGAGTGTGTGCATTGGTCAAATCTCAATGATGTCATTGATTTGATCTTTGAATTGCGGTTTCATGTATATAGCTTTAGCTTGCTGTCTTCATGTTGTTTGTTTCTTAGTTCCCACCCTGTATTCTTTGCACACAGTATCATCTCTTTGAAAGCAGTTTAACGGGATTGAAGAGCAAACAATTAGCACATGTTTAGTTAAGGTTTCGAAAATTATTTTTGGTTTTAACATAAGATAAAAAAAAAAAGAAAAAGAAAAAGAAAAAGAAAAATGATAGATGTAATGCACGAGAATTATTGTTTTGCTTGGGTTAGAGAATTATTTTTATATATAATCTTATCGTTGTTTCCTTAATTTGCAATACTCCGAAGAATGGACTCTTCCTATGAACTTAATAAAAGAAAACAAACGTGGGCGATGGAGCGATTGTCATAGCATCTGACATTAAGTGGACAAAGGGAATATTAAAGATTAGCTGTGCTCAAAGATGATACCACAACTGAGCAATGGTCCAAAGTTCCAAACGTATTCTCCCAGGAAAAGCAGTAAAAATAGCAAATAGTAGCCAAACATATATGAAAGGCCCGTGGAGAAGAATTAGACAGTGGATGGAGAGGAGAGGAGAGGAGAGGAGGGGACATGTGAACAATGAGGTTTTTATGTCACAAAGAAACATGTGACACTTTATGCTTAATTAGTTTTCTCCATCTTCCCAGTTGTTCCCAACCCATTGGAGCTCAGTCCACTGAGGGGAGCCCCAAAGCCCACATTGGAAATGAGTTCATGAGAGGGAAATAAAGGGTGCATTTGCTTTTGTTGGAGTCCATTAAGTTTACATAAATGGAGAAACAACTGCACATTGCGGGGGGAGGTTTATGTGCATTGAAACGTGATTGTTAGGCCAGAATCATGTGGAAAAGAGTCCACTGATCAACTTTATTCATCTCGGATAATATCCACGTGATTGGGACCGCCCCATTGGTATTTATCTTCTTGGCTTTTGTTGGGAAGTTACAGCCGTCCGATCAAGTTGCCTGATCTTGATCTTTGTGCTGGAATTTGGTTGGGAGAGCATTCTGTGGGGTTGGAAATTGGCAAGCAATAAGAGTTTGCCTCATGGGCCGACTTGGTGCTGGCCCATTGTCTCTTTGGGCCTGCTTAAGATGCATCGTTGGCGGTTGAATTGTTTAAGTTCAAATAATTTCAAAACAGTTTAAATAGTCCAAGCTTAATTCGGTCAACATCAATTTTAAAATTATTGCAAATGTTTGGAGAGTCCAACCATTATCCAGCTTTAAAGCTATTGGGCTACTGGTTTTGAAAAAGATTGAGTGAGTTAGGCTGCCTCTTTGAGTTTTTAATTTTTAATTTTGAGTTTTAAATTTATTTTTAATTTTCTATTTTAATAATGTATTTTCAAAAAATAAAAAACGTATTTTTTTGTCATTTTAAAAAATTATTTCTTAAAACATAAAATTAGAAAACACATTTTTTAAAAAAATTTGAGAAAAATTATTTTATAATATTTTATTCAATAAATTTGTTTATTAAATAATCAAATTAACTATTTTTAATAAAATTTTACTATTAAAATAAAATAATAAATTTGATTAATAAATTAAATATTATTATACATAATATATGTAATATACTTAATAATATATTATATATTATCTTATATTTTTAATTATAATATAAATATACTATATTTTTTAAAATTTTAAATAAATATATAATTTTAATTTTGAAATTTAAGAATATATTTTTTCTTTTTTTCCTTCTTTTATTTTTCCCTTTTATTTTTTAAAACCAAAATATGAAAAATTGATTGTGTTTTCTATGTTTTGGACTTAAAAATTGTTTTGGCTGAAAACAACATTGTTTTGGGTTTCATTTATAATTTTTTTTCTTATTTTCAAAAATACAATTTTGAAAATAACAAAGTAAATGTATTTCCATTATTTTAGAAAACTAAAAACCAAAAATGATATAAAAATAATAAAAAGAAAGCAGTCTTAACTTTTGATCTATAAACCTTTAAAATTGGTAAAAAAAGTTAAAGTTGGCCAAATAAAAAAATAATATACCCTCAAACAAATCTAAAAATTATAATTTATATCTCTCAATCTTGCTCGTCACTATTTTCCAATCATCATGGTCGTTGTCGTTGTTATCTCCTTTCTTACATCAATTGCCACTAGCAATAGTAGATAATTGGGTTTTAAATTGCTAATGTCCCCCCAACCTCCCTCTCTCCAAATTCTAAATTATCAAAATCTAATGATTTGGAAACCTTAAAACTCATCCTCGATGATGGGTTCCATCTAAGAGTGTTCACAATGTGGTTCAATCTATTTAAACTATTTTTAGTACTTTAAACTGCATATGCAATTTTTTTATCACTCCAAATCACGTAATTTAATTTGGTCTCTATAAACTGCATTAGACCGTGATGCAGTTTTCACGATTTGTTCAAAATATAAAAACATACCACACAAACATAACAACACTAAAATAGTTGATGCTATAGAAAGAGACACTTATCTAAATATCAAGAAAAAGACTACAAACTAGAACCAATGGATACAACAGTTGTGGGAGGAATTCCTATAATTTGTCAATCATTTTTTTCAAGTCTTGTAACAACTAAAGATAAATCAGCAATTTCATGGATATTTCTGGCAGCAAGCACTATAGATAAATCCAAATGAAAGGTTTAAAGAAAGGAGGATGAGAGGTAGAGAATGTTGGGCTTGTTAGTGAGAAGGATAAGAGTTGAAATTGTGAAAAAGCTTAAAGAAATGGAGGATGTCGGTCTTGGTGCGACGGGGCTAGGTAGAGACGAATGAAAAATTATAGTTTTATAATTTATCTTTTTAATTTTTATATTGTTATATTAGTCAGGCAATCTGGTTTTTAATCAAATATATTTTTATCAAACCACAAACAACATGGTTTGAGGATTTTTCAAATCATTTTCTTAAAAAAATTGTGTAATGTGATGCAATCAGGTTTCACGATTTAGCATTTTTTTTAAACACCCCTAGTTCCACCAGTGACTGTGATGTTTTTCTAGTCACCAACTGAACTTATTTTGCTCTGTGAACGGAAGTTTTGGATTTTTACTTTTTTAATTTTTTATTTATAATTATATTTATATAAATATATAGTTTATAGATATATATTACTAGATATATAAAAATGTATTAATTAAGCATAAATTTATAACTTAAAACATAAATTTAAATCATAACATATGCTTTTTTGAAAAAATTATATGCGGCACCCCGAATGTAACACTCTACTTTTTCGAGCGTGTTATAATTAAAGACAATTCTGGGATAATAATTTTTTTTTAAAAAAAACTATTGCTAAACCATATTATTCCTCATATCCATCCTAAAATTTTCCTTACATTTATCTCGAAATAGAATTATCATAAACATCAATTGCGGAAGCTAAAATCAAACTTAACATCTTAACATTGTCATAAATAAATTCTTACATCCTCATTAACGTTATACATCATCATTGGTCAAAACGTTTAGAATTCGAAATAACAGAACTTAAATACATGGGCTGTAATATACATTCAATTCATCATGTACTTTGACAAGTGTTATTCTATACTTTTTTCATCTTCGTTTCTGTTACAATCTTTATCTGGAATGTTTGAATATTCCAGAGGTAAAGACCAAGTTAGATGATGAATAATTTAAGTAAGAGAACAAAACATATTTTGTGCATGTATGCAAAATGCAAATGTCATTTTTCATTTCATTTCAGTTTGAGTCGACTGCACCCAACTGTTGTTCCTCATTTTTACAGCCTCCATATCAGGCCGAGGTGTATGAGTGCACCCTTGGTAGAGCATCGATGCCAGTCCATAATCCCAAACTCTTATGTGATGCATCATCAATAATATCATTGTGAATATTTGCACATTTCATGATTAATACATGTAAATGCAATCTACATAACATATTCATATTAAGACATGAAAACATGATAAAAATATTTACATAAAATTATTTTTTGGGGGCAAACCACTTACTTTCTCAAACTTATCGGGTTACCTCGATATTCGTGTATTACCTCGAAAAACGTGCATTGTCTTGATTTGCGTAACAACCTCAAAATTTGTGCAACTCACTTCAACTTAAGTCTCAAAATACCCTAATCATCATATTTATTTAAATAAATATTAAAATCTATTTTTCCATAATTTTTTGCATTTTCTTTATTTTCACTCTATTTTTTCCTATTTTTCCTCAATAAATCCAAACTAATTATTTCTCAAATATTTCACTATAACAATTCATAAAATAACATTCTTGAATTTTTAAAATTTTTTAAAAAATTTTACTCACCTTGACTTAGTCTCTTAGGCTTCCTTGATATGCGTGTCTTGACCTCAAAACACGTGACCAAACTATTTTTCTTGCCAAAATATCTGGAATATTAATGAAACATAATTTTCTATTTTTTCAACATTTTTCTCCACATATTTCTATTTTTTATTTTTTTCTTTTCTTTCTTATTTTCTTTATTCTTCTTCTTCTTCCACTTTTGCGCCTTTGCTCCTACGCACATAGTCCCTCCTGCGCACGGCTGCCTCTCGCCAGTCCTCGCGGCCTCACCAGCCACCAGCCACCCCCGATCTCGCCAGCCTCCATCGCGGCCGCTGCAGCGCCTACTACGCTCGGCCGCGCTGCCTAGCTGCTACAACCAACAACCATTGCCAGCCAAAATAGTCACAGCTGCTACCCCCACGCTCCTGACCAACCTGTGTTGAAACTTCTTCAGGCCATCGAAACCATCACCTTAGCCTCGCCTCTACCTCGCGTCAGCCGCTGTGTGCTTGCGACCATGTCCGCTTGTTGTGGTGGCTAACTTCGGCCATTCTTGCGGCTCCCAACTACTTTCTCTCTCCCACACGGTCTCCCTCTATTGCTCTTGGCCCTAGCTCTTAAGAGCTCTTTCCTCCCTTTCTGACACATGCTCTCTACTTCTCCATTTCCATTTCTCCCCATTCTCTTCTCTTAGCCAATCCATTTGCTTCCTCTTTTATAGGCAATGCACCAAATTTACAGTTGGCCATTGCACCATTTATAGCTGGTCGTCACCCCCTTCTTTCGGTGCTTCTCTCAGCCCAATGCAAATTTGTCTCTCAATTATGCTAATCTCCCCCGTGTCACTTTAAAAGCCATATATATATATGGATATATATATATAACACTATATATTACATTAATAATAGAAAAATTACACATTTTACTCTCAATTTTTGTCTCTATTTCACCTCTGAAATTCCCTAATTGCAAATTACACCTTTAAACATCAAATTAATTTGTATTATGATACAAAAAATTCAAAATTAATAACTCATAGTTTACTCGATAAGAACAATTTCATCGTTGTACCCTTATCGGACCCTTGTTTCATCCCAAAACTACTTCTGGGTTTATCCTTACGTGAAACCAGAGTCCCCTCAAGGTTCCGTTTATTTTCTGCAAGTCTCCTACGATGATTCGATTTTTCAACTTAAATTGAAGCTATATTTTTAACTGTACCGAAAACTGACTCAATTCTGATTTCTTTTAATACTATAAATCTTATCGCTCGTCGAGACCATAACATTTTTCATAGACAAACACTACCAAGCATTAACTGTAGTTGATTCGGTACTGATAACTGTAAGAAATTATATTTAAACCCCCTAATCTTTTGATAACTTCACCTATGACCCAATTTAAAATTACTCTTGAACCCTTTAGAAAATTTAGAATATTATACCGAAGATTTAAGGTAATTGTAAGAATTATTTTTAAAGTTTGAGAAAATATAATAAATACCCTTGAAATTTAATGTTGTGCTGAATTTTTCTCATTATTAGTTAGCCCTAATTAAATATTTTTAAATGATCAAAATGCTCTTATATATTTACAATTTCTAAATGAGATTTAATATTGTGTTGATCTCGAGTTTGCATGAAAATTGGTGACCATCTCCAATGATTAAATGGGAATTATGATTGGAAAGGATGATGATACACTACAACAAATTTTTGATTAAGAGGCATTTAAAAATGCTTTAATAGATAGTTTATTGGAGCATTTTAACTATTAGGGCACTAATAATAATGTCCCGTGTAACTATGTCCCAAAAACATACTGAAGCACTTACAAATGCCTTAAAAATAACTATAAATTTAAGTTTGTTGCGGCACTTAAAAATGCCTTAAAAATCACTATAAATTTATTTTAATTCTCCCCCACAAGGCCTTCTCTTAATTCTAACTTAGTTCTCCCTCGGCTCTAACCCTAAACCTTTTCTTCTTCTTGCACATGCGTGATCACCTAATCTACACATCATCTTATTAATATTTGTGCTTATGTTTATTTTATAGTATATCTAAGTTTCATTAGAATTATTTTATTGGGGCACTTAAGATTTGTCTATTAGGGCACTTTATCAGAGTGTCTTGTTAGAATTATTTTAATGGGGCATTTCAAAAATTCTGCCCTATTAGATCTATCTATTAAGACACTTATATTTGTCTATTAGAGCATTTCATTGTCGTGCTTCATTAGAATTGTTTTATTGGGACACTTCTTTAAATTGTGCTTTAAAATGGTATTTTATAGGGCACGTAATTGTTGTGTCTCATTAAAATTATTGTATTGGGACACTTTTTTAGATTGTGTCTTAAAATGGTATTTTAGATGACACTTTCTAAAAAATGTCCTAAAAAAGATGCCTCAACAAATCATTTTTGTTGTAGTGATAATAGACTTAATGATGTTGGAAGTGAATGTGTGTGTGTGTGTGTGTGATTTTTATCTTTATTTTTATTTTCTTTGTTGCTTGGTCCCCAAGATGTTCTAGAACAACTTGGCCCCCAAGTTCTTCTAGAAATACTTAGCCCCCAAGTTCTTTTAGATTGGCTTGGTCTCCAAGTTTGATGGATGCCTATATATATGGGTGTGAAGTTTTCATTCAAAAACAAGCTCTAAAGTTGTTCTCTCTTATCAAGTTTGTCTCTCATTCGAGTTTTGTTCTTTGAGTATTGAAAGAACTTATTTTTTTTGAGTTTTTCCATCACTGAGAGCGAGCCCGTCTTGAGTTCTGCTAGCTCTGGTCGTTCGTGGCTGCCGTTCACCGAAGAAGTCATTTCATCCTGCTGAGACAGTCGCCATAGTCTGCTTGCCGCCAGTGCAGGGCCCTAACTGTCTTCAGGACAGCGCAAAGCGCGACTCGACCTACTTTTGTTCCTGACTCTTCTGCATTCCAGCTACGAGCGTTGCTATTCAACCGTCGTCTCTGCTCTACTGTTTTGGTATGGTAACATCTGTTATTGTTCATTTGTTGTTGTTGGTTATAAGCTTCTGTTGCCATTAATATCAGCTGTTATAATAGTGGTCAAGTATATAGTTTATGTTTCTTGTACTGTAACGGGTTTGAATTGATATCCTTGTATCGGGGTGGGTTATTTCTGTAGTAGGCGGATCATTCTAGTGAAGCTTTTATATATATTCTCTCTATATCCCTAACAATCTGAAGACAATTAGAAAGAGAAACTAGAAAAGATGGATACCCCTATTCCGGCTGATGGTTCTGGTGTTGCTGCTGCCGGTGTTGCCTCAGGTTCATACCCGCCCCCTGTTGTTGTCTCGGGTCTTCGCCCATCAATTGCCGCTGTTTCTGCAACAACTTCTATGCAAGGGCTCGGTTCAGCCGTGGCCAAGCCAACCCCACACGTGGAAAAGTCACCACCATTTAATGGTGAGGATTTTAAAAGGTGGCAACAGAAGATGTTATTCTATCTGACCACGCTGAATCTAGCCCACATCCTCAAGGAGGATTGCCCCGTTGTCTCGGAGGAGAATATGACCACGGAGACTGTGGTTGCGAGGGAGGCATGGATGCACTCAGATTTCCTTTGTAAAAATTATATTCTGAGTGGCTTGGCCGACCCACTGTACAATGTGTACTGCACTGCGTATGCTACTTCCAAGCAACTGTGAGAGGTCTTGGAAAAGAAATATAAGCTTGAGGACGTTGACACCAAGAAATTTCTGGTGGGCAAGTTCCTAGATTACAAGATGGTTGATACCAAATTGGTAGTCAACCAGATAGAGGAACTGCAAATCATTATTAGTGATTTGCATAGTGAAGGATTGGTCATTAACGAGCCATTCCAAGTTACCGCTATGATTGAGAAGCTGCCACATTCTTGGAAAGATTTCAAAAACTATCTCAAGCACAAATGCAAGGAGCTATCTATGGAAGATTTAGCTCTTCGTCTTCGAATTGAAGAAGACAACCGCAAAGGAGATAAAGTCTCAGATAGATTTCAAGCTAAGGCTCACTTAGCTGAGGCTCTCAAATCTCAGCCTAAGAGGCAGCAAGGTAAGAGAGTAAGCGGGTCGTTGGGACTAAAGAAGACCGCTGCTAATAAACGCATTCAAGGCACCTGATGGGTATGTGGTAAGACAGGCCATAGGGCTATGGATTGCAGACACAAGAAAGGCCAAAGCTCTGGTAGCAACTAGCACAAGTCTAAGCCTTCTTATACCAATATGGTGGAAGATGATGAGCTTGTTGCAGTCATCACTGAAGTCTGCATGGTTGATAACGCCAAAGGTTGGTGGATCGATACGGGTGCTTCAAGGCACATTTGCAAGGATAGATCATTGTTCTCAACTTATGAGAAGATGGATGGCACTGAAAAGGTGTACATGGGAAATACTGCAGCTTCGACTGTGGAAGGCAAGGGCAAGGTGCTGCTAAAATGGACATCTAGGAAGATCCTGACCCTTACAGATGTCTGGTATGTGCTTGAGATTCGCAAGAATCTGGTGTCTAGAACACTATTGAACAAAAATGGGTTTAAACTCGTTTTTGAATCCGATAAGTTTACTCTTACAAAGGGGGGAATGTATGTTGATCGGGGATATCTAGATATGAGGGCATGTTCAAATTGAATGTACAGGCCCAAGTGCCTAAGAAGATCAATAAGAATGACTCTTCTGCTTATACTGTTGAGTCGTGTGATGTTTGGCATTCAAGATTAGGATATGTCAATTATCGTTCCCTCCAAAGAATAGTTAATCTAGGGTTATTACCTAGCTTTAACATTGATAAGGGACACAAATGCGAAGTTTGTGTTGAATCAAAGTTTACAAGAAAGCCATTTCTATCTATGGAAAGAAATAGTGAATTACTCGACCTAATTCACAGTGACGTTTGTGACATGAAAAGTACTCCCACTAGAGGTGGAGAGAATTATTTTGTCACATTTATTGACGACTGCAGTAAATATTGCTATGTATATTTACTACGCAGTAAAGATGAGACCTTTGATGTTTTTAAAACATTTAAGGCAGAAGTTCAAAATCAACAGGGAAAGAAAATTAAGGTGCTCAGATCAGATAGGGGTGGTGAGTATGAATCATCAACTTTATCTAAGTTTTGTGAATCTCATGGTATAATCCATCAGACGACAACACCTTATACACGACAACACCTTATACACCACAACAAAATGGTGTAGCTGAAAGGAAGAACCAAACTTTGAAAGACATGATAAATTGCATGTTAAATAGTTCTGGTTTACCCCATAATTTGTGGGGGGAAGCATTGCTTACTGCAAATTTTATATTGAATAGAATTCCACATAAGAAGTCTGGCAGGTCCCCTTATGAAGTGTGGAATAATGACAACCCTCCTACAAAATTCTGAAAGTGTGGGGGTGTTTGGCCAAGGTGCAGGTTTCTTTATCTAAAAGGACTAAACTTGGTCCAAAAACCGTTGACTGTGTCTTTATAGGCTATGCCTCGCATAGTGCTGCCTATAGGTTCCTAGTAACGAAATCAGAAATTCCTGACATTAATGTCAATACGGTTCTGGAATCTATAGAAGTTGAGTTCTTTGAGAACATCTTCCCTTTTAAGGGAGATAAACTCAGTGCGAGTGGTTTTAAGAGAACTCATGAAGCAAGTTCTTCAAAAGGCCAAGATGGGCAGGAAATTGACATCGAGCCTCGAAAAAGCAAAAGGGCAAGGAAGGCCTCTTCCTTTGGCCCAGATTTCCTAACCTTTGTGTTAGAAGATGAGCCGCAAACATATGGTGATGCAATGACATCTCCTGATGCTCCTTATTGGAAAGAGGCTATTAATAATGAAATGAATTCCATCTTGCAAAACAATACTTGGGTATTGGTCAATTTGCCACCTGGGTGTAAACCAGTTGGGTGTATATGGATTTTTAGAAAGAAATTAAAGGTTGATGGTACTATTGATAAGTACAAAGCTCGGCTGGTAGCTAAAGGCTATCGTCAGAAAGAAGGACAAGACTTCTTTAACACGAATTCTCCAGTGACGAGAATTACGTCTATCAGGATGCTGATTGCTATTGCAGCGTTATATAATTTGAAGATACATCAAATGGATATAAAAACAACATTCCTGAATGGAGATTTAGAAGAAGTTTACATGGAACAACCTGAAGGGTTTGTTGTAAAGGGACATGAAATGAAGGTTTGTAAACTAATAAAGTCTCTTTATGGGTTGAAACAGGCGCCTAAACAATGGCATGAGAAGTTTAATCACACAATGTTGTCAAATGGATTTAAGACCTCAGTCTTGTTGATGTTAAACAATCCACAAAGCAGATGTTAAACTCTCATTTTGACATGAAAGACCTCGGTCTTGCTGATGTTATTTTTGGAATTCGAATAATAAGGAATTCCGAAGGGTATGTACTTTCTCAGTCTCATTACATAGAGAAATTGTTGAGAAGATTTGGTCACTTCGAGAGTAAGCCAGCAGTTACTCCGTTTGATCCAAATTCAAAATTAAAGAAAAATCATGATGAATGTGTATCTTCTCTGGAATATACCAGGGTTATTGAGAGTTTAATGTACATCATGAATTGTACTAGACCTGACATTGCCTACTCCGTAGGCAGGCTAGCGAGATACACGAGCAATCCTGGGCATAACCATTGGGGTGCATTGGTCAGGGTACTTAGGTACTTGAAGTACACCTTGGACTATGGATTGCACTATACAAAATATCCACATGTACTGGAAGGATTTAGTGATGCTAATTGGATCTCCGATAGCTTAGAGACTAAATCAACCAGTGGGTATGTGTTCACCCTAAGTGGTGCTGTTGTGTCGTGGAAGTCTTCAAAACAGACGTGTATAGCACGATCAACCATGGAGTCAGAGTTTATAGCTCTAGACAAAGCAGGCGAAGAAGCTGAGTGGCTTCGCCATTTCCTCGAAGACATTCCATTATGGCCAAAGCCTGTTAACGCCATTTGCATATACTGTGACAACTTAGCTGCCTCAATGAGGGCTAAGAATAGTGTCTACAATGGAAAATCAAGACACATTAGGCGCAGGTATAACACTATCAGAGAGTTGCTCACAAATGGAATAATTTCCATTGACTATGTGAAGTCAAAAGAAAATCTAGCTGATCCTTTGATGAAATGAGTGACTCGTGAGCAAGTCAAATTTACATCGAAGGGAATGGGGTTAAAGCCTTTAAAATGACTTTTCCGGTGGTAACCAAACCTAGTTGACTGGAGATCCCAAGATCTAGGTTAAATTGGCCAACTAGCTAGAATGAGTCATAGTTGACACACTAAGAAACTTCTTGTTTCTCCCCATGTCTCGGAAATTGAAGAGTGTGTCCTGTCGATGTTAAAGGGAAGGTTGACATCTTGATATAAGAGGAGTAGTGATAGGGTACTCTTAGTCAATGCTTTCCTATATGAGAGTAGAAATGGGGTCGCTTCTATGAGAACTGTTCAATGGCTTGGGTTCTCTAAAGCTCTCATGAAACCCAGGATGCTATCCAGGACCAAAATGGATACAATCGTATAGAACTCAATGGATTAAGACATGTTGTGTGTGATGTCTATTGTCTCGATTTACCCTCAGAAGGATAGTTCAAGAGCTAGTCTCACTATTTCTTCGATAAATTCGATAGACATTCACTAAGGAAGGTTCAAGTCCAAAAGACACCTTGTTGATGCATAACTTGTCTATTTGCTCTCAGTGGCTCCTATGTCGTTTAGTATGATTTTAGTGCACACACATTCATGTGGGGGATTGTTGGAAGTGAATGTGTGTGTGTGTGTGTGATTTTTATCTTTATTTTTATTTTCTTTGTTGCTTGGTCCCCAAGATGTTCTAGAACAACTTGGCCCCCAAGTTCTTCTAGAAATATTTGGCCCCCAAGTTCTTTTAGATTGGCTTGGTCTCCAAGTTTGATGGATGCCTATATATATGGGTGTGAAGTTTTCATTCAAAAACAAGCTCTAAAGTTGTTCTCTTTTCTCAAGTTTGTCTCTCATTTGAGTTTTGTTCTTTGAGTATTGAAAGAACTTGTTTTTCTTGAGTTTTTCCATCACTGAGAGCGAGCCTTTCTTGAGTTCTGCTAGCTCTGGTCGTTCGTGGCTGCTGTTCACCGGAGAGGTCGTTTCATCCTGTTGAGACAGTCGCCATAGTCTGCTTGCCGTCGGTGCAGGGCGCTAACTATCTTCAAGACAGCGCAAAGCGTGACTCGACCTACTTTTGTTCCTGACTCTTCTGCATTCCAGCTATGAGCATTGCTATTCAACCGTCGTCTCTGCTCTACTGTTTTGGTCTGGTAACATCTGTTATTGTTCATTTGTTGTTGTTGGTTATAAGCTTCTGTTGCCATTAATATCAGCTGTTATAATAGTGGTCAAGTATATAGTTTATGTTTCTTGTACTGTAACGGGTTTGAATTGATATTCTTGTATCGGGGTGGGTTATTTCTGTAGTAGGCGGATCATTCTAGTGAAGCTTTTATATATATTCTCTCTGTATCCCTAACAAATGACTCATTGGAGGAATTTGGCATGGACTTAGACAGACATGCATAACATATAAGTAATGAAATGTCAAATTAATACTGCCAAACGCAAGCATTGTTAGTGATGCAAGGGTTTAGTGAGATCAAAGATTACCCACAGTTTACAACATGTACATTAGAGTGTTAAATTAATTCCATTAGCATAATTTCCTAGGCAAAACAAAGATTAAATGAAATTCATTCTGGGCGCATGAAAGTCTCTTAGAGACAAAATTTAACTCTTAAAATAAAAAATTCAGGATGATTGATAAAAGATTTGTTGTTGGGAGTGACCAAACTTATGAAACATGAGGGTCAGATTTGTGATAACTAATTTACATAAATTTATGCAATTACAAAAAGGGAACCATACCTTAATATATTAAAGAAAAATTCTTCTCCTCATGAAGGATGAAAATTGGCCAACATAGAATAATTTTTCACAATAAGAAAGCAAACACACCACCAGCATCAGTAGACCCAAACACAAAAATCTGAAAGTAGACATTGGAAAAAAACACATAAAAACTAACAGCCAAATCAGATGGGCACTTAGTGTTCAGTATAGCACTGATGGATGCTGGCTTATTGCATGAAATGAAGCAAAACAACATCAAGGATCAAAGGAAGGGAGATGAGATCAGAACTTGCTGACAAACTCAAGAATGTGTTTGTTGATCTCATCAGGCTTCTCTTGGTTGATGAAGTGTGCTGCGCCTTCCATGACAACGATTTCATCCAGTTGGGGTACATCCTTCTGGAAACCACCATTGTGGATGTAGTCCTTGGCTCCTGGGATGTGATAAACCAAGTCTAGATCACCCACAATGAACTTCGCTGGCACCTTTACTTGGGCCCCTGCCCATGGAGCTGTGAGTTCCCAGTTTCTGCGTTAAGTTGGTTGAGGATTAAGTTAACAGGGTAAGATGGATTGAACCTAGGAATGGAGAAGACAAAAAAGACCACCCCAAAGAGTTGTCCTCTCGATGACCAGGGCCACTATAGCCAGATGGGGATGAGGCCACTTTGAAAGAGGCTGTAGTTTACTTAGTGTGCACTCGAGGGACAGTCGCCACGGGTTCTCATCAATAGGAAAAAAAATAAAAGAGGCCAAGATTGGCATATGCATCAATATGTCCTGGAAAATACTATTTTGTACAAACTTCTTATGTAAAAAATTTGCAGTGCCATTTTGAAAGTGTAATAAGATGACTTACAAATCAGATGCCCGATAGTAGTTAATTCCACCAGTGAAGCCAGTTTGCTCAAACTTGCTAGCATAGTAATCAACATCTTCTTCTGATAACCAAGAGGGCAAGATGACTGGATCATCAGGT
Organism: Diospyros kaki; assembly: GCA_036245055.1. NCBI lineage: Eukaryota > Viridiplantae > Streptophyta > Magnoliopsida > Ericales > Ebenaceae > Diospyros > Diospyros kaki. The sequence goes on from BSEG01000013.1 coordinate 7,144,489, forward strand.
GAATCTCCAAATCCTTTACCTTTAGGGAAACGAAATGGCTCTGGGTTCCGGTATGTCAGGAACTTTTTGACGGCTCTTCTAAGATCAATCCTTGCAAACTCAGCCTCAATTTCTCCAGGTTCCTACAATACACACACACACACACACATGTATGACTTAGGTAAGACCATAATGAATTGGAATTTCCCATCTAGAAAATTTTGAACATCAAGAACAGTCTTTGCCCTGTGGTCTGCAATTGCAAGCAGTTCAATATTCTCCAAGATTCTGAATGAATATTTTTCAGCATTAACCCAACATTTCAACAGACAAAATTGCCAGTTCCATGTCACATGATTATATAAACACACATACCAAAAATAATAAATGATAAATAAATGAATAAAATGACTTTGAAAATGATATGAATATGGCAGTTTTATACATGGTTGGCTTGACTAGCAGTTATACACGGAACAATGATGTTCTTACAGTATTTTTATATAGAAAATATTATAGGAATAATCTGATAACGTCATTTATACAAAGAAAATGATATTCATACATAATTTCTATATAAAAAATGTCATGTATGATGTGTCAACCACATTTTTACAACAATAACAGGTTCCCATTTCCTTAGCCATAGCCATTTATGGAGAATTTGCTGGGTAAACGTTTTCTTTATATATCGGGTTCTAATCTTAAGAATGAGGTTGCAAACTTGCATAGTTAATGGATTTTTAGTCTTACAAAAACATAGAGATATTCCTATTGAATAGATTGTCAGGATTACCAGCCAAAAAGAAAAGAAAAAAAGGGATAAAAAAAAAAAAAACTACTTTATCAAAATTAATGAAACTTGCATATGGCAGTTTTTACATCACATTAATGAAATGTTTAATGTGATGTAAAAACTACAAATAGAAGCATCTATTCTCTAATCTGTTTGATCAAAATTAGATGTATCCTGACAAAAATAACATCAAAACTACTTGTAGCTATATTAGAATTATTTCTTATTACTAGAGGTTGATTTCCTTCAACAAGTAAACAAGAAAGAAACAAAAATATAAATATATCTTAATTACAGTCTGTTGTGATCCTATAATTAATAGCGGTCATGTTCAATTATTTCTCATAAAAGATGCTACTATAGTTGGTCCATCAACATATATTATTACAAGTGTTGCTTATATAGAGGCGAGAAGGTCTTCAAGGGAAAGTCTATATAGAACTTAAAATTGAACAGAAAAAAATTTCTCAATGCATAAGGAGAACATTTTTTTTTTTAGAGTCTTAATAATTATGAAATAGTTATGTACTGACAACTATTTCAAAACTAATAAAACTTCAAAGCATAGTAATGATGTACTGACAATTATGAAATAGTTCTAAGAATTCAACTAAAAATTTAATTAGGAATTAAATATCTAGATCAAGGCTGAAGATGAAGACGGGAACCAGAGAGTGAATTTGACACTTCGTTAAAACTTAATAATAAAAAATGAAGCAAAAAAGTGAACACAGAAACACCATTTGGGGTCATGGAATAAAATAAAAAATTTCTATTCTTTTAGAATATTTATGAAAATTCATGACAAGAACAATGTAATCCTAGTATTTTTGCAACCAAAAGAAATTTTGATGGGTCATTTCGCTCAAAATAACATGCTACAGTAACAGATAACCAAGTTATTTGGTATAAAAATTCATCATGATTTTTATATTTATGCACTACTCCTCGTAAAACAATATTATCCCTACACTAAAAATTACCCTCTAACTTAGAGAGAGAGAGAGAGAGAGAGAGAGAGAGAGAGAGAGAGTCGTTTATATGATATTCCTATTTCATGGATCACATCAATTCTGGTAGATAAATCAAAATCTAAAAGATTTCTGCACGCCTAATAATTAGAAAAATAGACAATATTATTGAAATTGGACGAATACAAGAAAACAAACAGAACAAGCAGATCCACCAAATTTGTCCAAAATTGACCACTACAAATAATTTCAAAAATTCTAATGCACACAAAAAGGGGATAAATTTTAAATTTTATCTGAACTTGTCAAAACTTGATTTAGTATAAAATAAGGAATCTTGTTTTCTCCGATCTCAACAATCACCTGCCAATCACTGGCGAAAACGTGGTTATATTAAAGTAACAAATAGAGTATACAAAAACTGTACAGTACAGCAGATATAACGTGCAAGGGTTCACACTAGAAATGAAATTCACTTTACATAACTAATATGAACCACAATTGACAGTAAGATAGATTGTGTAATGAATCAAACTACTTGAAATCCACATGTATTCAGCAGCGCAACTCACTGAAAGTTTGCTAGAGGCATGCTTGTAAGTAACTTTGCACGACTAGATTAATGCACATTACAAGAAAAACATGCTACTCAACTCATGAAATAAACAACATTAACCAATTCGAATAATGATTAGTTTATCTCTCATTCAATTTAAATATATAACACGACAGGTTCTCACCCAAAACTATAGCTGAAGCTCATTCACAAGTTCACGGGACAAAGTAACATACCAAGAACTCCCTAGTATACTTACTACCTACCACTGTGGAGTTTGATCTTGAGAAAATAGCACGACCTATATGACTATCAATACATACTTTGCAACTAAGATCAGTTCACACTTCACAATCAAGATAATATACAGAAGAAAGAGCACCTGGAATCTGCAGATATAGTGATCATCGCCGTAGAAATGTCTGAATGTTTCTACAAACTTTGCTGTGGGGTGCCTTGCTAAGAAATGGACGCTCAAGTTCACCAAAGCCCTGACTTTCTCAGGCCTAAACAAGCACAAGTGCCAAGCAATATAGGCTCCCCAGTCATGTCCCACAACAAACACCTTCTCTTCATGCGGCGCAATGGCGTCAAGGAGCGCCACGACGTCGCCCACCGTGTGCAGGACGGTGAACTTGGCGGCGTCGTTGACGGGGGCGCCGGTGGTGTCGCCGAAGCCGCGGAGGTCGGGGGCGACGGCGCGGTAGCCGTGGGAGGCCAAGAAGAGGATTTGGTGGCGCCAGGAGTACCAGAGCTCCGGGAAGCCGTGGAGGAAGAGCACCACCGGGCCTCGGCCCTTCTCCGCCACGTGGATGTTGAGGCCATTGACAGCGATCGTCTTGTGCTCTATTCCCTCCATCTCTCTCTCTCTCTCCCCAAACTGTGGGTTTCACTGGCTTGCAGGATTCGTTTCCTTCGATTAATACATGGCGGCATCAAGAGCTTGTTTGTTTCCTGGGAAAGTGATCAAATGAAGGATAATGCTTTCACTGGCTTGCAGGATTCGTTTCCTTCGATTAATACATGGCGGCATCAAGAGCTTGTTTGTTTCCTGGGAAAGTGATCAAATGAAGGATAATGCTTTCACTGGTTTGCAGGATTCGTTTCCTTCGATTAATACATGGCGGCATCAAGAGCTTGTTTGTTTCCTGGGAAAGTGATCAAATGAAGGATAATGCTTTCACTGGCTTGCAGGATTCGTTTCCTTCGATTAATACTTCGCGGCATCAAGAGCTTGTTTGTTTCCTGGGAAAGTGATCAAAAAAACACATTGTGATGGAGAATAGCAATAAAAAAAAAATAAAAATTTCACTCTGTCTCCCACCACCAAACCCAAACCCACTTTCTCACCCTCTCTGTCTCCTTCCCGTCACCGCCATTGCTTGGCACTTCTGAAGGTGTAGAAGATCGGCCATGTCCGGCTCTATGACTCCGACGGTGAGATTCTCAAGGCCTTGGCCAAGACCAACATCTCCATCATCGTCAGCGTGCCCAACAACCAGATTTTTGTCATCGGCTCCTCCAACGCCACCGCCGCCACCTAGGTCGGCTGCAACGTTGTTGCCTACTACCCTGACACGCTCATCTCCGCCATTGCCGTCAACGACAAGCTAGGTCCTCACCACCACCAACGCTGTTGCACCACCGTCACTATGAGTCTCTCTCTCTCTAACTCTCTCGTTCCGTCACTGTGAAGACGCCAAGCACAATGGGTTTGGTTGCTTCACCAATTGCCTAGAAAATTGGAGCTCCTCCCCCTCAAGGAATTTCCTTTCCTTAATTTGAAGGAAAAATCCATTAAGTGCGCATAAGTGGGAAAATGAATTACCTGGAAAAAAATAGCTATCAAACACTATATAAGTGGAAAAATGGGTTTTCCTTGAAAAAAAAATGGCTATGAAACGGAGCCTTAGTTGTAACACCCAGTGTTTCTAGTGTTAGGAGAAAGGGAAAGGAAGTGAGATCTTCCAAAAATGCCCTTGAGAAAGTGATGGATCTTGAGAAAAATGGTGCCCTATGAGAGAGGCATTTTGGTAAATTTGATTGTGAAGTCCAATAAAGGGTAATTTGGTAAATTAGAAATAATTTCTAGGTGGAATTAAGCATAGAAGTGAGTTAATTTTTCATTTTTGTTTTTATGTGGATATAAATGGGATTAATAATTTACAAGGGGCATTTTAGTAATTTGGAGTGAAATTCCATAAAGGAATTAAATTATGAAAAATAAGGAAAATGATGAATATTCAATTATGTGAAAAATAATTGATTTCTCCCTAAATTGGTGAATTAATGTTGTAATACCGCATGGATGGTTGAGATGGAAGCTTAGAAGCCAAATATGGTGTCTTAGAGTGACACATGACATTATGTGGTCCGAGATAAATGGAGAGATTTAAATAAATGCAAAGGAAATGATATTAGTCTTTCAAGCATTTAATGAGAAGCATGATTACGTGGATTAAAGAAAATCCAAAAGAAATGATAATTAGTCACAATTAATGCCTTGAAAAATATGAGAATTTAATTAAATGAGAAGGAAATGGAAATTCAAGATGATCCAAGGGTGGAGGATTATTCTTGAAAATGGGAAGTGATCTAAGGGATGAGATAAAATCTTTCAAGTTGGCATGGATTGCCAACTCATTTAATAAATCTTTTTAAAATTGATTTTTAGATGGTGGAGATCATGAGTTAAAAAGATGGAAGGCTATGATTAAATCCTAGCAAAGCACTTGGATTGTGTTTTTAATTGAAGGTTGAGATCTTCTCTTGGAAAGTAAAGGAAATCTAATGGATGAGATTAAAGAAGGCTTAAGCACATGGATTGTGCTTTCTTTGGATGGTTGAAATCTAACCTTGTAAAGTGAGATATAATCCAATGGTGGATATTTCACAAGAGTAAGTGACATGGATTATGCTATTTGTGTGGTTGAGATTTATTCTCATCAAATAAATCCAATGGCTAGGATTTATTCTTGAAAGATGGGGTGTTAGTATAGATTGGCAAGAAAGAAAGACTTGTATTCCTTTCACCATTTGTAGGGAGAAATGAATGGAAGGAAGAAAAGAAAAGGGAAGAAGAGAAGGGTAAGTGTAATACCCAGTATTTAATGTTAAGAGTATTTTAGAAATTACGGGTCAAAATGATATTTAGCAAAGTTTCGGGCCTATGTGTAATATTCAAAACATAAACAAAAGGCAAGAGACTATGTCAAGGCAAGTCAATAAAGGAAAAACTGTCCAAATAAGTGATATTTGATAAAATAAAGGTTTGAGGTCGAAAACACGCGATTATGAGTGACAGGGCAAAAGTGCAGATTTTGTAAACTGCTTGAGGGAGATCGAAACGACGAATTTTCTAGAAATTCTTGAGGGAAACGAATATTTTAGAACTTGAGGGCAGTTAAGGAATTAATGAAAAGTCTAGGGGTGCCATGGATAAGGAGAAAATGCAATTGGAAGTTTCTTGGGGGCTAAAGTGCAAAATTTGAAACTTCCATGGTGTGAATCCGATCAGCCGCCGGCCAGCCACCTGGAGGCATCAAGAAGGTCGCCTGGAGGCTCCAGAGTAGTCTCCAGGTGATGATGAGGTCGAGACACAACTAAAAATAATGGCAAATGGGATTTTTGATTTGGCCGAATTTTTCGAGGGCTATATCATGTGATTTGGGGTTGTTTGATTGGTTTGAAGACTAGATTTGGGGATAAAGGGATAAGATTAATCGAGTTCTGGTGGGAATTTGAGTCGAGAATGGGAATAAATAGCCCAACCGAGGCCGAGGGTTTTCAAAGAAGTTGAGAGAAATTGAGGGCGTTTTGGCTTGAATCGAGGCTCACAGATAGGGGGTTTTGTTCTTTGAAGGTTGGGGAGCATTTCTGAAAAGTTTGAGAGGATTTGGTATAGGTTTAGAAGGGTTTCGTGAAGCTCGCTGGAAAATCGGGCACGGCCAGACCAAGACCTGCAACTGGCTTTTAAATCCTCTTCCAGTGACTTTTTCTGCCGTTTAAAGGAACCATCGAGGTCGCCTCTTCGAGCTCTTCAAGACCCCGTAGTCGCTTAGGCCATTGGAGGTTGTTGTAGAATGCCAGAGTCAAAGAAGAAGGTCGGAGAAGATGAGGCGCGTGGTTGCATGCGCGGACTTCAGCCACATCCACGCACCAGTGCGTGAGGGCGTGTAAGGCCTAGGTTTTTCTCAAAATTAATTTTATAATTTTTGTAAAATTATTTTAGATGGGTTTATACAAAAATATTTAGAAAAATTGGGTGTTTGGTATTTATTATGATTTTTCAAGAGAGATAAATGTTTGAAAAATAGAAAAAATAGGAAAAATTGAGGAAATTATGGAAAAAATAGGAATATTGATTTCTAAGGTGTTAATGGTGAATATGAGATGATTGGGTTGTTGGAAGGAAGGATTGCACATTTTTCGAGGTAAAAAATAGACTTTTCTGAATTGAGGTGAGTGGTTTGATCATAACTTTACCTTATCTTGAATATGTGTTAGAGTGTGTGTAGTGGGTTCAGGTGAGCGGTTTTACCCTCTCGAGCTTAGGATACACATGATTAAATCAGTTCTAGTGAGCAGTTATACCCTCCAGAACTTGGGTTGTTTTACAAAGACATTTCACTTATGTACTTGTGGCATCATTTGCATATTGACCATATGGTATATTGCATCAACTGTTTTTACTTATAAAATAGTCGGTGCATGACGTGTGATTTTCATATCATCGGGGTATTGGTTTTCGTGTCGTTGTTATGTTTGTGGGAACGGGATGGGGTCTATTTGAGAATGGGACAATGTTAATCCAGGTGAATGAGTGACACTGTAGGGCACTCGAGGGATTAAGTATGTCACGGCAAGGTCAACCCCAATGGTGTTTGGAATGAATTTTTCACTGAAGGTTGACTATGTCAGGGAGATTTCTCAAGTTAAACATGTTGCATGTTGTTGTTGTCTGTTTATGCCATACTCATGTGTCTTTCATGCATTCAGTAAACTGTTTGATGCCATCACTTAGATGTTTTATCATCTAACCTAGGATATGCCCCTAGAACATTCAACGTTCTAGTCAGAGACTGCTGCGAGGTTGAGGACATGGCCGGTGGGGCCAATAGTGTTTAGTTTGATAGTCATTGTATCATTTTGGAAGAGTTAGTATTTATTTTGATATATGTATGAACGATCGCATGACAACATTGTAATCATTTTGTAACATTGTAATACGTATTTCGGTGTGGGAACACCTTGTATGAAACTCATGGTAGGCCACGACATTTTAATGTTAATTATTCCGCTGTGTTATAAAATATCTCGTTTAGTTTAAGATTATTAATCTTGTTAGTTAAACGGATGCATGCGAAGATTGTTCTTGAACCACCACGGGCACCGGCCATTGTATATGATAGGTGTTGTATCTGCATGTGAAGATTGTTCTCATGGCGCCGTGCGTGGCAGATTTGGAAAAAAAAAAAAAAAGAAATCCTGGGAATTGCCTCATAGTAACGCGCCCATGTAAGGCAGGGTGTTACAGTAAGGGAAAGTTTTCATTTCATTGTTGTGTAAATCCCTTTTTATTTCTTTTAAATGGTAGCTTAGTTTTTTTATTTTTTGTTTCAAAGATCTCTTAAGGAGAAGACAATGAAATGAAGCTAGGAGGTTCTTGAAGCTTCAAAGAATGGAAAGAGGTAAGGGATAGTCCCATGGGATGATGACTTTGCAAGGTTGTAAGTATGGTTCATGAGCAAATATGTGTGCATTGGCATGTTGTTTGTGTTCAAGGACTTATGACCATGAGGTTGTGTGGGGTAAGATAGGTTTAATCCTCAAACTAAGGTGGCGGTGAGAATGTGAAAGCCCTAACTTTATTACATTGCATGCATTGGCATCACATTCTATATTCATGTTCATACTTGTTGTCATTGCACCCTTATTGAGCTTAATAGCTCATGAGGTTTTATCCTCCCATTGTAGGTTGTTCTTATGGCAAGAGATTGGGATAATGGCAAGCTTGAGGTTGGAAGCCTTGTGATGTAATATTTTGTGTTATTAGTTGTGGCTTGGTGAAGCATAAGTATGTATTGTAATGGTCATGTATGATTTTATTTTTTTTAAATGAGATATTGGCTTATGACATGTGGAAGCCAAAGTATTGGTGTAAATCTCATATTGGGTATGGCTTTTGGAAGCCTATCTTGTTTATTGGATTCATGTGGTAAGGAGCCCATGAGTGGGTGTAAGGAGTATATTTTTTTTTGGTGTAAGCTTTTGTGGAAAAAAGTGGGTATTTTTTATGTATGTATGATGTGTATGAAATTTGAAAAATTTGGGTTAAAAAGGCCCAAGAAAGATTTTGAGTTGAGTAGGTGGGTCGCAGTGGGTGTGCAGTACGCATCCTAGGGCCACAGTAGGCGGCAAGAGTGGGGTACGCATACTGCAAATGCGGGCGTGCGGGGTTAGGACGTGCAGTGGCCCTCAGCCAGCCCACGCGGCCAGCGTACCGCGGGGCCTCTGGTGGGCCAGCTGGCCCCACCAACTAATTTTTTAAAAAAATTTGAAAATTTGGGGAATTTTGCAAGCATTTCTTGGTTGATTTTGGCCCCAAAGGAATTTTGAAACTAAAGGGATTTGTTGAGCATTTTTGAGATAAATGCCGAATTTTTGAAAAATGAAAATTTATGAATTTTTCCTCGAATTTTGGAAAACAAATGGGATGTTTGGAATTTTAAAAATATTTAGAGCCCGGTGGAATTCTTGGAAAGAAGAAGAATTAAAATATTAATCATGATGATTAGACAAGGTTAATGGAAAATTAAGTAGCCAACTGTGGTGTGATTAAAACCCAAATCTGCTAGTTGATCCTGAAATTGAGGGAAAGGAAGGACGAAAGCTAGTTCCCACCTAGGGGGTTTCATGTTGAAATATAGTTCGCCTTTCACAAATAGCCAAACATGTGAGCAGTTCGGATGATTGTTCATGAGTGGCACCCGTAAGTGGGAGCGGGGCGTTGCATTAGTGTAAAAAGACAAGTTCTCTTGTCTTCTCTCTCCCTTTTTCACTCTCACCTCTCCTTCTCTCTCTCAAAACCATCCCACTATCTCCCCCACTCTCTCTCTCAAACCCACCTTCGCAGGTTGCAGCATCTGTCATCGCCCCACCATCTGGACGAGCACCGTCGTTACCCTTCATCCAATCGACCAAGTCCGTCATCGCCCTTCCCTATTCCTGTTGCGTTTCCTCTCCCCCATCACCAGCCACAGACCGTCGTCACCCCCCTCCCCCCACACCATCACTTGTGTAACACCTTGCTCCATCTGATGGGCGTTATGTGAATGAATAACTCATCAGCAGGGATTCCGGGGATATATTTTTTTCCTCAAATATATAATATTAATCATTTCCCAACAATCCCGTATCACCTCCTCAGTACACCAAACTAGAATCATCAAGCTAAGACAGGTAATGTTATCATAAATGCGGAAACTAGTTTGAAACCTAATATGGTATATAATCGGAATCATTTCCTTCATAACACCAAAACCGTACCATCGTTTAATATCGTATCATCAAAATAAAATACATATAATCCAAAAGACATACTACGATTCACCTACAAGTTGTCGTTAACCCTCGGCAATTCCTTTCTCTTTGGCACTGCTGCTTCCACCTAGAACGTTTGAATATTTCAGGGACAAAATCCAACAATAAGATGTTAAATCATCTAAGTGAGAAAAAACATTTTCATGAATGTATGCAAGACATGAAACAACTGAAATATCATGACAAATCCCAGCTTAAGAGAATCTCACACAACACTTAACCCTAACCGAGAAAAATACAATCTCTCCAAAGGAAACACAACCACATCGACACATTGTCACAACACAGTCCTAACTTAAGAGGGGGCAACATCAATGCATGAACTGGGGAACCACCCCGTCATCATTACATTCCTACTTAGAAGCTTCTGGATCACGTCAACACAAATACTGGCCACATGATGATTAACACCATCATGGGAATCCACGTCCACCTCAGAAACAATACTATCGCTCAAGGCTTCAAGGGTGGTGTCCCCTTGCAGCCCTTCCACTTAAGCCGGTCCGGGGTGGTGTACATTCTCAGCCTCGCCGCTTGTCGACTCACAAGGGTGGTGTTCACTCTCAACCCCCGTCACAAATGTGCATTTTTCCTTAGCACGCTTCCCTAGTGCTATCACTCAAGTGCCACATCGTAAGTTGATATCCCATCCCATATGTACAACCTATCACCCCTAGTGTAACTTCTCTGGCCACCCAACTCGGCACGGAACCCCAGGCAGTCATCCCAGCACACAACACGAGATACCCCTGTACGTCATTTCGACAAACATCATTGGGAAATTACGATTACATTATTGGGGCAACATCCCAAATTGACATCCCATAAAAACACACCATTGCCACATACCATGATTCAATGTATCATATGAAACAACATTTCATGTACACAATTTATCGCACAAAATTCAATGCACATGCATAAATCATTTCGAGACAAACCCAATGAAGTCAACCATCACAGGCTAAAATCATTCATATGCAGCAAAACCATTTGCATAGAACTAAACAAGTTTATGAGAAGAACCACTTTGAATAAACTAATTTTGGGGGTTAAAATTCTCATCTTTGACAAAATTCAGGGTACCTTGAAAAACACACACTGCCTTAATTTGGGTGCCCGACCTCAAATTTCGAGCCAACCTCAAAATTTGCACAAATTATTTCACCTTAAACTTCAAAGCACCCTAATAAACATATAATCATCAAAACCTATTTTTCTCATAATTTCTTCATTTTTCTCCTATTTTCCTCTCTAAAATTCTAAATAAATACCTCATTAACTAATTTCTCAAATCTTTCTCCACAACAATTCATAATATACTAAGAACTTCAAGAGAAAATTATTGAACTTACCTCGATGTTTCATTTTCAAGCAAAACGAGGCTGGTTGACGCGAAAATTGATAAACCAGAAAGGCTAAACCTAAAACTTTTTGCACCAGCACCTAGATCATGAATTTCTAGGATTTTAGGAATTTTTTTCCCAATTTTTTTGACCCCGAACGAACCCTCACGCGCCTCCTGAAGACCAACCACGTGCCTCCCATGCGCACCTGCTGCCGACGCGTGTGTTACACACACCAGTTGTCTTCTTCCTTCAACTTCCGGCAAGCTACGTTCGCTTCTAGTTATTTTGCGATTTCTCCCTTGTCCGAACTCCGTTTTACCCCCCGTTTGAACCTACAACTTCCTTTTTTCGCCCTCTACCGGATAATAGCATAAAGTCCCTCAAAAGAAGCCATTTTCTGACAACTCAAACTCATTTTCCGACGAAGCTCATTTTTTTTACGAGACTTCGGATCTCCCTCAACTCTCAACCAAAATGGCTCAAAATTTTTAGAATTGATGCTTGGGACATGGGGAACAAAATTTCCTTATCCGTTTCCCTCAATTTGTTCTCAAATTCACAGATCTAAAACTTAAATTTTTCAAAGCTTTTAGCCACTTCTATTTATAGGCGTTACTAAGCTTCCAAATGCTCAAGGCTGCTCAATCAGACGCCTCTGAGGCTTCTACCGCCCTTGGATCGACCTAATTGCCTCTAAAACCAACCGCAATCATGATTTGTAGAGCTTCTAAAATTCGACCATTCTCGCAGTGTGTGTCAACCCAGACCCGACCCTAAGGCATCCCCGACCAGCTTGCTCCAGTTCCTCATGGTCGGTAGGCGCTAGTCGTCCATGATAGACTTGGTTCTCTCCCCAAGTTTGAGAAATTGTACTTTTATCCCACCAATTTGTCTCTTATGCTTTGGCCTATTTTCACAAAGCCCCTGAACTTTTCATAATTGCTATTAAGACCCTCAAGTTCCAAAACTTCCTTTGCACCCCTAAAGATTCTGAAAATCATCCTTTCGACCTCTCTCTGGCAAATTTAGAAACTATACTTTAGCCCGAATCTTTGTTTTGGCTGCAAACCCATTCGTTTCTTCCTGAAACCACTGAAGGGTTGCTTTACTTGATGAATCGAAGCTTTCCTAGGCTTTCCTAACTCTCCTACAATTATTCGATTTTACAATCTATCCCATAGCTGTATTTTAACTGTACCAAAAACTATTTATGATCTAAGTTTTTTCGATGCTATGAATCATACCTCGAAATAATCGACAATTTCATATCATTTTTTTTAGGTATATCGGCTCTAGGGCACTCCCTGTAGTCGATTTGGTCAATCTCTGAGGCTATTCTGATACCTATTTTCCTTAAATCCCATTTTTCTAATAAAATACTTATTTCTCAATTAAGCCAAAGTTCTCGGGTATTACAACTTGGATCGCCATTGCATCCCTAACAGCCACTCGCACCACTGTCACCCATTTCTTCGCCACGAGCAACCACTTTGTAATACCCCGAGAGCCCAAAGAAGTTAGTATATATCGAGGATAGTGTAAGAAAAGAAACAACACTAGCTGGATACCTTTTGGACTAAATGTTGACAAAGAACTCCCAATTTAAGCGTGCTTAACCTGGGATAATCTAAGGATGGGTGACCCCCCTGGGAAGTTCACGTTGGCTCATTAGGGTAAGTTGTTCCGGTCATTCCTATCGCTCGATCGGGTTGTTACAAGTGGTATCAAAGCCGACCCCCAAGCCTCTGAGCGCGTTGGTGGGGCAAACCTCAACGAGGAGGCTGAGTCCTGAGAGGGTCGCTCGATCGGGTCGTTACAGGTGGTATCAGAGCCGACCCCCGAGCCTCTGAGTGTGTTGGTGGGGCAAACCTCAGCGAGAAGGCTGAGTTCTAAGGGGGCTGTGTAGGCCCCTATGGGGGGTGCGTGTAGGCACCTTAGGCGAATCTCACATCGGCCATGCAAGGGGGGAGATCTGGGATCGGTTGTAAGGTCACATGATGAAGACATAATGTGCTTAAGGGGGGAGAATGTAATACCCCGAGAGCCCAGAGAAGTTAGTATATATCGAGGATAGTGTAAGAAAAGAAACAACACCAACTGAATATCTTTTGGGCTGAATGTTGGCAAAGAACTCCCAAGTTAAGTGTGCTTAACCTGGGGTAATCCAAGGATGGGTGACCCCCCTGAGAAGTTCGTGTAGGCCCATTAGGGTAAGTTATTTCAGTTTTTCCTATCGCTCGATCGGGTCATTAAAGGGTTCAAGCCCAGAGAAGTTAGTATATATCGAGGATAGTGTAAGAAAGGAAACAACACCAGCTGGATACCTTTTGGCCTGAATGTTAGCAAGGAACTCCGGGGTTAAGCATGGTTAAGTTGGAGTAGCTCAGGGATGGGTGACCCTCTGGGAAGTTCGCGTAGGCCCATCAAGGTAAGTTGCTTCGGTCCTTCCTATCGCTCGATATGGGATATTACAGGTGGTATCAGAGTTGACCCCCGAGCCTCTGAGCGCATTGGTGGGACAAACCTCAGCGAGGAGGCTGAGTCCCGATGGGGGTGTGTGTAGGCCCCTATGGAGGGTACGTGTATGCACCTTAGGCGAACCCACATCAGCCATGCAAGAGGGGAGATCTGGGACCGGTTGTAAGGTCGCATGATAAGGACGTCATGTGCTTAAGGGTGGGGAGAATGTAATACCCCAAGAGCCCAGAGAAGTTAGTATATATCGAGGATAGTGTAAGAATGGAAACAACACCAGCTGGATACCTTTTGGGCTAGATGTTGGCAGGGAACTCCGGGGTTAAGTGTGGTTGAGCTAGAGTAGCTCAGAGATGGGTGACCCCCTGAGAAGTTTGCGTAGGCCCATCAAGGTAAGTTGTTCTGGTCCTTCATATCGCTCGATATGGGATGTTACACACTTGCACCCACCACACCGCCCATTTGATGACCCCCGCGGCCCCACATCGTGGCACGTAGGGCACTATGGTAGCCCCTCTCATTGCCATCATCCTTCCCTTCGCAACGAGCAACCACTCGCACCTACCACATTCCCACTTAGATGGCCATCGGTGATGGCAGACAACAGTAGCGGGTGGTTGTCCAAGCAGCGATGAGGGCCCAACGGTGGCCGTCCTAGCAACAGTGTGATGGGTGCAGACGATTGCTCGAGGTGGAGGGAAGGGTGAAGACAGATGGAGGTGAGGTGGTACGAGCCACTGGTAGAGGGTGATGGCAATTTGAGCGGCGGTGTAAGGGGGTGATGGCGGTCTGTGGCTGATGGTGGGGCGAGGTGGTGCGATCAGCAGAGGAAGGGACAACGGCGGACCATGCTCGATTAGATAAAAGGGTGAGGGCGATGCTCGTCGTGGTTGCGAGGCAAAGGTGGGGGCGATAGCGAACGCTGTAACCCGCGAGAGTGGGTTTGAAAGTGTTGACACACATTTTTGTAACACCCTGCATCGAGCGATAGGAAGGTCTGGGACAACTTACCTGATAGGCCTGCGCGAACTTCTCAGGGGGGTCACTCATCCTTAGATTACCCCAAGTCAAGCACGCTTAACTTGGGAGTTCTTTGCCTACATTCAACCCAAAACGTATCCAGCTGATGTTGTTTCCTTCCTTACTTATCTTCGATATATACTACCCTTCTCTGGGCTCTTGGGGTGTTACACACATCGTGTCATCATCATGGGGTCCACAGCTACGGGTCAGCTCTCAACTGTCGCCCTTAGACAACCAGGAGTCCCACCGCACTTACGAGCCCCTCAGTGGTTGCCTTCTAGGCAACCGATGTGGGACTACCCGGTGCATCCACACCATTCCCCCCGGCAGGTGTGGTGGGACTCTATCGGCCTTTCCCTTATCCGAGGTTGTAGGGACCATTATGGGGTTTCCCGCAGACGGTGCCAAATGTTGATACATATTTTTGTAACACTCCGCATCGAGCGATAGGAAGGTCTGGGACAACTTACCCTGATAGGCCTACGCGAACTTCCTAGGGGGGTCACCCATCCTTGGATTACCCCAAGTCAAGCACACGTAACTTGGGAGTTCTTTGCCTACATTCAGCCCAAAAGGTATTCAGCTGGTGTTGTTTTCTTCCTTATTTATCTTCGATATATACTACCCTTCTCTAGACTCTTGAGGTGTTACACACATCGTGTCATCATCATGGGACCCACAGCTGCGGGTCAGCTCTCAGCTATCACTCTTAGATGACCAGGAGGCCCACCGCACTTACGAGCCCCCTTAATGGTTGCCTTCTGGGCAACCGATGTGGGACATACCCGGTGCATCCACAAAAAGAAATAGTGGGTGAGAGATAAAATGGGTTTAAGAGAGGGTGGTTTTGAGATAGAGTGTGTGGGTTTGAGAGAAGGTTGTTTTGTTCTTTGGTGGGTTTGAAAATAGGCGGCAAAGATAAAAAATTAATTCAAAAACATTTGGGTGGGTATTAAAAAACATGCCAAGTTCTCGCGATATTTTAGTGTCAAAATATCGAGAGAACTTGGAGTTGTCCACCAAGTTGTCCACTCTTCTGTTCGTGTGGCATTATCCTAAAATAAAAGATCATGAGAATGAGCCTGAGGCTGAAGAAATTCAACAAAGGATAATGCTAGACGAACAAACTGGTGGACAACTCCAAGGAAATTACATATCAACCCTCAGTGTAAAAGACAATTTCACCCTTGACCTCCCATTCTCTCTTTTACTCTCACCTTTCATTCTCTCTTTCACTCTCACCTCTTACTTTCTCTCTAAACCCCATTACCGGCATTCATTCTCACTTTCTCACTCTTTCCTTTTCCTCCTCATACTCTCTCTCTCTCTCTCTGTCTCTCTTTCTCATTCCCCCTCTCTTACCTCTCTCTGCTCATTCTCACCGTCCATAGTCGTTAAAGCCCCCACCGATGACTCCATCTCATTCTCTCTCTCTCAATCTCTCTTCTCGTTTCTCGCCATCGTTGCCACTGACGTAGCCGCCTCCGCCGCCATTAATGCGATTATCGACACCTCCATCTCTTCTCTCTCTCTGGGTCTTTCTTAAACAAACTCATATAAATATATATTATATTATATTATATTATATTATATTATATTATATTATATTATATATGTAACACCCGGTGTTACAGGTGTTAAAAGAATGAGAAAGAAAGTGAGAAAATTCTAAAAATGCCCTTGAGAAGGTGTTGGATCCTTGAGATTGAGGGTGCCCTATGAGAGGGGTATTTTGGTAATTTGGATAGTGAAATCCAATATAAAGGGTATTTTGATAAATTGAAAATAATTCCTATGTGGAATTAGGTATGTAAGTGAATAAAATCCCAATTTGGTGTTTATGTGGAGATATATGGGATTAATAAATTCACAAGGGGTATTTGGGAATTTTGGAATTTAATTCCATAAAGGAATTTAATTATGGAATATTAGGAAAATGGTGGATATTCAATTATGTGGTAAAGTAATTAATTTTTCCCTATATTAGAAAATAAATGTGGTGATGCCACATGGATGGAGGAGATTAGAACTTGGAAGCTAAGGTTGTGTCTTGGAGTGACACATGGCACTTTGTGGTCTAAGTTAAATGAGAGATTAAATTAAATACAAAAAGAAATGCTAAAAGGGTCTTTCAAGCATTTAATGAGAGGCATGATTATATGGATTAAAGAAAATTCAAAAGAAAATGGTAAATGGTCACCATTAATGCCTTGGAAAATATGAGAGTTAAATAAATCAAAAAGGAAAATAAGAAAATGGTCTCCCATTAATGCTTTGGAAGTTATGAGATTTATTTAAATGAGAAAGAAAGTATTTATGTCTTTTAAAGTGGTCTCTCATTTGATGGTGGAAAATTGTCCCATTAAATTAAATGGGAAAGAAATTTATTTATGCCATTCAAGTGTGATGGTTATGAAAATAGTCCCATTAATTTAAATGGGAAAGAAATGATATTTCAAAGGATGAGATTAATTCTTGAAATGGGAAAGTGATCCAAGGGTTGCCATTAAATCTTGAAAGTTGGCATGGATTGCCAAATGGGTGGAGAGATTTTAAAGAGAAATGATTAGAAGGTGGAGATTTAATCTCCAAATTAAATCAAAGGCTAGGATTAAAACCTAGCAAAGCACATGGATTGTGTTTCCTTCGGATGGCTAAGATGTTGTCTTGTAAAGTGAGAAAAGATCCAATGGTGGATCTTAAGCAAGACTTAATGCCATGGATTGTGTTAGTTTGGAGGGTGAGGATTTATTCTCACCAAATAAATCTAATGGCTAGGATGCATTCTTGAAATATGAGGGAACTAGTATAAAATGGCAAAAAGGGAAGTCTTGGTTTCCTTTGGCCATTTGGAGAAAGAAATGAAGAAGGAAAGAAAGAAAGAGAAATAAGAAAGTCTCCTATGGAAGAAAATGTGAAGATGAAGAGAAGAAATCAAGTAAGTGCATTCTTCCTTTCTTTATTTAGTGTTCTTTTATCCAAAGAAAGTAAGTTCTTGTTTGAATTCCATTTTAGATGGGAGAAAATGAAGATGGAAGCTCTCTTGAAATGGAGATTTAATATTCAAGAAGAGGTAAGGAATGGCCCCATGGGAGGGTGGCCTTGCAATGGGTTTTAAATATGTTTCATAATTGTATATGTTGCATTTGGCATGTTCTTTTATGTTCATGAGACTTATGGCCATAGGTTAGTTTGGGAACATGGTTGAAATGGTAGGTTGATGCCTCAACCTTGGAGGGTTGTGAGGGCAAAGAAACCTAGCCACATTTGCATACATTTGGCATCATATAATCTTGCTATGTTCGTATTTATTTGGCATTGCACCCTTATTGAGCTTAATAGCTCATGAGGTTTTTACCCTCACATGTAGGTTGTGAAAGCATGGTAAAGTAAAGGAAATGGTGGAATGGCATGTGGAAGCTTGGAAAGAAGATTCAAGTGTAGGTTATGGCTTGTGGAAGCCTATGTTATTGTGTTTGAGTCATGAGAAGTAAACTAATTTGATTATTAATGGTTTGTTAAAGCCTAAGATCATGTGTGTATTTCATATCTTGAGAGTATTTGATTTTATATTAAGATGAGATATTGGCTTATGGCATTTGAAGCCTAAGTTGTGATGTAAGTCTCATTGTTGAGATATGTTGTAATAAATAAAAATTAAGATGGGTTTGTTTGAGAAATAAGGCTTTGGAATGAGAAAGGTGGAGGATTTGATGCATTTAGAGGTGTGTGAAATTTTTGGAAAATGTGGAGTTGGGAAGCTCAAAGAAAAAAAAAATTGGAAGCAGACAGCAACCTGCGCGTGCGGGCAGACGCCCGCGGGCGGCCGCGCGCGGCATGCGCGGCCAGCCCGCGCGGCCAGCGTCCAGCGGGGCCCCGTGCGGGCCAACGGGCCCCGTCGGCCAATTTTTTTTAAAAAAATGGATTTTTTGGAGATTTTGGGCCATTTCTAAATTGAATTTGGGCCCTGGAGGAATTTTCAAAAATAAAGGGATTTTCAGGCATTTTTGGAGAAAATGCCAAAATTTTTGAAAAATTAAAAATTTGAGTTTTTCCTCCAAAAGTGGTAATCAATCAATGGATTGGTTTAAATGGTGATTTATGGAGCCCGGTAAATTCTTGGATGGGAAAAGAATTAAATATAATTGAGAAAATGGTAGTTGGGCATTTTCATGAGTTTTCATTTTAGCCAATGCGGTGTGGTTAAAGCCCAATTTCACTAGTGAATCCTGGGAATGAGGGAAGGGAAGGATGAGCCTAGTTCCCACCTAGGGCGTTTCATCTTGAAACATGGTCCACCCTTCACCTAAGGCCGGGCAGGTGGACAATTTGGGTAATTGTTCACGAGTAACACCCGTAAGTGGGAGCGGGGCGTTACAATATATTACTTGCATATTATTTATTTTCTTATCTATTTATATTACTTGCATAAATCTGAAATATGATATTATGGTTTTGTTTAACTTTAAATATGATTTTTGATTTTTGTAAATGGCGGAAGAAGAGGAAAGAGAGAGAGATGGGAGATGGAGGTGTCGGCGATAAACGATGGAGACATTGGTGGAGATGGAGGCCCAAAGAGAGAAAGAGATGGAGGCGTTGACGGCAGTTGGAATGACGAAAGCCAAGGTGGATGGCGACTAGAACACGGAAGTGGAGGCGGACGGTGGCTGGAACTTGGAGGCGGAGATGAGAATGAGGTGAGAGAGAAAGAGACGGACGGACAGACAGACAGAGAGAATAGGGGATGAAGGATAAAGAGAGTATGAGGAAGAAGGCATGATTTTGGGTGGCAATTCAAAAATTTAGGTTTAATTTATTTCGATATTTTGGTATCAAAATATCATGATAAATTGAGGTTGTCCACCAGTTTGTTCGCGTAGCATTATCCTTCAGCAAAACCATCGCCCCTCGCCCAAATTCAAAAAAGTATGGGCAGTTTCGTTAAGTGCATGACTTCTGTTTTTCTCACACTTTCTCTCATTCATGCAGTAATTAAAGTACGATTTTGTGCATCTACTTTAACGTAGGTACACATTACCTTCGTCAATTTGGCAAATTCATTAAAATTAATGCAAATGTTTGGATAGTTAAACCATTGCCCAGCTTTAAAGCTATTGGGCTAATGGTTTTGAAAAAGATTGACTGAGTTAACTTTTGATCTCTAAACCTCTAAAATTGGTGAAAAAAAGTTAAAGTTGACCAAGTAAAAAATAATATACCCTTAAATAAATCTAAAATTATAATTCATGTATCTCAATCTTAGTCGCCACTATTTTCCAATCGTTGTAGCCATTGTCGTTGTTGTCATCTCTTTTCTTACATCAATTGCCCCCAGCAATTAGAGTTGGCAAATGGGTTGAGTAGCCCATGGGTCTGGCCGCCCGTCCGGTACTATAGCAGACGGGCTAGCCCAGCTCGACCCAAAGAATGCGGGTTGTGCCAGGCTCGTGCTTTGTGGCCTACGGCCGGGCCCACCAAAATGGCTCGGCTTAGCCTGACCCGGCTCGGCAAGGCCTGGCAAAATTTTGATCACTTTGAATTTTCATAATATCCAATAAAATTTTCAAGCATTTTCTAGGCTCCCATAATTCAACCCCCACTTGAATTTGATGGCAGGGAACCGTAGCATCAAGTTGATGGTTTTTACAGTGATTCTAATCATTTTAAAATTCAAAGTTTGAATTTTTGTAACAACCAATAAGATTTTCAAGCATTTTATAGGGTTCCATGATTCAACCCACTTGAATTTAATGGCAAGGAATATGGCAGGGAACCATGGCATCAAGTTAATGGCTTTTGCAATGATTCTGATCACTTTGAATTTCAATGTTTGAATTTTCATAGTATCTAATAAGATTTTCAAGATTTTCTAAGCTCCCATGATTCAACCCTAACTTGAATTTGATGGTAGGAAATATGGAAGGGAATTTGAAATGGGGCAATCAAATTGGAATTTTAAATTTAGAAGGTTGTATGGAATCATTGCATATTGCAAACGTTCAAATGTTTGCGTCTATATATAAGCGATTGTTAAAGTTGTCAATCACAAAAGTTGCTTTCATTATCTTACTCTGTTGCTGATACACTATTTTATAAGTTGTCCTACTTTGTTATTATCTTGTTAATTACTATACTTTCTAGTATGTCAATATCTTTGATTGGTTTCATTACTCTACATTTTTAATCATGTTTTCCCTTCGTCGCTCCCTTACTACTCGTAGAAATGATCATCGCAGTGCTTCTTCTATGGAGCCCTCTTGAGTCAATACATTTTCTCCAAACCCCCAATGGCCTTCTATTCCATCCCCAATAGGACCACTCTCCCATGATTTTTTTAACGATTGGAGTGACAATCAATGGGCATAGTCATACCCATCATTTATTGAATTAGAAACACAACCTCCCGAATCACAAGATCCTGATATGCAAATATTTGGTAAACCCCCACCTCCTCCAACTGAGCAACTCTCACCAAATAAGGGTCAGACCTCCTCAAAACAACCAAATGAGGAGTCGTCTAGCTCACATTGCAACTCCAAGCAACAAAGAATTAGTAATGTCTGGTAGGTGTTCGAGATCATTAATATAGTCAGGAAAGGTTAAATAGCTCTATGTAAATTTTGCAAAAAAGACTACTCATGCCAACCAGTGGATAGGACTTGACACTTGATGAGACATGCCTTAAAACATGATGATGGCGGCCTGGACACAATGCAAACACAATCGCAACAAGTTAAGGGTTTGATTTTTTAATATAATAGAAAACTTGATAAATCTAGCTTAGCAAAACTAATAATTAAAACTGAATCTTCTTTTTTGTTTGGGAAGTATGCAATGTTTAAATGATATTGTAAAAATTCATTACAACTTGCAGTTAGGGGTTTTTCAAGAAAGACTATAAAAAATGAAGCGATGAGGTTATATTAGAATATTTAGAATAATTGAGAAATACATTTAATGCATTTAATGGAATGGTGTCATTAACGTCAAATATTTGGTACGATATTATGACAAATAACCATTATATGTGTGTCACCATACATTGGATTGATGAAGAATGAAAAATTTAAAAAAGAATAATTGGATTCATAGAAGTAGTAGAACAACATAAAGGTAATTTAATTACAAGTAAAATTCGAGAAACTAGTTATAATTACAATATTAGTGATAAAATAATAACAATTTCATTTGATAATGCGAATAACAATGGCTCTGTCATTGAATGACTAAAACACGAACTTCCATTAATTTTAGATGGACAACTATTTCATAATAAATGTGCATGCATATTTTAAACTTATGTGTACAAGATGGTCTACAAGTATATAATATGACATTAGCTAAAATAAGGGGTGTTTTGGCTTTAATTTGAAGTAGTGACTCTCGTTCTTGAGAGTGAAAACAACTTGTTAATGGATTTCGCTTACCATCTAGAAGATTTCCAACAAATGTTCAAACTAGATGGAATTCAACTTATTTGTTCTTACAAAAGACTAAAGCATATAGACAACAACTTGAATTATTTTGGAATAGGGAAATGGTAGAAGCATGGCAACTAAGGGATAGTAATTGGGAACAATCACATGTTATTATGTATAAATTAAAAACATTTTATAGTGCAACAAAAATATTTTTTGATTGTAAATATCCTACCACGCATATTTTTATTCGTGAAATATTTCCTATTGTTAGTTGTATTGCAGAGCATCGGGATTCAAATATATATGGACAATTTATAGCCCTCATGAAAAAAAAATTAGAAAATATTAGACTAATATGCCACTATTATATCTTATGGCAGTTGTATTAGATCTCACACAAAAATAGAAATGAGTTGAATATTTTTTGGAGTTTTACGAAACAATTATGGGGGTTGACACACAAGAAATAAAAACAAAAGTTTGAAATTTAATTTTTGAAATATATAATTTATATAAGTCCTATTTTGATAATAAACCAAGCAATAAAAATTCTTCTTCACAAGGGAAGTCTAAGGGATTCTTAAAATGGGGGTGGTCCACATACCTCGAATTGAAAAAACCAAAAGGCGGTCCATAAACATCTAGTGGATTTAACGAACTTGAATTCTATTTAAATAAGAGATCTTTTTTTTTTATAACCAAATTAATACATTTGATATTTTATCATGGTGGCGTCAAAATCAACATGCATATCCAATGTTAGCCGTCATGACCCGAGATCTACTAACCCCCCTGGTGTTCGCAGTGCCATCGGAGTCAACTTTTTCTACAGGAAATAGGGTGCTCAACCCAAAGAGATGAATGTTGCAATATACGACATTGGAAATGTATATATGTTTTAAGGATTGGTTAGATGTTGAATTTGACGAACAAAGGATAGATTTGTACAATGAATCTAACGAATTAAAACATAATGACAGTGTAGGGACATCCATAACATAGTGATCTTTCCTCTTAAAGGGAATACGCCCAACAATTATTAATTTAAGCTTTTTTATGCATTTTAATAGTTAATTATTTTTTCGTACTTTAGATTTTATTATTTTTTCTTCAAACCATAATAATTTACGCATTGGAGTGCCCTCGGGAGTAATCCCGAGGGCAATTCTTTGCAAGAACTTGTACCATTTGAAGGAATCAAAGAGGTTGAGCAATACTTAAAAATTAATTTATTTTTTTTAATGTCATTTAATAACCTATTATTCATCTGCATCTTAATATATATTTGTTATTGAAATCATACTAACTTAAGCGTTGGAGTGCCCTCAGGGACAATCTCGAGGGTTGTTTTTTGCATGTCAGTCATATTTTTAGCATATGAAGGAGTTGGGAACCCTTTAAGGAGGGGCACATTAAAAAATAAAAAATTGATAATCGCTTGTAATTATTTATTAACATATTTTAAAAAATTGTTGCATTTGAGAAAAAAAATAAAAAAATATATTTAAAAAAACATGTTAAAAAAATTAAAAATCAATGGCCCACGGCCTAGCCCGGCCTACCTTGGCTTGTATATTAAAGGCCATAGGGTCGTGTCAGGCCCTCAATTTCCATTGTTCGGCCTGACCCACCTCTTTCGCGGGCCAAATTCGGCTCAGCCCACCAAATGACCACGCCAAGTGAGAGGCGGCTTGCCCTGGCCCGACTCGCCTATTTGCCAACTCTACCAACAATAGTAGATAAATGGGTTTTAAATTGCCAATGTCCCCCCTCCTGCTTTCTCTCTCTCCAAATTTTAAATTGCCAAAATCTAATGATTTGGAAACCCTTGAACTCATCCTCGATGATGGGTTCCATTTAGAGGTGTTCACAGTGCAATTTGACCGGTTTAAACTATTTTTAATACTTTAAATTGCATGTGCGATTTTTTTATCACTCTAAATCGTGCATTTTGATTTGGTCTCCATAAACTACATCAAACCGCACTGCAAAATACAGTGCGGTGTGGCTTTCGTGATTTGTCCAAACCATAAAAACATATTCACATACCACATAAACATAACAATACTAAAATAATTGATGTTATAGAAAGAGGCATTTACCTAAATATCAAGAAAAAATACTGCAAACGATAACCCAAGGGATACAAAAGCTATGAGAGGAAAAATTAGTAACCCCATGGACATTCTTGGCAACAAGCACTATAGATAAAGCCAAATGAAAGGTTTAGAGAAAGCAAGATGAGAGGTAGAGTCTTGGACTTGTCGGTGGGGAGGATAAGAGCTTAAATTGTGAAATAGTTGAAAGAAATGGGAGGATGTTCATCTTGGTGCGACAAGAGCTAGGGTAGAAAGGAATGAAAGATTATGATTTTATAATTTATTTTTTTAATTTTTATATTGTTAGACTAGTCGACCGATTTGGTTTTTAACCACATGTATTTTTATCAAACCACAAATCACATGGTATGAAAATTTGTCAAACCATCTCAAATCGTTTTCTTAAAAAAATTGTGTAGTGTGTGCAGTCAGTTTTCACGATTTAGTAGTTTTTTTTAACACCCTTAGTTTCACCAGTGACTGTGATATTTTTCTAGTCACCAACTGAACTTATTTTGCTATATGAGTAGAAGCTTTGATTTTTTATTTTTTATTTATAATTATATTTATATAAATATATAATTTATACATTTATATTACTAGATATATAAAAATGTATTAATTAAGCATAAATTTATAGCTTAAAACATAAATTTAAATCATAACATATGTTTTTTTGAAAAAATTATTTGTGGTATCCTAAAGTTTAAGGTAATTGCAAGAATTATCCTTGAAGTTTGAGAAAATACAATAAGTACCCTTGAGATTTAATGTTGTGTTGAATTTTTCTCATTATTAGTTAGCCCTAATTAAATATTTTTAAATGATCAAAATTCCCTTATATATTTACAATTTCTAAATGAGATTTAATGTTGTGTTTGATCTCGGGTTTGCATGAAAATTGGTGACCATATCCAATGATTAAATGAGATTTATGATTGAAAAGGTTGATGATAATAGAATTAATGACTCATTGGAGGAATTTGGCATGGACTTAGACAGATATGCATTACATGAAAGTAATGAAATGTCAAATTAGTACACAAAATAGCTTGGACTATTTTGTGTACAATATGTACATTAGAGTGTTAAATTAATTCCATTAGCGTAATTTCTCAGGCAAAACAAAGATTGAATGAAATTCATTCTGGAGGCATGAAAAATTTAACTCTTAAAAAAGAAATTCAGGATGATTGGCAAAAGATTTGTTGTTGGGAGTGACCAAACTTATGAAATATGAGGGTCAGATTTGTGATAACTAATTTACACAAAATAGTTGTGTAATAATAATAAATTCTTGCAAATACAAATAGGGAACCATACCCTAATATATTAAAGAAGTCTTGAAAAATTATTTGTCACCCCAAAAATCATTCTCCTCATGAAGGATGAAAATTGGCCAACATCAGTAGACCCACATTTTCTGACACAAAAATCTGAAAGTAAACATTGGAAACAAACTCATAAAAACTAACAGCCAAATCAGATGGGCTCTTAAGTGTTCAGTAGCACCGACGGATGCTGGCTTATTGCATGAAACAAAACAACATCAAGGATCAAAGGAAGGGAGATGAGATCAGAACTTGCTGACAAACTCAAGGATGTGTTTGTTGATCTCATCAGGCTTCTCTTGGTTGATGAAGTGTGCTGCGCCTTCCATGACAACGACTTCATCCAGTTGGGGCACATCCTTCTGGAAACCACCATTGTGGATGTAGTCCTTGGCTCCTGGGATGTGATAAACCAAGTCTAGATCACCCACAATGAACTTCACTGGCACCTTTACTTGGGCCCCTGCCCATGGAGCTGTGAGTTCCCAGTTTCTGCATTAAGTTGGTTGAGGATTAAGTTAACAGGGTAAGATGGATTGAACCTAGGAATGGAGAAGACAAAAAAGACCACCCCAAAGAGTTGTCCTCTCGATGACCAGGGGCACTATAGCCAGTTGGGGATGAGGCCACTTTTAAAGCTGCTGTAGTGTACTCAGTGTGCACTTGAGGGACAGTCGCCATGGGTTCTCGTCAATAGAAAAAAAAAATAAAAGGGGCCAAGATTGGCATATGCATCAATATGTCCTGGAAAATACTATTTTGTACAAACTTCTTATGTAAAAAATTTGCAGTGCCATTTTGAAAGTGTAATAAGATAACTTACAAATCAAATGCCCGATAGTAGTTAATTCCACCAGTGATGCCAGTTTGCTCAAACTTGCTAGCATAGTAATCAGCATCTTCTTCTGATAACCAAGAGGGCAAGATGACTGGATCATCAGGTGAATCTATAAATCCTTTACCTTTAGGGAAACTCCATGGCTCTGGGTTCCGGTATGTCAGGAGCTTTTTGACGACTCTTCTAAGACCAATCTTTGCAAACTCAGCTTCAATTTCTCCAGGTTCCTACAATACACACACATGTATGACTTAGATAAGATCATAATGAAATGGAATTTCCCATCTAGAAAATTTTGAACATCAAGAACAGTCTTTGCCCTGTGGTCTGCAAATGCAAGTAATTCAATATTCTCCAAGATTCTGAATGAATATTTTTCTGCATCAACCCAACATTGCAAGAGACAAAATTGCCAGTTCCATGTCACATGATTATATAAACACGCATACCAAAAATAATAAATGATAAATAAATAAATAAAATGCCTTTGAAAATGATATGAATATGGAAGTTTTATACATGGTTGGCTAGACTAGCAGTTACACATGGAACAATGATGTTCTTACAGTATTTTTATATAGAAAATATTATTAGAATAATCTGATAACGTCATTTATACAAAGAAAATGATATTCATACATAATTTCTATATAAAAAAATGTCATCTATGATGTGTCAACCACATTTTTACAACAAATAACAGGTTCCCGTTTCCTTAGCCATTAGCCATTTATGGAGAATTTGCTGGGTAAACATTTTCTTTATATATCGGGTTCTAATCTTAAGAATGAGGTTGCATACTTGCATAGTTAATGGATTTTTAGTCTTACCAAAACATAGAGATTCCTATTGAATAGATTGTCAGGATTACCAGCCGAGAAGAGAAGAAAAAAAGGGATAAAAAAAAAAAAAAAAGAACCTTCAGATCCATTTCCACAAGCTAACCTAATGAAACCTTTAATGTGATGTAAAAACTACAAATACGAGCATCTATTCTCTAATCTGTTTTCGTGTTTGATCAAAATTAGATGTATCCTGACAAAAATAACAATCAAAACTACTTGTAGCTATATTAGAATTATTTTATGTTACTAGAGGTTGATGCCCTTCGACAAGTAAACAAGAAAGAAACAAAAATATAAATATATCTTAATTACAGTCTGTTGTAATCCTATAATTAATAGCGGTTATGTTCAATTATTTCTCATAAAAGATGCTATTATAATTGGTCCATCAACATAAATTATTACAACAGTTGTTTGTATAGA
The DNA here is from genome assembly GCA_036245055.1 of Diospyros kaki. Classification (NCBI taxonomy): domain Eukaryota; kingdom Viridiplantae; phylum Streptophyta; class Magnoliopsida; order Ericales; family Ebenaceae; genus Diospyros; species Diospyros kaki. The sequence goes on from BSEG01000013.1 coordinate 7,172,200, forward strand.
GGCGAGAAGGCCTTCAAGGGAAAGTCTATATAAAACTTAAAATTGAACAGAAAGAAATTTCCCAATGCACAATTTTTATAAGGAGAGCATTTCTTTTTTTTATTTCTTGGAGTCTTAATAATTAAACAAGTGAGAAAGCAACAATCCATGCCACATGTAGCAAGGCTCAGTTGAACATACTTGTTAGTGGTTTCAGCTTTTTATTTATTTATAGAAAAAAGAAGAAGAAGCTGAAATCACTAACAAGTAATTGAGTTTTGTATAAGGTTGCATTCTCTGAATGGAAACGTTAGTAAAGAGGAAATAATACATTTGTAGTTCTTGATCAAATTTTGATTGCACTACTCAAACCATCCAAATACACCAGAAAAATTTTCCCTTTCACCCATTCTTTAAATCAAGTAATCAAATTGACAAGATAATTTTACTCTATTACCATCTCATTCTTGAGAAAACTAATAAAAATTCAAAGCACAGTACTGATGTACTGACAATTATGAAATAGTTCTAAGAATTCAACTAAAAGTTTAATTAGGAATTAAATATCTACATCAAGGCTGAAGATGAAGATGGGAACCAGAGAGTGAATTTGACATTTCGTTAAAACTTAATAATAAAAATGAAGCAAAAAAGTGAGCATGGAAACACCATTTTAAAAACAAAAACAAAATGAAAATGAAAATACAACAAAATGAAAATTGTCTTCACTTTTTTGGAAACAAATCATACAGCCAAATCAAGTTTTCTTCTTTTTTTAAAAAAAAAAAATTTAAAAACAGAAACAAAAAACTGAAAATAATAATAAATCAAACAGGGTATCAGAAACAAGGTGTTATTTATTTCTGAAAAATAAACAGGGTTCATAAACATAAATGGAAGTTAAAGAATCCCAAGGCACGGGAAGACTTTTCAAATTCTGAAACTCTGCTGTCCAAATTGGATTAAAATCTCTCTTTTTCCATTTGGGGTTATTGAATAAAATAAAAAATTGCTATTCTTTTAGAATATTTATGCAAATTCATGACAAGAATAATGCAATCTTAGTATTTTTGCAACCAAAAGACATTTTGATGGGTCATTTCGCTCAAAATAACATGCTAACAGCTAACCAAGTCATTTGGTATAAAAATTCATCATGATTTTTATATTTATGCACTACTCCTCATAAAACAACCTTATCCCTACACTAAAAATTACCCTCTAACTTAGAGAGAGAGAGAGAGAGTCGTTTAAATGGTATTTCTATTTCATGAATCACATCAATTCTGGTAGATAAGCCAAAATCTAAGAGATTTCTGCACATCTAATAATTAGAAAAATGGACAATATTATTGAAGTTGGACAAATACAAGCAAACAAACAGATCCACCAAATCTTAAAAAATTTGTCCAAAATTGACCACTACAAATAATTTTAAAAATTCTAATTCACACAAATAGGGATAAATTTTAAATTTTATCTGAACTTGCCAGAACTTGATTTAGTATAAAATAGGGAATCTTGTTTTCTCCGATCTCAACAATCAGCTGCCAATCACTGGTGAAAACGTGGTAATATTAAAGTAACAAATAGAGTATACAAAAACTCTACAGCAGATATAATGTGCAAGGGCTCACACTAAAAATGAAATTCACTTCACATAACTAATATGAACCACAATTGACAGTAAGATAGATTGTGTAATGAATCAAACTACTTGAAATCCACATGTATTCAACAGCGCAACTCACTGAAAGTTTGCTAGAGGCATGCTTGAAAGTAACTTTGCACGAAAAGATTAATGCACATTACAAGAAAACCATGCTACTCAACTCATGAAATAAACAACATTAACCAATTCAAATAATGATTAATTTATCTCTCATTCAATGTAAATATATAACACGACAGTTCTCACCCAAAAGTATAGCTGAAGGTCACTTACAAGTTCACAGGACAAAGTAACATACCAAGAACTCCCTAATATACGTACTACCTACCACTGTGGAGTTGGATCTTGAGAAAATAGCACGAGGTATATGACTATCAATGCATACTTTGCAACTAAGATCAGTTCACACTTCACTATGAAGATAATATACAGAAGAAAGAGCACCTGGAATCTGCAGATATAGTGATCATCGCCGTAGAAATGTCTGAATGTTTCTACAAACTTTGCTGTGGGGTGCCTTGCTAAGAAATGGACGCTCAAGTTCACCAAAGCCCTGACTTTCTCAGGCCTAAACAAGCACAATTGCCAAGCAATATAGGCTCCCCAGTCATGTCCCACAACAAACACCTTCTCTTCATGCGGCGCAATGGCGTCAAGGAGCGCCACGACGTCGCCCACCGTGTGCAGGACGGTGAACTTGGTGGCGTCGTTGACGGGGGCGCCGGTGGTGTCGCCGAAGCCGCGGAGGTCGGGGGCGACGGCGCGGTAGCCGTGGGAGGCCAAGAAGAGGATTTGGTGGCGCCAGGAGTACCAGAGCTCCGGGAAGCCGTGGAGGAAGAGCACCACCGGGCCTCGGCCCTTCTCCGCCACGTGGATGTTGAGGCCATTGACGGCGATCGTCTTGTGCTCTATTCCCTCCATCTCTCTCTATCTCACCCCAAACTGTGGGTTTCACTGGCTTGCATGATTCGTTTCCTTCGATTAATCCATTGCGGCATCAAGAGCTTGTTTGTTTCCTGGGAAAGTGACAAAATGAAAGGTCATGAGAAGGAGCCTGAGGCTGAAGAAATTCAACAAAACCAGCGCCCATCGTCCGGATTAGGAAAAGTATGGGCGGTTCCGTTAAGCGCACGGCATCTGCTTTTCTCACTCTCTCTCTCTCTCTCTCTCTCATGCAGTAATTAGAGTGCGACTTTGTGCACTACTTTAACGGGACCCAGGTCTGCTGTCCGTGTCCCATTGGCTATCCACCAAATCACTAAGTTGATTCCATGATTTTCTTTTTTTTTAATGATTTCTAGATAAATTTTATAAATATAACGAAAAATATTTTTATTTTTTATATATTATTTTTTTAAACTCATATCTTTATTAACTGAGAGATTCATTTTTTTTAAATTCTATTATCTCTCCTCTCTGCAATTACTTGACACCATGGCAATTTTCTAGTTTTCTCAAATATTAATAGGTACAGTCAGAAAAAATATGTTGCCCACTTACGAACAACATAACATTTGTCCATTAGTGTAGGCCCCATACATGTGAGGCTCACTGTACATGGGCCCCACGTGCATAGAGCCCACACTGCTCTCATTGACGGGCAAATGTTATGTTGCCCGTCAGTGGATAACATAGCCTTTCTGTACGTACTGTGCTATGAGATATTTTTATGAGTTCTCCAAAACTCTCCTGTGCTGGTAAGTCTCTTGAACATAACACCCTGGCCAGTCCTAATTAGTTTTTGGAAGTTCTGAACGTTTCCCACCCTCAAAATTATTCTTGTCATCTTGCAACAATATAGATATAAATAAAAATCTAACACATTTTCTAACGAAAGAACAAAAGTTGAACACAAAATATCCGAAAAGGGTGGTATTGAAAAATAAAATGATACATGAAAGCCGACAATAAAAAATGAAACGGGCTCTTAGGGTTCAGTAGTACTGCCAGGTGCTGCCACCTTGTTGGATGAAACAAAATAACATCAAGGATCAAACACAGGGTGAACAGATCAGAACCTGTGGACATACTCAAGAATGTGTTTGTTAATCTCATCAGGCTTCTCTTGGTTGATGTAGTGTGCTGCACCTTCCACGACAACAACTTCATCCAACTGGGGCACATCCTTCTGGAAACCACCATTGTGGATGTAATCCTTGGCTCCTGGGAGGTTATAGCTCATGTCTAAATCACCCACAATGAACTTCACTGGCACTTTCACTTGGGCCCCTGCCCACGGAGCTGTCAGTTCCCAGTTTCTGCATTAAAGTGGTTAAAGATTAGGGTTTGAAATCTACATGAAAAGAAGCTGCAATATCTCTAGCATATGAGATATAATTATCGTGATCAGGACTTTGCTGAACCGGAAACGGACAAGCGTGCGTATAACTTACAGATCAAAAACCCTGTAGTAGTTAATTCCACCAGTGAAGCCAGCCTGCTCAAACTTGCTAGCATAGTAATCAATATCTTCTTCTGATAACCAAGAGGGCAAGATTACTGGATCATCAGGTGAATATCCAAATCCTTTATCTTTAGGAAGATGAAATGGCTCTGTCTTCCGGTATGTCAGGAAATTTGTGACAATTCTCTTAAAACCAATCTTTGCAAACTCAGCTTCAATTTCTCCAGGTTCCTACAAAATACACAAATAACTTAGGAAAGACCTTAATGAGTTGGGTTTTCCCAACTATGAAATGTTAAACTCTATGAATAGTCTGTGTCAGGAAATAAGGAATAATTTTCAGATTATCAAATTTATGAATTATTGTTTTTTCCTAAAGTTGTTTGGTTGTTTTTTTAGTTGTAGTGGGCTGAGTTAGGGTCCTTAATTTGTGTTTTGTTTCAGATTAGGTGGTTAGATAGTGGTTCCTTATTTTAAGGAAGTGGGTAGTTCATCTCCTAAACAGTATATATAGTGAGTCTACTTTGCTGGAAATTTACAAGTTTTTTCCTTGCTAAATCCCAACAGTCTGCATAAAAAAAAATTCAATATTAATTCTCCAAAATTCTGAATGAATATTTTTCTGCATTGACCCAAAATTAAAATAGAAAAAATTGCCAGTTGTTCCATGTGGCATTGGTATATAAATAGATATGCCAAAATAATATATAGATGCATAAAATGCCTGCATAATGAATAAATAAAAACTTGCTAGACTTTTTACACAAATTTCATGACAAAAATAATGTGATAGTGACATGCAACTAAAAGACATTTTAATGGGTTATTTCCATCAAAAGGGTATGATCAAAATTAACCACCTCATTTGTACAGTAACTCAACATGATTTTTCTGTATATATGCTCTACTCAAAAAACAATCTTATCACTACACAAAATCTACTCCATAGCTTAAAAAAGAAAGGAAAAAAAAAGAAAGAGATCATAGCTCCAAATATCCATCCTTTATGAGAAGAGACTACTATTACTGAGGTTGCATAGCGAAATAATCCTACCCAGAAAAACGAAAAACTAGAAAACAGAACAGAGAATTCCACCAAATCTTGAATTAAATTGACCGTTAGAAATGTTAAGCAATTTTAATGCACACATATAGGGCCAAAATTTAAATTTTATTCGAAGTTGTCAGAAACATGTATCTAGTGGGAATCTTGTCTTCACCAATCTCAGCATTCGGCAGCTAATCAATGGTCAAAACATGCTTATCATATAGTAGTAATACACAAACCAATGAACACTGAAGATTGAATTAACAAGGACTCACACTAGCTAGAAATGGAATTCACTCCACATAACTAACATAAGCCACAGTTAAGACTAAGGTTGGTTGTGCAATGAATCAAACTACTTGAAGTTGTCCTGAATTCAGCTCAATAAAAGTTTTCTTGAAGTGAACTCATAATAATCTTGCAATAACTTTGCACAATTACATCAATGTATATTAGAACAGACAAGGTATTCAAGTCAGGGTTATTTTTTCCATTTTGGAAATCTTTTAAGATCAACTCATAAAATAAACAACTTTAACCAATTCAAATAACAATTAAGATCAATTAAGTACTAAGAGCATAAAGAGCACCTGAAATCTGCAGATATAGTGATCATCACCATATAAGTTTCTGAATATTTCTACAATCTTTCCTGTTGGTTGCCTGGGAACGATATGGACACTCAAATTCACCAAAGCCCTGACTTTCTCAGGCCTGAACAAGCACAAGTACCAAGCAATTTGTGCCCCCCAGTCATGCCCAACAACGAACACCTTTTCTTCATCCGGAGCTATGGCGTCAATGAGCGCCACGACGTCGCCAACCACGTGCAGGACGGTGAAGTTGGCGGCTTCGCTGGCGGGGGCGCCGGTGGTGTCGCCGTAGCCGCGGAGGTCGGGGGCCACGGCGCGGTAGCCGTGGGAGGCCATGAAGAGGATTTGGTGGCGCCAGGAGTACCAGAGCTCCGGGAAGCCGTGGAGGAAGAGCACCACCGGGCCTCGGCCCTTCTGCGCCACGTGGATGTTGAGGCCGTTGACGGCGATCGTCTTGTGCTCTATCCCTTCCATCTCTTTCACTCTCCAAACTGCGGGTTTCGTTGGCTTGCAGGATTAGTTTCACGTATATGTACATGGCGATGGCGGAGTCAAGAGGCTGCTTGTTTCCCTGTAAAGTCAGAAGACGAAAAGGTCACGGAAAGTACCATGAAAATGATGGGCCGCTAGCTCCCCCTCACACTGGTCAGCTCAGCTGATGAAGGCACGCCTAAGAGGGTTTTTGAATTACCGGTTTCACTACTTATAGAATTCATTTATAAGTTATATAATTTATTTCAACATTTAAGAACTTAAATATTATTAACTTTATAAGTTATTTTAAGAGCATTTGAGATAAAATATCCTCAACTTTTTCAAATAAGGACTTAGAAACTTTTTGTGTTAATCAAGCAAATTATTGGTTTATTCTCAAATAAAATATATATTTTCAATATTTAACCTTCTCAAATAAAATAGATAAAGTATACTCAAATAAAATATTTATCTTTCTATCTTCTTGTTGTTGCCATCGCCTAACTCATCTCTAACAGCTGCCTCCTCCATGTTTGCCGCCTAGCACTGTCTTCTATCTGCTTCCATCGTCGTTGTCCTTAGCTTGTTGTTGTCGTCTCCATTTTTTCCTCCGTTATTATATATATAATAAATATATTTAACGTATATACACACATATATATATATTTTAATATTTTTTAAAAAATTAATATTTTTATAAATTTTATTTATATTATTCAATAATATGTCTATTTATCTTTTTGTCAAGTTTTGATAATTTATCAACTCTTACAAACCAAACACATAACTATATAATTTATAATTTAAAATTACATTTATCTAAATATATTATCAACTTAAATACTACTCAACTTTTAGACTTTAGGCAACTTGAAATTAAATATCTTATAAGCTACTTTTAAAAATTGCAAGCCAAACATCCTCTTATTGTGCCCCTGCCTGGAGCAAAGAAAAAACTTGGCTGAATTAGTTATAGCTCCGTTTATCTAAACTTAAATGTACTCCACTTAATTCTTTTTTTTTTTACACACGGCAACAAGATTTTGATATTTTAGATAAAATTAAAAGCAAACGGATACCCCTTTACGAAGACAGCCCACCTGCTTGTACTCCTACTCTCCAAGTGAGAAATGACATTTTCATGAATCAAAATTCAATAGGGTTCAAACTAAGATACAAAAATAGAAAGTTGTGCAGCTAGTAATTTACTCCTTGCTTCACAGGGGGCAGCAAATGAAGCAGAGAGAGCTTTAAATTCACCAGATGATATATACTGTTAATACTACAAGCAGCAGCCTCTTAAGAGTTATAATGATTTAAGGAGACCCCAAAATATTACATTAGACAACAACAATTCACAACTAAATATTTGTTAGTTGGCAATCTAGCTAGACTTGTTACAATGGTAAGCTGCTTCCTGCTTACACATTGTCCTGGATGTCGTTCAACTGGGTGTGTTGAATTTCCTAACGCTGATCCGATGACAATCAGCTTACTTCGCTTGCAAACTAGTTTCGACTCCCCCTGCAGAATCTGTCAGTCGACTGGTTCAACCAGCCGGGACCTTCGCCTTCGCTTACCTTCGGGGGTGCACTTAACATTGCTGACCTTTCCTAGTTTTACCGAGAACTTGCAGTTCAACTGCGACGCCATGGATGTCGAGGCAGATCCTGGATGTGATAAGCTGACAGCGGGTTTATTCTCCTTCCCTGACTTGTTCTTCCTCATAGGTGATTTGGCTCTCTTCTTTGATGCCTGGAAATGACCTCCTCCTGGTCTCTTATCATGGCTGAGAAGCCGCACATAGAACGGATTGACGGCAGTGTAACAGACCAGCTCACTGCCTGTGTGACCGCTCTCCAGATTAACATTTCCATTGTTAACCTGAAAAAATTAATGGCAGTTACTGATTTCAGCCTACAAGCAAGTAGCATTACAATACTGGATCTGTAGAAAAGTTTATTTTTTAGATTTATATACGGAATCTTTAGATAGGAAATTACCAGTTGCAGAAGAGCAGAGAAAGTTCGAGCAACATCTTCTTTCTCATGGCCCATAACAACATCTGCAAATGACATGATACTCCGGCTCTCTGCATCCAGGGATAGCTTCTCCAAAATCCCTTCCCCATATTCATGAATATCAAATGGTGGGCGTGAATCCTGCCAGGAAAAGGTTTTTCATCATTTGTTCAAGTCCATGAAACTGAAATCCAAAATGGTAAAATTTGTTGTGTGCATAAAACTGACGGCTCTTACTTCCTCTTCCAAGTCCTTTTCAATTCTCTGTTTCCAAGTTGAGACACGAGCAGCTAATTCAGTCTGTTTCTCATTTTCAGCAATGCTAGCTAGGAGAGCATCCTAAATTCAAGACTCAAGAGGACATGTTAAGAACAGTTCTAATGCTGATAATCAAACAAAAAGATGGTCAAAAACAATATCAACTGAATAGATAGACAAACGATCTGTTTCCAGAAACCACCATATTTTTCTTCAGGTGCTATTTGAGAACCTTGACTTATTCAACTGAAATGAAATGACATGCCCAAAGATATAACCATGTGAAGTTGACTGTCAATTTATCATCATCATTACATGCCTTAATTCCATTAAAGTCAGCTACATGGATTTCAACTCTCCAGACATCTATATCAATGATCATATTATCTGTAAAGCCATTATGTCTCATGTCATGACTGAGAGTTTTCCGCCAAGTTTTTGTTTGTAGATCTTCCCTTGCTCTTTCACTACAAACTTCTTCAATCCCACTCTCTCTTCACAGGTGTCTCTACAGGTCCACTTCTTTCATGCACAAACCATCTTAATTGCATCTGGCAAATATTATTTCCAATAGGCCTAGCTCCAATCTTATTATGAATAATAAAAACAACAACAACATATCCAGTCGTTATCCCACTATGTGGGGTTGGCTACATGAATTCTAGACTTCTATGTGGGTTACATCCCAACAGATAGTTTATCTAGAATTCATATTTGGATCCGACTAAATATTACTCTGGCTGTCGGCTACCTAACGCAACCCTCCTCCTTTATCCGGGCTTGGGACCGGCAGTGGATAATATCCCCTGGCGGAGTAATGATGAAATGAAGTTTGAACACCATCTTCACATGGAGAAATTTCATGAGATGGTGGTGAATGAAGATAATTAATATAGTTGTGTTCCATAACTTAGTTGACATGGTGAAACCAACAAGTACAATATGGAAACACAACACCTTATTATGAATAATATCATTACTAATTTTGTTTTTTCTTATATAGCCATACATCTATCATAATATACCCATCTTAGTTATCACGTTCCTGCTATATAGGTTTATTGTTCTTAGGCCTGTTTCTTCTATAATTATGTGAAACTGCTATTGTACAACAGCATGAATAAGCATGCCAATCTCTTTCATATACGTGCAAGTTTGCAACAGTCATTTAAGATTGAAAGTAGGAGAATTGGTGAAGAAAAATGTAATATGACCAGCAAAACTTTTGCCAGTCCACTCCCCAGCACAGACAGGGGATTGGTATCATGACAAAGCAAACAATATAAAAATAAATCGAATCTAATCTTACCAGGTGAGATCGGCAAAGATCTTCTAGGCTAGCCTGAGAACTTGGATCTTCATGTCCATAAATGTCGTTCATACGAAAGCAAACATCACCTTCATCATGCTGCATAAATAACACATGAGCATTCTATGATAATTGCTTACTTTCCCATTAACAGCTTCCTGATACAATAACATATAATTGATTTGCCTAACCTTTTCAGGTTGTGAAGGTACTTCTTCATACTCGCATTTACCCTCGGGCATGTCAAAATCAGGTGGTCCAAAATCAAGGCCTCCATCATCATATTCATCGTTTTCATTATTGTCCTTGGGATTAAGAAACGCATCACAGCTTTTGTGGTTGCCATGAATGAGTGAATGTCTCAGCTGTAGATAAAACATGCAGCATCATGACCACAAATAGATCATTTAACGCAACAACATTACAGGGTAAAGAAACCAACCTTCTCATATAATGGAGGTGATTCAGATTCTTGCCTCTCTGAGGCACAATGGCTTGCTTCCCATGCTTTGGTGAGCTCTAAACTAATGGTGCCATGCATTCTAGCGAGAGGGAAATCCTTAGTTATAGGGACTCGTTTAGTGGAACTGATCCCTTGCCTTCTGATAGATTTCACTGTTCAAAACCAGAAAGAAGAACAATTTAGTGCATGAGAAACAAGAGCGAGAAATTAAGCAAGCAAAGAAACAAAAGTTTAGGAACCTTTCTTAAAGGGTTTTACTCTTAAATTCCCTGGTTCATGCGGATTCAAAGGCTTCCATGGATCATCTTCACCATCTGAATCATCCAAGTCCCAAGATTCCGAGTATCTATCATCCAGTTCTGATCCATGCATGTTGTTTTTGGGAATATCCCAGTCAGGAGGATCAGGCATGACATTACCACCACTAAATTCAAAGCCATGCTCACTTGAAGCAGAATTGAGATTAGCATCCTGATTCTTTCCTGCTGATGATTTGCAGCCAGTTCCCGCTGATCGATTATTGGGAGACTGAAAGCTCTTGCGAGATTTAGAAGTTAGAGAGCCACCTCTATAGGTACCATTCTGCCCTTTACCAGCTCTATTATCCTTAAAGTAATTATCAACTGCTACTGCATCACATGGGTCTAATAGAATAAAATCCCGATAAATATCACTGGTTGACAGCTGAAGAATAATAAAATCCAATTAAAAAGTTTATTCACCCTGATAGCAATCACAATGTGACACTTTCACAAAAAATAAAAAGAAAAGAAAGAAATAACTCTAGGTACCAGATAAGACTCCAGTTCACTGCCATCACCACTAGTATCTAAGCAATCGCCTTCAAGCACAACTAGGTTTGCAGGAGGCTTCACAAAATGATTTAGTTGAGCATCTTTGCTCAATGCACCATCCAAGGAGTTCTTAGCTTCAACTGCAACATACAAAATTTTAGTCAAAGAATGGACATGGTAAATCCTATTCTTTTTTACTTAACCCCAAAAAAAAAATCCTGTTCTTTTTTGTTAAGTGAAGCGTCACTACCAAAAGAAGAAAGATATAAAACAAAGCTCAAGATGCCACCCTCAAGAGGCTTATAAGGCAAACCAAATGGCAAAACCATCAAAAGAATATTCATGGTACTAGGCCACCTGGAATGTTGTCATAACCCCAAAAGTCACCGTTTTCTTCCTCAGGTACTGCACAAGGAACTCTTTCTTCTGGTTGGACTGATGGAGCCCCTGATTGGTCTTGTTGCCTGTTCAAACACTAACACTCAGTAAAAATGACATTTGTAGTCTCTCAGTGTTTGTTATTTCACATATCTTGTCCAATGGAACATTTTGATCAATGAATCAAATACCATTAACTATCCTATTAATGTTGATCACAAGTCTGGCTACAAATTACAAGATGATGCACGTATATATTATTCACAGGCTAAGAATTAAGAACAGATGCATCATGGAATATCAAGGATAGTTATAGCATTGAGGGTGGCATATATCTACTGACATTAACATAAGCATTATGTTCATACCACATTATTTATGAATTTTAGTAATGGTTAAAAGATGCAGCCGACAAATCACACAGGTGACTGGGCAAAACTGCATGGCACAAGAAGAGTCTCCACATGTCAACACAAGAGAGGACTTATCTGAAGGGCCGCCACATGGCAAGATAAGAGAGAATGCTTATCCTCAGAGCTGCCACATGGCAAGATAAGAGAGAATGCTTATCCTCAGAGCTGCCACATGGCAAGAGGAGAGAAGACTTGTCGACTAGATACCATGTGGCGTGATAAGAGAAGACCCTTTCCTGAGAAGGGTGACCCATGGCGGAACATGATTGGATCCACTACATGGAAGCATTGGAGATAGGTTCTGGAAAATTCCATCAATATCCAGTTTGTTGGAGATGGATGAAGATTTAAATTGTAGGGGTTGTAGATAACATAGTTCTGAAAGGCGTGAGACGCAAAAAGTCCTGGAGCTTGAGCCACGAGGCAAGACGCGCCTTTGCGAAGCGAGGCGCACATTTTAGAAAAATAACTCAAAATCTTGTAAAATCATAAAAAAACTATCAAATTATCAATAATAACACGTGCATATCAGTAATGATTCATTATCTTCAAATTCTAAACTAACAACATCAAAGTTGATTCATTCATCATGCAATTTCTAAACTAGAAACATCATCAAAGTTCAAACTTAAAGTCTCAAACTCAAACAAGTACCAATCATCATGCAAAGTTCTAAACAAACATATAAACACTACAAGTCCACAATCAATAAAGAAGTTTTAGTCGTCATCATCATCATACCCTTCACCAAAATTGAAAATCATCATCTTACGGTGCCATATTTTGCTCATCCCTGTTATTTTTCTTCTTTTGCATATACTCTCCAATCTCTTATGTTACTGATGGAGGACATTTTAGACAAACTTTAGTACTCTCCACAATCAATAAACACTACAAGTCCACAATCAAAAAAATGTTTTCATTTTGAAAAATGCAATTTTTCTAAATTTGAAAGATTAGTGCATTTTTTCTAAGTTTGGAAGATTAGCGCATTATAAGGAGACATATAAGAAAATATTTTCATTTTGAAAAACTATCTCCCGATATTTTGATAACTAATATCCATTGTTGTTAAAATGATTTTTAATGAATTTTTTAAGAAATAGAAGACATGTATTTTGGAGGTGGTAAAATCATTAAATCCTGAGTTTGTACTAAAACCAAAATTCTATTTTCTTATTGTTATGAATTTTGATTTTTTAGATATTTTTATTGAATCCAAATGGGAGGTACTTTCTTATTTACATTTATATATTAAAGTAAATGAAAGGTAAAATATAAATAAAAGAAAATATGGACATTTATTTAAACTAAAGAAATATAAATATGTTGTAATGTATACATGCTGGAACCGAGAAGAGGGGAGACTGGAGAGGAGAGGAAGAGAGGATGTTGGCGCGGGTTTCATGAGTTGCGCCTAGGCACGCCTCTCGCCTCAGCGCTTCACCTTGCAAGGCAAGGGCCTCACTGAAATCGCCTCACCTCGGCCCAAGCGAGGCGCCAAGCACGCCTTTAATAACTATGGTAGATAAGAATCAGTAGGGGTGTTCTGGTTTTTTGTGCGCGTAGCCACGGGCTATAAATAGGGGTGGCCTCCTCATTTGTATTCATTCCATTCTCAATAGAGTTTCTCAAAGGTTTCTTTAAGCTCTCTTTTTTCTTTCTTATGCTTTCTTCACTTCTCAGGTGGTGGTTGTTCTAGCGACGAAAGATGCCACAGCAGGAGCGGGTCCGAAGAAAGGCTAACTTAGCCATAATTAGGTTATGGGGCTCAATAGACACTATTGACTGTAAAATAGGCATGACTCAACTATATGTTTGTGTGGAAGATGTTGCAATAAAACTTGAAGATTAAATTATTCCTAGAATATATAAGATAGGATATCTTAAATCAATTGTTTAGAAATGAAAAATTATTAAGAATGTTATTCATAGAACCAAGAAAAAATTATTAAAATATAGAAGTAAATTTAACATTTGAAGAGATTGTAAAAATCCCTTTCAAGCTAAAAGGAAAATTTCATTAGACAACTATAAAGTCTATAATACTACTCTTGTTGTATGGATTAGAATGTTGGGCAATTAATATTTACTATGTGTAAAATATGACCATAATTGAAATGAGGATATTGCGATAAATGTAATACAAAATAACTTAAAAACAAAATTATTCATAATAAGATTGGAGTGCCCACTATTGAAAATAAGATGCATAGTAAGCAACAAAGATGATTAGGAATGTGAAAAAACCAATAGTTGCACTTTTGAATAGAAAAAGTTAGTAGCAAAGGAGGTAGGAAAAAAAAAAACTTGGTGAAAAAACCACAATGGCCTTACAAAAGATACATATGTGGAGAAAGATAATTGGAGAGCTAAAATTCAAATAATCAAACCAACCTAGTAGAATTATGGCTTCTGATGATGATCTCCCCACCTTTTGTGTACAAAAAAGCATGCACAGTACAAGAATGTAATTTAATTTGTGACTTGTCAAGGACAAAATCCGCTTGAAAGAACTAATGCTATCTTTGAACTTCAATAATGAATCTTAAAACAAACATGAAAAATTTGATAGCATAATAAAACTCTAAGCTGCCAATTGGTATTTAAAGTTTCAAAAACTGATTGTACTTTAAGGGCTGTGACAAGATCAATTCATGTGTGTGTGTGTGTGTCAGAGAGAGAGAGAGAGAAAGGGAGGCGGGGGGGAATTATTGCGGCCAAGTGAAGTTTGATCGAGGGGGATAAATAGTGCATAAATATATATATATATATGCCAAACCAAAATTAAATAGAAATATGGCTTCGGAGCATGTTTTCACACATTACATTGCAGACAATGCATGAAACTGCACTATTGGTGGCCACCGCTTGAAATTTATTGCTAATGTGATGAAATAATTTTTTTAAGAAGTGATACAACTTGAGGAAAGGAGAATTACCAAGAAAGGACATAGATTTGAAACTTAGAGAAAACAAATATAGAAATAGATGACAATTGGTTTCAGAGAATGTTTTGGAAGTTTAGGGGATTTTTGAAGAATTAATATGTTAAGAAAGATAATAGTACATGCAAAAAAATTATAATTATTAACTATTCTATGCAACCAATAAATTTATGTCATTATTTATTTCTTTATGTTTGACAAGGCATTATGGAATCTTAATAATTGAAATACTCAATATAAAGGCCGCTTATCATGATTGCAGTTTTATTTTTATTTTGGCAGATCAGGTAATTGGCTCTTTCACATTATTAGTGGTTTTTCATCTCATTAATTCTTTGCCCAAAACTTCTAATTATAATTGTTGTAAATTGGGGGGGGGGGGGGGGGGGGTTTAAATGTTAGGTATGTTCTTGTATAACTGTTGCAACGTTTACGTAATCCATGAACAAAGGGGTCAAGCATGTGTTTTTGTAGAAGCATTATTCGTCATTTGCTTGAAAATGAATGAAAACTGAGGGGATTGAATCATAGTTGTAAAAGGCACACCCAGGCATGAGGTGTGTGCCTCTTCAGTACCAAGGTGCAGACTGCAGAGCCATCCAAAAGGCAGTGCCTAGGTGCACACTTTAAATGCAGGCACAATCCATAGCTCATGTGCCTTATGGAGAACTCAAGAAGCACTACTTTTAGTCAATTTGTCATTGTAGAATTAGTTTTTTGTCAATATGAGTACGTATGTGTAGATCAGAAAGAGGCAAGGCTATCATCAGTGGTTGCAGAAGAGATTTCATGCGCGGGGTATCCTATGGGCATGAGGCTCACGTGCCAACAAAGAGGTCACAGGTGTGGGCGCATGAGACTCAGGCTTACTACCACCTACTTTCGTTGTTGGGGTTGTCAGAAGCAAGAGAACC
Source organism: Diospyros kaki (assembly GCA_036245055.1). Taxonomy (NCBI): domain Eukaryota; kingdom Viridiplantae; phylum Streptophyta; class Magnoliopsida; order Ericales; family Ebenaceae; genus Diospyros; species Diospyros kaki. Next base: position 7,187,868 of record BSEG01000013.1, read on the forward strand.
TCTGGCAACCTATTTTGTAGTTCTTATTGTTTTGTTTTTTTGTTTTGATTTTTTCTCGCTGCTGCAGTGCTGCATCTTTTTTTTTTTCCCCTTTGATTTTTTCTGTTATGTTTTGTTTTCTGATCCGATTTCTCTTTCAAATTTGTTCTGCTTCTTTTAATTTTCAACTAATTCATATTATTTTCAATGTTATTTCTTTTTATATGGTGAAACTTCTAGTTTTCAACTAGTTTATATTATTTCCAGTTTTATTTTCTTTTATGGTGTTTTCTATTTCAAAAGTTTGACCTTATGTTGTTTTTCAATCAATTAAGTGTCTTGTAATGTAATTTTTCTTTTTTGTGCAACTATACTAAAAACTAAATGTTTATTTGTTTTTTAACATTTAGATTTGAGTTAAATGGCTAGACTTCTAGTATTTGTTGAACACTATTAGTTGATACCATGATGTTGGTTATTTGTTATTTATGATTTTATTTGTTTGTGTTTGTCTCTAGCATCCATGTGAAAGGCACCTGAAGCCTTGGGCCTCTGCTCTAAGCATCTTTGAGCCTCCGTGCACCTTGTGCCTTTGACAAATAAGGACTAAATAACTAATATCCAACTACATTCCGGAAAGTCTTTGGAGATAAATACATTAACACATAGTCTTGCCTATTCTAGGCCATCACCACAAGGCATATATGTGGTTTCCGACCATGAGGATCAACACCATCCTAGCCAAATACTTTATTATTGCAAATGAAACAGCTAATTCTTTAACAATTGTCCTTTGAGTCATCCATGTATGTTTTGTCCTGTATGTGAAACGTTAAGTTTCGATTGCACTTTTATATTTAGTTATAATGCATGCTTGGCTTAGTCCAGCTAGTATGGTGAAACGTCACTCGATGAGGTTGTACTCATCGTTGTTATTCATCAACATTTCAAATGTAAAAGATAATGAAGCTTAGGGGATTGATGGGAGGAGTTTTTTGAATACGTTAGCTCTGCTAATTTATTCATTTACTTATTTTCTTATTTTAGGATTATAAAGACATTTGTTTAGCTAGCTAAAATTATAAATTCTTGACTTTTTTATTTTGAAATGAATGTTCAGAAATTTTTTTTTTTTAGTTTTGACCTTGCTAGAACGTTGAATAATTAGATTATTTTAAGTTTGTTAATGATAATTTTCAATCATAGACAAAGAATTTTATCTGAAATGAATTGGCCTTGCACTTTTATTTTTAAACATGCAGCATTGTTACACACCCATGTATAAATTTGGATATGTGACAAGAAATCCCCTCAATACTTTTAATGTTGAAGATGTTCCTTCTATTTATAACTAGTCGCAAGCTTGGATATGTAGTTATTGCTAGCATAAAACTCATCAAACCAAACATCAAACATGATGTAGATTCACAACAGTACTCAATCCCATATGTCCAGACCATCTAAACCACAACTCTGCACCTTAATTTCATAGGCACCATTCAAACCTTATTTTATATCATCTCAATTTTCTTTTTCATTTTTTTGTATGACCACAGAGCCAAGGTATTCAGGGGCAAAAGAAACTATGACAATGCATCACCCAAGCCGTTCAAAGTGCTCACCAGAGCAAATCAAGGCACACAATTGGAAAAAAAATAATAAATATATTTAATATAAAAAATGCAATCAATAATGCATATAATAGTAAAACATCTAAAATGCTCTCAAATACAAACAAAAAATATTCAATATTCTTTAATTAGCAAGCAGTATAACAAGCAACCAATATTCAATTTTCAAAAGCTAATTTAAGCAGCAAACAATATTCACTATTATATTCAACTCTATTTCAGCAACAAACACAAAAAATATAAAATGATAACACCAAAAAGAAGATGAGAGACGAAAGCTTCATTTGAAATTCAAAAGAAAAACAAAGCTGCTTTCAACAATTCAAGAAAACCCACAGCAAATCCATCTAGATGTCACAGGGAGACAAGAGCAGTCGTCAGAAAGGTATGCCACTAGCCATCATGCACCAAGCATTCCTGGCATGTGGCGGCTCCAACTAACCTCTGACAAATGCTCTCAACATTGCCTCACTCGGATGTACTTGATGGTGGCCATGACAAATATAAAAAGTATGAAAGTGTCACGACCATGAATTAGGAAGTTTCTTTTTTCAATTATTATATCTTTATTCAGTTATTATTTACAGTTATGTATTAGGGTAGTTAGGTGAGGTGGAGTAGTGGAGTGGTGGAAGTGGAAGTGATAACTGCTGTAACTACAAAAAAAACTATTGGTTAGCTTTATATATAAAGCTGTAACCCCACAATGTCGGGATTAGGAATGAATTATTAAGAAGATTATTGAAGTCTCTCTGTTCTCCCTCAATTCTGTCTATTTTCTCCCCCATTTCACTTAGTTTTCTCCCTATTTTCTGTCAGCTTACCCCCCATTTCTGTCTGTTCTCCCTATTATTATGTCTATTTTCCCACATTTTTATCAGTTTTCTCCCTCAATTCCAATTCTATCTTCAAAGAAAACATCAAGTTAGGGCTAGGGTCCTGACAGAAACATGGGGAAAATCAAAAGAAACTCAGATTGCTTTGTGTTGATTTACCTAGATGAGTGCCTGCGATGCGTGACGGCTAACACCTCAAAAAGGCACTCGCCTAAGTGACACCTAAGTGAAGGAGCCTCACCTGGCATTCCACAAGGCGTTTCTACAGCGCCTTGCTGCGCTCAAGTGCCTCTCTCGCCTTTGACTAAATTGTGCACATCTACTGTAAATTTCTCATTTCAACTAACCAGATTTCAACTATGCCAAACATTCTAAGCTATATAGAAAGACGGTCTTATAGCCATCCAATAAACAACTATATCAACTCTAATAAATCCTCTGATGAAGATCTTGTCAAACACATAATTTGATTCCAAAACAAATTATTACATAAACACCTGGAAATAATCTGCAAATCTCTTTAAGCATTTGCAACAACCTTTACTTTCACAATATGTCCTCGTGTAGATAGTTTTTAAAACCAGTAGAATTAGACAGCGCTACGTGGTCCATATAAAGGTTGATCATCAGCTTAAGTCAATGAATGAAAAGATCACGTGGAATTCATAATTTGGAAACCATAACTACCAAAAATGAAATCAGACATCAATTTGCACAATTGATCAACAATATGGCTAAAGCCAAACCTTTTATTAGAGATGAATTCCAAGGCATGTAGAACCAGCGAGTAAAGATATTCAACCTTCCGACTATACACCTGAATCGAACCCTGAAGGAGCAGGGCAGCTACACAAACCCGAAAAAGTAAAATCACACCCAAAAGGAAATCAACAACTCAAGAACTACACAATTTGGAAGATACAAACCCTCAGCGAAGTTCACAGGGAAGTGGGCGTGGTCCTCGCCGGCAATCTCGCCGGAGCAAATTTTCAACAAATACTCTTCAAGGTTCTTGGCGAGATCAACAGCCCAGTTGGACTCAAGGTCCCGAAGTGGCTGCACTGACTGGAACCGGCCCCCGCTCTGTTCTTCTAAATCGCTACTCATTTTCTGGCGGGCGAATCGGACCGTCCATCTCAGCGCTACTCGCAGTTCATCTGAAAACCCAAAAAAACTCTTGAATTTGGAGCGTAAACCCCAGAAATTGGGTTAGGGTTTCGGAAGCGAATACAAGAAAATGGAGAGAGAGAGAGAGAGAGAAAGAGATTCAAATGCGTTGGATAAATTTGTTTTGGCGCCCGTTACATCTTCCCGAGAGGACAAAGATTTTCGTGGGCTTGGGCTGTAATACGGACCAGACCACTAGGCTGGAAATAATGAAGGCCTCAACCAATCTGGCTAATGGGCTTGGGCCTAAGCTTGCTCGGCTTAGGCTATGATAAAAAACAATATTCGTGCAAGTCTGCAACAGTAATATTTATGATATTTTGATTAAAAACTTTACATAAACTACACTTTAATTTTACCTTTTTTAGTTTATCAAGGTTAGGTGGGTTCCTCACTTTTAAATAACAGTATTTTTATGTTTAAATAAGATTCACATATTTAGTATGTGAGTTTACATGTGAGTTTTCTTGCCATAAAATAAAGGAATTATCGTGATAAATTAATGAGGTCTTGATAAATTAAAAGAATTATTATAATAAATTGACGATATTTTAAATATAAAGTACATAGTGATATTCTCTCTTCCCTATTTTCTCTTTCACTCCAACAACCATTTCTAGTCATTGCATTACTGCCACATCCTTGGAGTGCGATTTTGTGCACCCATAACTTTAAACCCCCCCCCATTAGTTTTAACGATGGCTTCCCCTTTTCCCTTTCTCTCATTTCCTTCTTTTCCTCCAACAAGTTGCTCGTCGTCGTCACCTTGCCTCACTTCATGTCGCCGCCTCATTTTTCTTCTCCTCTAACTGCCATGCTAATCGCTATTGTACACAACTCTTATTTTTTTCTCCCCTCTCCTCTTCTTCTCCAACAACTCTTTCATTGTCGCCCAACCTTGCCAATCGCCTTGATCAAAGAAGGATGATGCAGCGACAGTCGACAAGGATATGCAGTGGCGAGGCGACATGAGGCGGTGAAGATGCAGCAACAATGGCAAGGCAACTAGGCGGTGAGGATGCAACGACGATAGCAAGAGGAAGGGAGGGGAGATAGATGAAGAAGAAGGCGCCTATCGCCTCAATCAGAGAGGAAGGATGCAGCGACAGTCAACAAAGATATGCAGTGGCAAGGCGACATGAGATAGTGAGGATGCAGCAATAATGGCGAGACAACAAGGCAGTGAGGATGCAGAGACAGTGGCAAGAGCAAGGGAAGAAAGAGAGATGAGTAGAAAGGCAGGAGAGAGAGAGAGACCCCCCCCCCCCAAAAAAAAAAAAAAAAACTAACTAGGGGGGCAAGGTGAGTTACCCTGCGATAAATCGGGTGCACAAAATCGCACTCACATCCTTGTCGCCCGCCTTGCCGCTAGATCCTCCCTCTCCGCGGCAGTCAGCAAGGTGGCGAGCATGCAGCAGCAGCGACGAATAAATTAAGAACGATCCACTGACATTTATTTTCCACGGGTAAATTTGCAGAAAAACTGAATGATCAATGGATAATGTGTGTGTGTGTGTGTTTGGGTGTCATCATCATCTCATAATCATCACAAATTAAGAACTTAATTTCCATGAGAAACAACTCAACTGCGCGCATGCCATGCGACAATCAGATCAACAAGCAAAAAACCAACGTATGTACGGATCATACAATTATATTACGATTTCATGCCGGAAAGATAAGCAATTCCCGTGGATGGAACCCATAGATCGCCGTCAATGAATTGGCGGGCGGTGAACGTCTGAGCCACATCGGCAGAAATCTTCTTCTGGATTCCAGGCCAGTTAACCCTCTTGCTCTTGTTGGCCCCGGCGCCTTTGTTCTTGTACTCCGCGTACCAGAGAGTGTCCAGGTAGATATCGCCCTGCCACGGGGCCCACCCAGCTGGGTCGATCCCGCCGTCGATCTGGGTCTCCATGATCACGGTCCTAGAGAAGTTCTTCCACGGGCGGCCGAGGAACGCCTTGTGCTCGCCGGCGGCGGCAGCAAACTCAGGGGCGACGGTGATGATGGAACCCTGGATAACGATGCCGCTGACCCCTCGCTTGTCGGTGCGGCCTTGGGCTGTGACCATGCAGTCCTGGTTTGGCCCGGGCTTCCGGACCACCATCTTGCAGTTCTGGAAGACGGCGGCGGAGTCGCCGAAGATGAAGTCGATGGTGCCGGTGATGGTGCAATCACGGTAGAACTGGCGATGCGCGTGGGCATAGAGAGTGTCTTGGTAGCCGTCGATGTGGCAGTTGAAGATGATGGATCTGTCAGATCCGACGCGGAGCGCCACTGCTTGGTGCCCGTCGTGTCCGGCGGTGTTCTCTACTCCGATGTTCATCAACATGAAGTGCTCTCCGTCAGCAGCTGCATGAGACCACTTATTGGTAATAACGGAAAAATCCATAAATGGTAGATTTTATTCTATATTGAGTAAAGAATATATATATATACTTACAAAGGGTGGCAGTCCTATATGTGTTGTAGCCGGCTTTGAAGCTCTTGTTTCCGGTGATCCTAGTCTTGGTCGGTCCATCGCCGATCAAGAGCACGTTGGTCATTTGCTTGGTGATGTTAACATACTCTTTGTAAGTACCCGCTTTGACGTAAATGACAAAAGTTGTCTCCCCCTTCTTAGGGATTTCCTTTAGGGCTTCGTTGATCGTCTTGTACTTCCCAGATCCGTCTTGAGCGACCACGACATTGGGTTTCACGCCATTGGCCTGAAGAAGCCGACGTTGGCCGGAGCTGGCCCATGTCGGGAAACAGTCATCAGATAGGAGCCGGCGGCTACCGGTGGAAATCGGATAAGAGGTGAGGACAGTGGCAAGTTCAGTGACAATGGCCAAGCCGTTGCTGGTGAGCTCACCAGACAACTTGAGGAACTTCTTCATCCGTTCCCCGAAGTCGCCTGTCGTGTTCTCAAATCCTTCGAGACAAGTCTGTTGGTAGGTGATAGCGCCAGTGAGCCAGGTCTTAAGGTCAGCAACGTATTCGCTCATTTTGGAGAAGTCGAAGGACTCGACCTGGTCGAAGGACTTCCTCAAATCGTCAATAGAGAACTCCAGAAGCTCCCGGCAGTTCTGCAAGGCGTCGGCTGTTCGAGGGTCCTTGGCGCCCTCTTGGAGAAAGCTCGAGCTCTTGATGACTTCGCCCAGCTCCTTGACAGCCACTTTGAAAGCCGCCTCAATCAGCTTCTTGGGGTCCGTCGTGTTTCCAGCGGCGCCGGAGAGAGTACTCTCGCAAGTCTCCTTGTAATCAGTAGGCTGGCAGATTTGGTTCACGGCCTTCGTGGAAGCCGAGATCTCGGCACCGCCCGAAGCCGCGCCGGCGGCTTCTCCGCTCTTGCGGGACACCCCCACAGTCACGGCCACCACCATGGCCACCAGAAGGATGGAGGAAATACTGATGACGGCGATCTTCGCCATTTTATTATATATATATATATATATATATATTGTCGGGACGCCAAAGAAGGCGTAGAAATGGAAAGCACAAGAGAAGAGAGGGATGCTTTTATTGGTACGTGAGCTTTGGGGCTCTCTGTTATTGAATTTACAGCATGAGAAGCCCCCTGCCTCTGGCTATGGCTTGGAAGATCAGGTTGAGACGATGGGTTATATATAGTGTGTTGCGGTCAAAGGCCACCCCAAATTTGTGCGGTTGATAATTGAACAGATTTTTTTGTTCATTTGCCGATCCTCTAGGATTCAGGAGAATGGCTCAATCCAACGATTTTGTTGGATTGGATTTGACCTTTTAATTCACCAAAATTAATTAATGCTATATGTTATTTGTACATTCATTTTTAACTTTTAATTAATTAATGCATCCATACTATTAATAATTATCATATCAATCAAACATCATTTTATTTGAATTTTTTATATAAAATTAAAAATTAAATTATAACTATCAAACACGGCACCACACACACTCATATAATGAATTTTCATTTATGACCTCTTAAAATTAATTTAACTCTACAACAAAACTTATCTTAATTTAAAGTTTTAACTATCATCAAATGCATATTTTTATTAATTTACACATACATAGCACGAATCACACACTTAATTATCAATGTTCATTGGGGGCAAAGATGAAACTTAATATTCTTGTCTTACTAGATCGTAACGGGCGGGATATTAGGTTTGGAAGGTTGCTAATCATTTGCTTGATTGAGTAAGGTGGTAAAATTAAGAACTATAATTTGCTTCATAGATTTTTTCTATCATGGTACATTAGATATAACTAACCTTATCTTCATCCTTTTAAATACCTCCAAATGATCTTTTCCCACGAGGGAAGGAGATGACTTGGGGTGAATATGTGTAAGAGGAGTGATACGACCATAGAGATCCATGTTGGAGGCCAGGTAGAGTGCCATTTGGCAAGAAATATTGCATCAATTGTAACAAAAGAAAAGAAAAGCGAAATTATTATCTTCTTTTATTATAGGGATGGCTCATGCTATGCATGTGCAAAATATAACATTAGTAAGATAAATTACAAATTTCAATTCTCCTTGTGATCGAAAGTTGAGGCCTGACATAGTTTTGGCAATTTTTTGCAAGTTTGAGGTTTGATTCTTTCAAAATAAATTTTGATGGTCAAGTTAGTGTATATCAATGAGAGAACAAGTAAAGAAGAGTATAGTAGTGACAAGTATAATAGTAAATACATATACTTATTGTTCCAAAATTTAAGATTCTTATAAGTCACACACGATAATAACTCGAGCACGATTTTAGTCGAAAACCTTACTTAGGACATGATCCCGATGTACAATCAAGACATGGTGTCAAAACATTGAGCCTACTATTAGAGCTATATCCCCTGATGACCAAACCATGAGGTTTCTTAATATAACAAGCTTAGATGCTCTCTAAGTGACATTTATGTCAAATTATTTAAGTAGAATTATGTGTCAATTTTCTTTTGACGACCTTGGGAAGGGGGGTGGGGGGGTGTTTTTGCGTCCCCTTTATTCTTCATTGATGGTAAGGATGAAACTTAATAATCTTCTCTTGTTAGAGTAATTAAGGGGCGGGATATTAGGTTTAATTTGGAAGGTTGCTAATCATTTGCCTTGATTGAGTAAGATGGTGTTCTCATTCGATCAATTTCTTGAAATTAAGAACCTTAATTTGCTTCATAGATTTTCTCTATCAGGTACATTAGATATAACGTACTAACCTTGTCTCCATCCTTTTAAATACCTCCAAATGATCTTTTCTCATGAGAGAAGGAGATGACTCGAGGTGAATGTGTGTAAGAGCAATGACACGACCATAGAGATCCAAGTTGGAGGGTAGAGTGCCATTTGGTGAGAAATGTTGCATCAATTGTAACAAAAAAAGAAAAACAAATTATCTACTTTTATAATAGGGATGGCTGCTGCTATGCACGTGCAAAATAAAAAATATAACGTTAGTAAGATAAACTACAGATTTCAATTCTCCTTGTGATTGGAAGTTAAGACCTGACATAGTATTGACATTTTCTTTGCAAGTTTGAGGTTTGATTCTTTCAAAATAAATTTGGATGGTCTTATTAGTGTATATCAATGAGAGAACAAGTAAAGAAAGGCATAGTAGTGACAAGTATAGTAGTAAATACATACTTATTGTTGTAGAATTTAAAATTCTTATAACTCGCAGATGGTAATTACTCGAGCATGATTTTAATGGAAAAACTTACTTAAGACGCGATCCCAATATACAACCAAGACATGATGTCAAAACATTGAGCCCACCTTGAGTTTCCCAATATAACAAGCTTAGATGCTCTCTAAGTGACCTTTTATGTCAAATTATTTAAGTAGAACTATGTGTCAATTTTCTTTTGACTACCTTGGGGGGAGTTTTTGGTCCCTTTTAGTCTGTCTTTGGGTGATAATTTGTCTATTCTAAGACATGGATAAGGGGATGGGACACAAGATTTAAATAAAATTTATCAAAAATGCTATCACAAAATATATTAAATTTAAATAAACATAACTTTAGTATTAGGAATAGAATAAATATAGAATTAATAATTATTCTTATTCTACCTCCTTGAATTTTGTATCATGTGTCACATTGTTAAACCTTTTTCTATCTTTAGTAAATACTGAAACTTTCCCGGAAAAATAAATTAAACTAAATTGCAACCCCCCTTGGAGGCAAGTGGAGGGTTATTAAATTCAAATAAAATATAACCAGAACTATTTTTTTACTTTTTTGTTTTGCAAAATGTTCTTTTCAGAATTAGCTATTGGCAATGTTAAATTTTAAGGGTACGTAGAATAGATATATTTTGATCATAATGAATCTTGATCAGTTGATTAAAGTCCTCTAGAAATTAAGGTCTAGGTCAATTGGATCATCAACTTCAATAATAGTGTACCAAAATTATACAAGTAATTAATTAGTCGACTAGAATTAATATTTGTCTGTGAATTTAAAATGTCTCATCCATATTTGAATTTTATTTCCTGCCAAATAATCAATTCTTATTATCGATGAGTCTTATACATTTATATATCTTATTAAATTATATTCTCATAATATATATATATATATATATACACCTGCATCCAAATTAAAGAACCCTACCAAAGTTGATCAACCCTTCTCTGAAAGGTCTAATGCATGTGTTTTTGAATTTCAAATGGTTAGAGAAAAAGGGTTTCTACAGTTATATAAATAATTAAATAATTTCATATGCTAATTCATTCATTAAATAATTTGCATGGCTGGCTGGAATTAATTAGAAATGTAATTAATATATTGGTGGAAGCGGAGATCTCCAGAAGAAAATAATCATGTCAATCAAAAAATTGAGAGGAAAAATGTCACTCTCTCAGCATCGTACAATTAATTAATTAATTTTCAGGGGAAAATTATATATATGTGTGTGTGTGAATATATATGATTGTGTGACAATCGATTAAAAATAAAATAAAATAGGGGATCATCATCACTGATCTAAATATAAATAAAAATATTATCCTTTAATTATTTCATGCCGGCTTTGTAAGTAACACCGGTGGGCTTCACCCATGTGTCGCCGTCGATGAACCTGCCGGCGGTGAAGGACTGCGCTGACTCTGCAGTAATCTTTTTAATCCCCTTCCAGGTCACCCTCTTGCTGGTGTCTGATCCCGGCCCTCTGTTGTTGTACTCGGCGTACCAAATGGTGTCCAGGTAGAGATCGCCCTGCCATGGCGCCCAACCGGCGGGGTCGATGCTACCGTCGATGAAGGAATCCATGATCACGGTCCTGGAGTAGGTCTTCCAGGGGCGGCCGAGATAGGCCTTGTGCTCGCCCTTGGCGGCCACGAACGCCGGCTCGGCGGTGATGGTGCAGTTCTGGAGGACGAGGGCGCTGATGGCGCGCTCTTCCTTGCGGCCTTGGGCCGTCACCATGCAGTCCTGGTTGGGCCCGGGCTTCTTCACGATCATCTTGCAGTTCTGGAAGATGGTGGCGGAGTCGCCGAATATGAAGTCGACGGTACCGGTGATGGTGCAGTCGCGGTAGAACTGGCGGTGGGTGTGCACGTAGAGGGTGTCCTGGAAGCCGTCAAGGTGGCAATTGTAGACGATGGCTCTGTCTGATCCGACCCGGAGGGCCACAGCTTGGTGCCCCTCGTGTCCTGCCGTGTTCTCCACATACAGGTTCTTTAACATCACGAACTCTCCGTCGGTAGCTGCATACACGTTCGAATTTAAAATTTAGAATTTAAGACCTAGAGTTGGTAAGACACGACAGTACTCTCAAGTTTTATGAGGGATATATATATGTATATATATGCATATATATATACACGCTTACTTAATGTGGCAGTCTTGAAGGTGTTGTATCCACTTTTGAAGCTTCGGTTACCGGAGATCTTGGTCTTGGTGGGGCCATCGCCGACCAACACCACATGTTTCATTTGCTTGGTGATGTTAACGATCTCCTTGTACAAACCGGCCTTGATGTATATCACAAAAGTGGAGTTCCCCTTGAGTGGGACTTCCTTGAGGGCTTCGTTGATGGTCTTGTACTTTCCGGACCCATCTTGAGCCACCACGACGTTGGGTTTCAGAGTGCCCGGACTAGCCTGGAGCAGCCGGCGCTGTCCGGCGCTGGTCCATTCCGGCAACCCGTCCTCAGACAGAAGCCGACGGCTGCTGGAGCTGGAAAGCGGGTACGAGGTAAGGATCCCGGAGAGCTCCGTGACGATTGCCAAGCCATTGCTAGTGAGCTCGCTAGACAACTTGAGGAGCTTCCTCATCTTCTCCCCGAAGTCGCCGGTCGTATTTTCGAAGCCGTCGATGCACGTCTCCTGGTACGTGCCGGCGGCGGTGAGCCAAGTCTTAAGGTCATCCACATATTCGTTCATTTTGGTCACGTCGAACGACTCAACCTCGTCGAAGGATCGCTTCAAATCGTCAATGGACAGTTGAAGAAGCTCCCCACAGTTCTCCAACGCGTCCTTGGTGCGAGGGTCCTTGGCGCCCTCCTGGAAGAAGCTCGAGTTCTTGATGACTTCGCCGAGTTCCTTCACTGCCGCATCAAATCCCACCTTGATCAGCTTCTTGGGATCCGTCGTGTTTTCCCCACCGCCCGACAAAGTCTTCTCGCAAGTCTCCTTGTAATCGGTCGGCTGGCAGATTTGATGCACGGCTTTCGTCGACGCCGAGATCTCGGCTCCCCCGCCGCCGCCGCCCGAGACGCCGCCGGCGTCACCACCGTTCTTGCGGGAGACGCCGACAGTCACGGCCACCACCATTGCCACCAGAAGGACGGACGAAACTCCCATAACGGCTACCTTGTTGGCCATTTTGCCGGGTTTGGTTTATTTTATTTTATTTTTTTCAAGAACGGAAGGGCAGTTGGTTGGTTGGTTGGTTGGTTTTATTGCTCAAGCGAGCTCTGGGCCCTGCTTATTCAATTTACACATCCAGGTGCCCTTGTGGCTCCGGCTTGGAAGATTGGGTCGAGGCGAGGGAGTATATATAGTGCTGGCGGGAGCCAAATTAAGATCGCCATTGATTCACAGTCAAAGCTATCCATCCACATTTGTGGGGCGGAGAAGCGAGAATTGAAGCGCACTCCGGCGGGATCGTTGAATGGATTCCGGCGAATGGTTCAGCGATACGAAATAAACGGATGGATTTGACTTTTTAAAAGTCTCTGGGAATGGGACAAGTGGGTGATTGTCAAATGATGCGCATTCTCTACTATTTATTTTCTTAGGAAACTTAAGTAGAAACTAATTGTTTTTGTTTACTTTCTATAATAATAAAAATAATTATAGTAGTGGATCAATAGAAATATGACTGCATTTGATTGGCATTTTGGCAACTTCATGGTACACCAAAAATGATCATGTATATTTTTTGGTCTGTCACTTTGAATTTATGCAAACTTATTTTAAATTAGTTGGTATATAAAGGAAAACAATATCATCATTTTGTAAATACCCGTTGGTAACTTGGTATTCAATTCATATGACATAATAATGTTTATTATTATGAGAGGAATGCACCAACACTTGTGTGTATTATACAAGGGAGGCATCTTGATTTTCAAAACTTTGTCATATACACACACAATGAAAATGATACAAAAATAACTCTTGCAAGACTAGGTATAGACTGCCATATGCAAATATATACGCATTAAAACAAAAATTTGAAACAATTGTTGCATCACTCTATTGAGATGCTGTTGGTTGCACCTAAAGTACACCTCGACTCGAACACCTTCAGTCACAAACAGCTTCTGTCAAGCCAATCTTCAGTACTTGCTTCATTGGCTAACCAAGCCAACCCCCCCTTCCCCATAAATGTAAGGGACCAAGTTGATCGACACCTAGACCAAATCGAAACCCTTCGCCTTACCCACGTGTTAGACAAGCAAGAATGAAAGTGATTCCAAGTGGTGTTGGGTTCTCCTCAGATGACTTGGTCATCTCACAACCTTAGAATCAACTGAAATAAGGAGCAACAAGAGAAGAGAAAATAATGGAACAGAGGAAGAAGATGATGAACAACAGCAAAAAATAAGACTAAGATTTGCCATTCAAAATTGGGTAAGAGCAAAAGACTCTCTCAGGCATGCTTCACAAGCCACCCTTCCCTTCTTATGTTCTCCATCTTCTCTCTCCTCATTTATTGCTTCTCTAATGCATGAGATGGCTTTGGTTGCTCTGTCAGCTAAAACGACAAAAGAAAATAATGCGAGATTAAATCTCGTCTAATAAACTATCAACCATTGGTTAACTCTTAACAATACACCCATCATCATCATTAACTCCTTAATGATGATTAAGATTAATACACGACAACAAAGAATCACTAATCCAATACATTACCTAGTAATATTATTTTTTGTTAATCCAATGCATTACTTATCTGAGTTAGTTGTGGTTGAAAAAATAATATTATTATCTTCTAGGTCCATTGCCATGTAACAATCAAGACACGCCAAATTTTTTCACTTTGACCAAACACTTTAGTCTGTTATGAGAAAATTTTTATTTCCTCATAGCACTGAAAAATCCTAAGTGACATCTAGCATATTATCAAAACAATCTTAATTAATGGTCATGGTGTCAATACTTAGAATGAATCTATTTGAGGTTTCAATTCTCGTGCACTACTATAATCCTTCTACTAACTAACATCCCGACTGAGTGATAGTTATGAACTAATTAAACTCACAATACTCGGTAACTATAACAAGATCTAATACGGTGTGATCGAGATGACACATTGGAATACTTTCCAAAATTGAAAACCCTTTCCGATCATGCGCACTCTAGCCAGGGGCTTTCCAACCACAACCAACTACGATCACATAAGATGTTTGTCTCACGTGCAAAGGTCAGCGAATCTCTTCAGTGAGCAAATGCCTCCATACAGCATACATCACTACACATAGACTATACAAAGAGCATTCACACCCCTTACTTCAGATGGTTTAACTTAAAAGTAAATCTTTGACACCAACGCACAAGATAACTCTGTTGCCTTTGGTCCGAGGACCATATATGCAATAAAAAACCAACAACAATTTATTAATCCTCTTAACCATGTAATCTGTCACAAGCGTTACATTCAGTAAAATGTTCAACTAACTTCCACTCACATGTTTACCAGCTGCATCTTATGCAATATGGCATGTCATTCACTATTATTTATCATTAGTATCTCATACTAATAAAAGGTAGTAGTCATATGCTAATCCATAATTCACTTGTCAGAGTCCCCATCTAATAAATTTAAGCATTAGAATACCTTTAAGAAATCTTGTAATATAGATTATTGTTCACATATTCTTAATAAATTAAGAATAAGATTGTCAAGAAATTCAAGAGCTCATTCATACACATTTGGGGAGCAATGAATAAAGAAATTGTCATTTTATTAATTGCAAGAATATCGTACATGTATCTCTATTACATATTAGATGTTATCTAAATCTAATATTATGGCATACATCACTAACATATTAATCATTAAATTGTTGGGTTTGTGTAATCGAATGGCACTACACACCCAAGAAATGGGGTGTTTATAATTTTTAAAATTTTATAGAAGTTTTAAAGATAAATATGAAAATAGTGAATTATAAGTAAAAAAGTATAAATCAAAATATGCAAAAGACATAAAGAATTTAGAGTGATTCGGTTCAATTCAGGCTACATTCACTACTCTAACTCCTCGATAGAGATTCTAATTTACTAAAAATCTCCTACTTAAACTAAATAGGTCCTCTAACAAACTCCTAGGAATATACAATCTCCTACTTATAACTAAGTAGGCTATCTAGCAAATCGCTAGGAATTACAACAAGATATAACAAATCTCACACCAATTTCTCTGAAATTTATATTAAAACAAGATTTAAAGAAATATTTACAATTATGAAAAATAGCCTCAATAGAAAAATGAGAGTGAAAAATAACGAAGCATAAAAAGCATATTGAAAACTTGAAAGCACATTTTCAACCTCTTTTCCAAGCTTCAAATCTTCTTCTATATATATAAGTTTCATTGTCATTTCTTAAAAGATATAGATGTTAGAGACAAAATCCAACCTACAAAGATCAACTACATTTAGCTGGTGAAATTTTTTCAACAAATCAGTAGATTATTTTTCAAAACATTATCAGGGTTAGTTGACAATTTATCAGGGTCAATCGACAATTTATAAAATTCGATTTTGAGAATTTTCAATTGGAAATGATATAGTATCGATCGACAACAAACAACTGAAAGTATGCAAAATGAACGATCGACTATTTATAAGAATTGATTGCTAGTTTGGACAACTGATTGACAATTTTTACTCCAAAGTGAGTGTTTTATTTAAAATTTTGAAAAATCAATTATTATCATCAAAATTAATACAACATAAATATCTTTTACTGCATTAGTATTATCTTTCTTTAGATATCTATTGGTATATAAACGAATAATATTGGTAATAATTACAAGTTTTCTCAACCAAAAATATATATATAACTTTCTAATTAACTAAGAATTTCTTATTTTTAATTAATTTTTTTCCAAACCAGTCATTTGTACAATAGGAATAAAAAACTAAAATAAAAATAGTTTTAAAATAAAAAATAAAAAATTTAATACATCAAAATAAATACTTACTTAAATAATAGAATAGATGATTTTTTTATATAGTACTAGAAGAAGGCGATCGCATTATTAATATGATAATCAATCCTTCCAAAAAGATCTTCTATAATGTATAATGAAGGATTTTAGTATAAATTTTGAGTCTTATTAATGAAGTTTAGAGACAAGATAATAAGATTTATGTAAAAATTTCCATGTATAGATTAAGCATTTAATTAATGAATTATACTAACTATTGTGCTTAGGGCAATGACTAGGTGATAATAAATATATTTTATTACATTTTATTTGTAGTTTTTAAACAAACCTATTAGTTACATGGGACAAATGTTGGGGAAGATTCCCAAACCCAATGAGGGTTCAGTAATTTTTTAGTTTAAACAGTGAGTGCTTTTAGTTTAAAGATAACGACTTAAGAAACAAAACAACCAGTCGACTGAGAAGGCAAAACGACAAATTTGCGATATAATAAGCTTTGTCTTGTCTTGTCTTGTTCAGTTAAGTAGTTGGGTCACTTTTGATTTGATATTTTTGATATTGATATATGATATCTATCACAACCCTTAATTTAAAACACTATTCCTTCGCTTTTCATTCTTTAAGAGTTTCAACCAATCACGGCTTTTCTAGGCATTATTTCGATTTCTCTTGCATACATCTGCTATTTCCAAGACAAATCTTAATCAAACCAAGACGAATTTGTGTTTTGAACAATCAGTAGCAGTACTTTATTTATTATTTTCTTCTGTTTTCTAATCAAAGAGGACCCGGGCGGGCACAGAGTCTCCTCCTCCTCGACCTTGCTCGTGGATCTTCAGAGCTTGGCTCTCTGTAACTCCAATCTAGCAATGGTTCCCAAATGGACTTCATCTGGGCCATCAGCAATTCTCAGCGTTCTTGCGGTTGCCCAGAGATGGGACAAGACTGTGTCGGAAGATAAGCCCGCTGCACCGTGAACTTGCATCGCCAAGTCGAGCACTTGTAGCGCCATATTCGGAGTTGCCACCTGCTCAAAGAGTCACCAAACCAATTTGCACAGGCAATTCTATCTAGCGAGGAAGGATGCTGCAGAAATAAGAACCGGAAGCCAAGATCTAAAGATTTATGACACACCTTTGCCATCGCAATGGTCCCCCGTGCCTTTTTGTTTCCAAGTCGATCAAGCTCTTCTGCTGCTGCTAAGACCAACAGTCTAGTTCTCTCCAGCTCTATGCGACACTGCAATAGGAAGTCGAAGTAAGTATGCAACTGGACATTTCATTTCACAGCAATATAGGAAGAAAACCAATTATAGTGAATTAGCCTAGTTTTTATGGACCATACCACAAGAAGTTTTGAGTCAAAGTTACCTTGGCAATATCGGATTGGAATGATCCGTGCTCAGCAATTAATTTTCCAAAAGTTCTCCTCTGAAGAGCCCTTTGGACCATTATTTGCATGCCTCGCTCGGCGGCACCTACTAGTCTCATGCAATGGTGCAACCTTCCTGGGCCCAGCCTACCCTGCAAGAATGCAATAATCGTGCAAGATGAGAAGTAGTAGCCATGACACATGCAAGTGCTTGGCGATATCAATTGCAGAGTAAACACCAGGAGCTTCCCTGTGACAGGACCTAAAACCTATCAGTGACAGAACAAAAAAGCATGGTCTTCAACCAACCCGGGCCAATTCTAAATAAGTTAGCAAGTTTGCATCTTCTTTCAGCCCCACCGTTTCCGGTGCAGTTTTTAGAGGTAACGGTGAGCATGGTCCAGGGCTAATTGAATCTCCGGAGGTAGTATTTGTTGATGGAAGACAAAATGAAACAAGAAAAACGACAGCAATGAAATTTTGATTATTAATTTACATATTTTGGTTTGGTTAATGAGAATGGCATCTGCCAACAAAATCATTTTTTGATTTGATTACTCCCAAACATATTTCCCTTTCATTCTTATTTTCCTTGACACAAACATACCTAAATGTTAGTCCATACCAGATTTGTCATATACCTAACCCACCATTAACCAGGGGAGACCTGGGTAGGGACAGACATACTCCTGTATATCCATCACAGCATATATATATATATATATATATATAGAGAGAGAGAGAGAGAGAGAGAGAGACTTGATGCAGGTCCGTACCACTACTAAAATTTCATAGTTTCTCAAAAAATTGAATATAAATATCTGGATGTTAAACTATGCTTACTGAAGGTATAGAACTCTAATTTCTAGTATTCTCCTAACTTATGCAGGTTTCTTTGAAATGCACTAAATAACTTTACCTGGGCAATCGCAAAGCCACGCCCTTCTCCCAACAAAATATTCTTGGCTGGCACACATACATTGTCAAAGGATATTTCTGCATGCCCATGAGGTGCATCATCAAAGCCAAATACTGTGAGTGGTCTCTGTATGCAAATACCAGGTGTTTGAATATCTACTAAGATCATTGATTGTTGCTTATGCTTGGGGGCTGTGAAGTCAGTCTTTCCCTGCAGAGTGTTCAAATAATGTCCATTAATGCCATCAACTACAACCTACGTTAGAACAGAAACAGAAACAGGAAACTGATATAATACAAAACGGAAACAAGAAAATGTCATTTTTTAAAAAAGTAAGAAACAGAAACATAAGAGAAACGAGTAAATAAAAAAATATAAGGGCCTTTTTGTAACTATAATTTTTAATATAAAAAATAGTTATTCAATCTAAAAATAAACATAAATTCCATAATGCATTCAAGTAAATTCTAAAAAAAAATTAAAAATTTTGATTTAGAGACGAAAAAAATTTCATCTCTATTTGTGGATGGAAACTTGTTTTCATATCAGAAATATGATTTCTATATTTCCCTAATATTATGAAACGACCACAAAAGGTTTCTGAAATTGCAAAAGTAGGCTGGAAACGTTTCTTAGCGTTTTGAAAACAGAAATGTTTTGGTAATGCTGAAACGACGTCCCCAAGAAGTTTCCATGCATCATAGACTACAACAAGATTAAACTGTTTCTGTCATGCCAATGAAGAAGAACTAACCATTACAATAAGAAGTCTGCACCTAGGATCCATTGCTCCACTGGTCCACCACTTTTTCCCATTGATAATATATGAATCCCCTTGCCTGTACAACACGCATGAGCTGAGTGACGTATATGTATTCAGCGGAAACTTTGTATAACAAAAATAGACAAGATTGATATGATTGCATAATTTGAAAAACTACACCATTTCATTTTCCCTATTTGAGATTCCTGATTCAAAAACCTAAAGATTTTAATGAATAGAACACAACTATATCAATTATCTTCATTCACCACCATCTCATGAAATTTCTCCATGTGAAGATGGTGTTCAAATTTCATTTCATCATTACTCCGCCAGGAGATATTATCCACTGCCGGTCCCAAGCCCGGATAAAGGAGGAGGGTTGCGTTAGGTAGCCGACAGCCAGCGTAAAACTTAGTCGGATCCAAATATGAATTCTAGACAAACTATCTGTTGGGATGTAACCCACATAGAAGTCTAGAATTCATGTAGCCAACCCCACATAGTGGGATAACGGCTGGATATGTATGTTGTTGTAGAATCTAGAGTCCTACATGCAAATCAATCAATGAAATATAGGAACTGCTCATGTTTTGTCAAATCCAAGTTGGAGAGGGCAACAAATAAAGATGCAAAAAAAGACATGTCAAAATCAGCAGTGCAGACGCCTCTTTCAGATATCATACATTCTAAGCTAGCATTGTCAAGAATAACTGAAGTGGGTTTGTTAAATTTATTTTCGTTTTCATTGTGACATTTTCTGGCTTGGGACATTCCAGTTTGCTTCAGACGAGGTGTGAAGGAAGATGATAAAAGCAGCTCTGCAGCACATAATCCCCCAAAGAATTATTTGTCAGCCATTCAGATGCTTACAATATAAAATACCTAACAGTACAATATGAACAACCCTAATAAATTAAACAAGCAAGCAAACTTAGACTATAATGTTCCACTTTTATAATTTTTGAAGCCCTATTTTCAAAAATCAAGTAGAAGTTAGACCACGATCCTCTTTAACCTGTGACTTTATTATGTCAATTTTTATTTGATTTATGGCTATTATTTTAATGGAGATAGCTAAAAAAAATATATAAGAATACAATTTGCTAAGTGCATCCACATGGTGTGCATCTCCTCGTGTTTTCCAGATTGCCATCTCCCGTGTCCAGATGCATGCCTTTACCTCTGTCTGAAATTCTTACCTTTAAATACTACTATCAAATGTGGAGAGGACCAAAGCAGACGGAAATATCTTTGACTGAACTAACCAAAACTCTATTTTGCGCAGAGTTTTTGAAACACACAGGATTCAAAACAGTATTTATGTTTTCAATACAGTTGCACTACCAAAAATCAGAACTTAGTAGATGAAATGCTCAATATAGCTGTGGTAGTGGTTTAGCACTAAACTGCAAATATATCATGAAGGGGATTTTGTACTTCCATTTGGTGAAATTATGGGCAATAGAGACTAAAAATTAGTAAGGAAAAAACGACAAGAAGAAAACAACAAATTTCCTATATATTATAAATTTTGATGAGCTTTAGGAGTTCATCACAATAAAGATAACCTTTTAGTCAATACTAGATGGTTTACATAAATGCCATTATAGAGAAGATAGAACATTCATGCTCAACATCCTCAACAGTATAAAAACCTGTCCAAGATTCTAAAACCATTGTCTGATAGAGGTGATTCATTGCAACTGCTTTCTCAAATTTCACAGGGTGATAAAAGCCTGTATATTACATAAAACATCAGTTTCCATTTTAAATGCAAATGAAGCACCATTTTTGTTACATTCTCTTCCTTTTCAAAATCTAACTGGTATTCTGGCAAAACAAAAGATTCAATACCTGCCACTTTTACAAGATGGTATAGATTCTTGATTATCAAAGTAGAAACCCTAACCTACCTTTTAATTGAGCATTCTATATTGGTCGCATCAGAAGATGCAACTTGAGGTTCTGTCATTGCAAAGCCAGACCGGATCTTCCCCTCAAGCAAGGGAATAAGCCATTCCTGTAACTGCTCTTTGTTCCCGTAACGCAATAGTACCTAAAATGATTAGATGATGAGCACAGTTGCTGGATTAGTTAAAGTTTGCAGTAAATTCCCATACATTGCAAAGACAAATAACTTATACTGGTCAACTAGAAATTCAAAAAGACAAATGCATAACCTGTCTGTTCATTGGTAAAGTTCACCAGCCAAAAGAAAATAAAAAAAGTAGCCATTTAATATTTTGCCAGTTTGAAGCAAGTACCATTATTTTCTTCCTCATGCTGTTCAAGATCAGTAGATGATCCGATGTAGGACAGAATAGTAAATTTTAGAAATTAGTATCGTTTATTTTATTTTAGTTTATTTCCTATTTTTAATTTATTTCCTAATTTATTTTGATTTCTTTTAATATCTTTTTGTTTCCTTTAGTTAGTGGAATCCAAATTAGATTGGATTAAAGACTCCTAGTTAGACTAGATTTTTATCTATGAGTTGTCTATGAATAGTCTTTTAGATTGTAATTAAAGGTAGACTTTGATTATTGAAATTGATTAATGATATTGATTTGAGTAGGATTACTCTTGTGTTTTGATTTCGGGTTCTGCATCAATTGGTATTATAGAAACTTATTGAGGCTAAATACAAATATTCCACATATGATAAAGAGTTCTATGCCATTGTCTAGTCTCATCGCTATTGGAGGTACCATCTATTGTTACAAGAGTTTGTCCTGTATTCTGATCATCAAGCATTGAAGTATTTGCAATCTCAAAAGAAATTAAGAAACAAAATAAAAATAAGAAATAAACTAAATAAATAAAATAAACAATACTAATTCCTAAAATTTACTATTCTGTCCTATATTATGATCTCACACGCTGACTATGATAAGTTGGACCACTTGAAGTATACAATGAAAATGGGAATGCCGCTGTTATACTAAAACCAAATTCATTATTTCCCAATCATATTGAGTCTTTAAGCATTTACCTCCATATTTCCAGTGTCAGGTGCCCCGCAGTTGAACAACTGTGGCGCCCAAATAGAACGGCCCATAACATCACACAGGTATCCATATTCAAGATTTGAGAGGCCAGCACCCAGAAAATTAGTGCATTCCTTGTGAATTTGAAACTGATTTCTCCCATCTAGTAGTAATTCTCTAGCTCTAGCAGCACTATCAAGCTGCAAGAACCATAACACAGTCAAATGTGTTCATCAACAAATATTTTGTCCCATACAAAATCACTGCATCTTCTGAAATCATTTGCTTAAACTTGGCTACCAAAGAGGATAAAAAAAATATGGAATAGATGAGATAAGATAAATGGGAGCCAGAAACAACACATACAGGTATCCATAGGTTCCACAATCCTTCTTTCTTTGCTAATTCCTTCAAGTTCTCCTCTTCTGGGTGCACTGTCCAACGCATGGTGGATTGAGCAAGTTTGTAGAACTCATTTTCCATAGGGTATACATGATCTTCCATGAACTTAATTAGTCTTATTCTCAATTCCTGAACCTTCTTGCTAGGAACAAATTTCCTCATCTCCTCAGACAGGTCTTGACTTTCAATCTCATTTCCTAACTCTTCCATACGACCTTGCACTGCTGCACCTGACAATTTAGAGGAGAATAGGACTTCAGGAAATGGTTTTGGTTAACACTATAAATGCTGTTGAAGGAAATAGAAAGGTGAGCTTCTTATAACATCAAATGGCATGCAGTTTTTCAATCACTTGGCCTATATTTGGAACATTGGATATTAGTTTGCACAATGCCGAGGATTTGTTCCATCAATTCAGAACAATCATTTTAAGACCAGCATATGAGCAATAGGAAGATTCACCATATAAATTAGCATGCAAAAGGAAAATGTTCACAATATTTCAATTTTGCATGTCAGATAGCTCTGATGATAATGAAAATGCCCACCATTATAGTTTATAAGCTTTAAAGCAGTGTATCACAGGGATAAATCTAAAATTATTTGCCATTCCACCAAAATACAATCTTTCTCTTCTTTAAAGCAAGAAAAGGATCCTATGTTGAAACCTCAAAGCCAACCCAATATTTAAATATTTGCACATGTTTGGCCCAGTTATGTAGTAAAATCTAACCACATATAAGGAGACGTTGAGAGTAAAAATAATAATAACAAAAAATAAAAAGTTGCCCCTATGTCTAACAGAATTCATTAGTTTGGAGTTAGATTATTGGCTTTGTGAAGGAATAACTTTATAATCTCTCCAAAGCTTTGTCAAAATCCACAAGATTGTGCTGATGCAAATCCATAAATAGTCCACTATGAAGTTGGGGCTCCGCAAATTCCACTATGAAGTTGGGGCTCCGCAAATCTACAAAACCTTAATACTAATATTCTAATAATAAATGAACTTATCACTAAGAATCTCTAAATACCATACTGTCAAAAATAGTGAAAAAGATAAATATATATATATATATATATAAACAGCAGAAATACCAGATGAAGAGTGCTCCGGAAGTACTGACTTTCGTCCAATAAATGACCATGCAGTATCTATGAGAACATTAGCTTTTATCCCTGCATGTTGGGCATGCTCACCTCCTGAGGCATTGCCCTGAAATGCACAGCAAACAGAATCATACTGCAGACTCTTTCTGATAACATTTTGTTTGCAAATCAATAATAGTTTAGTTGGTAGATATACCATAATCCATCTACTATGTACCCCAGTATAAATTGATGCTCCACGGAACAAGGAAAATGCAACATAGAACTTCCAGTCAGCAGCAGGCCACGGTTTTCCCTGTATTATTATGCCAGTACACTTGAGGCCTTGAAAGTGAAGCATACAATAGAAAATACCATAAAGACGAATGCTATTTACATATTGAACATACACACTCAAGAGAGTAGATCCTCTCAGTCATCTGCCCCAGAAATCAGGACATTGTGTTCATTAGAAACAATTAAATGCTCTATGCAGTTTGCCTTTCAAAAAAGTCATAATTTATTCAAATCAGTTGTCAATGATCCACATCAACACAAGATATCTTATATGCAATAGTAACCATTTGCTGCATCAGCTTATCTATGTTCTCTCATTTTCAGAACTTGGTGTATGTGACAGCAAATCCATAGATGTAACTAATGAGTTGCTTCTTACAGCCGCAGAGCAATAGTCAGCCAGATATTCTGCCAGTGAAGGAATTCCTTCAGGTATCCCAGTAGCTTCAAAACCTTTGTCTTGCCCTACTTTATCAAGTCGTGCATCCACAATGTAGTGCTGCCATGAAAGGAAACTAGAAATAAACATATAAATCTCACTAGCTGTGTAAACTCTTATTTTTGTTGTGTGTATGTTGTTTTTTTTTTTGGGGAGGGGGGAACATTAAAATGAAGCAAAAGCGAACAGCAGGGGAACAAATCATAGGCAGCAAAATACTTGGACATTTTACATTTTTATACACCAAAATAATGAATCCCTTTCCATGACAAATGCTGAGATTTGTAATATGAGGCAAGTACCAGGCAGCTGTATGCAACATCGCACATTTGGTTTCCAAGGGTGGATAACTCCCAGTCAAGAATGCCAATCACCCTATCCTACACAGTAAAAAATAAGAAATTAGGTGCAACTCAGATTTCTTTTGACATTTAGGATGGTATTCATTAATGATTGTAATGGCATTCCAACTCAGAAACAGAGAAAAATAACAAAATTTTATATTTATTTTTAAACTAGGGCTTCATTAAGAATTTCATCATCTCTACAGCAGCTGAGACTGAACAATATTAACTCATTCAATTATAGGGTTCTAATATACTGCACCTCAGTGGGATGGAATACAAGATTATCAATCCGATAGTCACCATGAACTATGCCTGATGTTGCTGTTGAGGAATCTTTAAGAGGAATATGATTTCGTAACCAATCAACCAGCTCTATCATTCTTGGATTTCTACTGGACTTCCCCTCCCCAGTTGAAGCAATATATTGTTTGGCCCATCTCTCTACCTAAGGTAGGCATCATTTGTCAGTCAGATTAAGCTACAAAAGCTTTTATTCAAATTTTTAAATGCCGAGCAAAAAGTCAATACCAAATCCAAAAAAACAGAAATCTCAAACTGCAAGCAAAGAGCAAAATGCGAACATTGGATAATGGCCCAACAAACTTCATAAGATTCATTGTCATGTGTAAACAAGCTGTAATTGCTTTTTCGTATGTTCATTGTAGGGCCAATCACCCTAAATATACAAGTAGAGAGTTACAAAGTAGAAAAGATTACAACAAGGAAACTATGAGGAAAGGAAACCTAATCAAATTTGTACAACAAAGTCTACCGATAATTATAGAAAGATTCCCACAATCAATCGCCTGTGATGGGGCTAAATCCGATGGGATTGATTCCCCAACAATCTGGTGGGACTGATTTTCCAACACTCCCCCTCAAGCTAAAGAGTATATGTTGACCATTCCCAACTTACATGTAATCCCCTAATATCTTGTCGATGGAAGACCTTTGGTTAGGATGTCTACTAATTGGTTTTCTATTGGCATATAAAGAATAGTAATTAAGCCACTGTCCAATTTTTTCCAACTTCTATATGTGTGATGCAATCATACTAGATTGGATTGTGAGCAATGCTGATAATAGACTTGTTATCACAATACAATCTTGAGATCATTTAAGATAATTCTCAACCATAGAAGTCCACATATTCCATGAGCCATAACCCTAAATTCTGCCTCGACACTTGATCTAGCAACCACACTTTGCTTTTTACTCCTCCATGTGACTAAGTTTTCTCGTAGAAACGTACAATAGCCTGATACTGATCGTTTGTCCATAGGTGAACCTGCATGGTCAGCATCAGAATAGGCTTCAAGAGTCATATCACCATTACTCTAGAACATGATTGTCTTTCCTAGAGTTGCCTTTAAGTAATGCAGAATGCGGTTTACCGCTTGTAGGTGTTCTTCCCTTGGGTCATGCATATATTGGCTAATTGTTCCAACAGAGTAAGCAATAACCGACCTGGTATGAGACAAATATATTAACTTGCCAACTAACCTTTGGCAGCTGCCTTTATTAACTATGTTGCCTTAATCTTTTGACCCTAGTCTATGATTTGGGTCAATGGGAGAGCTTGTTGTCTTCTTGTTAAGTTTCCCTATTTCTTTTAGCAGGTCCAAAATATACTTCCTTTGGGATAGAAATATATTGTTTTTGAAATAGGTTATTTCAATTCCAATAAAATATCTCAACTTACCGAGATTTTTAATCTCAAATTCTCAGGTCAGATGTTCTCTTAGAGCAAACCTTTCAATATCATCATTCCCTATAATAATAATATCATCAACATAAACCAACGAGGCTATGATCGTACCTTCCTCATTATGTTTTATGAACAAGGTATGATCTCTCAGACTCTATTTATATCTCAACTACCTCATTGCCTGTGTAAACCTGTCAAACCATGCCCTCGGCAATTGTTTTAGACCATACAAGGCCTTTTTCAACCGACACACCTAATTATCCCCAAATAGTCCTTCGAACCCAAAAGGAGACTCCATGAAGGAAGACATTCTTAACATCAAACTGCAACAATGGCCAATTAAAACAAGCAGCGAGAATTAGTATTCTAACTATATTCATCTTGGCTACTGGAGAGAATGTTTCTTGATAATCAATTCCATAGGTTTGTGTGTATCCTTTTGCTACCAATCTCGTTTCATATCTTTTGAGTGTCTCGTCAGATTTGTATTTCACTGTAAACACCCATTTACGTCCAATTAGCTTTTATTCTTTGGTCTAGGTATAACCTCCCAAGTGTTGTTCTTTTCAAGTGCTTTCATTTCCTCCTTCATAGCAAGTGTCCAATTCTTATCCTTTAATGCATCATGAACCGATCTTGAGATTTCTATAGTGTCCAGTGAGGTAAGAAAGGCTTGATACAGTCTATGGTTAGATACAAATTGGGATATATGATAGATAGGATGCTTTGTGCACACTCGAGTTCCCTTTCTTAATGCAATAGATAGGTCAAGATCAGAGATTGGAGAAGGGATAGTGGTATTGCCTTCAGTTAGGCAGGGATATTGAACTTGTGTTGGTCTAGGATCAACTTCCTTCTTTCTTGAGTATACGAGAGTTTCTCTTGGATTCAAGGCTGCTCGTTGCACTTTGGCTTTGTACTCATCACAAGCAGTGTCTGTCTGAATTGGGGTAGCTGGAAGAGATGAGGTGGGAGGTTGAGATGGAAGGGAACCCGGTGAAGAGGTTGAAGATGGTTGGCTAGGTTGTTGAGAGGATACAAGAAGGTTTATACGGGTGTTAAGATAAGATCTGCATCTTTACAATTGTGCTCCCCCTGAAGATGAGGGTGAGAAGAAAGGACAAATGGGGTATCTTCATGAAAGGTGACATCCATGGAGACAAAGAATTTATGAGTGAAAAGATGATAGCACTTATACCCTTTTTGGGTGTTAGAATAGCCAAGGAAGATACACTTAAGTGTTCAAGGGTCAAGCTTGTCATGACAATGTTGATGAAGATGTACATAAGTTGTGCACCCAAAACCTTTAGAGACAAGGAAATGGGGACAGATGGGCAATGTTGTTGGATGAGGAGCCAAATGGGACTCTTGTTGTCCAGTGATCGAGAGAGAATACGATTAATCAGATGAGTGGCAGTGAGCACAACTTCCCCCTAGAACTGTTTAGGTACATAAGACTCAAATAACAGGGCATGGGTAACATTTAAGAGGTACGATTTTTCCTTTTAGCCACATCACTTTGTTTGAGGGTGTCTACACAAAAGGACTCATGAATAATGCCTTCTTTGAGAAAGAATTGTGATAGGAACCCGATAGAATTCCAATACAATCCAATATCAATATTTTCCAATCCCTTTCAGCAGAAAAACAAGAATGAAACAGGGCATTCGAGAGGCCCTAACTCTCCCAATTCTCTACCAAAATTCAGCTACCCTCTCCCTCTTCTTCTCAGCTATTTATACATCTCCTCTGCCCCCCTCTAACCAAATTCCCTTACACATGCGATTATTCCCTCAGCATGTGGATTACAAAACTACCCCCCATGCGCACATGCTGGTTGTAACAACCGGCATGTATTAATTCCCTATTCTAACCCTCATGAATGTTGTTGTATTTGTGGTGTCTTTGGTAGGTCTGGTACACCAGTGACCTATCATTATTCCCCTCCCGCACTTTCACCTTGTCCTCAAGGTGAAATGTAGGAAATTGTTGCTGACTCACATTGTAGGGCTCCCAGTTCATCGTGGCGATTGCTTGCACCACTGCTACTACCAGTGGTGCTACCATTCTCACTGTCCTCAAACTCACTGGCAGCATAAAAAACATGTTCCTCTGCAGAATTCCACGAGTACCGGCTCATGAAGTAACTGGTGTCAAGTGCACTCTCTGATGAAGGAACAAAAGCAGCCTTCTGTCTAGCAAGGGTGTCCCAGTTAATATCTCTGAAAAATGCATGCTGCTTCACCTCCGAGGCTCCTCCTGCTCCTAGTCTCTGATGAGGATCTTCAGTTAATAACCGATCAATGAGATATTGGGCTTTATAGCTCATTTCTTCAAGTACCCGGGGCCAAGGTATCTTTCAGTTGAGAATATTATCAAATATTATATGAGGATGCTCAGCATTAAAAGGTGGGATACCAACAATCAGCTCAAATAGAATGATACCCACAGACCACCACTCCGCAGTTGCACCATGCCCTATCCCTAAGAGAATCTCGGGAACCAAATAGTCAGGCGTTCCAACAGCAGACCGTTTCTTTCGTCTTTCTCGTTGATGCTCAGATACAGTTAACTAAGGTTCATCTTCTCCCAATAGCGATGTCCCATTAACAGCCGGACCAGATAAATCATCAGTGCTGTTGATGAGAGTAACCCTTGAAAGCCCAAAATCTGTTAACTCATCCCACAGAGTAGGATCAACCAATTTCTCCTTCAGCCTTTCAACAAATTCAGCATTGTTTGCATTCTGACATCTCTGTGCCCAAGAGTGAAAAGAGTGTTGGAGCCAATCAGAATTTAAACAAGACTCCATTATCATAAGCGGAACTTCTATATCGTTGGGCTTGCCCATGACTCGGTCGAAGATGCCGTTGCAGCCCTCAATCTCGCCGTATGACTCGAAGGCAGAGACTAAGGTTTCTCGCGCCGTGTCCCACGCGAGGCTGTAGACGACGAGTTTGCGATGAGATATGTAGCGATCCGCAGCGTCACGGAGGCGAGTGAAGAGGAAAATGTCGGGCACGGTAGCACCGACAAGGAAGTTAATCCGCTGGTACCTGGTGTAGGGCTTGAGAAGTTTCTGGATCTTCTCGGGCTTGGTCTCACCGGAGGAGGAATCATCGTCGGCGTCCGAATCGGACTGAATTGGCATCGCGGTGTCTTTGGTTGGGACTGGAGCTTGGTATTTCTGAAGCTTCTTCTTCTTCCTGTGTTTCTTCTTGACGCTTTTGCTGTCACCTTGTGGTTGTCTAGTCACCGACTTTTTCTTCTTCGCCTTCCCCTTCTTCGCCATTGCTTGAGCAGAGAAGCAATGGTGGCGCCCTATGGCTTCGTCTTTCAGGTTTGCTTTCTTACCCACACGAATCTCTCTTCGTCTCCTTCGCTCCCACTGGGCCCATGGAAGTGCAGCACCCTCCAAACACAGTGTTGTTGTGTTCGTCTTCTTGTCAACCAACACCGCAACTCCCAACTCCTCACCCATCGCCTTAGCGAAGGCCGGAGGCCAGTGTGATGAGGCGGGGCTAGGCATCACCCATTTTTGTGCCATCATCGGAGGAGGCAATATCTCTACCCGCTGGTGATTCGAAATTGGGGACGAAGGGGCCTGACCTTTGTTTGGGCCGGGTCCAAAAATGCTTCCACGAATCACCAGATTCATCTCCTCAATTGGTTGGGCTAGGTCCATCATCTGCTCCAGCCCAATCGGCCTCGACACCCTCATCTCGACTCGGATGACAGGCTCCATTCCGTTGATAAAGTGGCCCTCCAGCAACGCCTTTGGCATGCCTGTGAGCGGTGAGGTCAGAGTCTTGAAGCCAAGGCGGTACTACTTGACGGACCCCCACTGTCGAAGCGCAAGGATCCTCTCTTCCACTGTGCCTTCTTGCGCGATCCTGAACCTATCCCTCAACATCGCCTTGAGCTCCGTCCAGCTCCTCACCCGTCGTCGTCTTTGCTCCCACTGGAACCACGACAGAGCCGCTGCTTCAAAGCATGAGGACGCCGACTCCACCTTCTCCACATCGGACAGCTGGTTCACCAGGAAGTAGCGCTCAGCCCTAAAGACCCAGCCATCTGAATCATCTCCCTCGAAGATGGGTATTTCCCGGCGTCTCCCACGGTACTACTGCCTTCCGACACCATCGACCCAGCCGCCCCCTTCGACAATTCTCCCTCCAGCTACCGGCGTTCCCTCCCTTGACATGGGCAAACCTGCAGGTTGGTCTTCCTTATCATGCTCCCCCTTTCTCTCCCTCTCTTGCTCCTCCCGTCTCTCCTCGTTCTTCCTCTTGCTCTTGCCCGCCCGCTCCTGTTCTTCCCATCTCGCTCGCATCCTCGCGAACAGCTCTAGCAGGTTCGCTAGGTGTCTCTCCATCTTTTGAAACACACTCCTTATGTCATCATCTCCCAGTGGAATGCCTTCCACTCTCATCTCCAAATCACCGATTGGCTCAGTCAAGTTCACCATTAGGATCGAAAGGCTCTGATACCAAATTGACAGGAACCCGATAGAATTCCAATACAATCCAATATCAATATTTTTCAATCCCTTTCAGCAGAAAAACAAGAATGAAACAGGGCATTCGAGAGGCCCTAACTCTCCCTCTTCTTCTCAGCTATTTATACATCTCCTTTGCCCCTCTCTAACCGAATTCCCTTGCACATGCGATTATTCCCTCAGCATGTGGATTACAAAACTACCCCCCATGCGCACATGCTAGTTGTAACAACCAGCATGTATTAATTCCCTATTCTAACCCTCATGCATGCTGTTGTATTTGTGGCGTCTTTGGTAGGTCCGATACACCAGTGACCTATCAAATTGGTTGACACATTAATTGAAGTAGTCCTTGGCATTATCCGATCGAAGCTGTTTTATACACACCCCAAAATAGGTTTTGATCATTTGACAGAAATTGGGAAGAATAGTGGAAACATCAGATTTCATGAGGGTAAATCCAAGTGATTCTAGTGCAATCATCAATGAAGGAAACAAACCATCTCGCCCTAGTGTAGTTACAAACCCGTGAAGAACCCCATACATCACTATGGATTAATGAAAAAAGAAAAGCAAATCTTTTATTAATCAAAGGAAAAGAAGTTATGTGATGTTTAGCAAGTTCACAGAATTCACAACGAATTTTGTCAAGAGATACATAGTGAAATAAGATCAGAAAGCATAGTTTTTAAGAGACTAAATGGGGGATGGCCAAACCGATAATGTTGCAGCAAGATCTTGGAAGTAGTAAGAGAGGGGTTACATGTGATGAGAGTGCCAACTGGTGGCTTGATCCATTCGAAGTGCTCATTGTCTCAAGATAGTAAAGTCCATCCTTAATCTTAACAAGTCCAATCCTCCTCCCTCAAGTCTTGTCTTGGAAAACACAATGTGCGTCCAAAAGGTTAACACTGCAATTCAAAGATTTAGTAAGCTGGCTTATGGACAAATGGTTGGTGGATAGCTTGGGAACATGAAGAACATTGGTTAATGGGATATGGGGAATGAGATTGATGTTGCCTTACCAGCAATAGGAATATGAGAGCCATTTGCAACAG
This sequence comes from Diospyros kaki, assembly GCA_036245055.1. Taxonomy (NCBI): domain Eukaryota; kingdom Viridiplantae; phylum Streptophyta; class Magnoliopsida; order Ericales; family Ebenaceae; genus Diospyros; species Diospyros kaki. Next base: position 7,219,961 of record BSEG01000013.1, read on the forward strand.
CAATCCCTTTATAGCCCGAAAGAGGTTCATAGGTTTCAAAAAAGGTGGGACGCAATGACGTGTGGCCAGTTGCTTCCAAGTCAAGAATCCATGAAGCTTTCATTAGCATTAAAGGAACAAACAGCGAGACACTTACCAAAAGTGGCTAGAGAGCATGCAGAACTATGTCATGACCCCAGAGGCAAATTTGAATTTTTGTTGTTGATGCATTAGCCAATTATACTTAGTTAGTTATTGCTATGATGATCGTACCTCTACAGTTAAGTTGTTAGCGAAAGGGAAGAGCCTATATAAGGCTAGAATGTATGAGGATGGGAATTCATGTTGAGTAATATAGAATTCTTTCCCTCCTAATTCTCTTTCCCTCTCATTTCTTTCTCTCAATTCCCCTCCCATCTTTCAAATTCTCCCTCCAAAACTCTCTCTCTCTCTTTTGGTTACTCTATAATTCCAAAATTACTCAAGTATCACATTAGAGACTTGACATTTTGGTATCAGAGCCAGCGATCCTTGGCAGAAAAGTGGTGTTTGGTGCGAGTAGAAGGTGTGGACCAAATCACGACGAATTGTGATCTGTGATTGGAATTGTGGATCTATGCCAATCGGAAGAAGTGAGTAGGTTACAGATCTAGATATGGCGGAAGGGACATGATTGAAACAATTGGAGTCGATGATGGAAGCACTAGAGTTCAAAATGACACAGACTCGCGAAGCAGTCACCCAAAGCAGGGAAGATGTGGTGGCAATCAGAGAAGGCATGTGTGAGGATCTTATTGCCTCTCAGGAGAGTATGCAAAGGGAATTGGAAAGGAATAGGGAGACGATGGAGTAATATGGCCAAAGGATTAACAACATGTTTAACATGTTGTCATCACTTCTTCACTTCCGATTACCCTTGAAATTTCCTCCCTAATCAGTAGTTGGTCCAGGCATGGCCGACCAATGCCTCCCTAGACCACCGGAAGTGACAAAGGCAGGGAACTTACCCGACGATGAGCCAAGAGTTCAGGTAAGGGAATCAGCCTCTCATAATACTAATCATACACCAATGCCGAGATTAGAGATACCTTTGTTTGACTAATCCAAGCCTAGGTGGTGGATCTGTCGATGTGAGCATTTCTTTCAATTCTATAATGTAGCTAAGAATCAAAGGATTATCCTAGCCACAACTTATATAAATGATACGGCTAATTCATGATTCCAAGGATGGTCCAAATATAGAGGGGTGGAGACAAGGTGGATTGATTTTACTGAGGAATTGTGCAAATGTTTTGGGGAAAGGAACATGGCTGATGTGATCAAGGAGTTTAACAAACTTAAGTAGGAGGGATCGATGAAGAAATTTGAAGAGTTAGGTGCTTTAATGTGGAATGCCCAACCCTCCCTCGCAGAGCAATATTTCGTGTCAAGTTTTTTTAGTGGCTTAAAGGATGAGTTAAGATCAATGGTGAAGATGATGATGCCAACCACAGTGAGACAGGCCGCAAAGAAGGCGAGGTTGTAGGAGTTAACCCTGGAAGCAATCTGTAAGAGGAACAAGACCATGCCAAGGTCAATGCCTACTATTAACCAACCCATAAGAGGTAATTCTCAAGCTATTGTGGTAGGTCTGACCACAGACATACCTAAAGGAAACCCCAACACTCTTGCTATCAAGACTACCACGATAGAATAGAGGAGACTGATGGGATTGTGTTACAAATGTGGGGATTGATATAGCCTAGGTCACCAATGTAAAAGGCAATTGTTAAACATGGAAGGGATGGATGAGGAAAAAGAAGAAGGAATAGAAGAAGAAGAATAGGAAGTTGCAAAGAACACCCCTGAGAAAGAACATGGGAATGAAGGTGGAGAGATTTCTTTCCATGCACTCAGAGGAGGTCTAGCTAGGAAGTTCATAAAGGTGAGGGTCAGGTTGACAAGAAGAAACTCATGATGTTGATTGACAATGGCAGTACCCATAGCTTTTTGAACGAAGCTACCGCCACCGAATTGAAGTGTAGGATGATAGCTATTACCCCCTTATTAATAACGGTGGCTAATGGTAACAAAATGTATAGTCAAAGGTTGTTAAAATCGAGATTTTAACTGGAATCAAAAGAGCGTCCATAAAATCGAATCATAAACTTGGATCGTAAAATTGTAAAATTTTAGAGACAATTAAGAATATCCTTTAATCTATGTAAATATAAGTTTATAATGACATAATTTTATAAAAAAATAAATTAATATTGCTTAACAATATGATTATTTCAACCTTATTCCTATTATGAATGAAATACATGTTACCTATATCAAAATAACTTCATCTATCAATTTCAATACGAAATTTCTAAATATTAAGTCCATTTATCATCATTCATCCATCCATAATGAAAATTTCGAATATTAGTTCATATAATGTAAATTCTCACAAGTCATAACCTAATAAAAATAAAAATAACACATGTTGGTAAACTTCTACATTACAAGAAATAATTATAATAAAAGCTCCAACAAATATTTAATTCTTTAAGGAAACCAACAATAATCAAATTAATGAAGGTAGAAGAAGAAGAAATAGATGAAGTTGTGGTGGACAGGAATCACTGAATTAGACCAAAAAATTGCAAAAGAAGAAACAGACGAAGTTGTATACCCCTTTAAGCAAAATCGACAACAGCAGCGAGAAATTGGAGGTTTGAATCGATTCGTGTTGCACGGTGAGCATGAAAAAGTCAATTCATGTTTTTGAATCTTCGGCGACTCAGCCGGCAATTTGTGTTTGTGAATCGACAGCAGCACCAAGCAATCGAAGTTGTGAATCGATGGCAACACTGAGCACCAAACAACCATGCGACAAGGGGAAACGACAAAAGGTTGTGATGAAGGTGCTTGAGAGAGATAAGGGTTCGTAAAGGCAGAGGGCATCCCTCAAATTAGAATTAATACTATGCTGGTTAGAGACAGAAAAAATTTTGTTTCTAACCTTTCTGTGCATGCAAGATGAAATTGGTAAAATCATTATCCAACTCAGGATTCTACCGATTTTTACCAAGTTGAATCGGGATTCACTCAGATTCTACCACAATTTAGATTTTATATGGACGTTGAATCGTTTAAAGGTTCCTAACAAATAAAATCATAAAACCGTAGGAGTTGAATCAGGATTTTGACAACCATGTGTATAGTCACTACGAATGTGTTGATTTTAAATGGATGATGCAAGGAAAAAAGTTCAAGCCTAATCCAAGAATTTTGGAGCTAGGGGGCTGTGACATTGTCCTAGTAGTCGACTAGATGCGTATAGTGAGCCCTTCAATGTTTGACTTCAATAAATTTGAAGTCACAATGGAGATAGGGGGCAGGAAGTTAACATTGGTGGGTAATCTAGAGCAAAGGGAGTGTAGAATGATCAATGGGAGAATATTACAGAAGCTAATATAGAAAAAAGGGGGCAAATTTCACAATTGTATTCAATACAAGTGATGGAATGGGAGGAAGTAGAAGTGGAAGGGAAGAAGCATCATTCAGCTGTAAGCTCTGCTACTCTCCAACTTTCCACTGAGGTACAAACTTCCGATAGCTTGCACTTACCTTCGACAGAATTTAAAGACCTATTTGTTGAACCCAATTCCCTACCATCCCAAAGACCACTAGACCATTCTATACACCTCAAGCCCAATTTTGAACCCGTGAACATTAGAGCCTACAGATACTCCCCAATTTAGAAGGTAGAAATAGAAAAGCAAGTATCAAACATGATAATCTCATCAATCATTCAACCTAGCCAAAGCCCATTCGCATCCCCAATTCTCCTTGTGAAAAAAAAAGGATGGAATGTGGAGATTTTGTGTTGACTACCATCAACTCAACTCCAACACCATCAAAAACAAGTTTCCTATACCCCTCATTGATGACCTACTATATGAGTTATCCAAAGCCAAAATCTTTTCCAAATTGGACCTAAGGTCTGGATATCACCAAATCCAGATGAAACCCTCTGGTGTCCCAAAGAAAGCCTTCAGGACACACCAAGGGTTATATGAATTTGTTGTCATGCCCTTTAGACTCACTAATGCCCCAGCCACTTTCTAAACATTGATGAACCGAATTTTCAACCCTTATTTGAGAAAGTTTATATTGGTTTTCTTTGACGACATCCTCATCTATAGTCCAAACTATGAACATCTCTCCCACCTCTGGACAACCTTTGAAGTCCTTAAATCTAACCAATTGTATGTCAAGCTATCGAAGTGTACTTTTGCTAAAGAGGAGGTGGAATATTTGGGCCATGTGATCTTTGAAGGAGTTAAAAACTGACCCAGGTAAGGTAACAACAATGGTGGAGTGGCCTAGACCCAATACGGTAAAAGGAATTAAGGGGTTTCATGGGGCTAGCAGGGTACTAAAGGAAGGTCATACAACACTATGGGATCATCAATAAACCGTTAACAATGCTAATCAAGAAAGACAACTTCCATTGGAACCCTCAAGCCAAGGCAGCCTTCCTAACACTAAAAAGGGCTATGACACAAGCTCCAGTGCTGGCATTACCAAACTTTTCCAAGCCTTTTTGTAGTGGAGACGGATGCTTGTGACAGTGGAATAGGAGTAGTGCTCATGCAAGAAGGGAAGCCCTTAGCTTATAATAGCCAGGCCTTGACTCTAAAGCACATTGGGCTAAGTGTTTATGACAAAGAGTTACTTGCAGTGTTGGCAGCGATGGATAAATGGAGGCACTATTTGAAAGGAAATCCCTTCATAATCAAAACAAATCATGAGAGTTTACAATTCTTATCTCAGTAAAGGCTACATACTCACTTGCAGAGGAAAGGGGTTCCAAAGTTAATGGGGTTGGACTATACAATTCTCAACCGCAAGGGAAAGGAGAATGTAGTAGCTAATGCCCTATCAAGAAAGAAGGAGAAAGGCAGTTGCCAAGCCATCACTATTGCGGTCCCAAATTGGGTTAAGGAGTTGGTTGGAACTTATGAATAGTTAGGGTGGTTGAAGGATCTCATATCCCAATTGGCAGTTCATCCTACAAGAAGCTCTGGGTACACACTCTCAAATGGCTTGGTTAGATTCAATGGAAGGCTGGTGGTTTGAGATGATATGGCCTTGAAAGAAAGGATCCTAAAAACACTGCATTGATCCCCATTGGGTGGTCAATCTGAGATAAGAGCTACATATCATAAGGTGAGACAATTGTTCTTTTAGCCTGGGTAGAAAAAGGATGTTGTGGAATTTGTGCCATCATGTACAACTTGCCAACATTGTAAACATGAGCAGGTGGCCTATCTGGGTCTATTACAACCATTGGCTATACCTGAGCAAGCCTGGGAGGGAATCTCCATGGATTTTATAGAAGGTCTATCCAAATCTGAAGAGAAAGATGTTGTATTGGTGGTGGATCGATTAACTAAATTTGCCCACTTCCTTAGTCTCACCCATCCATTTACAACTCAAGAGGTGGCAAGAGTGTTCCTAGATTCTGTGGCTAAAATTCATGGGGTGCCTAAATCAATTGTATTTGATAGGGATAAGATCTTCACTAGTACTTTCTAGCAGGAGTTATTTATTAATTTGGGAGTGGGGTTGCATATGTCTATTGCCTATCATCCACAAACAGATGGCCAAACTAAGAGGGTCAATTAGTGCCTAGAAATTTACCTGAGATGTATGTGTTTCACTAAACCCAAAAGTTGGAACAGATGGTTATCCCTAGCATAGTGGTGGTATAATTCTAGTTACCACAATGCCATCAAGAGAAGTCCTTTTGAAGCAATGTTTGGTTACATTCCTCCCTTATTGACAGCAATATCCAATTCCACAACCACCACCACAGCAACCATGGAATAGTATTTGCAGCAGAGGCAAGAGGTGCTAACTATACTTAAGAGAGAATTGGCCATAGCCTAGAACAAGATGAAGCAGAAGGCTGATAAAAAGAGGAGTGATAGGTCTTTCAATGTGGGGGACAGGGTCCACCTCAAGGTGAAGCGGTTCCTACAGCAACCCTTTGCAGCCACACCAGCTTCCAAGCTCAGTCCTAAGTACTTTCAGGCCCTATCCCATAGAATCCAAGGTGGGAAAAGTGACCTATAAGCTGCAATGGCCAGCAGGGGTCCACACTTACCCTGTGTTCCATGTCTCACTATTGAAGAGATCTATAGAACCTAGTGTTCCTACGAGCCAAGACTTGCCAGCTGTAGACGAAGATCTAGAAGAGGCTCTCGAACCCCGGGCTATTATAGATAAGAGGGTGATTTATCAAGGTGCTACACCTCTGACCCAGGCGTTGGTACAGTGGTGTCACACATGCACCCTGACCATACAACTTAAGAATATCTACCAGAGCTACTCAAGCAATTCCCGAGAGCTACTGGCCTACTCTAAAATTCTTGAGGGCAAGACCCCAAGGGCAAATTTGAATTTTTTTTGTTGATGCATTAGCCAATTGTACTAGTTAGTTCTTGCTATGATGATTGTATCTCTATGGTTTAAGTTATTAGCTGAAGGAAAGAGCCTATATAAGGTTAGAATGTATGAGGATGGGAATTCATGATGAGTAATACAGAATTCTTTCCCTCCTAATTCTCTTTCCCCCTCATTTCTTTCTCTCAATTCCCCTCCCATCTTTCAAATTCTCCCCCCAAAACTCTCTCTCTCTCTTTCGACTACTCTATAATTCCATAATTGCTCGAGCCTCACATTAGAGACTTGACAAACTAGAGACAAAGAGGGATAGGATAAAACCTCGCAACTTCTCAATTTCTTCCTTAGTCCACCAAGTTATCACTATCGGCAAAAGCATCTTGGGATTGATCTATCATTTTGGCAACGTTCACTGATTGTTATGCTTGTCCCTTGAACCCACCAATCCAACTTGGAACTTGAGCCTTTCCATAAAGCTTGAAACAGTTGTCTCTTGTGTAATGTGGCTTCTTACAAAATGTGCACCAAAGACCATCTTTATTGGAGGGCTTAAGGCAATCAATATGATTTCCCATGGTTGTCTTTCCTCCATTAGGCTTCCTCAATACCATGGCAGATCCTTCGATTTGCTAAGATTCCAACATAACTAAGCTCCTATTTTTCTCGGCCCGAACAATAGAAAAGACTCCCCCCAATGGTGGTAGCTTTCCTCTTCCAAGGATTTGAACTCGAACAGGGTCAAACTCTGGGTTTAGACCCACTAGAAACTCAAATACTCGATCTCATTCAATGAATTCCTTCAAGGTTTGGGCATCCTTGTTGTCTTTCACCTTCAAATTCTGATAGTGATCAAGTTCTAACCACAAGCCATTCAGTGTATTATAATAGTTCGTCACAAAAAAACTTGCATGTTTTGTATATGTGATTTTGGTTTTGATTTCAAACATTAAGGCTACATCCTGCATTTTCGAGTATGTCTTCCGAACAGTCTCCCATACCTCCTGGGTAGTGGATAGGAACATACAGTTCCGGCTAATTTTAGGTCGCACAGAGCCCTACAGCCACGGCATAATACCGAGTCCTCCTCGTCCCATGCTGCGAATCTTGGGTTGCCTTTTGGTGGTCCGATTCCATCAAGATGACTTAGTTTCCCTTTCTCTTCAAGAACGTTCTCACAACTTGAGACCGTTGTAGGTAGTTTCTCCCATCTAATTGGTAGGATGGATTGAGATTTTGGAAGTCGCTCACTGCAGCGTTGTGAGCAGCTCCAAACAGCATAGAACCAGTGTTAGGGTTAGCCGAGGTGCGCCTAGGGTTGCTGGTTGCAGAAATTGAAGACATATCTTGTCGGGGCAGATCAACAGTCATTGGAAAATGAGCCGAACACTCACAGGAAGTTGAACAGTCACTGGAAAAACACGAACAGCCGCCAGAAGATACCAACAATCACCAAGGAAAGCAAGAGCAGTCGCTGGAAATACGAACAGCGACTCGCTGGAGCAGGGATGCTGCGGCGCCGGAGGAGTAGTCCAAACGGTGGAGACGTGAAGCCGGGATGAAAGAGTTGTGGGTTTGTCACTCACTGTGGTCACACAGAACTAGCGACGTGAGGAAGTTGAGGAAGCGACAACGAACGAAAAAGTTTCTGGGTTGAGGGTGCTGGTTGAACAGCAGCAGCAGTACCTCCTCGATCAGAGATGAGCGACAGACAGGCGACTAAGGCGAACAGGGAAAAACCATAGAACGGATGGCAGTGGCAATGGAAGCCGACAGGGAAGAACTGACAGGAAAGAACTGAAGGTCAATAGGGAAGAACCCTAGGAATGGCGGTTCAGCACTAGCGATGAAGGCCAGAGAATGGCTATGAAGGCCAGCGAAACAGAGGGTCTTGGAAAAGGACGGCAATGAAGGCTGGAGAAATGAAACTCCCTAGGAAACAAATGTCAGATCCGAAGGATCTGGCAAGGGTGAGATTGAGAATTTGGGGAGATCTTGGAGAGAAGAATTGAATGAAGAGAGAGGGAGAGGGTAAGAAGGAGGGAGAGAGAGAAGAGAGAAAATAACAGAAAGTTGGAGGGAAAAGATCAATTCATTAGCATGATGATCCCCATCCTCTGCTATGGCTTATTTATAGCCTAGCCATACAATATTCCAGAGTGTACAACCCGGAATAGCATAACTGCCATAACCACTACGTACAAACAATAATAGCAGGAAAAGAACACAATTATAGTACTGCCCCTAGGAATGTGACAGCAAAATGCTCCAATACCATGTAAACAAAGCTGTAATTACTTTTTTGTATGTCCATCGTAGGGCCAATCACCCTATATATACAAGTAGAGAATTACAAAGTAGGAAAGATTACAAGAAGGAAACTATGAGGAAAGGAAACCTAATCAAATCTGTACAAAAATCATCCGATAATTATAGAAAAATTCCCACAATCAATCTCCTGTGATTGGGCTGAATCTAGTGGGATTGATTCCCCAACAATTCGGTGGGATTGATTCTCCAACATCATGGTTTGACTAAATATTTGATCTGGCATGCAGCTTTTAGTTGATAAAATATGTGATAAAGAACACCGTTTTCCAGTTAAATCAGAATAAAATATTTGCAAAAGTGGACCAGATGTTGGCTCAGATGGAGTAAAATAACCCATGACTTGGGGAAAATCTCAATTTCAGGAGCAAATAGTTTGTCTGAAGTCTGACAGAAAAATAGAAACTAACAAAATAGAACCTCTCCTAAAAATTAACAATTGAAGCTTTGAAAAGGAAATAAGGGCTTTCGTATGCCAAATAAAAAACCAAATTCTTCAAGCTAAAGAACATGTATTCACATGATCACATTATAAAGATGAATTTCACCAAAAGAAATGTTGTAACATATAGTATATTATAGAAAAATAACAGTAACTATAAGTAAGGCGAGAGATTTTAGTTATCAAATTTTTATATGTTTCGTCCAGGACAATGTGCTGCATCTGCTCGTAGCATGCACAACTAATTGATTAACACCAATACTTCAAAGAACCATTTCCTACCTCTAAGACCTGCATTCAACCTGCCTGAGACAGAATTTTGTCTCCAGCATCTCAAACTCTATATTTGCATGTCCAAATTGAGGACCTTTAGGCAATGTGTCCTGTAATGTAGTAAAATATAAGTGGAATCTCGTTGAACGTTTGGCTCACCAAACACTTGTGATCAACTACTACAAGCCATCAGTCACAGTCACATTCACATTTTACCCTCTAAGAGCACAATTTACTCAAGATTCTGCTCAACAATATAAGCCCTCCAAATTATGAAATTACAAGCTACTGGAGATTAGTGCTAGGGACTATATAACATCAAGATCAGAGAATTGCACATACCTGACGCTTGCAGTAGTTGTCTCGACGTCCATATTTTCCTAGACCAATGCGATCCACATCAACAGAATGCAGAGAAGCTAATGCTTTTGCAGTTGCATGATATATAGCACTCCTCCTGTGAGGTGCCAAATCCTGATAAAACTCATGAGTACCATTTAAGACATGAAAATGCCACTAAAACTGCTGCATGCTTCATGATCCATATCTATTCATGAACAAGGGCTTGAAATGTCCATTAGCTATAAAATTTGGAAATTGAGATAAGGTGACAGTTAAAAGTTCATACAGGCAGAGAAGGATCTATATATATGCGTCCTTCCAAGTATTCCATGATGTAAAATGGAGTTCCAATTACAGATGAATCAGCACACAAGCAGAAGACTTTGGGCACTGGAACAAGAGTATGAGTGCATAATGCCTGTAAAACCTATCAAAAGAAAGACTAGAATTGTGATAATCAAGAAATGCAACTTCCATATACAAATAGCATAGTGTTAACTAACACATCTTTACAGATCAACAATGCATTTATATCTAGAAGATCCACTTATTTCAGTTCTCACTTGAAATTCTCTCTCCACGGCATGAGCAGATTCAAGCAATTTCCCTGGGGGCTTCTTCCTCAGCACATATAGCTTGATCAATGCACCCGCTCGAACTTCCATGAGAAACGTTGGATTTGATTGACCATGCCCAAACTGAGAAACAGTAAACTCAAGCCAAGGAAAATGAGAGAGGACAACATTGAACAGGTGGAGACCACTAAAAAGGGAAAAGTAGTAAGATAAAATTCCGTTATGATTTTAGCAAGGAAAATCTGATGATTATTTCTGATTCACTGCCTCAATATATATACAGTTAGGAGGAACACTACTCCACTACCCCACTTCCTTAAAATAAGGAAGCACTTAGCTAACCATTTAGATCACTCACTAAGTCCATAACTTAGCCCACTACTAAGTAAATAAAACTGAAAAAACACATCATCAGCAATGACATGAAACAAATAACAATAATTTACACATAAGATAAATCTATAAAATTTATCTATTATTCTCGACAAATTCAAGGTCCCAAGCCCGGATAAAGGAGGAGGGTTGTGTTAGGTAGCCGACAGCCAGCGTAAAACCTAGTCGGATCCAAATATGAATTCTAGACAAACTATCTGTTGGGATATAACCCACATAGAAGTCTAGAATTCATATAGCCAACCCCACATAGTGGGATAATGACTGGATATGTTGTTGTTGTTGTCTCGACAAATTCAAATGTTGTGGCTTCACACTCAACCAAGCTCCAGCTGGTCATTGAGAAAAATAAGAAAAAGGGGAAGCAAGTAAACTTCGAATGCAATGCCCTCTGTATTCTCTCAGACTTGATGAAGCTCTGTTTTTTGCCAATAAAATCTAGAGAATGGAAAAGAAAATAATTCTCCACTATGCTTGCAGCTTGGACTGCTCAAGAAAGAGGAAAACGGAAGGAAAAACAAAATAATGTAAACCAATTCATTTTGACTGGATTATCAAATCAAAAGGTCACACTTTGGACATATATCTCACATTGTTATTAAATTTGGAGCAGTCAGCAAATCAGCCAGAATACTGGTTCCCTGGTTCAACTAGTGATTCACCCATTCAAAACATATATAGCCTAAAAGTATAATAATGTCACCATTCAAGTTACTGAATATATGATTGGAAATCATTGAACATTTAGAAAAATATTAAAATAACATAAAAGCGTGAATCAATAATGAAATGTTTTATCACAACTCAATCTCACATCGGTAATATACCTAAGACATGTGGTACTAGAGCCAACCCAAAACTAAGGCATGTGGTACTAGTTTTGGGTTGGCTCTAGTAATCTAAGGGAATGCCTTAGGTAATATACCTAAGGCATGTGGTACTAGTTTTGGGTAGGCTTTAGTTTAACACTTTGAGATGAGGACTTGTGGTATTGCAAGTGGTACTAGAGCCAACCCAAAACTAGTACTAAGTGAATGTGAGTCAATAAATTGTTTTTGAGATTGGTTTGGGTCAGATTGAGATATGAATTTTTAGTCAAGCGAGGACACCAACAAATAAAAGAAGACAAGTTTGTCACAACCCAATCCATATTAGTAGTCTATTAGAGAGGTCTTAGGTAGGTATATTCATTCCATGGTTTCATGAACCCATAAGTCACCTTTAGCTACCATTTTTGGTTGAGAACTCGTGGTATTACAAGCTTAATGGCTACATGAATTATAGGTCTCCAATCATTTCCACATGTAGTCTTATCTTCTATAAGTCCCTTAGAATTCTTATCATACGTGGTATTACAAGCTCAAGTTTCATAATTAAAACTAATTACAAACACAAAAGACTAACTAAGATGTTCAAATCTCTTCATCACAATGCATAGAAATAAAGTTAGACACAAACTACTGATGATGGAGGCAAAGCTATGGCTAAATGGAGAAGGCTTTTTGCTCTTTTTTTTCTTTGGTTCTTTTACAAAGACTAATTTGCCCCTCTCTTGAAGAAAAAAGTTCTTTAACAACTATGGGTTATCCAATGCTTCGTATAAAAATTAACATTGGCCAGTTTATTTAGTTTTGCCGAATCACAAAAAGCGGTCGGTTTTGACCTGCTCATACACATCTACAATATTTTAGCCGAACTAGACAGGCTTGGTAACTAGGTCATGGTCTAACCAATCCAACCGACTAATCCAGTCCGACGTTCATAATTACAATATCTACACCTATTTAATCAAAATAACTTACAAAAAGAAAATTAAAGTTAAATCCAACTACAAGTCCTTCTTTTTCCGTAATTCCAAACTGATCCAACCGCTGTGTCTCAAAACCTCAATAATCCGAAAAAACAAAGGCTAACAGCAGCTCTGAGTTATTGAAAACAACTAACAAATTTCCATTTTCCCTACAATTTCTTCTCAGGAACCAAACAACAAATAGATGGGAAGGAGAAATCAGACCTTAGAGAGTGAGAAATGCGAGGGGGAGAGAGGGAAACCCTCGATGTTGGCGGAGCAGTAGCCAAGCAAGGCCGGGCAGTCCAGCCCCCGATCAGCACCATGGCTCGCCATTCCCAGCTCGCTCTCTATCGATTTCTCAAGAGAGAGAGAGAAAGACAGAGGCTTGAACAGATCAAATTGTGACAATTATGTATAAATATAGTATTATATCGGTCGAGTATATTCCCAGCAGCTACGACGTACATCTCTATCTGTATGTTTTTCTTGATTTCTTCTTCTTCTTTCCCCTCTCGAGTGTGGATCCAATGATGACTTACACTTAATTGTCTGTATACTGTAGATTTAGTTAGATTGAACGAATCGAATTGATTAATTAAATTTAATAAATTAAATAAATTAAATATAAATTATTTAAATTAAATAAATCAAATAAATTTAACAAACACAAAAAAATCCCATCAAAACTAAACTAACCGAGTAGGCTGAAAAATCAAACAAAAAATAGCAAAAATCAAAAACCACCTCTAAAATTTTAAAAAACTACAAGGATATATTTGCATTGTTAAAAATTCATATGTTCTACCTTATCAAAAGATTATTGACATTAAATGTAACGGCATAATAGTAAAATTATCTTTTTGGGAGACCTCCGGCCACGTGCTTCTAAACATCAAGAAAGAATTAAGAAATCAAATATACATGTAAATTCAGAATAAAGACAAGGAAATAAAAAAATAAATAAAGTAAATAATTTTATAATTATATACAAATATTTTGACATGAAGAAATTAATTTAATATACATACAAAATAAAGTGATGAAGAAATAGAGTTATGTTCAATCACATATTAGAAATAAATATATTAAAAAAATTGTTTTGTGAAGAAAATATAAGTATTTGGACTTCAAATAAAAATTCTATTTCGAAATAGTTGAAAAATGCCAATTGTAAAACCAATGTATGCTTAAAGTGAAATCTTTAGTGGCTAATTTTTTTAAAAAGTAGAAAATTGAACTTACGTATTCTATTTTTTTTCTTACCCACAACAATTACAGGATCTATAGACATCTTATGTGAAATTAACATTCCAACATCACCATACAAATATATTGTAAACCCATATACTTGTAAAAATTAGAAAAAAAAAATAGTCTCAAGCTGATGGACAAGTTTTTTAACTTGAATAGGTGTCCATTCTATGTCAACCTCCATAATTTTGAAACCATATTGTCTATGCTCATTAAAAATCTGCATAAATTGCATATTTATCGCAATCTCCATTTTATCATCTTCCCAAGGAAGTTTGACAAATACTTTGCACATATTAACTCTATCTAATCCATTACTAAGAATCAGATTCTTCACAAGTTTAATTAACTAACACAATCAAACTAATATATTCATAATTTATAAGGGGCATATTATATAATTCACCTAAAAAAATTATTTTCAGTTGAAATAACCTCATATTGGTCTGCATAAGTGTGCATAAAAATTCAGAATAATATATACCTAACATTTAAATATCACTACATATGCAAATTTAGAATGAAAAAAACTAATGATAACATTTTTAAGTAGCTAAAAATTTATTAATAAAATTTTCTTTATTTTTTTCATTTCATTGCTTTTGTTTGTTCTACTTATTTAGGTCACTCACATGGGTCTCATAGGGGTACTTTAATACATTCGATTGTCCCCCAAATTCTAAGACTAACAAATTCTTAACGACAAGATCTTTTATGCTACCCTTGCTAATTTACAAGTTGAAAAATATAAATTTTCAATAGTACAAGATGTCCTTGCAGTTTCTTAAAATTCTAGAGGTAGTTTGTAATTTTTGTCCAACAAAAAATTGAATAAACTAGAAAACTGTATAACAGGCCAAGAAACAACGTCGTTTTATAATCATAAAAACGTTATCGTCTTAAAATTTAATTTGTTCTGTTAATTTGGTTATTTTTAACGAAAAAATCAAATTGAAATTGAAAAATTAAATTTTCCTAAAAAATTAACCAAACCAAACTGAATTTAAAAAAAAAATCAAACCAAATAATAATAAAAAAAAAAAACTAGACGAAACCGATATTTTAGTTAGGGTGTGTTTGATAGTATTTAGGTGGAAAGGAAAGTATTTTCCAACTTACATGGAAAACAAAAACCATCTCCTCCTTAGATGGAATTTTTCATAGAAAAGAACAAAAAACAAGCTTTAATGGTTGTACCATAGAATTCAATTTCATGAAAAATGTAGTGTATCAAACATCCAAGATGGAATTCAATTCCTTAGATAGGATATTTTTCATACATTTTCTATACTATCAAACACACCCTTAGTTCAATCCAGTTAGATCGAACTTTAGCACGCCACTAAAGTTAACTACTAGTCTACTACATAATAAGTTTACCAATTTCGAAATTTTCACACTTTTATTGATTTTTTTTTTTTTTGAAAAAATCACTATGTGCCAACTAAATAATATTAATAGTAAAGTTGATTTTAAAATAATAATTCATATTACTTAAAGAACGATTAAGACAACCTCATAAGAGTAATAAGAATATCACTTTTAAGAGATTGAAATGTATTTATAGAATACATATTTTATAAATAATTTATCTCTTTGCCAGTTTATTAAAAAAATAATCTCTATGCATATAGAGTCATATCATTAACATTTTTAGCATTAAAAATAGTCCTAGTTATTCTAACTACTCTCATACATAGTAAAAGAAAATCACTAACCATTTTACATCAGTTTTACTAATCCTTGATCTTCCCCAGTTTTAGGTACCAAAATCTAGTGCAAAAATCATCGCATCTTTCTTCAAGAATTATGTTAATGACATAAGATAAGTATATATATTTGCACCATAGAACCCATTAAAGATGTTTGGATTATCTCAAACACTAATAAGCACAATATTCAGTAACAACAGAACTACTCAAGCACAAATAGACAGAAACAGCAGAATAGCCAAGTTCACACGAATCCCAAACTTTAAAACCAAACACAAGTTATAAATAAACAAAGATTCAGCAGCCAGTGGCTGGCCTTTTTCACCCACGAGTAGCTAAGTAGAAGCTGCAGACGGAAACAGATCCAGGAGGAGACACTGCATTGAGAAAGTTCATTGTTCATCCACTGCCACAGGAACAGATTTCACCTGAGAAGACAACAAAATTGACCACACAGTGATTAGAAGAGCTTCTAAACTTGAAGAATCTAACAACTTAAATCTTCAAGAACGGATTACCGACTGATTGATCAGTTTCTTGATCAATCTCTTTCATGGGTTGGGGCCATATGATGACAGGCATCTATCTATTTCAGTTCTCTTTTCATTATTGAAAGTGTTCCAGAAGTTTTAAGATTAACTCATTAATTCAAAATACGTAGCCATTCAGATCACAAGAATATTGGGCGAGATCAGAGAAGTTACCAGATCCTGGTACTTGAGAATGTAGAACATATCAAGATATCGCCTTGTCTCCCGCCTCTCAAGCTTTGAGACATACTTCCAGAAGCCATAAACTCCAGCCAGTGTCAGCAGTCGTTGAGAGTAGATCTTCCATGTGTACCTGTGAAGTTGGATTTAGAATAGATGAGTCCAGAAAATTAAAGGGAGTATTTTCCATAGGTACACCAACCGGATCAGACCTTTCATAGATACGCTTAAGTCCACCAGCAGAGATCTTTTCCCAGTGCAGTGGATCCTTTTGGCACTGTTCGAAAAAACTAATCATCAGAGCAGCAACCTGATCAGGGCGATACGGATCGATATGAAATCCTGAAACACCGTGCTCGATTATCTCAGCAGGGCCACCATGACAAGTCGCAAATGTAGGAAGCCCACAAGTCATGGCCTCCACAACTGTAAGACCAAAAGCTTCATAGAAAGCAGGCTGCAAGGAAGGATCAGCAAAGTTAAAGAAGAATTAAATTTGTGATACTTGCGGAAGTATTGAAAATACGCAGTTGAATCCCACCTGCACAAAAATGCCTTTTGTGTCTGCAATGTAGCGATAAAGCTCACCATTTCTAGCCCGGTTCATCTGTGCTGCTATCCAACGACATTGACCATGCAAATTGTATTGTTCTATAAGGTCATGCATCTTTTCAATCTCTGCAATCTCTTCTCTATCCCTGGAGTTCTTTGCATCAATGTAACCACCAACAACAACGAGATTAACCAGCTCCCTTAGCTTCATGCTCTTACCATAAAGTTCTACCAGCCCTGTTATATTTTTCACCTTGTCAAGTCTTGCCATGGAAAACACGATGGGCTTTGATCGATCATTCAACATGCCACTGCACAGGCATACATTAACAATTAAGCAAGTGATAAGCATAAGGAGAGATTTAATTAAAATCACTACAATACAATCACTATAGTTTAAGCGTTTGTGTCCTTTTAATCTTGATTTCACAACAACAATCATACCTTTAACCAAGAAAAAAATGCCAACCTTCAAATGCAACTTCTCTTCTTATTTATGGATGGCAATCTACAAATTCAAGTACTCAAACAGCACGCACTTACCAAACTAGATATAAGCCCTTAGTTATTTCAACATCTGTGTTCTGTGTTTTTCTTTCCGATAGAAATGTCTTTCAGCTACTCTTGACCTTATGGTAAACAAATCAACAGCTTTGATATAGTTACAATGTCAATTACTTCACAAGGCAATGAACACTTTCCCCTATCTCATAGGCCAGATGTTAGAACAATAACAGTAGGTTGTTTTTCCTTTATCTGATGAAATGTGCTATCAGAACAGTGGCATCATGTTGATATCATTTACTTAATTGCTTACTGGCTTATGTTTTATTATTTGGTCCAGAAGATGAGCATCAGCTCCACATGATAATTTATTAACTTGCAAGTAAAAATCATGATGTTTGGCATCAATTTTCTGTGAACCATTAGATCTGCTTCAATGTCGACTGAGTGAAATGCAACTAAAGGAGTTTGAGAACCGTGAAGTGAAATGCAGGTTTCCAATCTTCATAATTAAGTGGTCAATGAGTTCGGATTCTGATAAAGCATATCAAAAGTTGTGTCATTCGGTTTTCTAGTGCAACATATACTAGGAATTGCATGAATAGTCAACTAAATTTATGAGGATAAACATAAAAAATTATCTGAGGCTAAAAGATCTCAGAGGTAAATGGGCAATTATGGAAAGCAAAGAATCAGGAAAGACTCACATGTGTTCATCATTCTGCTCGGGATCAAATAGAAGCTTTTCAATTGAACCATGAAGAGCAGTAAGTCTCATTTGCTTTTCTGAATATGGGAAATATATGGTCATATCTGCCCCTGGGGAGACAATATTAAACTTGGAATCAAAGACATCAATGCCGTGCACAACTCGATACAACCCTGGAAGAGAGAAAGCTGTGTGGCTCTCGTACTGTCCAACATGGTTCTTGCTGAAACAAATAACACAAATATTGAGCTAATTCACTGACACAAAGAACCAAGATTCACAGGTAAGATGCACCCAGATGAGGAATTGCAAGCCTGAGTACGGTTTCCTTTTGCTTGGAAGCGCTCCCTCAACAAGAGTAACGGTGAAGCATGGAACAAATGGAGGGGACTCTCTCCTTTTTTTAAATTTGATGACATAACACACAAGTATTGGAAACAAAAATACAATTAATCAGAGTGTTCTGATTGAATTCCACAAGTCCAGATAAGAGAAGATTACTGATAACATTGGACCAGCAAGGCATGACGAGCTATTCCTATGGCAGAACATCCCATCCATAATACAAGTAACAGGACTTCATCTCAACACTTAAGCAAGCATGTGGATTGACAAAAAGTTTTTGACAGAGTAACCCTGGTTAATAAAGGATAATTCTTCACAACCAAGTCTCAGAATATAAAGTCATCGTTAGGTTGAAGTTAAGCATCACAGTCTCGTGTATTTACTTGTGCAACTAATGTGTGAGATCAACAGAGTAGTAGGTAACATGAAGACAGCAAAAAAGAAAATAAAAAATATGGTGGATATACAATTGGGTGATACATCTACTACATATATGAATCATTTATACTACTGAACAGATATAAGCAACAAACAACAATATAGCATTCACTAATAAACATGAAGCCAAACTGCATTTAACAAAAACAGACAAAGAGGATGCTTACCAGAGCTCGTTATTTCAGTTATCACATTTTTCAATAGAGAAAACTGGCTCAGACATGCATATCATTGATATTTCTAGTGCATGCTCAGAGACAGAGAGAAGGATGCAAAATCAAGACAGGTACACTAATTTAAAACTCTTGAATCAGAGGAAAAGACTTGCAGGATGCAAAATCTAGACAGGAATACTCATTTAAAATTCTTGAATCAGAAGAAAAGACTTGCCTTCCTGCAATTTCTTGGTAGGTACTTGTAATTATAAAATCAGCATCATTCATTGCAATAAGATCAGCTGTGAATTGGCATGAGAAATGGTACTTTTCCTCATATTTCCTCCAATACAAATCTGAATCTGGATACTTCGTTTTCTCCAGAGCATGAGCTATATTGCACTGCCCAAATAAATGGTCATGAAAAAGAAAGGAGCTAAGATGAAATTAGTAAAGAAACTTGTTTTCGACATGAAGTTTGGTTTTTAGAAAGGAATATAAGAGGGATGAAACCAACAGCAAACCTGTGTGATCCCTAGCTTATTAGACAATAAAGAAGCAACAAGGTTTCCATCACTATAGTTGCCAATGATCAGGTCTGGAACACCCTGCAACTCAGCAGCAATCTCATTTGCGGCATCCTAACCACAATGGACATCAGGTGTATTATACTCCAGAATATGAATTGGTGGAATGCATGTGCAAATTTCAAATACTTAATAAACACATAGGAGGAATAACAATCCATGTAATGTGGCAGGCAGACTTAGATTTTGAAGATCAACTTCATCAACAAGCATATAGGGGAATATCATTTGGTGTAATGTGGGTCATGAGAGTCATAGCAAGTAGGCAAAGTGAGAGAAACTACAAGGAAATTTACTGTGCAGGTTTAATCACTCAAGTACTTACAGAAGCAACACAGAGAGAGAGGGACTTGATTGCTATTTAGTGTTTACCTCTGCAAAAGCCTCCAGAAATGGCCACACGTCAAACCTTGATATCCACTTACGAAGGATGCCTTTTTCAGATCTAAAAGGCACCCTCAGAATATGTGAATGCTGTGTTCCACTGATCCTCTCCAGTCTCTGGTTGCAAGTTGTCCCTTTTGCATCAGGAATGAGCCGGCTCACCTAAGATCACCATTTTGGGAACATAGAAGTGTTAAAGCAGACACCCACATGTGAAATGGAAAATAGAATGCATATATCATCTAAGAGCATCAGGTAATTTAAGATACACTTACAACTAGAATCTTTGGCATAACATCTAGTCCTTGCTTCTGAATTCTAAGAAGCATCTCGTTCTCTAAGGCACGCACTTGATCGAGTATATAAACAACCTGTTCATCAATAGCGAACACTTAGAATTGTGAACATCCAATTGTGACCATAAACAACAAGAGTAGAATACAAAAGCCAACACATTAAGCGCTAAAAGGAGACCAACAAAACAAAAGAAAATATAAGTTGGAGGTCTTAAACAAGACCATAACACAACTGCTTATAATGATTTCATGGCAATACCTGTCCCCCTGTATCGGGCAAACCTAATACATTTGCCTGACCAAAGTATCCATGAGGAGACAGAATTACAACATTAAAGACCATTGGAATCCTCCCCAGGAATGTCTCTAAGGTTGAGGGATCAGGAGCTTGAAGAATTTCCAACAGTAAATGCACCATCTCAGATACTCGTTCTGCTGTGTCACCCCAACCTTTCTCAAAACCCATTCCTTGGAGTCTTCAATTAACAAAGGCAGATGAAAAGTGAGCGCTGTCAATATCTAAATACTAGAAAATGAATGACAAGCATTTTAGTCCAGGAGGAAGGTGGTTTGGGGCACAATAGAGGTTGTCACTTACACATATTCAAACTGGGAATACGGTGCATCTGGTGGGAGCTTAGAAAGATATTCTTCTGCCCTTGCCAAAGCAAACTGAAGTCCCGATATCGTCTGGATCCGGTCATTCAGCATCATCACCTAAAAAATATGTTGACATAATCCAAATCATAATAGGTCTGCCCTGTAAATTACGAGGCTTTTCATCTATATTTTCTTAAACTTCGCTTGTTTTGGATGATAAAGCAAGGATGTAACTGATAATAATTCGTCAAACCATTACTTCAAGGTGAAATATGAATGGTGCAAATTAAACAAACTTACATGCCCATTATGTTGGTGGGTTCGAAGAAAATGAAGCAAAGGCTCCAAACTTTCTTTATTGCGGAACATGATTGAAGATAAGTGACGGTTGAGAAATTGAACCCCGTTCCCAATAGAAGACGACCGAGTCGGTCTGGGAAATGTTGCATTGAATGGCTCAAAATCAAGTTCAAGCACATAGTTTTGATTGTACCTACAGCAGGATCCAAATTTCACCTTCCAATTACACTTGTAAGAAAATAAGTATGGAAACACAATGCATTTGTTTTATGAGTTATGAACAAATTCAATCACTTAAACAATTTCAATTGAGGCTCCTTACTGGAGATCGACAAGATGTTCTCTGAAGTGAAGATACTCTGGGACACTAAGTTGTTCCACGCTCAGTTCATACACATTGACACGAACATATTCCCAAACTCCAGGTCTTGGGCGAATTGCTATGGCCACAAATGGTGGTAGAACAATAGCTTCCTGCGATTGCAATGCATAAATCAGAGGTTGAAGAAAACAGAAAAATATATGAAAAAAATTAAACAAAATGTAAACAGATTCAGAATACTTTCAACAAGTCTTCTGAAGAAGATACTTGGGATGCAATTATTTATGAAAAACAAAAAAGCTGACATTCATCCAAAAAGATACTCAAGTATTGCCTTGATCAGGTCAGAGAGAATTCTCCTTAGAAAATCCTGATTCAACGCAAACGTAGTAACAATTCAACGCAAATGAGGGGGAAAAGGAGGGTAAAAGTTCAATCTTGTTCGGGAGAGTAATTTGTAAAGGGAAGGGGAGTAACAATCTTTACATTTCTTTCCTTTTCCGTTCCTTTGCCTTATATACCTTTCAATCCCCCTACCGCACCCGCACCCCTCCCAAATGAAGCATTAACAAATCCTTATTCCAAACACACCGTAAAAGAAACCTTCACATTTGTCAAAGCAGAAGGATAAAAATCAAAATAATCAGTGTAAAATTCGCAATTCATTATTCACATCTCACACTCACAGGATTCCACATGCATGGTGAAAACAGTGATATCAAAATACAAAACTCCAGAAACCCTTCAGATTTTTGTATTTCTAAATTACCCTTATTGCAAAAATGTAACAGCAGTTCCTACTTTCAGATGGAGAACTCAAGAAAATTCTACAAGTTATTTTCTTACACAAAATTATCCCATGCAAGAGTGTAAAGAGACCCCCAATGATTTTATCAGCCATATTATTGCAATAATGCATGATCATGAAACATTCCTTTCCTCAGGTTCCAAACACAAGGAAAAAGGGTTGCAAAATTTGTTTGATTCCTAGTTTCATACAGACAAAGAAACAAATCTTACCTGTGCAGAATTCAGAATTTGGCTAAAGGGACCATTTTTGAGGTCCTGCATGGCTCCGTCTTCTCCAACAACATTGTCAAGCTCATCGATCAGGTGATGGTTTTGCAGTATCCCCCTCCCCTTGGCAACGTACCTTGCAAGATCACAAAAAAATCGACATTTATATTCTGAAAGAAACTGTAATCTTCTCCCCTGTTTGGTCCAAAGAAAAGACCCGAAAGAGGATTAAAGAACACAAATATAAAGGGAAACCATCTCTTGGAACCATGAAAGACCACAAAAGGAAATTAACCAGCAAGATATATGATAATAAACTTCCACTTCTTCTTCTTTTTCTCAGTTACCAAATACAACAGAAAAATGCAACCACGAAAGGGACAGTGAGAGAGCTGAGAGCCCCTATATATATATGTGGGGGGGGGGGGTGTGGAGAGAAAGAGAGAGAGAGGAACCTGGAGAAGAGAGAAACAAGTTCATTGCGGTGAACAGAGAGGGCCTCTTGGACCCTATCTCGAATTCTTGGTGGACCATCAACTCTTCTATGAGGCATTGTTCCCAAAAGCACAGAATCGATCAAACAGATGATGATGATGAAACCACTCAGGGAAAGAGAAACAGAGCAGAGTTGGAAGAAGAAGAGGTAGAAATAGGGATCTGGGTTGTGAACTGGTCTGGCCGGGGACGATAGATAATAGATAATAAAGCTCGATGAGAAGAAGAAGAAGAAGAAGAAAAAGAAGAAGAAGAAGAAGTATATATAGAAGGGAAAGAAAGAGGTGGGAAAGGTAGCGGTGGAACAGAAGATGACGAGAAAGGCGACAAAGGAAGAAGATAACGGGCCATTGAGATGGTTTGCAGAAAGCTGGCAGCCATCGATTTGCAGCTCCCAAGCATGGAAACTGTGGGTGCGGTGCGGGCGGTGCTACCCCTCTCTCACGCCGTTCACCATAGCTGTTACCCGAATCCAAGCGGCTGGCCAGCTAGCTAGCCTAGCTACCTAGTTTGTGCCTTGTGGGATTGTACAACCGCAAGAGGGAAAGCCAAAATCAAATCCAAAATGCTATTTTGGACACTTGGAATCTCAACATTTCCACGTATTCTACTTTACAATATATCCATTATTAAAAATTATTTAAATTCTATATATATATATATAAAAAATAAATACACAATATTATATTTATCTAAAAACAAAATATACTAAGACATACTTAACGAGTACGGAAGGGCACATCCAACAAACATTACGCAAGATAGATAAAAGTCATTCTACTTTCTGGCTGGCTTTCTTGCTTATTTTCGTATATTCGGTCTCACAAGTCCCGAGGTCCAAACACGGCCTAACGAATGAATGACCACCATGCAGGTGGACACAATTTACTGTGTTACCTCACGTTGCATGCTTCTTGTGTGGGCCACGTATAGGCCCCTGTATCATTCTTCCGCCACGTGTCATTTCACCTGTCTACCCAGTCGTTCGTATTAGCCGTTACTGCAGGCTTCAAACAATAGTCCCGAGTTTGAAATTGTGGTCGTGTTCGTTGTGTCAATGTTGGTAGTCAATTAGAATAATTTTCAGTTACCTTATCTTCTGAATTTAAGAATCGGCTAATTACTAAATAGATATTTTCTTTGGCTGGTTTTTCAATTTTAAAATATTTTACTTTATTTTATCAAAATCCACCACCGTAATTATATATAAGTTAAAATCTATAAGAGTGCATTTGATAGAGTTGAAAAATGAGGACGAGATTCTAATTCTGTGGAATTTCAATTCTTATCCCAACCCCTAAGAATTTTAATTTCTTAATTTCAAAGAAAATATTCACTTTTTGAACTAAAATGGAATTTGAATTCCATGGAATTGAAAAACTGTTTGATAGAATTTCCTGAAATTTAGATAAAAAATGAATTTCACCCTCATTTTTCATGCCTATCAAACGCACCGTAAGTGCATATTTGATAGTATGAAAAATATATAAAAATATTACATTCAAGAAATTAAATTTTATCTTTAGTATTTAACACACTATATTTTTCATAGAATTAAATTTTATGATATAATTAGTAAAGTATGTTTTGGTCTCTTTTCTATGAAAAATTCTATTTAGGGGGGTGATTTTTATTTTTCATACAAGTTAAAAAATATTTTTATTTTCACCTAAATATTATCAAACACACCCTAATAGTAGTAGTGTTCATTGTTTTGAGGTGTTAGACGTTGACATGTATAACACTACGTGTATAAGAAATAATTGTAGTTGCTCAGTTAGTCTAAAAGAGTTGATTAAAGTAAGTTGGAAACTAAATTCATCTTTAGTAATAAAACCACACTTAATTTTATTCCGTGTGAACTTAGTTTTTGACTTACTTCGCTGAACTAGTTTAGATTAACTAATCAGTTATAATTGTTATTTCTACACATAAAATTATATAGGTTAACACTTAGCATTATGGAACGTTTGGTATAGAAAAAAAATTTAAATTCTTGAGAATATTATGTTGGAAATGTACATTCTCTTGTTTGGTATAATTTTTTTAAAAAGAATTTTAAGAAAATAATATTTTCATAATTTATTTTTAATTAACTTTCTCACAAAAATATTTTATAGGGAGTTGGAAATTTTAGATTCCCATGAACTTGGAAAAGTTTTTGATAAATAAAAAAATTAAAACACTCCTTACTCTTTTATAACTCCATAATTCTTTCATGATTGTCTTTACCGTAACTTCCTTCTTATAAACATATATTAATATATATACATAAATATATACATATATTATACAAATATATAAAATGTGTATATATACACACACATATACATGATGTGTAAAAAAAAATGACATTTTTTTACTGTCTAAAAAGGTTGTGGTCCCTATATTTTATATATTAGAAGGACTTTATCAATTTTAGATAACAAATCGAATAAGAATAATTTTGAAGAAAAAAAAAAACATGGATTCCCCATTTAAACGAAACATAAAAATATAATATTCTCATAAAAGAAGATCCAACATTCTTAAGAATATTTAAATCTAATCAAATATGTAATTGCATAAATCCTGAAAATCAAATATTTTAAGAATATTCTCAAGAATCACAAATCTTATGAATCTAAAAACTTATCCCGTACCATAACAAATGCGCCCTATGTGTATTGATAACAATAATAATTAATTAATTAATTAATTAATTAATTAAAATAAAAAGAATTGATTAAAGTAAGTTGGAAACTAAATTCGTCGTTAGTAATGAAACCTAACACTTAATTTTATTCAATGTGAATTTAGTTTCTAACTTACTTCACGCGACTAGTTCGGATCAACTAATTAACTATAATTATTGAATATACACGCGAGATTATATAGATTAACACTTAATAAATCAAGATGACCAACACCAACAGTGTTCTACATTTGAATCAACTTACAAAATGGGAATCAGTTGTTGGTAAAAATAAAAAATTGTTCCAAAATTGAAGTATTAATCAAATATGAGTATTTATTTGGTAATGTTGGCTCTAGTCAAATAAATATATTACATTTTTTGAGTTAATTGATGAAAAGCATGTTATAATCCAACCTACATTATTGCTTTATAAGGTTTATAGTTTACTAGATTAAGGTTCTGCTTGGAATGAATGAATTTTAAAATTTAGAATTCATTTGCAATCAATTTTGCATAAAAATTATTTGTAAATGAATTATTATCATTTGGATGATACAACCTAAAATATTAAATTCAGTTGAATTTTATATTTGGAATGAATTCAAAATCAAATTTTAATTTGCTAATAAACTTAATATAATAACCATGTTAAATTAGAGGAAAAATAATTATTATAAAAATAGAAAAAAAACACACACACAAATATAGATTCTTATATTATAAAATATATACATATATATTAAATTTGTAAAACTAATTAGAGAATTAAGAATTAACTAAATATATTATATATATCTAATAATTTAAATAAAACTAAATATAAATAAAATAAAGACAAAAAAAAGACTTGACTTGCAATCCTCGGTAAAGTAGACTGGTGTCAGTGAAGATGTCCGCGAAGATTGATGGTGCAACAGGGAAGGGAATATTTTTACTTACAAAGAAATTTTATCTTCAATTTATAGAATTTATTTTCAAAATTTTATTTTTGTTTGATAGTAGAAAATAAATTTGTTAACCCTTTTTTTAATTATGACCAAATATAACTAATATGCTTAAGGTAAAAAAGAAAGAGATAAAAAAGAGTTTGAGAGACCTTTGAGACAAATAGTTATTACAAAACATTATTGGGGCCTCTTTTAGGTGCCCCCAAGAAACCCTTTCAGGAGAGGTTTCAGAGATACAATATCTAAATGATTTTTCAAGTTACCAAGAATGCGACATCTCATCTTAGTCTAAAAATTTAGAATGAATGATCTCGATGGATATAAACGTTTTTTCATTTGTCGGGATTCAACCTCTACAAATAGGAAATGATTCATCTTTTACAAGTTACATGAATATTTCTTTATTTTTTAATTTAGACTAACTTAAGTATTGAAATGATCACGTAAGAGACATCGTGTTTCTGACTGTCTTTTGTTTTACAAGTCTTTTAAATATTAAAGGCTGAAAATAAATATTCTCCTATAATTGAAAATTTATTATTATAACTCGATAATAAGAATAACAAAATTCATATAAACATATTTTTTTAAAAACATTTTTTTTTCTTTTTTACTTTCTATTGCACCACCAAAGATGCCCTTAATGAGTTTTATGTTTTCTAATTTGGAAATATTTTTTAGATATAGAATTGTTATATTTTATATGATATTTAATCATGATGTATTATACAATTATTTATACAATAATTAATCTTACATAGAGTATTTTTCATCAAAATTAAGGGTCACCAAAGCGTGTCTAAATAGTATTTTTATTATTTTTTTCCCAATTCTTGTTTAGTCTAGACTCTCCCCTATTGATTAGTCAATAAAGCAGAAGTGGGCCTAATTGGGCCTGAGGCTTTGGTTATGGATAATGGCCTTTGGTATCTGTGGTTAATTCTCCTAACGAGGATGGGCTCATTTAAACTGGGCCACAACGGCCAGAGTCGAAGGCCTCCGGGCTTGCAGGCCCAAGATTTAGATTGCATACAGGTGAGAATATACATCTTATCTCTTTCTTTCTTTCTAAAAAAATGAAATTAATAGTTAAAATAAAAAATGAATAAGCAATGTTACAACAAGGAATTAGATTCACTTACAATTTGTTTGTATCTTCCAATGATAAGGGAGAGGAAAAGAAATAATTAGAAAAATAATGAGTTTATAAATAAATATAAATTAGTCTTCCATCATATCTTCACAAGTATAATGGCATTAGATTGGTTAAAGAGCTAGAATTTATGTTCAAAAAGTGTAAATTTTGTTCTTTGACTATCAAATTTAATATTATTTTATGAATATTGATTAATGACGGTGTTATTAATTATTAATTATGTGACGACTTCTCATTGAAGGAAGTTAAGGAGATTATGTGTCATTGTCTTCTCTACTTAACACCTCTTCTAATAAGGATGTGGTACTTAATTGATGATTTCGTCATGAGTAATGACTTTTACCATTATTTATCTTTTATCTCTTAAAAAGTTTATTTATTTTTGAAAATTTTTTGCCCAAATCAAAGTTTGGCTAAAAAAATACAATTAAAATAATAGTTATTATCACAATCACAAACCTTAATTCCGATACCTCTCTTATATAAATTCTAACTCTTTAGTCATCGAAAAAATCAGTTGGTTTCAATTAAATTCTTACCAGCTAGTCCTAGTTGAGGGCTAAACAATGGCAAGTAGTCCTAGCTGGGGACTTGTGGCTAATTAATTATTGAATTGATACCACCATTATGAATTTAATTATGATGAAAAGAAATACCACTAGGCCTTTCATTTAGTAGAAAAATGATAAAAGAAATACAACTAATTATTAATTAAGAATTCAAAATATCTGTAGCCTATCCTATTCGTATCCGTGGCCTAGATTTTATGCTCATTCTCAAGTTCTTATACACACATATAAATATATATCTACACCTCTAGTTCCTTTTTTAGATGTACTTGTGAGTAAGGTTAAAATTGAACTAAGTCAAATTAAGCTTCACTAAATTTAGGCGGGGCTCAACAAGCCAATTTTTAGGGTTGAGCTCAATCTCGAGCTCGACTCCAGCTTAACTTGTCAAAAGATTGATGATCCAAACTTAACTTAGAGAAGTGCTTGCTGGTGAGCCCGAACTCAACTAGGACCTATTAAAGTTTTAACATATTCAATTTAATTATATTATTAAAATAATTTAAAGTTTGATAACTTTTTATTAAATAATTTATTTATAAAATTATAAATAAATTTATTAATGAATTTATAAACAAAGTTGATCATGAATTATTCGTGAACTTCTAATCGAGTATATATATAAGTCTCTAATTAAACTTATTAGTATTTATGAGTATCTTATTGAATATATTTGTGAATTTTAACGATAAGAGTTTTACTAAGTTTAAATTTAACTCATTTACAAATCAAAACTCAAAATTAGGGTCAAGTTCAACTCGTTTACTTTAACAAACAAACTTGAATAAGATTTTGTAGAGTCGAATACCAAACTATTTGCGAACAACTCGACTCATTTATGACCCTACCTATTAGACATGAATCCCAAAAATAAGAAAAATAACATTTGTTATATCAATACATTTAGGTAGTTGATAACAAAAAGAGATATTTATTATTAGTTGTCTAGTACATTAAATATACTATTACTCAAGTAATTTAGGGCGAGACCAAATCGTTTTTTTGTAAAATGAACCACAAGGGTTTGATAAAAGGATACATAAAGATATATTTAAAACATGAATTCAAGTAACATAAAAAGTAGAATCTATAAGATTACCATAAACAATTATTAACTAAACGAGAGACTTGTAACTACTTACCAATCAAATTTGAATCGTACTTTTACGATGTTTTTGCACTTGCTTTTTTTCTTTATATCAAATATTGTGGCCAATGTATCTTTATAAAAATTACAAATAAATTCTAAACACCACATATTCATACATGAGAAACGTTTGAAAGACCATGCCTTTGCCCCTACATATGTCACTTGTTAATGTCGAATTTTTTTCTTAGATTACTAGTGTGATATACATCTCAAGATACATTTCGATTTCTAAAATACAACAATACAAATCAATTATCAATAAGAAGGCAGTATGTGAACTTGAGATTTAAAAAATTTTAGAGCCTCTACTTTGTCACTAAATCAAAACTTTATTGATTGATTATTGCAAACTTTGCCACTCGATTTGCTTTGAGACAGATGTAAAAGTGATTAATTTATTTTTTTTAAAGTGATCATTGATATTAATCATTTGTATTTGTATTAATTAATCAGCTATAAAATATGCCAAAAAGAGATAAAAGACCCAAATTTAATTAACAACGGGCCAAACTTTTGAGAAATATGAATTATAAGAAAGGAATCATCAACTAACTTGATTTTTTTTTTATTTTTTTAATGGATAGAAGGTAGAGATTGAAAACTTAGTTTAGTTAACACATGATGGTGCTAACTCAATGAGAAAGAAAGATCTCAATTGCCCCTATAGGCGTAGCACGATTGGTTCTCGAGTAACAGATTGCACTCAAGAAAGATCTCAATTATTATTATAATGCATCTTCTTCTTTTCTTTTCTTTTTCTTATTCCACATCACCCACATATACTATCTTATCTTGTCCCATCCAACACCATGCCAACCCTACAAGATATGAAAGAATTTTATGCCTTTTGATTAATTAAAAAGATATGTTGTTATAAAATTTGTACGATATCTTACAAAAAAAAAAAAACACTAATGGTGATATATAAATGGGTCTTAATTAATCTTACTTAATTACATACTTATTTTAATAAAAAGTAATGCTATTCATCTCTAGTAGAGATGAATAATGGCAATGTGATAGGTCAAGTAAAAGTATTTGTCTAAAGAAGATAAAAAAGCCCTCAATATATTTTATTTTTATATTATTTAAATAGACGTGTAATAGCAACTAAATACTTTTACATCGATTGCCACATTATTATTGTTCATCTCTATTAGAGATGAATAATATTACTCTTTAATAAAATATTTAAAGAACCTTATACCTATAAAATGTAAAAATAATAATAATAATAATAATAATTAGATGAAATCACTCACATGTAGAGAACTAAAACTTTTTGTTCATTGGAAAAGAAATATCTAACACTAGAGAACTCAATAAAAATTATTCTTCTGTACATGAATCCTATATAACCTTTTTATATGGTATGGCATGGAGTGTCCTAAAAAAAGACTATTTGTTCTCAATAATAGATACATAACATGTGGCTCAGAAAAAGGCCAGATATTCCAATTAGGGAAAGTAAATTGAGGCTCTTAATTAACATTATTTTTTCTAATTTTGTGCATTTATTCTATTCGTATCTTGACCTAGATTTTATGCTCGTTTTCAAGTTTTTATATGCTTTATTTGGCTAAACGGTTTGACTACTTATAAGCTATTAGTATAGCTTATAAGTTATTAAGCATTTTTCAATTAAGTGTTTGGCAAACTCAAATAGTTTAAAAGCTATATAACTTAAACGCTATTTCAATAGCATTTTTGTAAAGCTCCTCTGCCTCAACTTTTGCAAAACACTACTAGAATAAAAACTGCGTCGACAACATAAATTACCTATTTACTCTCAAACAAAACACCAATTTCTAACCCATATAATTCTTTTTCAATCCTCTACAACCAATTTTGGACCACCACTATCGCTTATCATTCGTCGCCCCAGCCATCGTCCCAATCTCCTCCGGTTACCGTCGGTTGCTGTTTCTAGCTCTACCGTTGCCGGTAGCCACCACCTTCAAACCCATTCCCATCCCCATCGATTGTCGCCTCCAGCCTCAATCGCCATCGGTAGTAGCCTCAATCGTCACCTACGCCTCCATTGTCGGTTCCATCCTTGGTGTTTCCCCAATCGTTGTATGTTTGTACAGTGTGTATATATGTATATATATTGTATATATATATTAATATAATGATAATATATTTGAAGGACAAAATAAAAGGTGTATATATATTATATCAATATATTTTTTAATAATTATGTATAATTTATTAACATCTAATGATAAAATTTTACATCATTCAACATGTCTATTTTTATCTTTTTATTAAGTTCTAATAATTTATCAATTCTTTTAAATCAAACACATAACTATCTAATTAATAACTTAAAACACATTATTAGTTTAAATGCTACCCAACTTAAAAACTTTATACTACTTAAAAGTTGAGCAGCTTAAAAGCTATAATTTGAAATGCTTAGGCAAACGAACCCTAGTTCCTTTTTTAGATGCACTTTTGAGTAATGTTAAAGTTGAATTGAGTTGAACTAAGATTCACTAAACTCAAACTTGGCTCAACGAGCCAATTTTTAGGCTCGAGCTCAATCTTGGGCTCAACTCAACCTTAGCTTATCAAAAGATTGATAAACCGAGCTTGGGCTAAAGCTCGAGTGCCTGCTGACGAGCCTAAGCTCAACTAGGACCTATTAAAGTTTAAACATATTCAATTTAATTATATTATTATAATAATTTAAATTTTAATAATTTTTTGTTAAATAATATATTTATAAATTATAAATAAATGTATTAATAAATTTATAAACTAAGTTGTTCAAAAGTTATTCCAAACTTTTAGTCGATCATATATATGAACTGGAGACTTAAAAGATATATGAACTG
Organism: Diospyros kaki; assembly: GCA_036245055.1. NCBI lineage: Eukaryota > Viridiplantae > Streptophyta > Magnoliopsida > Ericales > Ebenaceae > Diospyros > Diospyros kaki. Next base: position 7,252,239 of record BSEG01000013.1, read on the forward strand.
AATCTTTTATTTCTACTTTGTCACTAAATCAAAACTTTATTGATTGATTATTACAAACTTTGCCACTGGATTTGCTTTAAAACAAGTGTAAAAGTGATTTATTTATTTTTTCAGAGTGATCATTGATTTTAATCATTTGTATTTTATTAATTAATCAGCTATAGAATATGCCAAAAAGAGATAAAAGATCCAAATTTAATCAACCACATCTCAAAAAGGTCGAACTTTTAGGAAATGTGAATTATAAGAAAGGAATCATCAACTAACTTGATTTTTGTCTTTTTTCTTTTTTCTAATGGATAAGAGGTAGAAATTGAACATTGACACATGATGCTAACTGAATGAAAAAGAAAAATCTCAATTATTATTACAAGGCATCTTCTTCTTTTCTTTTTCTGATTCCACATAACCCACAGATACTATCTTATCTTGCCACGACCAACACCATGCCAACTCCACAAGATATGGAAGAAGTTTGTGCCTTTTGGTTATTTAGAAAGATATATTGTTATAAAATTTGTGTGATATCTTGCACAAAAACACTGATAGTAACATATAAACGGGTCTTAATTAATTATATATTTATTTTAATAAAGAGTAATGTTATTTATCTCCAGTAGAGATAAATAAGGTGATATGATTACAAGTCAAGTGAAAGTGTTTGTCTGAAAAAGACGAAAGGGCGTTCAATAGATTTTATTTTTTATATTATTTAAATAGACGTGTAATGTCATCCAAACACTTACATATGGACTGTCACATCACTGTTGTTTATCTCTACTATAGATAAATAACATTACTCTTTAATAAAATATTTAAAGAACCTAGAATGTAAAATAATAATAATAATAATAATTTGACAAAATCACTCACATGTAGAGAGCTAAAACTTTTTGTTCATTTGAAAAGAAAATTAATCTTGTGTACATGAATCCTATATAACCTTTTTATATGGTATGGTATGGCATGAAGTGTCCTAAACAAAGACTACTTGTTCTCAATAATGGATACATAACATGTGCCTGAGAAAAAGGCCGGATATTCCAATTAGGGAAAACAAATGGATGCTCCTAGCATTATTTTACTAGAAAAATTTCTAAAGATGGAGAATAAAAAATTCAATGATATGGCCATTTTTGGGCTAATCCCATGTTAATTAGTAAACTAGGTTTTAATTCAATCGGCATCAACTAGAGTAATAAGAAGTTAAAAGGAGTCAATTGAGTACAATTATAAAACAAAATAAAGTAATGAAAATATATTTTAATTTGTACTAATATTAATATTTTAAATGTGTAAATATACTATTACAAGTACCCAAATGGGTTTTTATATTTTAACTAAACTACATGAAAGATGCATAATCTAAAATTAGAGAGTTAAGCAGTAATTTACATAGCTCAATTATAAAGGAAAAATACATGAAAGGTTTAAATTCCCCCCCCCCTTTTTTTCTTTTCTTATTCTTAATTAGCTTCTCACCTTGTTGTTTTATCTATTTGTTCCCCCCCACCTCTCTGCGGCCAAAATAAACCTTGAAGAATACTGACCGATTGTGATCTTATTCTTCGGAGTTGAGGTATAAATAAAAGGAATAAAGAGATCTTCTAAAGCAATCAAATTAATTTAATTAATTAGTGCATAAGATAACTCTCTAGTTAACATTATTTTGAACACTAATACTGACTTGCTGATAACTATATATGATCTATGGAAGGAATAAGGGATCCTCTAAAGCATGCAGTCCAAAATAATGTAACTTTTGTTAGTTAGGCCTTGACGAATTGGGAATATAAAGGCAAGTCGTCACTCTAATTGCTGCACCTATAGCTTGCGTAACATTTAAGAAATTAACAGTATCTTTTTTCTCATAACAATATCATAATCTCTATCATTTATGGTGAGTGGACTACCACTCCCTTATTGGTAGAGCACAGTTGCTCACTTCTTTTTAAATAATGGTATCTCAGCTAAATCTTTAGACCGATCAAATTAGCTGTCTAGGGAAAAAGACAATTTTACTCTCTTTCGGACAGTTCAAATGATCAAATATATCATATTAAGATATAGCATTCACTTGAAGAATAATGATTAAATTTAGTTAGTAATGGTTGATGTAAGTGGGTGAGTCAGTGATTGAGATTTTCTAGGCTCTCGAATCTCTTAGTTTATCAAGCTGTAAACATGACATAACAGAGAATATCCAATCTAAATCTTCTATATATAACAAGACTACAAACAAAAAGAATGTAGTTGGTATTCTCTTTGTGTTTCAGTTTTGATTTTTGAGTTTTTAATTTATTTTTAATTTTATGTTTTGAGTGTCAGTTTTGAGATTTTTGAAAATGTATTCTTTTTGTCATTTTAAAAAACTATTTCACAAAACAGAAAATTAGAAAATACGTTTATTTTGAAATTTTAAAAAAATTATTTTTTTGTTATTATGATATTTTATTTAATGTATTTAATTATTAAATAATAAAATTAACTCTTTTAAATAAAATTTTATTATTAAAATAAAATAATAAATTTAATTAATAAATTATTAACATACATCTTAACAATAATTTATATTAAATTATACACTTAATAATATAATATATCCTATCTTATGTTTTTAATTATAATATAGATATATTATATTTTTAAAATTTTAAATAAATATATAATTTTATTTTTAAAATTTAATAATAATTTTTTTAATTCTTTTTTTCTCATTTTTGATTTTTTTCCTTTTCCTTTTTTCTTTTTTCTTTTCTTCCATCTCTTTTTTCTCTGTTCTTCTTCTCCCCTGATGCCCTACAGCTTCAACACTGCCAGTTGCCACCGGCCATCGTGGCCCGTGATTTCCAACGATTAGAGGCGACACTCGACACACAAGGCCCCATCGACCAACATACCCAATAACCAGCAAGATCCAACGATAAAATCTCCTTAGATCTAATGACAGAGGGCGATTGAGAGAAAAGATGAGAGATGATAGAACCAGCAATATCTAATGGTAGGGGGCGGTCGACGACGGCGGGTGAGGTCGATGGCGGCTTGCAGCTGTGATGGAGATGGAGGGCACGGTTGATGGCGGCTCGCGGCTGTGATGGAGATGAGGGGTAGTCGAAAGAAAAGAGGAGACATGAGAGGAGCGGTTGATGGCGGTTGAGAGATCGAATGGCGGGGGGAGGGGAGCGGTTGATGGCGGCTTTTGGCGGTGACGGGCGAGGTCGATGGCGGCTCGACAACGACGGAGATGGCGGGCACGATGTTTGGCTGAGGCTTGAGAGAGAGAGAGAGAGAGAGAGAAGAGAGGAGAGAGACAGAAAGACGGAGAAGAGATGCAAGATTGGAAGGTTGGGGTGGGGGGGTCCCGTGCGTGCGTTTTCCGTGTTTTCCATTTTTATATGTGTTTTCACAGAAAACACCCAAAACAACAAAATATTGTTTTGGATTTTCTTTACAATTTTTTTTCTTGTTTTTGAAAATACGTTTTTGAAAACAGTAAAGAAAACGCGTTTTCAGTATTTTAAAAAATTGAAAACTCAAAATGGATTAAAAATAGCAAAGAGAACATGCCCATAATATTTTATATTTTTATGAGTATATTTGAAATTTTAAAGAGTTTAGAGTTTCGTAAGAAAAAGTACAAAAATTTAAAAACATAAATATGCATTTGCCCAATAATCGAGGGATTAACTCACATAAATATGTGTGTATATATATATATATACACAACAATTAATCTAGAATCTTCACTAATTTATTCCATTTGATGCTAGTTTTTGTTTGTTAATATTCAAGGAATGTTAAGTTACATCCGCAATTAATTAATAATTTCTAGTAAAGATCAAGGGGCATAAAGCATCAATCAATTTCTGGGGGAGGGGGGAATAAACAAAAAGTAATAGCTAGGAAACTAGCTGCTGCACATTTTAAAAAAAGTAAGAATATTTTTTTAAAAAAAACAAGCTAGCTAGAGGGTTCTGTGTTTTCTATATAAAGACCTGCAACCTTGCATAGTTATTCATCATCAAGCCATAAAAGAAAACTCTTTCTAGGGTTTTGCTATCTATCTTCTTATACTTGTGCTTCAAATATTGATCATATATATGGCACAAAATAGTGAGCTCACTAAGATTGGTATAGAAGGGTTCGCTCTTTTGGAAGATGGATTGGCTAAAAGGCCGATCTATCGTCATCAAGAACAGCATCGTCAAAGTCATCAGTTACAGTATCATAAACACTCGCATATGTACTGGTGGCCTAAGCCTCCATTGATCAAAGAAGCAGTCATCGACAGCACACAGGCAGCAAAATTGTACGGGGGATTCGTGGTCAAAGAGTATGGCAAAAACAATCAACTTTACAAATCTTATTATTAGACTACTGATGGAGCTTCAAACATCTCATAATATTATTAGTAACATACTTATATATATATGTATGTATGTTTGTGTGTAATGACTATATATATGCTTATGATCCATAGTTGTGTTAAGGTTGTGTGTCTTTATCAGCTTCTTCCTTGTAGTGTGAATTTTGGTGAGTGTCTACATCTTGTAAATTTATGCATGTAATGTCTACCTTTGTATCTTGTTGCTGTTATAATAATAAATTAAACATGCTCGTTTATTAAAATATCTCCAGGCATGTGTGACGAAGACAAGATATATAATTTTGAACTTAATTTCTGAAAGAAACAATCAAGCCATATATATAAATAAATAATAATGAGCAGCAAAAGTATATAATATATAGTTAGCCATGAGGCTATAGGCTGTGATTTATGTATTGATTTTCACTTTTCTCTATATAATTACCAAGAGAACAAAAATCTTCTGCTTTTGCATGGATGGATTATTGAATAATTAAGCCCAACATATATATACGTTCTTATAATTCTCCCACCCAAAATACAGACCCTGCGCAATTCCAAGAGACATACAGAAGAATATCCATTAATTAATTGCATGGCGCCAATTATTGTCATCAATTTTACAGTTGAGAGAGATCATGGTCACTAGAGAAAGGGAGATTATATATATATATGTATGTATAAAAGCAAGCAAAGTAGAACCCTAATAATATATGCGGTTTATTGATATTCATCTCTTATAATTAATTAATTTTAGAAATACGCACCTCTGGTACATTATCAAGATGGTATCTTATTTTGTATAAAGGTTCCGTACGAATATATTTCTTCTTAGCAGAAATACACGGGTGGTGTCTTGTGATTATAAGATTACTCTTTGTTGCAAGAATCCCTTTAATTTGGTCCAACCGATTTGATATATATAAGATTCCTCTTTTCTTTTCCTTTTTTTTTTAAGTAATGATTTTGGTACACTATAGGTTACTCCATATACGTGTTTTATTCTTAAAAATGAAGATGTAAGATGAAAGTATCTTTATTTCTGAATCAATATCAAGCATGGCAATGATTTTTCACTTAAATAATTATAAGGTTACAATAACAACATATCAAGTTTCAATTCCATCAAGAACATTTAGAAATATTTAGATACCATGCTTGGCTACTTGCAACATGTTTCATGTTTGTCCATGCTTTTACAAATTATATGTGGTTCATGCGTCTTGGAAAAAATGTCAAGAAAGTTACTTAAAAAGAGAGTTGGATGCTTTGTAATCTAAAAATTTTTAGATTAATTTGTAATCTAAAATTGTTTGAAATTGTAAGTTCAAACATTTTCATGCCTTTTATAAGCATTTATACTTATTTCCTATGTAACAAAAAAAAAATCAAAACTTTTTTTTTTTATACTTTATGTGTGTGTGTATTGGGGGGATTTGGATAAAAGAGAAGATATATGTGAATTGTTTACAGAACTATCTACCTAAGTTCAAAGATAAGGTCTTCACTCTTCATGGCAGCCCACCGACCAAAAATATTTTCACTGACTTTTGAATGATTTATTCTGATACTTCCAGCAATTTTTGAGAATTCATTATGCCTCTTGTAATAATAATAATATTTTGCTGCCCATGGAGTTCTTCAGTCAAAGCTAATTACTTGACCAAAAGAAAAAATCTAGTTCCATGTGTGAACTTCACCTAACTATACCATTGTGTATATCTCAACTACTTTTAACACGTATATGCTATGCTATGCATGTCCATAGCTTTCAATATCAATGAGTTGTTTAAGAGAGGTGTTTAAGCCCATTGGAACACAGCATCAAGTCCATTTAAGAGTACCTTCCACCACAATCCCTAATTAATGATTAATTCAACTTAATTTCAAGTACAAATATATATGCTCCAACAGATAAATATATATGAGGAAGGAATCCCTTTCGTTTTTATTATCCTCTGGTTTGATCCTTTATTTCTTCTTTTTTCACTTTGAATCTTCTCTCTCTCTCTCTCTCTCTCTCTCTGTATATATACATATATAGAAACTAAAAAATTAGACTACATTCTCTTTGTTTTTACATTTTTAATTTTGAGTATTAAATTTATTTTCAATTTTTTATTTTGATAATCTATTTTAAAAAAATTGAAAATGCATTCTCTTTGTAATTTTAAAGAACTATTTCTCAAAACAGAAAACTAAAAAACGCGTTCTCTTTAAAATTTTAAGACTAATTTTTTAATAACATTTTATTAAATGAATTTAATTATTCAAAAAATTAAAACTATTTAATTTTAAATAAATAAATAAATAAATTTGAAAAAAATAACAAGTGCGTTCATAATGTGATTATAAATAGGAAACATTAAAATAAAAATTAAAGACATGAACTAATATTACATAATGCGATTATAAATGATAAGATTGCATCATTACAAAATGCGTTTACTTTAGAATTTTGAGAAGAATTATTTTATAATATTTTATTTAATTAATTTAATTATTAAATGATAAAATTAACTCTTTTTAATAAAATTTTACTATTAAAATAAAATTATAAATTTAATTAATAAATTACTGACATGTGAGTGATAATTTATATTAAATATTATTATACATAACATGTGTAATATACTTAATAATATACTATATGTTATTTTATATTTTTAATTATAATATAAATATATTATATTTTTTAAATTTTAAATCAATATATAATTTTTTTTAAATTTAAGAATAATTTTTTTTTCCTTCTTTTATTTGTTTCTCTTTTTTGTTTTAGAGCCAAAACATGAAAAATAGATTGTGTTTTGGATTTAGAGATTGTTTTGGTTAAAAACAACCAAAATAACATTTTGTTGTTTTGAGTTTTTTTTATTTTTAAAAATGTATTTTTGAAAATGACAAAATAAATGCGTTTTCATTATTTTAGAAAATTGAAAACTAAAAATTACCTGAAAACAACAAAGAGAATGCAACCTAAGTTGATGGCTACATCAGTGTCGTTCTCTGCTTCATCAGCACTTCAATAATAGGGAAGAGTTTGAAGTTGTGTCGGTCATGGTTGGCCTTGAGGGTAGGCGACTAAGGCAATCGCCTATGGCCCTCCAATCATGGAAGGCCCTCAAAAATTAAGTTTAGGTTTGAATATATACTTTAAATATATAATAAATATGTCTTAAAATACGTAATTCATGCCAATTCTATTTGAGCTTAGTTGGTAGAGTAGTGGATTTTAAATCAAAAGTTTCTTGAATTTTTGTTACTTTTTAATGTTTTTTAAATAATAAATACCAATTCCAAAAATTTTGTAAGAAAAATTAATGCTTTAGTGATTTTTTTTACATTTTAATGTTTACTAAATAATAAATACCAATTCCTCAAATTTTGTAAGAAAAATTAATGCCTTAGTGAATTTTTATACATTTTAATATTTTTTAAACAATAAATATCATTCTGGTATTGAAATTTTGTAAGAAAAAATAATGCTTTAGTCATTAGACCTTTCAAAGTTCTCGATTAAATTTTTTAAACTTAGAAGTCAATCGTAGAAATCGTTAATATCATATTTGATTTAAAGTCTTAAAAATCTAAGGCCTTAATAAAATTTTAGTTTATGGGCTTGTTTAGAGCCCCCCAAAAATCTCAAGGCCAGTCTTGGTGCCATTGTCGTTCTCTACTGCTTCATTAGGCTATTAAACTTTGTCAAACATTTTTGCTTCTCAAGCACTAAAGGCACTTACGTGTGTTATAGATGCTTAAAAAGTGTATAAATGTAGCGTTTTTACAAGTTCAATGGTATATTTGAAATCTGAAAGAGAGTTTAAGTTTTCATAAGAAAAAAATATAAAAATTTAAGGGCGTAAGTATCCATTTGCCCAACAACAAGATTTACCCATATATATATATGTGTGTGTATATATATACATAACAATTAATTACTTTTTGTTTGTTAATATTCAAGGAATGTTAGTTACATCCGCCATTAATTAATAATTTCTAGTAAAGATCAAGGGCCTAAAACATCAATTAATATCCCCCGACCCGGGGGGGGGGGGAGGTGATCAACAAAGCACATTTAAAAAAAAGTAAGAATAATTAAAAAAAACTAGCTAAGGGTTCTGTATTTTCTATATAAAGGCCTACAACCTTGCATGGTTATTCATCATCAAGCCATAAAAGAAAACTCAGTCTAGGGTTTTGCTATCTATTTCTTATACTTGTGCTTCAAATATTGATCTTATATATGGCACAAAATGGTGACCTTGCTAAAATTGGCATCGAAGGGTTCGCTCTTTTGGAGTATGGATTGCCTAAAAGAGCGATCTATCGTCATCAAGTACAGTATCATCAAAGTCATTAATTACAGTATCATCAACACTTGCATATGTATTGGTGGCTTAAGCCCTTGTTGATCAAAGAAGCAGTCATTGACAACACACAGATAGCAAAATTGTATGGGAGATTCGTGGTCAAAGAGTATGACAAAAGCAGCCAACTTTACAAATCTTATTATTAGACTGCTGACGGAGCTTCGAACATACTCATAATACTATTAGTTAACATACTTTTATATATATATATATATATATGTTTTTGTGTAATGACTATATACGCTTATGATCCATAGTTGTGTTAATTAAGGTTGTGTGTTTTTATCAACTTCTTCTTTATACCGTGAATTTTGGTGAGTAGACACATATTGTGAATTTATATATGTAATTTCTACTTTTGTAGACACATCTGTCAGGATTTAACCTCCATATAGAGGAAATAATTTATCTGATCGAGGTATACAAGAACTCCTCTATAAGTTATTTGAATATTTCTTTGTTTTCTGACCAAGACTAATTTAAGTATCAGAAGGATTGCGCAAGAGACATCTCATGTCCCTAACTGTCTTTTGTTTTACAAGTCTCTCAGATATTAAAGTCTAAAAATGAATACTCTCATATAATTATAAATTTATTATTATATCTCGACAAAAAAATAACAAAATTCATCAAAACACATTTTTCTAAAAACATTTTTTTCCCTTTTTACTTTCTGTGGCAAGGCCAAAGATGCCCTTAATGACTTTTCCGTTTCCTAATTTGGAAATATTATTTAGATATAGAATTGTTATATTTTATGTGATATTTAATCTTGATGTGTTATACAATTATTTATATAATAATTAATGTTACATATAGTAATTCTCATTAAAATTAAGGGTTATGAAAGCGTGTCTAAATAGTATTTTTGTTATTTTTTTTTCAATTCTTGTTTATTCTAGAACTCTGAAGCACGAAAATAGCTCGAATATGTTGTTTTGGCATTTCTGAACTGTTTCAAGTTTCAGAAATAGCAAAAATGACCCGAAATGTTTTTCAGGCCATTTCTGTAATTTGTGAAATATTTCAGAGGCATTTCAAAAATTACATAAAATTGTAGAAAACGTGTTTTCGACTACCAATCCAATGTTTAGTTCAATCTCTTCTTCTTCTTTCCACCGTGCGACCACTACTTGCGTGGAGCAGCCAGTGTTTAGTTAAGTCTTCTTATTTTTATTGTGTGGCTGCTGCTTGCGTGGAGCAGCCAGTGTTCAATTTAGTCTTCTTCTTTCCATCGTGCGACCGCTACTTGTGTGGAGCAGCCAATGTTCAATTTAGTCTTCTTTTTTTTTTTCCATCGTGTGACTGCTGCTTTCAGGGTCGCCCTTACCCTTAAGCCATGCATGCCATGGCATCAGACCCCCAAAATTACAAGGTCCCAAATTTTAAAAATTTATAATATTTATGTATATATTTTTTTATGTTTTAATAATTAATATTTTATTAAAAAATTAAATACAAAATATTATAAAAAAGTTTTAACTTCCCTTCACTATTTTTCAATTTTTAACGGTTGTTGTGGTGTTCCCAAATCCCAATATCCGATAAAACCCACTTTCCCTTCCCAATATCCCATGAATGTATGTTTTTTGCTAGCACTGACCTTTTTAGAGTTTCAAGAAAAATTAGTTTTGTTTTTCTTTGTTTATTGTTGTAAGTTGTTTGACTTTTTTTTTTTTTTATCTTTGAGACATTATATTTTAGTTGAAAATTTATTATCATTAAGAGATGATTATATTTTATAGTTGATTGAATTTTATTTTATTTTTTATTTAATAAAATAATAAAATATTTATGTAAAAAAGTATATTATTTATTTTTTTATAAAACAATTAATATTCGAAGGACTCAAAAAATCTTTTCGCCTAAAACCCCCAACTCTGTCGGGCTAGCTCTGTCTGCTTTGTGTGGGTTGCTGCTCCGTTATTCCCTGTGATATCCGTCTCCCTTATTTCGTTGCCTCGTTGCACCTTTTCATAATTTTTTATTTTTTTTATTCCTATGATATTAGTTACTCCATTATTCCCTGTGATATCCACCTCTTTATCATCTTCTATTTTTTTTATTCTTTATCTTTATCTTCAACCTCCTCAAATTTTAATTTCCAATTGATGTATTGAAAACGTTTTCTATTTTCGTTTTCGTGCAACCTAAGTCTATACTCTCTCCTCTTGATTAGTCAATAAAGCAGAAATGGGCCTAATTGGGCCTGAGGCTTTGGTTATGGATAATGACCTACGGTTAATTCTCATGAGGATGGGTTCATTTAAACCGGGCCACAATAGCCAGAGTCGAAGGCCTTCGGGCTTTCAGCCCCAAGATTTAGATTGCATACAGGAGAGAAGATGCATTTTCTCTCTTTCTTTTGTTTTTTTTTAAAAAATGAAATTAATAGTTAAAATAAAAAATGAATAAGCAATGTTACAACAAGGAATTAGATTCACTTATAATTTGTTTTTCATCCGATGATAAGGGAGAGGAAAATAAATAATTAGAAAAATAATGAGTTTATACATAAATATAACTTAGTTTTTCATCATATCAACTAGTCCTATAGTTGAGGGCTAAACAATGGCATGTAGTCCCAGCTGAGGACTTGTGGCTAATTAATTCTTGAATTGATACCACCATTTTGAACTAGATTATGAATTTATGATGAAAAGAAATACCATTATCTGATGAGAATCATGGAGGGCCGACAAATAATAACTTAATTAGATTAGTCAATTCAATCAATTGTGTGGGAATTGGATGAATATTAATTCCTTTTTTAGTAGGATTCTTGCTTAGTGTGTTATTTACTTATTTCCTATAATTTAGGATTGTGTTAGTTTTATTATTTTAACTTGTAGTTGGATTAAGTTAGTTTTATTATTCCAACTTGTAGTTGGATTGGGTTACTTTTATTATTTCTACTTCTATTTGCATTGAGCTAACAAAAACCCATTAGATTTAGAATTTAGTTTATGACTAGCTTTAGGATTTTTATTAGTTTTCAAGTAGAATTAGGATTTAACAAAAGTAACCCAATCCAACTACAAGTTGGACTAATAAAACGAACATAATCCAAATTCAACTATAAGTTGGAATAATAAAACTAACTCAATCCTAGATTATATAGGAAATAAGTAAATAACTTGCTAAACAAAAATCCTACTCAAAAAAGAATTAGTATTCATCCAATTCCGACACGATTGACTAATCTGATTGCATTATTGTTAGTTGACTTTCCATGATTCTTATTACTATGCCTTTCATTTAGTAAAAAAATGATAAAAGAAATACCACTAATTATTAATTAAGAATTCAAAGTATCTATGTATATGCCCTACATTATTTTTCCTAATTTTGTGCCTCTATTCTATTTGTATCAGGGACCTAGATTTTATGCTCATTCTCAAGTTCTTATACACATATATACATGCATACGTACACCTCTAGTTCCTTTTTCAGATGCATTTGTGAGTAAGGTTAAAATCAAATTGAATTGAATTAAGGTTCAATAAACTCAAACTCAAGCTTGATCTTGGGCTCGGCTCGGCTCGACTCAGGCTTGTCAAAAGATTGATGATTCGAGCTCGAGTGTCTATTGGCAAGCTCGAGCTTAACTAAGACTTATTAAAATTTAAATATATTCAATTTAATTATGTAATACCTTGAGAGCCTAGGGTCAGTTCTAAGAAGGGACTCTAGAAAAGCTAGTATATATATTAATAATAGTAAGGAAGGAAATAACATAAGCTAGATACCTTTTGGATTGAATGTGGATAAATAACTCTCGGGTTGAGCGTGCTCGAGCTATTATAGCTTCAGGATGGGTGACCATTGGGAAGTTCATGTAGGTCCATCAGGATAAGTTCATTCGGTCTTTTCTATAGCTCGATGCGAGATGTTACATGTGGTATTAGAATCGACCCTTGAAGAAGACGGTCCAATGAGGGCGGGGAGTGACGCCAGTGCGCGAGGGCCTAAGCAAAGAGCGGCTCCTGTTAGACTTCTAGGATAATAGCCCCCCTAAGGAGAGAAGATATGTGACTATTTGTAAAGTCACACGACGAGGACGTCATGTGCTCAAGGGAGAGAGAATGTAATACCCCGAGAGTCCAGAGTCAGGTGCAAAAAAGGATTATAGAGAATCTAGTATATATATCGAGGATAGTAAAAAAAAGAAATAACACTAACTGGATACTTTTTGGGTTAAATGTGGATAAAAAACTCTTAGATTGAACGTGTTTGAGCTAGGTAACTCAAGGATAAATGACCCTTGAAAAGTTCAAGTAGGCTCATCAGGATAAGTTGATCCGGTCCTTCCTATCGCTCGATACGAGATGTTACAAATTATATTATTATAATAATTTAAAATTTGATAAATATTTTATTAAATAATATATTTATAAAATTATAAATAAATATATTAATAAATTTATAAATAAGATTGTTCACGAGTTATTCTAAAACTTCTAATCAATAATGTTTATGAACTTGAGACTTAAAAAGATTTTACGGCCTCTATTTTGTTAATCAAAACTTTACTGATTGAGACAGGTTTAAAAGTGATTTATTTATTTTTTTAGAGTGATCATTGATGTTAACCATTTCTATTTATATTAATTAATCAGCTATAGAATATGACAAAAGGAGATAAAAGATCCAAATTTAATCAATCACATCTGAAAAAGGTCGAACTTTTGGGAAATGTGGATCATAAGAAAGGAATCATCAAGTAACTTGATATTTTTTTTCATTTGTCTAATGGATAAGAGGCAGAGATTGAAAACTTAGTTTAGTTAACATATGGTACTTGCTCAATGAAAAAGAAAATTCTCAATTATTATTACAAGGCATCTTCTTTTTTCTTTTTCTGATTCCACATACCCCACGGATGCTATCTTATCTTGCCACATCCAACACCATGCCAACTCCACAAGATATGAAAGAATTTCGTGCCTTTTGATTAATTAAAAAAATATATTATTATAAAATTTATGCAATATCTTACAAAAAAACACTAGTAGTTACATGTAAATTAGCATCAATTAACCCTACTTAATCACATACTTATTTTAATAAAAAATAATGCTATTCATTTTCAATAGAGATAAACAACAGTGATGTGACAAGTTAAGTAGAAATATTTATTTGAAAAAGATAAAAGAGCGTTCAACAGATTTTATTTTTTATATTATTTAAATAGATATATAATGTCAACCAAACATTTGCACATGGACCGTCATATTATTGTTGTTCATGTTTATTAGAGATGAATAACATTATTTTTTAGTAAAGTATTTAAAGAATCTTATACCTAAAAAATGTAAAAAATAATAATAATAATTAGACAAAATCACTCACATGTAGAGAACTAAAACTTTTAGTTCAATTCCTTCAAAAAGAAATATCTAGCACTAGAGAACTCAATAAAAATTAATCTTGTGTTCATGAATCTTATATAACCTTTTTATATGGTATGGCATGAAGTGTCTAAAAAATGACTATTTGTTCTCAATAATGGATACATAACATGTGCCTGAGAAAAAGGCCGGATATTCCAATTAGGGAAAATAAATGGATGCTCCTGGCATTATTTTACTAGAAAAATTTCTAAAGATGGAGAATAAAAAATTCAATGATTTGGAAACATTTTTGGGCTAATCCCATGTAAATTAGTAAATTAGGTTTTAATTCAATCAGCATCAACTAGAGTAATAAGAAGTTAAAAGGAGTCAACTGAGTACAATTAAAATAAAGTAATGAAAATACATTTTTGTACTAATATTAATATTTTAAATGTGTAAATATACTATTACAAGTACCGAAATGGGTTTTTATATTTTAACTAAACTACATGAAAAATGCATAATCTAAGATTAGAGAGTTGAGCAATAATTTACATAGCTCAATTATAAAGGAAAAATACATGAAAGGTTTAAATTTTCTCCTTTGTTTTTTTTCTTATTATTATTATTTTTTTGTTAATGCACCATTATAAGCATCCCCAACCGTGTCAGCCCCACAATGTCGACAAGGGAGGCAAAACAGGGAAGTCAGCGACTAGTTGTTATCCCTAATATAATTGTTGACGTGAGGGCGACAAAACTTTCTCATTAACAGAACCGCCCTGAGCATTGAACTATGGCGCTGGACTATGTCCTTGGAGCTTCTTTTCTTATTCTTAGCTTCTCACCTTGTTTTATCTATTTGTTCCCCCCGGCGTCCCCCGCGGGCGGTTCTTCTCTGTCACACTCTTATGATTGTGATTGTAAGAGAAAATGGTCTTACAAGAGAGGATAGAGAAAAAGTAAAAGTGAAGAATTGTCACTTGTATTTAAAATGATGGAGATTATAATATATATCAACATATGATAATCTAATTTAATTTCACATACTTACAAGCACATTATTTAATAATTAAATTTTTATTTATTAAAAAGGATCAAGTACCAATTTTTAATTTTTTAACGAATAGGACCAATGCAGCATTCTTTTCTTAAGTGAAGGAGAGAAAATCTCCGGCCAAAATAATCCTTGAAGAATATTGTGATCATGTTCTTCGGAGATGAGGTATAAATAAAAGGAATAAAGAGATCTTCTAAAGCAATCAAATTAATTTAATTAATTAGTACATAAGATAACTTAATTTCTTGTTAACCTTATTTTGAACACTAGCTAGCAATGACTTGTTGATAACTATACATGATCTATGGAAGGTGTGGAAGGAATAAGGGATCCTCTAAGCAGTCCAAAATAATGTAACTTTTGCTAGTTAGGCCTTGACGAATTGTGAATATAAAGGCAAGTCGTCACTCTAATTGCTGCACCTACCTTGCGTAACATTTAAGAAATTAACAATATCTTTTCTCTCATGACAATATCATAATCTCTATCATTTATGGTGAGCCCTTACTGGTAGAGCACAGTTGCTCACTTATTTTTAAATAATGATAACTCAGCTAAATCTTTAGACCGATCGAATTAGCTGTGTTGGCAAAAAGACAATTTTGCTCTCATTCGGATAGTTCAAATGATAAAATATATCATATTAAGATATAACATTCACTTAAGAATAATGATTAAATTTAGTTGGTAATGGTAGATGTAAGTGGGTGAGACAGTGATAGAGATTTTCTAGGCTCTCGAATCTCTTAGTTTATCTAGCTCTAAATATGACATAACAATTGGAGAGAATATTTTAGCCTTCTATATATAACAAGGCCTTATAGCCAATTCACTTATTAAAATCAACACAAAGCAAAGCCAGTTTCTTTCTTCCTCTAGCATGTCGTGTCGCGGCGATCTCGGAAAGGAAGCCTCCGGAATTCTCGAAGAATTCCTCAGGCAGTCGAAGCAGCGTGCAGCAGCTCATCGTCCTAGCGAAGGCCTGCTGATCATTAGTTATCAAAGGCCATATCCAATCTGCAGGTCGCCCAAAGAAGCTGACGCCATTGACTGCAACGAAGCTGCCAAGAAGTTTGGCGGCTTTCTGATTAAAGAGGTTGGCAGGAAGAAGATGAATGGGTTTGCTTAAGTAGAAGTTGCTTCTAGCTAGCACAAGATATGCATGTATGAAGAAGAAATAATTAAGAACACTACTTTTCCTGATCGTAGTGTCGATGTATTCTACGTACTAGAGAAGAACCTTAGTTAATGAAATGGATATGTAGCATATATATATTAATTGTGTATTTTGGAAAAAGTTATTTGTAGCTTTCTGGTCATTTAAAAGTCTCTGAAGATGGTTCAAGAACTTGGTTTCTAGTCATCATCATAAAGAACTCTTTGCATTCCCAAGTTTTTGGGACAAACAGAAGTTTAGGTAATATGGTCCCTAAAGCCACCCATTTGGCAAATCAAGTGAAGCTTATAGTGAGCTTCTGCCCAGGCAATCTGTGGTCAAAATTTGGGAGCGGCTTCCCTTGTTTATTTCATTATTTGTTTACTCTTGGTGGATATATAAGCCTTTTGATTTATTGAGCCATATAATTTTAAATAAAGATTTTAAACAGTATATATCTTGTGAGTCAGATATTGTAGATTTGATCGCTAGTTTTATTAACAATTGAATTATTTCGCGTTATAAGATACAGAGTAGTTTAAGTAACATAATAATTTTAATGTGGAAGGAGGACAATAATTAATTAATTAATTAATTAATGACTAAACCATTGCAACTAACCAACGGTATCATTTGATGAGAAAACTGTGATTATGAGAGCAAAAATCTTTAATAGCCGTTAGTGACATGATACTTGTTTCTTAAGAAATCAACACCTTCAACTATATATATATATATATATATCTCCAAACCAGTTTTTTTTTTTTTGGGGGGGGGGGGGTTAAGTAATGATTTTGGCACACTATAGGTTGCTCAATATACGTGTTTTATGCTTAAAAATGAAGATGCAAGGTGAAAGTATCTTGATTTATGAATCAATATCAAGCATGACAATGTCTTTTCACTTAAATAATGATAAGGTTACAATAACAACGTATCAAGTTTCAATTCCATCAAGAACATTTAGAAATATTTCTCCTCATGCTATGGCTAAGCTAGATACCATGCTTAGCTACTTAAAACATGTTTTGTGTTTGTCCCTGTTTTTACAAATTATATGTGGTTCATGTATTCTTTACATCTTGGAAAAAATGGCAAGAAAGTTACTTAAAAAGAGAGTTGGATGCTTTGTAATTTAAAAATATCAAGATTTGTCTTTTAAGACTGGTTCAGGTGATGGTAAGCATCTTACGACAAACATGAAATTGTAAGTTCAAACCTTTTTATGCCTTTTATAAGCATTTATACTTATTGCCTATGTAACAAAAAAAAACATCATATACTTTATGTGTGTGTGTGTAAGGAGGGGGAGAGGGGGGGAAGTTGGATAAAGGGGAAGATATATGTGAATTGTTTACAGAACTATTTTAAGTTCAAAGATAAGGTCTTCATGGCAGCCCACTGACTTAAAATATTTTCATCGATCGACTTTTGAATGATTTATTCTGATACTTCCAGCAATTTGAGAATTCATTATGCCCCTTGTAATAATAATTAAGCTGTCCATGGAGTTCTTCAGTCAAACCTGACCAAAAGGTATTTTCTGGTATAAGAATATATCTAGTTCCATGTGTGAACTTCACCTAACCATACCATTGTGTATATCTCAACTGCTTTTAACACGTATATGATGTTCAAATCTTGATGATTAGGAGCTTTTAAAAGTTGATTAATTATATGCTATGCATGCATGTCCATGGCTTTCAATATCAATGAATTGTTTAAGAGAGGTGTTTAAGTCCATTTGGACCACATCATCAAGTCCACTTAAGAGTACCTTCCACCACAATCCCTAATTAATGATTAATTCAACTTAATTTCAAGTACAAATATATATGCTCCAACAGATAAATATCTATGAGGAAGGAATCCCTTTCGTTTTCATTTTCCTCTGGTTTTATCCTGTATTTCTTCTTTTTTCACTTTGAATCTTTTATATAAACTAAAAAATTAGGTTTCCTAGCGTTGTGTATTTCTTAAATATTCCATTAAGCTTTTTGCTTCAGCATTGCAACTATAAATTGTATTTGATACAAAAGAGATTCGATTAATTTGAATATTTTTTTATCTTATTCTCGGATGACGACATGACAAGAGGATTTATTATGATAGATACCCTCCTATTACATTAAATGTTCCTTATGCTATGCCATTAAAAGTACATGATTTTTTCTAAGTACATATAATATATGTTTCAAGGGTTCTTCTAAGAATCTAAATGATAAAAGCACTCAAAATTACTACCTAACCTATGTTTTTCTCGTTAATTGAGGAATTAATCTATTACAGTTAGAGTGAACAACTAAGAAGCAAATGCATATTTATACCCCTAAATTCTTACATTTTTTTTTTCTTATAAAACCCTAATCTTTTTGAGGATTTAAATATGCCCCTAAATCCTAAACCTTATATCTGCAATACAGACACGTGCCTTCAGTGTCTGAGAAACAAAATGGCCAACGAAGTTCAATAGTCACACGAAACAGTAAAGGACGGCACTAACACTACTTCAAACCCCTCTCTATTCTTGAATCACCAACAAAACAGATAATGACATTTGTGCCCTCGTCAACCTCCTATATATCAAATTGAAAGAGAATTAAAAGAAACATGATGGTGGTTTTTGGGACTGACTATCATATACCACCTCTGTAAATGGACGTCGTGAATGGTACCTCGGACTTGGCGATGTCGGACCTCGGGTATAAAATCTGCAAGACAATGGAGGGTCGGGACTAAGATCCCCCGGGGTGGACTCTACTTGCATTTACTCTACTAATTTGAGCTTGCATTTACTCTACTAATTTGAGCATCGGAGTCCATCCCGGGGATCTTAGTCCCGACCCTCCATTGTCTTGCAGGTTCTACACCCGAGGTCTGACATCGTCAAGTCCGAGGTATCATTCCCAAGGTCTATTCGTAGAGGTGGCACATGGTGGTCGGTCCCAAAAACTATCATCAAAACAAAAACTCAAAAGAAAAAATAAAGGGAAAAATTGAGTGGAGTGGGTATAATCCAAAACTGGGGGAGTTCATGAGGTTGGAGGCAAAGCGTTGCAAAGTCGATGGCGGCGACAAGGTGGAGTCCCAGACCGT
Source organism: Diospyros kaki (assembly GCA_036245055.1). Classification (NCBI taxonomy): domain Eukaryota; kingdom Viridiplantae; phylum Streptophyta; class Magnoliopsida; order Ericales; family Ebenaceae; genus Diospyros; species Diospyros kaki. The sequence continues at coordinate 7,271,626 of BSEG01000013.1, forward strand.
TGGAGAATCAGGCAAACGAGAAATCTTGGTGAAGTCATGGAGGCAGTGGCCGAAGGAAGGATGGAGAATGATTTTCTTGGAGTTCGGTTGCAGGGGAGAGGAAAACGACTGTGTATGTCTCTTCATGGCTCTGGCGTAGGTGTTGCATTGCTTGATGGAGGGGACTATGGTGTTTGCTGCGTTGGCGGAAGAGAAGCTGTTGTTGAGGTGGAGCTTAGAGAGGAGGTTGATGGTGACACCGATGTCGTTTCGTCGGCGATTCAAGAATAGGGACGGGTTTGAAGTGGTGCTGGTGCCAGTGTCGGTGTAGTTCTCTGCTGCTTCGTCCAGCTATTGGAGTTCGTCAACCATTTTTGCTTCTCAAGCACTAAAGGCACGTGCGTGTGTTGCACATAATTAAAAAATGTTTAAATGTAGCGTTTTTGCAAGTTCAAGCGTATATTTGGAATCTCGAAGAGAGTTTAAGTTTTCACAAGAAAAAAATGTAAAAATTTAGGGACAGAAATATCCATTTGCCCAACAACCGAGGATTAACCCACATATATACGTGTGTATATATATACAACAATTAATCTACAATCTTAATTAATTTATTCCGTTTCATGCTAGTTTTTGCTTGTTAATATTCAAGGAATGTTAGTTACATCCGCCGTTAATTAATAATTTCTAGTAAAGATCAAGGGGCCCTAAAGCATCAATCAATTTCTGGGGGAGGGGGGAATCAACAAAGTAATAGCCAGGAAACTAGTTACTGCACATTTAAAAGAAAGTAAGAATAATTAAAAGAAAAAAGAAAAAAGCTAGCTAGAGGGGTCTGTGTTTTCTATATAAAGGCCTGCAACCTTGCATGGTTATTCATCATCCAGCCATAAAAGAAAACTCTTTCTAGGCTTTTGCTATCCATCTTCTTATACCTGTGCTTCAAATATTGATCATATATGGCACAAAATGGTGAGCTCACTAAAATTGGCCTGGAAGGGTTCACTCTTTTGGAGTATGGATTGATTAAAAGGTCGATCTATCGTCATCAAGAACAGGATTATCAGCCCCCGCATATGTACTGGAGGCCTAAGACTTCGTCGATCAAAGAAGCAGTCATCGACAGCAACCAGGCAGCAAAATTGTACGGGGGATTCATGATCAAAGAGTATGGCAAAAACAGTCAATTTTACAAATCTTATTATTAGACTACTGTTCGAGATTCAAACATGCTCATAATATTATTAGTAACATACTTAAATATATATGTGTGTGTAATGACTATATATGCTTATGATCCATAGTTGTGTTAAGGTTGTGTGTCTTTATCAGCTCCTTCCTAGTATTATGAATTTTAGCGAGTGTCTACATCTTGTGGATTTATGCATGTAATTTCTACCTTTGTATCTCGTTTCTGTTATAATAAAAAATTAAACATGCTTGTTTATTAAAATAGCTCCAGGCATGTGTGATGAAGATAAGATATATAATTTTGAACTTTCTGAAAGAAACAATCAAGCCATATATATAAATAAATAAATAATAATGAGCAGCAAGAGTATATAATATACAGTTAGCCATGAGGCTACAGGCTGTGATTTATGTATTGATTTTCACTTTTCTCTATATAATTACCAAGAGAACAAAAATCTTCTGCTTTTGCATGGATGGATTATTGAATAATTAAGCCCAACATATATATACGTTCTTATAATTCTCCCACCCAAAATACAGCCCCTATTAATATTCCAAGAGATATACCGAAGAATATTCATTAATTAATTGCATGGCGCCAATTATTGTCATCAATTTTACAGTTGAGAGAGATCATGGTCACTAGAGAAAGGGAGATTATATATATGTATAAAAGCAAGCAAAGTAGAACCCTAATAATATATATATGCGGTTTATTGATATTCATCTCTTATAATTAATTAATTTTAGAAATACGCACCTTTGGTGCATTATCAAGATGGTATCTTATTTTGTATAAAGGTTCTGTAAGAATATATTTCTTCTTAGCAGAAATACAAAGGTGGTGTCTTGTGATTATAAGATTCCTCTTTGTTGCAAGAATCCCTTTAATTTGGTCCCAACCGATTTGATATATATGAATAATTGTTTTCTGTACTGAAGATTGGAACCTCCAACCAATTGAACATTCAGTATTGTCATTGCTAGAAGCTACTGTATAGTGCAAAAGGGCAACTCATTAATATATATATATATATATGTATATATGGAAAAGAAAAATACATAAAGATTAGCACACTTGCCAGAATGTAGATTAAAAAGATGTTATATGATGATATATTTAGGCAAAGGTGACTTAAGCGTGTGAGTGTGCATAGATCATTATTAAACGGTGTCTTTTGAATTAGCCTAGATTTTGTTTGCTAACCATAATAAAATAATTATTTTATTAGTCAAATAATAATTATATTTATAATACTGTAATTATTGTTTAAAAATATAATTATAATAATAATGATTATAATATTATATTTAAACCAGCATTATAAAAATATTGAAATAATACAATACTGTTCAAGAAAAAATAAAAGCACAACAATATATAAAGAGATGGTAAAATCGAGACCTGTGTAACATACAATTCTCTTAAAACAAATTTGCTGCGTAATCGAAAGTGCTAGAGGCTAATTGACGTTTGTTTTCCATGATACATCGATTTACAGACTCAAAAATTAGCACAAACTTCAGAGCCTAACAGCAAACTGAAACACTAGTTAAACACTATTAAAACTGGAAGAGTCTGAGAATTTTTAAAAAATAATTCTATTATGAGTCTTGTCATTATTTTTAAATGGAGTAAGCCCTCTATTTATAGAGGAGAAAGAAGAAAGAAAGAAGAAAAGAAAACGACGAAAGAAGGAAATGGTGACTGTTCACCTTTCTTAAAAATATAATATAATATATATATAATAAAATAAACAGTTTTCCATGTGCACAGTTGCGCAAAATGTACTCTGATAATTCAGTGTATAATACACGTATAGTATACCCCTTGTATTTTTCTCTCTTTTACTTATAAATGATATATTATATTACACATGCCCCAAAATAATTTTTCAATCAATTTCTTATTCACCCATTTATCATTTTGGACATGTAAATATACCAAAATTTCCAACAGATTTTCCATCTTGTGACAGTATAGAAATAGTTGTTTTGTATGTTAGATAATTTCTTAAATTTTGTTTTGATAAAGATTGAAAAACTCAATTTAATTGTGAATAAGAGATAAAAATAAAGGATAGGGATAGGAGGAGACCCAAACCCAAAAGAGTTATTGTTGATGAAATTCTCGATTCAATTGTTAATGACCACATTTCACCAATCTGTGAGATGTGTAATTGGGTTTATAAGCTTGTGTGTTCAAAGATTTTTTATAGTCAGATGGCTGAGTTATCGAAGTTTTTGGCCAATCATTTAATTATAGTGTGACAATTGCAAGAGAGTTAATTTGTAATTTTGTCTGTCCAAAAACTAACTCTTAAGGGTTGTAGTGTTTTCTAAATAAACACTACTTCAAGTGTTTATAGTTGTCTCCATGGAAAAACTATTTTAAGAGTTTGTAGTTTTTCATGAAAAATTATGACTAATGAATTATCCCATTATTGTGGAGTCATCAATATATATATATATATATATATATATATAGGTGTGGAGTCCGAACCATATTTAATTGAATTTTCAATAAGTAACCATATTAAAAAAAATTATACTGTTATTTCACTTTATTTTTGTATACAATCACTATGTGCAATTTAATTCTAACAAGTTATATAAGAGCTATACCCCTAACATACTATAATTTTTTTTTTTCTAACATTCATAAAGCAGAATCTCAAGGCAAATGCAAATAGCCTATCCGTAGGCAACACATATCCAAACAACAACAAACTAAAGGGGAAAAAAACTAATGTTTGACAGTATTTATTTGAAAAGGAGAATATTTTCTAACTTGTATAGAAAACAAAAATCATCTCCTCCTTAGATGAAATTTTTCATGAAAAAAAGATAAAAACATGCTTTAATGATTATACCATTGAATTCAATTTTATGAAAAATATAATGTATTAAACACCAAAAATAAAATTCAATTCCTTAAATGTGATATTTTCCATGCTATCAAACACATCCTAACATCAAATATGGATTTAGTACTTAACCTTAACCCATCACAAACACTCAATGAGGCAATGAGGCCAAGCATAACGGCTTCAAACCTAAAAACAAAAAAGCTAAACACCTAACAATATGTAAGGCAAAACTAGTCATCCCTAGCTCGATGTTTATTAATCTCTCGTTGTCAATTGCCTCCATTCTAGTTGTAAATGAAGTAATGTAAAGTTTGTTCCCTTGTTATTGTTTGGAAAGAATGAAATGTAAATGAACATAATGTAACTTTACTTTGTTTGGATATATAAAAATAAAAATAACAAAAATATTTTTACTTCCCTTCTTTACACCCCAAATCGAGGTGTAAGGAAAATAAGACTAAAAAATGTATTATAGACCCTCCATTTCACTTCAGCTCCATTATAAAACGTTCTTCTAAACAAAGGAAATTTTCTTTTAAAAACATAATTTTTTTTCCATCTATAACATAGACGAATGACCAAAATCACCCAAAAAAGCTTTTAGAGACAGAAAAAATCTGTCTCTTAATATTTTTTTTCGATCAAAGATGGATTTAGAAATGAAAAAATTTTCATCCTTGAAAACCTTTTTCCATCAAGAGATGGAAAATCTTTGTCTCTAAAACGAATTTAGAAATTGAATTTTTCCATCTCTAATTTTAGAGACGAAAAAGTTTGTATTCGGAAATTTTGTTTGCCCAGAGATTTAGAAAAATTAATTCACAAAAATCAGAACTGAATTAAATGTTATCAAAATTTGAGTAAATAGTCGAATACAATGTGTAAATTTATTTCTTAGTCGAGTAGACTTAGTTTTTAATAAAGTAAAAATGAATTAGTAATCGAGTATTTTTGAAATATCTTCGTGAATTATTTTAATTGAGTAAAAAAAAGTTTGTAATCAACCTTTGTAAATCTTTAATCGAGTAGAAATTATAAACAATAGTCGAGTAAATTTTAAGGCAAAGAGGATGCAAGTCTTACTCGAGTAACAAATCAAGGTTACTCGACTAAATCATAGGTTTTAATCGATTACAAAACTTTTATACTCAAGTGACAAGCAAATATCAAATCATTACTCAAATACAAAGAAAAATTAGTTGAGTAAATCTTCGATCCATACTCGATTACTAATAAAAAATAGTCGAGTAATCATTCATTTTATTTAAAAATTAGGGATTCCAATCGACTCTTTACGCGATTAAAAATAGGAGCTTACTCGATTAAACCTTTCATCTGTCTCAAAAATTTTTGAACCCTAGCTCTAGGTTTTCAAAATCCAAGTAATCATTTATCTATTTTCCTTCATTTTTTTTCGAATTTTGCATGAGATCTAGTCATTTTCCTTCATCTCCATCTCATTCAAATGAGGTTGTTGTAAAATCCCTTCTTTTAGTACTCTTTGAATCAGGTTTGAACACTTTAAAATGGCACCCAAACATAAGGAATCTAACACATCACCAAGCCAACCCCTCATCCTCTAAGAAACCTAAGACCAAGAGACCCTCGAATCCTGAACCTAGCACTCACACTCACAACGATTTAGGAATGACTACACAAAACCTTGTTTTCAAAAGTGTTAACTAGGGGTTTCTTGCCTCGTAGAAATGTTGATGGGAATAAATTTGAATACATAAAATTTGGAGAAAACCTAAAAAAATGGATGACTAATATAGGTTGGTATAAGCTTCCTACTCTAAAACCTATCTGTATATCCTGAAATCCTAGTTGAATTTTATTCTAGTTTACCTAATTCACCAATAGAAAACAAAAAGGAAGAATAGATCTATGAAAACCTTAAGTTTAGATATCATGACATTGAATACATGTTGATATTGATGAAAGACTAGTAAGCATATTAATTAAGCCTAACACAATGTGACAAAGTAATAGATGATCTAGACCTAGACTATGATGAGATTTGGACAGCCTTTATTGGGAAAAAGGAAACCTTTTTAGCAGTTAACCACACTAGTTCACATGAATTTTTAGACCCAGAACATAGGTCCTTCACCACTTCATCACCACATCTATAAATGTTAGGGGTGAGTCTTTCCATTTTGTTGCCTATTTAGACCTAGAACTTTTGTGGTGTGTTATTTAGACCTAGAACTTATGTGGTGTGTCATAAATAACATTCAATTCAACCTTCCTTGTTTTCTTTTCTCTAGAATGAATGACTCTGTCATCACAAAATCATCTGGAAAGCTTTCATTTGGGATGCTTGTTACTCTTATTTTTCAGACCATTCATGGTCCTTTGCAAGGCAAATTTGTACCTCATTCTTCTTTTGACACATACTCTAGTCACACTCTCAAAAGAATAAGAATCAAGTGTGAAAATAGGATCTGGAAATTAAATGCCTTCTAAAGAAGAGCAACTAGAACACCCTGAGAATGGTAACCCTCCATCCACTCAAGGTGCTGAGACTTCTCAATCCACTCCTCCTCCAACACAAGTCACTTCTTCTCAATCTCCTTAGCAAAATCCACAAACTCCTGCTCTCTTATCTCAGCCTACAACAAGAATGCCACTAGGAGAATTCCTCATAAGCTCCATCTCCACACTCATAAACAATCAGGAAGCAATAATGGAAAAGTTAGAAAGATTGGAGCAAAGACAACACAAGGTGGAAGAAGGGCTAGCTGAAATAAAATAAGCTATGTAGTCCATTGGGAGACTTAAATCAACAGCACAAAGGTCTACAAAAACTACGGTGGAAGAAGAAACTAATAGAGAAGAACCACTTCCAGTAAAATAGATTTCTATGTAACTTTTTGTTTGTTTTGTTTTGTTACAATCCATGTAACCTTTGACATTTCACTGTATTACTTTTAAAAGCTTAATAAAAAATTTCAAGTTCCTTTTATGTGTTGTGTCTTTACAAAATTTTCTGCCTATAGTCTCCATCAAATAAATAGTTAAAGGGAAAAAACCTATTGCAAATATCCAATATGTTAGGGAGAGCATTGTTATGCAACCTCTTTTCTAATTCCAGGGAGCCTCTTTTGTTAATGACAAAAAAGGAGAAAAAGTTCAATATAAAAAAGTTAATATCTTCAAGGGGAGCTTCTCAATCATACAGGGAGAGCCTCTCAAATATTTAAAGAATAGATCTTATAGTATAAATTTTTTTGTCATCATTAAATAGGCTCATAAATAAAAAGGGAGAGATTATTGAGAAATTTGGTGTTTTGATTTAATGAGAAAGAAAATTAGTAAATTTGGTTCAATGATAATGACTAAAACAATTGTAAAGGTTCCTGAGTTTGTCAAAGTTTTAATCGAGTAATCTGTTCAAGTCATCTCAAAATAATCGAGTATGTGAATGATTAGGTAGGCTTAAGTATGTTTTTCCAAGTGTAAGTTAATTGAGTATGTCTTTTGTGTAATCGAGCAATGCTCAGTCTATTCTAAAAATAATCGATTACAAATGTAGGAATAATTGAGTAAAGATAAGAGATACTCGACTAACTTAATCCTTATACTCGAATATGCAATGTAATTCTCTATCTTGTCCAAAATAATTGAGTAAAATGTCTTTATAATCTAGTAAATCATTTTATACTCGAGCAAACTTTCTTTGTAATCAAGTGAATATCATGTATAAATTCTGAGTATTGTTTTACTCAAGTGAATGATATTTTATAATCGAGTAATATACTCTTTATATTCGAGTAGATATTTTGTGTAATTGAGTAAACATAGGTTAGAAATAGGCCAAGTCTCTGGACTCAGGGGCAGAGCCAGCATAAGCCCAGTGCGGACCATGGCCCTCATCGGGCCTTGGCTCGCAATTAATTTTGACCCGCACTGAGGTCTGCCCAAAATCTGCAAACCCTCCCAAGTCCCACCTTCATTTTCTCTTTTGCTCAAGCGCCCGCCCCCCCCAGCCTCCATTGCTTGTCGGCACCTCCTCGGCCTTGGTCTCACCGCCTGGCCATCTCGACGCTCGCCTTCGTCGGCCGCTGGCTCTCCCTCGGACCTTGGTCTCTCGCAATCTCGCTCTTGCTTGCTACTGCCTCTCTGAGCTCTCTCGCAGTCTCGCTCTCGCTTGCTACGGCCTCTCTGAGCTCTCTCGCAGCCTCACTCAGTCGCTCGCTACCGCCTGCCTAACTGCCTCTCCATCTCGGCCCTACTTCACGTAAATCAGTGAGCAACACACCAGTAAGCTTCTCTTTCACTAATTTTTGTTGTAAATTTTTTCAATTTTAAAATTAATTAGGTGAACTTGAATTTTGTTAACTGATGTTGGGTTAATTGATGCTAGATTTATCAAAAATAAGTTTGCTAATGTGATGTTAAGATTGATAAATAAGTTTATTAATTGCACAAGCGCAATATTTTGATTATTGGAGCAATTGCATAGACACACATAATTTAATATTTGATTGTTGGATCAATTACACATAATTTGATATTTTAATTATCGAATTAATTGCACAAGCACACATAATTTAATATTTTGATTGTTGGATCAATCACATAATTTATAAATTTGTGCATTCTCTAATTATCATTTGTTATATTAAATTTGAAATAGTCATGGAGAGATTTTTAAAACGAAAATCTCTGTCAATCAGTTGTGATAGAAAGATGTTAATAGGGAGAAATTAAATAAATTATATTAATTTTTAATATATTTATATTATTTATTATTTTTGTCTTTAATAAATTTTGCCCTCACTGAAAAAAATTTTTGGTTTCGCCCCTGTCTGGACTTAAAGTTTAATCGAGTAATAACATTTATAATTGAGTAAGGATTATTATTAATCAAATAAACATTGCTTTGTAATCAAGCAAACAAAGAATTTTTCTAAGGCTAAAAGATAATCGAGTAAAGGAATCTATGTGCTCAAGTAAGCATTAAAGGTAATTGATTACATAATTCATATAGTCGAATAAAGATTAAACTTAATCGAGTAATGCTTAGTTAGTACTTGAGTAATACCTGACAGATTTTAAAAAATATAGTTGTTATAGTGCATTTAATGAAATGTGTCTTACTTTTCAGTAAATTAAATGTTTTTTAGACAACTTAAGAATATTTTATGAATTTTTAATTATTTGTTTGAGGATTGTAGAGACAAAAAATTGACAAGTTATAAGGCAAACAAACATTTTAATTGTTGACTAGTCAACAACATACAACTCTCAACACAAGCTCACTAGTCTTTTATATCTTTTTCTTGTGAACTCAAGAGCTTTCAAAGTCTATTCTATTTGAGATTTTAAAAGAGGGAGTGCAAATTTTTGTATTCTATATTTTTCTTTCAAGAGAATATTATATTCTTTTTGTAATATCTTTATTTTTTTTTCTTGAGAAATCATTTTCATATTTTATTATGAATCTTGTGAATGTTAAACCTAAATCTTTAAAAAGCATTAGTTGTGACTGAACCAAGTCTTAAAAAACCATCTTATGAAAGTTAGTAGCTAAGTTTGCTCAAAATCTACAAAGATAAAATTGGTTTGTCAAAATCTTTGGTGAGGAATTAAGGTAGTGGATTAGGCTTTTAAAACATATTGTGTGTGATACATTTTTACTTTATTGTTGTTTTAAAACTTTTAAAAATTGTGAAAAAGCTTAATTCACCCCCTTTTAAACTAATGTTTTCCACAATATAGATATTTTTTCCAAATTCCCCATATAGAAAAGTTGTGCTCTCATCCAATTGTTCAAACTTAAGATCTTGAACGGTCATTATACCAATTAATGCTCAGATTGAGCTATGCTTCACAAATAGGAAAAATACATATTTGAATCTAACTATAACTTTTTGCAACCAACCTTCCTCTAGCTTCTTTTTTTAACTCCTAGTGTGTCTTCTTTTTTCTTTAATACCCATTTACATCGAACAACTTTCTTACCTTTACGTAATTTTATTAAATTTCAAGTATCATTTTTGTATAAAGATTTCATCCCTTCCTATATGACAATCATCCATTTCCCAAAATTAACACAACAAACTGCTTTTAAATGAGAAAAAATGTTCATCACTACATCAATATGTTCAGAGACTTCAGCCACACTTAGTATAAGTAACAAATCTACTTCAGCATACCTCAAAAGAGGTCTAATGTTTATTGGGTTCTCACAAATTTCTAAGAAATCCTAGTGACACAGGCTAACACAAAATACACAACATAAGATCAACACAAAAGTTTTAATATTAACAATCCAAATCAAAGTAAAAACCATGAGTCGAAGGAAAGGATTTTCACTATAAAAATAGAGGTTATAAAGGTGAAAACGGGAGTCTCAAAATACAATTATTTTCTGTCTCATAATCAACTCTGCATATATATATATGTGGATAAGTCTGGAAAGTCAGAGAGAGTGACTGATGGGATTACTGAAAGAGGGCAAAAAGACGAAATTGCCCCCACCCAGCCTTCGCCTCTCTGCTCTTCTCCTTCTTCCATGGCTGCGCGTCCAACCCTTATCTCTCTTCTCTCTCGCTTCTCGCTGAATGTAGTGACGATGCTGGAGGCGAGGCGACGATGCTGGCAGCGAGGCGATGCGGGGATGCGAGGCAAGACGTGGCGGTCGGCAATCGCGCGGCCATGAGAGAAGGAAAAAAGGTGAGGGCTGGCAGTGGCATTCATTAAAAATTTGTATTTTGAGCAATGATATTTTGATCTTTTCGATCATATTTTGTAAGTCTCTCTGTGAGATTGTCTAGCCTTGTAATAGAACTCATATATATATATATATATATATACATAAACATGGAGAAGATGGTGGAAATGGGAGTAGGGCATAACTGCCCTCAAAAGTGCCAATAATTTCTGGTCGCTCAATGCACAACATTAACTTGTCTACATAAATAATAATTAATTAATTTGTTTCACATATCTGTTATATTTTAATTTCTAAAGTGTAATACCCTAAGTATTATAAATAAAATTAATTTAGTTATGTTAAATGATTTATTAGAAATGTAATTAATCTAGTTAATGAAAAGTGTACTTATAAAAATATAAATATAAATTTGATTTAGGATTAAAAGAATTAAATGAAATTATAATGTAAATATGTTGTGTAAATGTTAAAATGTATGTATATATTTATAATACTAAATGTATATAAAAAAAAAAATCAGCGAAAATCGGGAGCAGGCGTGCGGCCATGCCCTGGCCGCGCCTGCAAGCGTGAAATCGGGGGAGTATGAGGCATTTAATGCTGAAGTGACGACCGGAATGGCTTCCCGGACACGTGGGCGTCTCAATGGAATATTCGCGGCGGAGTTTTGGCTATAAATAGCCCAGTTCGCGCGAGGCATTTCATCCGAAATTTTCGAGCCTTAGAGCAGTCAATTGGGAGTGATTTTGTGAGATTGGAGAGTGGGGTTCTGGTCTTCGAGTCGTGGGCGTCATTTCTGGTGAATTTGGAGGCCAACGGAGCAGTGGAGAAGAAGACCCAAGCATCGCCGGAAAATCGCGCCTTCGCCGGAGCCGCAACTTCAAACACCAAATCGAGGTAATTTTAATGTTTTTTTTCCAGTTTTGATGATAGATTCGAGTTCAGGAGGTTGAAATTAGCAAAAATGGAAGCTTCGTTTGAAGCTTGGATCGGCCGAGGCGTCGCCGGCGGCAAACCAGCTGCCGGAGAAGATGACCGCGGAATGAGGGGGGTCGGGCGCACGCGCCCGCGGTTGAGGCGCGGGCGCGTGGCCCACACGCGCTCGTCAGAAAAGAAATAAAAAAAAAGAAATAAAAAGAAAAAGAAAATAAAATAAAATAAAAGAAAATAAAATAAAGGAAATAAGAAAATTTTATTTCTAAGTTTGAAATAATGTTGTGATTTATTTAATGTGTAATTTTCTGGAAATGATAAATTAATTAATTATTTAAATAGATTTTTCTATTATGGAAATAAAGAAAAAAAATATAGGAATTTAATTCTGAAAATTCCAAAAAAAAATTTAGGATGTTAGAAGTATTATTTATGAAATGTTAGTGAGAAGAAATGAAATAAAATGAAATATGAAGTAATTATTATGTCATTTAAGTAGGTTTTTCTATTTTATAAATAAAAAAAAATAAGATTTTAATTCTGAAAATTTCAAAGAAAATTTTAGAATGTTAAAAGAAGTATTTAAGAAATGTCAGTAAAAAGAAATGGAATAAAATGAAATTTTAGGTAAGTATTATGTAATTTAAGTAAATTTTTCTATTAGAGAAATAAAGGAGAAATAGGTTTTTAATTCTGAAAATTTCAAAAATATTTCAGAATGTTATAATTGAAATATTAGTAGAAGAGAAATTTAATAAATTGAAAGAGTAGGTAATTATTATGTAATAATTACATATTGAGCTACTAAGAGAAATTAGGAATTTAAGGTTATAAAATTTCAAGAAAAAATTCTAGAATGCTAAGAATATTATTCAAGGAATGCTGGTAAAAAGAAAATAAATTTTTATGTAACCTAGGAAAAAAAATAATAATAATAATAAAGCTTAGAAATAAAAGAAAAATGGAAGAAATTATAGCAAATGGCATTCTAAAAAATAAGTTCATGTTGTAGGGATCTTGTGAGCAAGGAAACTAAGGGATAGCCACTAGATACGTAGTTCGAGACAGACTAACTGTAAGTATGCCGCCTAAATTTAATACAATTGTAAATGTAAATGCCTTTATCATATTGACATGCTATGATATGAATCATCACATAGGTTGCATCAATCGCATGGCTATGAAATGCATACATGCACGATAATACTATTGATCACACGCATATGAGGCCGTAGGGAGTACGAACTGGCACCGCTGGCCTTACCAAGGGTGCACCCATACACCCCGGCTTCGAAAGAGGTGGCCGCTAAAATGGTAGGCAGCATGAGGGGTGCAGTTGACACCTACAAGGAAAGACATTGCATACACTCATGACATTGCATTGGTATTCTTACTTAGATGATTCATCATCTAACATGGGTTCGCCCCTAGAACATTCAACGTTCCAGCCGGAGCTTGCAGAGATGGTTCTGAGATGGACGATGTGTAGTGACACAAACATTCGAGACGCAAGAAAACGTACCATGTTGTGATATGATCAGTTTAAGATTTGTGAATATTGTTTGTAATCAAACACTTTATGTATTTGTATTTAATGCCAGGTACATTTATTAAATTATGTATTTTCATGAGCAAGTTCGATTTAGCTTCCGCTTACATTTATTTCTAGTCTAGATAATTTATCTGGCACTAGACACGGTCTTAGGGAGTTTTAAGATAATGTTTTAAAAAAAAAAATGTCCAAATTTCCTAAGGCATAACACGCCCTGATTAAGTATGGGCTGTTACAGTTGGTATCAGAGCCCAACCTAGAATAATACCTAAGAAGGAAAATTTAGAATAGGCCAACAGGTGAAAGTACCAATTCAAAGACAGTTAGGGGTACTAACGGAAGTTGTGATGGCAGATGGCTGGCAATTTCTCAGAACAGGTCTTGGTTGATCACTGGGCTCATCGTCTAGCGCACCGGGTCCCAGCACCAAATGAAGGAATCCTGGAACACCACGTCCGGATGGAGGAGATTATTGACGATGTGCCCCCGAGCTATCGACTTTGGCCCAACCTCACTCAGTTTCAGATAGATATGATGATCGGTATATTAGAAGGTGGGCTGCAGGAATTCGCAGAATGGGTTCGACATCAAGACGAGCAGTTCCCGAATTTTCATCATTACTGTATTCGGACTCGTGAGTTATTGGTAGAAATGTACGAGCCAGTGCCAGCAGACGAGTTCGATGAAGACATGGAGGAGCCACTCGAAGAGGGAGATGAGGAAGACGTGGAAGACCGAGCCGAGCCAGAAGAAGTGATAAATCCAGCTAATGCGGAAGAAGAAGAGGAAGAAGATGACATTCCCGTGTTTTGGGCTGAAGACGACTTTGAGGTCTCAGACTCAGATGATGAGGAGGAGGTTGTGGAAATAGTGGGCGACCCTGAGGCACCCCCATATGACTCCGAAGATGAAGAGAATGTTTGGATCTGGAGGTCGTCGGGACCGAAATAAATCCATCTCTAAAACACTTTAACAACTTACATGACTCGTGTAGTGCTATGTGTAATCTATGTAAATATGTAATATGTACATATAACGTTTTGTGGCCGAATGTATAATATAAAACTAATCGGATGGTAAGATCTCGTTGTCTAATCTCGAATGTTGTTTTCCTTTCAGATGGTAAACACTCAAAGAAGGTTAGCAGTTGGGCCTGGGACGCCCAACTCCCAAGCTGGTAACACCGAGGGAAATACCAGCAGACACCCAGAAGGCGACTCCAGCCAAGATACTGGGAGTAGCAGACTGGACCAGATGGAGCGAATTCTGGGAAGTGTAGTGGGTTTCATACACGAGACTCACTCCAGGGATAGTCACACGGCCAACATGCTTGACTTGTATCGACGGCAGAACCCTCCCGTCTTTCAAGGGAAGATTGGTACCAACCCCAGTGAAGTAGAATATTGGATCGAACAAACTGAAAAGCTGCTGGACCACCTTCACTACAGCGAAGAAGAAAAAGTTAACTGTGCCACCTTTATGTTGCAAGGAGAGGCAGACAAATGGTGGAGAGGAGTCAAAAGAACAATGACCCCTCGAGCCAGGGCACCTTACGTCACTTGGGAAAGATTTAAGGAACTTTTTAACGAAAAATACTTCCCTCTGAACTTAAGAATGAAGAAAGAAAGAGAATTCATGGAGCTGAGACAGACTGGGGACATGTCTGTTGCCCAGTACGAGGACGCTTTCAGTCGTTTGATCCGATACATGTCGATTTACGAAGGAGACGAAAGGATCAAGGCTCAGAAATTTTTGGGAGGGCTAAATTTGAAGCTTCAGAGAGAATGAGTAGTGCAAGTATCCAGACCTATGCAGAAGCGGTACTACAAGCCTACAACACCGAGGCTAATCTGAGCCGAATCGACGCCATCCAAGGAGAAATTCAGTAGGGAGGCAGCCACAGGGCAGACAAGAAGCTAGAACCCCAGAAGCCGAAGTTCAAACCCAGTACCCCATGCGCAAAATGTCAGAAGCAGCACCCTGGAAAGCCGTGCCGGTTTGGAACAAAGGGTTGTTACAACTGTGGGGAAATTGGGCATCTCAACCAAAACTGCCCAAAGAAAGGAATTACTTGCTTCAACTGCTAGCAGACGGGCCACTTCGCGAAGGACTGTCCCAAGCCGCGACTGATAAGTCAACCCCAGGGGACGTCCGGGAATGCCAGAGCACATCAAGGGAGAGTGTTTCATCTGACGCGGCAGGAGGTGGCCGAGGATCCAACAGTAATTGAAGGTACTATGTTCCTATCTGGTATCCCCATGCATGCATTAATAGATTCAGGTGCAAATCACTCATTTATTTCGCATGCATTTGCTAAAGTAGTAGGAGACAAACCAGAAAATTTGAATTGTCGAGTAATTGTCGCAACCCCAATGGGGAAGTCTCAAGAAACTTCGTCAGGGTACAAAGATAGAAAGATTCAAATAGGAGATGTTGAGTTTTCAGTGGATCTAATTCTTCTGGAATTTCAGGATTTTGATGTAATTCTAGGAATGGACTTCCTAACTAGGTATAACGCCACATTGGACTGTAAAGCTAAGACAGTCTACCTCAAGAATGGCGACTTGAACGTCAAGTTTCGAGGACAAAGAAAGGTAGGTGAACAGAAATTAATCTCGGCTCTGAAGGCTATGAGATTATTACGTTAAGGGGCACAAGGATATTTGACTTGTGTTCAAGAGAAAAGTAAAGAGCCCTTAAAAATCAAGGAAGTGCGGCTCGTTAAAGAATTCGGGGATGTGTTCCCCGAAGAATTGCCTAGACTGCCACCCCAACGAGAGATTGAGTTCTCAATAGAGATCGTACCAGGAACAGGTCCGGTATCGATACCCCCGTATAAAATGGCTCCTGCCGAATTGAGAGAATTAAAGGCCCAACTTCAAGAACTGTTAGCCAAGGGGTTCATCAGACCAAGCATGTCGCCGTGGGGAGCACCAGTACTTTTTGTCAAGAAAAAGGACGGGAGCCTGAGGATGTGTATCGATTATCGACAGCTCAACAAGATAACGGTCAAGAACAAGTACCCACTCCCCAGAATCGAGGAGCTGTTTGATCAATTGCAAGGGGCCAAGGTCTTCTCAAAAATTGACCTAAGATCAGGATACTATCAATTAAGGATCAAGGCCGAAGACGTGCTGAAGACAGCATTCCGTTCTCGATATGGGCATTACGAATTTTTGGTGATGCCGTTCGGACTAACTAATGCTCCAGCAGCTTTTATGGACACTATGAATCGAGTCTTTCGGCCATTCCTGGACAAGTTCGTGATCGTGTTTATAGATGACATACTGATATACTCTCCATCGGAAGAAGAACACGAATCACATTTAAGGATAATATTGCAGACATTGCGAGAACATAAGTTGTATGCCAAGTTCTCAAAATGTGAATTTTGGCTATACCAGGTGGCATTTTTGGGACATGTGATATCGGCCGAAGGACTATCAGTTGACCCATTCAAGATCGCAGCTGTGACAAATTGGAGGCAACCCCAATCAGTTACCGAGGTTAAGAGTTTCCTGGGACTAGTAGGGTACTATAGAAAATTTGTGGAAGGATTTTCAAGGATTGCGACACCCCTTACCAAGTTAACTCAGAAGGGGGTAAAGTTCGACTGGAACGAGCAATGCGAAGAAAGTTTCCAGAAACTTAAGGTTAAGCTGACAACCGCTCCAGTCCTGGCTATGCCAAACGGATCGGGAGGTTTCATGGTCTACACCGACGCCTCAAGAAACGGTTTAGGGTGTGTACTGATGCAGCACGGGAGAGTCATTGCCTATGGATCTCGTCAGCTAAAGAACCATGAAAGAAATTACCCGACTCATGATTTGGAATTGGCTGCAGTGGTATTTGCTCTAAAGATTTGGAGACATTATTTGTATGGTGAGAAGTTCGAGATTTTTACTGAGCATAAGAGCCTACAATACGTTTTCTCACAGAAAGAGTTAAACATGAGGCAACGGAGATGGATGGAGCTGTTAAAAGATTATGACTGTACTATTCAGTACCATCACGGTAAAGCTAACGTGGTGGCAGATGCCTTAAGCAGAAAAGAAACCACTTATGTGGCCAAAATGATGGTAACAGAATGGAAGCTAGTCGAAGCATTTAGCTTGATGACGGTCAGAGTAACTTTCCGAGGAAACTCAGCCTATACAGCTAGTCTCACGGTCCAACCAGAATTGATGAATCAGATACGGCAAGCCTACCCCGAAGACTCCCGAATCAAAATATGGGTTGACGAGTACGGGCAAGCAAAGAAACCAGAATTTGAGGTAAGAGAAGACCTCCTTCGGTTTCAAGGAAGAATTTATGTGCCTCGTGTGGGAGAATTACGACAAGCAATTTTGGAAGAAGCTCATCGATCCAAATACTCGATCCACCCCGGGGCCACCAAGATGTACCAAGACTTGAAGGCTGTGTATTGGTGGCCAGGAATGAAGAAAAGTGTGGCAAGGTACGTCAGTCGATGTGACACCTGCCAGAGAATTAAGATCGAGCACCAAAAGCCTGGTGGAAGCTTGCAACCATTGGAAGTTCCAGAATGGAAATGGGAGCACATCACGATGGATTTTGTGACTGGACTGCCAAGGAGTCCTAAGGGAAACGATGCTATCTGGGTAATAGTTGACAGACTATCTAAGTCTGCTCATTTCTTGGCCATGAGGGTAAGTCAACCAATCAGCAAATTAGCTCAACTGTATGTGAATGAAATTGTCAGACTACACGGAGTGCCAGTAAGCATTGTGTCAGACCGTGATCCAAGATTCACTTCTAGGTTTTGGGGAAGTTTGCAAGAGAGTTTGGGCACTCAGCTTAGGCTAAGTACAGCTTATCATCCCCAGACAGATGGTCAATCAGAAAGGACCATTCAGACCCTAGAAGATATGCTGCGAGCTTGCGCGAATGATTTTTCAGGTAGCTGGGAAGAGCATCTACCATTAGTAGAATTCGCTTATAATAACAGCTACCACAACAGCATTGGAATGGCTCCCTATGAAGTCTTATATGGTCAAAAATGTAGATCCCCAGTATGCTGGACTGAAGTATGCGAACGGCAAATTTTGGGCCCCGAGATAGTTCAGAAAACGACAGAAAAGATAAAAATCATTCAAGAAAGAATTAAGGAAGCTCAGAGTCGCCAGAAGTCATACGCAGATACAAGGAGAAGGAAATTGGAATTTCAAGTAGGCGACAAAGTATACCTGAAGATATCTCCCCTAAGAATGGTGACTAGAAGCAACAAGAAAAAGGGCAAGTTAAGCCCTCGATATATAGGGCCATATGATATAGTGGAAAGAATTGGACCAGTCGCTTATCGACTCGCTCTACCCTTGGCTCTATCAAACATCCATGACGTATTTCATGTATCACAACTGTGAAAGCATGAGCCAGATTCTTCTCAGATAATGCCAGCTGGAGCTATCGAGATTCAAGAAAATCTTTCGTACATAGAAAAACCAGTTAGTATTTTGGATCGCAGGGATCAAGTCCTAAGGAACAAGTCAATACCCCTGGTGCAAGTTTTGTGGAAAAACCCCGTAAGCGAAGAAATAACTTGGGAACGAGAAGAAAACATGAGACTCAACTTTCCGTACCTGTTTGAAGACCCTGTAGATAGTATGAGTGAGGGATGATCAAATTTCGAGGACGAAATTTTTGTAAGGAGGGGAGAATGTAATACCCTAAGTATTATAAATAAAATTAATTTAGTTATGTTAAATGATTTATTAGAAATGTAATTAATCTAGTTAATGAAAAGTGTACTTATAAAAATATAAATATAAATTTGATTTAGGATTAAAAGAATTAAATGAAATTATAATGTAAATATGTTGTGTAAATGTTAAAATGTATGTATATATTTATAATACTAAATGTATATAAAAAAAAAAATCAGCGAAAATCGGGAGCAGGCGCGCGGCCATGCCCTGGTCGCGCCTGCAAGCGTGAAATCGGGGGAGTAGGAGGCATTTAATGCCGAAGTGACGACCGGAATGGCTTCCCGGACACGTGGGCGTCTCGATGGAACATTCACGGCGGAGTTTTGGCTATAAATAGCCCAGTTCGCGCAAGGCATTTCATCCGAAATTTTCGAGCCTTAGAGCAGTCGATTGGGAGTGATTTTGTGAGATTGGAGAGTGGGGTTCTGGTCTTCGAGTCGTGGGCGTCATTCCTGGTGAATTTGGAGGCCAACGGAGCAGTGGAGAAGAAGACCCAAGCATCGCCAGAAAATCGCGCCTTCGCCGGAGCCGCAACTTCAAACACCAAATCGAGGTAATTTTAATGTTTTTTTTCCAGTTTTGATGATAGATTCGAGTTCAGGAGGTTGAAATTAGCAAAAATGGAAGCTTCGTTTGAAGCTTGGATCGGCCGAGGCGTCGCCGGCGGCAAACCAGCTGTCGGAGAAGATGACCGCGGAATGAGGGGGGTCGGGCGCACACGCCCGCGGTTGAGGCGCGGGCGCGTGGCCCACACGCGCTCGTCAGAAAAGAAATAAAAAAAAAGAAATAAAAAGAAAAAGAAAAGAAAAGAAAATAAAAGAAAATAAAATAAAGGAAATAAAATTTTGAAAATTTTATTTCTAAGTTTGAAATAATGTTGTGATTTATTTAATGTGTAATTTTCTGGAAATGATAAATTAATTAATTATTTAAGTAGATTTTTCTATTATGGAAATAAAGAAAAAAAATATAGGAATTTAATTTCTGAAAATTCCAAAGAAAATTTTAGGATGTTAGAAGTATTATTTATGAAATGTTAGTGAGAAGAAATGAAATAAAATGAAATATGAAGTAATTATTATGTCATTTAAGTAGGTTTTTCTATTTTATAAATAAAGAAAAATAAGATTTTAATTCTGAAAATTTCAAAGAAAATTTTAGAATGTTAAAAGAAGTATTTAAGAAATGTCAGTAAAAAGAAATGGAATAAAATGAAATTTTAGGTAAGTATTATGTAATTTAAGTAAATTTTTCTATTAGAGAAATAAAGGAGAAATAGGTTTTTAATTCTGAAAATTTCAAAAATATTTCAGAATGTTATAATTGAAATATTAGTAAAAGAGAAATTTAATAAATTGAAAGAGTAGGTAATTATTATGTAATAATTACATATTGAGCTACTAAGAGAAATTAGGAATTTAAGGTTATAAAATTTCAAGAAAAAATTCTAGAATGCTAAGAATATTATTCAAGGAATGCTGGTAAAAAGAAAATAAATTTTTATGAAATAGGAAAAAAAAATAATAATAATAATAAAGTTTAGAAATAAAAGAAAAATGGAAGAAATTATAGCAAATGGCATTCTAAAAAATAAGTTCATGTTGTAGGGATCTTGTGAGCAAGGAAACTAAGGGATAGCCACTAGATACGTAGTTCGAGACAGACTAACTGTAAGTATGCCGCCTAAATTTAATACAATTGTAAATGTAAATGCCTTTATCATATTGACATGCTATGATATGAATCATCACATAGGTTGCATCAATCGCATGGCTATGAAATGCATACATGCACGATAATACTATTGATCACACGCATATGAGGCCGTAGGGAGTACGAACTGGCACCGCTGGCCTTACCAAGGGTGCACCCATACACCCCGGCTTCGAAAGAGGTGGCCGCTAAAATGGTAGGCAGCATGAGGGGTGCAGTTAACACCTACGAGGAAAGACATTGCATACACTCATGACATTGCATTGGTATTCTTACTTAGATGATTCATCATCTAACATGGGTTCGCCCCTGGAACATTCAACGTTCCAACCGGGGCTTGCAGAGATGGTTCTGAGATGGACGATGTGTAGTGACACAGACATTCGAAACGCAAGAAAACGTACCATGTTGTGATATGATCAGTTTAAGATTTGTGAATATTGTTTGTAATCAAACACTTTATGTATTTGTATTTAATGCCAGGTACATTTATTAAATTATGTATTTTCATGAGCAGGTTCGATTCAGCTTCCGCTTACATTTATTTCTAGTCTAGATAATTTATCTGGCACTAGACACGGTCTTAGGGAATTTTAAGATAATGTTTTAAAAAAAAAAATGTCCAAAATTCCTAAGGCATAACACGCCCTGATTAAGTATGGGCTGTTACATAAAGCATCCAGATTTTGTTGCTCTAGACACACAACTAGAGAAGGGGAATGGGCGGGCTGGGCTCGCATCCCGCTTGACCCACCTATTTGGTAGGCCGAGTCGAATTTGGCCCACGAGTAAGATGGGTCAGGTTGGGCCGGATCAAGGAAATAAAAATTAGGGCCTGGCATGACCCTGTGACCCTTAATAAATGGGCCAAAATAGGCCGAGCCATGGGCTTGCTAGGCCATCATGTGGGTATACTGGGCTGGGTCGGCCTATGAGCCATTTATTTTTAATTTTTTAAACATAATTTTTTAAATATTTTTTTATTTTTTTTAAATGTAACTAATATTTTTTAAAATATATTTATATAATTTTTATGTTTGTAAAATTATGTTTACTATAAACATAATAAACATTATGTTTACAAACATAATTATGCTTACAAACATTATAATAAAATTATGTTTACAGTAAACATAATTTTTAATAATTATGTTTAAAATATATTTATAATTACTAATTAAAAAACATAATTTTTTAAATAATTTTTTTATTTTTAGTGGGCTAGACCGAGTCATTTTACCGGCTAGTTGATAGGCCAGCTCACGGGTCATTTTGGTGGGCCGGGTCAGACTATGAGGTGGGCCAGCGAGGTCAACCCATTTCCCATCTCTACACACAACTATTGGAGTGTTAAAAGACAACTAAATGCTAATTAATATATATATATATATATCTTTAACCTTTTTCTAGAAATGTTAAACATCTTGCTTTTAACTTTTAATTAAGAGAAAAATTAAAGGGAGACCTCAGCCTCCTCCTCTAGTAGATCACACCATTTTAATCACTATAAAAAAATTGTAATTAGCAATTACAATTAAAAACGAAAACATATCTATCTCTAATACAGATGGATTATTGAAAAAATTAATTATTTATATTTTAATAGTAAAAAAAATACAGAGACAAAATTAGAGATGATTTTTTTCGTCTAAAAAAAAATTCACCTCTAATTTCATCTTTGTATTATTATTTTATTATTATTTATTACTTTAAAAAAAATTATCTTTATTAAAAATAAAAAATTCATCTATAATGAAAAATTATGATTAGATACGGATAGATTTTCATTTATAATAAAAAAAATATTATTTTAATATTTATTTATTACTGTAGAGAGGAAATTATTTTTCATCTCTATTCATAAATAAGGAATTCGTTTTAAATTATGTCTTGAAATGTAAAAATATAATTAGAAACAGATAATTTTCGTCTTTTAAGGTCAAAAGAAAAATATAATTGTTTTAATATTATTTATTAATTTAGAGACGGAAGTATTCCGTCTCTAATTCTGATTCAGATTTTATCCCCCATTTCTTTTTTCCTTCTTCATTCGTCGAGTGCTCCTCTTCACCGTCGATTCCTCTAAAGCCTCCCTCTCTTGTCGTCGACTCCGCCGTCGCCGCCTCCCTCTCCTTCTCCGCCACAGCCCGCCGCCGCCTGCTGGGACTCAGATTTTTAGTTTCTCCTGCCGTGGCGACCAGTCCTACAAGGCCCCTGAACCACGACTCTCGACAGCTAAAGTGGATCCTCGATCACAAAGGTACTTCATCTCGCCCCTGATCTGCTGCTTCGTTTCGTCGACCCATTCACCCAATTTTGCCTCTCAATTCCCAAAAAATTTCCAATTATCTTCCCAATGCCTAGTCCTGCTTTTATTTGGATCACGGTTTAGTTAGATCTGCGCTTTCAAGCCATGATTTGTTAAATTTTGTTTACTTTAATTCTGATAAAGATTCTTCCATCGTCAATTTACCTGTTAGGCTTGAGGAGGAAAAGTTGAGATGTTGAATCACACGCACAAAAGAAAATTAGAACGAGAAGTCCGCTAGCTATAGTTCACACCTCAGATCACTTTCTACTAGTCGCCTGTTCCCATGCACAGCTGAGGTCGTTATAGCATGCCGTTGTTTGATAATTTGTTCTCTTCATAATCACACCTTACAGTTTTGAATTTGATAGTTTTGAATTTGACTGCACAAGAATGGGTATATGTTGACCTTAATACGAATTTTAGGCAACTGCAATTTAGGATCCCGTTAGTCCTTTATGATGTTTTGTGAAACGGGATTGAGACATTGTATGTTTTTTGGAAGAATGATGAATGATGGTGATCTGTCTTATGAAAATGATCAGTGAAATGTTCCACACGTGCTAGCCCAATGTCTAACTGTATTACTTACATATGCACATTGGTATTAGCAAAGTTCTCAAAACTACTGAAACTACTACTAAACCTTAGGCCTTAATTTCAGGTCAACTGCCTAAATTGGTAGTCAGCTGTATGTACGATCATATATTTTTGTAAGATTAATATAATTCACACCTTACCTAAGACTTTCCTATTAAGTTTTTTGTTGGTCTTGATAGTCAACTGTCTCAAACTACAAGTAAAAGAATTGGTCCAATTTGTAGAGTCTATTACTTCATTCTCAATCCTTTGCTGATACTTCTAGGGTCTGACTGGTTTCAGGTAACATTTCATTACCCATTTCCCACAACATTTTACCTCCAGTGATTACTACTTTCAGAAAGTTCATTGTTAGATCCCATTTTCTGTTGCTTCCAGTGACATATTTGATTACCCAAGTATTTATTAAGCATGAACAGCCTTCATATTCCTAGCAAAATGATCTCCTATAGATTTCATACATTCACTCCTGTAAGTTCAATAATCGTCTTAAAGACTAAAGACAGGTCAGATAAGACATTTTGAATATGTTATTAAATTGGTGTTATGTTCTAAGGATCGGTTTGTTGCAAGCTATCTTAATATGTCCAGAAAAAAAAAGTAGGGTGCTTATTTTTCAGCTTATTGTTATCCATGTGAAAGACTACACGTAAAGCTGGCAACTAAATGATATATACAGGGAACTTCTTTAGTAGAACTTCACTTAAATTTACGTTTAGCATCTGTTAAACATTTTACCTTTTTCTGTTTTCTGTTCTTGGTGGCATCTCATGAATGTTCAATGTTCAATATGTCTGTTGTGTGGTTTGAAACTATGCAATTTATCTTGTCATATGCTTGAGCTTGCTTAGATCTACTGTACTGAATCTTTTAATTTATCGTGAAATTCAGTTGTGCATACAGTCTGCTTCACTTATTTTGAAGGGCATGAATAGCCTGGCTTCCTGCAGCATCCTGGTGTAGCAACAGGCTGTGTGGTTCAAATATTCTTATTGTGCATTAAGGAAGTTGGGACAATTATGGGGTTCTTAAATCAGCATCATGGAGGCAATACATTGATTGGAGAATCCAAGTACTCTTCTACTGCACACTACAGAAGTGGTCTAGCATGTATGGTGAATTCAGAAATAGGTGCTGTTTTGGCTGTGATGAGGAGAAATGTAAGATGGGGGATTCGTTATACGACAGACGATGATCAGATTGAGCATTCTCTTATCCAGTCTTTTAAGGAACTACGGAAGCAAATTTTCTCATGGCAAAATCAGTGGCATACTATCAGCCCAGTCCTGTACCTGCAGCCTTTTCTGGATGTTATTAAATCTGATGAAACTGGTGCACCAATCACTGGTGTTGCTCTTTCATCAGTTTACAAATTTTTATCTCTTGAGATACTTGACATAGATACTGTGAATGTAGATGATGCTTTACATCAGGTAGTAGATGCTGTCACAAGCTGCCGGTTTGAGGTCACTGATCCTGGCTCTGAAGAAGTGGTACTGATGAAGATACTTCAGGTTCTCCTGGCTTGCATGAAAAATAAGGCAGCAGTAAAATTGAGTAACCAGCACGTGTGCAACATAGTGAACACCTGTTTTCGTGTGGTCCATCAAGCAAGCTCTAAAGGTGAATTGTTACAAAGGATAGCACGCCATACTATGCATGAACTGGTCAGGTGCATTTTTTCACACCTGCGTGATATTGCCAATGTAAAACATGCACCATCCCAAGGAGGGAGATCATACACTAAGAAGGAGGTAATGGCATCAATTTTAGTTATTGCCTTTGATTTGTTATCTTCTTGAGCTTAATTGTACAATGTGCCCAGTTCCATTTCAGCAGAGGTGCTACTGAAACTTTGTATTTAAAATAAATCTCCTGTGACCATTCCAGGCAGGTTGTGTTGATATCCTAGAAAGGAATTCAGGCATGGGATGCTCTTTCTAAGTAGCAGTAGTGCTTTGGAATGACTCAAAGGGGATTCTTGAAGAGAACTTGTTTACTGAATAATATTTTAGTTCATCAATGTAGCACAGAGTTGCTTAGAGTTTCAACTTGTTGAGTTCTAAGATTTCCATCTGATTTTTTTTCCCATGTGTTTTTTGTTAATTTATGGTAACTTGTGTTTCATTCTAGGTTAGTGCACTCGATGAGGATTGCTCTTTGGAAAGTAAACAACTAGATAATGGGTCTATGGGTTTGGAAAATAATAGTCAACCACCTCCAGTTGAAGTTACTTCAAATGATTCCTCTGGTGTATTGGTAGGCAAGATGGATGAATGTAAAACTGAGGTTGGTCAGGAGGAGGATGCTGAAAATGAAGGGCATGTTATGATGGAGCCTTATGGGATCCCGTGCATGGTGGAGATACTCCACTTCCTTTGTTCTCTTTTGAATGTCATGGATCACGTTGAAATTGGCTTGGGGCCAAATCCTATAGCATATGATGAAGATGTTCCTCTCTTTGCATTGGGTCTAATCAATTCTGCCATTGAATTGGGCGGGGCATCTATTGGTGATCACCCTAAGTTACTGTCCTTGATACAGGATGAACTGTTCCATAATCTGATGCAGTTTGGGCTGTCTATGAGTCCATTGATTCTTTCAACTGTGTGTAGCATTGTCCATAATTTGTATCATCATCTTCGTACCAAGCTGAAACTACAGCTCGAAGCCTTTTTCTCTTGTGTGCTCTTGAGGATTGCAAAAAGCAAACATGGAGCATCATACCAACAGCAGGAGGTTGCTATGGAAACGCTTGTAGATCTGTGCAGGCAGCAAGAATTTGTGTCTGAGATGTATGCAAACTTTGACTGTGACATATCCTGCAGCAATGTGTTTGAAGACCTTGCCAACCTATTATCCAAAAGCGCATTTCCAGTGAATGGCCCACTATCTGCAATGCATACCCTTGCTTTGGATGGTCTCATTGCCATGATTCAAGGTATGGCCAGCAGGGTTGGCAATGCATCCCCGCCTCCTGAACAAGCTTCATTGGATCTTGAGGAATATAAGCCATTCTGGATGGTCAAATGTGAGAGCTATGACAACCCTGGGCACTGGGTTGCATTTCTCCGTAAGATGAAGTACATCAAGAGAAGGTTGATGGTTGGAGCAGATCACTTCAACCGGGATCCAAAGAAGGGTCTAGAGTTCCTCCAAGGAATACATCTGTTGCCTGAAAAACTTGATCCCAAAAGTGTAGCGTGCTTCTTCAGATACACCACTGGGTTGGATAAGAACCTTGTTGGAGATTACCTGGGAAATCATGATGAATTCTGTATTCAAGTGCTTCATGAATTTGCTAGGACATTTGATTTCCAGGACATGACTTTGGATACTGCATTGCGTGTTTTTTTGGAAACTTTTCGGTTGCCTGGAGAATCGCAGAAGATACAGCGGGTGCTGGAGGCTTTTGCAGAAAGATATTATGAGCAATCTCCACACATTCTGGCCAACAAAGATGCTGCACTCTTGTTGTCATATTCACTTATATTGCTCAACACTGATCAACACAATGCACAGGTCAAGAAGAAGATGACTGAAGATGATTTTATCCGTAATAATCGAAGAATAAACGGAGGCAGTGATCTCCCTCGAGAATATCTCTCTGAATTGTATCGCTCGATCTGTGAGAATGAGATCCGGATGACCCCAGAGGAAGGTGCTGGTTTTCCAGTTACGATACCCAGCAATTGGATTAGTCTAATGCACAAAATGAAACAAGCTGCGCCTTTTGTCATCTGTGCTTCCGGAGCACACCTTGACTATGATATGTTTGCTATCTTGTCAGGTCCCACAATTGCTGCAATCTCAGTGGTTTTTGATAATGTGGAGCAGGAAGACATTTTGCAATCATGTATTGAAGGATTCTTGGCCATTGCTAAGATTGCGGCTTGCTATCATCTTGATGATGTTCTAAATGATCTGGTTGTGTCTCTTTGTAAGTTCACAACGCTCCTGCATCCTTTACCGGCAGAAGAAACTCTCCTTGCTTTTGGGAATGACAATAAAGCTAGGATGGCCACTGGCGCAGTTTTCACCATAGCAAATAGATATGGTGATTTCATTCGTTCTGGTTGGAAAAACATCTTGGATTGCATTTTAAGCTTGCACAAGTTGGGCTTTCTTCCCACTCGTCTGGTCAGTGATGCAGCTGATGAGTTGGAACCTTCTTCTGAGTTGGAGCGAGGGAGGCCGGCTACAAGTTCTGGGCCAGCAGCTCGCATACTTTCAACTGCCCATTCTCGGAAATCATCTGGTCTGATGGGCCGCTTCAGCCAACTCTTGTATCTTGATTCAGAGGAACCTGCGTCACAACCATCTGAAGAAGAACTTGCAGCTCATCAGCGCATTCTCCAAATGATTCAGGATTGCCACATTGACAGTATTTTTGCTGAAAGTAAGTTTCTGCAAGCTGAATCCCTATTGCAGCTTTCACAGGCCCTTATATTGGCTGCAGGACGACGGCGTAAAGGGAATAACTTTTTGGAAGATGAAAGCATTGCAGTGTTTAGCTTGGAGTTACTTATTGCAGTTGCGCTTAATAACAGGGATAGGATTATGCTTCTTTGGCAGGGGATTTATGAGCACATAGCTAGTGTTGTCCAGTCAATTGTAATGCCTTGCGCTCTGGTTGAGAAGGCTGTATTTGGGCTCCTTAGGATATGCCAGCGGCTACTTCCTTACAAGGAAGACCTGACTGATGAGCTTCTAAAGTCGCTGCAACTTATATTGAAACTTGATGCTCGGGTTGCCGATGCATATTGCGAACACATCACGCAGGAAGTTATGCGCCTTGTGAAAGCAAATGCAATGCAGATAAGATCCCATATCGGATGGCGTACCATCACTTCCTTGCTTTCTATTACAGCCCGACATCCAGAAGCATCTGAAACAGGGTTTGAGACTTTATCATTTATTATGAGTGGTGGAGCTCACCTGTTGCCCGCTAATTATGTACTTTGTGTGAATGCTGCTCGACAGTTTGCTGAATCTCGAGTTGGACATGTAGAAAGGTCTATCAGATCGTTAGATCTGATGGCAGGCTCTATTGTCTGCCTGTCCAAATGGTCTTGCAAGACGAAGGAGGCTTCTGGAGAGGAGGCTATGAAAATGTATCAGGATATTGGGGAGATGTGGCTGAGGCTGGTACAGGGACTGAAGAAAGTATGTTTGGATCAGAGAGAAGAAGTACGGAATCATGCTATTTTGTCGTTGCAGCAGAGCTTTACAGGAATAGACGGGAATTATCTTCCAATTGAGTTTTGGTTCCAGTGTTTTGACCTAGTCATATTTGCATTGCTTGATGACTTGCTGGAGATTGCACAGGAGAACTCTCCAAAGGACTACAGGAACATGGAAGGGTCGCTTGCTTTATCTATCAAACTCCTGTTGAAAGTGTTCTTACAGTTTATGCAGGATCTGTATCAGTCAGCATCATTCTGCAAGCTATGGCTAGGGGTCCTTAATCGTATGGAGAAATACATGGAAGTGAAATTCAGAGGGAAACGGGGTGAGAAGATCCATGAACTAGTCCCTGAGCTTCTCAAAAATGCTCTGCTTGTTATGAAGGCTAGGGGAATTCTTGTGCCAAGTGATGTTGGCGAGGATAGTTTCTGGCAACTGACTTGGCAG
Organism: Diospyros kaki; assembly: GCA_036245055.1. Classification (NCBI taxonomy): domain Eukaryota; kingdom Viridiplantae; phylum Streptophyta; class Magnoliopsida; order Ericales; family Ebenaceae; genus Diospyros; species Diospyros kaki. The sequence goes on from BSEG01000013.1 coordinate 7,300,817, forward strand.
CGTGTGAAGAAAATATCTGCATCTTTGCAAGTAGAAGTCTTCCCTGGAAATGAATTAGAGCAGTTGCAGGTGAAACAGATACAAACAGGGGGTACTCCTGTGTCCGATGAGAACATTGTTGTTCCTTCGGGGCAGACCACAGTCTGAAAGTAGTCCTCGTGTTAGAGAAATTGCAACGTCAAATTGCATTAGGGGAACGTGAATAGACTTTCATTTGTTCTTTATGCTGGGAACCGAGACAAGCCATTGGTTGAGGGACCTGAAATGGGGTGGGTTTATGGAATATTTAAACCACGAGAAGCCTATTCAGAATTTGTCAAAAGTTCAGCAACACACATCCGGTAGAGAAGGGTAGCAGAGTGCTTACTGGAAGTATGGTGCTGTTATGTGTTCACGACTTTTAAGCAGATAAGCTTTCCTCCATCCAATCTCCAATTCTTTTGGACGGCGTGGCACTCATTATTTGCTTTGTTATTTCACATAATGGGATGGCTCGCCAAAATTTTGTTTTGGCATGAAAAGATCTATACTCAATTTAAGGTTACAATTGAATCATTTTTCCTTTGTGTATAAATATCAAAGTATATTTTAATAGCATGGTATAGTTGTTCATCCATGGACTTCCAAAGGGGAAAATTTTGCTAACCTGTCACTGTAATTGCTTCATCTTTCCTTTAGTCAGGGGTTCTGTTTGATGTTTCCATTATGCATTTGCTTTGGACTTGTTTGTAGCTTTTGCTTTTATCTTTGCCGTATCTCTGGTTAGTTTGTACTTTGAAGTGAAATTATGAATCTCTCTGGCTTTGATCAATGCCATTAATTATGTTTAGTTCACTTCATTTCTAGTCGCTCGGAGGCTCTGCTAAATGGATCAATGCCATCAACATTCATTAATATGTGTTGCCTCTGCTGCAAGAGCAAGCTAGCCTCTTCGAACAAGCTTGAACTATCTAACAATTAACGGTTTTAAGTTGATTTCTCAATTCTTGGATTATCAACTACACTTATGGATGCTTAATCCTCGTTTCAAATTAAGGTGGCTGGTTTAACGGAAAAAAAAAAGAAAGGTAACACTAAAATGAAAATAGTATGGACATAAACATATTTTCTACAAGATTTAAGGGAAAATAAATGGGTTATTTTGATATAACAATATGTTATAATTCAAGAGCTTTGCAATTGCAAGTGTATAAACCCAAGTCAATCCTTGGCACTTAACAGACCAACAATACTGAATTACTGAAAATAGTTGTCGCTTCAATTAATGAGTTTGTAGCCTAATAATGCTCTAATATTGGTGTATATTAGAGATGGGAAATGGGCCGGCCGGGCCGGGCCGGCCCACATCCCGCTTGGCCCACCTATTTGGTGGGCCAGGCCGAATTTGGCCCATGAGAGACACGGGCCGGGCCAGGCCGGGCCAAGGAAATAAAAACTTGGGCCCGACACGGCCCTATGGCCCTTAATAAATGGGCTGAAATGGGCCGGGCCGGGCCATAAGCCTGCTGGGCCGGCCCGTGGGCCTGTTGGACAGGGCCGGCCCGTGGGCCTGGCTATTTGGGCCGGCCCATGACTCATTTATTTTTAATTTTTTTATATATAATTTTTTAAATATACTTTTTATTTTTTCCCAAATGTAACTAATATTTTTTAAAATATGTTTATTAATGTTTACTTATAATTTTGATGTTTGTAAAATTATGATGTTTATAATAAACATTATGTTTACAAAAATTACACTAAAATTATGTTTACAAACATAATAAACATTATGTTTACAAACATAATTATGTTTACAAACATTACAATAAAATTATGTTTTCAAGAAATATAATTTTTAATTATTATGTTTATAATTATTAAATGTAAACATAGTTTTTAAATTTTTTTTTTATTTTTTGGTGGGCCGGGCCGGGCCATTTTAGCGGGCCAATTAGTGGGCCGGCCCATGGGCCATTCTAGTGGGCCGGGCCGGGCCGCGGGCCACAGATTGCTGGCCCGGCACGGCTCGTGTTTGGTTAAACGGGCCAGCCCGGCCCGTTTGCTACAGTAACGGGCCGGGCTGGGCCGGGCTATGAGACGGGCCGGCCGGGCCGGCCCATGGGCCGCCCGGCCCAATTCCCATCTCTAGTGTATATGTATATGTATTTACCAACAATACATGGCAAACTCTTTTATATTTTTCATTAATTGATTTTATCCAAACAAGTTGGGGTTCTTTAATTTGAAGGTTTATGATTGGTTATATATCTTGCTTTTTGGAGATTTTTTTTATTTAAAAATTTAACCCCATATATAGACATGCTTGAATTGATGGGCAAAAAAGAATCAAATCGCATTCATATTTAAAAGGGTTAATTAATTTGTATTTAACCTTATCTCGTATTGTATTTGAATTTGTCCAAGTGTTGAGATAACTAATTATCTCTCACTTATGATGTTTCAAGCCAAGCGAATCAAACGATACCCAACATTACTTCTTTTATTTTTAATTGTTTAGAGCATTCAATACTGAAGATAAAGAAATGAAAATAAAAACATTGAAGAAGCCTGCAACAAGCTGTGTAAAGGGTTGCTCCGCCGCCTGGATGCCATGATCGACGAGAAGCTGACGTCGGCGGCGGCGGGGTGGTGGTGACCAGAGAGGCTCAAGACTCAATGCTCTTCTGCTGAAACACAATCTTAATTGTTCTTTTTTAAACCAAATTCTCTAAATTAAGACAGAGAAAAATATCTTCATATAATAAAACAACAATCCTTTAAGCAGAAGCCAAGTATATTTATATGGCCACTGGCAAGCCATATCTAATGTGCTTAAAGGGCTCAGAAGATGTGAGGCAACCTGAATGTAACTGTTGAAACTTGTAGTTGGTTCACATTTCTTGGACACCCTTGATATTCTTTTATATATAGACACACACACATATGATCTTGTTTAATGTATAAACTGATAATTAAGCTACTCTGTCCTGGCTTTCTCTTGTTCTTTTTGGGCTTCACCAGTACCATACATTAACTTGAAACATAACCCAAGAAAGAACCAGTTCAACATCCATGGGGTAAATTAATTAATTTGCGTAATTACCTATAAATGTGCAGAGTTCAGTAGCTAGCTGCTAGTTGAGAGCTGATAATTTTGCATCAAGATTTAAGCGTTGAGACGATCGAATATATATATATATATATATATATGTTGGCTTTCAAGGTTATTAGTTTAGCTGTTTATGCAGTTGTTTCTCTTCTTCTTTTCTTAGATGTTACAGCTTCTGGAGACCACATTTATCGTGGAGCACCCGAGTATCCATCTCCGGCAACTCAAGATGATCCATCACCTGAGCTACCCGGAGTGAATTGGGCACAGGATGACGACGACGACGATGATGATGATGAGCCGTCCAGAGTGTTTGATGTCACCGGCTATGGAGCAGTTGCTGATGGCGCAACAGAGACTAGCTCAGTAAGGTCTCTTAATCTCCAATCAGCCTAAATGCTATAGGACTCGCACCGCATGCAATTTCACAATCAAAGACAATTTGATCACAAGAAACAGAAAAAAAAATAAAAGAAAAGGAAACAATGGTTCTATGGCGATATCTTGTTGAAGGTTCGATTGCTGTGCTTTTAATGTTCTGTTTCAGGCATTTTTAGCAGCATGGGAAGATGCTTGTGCTTACAATGGCAATGCCACATTACTTGTACCAAATGGGGCATTCTTTATAGGGCCAGTCACATTGGAAGGTCCTTGCTACAACAACCAGTCCCCAAGAATCAGCATTAGAGGGACTTTGAAGGCTCCCACAAGCCTCAATGCTTTCCCCACCTCTAGTTGGATCGTGTTCAGAGGGCTGCAGAATTTCGATCTGACCGGCGAAACTGGCACAGCGACGATAGATGGCCAGGGAATGGAAGCTTGGGCACTTGGCAGCTCCGATAAGCTAGATAAGCCTCGTAATCGTCCTACTGTAAGCTCCACTTGCCTTGCCTAAACTAAAAGAGCAAATTCATGGGTTCATCATGGAATGCCACTGCCTAAAGCACACACTGTCTCTCTCTCTCTCCTTCTTCATTATGTGCAGTCCATGAAATTTGTGAATATTTCTAGTGGGACTATCAGCAGCATTGCCCTGTTGAACAGTAAGAACTTCCACATGAGCTTCCTACACTGCAAGGACATTGTTGTCGATGGGGTGGAGATTCGCGCTCCTTGGGACAGCCCCAACACTGATGGCATCCACATTAGTTCTTCGTGTAATATCAACATTACTAATTCCACAATTGGAGTGGGGGATGACTGTGTCTCCATTGGACCCGGCAATGCCAACATCTTGGTTCTGAATCTTACATGTGGTCCGGGACATGGAATCAGGTAGCTTTCCCACTCAAAATGCCAATCTATCTCACCATTCAAAAATGAATCAAACCTAATCTGACTTCAATCATGTATTCTTGAAAGAAACACATCATCATCGTCTACAACAGGCCTCTTATTTCTTCTAGATGGCTAAAGCAATTAATTAATTACCATCCTGATCGATAACCCAATTGAAATGAAATACTTGCTATCTCCATCATAGTGAAATTTGGCTACTTGGCAGTGTGGGGAGCCTGGGAAAGTACCCGAACGAGGAGAATGTGACAGGGGTCTTGGTCAAGAACTGCACCATCAGAGGCACTCAAAATGGTGTGAGGGTGAAAACATGGCCTGGATCACCACCAAGCATGGCTTCTAATTTGACATTCCAGGACATTGTCATGATCAATGTCTCAAACCCAATAATCATAGATCAAGAGTACTGCCCTAGCCACACCTGCCTCAACTTCAAGGTAAGTTTCCTAAACCACTCTGTTTGAAACGCAAATACTTGGATACATTGTTCTGTAAAATTAAGCAGTATCCAATTAATCTGAGTATATATTTGGCTTTAATTTGTTTCCCTTTTGCTCTTAGCCCTCAGCTGTAAAACTCAGTAACATCTACTTTAGGAACATCAAGGGCACTTCCCGCACCAAATATGGAGTAACCCTAGTTTGCAGTTCCAATGTGGCTTGTGAAAATGTGCACATCGTTGATGTGAAGCTGAACCACACAGCAGAAGACTGCAGCCTTTCGGAAACTGGCCTTATTTTGAAGGGTGCCCTTCAAGATGTAGAGTTCTTGCTCTAATGAATATTTATACTCTTATATAACCAAATATCTTGTCTTGGTGTTGTGAAATTTTATTAATGAAGTAATTTTTTAAATATTTTTATATATTTTCTTGAAAAAATAAAAATTAATTATATTAATAAAATTTAAATTCATGACCTCTATGTCACGGATTTGGTGATTTTCAAACACCATGCGACTGTTGAGTCGAGCGGAAGACTCTTAAACAGATTAAACAAACATTCACATAATCCGAAAGAGTTTTGGCAGAATCGAAAGTATTCATACTTACGTAATAAAATGAAACGCAAGCAAACCAGAACGAAAATGAAATAGGAATGAAAAGAGGACACCAAAATTTACTGTGGTTCACCCTAAGATGAGTTACGTCCACATTGAGCTCAGGAAAAAAGAGCTCACTGCATTATATCGAGTAGGGTTACAAAATCCGAACATACAAACTATACATCAATGGTTCTTCTAAACAAAATAGCCTCACAATCATCAAATATTGATTAGAAGCAAACCTAAAAACCAACGATTACAATAAGAACAGAGAGCTACAAGAACAAAAATGATGCTCACCCGAATGAACCCTTTTCGATTGATCTCCCTCTTCCCTCTTTTCTTTTTTGCAATTTTTCCCATCTACTTACCATGGCACTGTAGAATTTATATGAGAATTGAGTGGCTGAGGTTGGATCCGATAAAGGCAGCATCGACGGCCATTAGTTGATCATAGAGCACGATTAACAAAAAGGCGAGAAAGACAATCAAAAGGCAACAAGCATAGAGAAACAGCCTTGATGGTTGCCAAGTGGCCCTCCATCAGCCGTCCAAAATGGATAGCTGAGGTTGCTAACTTTGCCCTCCAATCAAGATGGTATCGTTTTGATGCTTCACCCACAATAATCTCCACCTTGAAGCATCAAGAGGAGGATGAACCCAATACTCAGAAGATAGTGCAGCATGCTTCAATTTCTTACCATCATAGCTCTTGTCAGTTAAAGGATCAACTAACTTCAATGTGCAGCAAGCCCAAGCAATGCTTGAACTTGGCTGCAGTTAGAGCCTTGGTCCCCATATCAGCTGGATTATCCTTGGTTGAAACCTTTTTAATAATCACAGTTCCATTTGTTACCAGTTCTCGAATAAAGTGATACTTAACCTCAACATGCTTAGTCCTCTCATGATATACTGGATTTTTATAAAGGTGGATAGTACTTTGACTATCCGAGAACACCACCACTTTGCTTTGAAGCAAATTAATTTCCTTCAAGAGGCTTTGAAGCCATATGGCCACGTACTCTGCCTCAGTGGAAGACAATGCGACCAAAGGCTACAATTGTAACTTCCAATTGATGCAGTTACCTCCCAATGTAAAGAAGTAAGCTATAGTGGATTTCCTGGAGTCTTTATCACCTGTAAAGTCTGAATCTACATATCCCACAAGATCAAGATTATCATATCTTCTTTTATAACACAAGCCAATGTTGACAGAACCATTGATATATCTAAACAAGTATTTCAAGGCATCCTAATGTGGTTTCCCAAGGTTTGACATATATCTACTTAGTAAGGAAATTGAATGAGCAAGGTCAAGCCTGGTACAAATCATGGAATACATAATGGTTCCAATTGCATTAGCATAGGGTACATTTTCCATCTTAATGATTTCATAATTTAAAGTGGGGCACTGAGCTTTAGAAAGCAGAAAATGACCAGCTAAGGGGACCGTTACAGATTTGCAATTATTCATACCAAATCTTTGTACAGCTTTTAACAAGTAATCATGTTGTTGTATTTTTATACTAAAATTGCTTCTATTTCTTTCTATTTTCATTCCTAGAATTTTCTTAGTATACCGTAAGTCCTTCATATCAAATTTCATGTTTAACATAGATTTTAATTCACTGATTTTGGACTTGGATTTGCTAATTAACAAAATATCATCTACATATAGCAGCAAATAAATAGGAGTATCTGAAAGGGTAAAATAGAAACAATTATCATATTGACTCCGAACAAAACCAATTTCTGATACAAAGTGATCAAATTTCTTGTACCATTGTCTCGGTGACTGTTTTAGGCCATACAATAATTTCTTTAATAAACAAACATGTTATGGTTTAATTGAGTCAATATATCCAACAGGTTGAACCATATATATTTGTTCATCTAAGTCATGCAGGAAGACAGTTTTAATATCTAGTTGTTCAAGTTCTAAATCAAGGTGAACAATAACAACAAGCATTAAACGAATAGTTTTAAACTTGACAATTGGAGAAAATATTTCATTATAATCTATTCTCTCTCTTTGGGTAAACCCTTTGCAACGAACCTTACTTTGTATTTAATTGGTTCAGAGGGTGACATACCTTCCTTTAATTTGTACAGCTACTTACATTGAATTAACTTTTGATCCTTTGGTCTGGGAATAAGTACCCAAGTTCTATTTGCAACAAGGGATGCCATTACTTCATCCATGACTTGCTGCCATCTAACACTATCTTGAGAGTTGACAACCTCCTCATAAGTAGAAGGGTCACTATCCCTCAATTCATAACCAGCAACCAAAGCATAGTGCACTAAATCCAAATAAACATATCTAGATGGTGGTCTCATCACCCTCCTACTCCTATCCCTGGCTAGTTGATAGTCACTAAGATCCTGTTGAGGAACACTAGTTTGTTCCTACTCAATCTCTAGGTCAACTGTTTGTTCCTCTTGATCAGAAATGTGATCAAAGGTATGATCAGTAGGGGATGAAACATCCCCCAAATTTGGTTCAAGTATGGCTAGAACCCCAGATATGTTATTTCCTACAGCTGGTTGCTCCACCTGAATTTGAGTATCCTCTAGAATAGTATGATCATCTAGTTTTCTCTTATCATTAGATTCTTCTGTATTTGTTATCTTATAAGAGAATTTAGTTTCATTGAATATGACATCTCTACTGATGATTATCCTAACTCCGCCTGAATGCCTATCCCACGGTCTGTATCCCTTAGTACTTTCTTGATAGCCTATAAACACACATTTTGTGGATCTGGGTTCTAACTTTCCTTTAGATTGATGAGCATATGCCTCACAACCAAAAACTCTTAAGTATTCAAAGTTTACTTTCTTACCAGTCCAAATTTCTTTAGGGCATTTAAAATTTAGCACTGTTGAAGGGTTTTTATTGATTAAATGAGATGCAGTTGAAAAAGCATCACCCCAAAAGGATTTAGGCATACCCGAGGTAAATAGAAGGCACTTAATTTTTTCAAGTATGGTCCTATTTATTCTTTTAGCCACCCCATTTTGTTAGGGGTGTATTTCTAACAGTCTTATGCCTAAGTATGCCTTGTGAATTACAATATGCATCAAATTCTCTATTATATAATTCCAATCCATTATCTGTCCTTAACACTTTAATCTTCTTATCAGTTTGGTTTTCTACCAAAATCTTCCATGTTTTAAATTTTTCTAATGTCTAATCCTTAGTTTTTAGCAAGAATACCCAAATTTTTCTAGTGTAATCATCTACAATGGAAAAGAAATACATGTTACCACCATGGGAGGGAACTTGGGAAGGTCCCCACAAATTAGCATGTAGGTATTCTAGCCATACTTTTGCCAGGTGAGTCCCTTGATGGAAACTCAACCTATGTTGCTTACCCAAAATACATGGCTCATAAAAATTCAAGGATCCGGCAGACACTGGTCCAAGGTAGCCTTGGTTTTTCAGTGCCTGTAGACCTTTCAGGCTCATGTGACCAAGTCTCAAGTGTCATAGTTCTGTCTCATCAAATTTTATAATGCAAGCAAAATGTATATTAACAGAAGGATGATAGTAACCATTTAAAATATACAAACCATATTTCTTGGTGCCAAACAGGATTAGATTATCACCTTTAAGAACAATATTGAAACCATTCTCTGCTTTATATGAAAAACCTAACTCATTAAGTGTGCCAAGTGATATTAAGTTTCTCTTTAAACCTGGTACATACCTTACATCAGTTAAAATTCTCACTTTGTTTTCATGCAATTTTAAAGGTATATTACTAATTCCTTGAACAGTATATGATTGATTATTACTCATATAAATTGTACTAGTTTCCTTTTGATTAAAGTTTTGGAACCATTCTCTATTAGGACACATACGAAAAGAACAACCGGAATCCATTACCCATTCATTTTCAACAGATGAGCTAGAGACAGTAAGTACTTCAACTAGACAATTAGAGCTACATGCATTTACATTTGTGTTATCCCCCTGTTTCTGTTTCCTAATAAAGTCATAACAATATTTTTTGACATGTCCCTATTTCCCACAGTGGTAGCACTTCCATTTTGTTTGTATCCGTTTTCCTTTCTTATCATTTTTCTTTCCTTTAAACCTTGTTCCACTAGATTGATCACTATTCCCTATGTGATTCCTTTTATCACTTTTAGCTTTCACAAATAGATTATTACCTGATTTCTTTGATGAATTTAATTCAAGTTCTCTTGTTTTAATACTCGAGATTACAAGATATAATCTAGGAACTATACCAGTATAACATAATGCATGCTTAACAACATCATATTCATCAGGAAGACAATTCAATAAAATCATTGTCTCACTAGTGTCTCTTAGTGCTTAGTTAGTACCTCTTAACAATAGAGATAATATAGTAAATTCATCTATATTTTCATCCATTGATTTAGAGGTATCCATTTTAAAGTTAAATAGCATACCTTTTAAATATACAAGATTATGTGTAGTCATAACAGAAAATAAAGAATCAAGCTTGTTCCATATATCATAGGGTTAGACATACCATCTACCTTCCGTATGACGCTGTCACCTAGATGAAGAAATATGAGGTTGTAAGCCTCCTCTCTGATTTCCTCAGTTCAAGCAATCTGGTCTATAGACCATTTCTGATCATCTGATTCCAATGCTATCAGCACTTTGTGATGAGAGAGTAAGACTCTCAACTTCTTTTTCCAACTAAAGTCTCATTTCTCGTCAAATATTCTGATTTCAAATCAGGTGGATGCCATCTTTGCTTTGCACGAAGGTAACCTAGACCTCTAGATTTAAGACTCTTTCAACACACACCCATTGACCGAGAATCACAGAAACCCTAGAGTCTCGGCTTGATTTACAGAGCAAAAAAAACAAAGCCCCAACACCCAGAAATCGGACAACTCGGATTCTGATTCAAACTGTAGAACACGATTTATATAACTGTGCTCTGATACCACTGTTGAGTCAAGCGGAAGACTCTTAAACAGATTAAACAAACATTCACAGAATCCGAAAGAGCTTCAGGAAAATCAAAATGAAACGCAATAAAATGAAACGCAAGCAAACCAAAACGAAAATGAAATAGGAATGAAAAGATGACACCAAAATTTACCGTGGTTCACCCTAAGATGGGTTACGTCCACGTTGAGCTCATGAAGAAAGAGCTCACTGCAGTATATCGAGTAGGGTTATAAAATCTAAACATACAAACTATACATCAATGGTTCTTCTAAACAAAATAGCCTCACAATCATCAAATATTGATTAAAAGCAAACCTAAGAACCAACAATTACAACAAGAACAAAGAGCTACAAGAACAAAAACGATGCTCACCTGAATGAACCATTTTCGATTGATCTCCTTCTTCCTCCTTTTCTTTTCTACGATTTTTACCGTCTACTTACCATCCCGAGGCACTGTAGAATTTATATGAGAATTGAGAGGCTGAGATTGGATCCGATAAAGACAGCATCGGACAGAGAGAAGCAGCCTTGATGGTTGCCAAGTGGCCCTCCATCAGCCATCCAAAATGGATAGCTGAGGTTGCCAACTTTGCCCTCTAATCAAGATGGTATCGTTTTGATACTTCACCCACAACAGCAGCCTTAGCGTCTTTTAACTTCTGCCCCTCACAGTTTTCACACTATATCAGTCTTCAACTTGGCCTTCAGATTAAGACTTACGCACAAGAAGAATCACACTTAGACAAGAAGGAAAACAAGAACACAAAATTTTGGGAGAATGTTTTATATTATACAAGAAGTTTTATAATACTTCATATCTCACTTTACAGTTACTTCACTCTACCTTTGTACAAATGAGCCTCTTACCTATTTATAGGCAAAGTCTCCTCAAATGGATGGCTAGGATCAAGTTGATCCAATGGCCAATATTTAATCTCTAGATAATTCTTACAAAATATCTACAATAAACAATTTTATGGTCTAGCCTATTCATGGAGAAAGCTAGTATCTAGAATTCTCTCTGAAAATATCCATACAAATATTTTATATATTGTTCATATAAAAATCTACTATCATCTAGAATATTCAAAATATCTTGTATCTAAATTTCTCCATATAAAGGCCATATTTGGCAAACCATAAATTCGTCTCTCTTTCCAACGTGGCAGCCTGTTTTGTATTGTGAAACTGGATGAGTAACATCTAAGTCTAAATAATTATTGATTTCACAAATAATTTTATTGTTATATCAAGACTTATTTTATTTAAAATTTTATCAAAACTATAATTATCAAATGTCACTCTTAAATTTTTATTTAATTATGTATTTATACACAGTTTATCCCTCTAGTGTATGTATACACACTAGAGATATGGTCTTTGTTATGCAAATGTAAATTAAAAATAAAAGATTTTAAATGAGGGTTCATTTGATGACAATTGACTGTCGTAATTTAGGTTTTATATTTTTTAGACAAAACTTAAATAAAGATTAGATTTGGTGTGAGATAAAATTTACTAATCCTTAATGCTGTATTTAGGGCTTCTGTTGATTAATGTCACAACTAAGGTATTTGAGCAATGGCAAATGACGCATTATGTAATTATTAAAATTATTTTCTCCAAAATTTTGATGCAATTATGTAGACATCTACTACTTTCTTAATAAGGGGACGTTTGTTAATCAAAATATAGGGTTAAAAAGTCAAGATATAGGATGCATCCTAGACTTCTATCCTTTCCAACATGTTTGTTAAGCTTATCTAATCATTTTTTGAAAAATCATCTTGTGATCTCTTATCTTGATTTTTCAAAATATACATATCTCTCCTCCCTCTCAAGATAAGTATATCTTAGTTCTTACATATAAGAAAAAAATAATGGTTGTGCCCTCTAATGCATTCCAAATAATTTAACAAATAATTTGATAAAAATTCTAAAATGTTTCTCAACTTTATCTTGATTATTCCATATCTTGATTCGAAAATCATTTCGATCTTATCTTGATACTCTCTTATTTTGCTCATTTTAATAAACACTACTTAAGTATAAATATATTTAAAGTCTTTCTGGGGTTGCCCCAGTAATCAGCAAAGAGTGGTAGACGGTATGAGTTTTTAGGTTTGAATCAACTCCCTACGCAGTCACTATAAATCAAACTCACATTTATTTTTCTTGTCAAAAATCGTGAGATCGAGCGATGAAAGCTCTCGTAAAAAAAGGGCATCCCAAGAAATACATTTAAATCATTAACTAATTAGAAAAGAATTACTTAATTGAGTCCAATCACCTAAAGCAATAAATTACAAAACATCAAAATTAACAAGTCAAATGATAGCCAATTTTCTTTTGATCCTTTTAAGGCTACCCATCAATTTTTCTTCTTTGAATTTAATTTAGAAAATGATATTCATATATTAAGCAACGCAAGAGTTGGTCTAGAGTAGTTAATTAATTAGTTCATTTATAATAATTTTTATTCTTAGCTTGAATTACTAAAAAATTATAAATTTTAACACGTATGTCAATTATATAATTAAAAAAATATCATATAGTGAGTCATCGGCCGCAGATGGGTGGAGGTAGAGAAGAAGACAGTTAGGTTTGACCTTATAATCAAATTAAATTATTGCCTTTTACATTTGAAGTTTGTCAGTGATATTATAAGCAGAATTTAAGTGTTGCTGCAAATATTGTTATTAAGTTGTCGAAATTTACAAACAGAGAAATAATCAGAGAGTGTAGGGAGGTCTTCATGTAAATATTTTGATATTTAAATTAAATATTAAAAATGATAAAAAATGCATTAAAATCAATATAGGCGTACATTTTCAGCAATGAGTGATTACTTATTTATAGAGAAATATGGGGTAATCTTAATTAATTTGAGATTAAAATTCTTTGTAGATAATACATATCTTCATTATTCATAGTCTTGTTAGAATTAAGATTTTTACATATAACGTTTACCTCGAGTTCTCCTAATTCGACTAGGATTTAGATTTTTATGGATGATGTCTATCTCTTGTAGATAACGTTTATTTTGACTTTTTTTGCAGTATAATTTTTTATAGATGATTGTTTATCTTAATATTTCGAAATTCTCTTATAATTATAATTATTTATGGATAATTATTTATTCTTTTTTAAGAATATTCAAAGAGATTTTTGAATATCAGGGTTATTTAGTTTGCGCTTTTGAGTAGAATCTATCCGCGTATATGAAATTTATGGCTTTTAATCTAAAAAGTTATTTTAAACTCTTGAGATTTTTTTGGTCTTTTAATGAGTTTTTGCTCATAACACATCAAGAAAAAAAAATAAATGTAAAATTGTAATTTAACAACACATTTAGCCAATCATCTATCGCTAAAACAATTCTTGAATTTTTATTATTTGGTTTGGATGCTTTTTGAATTTTAAAATTAATTCAATCAATGTTTACTTTTTAAAATTATCTGTGACACTCTTTAAAAGGCAAAGTTTATGAGTGTCATGATTAATTTTAAAAAGTTCAAAATTATCTATAGCCGCACGAGCCACACTCCTAGTTTATCATTATCTCAATGTATTATTTTAAAGAATAAATTACAAGTAATACCCTTAAAGTTTAAGGTAATTGCATAAACTATCATAATATTTTAAAAAATGCAAGAACTAATCTTGAAATTTAATATTATGTTATAATTTAGCCTTTGTCATTTGTTAACCTAGTTAAATATTAAAAATTAACTAAAATACCCTTATACTTAAAGAAATTTTTTTATTTTTTAATTTAATTTCTTTCTTCTCAAGTATATTCCTTGTCTCTCTCTCTTTCTTGGCCAACAATATCATTCAACTCCCTCTCTTCCTCTTAGGCATTAATTTTGTTATTCTAGATCCAGAACGATGTAAATTATTTTAGATTTCAAATTTAGAATGATTTAAATAATGGGACAAAAATGATAGTTTGGTAGAAACGATAATGATGGTTTGATATCAACAACAAAGGTAACGGTGACAATAAGGGTGTGTTTGATTATAAGAGTGGAATTTGAGTGGAAATAAAATGAATTCTAAAGAATTAAATTATGTATAATTAAATTTCAGACAAAATATCAATTAAAGGTGTTTGATTAACTTAATTGAATTTGAATAAATTGTCTAAAAATAAATCAAATATACTACATAAAATATTTAAAAAATCAAATATATATACACAAATATACATACAGCTTGCTGGAGGATGTTATCACCACTGTCGTCACTGGCTGCCGCTGCTACCCCCATCACTGCTGTCATTGGCCATCGCTCTAGCTCGTCCTCTCTCAATTTTCTCTCTCGCTCAGTCCGTCGCCGCCATCACTACCTGCCGCTACCAAGCTTTCCCTATCACTATCACCGTTGTCCCCTCAACAGCTGCCTCTCTTTTGCTCAAACTGCCGATCGAGCCTCTCCTCATCCTTGCGACCGTTGGCCACACTTCTCCTCTTCCTCATGATCGCCGGCCACTCTTCTTCTCCTCTACTAAATTGTTGCATCTTTCTTTGGCCTGAAAAATCTATTCCAGCCCCCCCATGAGAAAATGAATTCTAATAAAAGTGTGAAATAAGGGTCACATGAGCCAAAGTGAGAAAATATTTTTCAGGAAAAAATTGACTAATCAAACACTATGAAAGCTAGAATTTAGGTAGAAATTGATTATTTTCTATGAAAAAAAATATGTAATCAAATACAGCTTGTGTGTGTGTGTGTGTTATAGATTCCATGCAACACCTATTTACATGAGATCCGTTGAACCTAAATCTAGATTTGATTTGATTTTGAATGGGATTTGTTGGAAGTGCTGTTGGTGGCAATGGCGTTTCTAGCAAAATGGTACCAAAAACCCATTTTCTCTTCTTTCTTTTTCTTTTTTTTTTTTCTTTTAACACACACTTCTTTAATGAAGTAAGGCAATAAATCTATTAGTGACATGGCATCAATGACAAGGATTTGTTTTGTCTATCTGTATCTTTCACGTTCACATCTTCAAACCCAAATAAAACGAAGGATTGAACCAATCATCAACATGGCGTTGGAGGCGCAAATGTTTTTCTTTTTCTCTCTCGCAACCTTCAAACCCATAAGAAGTAAAGCTAATGAACCCAGTGGCTTCTTGCCACTGTCATTTTTTTATTTTCTATCAGAGAGAAAATAAAATGAAAGACAAATTAGTTATTTTATTCCTTGCCAGCAAAGCAACAAGAGAGGTTATTATTATTTTTAAAATATAAAAGGTATTTTTGCAATAATTTCAAACCTGAAGGATAATTATTTTAATTTACGCTATTTTTTATTTGGTAAGTTCAATCTTGTAAGTTTGAAACTTTAATTTTTTTTCTAATAACAATAAAAAAATTGCAACTTAGTGGGCTCAGTGGGCCCATCCGTCGAATTTTGTGTAGGGCCGAACAAAGTCCATTTGACCCATAGGCCTAGGATTCTCAATTCTTTAACACCCGGTTCAAAATCAATTCCAATATAATGAAAATTTTAATTTTATAGTTTTAATTAATTTTAAAAAATAAATTTTTTTAAGTATTTTGTTTGGTAGAATTATTTAAAAATTAAAATTAAATTCCAAAATTTCATTCGCTAATGTTGTCATTTTTCAAAATTTTAAAGTAAAACTAAAAGTGATATTTTTAATGTTGTCATTCATTAACTAAAAATTTATATATTCAAAATATCAAAAAATTGAGAGTATTTTCAAAGTAAAATGTTGAAACCAATAAAAGATTATTTTCTTGTTTAATAAATTCTAGTTAATATCAAATATTTACATTGAATTTTTACTCTTAAACAAGGAAAGAACGATAGAATTAATCATAAGTCAAGTGGCACAACCACCACCGTCTGATAAAAAATCGTAGAAAATATCTTGAGAAATAGTGTCGTTCACTGCACGACTGTCTCTAAACATACACGTCAGCAATTATAAATAACGATTTTTGACACCAAGTCTCCTCACTCTATACACAACTCTTACCATAGAAGCAAGTCAAGATGTGTGGTAACAATTTCACCCCAGACAACTCTCCAAATGGCCTACAATTGCCACCTTACCATCTATGGTCGAAGCGCACTGACTCCTCCTCCAACTTGAACAAATTTGATAAATCAAGCCAGGTGATCATGGTTGATACTCCCAACCAACAAGTCATACCAGACAACAGCGGTGAGATCTATACATATGTATATATCATATATTTTTGTGTGTTTTAGAAATAAGTGAAATGATATTTATGACTTGATGTTGGTTGAGATATAACGTTTTACTGTTTTGTAATTATAAACAGTGGTCCTCGACATTGAGTCTCATCACTCCGCAAATAATTCTCTCCATATAAGTGACTCAATCAAGACGTGCAATGACAATCTTTTCGACTCTCTGTACAACCCTCAACTGCAATCGGGCCACCTTTTGTCAGAGTTCAACAACTCCTTCTCTGACTTATTTTTCAAGCCAGATGAATCAAGCGAGATGATCACGACTAATTTTCCCAATCAGCAAATCATGTCAAATAACAACATTGGCGATCTCAATCCCAACCAAGGGATACCAAACAACAACGGTGAGATCTATGTATTCCTATATATCATATACTTATATGTCTTAAAAAGAAAAGTGATAAACGTTATTGTTCAATTGTTGTCGGTTAAGATGTAATTCTTCGTTGTTCATGTATGAGCGGTGATTGAGAATCTTAGCTGTCAACAACTGGGGGCTGAATTTGTTGTTGCATATCTATTTCTTATTTTAGTTATTTAAAGATTTTATACAAAAAAATAAAATACTTATCATTATCATTTTTTTATTAAAAAATGAGTAAATAAATTATATGAAGAAAATTTTATAAATAATATTTCTATACATGGGAAATTGTTGTACTACTGCAGGGACGGAGGAGATCAAATACGAGGAGAAGCCCAAGGCTAAGAGGGTCCGAAAGAACATCTACAGGGGGATCAGGCGCAGGCCATGGGGGAAGTGGGCTGCAGAAATTCGTGACCCGCAAAAAGGAGCTCGGGTCTGGCTAGGAACTTTTAGGACGGCCGAAGAAGCCGCCCGAGCCTACGACGCCGCGGCCACACGCATCCGCGGCCACAAGGCCAAGCTCAACTTCCCCCCTGTGCCGGCGCCCCCGCCCCCGCCCCCACCCCGACCCCACTCTACGCCTCGATGCAAGCACCAACTGAAGCGAAAATCTGTCGCCATCACCCCGTCAAGGGCTGAGAGCCCCAAGCGAGGTGCACGTGCAGCCCCACCGGCGGCGGCGGCTGAGGAGGAGAACGAGTTCAAATTAAAGGACAAGGACCCATTCCCGGAAACGGGGTTCGGGTCGACCCAGTTCGAGGGAGGCGGCGAGGAGTCGGAGATTGGGCGATGGATGATGGAGGAACAAGCGGCGCCGTTTCACAATTTCCTCTACTGATTCTGGAAGTTTCCTAGTGCCGTTGGGTGTCGGCGTGGGTGTGTTTTCTTTCTTTCTTTCTTTCTTTCTTTAATATGTTTGGCTTAATTAAGATGGTTCAGTTCAGTGTGTATGCGTTCTTCACATTGTCTCCGTGTTCCCTTTTTGGTCATGTCCTGCGTGGATGGTACGGGTGCATCACGTGATGCGTCCATTTGGTCTTGGATCTGGATCTGGATCTGGATCATGAATAAATTGTGTGTTTTCTTTCGCTTCATTATATAATTTGTTTTTCTTTTTTTCTTTATATATATATATAGATGAATTTCCTTTTATCAAAATAAAATATGATTTTTCTTTATCCATATAGTAATGTCTTTCTCACTTACTGATCAAGTCAACATCTTTAAGATAATTAATAAAATATATACAAAACTTCCATATGAAATCTTATTCAAATTTTTAATGAACATAGATTGAAGAGTAAAAGTCCACCAAACTAATTAATTGTTAAGAAAATGTCAATTCCCCCAATAAAGATTTGATTGTTTTAACAATTAAAAAAAAAGGAAATAAGGGTCATGCAATTGGTCATCGCAGTTTGTCCTTACTTCTTACTCCAAGGGCGGTGGCGGTGGCGGTGGCGGTGGCGGTGGATGGTGGAGGGGGAGCTCGTGACAGTTGGCTATAAATGTTGGGGATAAAATTGACATTTAACCAGATTTATTATTTAAAATTTATTATTATAGGCAAAATTGTAATTTAACAAATACACGTCAGTGCTACTACAGGACAAACTCTGAACGGGAAAATCGATAAAGGTTCTAATAAAACGACAAATCTTATTATTCTTTTGCTTTAAAATATTTATTAATTATATTTTATTATAATATAATTTTATAGAGCTACTTGAGATATGATCAGTCCTAGACTGCGAATAACATTTCCTTAGATCGCAATACTGCTTAAGCCTTGAAGGCTCCGTTTGTTTTGTCAAAAATACTTTTTCATCGAATTATTTTGTGTTTTTGTGTAAGAATTATTATTTTGATTCATGTGATATTGAAGTTTATTTTATTAAATATAATTTTATTTATTTAATAAAATAATAAAAAAATTAATGAGATAATTAATACTAAAATTTTATTTTATTTCAAAAATATATGCAACTCTATCAAAACAAAACGTATAAATAAAAATTTGATCTTCTCTCAACCCCAATCAATAAAAAATTAAATTATCATTCAATTTTTTTCTAAAAAAATCAAATCCTGTTATTCTCTTCACAACTTAGAGAGTCTTTTACATCTTGAAATCTAATGGTCAAGTTATGTTTTATTTTTTTATATTATGTAAAAGACATAAAATTTTAAGATTGATGGTATAATATTTGTTCGTTTATTATTTTTTTATTAGTAATATTATGATTTATATGTGATAATTTAAAATTTTATATTTTTTTATTTAAAATTATTTCATTTTTGTTTTGAGAACATCATTTTTGTACAATTTTTTATATTTGTATTATCAATTATATTAAAATAAATAAATTATAAATTAAAATTTTAATACTTACACAAAATAAAAATTAAATTCATAATTTATCAAATTAATATTAATATATTATTCATCCCACCGTCTCATCCGGCATTCGCATAAGTAAATCTGTGCATGATAATAAAGGCGAAGGAATGACAGTTGCAGAGACAGGTGTTAAAGTTTTGAAATTGGCCTGTATGATGACAGATCACTGGCTAGAAAGGTTGGTGGCAGTGAATTGTGACAGCACGGTGGCGGTTGCCAATGGTGACCGACGGCTAAGGGCGGTAATGGCCGCATCTCTTCGTCTTCTCTAGCAATTTTCGTCATCTCCGACCGGCCATGTGTCTTATGTTCTCACCGTGACCAATCGGCCATGGCCTTATGTTCTCGCCATGACCGATTGGCCATGGCCTTACACTTCACCGTGACTGACCGGCCTTTGGCCTTTACCTAGCCGTGACCGACTATCTCCGAATGGTCCGTCTTCTTCTCCAATTGTGGCTTGCAAAGACTGCGACAAGGATGTCGATGCCGGCATGATGAGTGGCTGGTGGAAGGCTCCACTTCTAGTCGTAGAAGTCATCGGCAACCAAACCTTCTGTTGCGCAAGTCGCCAGTAGCCGAAGGCTTGATGGGCCACCGTTGGCTGCCAGTAATGAAGTTGCTGAGCAATGAAGGAAAGAGGCGGCAATGACGAGTTGAGGCGAAACCCTAGGCGGCCTTATGAAAGATATGGGTTTGACCCATTTAGGTGGTTGGGTCGGGTGACCCGACATACTGTTAGGGTCTGGATCCGGTTTGCTACAATCGGATCCATGGGGATTTGGATGGGTTGAACCGATCCAATAACCCAATCCATTTGAAAAAAATAATGTGAAATAATGAGAAATATTTATAATTTAAATTTTATATTAAGAATAATTTATTAGCCACCAGTGACAAAATTTTAAAGTAAATAAATTTTGAATTATAAATTATTTTTAATTACTCACAAACTTTATATTTGATGATGACATTAAGATTATACAATAATATTTGTTTACGAGAAAACTGAATTTTGTATTATAAGACACTTTGAGATTAGTTCAAAGGTTAATTAATTATTCTTATAATTAACAAAAATAAATGTGGTGATTAGTATGTTTTATTAATTTTACTTTACACATCCAAAGATAGTAAAATAAATCTAATTAGTGCATATATAATTACTAAAGATTATTTTTATTTTTGGACACCTTAATATCATTCAAAATAAAACTTTGATGTATTTTACGTTTATATTATATGTCTAAATCTGAATTTATGTAAAAATTTTATGATTCAAAGTATTAATATATAAGTACTTTAATTTTATTTGTAATATCTATACTTGTTTTACTCTATTGGCATATTTCATTTATTTCTTTGCTTAATAGATTGAATTTCTTTTATTAGAATAAACAAATCTAGTTTCATTTAGTGTTCTACATCTTGATTTGGCACTCAAGTTGAAAAACCAGCTACTATTACTGCTGAAAGTAGTGATGATGAAAAGGCTTTCTATAATAGAAAAGATAGAACAAATTAAGTTTGATATTTATGTCAATGATAGTTGCAAACAACTTAAAAACAACTCTTCCTAAAATTGATAATATTCAGGAGTTTAAGAAATTTGTGAAAGAGCATTTTCAAATGGTTGATAAATTTTTTGCTAGAATATCAATGAGTAAATTTTTTGCTAGAATATCAATGAGTACTTTTATCATCATCAAATATGATGATTCACGTATCATGCATGGCTTGAAATGATTTATACCTTAGAATTTATTTACATTGAAAGTTTGTGAATAATCAAAGTGTCTTATAATCAATGTTTTAAAAATTGGATTGGACAGTAAATCAGTCTATTAATTGGGTCACGAGTCAATTGATCTGACTGGTTGAACCGGAATGGTCTGACCAGATATATACACACATATATACAAAACACCACTGTTATTAAAGATAATTTATACCCTGCAAGTCATGTGGAGGCAACCCTTTGTTTTCTCCACATAGTATTCACAGTTAAGGCATCTCTTCTAGCTCTCACACTTAGCCAATTCTTTCACCATCAAATCCTCTCTCCCTATTTCATCTTCGTTCAATCCCTAAAACTCCTTGCACGCGATCTCGTTGTGCCAAGGCACGTAGCATTGCACACAGAACAATCTATGGCAATTCGGACACTCTGATTGCTTTATCACTGCCTCCTCATCATTCACCAACATTCTAGAACAATCATTGAACGAGCAATAGAACTTCTCGGATGTCCAAATCACAGATTCACACAACAACTCGTCCCAACGCACCACCATTTCGACGGACACCCTCGACCGGCACTCGTCGAGTTCCAGCACGCCACCGCACTCCTAGGCTTCTTTTATACCCTGCAATAAAAATCAGGGTTAACCTGATTCCCAGTTTCAGTTCACAAGGTTATCCCGATTTTAACCGATTTAAATGAAAGTTAACAATATACATATAACCTAACCGAATGGCAGACCTGTTCTCAGTTTAACAAGTAGAATCGGCCTAGTTTCTAAAACATTGCTTATAATGCCTTGGTCATCGACAAGTTGGACAACTAAAAGCAAAGCCTTCTATTGACCACTCATCATGACAACATCGACATTCTCATCGCAGCCTTCGCAAGCTACAATTAGAGAAGAAGATGGACTATGACAGAGATAACCAATCACAAGTAGGCGAAAACTAATGACCCATGGCTAGTCGATGACAACAAAGATGTAAGGCCATGACTGATCGGTCACGTCATGACAAAGGCATGAGGCCCACGACTGGATAAGATAGTGAAAATCGCTAGAAAAGATAAATTAAGAGATGCATCCCAAAACCGCCCCTTAATCATTGGTCACCTCCAACAATTGCCACCATGTTGTCACAATTCATCGCCACCAGCCTTTCCAGCGAGTGATCTATTATCATATAACCTAGTTTCAAAACTTCTAGCAAGTGATCTATTATCATATAACCTAGTTTCAAAACTTCAAATGATTTCCAGCATTCAATGGTATGTCTTTGCACCATCATCTACTTTTCTTTTTTATTTTTTTTTTCCCTTATGAACAAATTTCTTATGCAAAAGTAAAAGTCATACAACTTTAAATGAAAAAAAATATGAGTTTCTAAAATCATTGCTTTGATACCGCATGTAAATCATAATATTACTAGTAAAGAAAACAATAAATGAACAAAAAACATCATATTCATGAATCTTGAAACTATATATTTTTTCACATAGCATGAAGAAGAAAAACATACATTGCTCCATTTAAATTTCAAGATGTAAAAGGTGTTGTCAGTTGATGAAGAGAATATATATAAAGTTTTGATTTCTCTCTCTTAATCCCTTAATCTTGATAATGAAAAAAATTGTATGTTAATTTAATAAGGACAGAGAAAGAAGTAAACTCCTATTTATAAATTTAAATGTGTTATTACACGGTTACAACAATAAATTTGTAAAAAGGGAAATTGTCGATGAATAACCCTCTTATGGATGATCCAAGCGATAGGTGACTCTTGTGTGGCATATCTGAGCGATAGATGAGTTTTTCGGAGTGGAGTGACAGCGATGAATGAGTCTTCCAAGGGTAGCAACAGCGATGGATGAGTCATTTGGCTAGATTGAGAGCGATGGATGACCTGCTGAAAAGAAAATCGGTTATAAGTATAACATATCTGATTTTTGAAATAATTAATAAATTGTTGAATTGACGGTAGGAAATGCCCTGGGGCTTGGATGTCCAAGGAAGAGGACATGAGATTGGTGAACGTCTCGAGGTGAGGGTAATGACGACGTGAGGCTAATGATGCTGGAAACAATCAAATCGAAAATACATTTTGGAATAATTTGTGTATAAGTCCAAATAGATGTTGGTACCGAATGGTCGTAGGGGACCTCCGAGAAGCTGAGGCGACCCTAGGGGTGGTTCAATTTTGTCAGTGAGGCAACCCTGAAGTATTTTCTGGTGGAATAAAGATTTTGTGCAGGCGCAGAGATGAAATTAGCCTTTATCGAGTCAACCTTGAATTAAATCTTGGAATTTTGATATTTTAATCTAAATAAAATTGATATTTAAGAATGTAATTGTAATGTGCAAAGGTTGAAGTGAGAATATGAATATAATTTATGAATTTATATGTAATTTTTATTATATAATAAATTATATGTTCGCGTGTGCAGTGAGGGATATGTTATATGGGTATACAAATAAGCTTTATAACATGTATATGTATGCATGGCCAAGTCTGTGGGTGAAATACTGGGTTCACTTGAGGAATATTATATAATATGCTATATAATGCAGATACTCTTGGAACTTGAGGAGAATATGAATGATGTTGTACTCAAGAGTGGACTACCAAATGATGCCATAGGAAATTGAAGGAATAAAATGATGATGTTTTGCAGAGAATAATTTGAGTGGAATCTGCAATGTAATGAGTGTAAAATTTGGGTATAAATAGAGAGTTTGGGTGTACATTTGAAGGAAGAAGAAGTGATCATGAATTTGATGAGAAACTGAGGTAGTAAGGTATTTCCAATTTCAAAGTTTTTTTACCATTAGTAAATTAGTTAATTGATAATGTTTGAAATTGTTTAAGGCATTGTAGTTAAAGTTTACTTTAATTAGTTAATTTAATAAGCTAATTAGTTAGTTAAATTAATTAGTAAGATAGGGGATGATGCCTAAATTAGTTAATTTAGGAAAATTAATCGATTCATAACTTAGTGGGCTCGGTAGCTAAATGAATTTAATTATAGGTTGCTAAATTAGTCTTTGACCTTACTCTGCCAAATATTTTTGTTAAGAAATTTTGGCTGCATTGACGATTCGTCTAACAAATTATCAAACGACACGTATTTCGAGGTAAGGGTTTAATATGCTCTATATAAATTATTTTTGTCATGGCTATAAGATGTTGATGGAGTGTTTAGGCATGAGACTGTTAATTTTTGAACGTGGGAGTCTCGAGATAGGGTATTGGAGGAAGCCACTAGGGGCCACCTAGAGTCTGAGATAGGTGCGGTGGACGGGTTTGCATGCATGTTGCACTTTATATTTATCTATGATGTCATACTTAATAATTTACTGCATTGCATATTACCTTTACTGAGTCCCAGGACTCGGCCCTTCATTTCCACTAACCACATAGATAGTTCGAGGTCAGGCAAGGGGAATGCGATGTACGCCGAAAACCAGCTGAATGGTGAGAGTGGCAACCCATGATGGGGAATGCGGCCTAGTAACTCGTGTCTGTCATGTAATTATTTTGTGGTTGTGTTGAACTCTGTTGTATTTCCCGATTGGACTTGTTACTTTTAATGAGTAATTTGTGTAAGTTGTGATATACCTTAATTGCAATTTATTAATCTACTCATGAGGCACAAGTCAAATTTGAGATTCGAGTGTCCTTCCGCTGCAAATGAGTCTTAGACCTCGAGTTCTCGATGGCCAGAGGTGGTGAAGCCTGGACCCCACCCAGGGCATCCACTTTATTTTATCCTTCTGTTGTTAGGGCATAGCCGGCCTTCGGAATAGGACCTACTGACGTAACCTTGGGTTACGGTAGCACCCGGTGTGGGGACAGGGCGTCACAAGGGGCGCGGATGAAAGTTTCCACGCGGACCTTCCTATGCTTAAGTTAGACCCCCATAGAAGTAAAGTGTTTGAGAGCAAGAATGTAAGTGCAAGAGTGAGAGATTGCATACCGAATGAGGGAGAGAAACCTCCTATTTATAGCGATGGGAAGGGCATCCATGTGTCGCGTGTCCCGACCTTCACGGCAAGAATCTCGGAGAGGTTTTGACCGAGTCTCGCGAGGGTAGTTTTAAGCCGATTCTTTCGGAGGTGTTGACGCAAGAACATGGGGCACACGAATGTGGGCGTGGTACCCCGGGTGACCCTCACTTGGGGGTGTGTGCGAGTACGGACAAGGATGCGGGTGCGGGCAAAGATGAGAGCATGCGGGCCATGCGTGCAGGTGCGTGGGGCCAGTGCGAGAAGGTTGCGTGGCTGGGTAGCCGTGCTCGCTAAGGCGCGCCCCTCCTCGAGTGACCCTTACTCAAGGGAAAGGTTCCCCCTCCCCCCCGAGTGCCTCCACTCGAAGGTAAGGCCAAAGGCACGGCCCCTACTAAGCAATCGCGTGCTACTTGGTTGCATGCCGGGGGGTTGCGCATGGCGCACGCCCACCAAGTGTCACTCGGGGGTGGCGGCCCCCTGGTCACCCATGGTGGTCTTGCCACGTGACGTTTCTTCAGGCCGCCATGTGGCGTTTCTATCATTCTCCAATTTTGGTCTTTTCCCATGCATAACAAAATATAACGTTCCATCAAGGCTTATCAAGAGTGATATATATCTTTAAAGTCAAATAAGATTTTAGTATTCAATTATTTTATTAATTTTTTTATTATTTTATTAGATAAAAACAACCTTATCTAATAAAATAAATTTTAATATTATGTGAGTCAAAATAATTCTTACATCTTTGCTATCCGTTGACTCCTATTGCATCACCGCTTACATTTGTCGACTCCTCTTACATTATGCATCATGGTCCGTCAATTATGCACTTTAATTATTCTCTATTGATTTAATAAAGCATGTATCAGTATAAGTTATTTGTATTTTTGAAAATTAAATTTGAAGTATTTGAGCTGATATTTTTTTTTTAAATAACTTAATTTTCAAGTTTTACTACAATATTATCTACAACTTAAACCTTTGAAGAGGAAGAGTCATTATTCATGATTAGAGCTTAGTATACTTTGACTAGTTTTTATTCATTTTTTTTTCTCATTTACGACAGTAATTTCCTTTGTAAATAACACACTATCATTCCCCCTTTATTAGATGTGCCTAAGTTTTCAAACGTAACTGTTAACAGTAGACAGTAATTTCAAACGTAACTTTTCTCCTAAATCTAGAACTGGAGCCAGCTATAAGAAAAATTAATATTTTTAACAATAGAAATATTAAAGTTAATACTCAATATCATACAATTAACCCAAAAAATTAATGCCCACGTATATGAATATGTCACTACTGCATCTTTGTGAACAAGGGCTTCAGTACAAAAATGCTTAGCCTTTTCCATACGTTAATGTTCCAACAGTTTGTGAATGAATTTGATCTTGACTTATTTATATTTATTTGCTAATTAATTGAATAAATTTAAATAAATTTAAAGCTCGTGTTAAGTAAATGATTGTAGTTCGAACATAAATGTAGGCTCACTTGTAAGTAACCTAAAATTTATTTATAATTCGTGTAAAAGGATCTCTATGGTGCCAAATTCCATAAAGTGCACAATGTTGTGCCTACTTTATCTTTAAATGCAATTATCCAATTAGGCAAGTATAATTTTTATATATACGCATAGCCAGAAATACAGTTGCACCAAGGCAACAATTATATTCCTTGGAACAACTCTTGATCATGCTGGACACATTGGAGAGTTCACCCCTTAATCCTTCTCTCACAAGCTAAATTCACTGTGAGCAGATAATTGAACAGTTTTCTATACTCAAGCAGGCATGCACGCAGAAAAACCAAACAGATATTTATAAATAAATAGACCCTTTTTTTATTAGAGGCAATGCCCCTAAAGTGCGGAATTCATAATTTTCATTACAGTTGCAGTCAAAATAGTTTCCTCTTTCAGATACATAACCTTCATCCAGGTTCCTTCCTCTTCTAATGACCGCAAATGGTATGCAAAACTAGATGAAGACAATGTTGACTCAAACATCTTCTCAGAAGTTTGGCAAGTTAGTGATTTACCCTTCAACTAGATGAACACAATGTTCGAGCTACAATGAAGAACAGAGAAGTTATGTTTGGTTCATGAATGCTTCCAATAAACAGCTTCTTACCTCCTTCGAAAATCCTGGAGTCACCATTCCACTACCAAATTTAAAATAATATTTGATCATCATCTTGCACCAACAATACCCCTTGATTACAAACTTCTGGCTACTTGCCTAAGGCCCAAATGTGGAAAGCTATAACTTAACGCACCACTTCAATAGAGCAATAGAAAGTAAAGGGCTGCGGGAGCATCCAAAATGCAAGATAAGATTTGTGTCTGGTGCCAATATTTCAGATCCAGGTGGAGGATACATTTCCTAAGAGATAAGAAAAACTGGACAACGCAAGATCCAAATTCAATTGACTAAGTGGGGCAGCTAGATGCTCATCAGTCGACAACATATTCAATTGTCATAACAGGAAAGCTACTAGATACTCAACCGAGCAATCACATAGAAGGCACGGGGACCTGGCCCAAAAAAAGAAATGCTTAACATGAAGGAGGTTTAGTCTTGGAGTCAAAATGGTCAAGGGAGTCTCCTGAACGAAGCATTCAGTTTCATGAGGAGAATCAAAGCAAATTGAACCAGAAACTTATGCAAGATAGCTTTTCTGAATGAATCCAAGACTCTCCAGCCAATGCATGAATTGGTGCAAGAGTAACTGTATAGTGGCAAACTACAACAATAGTACCCCTTATATCATTATGGCTTATTTGTACCCCAAAAACAGCTCCAAGTAGGGTGTGTTCTACCTTTCCAATGCGGTTGTATTTATGCGTTTTATATCCTTCCAACAACAACAACAACAATCACAAGCCTTTATCCAACTAGGTGGAGTCAGCCACAAAAATTCTAGCTCTCCACTCTTTTCTATCCATGATCATATTCTTTATTAGGCCATTATATCCTATGCATGATTAGAAGTTCTCCACCAAATTTTATTTGATCTTCCTCTACCTTTTTTACAATAGATCTCTTCCATTTTATCCACTCACCTTACAGGCATGTCTATTAATCTCTTCTCGCATGTCTAAACCATCTCAATTACATGTTATACATCTCATCTTCAATAGGCATCATTCCAACCTCATTATGTATAATCTTGTATCTAACTTTATCTTTTTGTGCCTGAGCATACGCAACATCTTCGTCTTAACTATCCAACATCTTCATCTTAGTTACACTCATATTTTGTACATGTTGATACTTAAGTATCCAACATTCTAAGCCATAAAACAAACATGGTCTTATAGATGTCAAACTTCCCTCATAACATATATCCTTCAAAGATTAGATAATTTAAATAGTTACAATTTAAAGCTATCAGGGCTTCTCACACCAAAAAGAGCTTCAAAGAGTTTGCTTTATCTTTTAGGCAACATCACATAGAAGAAATTCAAAGTCTTTTCTTTTTCCTTTTTCTAGACCAGAAAATGGTCTGCATCACTAGACAATACCAGATTGACGATTTAGGCATGAGATGATGTAGTATATTAATTTTATACAATTACCTCTGTCACTCCAGGAAACCTTTTGCAAGTGTCTTCTTTTGGCTTTTATGTATAAACCTTGTTCAGCAATCAGGTATCTGGTTCACCCTCTTACAGCAGCAAGCATGTTATCCACGATGCATTATCACTCTAAACCCACAAAAGGAAATCTTAACCTTGACTGAGATAACTACTTCAAACCGTAAAGTTCTGGATGAAAAGAGTACAATCAGAAAAACTGAAAGCATCTGCACTTTTTTACACCATGCATCATAAAAAAGTTCGGAATTCTATTACTATTTCAGATGAACAGCCAGAAAAAGCTGCAAGCATCTGAATTCTTGTATACCATGCATCATAAGTAAGTTTTGAAATTCTATCATTTCTATTAGACTAGAACCTTCATAGGAGAAGCCACAAAGTACAACATCGGCTCAAAACCAACAACTGTAACTCACATGACACTTTCTTTTGGAATAATCTAGTTAGCTTATTGGGCATTGCCAACCAACCAACCAAAAGAACTACACACATACCATATATATATCCAAGGAGAAACTATAAATGGGCAATGAAACAGAGTTGTTAAATACATTATTTACATTACACAGTCAAGGGAGAACATGATGATGGTCACCCAAATTAAGGCACACATAGTCCTGAAATAACTACTATTCTAAAAGAATGTTATCTTATAGTTGGGGCAGTGCCAAATTAGCAGACAGGAGTCAATCTCACAGGAACCTTCTCCCTTGCTGGGTCGCCAAACCCGTCCGCCGCGATTCTCACGACCTTCTTAAACGCAAAGTGCAAGCAATTGGAGAGGGCAATCCAGCACATCACCTCGTAGACGAAATCAAACGCAGGATCAGAAGGCGAATCCGAGGACGATTCATCCCAATCTGACCATCCGAACCTATCAAAATTCCACCCGCCGCCACCGCCAGGTCCGTCGCCGCCACCGAAAGGGCCATCACCGCCACCGGCGTCGCCGAAGAACCAGCCGTCTTCACCTTCCTCGGGCCCGCCACCTGTCTGCGACCTCCGCCGCGTACGCCTCCTCCTCCGGACAAACGTCCGGGGAGCCGTTTTCAGGTAATTCGACTTCACCGGCGGCGGCGCCACGGCATCCACAGGGAAAATCGCGGCTGCGATCTGGAGAGTTCCGGCGCTGGAAGACTGCTCCGCCGCAAAATCGTGGCGATGAAGAAGGGACTTGGCAAACCCTAGGCCTAGGCCTTGATATGCTGCTACTGTTACTGCATCGGCGATCAGGGACACCTCCATGATCGCAATTCTCGTAAAGTCCTTGGGATTGGGGAGAATTTTGAGAAACGTAAGGCTTACAAATTCCTCCTAGCGTTCAGCCCCGTTCCTGTCCAATTTGAGCATCCATTTTCCGGGAAAATGCCGCAAAATACAGGTGGCTCTGCCGGTAATATTTTATTCTTTTTCTTCTTTTTTATTTAATTTAAGAAACCGGAAGAAAAAAAAAATGTTAATGATACGATCACAAACTTCAAAAAATATTTTTTAATATTTTAATTTTAATTTTTATTAAATGACTGTATCTATAATTAAAAACAAAAAAATTGACTTTATAAAAATATTAAATAATATTTATTCCAAATAAATATTATTAGAAATCCTTTGAAATTATATCAGTTTAATAAAAAATTAGTAATCAACCTGCAGGTCAGCTAAATTTTAATACAAAAATTTATTCATTTTTTGAATAATTAAATTTTTATTCAATTTGTTCTCATTGCAATACAACAATAAATCTATTAATTGAAACGTCGTTATCAAACTGTTTGAACTCTATAAAAAAAAAAATTATTAGAGAGTGTAGAACAATTCTTGTTCAACCACTTCGATACTTAAATTAGATATTGAAAATTTAAATATTATATTAAAACTAATATTAAAGACATTTTTAGAGTGAGAGTTTGTCTATTATGATTATGATTATTACAGATAATATTTATTTTGATATTTTGAGATCTAATAAAATTATAATTTTTATAAATAATGTTTATCCTTTTAGTAGAACTTTTAAATGAATTTTCGAATATTGAATTATTAAGTTTGTGCTTTATTCAAAAACCTCTAATCAAGAGAAAATGCTCTAGACTAGAGCTTAATTAAGATATTCGGGTGATTGTAAAGGTCTTTTGTGATTATGTTATTCGGGAGACCATTTGATCTCTTGATATTTCCATCTCTAGGAGACCACGATTTTCTAATTTATCCAAGAAATTTATGTGGTATTCTTTTCGTGTTTCAGTTTTAAATTTTAAGTTTTGAATTTATTTTCAGTTTTGTATTTTGAGATTTTTGAAAAATTATTTTTTTGTCATTTTGAAAAATTATTTATTAAAATATAAAACTAAAAAATGCGTTTACTTTGGAATTTTAAAAAATTAATTTTTTTTGTCATTATGATATTTTATTTAATGAATTTAATTATTAAGTAATAAAATTAATTATTTTTAATAAAATTATACTATTAAAATAAAACAATAAATTTAATTAATAAATTACTAACATACATCTTAATAATAATTTATATTAAATTATACACTTAATAATATAATATATGTTATTTTATATTTTTAATTATAATATAGATATACTATAAATTTTTAGTACTTGTTTTTCTTTTCATTTTTTTTCCTTTTCTTTTTTTTTCGGTGCCCTGCATTTTCTCTAGTGCTGGCTCCATCGTCGACGACCACCGCCAGTAAAAGATTCACACGATCAGAGCCTATGATTAGAAACTCTAAGTCAAACGGGTTAACATACACAAAAATGGGCCAGATTTAACGGTTGAATCTTCATAGATTTAATTTTTAATTTTCAACCAACACCTATATACGCACTGTCAATCGCAACCGGCCACCGTAGCCGGTGGTTTCCGACGATTAGAGGCAACCACCTAACACCCAAGAGCCCATCAACTAACATACCAAAAAATTAGTAAAATCCAACAACCAAATTTCTTTAGATTTAAGTTTAAACGTTCAACCCACCTGTGTATATACGCACTGTCAGTCACCATCGACCATCATAGCCTATTGAACTTGTTCATTTTGCACAAACCAAACAACCACATAATTAAAGAAATAAGAACAAAAACATAAACCCGTACACATGCACACAAAGAGACAACAACTTACGTATTTGAATTCGTAAATGAATCTCATTTACACCAGGAGTTTCGCCTTGGTCAATCAACTAGAAACTCAAGGAATTACAATACAAATATTACACAGTACGTGAAAGACAACAAAATAAATTGTAACGACCCACCTCCCAGAGCCCCCGCTGTAATACCCGATATTAAATAATAAGAGAATTTTTGAGGATATGGGTCAAAACGATATTTAGCAAAGTTTTGGGCCTAAGTGCAATATTCGAAACTTAAAACGAAAGACGAATGACTAAGTTAAGATGATCCAATTGAGGAGAAATGGCACAATTAGATGATATTTGATAAAATTAGGGATTTTCAAAGGGTTGAAGTCAAAAGCACGCAATTAGGAGAGTTCGAGCAAAAGTGCAGTTTTTGCAAAATGTCAGTGGGAGGTCGAATCGACGAATTTTTCAGAAATTCCAAAAGGAAATGGAAAATATGGAACTAGAGTGTCATCGTGAAAGTGTTGGATTGTTCAAGGGTGTTTAGAAATAGGAGAAAATGCAATTAAAAAGTGACCAGGGGCTAAAATGCAATTTTTGCAAACTTCTTGGGTGTGAAACCAACTGGCCGCCGGCGGCCGCTTCTGGGGCATCGGGCAGGTCGCCAAGAGGCTCTAGGATAGCCTCCAGACGATGATGGCTTCGTTGGGAGCTTCTATTGGCCGGATTTGGGTCGGATGTGATCGAAAATCATGGCCAAAAGATTTCTGATTTGGCCAGATCTTTCGAGGGCTTAGGCTCGCGATTTGGTGCTTCTCGATTGGTTTAGAGGCTAGATCCGAGCTTAAGGGATAAGGACGAACAAGTTTTGGTGAGTTTTAGTGTCAAAATCGGGTATAAATAGCCAACCATGGCCGAGGGTTTCAAAATGAATCGAGAAAAATTAGGGGCGTTCGGGCTTGAATCGAGGCACAAGGATAAGGGGCTTTTGTTCTTAGTGTTCTAAGGATCATTTCTGGAGCGTTTTGGATCGTTTGGTGTAGATTTGGAAGGATTTCGAAGCTTGGCTGGAAAATCGGAAACACCGCCGCTGCAACCTGCAACCGCCATTTAAGGCGTTTTCCAGTGATGTTTTCGGGCAATTGAGGGTACCATTGAGGTCGCCTCATCGAGATCTTCAAGGCCCCATAGTTGATTTAGCCAAAGGAAGACGCCGGAACCTGAGAAGAAGGCCGGAGAAGACGACTGGTGGCGGCGCGTGGCAACCACTCGCGGGATCTCTGGGTGGCGCGTGCGTGAGGTGTGTTTTTGCTTTGTTTTTAATTCCAGAATTTAGGTTGAATTATTTTAGGAATTATCATGGAAGAAAGTTTTGAAAAAAATGATGTTTGGTATTTTTAATGAATTACCGAAGGTATAGATGTTTAAAAATTAAATAAAAATAGAGAAAATTATGGAAAACATAGAATGTTGATTCCAAAGGTATTAAATGGTGAAATAGGAGTCAATTGGGTCATTGGAAGAGGATTTACACAGTTTTCGAGGTGTGGTATGTTTTTCGAGGCAAAATCCAGACTTTTCCGAATTGAGGTGAGTGGTTTGATTCTAGCTTATCATTGTCTTGAAAGTGTTTTAAAGTAATTTTGGTGAGTTCTAGTGAGTATTTTACCCTCCTAGACTTAGCTTATTTTACAAGGCTTTTTACTTACGTTCGTTGAGTCAATATTCACTACATTACATTAACGGTTTATTTTTAAAATGTTGGTGCGTGGCGTGTAAATTTTCATAACATGAGGAGTCATGTTTAATTGCATTGTTGGGTCTGTGTGGGGCGATGTGGGGTCTACTTGAGATTGGGATAATGCTAATCCAGGTGAACGGGTGTCACACTGGGGTACTCGAGGGAATAATGTTAAACCAGGTGAACGGGTGTCACGACGGTGCACCCGAGGGATTAACGTTGGACCAGGTGAACGTGTGCCACAGTGGGGCATTCGAGGGATTAAGCATGTCAGGGTGATATCTCGAGTTAGATATTTCTTGCATGATGTCGTATAGTATGCCATGCTCGTATGTTTTTCATGCATTGTATAATTGTTTCATACATTCACTTAGATGGTTTATCATCTAACATGGGTTATGCCCCTGGAACATTCAACGTTCCAGTCAGGGATAGCAGCGAGGTCGAGGACACGACCGAGGAGCCAGTGGTGTATGTTTGACAGTTGTTGATATTATATTATTTTGGAAACATTAATGTTATATTTATCGCTTGAAGATGTTGTAATAATTAGTATTGATGTTGTATTCATATGATGGTATGGGAACAATTCGAGTGTAACACGTGGTAGGCCACGTCATTTTGATTAATTAAGTATTCCGCTGTGTTTATGTTGTCTCGTTCGGTTGAGATTATGTTATTTTAACTAAACGAGTAGGACTGGAACTCTCGGGATTTTCATCTGCATGTGAAGATTGTGCTCACAGGCGCTGCGAGTATCGGACTTGGTGAAAAAAAAAAAAGAAAACCCTGGGAATTTCCTTATAGTGACACGCCTGTATAGGGTGGGGTGTTACAATTGGTATCAGAGCCCTAGGTTAAAACCCTAGGATGGTTAGGCTAGGTTATTGAACTTAGCACAGTTAGACTTGTTAACTTAGAATAGGGATAAGGATTTTAGATAACATATGAAAACTTTAGGAAACACTTGTTTGAGGTTTTTGAGAAAATTTTTGTGTGATGTTAGTAGAAAATGGTGGACCAAGTACTGCTGTCACACTGGGCAAATAGGATCGAAGCTCGAGAAAACCCGCAAAATGAGGACATGAATGTATTTCTGCTTGCAATGGAAGAAATCATAGATGATGTGCCCCCCAGCTATCGACAGTTGGTAGATTTATCAGAGTTTCAGATCGGCTTCCTTATTGATTAGTTTGAGGGAGAATGGAAAACTTTTGCGCAGTGGTTGTGGCAAGACTGGGAAGATGACACTCTACGTGAATTTTGCGCAAGAATGAGGAACGAGCATCAAGATCTACTTGGGGACGTTATGGATGAGGAGGAACAAGCAGAGATTGCTGTAAACCTCGCAAATGAGGTCATAGATATTAGCTCTGATGAGGAATCCGATGAGGAGACTCAGGAAGTCCAAGATGACGACGAATGACCCCCGGTGGCGTCCGACAGTGATGGGGACCACAAAGAGTCCTGGATCTGGAGGCCAAAGAACTACTGAGCAAGGCCGAAGAAGTAACTGAAGAAAGAAGGGATATGTAGATATAAAATATAATAAAATGTTATGTCTATTTCTTTTTCAGTAGTATTAAGTTGTTCTGTTTATGGGATAATATAAAGAAATAAAACTGTCCATTTGTATAGAAACAATCTTGTCTTGTGCATAATTCATTTTCGTAATTCACTTCAGATAGTGAACACACGAAGACTTCGAAATGCAGCCCATGCTGAAAATGGGAGAAGAGAAGAAAATAATCCTGAAGATATGGGTGATCACAGGAATCACTCAGGAGGAAATCGAAGATACGTTGGAGAATCAAGCTCCAATGAAGACCGGTTTGAGCGAATGGAGCAATTTTTGGAAAATATGCTGACATACGTGAGTCGAGAGGAGCCTACTCGGCACACGACCACGGCTTTGGAGCGATACCGACATTTGAGACCCCCTGTGTTTAAAGGAAGGACTGGCGATGATCCTAGCGCAGCCGAGTATTGGCTAGAGCAGACCGAGAAACTACTTCAACATCTCCAATGTAGTGAAGAGGAAAAGGTGAGGTGTGCAACCTACACACTGGAGGAAGAAGCAGGCCGGTGGTGGCAGTCTACCGAGCGTTCATTAATAAGGTCTCAACAGGAACGTGAAGCTGAGAACGAGGATGCACCAATGTATACTTGGGCGGGATTCAAGGAAGAGTTTAACGCCAAGTACTTTTCTAAGAGTTGGAAGGAAGAAAGAATCTGGGAATTTATGAGGCTTAAGCAGACGGATGAGATGACTGTGAATCAATATGATAATCGGTTCATTCAACTGATTAAGTACGTGCCCATGTACGAGACTGACGAGAGTCAGAAGGCACAAAAGTTTGTTTCAGGATTACAAGGACATCTCCAACAAGTTCTGAGTGGATGGGACATTGAAACTTACAAAGAAGCATTACACCGAGCTTTGACCATTGAGAGAAATCTGACACGAGCCAAGATCATCAGGACAGAGGAAGGAAGTAAAAGTGGTAAATCAGGCAGTCCGACGACTCAATCAAGGGATGACGGAAAATGCCCCCGATGTAGGAGAAAACATCCTAGGAAGAGGTGTGTCTTGAGGTGCTATGGATGCGGCGAAGAAGGTCACATCGGGAGAAATTGCCCAAAGATCAAAGCAACACCCCAGGTTGGGTATCAGGGAAAGGTGGTGTGTTACAGTTGTGGTCAACCGGGGCATATCTCGCGCGATTGCTCAAAAAGACAAAAGACGGAACCACCGAGTGGAAGTACACAAAATGTTCGTCCAGGCCGAGTGTACAATCTGACTTGTGAGGACGCTGAGGCCGATCCTACAGTTATTGAAGGTACACTGTTCTTCTCGAATATTCCAGTTCATGCTTTAATAGATCCAGGTGCTACGCATTCATTCGTGTCGCATGCATCAGTAGAAAGTTTTAAATTAGAACCTAGGGAATTGGGTTATCAAATGGTAATAGTCACTCCTATGGGTTCAACTCTAAGAACTGCGGTAGGGTGCCGCGAGTGTATTTTTAGTGTGGGATCAGAAAATTTCAAGATTGATTTAGTGGTGTTAGACATTCAAGATTTTGACATAATTATCGGAATGGATTTCCTATCACTTCATGAGGCAAAAATAGATTGTAAGAGTAAGACCGTAAGCATACCCAAGCTTAACGGAGAGTGGACTGTGTTCCAAGGTCAAAGTAGGAAGATTAAGAGAGAAAATGGCAAGACTTTGCATACGCTGCAGTCAGCCAAACCCGAATCAGGAAAGAAAAGTCTCGAATTGGAGTCAATGAGGGTCGTGAATGAGTATCCTGAGGTGTTTCCCGAGGAATTACCAGGATTACCTCCTCTAAGAGAAATTGAATTTTCGATAGATCTTGTACCAAGTACACAGCCAATATCCATACCTCCGTACAAGATGGCCCCTGCTGAGATGAAGGAATTGAAAGAGCAATTACAAGACTTGATCGACAAAGGATTTATCAGACCAAGTGTGTCGCCCTGGGGAGCTCCGATATTGTTCGTGAAAAAGAAAGATGGTACCTTACGTATGTGTACTGATTACCGACAGTTAAACAAGGTAACCATAAAGAATAAGTACCCTTTGCCTAGGATTGAGGAATTGTTTGACCAACTTCAAGGAGTTAGAGTATTTTCTAAGATAGATCTTCGGTCAAGGTACTATCAAATGAAGATCAAACCGGAAGATGTACCCAAGACTGCATTTCGGTCACGGTATGGTCACTACGAGTATCTAGTGATGCCGTTTGGATTGACCAATGCACCTGCTACATTTATGGATTTAATGAACCGAACTTTTAGGCCTTACCTAGACAAGTTCGTGATAGTGTTCATAGATGACATTTTGATATACTCTACAAGTGAGATTGATCATGAAGAACATTTAAGGATAGTCTTGCAGACTTTAAAGGACCATAAGTTGTACGCCAAATTCTCGAAGTGTGAATTTTGGCTTACTCAAGTGGC
Organism: Diospyros kaki; assembly: GCA_036245055.1. NCBI lineage: Eukaryota > Viridiplantae > Streptophyta > Magnoliopsida > Ericales > Ebenaceae > Diospyros > Diospyros kaki. The sequence goes on from BSEG01000013.1 coordinate 7,338,409, forward strand.
ATTTCTTGCACACCACCTCAATTCTCGCACATTACCCCACTTCTCGTGCGACTTCTCGATTTTCGTGCATCGCCTCGATTTTTGTGCATCATCTCGAAACGCGTGCCCAAATCATTTTTCTTGTCAAAATCTCCGAAATATCATTACACATTTATTTCATATTTTTGTAGAATTTTTCGGGATTTTTCCTTATTTCTTTTCCTATTTTTTCTTTTCTTTTCCTTTCTTTTTCTTTTCTTTTTCTTTTCTTATTTTTTCTTCTCCTTCTACTGTTCATCTTCTTCTTCTTCTCTATTTCTTCTCCTGCAACTCCTCGCCTCCAACATCTTCTTCTTCTTCTTCTTCTTCTTCTTCTTCTTTCTTTCTTTCTTTTCTTCTTTTCTTCTTCTTCTTCACGGACAGCCCGCCCCCTGCTCCTCCTTGCGGCCCCTGCCTCGCGGCTGTTGCGGCCCGCGCATGGCCGCCTGCTGCCTTCTCGAGCGCGCGCCCGCGCGCTGCCTTGCTGCTTCGGACCGCACCATGCTCGCCGACCCTGCTCGACCACCCACGCACCAGCCGCCTCGTCGCGCACAGTTGCTGCCCAGCTCTGCTCGAGCTTGCTGGAGCTTCGCCCGAGCTGCCATGGCTGCTGCCTCGGCCAAACTGTCGCGCTACCCAGCTGCAACAGCAGCTTCATGAACGCTTTCAGCCATCTCTCCTTGCTCTCACACTTTGTCTTGCGATCTCTCGGCCTCACTGTTCTCGGCCATGGCAACATCATCTTGAAACAGCCATAGCCATGGCCGAATTCGGCCATGTCTCTCCCTCCATTTGCTTCTATCTTCCTCTATCTCTCTTTATCTCACTCGATCTCTTTCACTCTCTCGGCTTCTCTCCCAATCTCCAACTCTCTCCCCTAACCTCACTACCTATTTGCCAAGCTCTTGGGAGCTCACTGCCATGGCCGATTCGGCCATGGCTTCCCTTCCTCAACTCTCTCTCTCTCTCTCTCTCTCTCTCTCTCAATATATATATATATACATATACGAATGGAGCTTGGGCGCCACTCAATCGGCCGACATTCTTCTCGATCTCTCTTGCCCAATTCCAACATGCTTCACGATTTGCCTCCTACGCCTCACAGACAGAAAACATGGAGCTTCTCCCCTGCCCCTCACGCATGCTCGCCTATATATATAATATAATTACTAATATAATTATATAAAAAATATATATATATTTAATTTCCATAATTTATCCTTAATACACTTGAAAATTTCTTAAATTGCAATTACACCCTCTAACGACCCATTAATTTGCATTACATCACTCAAACATCGATTTCTTAATAACTTCAAATTTACTCGATAAGGACGATTTCGCCCTTGAGTCCTCACCGAGCCATTGATTCGTCCTGAAATCGCCTAAGGGTTGATTGTCACGCAAAATCGGAGCCTCCTTAGGGTTCCGTTGAATTCCCGGACGTCTCCTGTGATAATTCGGTATTTCAGCCTGATCCGAAGCTACATTTTAGCTGTACCGAAAATCGTCTCAATTTTGAATTCTTTTACTTCCATAAATCTTATCTCGGAATGCTCATCGAGACCATATCATTTTTCTTAGCCAATTACACTCCGGGGCACTCCCTCTAGTCGATATGGCGATTTATTTTGCTACCGAGCCTATTTTCGGTATTTAAATCTCACTTAATGACGTGGCAACCTTACACCGAAACAGGGTATTACACAAACCTCGCTGAAAGTACTTGCTATCACAAACGTTTCTCTTATCTAGAATGATGGAAAACAAACGTGAATCGCGAGACTCAACAAGCTCATGAAAGAAAGACTGAAGGTTTAGGATAGGACTCTTCCCATGACACCTCATGCTATTCATGCCAATGCAACAACACCATGTCATGATCTATATGTGCCTTACTTGTACATGCATAACATAAAATTAACTACACATAAGGAACTAGGGGCTCACATAAGTCACACATTAGCACCCGGGTCCCACATACAAACCTGTTGCAGCCTAACATAGGCTACCATATCATTATCCATAAAGACTCACATTTTCCTGACATTAGTCGGCTTTTCCTGATACTCGTTACATACTCTTCCTGATACTCATCATACCCTCATATGTTCTTCTTGTAATTCATCACATTGTCATATCCTTCCGCAATCTAGGTCTTCCATCGGGCCACCCCCGAGCTAATATCTAAGTCGAGCCGAAGCTCATCGAGTCAATACTCCCGACACCCTGACTAGCATGGTACTCCCGCCCAGAATAACAGTAACAATAGAACCATGCAATGCAACATATAAGAAATGCAATGGTTTCTGTAGCATAAACGTGATGACAAGGCCCCCATAAACCAAACATCGAGTCATGCTACGCCCACATAAGAATACACACATGCGGCATGCTCTAAATGCACATGTTCGCCTAAGGTACCCAAATTGGCTCTCAAACCAACCGGGTCATGCAAATGCTCATACCTCCCATCACACACAAAGCATGTTTCCCCAAAAGAATGCAACCTAGCCCCTTGTAGTACACACATCATGATATGCACAAACTAAGGTGAGAATCTGAAGTACCAGCTCTTTTGGCCCATCTAATGCTTATTGTAACAACCGATGACTGGCGTCCATACATTCAGCCATCAACTACCACGACCCACGGTCGACAGTTAGTGACTTTGTACCCCATACCCTTAGACATACTTATAGATAACACTAAATTTATTATTCTATAACTTTCTCCATGAAAACATAAACACCATTATATCCTTCTTATTCTCATCTCTTATCATACATAGGAAGCTATCTCAACATTCATAATAAATTATCAACATATCCACATAATCTTAACCACGTCCATTTTTTAAGAACCTAACCCCAACAGGTTTGGCATCATTCCCGAGGAAAGCGAAGCAATATGAAGCTCTGTGATAGTCGAAATGAAAGACACCAAGACGTTATTACTTAACTCATTCCATTAACAGTAAACCCATTAATAAAATAAAGGTCATAAGGTGATTACAATGCGGACTATTATTATTAATATGTGGAACCAAGTCACGGTGAGGGAGTGATTGAAGTATGAAAAATAACGAAGACTCTAGCAGGAAATGAAGAACATGAGGAGAAGGTTAGGAGCTTGCCTGAAATCGACTGATTCCTGTCTCTTTTGTGCTCCCGTTGCGAAGTAAAATATTTTGTTGCGTTTAATATAATCATAGCTTTAATTAAATTTGACTGCATAAAATTTATAATTTAATCATACAACGCTTCTATTAATTTTTACCCACATATCTGATCACTTCGAAAAATCTCAAAATTCCTTTATTTTCTCCTTTTTTTCTTTTTTTTCTTTTTTTATTTTCTTTTCTTTCTTTTATTTTCTTCTTTCTTCTTCCTCCCTGCAATGCTTGCGCCTACAACTCCATTTTTTCGTTTCTTCTTCATTTTTTTCTTTCTTTCTTTCTTCTTCTTCTTCCAGCAGCCAAATCAGCATCGCCGCGGCCACCACACGCCAGCTCGGTGAGCTCGTGGGCATGGCTGCCATGGCCACAAGTTTGACACTTCCGGCCGCCTCTCGGGCTTCCATCGCCATCGTCGGTCACTGCTCCGCGTCGCCCGCCCCCCTCCACTGTTGCTTTCTCGCTCGGATGCCATAGCCTAGGGAAGCTTGGCCAGCTTCCATGGCTGCCGCGCCTCTCTCCCTCTTTCTATCTCTCAATTTCTCTTCTTTTCCCTTCATCTCTCTCTCTCTCAATCTCAATCTCTCCCTCCCTCAGTCTCTTGGCTCCTTGGTCTCTCTCGATCTCTCACTCTCCTCAGCTATCTGTTTTAATTCTTGAGGAAGGCCACTGTGCCATACTTGGCCCCCAAGCACACGCGCACAACTACACAAATTTAACATATATAATTAATTTAATTTAATTTAAATTAATTTGATTTACTTATTATTATTATTATTATCATCATCATCTTGATACCTTAAATCCTCAAATACTAAAATTAATATTTATTATCATTTTCAAAATTTTGGGATATTACATAAACAATATTTACTTACAATCTGAAGAACACGTATTATACCCGAGTACATGCTATATACAAGCGATTACAACACTCATATCAATCATTTTTTATTTTTCTTGCTTACCAAATTTCATCTTAGATAGAGAAAAAACAACGAACATCGATTAGAGGGATTATGGTTTTTTACAACTTTCGTAAAGAGAGAGTTTGCGAGATGGGTCTAGAGTTAAAAGAATGCATGTTACAATTCCATTAAGGCTTTTATATAAAGATGCAATAAATACAAGCCATCAGATGAGATCTAAGAGATGATCAACGACTCCAATAAAACTACCCTGTTAACACACACACACACACACATATATATATAATGCAAATGTAATTGAAATGAAATGCGTGCGAAACCCAAATGAACAAATTAAGCAGACTTGGGCTTAGGCTTGAGACACTAATGAGCCAGATGTAACGATTGAAATTTCTTAAATATAATTTTTAATTTTCGACTAACACCTATATACGTATAATCAATCATCACTGACCATTGTGGCTGGTGATTTTCGACAATCAAAGGCAATCACTCGAGACTCAAAGATCCATCGACCAACATACCAAAAAATTAACAAGATCTAACAGTCAAATCTCTTTAAATTTAAGCTTAAATGTTTGACCCACTTATCTATATGCGTATTTTTAGTACTTTAAAAATTTAAAAACTCAAAACTAGTTAAAAATAATAAAGAGGTCGTAATTTTACTTTTTTTTTTTTAACTTTAATAGTTGTAATGATCTTTTGAACTTGATATTTTTATGTGATTTCTGTCTATCACACGTCACAATTAAAGTCATGGATGGTCGTATAAAGGAGGGAGCAATCAATTAAGAATTATTCTAAAATCATAATGGTGGTTTGAAATTTTAATAAATAATTCTTTAACAAATAATTTAGGAAAATTGCACTAATTTTTACTCAAATTCACGTTGCAGTTTTCAAAATAATTTAAGTAGAAAAATAATATTTTAAAAACAAAGCAAATCATTTAAAATAATTTAAGGCCGAGTTGAGCTAAAAATTGATTTTATTTTTTCAATTCTAAAACTAATAATTTTTAGCATCTTTATTTATTATGACTCCTTATCGATTTGCAGCCGGCCAACCGAGTTGGAATTCTGAGGATGAGACGAACGGCAAGTTTGTCCGGATGCTTGCACTAAGCCCGTTGGGGCACAGAGTTCATGAATCAAACAAACAAACTTCGTAGAAAGATAAAGATTTTTAATATAATATTAAAACATAGAGTGATTTAATAAAGACATTATTTTATTTTCAAGGGGTGAAAATACAATTATAATGGATCCGGTCTGATGTTGTCCAATCCGATGCACCTGCTCCGACCCGAGCAAATCGGACCATCCATACCCCATCTCAGGAACACCAAATCCAAAAGGTTCCCAGATTTAACATGTACAAAAGTTGTTTCCTTTCTTCTTCATCTAGTACAAAAATCAAAATCGAAGCAAAGTCTCATTTCTTCTCTTTCGTTCTCTCTGAAACCGTTTATCTCTCTCTCTCTCTTTCTCTGGATCCCCATTTTGGTTTTTTACTGACACTCGTATATACATATATATATATATATATACACACGTATAGAGATAGAAGGATAAGCTTTGTGATCGGGATCAATGGCGTCGGAGCAGCTTATGGCAGCCGGAGGCGGCCCACGCTACGTCCAGATGTTGCAGGAACCGTTGCCGTCGATGACGTCGTCTTTCTTCTTTCCCTCTGTCCAAGGTCCTGAGCCAACTCGGGTTTTCGATGAGTTGCCCAAGGCCACGATCGTCTCCGTTTCGCGGCCCGACGCGGGTGATATCAGCCCCATGCTTCTTACATACACCATCGAATTCCAATACAGACAGGCACGATCTCCTTATCCACGCTTCCTTTGAAATTTATGTGATTGTTCAAATCCATGTGATGGTCCGACGTTTCAATTGACCCAGACGTACTGAATGAAGTTTTTATGTTGCAAGCTGTGAATTTCAAATACCACACATGGGTTACTGGGAAGGATTTGTTCTGTTTTTGGCAAATTTTAATTAGCGATAAGAGGAGTTTTGACAGTTCTGTTTTAGTTGACTGAGAAACTTGGGGAAATGAAGAAATGAAGCTGCATTATGAAGTTTGAACCTTCTGTCTCTTATTGAATTGTGTGCACTAATATTATAGTTGAGGAACTAAGAACGCTGTACAGCTTTTAGATGATTAATTTGAAAGGCCAGTCCTATATTTAGAACTAGGATTTGATGGGGACAAAAGTGAAGGAAAAACATGGGAAAATAAACTGAAGGAATTGAAGCTAAATTTCTTATTATTTTAGTTGTGCTGCAAAATGAAACCAAACTAATAGTTATTTGTTAAGCAATCATTCCTTTTGGATTTTTATTCAAACAAAATGGGTACAGTAAGAGTTCATTCCTTGACAAATCTCAAGAATCTTACTGGATGAACTTATTATAGATTGAGTTAAAGACTTGATTACTTTCTGAACATGTGCAGATATGTGAATTTAAGAAATTAATAAGTTAACATATGGACATTGGCAGAGGTGTCAGTGTAGGTATTCTCTTGGTGAATTGCCAGGTACAGCTAGAATCCTTATTTTTTAAACACTTATTTATTTTCCATGGTTGGACTAGTATTTGTTTTATGCAATAAATATCAGTATTATGCATGGTTCGTAGCAAACTCCATTATTTTTACAAATTTATTGGATGCATGTCCAAATAGACCGGCCAGGAACTTTCAGTGAAGCATGAAGTATCAATTTGTGTTTAAATAGTTGATGTGAAGTAGAACCAATATGTCCTTCACTTTTTTGGTAATTCCCATGACAGCTAAATTTTGAATTTTCTCAATAATTATTTTATTTTTTAGAGGCAAGTAATATTTACAAACTAATATCTTGTAATGTACTTAAATGGTAGTATTATGTGTGTTTAGTTGTTGATTCCATTCTGTACACATATTTATTAGACACATGCCCAACTAGACATGTTGGATGTTTTCCATGTAGTCTTAAAGAATTTCACAATTTTAGAAGGGTTGATGTAACATAGAGCCAAAATGTACTCTACATTTCTGACTTTTTTACACCTGACCTGTTGCTTGTGGGTATTGCGGTACCAACAGTAAATTGAAATGCTCTCTTTTTAAATTTCCAAGAGTGGTATACTTTTATATTCTTCCTCTGGGTTCTAAAACTGTTACATTACACTGTGACAGTAATCTAACGCTTCTTTTTGAATTTAATTCACCAGTTCAAGTGGCAGTTAGTGAAGAAAGCTTCACAAGTATTCTATTTGCACTTTGCACTGAAGAGACGTGCATTTATTGAGGAAATCCATGAAAAACAAGAACAGGTTTGTTTAATTTGTTGTCTTACTAATTGAATGTGTTGGTTCTTTTCTGATTTCTTTCATTGTTAGTCACACAAATTGATGTGAATTTTCTGATCTTTAATCTCACTGAGCTCTCATGTTTCTTTATTATTATTATTATTATTATTATTATTATTATTATTATTATTATTATTATTATCATCATCATCATCATCTTTGTTGCATTGTTGTTGGGTATTGATATTCATCTTTTTTGATAACATGATATAAGGTTAAAGAATGGCTTCAAAACCTAGGAATAGGTGATCACACAGCAGTTATGGAAGATGATGATGAACATGATGATGAGATTGTTCCTATTCATCATGATGAAAGCACTAGAACCAGGTGACTGTTGATCATATTATTTGCTCAAATGGATGAGAAGCATGAAATATATCCTTTCCTATCATAATTGTAATTAGTTCTTACAGGTGGTTTTTTGTTCAGAGATGTTCCATCTAGTGCTGCTTTGCCAATTATTCGGCCGGCTCTTGGAAGACAATACTCCATGTCTGATAGGGCAAAGGTTGCAATGCAAGGTTACTTGAATCACTTCCTTGGCAACCTGGATATTGTGAATTCTCGTGAGGTATGCTAGGTGTCTTCAATTTTGATAATGGTTGGCGTATCTTTACTTTTGTAGCTTATAATAGAAATTCATACTATCAATTTTCATGTTTTATTTGTTGAGCATAAAAATAATAATATAAAAGATAAAGTTAACTCTTTTTCTACCAATTTAAACTTTTAGATGAGATCATGGTTAACAATTCAATATGATATTAGAGAAAACAAATGTCTTCAGTTCAAATCTCACCACTAACCCTAATATTTAAATAGTTGCACATGTTTGTACCAATTTTGTAGTGAAATCTGGCCACATATGAGGCGGCGTGTTGAGGGTAAAAATAGTAATTCAACATCATTGTATTTGATGGTGCTTGTATTACAACTAGAGTTTATATGCACTATAAATTGTTGCTTTGTCTTTCAGAAGTCTATCATTAAGCAGAGCCCATGTTGCTTCAACTTATTTTAATCTTAGAATGAAAGCACTTGTGTTTACTTTGAGTCTTTAGGTGAATGCTTCTACTTTGAAAAAAAAAAAAAGAAAAAAGAAAAATGAGAAAAATTGGGATGAATTCATCCTTGTGAACAATTACATATCATGCTAATATCTGACGCATATATTATGTTAAAATTTTGTAGGAATTTTTGGAATCCTTGTATATTCACAATATATATTTACAGTCATATTTAAGATGAATCTTGAGACCTTCATGAGGAAACTAAATCTATTTTCTAAGGAAACTAGCTATTAAGGAAACTCATACAATTAGGAAACTAAATAATTAGGCAGCTAATTAATATAGAAAAAAAAACTAATTGTACATTCCATATCTACATTAGGAAACATAATCTTCTTTATTCAATGGTGAGCCCATTAGCTGAGTAAGTTTTCCATTTTCATTATTCCAACACTTCCCCTTAAGTTGGTGAGTGGATATCATCAATTCCTAACTTGTCAGTAATCTCTTGAAACCTAGAAGTGGGTAACCCTTTGGTTAGAACATCAGCCAATTGGTTTTATGATGTCACGTGAGGGATAGTGATGAGTCCATTGTCAATTTTCTCTTTAATGAAATGTTTGTCTGCTTTTACATACTTCATTCTATCATGTTGTATTGGGTTGTGTGATATACTGAGAGTTGTTTTGTTATTACAATATAGTTTCATTGATTCACTTTCAATCATCAAATTCTTTGGAATTATTTTGATCCACAGAAGTTCACAAACACCTAGAGCCATAGCACGAAATTTTGGTTCTGCACTTGATCTGACTACAACATTTTTCTTCTCGCTCCTCCAAGTAACCAAATTTCCTACTATGAAAGTGCAATAGCCTATAGTTGACCTCCTTTTTGTGAGAGATCCTGCATAGTTAGCATTGTGTATGCCTCTATTGTCAGGTTACTTCCCTTTTTGAACAAAATTTCTTTTCCTAGAGTAGCTTTTAAGTACCTGAAAATTTTATGAATTGCTTGTAGATGTTCTTATTTAGGATCATGCATGAACTGACTAATTACTGTCATAACATAAGCAATGTCAGGTCTGGTGTGTGAGAGATGAATCAATCTTCCTAACTAGCATTTGATAGTGCCTTTTATCAATGATTGTTCCCTCTTTGCTTTCTTGGCTCATTCTATGGTTTTTGATCAATAGGTGTACTCACTGGTTTATGTCCAAGGGTACCTGTTTCCTTGAGCAGGTCAAGAATATACTTCCGTTGGGATATAAATATCCCTTGTTTGGAATATGCCACTTCAATTTTGAGGAAGTATTTCAGTTTCCCTAACTCTTTCATTTGAAATTCTTGAGCCAATTGTGTTTTCAACCTCAGTTTTTCTTCCTCATCACGCAGAGTAACTATAATATCATCAACATATACCAATAGGACTGTAATATTTCCCTTACTCGAATGTTTCACAAATAAAGTATGGTCACCATCACTCAGCTTATACCCAAACTGCATCATAGCCTTAGTGAATCTCCAAACCAGACTCGCGGAGATTGTTTTAGTCCATACAAGGCTTTCTTCAGTTTGCAAACTTTATTAGGACCATACTTGCCATAAAAAACGTGATGGTGGCTCCATGTACACCTCTTCTCCTAGGTCTCCGTGAAGAAATGCATTTTTTACATCATATTGTTGGATTTCTCAGCCAAAATGTATTGTTAGAGATAATAGAATTATCACTGTGTTCATTTTTGCCACCGGTGCAAAAGTCTCTTGATAATCCACTCGTAGGTTTGTGTGTAGCCTTTTGCAACTAGTCTTACCTTGTACCGTTCAATAGCTCCATCTAACTTAAATTTTATAGTGTAGACCCATTTGTAGCCAATTTCTTTCTTTTCCTTGGGACACATCACGATCTCCCATGTTTTATTCTTCTCCAAAGCTCTCATTTCCTCCTCCATTGCATATGTCCAGTTCCTGTCCCTTAAAGCATCATATACTGTTTTGGGTATTTTGATTGAGTTCTACGTGGAGAGAAAACTTTTGTGCTGGGAGGATAGTCTATGTGAGGAGATGAAATTAACTATAGGATGTTGGTTACACTTTCATGTTCCTTTTCTCCAGGCCATAGGAAGATAGAGTTCACAATTTGAATTAGGATCATAAACAATAGTATTGTCAGTTTCAGAATTGAACAAGTTCAAAGTGTTTACATTACCTAGGCTTGGAGTTGATTCTTGGACTTGCTTGAGAGGCTGTGAGGGTTGTACTTTTCTTGAATACTGCCTCAGTGGCTTTAAAGTGGTATGGATTCAAGCATATTCATGGACATTGGCAGTGTCATTGGTAGGTTCAATAGCATTGGCAGGCAAGAACATTTGCAGTGTCATTGGTAGGTTCAAGGACATTTGCAGTGTCATTAGCAAGTTCACAAACATTTGCTGGTTCAATGGCATTGGTAGGTTCAATGTTGACACTATCAGTTGCTGCAACGTCTTTCGTAGTAGTGTCATCTACAACCTGTTCAATTGTTTTTGTAACCTGTTCAATCGTTTTTGGGATGATAACATTGGGAAAGGTTTGTGATGATGATGAAGATGATGAATTGTTTTTGTAACCTGTTCAATCGTTTTTGGGATGATAACATTGGGAAAGGTTTGTGATGATGATGAAGATGATGATGGTTTATCAAGAAGGTTTGCATGGAGCTCTAGAAAGGGGGTGGAACCCGAGCACACATCTTTGTCTCTAGATTGCTCCCCCTGAAGATGGGTGTGAGGAGATCTATAAAAAGGTTGAGACTCATTGAATGTGACATCAAGAGAAACATAGGTGTGTCAAGTAGAAGGATCATAACATTTGTAACCCTTTTGGATAGAGAGTAACCAACAAAGATGCACTTCTTTGCCCGGGGTTCCAATTTAGATCGTTGAGTTTTGTGAATATGCAAGAAAACAACACAGCCAAATACTTTTGGGGACAGATTTCTGGTAGATACAATGTCTGTAAAATGGTTGGATAGGATATGTATGGGATGATGATTGGCTAGGACTTTAGAAGGAAGACAATTTATTAGATAAGTTTCTGTTAGAACTGCTTCCCCCCATAGGAATTGTGGAGCATTGGATTGTAAAAGAAGTGCATGAGTGACTTCTAGGACAAGACAATTTTTTCGTTCTGCCACTTCATTCTGTTGTGGAGTTTCAATACACGAAGATTCATGAATAATATCATCCTTGATAAAAAAGGAAGATAGATTTTGATTGGAATAATCCTTGGCATTATCTGAGCAAAATCATTTTATTTTTGCTCTAAATTGAGTAAAAATCATTTTTTGGAATTGAGGAAGCAGTGAGCTAACTTCAAACTTGTCTTTCATTAAGAACAACTAAGTAGTCCTACTGCAATCATTAATAAAAGTGACAAACCACTTGTCCCATGAATATAAGGAATTTTTGCTAGCCCCAAAAGATTAGAATGTATCAAAGTAAAAGGCTGACTGCATTTCATTGAATTTATAGGGAATGAAGTACAATAGTGTTTAGCAAATTGACACACCTTAGACTGAAAATCTGACACAACCATATCTTTAAATGATAATGGAAACATATGTTTTAGGAGAGAAAAAAGTGGATGACCAAGACGAAGATGTTGTGCCTAGATTATTTATTATTAGATGTGGTTAAAAGGGCTTGAGGGAAAGGAGACTAGTTTCCCTTTATTCAACCATTGCCAAGATCCTCAAGGTAGTACAACCCATCACACTCTCAAGCAAATCCAATCGTATTCCTTGAGACTTGATCCCGAAGCACACAATGAGAGTGAAAGAATGTTATTTTGCAATGGAGTTCTTTAATAATTTTTTAGATTAGTTAACAGATTAGGGATACAAAGGACATTTGTAAGAGATATGGAAGGAGTAAAATGAAGACTTCCTTGTCTAGCAATGTCAGTGGGAGAAACATCAGCTACAATAATTTCTGGTTTCCTAGGGTTGGTTTATATAAATTAGAAAAAGAGATATCACGAGTCATATGATCAATTGCCTATTGACTGTACAACCCATCTACCTGTTTTAGAATGTGATGCTTTAAAAGAATCCGTCATAACACATACCACTTTTGGCAAGAGAACAAGAACCTGTAGATTTATTCAGGGATTCAAGAAGATGTCTCAATCTTCCTATGTCTTCTTTGTTGAATTATGTAGACTCTTCCTTGTTTGGCTATGCAGTGTCAATTAGTGACTGCTCTTTATTGGGCTCATTAGCTTGGTTGTTTACTTGGCCCTTGAATCCTCCTGTTCATGCCAAAACTTGGGCCTTACCATGTAGTTTAAAACAGTTCTCACGAGTGTGGCAAGGTTTGTTGCAGTAAGTGCACCACAGTCCATCTTTGCTAGATTGTTTCCTTAATTCAGCTGGCCGCAAATTATTGTTTTCTTTATTCCCTCCTCCTCCAAGTCTATGAAAGTTCATTGTTGCAGCCTCTTGTATACAAGGTTCCAACATAACACCTCATCAACTCTCTTTAGCATGAATAATTGAGAAGCATTCGTGAAGAGTTGGTGAAGAAACCTTACCAAGGATTTGAACTTTGATTTGATCATACTCGAAATTCAATCTCACAAGAAATTCAAATACTCGATCATTTTCGAGTAATTCTTGGACCATTCGAATGCCATGGTTGCATTCTAGTTTCATATTACGGTTGTGATCTATTTCTAGCCAAAATCCAGTCATCTGGTTGTAATACTTAGTGATAGACATTCCCCCTTGTTTGGTAGAACTTATTTGATTCTTTAGCTTATAGATCAATGCTGCATCTTTCTTCTTGGAGTAAGTCTGCAGTAAATTTTTCCATATTTCCTTTGCAGTGGTAAGAAACATCAGATTTTTACTAATCTCTGGTTTCATGGAATTCCATAACTAGGACATAATCATTAAATCTTCTTTATCCCATGCCCTGAATCTTGGATCTTTTTCTTTTGGGTTGGGATCGGTAAGATGTCCTATCTTCCCTCTTCCTTTGAGAAAAGAGCGAACTACTTGACTCCACTGCAGGTGGTTAGTTCCATCAAGCCGATACAAAGGATTTATACTTTGGAAATCACTTCCAGTTCCTGCTGTGGTGTCAGTTCGTAGGTGAGGCCGACAGTTCACCCATGGCAGTTGAGATAGAATCCTAAGAAACAGTTGACATATTGTGATCAAGAAGGGAGAATGATTAAGAAAGGCTTCAATGAAGGTAGAACAAGAAGTATGTGGCAATGAAGGCTAGAGATCGGCAATGAAGGTTGGAGAGGCAAAGAAGGCTGGAAATGAGGAAGGCAATGAAGGCCGGAGAAAGAAGCCCTAGAAAGATGGCTCTGGTATCTGATACCATGTAAGAATTCTTGTATATTCATGGTATAGATTTACAGTCATATTAAGGTGAATCATGACACCTTCATAAGAAAACTATCAATCTATCTTCTAAGGAAACTAGCTATTAAGGAAACTCATACAATTAGGAAACCAACTAATTAGGCAGCTAAGTAATACAGAAAAAAACTAACTATACATTCCATATCTATATTAGGAAACATAATCTTCTTTATTCAATGGTGTTCCCATTAGCCGAGTAAGTCTTCCAATTCCATTATTCCAACAAATTTAGATTCATATTCAATTCAATCACAAACATAAATGTAACTGTTAATTTGAACTAACAAGTACTATGTATCTTGGTTGATTATGACACTGTCTTCATTCCTTACCGGGTCTCTGGCACATCACTGGGTGGAATTTGCTTTCCAATTATATTGTCCCCCCCCCCCCCCCTCCTCTTCCCAACCCTTTTTTTCCCTTAGCTGTTTTAGGCAAAAAGGAGAGAGACAAGTGTAGTCTATGAATCATTTTGGAGAAAATTCAAATGGGGAGTGAACTAACTCTCTTTTATGAGTTCTATTGTAGCTTGCATTGTCTGGTGGGGTCTATTGAATTTTGATGGTTTATATTGATTTCTTCTACATCCTATGCAAACTCTTGCTGTAGAAAATTTTTAGATGATAGGAGATTGGTTTTGTAACTAAGATGGTCAGCCATAGACATTGTTAACAAGATGAAGGATGGCTTTGGAGGTTTGACCTTCTGTGTATAATAATATAGGCTACTGGGTTTTGTTGTGGCAGAAAGAGTTCGTGTTGTTTGTGAGGTTCAGCAGAATTCTGAACTCTAGGACTGATACTTTCCTTTTGTCTTGGGTTTTTCCCATTTAAAGGATTGAGGTGAGGACCGTGAAGTCTCTTCTACATAATGTAATGGGATTTCATTTTTGTACTGTGAAGAGGGGAAGTAATTTATGCTCAATCTGTGTTCTAAAGGTAGATGGACATGTAAAGGAGGTGTTGTCTTCTGATTATAATAGTAATTGTGGGAAGTAACTTGTGCTCATTCTGTGTTCCAAATTAGATCGATGTGTAGTGGGGATGTTTGAGTCATGTGACTGTAATAGTAATTATGGGGAATCTAGTGATGGCGGTGCCGATGGGGGTGTTGGAAATGAACCACAGCTCAACATGTTGATATTGGAGTGAGTAGAGGGCGAGTTCTTAGAAACTTAGTTTTTCTCATGTGGGGTTTTTAGGATCTTCAAGGTCATCGAGCATGTTGATTTTTCATTCATCTATGCGGTGTCTTTGATTTCTTTCCCCTGTGAAATCCAGTGGAATTATTGGAGTTTATTTTTGTTTTTTTTTGGGGGGAATCACTAGATATCCAAGTGGGACATGAAACCTGGAATTACGATCATAAGAATGCACCCCCAATTAGAGATATTATCCCTAGGGTAGAGATGTCAAATGGGCTGGGTGGCCTGTGGGCTCGCCTAATCTGTGATGAGCATGGCTTGGCTTGACTTATACTATAGCGAGCTGGGCTTGACTTGGCTTGCTCATTTATATAGGGTCAAGCCAAGCCTAGCATTTTTGGGCCCGCAATTTGGTTCATCTAAGGGCTCAACCTAGCTTGTGGGCTTAGCCTATTGGGCCCAGCCGAATTTTGATTTTATAGAAAAAATGAAAGTATAAAAAGTTCATTTTGAATTTGAATTTTTGATATTTAATTTAATAACTCTAATACTTTAAAAATTATGTAGACAATGTCAAAAATTCACAATGACAATCATTAAATCTCAAATAATTTATACCTCATACACGATTTTACACATTTTACAAGAACATTTATATCTCATGCACAAAAAGACATACTCACCTTAAAAAAATTCTAAATACATAAATAAATATATATCTCATATACAACTATTAGAGTTTGAATTCGAAATATGATGTAATTTTTGTAACTTATAAATATTTATAAAATTTAATACTACTTTTAAAAGTGGAATTGGAAACTATTAAAAGTGGAATGGGCTAGCCTAGCAAGCTTCTATTGGGCGTGACTCGCTCTAGGAGGGCTCATGGGCTGAGCCAAGCCCTTGGTTTGGTTAACAAGTATCACATTCCTTGGGGCAGAAGGGTCATAGAGTCGTTGTATTTCTTTTCTTATGCTTGCTGCTTGTATTGCTTGTACTTAGTTGTTAAGTGGTTGTGCTTTTCCGGATTGTACATTTCGGATAAATGTATTGCTAGGCTATAAATAAGCCAGATGTAGAGGAGGGAAAGCAGGTTGAGAAATGAATTTAATTCTTTTTTGTTATCTTTCTCACTCACTTTCTGTTATCTCTCTCTCTTTTCCTCTCAAACATTCTCCTTGTTTCTTGTTGTTCCCCTTCCTTCCTTCTAAACTCTCCCTCTAAATTCTCTCTAATTCTTAATCCTACCTAAGCGGTCAAGGATCTGACAACAGGCTAGGCACAATCTTCGCCTGTTCTACTAACGAGCTGGGCTAGGCTGACTTGTTGAACAGGGGCCAAAAGGGTGGGCCTTTGGCTCAGTCCGTTTGACATGTTTACCTAGGGGCAAGCACACAGGATGATGTCCCCCAATTTCGGATGCTGCCCAGAGCAAACCCCGTAGCTGGGGAGCTTGGGTCCTAGGGGGACATTCCCCTAGGATCCCCATATATTATTATTTTCTCTTTTCCATCTATCATCTGTACCCTTTTTAAGACACTGTTTTAGCCCCAAAAACAGCCTTTCAAGCCCCTGATCACCTGGCTGAAGTGAAATCCTTTCCTTTTAGTACCATGATCTCTTCTTTTTCTGTTTTTTTTTTAACATAAATTTACTATATAAACAAGATGGTATGTATAATCATCACACTATAATAGCTCAACAATACATCTTATCATTTCAAGTGTCCAGTGAGCCAAACATCTTAACAAAATGTAATAAGAATGTCTACAAACCATCCCTCCAGCATTCGACCATCCATGAGAAAAATCATTAGAAAAATTATATAATCTTACCACTAATACATAACCACCAATTTCCCAAAAGTCTTGAGATTTAGGTACTCATACAAACACAAATTTTTCATATGGCTTCTCCTTAATGGCCAAATGGTATAGCATAATATTTTTCTTTTTTACAAAAAAATGTCTCTACCAAGATAATAATGCTTTTAAAATTTCTCCTTCAATCTTCCATTTTCTCTTTGCTTTTAGAAGTGCTGGCTTCATTTAATCACGTGTTGTGTACCTAGGGTTTAGCCTAAGGTTTGGCTTGGAAATTGAAAGAACCCGAGGGAATTAGGACCAAGAACTGAAGGGATTGGAGGGGGAATTGGACAAAATTGGGGGAGATAGTAGATAGAACAGAGAAAGGAAGAGATTAGAGAGAAATCAGAGGGATTGGGAGACGGAGTTCAAAGAGAGATTAGAGAGAATTCATGAGAGAGAAATTGAGAGAATTCAATATCATTTCACATAATGCCTTTCCATCCTTAGTTGTGGCTTATATATAGCCTAACAGCCTCCCACATGCACCCATGTGCAGTATAACAATAAGTATAACTGCCTATAGCTAAGGACAAAGATTTATAATAGAAAAGGAAAGAAAATTACAGTTATTGCCCTAGTAAACCCTCAGAATAGTTGTACAATATAGTAATGCATGTAAGCTATTACTATTATATTTACTAATCTATCCTTGGGGATCCTTGGGGTCACGACTATCAAAGAAGGCTCATTTGGACAACGAATTAGAGTAGCAAAATTTTGATTTTCTTTTACTGCTGTAATTCCTTTATTGCTATAATTTTGTTCTCTTACAATTGTAATTCCTCTATTAGTATTAGCTAGGCAAGGCAATAAGATTCCCCACGTGGAGGGGCTGGAATAGGACAAAAGGTTGGTTATAATCGAATGAGGGAGGGATATGTTGTGGCAGCAACCACACCCTATCAGTTGTATATATTCTCCTAAGCTATGCTGGGGAATTAGCATTGAATTAAATATCAAAAACTTCTTCTTCCTTCTCTTACCCCTCTCTCTTTCTCTCACTTTCTTCCTTCTTACTCTCTTTCTCCCTTGCTCCGTTCTATTCTGTTCTTACTGAAATCATCTCCTAATCCATTCCAGACTAGGAGCGTACCAAATTCACGAAAGAGTCTTGATATTTTGGTATCAGAGCTACTGTTTCTTGGTTGGTTACTGAGGAAGAAAACGATGGTAGAGGGGACATGAATGAAGAATTTAAGAGTCCCAACTACAACAAGCCAGTTTGGCCATGTCTGAATGCCAAAACTAGATTGATCAGTTGGAATTAGGGGCCGCCCGAAGTCACGAAGTGATCATGGCGTTGGACCGTCGAGTGGAGAGCACCATGGATGGATTGGAGCGGAGGTTGGAAGGTTCCATTGCAAGGGTGCGAGATGAACGGGGTGCACAATTGCAACAGTTCATGGTCATGCTTGCTCACCAAAACTCGGTAAGATTGTCCCCTGATTTCCCACCTAGAGAGCGTACAAAACCAATTCTATAGAGCAATAGGATGAACAGGGGATAGGGTACCTCAGAGATTGAGGTGGACCCTAAAGAAGGCCCTGTAAATCCTCAGCATCCAGGGTTTTCGACGCCTTGGATGGAGATTCCCATGTTCGAGGGAGTCAATCCTCGATGGTGGCTGAGGAAATGTGAAAGTATGTTTGAGTGGTATGGCATTACCGAGAGGCAGAGAGTACCATTGGCTGCAACCTATTTCAATGAGGTGGTTGACGCTTGGTACCAAGGGAGCATTAAACAAGGGAGGATTTACACATGGGAGGAATTTTTTGAAAGGATATGTGAAAGGTTTGGGAAGAGAAGCATGGTGGACATCATAGAAGAGTTCAACAAACTAAGGCAAATTGGTAGTGTGGAGAGCTACCAGAAACGTTTTGAGGAGTTGAGATCTCTCATGATCCAACATAATCCTCATCTCTCAGAGACCTACTTTATGTCAAGCTATCTGAGTGGTCTCAATGATAAGCTCAGGCTAATGGTGAAGGTGTTGAGACCTCGGTCAGTGGAGCAAGCTTCAGAGAATGCTAGGTTGCAGGAGTTGGTGGTAGAAGCCTTAATGAGTAAGCAAAGGTAGCAAAGAAGGGGAATGGTGGTAGGATCATCCAGTATGGTTGGAAGGAACCTTAACTGGGATTTGGTAAAGGGAAATAGTGGGGGTGAAGGGGGTGGTAGGCCTTAACCCAGCTCCTTTTGGAGAGCAATTGAGAGAACAAAGGAGATTAGCGGGCTTGTGCTTTCGGTGTGGGGAGAAGTATCATGCGGGACATTAGTGTAAGAGGCAGATACTACTGCTAGAAGGGGATGAGGAAACTGACCAAGATTTAACAGAAGAAGAGGATTGTGAAGAAAGGGCAAAGGAGGACAATGGGGAAATATCCATTCATGCCTTGAAAGGGGCAGCCAACAACAAAGTAATAAAGGTAGAAGGACAAATTAAGGGAAATGACCTGATGATCTTAATTGATAGTGGGAGTACGCATAGCTTTTTGGATGAAAGCACGACCAAAAGATTGAAGTGTCAACTCACAAGGACACCACCCTTGAGTGTGACCGCAGCTAATGGCCAAAGGGTGTTGAGTACCTCGGCTTGTAATGGGTTTTGCTGGGAGATGCAAGGGGAGAAATTTGAAGCAGACCTAAGGTTGTTACAGTTAGGGGGCTGTAATGTAGTCTTGGGGGTGGATCGAATGAAAGGGGTAAGCCCAATTTGCTTTGACTTTAACTAGATGGAGGTATCATTTGAAAAGGAGGGAAGAAGGATGATATTGACAGGTAAGGAGGCTGGGACATGCAAGATGATAACAAGGAAAAGGTTGCAAACGGTACTTAAAGGAAAATGGAGTCAGTTGACTAGTCTTTTCTCCATCGTAGCAGCTGAGGAATTACGAGGTCACAGAAATGCCTACTTGACTGTTAGTTCACCCATGGAACTCACTGACCAGGTAAATCACTTGGATTGTATTAATGAATTACTAGTAGAATATGAGGACCTTTTCATGGAACCTAAATCCCTACCTCCTACCAAATCATTTGACCATACAATTCATTTAAAACCAAACATCGAACCCGTTAATGTGAGATCCTATCGATATCCTCCACTTCAAAAGAACAAAATAGAGAAAATGGTTAGGGAAATACTCCAACAATCCATCATTAGACCTAGCCAAAGCCCCTTTGCTTCTCCTGTTCTATTAGTCAAGAAAAATGATGGATCATGGCGATTTTGTGTGGACTACCGCCAACTTAATGCCATGACCATCGAAGACAAATTCCCTATACCTTTGGTGGAAGACCTTTTAGATGAACTTCACCATGCCCGATTCTTTTCAAAGCTTGACTTGCGTTCAGGATACCACCAAATTCAGATGGGCTTGGAGGATGTACATAAGACAACTTTTAGGACTCACCACTTGCACTTTGAATTCTTGGTGATGCCATTTGGGCTCACCAATGCCTCAGCCACTTTTCAATCCTTAATGAACAGAATATTTGAGCTCTATCTTTGAAAGTTTATACTCATGTTCTTTGATGATATACTCATCTATAGCCCTTCCCTTGACCAACACCTAATTCACCTTAGGACCACTTCGGATATCCTCAGATCTAACAAGCTTTTCATTAAGAAATCTAAGTGTGCATTTGGTTAAGGGCAGGTAGAATATTTGGGGCACATCATATCCAAGGAGGGAGTTAGTACTGATCCAAAAAAAGTGGAAGCCATGGTGTCCTGGCTGAGGCTTGATTCAGTAAGAGCTTTGAGGGGATTCCTAGGACTTACTGGATATTATCGCCGGTTTTTAAGAAACTATGGGATCATTAGCAAACCCCTAACTGAATTGTGCAAGAAGGGGAATTTCAGCTGGGGCCTGAGGTAGAAGAGGTCTTTGAGAAGTTGAAGGAAGCTATGAGTGGGGTATCGATATTAGGGCTGCCTAACTTTAGTAAGCCCTTTGTCCTTGAGACAAATGCTTGTGGGAGTGGCATAAGGGTGGTCCTAGCTCAAGAAGGGAGGCTATTGGCATTCTTAAGCCAAGCTTTGAGCCCTGAACATTTGGGGCTTAGCATATATGAGAAGGAGTTCCTAGCAGAGTTGATTACTATAAATAAATGGAGGCATTACTTGGAAGTAGGAAGGTTGATGGCCATTGGCATTCTTAAGCCAAGCTTTGAGCCCTAAACATTTGGGGCTTAGCATATATGAGAACAAGTTCCTAGCAGTGTTGATGGTTGTCGATAAATGGAGGCATTACCTGGAAGTAGGAAGGTTTATAATAAAGAGAACCATGAAAGTTTGAAGTTTCTATTACAGCAGAAACTGCAAACACAGTTGCAAAGGAAGGGCATGGACAAATTGATGGGCTTGGACTACTCAATATAGTACAAAAAAGGGGAAAGAAAATATGGTTGCAGATGCACTCTTAAGGTGTCATGAGGAGGGAAGTGCGGCAGCTATAACCACTGTCATTCCCGAATGGTGCCAACAAGTGATAGAGAGTTATAAAAGAGATGAAAAAGTGAGGGAAATACTGGAGAAGGTAGCCGTGGGAACTGAGGAGGTTGAAGGGTATACCTTGGTGGACGGAATGCTGAGATATCATGGCCGGATTGTAATTAGGGATAATGAAGATCTCAAGAAAAGGATCCTGCAATCATTGCAGGAATATCTAGTAAGGGGACACTTAGGAATCCAAAACACTTACCTTCGGGTGAAACAACTCTTTCATTTGCAAGGGCTTAACGCAGAGGTAAGGAAGTTTATGTTAGGATGTGACATTTGCAGGAGGTGCAAGAATGAGAATGTGGCCTACCCTGGGCTCTTACAACCCCTACTAGTGCCCGAGCAAGCTTGGTTTAGTGTCTCTAGGGATTTCATCAAAGGGTTGCCTAAGTCAGAAGGAAAAGATAGCATATTGGTGGTTGTGGACCAATTCACCAACTTTGCTCACTTTATAGGACTTGCCCATCTTTATACAACCCAAGAAGTGGCTAGGATCTTCTGGATCAGGTGGTAGCTTTGCATGGGGTTCCTAAGACAATTATTTTAAATCGTGACAAGATTTTTACAAGCATCCCATGGAAAGAGCTTATGAGGGCGTTGGGAACTAAGTTGAATATGTCTTCTGCTTATCATCCCCAAACAGATGGAAATACTGAGCGGGTAAATCAAGGCTTGGAACTCATTTAAGATGTATCTGCATTTTGCAGCCCAAGAGTTGGCATAGATGGCTCTCCTTAGCCCAGTGGTGGTACAACTCTAACGACCACTCCTCCCTGAAAATGTCCCCATTTGAGGCTCTCTTCGGATACAAGCCTCTATTGCCGGTAGTGTTGTTAGGCGGACCCTTGCCGCCTCGAATACATGCAAGTCGACATCCTAGGCGCTAGGCCCGATTAAACTGGTCTAGGCGGCCGCCCAAGTAGGGCCTAGGAGGGGTCTAGGTGGCCAAAACACAAAACAACGCCTTGGCACCATTTATATATATATATATAAATTTCTCTGCCAACCAGTCCATCTAATCTGTTTATATATATATAAGTTTCATTTGTCATTAACTTTGATTTATCTAAAAATAACATGAAATCACATAAAAAATTAAAAAAAAAAAAAAAAACAGTTCGCCTAGGTGCTAGGCCTCAGTCTGGCGCTCGACTAACGCCTAGTGCGTTTTAGAACACTGATTGTCGGCTATAAGAGAGCATTCTACTGCAGCCTCAGTAGAAGAATACTTGCAGCAAAGGAGGATGGTATTGCAACAATTGAAGTAAGAGTTGGTCTCAGCTCAAAATAGGATGAAGCACTTTGCAGATAAGAAGAGAAGTGATAGGGAGTTTGAGGTGGGAGAGAAGGTTTACTTAAGATTAAGGCAACCCCACTTGAAGGCTATTACTCAGAGGTCGGTATCAAAGCTTGCTCCCAAGTATTTTGGTCCATTTTCCATACTAGAAAGGGTGGGAAAAGTGGCTTATCTTCTACAGCTTCCAGAGGGAACCCATATGCACCCGATTTTCCATGTCTCCTTACTAAAGAAGACAACAGGATCTGAACAGGTGAACCCAACAATGCACACAATTCCTAAGGAGGTGGGTAGGGTGGAAGAACCAGAAGCAATTTTAGACAGAAGGGTGGTTTACAACCAAGGAGTTCCACTCATCCAAGTGCTAGTTAAGTGGCAAGGTAGAACAATAGGAAACAACACTTGAGAATACTTGCTTAATTTACTCAAACAATACCTAAGGGCCGCCAGACTCCTTAGCATTTCTTGAGGACAAGAAAGGTGTTAGGGAGGGGGAATTGTCACGAAAGGCTTATTCGGACAACAAATTAGAGTAGCAAAATTTTGATTTTCTTTCACTGCTGTAATTTCTTTATTTTTGTAATTTTGTTCTCTTACTACTGTAATTCCTCTATTAGTATTAGCAAGGCAAGGCAGTAAGATTCCCCACATGGAGGGCTAGAATAGGACAAAAGGTTGGTTATAATCGAATGAGGGAGGGATCTGCTGTGGCAGCACCTCCACCCTACCGATTGTATATATTTTCCTAAGCTATGCTGGGGAATTGGCGTTGAATTGAATATCAGAAACTTCTTCTTCCTTCTCTTACCTTTGTCTCTCTCTCTCACTTTCTTCCTTCTCACTCTCTTTCTCCCTTTCTCTATTTTATTATGTTCTTACCGAAATCATTTCCTAATCCATTTCGGACTAGGAGCGTACCAAATTCATGTAAGAGTCGTGACAATGACATCACGTTGTGCAAAATGAGCATTGCCACTCCATAATGGTTAAGAAAACATATTTTTATGCTCGATACATGATGTATAATCCTCAAATGATACAATAATATGAAAATTTCCAACTTGTCTCATTGGATGAGCTAACCGTTCTCTCACCACATTCACTAAGCTAAATGGGCTACCATGTCCAAATCTAGAGCTGCCCTGCTTATTGTGGCTAACCCAACCATGGTGAACAAAACTCCCAAAGACTTAAAACTTCTATGTCCGTGGTTTCATGAAAATCAAAAGAAACTAACTTTTATGCATTTTAAGTTTATGCTTTATGCTTTCCATGTAACTTATGCAGCAAATAACTTTAAATAAACTTAACATTTTTCATGCATTTTCAGGTTCTAATAAACCCTTACCTTGATGAAGCTCTTTGAGAACTTTGGTTGAACTTAAATTCCTTTTCTTCTTTTATTCTCTCTTTCTTTCCCTTTCTTCTCTTTTATGTCACTCTTGGTTGTATATTGAGCAAACTGGAGAATTTGATCCTAAGGCACCTTTTTATATGTTGGGTCATTGGGGGTATTTTGGTCTTTTGGTTATATATTCACTCATATTTTAAATTGGTAAATATAGAATTATACATATATGAATGCACCCTGAGAGAACAAGGTCTTCTCTCTCTTTCAGCCATGCATTAGCCCATGTTTCTCTTACATTTCTCAACCTGAAGCTATCATTTCTTTTCTCTCTCACCAAAAATCAATTATGTGAAAGACTTTCCCATCACTCTTTGCAAACTGTACTCGTATATATGTATATATGGCACATAGAAGAGAAACCCCCCCAACCAGCTATGCCTGCCAAGACAAGCCATCTTACATGCCCTTCACAAAATCCCTTCATTCCATCAATCTCTCCCTCTTCTTTTCATTTCTTTTTAATTTTTAAAGCCCCTATATATATTTAAGACTGTATTCTTGAGGAGAACCCAAAATATCTCCTCTCTTTTCCCATCTCTTAACCAGCTGAGCAATATCCTCACTTATCCTTGGTTTTTCTTAAACCAATTTGCTTATGCATCACCCTTTTCTCACCTTTTCATAACTATAAAGTGAACACATCATTGTCTAAATCAAAGATCATGCTTGGTCATTCATGCAAATCAATAATGCCACATCACATTTTGTAGGTGATTTTCTTGTTTTGCGTGCAACACAGTATTTTACCTTGAAATCATGTCTGACTACATATTTGTGGAATTCTCCAATCTTTATGTCATTGGACTTGTCTTGATGCAAGGAATCTAAATCCAATGTTCATATTTCCAAATAACCCCTTATTTTTATTTGGGTGCTGGACTGTATGTGAGGTCTCCCATTATCGATCCCTGACCTCGAATTATGTATTTGCTTACCCAATTTTTATTGTAATTGCCCATTTACTCCAATTATAATTTCTCATATATTCTTTCAGAAATTAATTTAATCATGAGAAATAATAACAAAAAAGGATTGGGTGTTACACTTTCCCTGCCCTTCATGATCTGATGTCAACATTATCTCTCATTCATATTTCTTACTGCTATGAGGCTGACTATTATAAGGCCTTTCTTTGAATTGATGTTTCCAGTGATGCGTTTTGTCATCTATTGTACTGTTTTTTTACTGTTACTTAATATGAGTGAGACATATAGTTCCCATGCATAACTTTGTAAAATGTAGCTCTTTTATCATATCATTTTAGTGAATAAAGATTTGCTGTCAATTGGTTGTTTATGTTTGTTTGGTGATTTTCTATGCTTTAGATGCACCCATAAATTAATTAAATTTTCGTTTTGTTGCTCATAGCTACACATGCATGTCCCTTAATTGATTTTAAAAGTAATCTGTGATCTTCACTTGGTCAGTTCTTATGACTATATGAACTGGCCATTAATTTATAAAATTTTTATGCTTTTTCATGAAACTGTACTACATGGTTAAACCTCTTGAGCTTGACTGTTGTCATGCTAATTTTAATGGTGAGCAATTTTGTTCTATAGGTTTGCAGGTTTTTGGAGGTTTCTAAGTTATCATTTTCCCCGGAGTATGGCTCTAAGCTAAAAGAAGACTTTGTAATGGTGAAGCATCTACCAAAATTTCCAAATGATGATGATCATAGAAGATGTTGTGCATGTCATTGGTTCAGTTGTTGTAATGATAACTGGCAAAAGGTAGTACTATCCTTAGGACTGAAAATTTCTCTGCATATTTATTTCTTGAACTTCTGTGTTGAGTGCTTTCCCCTTCACTTGTTATCCTTCAGGGGACACCCCAATATCTTAGGCTGCATTCTGCCGATAACAAAACTTGATTGCAAGTCCTGATAAGTTACCTATGAAACAAATGTGCTTTTTTTTTTCTTGGCCCATTTATACACTGCTAGCTTCCATGAATATTTGAAAATGACTTTTGTTTCTTCCTAGCAACATATGCTTCTCTGCCAATTTCTTCTGCCTGTTTATTGGGTCGAAATAATGTGGATGTGCAGGTTATTATATCTTGTCCCAGTTTATTCTCTCTAATTTATATTTACGAGTGGAAGATCAATTTTCTTGGGTTAAATGGAATCTCAATTTTTTAGACATGAAAATAGTGGTATTTTGCTGGACATTAGTTATATCTGCACCTATCGTATAAAAATTATAAGGTACTCCCGAGCAGATGTGTTAAGTGGCAGTATCTTGTATCCATTTTGTAGAAGCATCAAATGCTGCACGGAGAAAAAATATGATGGTGGACAGAGGTGCAGGGTGACATTTGTTGTCTGGAGGGGGACAGGGGTAGGAGAGAAGAGTTAAAGTAGGAATAAAAGGGAGTTGGGGTCTGTATAAATCATCTAATATATATGTGTATCTATATGCATGTAATATCCAACTACATTGTAGTCAACATTTTTAGCTCATGCAAGCGAGGTAGTTTGTGGCAGGACTCCCTGAACAGGGTCTACTAGCTGTACCATATAGAAAAATTTTTGGAAGTTTGGGGCCGGGGGTTGACATGGTCCATCACTGGTGGTGGACCATAGCTGGGGTCTGCTAGTTATCTTGTGTGGTCTGCTGCGAAGTTGGTTCTGTTTTAGTAGTTTTGAATTTCTTTTATTCTTAATACAGTGACTGACTTTTTTATATCCATGCATCACAAGTTATGCTTCAAATCAACTGCAACCAACGGTTTTGGTTCTTGGTCCACATTGTGTGGTTGTTCTATGTGGCAAGTTCTGTAATTCTCTATGCTTCAGTAAGTTTAGGCCCTTTTAGTGGTAGTGGATGGGTTTGGACTTCCATGTTTCAATATATTTGTGTCTATTTATCTGCATTCAGGATAAAGGATGTTCCTTTTTGCATTGAGTAGCTGTCCCATTATAGTGAGCCTTGCTTGTCTTTGTCGCTCTAAAAATTAAGGGCAGGGATCCATATTTATATTCTCTGGGAGCACTTCATTTTATTTGTACAAGATGCTTGATCTCTTGAGTTTCTTACTTTATTTTTGTTCTTGTTTGTAGTGATTAACAAGCTTCTAGTAGTTTCCACATTAAATGTTTTTATTCCTTTGGGTAAGATACTAAGATATACAACACACTTTTAACTTGTATCCACCTTAAATATTTTTTGTTGTTTTGAGTAAGTTGTATACACTTCTTAACTAATATCCACTTTCACTATTTTTTATTTTTAAATGAAATTATAATTCTCTTTCAATATTTTTCCTCTAGTTTATGTTCTAAATAGATTGCTATTTCACCATATAAGTAGGAACTCAATTTTATGTGTGTTGTAGACTAATTGTAAGCTAAGTGAAATTTTGTATTTTCTTGTATGGATACTACTGAAACATTTTTGTTTTGAACTTAAATTGACTAGGTTGGAGAGAGTGATGACACATTGTTTAAAGGGTAAAGTTGTTAGTTGGATGGCTCTTTGGTATGTTCTACTGGACCAAGGAAGAGAATGAGTTATAAAATTCAGATGAACTGATAGCAATTCAACTTGTTTATGATTTTGGATAGTTCTTAATGGTTCACATAATATGGGCAAAACTGTTTTCATGGAACATATCCTGGTTGTCCTACCACTTTTCAGGTATTCATAAGAACTGGATACCTCAAGAGTATCTTCTTTTTTTTTTTTTTTTAATATATTTGGATTATCTACTCCAGGAAAATGAGTAACCCCAGCAATCTGGTTTTTATGTTTTTGTTTTGTGTTTCCACCATTTTCAGAACTGAAAACGATGAAGTCTTTGGAATGAATTTCATTTTTATATGAGATCAATTTTGGATTAGCTGAATGATATTTTTGTTGTTTCTAAATTAGGGTATATTTAGGGGGTGTGTCCAAAATGATTTTTGAAACTAGTTCATCAAATTGGGTTTGAATTTATCTAGTTCTAATTCTAGAACCAGAAACCAAATCTCGAAACCATAATAAACATACCCCTCTGTTCCACCTGTATTTAGTGGTGCCGATCAAACAACAGTTACAACACTACAAGAACAGCCCAATTTTAGTTTTAATTCATATACAGTAATTGTAGATGGACTTTCAGTTTCCATATTACTCCTGGATACAACTCAGAGACCTAGAGTAAAAAATATGTGAACCTCAATCTTCATTTTAATGCAGGTCATTAGCTGTTGCATTTTCTTGGGATTGAAATTGGGAGGCTCGGTGCCTAGTCAATATATGAGATTGTTAAATAAGATAAGGGGTATTAGTGTAATTAACTTAAAATACTTGTGTATATATATATATATATTCTCTTGTATTATACATTTTGGTATATACACATTATTTTATTCACATGGTATCAGAGCCCTAACCCTAATCCCAGCCACTGTCATTTGTTCGTTGTTGTCGCCAGTCTCTTTGTGTGTCCGCTGGTGTTTTTGCACATTCATTGGTCTTTCGCGGTTGTTCATCTTCCTCTAATTGCGCCTTCTTTTACCAGCATCGCGATTGCCGTCTTCGCTCATGCTTCCATCGAGCACTGCTTTTGCCGTCATCAGCCTTTTGCGACCATTGTTGTGTTGTCGCCTTTAACGCCACCAACAGACCGCCCCTTGGTCAACCATCTCAAATCGGTCAATTAGATCTACTTCTGGTCGCCTTCCTCTTCGTTTGGGTCTTCTGTTGTCTGCCTTTGTTCTTTGGCCAACTACCACCATTGGCCTCCATTGCAACCGTCGATCGACGACCCTCTTACCGGACGACCATCGGCCTTCCTCGCTGTGTCCGCCATTGTTGGCTGCTTTAGCCAACCCAGATCAAAACTCGGATCTGGTTAGATCTGACCCATTAGATTCAACCTGCTCCAGATTAGGTCAGCCAGAATAGCGGGCTGTTCTTTCCGTATCATGTCTACATCTAAAGCACACTCTTCATCCATAAGCCTCTCCACCATGTCCACAACTATAACCATTTCCCATTTTTCGAGCACACCAGTTATTACCACGGAGAAATTGAATGGACAAAATTATTCTGCTTGGTCATCAACGATTGAAACTTGGTTTCTTGGACATGGCCTTGAGGATCATTTATAAGGGCCATCTCAACTATTCCCGAGGGAAATCAACTTCTTTGGCAAAAGGCGGACGCACTATTACTAAGTTTGTTATGACAAACCATTGAGCTGACTTTGATGCCTATATTTTGACCTCTTCATGAGTATAATATTCTATGGACTCGGGCTCGTGAGCTGTATACGAGTGACATCACTCGTATTTAAGATGTGGTTGGTGCTTTATTCAATCTACGACTGGTTGATTTGGATATGACCATCTATTTAGGTAAGCTCCAAGCTTCCATTATTGATTTTAATGAGTTGATGCCCTTTGATACATATATCACGAAACAATAAGAGTAGCATGATCAAATGTTCATCGTTCTTTGTCTTTATGGGATTTGACCAGAGCTTGAATCAATTAAGACAGATTCTCGGCATTACCTCTCTACCTCTTTTGATAGAAGTATTTGTCAGGTTACTTAGAGCCTCTTCTATTACTATTGATCATGGCACGTCTGTACTTGGAGATCACTCTGCCATTGCTACTACTCAGATTGACACTCATCCTAGTCATGGAGGTAATTCAGGTGGACTTTGTGGTGGTTGTGGTGGTGGTGGGCGTCCTCGGCCCCAGTGCTCCTATTGTAATCATCTTGGTCACACTTGGGAGACTTGCTAGTGCTTACATGGTCACCCACCTCAAGCAGCTAGTACTGCTAGCATTTGTTGTTGGTGCTTCAGAGGGTAGGCGCCTATCACATTCAGTGATTCCTCACTAGTGACTATCTCTGAGGGGGAGTATGCTTAGTTCCTTCAGTTCCAGGCAACATAACAGGCCAGTTCACTTGTCACATCTCTTGCTCGCACTAGTAACCCTTCTTCTTTGTTTCTTCTTTATCTTCTGTTTCTCTTCCTCTATCTGTTCCAAAAGTTCTTTCCTATCTAGGGTGGTGGGATGCTATAGTTGAAGAAATGCCTGCCTTACAGTCCACTAAGACTTGGGACTTGGTACCTCTTCCCAAGGGTAAATCTCCTGTTGGTTGTCGCTGGGTTTACACTATTAAAGTTGATCCTGACAACCGGATTGATTGCCTTAAGTCTTGCCTTGTTGCCAAAGGATACACTTAGGTTTTTGGCCTTGATTATGGCGAAACTTTTTCTCCTGTTGCTAAGATCTCCTTTGTTCGTCTTTTCTTGTTCCTTGCTGATATGTTTCACTGGCTTCTTCATTAGCTGGATATCAAGAATGCATTCTTTCATGGTGATTTACAGGAAGAGGTGTATATGGAGCAAACTCTTGGCTTTGTTGCTTAGGGGGAGTCTAGGTTGGTGTGTTGCCTTCGAAAATCCTTATATGGCTTAAAACAGTCTCATTAAGCTTGGTTTAATCGATTCAGTTCAGCTGTTAGTTTGGGTTAACTCGCAGTGGAGTTGATCATTCTGTTTTGATCGCTCTCAATCTTGTTGCCACATTCTTCTAGTGGTGTATGTTGATGATATAGTACTTACAGGAGATGAAGATGTTGGTATTGCTAAATTGAAGACACATCTTCACCAACAGTTTCAGATTGAGGATTTGGGTCCCTTGAAATATTTTTTGGGTATTGAGGTAGCTCAATCAAAGCGAGACATCTATATTTTTCAAAGAAAGTATGCCTTGGGTATGTTAGAGGAGACAGGGTTGCTTGGATGTAAGCCAACAACTACCCCTATGGATCTGAATATCAGATTGTTACTGGGACAAGGGGAGCCTCTTTCTAACCCTGGGTGCTATTGTCGACTAGTTGGAAAGCTTAATTACGTCACAGTCATATCCTAATATTTCATTTGTTGTGAGTGTGGTAAGTCAATTTTTGGATTCACTTTGTGACAGTCATTTGGATGCTGTGATTTGCATTTTTTGGTATATTAAAGCTGCCCGTGGTCGAGGTCTATTGTATCAGAATCATAGACACAATCAGATTGTGGGATATATAGAAGCTAATCGGGCATGATCACCTCTCTATTGCTTAAGGACTGGGAAGCCATAGAATTTATTTAATTGCTTGTTCTTTTGTTTCCTTTCAGTCCAATGAAATGCAGTCTTTAGGAAAACTGATATTGTTTTGTTCTGTAGAATGACAGCTTTTGCAACAGAGTGATATTCTATGGCATAAAGTCTTTTTATTACCATTCTTCCATAGGTTGTTAATTTTATAAGCAAAGTTTCTCCAGTCAATTTCAAAGTTTATAACTATTGAACTTTTTCGGCAGGTCTGGGCAGTACTTAAACCTGGATTCTTGGCGCTGCTAAAAGATCCATTTGATAGTCAGCCTTTAGATATAATTGTTTTTGACATATTACCAGCCTCAGATGGCAATGGAGAGGGCCGAGTGTCCTTGGCCAAAGAAGTAAAGGAACGCAACCCTTTACGCCATTCATTTAGAGTAAGCAACATCCTTGTTATTATTTTTGTGCATGTGTATAGAATTCAACATTCACTGTGCAGCTACTTTGTTTTTTCTTTTACCAATAGGATTTTAATTTTTGTTGATTAATATATATGATGAATTATGCAAAAGTTATCTGTTTTCTGCTCCAACTAAACAGGTAGGCATTTCTGGTACATGAGTATTGAAACTCACACATATATTACTGGAATAGGTTGTGCTGTTGTTTCAGATGTTGCAAAACTACAATATGCAAATTATTATAGAGAGTTGAACTAACAATCCAAGGTTAAAACTTGAATAGACTTGCACTGCTGGATAATTTATGCTGGTCAATTGACTGTGGAGCTCTGGGTCAATAATGAGCTTATGTAATTTGTAGCTTATGCTGATAAAACTGAACCTTTGCTGGGAACTAAACTAATAAATTTGTCTAGCTATAACTACTTGAAGTCCCATCTGGGAAAAGCTCTACTGTTTCTTTTCTGAATTAGTTTAGAGATTTCAGGAAAAATGTCTGCTAAAGCTCTTTTACTTTATCTGGGAAACTTTAGAACACATAGGACCCTATGTTATAGTTCTTCCTGCCTTATCCAGCTCTGCTCTCTGATACTCTGCTGTTCTTACTGACTAATACTGAAAATGGTGTACTCTGAGCAAACTTTGGTCCTTGACTTTACCTTTCATTTGTGATGTTAAAAAGTTGATGGGGCACTATGGCTCCATTTGTTTCAACATAAAATATTTTATTTAGAAATGTAATTTCCTGTCCAAAGAATTTTCACAAAACAATATTTTTCATCAAAACACCAGAAAATAGATAAAATATTTTCTGGTAAATTGTTCTGTACCAAAACAAACAGAGCCTTATCTCTGGTTAAGTAGCCTGAGAATTTAATATGGCAATAATTGGGAAAATATAATAGGTGACTTGTGGGATACGGAGCATACAGTTGAGAACTAAGAGCAATGCTAAAGTCAAAGATTGGGTTGCTGCAATAAATGATGCTGGTCTTCAGCCCCCTGAAGGCTGGTGCCATCCCCACCGCTTTGGTTCTTTTGCTCCTCCACGGGGCTTGACTGAGGATGGTAGTCAGGCTCAGTGGTTTATAGATGGGCGAGCAGCATTCGAAGCTATTGCTATTGCAATTGAGGAAGCAAAGTCGGAGGTCTGTTGCTTTGGCTTCTCCAATCTTACTTGTACACTAATTTTTTAATTGTTGACTATAAAAACACTTGTTGGATGATTACAAGTTGAATGCAGATATTTATTTGTGGGTGGTGGCTATGCCCAGAATTGTACCTCCGGCGGCCTTTTCATGCTCATGCATCCTCTCGCCTTGATGCCTTACTTGAATCAAAAGCCAAACAAGGTGTTCAGGTACCAAAGTTGCTGAAAATGATGTTTTATTTTGTTTGAAATTGCATTATTTCATTTGGATTGATCATGGTTCTATTTGTGACAAATCCCTCATTATATACACACACATATTTCTTCTGAAATAAGTGGTTGCTGTTTCTGTTGAGAATCTGAGATAATTGATTCTGATTTTTCTCTATAAGATGAGATCCTATGATCTAGTCTCATTTTGGACATTTACTTGTGCAAGTTTATTGCCAATTTGATTGCTGGCATGTATATGGTATTTAGTGAGAACTCAGTGGAAAACATTTTTGAAGATCTTTGTGTTGTCATAAAGTAGTTGTTCATGTTGGTGTTTACATATTAAAAGATGACCATATAATCAAATGCTGAAACATAATTCTGTACTAAAATTTAAACTAATTAATAAAATTGAATTGTTTTACTAGAATTCATGTAGTCAGACTTGGGATTGTTATATATAAATTAGAAGTGTTCCATTCTATTAACAAATTTGGTTATGTACATTGTCAAATGCTAGGAAGCATGGACACACCATTATATATTGGACTGGGTTTCCCTTTGGACATGCAAAAATGTGTTCCACACACCAAACAGGAGTATAGACATGTGTCCAGTAGTTGGAAATATAGAGAAGGTGATGTTGACTTTTTTTTAACTTTTGGGTTACAAAAGTTTTTGAGTAAATAATAGAAAACACCAAATTATGCCCAATTACAACTTTGACAAAATAGTTAATTTGTGTTTTGTATGTCAAATGATGTTTATATTATTATGGATTTGAACAAAATTGAAAAATCTGAGGGATGGAAGGTTTACTCGAGTAAATAGAAGGATTATCTCGAGCACTTGGATAGTTTAATCGAGTAGGAAGAAAAACTTAATTAATTGTAAAATGTTTTCTCATCTTGCATTGAATTCAAGATGGTCTATATATACACAAGATCTCCTAAAAAATATCTCCTAAAATGTAGGGATAAATACAGAAAAACAAATTCAAACTTGACTTGGATGATACAGATAATCTAGAAAAAATTTTGAACTTGCTGATCTGATCTTTCCTATTTTTTCTGGAACTGCCTCATCTATAACAATCTTATCTCTTGATTTCCGACCATGATAGAGATAATCTGGACCTATTTTCTTTAACTTTTCCAACACTCCCCCCCAAACTGGTGAATAGATATCTATTATTCCCAGTTTGCTTCTAATTGATTCAAATCCTTGTCTTAATATATCTTTTGTAAGGATATTTGCTTCCTGAGACTTATTTCATTTGGTCATGTTGCACCAGATTATTCACAATACTGATTGCTAACTTGCTGTCATTGTATAGCCTAATTGAAGTAGATACAAATATGTTTTGGTCCTTCATTAGTTTCTCAAGCTAGATTATCTCACACATACCTTGAGCAATAGCTCGATATTTTGTTTCTACACTACTATAGGCCACCATAGTTTGTTTCTTGCTTCTCTATGTAATTAGGTTACCCCATAATTTTGTGCAATAGCCAGATGTGGACTTGTTGTCTTCAATAGAACCTACCCTGTCTGCATTTGCATAGCCCACAATTCATCTATCCTCACTCTTTTTAAATAACAACCCTTTCCTTGGTGTTCCCTTAAGATACCTGAGAATGTAACAGGCAGTATCAAGATGTCTTTTAGTAGGAGAATGCATTAATTGACCTACTACACTCACAACATATGCAATATCGAGATGAGTGAGGGATGGGTAGATTAGTTTCCCTACCAAACATTGATATCTTATCCACGTGATGTTCACTTCTATCTTCCTCTTTACACATCTAGTTTTATTCTAATGGAGTGCTAGTAGGTTTACAGCCAAGTTTTCTTATCTCCTTTAAAAGATTTAGAGTGTACTTTGAGAAATAAAAATACCCTTTTTACTTCTAGCCACCTCCATTCCTAGGAAATGTCTCAGCTTTCCTAAGTCTTTAACCTCAAAAATCAATCCTTAACTACCTCTTGAGATTCTCTATTTCTTGACTATTATCTCCTGTGATGATAATATCATCTACACAAACAATTAGAATTGTCTTCTTTCCATCTGCTACATGTTTTGTAAATAATGTATGATCAGTTTGCCCTTGTTTGTAGCCAAGTTGATTCAAAGTGATACTAAACCTCTTGAACCATACTAATCTGTGCATTTTGATGGAAAGCCAAAATTAGGAGCTTCAACTCTTACATAGTAGGTTAAACTTTTCTAATAAGAGCAGACATGAAATCTTTTTGTTGAATCAGAGAACTTGAGAGAGAGAAACCTTAGTTAGAGGAAATAAATTCCTCACTCAAACAATAGATTGTACACCTATATATACTAATACTAAATGGGCCATGACGTAAGCCATGACATAAAGATAAATCTCACACTCCCTCTCAAGCTGGAACACATATATCATATGTGTCAAGCTTGTCACAAATGTAGTTTATCCGAGGGCGCGTGGGGCATTGCTGTAGAAGATGGTCGTGAGGAAGGAGGCAGCAACGATGGCAAATCGACGATGCGAGATCTGTGTGATGCACAAGATTTGGAGAAAAGGCCACGAGATCTGAGAGAGCGCCGATCTGAGAGCCGCGCCGGAAGGAGAAGCAGGCGCAAGATCTGAGGTCGCACCAACGAGGGCGATGCTCTGACGTTGAAGAGAGGTCGTCAATCGACCAAAGAGACGACTTCGACAGAGAAGAGACGGCTTGGCGACAGAAAGAACAGGTTGACAGCAGCGTTGGAGGGACAGATTGACGGCGAGGGGTTGCGAGCAGATGACAATATCTGAAACCAGATCTAAGATGCTGGCGTTGGAGCGAGATCTGGGCCGGTTAGGAAGAAGATGGCTGGATCTAAGGGATTGACGACCGGATCTGATAGATTGATGGCCAAATCTGAGAAATAATGGTCGG
This sequence comes from Diospyros kaki, assembly GCA_036245055.1. NCBI lineage: Eukaryota > Viridiplantae > Streptophyta > Magnoliopsida > Ericales > Ebenaceae > Diospyros > Diospyros kaki. The sequence goes on from BSEG01000013.1 coordinate 7,374,354, forward strand.
ATCTGAGGGATTGACGACCGAATCGCAGAAATTATGGCCGGAACCGAAGAGTGATGTCTCAATCTGAGGTCTAACAGCCAGATCTGACCAGATCTGAGGGATTGATGGTCGGATTTGAATTACGGTGGCCGGAGAAGCCACCCATGGCGACTGATGAGAGATTTGAAGGCGACAGATCTTTTACGGGCAGATTTGAAGGCCGCTGGCCGGGGGGTGGTGCAAATCTGACGACTAGCGGCATATCTGAATCGTAGAAGACTGATTGGAGGCTACGGATTTGGAGGCGATAGCGATCAGGAGGTTACGGATCTGGACGATGAGGGGCAGAGCTGGACTAAAACGATGAGGGGCAGATCTGGAATGGCAGCAACATCAGATCTAGTCCAGATCTAAAGGTCAACGGCTAGGGCTTCCTGTGGCAGTCGCAGTCGGTGATAGGGGAGTTCGCAAGCGGCAGCAGCGGCAGCAGAGGACGTGGACAAAGGCGATGGTGGCAGCGACAGAGCAAGCCGCGGGCGGCGGTGATAGTAGCGAAAGCTATGGGCGGTGATAGTGGCTATGGAGGCCAGATCTCTCCCTGATCTGAGAATTGTGCGACGGATCTGATTATTACAAAACATATCTGAGGATGGCGCGAACGAATTTGATGATTGCACGATGCCGCGAACACGCGATGATGGCTGCAAAGCTTTGCACAGTCGGAGGCTGTATGGCGATGGGGTTGACAGCCGTGAGCGCAATCGATGATGGCCGTTTGGCAGTCGAAGGTCGGGGAGGAAGCGGTTGTTGCTAGAGAGAAGGCCAGAGGTGCAGGGAACGCACGCCGGAGCTGGTGGAGGAGACTGGCACTGGCGTGGCTGAGGTGACATTGAGGCAGCGAGGAGGTGCAATGGAACTGCAGCTGTAACTAGGGTTTGGATGGTGGCTCTGATACCATGTTGAATCAGAGAACTTGAGAGAGAGAAATCCTAGTTGGAGGAAATAAATTCCTCACTCAAACAATATTGTACACCTATATATACTAACACTAAATGGGTCATGACATAAGCCATGGCATAAACTAATTCTAATGACGTAAGCCATGAAATAAAGATAAATCTCACACTTTTACGAGCTCGGGTCCTTGTGGCATCAAGAAGTGTGAATTTTGTGTTTCTTGCTTGGTTGTTATCCATGCGTGCAAGTTACAGTGATAGGGTGTTAAATATTGCTTGCCTTTAAGGATTATCAAACTCCACCTAGAGCTGCCACAACAATATAGAGGATCGCTGGGAGTCCTCAGCATGCAGGTTACTCAGTGGGTAACTAACGAACATGCTATCTACAGCACATGTGCAATTAGAATTTTTTTTACAAGTAAGACCTGTGCCATCATCTATTGTGGATTAAGTTTTTAATGCGCTTATGTCAGCGTATGCATGACACCCTATTCACTAAGAAAGGTCTGAAAGCAATCTTGGATGCTATAAGAAAGAAAATGAGCTCTTGTTAATAGGTAGTCTAGTTTTGCTTTATTTAAGCATGCTTGTGATGAAACAAGGTAGAGCCATTCAATATAAAATAAGGAGCCATCACCTAGATGATTGGCTGATTATTTGGTCCATTGTTTCTTTTTGGTTTAACGGCAATAATTTAATTTCCTCAAGGAGCTTACTTTCTTGTTTTTCATTTTTTTTAGTCTGAATGGTACATAAATTGGTCCTTCCCAGGTTGTTCATACACACTTAGGGTGGAGACTCAAAGCTTAAGTGAGTTGCCCTCTCCAGATTGGTCCCCTTGGACTTAAGGTGGAAACTCGGAGCTTATCTGAGTCTTATGCTGGACTTCTACACAGCTTCTTAAGAACAGATATGATCTTATGTTCACTTGTTTCTCAATGGGTAGTATCATTCAAAATGGAAATTGGCCTCCTTAGTGGGTAAGAGAGTTATTAAATATCAATCACTAAACTAAAGAAAGTAGCAAATGACATTAGTGACTTAATAATACAGTCCCTATCTGAAACAAGCAGTGAATTCTTGCTTGATTAATTTGACTAGAAACAAGAAAGGGATTAAATACAATAGTTATTCTTATATGTTATCCTATAAAGTAGGAGATGAGATAAGATATGCTATCTCCTAAATTTTAGGATACCTTATCTCCTAAATTATAGAAACTAATCAAACTTTAAAATACAAGTTTACAACATCTAATCTACAAGACTTTAAAGTATTATCATTATCCCATCTTTTGAGCCTCTTCAAACTTTGAATTTCTCTTCCTCGTTCAACACTCCCCCTCAAGCTGAGGAGTAGATGTTAGTCATCCCCAGCTTGCTAATTAGAAATTCAAATTCGGGTCTTGCCATGGCCTTTGTGAATACATCCGCAATTTGATCATTGGTAGGAATATAAGACAAAATTATCCCCCCTTCTTCAATTTCTCGTTTTATAAAGCTTTTGTCTATCCTAACATGTTTCATGCGATCATGTTGGATAGGATTCTTTACTATGCTTATTACTGACCTACTATCACTGTATACCTTTGTAGGTTGAACGAAGGGTATCTTTAGATCTCCCAATAGCCTTTCTAACCAAATAACTTCACATATTCCTTGAGCTATAGCTTGAAATTCTGCCTCAGCACTACTACGAGCTACCACTGATTGCTTTTTGCTTCTTCATGTCACAACATTTCCCCATACCTTAGTACAATACCCAGTTGTTGATCTATTGTCCTCACTTGAGCCTATCCAATCTGCATCCACAAATCCTTCAATTTCCCTTTTCTTGGTTTTTTGAAACATCAATCCTTTTCTAGGGGTTCCTTTAAGATATCTTAGTACATGAAAAATGGCATCCATGTGTCTCTGTGTGAGTGAATGCATGTATTGACTTATTTTACTTACTGCATAGGCTATGTCAAGCCTAGTAAGAGACAAATAAATCAATCTTCCTACCAAACGTTGGTACCTTTCCTTATCTACGGGGCATCTTCTTCTCTTGATTTCCAGCCTTCGTCTAGTGGAGTTCCAGTAGGTCTACAAGCCATCATCTTGGTGTCCTTTAGCAAATCAATGGTGTACTTCCTTTGTGGGATAAATAACCCTTCTCGGCTTCTAGCAACCTCCATGCCTAAGAAGTATTTCATAAGCTAGAGATCCTTGACTTCAAATTTGGCCTTCAGCTGCCCCTTTAAGGTTTCAATCCCTTGTATGTCATCTCATGTTACAATAATATCATCAATATAAACAATTAGAATAGATTTCTTTCCATTTTTTGTGGTTTTCACAAACAAAGTATGATCGGCCTGTCTTTGTTGATACCCAAACTAAATTAAGGTCATGCTAAACTTTTTGAACCAAACTCTAAGTGATTGCTTCAAGCCATATAATGACTTCCTCAGTTTGCAAACATTTCCTATACCAGCCTCATCTTCAAAACCTGGTGGGATTTTCATATATATTTCCACATCCAAATCCCCATTTACAAATTTATTTTTAATATCAAATTGAAATAGTGGCCAATCTAAATTTATAGCAATAGAAAGGATTACCCGGATATAATTTAATTTTGCCACAGGAGCAAAGGTCTCCTTATAGTCTATCCCATAGGTTTGAGTAAAACCTTGGGCTACCAACCGAGCTTTATATCTTTTAACACTGCCATCTGATTTGTGCTTCACAGTAAATACCCATTTGCATCCAACTATTTTCTTGTCTAAGGGTTTTTTTCACTATATCCCAAGTACCATTCCCAACTAGTGCCTTCATTTTCTCCATAACTGCTGCTTTCCATTTAGGATCTTGCATAGCTCCCTGGATGTCTTTTGGAACTACTATACTGTCAACTTTAGCAATAAAACCTCTGAACTTAGGAGATAACTTAGCATAAGTCAATGATTTTTGATAGGATATTTTGCACAAGACCTTACCCCCTTTCGTAGGGCTATTGGCATTGCCCAATCTAACCCATCCTTAGGTATAGCATCATTGTCAGTACCATGTTCTGTGCTGTTTCTTGACATATCTCCTTCAAAGCTGCCGTCATCCTCTGATGGACCAGCTTTTGGTAGAGATGATTGGCACTACTCCAGCCCTATTTGGTTCCTTGGTTGTCGGGAATAGACAAACTGAGGCTGAGAAACAATGGTCTGAGGCTGGGATGAATAGGACCGACCAGAACAATGGTCAGAAGCTGCTGGTTTTGAATCAGGGGCTGTTTCAGGAGCTGTTGGGCTTGTTTCAGGAGCTACTGGGGCTGCTGTTGTTATAGGGATTGATTCCATTGTCAGTGTATTGTCATAAGTTGGAGTTTCTCCCACTTGAGAGTACACTGGCAGTGAAAAAGGAAGTGCAGAGATAGGATCAACAGGTATATCCATGGAGGAGGTGGATTGATAGAAGGGAAGATCTTCATAGAATGTAATATCGGTGGAGATGTAGTACTTGCGGTTCATAGGGAAGTACCACTTGTAGCCCTTTTGGGTAGGGGAATAACCAATGAATAGATATTTTAAGGCCTTGGGATCAAGCTTAGTGTGAGAAATACTGTGGTGGTGAACATAGACAACATAGCCAAACACTTTAGGCTCAAGAGATTGTAAGAATGGGGCATGAGGATATATAGCACAAAGGGCTTCAAGGGGTGTTTGGAAGTTCAATGTCTTAAGAGGGAAGACAATTTATGAGATAGGCGGCCGTAAGAACTGCCTCCCCCCAATAAGAATTAGGGACATGAGTGATGAACATCATGGCTCTAGCAACTTCTAAGAGATGCCTATTTTTTCTTTCGGCCACACCATTCTGTTGTGGTGTGTAGGGACAAGAACTTTGGTGCACAATCCCATTGTCAAGTAGGTAATTGGTTATGTCATGTGAAAAATATTTCCTCCCATTATCAGTTCTAAGAATATGAATAGAAGTTTGGAACATATTCAAGACAAACTTATGGAATCGTTTGAAAATACTGTTAGCTTCGGATTTCTCTTTCATAAGATATACCCAACAAGCCCTAGATTGGTCATCTATGAAGGTAATGAACCACCTAGAGCCTGAAATATTTGGGAGTTTAGAAGGGCCCCAAATGTCACTATGAACCAAATGAAATGGTGATAAGGGTTTATAGGGTTGGATGGAATGATGAGGTCAAGGCTGTTTTGCAAGAGTACATTGTTCACATGATAGAGTGTGATCTTTATTAATGAAGAATTGAGGTACAAAAATTTAAGATAAGGGAAACTAGGATGTCCTAAACGTTTATGCCATAACATAGCTTTGGCATTTGAATTAACATTTAGAACAACTTTATTCGAATGGAATGGATTTGAGGGACTTCCTTTCAACCAATAGAGACTATCCTTAGCTTCAGCACTGCCAATCATCATCCTCGAGGCTTGGTCCTGAAATAAATAGAAGGATGGGAAGAAAATCACTTTGCAATTCATGTCATTTGTAATTCTGTTCACTGATAACAGGTTGTAGCTTAATCCTAGCACATATAGGACTGCATTAAGTTTTAGATTAGAAATACCAACTTTACCAAATCCCAAGGCAGGAGAAATAGTACCATCAGCCGTAGAGATCTCAATCAGTGTTTGGCATGGCCTATATTCAGTCATACAGTCCATAGACTTACACATATGGTCAGATGCTCCAGTGTCTATTATCCATACATCCTTAGGAAGTCGTTTTGACACCAAAGAGTAGTGAGGATTACCTTGCAGAGCAACTGATGCTGTAGATTGATGATTAGAAGGGTTGGCCAAGCTGCTACCCTGATTTAACAATCGGTACAGGGTCTGGATTTGTTCCTCTGTTAGATTCAAATCTGTTTTTTGTCCTTTTTCCATTGGTTTTGGTCCATTCTCACTGGATGAAGCAGCTACATAAGCTGATCTGGTACCTTCTCTCTTATTCTTTGGCTTCCAATTGACGGGTTTGCCATGGATCTTCCAACAAGTCTCTCGCGTATGATATGGTTTGTTGCAATGATCACACCATTGCTTCTCCCTCCATGCATCCTTTTGGACAAACTCCCCTTGCTTAATAGTAACAAGAGCAGAATGTTGATGAGCTAGGCCATCAGCCGATTGAAGCATCACCTTGCATCGGCTTTCTTCTTGTCTAACTTCTGCAAAAACTTCTCTTAAAGTAGGCAGAGGCTTAGTACCTAAAATCCTGCCACGCACTTCATCTAGATCATTGTTAAGTCCATGGAGAAAATAAAAAATCCGATCTTTTTTCAACCATCTTGTTGTACTTAATACTATCAGCAACATTCTCCCAAGCAATAGTATAGAATAGGTCCATCTCATGCCATAATTCTACCAAAGTATTGAAATAATCTATAACATTCGAGTTACCTTGTTTGGTGTTTCTTATGGCTGACCTGATTTCAAAACTTTGAGATAAATTCTCCAAATCCGAGTACATCTCTTGCACCGAATCCCAAATCTCCTTGGCTGTTTTGTGGAAGAGATATGTCCTTCCAATCCTAGGCTCCATGGAATTTATCAACCATGCCATGATGGTTGAATTTTCTGCTTCCCAAGTGCTGTAAGAGGCATCTGTTGATGGAGGAGCAGAAATTGCACTGGTTAAATAGCTTGATTTTCCTTTTCCCTTGATCACTAGTAAAACGGATTGAAACCATTCCCTAAAATTACTCCCATTTAGTTTATGGTGAGTAATTTGTAGTGGATGGTTGTCGATTGGATGGTTGGACAGATTAGGAAAAGATTGAGAAGGAGTAGAGGGTTGAATCATACTCGGGGAACTGGTGGCGGAAGTTTCAATAAGGGTAGGGTTTTGATTTGCATCGGCCATGATCTTTGAGGAAGGGAACAGCCGGTCAGAAAAAAAAAAAAAAACTACTTAGGAATCTTGCCTAGGGCTCTGATACCATGAAACAAGATATGAATTCTTGCTTGATTAATTTGACTAGAAACAAGAAAGGGATTAAATACAATAGTTATTCTTATTTGTTCTCCTATAAAGTAGGAGATGAGATAAGATATGCTATCTCCTAAATTTTAGGATACCTTATCTCCTAAATTATAGAAGATAATCAAACTTTAAAATACAAGTTTATAGCATCTAATCTACAACACTTTAAAGTCTTATCATTATCCCATCTTTTGAGCCTCTTCAAACTTTGAATTTCTCTTCCTCGTTCAACACTTTCTACTCTCTAGCCTGAAATAGGAACTCCACCATGTTCAATCTGTGGACTAGTAGGACTTCCACCAGGGAATAATGCATTTTATAACTTACAAGAAGTTTAAGAGCATTTTCCTGACGATATATATTGTTTTTTAGTTTTTTCTATAGTCACATCTCCAAATGTGGGCCTAATACTGCAAGTATCTGCTGTATGGTGGAAGTCTTGGTTGCCTATTACAAATTGAGTGCCCCCCAAGTCATCATAATTCATTTTGATAATGCACACATACACATCTGCACGTGATTTTCTGTTATTTAGATTCACTTTTCAACATTGTTTTTTGCATGAAGCTAATTTCTTCCAGACTGGTCTCTGTTTATGATATTGCCCGTTTGTTACTGAATTGATATTAGATACACTTAGTTATCTGTGGATTTTGATCAATTTATGCTTGCAGATTTACATCCTTCTCTACAAAGAGGTCGCTCTTGCTTTGAAGATCAACAGTGTTTATAGTAAGAAAAAGCTTCTTGGCATTCATGAAAATGTCAGAGTACTACGTTATCCTGACCATTTCTCTACTGGTGTCTATCTATGGTAAGCAGTTTATGAGGAATCTTATGGATGTTCTTCCTGATGTTGGGACTTCTCATTGCTCTAATTAAAGCAGAGTCTGCACCTGCTGATAATCATCTTTGGTAACCTGTAGGTCCCACCATGAAAAAATTGTCATTGTCGATTACCATGTTTGCTTTATTGGTGGACTGGATCTATGTTTTGGTCGATACGATTCCTTTGAACATCAAGTGGGTGATTATCCTCCAGTTGTATGGCCTGGGAAGGACTACTATAACCCAAGGTATGCTTCTCTATGTCCTTATAATAGGATCCTGATCCAGAAAGTTGAGTGGAGAATGCTCAGATGATCTAATAGGAAATGCTGTGCTTACTTGCATCTCAATTTTTTTCTTTCATTGATCATTTGTCATTCAAAACATAGAAGCAACTTCTTTGTACAAGTGAGGTTAAGGCTGCATGTATTGACCCTGTTTGTATTCCACAGTCGTGGAGCCTCATGCATCATGCTGACCTTTTTCAGTATAGGATAGTCTTCTTCAACATACCTCTGAGAAATAACATATGATTAGGGTAATGGAGTTTCAGGAAGCAGATCATTATTGTTATAATTGCATCAAAGTGGCATCAGTATGATTTTTTTGCTAAATAAAGGGTTTTCCCTGTTGCCCTGCACATCTACCAGTCAGATGGATTAAAAAAATCTTTTATGGATTAGATTGAAGGTGAGCATTATCCCTTCCTAGACTGAAGGTGAACGCAATCTCTCCCTCTAAATACAGCCAATAGGTAGCCTTTTTGGTTTATATATCTGAATTACTCATGATTACTCTAACTCAAAGAGTGTGAATACCTAATTAATGAATTGGAATGCATGTTCAATAACGTGGCATGTTTTAATTCTCAAAAGGTGGTAAATTTGCAATCTAAAGCACCCTCAAGGTTTCCTTTGCATTTATTTTATTAGAGGTTTTCTTGGGTGGGTAAGAAACAAATATTGTCAATTGAAATATAGAAAAAGTGGAGCTTCGGCAAATCAAAATGTGAAAGAAGTGGTCATCATGCTCCAAGAAAGTGTTTTTGCAAAAATAATTTCATGTGGAACAGAATGTATTGGATGACTAATTCATATAAAAGAAAATTTCTTTAGAATTACCTTATTTTTTAGATACTAGAATTTACATAAATCTATCATATTGTACCACATTTTGGATTTACTGCATTCCTGTTCCTTGTGCACTTTTATGTTCCGGGAATGATTCACATTCCAAGCAACATGGCTTGTTAAAAGAAAAGAAAAGAAAAAAAATCTGTTTAATATAGTTTAATGTTAATTGATGGTTAGTTGCAATTTTGAAGGGAATCTGAACCTAATTCTTGGGAAGATACAATGAAAGATGAGTTGGATCGTCAAAAATATCCACGAATGCCTTGGCATGATGTCCATTGTGCTCTATGGGGACCACCCTGTCGTGATGTTGCCAGGCACTTTGTTCAGCGTTGGAACTATGCAAAGGTTGATCTTTTGTGATTATGGTTATGGTTCTCCTGTTATGTGCTTGATATTCTTGTAACATCATTCCTCCATATTGTTTCAGAGAAATAAAGCTCCAAATGAGCAAGCAATTCCACTGCTCATGCCCCAACAACACATGGTAATCCCTCATTACCTGGGTGGAAGTGCAGAGGTGGAAGTCCAATCTGATGTCATAAACAATCATAGAGATATAAAAAGGCAGGATTCTTTTTCCTCTCGATCATCTTACCAAGATGTCCCTCTTCTTATGCCTCAAGAGGCTGATGGGCTGGATACTGCCAGTGGACACTCAAAATTAAATGGGTTAGAGAGGAATCACGATTCCCATGATCAGTCAACCAGGAACAGCAGAAATCCTTTCTCCTTTCGAAAGTCCAAAATTGAACCATTAGCATCTGACATGCCAATGAAAGGCTTTGTAGATGACTTTAATACTTTTGATCATCAGCACCAGTTGTCTTCAGATGGGATGGCAGTGCCTGGCAGTAAAACTTCAGATAAAGAATGGTGGGAGACGCAGGAACGGGGTGATCAGGTTGTTTCTGCTGATGAAACTGGGCAAGTTGGTCCTTGTGTCTCATGTCGTTGTCAGGTAGGCAGTAAGCCTTGAAGTGGCAAGACATTTCTTGAGTTTCTAATAGATTGCGGCTAATCGATTCAACCATGATAAAGGAGGTTTTTACATCCATGACCAATAATGATATTTTACATTGCTGATTAATGATATAGATATTGACCATTCATCAATCATATTATTTTACATTGCTGATCTGTTCAACCAAGCATTCATTAGATTTATCACTTTTTTTTTCATATGTATTTTTATTTTAGAACTTCAATACTTTTGGGGAGGGTTGTCTGATCTAATATCTTAAGGGAGGTTTTTGATATATCAGACATCAGTTGTGAGTTTGCATGAACTTTGATTGCTTACAAATAGAAGAAAGAACAAAGATAAGTAGAAATGCTATGCTAGGATTCGTGGAATTAAATCATATATGTTGTAATGACAGTGATATATTTTTGACCATCTCTTTTTGTATTTTTGTCTATCATGTGCGATGGTAAGTTATCGCTATGAAAGCATCCTCACTCTTGTGAAATGAGTTCTTGTCATATACTAAGGCTTGCTTATTTTCCAACAAGAGGCAAATTCTTCTTCAGTTTTTACCCCCTTTGAGTACCTTTCTTTGTTATTATTCGATAGTAGCTTTATTTTATGGTGTTACCTTTGGACTTACCAGTGAGAAAGGCTCCGAAAACAAATTTGAATGCTGTTTCTAATTGATACATACAAATAGGATGTGACATAGTCAGGTAGGGGATTGGAATATTTAACTTTAGCATCCTGTTAGTTTCTGTAGTTGAATGCCCGGGAAGCTTAGTTGTCTCTGTCTTGGAAGAACATAATAAATTTAATTGATTAACATCATTTGACAGGCTTTCTCCTCTCAAAGTCCTTGTTCAAAATTGCTTGCTCCATACTGTCTTGTTCATTAAATTTCTCTTTCTATCATCTTTATTCATCAATAGCATTTTAATTTTCAGGTTATAAGGAGTGTCAGCCAATGGTCTGCAGGGACAAGCCGGACTGAAGAGAGCATCCACAATGCTTACTGCTCTCTTATTGAGAAAGCAGAGCACTTTGTTTATATTGAGGTATATGATGAGTTTTTCAATATTTAATATCTCAATAGTGTGCAAATTTATTATGTTAAAAGCACTAGTTTAGCAAAAGGTAGAGAGAGGAACTCAAGAGAACTTTCCAGTAGACATTTTACCTATTTAAGAAAATATATGTCTTCTACAACAGTGCAACAAGTTCCCATGGACATAGTTGTCTTTGAGCTCTCTCTCTCTCTTAATAATATTCCTGATGATCATGGGGTGAAAAATGTGAAAAGAAAATTGCTAGTGAATTACAGATGAGATGAGCATATTTCCCAAGAAAGTTTCTCATTGACAGCATGGTTTTTGCTTGGAGGAGCTGTATCAGTAAGAACAGGGAAGGAGAATGTAGCACAATGATACCTTGAAGGTTGAGCACAGATAATTTTGCTCGTATCTGAAACTTTCTTCTTAGGACTAAGTGTTCTATTCATTTAGGTCATACATGTACCATACACTTGCAACTTAAGTCAAAAGTTGTTAGGATTAAAATCCTAATCCTAAATAGAAGAAGAGAAATAATCAAAGCAAGCACAAAGAACACACGAGATTTATAGTGGTTCACTCTCAATGTGAGAGCTACGTCCATTGCTCCTGCTGCAAGTTTTTCACTATAACTGTTGAAATATCGATAATTCCTCCAATATCTCTAAAATCTAGGAGGAGATAAGATCTTATCTATCCCTAAAGTTTAGGAAATTTGTTATTAGATATGTTGTTGTATTTGTATTTTAAATAAGTTTGTTTGTATTTTAAATTTCCTAGATTATAGGAACTTTAGTCTATTTAAGCACCTTATGGTATAATCAATGATTAAGACGAAAGTAGTGTTTTCTTCCGAGTTCTTCCAATCCAAGGTTCGTTCTTATTGCTTGTTCCAGTTTTCTTAACATGGTATCAGAGCCTTCATCCTTCTTGTAGAATCTCGTCGTGCCTTCATTGCACTCTTGCCTCTCAGTCTTTATTTCCTTCCCTAGGCCTTTATGGCCCTCTCTTGGTTCCCTCGGTACTAAGGATGTCGGGAATCTCGGATATTAATCCTGGTATAGCTACTGGTGAATCAGAACCAGATCTGATTACTGGAACAAATGGAAGTGGAGGAACCTTCCCTGGTTCGGGCAGTGGAGAACTGTCGGGAATGCATGTATCCTACAGGTTGGATGGCAAGAATTACCTCCAATGGGCGCAACTTGTTCGAACCTTCATGAAAGGTCGAGGGAAGCTAGGACATCTCACTGCTTCGCCACCAAAGTCTACTGATCCAGCCTTTCCTACATGGGATATCGAGGACTCCCTTATCATGTCATGACTATGGAATGCCATGCAACCTGAGGTTAGTAAAAACTATATGTTCTTAGATTCGGCCAAGGCTATTTGGGACACCATTAGGCAGACTTATTCCAAGGTACAGGATGCTTCAGTTATATTTGATATCAAAACAAAAATTAATAGTACTAGACAAGGATCTCTAACTGTTACTGAGTACTTTAACAAAATGAATGGCCTTTGGTTAGAACTAGATAAATATCAAGAAATCAGGATGATATGCAGTGATGATGCAGCCACTCTCAGCCGAATCATTGAGAGAGATAGGATTGTGGAATTCTTAGCTGGGTTAAATGCGGAATTTGATCAAGTTAGGATTCAGATTTTTGGAAGGGAGAAGCTGCCATCCCTAAATGAAGTCTTTGCTATGGTAAGGAGTGAAGAAAACCGAAGGGGAGTCATGTTGAATGATAGTGGAACAGAAGGATCAGCCATGGTTACAGCAAGAAAGGATGGGACGCGGTTTAGAATGGGTAAACCAGAAGCAAAGAATCGTGAGGGACTGTGGTGTAGTTTCTACAACAAGCCTAGGCATACTCGAGATAATTGCTTCAAACTTCATGGAAAGGAGGCTATGTTAAAGAAGATGGGAGGTTTCAAAAATATGGCAACACAAAAACAGGCCTACATATCTACCAAAGAATAGCACGAGGAAGGAGAAGCGACCAGTAAGACAGAATCAAATGCAAGTACTGATCTTGCACAACTTGATGGTGAGGAAATTAACAAACTTAAGGCTTTTCTTAAGACTATCAACAATGAAAACTGTGTTTTCGCCCAACAAGGTAATTGTTTACATTCAGCCTCTCTTAATGCCTCTAAATCTGATAGGAATGACGTTTGGATCCTGGATTCAGGAGCCATTGATCATATGACACCTAATCCATTGGTTTTTGACACTTATGAGCCTATTGTAACCTCTAAACAGACTACCATTGCTAATGGGACTTCAGTATCCATCAAAGGTCGAGGAACAGTCATCCTCAGTCCCAACATTACCCTTCAAAAAGTTCTACATGTGCCAAATCTATCTACCAACCTTGTGTCCATTCATAGGCTTACTAATGATCTAAACTACTATGCCACTTTCTCTGCTAATGTGTGTGAATTTCAGGCCCTGAAGACCGGGAAGATGATTGGTGCAGCTAGGGTATAGCATATTTTCTGGAAAGAAAAGGAGAGGACCCTTTGGCTGGAAATCAAGTTGTTGAGACTGCTGCATTCTCTCAGTTTACATCTAACCACACTGCCCCTGTTTGGCTGCAACATTACAGACTTTGGTCATCCCCCATTCCCTCTTCTAAAGACAATGTTTCCTTCTTTGTTTCAGTCCTTAGATCTTAGTGAATTTCAATGTGATGTGTGTGCAGTTTCTAAGCATCACCGAGTGTCCTATCCCCCTAGTAATAAGAGATCATCTACACCTTTCTCTTTGATTCATTCCGATCTTTGGGGGCCCTCTAAAATACCAAATTGTTCGGGGGGCTCGATGGTTTATTTCATTTATTGACAATTGTACTCGAATGACTTGGGTCTTGCTATTAAAAGAAAAGGCTGTTGTTAGCACCATTTTGCCATATTTCTGTAAGTTAATTTCCACTCAATTCAAGTGTCCAATCCAGAAAATTCGAACTGATAATGCAAAGGATTATGTTAACAATCATTTGCATCAATTCTTTCAACAAGAAGGGATCATTCATGAGTCTTCTTGTGTCCACACCCCACAACAAAATGGAGTGGCAGAACGGAAAATGAGACACTTACTTAATGTTGCTCGAAGTCTTTTACATCATCACAATGTGCCTAAATATTTCTGGGGAGAAGCCACTCTTACCGCAACCTACCTGATAAATCGTGTCCCCTCAAAAACCTTAAACCATCAAACACTATTTCAGCTTCTATCTAATCATTATCCAGATCTAAATCAGCATTCTCCTCTTCCACTAAAGGTCTTTGGGTGTGTCTCCTTTGTCCATATTCCCAAGCAAAACAGAGACAAAGTTTATCCAAGGGCCCTAAAGTGTGTTTTCCTAGGCTATTCACCTACCCAAAAAGGATACAAATGCTATCATCCAACAACAAAGAAATTTTATATCTCAAAGGATGTTACATTTGTTGAAACCCAACCTTTTTTCTCTTCTCATCAGACTGGTCATCAGGGGGAGCATTTAGATGGTGACCAGGCAGTGGCGGTTGGGGATATTTTTCAACTACCTAATATTTCTCCATCTCAGCAACTTCCTTCCTCTTCCGGTTCTCTCTCACTTCAAATTGATCCTGAGATTCACCAAACATCCAGCCAGCAGCTACTAGGCCAGAAATTCAATCAGCAGCTTCCAGGCTGATTTAAGGGTTCTCCCTATGTTTTCAGAAGAAGACAGCCTATCCTGGAACCACAGCAAGTGCCACCATCTGATCCTAGTCAAGGTAAGGAATTTATGCAATCTTTTATCCCAGAAAATGAATCCCAGTTCCTGTTTCAGACTCCCAACTTCCTGTTTCGGATTGCTCTAATCTTTCTAACCCAAGCTTTGATGATTTAGATCTTCCTATTGCTGTTAGGAAGGGTGTCAGAAGCTGTACCAAACATCCTCTAACCAATTTTTTGTCCTACCACCGACTGTCTCAAAAACACAAAGGGTTCCTAGCATCTTTGGATTTAATTGTCATTCCTAACTCAGTAAAAGAGGCCCTAAGAGATCAAAATTGGAAGCAAACCATGATAGAAGAGATGAGAGCCTTGAATAAAAATCAGACTTGGGAAATTGTGTCACGATTGAGAGGAGTTTTGCCAGTAGGCTGCAAATGAGTATTTAATGTAAAATACAAGGCTGATGGAACATTAGACAGGTACAAGGCCAGGTTAGTTGCCAAAGGATACACTCAATCCTATGGCATAGACTATTTTGAAACATTCGCTCCAGTAGCTAAGATGGCAATAGTAAGAATTTTGATTTCTTTGACAGCATGTTTTGGATGGACATTACAACAATTTGATGTTAAGAATGCCTTTCTTCATGGAGACTTAGAAGAAGAAGTATACATGGAGTTGCCACCAGGATTTCAAGAAAAGAAAATGGAAAAATATGCAGGCTCAAGAAAGCTCTCTATGGGCTCAAACAATCTCCAAGGGCCTGGTTTGTGAGGTTTTCTAAAGCCATGAAAACTATGGGATACAGTCAAAGCCGGGGTGACCATACACTCTTCATGAAGCACTCAAAAGAAGGAAAAATTACAGCCTTGCTAGTATATGTGGATGACATAATTGTGACAGGAGATGATGAGAAGGAACAAATATTGCTAAAAAGGAATTTGGCTCAAGAATTTGAAATCAAGGAGCTTGGTATCCTCAAATATTTTTTGGGCATTGAAGTAGCCTACTCTAAAGATGGTATCTTCCTATCTCAACGTAAATATATTCTGGATCTACTTGCTGAAACAAGGCTTACTGGAGGTAAGGGTTATAGTGTCCCAGTGGAACCTAATGGAAAACTATGGCAGAATCCTGAGAGTCAACCAATTGACAAAGTTAGATATCAAAGGTTAGTGGGCAGATTAATATATCTTTCTCATACTAGACCAGATATTACTTTTGCTGTCAATCTTGTGAGTCAATTTATGCATGATCCAACTGAAGAGCACATGCAAGTTGTGAGGAGGATACTTAGCTATCTCAAGACTAATCAAGGTAGAGGTCTATTGTTTAGAAGAGGAAGGGAAATTGATGTTAAAGGCTTTATTGATGCAGACTATGCTGGATCTATCACTGACAGAAGATCAACCACAAGACATTGTGTATTCCTAGGTGGGAATCTAGTGTCTTGGAGAAGTAAGAAACAGAGTATCATGGCTAGATCAAGTGCAGAATCAGAGTTTAGGGCTATGGCCCTCGGGATATGTGAATTGTTATGGCTCAAGATTATCGTAGACGATTTGAAGATAAAAACTAAGGGAGTAATTGAGTTATCCTGTGGTAACAAATCTGCTATAAGCATTGCACACAATCCTATTCAATATGACAGGACAAAACATATTGAAATAGACCGACATTTTATCAAAGAAAAATTGGATCCAGGTCTAATCTATATCCCTCATGTGTCATCTAAAGAACTGGTAGCTGATATATTCACAAAAGGCTTGGCAGCCAAGAGGTTTGAAAATCTAATATGCAAGCTTGGAATGATAGGTATTCATTCATCAGCTTGAGGGAGAGAGTTGAAATATCGATAATTCCTCCAATATCTCTAAAATCTAGGAGGAGATAAGATCTTATCTATCCCTAAAGTTTAGGAGATTTGTTATTAGATATGTTGTTGTATTTGTATTTTAAATAAGTTTGTTTGTATTTTAAATTTCCTAGATTATAGGAACTTTAGTCTATTTAAGCACCTTATGGTATAATCAATGATTAAGACGGAAGTAGTGTTTTCTTCCAAGTTCTTCCAATCCAAGCTTCGTTCTTATTGCTTGTTCCAGTTTTCTCAACAATAACCAAACTGGAGATTACAAGAACGCACACAAACACTCTCTAATAACCACTCTCATATAAGCAAAATTAGGGCAACGAAAATACTTGTGAAAATAAAAAAACTGCCCTTATTATAAAATTGCATATAAAAATTTCGCCCAAGGGGCTCCGACCCCTGGGAAAGGGGGTTTACCATCCCCCTTCCAACCCCCACATCGACCTTACCACGAAGGTCGATCTGCATATTGACTCTGTGTAAGGGTAATATGTGCCAAGGTGATAATTGAGCTCCACACACTAACAAAAGTCATAGTTCTGGTTGAAACTTATCTGCAACTTGAATTCATTTTTTTGCTTAAAATGGTAGAAACACAATATCCTATGAAAGTTCTATTTTATGATAACTAGAATGGGTCTATATGCTTTAAACTTTCCACTAGAGACAAATTCATTCTGTTCTGATCTTTGATGTGTGCAGTATGTGCTGTTGTCCACAATAAATAAATTATCTGTTGGAAAGATTAAAATAGATGATCAGGTTCATCTCTTATGGCCAAGAATAAGGAGATGAAAGAGATAAGAGAATTCAATGAGATAAGTAATAAGGTTGTTAAGAGGATTAGGAGATAAAGAAGATAACTCCAGCGACTCTATCAAATCTCTCAATTCAAACTTGTAAATCTGTTCCTACAGTTTAGGAGATAAATATTCCTATATTTTTGGAGATTTTTTGTGTTGTAGTGTGTATAAATATATCTCATTGTCACAGAAATAAATTAAAAGCTTCTATTCAATTGAGTAATCTCCCTTTGGTACTCAAGTAAGCTCAGTTCACAGTTTCTTGTCATTTGTTCAGTCAACAAGGAGGCAAATCTTTATTTGATCATTACTGCCTTCATTCTAATAATCTTGCACTCTTCTTTGCTGACGTTCCAATATTGTTGCTATTAATGGTTTGATATGAAAAATATTCCTTTAAGGATTCATTAAGTGCTCATCATTTCTTTTCTTTTTTTAATGGAAAAAGTAAATACAGAAGTTTGCCGGAGACCTTTTAATTGAACTTTTTATTTAAAAGAAAAAGGCAGGCACAGGAAAAAGTAAAGTAGCTCTACTAGAGCAAGGATCAACTGATGAGAACTTAGAATACTAGATTTTAATTTCTGATCTTATGATTTAGGTTTTATTTCAACTTTGGAATTTGGAATTTATTTTAATAAGATTTGTTTAGATTTTATATATTTTTTTAGTAAGATTTTGTTAGGAAAATTTGATTTATCTTTTTAGTTTTAGCCCATAAATAGGCTTTATTGATGTAATTAGGAATTTGGTTATTGATTTTCCCTTTTCCCTCTATGCTTCTTCTCATTCTTTCCCCAATTTCTTCTCGTCTTCTTCAATCTTTTGCAATTTTCTTGATGTCCCATATCAATCATCTTGTTGGAGAATTGTAGGAAGAATCCTGAATTAGTGGAATCCAAAATTAGAGGGATTAATATCACAATATTTTAGGAGGTTATCTTCTGTTATTATCTTACCTATTGTATTCTCTTATAGCTTAGGAATTATTTCCATTTTTACAACACCCTAGATTAGGAAATTAATCTTGTATATCTTACAACATCCTAGATTAGGAAAGTAATCTTGTATATCTTATAGCACCCTAGATCAGGAAATGAGTCTTGTATATATATCTTAGAGAATAATGAAATTTGTGTGAGAGTTATTCACACCAAACCCTATCTCGTTACATGGTATTAGAGCTCAGTTCAACCTAAATAGCATAACTAGAAGAACCAATCACAATGGCCGACATCAACCCTGAGAATGCAGTCTAAACAATTGTAGATTCCTCTACCACCTCCAACCTACCATCTGCAAGTATCCTATCAACCCCTCTATCCTTCAACAATCATTCCTTGCAGATTACCCAACACAAATTGAACGGAAAAAATTTTCAAGAATGGTTTGTCTCAATATGTTATTCTTGTAATCAAAGGCAAAGGAAAATTTGGCTCTCTCTTTGGAGTAATTTCGACTCCACCCATAGATACAACAGATTATCAAACATATCAAACATGGGAGTCGAAAAATTCAATTGTCATGGCATGGCTTATTAACTTGATGGAGCCAAAGATTGGATAAACCTACCTATTTTACAAGACTGCTAAAGAAGTATGGGAGGTAGTACAGGAGATATATTTCGATCTTGAAAACATAGCCAAATGTTTTGAGATTTGGTCTACTTTTCACACCACTTGACAAGGCAATCTTAGTGTCACTGAGTACTACAATGCATTGATGGAGTTATGGCAGGAGATGGATTTTTTTTATAATCCTAGTTGGGAGTGTCCCACTGATAGTCTGAAGTATAATAAAATGCTGGAGAAAGAAAGAATCTTTGATTTTCTTTAAGGACTCAATGCCAATTTAGATGATGTACATGGCCAAATACTAGGCACCAAACCGCTTCCATCCCTTCGGGAAGTGTTTGCAGAAATCAAAAGAGAAGAGAGCAGAAAATGTGTAATGCTTAATTTCTCTGTGGACTCAAGTTCAAGCTCTGCGCTTGCTACATTCAAGCATGAAGAAAATTCCTCCCTTTCCTGGGACAAACAGTGATATGATCACTATAATAAACCCTATCACACAAAGGAAACTTCTGGAAAATACATGGTAAGCCAACAAATTGGAAGCCAAAAAATAAAAGGGAGAAGGAGCATTTAGCATATACCATTGCAGTTGCTCCTAAAACCGAGAAAGGCACTAGCTTGAACTTGACCATCGAACAACTAGAGCTCACTCACAAGCTGTTAAGCCACACACATCTGACTAAGGGACCAAACACCTCAGCTACTAATCCTACAGTCTCCATGGCACAAGAAGGTAATCCGAGATATTCCTTATTATCTAGAAAATTGAATGGGAATTGTTAGATAGTAGATACTGGAGTCTCTGATCATATGAGAAATTCTATGGCTACAATAAACAAGTTCCAGCCCAATGATAAGAACTTGAATGTCTTGATGGCAGATGGTACTATGTCTTCGGTTATGGGACAAGGGACAATTTATGTGTATTCTTTGCAACTGAAATCCATATTACATGTGCTTAAGTTAAAATGCAAAGTCTTATCTCTGTCAACAAGATAACTCAAGACATGAATTTTTTGTGACTTTCTTCCCTTCTCATTGCATATTTTAGGACTAGTCTTCAGAGAGGATGATTGGCAGCACTAAGGAAAAGGAGAAGCTCTATTTTGTTTTAGGAGATGATGCTTTCCCGAGATATCAATCACCAAATAAGCTCTCTCTCACAGTTATTTCCAATTCTGATGTTATTTTGTGGCACAAACGCCTTGGACATCCAAGTTTTTCTTACATAAAAACATTGTACCCTCATTTGTTCATCAATATAGAGAGAATGTCATTTCAGTGTGAGCCTTGTATTCTTGCCAAACAAACCCATAGTAGTCATTCGATCCATCCCTATACCTCCTTCCCAACCATTTTACCTGATTCATAATAACATTTGGGAACCTGCACAAACCCCAAACTTATCTAGTGCAAGATAGTTTGTCACTTTCATCAATAACCATACTAGGGTATGTTGGGTATACCTCGTGAAGGAGAAATCTGAGGTTAGTGTTATCTTCCAAAGCTTTCATAAACTCATTCTCAATGTTTTTCAATCCCCTATTCATATTCTGAGAATAGATAATGGCCATGAATATTTTTCCCATGCGTTTACCAATATGTCACCAATCATAGCATTTTCCACCAAAGTACTTGTCCCTACACACCTCAACAGAATAGGGTGGCTGAGAGAAAAAATCGCCACATACTTAAAGTTGCTCGCTCCTTAATGTTCACTAGTTATGTTCCTAACAAATATTGGGGAGAAGTTTTGATCGTTTCTTACCTAATATACCGTTTACCATCCAAAGTCCTTAACTACTCAACCCCTTTAAGCACCCTTTTAGCCAAATATCCTCATGTTCAACTCTTAACCTCTCTCTCTACCAAGGTGTTTGGTTGTATTGTGTATGTTCACAATACCAATCCTACTCAACACAAACTTGAGCCAAAAGCTCTCAAATGTACCTTTGTTGGCTATTCCCCCGCACAAAAGGGATACAAGTATTACTGCCTGCTTTCCCAAAAAAATTGTCTTTTGTGATGTGACCTTTGTTGAAGACCAATCATTTTGCCCTGGTGACTTTCTTCAGGGGGAGATATCAGAGGAGAAGTGTCATTAGGATCCTATTGTTTCTCTTCCTATATCTTTTTCACCCCTTCCAATTACTGACCCAACAAATCCTGTTGACTTCGAACCACCTCTACAACCACCCTAATTAACTGAACCAGTGGTGACTAGTCAAGGGGAAGAATCAAACTCTGAAAAACCTATTCTAGTTTATTCCAGGAGACGAAAAAGTCCCGCTCCTCTACTCAGCCCAGTGTTATTAAAGGCCCAAGGTGCAAAGGGTGTTGGAGCCTGAGGCACAAGGTGCAAGGCATGATGTGCGCTTGGTGGATATTAGGTGCATGTTGACTAAAAATAGAAGGAAAATATATGTCCTAGTTGAAGAATAAGGCATAAAATAGGTCATAATTCCTAATAACATATTTACAAGCATATTATCAAGAAAAATTAAAAAATTCAACATATACTAACTAAAAAAAATATTAAAACAAGTTACATACCTGTAAATTTCAGAAAAGCATATTCCATCATATTTCAACAACTCACATATAAACATCACAAAAGTTAAAAACTTTGTAAAAAAATTTTTAAATATATTGTTGGCATATATATATATATATATAATGAAAAGAACAATAAAAAATGTCAAAATATGCAATTTAAAAGTTTTTAAGTCAACTTAAATTAAATCTTAAACAATTTATAGGTTTTAATCTTAACTAAGATTAACTAATTATGCATTTTAAATAATCTAAAAATCACCCTCATCATCAAAATCAAACATTTTTATATTTTCATCATTAGAAGTATTATTTGCAATATCCTCTTCTTTCACGTCATCTCCCTTTCCATCTTCATCAAGCTCAATTGGAGCATTTTAAGTAGTAGTTTTAGCAAAGCACATCCCTCATATTTTAGCAACCCGAATATAAACATCACAAAAGTTAAAAACTTCGTAAGAAATTTTAAAATCTATTATTGGCACACATATATATATATAATGAAAAGAACAATAAAAAATGTCAAAAGATGCAATTTAAAAGTCTTTAAGTCAACTTAAATTAAATCTTAAACAATTTATGGGTCTTAAATCCTAATTAAAATTAACTAATTATGCATTTTAAATAATCTAAAAATCATCTTCATCATCAAGATCAAACATTTCCATATTTTCATCATTAGAAGCATCATCTCCAATATCCTCTTCCTCACATCATCTCCCTCTCCATCTTCATCAAGTTCAATTGGAGCATTTGAAGTCGTAGCTCTTTTACTCATTGTCAAATTTGGAGTTGAAGTAATTGTTGTTTTTTTTTATCTAGTTGCATGGTAAGGTTCTTAAATGCCAGAAGCTCTAGAAACATCAATTCATGTCAAATCACCATCCTCATGTACAAGTTCATCATCTGAGTCACCAAGTTTGCCAATTGCCCCAAGCACCCACTTGTTACTTTCATCAATTTCATCTAAGGAAATGGGATCAATTGATTTATGTAAACTAAAGTGACATCTCAAAACTTTATTATGCTTAACAAATACTAAATCATTAAGACATTGCTCTAATCGGTTTCTCCTTTTGTCATGAAAGTTTCTTTAGTTTTCTTTCTTTCTTTCTTTCTTTTTTTTGTATGGTTGTCGTCTCTTATGTCATTTTTTTTCTTTTGATTAATTGTTTATATAGTATTTAGTAATAATTGGAATTGGAATCTCAAAAGTTTCCTTTTCCCATTAGGATTCTATTAGATATAGTTAATTTTTAAAAAAGTTACAGCAATGAATGTAAACCCTAAACGGTGAAAAAATGAAAAAATAATAAATAATAAATATAAACCCTAAAAACAGTTAAAAAAAAAAGCCAAGTGCGCCTAAGGGGCTAGTGGGCCTAGGCGCACTAGGCTAGTTTGTGCCTACCTGGGAGCATTCCAAGCACCAAAGGTGTGCCTAGGCGCACCTTTAATAACATAACTCAGCCAATTATTAGAATCGAAGGCCTATCCACCAAGAGAGGAACCAAATGAGGTTGATGGCTTGGATGCTCCAACTGCTCTTCGAAAAAGGGTAAAGTCTTGTGATAAGTATCCTATTTCTACTTACTTAACATATTCTAGACTATCTCCATGGTTGAGGGCCTTTAACACAACAATTGATAACATGGAAGTTCCAAAAGATATTCAAGATGCCTTAAAGGATCCAAAGTGGAAAGAAGCTGTTATGGAAGAAATGAAGGCATTGATTAGAAACAATACATGGGACGTTGTAGAGTTACCCAAAGACAAGAAAGTAGTGGGGTGCAAGTGGGTATTTACAGTCAAATACAAGTTAGATGGGACTATTGACAAATACAAGGCAAGGTTGGTAGCTTAAAGATTTACACGAACTTATGGAATAGATTATGAAGAAATATTTGCTCTCGTGGCAAAGATAAATTCCATAAGGGTGTTACTTTCACTTTCTATTAACTTGGATTGGGAACTGTTTCAACTAAACATCAAGAATGTTTTTCTCAATGGTGAGTTGGAAGAGGAAATTTACACACCAAGTTTTGAGGTAGGAGAAAAGGTTGGAAAAGTTTGTAAGCTGAAACGTTCACTTTATGAGTTAAAACAGTCACTTAAAGTTTGGTTTAAGAGGTTTAGCTCTACTCTTACTAGGTTTGGGTACAAACAAGGTGAACTTGATCACATCTTGTTTACCAAACATGCAACTAGTGGAAAACAATCCATATTGGTTATGTCTGTGGATGACATTATAATAACTGGTGATGACATTCAAGAAATTGCTTAATTTAAACAACGGTTGAGAGCTGAATTTGAGGTCAAAGACCTAGGCACCATGGGGTATTTTCTAGGAATGGAAGTGTCTAGAAGCAAACAAGGCTTTCTAATTTTCCAAAGGAAATATACTCTTGACCTCCTAAAGGAAACTAGAATGCTAAGGAGCAGTCCAAACGGGTACACCACTTGAAAGAAACTGGAAATAGAGGGCAATCGAAAATGATCCCCTAGTTGATAAATATACCAGGGGCCGGTTGGGAGACTTATCTACCTTTAACTCACTTGCCCAAATATTGTTTTTGTTGGGAGCATCGTGAGCCAATTTATGCACTCACCCACTCAACAACATCTGGATGCAGTATATCACATCTTGAGATACTTGAAGGGGATACCAGGAAAGGGGTTAATATTTCAGAAAAACGAAGCCAAAGGAGCTGAAGGTTTTGCTAACAGAGACTGGGTATGTTTTATTATGGATAGTAGATCAACTTTTGGTTTCTGCACTAAATTGTGGGGAATTCTAGTCACTTGGAGGAGTAAGAAGCAACTAGTAGTGGCACGCAGTAGTGCAAAGGCAAAATTCAAGGCTATAGCCCATGGAATTTGTAAGTTAATTTGGTTGGAGAGGTTGATGGAAGATTTACAGGTGCCTTTAACCCTTCCAACAATGCTATATAGTGATAGCAAGTCAACTATTAGCATTGTCTATAACCCAATCCAATATGACAGGATGAAGCATGTAAGAATTGATAGGAGTTTCATAAAAAGGGAAATCGAAGATGGAGGAATAAAGCTTATTTATCTTCCTACAGCTAGTCAAGAGGCAGATGTATTCACCAAGGTCATGCCAAGACCAGGATTCAAATCATTAATTAGCAAGCTGGGAATGAGGGACATCTATTCACCAGCCTGAGGGGGGATGATGGAGAATTGTTGGAAGAGTCCCGAATTAGTGGGATTAATATCATAGTATTTTAGGAAGATATCTTCTATTATTATCTTGCCTATTGTATTCTCTTATAGTTTAGGAATTATTTCCATTTTTACAGCATCCTAGATATCTTACAGCATCCTAGAGTAGGAAAGGAGTCATGTATATATATCTTAGAGAGTAATGAAATTTGTGTGAGTTATTCACCCCAGACCCTGTGTCCCTACACAACGCAATAAAATCTCTGTTTACAATTTCCATTGAGCTTCAATGCTCCTCTATTTGGCTTTATCTAGTTCAAGAATATTTGTCCACTCCTATACCATCCTTTTTGGGTGTGCATCCTTACCCTTGAGGCAAGCTGACTAAAGTCACTCCTTATTGTGTGTGGGATGATATTCTTAGATTAGTTGTGAGTATGATTACTCATGATGTAATTTGCTTGCTTCATATTTCCTTCTGAACCATTTAAATCTAAAGGGAAATCAAAGAGAAAGGATATAATGGTTTTTTGAAGCTTTAGATTGAATGGTGTAATATAGAGTTGGCAAATGGGTCGAGCGGGCCCGCCTCCCAGCCCAGCTCGATACTATAGCAAAAGCGTCGGGCTGGCCCACCCCAAGCAAGAAGGGTCGTGCCGGGCCAGTGCTTTGTGGCTCGCAGCCCAACAAAAAGGCACAACCCAACATGGCCCTCCACACCAGCTCAACTTGGACAACTGGGCCCACAACCTGGCCTTGCCCGTTTGGCCCATTTACGAAAATCATATATAAAAAAATGAAAAATTACACACAAAATGAAAAAAATAAAAGAAATTGAAGATCATAACTCAGATCTGTTTTAACTTTGTAAGTACATAAAATTAAGAAGATAATTGAATTCAGTCTAAATTCGACGATCGCTTATAAAAATTCAACACATAAAATTGTAAGCACAAAAAAATTCGACAATCGCTTGTAATTATTTATAAACATATTTTAAAAAACATTTGTTGCATTTGAGAAAAAATATTTAAAAAAACATGTTAAAAAATTAAAAATTAATGGCCCACGACTCGGCCGCCTTGGCCCATATATAAAGGGCTATAGGGCCGTGCCGGGCCCCCAATTCCCATTGCCCGGCCCAGCTTTGCCCGCCTCCCTCTCGGGTCAAATTCGGCTCAAGCGGGAGGCGGGCCGGCCTGGTGTAATAGGATATTGATCAATTTGGCATAGAAGAGGATTCTCTCTGAAACAGATTGCTCATAGACCTAAATGTGACACCATATTGCCAGAGGATGGTTTATTAAGAAGATTATTACAATAGCCAGAAGCTACAATCAAGCTATGAAGGATTTTGAATTTCCTTTTCAAAGTATGTATGAATTTTCCTTTTTGTAGTCTGATTGTTGCAGTATTTGGTTATTCTTATTGGCACATCGTTGTTTTATTTCCATTCATGGAGGCTTCTAGAAGTTTCAATTAACCTTTTCTTGTTTTTGACAATTCCTCTTTTTGCATGGATCCACATCTCCAGAACCAGTTCTTTATCTCAGGTCTTTCAGGAGATGACACTATACATAACCGTGTATTAGAAGCGTTGTATAGGCGTATTTTGAAAGCATATGATGAGAAGAAATGTTTCAGGGTTATTATTGTCATACCACTTCTACCTGGCTTCCAGGTGATAAAACTTGCTTGTCTGCCCTCAATTTCAAAATTTGAAAAGTTCTTATTGTAATGTTAAATTAAACAGGGGGGTGTGGATGATGGCAGTGCAGCGTCTGTCAGAAGTATTATGCATTGGCAATATCGAACCATATGCAGAGGAAATAATTCTATACTGCATAATCTTTATAATCTTATTGGTCCCAAGATGCATGACTACATAACTTTCTATGGCCTTAGAGCTTATGGCAGACTTTATGATGGGGGTCCTGTGGCTTCCAGTCAGGTATGTCTGCAATTATGCACTTACTCTATCAGTGACAGATCCTCCTTTATCCTTCATCAATAAGAAAAGCTATAAATCATCCTTTACCATTCTTTCTTGCTGTGTTAATTGGACTCTACAAAATTGGTGAAGTACCCGTATTGGACACTTGACACTTTGGGGAGGATATCGGACATATATATACAACATAGTTGTTTGGATAATGGCTCAATAAATATGTTAAACTAGAATTTTCTATTAAATAATGTCTAAAACGCTTATCCTGTGTGTAATATCAAATACTAGTTGTAAACACAATTAATATTAACTAAATTAGAAGAAATGTTTACTCTGCCAGAAGATTAAAAAAATGGAAGAAGTTTTCATAATTTTGATTCTGGTTGTATCCTGCATGACAAAAATATAGTTTTTGTATATTCTTCAAATGTCAGTGTATTTTATTCAAAGATAATAAAGAAAATGCAAGATTGCACTGTTAATTTAAATCATGTGTCCTATAGCTGAAAAGTCAACATATCAATTACCATACAAAAGATCGTTGCATCAATTCATGAGTTAAAATGCATTGCAATGCACCATTACATCTCATAAAGTGTTAAGAGTTTATGTCCTTGTAGGTGTCCAATATGGACACAACATGGAGGTGGCATCTTCTGGAAGTGTCTCTGACTCTTGGACTGCCGTATTGAGCTCTGAGACACTAGTATAACATTAAAAAGCATTATTTTATATCACTCAAATGTAATCCCATTTTGAATTGCTGTTTTCCTGCAGGTGTATGTGCATAGCAAAATCATGATAATTGATGACCGTACATGCTTGATAGGATCAGCAAATATAAATGACAGAAGTTTGCTTGGATCAAGAGATTCTGAGGTACCTTTATCTTAGGATCCTCAATTGTAATAATCTAGATATTAAGATAAATCTGTCACTATGCATAGTTTACAGAAATGTTTGTGCATGTGCATCATGAATTTGATTTTTAAGACCTGTAAGGGTTTCGTTCTCTTGAGGTATGATTAGGAGTTCTTGGAATGAGAAATTATGGTTTATACATACATATATATATATATATGCACATGTATAAGTATGGAATTTCGTCCAGCAAGTTTGAGGTTTGATGAAGATCTTTCTAATGCGGTAACAGTAGAAAATTTGCAGAAAATTGAAGAGAAGGAGAATAAATTAAGAAGAAGATATCAGATTTACCGAAATTATCGAAGGCATTAATTTTTGAATACATCATATGCCTATTTATATAGGCTGGAAGCCTATCCTAACTAAAGTATAAGTAACCTAACTATAATTATCTTGACAAAATAAATAAAAGATAAAAAATACATCGTATGCTTATTTATATAGGCTGGAATCCCATCCTAACTAAAATATAATTAACCTAACTACATTTATATCAATAAAATAAATAAAAGACAAAATCTAAATAAAATAAGATAAATCACAATACTAAGATCCTATCAATGACTAAAAGATAATTATCCAAATAAGAGTTAAAAATCTTAAATCTGTGTCTAAATTCCAAAATTCAAATAAAACCTAAATCCTATTATCAAACATTAAAAATTTAATAATCCCAATTTCATTGAAGGCAGGATAAAGAATTCCTGTTTCTGAATTTGTAATTCTCAGGGAATTGCGCTTAGTTCTAGTGTAGTGGCTGGAAGTCCAAAATTTTGCATCCAATGATTGTCTTTCAGCTGGAAGTCCAAAATTTTGCATCCAAGGATTGTCTTTGTCAAGTAGTTTCAAATCTTTTCTGTTATTTCTATTTAAAGAAACTGTGAATTGAGCTATTGGTTCTCTTTAGCGAATGATTTGGGAGTCAATCAGAATCCGGTCTACAGAATGTTAGATTAGATACTTAGGTGTAGCCTTTATATCTTAAATACATATATATACATACTGCTTGCCATTATAAGAGAGAATAACATTCAGATTAGGACCTTTCAATCACACATTCTCAGTTACGCTGACTTCTGGGCAGTTCAGATATTTTAGATTTTTTTCTCAATTCTCTTTTTAATCGTCAAAATTTTGTTTTATTTGCTGGTTTTCTGAAAGTTTTCCTCAATTTATCATATTACCTACAATTCTGAGTTTTTCTCGACAAGCTACACATAGACTATAACATGCTCACGCTTTAGAAAGTCTCTCTGAGATGTTAACAAAAATTGTGGATTCAGATTGGAGTACTTATTGAAGACAAAGAATTTGTTGATTCTTCTATGGGAGGGAAGCCATGGAGGGCCGGAAAATTTGCTTTGTCTCTTCGTCGTTCCCTGTGGTCTGAACACCTTGGTCTAAATGCTGGAGAGGTTTGTAGATGTTGCAATTCCTAAACAGCTGCTTTTTTTCTCTCATTTTAGTGGCTAGACATCAAAGATGTTATTGAACAATACCTATATCTGATAGAAATTGACTGCAAACAGAGAACTAATGAATCCTTGGGATAAGTTACCCAACTGAAAGTATATTATTGGTTTCTTTCAGATTAGTCAAATAAGTGACCCAGTTGTTGATTCAACTTACAAAAATATATGGGTGACAACTGCAAAGGTAAGGATGATAAACCATTGTCAATAGTTCATAAATTTGCATAAATTACCATTCACGTTATTTTTCTTGGCTTAGCTAGATTTTGAGGAATTCAGGTTTCTTGATATTTATATGAAGAAAAGAAATATCCTTTTTTTTTCTTTCTTATTCTCTTTATGGGAGTTTGAAGGTATTTCACTGTCCAACAAGGAAAATATGTGGTTTTATAGCATGAGTTTCTTTGAGAGAAAACAGAAAATGAAAACCACGGGCTTTGTAAAGAAGATCATCGTTGTTATCTTCAGATATTCTGCAACTAACTTTGCGTGGTCTAATGACAGACAAATACCATGATCTACCAAGACGTTTTTTCTTGCATTCCAAACGATCTAATACATTCCAGGTATCATGCTGTTGCCAACATCCCCACGTATGCCCCATTTTTCACCCATTTCTGACAGTCATCTTATGATATATGCAGAATTGCGCTGAGACAATGCATGGTCTACTGGAAGGAAAAACTAGGCCACACTACCATTGACTTGGGAACAGCCCCGGAAAAGCTAGAATCTTACCAGGATGGTAACTTGAAGGGTACTGACCCCATGGAGAGATTACAGACTATAAAGGGGCATCTAGTTTCTTTTCCTTTGGATTTCATGTGCAAAGAAGATTTAAGACCCGTGTTCAACGAAAGCGAGTATTATGCTTCTCAAGTTTTTCATTAGGTATGATGGTTCATACAGACACAGAAGGTCTCAAGATGAATGAAGGCCGATGCTTGTTACACTGTCCAAATTTGCAGAATCGACAAGAGAGTGAAAGAAGTCTATAAGCCTTGAAGAAATGGTAAATATCCTCGATCTGTCATCATTGTTTTATATAGAATTCATAGCAAATATTCTCAAAACTGAAAAGATACCGAAAAACAAAAACAATTTAGGATAGCCCGGCTGCCAGCCAATGAGCTTGAAGATTGGCTTCAAGTGCTGTATTCTTTTGTCATTTACATAAAAACAAGAAAATGGACTTGAGACCCCTTACATTGAGAGAGAGAGAGAGAGAGCCAAGCCCCATTTTCGGCAGCAGTTTTGGATATTTATCAGCAAAACTACTGCCCCTCTTTGCACTTAATTTATTTGTTAGTACTTGGTATTCTTGCTCACGTAATTTGACTGATTAATTGTTGTATAAACTTGATAAATCCTGTCATTGATATAGTAATTCTTGGAAGGTAACCTTCATTGGGTATCTTACTCAAGTCATTTTCATAACTGGGTAAAGGTGATAATTGAGCATTGTACTGTTTATTTGATGGAATGTATGCCTCTTTGTTGTGGTCTACAGAGACTACATTGTTATGAACTACTTTTAAGTCAGTCTGCACTTTGTTGTGGCATGCATCATAGGAAAAGGGCAACAATTACATTATTTTGTTTTTCTTGGCATCAATTGGATATGTTGATAGATAACACTGTCATTCGGTACCGCAATGTTATAACTTTTGATACGAAAGAGAAATGGCCATCATTTCTTTTCGTTTAATTTAAAATTTCTCTGTTCTGGCCATTTATATTCTAATTTCACTTTATTTTACAAATTTGAGATAAACATTATTTAAGTTGTCGACCTTAAAACACTTTTTTCTAAGAAAACTTTCTGCACTGACAATTAAATAAATATCCTCATTTTACCACTAAAGAATTAAACAAATTGGT
The DNA here is from genome assembly GCA_036245055.1 of Diospyros kaki. Classification (NCBI taxonomy): domain Eukaryota; kingdom Viridiplantae; phylum Streptophyta; class Magnoliopsida; order Ericales; family Ebenaceae; genus Diospyros; species Diospyros kaki. The sequence continues at coordinate 7,405,191 of BSEG01000013.1, forward strand.
CATAGTTTAATTAATTGTATGGGTTGTATTATGAAAATGAAAGCCAATGCATGACAGAATAAAAAGATACCACTTTCCTTCCCTCCTTAAATTTGAATTTAATGATAAAAAGTCGAGTTTAACTCCTCCTATAGATCAAGTAATTCTCTCAAGACTTGCAATAATAAGAGTGTTCTTTATAACTATGGCTGGTTTTTTAACTTGAATGAAAAAGAAGAATTAAAATTAAATAGTCAGGGATCAACCTAAAATTTATTAAATCAAAACATCATGACCTCCCTATCCATTGGATATGGATTTCAACCGACCATGGCTGGAGTTGCATGTTTGGAGTCTTTGTGTAATTTTTTATTTTTTTTTAACTTTTTAGATTAAATTTTTTTATTCACATAATTAAAAAATAATTATAAACTCAATATATATTTATAAAATTATATATAAGGGTAAATTTCACATTCCGCCTTTCTTTGTGTTACAAATAAACAAAGATAGCAAATCTCTTTATACAGTCAAAATCAAGCGCTGTTGATAAACAACTCTAATGGCCAAGAATATAAACGCAACATAGCAGATATTAAAAGCAAAAATGAAATAAGAGGTACACGATTTATAGTGGTTCACCTCAAATAGAGGTTACGTCTACTTGAGCTTCAGTGAAAAGAACTTGTTCTACTATATAAATCAATTTGATTACAACCATACACAAAATCAAAACAGACCAACCCTGGTTCTCTAAACAACACGCCCAAAATCACTCAATATAAGTTAGGAGCTTACCTTAAACGAATTAGAGAACACATATGGACAAAGAAAAAGACGAAGACTGTACAGAGAATTTACACAGAGAGAGAGAGAAAAAACCCTAAATGAAAGACTCTTAGCCAACCCCCTTCTCTTTTCTTTCGTCTTCCCCAATCTCTTCATCAACCTCGAGGCGAGTGATAAATAAAGCAACTTGATGACTGCGATGGCAAGAGATAAAGGCAGCAGCAACGAATCAGATAAAATCGTGCAAGGGGTGATCTACTGCAGGCTATGCGACAAAAGGCAAAGGGCTTGGGCTTGGGGCAATGGTGGCTGCCAAAATGGCCCTCCAGTGGGCGCCCCAAAAAAAGGCAGCCCACGGTTGCCAAATGGCCCCCCAACCGTGGGACTCATTTGATATTTCACAAAATATAACAATTTGGTAAAAATGTATCAACCATTTATATATTTTTAAAAGTGACACATACCTCTGTTGTTAAAAAGATAAAAAGATTGTTTATACCTACTTATATTATTCATCTTCTCTGATTATCCATTTAAAAAAAATGGTGTTCGTCAACTCAAATTATTTGATTTGGGTTCCATTTCAAACAATTTGGGTTAGAAATCAATGAAGATGAGTGAAACTAAATCATTCAATTTGGGTTTCTTTGTCAATAAGCCAGAATGATTTAGACTTCTATAGCAGTTTTAATCAATTTTGAATTCAAGAATAATTTGGGTGTTTTTACCCCTCTTTGTCAATTTTCATTTTTTCATCTATTTTGAATTTAAATTGTTTTATCCAAGTTGATTGCTGGAACAAACCATTCGATCTACATAAGTGAATCGAATTTAAGAATACTATGGTTTAATTTCTAGAATTACTCACGTAGCTCTTTGAAATTAAAATATTAATACATTCTTCTTCATTTTTTTTTCTTAATTTTAATTAACATTATTGATTCTCTATTCATTAGACATTGTTGGGCCTTGAAAAAAAAGAGACAAATGAGTATGTTCATCGACAACCTCAAGTCCTCGATGAGTTTGATTCTATTAGTAAATAATAAATTATAAAAAAAATATATAAATATTAGGATATTTTTGATATTTAAAAAAATTAACGATATTTTTTAAATAACAATGGAAGAACTAATTCAGATTAATTAAAGTTAATAGAAATCGGTATCCTTTTGTAGTCAGTATATTTTTATCAAACTTTAGAGATAATACGTGAAATTCACCCTATATAAAGATTAGAAAATATATAATTTTATAATTAAAATTTTGAGTTTTTAAAATTAAAATAAGAAAGAGTTGAAATAAATTAGCCATTTAAAATCATGAATGATACAGAAAAGGCTATTGTCAATTTGGAATTAAAGGTAAAATTATTGAAATTTGCTCCATATTGTATGGAAAATATTATACTTATAAATAAATTTAACAAACAACTCTCACAATTTAAGTACACATAAGTTTATATTACTTGGATACATAATAATTTATCATAATAAGTAAATAATTTATATAAAATTATTATAAATTTATATGCACAGATGAATTTAATAAGAATTATATGTGAATCTTACACCGTGCGCATAGCATTCCCTTCCCCCCCCCCCCCCCCCCCCGGCGTGGTATTTGCCTGATTGTCAGTCTAAGTGAAGGAAAGCGTACAAACAGCAGAGGGGAGGCCCCTAGGGGAGGGGAGAAACAGAAGGCCAGGAGCGGTCTCTCTGGAACTGCACTCAAGCTCCCTTCGTAATCTCTCTCTCTCTCTCTCTCTCTCTCCATATATGTATATATATGTATGTGTATGTGTATATGCGGATGAATCTTTATTGAATTCGTTTGGAAAATTGCAACTAAATACTTGATACGAATTACGCGAAGGAAAACGCAACTCTCATCGAGACTAGGGTATCTCCCAGCATAGATTTGCCTGCTAGAGATTGAACATTTGAACTTCAAACCCATTCAGAAACTTGTCACTTTTTTCACCCAATGTGAATGATTCCCGCTTCTATGTTTTTGGCACTTTCTCTTGGTGGGCATTGTGCGATTTTTTTTTTTTTCCGGGCCCTAATTTTCTTGCCTTTGTTCTTTTGCCGAAGGTTTCTTGGATCGCCGTATTTGTGGCCTGCTGGCGGTTGAATGGCATCATCTGCAATAAACGCAGGTGCCTTGGTGACTTTACAAGAGCTAAACCCTACTTCTCCGTACTTCAAGCAAGGGGCCTCACTTCGAGTTACTGGAAAGTGAGTTAACGCGTTGTTATTTGCCAATTGACTTAAGGCATTGTTCCATTCTAAAATGTGTTTGATTATCTTCTCATAAATAAATTGCTGGGAGCTTTCTTCAATCACAGATAAAAGTTAGGCTGGCTGCAGTATTCCTACCCTAAGGTTCTGCTTATATCAGTGATCCGAAAAGCAAAGAATACACTATGTGGTTGTTGTTACTTGATTGATTAAGGGGAAACATGAGCTTTTTGCAAGTCTATAGAAAATGACCTACGATGCAAAAAGTGATCTTTTGCTAGGTTGAATGTAACCATTGATTATAGCATGAAAAGTGAAGAAATTAATATTAATTTTTTTCATTATATGATAGAAACTTATTTTTCATGTTTTTCATGCCATGTTAGTATATATGTGTAGCATTAATATGTGCCTCCATGTATCTCTATCCGCGATCTAGGCTGAGAAACCCTTTTGGTTTGTAGGATAAAGATAATGGATTCTGATCCCATGTAAAAGTATGTCTTATTCTTTGTTAACTTCTTGGAGCTTTTCTATGCAAAAGGAATGTGCAAAGTACTCCTGCTCTTCCTTTCTGAGCTATTTGAGTTACACTGGACAAATTGTAAGGCCTCCAACAAAGGTGCACGGGCTGTACCAAAAAGAAAAAGAAAAGAAAGCAACAACAACAACAATATATCAAACTGGGGATACCAACAAACAAAAGCAAGGCTAAAAGTTTTCGCTGACAAAGTAACTAAAAATTATCGCTGACAAAGTAAGGCTAAGGCATGTTCCTCTGTGTTATGAAACAGTTGTAGGTCCACATGTTAATATAACAATGAGCGGGGTGGTTTTGGTAGGGGCTCTGGAGGACACTGAGGTCTTGGCAAAGTCTCTGGGGTAGAAGGTGGGTTCCTTGCCCTCTACCTATTTATAACTGACAATTCAATTGCTTGGAGACATCACCCTAATTTTTTGAAGAAGCAGAGGCTGAAACCTTAAGTGTTAATTATTTCCCAAGAAATGTCAAATAAATGCAATCTGTAAACTCTATTTATTTCCCCTTTTGCTTTGGCAATTTTAAGTACTATTTACAAAGAAAAAGAAAAGGAAGATGAAGAAAATCATGCCTCCTTAAACGCTATGTGGAATATAATATATTGATTTTGGATCTAGGTGGGTAGATTCCTCATGAATCATGATTTCAATTTGATTGTCACTTGAAAACCTTGACCCATCTCATTTGCCCTTAGGCTGCAAGAGTATTCTGTGGAGACTGCAATTGCTGTAATTATTGATGGAAATGCTAATCTCAAGATTGACACCCAACACTTAAACCTCAATCTTCGCAATGGGTCTACCTACCAGTTCATTGGAGAACTTCTCATTCAACCAGACAATGAGGTAAGAAGATGTTCATTTTGCACTATGTATATGCCTCATGAAGATGCACAGGCATGCTTTTATAACAGGTGTAAATACAATACATGCTTGGAAGACGGACACACTTCATTATTGTGGCCTGACTTCAAAAAGTGGTCGTCCCTTGTCAATTATGGCCATGGAAAAGTTTGCTATATCTGGCATCATATTTTAAGCCAGAAAGGCGATCTATCAGAAAGGCCCTAAAGCAAATACACTTTTCTGTGCATGAATCATCCTGAGTTTGAGCAGAAAGCACATCAACAAGAATCCAACTTTAGAGCATTAGGTTGAATATTTACAAACCTTATCGTTGATACTTCTAACTGCAGTATCCAGCCCCATTTGTCATGAGTTGGAGATATCTTTATATCTTTATGCATTCCCAAGCTTGAGTGCTGAAAAGTAGTACTTTTTTTCTTTCTGCATGATGTAGGCCATACTAAAGGCACGAGTTGGAAGGAATGTTGATGGTATGGATCTCAACCTCTACCACCAGTCTCTGAAGCTCTTGAGAGAATTTATTTCTGATCAAACAAGTACTCTTACAGCATAGGGTTGTGCATGTTTGCTTTTGTATTTTGGACCAAAGGTAGATCTGAAAATTTAGGAAAAAGTCTTACTTCCAACTTAAAGAAAGATGTAATGGGGAAGTCACTGTTGGAATCAGAATTTGGTAATACCTACCTGCTCTTTTTGTGCAGTTTCTCTATCAACAGTTAACATTCCATGTCCCCTACCTTGGTTTATGAGGTTGGAAATAATTCCAACTGAGATAAAGATTGCTTCAATTGATTGTGCATTCTCTTTTTCAATTGTTTTTGTTTATGACTAGTGGCACATTTTACTATTTTAGAAATGTCTGATGTCAAGTTAGATCCGTGGAACTCCGCCAATTACCTCTAGGTTTGAACATGGGCTTGATTTCCCATTCAGCCTGCAGCTGTTAGTTGTGTAATGCGTGGTCCATTAGAGCTGAGAGGAGTTGGAAAAGGTCTTTGTTCTTACCCCTGTACTGAACCAAACCAGTTTCCAAAACACCATTATGATTTATGTTATACTTGTTTACTCCTATCTTCTGGGATTCATAGGGTTTCTTTCTTTTGATCAATAAGTTATTTTGGTGTCCACAAGCTCTCCCTAACTGAATTGTAAATTATGTGGCCGCTTTAACTTTTCTTGGCTGCTAACCATTTGCCTGAAAATTTGAAATTTGCCAAATAATTTGGAGTGATGCTGATTCAACCTCACAGGCAGGCAGGCCCCCACCACCATAATCCATGCACAGCAAAGCTTGCAAAGGACTTCCTGTTTTGTCAAAGTAATGGCTGGTCTGCTAGTTGCAATGCTTGTCTAAGAAATAGACAGGATGATAGCTCTTCCTGCTCAACTGGCTTTCCCCGCTACCCTTTTCAAGTCCACTTTTACTTGGTGTCTTCACTTATTCAAACAGATTCTAACCCTGTTATTATGGTCCCTCCATCAAGCTGTTCAACGGAAGTACATGCATCTTTAATGCCTCACATTCTAAACAATTTTGTTGGCAGGAATTGTTGATTCAATGTCTTATTGACAGTTCCATTGTGTTGGCTCTTACTCTCTTTTAAGTAGGGTAGTCTATTGGAGATTGAGTCTTTATGCCCCAATGTTTCTGACAAAAATTGATAAATGATGCTCTTAGAGGTTTACTCCAAGGGATCATTTGACCAGAATTTAAAATTTAAAATTTATAGTTTGGATGCCTTATTCGTAAAAGAAAATAGATTTAGACTCAAGAATTAGAAGAATTTGAGATTCTTATAAAAATGGGTGTTATTTGAAATGACAGAACTTGGAGTACAGGTATTTCAAATTATACATTTTAAATGATTTTATCTAAAATTATTCTATCCCATTGCAAACCAATATAATTTTTTATCTCATTTTAAAAAAAAATTGTATTTAAGGGACAGTAGTCTCACAGTTTTAGTTACCATCTTGATGCAGGTTTGAAGTTGCTCTTCTTGGAAAAGGGTTATTTTGCTGATTAGATTCTCTTATAAGTATGATATTCATAAAGAAATTTTTGATTATATATGCCATTTCCTATGGAAAAAAAAAAGGGTAGTCCCTAAGAGCTTACAAAAATTCATTTCTAATAATATGATGTATATGTTATTAGGTATCAAGTTTGCACCTTAAACTATTGTGTCTTACTTGTTCAATTTATCTTATTCATTTCACTATTAATAATTCAACATATGCCAAAACAAATCAAATCAAATCAAGGAAGCAACCATAACTAACAATGTTGATGTGACATTTTGTAGGATGACACTTCCTTAAACTCAAAAATATAAAGGTGCATGATAATGTAAACAATCAATGCCAACAACTTCCTTTCTTCTTATATTAGACTTAATTCTCAGCCATAAAAATATTTTATTTAATACCAATGTTGTAATGTCTTGATTATTTTATTTTATACGCTCTAGTTTTTATATATCTAATATTTTATTTATTATTATAATCAAATTAGTTATGCGAATCACGTAGCAGGTAACAGTTAAAATATATTTTTTTTATTTCAAAAAATAAATTTATACACAAATTTTAACATATATGCTTATCTAACATATTTAGTTTATAAATTATTACGTGTATCTATAGATATTCATGAATTAAGTTTATATAAAAATTTAAACAAATTGTAATAGAATTTATCCTAAATGTTAGATTTAAAATCAACTTATTAATAATCAAGCAAAATCTAATCAGTTCAACCCAATTAAATTCAACTTAATAATCATATAAAACATGCTTTAAGGTAAATTTTGAAAAAAAAAAAAAAAAAAAAGTTCACACAAGCAAATCACAAGAGTACAGAAGTATATTAATAAACAACAAAACTTTGATATTGATTTCTAAATTTTACCAAAACTCATGAATACATTTAGACATCCAAAATAAAGCGTTCCAAAGTCATACTAGAAAATTAAAGAATGTGATGTAACAATGTAATGAAATGGAAACATAACCCAATTATCAAATTGCCCCTCCATTTATCATTGTTTGGTGATGAACCAATGGGCAATATGTTTATGCCTGGGAACTCTGCTGCTTGCTGGTTAAAGGAAGTACAAACGTATGGATTCCAAGTCACCCTAGACCCTTGATCTTCAATCTTCATACAACAAGGTGCTTGTTTTTGCTGAACTTGATTTTGGGGTTTGTTGTTTGATTCTTTGTTTGTTTTCTGAGAAAAGAAAGGAACGGCAAGGCTGATGCTTTTCTCGTTTTCATGCTCCATTTGTTTGTTGAGAAAATTTAGAAAGAAAAAAAAATGATAATTTCGATGCTCAGTTTGCTCCGCGTCTGTTTTCTTAGCTACCAAACGATAGGTATTCTGGATACCCTTTTGCTTGCACTCCTTTTGAGAGCTGGATTATCTGGAAATTGGAGAGAGAGCGATTAGCTTGATCAAATCTCTATAGATTCATGAATGCTTTGAGTTTAGCTTGTTTGGTACATGAGAAAATGAAAGAGAACCAACCAAAATAGTTATCATAATTTGTTGGTTTCTGTGGGTTTTGAGAAAACTGAAATAAATGCAGTTGTTTGGCTTAGATTATCTGAATTTGTAATATCACAGCAAAGATAAAGATTCAAATCTGGTTTTCAGTCTTCTTTGTTCTATTCTCAGCAATCAAACAACAGAGGGCTACACTAAGCACAAACGAAAAAAGAAAGAAAAAAAAACAGCAGAGGACTAGGTTTTCTAATTCATGTTTGGTTCTTTGAGATGGAAAAGGAGTCACAAGACTCCAAACCCTAAAAACCTTACTGTTTCTGTTTATTTTCATTGTATGCTTGGAAAAAAAATGACAGTTTACAGCTTGATTTACTCTGAATTCCAAGTTTTAGGCATATTCAACTGAAAAGAAAATGAACAACAAATGAAATTTTATTTACCTTTCCTTCCACAAACCCTGATTCCGAGCATAAGAATCAAGGGATTCTTTTAGGCCTTGTGACTCACCATTTAGTCACTGTGGTGCAGATGGTGCAATTTTCATCTCTTTTCAGCAGCTTGTCTAGAAATATTTCAATCAAGAATGGAAGGAATCGTCGGGCTGATGCTGGCCGAGAAGCTGCAGATGCATTGGCTAAAGAAGCAAGAAAAAATGATCTGATGTTGAGTTCTCCCGGCACTATTAACAGCAATGGATCCGATAATTTTGCCTGTGTCTTCTCCAAGGGAGGAAGGAAAGGAGTGAATCAGGATTGCTTTGTTGTGTGGGAGGTAAGTAAATCATGCTTAATCTGGATTACAATTGTTTTCGCTATAATTGGCTTTTTTCGATGAAATTTGGTCAAATGATAGGGATTTGGATGCCAAGAAGACATGGTCTTCTGTGGGATTTTTGATGGTCACGGTCCATGGGGTCACCAGGTTGCCAAAAGGGTTAGGAAGCTAATGCCATCTTCTTTGCTGTGCAATTGGCAAGAAACACTTGCTCTAAATTCACTCAACCCAGGCTCTGGCATGGAGCTGGATCGAAGCCTTCATCCTTTTGATATCTGGAAGCAGTCTTATTTGAAGACTTTTTCTGCGATCGATCAAGATCTTGAGCAGCACTCCGACATCTATTCTTTTCACAGTGGTACTACGGCATTGACAATAGTTAGACAGGTAATGATCAATCCCGAAACTTAGATAGGATGAAGGGAAGAACAGTGATCGATATATAGTCATTGAAGTTCTATTGCACCATTAGGCCAATGCTTTTAGCCACTGTGTGGCATAGTCACAGCAATTATGATTTGCTCAAAAAAATTACAAGAACAAGAGGATTTTCTACTAATTATCATGTTTTCCTTGACATTTGTCAGGGGGATCTCATTGTGATGGCAAATATTGGCGATTCCCGGGCAGTGTTGGCAACCATTTCAGATGATGGAAACTTGAAACCAGTCCAGCTAACAGTTGATCTTAAACCCAATTTGCCTCGTTAGCTCTCTCTCTCTCTCTCTCTCTGTTTTAACGTGTGCTTTTTAACTGTTTTTTCCGAGGATTGAACTGAGTGTATTCATGAATGCAGAAGAGAGTGAAAGGATAACACAGTCCAAAGGAAGAGTGTTCTCTTCAGATGATGAACCAGGTGTGTATAGAATCTGGTTGCCAAATGGGGAGGCCTTGAGAGGTCCAGGACTAGCAGTTTCCAGAGCCTTTGGTGACTATTACTTCAAGGGCTTTGGCCTAATTTCTGAGCCTGAAATTACACAGAGGAACATCACCTGCAGAGACCAATTTGTCATTTTGGCAACTGATGGGGTAAGCAATTTTCATTTCTGATTCTAGCTCGTTGGATGATCATTGATTACAAAACTTTCCTGATAAAGTTATATTATATAGCTGAACCATTCCTAGATTTCTCAATTATGCTCATTTTAGAGGCCTAAGTCTTGGTAGCGACGTTAAAGTTGCTCCTTTATGACGGACACCTGATAGATTCAAGTTTTGAAACAAGCAAAAGATTGTACACGAATACAACCCTCTCCTGTGACCCTCACAAGCGAGGAGTTTAGAGCATCCCCTGGAGGGTATTAGAAAACTAAATGGGACCTTGGTTTATGCAGGTATGGGATGTTATCTCTAATGAAGAGGCAGTGAGGACAGTGGCTTCAGCACCAGACAGGGAAGGGTCAGCCAAGAGGCTAGTGGAGAGTGCAGTTTGTGGATGGAAACAGAAGAAACGAGGCATCGCAATGGATGACATCTCTGCCATTTGCATCTTCTTTCACAGTTCTGATCCCTCTCTGTATGTCAACCCCGGCAAGCTTCAACTAACAGAGTGATTAAACTGGTAATTGAGATTGCCAATGAAGAAGTTTTTTAACAATAAGGGAAACCTCGAGTGACTGGGGACATTGTGTTATATCTTAATTTGGTGAAATCAGCACGTTAGTCATATAAATCCTTCCTAGAAACTACACGAGATAGAATTGACAGGTATCAGTAGCTCGGCTATCATCACCTTGGGTGATAATGTACCTTCACCATTTGGCTGTATATTCTTCCTTTATTCTCTTGTGTGCAAAATTGAATGGCAATTATCTGCATTTTCAAGTCACAAGTGAAAATGCACCAGGACAGAACCGAATAGGGATGGCAATGGAGAGGGTGGGCATCTATGGGTCTTCTTTTTTTATCTCGTTTCTATACTTGCATATTTATTTGTCTTTATTTTTATACTCGTACTTTTAAGATATTTTATTTAACCGTTATTCCATATTCACAAGGTAACGAGTATTCGATGAGTGCACACCCATATACATGATATATTTTATTTTAGTAAATTCATATTTATAGTTTAAATAACTTAAAAACAATTTGATAATAAAAAAAATTAATATTAATACAAACAAAAAGTTAAAAGCAATAGATGCAACATTTTAGATAGCCTAACGAGTTTTAATTTACTTTCAAAAGTTGATATTGCAATTTTTTTGAGTTGATAGATTTACGATCATAATTTTGAAGTGAACCGTTTGTGTTGTAAATAAAAGTTAATACTTCTAATTGTTTGATTTGACAAATATCAAAATATGAATTACTTGATTTTTTGAAACACATGACTTGCTACTATCCACACTGCTAGAAAGGATGCAACTGAGCCCACCCGAGCTTTGTTGAGTGCAAATTTGATAGAAAAATACTGAACTCGAACTCGATTTATAATAGTCAAGGTCAAACTTGAACTCAACTCAACTCACAAGTAACTCATTTAGTCTCTAGCAAGCCAAGTTCAAGCTTGCATGAGATTCCAGAAACAGCTACAGGAGGCGAACCTTGGAATTATTGTAATTTCACTTTGAATTTGTGAGTTAATTAAAATTGTTTTTAAAAAGAGAGAAATGGGCTTAGTTTAGAAAATAAGTCTTTTTTTTTTTTGTCTTTTCATTAGAAGTTTGAAACTCAAGTGCCTTCTTAACATTGCTTTGTTTACTTATGTATAAGAGTAATTTTTTTCGCCTTCTGTCATATCGCAACTTGAGAACTAGACTTTCGAATTTGATCAACTTCAAGGCTTTAGGATGTCTCCAATTGGTTGCCATTTTCCTTACCGAATGGATAGCAATCTGCCATTGCCTCATCACCACAACTATCGCCATCTGTTCCCACAACGATCATCGCCGTTACTGTCACTATTGTGGATTGCAGCTGATTTGTTATCAGCTTTGGAGACGAGGGTCTAAATGGTCGGACACGATGATTGGAAGAGGCTCGTGGGCAAAAAAGATAAAGAATTAGCGGCGAAGAAATGACTAAAGGTGAACAAGCATGACAACATAAGGTAAATAGTTTTAACGACATATTTGACAATAATTGATAAGGTTTGTGTAATTGATTATTGATTTTGTGCATTTGATTAATAAATTGATTTTTAAAATATATTAAATAATATTAAAATTTAATATAATAATATTTATTATTAAATTTTTATAGTGGTAAAAATTATAAGTAAAGTAAAAAAATATAATTAAATTTTGTTAATAAATAAATAAAATAATGAGTTAAATAGATAGTAGAATAAGGGATGTAATTGGAGTAAATGAAATTTTAAAGGTAAAGTAAGATTAGAAAGTGAATTATTTATAATATAATAAATAATAAAACAAAGAGGGTCGTCGGAGACAGCCTAGGCGCGTTTTTTCTCATGCTGCTCCGATTTTCTTCGAGCATGGCAACGCCAATCTTCTTCCCTTCCCAGTACAAATCCAACCCACCCCCCAACACTGTTGAAGCACTAATGATGTATAACTATATATACATTTGCAGGAAATTCCTGGCTTAAGTGTTGAGCCTCGTGATGGTGAAACCCTTATTGTTACTCTCTTTGGAATTAAAAAATTCGGGGTATAAATTTTTGAATCATGCTAGATGTACATCTATTTTGTATATCTTGGACTATACAAGGGGGTATTATAACTAAAATATCCTGCGCCTCACATGGGCTTCGCGCGCCTCTATGCGCTTCATGAGGATATTTTAGTCATTAGTACACCTTTATGTAATTCAAGATGTACATAAAGATATATCAATAGCATTTTCCTAAATTTTTTAGGCTTCAAAATGTGAAATCCCTCATTTGAGTGATGAAGTGTTAGTTTATTAATTTAATTATTTAATAAGAGTATAAAAAATAGAGTTTAAAATAAAAATATATATTTACAGTTAAACATAATCTTATTGTTTTTATTTTTTTAATTTTCATGTAATTAAAAAATAATTAAAATCAAACATATATTTTCATATTATATGTCTTAGTTTATGCTTATAATTTTATAAAATATCTTGATATTTATACTCACAAAATATTTTTACATTTATATAAAATGTATTTCAAATTGAATATACATTTTGTTATAATATATTTAAAGAAATTTAATTAAGATCTCAACTTTTATATAAAAAAATATATATATTTTTCCTATTAATAAAAATATAAATAAAATTGTTAGTTAAAAAAATCATTTAAAGTGTCAGAATCTATTGCCTGGGTTTCCATGTGGTGAATTGACCAAATTACCCTTAGAAAAGGATCGAAATATCCCTGTCTTGGTTTCTTTCCCTCTTCGCTGGAGCTAACTAGCAGTTGGGCTGGGATGATTACATCTCTGAGCGCCACGCTCTCTTCTTCGCTGTTTGGCGTTTCGAGAAGGGATCGCTCGCGGCCCTCGCCTTCCAAGCCACAACATCTCTCTAATAGCCGCCGGCAATTTCTCGGGCGATCCTCACCGGTCCTCATGCCATCCGGTGACCTCCTTCGCCCGCCGTTTCAACTCAACGACGAGTCCGATTTCGAACAGATCGTCTCCTCCGATGGCCTCCTCTCCATCTGTGGCTTCGGTTCTCTCCTCTCCGGTATGTAATGTTGGTATCCGCTACATGTGTGGTGGAAGCATCCAGCATCCAGGCCAATAAAGAGAGCAAGAAAAAGCAGAGGGTGGAGAATTTTTTTTGGAGTAAAAAAAACAAAGGTACAAAATTCAAAAGGTGTGTGCGTGTACAAAAATTCAAAGGCGACAGCTGCTTGAAGCTGCAGTTGTTGAAGTACCAATTGGAGAATGGATTAGGAGCAGCAATTAGAAGGAAATTGCACACATATAAATATGGAATTGCTAGATGCGCAGAAGAAGCGGCAGAGAAAAAAAACAAAGAGCAATAGTGGGCAGAAAATTTTGGGCAGCCTGCGCAGTCGTCACTTAACCCTTATATCTTTGCATCCTGTGGTCGGATTGTCACGATTTTTGGATAGCAACTTCGCAATTCATTGTTCTTCAAATTCAACGGTTAAGATCAAAATTCAACGGTTGATCTGGGAGAGATCGTATCCAAAACAGTGGCGTTTTTCTGGTGAGATCTTTCCTTGCTGTTTTTGAATAGTATTCCAAGAATTTTTATTTTTGAGAGAATTGTGATTGGGTTGGTTGTTTTGTTACTCTTGGGAATTTTAGTGTGCCAAAAATGATTGAATTTTTGAGGATTTAGCGTGTCTCCAGTGTTATGTAGAGAAAATTAATTGTACTCATTATTTGTTTGATAGTGGAAGTTTTGAGTGGACTCTGGTCCCGTGGTTTTTACTCATTGTATTGAGAGGGTTTTTCACATAAAAATTTTAGTGTTCTTGTGATTAAGTGATTCCTGCACTTATTTTAGATTACTCCATATCTACTTGATTTAACTCTTACTAGATTCACACAAGAAGGGAAAATTATTTTATTCCGCTGTAATTATTTGATTTGACGTATTTTTTCTCCTAACAAGTGGTATCAGAGCAAGATTGCTTGGATTGGTTGTCATGTGACTTGAATAATAGATGTTAATACAAGCAAAATGATTAACCTGAATGGTTCTAATTATATCATATGGAAAGGAAAAATGGAAGATTTTCTTCATGTGAAAGGTTATCATACTCCTGTATTTGAATCTAAGAAACCTGTAGATAAAACTGATGAAGATTAGACTTTGCTTCATAGGCAGGTGTGGGTATATAAAACAATGGGTTGATGATAATGTGTTAAAACCATACTTGTGGGGAGACACATGCAGGGTATTATTAATCAGTTGACTACATCTTGTAGATGATCTGTCAAAGCATTCAAATGATCTGTCAAAGGAGTTCCATCCCGATACCGCAAAGTCATCATTTGTTTTATCAAGAAATGCTTTGACAAATCATCTACGAGATGTAGCCAACTAATTAATAATACCCTGCATGTGTCTCCCCACAAATATAGTTTAACACATTATCATCAACCCATTGTCTTATATACCCACACATCTGCCAATGAAGTAAAGTCCAATCTTCATCAGTTTTATCTATAAGTTTTTCAAATCTAAATACAAGAGTATGATAACCTTTCACATAAAAAAGATCTTTCATTTTTCCTTTCCATATGACATAATTAGAACCATTCAGTTTAATCATTTTGCTTGTATTAACATCCATTATTCAAGTCACAAGACAACCAATCTGAGCAACCTTACTCTAATACCACTTGTTGGGAGAAAAAACACGTCAAATCAAATAATTATAGCGGAATAAAATAATTCTCCCTTCTTGGGCAAACCTAGTAGGAGTTAAATCAAGCAGATATGGAGTAATCTAAAATAAGTGTAGCAATCACTTAATTACAAGGACACCAAAATTTTTACGTGAAAAACCCCCTTAATGTGAGGAGTAAAAACCACGGGACTGGAGTCCATCCAAAACTTCTACTATCAAACAAATAATGGATACAATTGATCTACTCTAGATAACACTAGAGGCACACCAAATCCTCAAGAACTCATTCTTGGCACACTACAATTCCCTATCACAACAAAACAATCAACCCAATCACAACTCTCTCAAGAGTAAAAATTATTGAAATACTATTCAAAAACAGCAAGGAAATATCTAACCAGAAAAACGCCACTGCTCAGATACGATTCCTTCCAGATGGACCGTTGGATCTTGATCTTAACTGTTGGATTTGAAGAACAATGAGTTGCAAAGTTTCTGTCTAAAAATTGTGACGATTGGACCACGGTATGCAAAGATGTCAAGGGTTAAGTGACAACTGCGCAGGCTGCCCATTGTTGCTCTTCGTTTTTCTCTCTGCCGTGCTTCCTCTGCGCATCCAGCAATTCCATATGTATATGCATGCAGCTTCCTTCCAAATTGCTGCTCCCCAGTCCATTCTCCAATTGCTGCTTCAACAACTGCAGCTTAAAGCGGCTGCCCCCTTTCAATTCTTGCACAGCCACACACCTTTTGAATTCTGCACCTTTACTTTTTCTACTCCAAAAAAAATTCTTCAGCCTCTTTGCTTTTTCTTGCTCTCTTTCTTGACCTGGGTGCTGGATTTCCACCACACGTGGTGGATGCCCAACATGTACAATCAACGTCTTCATCGCAGTTTTTTGTTAACCACAAGCACTAAGAGTACATTTTCACGACATCTGAATGAATTTTAATTTATTTCCAAAATCGTCAATGTTACGGTGGTGTTTTTTCGTCTCTTGATTTACAATCATGTTTTTGAACTGAACCGTTTGTGTTTCAATCATAAATTATACTTCTGATTTTCTGGTTTGATTTATAAGTACACAGTTACTTGAATTTTGGAAGTTTACTTTGTCCTCTCACTTATGAATTTGTGTTTGAAGTAAAATTTTATTTAAGAACGCAAAAGTGCTTGGTTTAAAAAATAAGTTAAGATTTGTTTGATTGGAGAAAAGAAGAATCCAGTTACAATTGGAACTCAACTCTCCTTGTTATCAGTGTTTTGTTTACTTTTGTAGAAGAGTATTTTTGTCTTTTCCCTTTTGCTAGAGCGCAGCGCGAGAAGTACATTTCCAGATTTGATCAACTTCAGACTCGCTAAACTGAATGGCTTTAGGCGTGTTTTTGCTCATGCTGCTCCAATTTTCTTTGAGCGTGGCATCGCCAATCCTAATACAAAGGTGCATGATCTTTTGTATTCATGTTTAGCATAGCTATTAACTAAGGATGATTGTTTGCCTTCTGAGAAAGGAAAATGAAATTATTTATGAATAGGCTTTTCTTCTTTCAACAAATAATCAACAAAAAAGTGAATACCTTGAGAAATATTTATCTATTATTGTCTAACCTAGCTGGGAAAAATAATTTAGTGAAATCTAATTTCTATCCCTTTATTTTCTTTTTCTAACATAGTATTGATGTGCTAATGATGTATAACTCTATACTTCTGCAGGAAATTTCCAGCTTAAGTGTCGAGCCTTGTGATGGTGAACCCCTTATTGTTACTGTCTTTGAAATTCAAAAATCAGGGGTATAAATTCCTTTTACTTTATTTCTCTTGTTTGTTTGAAGTTCTGAACCATCATGACAACGTCAACTAAGAGATCTCCTTCCTCATTTTTCCAGATACCTTCTTTTATCGAGAGGGAACATGAGTTTCGGTTTTTAGCCGTAAATCCCCATCACTGCTGTCTTGTGTTGTTTAATGAGTTTCCCTTTCTTTATGGCGATGGTTAAGTTACAATCTGTAAATTCAAATGTTTTATGCAGGTCTTACCTGAAACACTAGATGGAAAGCTGTATATTAGCCCTGCAGTATGTAAAACTGGACTCTATACTCTGCAGTTTATAATTGATTTTTTCTTGAAAGTCCTGCTTTCGTTTATAATTTGATATGAAGTAGTTTAGATCATTATTTGTTTGCTTGTCGATGTAGGTGCTTTGCACGCGGTTTAGCGATGAGGAATACTTTCAAATCAGATGCAAAGGTACTCAAATTTGCAGTCCCTGGTATTTGATTGTGAATATGTTGTAAGCGTAATGTTGGCCAGTTGACTAGCATTGGGTGGCATTCTGTTTTACTTTCTAGCATCATGTTATTTTGGCTTGGTTTGATATCCTAAAATGTAGATCCAGCCTTCTTCTTGTGTGTGTGAGGCAGATTGAGTATACAGAATACTTGACATAAGGGTAATTATTCAGAAATGAACCAAGGACTGTATAAACCAGAAAATACTTGCACAGATGTTATTTGAACCACAAATAAATATGAGATGTGCTTGTGCAACAGACAGAAGTAGTACAAATATACAATTATGTTTCTCTAATAATCTTTTCCTTTGGATTTCCTATAGGGATTGCATCACATAGCTCTCATAATTGTCTTTTTTATGTTTTAACAGATTTTGTTTCTGCCCCTTGACGAGATAGTAGATATAAGAAACATTTCCTCCCAATTCTTGTTAACATGGCCTCTCTAGTCTTCTCTCTCTAAATTATATTGAAGTATTATTGCAAATGATTCTGCCACCTTACCACTGCAATTTCTTTGAGATGGTCTTTTAGTTGTCAAGCTTTACTAAGTTATACAGAATCCAATCGTCTTGTTAGCGATGTTGCTTTGACTTTTATTTAACCTTCCATTAGGAGTTGTAATGTGCCCAAATTCCTACCTGTTCTCTGATGATCAAATTATTTTAAAGTAGTTCTGAAATTCAAACTTCCAATTTGGGGATTCTAAACAACTTGACTTTGTAGTGCTGTTGGTTGCATGAAACAGCTCTTATCTATTTAGACAATAGCCTGGCTGCACAACTAAATGCCATAAATTAGTCGAACTTATGAAATATGTTTTGACATCTACTTACCAGCAATCTTGGAATATGAAAGTTGTTTCATTGTGCAAGCTAAGGCTTCAGTTGTGCCATCTTTTGAAAGAATAAGATCAGTTTGAGTACCTGAGTCAGGAGATCCCCCCCCCCTTTATCTATAGCATTCCATTTTCTCTGCAAATTTTATTGACTTTCTTGGATGGATCGTGATATTATGCAATTGTGCTAAATATATTGGGGTACAATTCTGCTGGCTATTATTCTTCAGGTAGTGAAGAGATCTTTTTTCAGCAATACGGACGCTACAACATCCACAAAATTTGGCGAGATGACATCTTACCTTGCCGTGTTTATCTTCGGCACTGGTAAGTGAAAGTTGCTTTTATCGTCTTGAGGCATGTATGTAGAACTATTGCTGCTTGCAAGGGACCGTAATAATTTGCAACTGATAAAACAATCTGAAACATAAGAAGGTTGGTCTTGCTTTCTCGTGAACTTTTTGGGTGCTGATAGATCACGACAACCATAAAACTGCATTACCTTATGCAAACCACTTGTACGAGTCAGAATCCATTGACGCCTTTCTACTTCTTTGGTTTTCAAGTCTCTAACTGTTCTGTGGTTTGGTTTTGGATGATTTCATTTTTCTCTTTCTTTTTCTTTTCTTTCCCCTTTGCTGGGTGGTTTTGGATGATAAATACGTAGAAAAGTTGTTTCTGAAATCTTCATGATGGAATGCGCATGAGACCTTTTAGGTTGCAAACCTCTTGGATCAATGATTAACAAACAATTCTGATTTTCCCGAACCCCTCTTCCGTGTCCTCTCTAGGTCATTTATCTGCTCCCAATGTGCTTCTCTGGCTGTGGAATGAATGAATCCATTTTTTTATAATCAGTAACATCACATCAACGAACTGTTAGGATGGATCTACAGATCATAAACTTAGCTTTGCATTAAAAGCTAAATGATGATGAGGATCTATTTTGAAGTGTTTTAGCAGCAAAGAATCTGGGTGATGCAGCCTACAACAATTTCCTGGATCATACTTTCCTAGGGGACCGCAAAACAACCATCCGTGAGTACTTGGCCGCAGCTGGTTCAGGCATAATGGAAGAGGAGCCACCAGAACCACTCAAGGCCAGGTATGGTGGTTGATGGCATTGAGGAGGAGCTTCTGAGCAAAGACCCATCTGGTGGTGGACAGTAGCTAGTCCGCACAGTCAATTGAGTAGTAAGCTGTGGAAGAAACTCTGCATCCATGTAAAACTCAAGATTTCGAAAAGGTTATCAGCGGGGAAGCTGGAAAATCTGAATAACATTCTCCTGCGATTCATTTTTAAGGGGAACAAGTAATTTCTCATGCAGTGAGTTAAGTTTATTAGATTTTATCTATTCTCAGCAATGCATTAGCTGTTTTCTTCAACTAACAGCAGACAGGGAATGCTTTTTCATTTCTTGCTTGCAAACAATAACAACATATCCAGCCGTTTCATTTCTTGCTTGCAGTTGTATCAAAATTCTATAAGCAAGCTACTACTCTTACTGGCTTCATTTTGAATCAACCAAAAATATCCAATCCAAATCCAATGTTATGGCGTCTGCTCAACTTACCAGATCTTCCTCTGCACAGCCACAAGTGATTGGTTCGTGGTTCGATCAATCACTATGTCTGTCTTCTTTTTTTTTTCTTTTTTTTTAAAAGAAAATAATGGGTCTCCCTATAAGTAATTATGTTTTTAATTTAAAGTATGGGTTCCTCAGTTTAGACCCCCCCCCCCCCAAAAAAAAAAGGGGTTCCTTGCTTTTGGTTTAACGTAGCTTTATTTATTTGTTTTAAAAAATTCAATTTTTTATTAAAAGGCAAATTTGTGATTAATAGTATTACCAAACCAAAACCAAACATGCTCTAGTCATGCCCTTTGCAACAATAGCATTGCAGTTTGAAAAGATGATGAGGGGTGCAATAAAGACGATAAATTTTGTCCAACTTCAAGTCGATGGAACATGCTAGAAAGTAGAAACCCCGTTAATAAAAAATAATACTAAGTATCAAAATTGTAATAGTGAGAAATTTTGCAATTATGGGCTGTTTGAAGAAATTTGTGATGCAAAGCAGCATAGTAAGCAAATCCCACATCGGAGATAGAGAAGAGCGAGAGAGCTTTCGTTTGCTTATAACTATGGGGGAGTACAGCCACTGAAAATTAAGCCCGTCCTGTCAGGGGTGTTTGACGACTCGTCAATGATCGTATAGAGACGGCGGGTCGTGCCAACGCCTACTGTGACGAACACAATTAACCGTAAGGCGAGCGAGTCTGCCCTACTTTTAGGTGGGCTTGCCCGTCAATTTTTGGAAAGCCTCATCTGTTTAAGATGTGGTTTGCAATCCCAAAGCCTCCCTCGAAACTTAATGTATAGTAAGGGTTCGTGCCTGTCTTTATATATGTACACTCCTATACATTTTGTCCATTTAATTAAGATCGATATTTTTTATCTAACATGCTTCTCATTTTCTTTATCTAGATTCAGGACAATTACAAATAGGGTGTATGTATACATTTTTAATAAAATATAATTTAAATAATTATACAAACAAAACAGTATCTGCCTTTATAATAAAAAAAATTTCAATGTAACTATGATACTTCACTAATGTAAAATTATTATCAGAAATTATTATCAGAATTATACATAATCATCTATTTAAATTCGTGACTCCATTCAATAAAAGATAGAAACTCTATTTTAGTTTTAAATTTATCTAACACTGTAAATTGTTATACATTTACTGTTGAGAATGTAAGATTACATTTGGATTTCTCCTTTGCAAGCATATCCAATGTTTGGGACATAATTTTAAGTCTCCCCAAAAATGAAGAAAAAAGGAAAAAAGAGAGGAGTATGTTGAACTTCGTCTTTTTGTTTGCTAAGTATGACCTAACCTTGGAATCTATCTAGTGAAATTGTGACCCTGCTCTTTTCTTTCTCAAGTGACCACTACTACTTCATTTCAAGAAAAAAAAAATTATCCACTACATTTCATTTTAAGATGCATCAATCTCTAACACTGTCCCACTGTTCTTCATAAATACAAGCCTGATCATTTTCCAGTTCCCTGATTATTCTCTCCATCATCTTCTTGTACATAGGCATATAGTGATCGTTGATCATTGTTCTTGAGAGCCGGAGTTTACTGTACAACTCTCTTGGTGTAAGATAGATACCTGCGCGTTCCTCGGCCGCTCCATCATGACCAGAATCAGACTGTATCGATACGATATGCATAATTCTGCCAGGTGGGTAGAATCTGTGGCTGTCCGAAGTTTCGGCCGAGGAGATGACCTTCTTGCTCTCCACTGCATCAGTAAGCACCCTCTCCTCTTCGCTAATTTGTTGCGCTGCAGCTGCTTCCTCCTGAGCTAGGGCATCTGCATCATCGTCCCGGATTTCAAGTTGCTTCTCCAGTTCATACCATAACCCACCTTCTGTCATGGTTTCTGTGGTCGATGTAGGGGTGGTCCTGTCTGCCGGGACTTGTTCCTCTTCTTCATCCGAATCATCGCGCCCAGAGTCACAGCCTGAAGAACAAGACTCTTCCTTGCTTGCCATTGTTGAATCGATCGTTACTGCTTCAGTCACAAGAGATTCGGATATTCTTTCGGTTATAAGGGGGGCTCTGGGTAACTCGTCCTCTTTACAGTTTGGTAGAGGGGCCACAGGGCGGCGACGTGCACCCATGCATGACCATGATGATATTGATGAGCGTGTCTTTACGACAGCCTGAGCTACATCTTGGGCACGCTTCATCACAACCTAGAATCGACCAATCACCAAGAATGGGTTGTAACGTTGAAAAGTGGAAACAGAGTACAAAGTACCGGAGAGAAACATTTGATAAACATTTTTTTCTTTTTATTTTATGATGGAAACTCGTCATGACTACTAAAACCAATTGGCTGTGAGCCAGCGGAGGCTTCATGTTGTTCAAACTGTATCAACTCTCCATTAGCGGACACTACTTGAAATGAATTCTTCACAGCCATTGACAGGACTGCATAGAATTAGTTCGGTGTGATGTTACCTGAGTACTGCTGGAGACGGGCCGCAGTAGAGCACCTGCACCAGCAACCCTTGCCTTGGCACTGGCTATTGATGGCAGACGAGACCCTAATGCAGTTGCAGACCGGTAAACCACATTTAGGACTCTTGTGTGCTCAACTTTATCTCGCAAATCATTCAACCAAGCAGATGCTGTGACCTGATTATAAATATTAAATTAAGAAATTTGAATTCAAAAAATACAAATTTCATAAGAAAAGAAATTGTTACAATAAGTTCTAGCTCACAATCATTTCTATCCGCGGTCTTATCTTTCTTTGAACATGATTGAAAAAGTATATGGTGAGGAGAATTGGATACTGTACCTCAGAACGAAGATCATCAACAGAATGTGCTGAGAATGTAGGAACTAAATCGGAGCCATTGATGATTGCAGTGATGAAGTGCTTGCCTGATTCGGCTAAATCCCATGTCATACAGGCAGCTGTAAAGTAACAGTGCTATCTCAGAATTAAATAAATCAAGAAGCTACAGAAACCACTCAAGAAGAACAAAAATTACAAGAGTTGAAAAGGACGTGCATTTTAAGCAAACATGTTAAAAAAAGAAATTATAAAAATCACATGTTAATACAGAAAGAACTCCTTTTCTTATTCTTTCATTCTTTCTCTCTGTGAGGGCTGCCAGATCAGCAGTTACAAATTATCCAAGAAACTCCTGCCAGAATTTCATTCCACAGATCTTTTATATAGAATACTGGAAGTGGGAAAGTTTATCAGGCAATTTATGCAATTTTTGGTGAACAACTGACTAGTCAGCATAGAAGTTACAGATAAATCTATTTCCTCTTGCAATGGTTATTTCATACTGCATATGCACAATTTTACATAATAATCAATTGAAAAAGTTGAATATATGATAACAGCAAAAAGAAAAATTCAAGCACCATATTCATCAGAACATGCCTGGGGCGAATGCAACACAAATGCTTGAGGAGAATTCCTTTTGTTCACGAAGAATATAGGTCAACAATGCAGCAGTACCACCACCGAGTGAATGGCCAACAATCTGAATTGAAAAAGTCCAGATAAGTAAAATATTCATGGAGGCGTAGAGAATTGTACTATGAAACTACAAACAATTTAACAGATGAACCTAACAACTAGATACCACTAAGGAATATATGAAAATGGATTTTGTTCAACATCAGATATGATATCAAAGGAGACATTCCATCATACTAAAATTAAATAGCTGAAATGTGGCAAAGGAGCTGTACCAGTCAAAAAAATCCATCAGTCCAGTTGCCAAGAAAAGTATCTGTATTTTTGCCTTGGGATTAAAAAATAAAAAAAAAATAAGAACAAGAAGAAAAACCACGGATTTTCCAATGAAACAACAAAGCCATTTTGAACTCTCAAGTAAAACATGTTAACAGGGAACTGTTTCCCAAAAACTGGTCTGTACAGGATCCTTTTTCTTTTTTAATAAGCATGTAACAAACATGCCCACAAGGGGAAGAACATGAAAGACTAATTAAAAAAGAAGTATCATAAATAACTACAGGAATGCTCTCTCAACCATAGAAAAGGGGAAACGAAGGATTGTTTCAAGACAAGAAATCTTCCAATCATACATTTTCCAACACTCTATTGCCCCTCTTCGTTTAAATATACCAAAGATCACACAAAGGAATAAATCTTCAAGTTCAGTGCATTGAAACATCCTCGAGCATGCCTGTGTTCATGAATTAAAAACCCCCATCACATATGCTAACATCATTCACTGTACACCAAAAAGACTAACATGCTCAAAACATCACACTCTACAAAATAATGAAGGACAAGCTAATGAATTCACTCTGCCTCCTTAAACAGACAAAACCACTCTGTCATGACCTGCCCATGTTTTCTTATAGTATCAAAAGAAGTTGAAATATAGCCATGCAAGGCTGGAAGGGGGGGGGGGGGAGAACAGAAATTTGCATGGAAAATCTGTTTTAACTTTTATCACATGCCATCATGGAACAGTTGAACCAGAAGGCTCCTTCATTTGCCAAATTCTAAACCCATTTGTCATTCCATCACCCAATCCTCAAATAAGATTGAAACGTGTAAAAAATTCCATCAATTACTCAAATCACTAAACCTAGTAATCTCCATCTATGTCATGGTTCCCAAACGCAAGCTTAATATGAGTTAGATTTGGAGAACATGCTCATGCATAGGCAAACTCAAGTACATTATTTTTATTAGACCAAATAAATGTTTTTACTAAAATTTCACCATTCTTTTCTTTGACAAGACGTGTATAGTTTTGAGCCATCACTTCAAAGAAGGCAATATTTCAGAGTTTATTTCCAATTCACAGTTTTAGGTAAATTGGCCTTGTACAGATCATTTTTGGCAAAAGACACTAGATATTCTGACTCGTGACTTTTTACTTTAAAGTGAAATTTTAGAGCGTCTCCCTATATTACAGGAAATGTGACATAACTGCACTATAGATCCTTCCCAGATGCATCTATGCATTTAAGAAATAATAATTACCTTAACTTTGTACTCAGGATATTCGTCAAGAGCTTTCAACAGGCAGGGAGTACTAAGCTTTGCCATCCAACGAGCTGCAGCAACCATCCCACAATGTGCATATCCTAGAACAAGATTGGTTATCCCGCCATCATGTAGAACTGAATGGTGAAACGGTACCACCGTGCCTGTTGCAGCAGTGAGTGTATCTTTGATGCTATGAGTCCCACGTATCAGTAGAAGAAAACATTTTGAATTTTTATCGCACAGAATTGTAAAAGCAGGCTTCAGAAGCTGCCAACATCAGGAACAAACTCAAGCTATAAGCACTTACCATATAAAATAGTGAATAAAATGGGTTAAAACACTTTCCCACCATGCAACTTGTTGCATGTGTGAGAGTTCTGCAGTGAGTAGTAAATGATTAAACTTACCCCAGCTTTGGGCTTCTGGAGAATAACATCTGCCTCCATTAAGCCAGCAGATTCCAAAAATACTGCAAAGGGCTTCTTTGAGAACAGCCTGCAAAGGATTAACAACCTTAAATAATCATTCAACTCGGCAATAATTTCTGGGCCTTTGAGTTGAACACAATTATCTCCAGCATATACACACTGAACTTGTAGATTGCCCTGCAAGAACATCACAACCTATCATCCAATTGCACATGTACAAAGTAGTATACCTTAAAGCAAAAATAGAGATAGGAAGCGACAGCTAAATAAGCTTGTAACTTGAAGGAAATATATGAGTGTGCTCTACAAACTCCAGTATATGAAATGGCAATTCTTGTTTGGAAGTATGATTCTTCAAGAAAACAGGAAAGTCAAATAATTATTTGCAATTACTTTTTATCAATAATCAAATCAAAATAAATTCATTCAACAAATATACATTTTTTCTTGTATTTTCTGATCCACCCAAAAAAGTAAATAAGTTTGGTTTCAATCTCTACATTCTCTTAATCTATCTTTTTCGGTTTTTCCTGCATCTTCTATGGACAGAAGTCTTAGTTCCGGACATAACAATATGACATGTTTTGGATTCAACTGAAAATTAGAGTAAATGTCCACATTCTAAAGTTTTCAAATGCCTGGAAATAGAGTGTTGGTGATGTTGAACCAATATTCACACCTTCCACCACATGAATCACCAGTGAATCCATATCAGTAACTAAGAGTTCATACTAGATGTTACTATAGGCTCACCGATCAAAAGACCATTGGCAACTTCTGAGTTCAATACTCTCAGTACTAGGACAAACAAACTAAACAGCTAGCAAACCATCGGTACAAAAATTCCAAATACAATCAGCATAGATCGAATTAAATGTGCAGGCGACCAAAAAAACTCAATATTTGAGCTACTGAAACCTAGCGTCAGAAATGAAGCTGCTAACTAACCCACTTGATCTAGCTCCTAGAGTAAATTGGCTAAATATTGGACACATATAAGCTCAGATGGTCCGCAAAATTATATAAAACGATATTAAATCGATTCAACCTCGTTAAGATAAGCCAAAAACCGATAACTCAGCTCGTTTACCTAATGGAAGTTTCAACCGAGAAACAAAATTAAACCCTGGGAACGAGAGATTAGAGTTAAAGAACAGAGTTAGGACCTGCTTTCGCATGAGGTAGTTGATGCCGAACGCCAAGTCGCCGATGGGCCATTTCCCCAATGTCTCAGAATACGTAAACCGCAGCGTCTCAGACAACGTCGCGATGGCCTCGAACCACGTCGCCGGGGGCTGAGCGGGCCTCCGCGCGATCTTCCTCTTAGATCTACTCGATTTCGAGTACTCGCCGTCCGCATCGCCGGCGCCGTCGTCTTCGGCCTCCTCAGCCGGTACACGCCGAACAAATATGTAGTACAGAAGCACCACCGCTCCGGCGGCCGTCGCCATTGTCGTGGCGGCCATCAGATCGCTGGAAATTCACTGCGGCGAAGTGATTCTCACAGAGAAGAAGAAATTCGAGGATTGAACAATACAGAAGCACCACCGCCCCTGTAATGTATCCGGAACCCGGAGGGCTATGCAAGTTTGGATGGAGAGTCCACTTCGGAGAAGATGGGAGCGTGGAAGTACCGTTTTGTCCTTGGGTCACTGCGAGTGACGAGGAAAAATGTCAGCGATCGGCGGTGGGGTAGAGTGGTAATTTAGTTGAGGCACACGGTGTGTTTTCTAGCTGGAAGCAGAGTGGAAACGTCAAGGCATCCAATTCCAACCCAACTATATATACTTATATATATATTTTAAAGCTGAAATTCCAATTCTAGAAACAAAAGTAAAACCCACTAGTAGTAGTAGTAATGGCAACTGAACTGGTGCGGGTGCGCCCCGACCGGTCAGCTTTTATTTAAGAGAATAAATTTCTCAATTCTTATCATCCGTTGAATTTTTGTAACTTATTATTGTGTTTATTTAATTTGATAATTTAATTTATTGACCTATACCCATAAAAAAGAAAAAGAAGCTAAAAACACATCCATATCCCTAAACTTTGCCTCTTTAACCATTTGTGTCTCCCTTTAATTTCGCTCATTGTATCCCTTAACTTGAAAGGACTTATTGTATTCCTCAATTTCTAAACTTGAACCTATTACACATTTCAAATTTTAAAATTATGCACGTCACATACACGCATTTTTATCTTCATTAAAAATTAATGAGATGTTGATACGTGAGATGTTGATTTTGCAATGAAAATCAATGAGATGTTGCCACGTGTCAGTATAAACTAAACTAATTTCTCTCTATGTCTCTCTCTCTCTCTCTTTATCTCTTTGCACTATCACCATTGTTGCAGTCATCGTCACTATTGCCACCAACGCCTCCATCACCATTCGTTGTTGTTGCAGTCGCTGCCACCATCGCCATCAATGCCTCACCATTTTCCTCTCATGTGCCTTTCTTATTCTTCTTCTTCTACACATTTATAGCAATTGCGTGGGCAACAAATCTGGTCATCAGAGGCATAGAAGGCGAGCGATTAACCAGTCGCTCGTTTTCCTCATGCTGTCGTCGCCGCCATGGAATTCTATTACCATGGGTCTCTGTGACTCACACTGTTTGCATGTTGCCTGCGGTCGATGGAATAGTTAAATCGATCACGACCTTATAGGTTTTTGCCACTATCAATCGGTTGGTCTTCCCTACCATGGTCAATCGATTTGCTTCTTCTCAACCATGGTGATTGGATTTCTTATTCCTTTTAATCGACAACCCTAGTGGCTTTTATTAAAGAAAATGGTCGTCACCACCAACACGAGAAAGGTGAGGTAGCTTGTGAAAAAGAAGACGAGACAGTGACATTGGTTGGGATTGTGCTACTTTCATGTACCTCAACCGCACATGTAACTCGTGTACAGTGCTAATTGGACAATGAGGTGCATGATTTATACAAAATTCACACTTAATGTGTGTAATAGGTTCCAAAATACAACTTGAGGGGCACAATAGATCTCCCTCAAAGTTTAGGGGCACAAAATGGTTGAAAGCCCCAAGTTCTTTAACCCCAAGTTCAGAGGCACAAATTAGTCTTAAGGCTAACAAAAATGTTGCCTAAAATTATGGAATTTCTTTTTTTTTTCATCACAAAATATATGAAATTGGGTGGACCCAAAGTAAAAATATTAAAAACTAAAATAGTATTACCAAATGGACTCTATAAACAAACTCAGATAGCATTTGTTAAAATAAGTAAGATAAAATTGTTTCAAGATAAACTTTAAATATTTTTCAGATCAAGAAATAGAATTATCAAAATATGATTGAAAACATTACAAAATTTTTATCAAATTATTTGTTAAATTTTTTAAAATACACTGAAAAACACATGCATAATTTTTTCTTATTTATACGGCCAAGATAAAATTATCCGGGGAGGGGAGAAGATAAATTTAGTGAAAAAATTCAAATAAAAAATCACGTGATTTTTTTTTTAATAATTATCAGATAAAATTAACAAATATAATAAAAATTACTTTTATCTTAAATGCTTTTCATATTTTACTTTTTCTAATTTATATCTTAATTAATAACGTTGCCTCAGAACACAATACATTAATCCGTTTCAATTGTGTTGATTTTATCCCTTTTCTCGTGTCTTCAGAGAAAGAGGAAGGTCAACAAATTTTTGGCTATTATATTAGATAATGCTTAATAACAAATTTTAAAAATTAGCCATAATTAAATGCTAGTCTTCTAATATAATATTAACAACCCACTTCAAAAATAAAAAAAATAAAAAAAAATCCTCTGGTTCTATTGGAAGCTTCAAAATATTAACTACTCAATCTGTTGCAGTTAACATTTAATTGTGATTAACACACTAGCTAGCTAGCTAGCTGGGCTTCCCCTCAAAGCCTATTTGGTCAAAAGCCCAAAACTAAGGAGCCGCATTGGTTTAATAATCAACAACCAAATTAATAAAGGCCCATAATACAATCATTAATTGGCTTTTCTCTATATTATTCTATATATATATAGTGGCTTTGCAAGGATTTTCCCGAGAAACAAACGCTCCTCATCATCTCCATAGTGTTAATGATGAAAAATTGGATTCATCTGGCCACCAGACCAGATATTATCTTCCAGTCTTATAATAAGAAAAGTTATATATATATATATATATATTTATACAACTTGAAACTTGAGAGTGTGTCTTAATCATATAAATTATGCTTCATCTTAATTTGATCTTCCATGCATACATACCATTAATTATTGATCCTTACCAACCTCCTCTACGTACCTTGCTACTCACTCTTTCCCTCCATCTAATCCACTTTCAAAAATACTTGTTCTTTACTTTTCCCTTTAACCGCTCCACCACACCCATCCATCAAAATTCAAAATCTGCACATAAACCCATGTATATAAATTTTAAACTCTCCTCCATCGATCGATCTCCCAATGCTCATGATCTGTTCATCAATGGGAGAAGAAGAATCAGATCTGAAATCACGACTAGTCACAGATATTTGCAGCATCCCGACGCTCGCCACTGGCTGCTCTCATTTTCACGGCGGCGGCGACCGGGAAACAACAACTGCTTTCATCGACTGGTACCTTGTTCTTCGAGTTACGTATATACACGTTTAATTTCTCTGCATTTGTCTCTTTCTCATTTTCGATCCATCCTAAGCTGTCTTATTAATTCTCTGAGTTTGTGATTCGCTGGGGTTTCTGGGTTTTGGCAGGTTGACGAAGATGCAGGCTTGGATGTCATCAGAAAGCAATATCACAAACTCGGTAAGCTTAATTTTGTCGATGATCGACATATATACGCATGCCATTTTGCTTTGATTGTGTTGGTGAAGAGTGTTTTCTTGGCAGCTTTGCAGCTTCATCCCGATAAGAACAAGCACCCCATGGCTGAAACTGCCTTCAAGCTTATCTCAGAGGTGAGTTTGGAGATTACCATATTTCATATAATTTATTGGATAACAAGCAAGCTATTGAACATTTTGGCAGGCCTATGGATGCCTTTCTGATTGTGGAAGAAGGGTACAGTTCAACGTGGAGAGACGGAACAGCCGCTGCATCGACTGAAAGGGAATCCGGCGCCGTCCAGCTGCCATGATCGGAGGGACAATGCCGATGGGGAGATCGACGTCTCGGAAGATGATCCGAGCTGGGTTCAGGGATCTGAGAGCCAGATTTGCAGAAGAGGTGAGGGTCATTGAGAATTGCTTGGCGTCGGGAAGAGGTTCTTCCGTTTTCAGTCCGCCAGCCAAAGAGCAGCCGGTCTTCAACCCCTCCGATTACCAGTTCTATGGCTACCCTCACCGGAGGAGTGCCGGAAAAGCATGAAACTGAACAACGGTTCTCTTTTCGTTGAAAGAAAAGCCAAGTTTCAGCTAATTAGAAATTGGATTGATTGATTTGATCGTTAAAGGAGCTGAAGATAAATGATTAATTCATCATTGTTTTGGAAAAGTAGGGATTTAACTTTGGACCCACAGTTCACACTTTCCCTTTGCAGCTTTGTTGTTCCACTTCCACTGTTCCACAGGGTGTATGGAGGCTCGTCGTGGGCCGGGCTTGGTCTGGTCCTGGAGCAGCCCATCTATCATGGACCAAAATTAGAAAGTTCCCCTTCCGGGCAAGCCCAAGGTGCAGGCTGATATCAAGCAAAATCAATTTATATTGGAATTGAATCATTAATATCTTAAAAATTATTTATTTATCTTCCAATTTTCAGTCTTTCATAGTCTCATGCCTGCCCCGTATTTACTTTAAAATACCAAAAAAGCTCATATAATTAACTATGATTTTGGATCCTTGTGATTTGTCTTCTTTTTTTTTTTTTTGGTCAAAACAACTCCTCTCATTCGGTCAAACTGTACTTATCTTACAAAATATGTTTAATAAAATAACACAAATAGTCCTCCTAAAATAGTAAAAGTGTATGCAAATTGGCACAAATCACAAAAAAATATTTAAGTAAAATTTATCAGAAAACGCATAACATCATACTAACTTCAAAATTGTGAAAATATGACACTCATGTTATCTTAGGGGTGACTAAATAAATACACAAATTCGCTCGTATAGACAGCTCAATTAGTCAAAAAGGGAGCACAAAGTGCTTTCGTGGTGAATCTTGAACCAATAATCAAGGATCGAGTCTCGCAAGCGGCAAAGTGGGGGTATCTCTCTCCAAAGTGAGGGGAGTTCCTTGTGTGCGGCAGGCACAGGTCTAGCCACTGCGTCCGGCTGAATTATCATAAATGTACCTCCTCCCTGCATGCTGTCGGACCGATTGCAGAGGTACCCAAAGTGAGCGATTTCACTTTTTGGACCAATAAATACACAAATTCTGACACAATTAGCCCAACATAGAAAACGTGTGGAGAAATAATTCTGGTCTGTTTGTCGGCATCCCAAGCTCTTGCACTTATTGGATGGACGCCCAGACGCCCAGTACTTGGCTGCCTCATACCTCGCCGGTAATTAACCAACAACATGACATTACACATCTGAGTCTTCGCAAGCAGCCAAGCACGCCCTAAAAGCAGCGCCTGAATTGTTGCCATCCAGCCTCTCCTCCACCTTGGGGTGGAATCTCGTGCGCAAATGGGAAAAAGGTTTAATCAGGGATTCGAATTTGGTATCTCAAATTGCTATCATCTATTCTTAAACCAAACGCTAGTAAGAATTACCCCGCTCTGCTCTGCCGATGAAGGAAATCTTTGTCCCTGAAACTAGCTGGGTTTTGTGCGTATTGTTACGGCCATTTTTAATTTGTTTCTTGCTCTGCAACTACAAGCATGGGCATGGCCCAGAAGAAGAGACAAGAGCAGAGCCACATGGCTGAGGTTGGTGCGTGCCCTTCTTTGTTTCTTCTCCTTAATTTTCTTGTTTGTTTATGTTTGTTTGGTATATATGTAACTGGCCGTCTCCTCCAGCCACCCCACACCATGTGGGTTCCTATTTGCTCTTCTTGGGGGGTAAGGAATAATTTCAGAATAAGGTTAGTTGTCCATTGTGTTAATTGCAAACTATGCCCATTGATCTTGTCCTCTGGATATGTCATCTCATCCAATTATAATCAAGTTTATGATTTTAGAACTAATTTTAAAAGAACAAATCCTGGTTACAGTTTATTTTGGTATTTTTTCAAAGTATTTAGGAAAGGGCAGGAATAGGCAAGTGGGCAGGGCAGGCATTGCAGCAGCCAGTCAAAACGGCTTGACCAAAATGCACGACATCCCTACTACTACTACTGCACAGCCACAGCCGCAGCCGCAGCTACATCCTATCCATAGCTGTAGCTATTTAGCTACGTCCCATCCATCCATCTCCATCATATATTATTTATTATTATGATGTACAATCCAACAAACAATCCAATCATTTATCATCAATTAATTTAATGGCGATGCCACATGAGTTGTTTGTGCCCTCCCTTCACTGCAGGCGCCCATAGAGATTTTGGCATTGATGGATGGATATATTTAAATTTGAGTTAGGTAAGTGTCGTCATTTATTTATTGCGTGTAACGTTAATGTGAACGAAAAAACGTTAAATTAGTTTTACAATTATTTATGCATTCTTTAGTTTAAAAAAATAAATTCAAACTTTTAGTTTTTATGGTAGTTAAAAAATAAGTTTCAAAATTTTACATAATAATAATAAGAATAATACTATTTATTTAGATTGAAGATAAATTTTTAGTATAATTAATATATTTTATTAAAAATCTATATATCTGTACCTCTTATTTTTTAGTAAAAATGTGCCTTCTAAATTGGATATTCATCTCTAATCTAAAGAAAGAGTAATATTATGAGTTATAGCTAATAATATAATCACCAATTATATGTCGTATATTTATGATTATTTTATTTTTTTTTAATGAAAATGTGATATATGATTAATAATATCATCATCAATCATAATTCATAATATTATTTTTAAATAAATAATATTAATTTAATAATAAAAATAATAAATTTTAAGTAAGTTGAAAAACTTGGGAATAAAAAGAGGGAAGTGTCACGCGGAGAGACACCGGGACCAGTAGGACAAAAGGAGCATGAATTACGGGGTGACGCAGGAACTTCTCTAGCTGTTTTAGATTCCAGGCTGGCACGTTACCATGATTGAATGTGGGTCCCACTTCCTCCCTCTGCCCTGTCTTTGCACATGGGAGCACCATTTTTCATTTCCAATTCTGGGGGGGTTTTTGGCCCTGCGCTCGCCCTCACGATCCTTCCCGTGAGCCCCCCTCCCCGTCCCTTTCGAGTTTTAATATATATAATAATAAAATAGTAAATATATATAAATATATGCAATTAAATCAAATTAATGACATTATGGGATGAAATTTAAATTCCAATGAATGGATACTTCAAGGCTGGAATTAAATTTCTTAACCAACCAATAAAACTTTAAATTTTTAATAGACTAATTAAAGGGTTTGTTTTTAATATTTTAAATCTTTATAATTTATTTGTTTGGTTTTTTTCTCAAATTAATCCTTTTCGTTCATAAGAAAATATAAGAATAAAAATATTAAAAATAAATTACATA
Source organism: Diospyros kaki (assembly GCA_036245055.1). Classification (NCBI taxonomy): domain Eukaryota; kingdom Viridiplantae; phylum Streptophyta; class Magnoliopsida; order Ericales; family Ebenaceae; genus Diospyros; species Diospyros kaki. The sequence continues at coordinate 7,438,883 of BSEG01000013.1, forward strand.
ATAAAAGAAACTAAGAGTTTATGAATGCTAACGGTGAGATCATCTCACGGTGGTCTCTCTTGGTCTTGGGTACTTTCTAATTCCATGTGCCGATGTGCAGACCCAGCACCGGCACTCCCGTGAACATCCTATGTTACCCACGCTCAGAAAGCGCCACGTACACGACACTTCTTCTCCCTCCGCGCACGTGTCGGAAACCCTGAACCTTTTCACAAGGATCCCATGCACCTCGATGTAATCGTATCGCCACCCTTTTCTTCCCCTTTACCGGTCTTCCCTCGACAAATCTAAGCCAACACACAGCGAAACACTGCCACTGTGAGTTTTGCTCTCTCTCTCTCTCTCTCTCTCTTCTCTCTCTCTCTCTCTCTCTATATATATACACACACACACAAACAGAGACACACACAGTGCAAGCAACAATATCTACAACTCAAATGGAGGGTCCGTTACAAACTCAGAAACAACACTAGCCAGGCTTGCGACATGTCATTGATGATATTTAATTGCTGATTAGCATTTGGGTAATCATACATTTATTTTAATCTCCTTTTCATCTCCCCTGCTGTTTTGACTTGCCTTCTCTTTTTCGCTTATTTTTGTGGGTGAAAAAAGCTGTCGTTTTATTAATACTACTATTCTTCTCCTCTCGTCTTATTGTTCTTCTTCACTTTCACCATGTTTAAATGTTCTTGTCATTTATATAATAAAGGCCTTTGAGCTTTGTGTGTGGATTCTAATACCCAGAAAGCTGCTCTGTTTTTGCTGCTTTTTCCCTGATATGCAGTTCTTGTTTGTGCTCTTGTCTCTTTGGGTGATGCCCCTAGTAAACAAGCCACCAAGGCTCATGAAGATGCTAGTAAGTACGTTTCTTTTTCTATTTTGGTTTCTTTCTGGTTTTGCCAAATCAAAGATTTTCCAGCCTTGTTCTCCTTTCTTGTTTGATTTCAATAGGTTTAGGGTTTTCAAAATTTTCAGCAATCGTCTGAGATCTATGTATATTCTGTTGCCTTTCTGGGTGCTCTTTGAAGATCTCTAGAATCTCCATTGCCATTTATAGCATAAGAGTTGGGGGGGAGGGGGAACATTTGGGCCTTTTTCCCAATCCCACATTGCTAGGATCATCATTTTGGATTTCATGATTTGATTGAATTTCGTTTCATTGTGGCATTTTGATCTGAGTTTTGGGTGGTTTTCCTGAAATGGGTGGCTTTTGTTATCCAGTGGTACTGGTCCAGGAAATGTATTTTTTAAATTCCTTAAAATCAGTGGTTTATTTTGATTCCCAGTGGCTACTTTATTGCACTTTGCTCTGCTCTTATGTTTCAGAACTTAAGTTGTTTTCACGTCGATTTTCCTTGATATGTTACATTTGGTTTGCCAAAATTCCAGAAAATCTTCTTCATATTCATCCAGACTTTGGATTAGTACTCCAGAAAGAATCTGATTCCTCCAGTAATTTCTAACTGGCTCTGTTCGGTATCGAACGATGCCCTTGTATTGATGCCGTATTCTTGTTTTATTTGCTTTTTTCTTGATTTATGATCATACTGCCATCTCATTTTGAGTTGTGGAAACAGTCGGGGAGAGAGTCCCGTCCACAGGGACGCCCTTCTTTGTTATAAATTTGATTCTAAGTAACCATCATATTAGTTCTTTATTTCTGCAATCTGGGACTAATAGTTCGTCTAATTTTCTCTCTGTGGAAGCTGCCACTGATTAGTTTTCTTCTTCTCGTAGCTCTTGAATCCAGCCTTTGATTTTATTTTGCATTATTGTTCCTTCGTTTGTTCTTCTCTTTTGTGCATGTAAGCGAGCTTATGTATGAGTGTGTTGCTGGATATTCTGGCATTTTCGGTGACTCTGATTCTGGAATTTAGTCTTTTGCTGTTGTCCACAACATAAGGATTCTATCAGAAAATAATTATACTCGAATATCAACAACCAATTCTGTCTTTTCTTGTCGCTTTCTTTCCACTAATCCACAATCATTAATTCAGAAAGTGATGTGCATCCATGCTTCTCTAAGATGTGATTTTGTCGTGTCACTATTTCTTCAGGCGGCTTTGCTTTTTTTGCTTCTCCCCTTGAGCAGCGCGGTTGAAATCAGCGGCAAAGGGAGTGAGGGACAGTGCGACTATGAACCAAACTTACAGCCCCGACCACATAGCGTGTCTATCTTGGAGTTTGGTGCTGTTGGGGACGGCAAGACATTGAACACCCTAGCATTCCAGAATGCAGTGTTTTATCTCAAATCCTTTGCCGACAAGGGTGGTGCTCAGCTCTATGTGCCACCCGGAAAGTGGCTTACCGGGAGTTTCAATCTCACCAGCCACCTCACACTCTTCTTGGCAAAGGGCGCAACAATTCTTGGATCTCAGGTTTGTTATGCTTCTAATAGCACAATATTTTTATGTATTTATTTATTATGACAGATTGTTTTTCAACATGTTGGCGCTTGATCAGGAATTTTCTCACTGGGAGGTTGTCGAACCCCTACCTTCGTATGGCCGAGGACTTGAACTTCCCGGAAGACGCTATATAAGCTTAATAAATGGATACATGCTACATGATGTGGTAATTACAGGTACATTACTCTCAAGTGCATACCATCATATTCAACTACCAAATGCTATTGTTGACTGTTTTTTTCTCCTACATCTTTATTGATCATTCATAAACGTGCCATAATAGGTGATAATGGAACCATCGATGGACAGGGCTCGGTTTGGTGGGATTTGTTCATCTCACATTCCTTGAATTACAGCCGCCCACATCTTGTCGAGTTTGTTAGTTGCAAGGATGTTGTATTGTCAAACATAACATTCCTTAAGGCCCCTTCATATAATGTTCATCCAGTCTATTGTAGGTGAGCCGGCTTGACCTTTTAAGACTTCTAAGTTGATCCTTCAATTCATATGAAATGCCTCAATCAGCATTCAGAGTTAAATGCATATCTCAATGCTATGCAGCAATGTGCAAGTTCAGAACATTTCAATCTATTCTCCACCCGAATCGCCCTACACTGTTGGCATAGTGCCAGGTGAGTTCCTACTTTTGCGTGTTCTGGGTTATCAAATTTGCGATTATGAAAAGAAACACACGAACAAAAATCTACCTCACACGACAAATATGTATCAGATTCTTCGGATAAAGTGTGTATAAAGAACTGTAACATTAGCACCGGGTATGATGCCATTGCGCTCAAGAGCGGCTGGGACGAGTATGGCATTGCGTATGGCAGACCGACTACAAGCGTCCACGTCAAACAAGTATACCTCCAAGCATCGTCCGGCTCTGCTTTTGCATTCGGCAGTGAGATGTCCGGTGGCATTTCAGACGTTCTCGTCGAGCACCTCTACATACGCAACTCATTTAGCGGCATTGGGTTGAGAACGACCAAAGGCAGGGGCGGGTATATCAAAGACATCCTTATATCCGATGTTGGGATGACAAATGTCCACACAGCATTCCGCGCCTCGGGCCAGAGCGGCTCGCATCCTGACGACATGTTCGACCCAGACGCGCTTCCCAAGCTAGATCACATCACCTTGCAGAATGTGGTCGGCACAAACATCACCCTGGCCGGAAACTTCACCGGCATTCAAGAGGCTCCTTTCACTTCCATTTGCCTATCTAACATATCCTTGGCAGTGACTTGCTCTTCTACTTACTGGGTCTGTTCAAATGTTTTGGGGTCCTCCAGGTTCGTGTTCCCCAAACCATGCCCCGACCTCTCGAGCGCGTTTTCAAACTCTTCCTTGTCCTGCTTCTCCCTTTCGAATTCTCACAGCCGGGCTGCAGCGTTATGATACCGTTTCCCCAAACACGGGAGCTCGATCCTTGATCCATTTTCAACGAGGCCAAACCGGGAAACTGTTCGCCGTCACGGTCCCGGCGGTGGCCGGATTCTAGCAATAAGGCGGGAGGGAGTCCAGGATACTTCCTTGTTCCCATCTCCATTTGCATTGCATGTTATACAGATTTGTGTACAGCCTCATTTCTTCATTCATCTTTAAGGAATTTTTTTGGTAGTGAGTGATTGTTTTTTTCCATGTTTTTGGCCTTTAATTGTGTTTTGCCTTTACACCAACTGAAAAATTGTTTGTTTATAATTGAAAGATCTAAGGTTAGAGTTTTGAGTTTGGTGCAGATAATCTCTCCTCAAATAAGGACAATGTTGCTTATAAAAATGATCTTAAAAGTGCCACATGAATGAATAAGCAAAAGAACAGAAGAGGGTGGGTGCAATAGGCAACAAAGAAGAGGTTGAGAACTTGAGAGCATATGATTAGTACATAATAGCCTTTTACTTTATGAATATAAAGTATATATTCTGATCAGTTAACTGTATGAATCACTTAATAGAATATAATCAATGAGACTATAAATTATAGCTTGGATAAGGGTTAATTTAAATAGATTGGCTGGATTATTATTTAAAATAAATATTTTTTAATTATTTATATTTCTAAATGATTTTAAAATATGATTTTAACTATGATTTTATATATGAATTTAACAGCCAAACTAAAAATATAAAACATGACTTACCTTAAAACATTTGGTAAGCCATTTTTGGTTTTAAAATCAAAACCAGGTTTTACTATTTTGATGAAAAATTACAATTATACCCAACAATATTAACATTTGCTCTAGAGTTTTGTTAAATTTAACTAATTTTGAAACTTGAAAATAATTCCCCAACCATAATGGAAAGGGTTTCTTTGAGCTCTTTGTGCAAAATACTCTTAACTTTTTTGAAATATTATTTTAAGAAAATAAAAAGAACGAGTGGCACTTAGATTTCATATAGTTTAGATCAGTTGCACAAAATTTTCTATAATTTAAAAATGATTCTGAATGAAATGTTAAGAGTAAAACAATTAAGTCATAAGAACTTTTAGAAATAAATTTAAATTACAAATATTTAAAAATGTTTCTGAATAAAGTGTTTTGACAAAAAAAAAATATGGACCTACAAAGACATTTTTAAATCACATAGAATCATTTTGCAAATGACCCAAAGTGTAAAGGGTCCAAGTGCAATTTATCAAAACTAAAAAATCCAAAAACTTGTTCACATACACAAATTTTCTTGACAAAACATAAATATTTAAAAAAGTCTATTATTCAAAATTGAACTAAACTTGACAAACTCCTCATTGAGTGTTTCAAAATTTACTTGCTAAGGAGTGTTAAGGTGTAATTTACCCTTATTTTATTACTTCTTGAACATTAAGTTCACCGTGGAGCTGTTGTTGGCTGTCTAAGATCCATATTTTTGTCCTTTCTTTGTTTGTACCAATCAATTGTTTTTTGAGACAAATTTTTTAGTGGAAACAAATGGGTAATTGGGTATTTGAAGTTTTGATCCTTTCTTCACTCTCATTGAGCACGAGGAACACTCCAAATGACATAGAAAGAGGCCAAGGACTGGAATATGTTGTCTTAGCAAATATATATATATATATATATATGTATATACATAGCGATATGAACAAGGGAATTCATAGAGATATATAAATACCCCTCCCTCATCTCTTCCTTTACCCAGAAAAACTAACCTTCCTTTACCCTAAACCTTTCTAATTCACATTCACAGCTCTACATCAATCAAGAACATGGCTGTCCTGACCTACAACGACGAGTACACCTCCCCCATCCCTCCAGCGAGGGCCTTCAAGGCGTGGATCCTCGATGCCGACAACTTGATCCCCAAGCTTATGCCGGAGGCCTTCAAGAGCATTGAGGTCCTGCAAGGCGATGGCTCGGCTGGAACCATCAAGTGGATCAACTTCGCCGAAGGCTAGGCTGCTAAAACCATTATCAAATTTTGGCTTAATTTCTTGGCGCCTAATATTAATGTTCATGCAAAGTGACATTGAGTGTATTGTCTCTTTATATATGCAGGTAGTCCGTTCAAGTGTGTGAAGCACAGGGTTGATGAGATCAGTGAAGAGGAATACAAGTACTGCTACACTCTGGTTGAGGGCGATGTCTTGGTGGGTAAGTTTGAGAAGATCTGTTACGAGATTCGGCTGGTGGCCTCGCCCGATGGCGGCACGATTTCCAAGACAACCGTCAGGTACTACCCCTTGGCGGGTGCTGTGATAAACGAAGAGGAGATCAAGGCTGGCATGGAGAAGGCTGGAGGAATGTTCAAAGTTGTGGACGACTACCTCGTCCAAAACCCAACTGCCTACGCTTAAATCACGTCCTCTTCTGTTCTTCTGCTGATGATCTCTAAAACCATTTTGTGTTATTACACAGTTTGAGCTTAATTTACTTGTACTTGTTGCTGCGCCATGCATGTCGAGAATAAAGCGTATTCACTTCTTTGAATTGTGTGTAATGTATCTTCATAGTGTTGGAATAAGAGAAATCAGATCACAAAAACAGTAGCAAATGCCACGTTTGGCAGAAATTTATGTATCGAGTTTCCCATCATCGAGCTAATCCCGGAAATATTTATTTCATCGGAGTTATTTTGCATTTATTTATGATTTTCAAACTGGAAATCAGCTTTCAAAAGGATAGATACTTAAAACAGAAGAATCGTGATCACTATTCTACATTACTAGAAGAATACGCAGTAATAATTGATTTGTTCTGTTTCCCACATCGGCTGTTCACCAGGCGGAGGCAGCAGAAGAACTGGATAAACAGAGAAGCCAGCGAAGCAGGAAGGCATACCTTTCTCGGCCTTTTGGCTAAGATCAAGTGTAGTATCTGTTCTTATCAGTTTAATATCTGATACGCAGGCCATGGGCTTGCACGATATTAAATTAATTTTTCTTGGGGAAGGGCCTACCCTACGGTAGCTTGCTGCCGCGGCCGTCCAGCGTCGCCCTAGCCTTGCACTGCTGCCTCGGCCTGGCGCACCCCACCCAAACCATGATACTAAAGCGTCGCAGTTCAGGTGAAATTAATTTTCATTTGTTACGGGTTTAGTGGATCCAGTGATCGTTTATTAAAATTTCAAAATCGAATTCAATATGATAAGCCTCTCCGCAGCTTTATTTTAATTTTTATGATCGTTTTATCCGAACTTGTTTCTAAAGCATTAAGAAGGAAAAAAATCCCTACAATGCTAATAATAATTCCTCATTACATCATGAGTTTTACACTTTCTCTTTTATTTAAAAAATAATATATTTGTATAAGCGAAAGTTAAGCAATCTGTTGATTTTTTAAATTTTTGCTTTTCAATTAAATAAAGCTTAAGTTTAATTTTATTTTAACCATAATTTAAGTAACACCATAATCGACAAAAGTAAAATATAAATAATAATCGGACTAAGAAAGTATAAGTGTATACAAGAATTTAAACTAATTTAGAAGATTGATATTTTGAGGATTAGTTTAATGCAAGCAAATGTTCCGAAATATCAATTATTTCCTTTAATTTTACAAATTTTATTGCATTAAAGCTCTTACAAATTTAAACTAAATGTGTTTGATTGGCCACATTTTTCATAGAAAATGGCTATTTTTCATCTAAATTCTAGCTTTTATAGTGTTTGATTGCTTAATTTTCTAGGTAAATTAAATTCTCACTTGGGGGTCACGTTATCCTCTTTTTTCACTTTTGTTGGAAAATGAATTCTTAGAATAAGAGAGATAAATTGTTTTCTAGGTAACAGGGGAATCTTCCCCCTTTGTAGCAAAAGAGGGGGAATGGCAGTACTAGAGCTCAGTGGGAAACCATGGCTGAGAACGAGTGAGAGCGAGAGAGAGAGAGAGCAATCTACTACCAGTGATGGAGCGAGAGAGGGGAGGGGGAGAGGCAACAACTGGAGCTTAGTGGAAAGCCATGGCTGAGAGTGTAATACCCGAGAAATTTGGGTTAATTAAAAATAAGTAATTTATTAGAGAAATGGGGTTTCAGAGAAAATTGGTATCTGAATAGTCCGAAAAATTGACTAAATCGACTGCCGGGAGTACCCTGGAGCCGAAATGACAAAGGAAAATGATGTAGCATTAACGAGCACCCCAAGATATGATTTATAGCATCGAAATAAATTGGATCGGGAACAGTTTTCGGTACAGCTAAAATACAGCTACTAATTAGGCTGCAATACCGAATCGTCATAGATGACTTCCGAGAAGTCAACAGAAACTTGAGGGGACTTCAATTTTTCATAAGGAACAACCCTTCAGTGGTTTCAGGAAGAAACGAAGAGGTTTAGGGCCAAAACGGAGATTCGGGCCTAAATGCAATTTTTTTAAATTACTCAAGAGAGGCCGAAACGATATTTTTTCAGAATCCTCAGGGGTCAAATTGATGTTTTAGGACTTTAGGGTCTTGAGAGAATTTATCAAAAGTCAAGGAACTTGGTGAAATAGGTCAAAGTGAGAAAACCAAAGTTTGAGGGGCCAAAGTGCAATTTTAAGAAAATCTCCAAGCAACCATGGCCGACCAACCCATCAAATCACCGAAATTGGCCACAGGGATGGAACGAGGGTTGCTCAAGGAGCATCTTTTGTAAAGGGCTTGACCGACAACAAGCAATGGAATTGCCAGAAATTGAAGAAAAAGTGGCCGAAAGTTTGGCCATTTAGATCGCGAAAATGGAGCTCTTTCGGTGGATTTTGGACTTGTTAAGGGCAATAGGGGACATCAGAGGCCTTGATTGAAGCGAGATCCGTCATTTATGGGGCCAAAATCGCCTATAAATAGAGGATATGGTGGCTTAGAGTTTTGCAAGATTTGAGTTTCAAATCGACCTCACTTTTGAACAAATTGAGGCACCAAACCATAGGGCTTTTATTGCCCGTGAGCTGAGGATCATTTCTGAAAAGTTTGAGGAATTTTGGAGTTCATTTGAGGGGTGATCGGAGCTTCGCCGGAAAAATCGGATCTCGCCGGAATCGAACTGAATTTTGCTCGGAAGGAGGTCTTCCAAGTGTTATTTCAAGCTCAAATTTGGACAGAATGATCAACTCAAGGTAAGCTATCTTCTGGTATAGTCAGTTTAATTTTTCGGTGTGCCGGCGCCGGAGAAGATGACCGGAGATAATTTTTAATATTATTTAAATGCTGAAATAAAGAAAAATAGAGTAAAAATAGAAATAAAAGAGAGAAAATTCTGGAAAAATATCCAGAAATACAAGAAAAAGGAATAGTTCAGTTTTATAAAATTTTATTTGAGAAATGTTATGATGAAATAATTATTTTGAATTTTTGAAAGGAAACTTAATTAGAGAAAAATAGGAAGAGATTTTGGAAAATTCTCAGAAAACTCATAGAGATTAGAAATGTTATTTTAGGAATTTTCATGAAGAAAAATTAAATAAATTACCTGATTAGGTATTTATTTTGAATTTTGGAAGAAATGATGACTATGAAAAATAGAGAAAAAATAGAGAAAATAAGGAAAAAGTATGAAAAAATTAGATTATTGATTTTACTTGGAAATGATTGGCCAATAAGTGATTTGGCCATGGATCTTGATGGTTTATGTTATTTTCAAGGTTGGCACGCAAAATGAGGTTATACGCGTTTTTCGAGAAAATTTGAGTTTACGTCTAAAGGTAAGTGGTTTTATCCCAAGAACCTATATATGAAACCTTTGCTTCATTATGCATGATAGTTATTGAAATTATGATCATTTCATATTACATGGAAATACGTTATTCTTGCATAGCACGATATTATTGGCATATTGATACTCATGCATGGGATGGGGATGTCGCCCTAAGAGTATAGCCGTAATTTCCAAGGGAAAGGATGGAACAACGTTAGGATTATCCTGCAGAGGTTCGGGATTCTGCCTAGGGTTCCGTGCCAGGCTGGTAGGCTAGGGAAGTTACACTAAGGCACATGATTGATTATGTTATTGCATCATGTATTCATGTATCATGTTTTTAAACCCTTACTAGAAGATTCATCTTCTAATGGGTTATGCCCCTGGAACATTCAACGTTCCAGTTTAGAATTGCAGCTTAGGCAAGGATAAGGTTGAGATGAGACGGCACGTGATGGCGTGGCCGATGGATTCAGCAAGCTGACTCGGATATGTTTTTACCTAATGCTTTATTGATGATTAGCTTTGTTAGAACATTATGGAATCTCCATGTATTTATGTATTTCAATATTGAGGATATGATGTTAATGTATGGTATGGATTCTTATACGGTTATAAAGTGAAATTGATTATGGATCATATCAGGTTTCGATTTTAAGCTTCCGCATTTATGATGATTACCGGTCTTAGCTTATTGATTCTTATTTAGTGAGTTGAGAAGGTAAAACGGGATTGTCAGGAGATGGTTTATAAAAAAAAAAAATATTCCCGAAATTCCTAAGTTATTTAACGCTCGAAAAAGCGGGGCGTTACAGTTGGTATCAGAGCATAATTGCTAAAGACATAGGAAATGTCTGAGCCTTGAGTGACTCTAGTATGAGCGAATATAAGAAAAAGGTCGCATGTGGCTAGATAAGCAAAGCCACCGTAAGATTTGGGTGTTGATGGTTACTGGATAAGTGTGTTGTAGTGGAAGTGCATGTCTAGGCAAGTTCTGGCTAAGGAAAGATTTGGTACTTAAGTGTGTCCATTGTGACCCACCTCTTTTTCCTGGGAACTTACCTGGTGTACTCTTCACGACAGACACTATTTCAGTAGACGACTACTATTCTCGGTGAATAGTAGAATGCCTAATAGAAGCTAGTACTGGAAAAATGATCTAGTTATTGGAATAAGGATTCGATGAAATGATTCGAGTGTAAGGTTGACTCAATAACCGTGATTATGGATTCGAGAGATTTAGGGACTGATGATTTGAGGTCAGTTGTCGAAATCCTTACAATGAAATATAGGATAACTACGGTTATTGAAGGATGATCGGATTAGTGATGATTAGTTCAATGTGTCATGGCTTAGCTGTCGAGTTAAGGATCAAAGGATAAGGATTTTCGAGGGTCATTTAGTATCTCGGAAATAAGATAAGGGGATCCAACGGATTGGATCAAACAAGAGGCTGAAGATGGCCAAGTAATGGCGTGAGAGTTGCGTCCATTGATGAGGAGACAGTGGTGCAACCAATGAGACTTGGAGAGACGAGGTAAAGAAACCCTAACAGCGTAACGACACTATTGGTTCGGTGTTCGCAGTGACAGATCTGGATCTAGGGACCCGTGAGCAGATGACTGATAGATGGCTTATGGTAAGGTACGAGAGACCCGTCGACCAAAGCATTATAACAGATGTCTGGGTGACGATCAGATGCTGAAGATCTGGGACAAACCAGTAGGGTCTGTACCTTGTGTGGAGTTCAAATTCCAATGAATTAGGATACAAGGCGTACCACTAGTTTGTCGATCAAGGCTGAGAGCCTAGGGAATCGACCTAAGGTAAGATGGATTGTACTAAGGAGACACGATCTAAGGAATAAAAAGCATGTAATGTCTTGAATGCGGACTATGTGTCCTATTTAAATTGTATCTAGGTTATGATCATTTCTTGAATTGGTAATGAGACGAGAATAATGAGGCTAGAGGGGAAATTTAACCTCAGTGTCTAGTTCGGCAAATGCCAAGTGAGATCATGAGATGGTTGTCTTGTAATTGCCTCAAAGAAAAAACTTAGGTTGTAAGGAAAATATACTCGACATATGGATATGATAGATGAATGCTCGTGAGTTGTTTAAGTGTTACTTATGAGGTGAGGAAATCACCGACTGTGATGAGGGCCTAGAATGAATGTTTTTTTTTTTACAAAAAAAAAAAAGTTAGACTCGTGGCAGCGACAATGAATGATAGTTCTTGAAGGACTACGATGAGACCGTGCAATTTTCACCCAGGGCGTACCCATTTGAGGGTTGACGTATGATATAGGAGTAAGCCTACTATATGATAGGGGTGATGATGACAGCTTGTATGCTGGCTGGCAGTAAGTGTAGTGCCTAGGAGAACTAATTTAATGGTCGTGTGCCGATAGTCAGCTGGATATGAAGAACGAAATGCGAGAATCGATGGATTCTTGATAAGATTTCAGGTAGTGGAGCATGGATAGTCCAAAAACCATAATGGCGAGTTGTGAGAAGGCAATCTCGGTTTAAAGTAGAGTTTGGGTATCGAAAAGGAAATAGTTGATTGATAGGTCGTATCGACCCTAAGGGAATGATGAAAAGACCTAGTCAGCAGAGGTTATAACTACGGTTCAGTATGCCAAATGAATATGTGAAATCAGGTAAAATTGTCGGTGGTCAACCCGATAAGATAAACTTGAAAGCACCATGATGAATGATGGATAGGGAGCCATGATTGTAAGGAAATTGAATCCATGGGAGATAATTAGAACCGGATATTGTGATTTGATTCAAGATTTTCGAGGATAAATCGGTTTGAGATTCTTGAGGAATTTCTTGAAAGAACTGATTGAGGATTTAGGGATTCGTGATAGAACTTTAGAGCTTCAGAAAGAAATCCAACAAGGATGGGAGTACCATGAGTAATGTAAGTACCTACCTGCTCTAGCTGGTAGCATGGCTATGGATTGTCGTCTTGAAGATTGTGTAAATCTTGGACGTGATTAAGAGAATCAAGATGATGACAGATGTGCCAGGATGATAGGTTGCAGTAGGAGAAGCTGCAGACCCAAATTGATTGAGGATCCGAGAATTTTTAATTTTTGAGATTGGAACTCTCGTATGGCTAGATAGTTAGTCTAGATAGCCTTGATGGGCAAATCGGGAGATGTATTGCTGAGTGATATCAGCAAGTTATGGAAATAAAGAGCCTGTCGAGATATGGTACGGGCACTTGCGGTTAATAAAAAGATGTAAGAAGAATTGAGAAATAGCAAGATATATTCTCGGAAGATTTAATTGAATTATTTCTTAATGATGAAATTGCCAATGATAGCTTGAGGTTATTGGATGCTTGATTAAGTGTGACTTGATTAAGGACGTAAATTAGCAGGTGATAATTAAGAGTTGATATTTTATTTCAAATTGATGAATTATTAAATAGTTGCAAAAGCCTGAGGTATTTTATGATCAAAATGCAATCGAGGCTAAGACAAGAGAATGAAACGTTAAAGTACTAAAGCATAAAATTCATTCCATAGTTCAAACGATTACAGAAAATCAAGCCGTACAATTACTCAAAGGAAAAAGAAACCATGAAACTAATGATGATGCTAATGCTCAGTAACGACGACGGTTGCCAAACACAACAGGTCCCAACTCATCGATGTCATCTGGGGGTGGCATCTGGCTACTGCTGGCTTCACCAGGGTAAGGTGGAAGAGTAGCCTCTGAGAAACTGGGAGGAGGGACGTCCTCAGGGATGATAGGAAGATCGGAATTCCAACTTGGGTATTGATCAGGTTGAGAAGCAGGTTGGGGATGTGAGGCATAATATGCGAACAGTGAATCTTGCAAATAAGCTCGATAAGCTTGTAAATCACTAACCTACTGCTGAAGTGTAAGAATCTGAGATACACATCCATAGACAGGATCCTGAAGCCGAGCCTGAGCTTCAATAAAGAATGTATCGGCAGCCCAAAATCGATCGTTTATCGGAAGCGGAACTAGGAAGTTGATGAAATTTCTGACGCCAAAAACATCACGGATGGCGGCAAAACGAGTAGTACCATCCTCACGACGGAAGTAAGGGGCAAAGATGCATTCTGGACTGCATCCTCTACGTAAGACTAGGCAGGCCCCACATCGAGACTGGGCTCGCATGATAGATCTGGATCTGGCTAAATCTAAACAAATCAGATATGGGTTGGAATATATATGGGTCAGATCTAATGGGTTGAAACAGGGATGGGTCAAACCTGAAGTGGATTGAGATGGGTCGGGTCGGGCCGGATCGAGACGGGTCGGGTCTGGTCGGATTGACCCTGATCTGGTAGCAACGACAGCAGCAAGGACGGCGATGGCGCCGAGGCGGCCGAGGGAGGCCGGGCGATGGCTGGTGGTTGCGCGAGAGGGCTGGCAGCGGCGGTGGCGTACCGGATCTGGCCGATGCAAGGGCCGATTGGGCCGGCGATGATGGCGAGGAGGAGCTGCGATTGCAGCGGCTGGGGACGCTGTGCACCGGAGATCGAGGCTGACGGGGTGTTGGTCGGTGGTGCGAGCGCAGGGCCGATTAAATCGGCAAGAGGCAGACGCGGCGGAGGCCGAGGGCGGCTGGGCTGTGCGCGGCCGGTGGCTGTTCGCGCGCAGAATCGGTGAGTTGCAGAGGAAGAAGGAAGAAGAAAGAAGAAAAGAAAAGAAGAGAAAAAAAAAAAGAAAAAAAAAGAGGGAAGAAAAATAATTTTCTTTAGGGGAAAAACGTGTTTTATTATTCTGGAGATGTTTGCAAGAAGAAAAATTTTCCGGACATGCGAAAGTTGAGTTTGGGGCTTTTCAGGTAATTATTGTCCCGACCTTATATTTCGAAACATGGAGCAACGTGGGGTTCAAAATGAAATTTTTGCGAGTCAAATTTCGAAATAGAATGTTAAGATGTTTTAAATTAAGATGTTTTGGTAAGCTTCTGTTGGAAGGTCGTGATTGGACATTTTGGAATAGTTATGCCTATAATAGGACTCGTAAAAAAAAAAAAAAAGAGTCTAATGAGAATGATCTGTCGGGTGCAGTGAGAATTTGTGATAGCTCAAAGGATCGGGTTGCGTGTTAATGCAACATGACCTAATGATTACGTGTGGATTACACTAAGGCACCAAGAAAACTACCCGATATATGACTTAGAGCTGACAGCTAGGACATGTACTCTTAAGGTTATGGAAACACTACCAAAATGATAGGACAATTGATGTGCTCACAAACCACGAGGAGCCTGAGGTACGGGTTCTCACAAAAAGAGCTAAATGAAAGGTAGCGACAGTGGATGGAGTTCCTTAAGGACTACGACTGCACTACTTCGTATCACCCAGGGCGTGGCCGTCAGGTGCCGACGCAGGACCTGGTGGATAGTCGTGAGTGGCAGATGAAGTTGGAGGCTTGTTGGCCTGCCAACTATGATGGTAATGCCGAAGGGATCTTCTATCTTTATGGCTAGCCTGGTTGTTTAGCTGGATTTGGTAAACGAGATACGAAAAGCATGTGTGATTAATAAGTGTTATTGTCTATAATTAATGATTGTGGTTAGCCAAGGTTTATGATTTTTGAAATACGAGAATGCAATCTCAAAAGTTTCGGGATAAAATGTGCGTGCCTAAAATGATTGGAAGGTATGTTGTCGTCTGAAAGGAGCAGCAACAGGAAATTATGTGAATGACATGGTATGCTTATAAGCATTAGACGTATAAGGAATGCAAACCGAGGTGTCTTGTCAAGGATCAAATAGATGTTTGATCTGAGATATTTAGGTAATGAGCTATGTGATGTCTTAGTTACCTTAACGGTCTGATGAAAATTTTGAGGACGAAATTTCTTTTAAGGAGGGGTGAATGTAATACCCGAGAAATTTGGGTTAATTAAAAATAAGTAATTTATTAGAGAAATGGGGTTTCAGAGAAAATTGGTATCTGAATAGTCCGAAAAATTGACTAAATCGACTGCCGGGAGTACCCTGGAGCCGAAATGACAAAGGAAAATGATGTAGCATTAACGAGCACCCCAAGATATGATTTATAGCATCGAAATAAATTGGATCGGGAACAGTTTTCGGTATAGCTAAAATACAGCTACTAATTAGGCTGCAATACCGAATCGTCATAGATGACTTCCGAGAAGTCAACAGAAACTTGAGGGGGCTTCAATTTTTCATAAGGAACAACCCTTCAGTGGTTTCAGGAAGAAATGAAGAGGTTTAGGGCCAAAACGGAGATTCAGGCCTAAATGCAATTTTTTGAAATTACTCAAGAGAGGCCGAAACGATATTTTTTCAGAATCCTCAGGGGTCAAATTGATATTTTAGGACTTTAGGGTCTTGAGAGAATTTATCAAAAGTCAAGGAACTTGGTGAAATGGGTCAAAGTGAGAAAACCAAAGTTTGAGGGGCCAAAGTGCAATTTTAAGAAAATCTCCAAGCAACCATGGCCGACCAACCCATCAAATCACCGAAATTGGCCACAGGGATGGCACGAGGGTTGCTCAAGGAGCATCTTTTGTAAAGGGCTTGACCGACAACAAGCAATGGAATTGCCAGAAATTGAAGAAAAAGTGGCCGAAAGTTTGGCCATTTAGATCGCGAAAATGGAGCTCTTTCGGTGGATTTTGGACTTGTTAAGGGCAATAGGGGACATCAGAGGCCTTGATTGAAGCGAGATCCGTCATTTATGGGGCCAAAATCGCCTATAAATAGAGGATATGGTGGCTTAGAGTTTTGCAAGATTTGAGTTTCAAATCGACCTCACTTTTGAACAAATTGAGGCACCAAACCATAGGGCTTTTATTGCCCATGAGCTGAGGATCATTTCTGAAAAGTTTGAGGAATTTTGGAGTTCATTTGAGGGGTGATCGGAGTTTCGCCGGAAAAATCGGATCTCGCCGGAACCGAACTGAATTTTGCTCGGAAGGAGGTCTTCCAAGTGTTATTTCAAGCTCAAATTTGGACAGAATGATCAACTCAAGGTAAGCTATCTTCTGGTATAGTCAGTTTAATTTTTCGGTGTGCCGGCGCCGGAGAAGATGACCGGAGATAATTTTTAATATTATTTAAATGCTGAAATAAAGAAAAATAGAGTAAAAATAGAAATAAAAAAGAGAAAATTCTGGAAAAATATCCAGAAATACAAGAAAAAGGAATAGTTTAGTTTTATAAAATTTTATTTGAGAAATGTTATGATGAAATAATTATTTTGAATTTTTGAAAGGAAACTTAATTAGAGAAAAATAGGAAGAGATTTTGGAAAATTCTCAGAAAACTCATAGAGATTAGAAATGTTATTTTAGGAATTTTCATGAAGAAAAATTAAATAAATTACCTGATTAGGTATTTATTTTGAATTTTGGAAGAAATGATGACTATGAAAAATAGAGAAAAAATAGAGAAAATAAGGAAAAAGTATGAAAAAATTAGATTATTGATTTTACTTGGAAATGATTGGCCAAGAAGTGATTTGGCCATGGATCTTGATGGTTTATGTTATTTTCAAGGTTGGCACGCAAAATGAGGTTATACGCGTTTTTCGAGAAAATTTGAGTTTACGTCTAAAGGTAAGTGGTTTTATCCCAAGAACCTATATATGAAACCTTTGCTTCATTATGCATGATAGTTATTGAAATTATGATCATTTCATATTACATGGAAATACGTTATTCTTGCATAGCACGATATTATTGGCATATTGATACTCATGCATGGGATGGGGATGTCGCCCTAAGAGTATAGCCGTAATTTCCAAGGGAAAGGATGGAACAACGTTAGGATTATCCTGCAGAGGTTCGGGATTCTGCCTAGGGTTCCGTGCCAGGCTAGGGAAGTTACACTAAGGCACATGATTGATTATGTTATTGCATCATGTATTCATGTATCATGTTTTTAAACCCTTACTAGAAGATTCATCTTCTAATGGGTTATGCCCCTGGAACATTCAACGTTCCAGTTTAGAATTGCAGCTTAGGCAAGGATAAGGTTGAGATGAGACGGCACGTGATGGCGTGGCCGATGGATTCAGCAAGCTGACTCGGATATATTTTTACCTAATGCTTTATTGATGATTAGCTTTGTTAGAACATTATGGAATCTCCATGTATTTATATATTTCAATATTGAGGATATGATGTTAATGTATGGTATGGATTCTTATACGGTTATAAAGTGAAATTGATTATGGATCATATCAGGTTTCGATTTTAAGCTTCCGCATTTATGATGATTACCGGTCTTAGCTTATTGATTCTTATTTAGTGAGTTGAGAAGGTAAAACGGGAT
Organism: Diospyros kaki; assembly: GCA_036245055.1. Lineage (NCBI taxonomy): Eukaryota > Viridiplantae > Streptophyta > Magnoliopsida > Ericales > Ebenaceae > Diospyros > Diospyros kaki. The sequence goes on from BSEG01000013.1 coordinate 7,456,722, forward strand.
TGTCGGGAGATGGTTTATAAAAAAAAAAAAAATATTCCCGAAATTCCTAAATTATTTAACGCTCGAAAAAGCGGGGCATTACAGAGAGCGAGTGTGACCGACGAGCGAGAGAAAAAGAGCGAGCAATCTACGGTCAGCGATGGAGCGAACGAGAGAGAGGATGAGCGAGAAAAAAAGTGAGTGAACAACAGCCAGCGATAGAATGACGGTGCGCGACCAAAGGGTGAACGGCGAGGGCAGCAGCGGCCGCCATTAACGGCAACTGTGGCTGCAGCAGCCATTGATAGCGGCAATGGTAGCAGATGTATATTTTTGTATGTATTAATTTGTTTTTTAAATATTTTGTGTATGTATATTTAATTTATTTTATGTATTAATTATTAATTTGTGTATTTATTAATTATCTACATGTGTATATATAATTATTTTTATAAACAATTATAACAATCAAATATCAAAAATTAAAAAAATATAACAATTTATAAATAGAAAATTAAGTCAATCAAACACCTAATATTAATATTTTCTTTATAATTTAATTCTAAATAATTCAATTACCTATAATTCATTTTTTCAGTCAAATTACACCGTTACAATCAAACGCACCCTAAGAGTGTATATAAATTTAATCCTACTTGATTATTTTGAAAAAAAATAAAAAAATCTCCTAAATCTTCTCTATCTCGTCTTCACCTTCCACTATTCCTCTATCTCTCTCTTTTTCCCATCAAGACACTCTTTCTCTTTTTTTTTTTTTTTTCTAACAATGACGGAGATAATCTCAACAGTCTCTCTCTTTATTATTTTTTATTAGATTTAGATTAAATTGTTCATCATTTAACAATATTAGGTTATAATAAAATCAACTATCCGTAAATCTGGACAGACAATCCAACATTGGGTTGCTCACATCTCAAATGTTTTTATCTTTTGCTCTTCTCCTTCCCTTTTTGTTATGTTAAGCAAATCTCTTCAGAAGTTTTATAATTATTTGAAGACAATGCATTATCACAATTATTTCAAGATTTTTATTTTCGCAATGTAGGAATTTTCATCCTGCAGCCAGAAAAATGGTTTTGACCTACTTTATTTCATTTTTATTATTTTCTCTCATTTTCTTGTTGAAGTTTTTTACCTCCCAAAAAAATCTACTAAGCTCAAGATCAATCCATGTTCTTGTAATATCACAAATGAATTTCTTTTATCTTTAGCCAAATCTCAATCAATTTCATTTAGTATGACAATTTTAATCATTCCAAGGCATGATTGTCATCTTCTCCAACTCATGCCCTCGGTGAATCTATCAGGAAGGCAACCAAAGAAAGCAATAGAAGTGTGCGCGATACGGTTTGCTCAGTTTGAACCATTTTCGATATGCCAAATCATTGGTACGATTTTTTGATCAAACCAAACCGTGATCTGATTTGGTGCAATTTACCGCGACTTGAAAATTTGGTATAAGTGAACATTAAAATCACTAAAAATACTACTTAAAAATAGTAAATAAAGATACAAATATTGATAAATAAAGACAATCAAATGTAAATAAATAAGAGCAGAAAACAAAAGCAAAATAATGTAATTCAACATACAATATTTCAACATTAAAAACAAAAAATAACTTGTTTAATAATTAATTATACAATTAACCTGTTTAAAAAATAAATAAATTATCAAATTAACTTATTTAACAATAAATTATCAATTATGCAATCAAATTAACTTGTTTGGGGTGACTTTTATAATAATTATTTTTTTATATTTTTTTAGGTAGTTCGGTTTAAAATCGAACCATCAACTATCCAAATCGTGTGATTTGTATAATGTCCAAACCATTTTTAATAGCAAAAATAAAAAATCAATTAGTTTGATCTGATCAATTTTTACAATGCACCGAATTTTTTGAATGCCTCTGGAAATGTGCAACCAATGAAAGCACCCCCTTAATATTAAAATTTTAATTTAGTTTGAATTATAGTATAGTCTCTTGACAAACACCTTTTTAAAAAACTTCAAGTTCTTATCAATTATGATAATTATGAAAGTATTGTCAGACAAGACTATTGAGACCAACGACTAGACTAATGATTTAAAAAAGTTAAAATTTTAGACTTGATTATCTTTATAACTTATATCTCTTTCTATTTCTTATCATTTTTTTCTTTTATAATTTTTAAACTTAACTATCTAACCTCACTTATTCTCCCATTCTACCTTATTTCTCTATCATATTTTTGTTTCTTTTATCTATTTTGATTTCACTTATATCTTTTCTCTTAACTTTATCTAAATTTTAGCATCATATATTAAACCCACGTTGTGTTTAGCTTGTTGTGCATGTTCACAGGCTCTAGGGATTAGCATAAAAGTGGTGAGGACTAATTGACCACTTATGTAATTTTTTATTATTTTAATTTTATATTCAATTATATATCTATATCTATTGGAGTTTTTAAAAAATTATTTATAATAAACGTGTGTATTTGTATAAATTAGATTATTTATAAATATTAGAAAATAATTTTTCTACAAATAATATAAATATTTTTACTTAAAGATTATAAAATATAATTTTTTAATTAACAAAATATATGATTTATATATTTTGAATATATATATTATAGTTTAAAATTAAATTGTAAAATAAAATTTATATATAAGTCAATTTCATTGATTTTAGCCGGGAACGGAAAGTCAATAGTGTGTTTTCGATTATTTTCAAAATGTTGGGTATTTTGTAGAATCAAGTTAGACCCCTGGGTGCTTTTTGCAATTTATTCACTTTGCCTCACGTTTAGTGACATATCCCCCATGGAACGAGCGCTCTGCCCTAAAACCCCAGGACGGCAGTATAGAGGGCAACCAACAGCATCACACTAAATATTTTACCGCCACCGCCATCACCGCCCCAGCCTCATCACCGCCGGCCATCACCACCACAGCAGTGGCTGACGGCGTCCACCAGTACTTTCTCTATTCGATTTTTCTTCTTTAGAGGCTTACACATACACATACACATACACATACACAGGCGTACACGCATATAGATAGCTCGCCGAGTTTCAGCTTCGGGATTGGAATGGGCTCGTCAAATATCAGAGACCTATTGACTTCGTTTAGCCCGTCCTTGGACTTCTTTGCTCTCAGTTCCGGCGACGGTCGAATCAAGGTACAGAAACGCTTTCATCTTTTCTGGCCTTGGAACTCGTGTTAAAGAAAGAGAAAGCCTTACTCTCATGTTTCGTATTTCTAGTCTCATTTCGGTTGCACAATCTTTCTTCCCAAATAATCCGTTTAATTTCTTCCAATTTCTGTAGCGTACAGCAAACGCTGGAATTTTCTTTATACGAATGTATTTGCTTTATTTGATGGCTGATTTCGGAGTTTAGGCATATTATACATAAATGACACCTCTTATTTATTTGTTTGTTTTCGTTCTGGCTTACTTCAGATATGGGATGTTGCGAAGGGCCAAATCCAGACTGAGTTTGCGGATATTGTGTCCACTGGGGAAACTAATTTGTTTGGTAAACCACAAAAGGGTCACCTTTCTGTTGATTACACATGCATGAAGTGGTTATCTTTAGACAGAAAGGTCTAATTTTTGTTTTCTACGTTAAATTGTAAAGGCGACCCGTCTTTTTTTGCCCTGCTAGGAACTCATGATTTGTTTTGGGTGGAACTGTTGATTATATTCAGAAAAAAAGGAAGCTGGGAAGTTCATTGTTGGTGTTGGGGACAGGCAGCGGTGACGTTCTGGGTCTGGATGTATCTGCTGGTCAATTGAAGTGGAGGGTTAGTGACTGCCATCCTGGGTGAGTCACTTGCTACTAAACACTCATGTCTTTCGTCATCACTTTAGGGAAAACCTAAACCTCTCTTATAATCGTATGTTGATTCCTTCCATTCTGATGTGCAAAACATACTTCATCATTTAAAGCTTCAAAAATCTTATGTTTTAATGGCTTCACAAATATTGTTTGGTGGGTGTTGTTTTTAAAGGCAGTAAATTCCATGAACTTATTTGGGTCTCATTAGGTTACATCACTATCCTTTTGGAGTATCAAGGCCCTACAGTGTGTGAATCCCTTTCTGTGTTATACTGCAAAAGTGCACCTTTAAACACTTAAATTTATCTTGTTTAGTTTTAAGTTCTAAGTTTGGATATGAAGGGTTGATCCAGATGGACGTATGTGTGGTGCACCTGATCTGTATGGCCCTTTGGTTGGGGCCCTTTGGTTGGAGGCGGGGTTGGGGTTGGAGGCTTGCATGGGTGGTCAGGAGTTTGTGGAGTAGCTGGTGATTTCAATGTGAGAGTTTGAGAAGTGTTAGTATATCAATAGGATTGTTGTGCTCTAGGATGGAAAAAAAAAACTTCAACAAGAGATGGGGATTGGGTCATTTTCTTTCTCTTTCTTGTTTGAAAATTGGGAGGATAGTTTTCATGAGTGTAGGACTATAGCCCCTCTGAGGATGAGATTAGCGTACTCTCTAGAAGAAATCCTAGAAGTTACAAGTTCTTATTTTCGTTTTTTTATGGTGCTATCTTTCTATTTTCTTGGTTCTTGTTGCAAGGAGGTTTTTACCCCCTTAATATTTCTAGTGTTGAAGACAATGCTTTTTATTACTATTGGTCCCAAACTTGGATGAAGGAGAAAGGCCACATTAAGTAGACAATAATCTGCATAAAAACTATTAGATCTTTTCAACATGTATTTTAGACAAAATATTAGAGAAGAAAAGAGTTCAAATTACTTTATATATAGTTTATTAAGTATATGTATAACATATTTGAAACGCGTGTTAGGTCTTATCGTAGAGATATTAAAATTTTTAGTTATAATTGAATTATATCAATAATTTACATGAAGTCTTACGTCTTTATTGTAATGATTGATGATCTCACAAAATACATTAAAAAAGGTACCTAGGTGTATGTTGTAGAAGATATTGTCTTACTGGTTGAGACAAAAAAAATGTAAATAGTAAATTAGATTGTAGAGGAACATTTTGGAATCCCAATATTTCAAGCTCTGTGGGTTAAGAATGGACTATGTCAAAAAATGTAAGTTTAATAAAAATAGAAGTGGGAGTGATGTTGTAGTCGTATTAAAAGATTAAGCTATCTCAAGAAATGTGATATTCAAACAACTTATTCAATTGTAAAAAAAGGAGACTATGGAGGATATTACTATGGAGGCATGATGGTTAAAATAGAGTAGTGTTTATAGCATTTTATTCTATTATAAAATTTATTTAAAGCTAAAAAATAGTTTTACCATACGACTATATGGCTAAGTTTATTGCTTGCTATGGAATGTTGGTCAGTTAAGCATCAACATCTATAAAATATTAATGTTACTGAGATAAAGATATTACGGTGGATGTATGATCAATCAAGAAAGACAACATTAGAAATATATTATCCATCACAGTGACACTTATTGAAGATAAGATATATAGGACACTTGTAAGATGGTTTCAATAAGTAATATAAACACGAATATATAGCCTACAAAGAAAGTGAATGAAATGGAAGAAATTTGTGCACAATAAGTAGATAAAAATCCAAAAACTTGGTGCTTAACCAATACCTAAGTATGATGTTAGATATAATGTCTTTGTAGAAGATACAGATAAAAATGATTGATGGCTTAAATTTATTTTCCAATCCAACTAGAGATTAAAGGATTTATATTGTTGTTGTCGTGAAGTTTCTGCCTGAGGGGTTGAGATTGCACTTCATTGAGTTGGATGACAAAAGAGTTTCCTGGTTTCATTAATTAGGAGTTACTTGATCTACCTTTTGCATGGGAGGGACTGAGGGTGGAAGTAAAGAGTTTGGTATTGATAAGAGTGAGGTAATGTAGGGGATGGAACAATTATGGTAGCTAATAATATCCTATTATGGCAATGGACCTGTTGATTATGTCATGTGACATGAGGGGATTGGACGATCAAAGTGGTGTCATGTACCTAGGGTTTAGCCTAGGGTTGGGTTGGAAATCAGAAGAATTCGATGGATTTGGACCTGGAGCAGAAGGGATTGGAGGGGGAATTTGGACAGAATTGGGGGAGAGATTAGCAGAGAGGAAGGGAGGAAATCAGAGAGAAGTTGAGAGAGAAATGATGAGAGGGAATTTGAGAGAATTCAATATCATTTCAAAACATCCTCAGCTGTGGCTTATATATAGCCTAATAGCCTCCCACATGCACCCATGTGCAATATAACAAATAGCCTAACTGCCTATACCTTAGGACAGAACTCTATAACAGAAAAAGGAAAAAGAAATTACAATTATTGTATAATGCATGTAAACTCCTACTATTATATTTACTAATCTATCCTTGGGGATCTTTGGGGTCATGACAAGTGGATTTGGCATGTCTCTGAAATTGGCAGCATATAAGCTTAGGTGGTTAAGAGTTTGTGGAGTGTTCGGTGGTTTGATCAGGAGAATTTGGGAAGTTTGGTGATTTTTTGTCATGACCCAAGGAACAATAAAAGAGCATCATGGTAATATGGTTGCAATAGTTTGTCACGAGACTAGGGAGACTATAATTTTGCGGCCAAGTTTTGTATCGGCTTGGATATTACTTACTTGTATTGCCTTAGTATTTCATTCTCTTGTTTGTATTTCATTTCCAGCTGGTTAGTTTGTTATGGCAGAATCAGCCAGGTGTCCATGTGTTAGAATAGGACAAATTAGTTAGTTAGAGTGGGTGTGATATGCTGTGGCAGCACCCACGGTTCAAGCTGTATAAGCTTGGTCCTTCTGTAAAAGGCATGCTGATTTTGATATTGAATTCTCAATTCTCTTCCAAGATTTCTCACTAATCTCTCTCTCATTTTCTGCCATTCTCCCTCCATTCTTTCTAATTTCTTCCCCATTCTTCTTCAATCTTCCCTCTATAAATTCTGTTCTTGACTTTAAATGAATCGGATCCTTCCGATTTCCATTCTAGTCCTAGGCTAAACCCTAAGATCATGACATTTTCATGCAGGATTATTGTGGTTTGAGATGAAAAAAAAATCTGGTAACAGGTTATGTTTGTCAATTTCTTATTTGAAAATGTGGGAGCATGGTTTTCTATGAGTGTTTAGCGTTTAGTTTTTAGTCTCATCGAGGATGAGATTTGGTGGGTTTGTTATATTGATGGATGAACTCACAAAATACATCAAGGAGGAGGTGCCTTAACATATAGTATTTGTAGATGATATTATGTTAATCTTATTGGATGAGACAAAAAGAGGTGTGAGTGCTGAGCTTGAATTATGGGGGCCACCTTAGAATCCAAAGGCTTCAAATTGATCAGGGTAAAAATCAAATATATAGCATGCAAGTTAAGTAAAAATAGAAGTGTAGATGTGTCGCACACTAAGATCTTGGTGCGACAGTGGCAGCTTATTTACAATTCTCACCGTCTTCTTAGTCATTTCCTTTATGTCATATTATTATGTTTTATTTACTTTATGTATTTGTATTAGTTTGAATATTACAGCTGTAAGGGGAGGTTTGCTAGAGATATTTTATGGGGTAGGCCATGTGTAAAGGGGCTTGGGAAAAAGACAAAATAGTTGATTATTAGGGATCTGCTGTGGCAGCACCCAGGCTAGAGGCTTAAATATCCTCTAGATTCGGCTTGTAAAGGCATGCGAAATTTGAGAAGAATTCTATCTTTCCTCTCTGTTTTCATCTCTTTCTCTGTTTTCTCCTCTTCCTCTATTTCTAATTTCTCTTACCTTCTTCATCTTCTTCTAAATTCCCTACTGCATTCTCTAATTCTCACTGAATTAGAAGGCAGATTTCATTGTCACATTTGAGTTGTGACAAGATGATGTTGTGGCATGCTTAAAAATTAAGTTATTCTAAGAAAGAAGATCAATTTAAATATCTTTAATCAATTGTTAAAAAGCAAGGGGACATTATTGAGAATTTTATTTAGATATAAGGTAGGGTGATTAAAGTATAGAAGTGCTTCTAATATTTTATGCAATTATGAAATGCCTTTAAAGTTAATAACAATGTTTTATCAAATGACTATAAGACCACTTTTTGACATGACACGAAATGTTAGATAGTTAAGCATTATCATGCTCAAAATAAGACCTTAACTAATAGAGATATTAGAGTGGATGCGTGGTTATAAAAGAACATAAAACTAGAAATAAGGTCATCTTTGTACTTATTGAAGAGAAGGCGTGTGAGATGCTTTCAGGACAGTCTAAGATTTATTTAGAAGAATATCAATACACACCTATGAGGGGAGTGGGCGAAATAAATAAATAAAAAATAGCTTCAAAAAAGGCAAAGAAAGAGCAGAGAAATCCTTGAAAATTAGCTAGCGAACTTTTAGGCAAGGCTGTTGTATCCTCTTGGATTCGACAAGCGTTCTTCTTATGAGAAAGTTTAGGCAGGAATCAGAAGAGTAGGGAAAGGGAATGGAGAAGAATTGAGAGGGAGAGAATTGTAGAATTAGGGGGAGAATTTGAATAGGAATCAATTCAAAAGTGTTCGATGCCTACAATTGTATTGGGCCGAGCTTTATATACTCGGTTCCCAGCAGTTGGCGCCAACAGAATGGCCCTATTACTGCATTCAATCTTCTATAGAATTCTAGTAATGACAGCCGCCTCTCTTATTATGCATTTATTACAATAACCTCCCCTGGGTACACGACAAAGGCATAAAAAAAAAGATATGTTTATAGATACAAATGATTAGCAAATAGTTGACCTCACTTAGTAGAATTTCAGGTTTGTTGATGTTGCTATTCTTTGGTGTTTGCATAAGGGGTTGGATGCACTTCATTGATTGGTATGATAAAAGAGCTTCTTTATTTCATTAATTAGGGGGAATTAGTATCTCTTCATCTTGTACATGAGAGTAAAGACTTTGGTATTCTGGTAGTGAGGTGGGGATATGTACTGCAGATAATGGAACAGTTGTGACAACTAATAGTCTCCTATAGTTGTAGCAAATTTGTTGATTGTATCATGGAATATTAAGGGATTGGTTGATTGGAAGGAGGGCATTGAAAACCTTATGAACCACTAGAAATGGATTTGGCATGTCTCCAGACAAGCAAAATTGGCAACATGTTGACTTAGGTAGTCACAATTGGTTTAGTAGTTGGTGGTTTCATTGGGATAGTTTGGGAATCATTGAGTATATTAGGTAGAATAATTGTGTTTGGGATAAAAAAGATTTTCTAATAAAAGGTGAGGATTGGTTATTTTCTTTCTTTATCTTGTTCAAAGCCCGGATAAAGGAGGAGTGTTGTGTTAGGTAGCCGACAGCCAACGTAAAACTTAGTCGGATCTAAAACATGAACTCTAGACAAATTATGAAAAAACGTTTGGGCGTGGGCGTAACCCTTCATAGCGACGCGCTACATTGCCCCCGTGTAGTGACAAGTGAGCTAGGGCCGCTGCATCGGCGCCCGGATGTAGTGATAAATGAGCAAGGGTTCCCGCATTTGCTTGGACGGATGTGGGTAAAGAAGTTAGTCCAAAATCAAAACCAAAATCAAAATCAAAATCAGAACCAAAATCAAAATCAAAAACAAAATCAAATTCAAAGTCAAGGCCAAAAACAAAATCAAATCCAAAGTCAAGGACAAAAACAAAACCATAGATTAAGGATTGGGTCATGGAACATAGGAACATTAACAGGCAAAGCTATGGAAGTGGTGGATGTGATGATTAGGAGAAAAATTAATCTTATGTGCCTTCAAGAGACGAGATGGGTAGGGAAAAAAGCAAAAACTTTATCAGAAGCTGGATATAAACTATGGTACACAGGAACTGATCGAGCGAAAAATGGAGTAGGGATTATTATGGATAAAAGCTTAATAGATGAGGTAGTGGATGTAAAGAGAATAGGGGATAGGATTATTATGGTGAAGATTAGTCTAGGAAGAATAACTATGAATATCTTTAGTACATATGCACCACAAACGGGGTTAGGTGATGAGATAAAAGCAAAATTCTGGGAGGACCTAGAGGGACTTATACAAATGATACTAAGAGGAGAGAAAGTGATTATAGGAGGTGACTTAAATGGGCACGTGGGTAGAAACGGAAACGGATATAGAGAGGTACATGGAGGGTATGGATTCGGGGAAATTAATAATGAGGGTAAATCTATCCTAGATTTTGCTATGGCATATGGGCTCATTATAACCAATACGAGGTTCAAAAAACGGGACGAACACTTAATCACATATAAAAATATCAGCTCAAACACCTAAATAGATTACTTCCTCATGAGACAAGAGGATCGGTTATGTTGTAGGGATTGTTAGGTAATACCGGGAGAGTGTTTGACTACTCAACATAGACTTCTAGTACTTGACGTCCAAGTAAGAAATTGGAAGAGAAAAAATCATATAAAACAAAATCCAAGAATCAGGTGGTGGAATTTAAAAGGGGAGAAACAACTAATCTTCAAAGAAAAATTAAGGGGTAAAAGGGAATGGAATGGAGAAAGACAAACAAATCAAATGTGGAAAGAAATGGCTAATGCTCTGAGAAGCACGGCAAATGTAGTCCTTGGAGAGACAAATGGTAGAGCCCCTAACCTTAAGGAGTCTTGGTGGTGGAATGAAGATGTACAATTGAAAATTAAAAATAAGAAAACTTGCTATAAGGCGGTATATCAATGCAACAATGAAGAAAATCAAAAAAATTATAAAGAAGCAAAAAAGGCAGCAAAAAGAGCTGTTAGTGAAGCAAGGTCAAAAGCATATGAGAATCTATATAAACGACTTGATACAAAAGATGGAGAAAGGGATATATATAAATTAGCTAAAGCAAGAGAAAGAAAAACACGAGATTTAAATCAAGTGAAATGCATAAAAGATGACAATCAAAATGTTTTAGTAAATGAGGGAGCGATTAAGGAGAGATGGAAGGAGTATTTCACAAAATTATTCAATGATGGTGGTGACACAAGAGTTAGGTTGGGACATCTTAGTAACTCCGAAGGGAATGTGAGCTACACATTCTATCGACGCATAAGTTCAAATGAAATAAGGCAAGCTTTAAAAAAGATGAAAAATCATAAGGCAGTGGGACCAGATAATATACCAATAGAAGCATGGAAATGCATGGGAGAAGAGGGCATCTCCTGGCTAACGCAACTATTTAACGCGATCCTTAAATCAAAAAAGATGCCAGATGAGTGGAGGAAGAGTACTTTGGTTCCTATATACAAGAACAAAGGAGATGTTCAAAACTGTGAAAATTATAGAGGAATTAAGTTAATGAGTCATACCATGAAACTCTGGGAGAGAGTAATAGAGCAGAGACTTAGAAAAGAAACAAATGTGTCAGAAAATCAGTTTGGTTTCATGCCTGGCAGGTCAACAATGGAAGCTATATATTTACTGAGGCGCCTAATGGAAAGGTATCGGGATCATCAGAAGGACCTACATATGGTGTTTATAGATCTAGAAAAGGCCTATGATAGGGTCCCTAGAGAAGTATTATGGAGGGTTTTAGAGAAGAAAGGAGTTAAAATAGCCTATATACAAGCCCTTAAGGACATGTATCATGGTGTAGAGACAAGGGTCAGAACATGCGGAGGGGATACTGAACCATTTACAACTACAATAGGACTGCATCAAGGTTCTGCACTAAGTCCATACTTATTTGCCTTAGTAATGGATGAACTCACTAAAGATATTCAGACAGATGTGCCATGGTGTATGCTATTTGCAGACGACATAGTTATTCGTATGAAGTATAAGGTAGGAGTAGTGCCAATCGAGGAGAAGATGAGAGAGACTAGATTAAGATGGTTTGGTCATGTGAGAAGGAGACTAAGAGACGCTCCTGTGAGGAGAGTTGATGAAATGGAACAATTAGTCACAAAAAGAGGTAGAGGTAGACCCAAGAAGACTTTGGGAGAGACATTGAAGTTCGATATGAAGTATATGGATCTAAATGAAGATATGACAAACGATAGAAATACATGGAAGTCTAGAATTCATGTAGCCGACCCCACATAGTGGGATAAAGGCTGGATATGTTGTTGTTGTTGATCTTGTTCAAAGATGGGGAGAATGGCTTTCATGGGTGTTCAATTTATAAAGTCCCAATGAGGATGGATTAGCCTAGTGCTCCCTAAAAGGAGTTGCTAGCAGTTGTGAGTGAGTGATTTTTTCTGTCATGTTTTCCTTTTTGTTTTGTTTTGTTTTTTTTTTTTCAGGGAGGGGGGGGGGTGTTAGTAGATCTACTTCCTGTGTGCTATTGAATGCAAATTATTGTGATCTCTCAGATCTTTAGGCCTTTTTTTATATCTTTCGTTATCTTATTCTTGGTAGTGGAGGTTTTTTCTAGGGGCCTACCCTATTTTGATTTAACAATTTGTGGTTTTTTTTTTGGGGTGGGGGTTGTTGCAATTGTGAAAGTTTGGTGTAATGGGTGGGTATGGAATGAAAGAGGATCCTTATTTTTTCTTGAGAAGGAAGTTAAAAATTCAAAAAAGATTTGAAGAGGATCCTTGTTTTTGGAGACATTAAGTGATTGGATGAGAAGAAAGGTGATATGGGTTTAGCAAGTAGTGAAAAATTTTGCATGGCAGATATCAAGACAAAGGTTGGTATTGTGACACCTCACTTTGTCCTACTGTCCTAGTGTGCCACGGGGAGAAAATGACCCATCTACTTGGGGAGAATTCTCGTTTGGGAACTTGATGTTAGATTTTGATTCTGACAGGCGATAATTTTCCTCAATCCGATAAGAATGAGAGATATTTAGGAAGAACAAGAAAGAACCAGAAGGGGAGAGAGAGAAAGTGAATGTATTGATAATTCTCTGGATACCTCGGGAGGGTGACATTAGAGCTATATATACTGCTCTAGCTCACCCTCAGGCGCCAAAGGCCACTTGCCCAATTTACAAATATTTGAATTCAGCTTGCCTAACTACCCAACCAACATTCCCACTTATTCTAACAATCAACTAATTACAATTGAGCCCCCTTATTTCAATCATTCCTGTGACAACTACCCTCCCCTTCAGCAACTTCTTGTCCTCAAGAAGTTCATAGTAGGCCAACCACCTTCGGAAATTGATTAAGTTGGGAAAGTACTCCCAAGTGTTATTCTCCGGATGGAGATTGGACCACTGGACCAGGATTTGCATCATAAGGGCCCCGTGTCGGTGTATGATCCATCTATCCACAATAGCCACAGGCTCCAGAGCCTCTGTAGGATTGATTAGGAGGGTTGGTAGGCTTGTGCTGGCTGCATGAGCTCCTGCAGACCTTTTTAGTAGCGAGACATGGAACACGGGGTGTACTTGGTACTCCAAAGGTAGCTGTAGTTTGTATGCTACCTTGCCTATCCTTGCCACAATTGGATAAGGGCCAAAGTATTTTGGACTCAATTTGGAGTGCTGACCGGAAGCCAAGTTCTGTATGTGGGCCTTTTTGAACTTTAGATAGACCGGATCCCCTACTTCAAATTCTTGGTCAGTCCTCTTGTCATGTCCCTAGGAGGATTAGAAGGGTAATATTGTGATAGGGATATAATAAATGGGTAATATTGTAATAGGTTTATATTAGTTTGTTAGGAGATATTTGGTTGTTTGTTAGGAGCACATGGGTGCTGTTAGAAATTAGTTAAGGAGCTACCTATGCCTATAAAAAGGCCCATTGTAAGAGGAGATGATTATGCTTGAATTGATTAAATGAAATTCTGATTCTCTTTAAAATTCTCTCCCCTCTCCCTCTTGTTTCTCTCTATTGCTCTCCCTCATTTCTCTCTACATTCTTCCCCCATTTCTATCCAAATTTCCCTCTTAAATCATTATGTTTTAGTCCTATTCAATCAGATCCTTCCGATTGCCAATTCCAAACTTGTTATGAACCCTAGGTTCATGACACCTCTTTCGATCAGCAAATTGCTTTGTGCGGTTTTGAGCATGGGCTAATTCTTGTCTACAACACATGCAACACTTGTTGCCTTTGCTGCAAATAGGATTCCATTGTCTCCACTGTTACTTCCCCTGTTATGGTCGGCAGTAGAGGGGGTTTATACCCGTATAAGGCCTTGAATGGGGTCATCTTGATGGCACTGTGGTGGCAAGAGTTGTACCACCACTGGGCCCAAGATAGCCAGCGATTCCACCCCTTAGGTTGTAGGAAACATAAGCATCTCAAGTACACGTCTCTAGGCATTGGTTTACCCTTTCAGTCTGACCATCTGATTTCGGGTGATATGCTGAGGACATGTGTAACTTAGCTCCCAAACTCTTGAACATCTCTTTTCAAAAAAAGGTTAGTAAAGACTTTATCCTTATTCGAGACTATGGATTGGGGAATGCCATGTGGTTGCACTACTCTGTCAAGGAAGAGACGGGCCACCTCCTGAGCTGTGAAATGGTGAGTTAGGCCGATGAAATGGGAGAATTTAGTGAATTTGTCAACTACCACTAAGATGCAATCCTGACCTTCAGACTTTGGTAATCCCTCCACAAAGTCCATGGATATATTGGTCCATGCTTGGGCGAGGATGGGAAGCGGTTAGAGTAGCTCGGGTTTGGCTACTATTTTGTGCTTGCACCTCCTGCATGTATCACACGTCAACACAAACTCCATAACATACTTCTTGAACTTAGGCCAAAAGAACATCTGTCTTACCCTCTGATAAGTGCCTTGCACCCCGGAATGGCTTCCAAGTGGTGAGCCATGCAGTGTCTCCAAAATCTTGCCTTTTAACTCCTCATGATCTCCCACTACCAACCTTCCTTGATATCTCAGTACTCCATTCTTCAAAGTGAACCCGGGTCTTAAGGTAGGGCTTAAGGTAAGCTGCTCCATTATTCCCTTAGCCCATGCATCCCGTTCATAGCTAGCACTGACCTCCTGATACCAATCAGGTACAATTGCTGTGATGGAGGCCATTACTGCTTCTTCGGTGCACCTGGACAGTGCATCCGCTACCTTGTTCTCCTTCCTTTTTCGGTATTGGATAATGTAGTCTAGCTCCATTAATCTCGCCATCCCTTTTTTCTAGAGATGCGTGTGTAGCCTCTGTTACAAGAGAAATTTGAGGCTCTCATGATCTGTTTTGATGATCAATTGTCCGCCCTCCAAGTAGTGACGCCATTTTTCAACTGCAATTAATATCACCGTCAACTCCTTGTCATAGACACTGAGCCCTTCATGCCTAGGGCTCAAAGCTTGGCTAATAAAAGCTAGGGGTCTCCCCTTTTGGGATAGCACTGCTTCTACTCCAGTGCTACTAGCGTCAGTCTCCAGAGTGAAAGGCTTGGAGGAGTCGGGGAGCCCTAGGGTAGGGACTTCACTCATTGTCTTCTTGAGCCTCCCAAACGCCTCTTCTGCCTTCTCATCCCATCGGAACCTTTCTTTCTTCAGCAAGTTGGTGAGGGGCCTGCTGATTGCTCCATAATCCCTTACAAATCTCCTGTAGTAGCCTGTGAGGCCCAAGAACCCTCTCAAGGCCTTTATTGATGTAGGCATTAGCCATGATAACATTGTAGCTAACTTTTTGGAATCAGTGTTAACTCCTGCACTAGATATGACATATCCCAAATATTCCACCCTTGGTTGGGCAAAAGAACACTTAAAGACTTCTTAATAAACAGTTGATTGAATCTCAGGACCTCAAGGACAGTTTTTAGATGGTCTAGGTGTTGTGAGAATGAAGGACTCTAGATAAGAATGTCATAAAAAAAGACTAACACAAATTTATGAAGGTAGGGTTCAAAGATGTGATTCATTTAAGGCTTGGAATGTAGCAGGGGCATTGGTTAGACTGAAGGGCATTATCAAAAATTTGTAATGTCCTTGATGAGTAGAGAAGGTTGTTTTGGAGACATCATTAGGGTTCATCCGAATCTGATGATGCCCTGATCTTAGGTCTAATTTGGTGAATACCTTGGCATGTTTTACCTCATCAAGGAGGTCTCGATTATATGAATAGGGAATTTATTTTTTACGGTTTGGGAATTGAGCTGGCAGTAATCTATGCAAAAGTGTCAGCTCCCGTCTTTTTTCTTGACTAATAGTATGGGTGAGGAGTAGGGACTTTGACTTGGCCGAACAATTGACCTTGCCAACATATCTTTGATCAAGTTCTCGATCTCTGTTTTCTGTTTAGGAGGATATCTATAGGCTCAAGCATTGATAGGTTTGGTGCTTGATTTTAGAACAATAGAATGATCAAAATGTCTGTAAGGTGGCAGTGATTGGGGTTCATAAAAAAGGTCCTTAAATTCAAGCAATAGTTTATTAAGGGAGTCTACTTTGTGTATCTGCCATTGTTGTGATTGGGTGGTATTCTCTGCTTCTACTTGCTCTGTATCCCCTTCTGTATTTTCTATTGCCTCAATTGAAAACCGCTGGGCCACCTAAGTCTATTTGGACTTTAGGACTTTCTCTAACTTCCTCCCGATGATCATCTTATAAACTCCCATTTCAGGACTCCCTGAAAGGGTCATTCTCGTGCCCTCCTTTTCAAATGTAACTTCCATTGTATTGAAGTCAAAGCTGATAGGGCTCACACCCTTCATCCAATCCACTTCTAGGACTATCACGACCCCCTAACTTTAGCAATCTTAGGTCAGCTTCAATTGGCTCCCCATGCATCTCCCAATAGGACCCTTCTCACGCAGATTGACACATCACCTTGTTGCCGTTTGCTACCGTTACTAACAGGGGCCAAGTCCTTGTCAATTCACACTTTGACCTCTTGGCCGTTCCCTCATCGATAAAGCTATGAATGCTTTCACTATCTATTAAGACCATTTATGCATGACGCATGTACATGCCAAAACAATTTCATGCACATGCAATGCACCACAAATTGCCCACCCAGTAGTCCTTGTCTCTTTGGTCCTCAGTCAGCTCAAATTTCCAGATTGCGGTGATCTTGCGATATTGAACGTCACACACATGCACAATGATGTTAGGATGCAGGTTTCACCATAACACTCAAACTTCTAGAAATTTCACTTAGACCCAAAGCTATGCCCTAATTACATTAAGACCCATAAGGTTTTCAATTAACCTCTTTTAGACCCAAATAGTTACCAATTCATTCTAGGGCCCCAAACTGTACAACATTCATGTAAATTCCCTCAACTTTTGTAATTTACATTTGGACCCTATATTTCACAAGAATCACACTAAGGTCGCAAAATTTTCACATGCAATTACACCATGGCCCTTACGGTCTTCCTTATTTCATTTCCAGCCCTTAAGCTTTCAGTTTATTGCCCAAAAGCCCCTATTATTTCACAAAATCGCACACAACCCCATGGCTGAAACTTTTGGTTTATCAAACTTTGAATTAAACCCCAATTTCTTGTGTTAACCTAGATCTCACCCTTATTTATGATCACTCAAACTCACACAGCGAACTCTCTCTACTTTGTGATGAATAGAAATCAGAATGCAATCAAGAACTGCACAACACACACAAGATTTACCTTGGTTCGGTCTCAATGAAAGACCTACATCCAGCTTGGCTTTCGCCCCTGCTTTCTTCACTATCTTGAATACCAATACAAGATTACAAGTGCACTCAAACGCAACCCTCACCTAGCCCATAAACCTGAAAGCTATATAGAGTTGTATACCAGAAAGATATTCACTCTTCCTCTCTGCACAATCTCACTCCAAGATAGCATGCAAACCCACAATAGAAAGCACACCCAAAAGCCTGACTCTCGGCCCTTATTTATAAACCATAGAGGGCGGGAGAGCTACCTGACCGACTGCCCAGAATTGGCAGTTACAACAAAATCCGGTCAGACCTAATTTAATAACAAACCCTTCTAGAAGACAAAACAGAAAATACAACATGATATTTTTGTAACGCCTCACTTTTCAAATACAAAACAACTTGAAATATAAGAAAACATCACCCATGGGCGTTATTGAAAATCCTTAATCAACGGAAGTAAGGATCGAACCTGAGTATGCTAAATAGGCAGGATTTCCACAACCTAAATAAAATCTGTCACGTACCACATACGTTAGCAAACTATATCACCCTTATGAATACATGAATTTGCGATACAGCCATAGGACCGCATATAACACCATACGTTCTTAAGCACCTTAACTGCTATTTACAATACGGTATTGAGATTACAACGGTACATAATGAAATAGAGCCCACAACTAGTAGCAGACCCAAAACTAGCCAAGTACCTCCTCTGAATCCTTGCTCGATCTGGAACTTGGATTACCTGGCACGTCTAACACACCTGGGACGTTGAATATCCCAGGGGTATGAAACACCCGAGTTAGATTGTTACATCTAAGTGAGTGACTCCTGCATGTTTTGTGAGACTTTGAGCATTTGTTGCTTCACTTGTGTGTGGATGTTGGCTTGTATATCATGCCTTTGTGGCTTACACGTCTTATTTTCCCTTGGCTATACATATTCCTTCTGCTTTGTCGGACATCGTGTCATTTGGGTGACTGTGGCGAGTTGGTGGCTTGTCATGTGTGAACTACCACGGGGGCCTGTGTAAGGGGGCTGACCACGTGGGTCTGTGTAAGGGGGCTACCTCGAGCTTGTGTAAGGGGGTCGAGGGGTTCATAATGGCAAGTAAGGAGGATATCTCGTGCCTGTGTAAGGGGGCCGAGAGGTTACATCTCATGCTTGTTGCCTTGAGTATATCTTATTTATTTTTGTATGCATCTCGATATTTGTATTTGTGGCTAGTTGTTGAGACATCACAGGGGATCTCGTGCTCTTGCGGTGATCCTAGACCTCATACCACTGTAATGCCTCCTCGTCTCAAATAGCACGGTAGGTTTACACCTAGCTACCCAAGAGGTGTTAGGAAACCCTAGCAGCGAAAACGATGGATCGAACCTGCCGAAATGTTTGTAGGGTTTCCATGCAAGCTAAATATGCACAAAACTTCCGTTAAAATAACATGTAAGTCCATCATAACAAAAGAAGTACAAATCTCCAAATATTTACAACACTTTTGAATAGAATTACATAAAATGACAAAATAATGTTTAAACGTCCACTGATTCTTTCCCGTGTGCCTCGCTTGCTTCCTTAGTCCCTGGCACACCAAACATACCTGGAACGCGGAACGTTCCAGGGGCATCAACCCAAGTTAGATATTGGCATCTAAGTGAGATGGTTTCAAGAAAGAAGTAGATCATGTATGAAATGCAAGTATGCAAAAATGAAACCCCCTTTGTGGAAGCCATGCCAGGGTGTTGCAATCACCCTCGCGCACGCCATGCTCACCTTAACACGCATATGTGACTCCGCGAGTCACTCATGGCGGCCACTAACTTGCCACAAACAACCACATGCCGTGATATGATGAAATAAGCGAAATTTCATGCCAAACAAAAGAAGTAAGTGATCATGTCTACATATAACACATATGAATCAAAGGATGATCAATATGAAGAGCAAAAGAAGTAGAGAACCACTCACACTTGTTGTTTTTGTTGTTGAACCACCATTTTTTTATGAATTTTAGCCTCTTTAAGCTGCAGTTACATGCAATACGTGTCACCAAACTAAAATATTTTTGCATAGGATTATAGTAATTCATTTAAGGAAGAAACCATAAAAATTTCAGAGAAAAAGGCCTAGACACGCGCCCTCACGCGCCCCAAGAAGAGCGGCCATGCGCGCCCACGCGCAGCTGCGGCAGGCGCGTGTATCTCACGTGCCAAGCCCCTGGTTCTTATGGAATTGCGTTTCGATGTTTAAAACGGCCATAACTCCTTCATTTTAACTCCGATTTGACTTCCGTTTGAATCTACGGACTCCCCTTTCAGTGTACTACGACCCTACGGAAAGAAAAGTGGCTTACCTTTTAGGCTTCTTCCCCGTTTTCGGTGATTTCCAATCTGGTCTCTCTACTTAGCTTCTTTTCTTTCTTCCTTTGGAACCTTCTTGCTTTTCTCTTTTATTTCCTTCTACGTGGTTCACTTCTCTCCAGCCCCCTTTTATAGCCTTTTAACTCCAAGCACTTGGTGGCACTTATCTCCCTTGGTTGGCTTATTTTCTTTCTAGCCATGATTACCATCTTTGAAAAACTCACCTTTGATTCCATTCTTCTCTTAGAAGCTTTTTCTCTCCCAATCCACTCCTTCCATTTGCCCCTTACGTGCCTACCCATTCAACCCACCTTATCCTTACTTTTAGAAGGTCAATAGCATGCTTCCAACTCCATTTGAATTAAGGGATTATGTTATCTTATCCTAAGACTTTTGTGTACAACCATCCAATACCATTTTACCACCTTAAGGCTTCTTTAATAAGCCTTTATTAAGTCAACAAGTCTCCCAACGGAAATTTACCAACTCAAGCTTTTCAAATAAGCTTTCATCATGACATTCATTTTGCACTTAAGTCCTCAAAGTCATTTTTTTTTTTTGCATACAAACCCAAAACTTTCATTTAAGCACATTTCACTACATCATTTTTCTCTTACATTATATCCAAACTTCTCATTAGATTCTTGGGGTATTACATTCTCCCCCCCTTAAGATAAATTTCGTCCTCGAAATTTCTTTAAGTTTCCATAAAGTCAAAGAGGTTTGGATAGTTTTGCCGAATCTCTTCTTCCCTTTCCCAAGTAGCTTCCTCAACGTTGTGCCCCACTTTTCAAATACAAAACAACTTGAAATGTAAGAAAACATCACCCATGGGCGTTATTGGAAATCCTTAATCAATGGAAGCAAGGATCGAACCTGAGTATGCTAAATAGGCAGGATTTCCACAACTTAAATGAAATCTGTCACGTACCACATACGTTAGAAAACTATATCACCCTCATGAATACATGAATTTGCGATACAACCATAGAACCGCACATAACACCATACATTCTTAAGCACCTTAACTGCTATTTACAATACGGTATTGAGATTACAACGGTACATAATGAAATAAAGCCCACAGCTAGTAACTTCCGTTAAAATAACATGTAAGTCCATCATAACAAAAGAAGTACAAATCTCCAAATATTTACAACACTTTTGAATAGAATTACATAAAATGACAAAATAATGTTTAAACGTCCACTGATTCTTTCCCGTGTGCCTCGCTTGCTTCCTTAGTCCCTGGCACACCAAACATACCTGGAACGCGGAACGTTCTAGGGGCATGAAACACCCAAGAACAAGTGTTAAGGAATAAGACGATACCGCTAGTAAAGGTCCTGTGGAGACACCACAACGTTGAGGAAGCTACTTGGGAAAAGGAAGAAGAGATTCGGCGAAACTATCCAAACCTCTTTGACTTTATGAAAACCTAAAGAAATTTCGGGGACGAAATTTATTTTAAGGGGGGGAGAATGTAATACCCCAAGAATCTAATGAGAAGTTTGGATATAATGTAAGAGAAAAATGATGTAGTGAAATGTGCTTAAATGAAAGTTTTGGGTTTGTATGCAAAAAAAAAATAAATGACTTTGAGGACTTAAGTGCAAAATGAATGTCATAATGAAAGCTTATTTGAAAAGCTTGAGTTGGTAAATTTTCGTTGGGAGACTTGTTGACTTAATAAAGGCTTATTAAAGAATCCTTAAGGTGGTAAAATGGTATTGGATGGTTGTACACAAAAGTCTTAGGATAAGATAACATAATCCCTTAATTCAAATGGAGTTGGAAGCATGCTATTGGCCTTCTAAAAGTAAGGATAAGGTGGGTTGAATGGGTAGGCACGTAAGGGGCAAATGGAAGGAGTGGATTGGGAGAGAAAAAGCTTCTAAGAGAAGAATGGAATCAAAGGTGAGTTTTTCAAAGATGGTAATCATGGCTAGGAAGAAAATAAGCCTACCAAGGGAGATAAGTGCCACCAAGTGCTTGGAGTTAAAAGGCTATAAAAGGGGGCTGGAGAGAAGTGAACCACGTAGAAGGAAATAAAAGAGAAAAGCAAGAAGGTTCCAAAGGAAGAAAGAAAAGAAGCTAAGTAGAGAGACCAGATTGGAAATCACCAAAAACGGGGAAGAAGCCTAAAAGGTAAGCCACTTTTCTTTCCGTAGGGTCGTAGTACACTGAAAGGGGAGTCCGTAGATTCAAACGGAAGTCGAATCAGAGTTAAAATGAAGGAGTTATGGCCGTTTTAAACATCGAAACGCAATTCCGTAAGAACCAGGGGCTCGGCGCGTGAGATACACGCGCCTGCCGCAGCTGCACGTGGGCACTCTTCTTGGGGCGCGTGTCTAGGCCTTTTTCTCTGAAATTTTTATGGTTTCTTCCTTAAATGAATTACTATAATCCTATGTAAAAATATTTTAGTTTGGTGACACGTACTGAATGTAACTGCAGCTTAAAGAGGCTAAAATTCATAAAAAAACGGTGGTTCAACAACAAAAACAACAAGTGTGAGTGGTTCTCTACTTCTTTTGCTCTTCATATTGATCATCCTTTGATTCATATGTGTTATATGTGGACATGATCACTTACTTCTTTTGTTTGGCATGAAATTTCGCTTATTTCATCATATCACGGCATGTGGTTGTTTGTGGCAAGTTAGTGGCCGCCATGAGTGACTCGCGGAGTCACATATGCGTGTTAAAGTGAGCATGGCGTGCGCGGGGGTGATTGCAACACCCTGGCATGGCTTCCACAAAGGGGGTTTCATTTTTGCATACTTGCATTTCATACATGATCTACTTCTTTCTTGAAATCATCTCACTTAGATGCCGATATCTAACTTGGGTTGATGCCCCTGGAACGTTCCGCGTTCCAGGTATGTTTGGTGTGCCAGGGACTAAGGAAACAAGCGAGGTACACGGGAAAGAATCAGTGGACGTTTAAACATTATTTTGTCATTTTATGTAATTATATTCAAAAGTGTTGTAAATATTTGGAGATTTGTACTTCTTTTGTTATGATGGACTTACATGTTATTTTAATGGAAGTTTTGTGCATATTTAGCTTGCATGGAAACCCTACAAACATTTCGGCAGGTTCGATCCATCGTTTTCGCTGCTAGGGTTTTCTAACGCCTCTTGGGTAACTAGGTGTAAACCTACCGTGCTATTTGAGACGAGGAGGCGTTACAATTTTCCCTCAAATTACAAGCCCTAATCTAGTACAAATGAATTCTAACATCTTGCAAATTAACCACATGCAAGCACCAACTAGGCCTAAGGACTCCATTAGGGCTAAATACACCCAAAAACCGAAAGAGAATTGAGCTGAAACCTTGGATTTACTTTACCTAAAAGTTTCCAGCCACAAGCTGTCTGAAAAATAAACTTGGTCTCAATTGATATCCAGCCCTCTTTTCCTCAAATTAACGGATTCCAAGTCTCTACAAAACATATAGGTACTATCCCAAAGTGATTTGGACCCCAAAAACTGGCTGGAGAATGAAGAAAAGTTGCCGAAAAATGGGTCCCCTGTTTTACGCGGGAATTCTGTCCGGGAATTAAACTTCTTCCAACACTAGTTTCTTGTAGGTTTGAATGCATACAAACAACCTAGAAAGTTTTAGAAGCATGTACAAGAAGGTTATTGCTTCAAATATGAGGAAGAATGGAGGAAAACGAAGAATTTTAACATGTGTCTGCTGCTGTCCAGTGTTGCCGGCAGTGTTGCATACTCACTCCCTCTGTTTTCCTGTTTTCCAATGGCATCGCTTTCCTCCAGCAAGATCTCTGGCCACCACCAGCAGGTTCTCTTCTCCCTATTTCCTTCATTTTTCTCCCTTCTTCCTTCTTCCTTTCCTTTCTTCTTCTTTCTTCTTGCAATTTCTGGTTTCTTTCGGCAGAGACTGTGTGTGTGGATTCTATATGCTCACACACACACATTTTTGCTAAAAATGCACATTTATGCACTTAATTCACCTTATTTCACTTAAATCTTATAACCTCACATAACTGCCAAATATCTTTTCTTAATTCACTTGGACCCTTTTTTATTTCACTTGGGCCCTCACAAGTTTCCCAAAATTCCATTGATGCCCTTTTTTTTTATCTTTCTCGACATTTCTTAATGTTAGATCCTTGGAATCTGACAAGAAGCTCTTATTGTTGTGGCGAGAATCCGGTTAAGAAATTAGAGGGAAATGAGAAGAATTCCAGAGCGAAGAGGGACGATAGAGATATAGGAGGGAAATCCGAGAGAGAGAAGAGAGATTGAGAGGGAAATCAGAAAGAGAGAGAGAAGAGAGATTGAGAGGGAATTCAGAAGTTTCTTGATTAATTTTTTCTATCCTTTACACTGAATGCAATCGGTAATTATATACTAATTGTGGCTAGTATTTGGTGCCTGAAGGGCGTCCACTTTCCAAAGTTACAACTTTCAAAATATTTCAACTCTCTAACTTCCTTCTAGAAGAATGACCTTTCATTTACTCATTCCTACTACCTGAAAACATATTCCCCTCGTTATTAGGTATATGACAATTCTCCCCCCCCCCCTTCCTCCTCCCACTTAAAAATTTTCTTATCCCTAAGAAATGTAGAGAAGTTGGCTTGCTTAAGGAAACTGTCGGGGCAGATTCGACAAGTATTCCCATGCGTTGCTATCCGGGTCTAGGGTTAACCATTGACTCCTCTTCCTCTTCTACTACTACTTCTTCACCTTCAAGCCAAAGTAGTTGCTTTCTGCATTGATGCCTAGGAGTGTATGTCTCCACAACGGAAACACTGCCTTGCTTGCCTCCTTTGCTTCATTGTCCTTCCTCCTTGTGCTTGAGCCGGATTATTAGTGGATGTTGCTGTCAACCCCTTCAACTCCGGTCTGAATTTGATTTCCTCCTTGCCATATCCCTTGTTTCCTTACTGGAAGGCCCTTGAACTTGTCCCTTTTGCTTGAAGTCGTCGTTTCTTTATTAAAGCCTTGATTGTCATTTCCTGTAACCTAGCATTTTCTGCTGCTTCCATTACAGTTCTCGGTCTCAACATTTTGACTGTGGCTCTCAATTCTTTGCTCAAGCCGCTGATGAAGCTTGAGACGAAGTATGCTTTAGTTAGATCAGGGTTAAGGTTCAGCATAAGTGATTTTAATTCCTCAAACTTTGATTGATACACCCGCACCGATTTGTCCTGTTTCAGGTTGTTAAATTCTTCGACAACATCCATCAAACCTCTGTTTCCGAATCTTTCTCATAGGTTTTCTGCAAATTCTGTCCATTGACAACCGTCCCTATCTCGAATCCAATCTTGAAACCAGGTGTCTCCTACGTCATTAAGCTAAGTAGAGGCCAATGTGACCCTATGTTGTTTCGGAATGTTGTACACACTAAATATTCTCTCACACCTTCTCACCCACCACCTACGTTTTTGTTCATGAAACACTGGGATTTCCATTTTAGGTAAGAGCATACACTGCTGGAATTGGACAGTCTGCACCCCTTGCCTTTTCCTTCCAAAGTTTCTCTGCCAGATGGTTCTTCTTCAGTTTCTGAAGTCCCAGTAGGCTCATGAATCGCCCCACTTCCAGTTAATATTGGTTTCAATCTCTCCCTAGGAGGGAATTTGAGAGAGAGACTTACCTGGTTTTGTCTTGCAAACATTAGCATGAACTGTTGCATTTGTTCCTGGATTTGGTTATTTTGTTCCCTCATCTGGCTTTCAATATCGTTCTTCAACCTTTCAACTGTACTGTCCAGCTTCTTTTCCACCCTTGATTCTATGGCTCCCTCCATGGATCCCATCCAATTCTGCAGTTCTGACATAGTTGCAGCCACCTGCTGCAATTGCAACTACATCTGCTTCATTCTGGTGCCTTCTACCATTGGAAGGGAAGATTTTTGCGAGATTTCCGGCCTAGGACTTGGCTCTGATACTAAAATGTCAGATCCCTGGATCTGATAGGAAGTTCTTACTGATTTGGTGAGAGAATCTGGTAAGAAATTAGAGGGAAATGAGAAGAATTCTAGAGGGGAAAGGAAGACAGAGAGATAGGAGGGAAATTCGAGAGAGAGAGAAGAGAGATTGAGAGGGAAATCAGAAGCTTTTTTGATTAATTTCTTCTATCCTTTATATTGAATGCAATCAGTAACTATATACTGATTGTGGCTAGTATTTGGCACCCAAAGTGCCTCCGCTTTCCAAAGTTACAGCTTTCAAAATATTTCAACTCTCTAACTTCCTTCTAGAAGAATGACCTTTCATCTACCCATTCCTACTACCTAAAAATATATTCCCCCTAGTTATTAGGTACATGACACTTAATTTCTCACTTTGGCCCCATGTTTTTATTCTTTAATTTTCCTGAGCCCTCGAGAATCCTCAAAACATTCTCGAGTCATCCCTTCGGGTCCACTCGTGCCCAATCGAAATCTTGACTTTTAACCTTTGAGCCCCTTATCTTTCCTTGACCAAGAGGAGCTTATTACAGGGATGATGTGATTTATTTTGGGTTCAATTGATGGTAAATATCTAGATCATTGTGGTATTGAGAGGGTGCTAATGGCAATAGGTTTGGAGGAATGTTATAAGGTTGAAGCTGGTTCCTTTAGATTGTTTAGGGTATAGGATGGCATATAGGAGGTTGGAGGAATATTTTGAAGGTGAGGAGAATTTTTATAGGTTTGGGGTATTGATAATGTAACAACCTTAGCCCTTGCTGTTAATTAAAAAAAATGCAGGGTTTAATTTTTTTCTTAGAATATTCCCATTCCTAGCCTTTGGGACCCATGTAGATCTGGCTTGCCTGATGTGTGCTTGTAGTAGGAGCACAATGGGAGAACTTTCAAGGGTATTCAGGCATCTGACCTTAGTTTAAAGTGTCCATGTTGGTGAACATATTCTTTTTTGATGAGGATGATGAGAACCCAAGGAAAATACACAGAGACTGAATTTAATTTCTAAACTTCAATCCGATTACAAGTAAAATCTGGGCATTCGAGAGGCCCTTAACTCTCCTAAGACTCAATACCAAAAAATTATTCCCTCCCATCTTCTCCCCCCCTCTGCATATTCCCCACCCTCTTCCTTAACCGAATTCTGTTATGCATTTGCTGGGTTGTTACACAACTCAGCGATTTCCCACTCTACCCCTTACGCACATGGCTGGCTGTTATGCCAGCCAGCCCATTTACACCCCTGCCCCCTGCCCCTTGGACCTTTTTTGATAAGTCAAGTGAACCGGGGGCCTAACAGAGGAGATGATTTTCCATCTCTCTCACTTCTTTTGTGGGCATCTTGGGCAAATTGTACATTTGAAGAGATTTTTAGGTAATCATGAATAAATCATCGACACATCCTGTACTCATATAATCTCTTTTTGACTTTTTTTAATATAATCTTTATGTATCAAAAATATAAAAGTAAAACATTGAAGAAGATTGGAGAAACTAAATCCTTATGGTAGTATCAGAAAGTTACTGCAGCTGACATTATGACTGTTGGGGAGTTTGTCATTTACTGTCCATTAATTTAGACTGTAATTTGATGAAATGGACAACCAACTGGATGAATGGTGTGACAAAAAGATTTTGGGATTAGAATGCATCCTTGACCATGTTTACTTTTAAGATTTCAAAAAATCTATATTTTCTTTCCTCAACCCTAATTTTCCCTTAATTTATTATGCAGGGGTGTGACTGCCATTTCGTTTCCCACATGTGATTCATACGTATATTCGGCTGGTGTAGATGGGGTTATCTGCAAACTAGATTCCAGGACAGGAAACTTGCTAGAGAAATTCAGAGCTTCCACAAAGGGAATACATTCAATGTCTGTTTCGTCAGGTTTGTTGCCGTGCTATTACTCCATTTTCATAGATAAGGAAGCACCTCCTCTGCTTTAGTCAATGTTAAATGACTGTTGAATTTAAAATCATATTTTAATGGGACCAAGACCTAGTTTTGTGGTAAAGACATGAATTACTATATTAATGATGGCTATCCTTTGTTTTTAGGGATTCTGGATCCAACATTAAGAAGAAAAATGCTATCCCAATATTTAGTTGCTTTGAAATTGTTGATTAGTAATGGTTTAATGGTTGGTTGAATTGATAGACAAAACTTGTTTTGAGATGTGTAATGACTACAAAGAGTTCTCCACAGACTAAAATTTGTAAAATATTATTTGATTAAGAAGCTTCACGATCTTTTTAATTGATTAACTAGAGTTTTCTCTTCTTTTTTTTTTTTTGGGGGGGGGGTGGGGGGCAATGTTTTTCCAATTTTCGGTTGATCTATATTGATTTAACATACACAAGCACTGGTGTCTCCAAGGGGGATTATGTGTGTTTTGATATGCATCAGCGTAAGAAATTTTGAGCATGCCCCCAATCCCTGTATTTTTTTTTATGCTTCTAAATGGTGTGAATCCATCCATTGGGCTTCGTCAATGCTGCAATTGTTTGGACTCCTTAGTCGGTGAAAGTAAAGCTTCAATTCAGCACATTATAACCCATCCACTGGGTGCTTCAGAGAGAGAAAGAGGGAGTTATCTTGTTATCATACTGGAAAGTGAATAGCACACTAGGACACTATTTCTATTTTATCTCTGGAGGTTAATGCTAGTTGGGTCCAAACTGAGATGTAATCACGTGCGTTAAAATATCTGGGTCATCCATATATTCGTTTTCTTTTTTATCTTTGTACATTATATTTACTTATTTCCGGTTTACTGCTTGATGCATGCCCTTAAATACTTGTTTATAATTTTGATATCTGGATGTTTATGGGGTTTTCATCCAAGTCAGATGGGAAATTGTTGGCAACTGCTGCTGCTCAGTTGAAGGTTTTTAGTTGTTCAGATCATAAGAAGATGCAGAAGTTTTCAGGCCATCCCGTGAGTGTTTTGTTGCCCTTTTCTTTTCCTAGTTGAAATGATATCTTATCCTTCTTAATTTATATCCTGTTCACAAGTAACTAGATATTTATCACATTCAATTTTCTTTTTATGATTTCCATAGATAGTTAAATAATAAATATTTTTTTCAACTGGTCAATAGGGGGCTATTAGGTGTATGATCTTCACTGATGATGGGAGATATATTCTTTCTTCTTCTGCTGCCGAACGTTATGTTGCAGTTTGGAAACTTGATGGCAGCAAAAAGCAGTCAGCCTGCTGTTTACTGGCAATGGATCACCCTGCTGTTTTTCTGGATAGCAAGTGCATTGACACTGGCAATGTAGATGCTTCAGATTTCTCTGTCTTGGCCATATCGGAAATGGGAATCTGTTACTTTTGGTATGGAAATGATATTGAGGAATTACGCAATTGCAAGCCCACAAAAGTCTCCTCATCTCTTGATGACCAATACTTTAAGAGTCAGAAGGGTGCAATGCCTACTATATTTGCTGCAAAATTACTAGGCAAGGCCAAACCTGCATCTGGGCACATATTTTTGGCCCACGGTTTGCTATTAAAGCCGTTGTTTGAAAAAATCTTAGTGCATTCTGGCACAGATTTGAAATTAAGCAGTTCTCTTGATGGAATCCTTCTACCTATTAGTCAGTCTCACAAGTTTAGAAAAGAGTCACATGTACATAATGAAAGTAAGTTATGGTTGATCACTACTTTCATGTTAACCTTGTTCTACTTAATCTTGATCTTTATAAGGGTTTTGTGAGATTACGTATTAGAATTGTTATACTTTTTATAGAACTCTTCTTTGTCTTTGACATTTATAGATTTTGGCTTATGCAATTCTGGTTTTTGACTGAGTTTATTGCATTCTTTTGGGCGATGATAATCTCCTTCTTGTCTAGATATGGTTTTCATGTGTTGGTTATAGATGTGCAAGAACATGTGCTTAATCCAATCCTTATATAAAGAGACACAACTAAAAAGCTCAACTGCCTCATTTTACTAATCTTCCAACCCATGTAGAGATGGTATGGTATGTATTCATATCAAGGAGGAATATGTTATCTTGCCGAACAATAAATTAATTCCAATTATGTACAATATCTAATACCTGTTTCTTTGTTGCTAGAAGTTTGTGCATCACATGTTTATATCTATATTGTATCATACAACATCAAGATAGCTATGCTATGTATCTGCAATTGTAGCTCCTTTCTGACATAATGCTATGTATTTGCAATTGTAGCTCCTTTCTGACATAATATTCTGCTGCACTTGAATCTGCTTCTTAATTTGGTAGTATATAAGAAATATGCAATTGGTAAGAAAATGTATAATCTTTATTTGATAATAGGGATCCTTAGCATGGAGCCATCGCTGTCCTGTGATTTCTTCAAGAATTCTTTGAAAATAATTGGTTTGTTATTGGAAAGGTATTTCATATTTGAGTTTGCAGTGACTTCTGCATGGCAATCTGCTTTCATCAATGTTTTCACCTGGCGTTTAGTTTGGAAGATGTTTATTGTCTCCTCTTATGCATTTTTATGTGGAGCACTTTTTTCAATTGTGTTTTGAATCTTGTGGATGAGTTTTGACTTTTCAATTGTAAACAGCTATTGCACTAGACCGTGCAAATGCAGAAGATGCTATGCACCCAATTCCTAAGATATTTGATTTTCATGACAAAAAGAAAAGAGATCCAAAGTTGAAACTTATCACTGATGGCATGATGGCTGATGCTTTGGTCAACAGCAGCTGGCAAGCTCAGTTGGAGGCGAAGAGAGGTGTGCCTGAAATTTTTCAAATTTTAGTTCTTCCGTATCACTTCTTATATGATTATTATCAGCATGAGTTTTTTTTTTTTTCTTCATGGAATATTTGTGGATAATGATATTTAGTAGCATAATCACTACACTGCTCACATTGAACTGTTATTTATTATGGCCTTCAGTTGCATTATTATGACTTGTCATTTGTAAACCTTTAATTTGCCTTAGTATATTGTGTGATTGTATAAATTAAACTATGTGTTTGAAGTTTATAGCATTGCTCATGATGTTGTGATTTGCAATATGTTGTGCAAATATATATATGTATGTATGTACATGGTATGTATGCTTATCAATGATTTGAGGACCGGAGTGGACCAGCCAGTTCAACTGAGTGAATTGGGAACTGGGCCAGTTCATGGGAAAAAAACTGATTGGTTTTTTCAGCAAACAGTGGTTGAACTGGTGAAGTGGTAAAACCTGGCCAATTGAACTGGGTGAGAGTTTTTTTTTTTGTTCTTTTTTCTTTTCTAGTTTACTTTTAAGAATTAGAAAATATAATAACAATTTGAGATATTTGGAAAGAGTTGAAGTCCCTCATTTGAATATCACCTATCATTTTGTTGGTACATGAATAATCTTTTTGTAATTTTTAATTTTTATTTTAAATATTTGGTCTTGAGTTTTACTTTATTTTCATTATAAATTTATTTTAATATTGTTGTATAAACATTTCCTATTTCTAGGTGCTGAGAATTCATATTAGTTTGATTGTATTAGATGCTGTATATATTAGTTGTACCTTGTACCTAGCTTAGGTAACTTGTACATAGCAGTTATAGTATTTAAGTATAAATACCTGTAACCCTAGGTCAATATAATTGAATTATTTTTTTCCCTCCAATCTCTAATTTCCCTATCCTTTTCTGTCAGTTCTGTATATCATTGCATGGTACGATAATGTTGTCTAATAATAATACATTTTAAAATCTATAAAGTATCATTTGTTGGATTTTATTTTTTGAAATTTTTATATCAAGTTTTAATTATTATTTATATATTTATTTTATAAAAATACATCTTGGTTCCACTTTGGTGTTCGACTACTAAGCTGTGAACCTCTTCTCTTTCGGGTTCGATGCCCTAGTGTGGTTTTCTGAACATTGATGTTTACATATCTATGCATTATAGGAAACAAACACAGGCATACACTTGGCAGGAGATACAAGTCAAGCTAACAGACCTGTTCAATATTTGAATAAGCAAATGGTTATTTTGTAGAAGTTCTTGTACTGCTGTTTCTTAGCATTACTGTTGGTAACAATAATCTAATCAGGAAGAAATGAAATTGATTAAATTGGGTGGTGTTGACATGGAGGTGGAGGAAGAAGCAAAGGAGGAGATCCTAAAAGAATAATGAGATAGAAATGAAAGAACAGAAGTGGATAGAAGATACCAAGTTATGCTTTTGGAAAAAAAAAATACAAGCAGGATAGAGGGTAATTTCATTAAAGAGGAAAAGCTGTGAGATACAAGGAAAAGAAGAATGAATGTTGGCAAATCATTCATTACTGGAAGCCATTTCAGTCTTATTTTTAAAGAAAAGAGTGTTTCTGTATATTTTATGAACATGAGCATGGATCTGGATCATCTAGTCTGATTGGTTTCCTTCAGCTCTGTGGTATGTTTAGGATGGGAAGGGTCCTGAGTATCTGAATTCCAATATCTGTCTTAGTTAAAAGGAATTCTCTGTGCTTGTTGTTTAACAGGGTCACCTAGTTGAGAGGGTTACTTCCTGTAAAATGATTTTCAGCCTTTTTTCTTGTTGGTACTTATTTGTAGCACCTACTTATCTCTAATGCATCAGGTACTTGTGTCAGTTTTCAGTTTTAGGGGCATGCCGGCTGACAATGCAATTGGCAGTTTCCTGGCTTTCATTCGTAAATGTAATATAGCGATGGGAAGAATTATTAACTGTTATTCTTTTGCATTTACTGTATCTTTAGGTTAACATGAACTATTTGTGCTTCTATACATTTCATGTTTTTTTTTTTTGTGTGCTAATATATACATTTCATGCTAAGGATTTAATATTTGAAAGAAGCATTTACTAGTATTTTTCCTTGATTATGATTAGCAGATGAAAGGGACAACGTTGACGATGTTCCTAGTATTTGTATGGAGGACCGGCTTAGGACCTTGGGAATACTTGACAATAAACAGGATTACATGTCTGATAAAATAATTGATTCAACAAAGTTGATGGGCATTGATATTAACGCTGATCTGCCACAGAAGAAGGTTTGTTTCCTAGCTTAGTGGGAATTCATGTATTAGTTATTGCAGCTGCATCTCATCCAAGTGTTCTATTGTTCCTTTTTTAGTATTTTCAATTTTTGTTCTATTTTCTGTGTTCACTCATATCACTGTTTTGTGACTAGTTCTGATGGCTTAATTTCACCAGGTGAGGGCAGCTATTTCATCCATGGTACCTAGTGATGCTTACAAGTTATTGGAAGTCATGGTGGCCATGTGGCAGTCAAGGTGCATTTCTCCATCCTGCTGTGGGATTAAATATTCCATGTATAACTTGGATCTTGCAGCTAACAAACAAAATGGGATACTATGAAAACTGGAAATAAACTTTTTAGAATCAGACTATACAATCCTCCAAATGAAGTAACCCTTTTAGAGGATGACATGTTAATCAGAACTGTTTGCTACTGAAATTAAATTTGCTTTTCTGGAAGCATTCATACTGAAACAAAATTCACCTTTCTGGATCTTCGTTGCTGTTGGATTCCAAATATGTATAGTTTCTCTTTGTTACAACAAAACAACTAAATATATGTGTATTTTTGGCATTTAATGCTTTTTTTTTCCCCTTTTAACAGATCATGGAGTGGAAAGTATGCTCTTCCTTGGATTGGTTGTATATTGGTGAATCATAGTGATTATGTAATATCTCAAGAACCAGTGACACAATTGCTGGATTCTTTACACAAGGTAAAATTTTGTGTGACAGCTTTCTGCATTAATATCTTGTCTTGGATTTAAATGCAGCTATCAACTTATTGTTTTTTATATATTATTTTTTTAATTCCCCCCTCCATGTTTTAGCATGCATATATGCCATATGGAACTATAATTTGAAACCCTTTCTTGTACTCTGTTTCGGTGCAGGGTACAACTCATGTCTAGAAGCAAACCTTCATCTTCATTTTTGCTTTCTGCATATTCAATTCAAAATATGAAGCACTTGTGGTTAACTTTTCTTATTATTTCTTTATATGCTTGTGCTTTATTTCTTGGGCCCTTTGTTCGTGTTCGTGATATCTATCTGGCTTTCTATTAGTGGTAATTTCATTTTGAGAATGCTTCTTTCTCTGACCAGTAACTGGATCATTTAGGTTGCCTTGCTGTAGAGGTCTTTACTTTCTTTTCACTTCTTGTTTTATTATTATTTTTTTGGTCTAGAATCCATGAAGATGTAGCGATTTTTATGTTGTTTTTTGGTCTAGAATGCATGAAGTATTGGGGCAATTAAGCCACAGGCAGAGTTTTTATCTTGTAAAGGGAGTAATAGTTTTAGGTGAGACTTGGCTTATAGCTTTCATCACTTTGGACCATAAAATACAATTCTCCATCACCTTATTAGTTGTAGGCCACAAATATTGCCAAAAATTGATTGACATCCTGTTGCCACATTTGCTAAGTATATCTTCAGCTAATTTTGAGGAGTTTCTTAGTTAAATAGGTGCATTACTTTCTTTACTATGAATTTGACGGAAGTAATCTGTTTGGTTTTGTCTGTGCAGTAAAACATGTACTGTTCATATTCTGTTCAACGTATTAATTAACACTGGATTAGACTTTCCTAATTGATAGCCTTTTTCATATGGTCAATTCTTCTTTCAGGAAATCTCAATCAAATTCGGGTTCTAATATGTTGAAAATTTCCAAAAAGATACAATTGTTTATCATACCATGGCCGTGGGCCATAAGTATAATAAAAGTACTGGATTCTACCTTTGTTCCTCCCTTGTTTTATTTATTTACATAATTGGTTGGGGTGGGGGGGAGGGGGAGATTGGAGTGCCATTGGTTAAACTTTGTAAGTGCCATTGTCCTTAAACACAGTGGTGCCAAAAGGATTGTGATGGCCGTGTATTATCTGGGTGACTTGAGCGGAATTTCTGACTTGGACACTGGAGACTGTAAGTCCACAGTTGCCATAATAATTTCAAGCTTAAGTTCCTTAATTTCCCCCCTGGAAACTCCCTGCTTGTTAACTTCCTTTTATTCCATTTATCATCTTATTTTCTGCTGTTTCCGGTGTTTTTTAAGTTTTCTTGTTACCATGTGCTGTCATGGGTTAACCATTCTTAATGATACAAGTACACACAGAAGATTTTATAGAACCTGCATATATACACCGGTTGAGGTTTTTCGTATTCATTCTTTATCAAACATTTACATGTTGCCTAATTCCAGCTTACCAAGTCCAAGGGAGCATCTATCCAGTCTTTATTGCAGTTGTCTGGCCGTTTGCATCTCGTAACTGCACAGGTTAACTTCCCACATTTCAAATGAATTCATTCTGCAAACATGCTTAAATTTTGAGATTGAGAAAATATTTACTTTTCTTTTAGCAGATTGAAAAGGCTGTTCAAAATGAAGGTCATAGCTTTCTTCGTGATCACCAGATGGATGAGAGCAATGATGATGATGATGTGGAGGAATATCTTTATGGTGAAGAAGATGTAGAATCACAAAGTAGCAGTGATAATGACTAGGTTCTTTCTCTTTTAACCCCACAAGAGGTGATTATTTCCTTGCCAAACCCAATATACTTTTCCTTGTACAGTTGTAAACTACCATTTTGCTAGTAAAGAGCTTGGATGAAAGGGTATTATGGACCTGGGTAAGTACAAGTATACAAATGTGGGAACTTGAAATCTATATCCTGTTATTATTCATGCGGCATTGATGCTGATTGCTGATGATGCAGTAGACAACCTCCTTAGTTTTGTTTGATTTTCTTGGCTGAAAGCGGTTGAAACAACTCTAATATGATTTGTCCTTGGCTGAAAAGTTGAGTTATGTTCTGTGCAGAATCCTTTGTCCATGATTGCATATTGATCTTTCTAGGGGCATCTTGGGTACTGCATCTTTGATTACGACGACAATAATATCACCAATATGAGCATATTGGCCATGAACCTATAGAATGCATATAAAATTTTGTATTTCTGATGTTTCTCTACGTTTTCTGCAAAGTACATTATTTTTTATGTTAGGTTGGCAAGATGCAAAGATGTTGTCCTGTTTCATTCATTTGGAATTGCTTACTTTATACAACAGCATATCAAGCCTTTATCTTACTATTGTGGTCAGCTAACTTGCTTACATGATGATTGAGAAATTTCATGCATTCAGTAAAACATAGAGATCTAGAAGCCATTTTCAGTTTTTACCCTTGCTATTTTTATGTGATATTTTTTTACCATTCA
The DNA here is from genome assembly GCA_036245055.1 of Diospyros kaki. Taxonomy (NCBI): domain Eukaryota; kingdom Viridiplantae; phylum Streptophyta; class Magnoliopsida; order Ericales; family Ebenaceae; genus Diospyros; species Diospyros kaki. The sequence continues at coordinate 7,492,757 of BSEG01000013.1, forward strand.
GATGAGTATCTAGTTTAAGTTAAAATGTTGAATTGGTGGATGTATTCCGGATATCTATTTCAATGATCTAAATCTTGTTTGCTAAGGCACACCAATCCTGATATGGATATGGATACAAAAAAGGACATGTGGTAAGGCAACTGAAAAAATAATACTGTAGGGATAGGGCAAAAAGATTACACTTTTTTATATTTTGTACTACTAATATCTATGAACCTGATAACTAAAAGTACTGAAAAAGTAACATTTATTCCAAAATGAAGATACCAGTCAATCTATGTTATTGACAACATATAAAAATATAAAATAGTACAACTAATCCAACATCATATGCTATTGAATTTACAATAATGAAAACACAAATATCATTTGACATACAAAAGTGAAGTAACTATTTTTATTAGAGTTATAAAAATTTTAATGATGTTCAACTTTTGTATTCTTTGCCGACAAATCATTTTATTTGTAAGTTTTACCTCAAAAAAATGTTATAAAACCTCAATTATATACTTCATTGTCTTCATGAGTGTGCGGAGTGTGACACACTCCATGGATAATGATGATTGGAGAGATTTGAATCCATGTAGCTGAGCCCACCTAGTGGGATTAAGGCTTGTGATGTTATATTGAGGTATGCTTGGACTTCCTTGGCTTATTAATTGACAGTCGACTACAGGTTTCATTTGCGGCTGGCTCCCTTCCCGGTGGATTCAGGGTGGCTCATGTTGCGTGGAACATGTCCAAATTTGTAGCCAAACCATTTTACTAGTCTTCCGGCTGTAACCTGGTAACCGTTAGTTTCCAAATTGTTCAACACTGCAGGGGCACATGATACAACACCCGTGCTTACTCAACCACAATTTTGTCTTACTTTAAATCAATGCACTTCCCTATACATTTTTTATACTTTTTTTTTTTTTTGGGTTTTTAATATTTTTAGTCATGGAAAGTAAGCTGTTTTTCTCCCTCCCCCTTTTTCTTGTAATATTTTCCCAGAAACATTCATGTACAAGAGATTTATGATAGTTTATGAATTACAAGTGCTTATATTGTTGATTTGTGATGGCTTCTACTGCTAGTCTCTCCGGAACTTGTGCTGGATGCTTTGACCTCTTGGAAGTTTTATTTATATTTGATTGATTTAAAAATTACTAGTAGAGTTGAAAGACTGGTATCAAATGCATTTTCATGTGTCAAAGTTTTACCTGACATTGATCGATAGAGATATGTCATCTGCTACTGGTAGTTGGGTTCTTATAAAAGGGTGCACAAACTACTGCATCAACTTTGCCTTGGTTGTAGGGATTTGGTTGTGCTTTTTGCCAATTTGCTCATGGTGGTGGAATTGGAATGAAGAGTACAAGCTTTTTTGACTTTGGCACTCAGACTGTGACTCTTGAAGATCTAAATTTTCCTTTTACTTCTGAATCTAGTTCTTAGAACAGAGAGTTTGTTTCGTTAAGTGTGCTTGGATTATGTGAATAAGATTAGGAGTATGGTATTGAAGGATGTCCTCAGTGCATGAGGTTCCCCGCTTTTCGGAGTACGGTATTGAAGGGTAAAGTTGTATATAAAAAATAAGGGTAAAGTTGTATGTGTATACAACTTTACCCTTATTTTGTAAGGAGGCTGTGTCCACAACTTGAATCCTTGACCTACCAATCATAAAGTAGCAACCTTACTATTGCAACCCAACCTTCATTAAGTAGCCTACCTTGCTTTCCCTTTGACAGCAGTTTGAGGTTATCATTGTTTTACAACTCTTCTATTTGTTCTTTGGCTCAAAATTTTTGTATGCTTTCATTTAATCTAGTTTGATAATATAGCTGTTACTTTGTTGCTTCTTTTTGGTACGTGGCAAGATTCAGTACTTGTTTGGTCTTTTCTGGATTGATTTAACTGGTTTATACAGCTGAGAAAGTTGCAACTTCATTTCTCTATGAACTTGTATGTTGTTATAAAAGTGGCAGTGCCTGAATCTATATTTGCTTCCCAGAAGACATAATGAAGAAAATTGGTATAGCCTCCTTGTTAGGACATAATCTTGGCAACCCCTATCCCTATTGGGCAGTGTGGAGATCAGGAGGACTGGTAGCATACACCATACTGAAGGTGCTAGTTAAAAAGACGCCATTTCTCAGTGTCGGGTATAGAACTACTATTGCTAGTTGGTTCACTTCCATAATCACCAGAAGGGCATGAGTTCAACGTGTGACCCCAAACCCTATCCTTGAACTTTATTCACTAGGCTACCACCCTTAGTGGTGTTAGTGTCGGAACCTGTGCCTTGTATGTCTGACTTTTCAAGTAAAACCTGACAAATGAAGTCTCCACTAGTCTTATGGAGATGCGTGTTTGGAACAACTGCCTGAAAAGATTGAAGTTTTAGCTCTTGCCATATTACTTTTTTGATATGCTTTGGAGCGAATGACGAATGTTTTGCCTATATTTTATGATTCACTGTTCTGGCAGGCCCTGAGTGACTAAGTTACTTTTCTGTGTGAATGATTGTGATACAGTGAATACATATTTTTTACTGAATTATTTCTAGGTTTTCCTACCTAACAGTGATAGATCCAGAATGCACAGTTTTGTCAGCAAATATTCTCAACGACTCAGAAACCTGCTATATTAAGATTGCTAGATTTGGAACTTCAATGGAGTCTATATAATCTGCTGGTTTTGAAAACATTCTGAATATTCATACATGCTTCTTTCCTAGTGGTCTATGGTTAGGGAGGTCGTCTTCCGTGCTTAGCATTTTGTATCTAACAGTTTTCTTATAGATCCAATTGGGCATTAGCTTTTGATCTGATGGTAGTTGCCCAATGTGAAATTGATCGGATAATTTAATGTTATGCAGCTTCTTAATCTTTAGATTCTATGACACCCATTTAGGAACCTGTAATTGGAGAAGTCAGCCAATTTAGATTGTAGAGAGATGAGGAATATTACTAGTTTACTACAGATATTTTCAAGAGTGATAGATACTGTTCTGGGTACTTAATATTATTTGCCAAGTTGTAAGGAACTTTATATTGGAAAGGAAGCTTCCAGAAAACTGTGCCTTTGATTCAGGTTTGCACGTCTCGAGGTGGTATTGTACAGTGCAGAAGAATAAATAACACTAAGGATTTGTCAGCTTCTCAAATGCTGACAATGATTCTCGATCAAACAATAAGATCGAGATGATGAAAGAAATAGAGAGAGAGAGAGAGAGAGAACGCAGAAAAAAGGGAGAGAAATGAGAGAGAGATCAAAATATTCTCAGAAATTTTCATATCCGTGGAAGAGAATTCAGCACTATATATAGCTGGATTCTTAACCTCCCATGTGCTGTAACCGCCTACATATGCATGGGAATGTACCAGCTGCTAATGCAGCAACTAAGTACAACCCCTTACAGCTAGCTTTCATTTATACTGTTTTCACCCCTTTTCTATCTCTAATTACGGTAGACTCCCCTTACAAGTTAATACATAACAGGATTCTTTACAAGGAATTCCACGTAATTTGAATTAGATGTCTAGGTAATGTAATGTAAAACTAAACTCTTCCTATTCTTACAAACAAAGAATCTGATTCATTAATATACATCATCGCATGCTTAAGATGATAATGTTATTGTCCTTGACAATATTATTTTTTATTCTGCATTGACATTTGAGATACGTCTCTGTTAGGGGCTAAAGACCGTGACTTTTTACCATACTGGCATCTTTTTCCTTCTAGACTATCCTACATGAATTTGGGTTTTCATCACTGAACATTGAAGTGATATTGCCATTGCCATTGCCATTGCTGCTGCTGTGATAATTGTCACTGTAACACTCTGGTCTACTGTAATGTGTGTGTCGTGGTGGTGACCTGACATATTCGTATTCAGCGACATAAGGTGATGGCTTGTATGCGTTATAGCTGTGGGTAACATAAGGCGCTGGTTTGTAGGTGCTATAGCTGTGAGTCACATGGACAGGTGTGGATGGCCCTTGTTGAGTCACATCGACAGGTGTGGGTGGCCCTTGTTGAAATCCAAGCTCTTGTCGGGACCTCGGTCCACTTGGGTAAGTGTTCCAGGGTCCACCATAGATATGGCCATAGCTGTGACCATAGGGATACCTGTGCTCATGGTCAGGTGGGTGGTGGTATATAACATGAACCTCTTCTGCACCTGTAGGTTTGGAGGCTTGTGCTGGTTGTCCTGCAGAGGTCTCCGTAGGAACAGTTGATAGGGGTACATCTGGTGGTGGATCTTCATTTGGCGGTTGGTCTTTAGGTGGTTCTGCTGGCGGAGCTCCTTTGGCTTGTGGAGCTTCTGCTGGAGGTGGGTTTGCCGCATCAGGAGCTGGTGTTTGCCCTGTCGGCTGATCTGGTGCTGGCTCCGTTGACTGAGCTGGTGGATCTGATGGTTCTGTATAGGAACAAATAGTTGCTGTCTTTCTCGTCTTCCTAATGGCTTTGACTATTTTCTCAGGGTCCGCCCACCCAATTACCGTTAACTTTTGTTGAGGGAAGTCGATGTTAATGTCATAAATACCTGTAATTTAGAACCCAAATTTAGAGAGGTTCCTCAAAAGAGCGGCAGGAAAGGAAGAACGGATTGAAAAAAGGGGTGTAATTAATCACGTACCATTAATGCCATGTAGAGCCTTCTTGATTTTCTGCACGCAACCATTACAATCCATTCGGACCTCTATCACGGTGACTCTAGGGTTCTGCATTTGTAATGAAAATCTTGCGGTTAGAAGTAGTTTCTAGGGGGAAACCACAAAGATGAACCCAGAGAATGCTAATTTTCATAAATCAAACGATATGGTATTATAAAAAATGATGCAAGTTGTTGGGGCATACCTCCAGCTCCGGAGCCATTGTTTGAAGAGAAGGTGGAGAAATGGAGAAGAAACACAGGTTCTTTGTCTGGAGAATCAATATATGGCATTCATATGTACACGGGAATAGAATATTTAAAAGGCAGAGGGTGTGGGGCATGCAAGGAATCTCTTTTTGAGAGAGTAATAAATAGCATTGCTGCATGATTGGCTTTTTGAGATTTTAGCGCCAAACTGATATAGAGAGAGATGGGCATGGGTTCATGGAAAGGGTGGTTGTTTGTTTGGACCTTTGAATGTTGAACCAAAGGGAATTTGCTTTAAGATGGATGGCTATCTACGATAGAGTCTGTACCTGCAGTTTTATGATATCCAAGACCGACCAAGGATTTAAAGTGAAAATAGACGGTAGAGGCTCACTGGCCTTCACTGTCAAAGTAGCTTTATGAGGATATCCATTTGGTAGGAATCCCTTTCTTACAAGAAAGAGATCATTGAAACAATTGAAAGTGTCCCAAGTTATATTTTATGTTTCTACTGAATTATACATGCATGAGCTTTCTAGAGCACAGACCAACCTCCATTTTTTGCCGTAAAGGTTGATAGAGATCTGATTCTCACTGGAGCCGTAAGGTTCTTTGTCACTAATGCTAGCCAGCAAGTGTTGATTATGAATTTGTGATTAGGATAAAAGCCTTCGTACATTTGTCAGCCGTTTGTGGTCACTTGGTTACAGGACCACCCTTATTCTGCACTTGAAAATGTTCATTTGATTGTCTGAAACAGTTCATAACCATAATTGTTTCAAGAATCTCCTTTTAATTGAGCTCTGACGGTTTCATACTTGATTTTGATTGGATTACATTTTAAATTACATTATTTAATCAATACGTACAACTTCTCTATTTGTGTGGCATTTGTTTTTTATTGTCCATTTGACTTGCTCCTCTCTCTCTCTCTCTCTCCCCCCCCCCCCCCTCCCCAAGACAAAAATCAGAATTTCATCATGAATCAGGCTGTTATGCTTCCTTCCCTTCCAAATTTACCAATTTGGCAGATTTACTCAAGAAGTATAATGCTTGATCCATAGCACATGGGTTTGTTCTTTGGTTCTTTGCCAGACTGCATTCACCAATTTGACTTCAAGTGCCAGCCAGCCCTTAGAACTTCTCGCTCTCCCGCTTACCATGTTGCAGAGTTTGTTTTCAATTTGGGCAGAACTTAAAATAGAGAGTGGGTTCTGTTTGCCAAAAATTATGCTAATAGAAAACTTTGGCACGCAACTTAAATTTTGTCTTCGTAATCATGCCTGTCCAATGTGTTTGGAACCACCCGAGTCAACAGAGGAAAGTAATGTTAATGGGGGTATCTATCTTCCTTCTCATTGCTTTGTACTTCTTCTCTTCTATTGTGATGACGTCCACAACAGACGCCCCCGCCTAGCGGCCCCACACCACAGAGGGGGATGTAAATCAGGATCCGAACTCCTTAGGTTTCGATCCGGGAGCACCCACTTTGTGGCACCTCCTTCATGATCGTCAGACCACTCGGGCTAGCCCTGGGGGCACTTCTTCTCTTCTATTATTCTTCCACAACCTCCAGATAAGCTTGACTATTGAAAGAAATGACAGGAAATTTGGCTCCATTCTTCTCACTGTCTCCTTGTGGAATCTTTGAAGCCAACAGTTGTAGTACCACTGGCTTTACATTTCAGACTCATCATGGTCAAGTTACATCCCGTCCAGTCTTTCGCTTTGAGTTTGAGATTCTAAATCATGATAACATGGGCAAGTTTTGCTCTCTTTTTTTTTTTTTTGGAAAAAGTCTCTCCCCTAAGAATAATTTTCTTTTGAAATACAAAAATTGACACTAGAATGACGTAACAATATATATATATATTTTGTAATTATAAGACACTAAAATATCTTTACTTATTGCCCAACAAAAATACTTAACCCAATCACTTAAAATCATATTCTAATTGAAACATCTACTCTGAATGAGTCCACAATTAATGTGGACTTCAATAAAAATCTCTTTCATTGATATGGGAGGTGGTATCAATCAATATATTATGAAAACCAGTGTCTTCTCAAAACCCTAGATATTTTAATTTCTCAAGGACTGGAAGGGAATGGAGGGTCAGACTGAACTTTTGTGGGGGGTGGTTGTCTTGAATGGAATCTACAGGCTGGCTTGTGCCTAGCTGCGCATTTCTTGTCTCGGATGCTGACATTCCCAAGTAAAAGAAAAAGAAGAGCTAATCCATCATCTCCATTTATAGAACATTTGGCTCAATTCTTTGCTTAAAAGGAATGAATTCATCATATAACCAGTACATGTATGCGTGTTGAGATGAGGCTATATTTTGATGAAAAATAGAATTTTAGTTTGATGTTGCTCGGGAGGCACAAAGCACAACAAGTGTGAATTCTTGCAAGAGTCAAGCTTTTTGTACCTTAGAGTGACCTTCAAAGATCAAGTTAGTGCTCGAAAAAAAGAGATAATGCGAGCACAATAATACTATGTAAGTTAGAGAATATGTCTGCATGTTGGGGATTGTACCCTTTATATAGGTCCAATATTGTTTAATGAGATGTTTGGAATGAGATTGATGTTGCCTCTGACTAGCAATTGGAAGATGAGAGCCATTTGCAACAATAATTCCCTTATTTCTTTAAAGAGGTTTATAGATTTCAAAAGATGTGGGATATGGTATTATGTGGTAGGTTGCTCTCGAGTCGAAAATCCATAAAGTAAGATATGGACTGTTACTAGCATTAGGTAGAGAGACACTTAGCAAAAGTGGCTCCAAAGAAAGGATTACAAAAAGGAAACATTGAGGAAATGAAGCATGATTAAATTTGTACAAAAAAGTCAAGTAATTAGGGGTTTGCAAAAATTCGGCATAATTGAATCGAACTAACCGAAATTGTCAGTTTAGTTTGTTTTTTTTAATTCAATTTGGTTAATTATTTAGGAAAATTCAAATTTTTAGTTTTGGTTCGATTTTTTGCTTAAAAATAACCAAACTAATCAAACTGAGCAAACTTTAGGATGAAGACTTTTTTATGGTTATAAACGATGTTTTGGCCTACTATACGGTTTTTCAACTTGTTTAGTTTTTTAACTTATTTGGTCTATCAGTTAGTTCGATTTTTTATGTGTTTATTCGGTTTATTCAGTCGGTTTGATTTATACAGTTTATATTTAATTTTTTTATTATTGATTAGTTCAATTTATTGGGTTTAATCGGTTAGTTCGGTTTGGTTTAGTCTCTTGATTCGGTTTATTTGGTTCGTTGATTTATGAAACCGACCATTCATTTGCACACTCTTTCAAACAATAAACATGGAAACCAATCCCACAATTGTAGGAAATTGATTGGAATGAATCTTGGCTAATTGATGATTGATTCTTCAACCACCCCGTTTTGTAATATGCTTTCCTAATGAATGAAAATAATTTTTACTTAAAGTGTAGTTGGTTCGATATTTTTGTATCATGCTTTCCACTTGTTAGTACGTTTCCAAGACTAAATAAACACACAAGTTTTCGTTACTTAGCACATATCTTAGAGGTAAACCATGTTTTCAAGTTCCTCTACTTCAGAGATCACTTGAGGTAGAAAACTTAGGATTTTCAACCAGCCTCTCAGATTGCTAGAAGGTGTCGAGTTAGACCAGTTGATCAAACTGTCTTCTCAAGCTTATAAGCACCCCATAATAGGGGGGGATTTAGGGTTCCCACTTAGATTGTACGGAATCGAAAACGAAAAACGTTTTCGATAGAAAATAAAAATGTGGAAATGACTTTTTTTTGAAAAAAAAAATAAGAAATAGAAATGCAGCTAAACTTTAAATTTAAAAAATATAGAAGATTTTTTACAAATATAATTATATATATAGAAAAATATAAAAAAATAATTCAAATATAATACAAACAAACATAAACAATAAACATAAATTCCATAATGCATTCAAACAAATATAAACATAAAGTCTATAATGCATTCAAACAACCATCAATAAGATTTACAAAGTTCTATTATTCCTATGTAACTTTGTAATTAAAAAGTTTTTCATTAACTCTATTTGTTTATAATATTTTTCTAACCTTAGAGACAATCCTAGAAATCCAATGTTTTAGTAGGTCAAACACATTCAGATGTCTAGAAATCCAAAGGATAACCATACACCCATAACTAAATTGATTTTATACTTTAACAATCTCCTCCCAATAATGCAGTGTACTCCAAAAATTTAGCATTTTAATTAATAGAGAGTTTTAAATGATAGCTAAATTCATTCTTTTTCAGATTTCATCTAGTCAAAATAAAAAATAAAATAAATTCATTCTTAATCCTCTCTCACCTCTTACTCCCTAGAAACATGCTAAACAACAACGTTGCAATCTATTTAAACCGTTAGAAACTTGGTTTTGAGTTTTCTAGTAAGGTTGAGTCTTGTGATAAGAGTTTTGTATTCGACTTCATTATTGGATGCCTTAAACTCATAGTACGTGTACTGTTTAGTGTGACCTTTTGAATTTAGGATAATTAATCTAACCCCACAGCCCCCGAAATGGGAGGTTCCATCCACAAAGAAGGTTCGAACCTATTTATCTACACTAGACTCGTTCTCCATCCAAGTCCCATAGATAGTTCAATAAAACTAATCAAATTCTATCATGTTAGACTCAAGTGCTATTTTTATAGGTATCCATGGTAATTTGCTTTTGTATTTCACGTTTACTATGATTTTTTAAAACAATCCTTTTTATTAGGTGAAAAGGTATATTTAAAAAAGAAAACATAGAGACTTAGAATGGTATAAGTATCCAATGGGCTACATATATAAAAATGCCAAACCACAAGAAATTTAGGTAGAATTTACCCAAAAATATACACTTTTAAAGAGGCTTATTAAATATGAGCATGGGGTTTGTCCAAGATGTAGGCTTCCAAAACTTTGTAAATCCCCATCGCACTCTCTTTGCCTGACCTGATTTCTTCTTCCTTCTCTTGAAGATCCCCAGTGGCATGGTGTATTCACTTGTTATTTTATAGATGCACCCACCATTGCTACCTGCTTCAAACCTAACACCATAAGCAATGGATGCAAGCACGGTGTATTCACTTGTTATTTTATAGATGCACCCACCATTGCTACCTACTTCAAACCTAACACCATAAGCAATGGGTGCAAACTTGTCACCCAATGGGCTACCCTCAGTCATGGTGTATTTGCACACAAGCTTCTCCTTGTCAAGCTCAACAATTATGTGCTCCACATACTTGAAATGGCTACCTGCATGCGTATATAATAGCTTGAATTAGTGTTTCTGATTCCACAACTCCAAAAGAACAACTCAAGCTTTCAAAAACAGCTTAAAAAATAAAACCATACTTATTAAGCAGACTATTAATCAATATTACAAAAAGTTCAATGAGATATTCAAATATCGTTGTCGCAATTCATGAAAATAGAGTTTGAAATAAACTATTGGCCTAATCACCTCATTTATTCTAAATTTTTTGCCAATTTTCTATTTAATCTTGTTTTAAGAGTTACTTCAATTTATGCTTATTACTTTAAGATTAGCTGTAATTGTATTTTAATTTTCAGCGATATGTGTTTCTGCTAACGTGACAAAATGGTTGGCATGCTGATGTGAAGTTAAGTAAGAGCCTAACAAAGTAATAGGGCTATGAACTTAATTGAAGGGGTTATTTAGAAGAGAAACAAATTAGATAGACCTAAAATACCAGAATTAAAATGACCTAAACTATAGTAGGAAGTTGAATAATAAAGTTTTCTGGAACCGGTGGAGTCTGATCTCTTGGTGTCTGACCGGTCGGTTCCATTCCATCCAATCTTAGCAAGTATGCTTGAGACAAATGCATGGTTGGTGCTAACCTCGAGTGAAATTGACCTGTTCAATGCTTCCATTTCCTGCTGCCGCATCTCCTTCAATGACCTCCACACTCTTTATGAATTGAGGCAGCAGCTTGGGGATTACGGTACTGGAATACAGGATTAAGGCCCTAAACATTCGAGAATTGATTTGGGCAGATGAGTATATAGCTGGAATTGCAGCCCTTTTGAATTTCTCTCATATTATATAACAGGGGCAAGGCATGGAAATTATACTACTAGTCAATGTTACAGACAATTCATTGCCTTTTCCAACTACACTTTTTTTTTTCTTTTTTTTTTCTTTGGCCTTGGAGTTCCAAAGTTGAAAGATTAGATTTGTATCCAAGAAGCTAAGCTAAGCCATATACATGTGAATGTGATGCACATGACTGGACTTAGAGGTCCAACCCTAGTCAGTAGGCTTTCCTTCCACAAACAATCCTGAAAAAAATTGGCAAGAAATAGGTAAATACATAATAAATATTCATATAAATTTCTAACACAATAAATGAACCCTGCGTGAATTTCACCAACACCAGTATGGATAATGTGGTTTAGATGGATAATGTGTTGAAAATTAAAGCTTAAAAGATTAGATACATAATAAATGAAAAGCTGTCTTTAGATACATGTATACATATATGAGTGTATAAATACCATACCTAGTTAGGAGATCATGTTTAGTAGAGTGAAGTCATATTTCTTATGTTACTTCTTGCCCTTGTAGTTTCCTTAATGCATTAACTTGAACAATCCCCTTCCAAATGAACCATATTTATATTCGGATTGTTTTGAGTTTTATATGAATTTAAACTTGAATAAATCGTAATTAAATTTACAATTTTTGACCCAAAACTAACTTAATCTTTACTTAATTAAATTTGAGTTTTGATTGATTCTGTTGTGCCATGGTTTCAGAATCTAGGTTAGGTACACAAATCAGTTCAAAATTTTTTAGCACAAAATCTATTACACATCAAAACACATATCTATACTATTATATAATTCATTACATTCAATTTATAACATTCTCAAATTTATCATTTCACTAAATCTAACCTTTGATTAAACTTTACTTAAAAAATATAAAAATTCAATTACAATTGTTAATTACTCTAATTAAAATAACATAAGTCATAACTCTTTATCTAATAGTTAACCAAACTTTGATATCGTTTGTCAACATAAGTTACAAAATATGGAATCAAACTCTTTAACCACATTAAATTAGCTCATACCCACCTTAAATTGCAAGCATTTCTATGGTGTTATTAACAATTTTTACTTAAGAAGCTCTTAATTATGATATTATTATCATATCCAAAAAAATTACAGCATTATTAAAACAAACCAACTAGATCAAACCAATGTATAATAATCATGATCACGAACAGTGAACTGTTTTATCAACATACGAGCAAGCCCATATTCAATAGGTTCCGGCCATAACACAAAATGATGGCAACCCGAAATAACATTTTAAGATCATGGTTTGGGTGGGGTGCGCCAGGCCGAGAAGATAGTGCATGGCGAGGGCGACGCTGTAGGGCCCCGGCAGCAAGCTACCGTAGACTAGGCCCTTCCCCAAGAAAAATTAATTTAATATCGTGCAGGCCCATGGCCTGCGTATCAGATATTAAACTGATAAGAACAGACACTACACTTGATCTTAGCCAAAAGGCCGAGAAAGGTATGCTTTCACCGTCCACTGGCTTCTCTGTTTATCCAGTTCTTCTGCTGCCTCCGCCTGGTGAACAGCCGATGTGGGAAACAGAACAAAACAATTATTTCTGCGTATTCTTCTAGTAATATAGACTAGTGATCACTGATTCTTCTGTTTAAATATCTATCCTTTTGAAATCTGATTTCCAGTTTGAAAATCATAAATAAATGCAAAATAACTGTGATGAAATAAATATTTCTGAGATTAGCTCGATGATGGGAAACTCGATACATAAATTTCTGCCAAACGTGGCATTTGCCACTGTTTTTCTGATCTGATTTCTCTTATTCCAACAGTATGAAGATACATTACACACAATTCAAAGAAGTGAATACACTTTATTCTCGACATGCATGGCAGCAACAAGTACAAGTAAATTAAGCTCAAACTGTGTAATAACACAAAATGGTTTTAGAGATCGTCAGCAGAAGAACAGAAGAAGACGTGATTTAAGCGTAGGCAGTTGGGTTTTGGACGAGGTAGTCCTCCACAACTTTGAACATTCCTCCAGCCTTCTCCATGCCAGCCTTGATCTCCTCTTCGTTTATCACAGCACCCGCCAAGGGGTAGTACCTGACGGTTGTCTTGGAAATCGTGCCGCCATCGGGCGAGGCCACCAGCTGAATCTCGTAACAGATCTTCTCAAACTTACCCACCAAGGCATCGCCCTCAACCAGAGTGTAGCAGTACTTGTATTCCTCTTCATTGATCTCATCAACGCTGTGCTTCACACACTTGAATGGACTTCCTGCATATATATGGAGACAAGACACTCAATGTCACTATGGATAAACATTAACATTAGGCGCCAAGAAAGCCAAAATTTGATAATGGTTTTAGCAGCCCAGCCTTCGGCGAAGTTGATTTGCTTGATGGTTCCAGCCGAGCCATCGCCTTGTAGGACTTCAATGCTCTTGAAGGCCTCCGGCATAAGCTTGGGGATCAAGTTGTCGGCATCGAGGATTGACGCCTTGAAGGCCCTCGCTGGAGGGATGGGGGAGGTGTACTCGTCGGTGTAGGTCAGGACAGCCATGTTCTTGATTGATCTAGAGCTGTGAAGGTGAATTAGAAAGGTTGGTTTTTCTGGGTGAAGGAAGAGGTGAGGGAGGGGTATTTATATATCTCTATGAATTCCCTTGTTTATATCGCTATGTATATATATATATATATATATATATGCTACGGCAACATATTCCAGTCCTTGGCCACTTTCTGTGTCATCGGTGGCAGCAGTTCAATTAGAATACTCCCATGCCCAACAAGAGAGGAGAAAGGAAAGATCAAAACTTCAAATACCCATTTGTTTCCAGTTAAAAAAAAAAATCTTCAAACTTTGATTGGTTCAAAACAAAGAAAAGACAAAAACATGGATCTAAGGCAGCAGAGTTAATGGTCAAGAAACGAGCAGAAGTTACAGTCAAAATGATAAAAGAACGAGGAACAGCATTATCATAGTGTTGGATATAAATAAGCAAATTTATTGGCTTAGATCAAAGATTTGTGATAAGATTTTCAGTGACTTTTCCATTACATCATAACATTACAGAACAACTGTATATTATTTCCCAGAGACACAAATATATATCATGCCAAAGTAGCACCTTGGACAGAAACAAACCACAGCAGGCAAAGGAATATTTGTTCAAGCATATATAGGCAATTAGACATCAGGGTTGGCCAGGAGATAGGCTTCCACAGCCTTGAACACGCCCGAGGCCTTCTCCTTGCCGGCCTTGACATCCTCCTCTTTGATCTCAATGCCGGGCTTGGCCTTGTACTTGCTGACATTCTTGCCAATGCTGCCCCCATCTGGCGATGGCTCAACCGACATCTCATAAGAAACGGACTCTATCTTGTCCATCAGAGTGTCGCCTTCGATCAGGGTGTAAGCATAAGTCATCTTCTCTTTGTCAAGTGCATCGATCCTGTGCTTCACAAACTTGATCTGGCTGCCTGCATTGAGCAAGAAAATAACATGTTAATCCCTTCAAGTTGTGTCAAAACCTTTAGAACTAACAAAGAGATGGAGAAATTTGCAGGCCTTCGGCGAAGTTAAGTTGTTTGATGGAGCCAGGGCCTCCATCTCCTTGGATTGTTTCAATGCTCCTGATGGCTTGGGGCGCAATCTTGGGGAGAAGCGTGTCGGCGTCGAGGATCAAGGCCTTGAACAGCCTTTGGGCTGGGACTGGGCTGGTGAAATCCTCAGTGATGGTGACAGTGCTCATGATTTTTGGCTGTGATCTGAAGAAACGGAAACAAAGAAAGAATGGCTGGGTGCAGCAGAGAAGTGCGTTGGAATGGGGAAGAGGGTGAGGACCAAAGGCTGGTAATTTATAGGCGAGCGAGCGAATGGAGCTATGCCAGTTTGAATCTTGTAACAAAGCTCTCTTTTCACCTTTAACCTTCCACATGTTTTCATCTTTTTCTTTTGAAAGGGCATCTTTAATGTATGGTACTTTAAGTAATAACACCACCGTTCATTCCATAATTTTTATTTAGAGAATATATTAAAAAAATAGATAATAATAAGATTCATGATTAATAGCAGTGTTATTAGTTATGTGACGCTTTCTTATTAAAGAAAATTAAGAAGACTATATGTATGTGTCATTGTCTCTTTTACCTATCACATTTTTCAATGAAGATGCTTATACATAACTAATGATATCGTTATCAATTATAACTCTTAATATTACTCTAAAAGAATAATGGTCTCAGAGTTTCGTGCATTAAGTTGTCTTTTTACTAAACAAACTAAGACATATACAAAATTATAGTTTTACCATATTATCAGCACAATGGAAACTCCAAAATTTAGCAATCTTTTCTTTTGCTCACAAGTTCTTTGTGAAGCAATCCAAAGTGGGAGTGTAAGAGGTCTCAAACCTCAAATAAGTCGGTCCACTTCACCATTCTTGGTGGGCAAGATGATGACCAAAAAATTATGAGTCCTAATATATATATATATAAAAGGATGATGTCACTTATTAATAATTATAAACTAAAAAATAAAAAACAATTAAGAGAGCTCATAATTGTAAAAATATATTTTTTATAAGAATAATGCTAACCATTGTTTTTAAGATAATAGTTAAACTACAATAAATGCATTTTATTTTCAGGTAACATATATTTATTGTACTTTATGTTTAATTTTTAAATAATCCTATTGAGAGATTAAATATCTCAAAATAGAATACACTTATCATTAACAAAGAAAATTATCTAAAAACTTAAAACAAGTTATATAAATACAATTTATTTAAAAACAAAATGCACTTAAAAGATAATAATTAATATGATGTGTTATAAAAATAAAACAGAGAATAAATGCAGAAAAGGCTTGATTCAAGGGGTAATCTTTTTTTATGTGATGATATCAATATTAACTAGGACTTCCCCACCCCAATATTTATTGAGGGAGTTGGGAATGGTTACTACCTTCAACCAACAAATTTGACAACTTGGTGCCATTAATGCATCTACCCACTTAATTGCAGCAAAAATCTGATGTCGGGATGGCAAATTTTGAAAATTTTGGCTTATCTGGAGTAGATATAAATAGGGAAATAAAATACTTATATAGGAATAAGTGTAAGAACTTCGACCCATATCTAATCAACATGCATTAAACATATATATTATATTATTTAGTATTCTGTTGACGTATGTTGTAAGTTTAGGTATTTAAAAAGAAATCTAGATAGGAATGCACCTAGTTCATATCTAATTTAATAATCAATATGTGCTTCACATAATTATAAATATATATATATTCAACATATTAATAATTATCATTGTCACTTATTTTTAAAATACTAAATAAATAAATGGAACAAATCCCCGAAAACAGATGTTGCATTTGGGGTTTTGTTTTGTTTTCTTATTTTCTTTTTTGTTTTGGTGATCTTCATATTTTGCAAGTCAAATAATGAACAATGCTCTATAAATGACCAACTAGCATTTAAATAAATAGCCGAAAAAATTTGGTGAGTTGCAATATTTAATAAGAGCCACCACCCTCGCAACACATACGTCAGTTTATTTTTCTTTTAGATAACCCCCACAACACATCATTGAGATCTAGAAGATTTTGTGCCACCAATAAAACACAGCAGATGTATTATTTATGGGGTTCGACTAATTGCCTCTGTATTTGTGGACATTCAGCGTTTTAACAACAGTACTCAGAAACGTTAATATGTTGTAGAATATCTATATTTGATGCCAAGGACTGTAGAATGCGTTACGTTCCATCACTGTCACATGATGTGTGGATATAACTGTCCATATTCTATTTGCAGCTAAAGTCATATCATATCTTAATGCTTAGATCAATTGAATGGGTTTGTTTTGGGATGTCATTGTAAGCATTAGTGGGAAACCAACCTTATAATTATCAACACTCCCATATAAGAGGGAGAGGAGAGGAGGGGAACAAACAAATACATAAAATAAAGAGAGACAATGGCGCAGAAGAGGAAGAGTGCATGGTTCGATCTGGTTAAGGGTAGTGCAGAGCATCAACCACATTATGTCGTTCCATTCTTCCGATATACACACAAGCTGTTTTACATAAGTTGGGATTACAATGTTCCTCCATTTCTTTTTCTTTTTTTTTAAGCAAAGTGTTTCATGGGTAGAATAGTTGCATTCTCTTCTCCGCTCCTCTCCTCGAACTATTATGGTTCCCAGTTTATATAATTATTGGCAGATTAGCCACAAATCTCCCCCGCCTCCTACATGTCATCCAGGAAAGTGGACAGCAGCAACCCTTGGACAAACTGGCTCCTTCTAGTTTTCTCTTCTTGGTCCTTGTCTGACAATGGAGATTGTTGGATCTTCCTGTCATAGAAAAGGGGGGCATCAGATACCATCTACAGGAAGCTTAACAAATAAATGTGCCATTTATTGATCAACATGAAACGCCCAGTGGACCTAACAGGTCCTTCTCTGCTTCCAACAGCTAATAAGAACAGAACGCTTCATCTTCAAACAAAACTAATTACAGCCCCATAAGAGTCATCAACAGTATCCTACAGAATAGTACTGATTCTATTACACCAAATGGCAATGGGTTTGTTCCTTCTAGTTATCTTTCATGGGATAAACAAAAATGCATCAATCCTTTGTTGTACAAGATGCGCCCTCTTTCAGGGGGGCTTCTTTAGTATATAATTTTCAATCAAATGAAAAAGAATGAAACAAGGCTTCATCCAGAGTTCGAGTTAACAGTAAGAAGAAATGTGTCAAATTTTCCATAAGGGTTATTAGCACCAAAAAACCAAACGTTATCAGGTTTTGGTAATTTTATCCAATGCTTTCAATTTTGGCAAAAATAGCCTAATTTCTGAAATTAGTTACAATTTTATAAATTAATTTTGACCGACGTGTGGCTTTGCTCAGGTGACATGCCACTTGGCATTTAATTAATTTATTTTTTTTATTATTATTTTCTGAAGAAAAATGCTCTCTTCTCTTCTCTGCACATATATACACACACATAGCAACATATATATATATATATATACACACATACAACAATATATATTTATATACACACGTAGCAACATATATATACACACACATACAGAAATGTTTACACACAACAACATTTATACATATAAAGATATACACACACAACATATATATACACACAACAATATATATACAGTGGCCGACGACGGGGAGGGCAACGGATGACTGATTGAGCAATGGTGGGGGATGACGGCGGCGCTGGCGGGAGGGAGAAAAAAGGTGAAAGAGAGAGATCGATGATGAAGTTCGACGGCCTTCATCAGAGAAATTCGATTGGAATTCTCCGATTGAACTTCTCTAATCGGACTTCTACAGCCTTTATTATCGGGCTTTTCCAACCTTCATTATTAGACTTCTACGCCCTTCATTATCAGACTTTTCCGATCGAACTTTTATCAAACTTTTCCGATCGGGCTTTTCCAGCCCTCATTATCGGGCTTTTCTGATCGAGCTTTTCCAGCCTTCATTATCAGACTTCTTCAATCGGGTTTTTCCAGCCTTCATTATCGAGCTTTTTCGATCGGGCTTTTCCAATCGGACTTTTCCAGCCTTCATTATCAGACTTCTTCGATCGAGCTTTTCCGATCAGGCTTTTCCAATCAGACTTTTCCAGCTTTCATTATCAAACTTTTTCGATCGGGCTTTTCCAATCGGACTTTTCCAGCTTTCATTATCAGACTTCTCCGATCGGATTTTTCCAATCGGGCTTTTTCGATCGGACTATTCCAACCTTCATTATTAGACTTATAAAACCTTTATTATCAGACTTTTCCAATCGAACGTTTCTGATCGGACTTTTCCTGTGTGTATATATATATTAATGTGTGTGTGTGTATATGTTTCTCTATGTGTGTGTGTATATATATGTTGCTCTGTGTGTGTGTGTATATATATGTTGGTGGGGTGTGTATGTTAGAGAGAGTATTTTTCTTCAAAAAATAAAGAAAAAAAATTAAAAAATAAATTAAATGCCAAGTGACATGCCACTTGAGCAAAGTCACACGCCGGTCAAAATTGATTTCAGCATTGGTTAAAATTGCAACTAATTTCAGAAATTGGGCTCTTTTTGCCAAAATTGAAAGCATTGGATAAAATTGCCAAAACCGAAAATGTTTGGTTTTTTGGTGCTAATAGCCCTTTCCATAAAGGTATATAAATCTTATGCCAGGGTCCATTCTAGTCTATAGGCTATAAGCCCCCTCCTTGAAATGTTTCTAAACTCAACAATGATAAATATTTGGGTAACTTGGAGTCATAATACAAGACAACTCTCTAATAAAAACCCTTGACGAATCTGAGCCCAAGAAAAAAAAAAAAAACTGAAGTTTGTATGCAAAAACCATGAGGCAACATCAAGCAAATCATCAGCACTGAACTCATACTACTGTATCTACCATCTACTGTTTTCTAAATTCAACAGCCTTTAGGAATTGAAGCCAAACTAGCTTTAATTAGGGCAAGTTACCAGAAGTACTAATCTTCTATACAAATTGCTTCTTTTTCTCTTATAGATGTTGGGCATGGCTTAATTTTTCAAAATTTTTAAAAAAAAAAACAAATTGGGCAAGTTACACATCAAAACACTTTTTTTCTTTACAGTTGGCATATCGTGATATTATGGATGGCATTTTCTGGGCATATGTTGTCATGCACTTGTGACAATTATGGATTATGATGAGATGTTATTCTGTTTGTAGTAAATGCTAAACTATTGGATTAGGATGATTATGGTCATCAATTTATATTCACACATAGCGTTACTCTTTTATTTACCCAGACCAATAAAAATTATATTTTCTTCATACATTTGGGAGTATGCTTGCTAACATCAGGACTGTTTGCTAACAGCAGGTTATATTAGCCATAAGTGCAGCATGTCCACACCAATTGGTAAAGAAGTGTCAAGTTGTAGGTTTAAGTAGGGTGTAGAATTGTATTTTGTATATCAGTTGTAGCAGATTATTTCTGCAGAGGATCAGTTACAGGTTGTAACTGATTTGTAACTATTGATTGGTTAACTATATATAAACCAAACCAACCTGTTTGGAGAATCAATCAAGCACTGAATTCAGTTCCCCACTTTCTCCCTATTCTCTCTCCGTTTTCTCCCCACTTTCTCCCTATTCTCTCTCCGTTTCTTTCTTCCATTCTTCTCTCCCATGTCTATCCCAAAAACCCTACGTTCAAGACTAGGTCTTGACAATTGTGGTACCAAAGCAGTCAATTCTTGGACTGCTAATTAGATAGCAGTGTTCTAAAACACGGCATAAGCAGCCGCATAGGCGTTAGGTGGCCCCTTGCCAATGCAAATACATGCAAGCCAGCATCCTAGGCGCCAGGCTTGATTAATCGGGCCTAGGCGGCGCCCAGGCAATGCATAGGCAGCCTAGGCACAAAACGACGCTGATCCCCAAAGAAATCCCCGCGTCCCTACTTTGCGTGATACTTCAACCTTCTCCTCAAAGAAATCCCTAATTCTTCTCACTCTTCCCCCTTTGTAGTTGTCGCTATAGCCTACAACTGTCGTCTCTTTCCCCCATCGCCATGCCGCCGCCACTGCAAGTAGGTCTGCAACCTGTCATTTTCTTCTCCGAATCGTTCATGTTGTCATTCTCTTCTCTAAACCCAACCCAACCCATCTTCGTCGTGCAAAGTCTCCAACCAAAAGAAAAAGATGAGCAAGAAATCAATGAATTTGATTTTGAGTTCGATGAAGATCGTGTGTTGGAAGAAGTCCAATTAGATAGTTAGATTCTTCGGATATGGTTTATGTTGCATTATTGTTGCTTCTACCTTCTTGAACCCATAACTAATCTATAACAGTTTGCTTTTTCAGATTTAATTCCATTATTTCACTTGTCTTTCCAACTTTGATTTATCTAAAAATAACATCAAATTACATGATACATCAAAAAGTTAAAAAACACACACACACACACACACACACACAATTTTCCTAGGCCCCGCCTAGGCAGCCTAGGCGCTAGGCCCCAATCTAGCGTCCAACTAGCGCCTAGCGCATTTTAGAACATTGTTAGATAGCTTGACTCGGTTGGAGATGGCAGACAGAACTATAATGAAGCAATTGGAGGCGCAAGTTAACCAAGTTAATTCCTTGGTGAATAATATGCAAACTCTAATAGAAGCTTCAGAAGTAGGATTGAGTAAGCATCACAAAGACATTCAATAATTGGAGAACAAGTTGGATGCTTTGATGAAAAGACTTAATGGGTTCTTGCAGATGTTTTCCAGAATTCCACAAATTAGCTTGTCGGTGGACTTTCCACTGAAGGAGAATGTTGATCCAATTCTAGAAGGTAATGCTCCTAACCATAGACCATCTAGATTGCCTGTGTTAGAGATTGGAAATATCTGTGAGAAAGATTATTAGAATTATTAGTATAATTAGATATATTGCATATTTATTTATTTATTTGTTATAACTATGTGTAATTAGGCTAAGTCCATAGGCTAAGCCCATAGGTTATTAGGCCCGTTGTGCTTATTGTAAATAACACACTAACAGACTAATCTCTTAGGTTTTTCTCTCATAATTATTTTCTCACATGATATCAGAGCCACCGATGAGAAAAACCCTAGCCACCGCTGTGTATCTTTTTCCAGCGGCCTAAAAAAAAACCCTAGTTTTCTTCCTCACTGTCACTGTTCACGCAAAAAAAAAAAAAACCCTAGTTTTCCTTCACCGTCACTGTTCACCCGGAACAACACTTTCCGGCTGTCTTTTGCTGGAACCGACCCCACCCTAGGGTTCGCCGCCTTCAGGCCGAATTGCTGCCGAAAAATCGAAGCCGCCGGAGATCCCACGCGCCGCCGCCACGCACAGCAGTCCGCCCCCATGCGCCAGCACGTGAAGGCGCATCCCCCGGTTGTTTTCTCCAGGCTTCTCCAGATCAGCTCGCCTCCCTTCCCTAGTCCTATTCCCGGTGTCAAATCCTTGCTATGTCTAACCTCAGTGATGCAATTTCTGTTGGTGCTACTCCCGCAACTGCACTTATTGCTCCTGCTACCTCTCAGTCATTTACTGTCTCCAATTTCGGAACAACGAATATCACCGCGGTTAAGTTGATAGGGTCTGCGAATTATCTCTCATGGGCAGCCTCTGTCAAAATGTGGTTCAAAGGGCAAGGCCAAGTCGATCATCTTACCACAACGGCTGAAAGTGTGCCGGAAGCCAATCGGGCTAGATGGGAATAAGTTGATGCCCAATTATGCAGTCTCCTATAGCAGTCCATTGATCCATCCATCATGCAGCTCTTTCGACCATTTGAAACTTGTGTTGATGTGTGGAAGGAAGCTGAAAAATGTTATACGAATGACATCCAGCGTTTGTACACTGTGGTCTCTAATATCAAGAATTTGAAGCAAGAGTCGTCTATGAAATCTTATTTGGGACAAGTTCAGACTCTCATGCAAGAATTTAATGCCCTTCTTCCCATTACTATGACCAAGACCGAGCAGGTTGCTCAAAGAGAGAAGTTTTTTATGGTTATTGCTCTTTCCGGTCTCAACCCAGAATTTGACGCCATCAGACATCAAATCTTGACCAGCTCTACTAATCCTACCATGAAAGACTCTTTTAAAAGGTTGTTGAACATGACCGGTGCATATGGTATGTCCTCTTCCTCTCATGTTGCTCCTCCAGCCGAATCTTCAGCCCTTGTATCTTAGGCTTCTCACTCAAGAGAAAATAAAGGCCGTAATAATAATCGGACACGTCCACAGTGTACCTTCTGTAAGAAACTGGGTCATCTTGAGGACAGGTGTTGGAAGAAACATGGTTAGCCCGCTACTCCGCCTACATCATCTCCCAGTGCCGCTCATGCATTCCAAAGTGATCCTAGTTCTGCCCAATCTGCATCGGGTTCACAGTTGATACCTATGTCTGTAGCTGACTATGATGCTTTTTTGAAGTTTCAGGCCACCCAACAGTCTCATCCTGGTAATCCCGTTGCTTGCGTTGCTAAAAGCCCATCTCTTGGTCCTTGGATTATAGATTCTGGCGCCACTGATCATATGTGTGGTAATGAACTTTTTTCTCTTCACTTGCTTATTCTAATATTGCCTACAGTTACCCTGGCTGATGGCACCAAAATTGCAGTTAAAGGGATAGGTCAAACCATGCCTACTTCGTCTTTATCTTTAAATTCGATTTTATATGTCCCTGACAGTCATTTCAATTTGATTTCAGTTAGCCAGCTTACTAAAACCCTTAACTGCTCAGTCACTTTCACTTCTACCTCTGTTTGTGTACAGGATCAGGGTACGGGGTGGACGATTGGTGTCAGGCGTGAGTCACAAGGTCACTATTATCTTGTTGTGCCAATGGCTTGCACAAGTGCTGCTTCCCCAGATCTCCTCCACTCTAGTCTTGGTCATCCCAACCTCTCCAAATTGAAGAAATTAGTTCCTAGTTTGTTATCGTTGTCTATTTTTTATTGTGAGTCATGTCAGCGTGGTAAACATGCACATAGTTCTTTTTCCAGTCGTGTCAATAATAGGGTTGAGGCTCCATTTTCTCTTGTGCACTCTGATGTATGGGGGCCCAGTCGTGTCACTACTACTCTTGGTTTCTCATATTTTGTTACTTTCATTGATGACTTTTCTCGTTGCACTTGGTTGTTTCTCATGAAGAGTCGGTCTGAGTTGTTTTCTATTTTTCAGACATTCACTGCTGAAATAAAAACACAGTTTGGAGTTTCTATACGTACTTTACGTAGTAATAATGCTCCTGAGTATTTTTCTTCTCAATTTACTACTTTTATGACTACTCGTGGCATTCTGCATCAATCTTCTTGTCCTTATACACCTCAACAAAATGGTGTTGCCGAGCGTAAAAATCGTCATCTCATCGAAACTGCACGAACACTACTTTTACATGCCAATATTCCCACCAAATTCTAGGGTGATGCTGTTCTTACTGCGTGTTATCTGATCAATCGCATGCCATCTTCAGTGTTAAAGGAAAACATTCATCACTCTCTTTTGTTCCCCTCCTAGGCCCTTTATTATGTTCCCCTTCGTGTATTTGGATGTATCTGTTTTGTGCATTCCTTTTCACCAGACATGATAAACTTGCTACCAAATCCTTCAAGTGTATTTTCCTCGGTTACTCCCGATTGCAGAAAGGCTATAAGTGTTACTCTCCTGAGTTGAACTGCTATCTTACGTCTGCTAATGTCACCTTCTTTGAACAGCAGTCCTTCTTCTCGGTTGTTCAGTCTGATTCACAGTGCCTTAACAAGGTATTGCCTATTCCTTCTCTTCCGTTGCCCTTATTAGATCCGTCTATCTCCTCCTTGGTGGACCCTTCACTTCCATCTTCCGGTCCACACTCCCCAATTCCTCCACTTCTTACTTATCATCGTCGTCCTCATCCTGCCCCTGGCACCGACATTCCTCTTGACTGCGACTCACCTGACTCACTCTCTCCGCCAGTGGTCACTCCTGCCATGGATCCTCAGCCTAACAACCTTCCTATTGCACTCCGCAAATGTACACGGTCTACTCGCAATCCACATTCTCTTTATAATTTTTTGTGTTATGACTGTTTGTCACCTGCTTATAGTGCTTTTGTTTCGAGCCTTTCTTCTGTTTCTATTCCTAAAACAACAGGAGAAGTCATGTCCCATCCTAGTTGGCTTCAGGCTATGTTAGATGAGATGGATGCTTTGCATTCTACTGGCACTTGGGATTTGGTGCCTTTGCCACCAGGAAAGACTCCCGTTGGTTGTCGGTGGGTGTTGACCTCTAAAGTGGGCCCCGACGGACAGGTGGAACGTCTTAAGCCCGCTTGGTTGCCAAAGGCTTTACACAGATCTATGGACTGTATTACAGTGACACCTTCTCTCCAGTTGCTAAAATGGCCTTTGTTCGCCTATTTCTCTCTATGGCTGCCACGCGTCATTGGTCGCTCTATCAATTGGACATTAAGAATGCCTTTCTTCACGGTGATTGGCAAGAAGAGGTTTATATGGAGCAACCACCTGGTTTTGTTGCTCAGGGGGAGTCCAATGTAGTCTGCAAACTCAAGAAGTCTCTCTATGGCCTAAAACAATCTCCACGAGCGTGGTTCGACAGGTTCAGCACTGTGGTTCAAGCCTTTGGTCTCACTCGAAGTGAAACTGATCATTCAGTTTTTTATCGATATTCTTCTTCTTTATGTATCTACCTCGTTGTTTATGTAGATGACATTGTTATCACAAGGAACAATCAGGTTGGTATACAAAATCTAAAGGAACATCTCCATCAGCACTTTCAGACTAAAGATCTAGGCAAACTCCGGTATTTCTTGGGTATTGAAGTTGCTCAATCAAGAGATGGGATCTCAATCTCTCAGAGGAAGTATGCACTTCACATCCTAGAAGAAACTGGTATAGTGAATTGTAAACCGATTAACACCCCAATGGATCCAAATGTCAAACTCTTGCTAAGACAGGGGGAGTCTTACTCAAATCCTGGAAGGTATAGAAGATTGATAGGCAAACTGAACTATCTCACAGTCACTCGTCCCAACATTGCTTTTGTTGTGAGTGTGGTGAGTCAATTTCTCAATTTTCCATGAGATTCTCACTGGGATGCTGTTATCTGGATTATGAGATATATCAAATAAGCACCAGGTAAAGGGCTACTCTATGAGGATAAGAGGCACACATATATTTGTTGTTATGCAGTTGCAAATTGGGCCGGCTCTCCTTCTGATCGTCGGTCAACCTCTGGATATTGTGTTCTTGTGGGAGGAAATTTGATTTCTTGGAAAAGTAAGAAACAAAATGTAGTAACTAGATCTAGTGCAGAGGCAGAGTATCGGGCTATGGCTAATACAACTTGTGAGCTCATCTGGCTTAAACAACTCCTGGAGGAACTCAAGTTTTGTGAAGTGTCTCCTATGAAGCTTGTTTGTGATAATCAGGCTGCCTTGCACATTGCTTCCAATCCAGTGTTCCATGAGCGGACTAAGCATATTGAAATCGACTGTCACTTTATTAGAGAAAAGCTGGTTGAAAGTATTATTGTTACAAAGTTTGTTAACTCCAGTGATCAACTTGTCGATGTCTTCACCAAGTCTCTAAATGGTCATCGGATAGAATATATATGTAACAAGCTTGGTGCATATGAGATCTATGCTCCAGCTTGAGGGAGAGTATTAGAATTATTAATATAATTAGATATATTGCATATTTATTTATTTATCTGTTATAACCATGTGTAATTAGGCTAAGTCCATAGGTTATTAGGCCTGTTGTGCCTATTATAAATAACACATTAAGAGACTAATCTCTTAGATTTTTCTCTCATAATTATTTTCTCACAAAGATAATTTGACAGATTGGGTGGTTGATAGGAGATTGGAAAATAATTCCTCTAGTACTCCATATGCGCACAACAATGTTCCTATGCCCAAACTAGAAATTCCTTTGTTAGATGGAAAAAACCCTAGGTGGTAGATGAGAAGATGCCAAAAGTTCTTTCAGTTTTATAATATACCAAAATTCCAGAAGGTCAATTTGGCTTCAGCTTATCTGAATGATACTGCTGATGCCTGGTATCAAGGATGGGCAAGACTAGGGTTGAACGCACATGAAAAGATTTTGTGGAAGAACTCTATGAAAGGTTTGGGGATAACAATATGACCAATGTTATAGAGGAATTTAATAAATTGAAACAGGTTGGATCGGTGCTTGAAT
The DNA here is from genome assembly GCA_036245055.1 of Diospyros kaki. Classification (NCBI taxonomy): domain Eukaryota; kingdom Viridiplantae; phylum Streptophyta; class Magnoliopsida; order Ericales; family Ebenaceae; genus Diospyros; species Diospyros kaki. The sequence continues at coordinate 7,519,470 of BSEG01000013.1, forward strand.
ATCAGACAAAATTTGAGAAGCTAAAGTCTTTAATGGTCATTACTAACCCTACTTTATCTAAAGCCTATCTTGTCTCTAGCTTCATTGGTGGCCTAAATGATGAAATGAGACCAACAGTGAAGGTGTTGCAACCTGCAACAGTTAAGCAGGCAGCAAAGAAGGCAAAATTACAGGAATTGACAATAGAGGCCTTATACAAGAAGCACATAATTATGTATAAAGGAATTGGGTTAGGTAAAGCACAAATTTCATCAGTTACTAGGAACTTCAATTATGGAACCAATAAGGAGAATTTCTTGCAAAAACCTCCCCAAGATCCATTATCTTCCTATCAACCTACTATGACAAAAGCTGCTAGTTCAGAACAAAAGAGGCAGTTGGGACTTTGTTATAAATGTGGTGAAAAATATTCTCTAGAACATCAATGTAAACGATAGTTATTGCAATTGGAAGGTAAAAATGAAGAAAAAGAATTAACAAAGGAAATAGAAGTCACTTATAACATTTCCATTGAGAATGAAGACGGGAAAATTTCATTGCATGCTTTAAAGGGGTATTCCACTAATAAAATCATAAAGGTGGAGGGTATGGCAAAAGGTAAGAAGTTGATGATATTGATTGATAGTGACAGTACACAGTTTTCTTAATGAAAACACTGCCAAGAACTTGTGTTGTAAGTTGAAGAATATTTTTCCTTTGCCATGTTCTATTTTCATTTTCTTGAAATAGAAAATGGAAATCAAACACCGTTTTCATGTTTTGTCTAACTTGCGAAAATTTTTGAAATGGAAAGAAAGTCAAACAGCCCCTAAACAACTATATATAGGCAAAACTAGAAAATATAAACATAACAACATACTCTAATTAGATTTAGAATGGACATAATCCCAATCTAATTAGGATTCTAATGAAAACTACTAACTAAAGGAAAGAAAAAGAAGTTAGGAAACAAAGGAAATAAAATAAACTATGCTAATTTCTATTTTCCGAATCTAATTTAATTTTTTCCACAATATTAATTCTGTGTCCTACATCAGATTGACTCAAAAAAATTGTCAAGCTCACATGATGTGCGCGAATAAAACTTCACATAGTTCAAGAGTTGTATGACATCAACACTGATGTTATCGCTACTTTTCAGGGACAAACAACAACTAATAATGCTATGTGTTGCGAAACCTTTAGGTTAGGACTTGGCAGTATTTTGATGCAACATGGTCAAGTAATTGCTTATATCTCTAGACAGTCACAAAAAACATGCACAAAACCAAAGATTTGGATTAAATCTTTGAGGATGGCTACATTTTTGTTTGCAGTAAAGATTTAGCAGTGTTAATATATAGATTTAGAATAAGGAATTTTGATGTGCTATCAACTTTGACTGCATGAGTTTAACCACCATAACAGCAACAGGAGACACAACTAAAACCTTGTCTATATAAATACAAAAGCACTTACATGTATTCATAAACACATGTAAAATTTAGTGGATGACAACTAACATCCTGTGGCACGAAATTTAGGTTGGAGGAGAACAAAATATCAACATGTTTCAACAAGTAATCCAAAAACAAGACGTTCATATATCTCTTAAGATGAATAAGAGTTCACAACCTAAAGTCAGGATTAATTCCTTCTTATTTTTGTATATGCAAGTATTTCATGAGCAACTCTTATTGACAAGTTCTAGCTTTCTTAAACAAATCCAATACAGCAAGAAAAATAACTTTCAAAGCATACGCATTTAACAAGTCCCATACCTCTGTGAATCACTTGAGCTTTCCTTTACCAAACTTGCTTCCACTGAGGAATGAGGTTTAGTGCTTACAAGCTCATCAACCACAGGAAGATTGTTGACAAAGGAGGACAGCAATGGATCAGCTTCCGTACTAGAGGAGGAGACAAAGTACTGAGACCCCCCAAGAAGTGATTGCAAGTTTCCTTCACGCAGTTCTTTTCTCAATATAGAAAATGTTGAACTAGATCCAAACTTACGTAATCTCCTTTTGCGCTGCACGTAACTAAAGTCAAGGTACACAACCAAAGAGAAGGGACCCAAAAAACACAAAATAGAAAATGAAATGCATAAGAGAAGCCTTATGGTGAGAAAATCTGAGATAAATATGATGCACAATAAACCTGGTTAAAACTAGCTTTTCTGTTGGGCAAAACATGTGGTTGTTTTCCTGATGATATTACTGTGGTCAATCTAATGATATCACTGCCATCAATAAAGGCAGGGTGAGTTATCAATTGTTATATTCATGTCCTGCAAGCATCACCATAAACAACAGCACTCTACCAATTACCGAAACAGAAAACTGAAAATATTAGGAAGGCAAACATAATTTTATCTGAGAAGAATAAAGAGGATATCTTTAAAAGGTTCCCATGTTGCATGGTAATATGGCCAACCAAATCCATCCCCACTCTTTTTGCACAAACTGGGCACACCTGCATGTATTGGCATTCCAATTAGCATTTACAATCGAAAAATGCATTTTGTGTAGCTGAACATATGCAAATTACATCTTACAAAATAGCAAGTGACCAGAGAATAATGATTGATTCAACAAAACCTTTTACACAACCTAAACTTCCATGTTAATGTTTCTCACTGATAATAAGGGCCTCTTATAACATCATCTACACACAAACCTCTCAGGTAACCAAGAAAATAACCTTTTCAAGAGCACCAGACACATTCACTAATCAAGAATTTGCGTGGTGGAAACCTAGAGTTCCAAGCTTCACAAATTCCACCAATGACTGAACTCATGTCACGACCCCAAGGTCCCCAAGGATAGCTTAGTAATATGAATTGCATGTATTTCTCTTTTGGTTGTACTCTTATGATGTAACTGTTAGTACCTTCATTTGTAAAGAATATAAATAGGCTAGTGTAGTTAGAGAATATATGTTTGAATGATAATTGAATTTCATATTTTTGCTCTCATCAAGTCTCTCTGAATTTCCTCTCTAATTTCTCTATTCTTCCCTCAATTCTCTATTCTGATCCCTCTCCCTTTCTCTATTCTTACTACATTTCTTCCTCTAATCTTGTTGTTATCTCCCTCCATTTTTGTTCTATCTTTCCTAGTTCCTACCAAATTCCTTGGTAAATTCCATTCTAAGCCCTAGGTTAACCCTAGGTACATGACCATTGGTAACAAGGCCAATTGTTCCTTGGCTGTAAATTCGATCATTTCTCTAGAGGCAGTAATTGAGTCGATTGATTTTTCGGCTATTAATTTCCGTCGCTGATCCAATGAAGCAGAGTCAAGCGACTTCTGATAGTGATTCAGGCAACACCTGTTAATTGCAACGAAGCCAATCGAAGAAGAATTGGGACCTAACAATTGATCTCAATGGCAAATCAGGTGATCACTAGCAATTGCGTCAATCCAATTTTGAAGATATCAGAAACTGATTGTAAAGGCGAAGCAGGGCAAAGCAGTTCTCGGCTCGAATTTTGAAGGCAAACCCAGAGGTGGAATTCCGGTGAGCGCTGGTCATCGGTGATTGCTATTCCTCGGCAAATTCAATTAGCAAGTTCAAGCGCAAAGGAAGGCAACATTCCTCAACAAGGAATCTATAGCAACAGATCATGATTGGTATCAGCGAGGATAAACTCAAGCATCTCTGATCGCATTACCAGATCAAATTGATTTCTTTGAAGCAGTGATTGAGACGAGTGCAGATTCCTAAGCGATTGCTGATCATCAGCAATTGTGATCATAGGCATAAATTTGGCCGACTTGGAGGCAATCGATCACTGGTAGATCTAGGCGGATTCCGTTTTGAAAGGCGAATTCCACCGACTTCTCCTGCTCCTTGATTTCTGATGCTCTAGGCTGCTAATTTTTGTTGGTTCTCGGCGAATTCTAAGACTGTAACAGATCTAAGGTGATTTTAATCCAGAGCCAATTAGGTGATTTTAATCCAGAACCAATTAGGTGATTAGGTCATGGAAAGTTTTGGATTCAGGATGTACAAAGCTCCTGTTCCTTGTCCTTCAACTTGTCCTACTCGTGAGATTTCTGCCATGGCTGACAGCACATGGATGAAATAATTCGAGTCTCAACTGCAACAAAAGAATGCTACAGTTTCAGTTGGATACAACAAAAATCATGAGGCGATCAGCGAGGATCATGAGACATGGGAAAAGAAGTTTGAAAGTACACTCAGTCAGATATGCAAGGAATTCCGCAATGTAATATGTGAGCAGATGTAGGAGTTTGCGGTGATGTTGTCTGAGATGTATCAAATCAGTATTCCAGTTGAATTCTTTTATAAGTCGGGAGGAGATACCATAGATGACTATCTCAAAGTTTTAATCAAGAGATGATTGATTCAGACAATCACTGATCAGAATTGAACAACCGTAACAGAGAATTTTTGAAGGAAAAACCTGTTGAAAGTGAGCCTCTGGAATATGCCGGCAAACAAAAAGAAAAATATGCTAATGAATTGGCGTTGGATTAAGCAATCCCAACTGAAGGACCATCAATCAGTGCAAATATGGGAGTTGAAGTCCTTCCTCAGATTTCAAACTTCCTGGAAACTGAGGACATATTGGATCTGGAACAAAATATTAATTCATTCGATATGCCAGCTATGAAGCAGATCGGCGCTGTGAGTGGTGAGGCCTATGATGGTGATTCTAGGTTAGATCAAGTCTTTGATGCTCCACATGCAGTCAAAGAAGTTCTGATCGGGCAATCCAGATCGGAACAATCTTATATTGGCTCAAAGGAAAAAGCTCAAAAGGATGATGAGGTCTTAAGACTAGAGGAAGACAATCTGCCTATTCAAAAATTTTCTACTACAGCTGGGGATTTAGCTAGACATTCCTCTGGGCTCAAAATAGCCAACATCGAAGATGATGAGATAAGGGGAACATATGTAAATAGAGATTGTGTTCCATCGCTAGCTTTTCTTTTAGTAATTGGTCGGATGTGTGAACTTTGAAGAATCATCATTTGAAGGCTTTAGGTTTGCAGGTTTCAGCTACTAACTATGACAGGGAGTGGCTGAATTCATTAAAGGCACTTGGCGTGGACATATAGACAGGTTTTGGCACCATACTAGATCCTCATACCATAAGTACCAGTAATTTGATTGGATAGCTATTGCAGGAGGTGGATATATTGGGCTTGAATTCAGTTAAGGTTACTTTTATTGAAGTTCAGGATCAACTTATACCTAGATTTGATTGTGAGATAGGGACTTTGGCCCAAGAAAAGAGAAAGACCATAAAAGCGAAGAGCAATAGGACTCAAAGGAGAAAGAAAGAAAGCAAAATAAAATGGATAGAGAAAGTTGGGATTGGATGAAGAGTAGTGGCCAATCGCTGTAAGTGCTTGGGGACAAGAACTCTTTCAAGGAAGGGGGAATTGTCACAACTCCAAGGTCCCCAAGGATAGCTTAGTAATATGAATTGCATGTATTTCTCTTTTGGTTGTACTCTTATGCTATAGTTGTTAGTACCTTCATTTGTAAAGAATATAAATAGGGTAGTGTAGTTAGAGAATGTATGTTTTGAATGATAATTGAATTTTAGATTTTCCCTCTCATCAAGTCTCTCTCAATTTCCCCTCTAATTTCTCTATTCTTCCCTCAATTCTGTCTTCTGATCTCTCTTCCTTTCTCTGTTCTGACTACATTTCTCCTTCTAATCTTGTTGTTATCTCCCTCCATTTCTGTTCTATCTTTCCCGGTTCCTACCAAATTCCTCGATAAATTCCATTTTAAACTAGGTTAACCCTAGGTACATGACAACTCATAACGACACAAGGGTTATTAAAGAATGGAAGAATAGAAATGTTCCTGAGGAGCATTAGAGACAGACATAGAACACTAAAATCGTAGTGTACTAAAGTCAAACTTCATTTCTTTTCTCTAACAATTGTAACCTCAATATGTCCAATTTTTGTGCTAACTGACCAACTTGAGTCTAAGTTAAGTTTGTAAATGACACGTCCTGCAGTAATGACAGTAAGACAATATATTCCCACAACCCTTGTACATAAACAGTCCAGAATCCAGAAGATTTATGGATACAAAAGTCTGACAGATAATTAATTCCAGCTGACTTCTCTATCCCCTCGTATAGCAGTCCTAGAGTGAACCATTATGCACTTTTTATGTATTCTACAAGAAAGAGTGCCTTTGTTCATCTAATAATTTTGAAAGAACTTTTTGTTGTTGAATGGAAAGAAAGATGAGGGATAACACTTGTAAACCAAATAGTAGATCTTCATACATAATAAATAAATTGTTTCCAACAAAAAGCATGTCCTGTTAAAGGTCACCATTCCAAATGGATTTACAAACATCACTAAAAAATTTGTTCCAGAAGTCCAGATAAGCAATTTGCTAATAGAAAATAACCAAAATGGGGGGGGGGGGGGGGGGTGGGGTTGTTATTGCACAAGCTAAGCACTCTAAAATTCAAATACGAAAATTTTCATGAACTATGACCCCGTTATCAACCATTGCGCTCTTTGTCTATCAGCATTAGGAATAAGTTAAGTGCTTCTATGCTTCAAGAAAGAGAAATAATCCGGCAATTACAGAGAGCAAAACTAAAGCAGTTTAAAGAAGAAGAACAAAAGATAAAAGTCCAATTTATTTTTCTAGCCTGGACAACTCATTAACATCAAATCCAATGAGCCCTAAACAACCAAGACCTTTGAATTTCACACATTTCCTAATTTAACACATAATCACTTAAGAGGTATACGTTAGGTAGGTTCTCAAGCCCCAATTCAGTTACAAATAGTTTTCGTTCTCCAACAAAATTAAGAAAAAAGAAGGTATAAAACAAAACTAATTACCCCAGACTTCGCTTCGACGGCATGCTCTTCATCGATGTGACAGCAAAGCCCGACGACGTCGAAATCGTCACCGCAAAACGGGCACAAAAACTCCGGGCGCAACTCGTCATGACCGTCAACGTCTTCGCCTCCGTGATACAGATCTGCAGGCACAAAAGTTTGCCCAATCAGAACCAAATCGTGGAAGCCATAAATTTCAATCAAATCATATGACATTACTCCAAGTCCGGCTTCATCTGGGCCACTAGAGCGATTTTTCTCGGGAAACAAAAGGAGAGGACGTGGCATTGGAACTGACCGAATCGGGAATGGTAGCGCCTGGAAGAAGCAGCGGAGAGACGAGCAGTCCACGAATCGGAATCCATTCCGGACATCAGATGATGGTGCTGGAGGTGCAGGAAGAATCTCGGAGATTCCTGAAATTGATTCTCCGATTCTGGCTATGGAGAAGCGGAAGAAGAGAGAACCGAACCGGAAAGTCCGTCGAAGCGTATCGAAGGGGGGGGCGGGGGAGAGGGCTCTGAACCAAACAAAACATCGCTTCACGGCGATGAGACGTATATATATGTGCGCTGCTGCGAAACAAAACCACGGGAACCAACTGGTCAACGTATTCATAATACAATATGGCAACATAATGACGTTATATTTTAGTTAATCGCTCCCCCTATTACCTTCCTCCAGCGGTGGATCAACGAAAACGGATGGAATGTAAATGGATGGAAATATTTGATTCTAAAGTTTGGTGTGACACTCCCACTTGTTCCCATGGGCTAAATCACACTAAAGTTCATAAAACTTTGGCCTCTTTTTCAATTTGATCACTAAACTTCAATTCCTTGCAAAGTGATCACAAAATTTTAAAATATTTTATAATATGATCACTAAAATGATTTTTAAACAATTTCTGGTCCAAATTGCTGATATGGCAATGGCCACATCATCGCCACGTCAGTGCCACATCATCGCCACGTCAGCAATTTTGACTAAGAATCATAAAAAATTCCTTTAGTAACCACATTGTAAAACATTTTAAAGTTTTATGATCACTTTGCAAGGAATTAAAGTTTAGTGATCAAACTGAAAAAAAGACCAAAATTTTATGACCTTTGATATGATTTACCCCGTTTCCATGACTGGTAATTGCCCTTAATTTGAAGGGGGGGTCCTCTCACTGTCATTGAATTTATTTTAGTCCTCCTTATTTCCCAAAGTCTACTAATTCATTAATGGACTGAGAAAAAGATCATGAAACAGGACACCCAAATAAATTATATATTTTATAAAGCTATATCGTATTATTTATTCTAAGATTTGATATGATGTTTATTGTAAAAGAAATATTTAATTAATTTTATATAGTTTAGAAACTGTTCCAGGGAATGTAGTGCTCTCGTAGCTCAGTTGGTTAGAGCACCCGTTTAGTAAGCGGGAGGTCTTGAGTTCGACTCTCAACGAGAGCAACTTTTTTCCGAATTTCCCCTTTTGAGCTGTATCTGTAGCTATTTAGCAAGATCAGCTACATTCACAGTTTTTTTAAAAAAAAAAAAAAAATACACTAACTATCTATATTTAGAAATTATATTAAATTATCTCTTGATGTTATACTTACTTTAAATGGAATACTGGTAAGGTGTTATAAAATTACATAAATTACTTAATATTTTTTTGATTGATGAGAGATTAATGTAATTTTTAGAATATGAGAGTATATGTTGTAATTTAGTAAAATTTTTTGTATGATGAATTTATCATTTATTTGGGATAATTGTCCTTATGCGACCTTTATGCGACTTTCAGTACTCGTATTCTCGATTACGTCAAAGAAAATAAATCATAGATTAGGTTTTTAACCTTTGCATAAGACAAAAATCGAATTCGTAACCCATCAAATTGACACTGATGTATTATTCATCCGACGACTCAATTTATATCTTTAGGGCTGATGTATCATTTATTTTATTTTATTTTTTGTTAACGCACCATCACGAGCGCCCCCGCTATTCAGCTCCACGATTTCAACAGTAGAGGTAAATCAAGGAATCCAACAGACAAGTTTTGACTCCTAATACAACCGTAAACGTGAGGGCGACAAGTACTTTTTATTTTTCAAGGTCGCTTATTGCCTATTGAACTATTTTCTTGGTAGAGCTCGAACACAGAATCTAAAAACTCAAAAAATAACACCCCAATATATTCTTCTTTTATCAGTTAATCTAGTCTCCATAGCTATATATCATTTATTTGAATGCATATGTACGTGCATTTGAAAGACCAATGTAGTTAGGCTTCTAAGCCCATACTGATGTGTTGGGGCACGATGCCATGCCATCACAAAACTTTGTGCGTTAGTCTATTGTACTTTAAGCCATCAAATCATACCACTTGAAAGAAAAATATTTTTAAAATTTGGGTCTAAGGGCTTTATTTATATGACATTTGTGACAGACTTATTAAAAAAAATTGACCATACTTAGGGGCCATTTCGATATGTCGCATGGACAAACTACAATCCTAGAAAAAGGAGAAATTCATATATAAATTTGATTTATTACTTTGTTTAAAAAAATTTCATTTATATCACTGAAAGAAAAATAATTAATATACACGTGATATTTTGTCATCATAATACTATAGTATCACAATTAATAATAATTTATTATTTAATTAAATCTTAAATATATGTCATTGCTATTGTGATGTCATATGGTTAGTACTAACGTAATATCATTATTGTATAGTAAATTAAGTCAATCGAAAACAAGCATCTCATTGCTATCAAATTGAAATTTAAAATTTTGTATTTATCCTTATTAAAATGCCATAAACTATTGCTCACATTGTGCTAAAGCAGTTTGAGACATTATTGATGATGAATAGGATTGCAATCAAGCTAACTTGAGCCAAGCTTCACTAAGTTTAACTCGACTCAGTAATCCTAAGCTCAAGCTTATCATCGCTAAAAGATGAAATTGTGTAGTGGTGATAGCAAAGAAAGGGGAGTGTAGAGACGACGAAAATGTAAGATACAATAACGAGAGAAAGGTAGCAAAAGGAAGCAAAACAAGTAAATGTAGACTATTGGAGAATAAAATGAATATGTGGCGAAATGAAAAAGAGAGAGAAGAATTGACGAAAAATGAGTTTCTTAGAGAGATAGATTGCTCCACTAAATCTAATAAATGATATAATGATGATATGTATGTATATGTGTTGGTTCCTAATGATGGCAAATATATCCTAAGAGGGGGGGTGAATTGGGATTTGGTAAGTTTTTCGATAATTTAAAACTTTGATTGATGGAAGAATACTAGGTTTCGAAATATAGGTTATAAGTTTCGAAATAAAACTTTCTGTTAAATAGGTTTTGAAACCTACTATATATGTTTCGAAATATAGCTCACTGTTTTACAAGTTTTGAAATATGAAATGTATGTTTCGAAATCTACTTCACTGTTTTGCTTGGTTCGAAATCTTTTGACTTGTATTTCAAACTAATGATCTTTGGCAAAGATGATTTACATAAGTAAGATTATACCAAAGATGTTTGTATATCAAATATATGTTTTCTATGTATATGTATAAGCTTATGCTCAAGAAAACTATTTTAGCCTTTGATAACAAAACTTATGAAAACATGTGCAATAGGCAATAATGATACATGAAAGCTAAAGAACACTTGCACACAAGATTTATAGTGGTTCGGCACTCGCCTACTCCACTACCTTCAAGCTTACCCACTTGAAGGATTTGCAATCCCAATCACTTTTACTAGTGATCACCACAACAAGGGTTTTACGACGGTTCACCCAAAAACCTTACAATGTGAGTTTTTACGGGCTCAACTCAAACCTAGCACCAAGTGAATTTTAGGCTCAACTCAAACCACAATGAGTTTTAGACTCAACTCAAACCTTTACACCAAATGAGTTTTAGGCTCAACTCAAACCTTACAATATTCAAGATAATCAAATTTATCTTTACAACCCAAAGAGCAATAAATGTCTTACCAATGTGGTTGTACAAACCTCTTAACTTGAGGTGAGGAGAGCTGGAAGATGAGACTCGTTGTTTGCACTTGCTTCTCCTTTTTCACATCACAATGCACATCTTGGAATGGATAAATGGATCATCTTTGAAAGTTTTGTCAAAAGAATGGATTTAGATCATTTGTGCTTGTGTGTGTGTCTCTTGTGTGTATTCACTCTTTGTATCTTGTTCTTGCTCTATCTTGATGTTCTTGTCTTCAAATACCTACTATTTATACCAAGAAACAGAAATCTGGCCGTTTATAGCCGTTAGAGACAAGATAGCAAAGTAGGTTTCGAAACATGCAAAGTAGGTTTCGAAACATCACAATTTTACACATAACTTTCGAAACATTGAGAACAAGTTTCGAAACATACAACAGACAGGCACTTAGAGACAGCAGATAGTGGGAGACAGAATCTTCAGCCCACTTTGAATATTTAAAAGGCACTCACATTCAAATTCGAATTTGAATCTCTTAAGCATGGAGAATGCATTAAAAAATATTTTGAGAAGCATTTAGATAAATACAAAAGAGCAGAACAAATGCATCTAAATTTTCAAATGAATCTGCTGACAGAATGTCAGAGGTTTCGAAACATGACATGATAGGTTTCGAAACATACCTCTCTGGAAATGAGGTTTCGAAACATGATGCATATAGGTTTCGAAACATGCCTCTCTGAAAATGAGGTTTCGAAACATAGTCCAAAACCTGATTTGAAAACACATGCAATGCATAGATGTTTCGAAATATCATACATTGAAAACATTGAAAACCATTTCAAAGGGGTTTTGAAACATGCACAGAAACATGACATAGATTCAGAAACATATGAAAGCACATTCCACAGCATGTATACACCACAGCTTATTTACATTTTAATTTATTTATATTTTACCTCCATTTACTTTAATATATAAATGTAAATAACGAAGTACCCCCTATTTGGATTCAATAAAAATACTTAGAAAATCAAAATCCAAATATATAAGAAAGTAGATTTTGGGTTTTAGTACAAACTCAAGTTTTGGCAATAAACCCACCTCCAAAATATATACTTTCTATTTAATGAAAAATTCATTAAAAATCGTTTTAGCTCTAATGAATTATAGATATCAAATTACCGGGAGTTTGTTTTCTAAAAAGAAAACTCTTTCTTATAGTTCTCCTTATAAGGTGCTAATCTCTCAGATTTAGAAAAATTTTGAAACGTTATCAAAACGAGTTTCAAGGCATGATGCATGAACTAAAAGATTTTTCATACGTTTAAATTTCATGCCAAAATCTTTCATGCACACTTCAAAATATGAAAGCTTATTTTGAACTATGAGATTAATATAAATGATTTTCATACTTAAGATTAGATTTTCATCAAACATATGTTCAAGTTGGTCTTTTGCCGTAAAACAATTTTAGCTCTATCTTGACCAACGACTTCAAAGCTATTTTGAAAATCATTTTAGGAGATTCTTTTAAGACTAAATACTTGACTTTGCAAATCTCCAACTGATATAGAAAATCATAAATCATTTTGGTTTTCATTTTAACAAAGTAGAACTTGATATTGAAATTGATATATGTTGAAAACTACATACTTGACTTATGACTTAAGGATTAAACCAACATATGTTTTTCATCATTAAAACTATTGTACAAAAAGTACAACAACAATATGTACATATGTTAAACAATATATTTATGAAATAATAAATAAATTTATTAATGTACTTATAAACGAGTTTGTTTTCACAAGGTAATTGCAAACTTCTAATCGCGACTGCTCTTAGTCTCTCATTGAGCTAGCTCACAAACTAACAAATCGAGATTTATTAAATTCAAGTTCGACTCGTTTACAAATCGAATTTTAAAATTTAACTCAATTATCTTAATAAATAAACTCGAACAAGATTTTATTGAGCCACTCACAAACGGCTCAACTCATTTGCAACGATAAAAATGAGTATAAATCTCTCCCTCTCCCTCTCCCTCTCCCTCATGGGCACATGCTTTATTGATTCCATCACAAAAACATTGTAAAGAAACATCTACCCTAAATTGTCAAACTAAAAAACAAGGTTAACATCATAAAATATGGTTAATTATTAAGAACGAAATGGGAGAATATACATTGTTTTAACCCTAAAACTAAAGAACATATCCCTTTTAGTGCTTTTGTCATCCTGTTGTATACCCCTATCAATTTTTAAGATTTAGCGAACATCCCATCTTATAGCCAAAATTTATATACAAAATTATAAACAATATCCAAAAATGTAAAACCTTAATGAAACCGAGACAAACCATCAATAAAAAAATTTATGCCTGACATGTAAATTATAAGTACTAATACAAATAATGTAACCTCTAAAGTCAAAAGCTTCTAAAAATACAAACACATAAAATAGATTCAAATTCTGAGTGCTGATTTGTTGCCCGATGCTAATATGGCAACAGATTAGTAGGCAACATCAGAGGTACTAATCTGTTGCCACGTCAACGTTGGGCTAGATATCAATTTTCTACCCTACATGATTCACCGGTTGCCATTGTTAAAACTTTCTACAGCCACCTAACATTGGAAGTGGAGAGCAACAAATGTCCTTGTCCTTGTCCTTCAATAGGCCCCTCAAGTTGGATCCAAATGCCTTGTAGACGAGCCATTAGTTATGGAATTTGTGGAAGATTGGGATGTCTTGTGATGTGATTCACAAGCTAAACTACTATGATCCTATGAATGTAGAATCTATGGTCCTTTAATTCGGATGAGAACTATTTGAGTCTTTATGGCCATTCTTTTCCAGTTCCATTAACTAAAACTTGGTTTGAGCTTTTTGATTCAAGATGACTTTTTAAGTACTGATATCTTTAATTTTAGTTTTATTAATTTGTTTTCATAAATTGATTCAAATTTTATAAATTGATTATTGTCTGTTTAAAGGAGAAATTATTGTATGGACTTAGTTTACTTATAAATTAGATAACCCAATCAAAATTTAACATTTCATTATTATATTTTGTAAAAAATATTAAAAATAATTTATTATTATTTTTTTATAAAAGACAATAAACTTCTATTAAGAGAACAAACAAGAGTCCCCAAGTAACAGCACGTATATGTGAGAGTCTAACAAGGTTCGAGTTTTGATCCGTAATTTACTTGTCTGACTCATCAACCCCCAAGTGTGACGGATCATGATTTATAAAAAGAGTGGGACACTCCAATCAAAGACAGTCATGAAGAAGATTTGTCAATCTTTACATTATAAATGACAAAAAAAAACACAACACATAGATGGGAAGCTCAGCTCCAAACAACATAACATCAAACCGTAATTTTTCCAAGCCACAATCAAAGATGATGCAACCAATGAACAAACACCTATAGGATTGCCACTTTAAGTGGCAAGATCTTATCACTTTATCAACTTAATTATCTAATCTTAAATAAGAATGACGACAAATTGAAAGTCTATTTTTTTATACTTGAAAATAACTTATATATTAAAAATTAAATGACGATTTTAATTAAAATAGGAGCACAGTTTGACATTTAGCAACCTCTAGAGCTAGAGTAATTGGTTTACTGTACGTGTTAGGGAGTTTGGAATATTATGAGGTCATGAGTTTGATTTTATCTTTATACGAGCATATACAATCGATTGTGTCTATCTAAAGAGCCAGTCTCCCAAACTTCAGTTTGTAGTGAATCTGTTCACGCACTTAGAATTGTGGAGCAAATGAACTGTAAATAGTGAGTGTAAAATAGTTTCGAGCCAAATACTAACTGTGATTGAGGGACCTCTCAAATTTTTCACGTTATAAAAAAAACAAAACAAAAAGATTGACACTTAGCAAGTTAACCTTATAATTTTTTTTTTTTGAAGTAATGATGCTTCAATATTTGTTTTATTAATTTATTTTTGTATTTTGAAATTTGAATTCATAATGAATTTGAATCGTTCCTACCTTCCATTCCTATAAATGCTACTGACTAAATCAAATTGTGGGTTGGTTTCTGTTAAATTTGTTTAGATATCATATTTCATTTCTAACAGAAAATCTAGTTTTTAAATTCAAACTGTAAATAATATTAACTCTTGAGATTTCTTGAAATGAGTATTTGATGCTCACATTTACAATAGTTTTGTGTGCTGTGGGATAAATTCACACTCACATATTCCACTACTTTTTGGAATTTTCTCATGATTTATTAATACCTGAGCTGAATCCACCATTTTTTGAGATTCATTGGGAGGTATGTTTAGCCCAAACTCTCCTGATTTTCTTCATTTTTCTCACTGCAAATGAACTCCGTACGTAACTGTAAATCTATTTTTAAGAATTCTGATTATTTTTTAATTGAGTTTCTTTTCTCTACATGCAAATGAAGTATTTAACTGTTTGATAATTGATATCTTTTAGGTATCATGTAAACATATTCCTGAGATTTAAAGAAATGAATGTGGGAAGCCAAGGATCAAAATCCAGCTGCGGTGTTTCGTCTAACGCCGGAAATGGGCTTTCCGACCAGTTTCCGGTGGGTCTTCGGGTACTTGTTGTGGATGATGACCAAACGTGGCTGAAAACGTTGGAGAAGATGCTCAAGAACTGCCTTTACAATGGTAAATGTACATAACATTTGGTTACAATATTCAACCTTGAGGAATTTAATTTTCTCGAAAATTGACTGCATGAGTTCGCATAGATTCTGTTCTTTCAGTAATTTTCTAAGATTGAAAATCCTGTTTTCATGCATGGGAACTACTGGCTAGACAAGAACAGTAATGCATCATCTAATACTCTAATCATTGATTTTTGTCCAAGATTTAGAAATTGTGATAATGAAAATGCGCAGAATATATTTGCTCAAGATTTAGAAATGACTTTGAAGTTATTGAACTCGATTTAGTGGTCAATTTGTGGGTTACTATTATTTTCATTGAGAAAATTAAATCTTGATTTTAGTCTTCCATTCTTTACTTTTTCTTTAGGCATATCATTGAACCAGGATGTTTAGGGGTTGTAGTCAAATGATATATGGATAGTTGATTCAACCTTTCTTGGGCTTTCAGTTACTAAATGCGATCGAGCAGAGGTGGCATTGTTGATGTTACGGGAGAACAAAAATGGATTTGATATTGTAATGACCGATGTCCACATGCCTGAGATGGATGGGTTGAAACTCCTTGAGCTCATTGGGATGGAGATGGACCTGCCTGTTGTGGGTAAGTGCCTTATTCCCCTCATTTCTGCTGGTATTTAACCTTAAAATTTTGATTGTTGGTATCTGTTGTGTCTGTATTCTGAGATTAGATTTTTTGCTTGCACAGTGATGTCTACCGACTACAGTAAGAATGTTGTCATGAAGGGTGTCATTTATGGTGCATGTGATTATCTGGTTAAGCCAGTTCGCATAGAGGCATTAAAGAACATATGGCAGCATGTAGTTCGGAAGAAGAAGCACGAGTGGAAGGATTTTGAGCAATTGGGAAGTACAAAAGTTGGAGAAAGGAAAAAAAAGCCTTCGGAAGATGTAGATTCATCCTCAGCAAATGAGGAGAGTTGGATAAACTTTAAGAGGAGGAAGGACGAGCAAGATGAAGCAGAGGAAAGGCATGATACATCCACATTAAAGAAGCCACGAGTGGTTTGGTCACAAGAGCTCCATCGTCAATTTGTGGCAGCTGTAGATCATCTTGGCAGTGATAGTATGTCCTATCAATTCTTCCTGTTTATTTGTTCTTATTAGTTTATTACCATTATTTCTCTTCCACTTTCTGCTATTTCTCCTTCACATAATTGTTATCTTACTAGTACTGTTTCGTAAATAACTATTAATGTTGTTTCTGCAACTACGTTAGCTTATTCTTTGGCACTTGGCAGGGATGATCGTGCATGTACATCAGACTAGCTGCTATTTTATTTTTTTATTTTTGCTGGCAGTATCCTTCTCTTGTTTTACTCATCTTCTACTATATGACATATTTGAATACAGGGGCAGTTCCTAAGAAAATTCTGGAGTTGATGAATGTTCCTGGTCTCACTAGAGAAAATGTTGCCAGCCACCTTCAGGTCTGGTTTTATTTTCTTCTTTACAATGATCAAAGAAGTTCGCTATCACATACTCAGCTTTTAGGACTTGTATTTTGCTTTTACTTATCAGCGTGCTTATGTTTGCTTTCACTTTTTAAAAGCCCCCCTTAACAGCAGCCATTTGATGCAGAAGTATCGGTCATACCTTCGAAAGAAAAGTGATGCATCACAACAGATTCAACTCAGAAACTCTTTCATGGGTCCTCCAGAAGCAATTGGATCAATGCCTTCACTCAATGGACTTGATCTTCATGCTCTGGCTGCCACTGGTCAACTTCGACTAGAGAATCTTGCTACACTCCTAGCAGGGCCTCAATGTAAAACAGCTGCTAAAGTTGGCACATCCACGCCCCTTTATGATGAAAGGAATCTCTTTGCCTTCGAAACTTTTCCCAACTCGAGATTTGGAGAGTTCCAGCACCCACAATTCAACATCAATGAAAAGCAAATTAACTTACTCCAGGGCATCCCAACTACAATGGGGCCAAAGCAGCTCACCAATTCGCACCAATCTGCAAGGCCCTTTGGGCAAATCAATATGCAAGCCAATCCCCATGGACTCCTGAGTAGCTCTGTACTGGCACAAAACACTCAACAACAGTCTACTCCACAGACAATTGATGATACTAATGGCAATCATCTTTCAAGGATATCATCATCCATTGCACGCCATACCTTGTTAAGGGGAATGACAAAAAATGAAATAGTTGAGAATCCCAGAGTGGTTTACAATTCAGTTTCTCAAGCCTCTTCAGTGGTAAATTTCTCAATAAACCGGAATACGGACTTTCTAGACAATAGTTTCCCTTTGGGAAATAATTCTGGTATGTCCAGTATCACGTCAAAAGGGGTGTTCCTAGAAGAGGCTAATTCTGAAATGCAAGCACGAAGACGATTTGCCCCTACTTATGATATTTTCAATGAGTTGCATCAGCACAAATCCCAAGTCTGGAAATCACAGAATATAGGCTCTACCTTTGATGTATTGCAGCAAGAAAACATGCATGGCAACCTGGACATCCTACCTTCAGTTTTGGTCCACCAAGGGTTTTCTTCAAGCCAAAACAGTACACTGAACACAAATACATCCATCAGCAAGGGAATACTCTCAGCCAAAGAAAATGGAACTCAGAATGCGCTCAACACCAGTCAACAACTCAATGCAAGCAGTCAAGACATGCAATTACCAGAACAGTTTAGTCAGGAGGACCTAATTAGCGCACTGCTCAAGCAGGTCTGTTTTCTGACTCTCAATTCCTTACCATACTTTTTACTTTGAACCCTTAATCTAATTTTTGTTTTGAGGGATAAATGAATTCATTAATTTTCTAATTCAAAGTTTTCCGTCATCAAGCCACAAGGAACTATTGGACTGGTAGAAAATGAGTTTGGCTTTGATGGGCTTCAATTGGATAGTATTTCGGAGTAGACATGATTCTTGACTTTCTCTATGTTGCTATAAGCACTCAGGTAGCCTCATCTCTTTTCTGCAATTGAACAGTGAGTTCAGTTTCCTGGCACTACTTGAGGAGATCAGATCTTAATTTTACTTTGCTGCATCTTCAGGTTATACCATGCTTGTCAAATTGGAGTTGCTGCACCTTGTGGTGATGCAAGTTTTGACTGATTTTGTAGGTGAATTTTATTATTAACGGGTCTTAAAAGTTTATTTTTCGTGATGGTGGTGCAGGATGATGAGGGTATGAGAAAATTGCAAGACTTCTAGGAGCTTTCTGTTTTGATATTTATTCTAGACTAGATATGATGTACAGTACTTAATTTGATTGGTCTAGACATGTTTTTGCACAGTGGTGTTAAATTTTAATTACCCTTTCATGAATAGAATGAATTTTTGATTATTTTCTATAAGCTCTGTTGATAATCACTGCATAAACTGTGTATCATGTGTTGATTTTAATCAAGAATATACTGTAAAAAGTGCTCCAACAATGGTTCTAATTGACCATAAGCAGAATAAGGATAAACTTGCTACCTCGGGCATCCTAATGCACGGGACTCCCCGTACAAGTATCATTGCTTTGCAAAGGGCCAGTTTATAAGAAATTAGAAAAAAGGGAATATGCAATATGAATTCAACTGTTTGATGATTCACTCTTAAGTGTACAAAAAAAGGAGGCCAACGATTCTTAGCTGAGCTGGAGACTGGACGAAAAGTTTGGATTGCCCTTTGCATTGGTTTTTACAATCTCAGTGCACAAGCCCAATGGAAGGGTAGTCTGGACTTTTTGTCCCATTGCCAACTCCATTATTCCAAAAAGAAAGATAAGCACAAAGTTTCTTGCTCCTATTGATTTAATTTATAAAGGGTGTCTCCCATTCAATTTCCGCGTTTATATTTTTATATTTTATTTATATCTTTACTTCATTGTAGAAATCTTAAATATTTTTCTTCTACTTCGCATAAAAAAAAATAATTTTACTGTTAATTAAAGCATTTTTCAGCTTTGGTTGAATACCATAAGAAAATTAAAAAAAAAAACGCTTTTATTTAAAAAAATGTCTTCCTTGCTTTGAGGCTTAATGACATTTGATTGCAATCATTGCATCCTTATTATAAAGATTATAAATATTGATGACCACTGTAATTATATTCATCTAATTCATTTACTCGATAATTGATAAGAGTTGACTTTTTCAAATTATAGATTTATATTTAGTTTGTTTTAAGTATCAGATTTTATTCCCTAACAGAAAATTTAGTTTTGAAATTCAAACAACAATATTTATTAAGGTAATGTTTATTAAAATTAGTAAGATAAAATTGTATTAAGATAATGTTTAAATATTTTTTGAACCAAGATATGAAATTATCAAGATAAGAATTCTAAGATTTTTATTAAATATTTTTAAAATTTTTTAAAATATATTAGAGGACACATAAATTATTTTTTCTTATCTATAAGGATCGAAATAAATTTATCTATAAGAAGGAGATATAAATTTATCTGAAAAATTTAAATAAAAAATCATATAACTTCTTTTCAAGCGTCGTTAGATAAATTTAATAAATATAATAAAAAATATTTTTATTTAAAATATTTTTTATATTTTATTTTTTTTATTTATATTTTAATTAATAAACACTATCTAAAATATGTAAGAGGAGAATGAAGAAAAAGAAAAACACAAAGGAGTAGGAAATTTTCCTTCTTAAAAAATCAGTGTTTGACTAGGAAAAAAGGAAAACTGATTCTGTTTCCTAAAATTCCAGGCTAATTTTGGAAGGAAGGAAAGAGGAAGAAAATGTTATTTGTTCTAATTAACATGGAAAGGAAATTTTGTAGTTTTTAATTTATCGCATGATATTCGGGAAGAAAGTCAATTTTCAAAAGAAAAGTCATTCTCTCTTCTTGGCAATTGGCGTCATTTTCTCATATGAAGTTAAGGAGTTGACGAATTTATTCAACAGAGTAACTATCTCTACGTGCATAATGCTCGCTTTTTTTCCTTTTTTCAAGTTTCTTTCTTCTTTATTCTCTTTCTCTCCCTAACAAAATTATTAAATCATATGGACTAGTTACTGGTCTTGAGAATTCTCTGAATTTCTTGAACTGGGTATATGTTTCTTTGAATGGAAGGTAGTGTTTTTATGTTCACATTTCTTCTAATTTTCTCTCTCTCGGTTGGGTTTTCATTTTTTTCTCTACATGCAAATGAAGGGATTTAACATGTAGATTTATTGTAGCTGTTTGGATGTAGGCGTGTATAAATTGTAGATTCCATGTGAGTTTGAGGTTGAAATATGAAGAAATGAATCTGGCAGGCGAAGGATCAAAATCAATGTTGATGTCGAGCTCTGGCGTTTCCGACCAGTTTCCGGTGGGTCTTCGGGTACTACTTGTGGATGATGACCAAGCATGGCTGAAGAGGTTGGAGAAGATGCTCCAGAACTGCCTTTACAATGGTAAATAAATGTACACGTCATTTGTTTACATATTCAGCCTCGAGGAACTGAATTTTCATGGAAATTGACTGTTTGAGTTCTCACATACTCTGTTCTTTTAGTAATTTCTGAGTTTGTGATGCATGGTATGCGAAATTTGGGGGGTAAATTTCTTGTGTTCTCTTCGAGATTTTGTACATGGACATAGGAATGACTGATTAGATAATTACAGTATTTCATCATCTAATACTCTAAGCTTTGTTTTTGTTCAAGATTATTGCGTGATAATGAAAGTTGCAATTTGGCGGCACATATTTTGCTTATTAACTTCCAATGACCTTGGACTTATTTAACTCAAATTAGGTTTTTTTTTTTCTTCTTCTTTTGGTTCTTCATTGATAATGGTAAAGTTGCTCATTCATGGTTGGAAGGTCACACCTTCCAGTTGTGAGAGCAGCCTCTTTACAAAACAAAGGTAAGGCTACATACAGAGATGACCCACTTCCAACCTTCGCATAGCTGGGAGCCTAGTGTGTAACAGCAACACCCTTTTTGTTTTCCATTAAGAAAATAAAATCTTGATTTGTCCTCCATTCTTTTTCTTTATGCATATAATAGAAACAATAAATTTAGGGGTTGTACTCAAATGATATGTGGATAATTGATTTCTTGGGATTTCAGTTACTAAATGCGACCGAGCAGAGGTGGCATTGTTGCTGTTACGAGAGAACAAAAATGGATTTGATATTGTTATAACCGATGTAAACATGCCTGGGATGGATGGGCTTGAACTCCTTGAGCACATTGGGCTGGAGATGGACCTACCTGTTATAAGTAAGAGCCTTGTTTCACTCATTTCTGCTGGTTTTTATCCTTAAAATTTTGATTGTTTGTATCTGTTGTACCTGTATTCTAAGATATGGATTTTTGCTTGCAGTGATTTCTGGCGATGATAGTAAGAATGTTGTGATGAGAGGCGTTACTTATGGTGCATGTGATTATCTGGTTAAGCCAATTAGCATAGAGGCATTGAAGACCATATGGCAGCATGTAGTTCGGAAGAAGCACGAGTTGAAGGATTTTGAGCAATTGAGAGGTACAGAAGTTGGAGAAAGACAAGAAAGGCCTTCGGAGGATGTAGATGCATCCTCAGCGAATGAGGAGAGTTTGCAAGACTCAAAGAGGAAAGTGGAGGAAGATGAAGAGGGGGAGAGGGACGATAAATCTACATTAAAGAAGCCACGACTGGTTTGGTCAACCGAGCTCCATAAT
Source organism: Diospyros kaki (assembly GCA_036245055.1). Lineage (NCBI taxonomy): Eukaryota > Viridiplantae > Streptophyta > Magnoliopsida > Ericales > Ebenaceae > Diospyros > Diospyros kaki. The sequence continues at coordinate 7,541,611 of BSEG01000013.1, forward strand.
CAATTTATAGCAGCTGTAGATCAGCTTGGCACTGATAGTATGTTTACCAATACTTCCTGTTTATTATCTTATTTTGTTGGTGTAAAACGTGTATAGAATAGAGGGAAGAAGCTGATTCTTAGAGGATTATTTTATTCACTGCATAGTTCTTGTTAAATAGAGCTTGAGTTTAGCAGAAAATAGAAAAATCTGCTGATTACTAGGCATAAATATCAACTTCCTAATAACAAGTCAAAAATTCAAAAATACTATCTTATCTCCTAAATACTTGATCTTCAGCCACATGTTATTGACCCATTCCTCAACAACTGATCAGCCTAATCTTTAGGCTATATGTAGCTACTTCAGGCATTCTTTCAACACACCTCCTTGCCTTAATAGCTACAGAGATCTAATTTTTAATTTTGGCATGTCTTGGATATAGGCATATGGGCATTTTATGGTTTATGGTTATGAGGCATAGGTATGGTTATGGGGCATAGGCATTTTTTTGGGGCATAGGTATGGATATGATTTTGAGTAGAGTTAAAATAACTCCTCCGGTTGGCTATTCATTGCTGCTTTGACTTCATTTTGTTGTTGATTTTTGCATACTCTCTCCACATGACCCAGTTGACCACATTTATTACATTTGACATCTAGTCTCCACCAACACTTGTTCTTTGGATGATTTGTCTTTTTACAATGAGGGCAAGTAGGATGATTTCCCTCATTGTTCTTCATTGACTTTGCTTGAAAAGCCCCTTCCACAGAGCCTTCTATCCTCATCAATCTTCTTTGTTCATGTGCCTGCAAGGCACTCAAAACTTCTACCACGGTGATCTTGGACAAATCATTTGTGTTTTCCAAGGAGGTTATTGAAGTTTCATAATTTTCTGGAATAGTAACAAGAATCTTTTGTACTATTCTTGAATCAGTAAACTTTGAACCTAACAACCTGACCTTGTTGGCAACACTCAGAAGTTTGTCTAAATACTCTTTTATAGTTTCAGACTCCTTCATCTTTTACATTTCAAATTCCTTTATTAAGTTTAAGAACTGCATACCTTCTATGCTTTCATTCCCAGCATACTCACTTTTAAGGAAGTTCCATACCTCAAAAGTTGATTTCAAAGTCATTATCCTTGTAAAGATGGATGATGAAACTGCAACAAAAAGAGTAGCTCTGGCCTTGGACTATTTTGACTTTATCTCCTTGTGGTTCCTCATTTGTGCCACCGTGGAATTCTCAGGTAGTGGAGGAACTACATACTCCTCTTTAATAGCCTCCCATAAATCATTAGCCTCTAGGTGTGCTTCCATTCTTGCAGACCAAACATGTTAGTTTTCGCCACAAAAAACTGGTGGTGTAAGGGCTGTAAATGGTACTTCCGAATCCATTGACGTAGAGAAGCAAGTGTTTTGTGGAATTCGTGTATGGTTGATGTTCTTAACTTTGGTTATGGATCACAAGTCCCTTAAGAATGAAGGCTCTGATACCATTTGTTGGTGTAAAACGTGTATAGAATAGAGGGAAGAAGCTAATTCTTAGAGGATTATTTTATTCATTGCGTAGTTCTTGTTAAATAGATATTGAGTTTAACAGAAAATAGAAAATTTCTGCTAATTACAAGGCATAAATATCTTCTTTTTTTTTTAAGTCATTTGGAAGTTTCACCTTTCAACCAGCATTCTTACTCATGATAAAATGGTAATAATCCCAAATAAGCTTCTTCCAAGATCATTGGAAGGACTATGGTACAACAGAGGATAGAATTGCATACCATAAGCTCATTCTTAGTCATGAAATAGATAGAAACTATTCATCCTTTCTACAAAGTTTTGTCATCACTTGTGCAAGTTACAAGATGTTAATAAAAGGGATGGTTTTGGTTGTTGGAATTTCTATAAAAGCCTATTCTACACGATAATATTGTCTTCCAGGAACATACTGAAACAAAGAAAAGAAAGGAACCAAGAAAGTCCTTCTTCTCTCTATTCTATACACGTTTTACACCAACAAATGGTATCAGAGCCCTCATTCTTAAGGGACTTGTGATCCATAGCCAAAGTTAAGAACATCAACCACACAAATTCCACAAAACACTTGCTTCTTTACATCAATGGATTTGGAAGTACCATTTACGGCCCTTACACCACCAGTTTTCTGTGGCAAAAGCTAACATGTTTGGTCTGCAAGAATGGAAGCACACCTAGAGGCTAATGATCTATGGGAGGCTGTTGAAGAGGAGTATGTAGTTCCTCCACTACCTGAGAATCCCACGGTGGCACAAATGAGGAACCACAAGGAGATAAAGTCAAAATAGTCCAAGGCTAGAGCTACTCTTTTTGTTGCAGTTTCATCATCCATCTTTACAAGGATAATGACTTTGAAATCAGCTTTTGAGGTATGGAACTTCCTTAAAAGTGAGTATGCTGGGAATGAAAGAATAAAAGGTATGCAGGTCTTAAACTAAATAAAAAAATTTGAAATGCAAAAGATGAAAGAGTCTGAAACTATAAAAGAATATTCAGACAAACTTCTGAATGTTGCCAACAAGGTCAGGTTGTTAGGTTCAGAGTTTACTGATTCAAGAATAGTACAAAAGATTCTTGTTACTATTCCAGAAAATTATGAAACTTCAATAACCTTCTTGGAAAACACAAATGATCTATCCAAGATCACCGTGGCAAAAGTTTTGAGTGCCTTGCAGGCACAAGAACAAAGAAGATTGATGAGGACAAAAGGCTCTGTGGAAGGGGTTTTTCAAGCAAAGTCAATGAAGAACAATGAGGGAAATCATCCTACTTTCCCTCATTGTAAAAAGACAAATCATCCAAAGAACAAGTGTTGGTGGAGACCAAATGTCAAATGCAATAAATGTGGTCAACTGGGTCATGTGGAGAGAGTGTGCAAAAATCAACAACAAAATGAAGCCAAAGCAGCAATGAATAGCTAACCGGAGGAAGAGTTATTTTAACTCTACTCAAAATTATATCCGTGCCTATGTCCCCAAAAAATGCCTATGCCTCATAACCATAAATCATAAAATGCCTATATCCAAGACATGACAAAATTAGGTCTCTGCAGTTATTAAGGCAAGGAGGAGTATTGAAAGAATACCTGAAGTAGTTGCATATAGCCTAAAGATTAGGTTGATTAGTTACTGAGGAATGGGTCAACAACAACATGTGACTGAAGACCAAGTATTTAGGACATAAGATATTATTTTTGAATTTTTGACTTGTTATTAGGAAGTTGATATTTATGCCTTGTAATCAACAGATTTTTCTATTTTCTGTTAAACTCAAGTTTTATTTAACAAGAACTATGCAGTGAATAAAATTATTCTACAAGAATCAGCTTCTTTCCTCTATTCTATACACGTTTTACACCAACAAAAAAAAAAAATGATATTTATGCCTTGTAATCAACAGATTTTTCTATTTTCTATTAAATTCAAGCTCTATTTAACAAGAACTATGCAGTGAATAAAATAATCTTCTAAGAATCTGCTTCTTCCCTCTATTCTATACACGTTTTACACCAACATATTTATTTATTATCTTTATTTCTATTTCACTTTTTGTTGTTTCTCCTAGTCCTTGATACAATTGTTTTTTTAATAGTGTATTTTGGTAAATAGTAATTAATGCTGTCTCTGCAAATTTTGCATATAGTGTTAGAGTAATTCATATATGTGCATGTCTTTTCCTCCTATTTAACTTCAGGAGTAATTGAACAAATGAAAGAGGTAGATGTCAGAGAGGAAGAGGCATCCTCTAATGCATAGAGGAGTCATACATTGGAAACCCTGGAAAATTGTCTGATAACTTAATAGTCATCAAGGTTTCAGATAAAAACCCCAAGGATATCTAGCAGAAAGAAAACTCAAAGGATATGTTGCGTTCTTTTGATCCACTTACTAATAAGTGCAATTGATAAATATCGGGCCCAATACTGGGAATCAATTTAGCTAGCAACCACAAGAAGGGGCCATTTTTTGTATAACGGTAAAAGACATGCAGGAAAGTTTGAATTTTTTTTTTTTTTTTTTGGGGGGGGGGGGGGGAGGGGGTGTTAGCAACACACTTTGTGCACATAAACACAAAAATTGGGTCCGTTCACAACTTAACCATGAACAAGCAGCAGGTTAGCTGGATTTGTAAGAGAAGTGTTAAATGAATAAGATTTTGTGTTTGGCTGTAAAACTGTTTATGGATGCCTTCTGTCAACATTTTCTTTTTGTTGGTGGGTTTTGCTTAATTGCCAACATGTCAACTTATTCGTTGCACTTGCAGAGATGAAAATGCATGTGCATTGAACTAGCTGCTTATTTTATTATGTTCACATATCCTTTTTTTGTTTTTCTCATCTTCTAGTATATGACATATTTGAGTACAGAGGCTGTTCCTAAGAAAATTCTGCAGTTGATGAATGCTCCTGGTCTCACTAGAGAAAATGTTGCCAGCCACCTTCAGGTCTGGTACTAATTTATTTTTTTCCAACAATTGAAAGAAGTTCCGCTATCACATTCTCATCTTTTCTGACTTGTCTTTTGCTTTTACTTATCAGTTATCACTGTGTTTCTCTTCACCTTCACTTTTTAAAGCATTCATAACAGCAGCAATTTGTTGCAGAAGTATCGGTTGCACCGTAGAAAGGAGGCAGCACGACAGATTGAACTCAGAAACTCATTCACGGGACCTTTGGAAGTAATTGGGTCAATATCTTCACTCAATGGGCTTGATCTTCGTGCTCTGGCTGCCACTGGTCAACTTCAATCAAAGAATCTTGCTACCCTACTAGCAGGACCTCAATGTAAGACCGTAAATAAAGATGCCACATCCACTCCAATTGCTAATGAAAAGAATCCTCTCACCTTTGAAACTCCCAACTCAAGATTTGGAGGGTTCCAGCACCCACAACTGAACATCAACTATAAGCAAATTAGCTTACTCCATGGCATCCCAACTACAACGAACTCAAAGCAACTAGTCAATTTGCACCAATCTGCAAAGTACTTTGAGCAAATCAATGTGCAGGCCAATCCCCATGGAATCCCAGGTAGCTCTGTGTTGTCACAAAACTCTCAACAACGGTCAACTTTACAGATAGTACATGACACTGATGGCAATCATCTTTTGAGGATTCCATCATCCATTGCACGACCTACTTTGTCAAGTGAAATGACCAGTGGTGGTTTGGCCAGAAATGAAGTAGTTGAGAATCCCAGACGGGCATTTTACAGTTCAGTTTCTCAAGCCTCTTCAGTGGTAAATTTCTCAATAAACCAAAATGCACACTTTCCAGTCAATAGTTTCCCTCTAGGGAATAATTCAGAGATGCCCAGTTTCACATCTAAACAGGTGTTCCGAGAAGAGGGTAATTCTGAAGTGCAAGCACCAACCGGATTTCCCCCCCATTATGATATTTTCAGTGGGTTACATCATCAACATAAATCCCAAGACTGGGAGTCACCTAATGTAGGTTTCACCTTTGATGCATCACAGCAAGAAAACATGCATGGCTACCTGGACATCCCATCTTCAGTTTTGTTCTACCAAGAGTTTTCTCCATGCCAAAACAGTATATCGAATACAAATACATCCAGTGGCAAGGTCATATTCTCAGCTAAAGAAACTGGAACTGGGAATGCCCCTAACACCAGTCAACAACTCAGTCCACTTCTCACTGATAATTCACAAAGGGCTAAGGCGGTAGAGCTGCCTGATGCAAGCTATCAAAACATGGTATCACCTGAACAGTTTATTCAGGATGACCTAATCAGTGCACTGCTCAAGCAGGTGTGTGTTTTTGGCTCTAAATTCTTTACCTTTGAATCGCCAATCAAGTTTTGGTTTTGAGGGATAAATCATTTGCTAACTCTAAATGTGTTGTCATGTAGCCTCAAGAGAGTATTGGACTAGTAGCATATGACTTTGGCTTTGAAGGGCTTCCCTTGGATAATCTGTCGGAGTAGACAATGCTTTCGACATTTGATGGGTATCGCTTGGGTAATCTTTTTGCTTCAACAGTATTCTCGACCTTCTCTGTGTTGCTGTAAGTACTTAGGTAGCACATCTCTTTTCTGCAACTGAACAGTGCATTCAGTATCCTGGCCTACTTGAGGAGAGAGATCAGATCCTAATTTTAATTACTTTGCTGCATAGTATTGATGGATGTATAGCTTTCCATGCCTTGTCAAATTGGAGTCGATGGATGCCCAAGGAAGATGTAGAAGCATGGCATGCAAAGTTTTGGCTGTTTTTGTCAGTGAATTTAACGAAAACTAGAATTTTACTATCACGAATCAATTCATATAAGTTTATATTTCCCAATGGTGATTCAGGATGAGGAGGGTATGAGAAAATTGCAGGACTTGTAGGAGCTTTCTATCTTTGGTATTTTACCTAGGAGTACTAGAATATGATGTACAGTTTAACTTGATTGCTCTAGACAAGTTTTTTTGTTCAGTGAATTTAAATTTTAATTAACTTTTCATTTATGGGTTGAGTTCTTTTTTTATCAGTTGCATTATAATGTGTGATATCAGATATAGCCGCTTCATATTGCTATGCTTTATTTATGATTGATTTCATAAACCATGTTGAGCCAGTTGCTCTATGATGTGAATGGCGGATTGGTCTTATCTAAAATTATGATGTGAATGACTGATCAATCCGGACGAGTAGTAAGTAGTAGCTGGGCCATGTTTGATTTTGATGTTAGTTTTTAAATTTTTTCTTTTGTTCGTTTTTATTTTTTCCTGAACATTGTGCTTAATATGCTTTTAGTTTTTCAGAAACAAGAAGGACGCATCAAATGACATATATATATTCTCTCTCTTTTCAAAAGATTGAATATTGAATTAAAAGATTAAACATGACAGCTCAAACCAGTTGAAGCATTATCAACCTATATCAATGAGAAAAATGGGAATGAAAGAAGATGAGGAAACTAGATGTATTGGCTCAAGATGAACTTGAATGGCCAATAGGGTTCTGTATAGTCAAATTCTGTTAATGCGTTGAACTTGACGAGAGTACAAGTTTGTTAATTCTAAAACCATACAAAGAATACTGCATCGTTCAATTAGATTCCTCATTGTAGATAAAGATGATTATTATTTTGTCACGTAAAGCATTAACACTTATAGGTTGAAGTCCCCCTTCTTAAAAGATCAAAAAAAGATTTATTTTTATACGTAATTTTATCTTTGTTTTGTAAGTAAACTTTTTCTCAAACTCCAAAGAAAGGGAAAAAGAACAAAAAGGGAAATCTGCAATCTGAAGTAGACCAAAATCGCACAGTGAGAAAGCTAGAATACTAACCAACTGTTAGATCATCCACTCTGGTATACAAAAAGGAAAGATCCACTCAAAGAATAAACTTATAAGTCTGAAGTCTAGTGCTGTGTACATAAATACCACTCTACACTGATGTTCTCATGCAATAATAGCCGTGACAAACCGAATTGTACAGCCAGAACCTTCTGCCTAAGCGGTAGCAGGCAGTTCTCGCGTATTTCTATTGGCACCAAACTCCCGGTGAAGATTCAGCCGACAAGAAGCTGAAAGAATGAACCGATAAGCACCATATACAGAAGCAAATTTTCATTCCTCGACGCACTGCTATCGCTGCATAATCAAGAACACTACGACTGCTAAGAGAACTGAAAAGCTTGTGCTTAAGCCCTTCCTATAAGCATCACTCGTTGGAAGTACACTAGGAAGCGAGCATTCTTCCCCATTGAAATATACTCTAGTAGGGAAGCCATCCCCCCCAGCCACATTTATTCCAGGAGTATTCTTCTTTGTGAATGAGATCACAGACTGTTGTTTACCAGGCACCCTTGGATCCTTCTGTGGATCGGCTCCATCTGTTTCTGCTACAAGATAGTTCAAACCTGTAACTCCCTGCATCAATATCGTGTTGTTTGCGCCTGTCACAGTGCTTCCATTGAAGGAATATGCCTTTTCAAATCCAGGGGCTGCTTTATCCATTTCCACTGCAGCAAACCAATCGGCAAAGGAGAAATCATCCCAATTGAAGATCGTAATCCTTGCTGTCCATCCACGACTGTAGTCGGTGTATAGATGCCAGTTGATGCTGACACCGCAGTTGTCTCCACAGGGCAAGGGGTTTGGCTTTGGCAGATGCTTAAGATCAGCCCAGGCATTGGCCAGATTCGTTCGGTTCTCAAAAGGAACAAGAAGCGCCTGAGAAGGAAGAAGAAGAGCCGGGGCAGTAGTGCTACAAGTACGACTGGAGGTACTAGGGCACCCACAAGCGCAGGTTTTGCACGGCATGACAGATTCATTGTAGTAAGCTGAAAATGAGACACAGCACTTGGGGCTGGCTCCCTTCGGGTGTGTGATGTTGCAAACCACCTGCCAGCTTGCAAACGCAGTTTTATTCAACGGTAATCCACTCAAGTCAGGGAACTGGCTAGGACTCACCCGCACTGGAGGACCACATTTGTAATCCGGGTTGAGTCTGCCACTGATCTTCCAGTTCTGTGGTGGGCTAAGCTGTGACCGGTTTAGATCTGGAGGCATTTTGAAAACATTAATCTGGAAAGCTGAAACTGATTTGCTCGGGTCCATCGATGGTGGCAAGATTGTACCATTTCGGCAACAGAAAGGAACCATTCCAAGGGTTGTGTCGTTGGTCTTTTCCAGAGGAAGGTCAATTATGGTTGGACTTCTTTCACAATTCAATACAGTGGAGAAGTCCAAATCCTGGTAGTATTGACCTTGCCGACCAAATATACACTCTGACGTATCAACAAGATCTGGATAAGCCCCCTTCATGGTGTAAATAAATTCATCCCTCATCCAGTCCCAACTTAGTTGCCAATTATCAAGGCGACCAAGCGGATTATGGTTGGAGATAGTGACCTGAGCCCAGTAATTTGAGTCATATGTTCTGGTCACATCGTACATTATAGTAAGATCGCCATTCTGGCGAGGCAAAAATTCATCATCCACAGTGATGTTAGTCTTAAAGGTTGGATCTTTGGTGCAACATACTTGCATTACACTCTTCCCTACAAAATCCGAAAACAGAAATGCATCAGCATCAAGAAGCATAATGAATATATTCATATGGAAAAACGAGGCAGGCAAAAAAGTGGGCATATCGGAAAGGAAGATGAAAATGAACAGACACAGAATAAGATGTCATAAGAATTCAATGGCTAACGTGTCAGATTCTCCAAATTCAAATACTAAAAGAGGAATATAAATTTGTCTAGGTTTTGTCAAGATAAATTCATCAATTCCATCAAAATAAAAATGATTTGTTTTTCAATGGTTTACACTATGTTTTGACCAGTAAAGACAACATTGTGACATTACTCAGTAAATGTTATTCCACTAGAATACACAGGTAAAAGTTATTCAACGGTTTTAAATGTAATGCACGTCTATATAATATCTTTAAGCCATTAGATGTAATACACTTCTATGCAATATCTTTGATAACTTACGCGTTTTTACACATAACAGCCGGATTTCAGTTGATTTAAGTTTTCATTATTTTGAAAATCCTAGCGGTGCAAATCCAACAACTTCACAGCTCTTAAATTAGGCCATTGTTGCAACGTCATTCAGAACTACTGTCATTTAGAACAATTGCAGAATGATATATCAAGTTTGGATTTCATCCAACCCTAATCAGAGTTATCAAGTAGGGCCAGACCAACTACAACTAGAGGGGCTCTGCGAGTTAAACCAACCACAGAGGCCTAAAACTAAGATGTCTAGTTAAAAAGACAAGTACCGAAAAATCACAAAATTTTAGAAGACAATCAATTCAAATTCCCTGAGTTCTTATTCTCCAGAATTGCAATTCAATAAGAAATAAGCATCAATGAATTTATTAATTTGGATCCCCTTCCCCCAAAGTGAGTTCCCTGGATCAAAGGGGAGGTTGTGGAGAAATTTTACTTGTAAGGGCAACATGCAGCATATCTCAAAATGAAAACAATAAGCTATTCCCCCACCTTAATCCATGCATAAACGCAAACGGATTGAAAACCAAAAATTTCACCTTGCAGAGATTCATGCTAGTGCAAGCCCATTCCTATTGTTTTAGCATCTCAACTTTCTATTTTCAAAAAAAAAAATTATAGGGAGAAATTTTAAGGCATTTCGTGAATCTTAAAGTTCAAGAACTACAAAATGAAGAATTCATAAAGGGCGTCCCTAGCATATGAGGCCCCTTACTTTGTGAGGTCAGAGAAGAGTCATCTTTTTACATAGCCTTATCCATACTTTGCAAATAGGCTGTTTCTTTTTCTTTCTTTATTTTTATTTTTTTATTTATTTTTGCAGATAGGTTACTTCACAACTCAAACCCATGATCTTTCAGGCACAAAGGAGCAGCCTTACCCTTGGAAATTTATCCAGAAACAAAAAATAAGGATTAGTATAAAGCTATAAGCTATCCCAATATCAATTCATAGGAAGAGGTCATCTCCTTACTATTTTCTTCATGTTTATATAGTCTGTTATTTTTCTTTTCAGAAAACAATGTCAAAATCCTAAATGAAACTAAATTGCAAGAGTTAAAACTATGTTAATAGGAATTCAAATCATTTTAGTACATGTTAGGGGAACAAAGAAAATGGGATACTGTATGTTAGGGATAGACCTATATGAATTGAACAACTAGAATTTAAGGTAATTTTAGAATATTTTCTAAACAAGTAGATATATAATAAATATAAACTTTTTCATTTTTCAATGTAACCATGTAAAAACACATTTCCAGAAGTTTTGGGCCTCCTTTTATCTCTCTTCCCAAAAAATTCTACTACAAGATTCAAGTTCATTGTATTTAATGTTTCCTCCTCATTTGAGGAAATAAGAAAGAAAAATTTTGGAATTGCTTTGGATAACTAAATTTAAATCTTTTTCAAGATATTATGTGTTGTTAAATGTGATGCAATATGTGAATTGCTGGGATATTACCAACTTTTGGTAACAATAAGATGTCAGTGCAGCTTTCACCGCTCCTGGACCTCCTTGGGGCATGATGTTGACACAGTGACACTAAATATCAAGAGAATAACCACCAATGTTTTCCCTCTTCAGCATCCTTCAGACAGTCATACAGCACAAAAATAAACCATTGCAGCATGTTGTCTAAACCTGAGAATTAGTTAGATTGTGATAGTGTTGCCAATTTCCTTCTCTCTTATTATAATATGACAGTAGGAACGTGAAGGAATTATCTTAATGGTGACCAAGAAAGTCATTTAGGTCACAAAATCAAGATTTTCTTTCTCTATTTTCGTTTTGTTCCCTAACTATAAAGCCAAAATGTGTAGCCGCTGCATCATCAGTAATTCAACAGAGAAACGTCTGTAAGACACATTCTTGATGCTCTACCAGGTTAAATCCACACTATACCAGTATACTTAGGGCAGTAAGCAACAATATATGGTAGATTAGGATAAACCCATAGCTTAAACATTGCATATTTTGGTCCTTGTTTGAGAGCCAACGGTCATGCATCGAATGTGTTTCATAGGATTAAGTTCTAAGGCAAACCCTCTTCCTCTATGCATTTTAGGTAATAGGTAGCTCCATCAACAATATTCATATGCTTTGCTGCACATAAAATTTTTGTAGAGCTTATATCTACTTCCTCTCTTACAATGTTTCAACCCTTTTTATTCTGCTTCTCATCAAGTGCATTTTAATTATCTCAGAACCAAAGCTCAAACCTGGTCAAAATATCATGGTTTCCACTTTCCTGATTGAAAACCAGAAGGCCCATCATATACTCAAAACACAATCAATTGATGTCTAAGATTTTGTATCTATGCAAAAAGATCAAGGATAAGGGATCAGATCTACAGCACAGATACAAAATTAAATAACAAAGGCAGTTTAGTTTCTGAAAAAAGTCATTCTATTCAAAAACGTCAGAATTTTCATTTCTATTCCCAAATTCTTTAATAACTAAACAACAGTAACAAATCTTCAGAAGAACCACAGCAGGATACAGATCAAGCCAAACCATCAAAAACATGTACAGATGCACAAAAGACCAGCGAAACTAGTTCCTCCAACATTCTATCTTAATCTAACAATTGTTATTTCTCCCCCTTCCAATTCTAATTAACCAAAGGCATTTTTGTTTTTTATTTTCTTTTTTTATCAAAATCCGATCCACATATGATAAGAACTTCAACACGCTAAAAAAGGACATAATCAGGAAAAAAATAATATGAATTAGGGAAGGCAAAAAATGGAAAACCAAAACCCATCGGCATCGTTTCTCCAAAATGTCATCCTAGGCATTACCTCCTAGATTTCCACTTCTCCAGCAAAATTTTCAGAAACCAAACGAGACAGATCAAATCAAGCCCATCAACGCATCCATTAACGACATGGACATACAAACAGCTAAAATTACCAAGAACAAGAACTAGACTTATTTTTTGGGTAAGTCAAGAACTAGATTTATACCTTGCAAAGCGGGTTTCGGGCAAACAAATCCATCATTAGCTAGCGATATATTGGCTGGCATAGGGACATTCGGCGACCCGACACCGAACTGGGTTCCGACCAGATTGATCTGGGTCGACATCTGGGTCATGTCACCGGCAGTCTCGACGGCAGTCTTGAGATCAGTGCTAGGGTACCCAGCAAAGAGGGTGCCGTTTCCGACGCTCCCGGGGAGTGAAGTGCCGTCGGCGAGCACGGCTCCGGAAGCAGAGACGAGGAACTCGTCGTGCTGAAACCCGACGAAAACCCGCCAAGCTTTGAGTTCGTCTAGGCCGTTGTTGACTATAGTCAAGGTGGACTCGAACCGGTAGGGCTGGCGGGTCGGGTTGGACTTGAGTGTCGGAGGGAGCTTCGCCCCGTCGGTGTAGGCGTAGGAGAGGAATACTCCATTACAGGCGTCGGCGGCAGGGGCAGGCGCCGCCGGAGTGGATTGGGCCTGGAGCTGGGGAAGAACGACGGCTAAGAATATGGAAAGAAGGAAGAGAGGCAACAAGGCCATGTTTGGCGTCCCCATTTCAAAATTCAAACTTGCAACTTTTAATTGAGAGAGAGAGAGAGAGAGAGAGAGAGAGAGAGATATGTATAGAGGGGGAGGGGGGGGGGATTAGAGAAGCAAGCAACGCCAACGCGGAGAGTAAAGCTTTCTTATCATTATTAAATGCAAATTACAACTAATACTAATACTAATAATAAAATGACCATTTTCTTTCTATACTAGAAAAATAAATTACGTATATATATATATATAATAAGATGTTAGAGTTTGCATTTGAATCCATCCGTGGGGTAACGTTGGGAAATTTGAATGTTTTAAGGTGGGGAAAGGTTCCAACTTCAAAAGGGGGTACCCACTACCGACGACTTAACTGAGTCATAGACTCGGGAGCAAAAGGTGTTAACCCACATCTCGAGGGCCCCCCACGAACTGCCCCACGCCACGTGAGGGGGGTAAATCAGGAACCCAGCTGGCAGGTGACGGGGAGGACCAGTGCGAGCCGCCCACAAGGACCCCTGAGGAGCAGGAAATCCCACACTGCGGCTTGCCCGACTCGATCCTTGCCACTCGAGAGCAACTCTACCCGCTCCTTACCAACTGAGCTGTGCCCTGGGGGCAACCGAGTCATAGATTGATTGAATTAAAGGTGGTTCTAAGCCTCCTTTGCTGTCAGCCCGAGCCTGTTACTCGGTCCCCCTCTCTTCAAAAGCTATTATTTAATTAATTATTTAAATGACAGTCTCTCAAAAATTATGTAACTTTTTAGCATCCTTAAAAAAAAAATAAAATAAAATAAAATTGAGATTAAAACTTTGCTGTTATTACACTGATGATTAGTAACATTTTGTTAGGGGTACGACGAAGCGGGCCACCATACCAAACACGGCTTAATGCGTCAACATGAGGAAGCAAATATATATAATACGAAATCAGAACACGGTGGCGGCAGCGGTGGCGGTAGCGGTGGCCTTCACGTCTTCTTCTTCGGCCTCTCTCTCTCTCTCTCTCTCTCTCTCTCTCTGAGGTCTGAGCTGGAAGGAATGCCAAAACACGCATCCCGATCCGTCCTTCCTTGTTGCTTCCCACTCCCACGTTACGTTATTTCCTATTTCTTCTAATATATAAACTTCTTAGTGGATGAATAATTTTAATTTTAAAATGCTAATGAAAAGGACTTGCGCGTTGGTGGCCTCAACCAACGTACAAATGGAATGGATCGTCTTTGGATTTAGTCTTAAGAATAAATTTATATCATTTTTATTTTGATATATATTTACAGCATAATAATACATAAGCTCTTTCTTTTTTGCTTCGGGTAATATATATAAAAAAAATGTAACCAGCCCAGCCCAGTTGGGAAAGAAGAACAACTCCTCCTTTCCTCCTGTGGAAACGTTCAGGGTCAGGCATATCCATTATCCGCACAAGGAAGCAAAGCTACCTTGTTATTTGATATTTAATGTTAGGTTTGGTGAGTTAGTTTAATTCATAATTTGGTAAAATTTATCCCCGATTCCATTGAAACAGCTAAACTTAACTAATCTGGGTAATATATATGTTACTAAAGCATCATTCTCATAACTATATATAATAAAAAAAAATATTATTCGTACATCTTAATCTATCTCTCACTCAATTACAAATTTACTCTCTCTCTTTTGGCTGTCTCCTCTCTCTTCTCGTCCCATAGCCGGCAATCGCCTTAATAAATTCATGCATATTATAATCCCAAAATGAAGACAAATTAAATCTCTTACTAACTAACAAAACCAATGGTCAACTTCTAATTTCAGACAATTAACAAAAACTAATTTATTGACCAAATCAATATTAGGCATTCACACACGCACACCCCTACTACATTCTACCTAAACTTTTCGTAGAAAAATGATTAATTTGCCGTGGTGGCTTTGGGGCAAGGCGAGCGCTACTCTGGTTTCGGCGAAGTTTATCCCGCCCGGAGAGATTTTCAGGCAATGGCGAAGAGATCTCCGATCGATGGGAGCAATTCTTCCGGCGGAAAGAAGAGGAAATGACTAGATGGGGTGGTACGATGCTTTGGCGCGGAGCTTCCGGATTATGTGTCAGAAACAGAGGCTCCGGCGATGGTGCGTCCTGGTGGATACAGAAGCTGAAGCGAGCGAGAGAGAGAGAGAGAGAGAGGGGGGGAGGGAGGTGAAAATGAAATGAAAATGGATGCTTGATTTAGGCAGAAAACAACGGCGCACACATGGTCAGACAATTGCCCAGAATCTTCAATGCGGGCCAGTCCCGTGGCTAATTCCTAATTGCATGACATCCAGATCCAGCCAAACAACCAGAGTCTCTGCCAGACTGTGCGGCCGCGGCGCCATGCTTTGGATTCCACTCCCACATCATCCTCGCCGTGGGCCTACCAACAAATTACATAATTAGATAGGAAAATTCTATTAGCACCCAACTTTTTACTCATAAAAATATAATTTTTTCCTTTTACTCTTTACAGTCATACTAAAAATTCTTTGCAACTAATATTTTTTAAAAATACCCTCTTCTATTATCATTACACACAACCACATCTAAATCCAAAATTTTTAAAAAAATACAAAATCTTTTACATTCATATTCAAAATTAAAAATCAAAACTCAAAACTCTATATATATATATATATATATACACGCGCAACCATCTTTGCACACACACATATATACAAATATACACACATTCAAACACACACACATATATATATATATGCACATGCACACACACACATATATATATACTAACGGTGGAACGAACAACAATAGAAGAGATAGATGCAGTGGTGTCGCAGCCCCGAACCCTGGGGGTTTGGGGGAGAGGGAGGGAGAAGTCGCTGCCGACGTGCGGCCACTGCCATGGGTGTATATATATGTATGTGTGTATTTTTTTTTTTTATTACATCTCATTACTAGCGTCCTCAGTCACCCTGCCCTTAGAATTACAATAAGGAGGTAAATCGAAAGATGTGGCCGAGTGATCAGCGTGATAGGTCTTGACACCACTAATGTTACTCCCAAGATCCTTCCTTAGAATGAAGCATTCTGCTTTCTCCAGGAATCGAACCCATACTAGGAGCCCCCAGACAAGTTTTCAACCTGTCCCTTTGCCACTCGGCTATGCCCCTAGGGGCAGTGTGTATGTGTTTTATGTGTATATATGTGTGTTTATGGGACTATAATTTATATGTGTGTTTGGGTGTATTGTTTCTCACGTAAATGGATTGACACATATTATATATATGTATATATATTATACATGACTGTATCTATATGTGTATTTATGTATGTGTTCGGATGCATTATTTTCAACGTAAATGGGTGGGTGACCATATATGACGATTAATCAGAAGTTTATTGAGGGAGAAAGTGGTTGCGACAAAGAGGATAAAAATAAATTTTTAAATAAGAATATTTCAAATATATTAAAATATAACTATAAAGAGTAAAATGAGTAACTGCGGATAGAATTTCCGAATTAGATATACCAAGATGGTAGCTCAAATTACAAGAGAATGCCCTTAACTTCCAGTTCAGTCCCTCCCGCAAATATCAGAAGTTATCACTGGACAATGGCCTAACAGTAGTCGATTCTCAATTACCGATAACTCATGCATTCTGAGGGAGACAAAATAAGAGGGAGAGCATGGGCTCCATCCCCAGGACACATACTCCTGTATGTTCGCGTCGAAGAAACTCAACACAAACAAAAGAACATTATTGTCTCTATTATAACCTATACGGAGCCTCAAACTAACGTTGCTAAGAAAGTTTTTAGTTGAACTTTTGAATTGTTGGTTGTCCCTACGGCAGACACATTCATAGGTGCCTGTGGGCACCAGAAAAATTACTTAATGGGTTTATATATTTTTTGGTTAAAATTTGATAACCTTTTTCAGATAATTTTTTATTTAATAAATTATCTAACCAAATTATGAAGTCTCAAATGACCTGATTAGATATTAATAGTAGTCAAAATACATACATCTTCGAGAACAACTTATTTGATGATTCACTTTAATAATAGACATGAAATTGTGAGTTTGAATACAACTTTGTTCTCCTAAAGTTGTAGTAATCATAAAATAAAAATAGAGAACAACCAGCCAACGCCTTAACCTTAGAATGTGTACAAATGAGAAAGAAAAGGCAAAGAAATGTGTAGTGTATATGCTTCCTGCACAATGTGCTCTGCCTGTGACAGCCCATGCAACCCGGCCCCTAGCCGCCGTCCCCTCCCGGCTACGGCACCTACTACAACTCTCCCCCGACACCGCCTAAAGGCGCATTAATATTAATTAAATATTTGAATCGGATTAGTTTATATGCTTATCGGGTTATCTTTATCTCAGGTATAGCCGGTTCCGTGTAATATAAAATTTATTGTTTTAAATGTCCTGTTTCTTCTAACAGGTGGGATTGATGAAGATGTTTGAGACTGACCATCGCGTGTATGGTCTCGACGGATGGACTTGGGGAGTGAAAGATTTGGATTTGGCTATATTTGACCTTAGGAATGTATTCTGCAAGATAATGGAGCGACAAGACTATAATCCCCCAAGATAAACTCCAACTCTCAGGTTAATAAAATAAATATGAATAGTAAAAAATGTAAGATCTAGAGTCTTTTTATATCTGGTAAGGACTCTTACTTTTTATATACTAAACCATTATAGGGTATTTGAAATAAAACCTGAGATGGTTGGACATTGCTCTTAGGGACCTCAGTCAAATTGGAACAAGTTGCATGATTCAGTTCAAATTTTTCGAACTCCATTCCGATCACTTTTATAAGTATTGTCACGTGTCCTTTAACTAGTCATAGAAGACTTTTCTTCACTCCGTATTATGGACTTGGCACATGCCAATCTGTTGGGCGATTCACGTGACGAGTATTTTTTATAGGCTAAACCATTATAGGGTACTCGAGATAAAACCTGAGGTGGTCGAGCACTGCTCTCGGGAACCTCGGTCAAATTGGAATAAGTCGCATGATTCAGTTCAGATTTTTCAAACTCCACTTCGGATCGCTTTGTAAGTGTTGTCACATGTCCTTTAACTAGTCGTAAAAGACTTTTCTTCACTCTACATTATGGACTTGGCACATGCCAGTCTTTTGGATAATTCATGTGACGAGTGAATAATTTAAATAACTAGCAGGAATAATTTAATAATTTAGATAATATCACATCAGGGGTTACTGGTGGCTTGTACCAGCCTCTGGTGCCGCCGCCTCCAAACCCAATTCTTTCATACTTCCCCTTTTACTACCATAGCCCTCCGCCGCCTACGTCGATAGCGGCCAGCTCAGTTCAATCAACAACAACGTTTTGTAACATATCCCCCGCTATTGCTGTGTTTTTCAGCTTTCTCTTTTTACTCTGAACTCTAAAGGGAAATGATTTTGACCAGCACGAGCAAGGAATAAATAAAGTGGCAGATTCCCTGATCTACAATAAGCTAGCAAAAGAGAGAAGTCGGTGTGGATCAAGAAAAAGTGGAAGAAAAGCCCAAAAAAAGGCGGGAAAATTCTATCTGTAGTTTGTGAAATTGCTCTTCACAACCCACTCCATGCAAAATGTTTCACTAATTTTAAAATTCTCATTTTAGCCCTAGCCGTAACAGAGAAAAGAGAAAGAGAGTGAATCGGTTGTCATGGCCGACCCACACACACATATATATATATATACACACACACCATTCCATGGCCGCAACCATGGAAGCTGACCCACCTGGCGATCGTCGCAAAGAGACAAAAAAAGAAAGAGAGAGAGTGTGGGTTGGTCATGTCCGACACACACACACATATATACACACACACAAACACACCTATATATATATACACACACACACAAATATATATACACACACGCATGGCCACGGCCATGGCAGTCGCAGCCAAAACTAGCTTTCCCCAACTACTAGCAGTCGGGGAAGCCAATGCTTTCCCCTACAGTCAGCAGTCGGGGAAGATGGTTTTATTTTTTTTATTTTAATTAAATTTGTTTTATTATAATAAAATAAAATAAAAAAATTAAAAAAAATAAATTTTTAGATAGGATTTTTAGATATGTGTATTTTTAACTAATTTAATAATATAAATGAACTAATTTTTAATTTTTTTAAGTATTAAAAATTCAACACGTAATTACAATAATTTAAAATTTAAAATTAATTAAATTATAATTACTCACAGATAATTAAAAATAAATGATATTTTAAAAAAAAGTAAAAAATTAAAAAGCCTAAAATTATAAGAAAAATAAAAAATAAATACATTTCGAACCCCTATATCTCGTGGTGCAGATGTTTGAGAATCCTCCGCACCGCGAGGTGCAGAAGTTTGAAAAATCCCCTCAGCTCGCAGTGCAGGGGTTGCTGAAACCCCTGCACCACAAGGTGCAGAGGTTTCCATGGTTGCGGCCATGCGGTGCATACATATAAATATATATATATATATATATATATTTGTGTGTTTGTATGTGAGTGTGAGGTTTTTATGGTTGTAGTCATGCAAGGCGCGCGTGTGTATATATATATATATATATTTGTGTGTGAGTGTGTGTGGGTCGGCCATGCGAATCGACCCCCTCTCTCTCTTCTCTCTGCTACGATTAGGGCTAAAATGAGAATTTTAAAATTAGTGAAGCATTTTACATGATATAAATTGTAAAGAGTAATTTTACGAGCTACGGATAAAATTTTTCAAAAAGGCGGGAGCGGTGGCTCCCCTGAGAAAAGGCATCAAACGGAGAAGGGCAAGAGCAAAGGAGGAGCCATTTTTGGCAGCTCAAAGCACAAGAATGCTGCTGGTTACAGAGAAGTAACTCGGCGCACTTTCTCTGTCATGATTGTGAAGAAATTGTAAGAGTAATGCTATTTATCTCTACCCGAACTGTATAGTAGTAATGTGATTTTAAGTGAATTTGTATGTAATAGCAACTATATAGTCTATATCGCCTATCACATCAACACTGTTATAAATTAATAGTATTATTATTTGAAAATAATATTAATTATCTAAATTAAAGATCTATCTCTAATACTGTACATTTTTATTATTCAATGAAAAAATGTCACCTAAATTAAATACTTAAATTATTCATTGGTCAAACTTCTTAGTTTTCTATCTTTCTTTCTTTTTTTAGTAATTTGATTTTTTATTAAAAATAAAAGAAGAGAGAAATTAAGTATTAATTCGTGTAACTAATTGCAAGTGAACCGGATTGGTATGGTCGGCCGATGTTCATATGGGCCTCTTGGGTTCTCAAATGGGCCTCCCAGGCCAAGCCCAAGTCTCAGCCCATCATTCCACCACATTCACACAAAGATGGGCTCAAACTTCACCTTCCATTCATGCATAGGGTTGCAAATGAATTGACTTAAGTTAAATTCATAAGTGGTAATTTGAAAATAATGTCAAAATTTTTCATTTCATTCTATCTATCATTTTCATTAGATAAGGGCTCGCATGAATTTTATTTGAAAACTGAAAACAATGTTTGATTTTTTGAATCTATGTTTAACTTTAAATACATGTTGTACGTAAAAATATTATTGGTAGATCTACAATCATTCTAGTATTATAATTATTGATTTTAAATTATATATGAATAATTTAATTAAACAATAAAAAATTTAAAATAGTGGATCAGTTAATCTAGTTATTGGAGTTAATTATTATCGAAAAACTTACAGGTTAAGTGTCATCATCGACTATGCTCACAATATTGTCGGATCTATCATAAAGAGCTTGAAACTCGCCGACATTGGTAAGTTCGTTGTGAAAACGATCAATTTTGGTAATCTAGACCGCTTGTTGAAAAACGCTCAAATGAGATGCAAACGTTGGACATATTTGAAGTGTCACGAGATTTGTTACGAAAAACTTTGACCTTGCTAGATATGCTTAAGTTCACTATAAAGACAACCAAATTTGGTAAACTTGTCACTCGAGCTACTCATCACTAGAAATATCACTGATTTTAGGTGTGGTCATCAGCATAATCTGCAAAGTTGCTGGACTTGGTGTGAAAAGAGAATAACCATGCTAGAGTTGTTGAGTCTAGTGTGCTGAAAACATAGCAAGAAACGAAAGTTAAGTCACTAATATGGCTCCGATGCAAGGTTATCAGAAATATCTCGATGTCGGCATCGCCCGATAGTCGTAGAGAGTGAGGCCTTCTCAATTGAGTGGGGAGGAAGACAGAGGATAATGGTGACTTTTGAGCAAGAAAGAAAAAAATGGAAGCTGCCATTCCATTCTAAAAGAAGTTGGCAAAATTTTGTAAACAGAATGCTAAAACAAGCACCACTTTTTTTGTTTTCATTCGAAAGGTTTGGAGTGGACTAGAAATTCTAAACGATGATGTATTCAAATAAGCCCTAAATGTTTTTTATTTGTTTTAAATTTTTTTTGGGATAGAGTTTAAGTCAAAGTTCAAAATCGTAATCTTGAATATGTTCGTTTGGGATCTTTCAAAGTGAACTTCTTTTCATGTACTCTAAATTTAAAGTTTATCTTAAATTTAATTTTAAGTTTATTTATGCATAACAAATAACATATATTTAAATTTTAAATAATATGACAGAAAAAATCTCAATTGTAAATATTTTATGAATGAGCCCTAAAAGAGCTTACAATTGAGCAGTTTGAAGAGATTATTCACAAAACAAAATGCTCTCAAACTTTTAACTCTTTTCCCAATCGTACTATAAAATATTCGTGAACACTTTAGTGGCACTTTCTTTCTACTTTAAGGCCCATCCATGGTTCCCAAACAAGAATTCTCCTCACTTGAGAGGTTGAAAATGGACCAAATATTCATTGCTTTTTGCTTCAGATCATACCACAAAGGAAAAACAATTTTCTTGTAGAAATATCACTAAAATGATGTGATATGAAAGTGATATTTCATAGGTTGTAACTCCCAGCAACAAGTTTTTTTTTTTTTTTTCCACTTTCCACTGCTAAATCTTATTAAGGATTCTATTTGTAGGCTTGGCTTTAAGGAAGAAGGTGTGAACAATTGGAATTAGGGTGGCTTAGAAGGTGCCCAAATATTTAGAAATCATGGGATTTGAAGGTCGGATAGGGGCCTGCTTGAAGGACAGCCGAACCACTAGCCTTTCAATGCTATGATTACTCCCTTTCCTTTTGGCCCCCTCCTCGCAATCCTTTTTGCTGCCACATCCTCGTGTCCTGCTTTGTCAAAACCAATTTATCCAATCGTTTCTATTTGATGGCTGAAATTTCTCTGAATACTAAAATTGTTTTACAACACTTGATCGCTA
This sequence comes from Diospyros kaki, assembly GCA_036245055.1. NCBI lineage: Eukaryota > Viridiplantae > Streptophyta > Magnoliopsida > Ericales > Ebenaceae > Diospyros > Diospyros kaki. The sequence goes on from BSEG01000013.1 coordinate 7,563,923, forward strand.
GTCTGGCAAGGCAACAGCATTAAGATTTAATTTATTTTCTTAGAAAAAACCACTTTCACAACAAAAACCCATTACTTCTCAACCAAACAAAATATCAATCTTATCGTTAACCGGTAAAAGGGAACATTTTCTTTCTTTGGCTGATTGGAAGTAATCATTGTGCAGTAAAGAGCCATTTTCTGTTCGGTAAAATGAAAGGAAATACGAACAGCAAAAAGTAGAAACTATTTTTAGCCAAAATAGGAAGGGAGTTTCATTTGATTTCCCATTCTTACATTTTCTCTTCATTTCTTCAACTCTCCACTTCTCTCGAGAGCACAGTCAGTAGACAACCTAAGACAAATGGAATGTGACACAAGTGAAGAGGAAAAAAAAACAAAATTCACTTAGCAACATACTGGGAGATACAATAAAGAGGTTAGTAACATTCTCAATCTTGCCTTTTACTTCATTTTTTTTTTCTTCTTTTTGCTAAAACCTAAGCGTAAACAGAGCCACAAGAGAGAGCCATCAACAACATAGCCGCTTGCTCTTCCTCACCCAGCTTCCTCCTCATCTTCTCCATCTTCGGTCTCTGCAACACCATCTCTCCCCCAAGAGCCAACAGCTTCCTCTTCAGGGAATCCCCCAATTTACTGTTGTTGCTATTACTGATACTAGTTCTATTCCTCTGAGTGTTGCTGCTGGTTTTCTTCAATTTCTTGTCCTCTGTTGAGCCTTTATTCAGTCCCAGAAGGGCCCTTCTCTTCTTCCTGCTTCTGATCCCACAAGCATTGCACAAGGACTGCATAAGGAAAACCCAGATCACACAATCAACAGTAGTCACTAAACTTTATTCCCTTCCAGAATATTTACGCACGTGGATCCTGAAACTGACCATTTCCTGATTTAACTTGGAATTTCTTAGTAGTAAGGTGCATAATTACTGAAATTGGACCGGATACAGATCCAGAGTTCATTGTAGAGCTATGCCTTGCTAATATATAAATTGATCTCCTATATGGCATACCCTTGGTGAAAACCACAAGCCCGGTTGAATCGGTTCAACTATATTAATATTATTCTCCTATCCAACATTTCCAAGTGTAAAAACACTCAAGGATTGATTGTTTGTGGGTGAGATTGGGTAACACAGAACAAAGAACATATCAAGCCTTTATCCCGCTATGTAAGGTTGCCATGATATCACCTTATCTTGTGTAACAGAGCTAAAAGATCCTACCTAAATGTCTCCAATCAAGTTTTACCATATTTTAAGGCATTAAATATACAGAAAAATCGAACACATATAGTATCTGATTCATAAGAAATGAAGAGTGCAAAAACAATGGGGATATTGAAGAAGAATGTGGATATTGAAGAAGGATCAGACCTTGGGGCCGGCCGGACCACCCCTCCAGAGAGGAGTCTTTGTGGTTCCACAATCAGCGCAGGTCTTCACCTGGCTTCCATCCGACGAAACCCTATCGGGGGTTTTGCTGTTCATGTCCTCCGACTCTGATCCCTGAAACAAACAACCAAATCAAAACAAATCAAACCTCCGCACACACAAATGTGCAAATCAAAGATCAAGAAGGAGAGAAAAAAGCCACTGATCACTCACTTTATCGCTCAGATCCACCATTTGAACTGCCTATCAAGAAGATCTGAAGCAAAACCAGGTGAAATTGGCGGCTGAAGCAACTGAAAACGCCGGTTCCCTACTGATCAGAACTACAGATATCACAACGCCGTAGTTCAACTTTCTCAGCAAGAAAAGGCCAAGAAACACGGAAAGGAAAGACAGAGATCAGATTCCAGGCAAAGAAGGGAAACCCAGAAGGCAGAATCGAGAGTCAGAGAGGCAAAGAGAATAGTAGAGGCTCATCCACTGACTATAGATACATATACATGTTAGAGAGAGAGAAGAAAGAAAGAGAGAGAGAGAGAGAGAGAGACGGAAGAATAGAGACAGAGAGGGAGTGAACCGACAGAGAGGAACCGGCGGAGATATAAGGGAGTCCGGAAAACCCTAGCGGCCGGGTGAGATGAAATGACGGAAGTGCCCTCCGATAACCAGCTTTTTTGATCCAACAGTTCACCCGCCAAAATGGTTCTCTGGAAACGGAAACGGCGGGATTGGAATTTAGTGCTGGATTTGGGAGTATTTCGGGAAATTGGTGGCTACGGTTTTGGCGTTTCGGTTTGAATCGCAGCCGTCATGATCTCGGCCGTTGAAGTCATATCAGACGGTCATGGCATTCAAATCAAGTCTTGGAACACATTTTTCTTATGTTTTTGTGGGTCCCGAAAGCAATCTCTTTCAACTGTTATTCTTAAGACATTTTTTGTTGGCGATGAACAAAATCTTAGGTAAATTATTAATGACCATATATATCTTTATGTGAAAAAGAAAAGATGATTAGGAGGCACGTCAGGTGGATGGCTGGGAACCATGATGAGGCAGCAAGAGAAGATATTAAGGGAAGATATCTGGATATAAACAACAAATACAGACTTAACCATTTGAAAAGGGGAAGAAGAATTGGTGAGAGTGAGTGAAAATGATGGGTCACGACACCCAAATTTGATGTGTCACTGGGACACCCCCCCCCCCCCCACCACAGAGAGAGTGAGTGAGGACCACTGCATTGAAATCACTGTTTGGTAACGTTTCTGTATTTCTACCCACTTAATTCCAACAATAATAAATAATACTAGAAAATAAAAACAAGTACAACTCATTCCTTCATTGTGCTTGTGCTTCTGCCTGTGCTTGTGGTCGTGGGTCTCCTATCTCTCAGCCGGATCATTCCTATTTATTGGTTGTTTTAATGTCCTTGAGTTATATTGACTCAAAGGCCCATGTTTAAGGGATTAAGATTTGCTTATCCTTGCTGTCAACATAAACCTCAATTTCATCTTTACATTTTTTTTTTCATAATTTATCACTTTAGTTTATAAGTCAAAATAGATTAATTGTTCCAAAACTCTATCATATAATGATAAAAAGGGGGAGAAGAGTATTTCTTAGTTTCAAAATTTGCATTTTACATTAACTGCCAAATCTATTTATGGAACAAATGATGGGTACCTTTCATATCAAATGTTGTCGGGAATAAATACCTAACTCAAACCATTCTTTCAAATTTCAAGCTTTATAACACTTTAAACCAACTTCACCTATATTTGACACATAAAAAATGGGGCAAATTTCTGTTTAATATGAGCTAAAGCACCAATGTGGCATCATTGGTGGATCATACCAACCCAATCTTAGCTCTCGGCCCACGACCCAATTTTTGCCCTTGGCCCACAACTCAGTTTCGCCCTAATCTTGACCTGACATTGGCCTTGCGTTAGTCTATAACAATATTATTACTGCCTCACACTAGATACTTTAATGTCTGTTTCAAATCTCATTTTCATTAATAGCAAATCACGTTTGCATTTAATAAAGATCTTGTTGACACCATGCCACTGTCAATGAGCCTTGTTGGCACCGAATACCTAGTCTCATCACCATACAATGCCCAATATAAATATGCATACAAAAAAACCTCTCTTCCTTCTATATAAACCAGCTTTATCAAGAGTAAAGATATTTTTTTTTCTAACCTACTGATATTTTGTCACTTTCATCTATTGTTTACTTGAGCGTCAAAATGCTTATAGATGTCAGTCATCCTCCAGAGTCAATTCCTTACCGTGGCAAGCTCGAGTTTGACCACCCCTTGTAGGCAGGAAAGAACAGTTGGACTGACAAATCATTTGCATGAACCATGCCCGATGAATTACCACTAGAAGCATGATCAATTGAACAGAGAGAAGTTTAAAAGGAGCGAGAGGGAGGCGGGTTGGGCACTGAAGGCTTTCACAGAATACACAACAACGAAAGATGCCATTTACGAGCATTTCAGCTTAATGGGAGTGCTCTGTTCATTTTCACTAGCACAAGCTACTCATCAGAACAGAGACATTTGAGTCACTTAAAAGAAGAGTTCGAAGGGAGAAGATTGAACCAGGTTGTGTCTTTGTCCCAAAACAGAAAATACGACACACATAGTTACCACTTGCCGTCCTAGTCTGCACAAGGATTTAATTTAATGCTGATTGGCACTTACAAAGTAAAGCAATTACAACCCATGTCTTTGGCATTGCGTTTCTAATGAATCTTTTATTTTCGAATAATAATAACCACATAAAGGGAGCAGAAAACAGTACGAGCATTGATGTGGGACAGAAGAGAAAATGCAGCGGAAGGTAGAATAGGAAGAAGGGGATCCGAAAGAAGCCAAATAGGGGATTAATGTTTGAGGAGAAGAAGCAGACTTGAAGAGGGCCGGGGCAGGGTGGGCACTCAATCGTGTCTTTTGTAGCTTAATGAACCAGCCAATATGAGTAGCTTAATTAGCAGGAGTAAACACGTTGTAAAATATTAAGGAGCTAATGTACACAGATAGGGTACACAACTCTGATGTTTGAAGGGAAGAGGCAAACTTACAATATGCCTACCTGAGTTTGGATGTCTATCTCTCTTGTCACAGCACTCACTCACAATATTGCCGGTGTGAAAGTGATGGAATGGGAACAGATATGGGGATGAACAATATATATATATAGCTAGGGATGGCAATTTCAACCAAAATTGTGGGAATTCGAACCAAAACTGAATCGGTGAATATGGTTAAAAATTGTTTGACTGGATAATAGTTTGGTTTGAAAAAAAATTGAACAATGTTTCAATAAGTATGGTTTGGTTATAGTTTTCATTAATTCCAAATTGAAACCCGAACCGAAACCGAACCGAATATGTAAGTAGCCGAATCAAATTGAACTGAATATACATATATATAATAGATATTTATTTATTTAATATATTATATATACACATAATATATATATTGACTAATGTATTTTTTTACAAGTATTTTAACTAATGCATTACAAATATATAAAATATTTAACATTTATAAAGTAATTAACAAATAAAAATAAAACTTAATCTTAAAGTATTTTATTTTTATCAATAAAATAATTATATCCAATAAGTTTGAAGTTAATTTGTAACTTTATACAAAAAGAAGGTAACTTTATTAGATTTTGTTTTTGTTTGTTGTGGAGTTATCAAAAAATTTTATGAATGCTATTTGCAAGAGTTTGTCTTTGGTTATGGATCAAACTTAAAAAATCATAGTTAAAATCGAAATCGAATGATTTGGTTATGGTTCTTAATTTTTAAAATTAATGAGTAATGATTTGGTTTTGGTTTTAATAATTTAAGTTTGATTTAATTATGAATTTTAACAAAAATCGAAATCAAACCGAACGAAGTATTGTCAACTCTATATATAACTAAGACTAGCTTAGAGAGCAATTAAATAAATCAAAGCATACATATGCCTACATCAAAACAACAACCTGCCATCATTCGACCAAACACCACACCAGCAACCATGGAGGGTAGACATCTATGATCCATCAGAGCCATTAGAACCTCCAACCAAACAAGATATATATGGTATACAAGGCAGTAAATGAGCAAAGTTAAGCTACCCACTGTTGTGTCCAAGCTTAATTAGTTCGATATATACTTTCAATGAGCTCAAAATGGGTCACAAATTGCCATGTTTACAGGCTCAGCTTCTTCCTTTCATTTCACATCATAGGGATAATTAAACTTATGAAGAAGAGTTTATAAGTTGGAGCCTAGTCCGCAAAACAGTACTCTACAACCACAAGCTAATTCGAAATGAACTCAGTGGAGTCACATCAGGCTCAAGCAATTTAATATGAAGAAATAAATTGTCTCTACACTATATGATAGAGAAGTAACTATATGATTGATGATAAAAATAAATAAATTAGTGTTTTCATATTTTAAAGATATATAAATAGATTTATCAAAATATAAAAGTTTAAAGATATAACTATGGGAATATAAATATAAAAGTTTAAAGATATATAGATTTATCAAAATTAGTGTTTTCATTTTTTTTTTCAATTATAGAATCAATTAAATAATATAACACATAAATTAATAATTTGACCAACATGACAATACAATCTTATTAATCAAAATTAAATGATACAATACAATGCCATTAATTTTCCCAAGAATGAATGAATATCTATCATTGTTTTTTTCGGCCCAAAAAGGGGTGGTCGGACGTGAGCTCACTGCTGCAGAAAAAGAATTTCAGAAGGTGACTGGCACCTGCAAGCACTTTAAAAGTAAAAGAATAAATTGGCAGAGTGTTGGTAGGCTAGAAAGAACATATATAGGCTCTTGGTATAACTGGTTTATATAGAAGGAGGGGAGGTCATCCTGCATGCATGGTTGTATCGAGCGTTGTAGGGTGATGAGACTAGATATTCGGTGCCGACGAGCCTCTCTAACGATGGTATGGTGCCGATAAAATCCTCATTAATTTGAATGATACAATACAATGCCATTAATTTTCCCAAGAATGAATGAATATCCATCATTGTTCTTTTCGGCCCAAAAAAGGGTGGTCGGACATGAGCTCACTGCTGCAGAAAAAAAACTTCGGAAGGTGACTGGCACCTGCAAGCATTTTAAAAGTAAAAGGATAAATTAGCAGAGTGTTGGTAGGCTAGAAAGAACATATATGGGCTCTTGGTATAACTGGTTTATATAGAAGGAGGGGAGGTTATCCTGCGTGCATGGTTGTATCGAGCGTTGTAGGGTGATGGGACTAGATATTCGGTGCTGACGAGCCTCTCTAACGGTGGTATGGTGCCGATAAAATCCTCATTAATTTGAATGAGATCTGTTATTAATAAGAATTGGATCTGTCATTAATAAGGATGTGATCTTGAGCGGGTGCGGGAATATATAGCATACGACGATAATGATGCTATTGTAGGCTGGTACTAAAGCCAAGGTCAGGGCAAGATCGAGGGTCGAGATTGGACCATGGGCCAAAAGTCGAGATTGAGTTGGTATGATCCAATTAGTAAAACAACACATTGAGAACTTCATAAATTTACACCCTCCAAACACGGAAAACGCGAGAAAATTTAGGCTGTCCGCCCCATCTCCCTCCTCCCCACGATGAACAATTCACACCAAACCCAACAACTCTCATTCTTAATTTCCATCAACTTCTTTCTTATAACTTTCCCATCATCTTCCTATCTGCAACACATTCACACACAATATATATCTCCTGTTGTGTTTGTTTGTCCCTTTTCCTCTACATACATATATATATTCAACTAGGGGAAGATGAGAGAGACGATCGACGAGCTGCCGGCGTGCCGGTGTGACTCCGCCGACCTCCAAGATTGTTGTAATTTTCAAGGCCCCCGGAAACCTGGGCCGCCCCGACATTCGGCGAGGCCGCTGTCGTCTTCGTCGTACTCGCTGTCCCGGGCTCAGATGGGGGAACGGGAAGTTAAGAGAAAGAAGCGAGTGGCGACGTACAAAGCGTACGCCATTGAAGGCAGGCTCAAAGCTTCCGTACGCAGAAGCCTTCATTGGGTGAAGCAAAAGTATGCCGCCATTGTGCATGGCTACTAGAATCGAGCGCCGTGCATGCAGAGAGAGAGATTAAAGAGACGAGAGGATTGGCTTCAGGCTGTTGTCTTTTATTTTCAGGCCTTCTTTTTGGCGCATAATTTAATTCTTGATCGTGCTTGGATGTGGCGAAATGTAATATGTAGTGATGAGACAGGCAATTTGAATCCTATCACTTAAAATCCAAATCAAGAGGCTGTCCAGATTGGTTTATTTGGTATTGATGATTTTGGAGATTGGATATGAATGAAATTTGTATCTCTGTATATGATCTTTGCACCCATGTGCAACCCAATATTTATAGTCCAAATAAATATACAAAAGAAGAAACTAAATTAGTTGACCTATATAATTTAGCTTAAACTATAGCTAATATAGCTATAATTTAGCTAACACACAGCTAATATCGATCGTAATTCGAGTCAAAAGTGTTTGTTCAAAATTCGAGTCCAAAAGTCACTTTTCTAAACTATTCACTCTGTCTCATCATTGGTTTTTTGAAATTTTTTGAGCCCAATTATTTTTGATTTGATTGTCGATATTGAAATCCAAAGTCATTGTTATGTTTTTGGTTAAGTCTACTTTGACACTTATCTTTCAGTTCATCCTAACCCAACCCTTGATTGGATTTTATGTATGCCCAAAATAGGCTGCCGTGCCTACCTAATCTATGTTTCGACTAATTTTATGCTCAAATAAATTTTTATTTCCCGACAATTTTTTAGAAAATTGGGACATATGAGCTCATTATTAATTAGGTTTTCTAAGAAACTTTTAGGTTGCGTTCTCTTGTTGTTTTCAAGTTATTTTTAATTTTTAATTTTCTAAAATTATAAAAACGCGTTCTCTTTATTATTTTTAAAAATACATTTTTGAAAACAAAAAAAAAAATTATAAAGAAAATTCAAGACAACTAAAGTTGTTTTGAGCGTTTTCATCCAAAACAAATTCTAAACTCAAAACACATTTATTTATGTATTTATTCATATTTTACAATTGTAATAGGAAAAAATATTACAAAAATCATTAACTTTAAAATGTATATATATATTTTTAATAATATATTAATATTAAATATTTCTAATTTATTGAATAATCAATTTATTTGTATAAAATATTATTAAAAAATTATTTTCAAAATTTTAAAGAGAACGCGTTTTCTAATTTTTTGTTTTGAGAAATAGTTTTTCAAAATGACAAAGAGAACGTGTTTTCAATTTTCTAAAAATAGACAATCAAAATAGAAAATTAAAAATAAATTTAAAACTCAAAACTAAAAATTAAAAAATAAAAAAAACGCAGCCTTAGTATTTGGGGATTGAATTTCAGACTTCAAATTAACTCCCTAGTTTAGCAAAACCAATCAATTTTGTGATTTTTAACAAATTATACTTAGATCTTATTACTTCATAGGTTTTTATTAGGTTTTCTTGGATTCCTTTTGTGGCTTGATAATTTATCAAATCATTGCTAAGGCCATTTCAATTTAATTTCAATTAATTCAAACAAGAAATTTTAATGTTCTAATTTTTTGAATATTACATGTGTTAAGGGGTAAAAAAATTTTTTTGTAAAACTTTAAAATCTAAGTATAATTATTGAATCACGAATCCCTAGGTCGTAACACTCTTACTTGGAGAGTGAGGTGTAATATTTAAAATTGGTGGCAACAGAAGTCAAGCTAATTGCATTGGCATGGTCATTAATCGACCATTTACGATCAGTTTCATGCTTAGTAAGTGATAGAATGCCTATCCATTGGATCCCTAGCCCAATTAACATCTGAATAAGTACTGAACAAGTACGTAATTGTAATGAATAATGAGCTCAAAAATGTAAGGGAGAGATTCATAATTAACATAAATGAATATAATAGATTTGTTTTTAGTCACTTCACAGAAAAAAAACGTTTTTGGATTCTTAAACAAACTAATTGCACTATCTAGCCACTTTTATGTACAATACTTAAAATACCCTTAATGAGATTTTAAAATGGAAAGGCCACATTACCCTTAGCCTCATTTACCAAAATACCCTTGTCTCTTTCACTGACCTTTCTCCTCTCTTCAATATTCACGCTCCTACATTCTTCTTTTTATTTTGTCGACTTTCTTCTCCATTGTCGAAACCATGAAACTTAACCATTCTTCCTACATTCAATCTTTTGCTTGTTGGGTCATTTAACTTCTTCATCAATCATCGCAGAGACCTCATTGAAGCCACATTGACGATAAGTTTTCCTCTCCAAGAAGCATTCAAGGTATTGATTTTGATTTATATTTGTTTGTTTGAAAAAGTACTTTTTGTTTTGATATTGCTTATTTAAGTTGTGTAGAATAGTTGTGGTTGTGAATAAAATATTTTTGATAGATATTCATTCCAGATCTATGTGGAAAAAAAAAGAATTTCAGAAAAGGCACACAGCCATCGAAATTTTCAGAAATGAGACAGTCATCGGGCTTAGTCGGGGGCACAAAGCCTGATGAGATCTCCATCGGGCTTTGACCCAAAGCCCGATTACCATCGGGCTTCATTGCCCTATGAAGCCCGATGGATCCATCGGGCTTCATCGGGGGACCAATCGGGCTTCATCTCCGACGAAGCCCGATGGGACTTACCCCGACGAAGCCCGATGGGAATTGTCCTATCGGGCTTCGTCGGAGATGAAGCCTGATAGTCCTTATATTTCATCGGGCTTCATAGCATACGAAGCCCGATGGGACAAGTCCGATGGGACTATGAGATGAAACCCGATAGGCTCCCCCGATGAAGCCCGATAGGCTCACCAAAGCCCGATAGGCTTTCCATTGGCATCTGCCCCACGAGACTTGATGGGTTGGCAATAAAGCCCGATAGGACTTTATTGGCCAATGAAACCCGATAAGAAGCCCTCAGACAGTGATAAAATAATTTTTTAAAAATTATGTTAAAATCCTCCAATATTTTTATAATTTATTGAAAAAAAAATCATAAACTAAATATTTTAGTTATAATTAGAGAAGATTATAATAATAAAATTGTTACCTTGTAAGTAAAAAAAATCATGTATTTATGTTGTATAAATTCTCTTTAGAATTGGGGAATTTGACATCTCTGGATTAAATAGTCTAACTTTTTACTTTGAATCTTGCAGCAATGGATAAAGTGTCGTTGGTAATTATGTGGAACGGGGAATGGAACGATGATAAGTACACTGGGGGTAATAAAACGTGTATGATGGCCAATAAGAATGCGACTTTTACTCAATTAACTGATATTGTTTACACAGTAACGGGAATTGATAAAACAAGGTACGACATCAACATTCATTTTTTAATGGAACCATCATGCAGTCTTCCAGCCACTAAGCTCCCTATCAAGGACGACTAAGGTGTTGAGTTTGTTATGTACGAAGGAAGTAAATATAAGGTGATCTATGTTGATATGATTCGTAGAGATGTTGGAGTTTGTAACATACATAGTGAGCTGCAATACCAATTTCCTTCAAATAGTGGTGGTAATCAGAATTTAGGTGTTGACGTTCCACTTACATCAGCACGTAGTCCATTGCGGAACGATGATTTTGGTACATATGGTACGACTGGTTTGTCAGATGATGCTTCACACACAGATGATGATGGTGATAATGAAACAGATGATAATGGTGATGATAACAGTGGTGATGACAGTGGTGGTGGTGGTGAAGGAGGAGCCAGTCCGGATTATCCAGAAGTAAGATTTTCAGGTTCTCAATTTGAGGACAACCCTTTATATGGAAATTGGGTTGTTCCTGGTGTAGAAAATTATGCAATTGAGGCAACGCGACCCGAAGTGTTGATTCCTTACCAGGGTGATATTTTTTACTAAGACGCATTATTTAAAAGTAAACAAGAATTGATTTTGGCATTTGGAAAATATTGTGTTGATGTGAAAATAGACTATCGAATCAGACATTCATGCACGGTTCGATTTGAGGCTGGTTGCAAAGATGTGAATTGCAAGTTTTTGCTTCGCGCAAGATGCAGACCTGGTTGTACGTTTTGGCATGTGGTGAAGTTTATGCCGGGTCACACATGTAGTCCGGACATCTACGATTCACATTTTCGGAGTGTGAAGGCTATTGTCATCGGGAGTTTGTTCTCACAACGAGTGACAATTAGTGAATATACACCTGGAATGCTAATGGGAGAGCTACTTAAGCAGCATGGTGTACAGATCATGTACACTAAAGCTTGGAGGTCTTTACAACATGCAAAGAGACTTGCTTATGGCAATGCAGATGAGTCATTTCAGCAACTACCCTTATATTTTTACATGTTGAAAGAAACAAATCCCGGCACTATCACGGCAATAGAGACAGATGAAAATAATCGTTTCTTGTATTTATTTTTTGCTCTTGGAGCTTCACTTCAGGGTTTTCGATCTTACATAAGACCGGTTGTTGCTGTTGATACCACCCATTTGAAAAGTAAATATAAAGGCATGATTTTTGTTGCCACTTGCAAAGATGGAGAGGAGATGATTTATCCAATCGCTTTTGGATTTGGGGATGGTGAGTCTGACAGATCATGGATTTGGTTTTTAAGAAAATTGAGAGAAGTTATTAGCGTGCCGGAGGATTTGGTAATTGTATCTGATCGACACCAAAGCATTGCGAACGCGATGAGCCTTGTTTTCCCTCATGTCCCACATGTATTTTGTTTTTTCCACCTTAAGCAAAACCTAAAGAAACGATGTAGACAACGAAAGGATGTGATGGAGACATTCTATCGTGCAGCATACAGCTACACCCAAGTAAAGTGTGATACACACTTGGCAGAAATTCAATTGATGCATCCTCAAGCGCATCTAACATTGGTGGAAGCAGGAATAGAAAGGTGGTCGCGTGCATATTGTCCGAGAAGAAGATATTCCATGATGACCACCAATATTGCCGAGTCTCTCAATAAATGCATGATGAAAGCACGTCGGTTGCCTATAACGAGTGCACATGAATTTTTGAGACATATGCTTCAAAAATGGTTTAGCGACAGACGTGCTACTGCTGACAGGATTGTAACTGAGATTACCTCCGCTGCATTGGCACATGTCAACTTTGCCCATAGCAAAACATTAGATCGAGGATGTAGTGTAGTTCCTATAATACACGGGAACAAGTTCCTCATGAAACATGCAAAGGAAGGCGACGGGATCGTTAACATTGATGCAAAAACCTGCAGTTGTCGTAAATGAGATCTTGATCAATTACCTTGTCTTCATGCAATTGCTTCTGGCAGGTATCATGGTTTTACTTTATTGTTCTTATTACATTCATTGTTTAATGTGATATATTAACACTCTATCTTGCTTTGTTTATCGTACGTGATAGTTTCATGCGGGTGCACTATAATTCGTTTTGTCATCCATATTACACTGCAAGTTGGGTCAAAAAAGCATATGAACTTCCCATCAATCCGGTCCCTAACAAGTCCGCTTGGGTTATTGCTGCACATGTTAGAAGGGTGGTTGTACACCCACCCGTACAAAGAAGACAACCGAGTAGACCAAGAGAGGGTCGGATTCCTTCTAGTAGGGAAGCTCGTCGAAGGAAAAAATGTGAAAAATGCGGTGCACAAGGGCACAACCGTCTATCTTGCCCTAATGAATGGTCTTCTTCCATTGGAGAGTCGAGCACAACCGCTACTACTATAGAATCAACAGATGTTGCCGTGGCCACTGCAAGAGCAAGTCGAAAATGCAGCATTTGCAAAGAGACTGGACACACTCGTCGTCGGTGCCCTATACAATTGAGCAATCAAGGTGATGATAATTTTGGCAATGATCTAAACAATTAATAGAGATGAACTCATTCAGGAATGATAATGTCGTCACTTATGTTAATTGTTAGATTGTTTGAAGAATAATGTGATTCCTTACTTGCATTTACAGTGTGAATGGATTTATTACTAACCATATCCTTCATGTATCAGTAATGCTCAAAAATCACTTCCACAAGAGAAAAAGGATCACCAAAAGGCTTCTTCTAAGATATCATCAATCAAAACTAGTTTTTGTCATTCTCCACCAGAAATGAATGTTGTGTTTTACATTATTATTTGAATTTAAAATATTTTAGCAATTGTAATATTTCGGTTTCCTTAATTTAAACTTGTAATTGATGATTTAAATGTGGTTGTTTGTTGATGGAGAGAGAGACTAAGTCTCTAATGTAGGTTGAATGGCCTGAAAACAAAGGAGATTCTGCCAAAATTTTCTAAAATTCAGTGATTTACTTGTTTTCAAACTATTGGGAAACTAGGATATCAAGTGTTGTTTAAAATTCAGTAATTTACTTGAGTCTCTAATGAGTAAGTGATTTACTTGTTTTCAAACTATTCTAGAAAAAACACACCACTACAAAAAAAAAACCTATCGGGCTTCGTTCCCCTACAAAGCCCGATAGGGCATTGTCAAAGCCCGATAGGGCATCTTCAAAGCCCGATAGGCTATTTCTTCCCACTTTTTTTTTTAATTTTTTAATTATATTTAATTTTCAATTACCACTAAAATGAGCACTTCTAAGGTTTTTCGTGTTAATTAAACACAAAATGCACATCAAACAGTTGGAACTAGGTGGAATGGATAGATGATCAAGTGTTCTTCCTTCTATCTATCAAGTGTTGTTTAAATTGGACCAAAGAGATCTTAGCATATTCTATAAAATAAAATTTGGATTAATGAGTAAGTGATTTACTTGTTTTCAAACTATTCTAGAAAAAACACACCACTACAAAAAAAAAAAAAAAGCCTATCAGGCTTCGTGCCCCTAAAAAGCCCGATAGGGCATCTTCAAAGCCCGATAGGCTATTTCTTCCCACTTTTTTTTTTTAATTTTTCAATTATATTTAATTTTCAATTACTACTAAAATGAGCACTTATAAGGTTTTTCGTGTTAATTAAACACAAAATGCACATCAAACAACTCTATACATCACATTGGAACTAGGTGGAATGGATGGATGATCAAGTGTTCTTCCTTCTATCTATCAAGTGTTGTTTAAATTGGACCAAAGAGATCTTAGCATATTCTATAAAATAAAATTTGGATTAATGAGTAAGTGATTTACTTGTTTTCAAACTATTCTAGAAAAAACACACCATTACCAAAAAAAAAAAAAAAAGCCTATCGGGCTTCGTGCCCCTACAAAGCCCGACAAGACATTGTCAAAGCCCGATAGGGCATCTTCAAAGCCCGATAGGCTATTTCTTCCCACTTTTTTTTTTTAATTTTTCAATTATATTTAATTTTCAATTACCACTAAAATGAGCACTTCTAAGGTTTTTCGTGTTAATTAAACACAAAATGCACATCAAACAGTTGGAACTAGGTGAAATGGATGGATGATCAAGTGTTCTTCCTTCTATCTATCAAGTGTTGTTTAAATTGGACCAAAGAGATCTTAGCATATTCTATAAAATAAAATTTGGATTAATGAGTAAGTGATTTACTTGTTTTCAAACTATTCTAGAAAAAACACACCATTACAAAAAAAAAAAAAAATTATCGGGCTTCGTGCCCCTACAAAGCCCGATAGGGCATTGTCAAAGCCCGATAGGACATCTTCAAAGCCCGATAGGCTATTTCTTCCCACTTTTTTTTTAATTTTTCAATTATATTTAATTTTTAATTACCACTAAAATAAGCACTTATAAGGTTTTCTGTGTTAATTAAACACAAAATGCACATCAAACAACTCTATACATCACATTGGAACTAGGTGGAATGGATGGATAATCAAGTGTTCTTCCTTCTATCTATCAAGTGTTGTTTAAATTGGACCAAAGAGATCTTAGCATATTCTATAAAATAAAATTTGGATTAATGAGTAAGTGATTTATTTGTTTTCAAACTATTCTAGAAAAAACACACCACTACAAAAAAAAAAAAAAAAAAAAAACTATCGGGCTTTGTGCCCTTATAAAGCCCAATAGGGCATTGTCAAAGCCCGATAGGGCATCTTCAAAGCCCGATAGGCTATTTCTTCCCACTTTTTTTTTTAATTTTTCAATTATATTTAATTTTCAATTACCACTAAAATGAGCACTTATAAGATTTTTCGTGTTAATTAAACACAAAATGCACATCAAACAACTCTATACATCACATTGGAACTAGGTGGAATGGATGGATGATCAAGTGTTTTTCCTTCTATCTATCAAGTGTTGTTTAAATTGGACCAATGAGATCTTAACATATTCTATAAAATAAAATTTGGATTAATGAGTAAGTGATTTACTTGTTTTCAAACTATTCTAGAAAAAACACACCACTACAAAAAAAAATAAAAAAGCCTATCGGGCTTCGTGCCCCTACAAAGCCCGAGAGGACATCTTCAAAGCCTGATAAGCTATTTCTTCCCACTTTTTTTTTTTAAATTTTTCAATTATATTTAATTTTCAATTACCACTAAAATGAGCACTTATAAGGTTTTTCGTGTTAATTAAACACAAAATGCACATCAAACAACTCTATACATCACTATTCTAGAAAAAACACACCATTACCCAAAAAAAAAAAAAAAAGCCTATCGGGCTTCGTTCTCCTACAAAGTCCGATAGGGCATTTTCAAAGCCCGATAGGCTGTTTCTTCTCACTTTACATTTTATTGTTCTTTACATTTAGTTAATCAAATTTTTAAAAAATTTCGGCAGAATCTCCCCTGTTTTTGGACAATAAACCTACATTAGAGAAGTCTCCCTGTCCAACAACAAACTACCTCCACAACCACTTATCTCACCAACAACACAAAAACACATATCATCAAGAAAAATAGCCACATCCTAAGTATACACTCACTACTTCTATCTAGTTCAAATCACACCACTTTACAAAATAATACATTGATATATCTATACAACAGTGCTATGTCTATACAAAAAAATTCCTATCTGCTTACGAAGGGTACGAATATCCGGAGTTGGTTGCATTTGCCACTGATCCTCATTATGCATCAAGATATCATGGGCGTATTTTAAAATAAGGCACCACAACTATCCCTGTATTAGACATAATAACCAATATTGAAAAATAATCATATTGAACAATTCAATTGACTCTATAATAAGATTTTAATTAATTAATTTACCTGCCCTGTTGCTAAGGCACCTTCTGAGGATCAATACTCTCCACCTCCCATTCACTATCTGAAGTGGCAGATTAGATTGCTTGGGAGTAATATGCACTGCTCTTCAGCATAATAGGTAGGATGCTTGACAATGGTTGTACAGACTCTACTCAGAGCCTCCGGCTGTCTTTGTTAGTGGCATTGGAGTCATATACCACAACTTTTCTATCCTTCAAACAAATCTTGACCAGAAACCAATGATAATTCATGTAATTACACGAGACCAAAACCTGCATTTTTAAATATATGTGTTAGTCATACGGAAATAAATACATCAATGATAACATTATTATTAACACTTACGTAGTCGACCGTCCACCAAGGAAGATTTCCGTCAATGCTCCCATCAACGAAATGTGCCCATTCTTTCGGGACAGTCCCCGTAGAAGGCACGAAAACTGTCCTAGTGTCCCCGTATTTTTTTTCCAAAAATCTGCTATAAACACCTGCAACAAAACAAAAAGAAAATAGAACAATAACCCGGTCGACACACTAAATTGAAATGCAACAAAACAAAAAATACAAGAGTAATTTAATATGCTTGAAGAGCTCACAAATAGCCCGGTCGACATGATAGCATAATTCATATCGTATCGTGGATGAGATTGTGCACGTCTTAAGCAACACATGTAACTATCAATGTGTTCCTCCCCCAACCATTCGGTTTCCTTCTCTATGCGCTGGAAGTCAACCGGGGATAGATTGAGTGCGTAACCAGTGTCACGACTACAATAACCAAGAATTATAATTTCTAAAGTTAATAACGTATTGTTGTTGTAAATAGAAAAATAATACAAGTTACTTACTAAATATCTTCTTTGGAGGTTATGAACTCAATGTAGCCTGCAGGGAGGTAAAGACCATCATCCCCAACTTCATCCCCCACTTGGTCAGGAACTGATGACACTGCCTCCAGGTCTGCCTCATTCGCTATGACATCTTTCTTTCTCTTCTTCGATCGGATCAGATCAGTGTAAGGAGATTTTAAAAACTGCGATGCTTGTTTCTCTCGCATAGTACGTTTGCTGACTCGAACCGCTTCATCTTTTAACTGTACGATATGTAAAACATATAAATAACTAGTTATTACATCATGCATTTTTAAAACGATACGTAAAACGTATAAATAAAAGTGAATTAAGAACTTACCACAGATGTAGATGTCTGGCCCTGAAAATCGTGATGATCAGGATCTATCTGATCAGCACCCAAGTGCTGCTCATCGCCATCGTCGTTGTGAGATGGGGAATCCTCAATAGACGAGACGCGTAAATGAGTGGATAGTGTTGTAATCTGTTCTCTCATTTGACCCATTTCCTTATCAAATTGTGTCCTCATCTGGCTGATTTCTTGTTGCATCCATGTCCTCAAGTGACAGATTTCCTATTGCATCCATGGCCTCAACTGACAGATTTTCCCATCTATCCTCCGCAGCGTTTCCAACGTTAGATTAAGCCTCTCGGTTAACTACAAACGACAAAAAAAAAAATTAAAAACTTACTACAAACAATTACAAAAAAATAAAAATAAAAAATATTATTATAATAAACATACCCCATCATCATCATACTGTGCGTGATGCGGTCTTTGCGGTCTGTGCTGCCCAAATCTTGGCCTCCTCTCTTCATGTACAACTTCTTCCTCTCTCTCCTCATCTCTATGTATCCTACCCCCCTCCTCCTCATGCACGCCCTCCCTACCTCTACCCTCCTCCTCCTCATGCACGTCTTCCCTACCTCTACCCTCATCTTCCTCATCCCTGCCCTGCCTACTTCCACCCTCCTCCTCCTCCTCCTCCTCCTCCTCATCCTCGCCTTCCCTATCTCCACCCTTCCTACCTCTACCCTCCTCCTCATCCCCGTCCTACCTACTTCCACCCTCCTCCTCCTCACTCCCTATTTTGTAGACGTCGACTCCAACCGAGTATCGAGGGTTGTATGACCTCCAAAAATCAGTCTCTCGCTCAGCATCGGTGGGATCTAGTGTCGTAAACGATCCTCGTGCCTACAAAATTGTATTTTTTAGATAGATATTACATAAATAAAAAGAAATGACACATTTTAGGTCACATTTACACTTACATTCATCAAACATTCCTCGTAATTTTTTATTTTTGGCCTTTTATTGCACAACCATTTCCTGCACCTAGGAATGGTGACTGATTCGGGTAATCTGACGGCCCATTTATTTTTAATATATGGGAATGTTTCGATCAACCACCACTGTAAAAAGAGCAAAAAAAATTATAATAAAAAAATATAAAATAAAATAAATTAAACAAACGTTAGTAAATTCAAATTATATACAATGTATAATGTAATGTAATACAATACAAAGAGACCTATCAGTGATTGTACCTGAAATGCCCACACAAAACCATAAAGGTTGATTTTCTTCCCAACCTCACTAGTCAGCTTCTCCTTCTTTGTGGCCAAACGAATGTAATGTAGACTCTGACTATAGATGCACGTCCCCCAAGGGAACGCCTCAAATGCATATAAATCCTCGACCAGAGTCCACATGAAATCCTCAACATATGCGCGCTCATCATAGCCCAACAATAGTATATTGATCATAACGATGTAAATTAGTTTCAGGACATCCTCTGGTTCCAAGTCATTTCTCATAAGTTGTAGTTTTATGTTGTGCCCAGACACAAATCGCTCTCGTGGAAATAGGCGTGCCCGTAAACTATTTGCCTCACATGGTCGTGCTTTAATGCTTTCTTTATCAATGCGGCCAAATCGAGGTCCACTAATAAGGATAAACTCTTGTCTCCCATACCTGTATGGTGCGCCGCCAATCTCAAACCATATTTCATCGTGGCGGGCACCAAGAAGTGTTACCTCCCTAACCAGAACGTGAAGTAGCAGTTATGGTGCAGTCATCATTTGTGATAAAGGCATCTGCAAGAAGTGACCTAATGGGCCCTGCACGAATCTATCCAACAATGCATACTGGTTGAGAGCCTCACGAACTGCCACAAGATGCTTGATCCCACAATGAGTAGTGAGTCGCATTCCCTGCAGTATTACTCTGTGAGTGTGAATATAAGTAAATTCTCTAGTCTGTTGATAAGCCATCTGCAGGAAAAAGAAAAAAAAAACATAAAAATTAAAATAAATTAACAAAGAATCAAATAAAGAATTTGAAAAAAGCTAAAACTAATATAAGAAAAAAAATAATAAACTAAAACATATGTAAACCAATCATTGATGCCGTTAGTTTTATTAATTATTTGTGGAGATCCTTTTTCAGAATTAGCAAAATAGATTCAAATATTTGTATGACAAGACAAAGAAATTAAAACTTGGAATTAGATTTTTTTCCCGTTATTTTCCTATATTTGTATGACACTTTTTCTTTTGTATTCAAACTTGTATTTGTATTTATTTATTTTTGTATTCTAACATGTATTTTAAATTATTATTTTTTTCCTATTTTTCTTCTGTATTTGTATAATTCTTACAAGTTATTTTTATTTGTATGAATATAATATACAAGTTATCTGTATTTTATCCTATTAATAATTTTTTTTTAATTTTCTTCTGAATATTAAATTTTTGAAATGCCCTATCGGGCCTAATTGAATGGCCTATCAGGCTTAATTTAAATGCCCTATCGGGCCTAATTAAAATGCCCTATCGGGCTTAATTTAAATGCCCCTATCGGGCCAAATTGAATGGCCCGATAGGGCTTAATTAAAATGGCCCTATCGGGCTTAATTTAAATGCCCTATCGGGCCATTCAATTTGGCCCGATAGGGCATTTTAGGCCTATCGGGCCAAATTGAAGTGCCCGATATGGCTCGAAAGCAAGCCCTATCGAGCCTAATTTAATGACCCGATAGGGCTTAATTTAAATGCCCTATCGGGCCATTAAATATGGCCCTATCGGGCCAAATTGAATGGCCCGATAGGGCTCGAAAGCAAGCCCTATCGAGCTCAAAGCGAAAGGGGGCCCGATAGGGCTCGAAGGCGAGCCCTATTGGGCTCTAAGCCAAGCCCTATCGGGCCTTGTCCCACGACTTGGCCCGATAGGGTTTGGGGCTGAAGCGCCACCGTCTTGTTAGATATGAGCCCTAAAGACCAGTTCTAGTGACACAAAAGGACTCGATCTTGTAATTCTTTAAATATTATTTAAATGGCAAGTTTATGTTTTTATTTAAATTGCAATATGGTTTAAATTATAAAAACATATATCCATTAGTATAATAAGAAGTGGATACCATTCTTAAGTGTTAAGAATACGAGTTACGGATAATCCACAATTTGTTATACTATAAACATGTTCCTGGTCATAGAATTCCTATCATGGATGATAGCAACTCGTAAAGGCCAGCACATTGTCTTCCTCCTTATTTCAGTATGAGATACTGAAAGATAAGGTTGGTGAGTCTCGTGCCATTCTGTATGAGCTATAGAAGGAAGATGAGTGGGTGCTCGTTACAAGAACGAGTTCACTGAACGGGACTGTTAACATTAAATCACATGGGTTATTTCTCACGGGTCAATGATTTAATGTTAGCTGCGATTTTACAACTAGTCCTTAGACCTGAGATGACATGGATATCTGTGTATTGGTGGATTATGATATCAGCGATATTATATGGTTGTTCTAATCAAGGATAATCATACGTATCTATGTGCCTGATTCAGTGATACATGAGGTATGTGTGCATCAGACATGGAATCTATCACCTCGAGATTTATAAGGAAGATATCCTATGCGATCCAGTAATCACTTGACGATAAATCCTTGGCCGAGGTAATATGACGATGGAATTTGTTCCATACGGGTTGTGTCATAATTTGTCAAGATTGATTTTGGATTTGGTCATATGACAAGATTAAGAGATTCGACCTACTGACCATGATCTCATATCTTGTCGGGAGATATAGGATGATAGAAGAACCGTATTGTATGGTAACGTAGTAAAAGGTTCACATTACCCGCTTCACAATAAATTGGGTAATCATGATATATTGCTAGATGTCACTCATGATTTACGAGAATTAATTGTTGATTATTCTTGTTGCCAATTTATTTGTGAACCCAGAAAGTCCCACCCAAAAGAAATTACTTTCAAAGAGAAAATAAATAAATTAGTAATTTTAAAATTACTAATAATAGTGCATTTATTTATTGGATAAATAAGAATAATTAAATAATTATATTATGAATACAATTATTTGATTATTAATTGGGTTAGGCCTTTTGCTAGTACATTAGGCTTGACCCAATGGCACTATTGGATTCAAATAAATACTATTGGATTGGGCTTGGCCCAATTGCATTAAATGGAATGGACTTGAGAAGTCCAACCCATTTAATGGAGAATGGTTATTTAATTGGAACTATAAATAGCTCCAATATCTTATTTTCTCTAATAAGTTGCACTTAGATCATTTTGAGAGTTGAGAGAGTTTTGGAAGAATAGTTCTTGAATCCAAGAGGTAAGTTAAAAATTTTTGTGAAAAAATTCTTCTAC
Organism: Diospyros kaki; assembly: GCA_036245055.1. Classification (NCBI taxonomy): domain Eukaryota; kingdom Viridiplantae; phylum Streptophyta; class Magnoliopsida; order Ericales; family Ebenaceae; genus Diospyros; species Diospyros kaki. Next base: position 7,586,079 of record BSEG01000013.1, read on the forward strand.
TTATCTTTCTCTTTGATATTCTTGAATAGAAGTGATTTCGGGTGGACCGACTCGGCATCCTACACTTGGAGGATTATACGGCGGGAAATCTAACAGTGAAATAAGATTTCATCAAAGAGGTATTTTTCGTTTATGCCTTCATTTTATTAAACCATAATTTCTAAAAAACGGGATACCTGTAAACTAAATTTTAATTTCCGCTGCGCATATGATAAGATCTATGTAACTCAACACGTCTTCCTCGTAGAAGACGGTGGCGGCGGTGGCGGGGCATTGTCGGCCGTGTTCCGTCGGGAGTGACGCCCCGACGGTGGGCTCGCCCGAGGCGAGATGCCCCAACGAAGCCCGACAGTTGGGCTTCGTCACGAACGAAGACCACCGTCGGGCTTCGTCGCGAACGAAGCCCACCGTCGGGCTTTGTTCGCGACGAAGCCCGATGACCAGTCTTCGTTGCCGGCACACAGGCGACCGGCGACCATCTCCACCAACACCGGCGTCAACAAATCTTCACCAAAATCACACAAAAAAGCATACCTTGTTCAGCGATGATGAGGTCGACGTCGTTGATAACGATGGCGGTCGGTCATGGCGGCGGTAACGATAGCTGTCAAGGCGGCGGTCAGGTAGCGGTCAGGCAGTTGTAGTGAGAGAGAGGTGAACTGGTTGAGTTGTGAGGGTTGGGTACGGTAAGGGTATTTTAGTATTTGCTAAGTTTTGTGGGTTTAAAATTGTGAGGATATTTTGGTATTTAACTTTTTCTATTTTTTTTTTATTTTTTAAAGAGAATTATGGTCAAATCTGGTCAAGTGGCTATATGATGCTATTAGTTTGTTTAAAATGTTAAAAAGGTTTTTTTGTAGAAATGTGGGTAAAAAGGAACTCGTTATTTGACCGGTTGTTATATTTTGCAATTTCCACAAAAATGTAAACCATTAAAGATAGTTCCTTTGACATAGCAAAAGATGTAAAGAATAGCTACATAATGGGAAGAACGAGGAGCAAACATGTTATATATATTTCTCGCACCATTTCTTATAGGTCAGACTCAGCCTAATAGGTTGGCACAATCGCCTAAAGCCCAGTAGGCCCAGCCAAACTCGTCAGGGCAAGTTCATACATCACTGAAATTCGAGCTCAGGTCACGGAACCAAGCGAGCTCATAGCAAGGGCAAGGCTTCCAACGAGCTTTTAGCGATATACTCGATGAGTTTCCAACAATACTTTTAGCTCGTTGTCCTAACTGTTCAGCTCGTTGGTCTAATTTTTCAATTCGCACAGATAACAAAGCTGCTGAATAACCGGAGACAGGGATCCACTCACTTTATCTGAGGCAAACCAGATCCCTCGTAATGAGGATCTCACTTCCGATTTTATGCAGATGATAAGGACAACTTGTCTCCCATTATATCATCTTTATACTTTTATATCTTATGCAATTGTAAACACTCCTCACTATAAATAGAGGTCAAAAACACCATTGTAAGGGGGACAACCATAATATTATGCTGTGACTCTGCCAGAATAATTAGAGGACAGTTGTGAAATAAGTATCGTTCTGGCCGAACCACATAAAAATTCCTTGTGTCTTTTCTATTTTGTTCTTGTTGCGAAAATCTCTACAAAACAATGGGTTAGTACTCAATTGAAATCAAACCAAAATAATTGAATGGAAGAACAAATCAAGGCAGAAAATTAAACTCCCTGTTTAACAACAATGGCAGTCACGAAGACTGCTCCAAGGCTCAGATCTGGGCTCGTTCAAACACCACTTAGGTAACAACCAACGAATAGGGACACCAAGCCACAAATGAGCCTAAAAACCCCAAGAACCGAAGCCCTCAAACCCCCCAAGTCTCTCAGTCGATCGACACATCTCACACAAGCCACACAGGCTTCCACACACAGTAGGATCCACCAAAGGACAGAGAGTAATCACGAAGATATGGGTTCAACAATGGCCAAAAAACTTACCTCAAAGAGAAGACAACAACTCGGACTAAATAGGCGTTGCAAACGCCATTGACGAACAGCCACCACGCACAAGGAAAGTGCGACACACAATAATGGAAAGAAGCATTTGACCGAAAAAGAAAGAAACCCCAAGAGGATCGCCATCAATGAAGAGAGAATCGGCCGAGAGAGGGAAGAAGAGAGAGCACACAATCGGCCGTCACACTTAAGGCACAAAAGGGGAAAAAACCCTTTTATATTAAGGGACTAGGGCATAAAAGAAAAATGGGCTAAGAGGGTAATGGGCTTGGGTTTGGGTTTCATGGGCTTCCTTCCTCCCTTGAGCAAATGGGCTCAGGCCTATTTCTCCTCCAAATGGAGGGTTAAGGGCTTATAGCCCGACTTCTATAAATAGGCTGCCAGTAAGTGGGTTGAACCATTGCTTCAATTCCGAGCCGAAAGTCTATAAAGTTAATCCGAACCATCGTCATCACCTTGGACCTCATTAGAAAACACAAAAAAACCCAACAATTCTTCTTCCTTACATTTGAGCTTATTTACTTCATTGTGGGGCTATGAATCACGATCGACTAATTTTGAACGTTGACAAAACATAAATTGATTGGCTATATGACACTACAAAAAAATATGTTTAGAGATTAAATTTATTTTCGTCTCTAATTAACACAGATAAATTTTGAGACGAAGAACTAAAATTATTAAAAAAGTCTTTAGAGAAAGAAAAATTTCTTCTTTAAATTAGAGACAAATTTTTTTTGTCTTTGATTTTGAGACGATTTTTGAGTCCGAGAATGAATTTTTTCATCTTTGAATGTTGGATACCTTTAGAGATAGGAAAAATTTTGATCTCTCATTTTATTTCCATCAAAGATAAAAATATATTGTTTATGTGTGAGACGAATGCCAGGAACGAAATTTTTCTTCTCTAAATTTGAATAAAGACGAAATTGAAAGATGAAAAATTCCATCTCTAAATGTTATATAATTGTTGGGCCCGATCCTTTTCTTCCTCTTACATTTTAGTAAAGTGCAAAGCAAAACCCTTACAATTGACTGCCAATCCAGTCCAATTTATCACCATCGTTGGCCACCGTGCGCTGGCCACCGCCGTTCCTTGCCATCGTCGCCATCGCGGTCGTCCTTGTCTTCCACCGTTGACTCACCGTCGTCCGCTACCGACCACTGCAACCGCTATCCACTACCGTCACCATCGCCGCTAGCTGTAAACACACGTATAATGTGTATATATATGTGTGTGTATGTTGTATATGTGTGTGTGTATATATATATATGTGTATGTATGGCTAAAAGACTTCAATTCACATGGTTGTGTCTCTGGTGTTGTGTAGACTTTGCTTGCAGGATGGGCTTTGCCGAAAATGATCTCCAATGCATGCATACGTACATTAGTAGCAAGGGAATGAGAGAAATAATAAATTAATCCAAGGAAGAAGGAAAAAAGTTGGAGGGTGTGGTGAAACTTGTAACATGATGGGTTATCATCGTGTTTTTTAGATGATTTGCTGTAATTTTAATTTGGGCCCAGACATTCTTAATGAGGATGTTTAAGTTGATTTCATGCCTATCTCTATTCCTTGGTATTTTATGGGTATTATCCTAATAATTAATATATTGATTTAGTCAATTTTATATTATATATGTATATATATATATAAATGCATTTAGGATTCAATTTATGGAATATTAAATAATGTTATAGAATTGCAGTATATTGGATTGACTATGAAGAAATTAGTTTTATTCAGACGTGAATGGTTTGATCAAACTTCTAATTAAGGAATAAAACTTAATAAAAATTATGAAATTGTTGAAGTTAAACCAAACAGTAAATATAAATTATATGATCTGTTTATACTTGTAAAACAAGTTTATTACACCATCATATCCTGAAAGCCATCAAGAATGGTTATGTGCTATAAGATAAATGCTCAAACAGATTAGTCATACTAGGATGATCGAGTCATCCCAAATGTAGTTCACAATATCAAATGAAATTTTAGACCGAATACTTAAGGCGATGATATAATAGAAATTGATAGAAGAAAATCAATTGATCTATATAATTTAGCCTAAATTATAACTAATACAGCTCTAATTTAACTAACATAGCTCTAATACAACTAATATTGTAACAGTTACGAGTATTATATATGGCATGCATTCATTCCGTAACTCTTCCCAGCTTAAGAGGCAGTTGAATATAAAAAATGGTCCCTAATTTTGTTAATATGTATCTTCACGTAGATTTGTGCTACTATCAATACATTTATTTGTGTTGATTATTACTTTCCGTCTAAGGATAACACTAATATCAGATGCAGCTTCCAAGGGGCCACATAAAAGTAAGATACATTTAATGGTGCATACTTGGGGTTTAAATAGACATGTACCAAAAGACTAAGACTTATCCATTTTGGGTACAGAATCGAGCAAGTTTTTATGGGCATTTTTCGGATCGTCTTTCTTATGGGTTGAATTCGACCCAATAGACCGACGTAACTTCTTGAAGTTCAATGGGCCCAAGGTCGAGGTCGTCAAAGTAAGATCGCATATCACCAAAACTCGAGTTTAGACTGCGGAACCAAGCGAGCTCCTAGCAATGCTGTCAGCTCGATGGCAAACCGTTCAACTCGCGTAATAAAAAAGTCATAGAATAATCGGAGGCAATGCCCACCTGTCTTATTTAAAGCAAATCAAACTCTAATAATGCGGAATTCATTTCCAAATTTATAGAATTGATAAGTAGATCTTGTCTCCATAATATTATTCTCTTATTTTGAATTTTATAAAAATTATAAACACTCCACATTATAAATATGGGTCAAAGACTATTGTATGAAAGATAGAGAATAATACATTGTTACTCTGTCGAACTAACCAAAGAACAATCTTGGACTATGCATTATTTTGATCGAACCATGTAAAAACTTTTATATGTATGATTTATCATTCGTTTTATTTGTTTTTTCTCTATGTATTTGTGCTTATTTTCTCATTACGAGTCTACGAATTATGGTTGACAAACTCCAAACGTTGACACAAGTATGCTTAAGTATTTTTTTTTTCACTTTTTGTTATTTAATTTTAATGCTTTAAGTATATGTTGGCAAAAATGAACGGTGTCCACGAAAAAATCCAAATTATGGAGCATCTAGAAGGGTCCTAAACTAGAAATGGTATCCAAGTTATTTTTTAGAAAATGGTACGATGATGAAAACGTACAGTATAATGACGACGGTACGTCATTAGTCTAACACATGGAAAAAGCACTTGAGCCCGCAAGCTGATGGGCCGTGGGCCAGTAGTCAAGTACGAAGATAACCCAAGTTTTGCCTTACTCATTTTGTTTTTTTTTTATTTATTTAATTAGAGTATTAGAATTTTGCCTGATTAATTTTTAGGGGTAAGTGACATTTTTCTTAATACATTTCTAGATAAATTCAAATATAAACACAGTCTATATATATTCAGAACTAGATATTCGATACAGTTCATGTGAGACTTATCTTCCAACATTACTACTGTCTTCCAACAATAAATTTGTCTTTCAAATTATCATACTAATTCGAATCCTGATACACTATATAAAAGTTTTAAGACTTTACTACTATACCATACTGTGAGGGAGTCATTTTGCCTATTATAAGAGATGGCAAGTTGGCACCAGACAGTAAATATAAAAAAAAGAAAACTAAAATTTTAGATTTTAAACATAATATTTAAAAAATAATCAAATAAATTAATGAACTTTTAGAATTGAGGTCATGTTAATTATTTTGATAAATGTTATTTTAACTACTTTCAATGATATCAACTTTTTCGCAAGAATTCAAATTAAATCTCAAATTTTAATTTAAATAATAAATATAATAATGAATTTGACTCTAAATCTAAAAAATGCAACGACTTATTTCATTTTATTTAAAATACAATAATCAATTTTGTCTCGTAATAATCCAAATATATTGACTTATTTGCTATTTCTCTTTCTTTCTTTTTTTTTTTAAATTTTCCCAACTGACAATGAATGGCCACATCAAGTCTCAAACGTTTGCATAAGGATGCCACGTGTAAGAGGTCAGCACTTTAAGAGTAGACCGTGATGTAAGGAACCACTTCTCCTTTTTACCCGTTTGGAATTTGAAATCTCCTCCCTCTCTCTCTAAAGAGACGTTGTAATTGTTTCTTTTTTTTTTCTGTTTTAAATAATATTTTGAAAAAGGAAGCGTTTATTTATTACGTACTGTTTGGATTGTTCTCTGTCTCCATTTAATGCTTCTACTCTGCGACCACTCCAACACCACTATAGCATTCCTTGCACATTTAAAGCTCTTTCAAGTCTCTCTCTCTCCCCTCTCTCTCTCTCTCTAAACTTTCCCTTCTCATTGCTTTCTCTCCAAATGCGGCACTGTGAAAGCTTCAGAGATTTGTTGATTTTGCAGGGGGAGAGATGGAGGGAAGATTAGAGACGCCGCAAATCCACGGAAGTAAGTTCTTTCTTGTTCTGAGTTGGCTGGATTGATGTTTGACCGAGAATGAATTGTGGGTTTTTCTTGACTTGGGCATTTCTTTGATCTGTGAGTTAATTATGGGTTTTGATGATTTTGTTGTTGGTTTTTCCTTGATCTCCGTGGTATTTGACTGTTTGGAGGCAAGATGAAAAATAAATAGATAGAAGAAAAGGGCTTGTGCGGGTCTGTTTGTATGTTTGCTGTGTTTGTTTGCCGAGAAAATGTGAGGAAAGGCTTGGTGGAAACAGGAATGGGAGGAAAAGCGATTGAATGTTGGGATTTGGATGTTTCTTTACATCTTTCTTTTGGAGCCCTGAGTGGTAATTTGAGTTATGTTAGGCTTTTTTCAAGAATGAATTTGTTTTTTAATTTTCTCTGATTAAGGAAAATTCTTACTTTTTTATGCATCGTTATACTTCATGATTTCACTGAACTTGGGGGGTTTGCAAAATTGTGCTTAACAGAGCTGGCTTATGGAATCAGAGATTTAATGATCTAGACTTTGTAATTGATTGGCTAAACTTGAGCTGATTGAAGTTCTTCCTTGACGAATCAAAAAAATGCATCGGCCTTGATACGGATTAAGGTGTACTTGCTTTATTTGGCGAATTGAAAAGCAGTAGAAAAATGAGATGGGTTCTCAGAGAAAATGCATTGGTTAAAGTTCCAGTTTATAGGAAGATGAAATAGAAATGTTAAAATCAAACAATATAAAGAGACTCTTATCTTTTTCATCCAACTTCAAAAATTAATTTCTGCCACAATCTGTAAATGTAAATGTAAATGTTAGATTTTGAAAGATTAAATATTAAATGTGATCGGTAAGTTTTTAGTTACTCCTGCTTGTGTGAACTGTAAGTTATGGATTACAGAACAATCCATTACGTAGGCATCATTTTTGTTGTTTGGGTTTTTGTAGTTCAAGAAATTTGGATTTAACAAGATTGATGTCCTCTAAGAATTGAGGTTTCTGGCATTTGATATAGTTGCAGATGAATTTCAGTAACCAGAATAGTGCTACTCATTACATGAGTTCCTGTCATTAACAAAAACCAAAGTGGCTTCATATCTGGATTAAAAATGGGGGGTGAGAAACATGGTTCGAACAGTGGAGGAGGTTATGTTGGTGGTTTCCTTAATCTTTTTGATTGGAATGCAAAATCTCGGAAGAAGTTGTTTTCGGGGAAATCTGATTTACCAGGTACAACTGAACTTGATGGACACGAGCTCTTTCATACTATAATGCTAAATAATTTGTATGCTCATCCACGCTATCTTTTATGTTTGTCTTTTTCCTCTCTCATAGAGCATTCAAAACAGAAAGAGAAAAGTGAAGGGAATCTGCCAGTGACACAGTTTAATTTGGTATGCTTCTGTTCATTGGACACCTTCTTATTGTTTAATCTATTAAGTTGTCTTGAGGTACTGATTATCTTCCACCTTTTTTAAAAAAAAAAAATCTGTATTTATTGCCATATGTCCAGATGGAGGAGGAGGACCTTGCGGCAAGTTTTAGTATGAAAGGAAGCAGCGACTATAGTTGTGCTTCGTCAGTGACTGATGAGGAGGGATACAGAACGAGGGCACCAGGGGTAGTTGCCAGGCTTATGGGACTGGATTCCTTGCCTACACAGAATTTCGATGAGCCCTTCTCTACTCCATTTTGTTATTCCCAATCTCTTGAAGACACTCAGTACCACAGGAGAAACCTCGAATTTCATCATGACCATCAAATTTCACTTTCTGGCCCTTTGCGAAGTAAAGTAGACCGCCCTGTTCGGAAGGCAATGGAGCCAAAGCCTCAGAAAATGATAAACAGGCCAATTGAGAAGTTCCAAACCGAGATATTACCTCCTAAATCAGCTAAATCAATTCCAATTACTCACCACAAGCTTTTGTCTCCCATCAAAAGTCCTGGGTTCATTCCACCCAAGAATGCAGCTCATATAATGGAAGCAGCTGCTAAAATCATTGAATCAGGACCTCAAGCAACTAACAATGCTAAAAGGACTCTTCTCCGGCCTTCCTCTGTTCCCTTCAAAGTGAGGGACCTGAAGGAGAAAGTGGAAACTGCTAAAAGGACTGCTGAACCTTCTAGTTCTAGAAGGCTAGCTGAATCAAATGCTGCTAAGGTTCTCAAGGGACAATCTTTGAACAAGAGTTGGAATGGATCTGCCGAACCATCATTCAGAGTTTATTCTGATTCAGAAGATTGTTCTGTTACTAAGAATAAAGGAAAGTCTATTTCACTTGCACTCCAAGCAAAGGTCAATGTTCAAAGAAGAGAAGGCTTGAGCCCTAGTGGGGGTAGAAGCCAATTTAGCCATAAAGAACAAAGTGAGGTCATCTCAAATCCACCTTTTAAATGTCAATCAAATACCGAGAAGGGTAAGTCGAAGAAACCTTCCACTCATAATGCTTCCACTGTGCTCAGGCAGAATAATCAGAAACAGAACTGCCTAATTGATAAAGAAAAGCTACCTTCAAAGCCCTCTAACACTCAAGGTAGAAAAGTGCAGTGTGGAGATCCTTCCTTGCGGAGACACAAAAGTGCAAGTAAAGGTGGAGGGAGCTCTGAAGTTGGTTCAAGGAAGCTAAAGCAAGAGGTGGCAGATGGTAAACACAACACCTCATGTTCAAGCACAAAAAGTGTTCCCCGCAAGAAACGATATGTCGATGGGAATTTTCACCTGGATAAAAATCAAGGTCTTGATAACATGTTGGTTAATGAAATTGAGAAGGCAATTCAATCTAGTTCAGCTGTAGACAGACACTTCACTTGGGATGAGGACAGCAAAAGAAAAGGCATGGATGTTGTTTCTTTTACATTCACGGCTCCAATGGCAAGAGCAATGCCTGGTGGTGAGATGTCGAGACAGCTAGCAGGGAAAAACTGTGCTGACTATACAGGTAGAAAGGTGCTGTCCGACTCAGATAGTACAAATAGTGCAAACCCATCATCGCCAGGATGTAATTCGATTGGAGCTGATGCTTTAAGCACTCTTTTGGAGCAAAAGCTAAGGGAATTAACTCTTGGAGTTGAGTCTTCTCGCTATAGAATGGGGATAGCTGGTAATTCCACTTCTATCTTTCAAGATTTGGCACCCGCTTTGAAAGGGGTCCCTGCCGTATCAATGTATCATGATAAAGAGAGCCAGTATGGGATGACTACAGAGAAATTTGGTGGGAAGTACAGCTCCAGCATTTATTCAACCAAGTCACTGGGATTCGTGACTAAGCACAAGTTTCAGGTATATCAAATTCAACACTCCAATCTTTTCTGGTTTAAAGTTTTTCTTTTTCCTTGGGGGGGTGGGGGTGCGGAGTTACTGAATTTTCCTGCTTGTCAGTGTTTCTTTCTTCTTGTCTTCCTCCATAAATTTCCGGTTAACCAATCTGATACGTTCTACTTGGCAACACCTTAATCCATGATAATCAAAATTTACTGCTCCTTAACCGAGGGGGGGCAGAGAGACACCTCATTCTGGTCAAGGCCAACAATAATAATATACCAAACCTTCATCCCACTATGCAGGGTGTTCTACATGAATGAATTCTAACTTTCCACTATGTGAGATAACATTTGCCCTCAATACTTAATTAAACAAGAATTTTCTAGATTTTTGGTTCAGATTTAGTACGTCTCACCTAAAAGAGCAAATATTGTCCTTTTACTTTCCATCTGGCCCTTGCCAGCTTACTAGATTTTTTTTTGCACTAGCAATTGACTTTATTGCTGCAAATTTATAGGGAATGTCAGAGAAAGATCAATGCGGCACTGATGATACTGAAACCCGGAAGTCGCTTCAGTGTCGACATCCTAGTCCTGTATCTGTTCTGGAACCTTCTTCTCTGACAGAAAGTTGCAACTCGTCAGATAGTGCAGATAGTAACAGTATAGACAGTAAGTTCAGGGGTGTACTTCAGCTTTTAATATTTTGGTATTTTTGCCTCCACAAAGAAATTACATTTTGAAAAATCTATAATCTAATTCCAGGTAGCAAGCTGTGCTCATCCATTCAAGGCCTAGAAGTGCATGGGACGGGTTCTTCCAAGGACTTCCATGTAATGGAAACCGATGCAGAACTGTCAGACTCGGCTTCTTCCACATACACTAGAACTGTCACTAGAAGGCATGAAACTGGCTCTTGCATGACCCAGTTTGTGGAATCAGCCGGTTGGGAACTGGAATATGTGAATGAGATACTGTTTAACGTGGAGTTGATGTTTAAGGACTTTGCGTTGGGCAGGGCCCGTGAGATCATAAATCCTCATCTTTTCTATAAGTTGGAAAACCGGAAAGAGGTAACAGAAAGCCAAGGGGATGAGCCTAAGCTGAGGCGAAAAGTTTTATTCGATTGTGTGGGTGAAGTCATGGACTTAAGATGCAGGCGTTATGCCAATGCCGGATGCAGAACATGGACTAAGGGGTTGGCAACATTAAGAAGAAAGGATTGGCTAGCCAAAGAAGTGTACAAAGAGATCTCATCCTGGGAAGGCATGGGGGACTGTATGGTCGACGATCTTGTAGATAAGGACATGAGCAGCCATTATGGGAAATGGCTCGACTTTGAAGTCGAAGCATTCCAACTGGGAGTAGATATTGAAGGAAGAATCCTGAATTCTCTGGTTAATGAACTGGTTCGTGATGTTCTGCTGATCTAAATCCCAGTAAGTTACTCTCTCAGCAGACATATTTTCCTAGAGGGAACCTTATTCTTGAATTTTTTGTGTTTGTTGGTTCAAACATCGGCTTGTGCAGTGCCTCTGTTGTGATTTATTTGAACATATCTTTGAAATCATCCCAGAGATTTGCAATATATGAGGGGCGAGCTGGTTTTGGGTGTTGCTACGTTTGCATGGCATCTGGTCAGAAAAACGGCTGAATACTGTGAGTGAATGAGAATCTGATTCCAAAGTCAACCCTGTTTTTGCCTGAATATCATTGTTGATCTCTCACTTGGAAAGATTAAGATTCCAAAGTCAACCCTGTTTTTGCCTGAATATCATTGTTGATCTCTCACTTGGAAAGATTAAGATTTCATTTATTGGTCTAAGTAACACTTAGTTCTAAATTCTATTAAACCAATAGGAATATCGAGTATGATTTACACTCAAAAACTAATTGTAATCAACCTCGTTTTTCTTTCTTTTGGGTTTAATTCCTTGGAAAAATCAATATCCAATTCAAAGGTAATTAATTTAATGTGAAATCCATACAAATTCTTAGAAAAAATACGATGATTGGGTGCATAACACCTCGTTAGAGAAAATTCTTGAGGTTTGGCAAAATTGTAAAAAATATTTTTTATATTTGAAAAATATAATGAGTACTTCTAATATTTAATGTTAAGTTGCAGAGCTTTTCTCTTATTATTTATTAACCCTGTTAAACATTAAAAAATATCAAAAATACTTTTCTATTTAAAGTTTTTTTTTCTCATTTTTATTTGTATTTATTTCTCCTTTCAGATCTTTTCTTTATTTTTCTGTCTCTTTTGGTTGATAGCGGCAACAATAATGGCATTCCTCTCCATCTCAAAACTTGAATCATGTTAACAATGATTCTAAATTTCAAATTTAGATGATCGTTTTAGATCCAGAACGTTTTGAATGGCGAAGACAATGACAATCGTAACACTCAGGGTCAAGTCAAGAAAAAGGCCACTCAGGCATAGGCCTCCCAAAAAAAAAGGCTAAAAAGTTTTTAAAATCAGCTTTTCTTCTATCCAAAAAGGAGGTTATTATCCAAAATTTGTTTATTTTTATTTGACAATTGAAAAGAAAGAGAGATAAATAATTATAAAAAATTAAAAATAAAAATAATTTTTTATTACTTTTTAAAGAACCCTTAAATTAATAATGGTATAGGCCGCTCTTCCCCTTGAGTGATTGGAGTTCATTGTCTTTCTAGATTTAGAACACTTTGAAATTCTAAATAGTATGACAAAGGTAGTGATTCGACAAATACAACGATAATAATTCAATAGACACGATGATGAGAAAATTTAGTAATTATTTTTGTAAATAAAATAAAAAAAATATTTTTCATTCTCAACATATTTTTTAATTTCTTTCTAATGTTTATTGAATTATTTCTTAAAATCACGTCAAAATACAATGAACTCATTTAATCTGAACTCATCATTATCATCATCTCCCTCTTCATGATCAACCAAGCAATTAGATTTATTCCTGATAAATCCAAATCGTTGAATTCATTAGTTAGATTCATTATCATTCTTTCTCTATCTGCCTCCTCTAAAATGAATTTGGATTCATCATATTCATTATCATCATTATCTCTTTTTCTCTTTGAATGGTCAACAGTTGACACTTGTCAATTATTAGATGTTTTTTATTTTTCTTTTGAGCTTGATTTAAAAAAAAAAATGAGAGAGATGAGGTGTAAAATAATTTTTTAAATTTTTTTGTTTAACAATAGAAATAGTTATCACTAAATTTTATAATTTTGCTTAAATTTAAAAGATATTATTTACAATTTACCCTTTACTTAAAAAGTTGAATCAAATAAAGAAGGAAAGCAAAAGGCAAGAATAATAACCAAAAGCATACCATGGAATCAAAACGGGCCCCAACTTCTCCCTCGTTATTGTGTAATTTTGGTGACTGGTGCCACGTGAAACAATAATAATTCAAATAAAGTTGGTATAACAATAAGGACAAATAGAAAAGGATGGAATGAAAATGCCAACTTAGAGTGTAGTGACACATGATTCTTAACCCTTTTTTATTTATTTATTTTTAGAATAAAAATTTTGTTAGTTATACCCTTTTTTACGCTAATTGAACAATATCCATTCCATCGTCTCTAAGGTCTCAATTGGGTATATATTTTTTTAAATATTATGGTCATAAAATATAAGAAATTGAGTGATTTGGAGAATTCTAAAATATTAAGATAAACATTATTCATAAAATTCATAATCTTAGTAGATTTCATAAATCTTTATATTTCTTTATAATTTTCAAAAGAGACGTCTCTAATTTTAATTTTGATATAATCTTTAAGTCTTTAGTGTCTAATTTAAATATCAATGTTTGTGTATATACTTTTTTACAAAATATAAATAACTCGACGATATCGTTTTCGATCAATAATTTCATTATTATCTTTAAGTTAACAATATTTACATGATTATACTATTTTATTTTGCTTCAAATTCTGAGCAAGGATAGCTAGGCACATCCACTTCAATCATTCAGGCTTGTTATACCAAACAAACCCTATGAATTCTCCATCTAATTTGACATCCAATGGCAAAACTAATTATTTATTTGTTGATTAAATTCAGAGTGAGTCTTCTTCAGATAATTGTATTTATGCAACTTCTTGTGTTTGTGTCGTCAATTACACAAAAATAATTAAATTATAAATTAAATTTTTAATCCTTATATAAGAGATAAATCAAAACTCACAACCGATCAAATTACAAGAATATATGGTTCGGTGTTATCATCCCACTTATACCCTGAGGGCTGGAGTGGGCCTTCTTGCTTTGCTGCTCCATCCAACTGAATTGTGCCAGTACAAATGCATTGTTTTTGGTCTATATTTTATTTATGACTTGTCCCAAAGTTAATGTCAATGTTCCTATTTTATATTAAAAACAATGACTTGTATCATATTTGAAACTTTTTCCCACCACAGCTATTAAACTTTATTTTTATTATAATTTAATCTTTTTTTAATTTTTTATCAAATTCTATTAATGAAAATTAATGAAATATATATTAATATAAATTCAAAAATTACTTAATAATGTTAAAATTAATACAAGCATCACAATGAATTCATTTTGAGATTTATATTAATATATACTGTGTTAGTTTTTGTTAACGTAATTTGATAAAAAATTAAAAAGAGATTGAGTTATAATACAAATTAAAATATAATAATTATAGTAACAAAAATTAAAATATAATAACTAATTTGTCACGCAACATAAAATACCAAGATTAGTAATATAGTTTATTTTTTTCATTTAATTATTTTTTATGCGATATAAAAATATAAAGATTAAATAAATTTTAGTGAGTGGTGTCTCGTGAAACAATAATTCAAATAAAGTTGGCATAACAAGGAGGACAATAGAAAAAGGATGAAATGACAATGCCAACTTATAGACTGTTTGGCAAATTGGTTTAACCACTTATAAGCTGTTTATGTTTAACCTCTTACAATAAGGTATTAAAAAAAAGTTGGTGAGGTATTTGGGTGTAACTCACTAGTGTTTAAGTTAGATAGTTTAAACGCTACTATCCCAACATTTTATAAAAATTATTAGGAGATAACTTCTACAAAACATTGCTAATTTATAAACTAGGTTGACCAAGCATTTTACCATTTTACTCTCATTATTTTTGTTAATTTTTAACAATGTCTTTCTTCTTCAACTTTTGTCTCTTGCCTTCATCTTCTTTAACTCTTTTGGCCATCATCGCCGACCACTACTATCGCCCCCACCGGTTGCTTCCTTTTGGCCATCGCCCTTATTGGTCGCCATTGCCCCCATTAGTCGCTGCGCTTATAACATCGTCGGTTGTTCGTCACCCCCATCTACTTCAACTTCTCATCCATCGCCTCATCAACTTTTGCCCGTCCTTTGTCCATGCTTCTCCTCCCCACTACTACCATGGTCGAACTAACAACAATAAGCATATATCTATATATATAACAATATTATATATATAATACATATAATAATATTGTATTAATATATTTTTAATAATTATGTATAATTTATCAATATTTAATGATAAAATTTTACATCATTTAACGTGTCTATTTTTGTTTTTTTATTAAATTGTAATAACTTATCAACTCTTTTAAACTAAAACATATAACTATTAGCTGATAACTTAAAAGTAAATTTATCCAAATATGTCATCAATTTAAATGCTACTTAAGTTAAACGCTATAAACAGTTTATATACTACTCAGTTTAAAAAATAAAAGTCTAGCCAAACATGTCCTTGGAGTGCAGTGACACGTGCTTCTTAACTTTTTTTTTTAGATAAAAAATTTTGTTAGTTAGACCTTTTTTTTACACTAATTGAATAATATCCATCCCACCAACTCTAAGGTTTCAATTGGATATATATATATATATATATTTTAAATATTATAGTTATAAAATATAAAAAATGGAGTGGTTTAGAGAATTTTAAAATATTAAAATAAATATTATTTATAAGAATTATAATATTAGTAGATCTCGAAAATCTCTATACCCCTCTATAAATAAAAAAATCTTTATGTCAAAAAAAATACGTTTATGATTTAATTTTGATACGATCTTTAAATTTTTAATGTTTAATTTAAATATTAATATTTGTGTATATATTTTTTTGTACTCTCTAATCATTTTATTTCTTATAAAGTATAAATAACTCGGCGATACCGTTTTCGATCAATAATTTCATTACTATCTTTAAGTCAACAATATTTACATGATTATACTATTTTATTTTACTTCAAATTCTGAGAAAGGACAGCTAGGTCCATCCACTTCAATCATTCAGGCTTATCATACCAAACAAATCCTATGAATTCTGCATCTAATTTGACATCATCCAATGGCCAAACCAATTATTTATTTGTTGATTAAATTTAGAGTGGGCCTTCTTGCTTTGCTGCTCCATCCAACTGAATTGTGCCACTACAAATACATTGCTTTTTGTCTATATTTGAATTATGACTTGTCCCAAAGTCAATGTCGATGTCCCTATTTTATATTAAAAATAATGACTTGTATCATATTTTAATTGTTTTCCTACCACAACTACCAAACTTTAATTTCATTATAATTCAATCTCTCTTTTAATTTTTTTAATCCAATTCTATTAATGAAATATACATTAATACAAACTCAAAAAATACTTAATAATGTTAAAATTAATACAAACTTCACAATTAATTCATTTTGAGATTTATATTAAAGTATATTGTGTTGATTTTTGTTAACATAATTTGATACAAAAATTAAAAAAGAAATTGAGTCATAATAAAATTTAAAAAACTAAGAGGCCTCTATGTAAATTTAATTTTTAATATAAAAAATTATAAAAATAATTATTTAATATAAAAATAAATATAAATTCCATAATTCATTCAAATATATTTAAAAAAAAATAAAATTTTGAGCTAGAGACAAATTCATAAAAAATTTAAAATTTTGAATTAGAGAAGGATCTAAACTTGGTTAGACGTATGGATGAAACACGTTTTTAACATTTTTTAAATATCATAAAATAATTTTAAAGTTATAAAAATAATTTGAAAATATTTTTAATATTTTAAAAATGGAAACGTCTTGACAACGGCACCTCGATAAGCTTCCGTGCATCGTAAGACTTAGAGTGTGTTTGATTGCACATATTTTCTATAGAAAATATGTAATTATTATATATTTTCTATGGAAAACAATCAAACACTATTTATTTTTTTATAAAAAAATATGTATGGTATAAACATTTAAAGTTTATTTTCATAGAATTCATTTTTCAAGGAGGAGAGGTGGTTTTTATTTTCTAGGCAATATTACTTAGAATTAAATTTTAGATAATGTAATCAAATACACTCTTAAAGTGAATAGTATGAAATTTAAAATTAAAATACGAAGAGAAGAAGCAATGATGGATCTAACTCACTATTTATAATTTATAATTTACAAGATTAAACAAACTCAAAATTTCATTTATTTAATAATTAAACCTCGTTATTACGTAGTATCGTTAAGCTAAACACACAGTCCTGGTTCCGTTGTTTTGCTTGATTCGGCTGATACTGTACGGAACTATTTCAGGGGACAAAGCCCAAAAGTACAACATTGGAGTTGGATATATATAGTTTAATGCCGTCTTTGATGGCCTGTTCTTTGTTTTTGTTTTTTTACTTTTTCCTTTTTTGGTGTTAGTTTCTAATTTGCCTGTTCTTTGTTTTTTGTTTTTTTGCTTTTTCCTTTTTTTGGTGTTAGATTCTAATTTGTATTATTATTCGTATTATTACTACGTCAATATCGATTATTTTTAATTCAACAACAACAATATCAACAACATATCCAGTCGTTATCCCATTATATGGGGTTGATTACATGAATTCTAGATTTCTATGCGGGTTACATCCTAACAGATTATTTTTAATTTAGATTATATTTATTTTTTTGTAATTTAAATTATAAAATGTTTTAAATATTTTTAATAATACTTTATTATTATACATTATATTAAAAAATATTTTATTAATTATATATTCGCTATTGACATCCATTGAGCTACATTTTAGGCCACATAATACATTATAAATGACAAAAATATTCCTCACACCTCATCACCTTGAGCGAAGTATTTTAGTCATGTATCTCACTGTCTCATATTGTCTTATTACCTTATCTTATTATCTTAAATGAAGGATATTTTAGATATTTTAATTATATTATATAATAAAAAATATAAGCTATCATCTACCTCCTTATATTTGTAAACGTTTCGCCGATTGATAGTTTCCAAGGCGGAGCTCAACGCAATTGGTACGTTTTTCTCTCTCTCTCTCTCTCTCTCTCGTTGAATATATATATATATATATATAGGCTGCTGTTTCAGCTTTTGCTCTCTCTCACATTTGCGTTATTGAACCAATTCATTTTGGTGGATTACTCTTGCGTTAGATTGGGGCTTTGATGCGTGGACTAATTGGTCAAGTGGCCCGAGGTTTTCGCAATGGAAGGGACTGTAGCAGGACGACTCGCAGGGTGGGATATTCATGGTTTCCGGACCATGGAAGGCATGTTCAGACAGACTCAAATTTTCGTTTTCAATTTATCTTTTCCTTGGAATATGCTTCATCCTGATGCTATTTTGATCTTATGAGCTGCCTCTGCGACTGAAATATGCTGGGAAGAGTGAAAAATTACACGAGGGTTTGAGGGGATGGTATAGAAATATAAACTATATGA
The DNA here is from genome assembly GCA_036245055.1 of Diospyros kaki. Classification (NCBI taxonomy): domain Eukaryota; kingdom Viridiplantae; phylum Streptophyta; class Magnoliopsida; order Ericales; family Ebenaceae; genus Diospyros; species Diospyros kaki. The sequence goes on from BSEG01000013.1 coordinate 7,604,560, forward strand.
TTGATGTTGGAAAATCATGTTATGTTTTGTGTAATTTTGCAATCTCTAAACCTGTTATCCTCGAATTTTCGTTAATTTGATAATGTTATGTGTAATTATTTATAGTAGATTATAGTCCCTGTTAAGGCTGTGATCGCTTGTGCTCTATCATATTCTGTCTAGTGTGCTCTAGGGCAGTTGGGGTGGAACACCTCGTGTCTATAGCAAGACACTTGTACAAAACTAGGTTAATCTTGGGTATCGCTGTGGAGTTCAATCTACTTCTGCTAGTACTCTCAATTAATCTTGGGTGTGGCGAGTGATAATCTGGTTTGCCCCCAGTTTGGAGATTTGATATGTTTATATGGCGAGGAATTGAGTATGTTGGTATGGATGAGAGTGGGCTGAAAACAGGGGCGGATCTACTAGTGCGCTGCTGGGGGCTGAAGCCCACTACCAGATTCAATTTTTCAGTGTAAAAAATTAAAATTTTAATAACAGCCCAGCCCCAATAAAATTACAGTCCACCCCAAAATCTATGATGTGCAGCTCTCCGCTCCTGGTCATAACTCATTTATAAGTAAAAAATTATAAACTCAAGACCAAACCCACTCAAATCCTATCATTAATTTCAAATAAGTCCAAATAATAACTTTTTAAAATTAACTTTTATCATTAATTTCAAACTCAAATCCTATCATTAATTACATAAGAATTTTATTACATTAACTTTTTAAAATGTCAGCCTCCCCCAACATAGATTCCTGGATCCGCCCTGGCTGAAAAAGACTACAATCAGGAAGAACTGCTTGTTAACTTGTTGACTGGCAAACTACATAAAAGAGGTGAAAGACCAGGCTAGAGAGTTACGGTTGCAGGGTTGAACTTTCAGAGTGCATAAAACAAGGCAACTACAATATGTACTAATGCGACCATAATAAGAAACTAATGCGACCATAATAAGAAACTAATGCCAGTCAACCTTGTGGTACTAGAGATGTGGGAGTCTTCAATTTGTAATTATAGAGACTTGCAAGCTTGGATACTAGAATTAGTAATTCTATGTGTTAGCATTCGGAGAATTCAAGGTGATATGAGTTTCCTAAAATCGGTTTAGGGAATCTTACCTAAACCAGTCTTAGGAAACTCTCCTAAATATACAGCTGCTATCCTTTCCTATTGTATAGTTTCCTATTGTGTATAGAAATAGATCTGTTGTTTCCTATTGTATAGATTGATTGTTTTCCTTTTATGTAAATATCTCTTAGATTGATTGCTTTCCTTTTTATGTAAAAACTCTTCTATAAAAGAAGAGCTCCATGTAATTAGATTTATGATAGAATAGAAACAGAATTTTTATTCCATTGTTTACACTATGCAAGCCTGAAAGTCCTTTTCCAAAACAAAGATATCAACAATCAAATGAAGAAACATTAATTAGAAGACAAATAAGGAAGCAAATCAGTATATAGCTTCCAAAAATACAGATGCATGGCAGTTGGCATCAAGTAAATCAATTGGTTGAGATTGGGAATCCCCTTAATCACTTGTATGCAAGTCTGCAAGCAACAATTGCCAAAAGCACTATTAAGGCACACCTAGTCTCAAGGCCTAGTTGAGGGCACCTCACTTTATGAGGCGCGCGCCTGGGCTCTAAGGTGCATGCCTCATCCTAAGTGGCAAGGCGCCATGCCTTTTGTGCCTATGTCATAATTAATTTTTGTTTTTATTTTTGGATGGACTTATTAAACTCTAACCAATAATAACTAAGAAAAAAATAAAAGAAATTTGAGAAAATGATAAAAATGCCCTATTAGCTACCTAATAAATGTGTGCCTTGCGTCCAAAAGGCTTGTTCCTAGGCTCCAAGCCAAGGAAGCATTTCCTGAGTTGTTCATAGTCATGTTACTGTTGTTAAATTAGTTGATGTTATTGTAATGTTGTCTTGTATTTTACTCTATGTATTGGTGTTGTATTAGTTAGTCGGTTATCTGATTTGTTGAGTATAAATAATAAACTCAACAAAGTCTCTTGTATTGATTTTTCATTTTTATTCATCTTGATCTTTAATTTGGAGAATCACGAGAGCCTTTCTTCTCTCTTGATTGTGCCCTAGCCAGTTGTTTCATGGTATCAAAGCCGCCGACACAAGTCATGACGCCAAATCCCAATCTTAGTTCCTCTTCTTCCCTTCCACCTCGCTCTTCTTCATCATTATCATCTGCATCGCAGTTTGATTTTGCTGCGGTTGCAAAGGCCTTCAATTTTATTCCAATAAAATTAGATTTCGGTAATTACATCTTTTGGAAGGCTCAAATTCTGGCTACAATCAAAGCCTTTGACCTTCTGTTGTTTCTTAACAAAGTGCCACCTCTATCGAAGTATGTATCGGATCCTGATGATAGAGAGGTTGGATCTCAGAAGGTGAACTTAGAATATCTGAATTGGCTACAATCGGACCAATTGCTACTAGGCTGGCTCTTTTCGACCATTGACAAGGAGGTCTTAGTGTAGGTGATTCACTGTGAATCATTTGCCGAGTTATGGTCTTTGCTTGAAAGTTTATATTCACGTCAAACTATTGTCAAGTCTTTTCAACTAAAGCAGCAGTTAAGGTCAGATAGGAAAGGTTCTTTGTCTATCAATTATTATATTCTTAAGATCAAGACTATTAGCCATGCTCTAGCTACGATAGGCGAGCCTTTGGATGATAAGGAATTGCTTCTTGCAATCCTTAATGGATTAGATCATGATTATGAGATAGTAGTGAGTCTTATTACTTACCAAATGGATGATATAGATCTTAAGAAAGTGCAATATTTGTTGCTAATGCATGAACAAAGACTAGTCTCTAAGAATTTGCCATAGTCATCAATTAATTTTTGAGTCAGGTACACCCTCACCTATGCAAGTTAACATGACTGCATACACGCCAAGAGGTGCTTGTAATTTTGTGAACAATAGAGGTGGTTTTGCTTAACGAGGAGGTGGTTATATAAATAGAGGGGGGAGAGGTCATGGCAGGTAGTCTGGTAGATGAATTTATTGTCAATTGTGTGGCAAGGCAGGGCACTTTGTTGATAGGTGTTATCACTTTGTTGATAGGTGTTATCACCAGTTTGATAGGACTTTTTAGAGAACACCTACATCTAATAAAAAATTTGGAAATCCTCAAGGTTTTACTCAGTCAGATCAAGAGCTTTTCTAGCCTCCCTAAGTGATTCTATCAAGGCCTACATGAGTGATATAGGTTCTACTCAAGGGGCTCATTACAGTCACTTCCCTCAACCACTTGATAACTCATCTCAGTCTTCCTTATCAGATCATTCCTTGTTTGTTGACTCTGGTGCAACAAACCATATCACCTCTGATCTCAATAACCTGTCTCTGCATGCTCCTTACAGTGGTGGTGACAAAGTCTCCATTGGTAATGGTAAGCAGCTTTTCATTTCTAATGTTAGCCTTGGATAGTTACATACACAAACTAAACCTACATCGCCAAATGTTCCTAACATGAAGAAAAATCTGATTAGTGTCTCACAACTTACAAGAGGCTATGATCTTATTGCTAAATTTAACTCTCATTCTTAGTTAATTAAGGATGAGAATTCTAGACAAGTGTTACTCAGAGGACATCTTAAGGATGGGGCTGTACCAGTTGAGTTCAGTTTTTGGTCCTGTTGATCCCAGCACTCCAGGCTAGCCTGTTAAGCCTAAACATGTTGTTAGCAGTACATTTTCTTCAAATTGTAACAATTTTTCTTTAAAGAAGTGTAAAAGACAACATCCATTTTGTCATGGACTATCTCCTCGTGTAAATGTTGCCCAAAACAATAATGTGTACCAGCAGTGGCATGCAAAGCTAGGGCATCCATCATTCAATGTACTGCGCTTGATCCTAAATAAAATTTAGATTCCTTCTTGTTATTCATTTCGTCCTTTTTGTCATTATTGCAAAATTGGGAAACTTCATCAACTCCCATTTGCTGATTACAATATTATAAACCATGTGAGTTGGTTTATTCAGACCTATCACCTATGGGGTCCTTCTCCTATTTTGTCTATTGAAGGATACATATATTACATCATTTTTGTTGTTGCATACACATGTTATGCATGGCAATACCTTTTGAAGTTAAAATTTGATGCATTGCCTACATTTGTTACCTTTCACAAACTTGTTGAACTTCAGTATCAAACCAAAATTAAAGCTTTACAAGCTGATAATGGGGGTAAATTCAAAGCTTTCTTTCCTTATCTTCACAATCATGGTATACAACTACGTTTTACTTGTCCCTATACCAATCATCAGAATAGTATAACCGAGAGAAAGCATAAACATATAGCAAAAATGGGACTTACTTTGTTGACCCATGCTCATATGTCCCTCAAGTTTTGGGTGGAAGCTTTTCAAATAGTAGTGCATCTCATTAATTTGCTTCCTTCATCACCTCTCAAATTGCGCACACCATTTGAATTATTATACCACAAACAGCCTATTGTGTGTGTTTCCATATTGTACTTGTTGGTTTCACCATGTCAACTAAGTTATGGAACACAACTATATCAATTATCTTCATTCACCACCATCTCATGAAATTTCTCCATGTGAAGATGGTGTTCAAACTTCATTTCATCATTACTCCGCCAGGGGATATTATCCACTGCCGGTCCCAAGCCCGGATAAAGGAGGAGGGTTGCGTTAGGTAGCCGACAGCCAGCGTAAAACCTAGTCGGATCCAAATATGAATTCTAGACAAACTATCTGTTGGGATGTAACCCACATAGAAGTCTAGAATTCATGTAGCCAACCTCACATAGTGGGATAACGGCTGGATATGTAAACAGCCTAACTGCCTAATGCTCCAACCTTTTGGCTATGCTTGCTTTCCTTACATAAGATCTTATATCAAGTACAAATTTGATTTCCATTCAACCAAGTGTATTTTTCTTGGGTATAGTCATGTTCAAGCAAGTTACAAGTGTTTGCATCCCTTTGGATGAGTTTATGTTTCAAGACATGTCCAAGTTAATCCTGATGACTTTCCTTATTCTAGTCTGTTGACATCCTTCTCTTCATCTCCATCAATTCCTAGTGGTTTTTCCACACTCTACTTTCAATCACTTTCTTCATCTCCTTCCTCTGTAGTAGCATGACCCTTGAATTTCTCCTTAGCAGGACTTGGCCTTTCAACGCTGTTTCTTCTCTTGATTCTACACCTCTTGCTGCTCCCTCGGCCCTTGTGCAGCCTTCTTCTCCTAGACCCGTAGCTCATGTTCCCAAATACACAACTTCTTCAGCCCCTTCTTTCCATCCTATGATTACTAGGTCCAAGGCCAAGTCCCTTTCAATCACTTCACCTCATGCCTTAGTGAGTTCCCTAGAACCTAGTTCAGTTTGTGAGGCATTTTTAGACTTGCGATGGGTTAAGGCTATGGAAGAAGAGTTTGCAGCCTTGCAATACAATCACACCTGGGATTTGGTTATGTTTTCTAAGGATATGAATCTAATTGACTGCAAGTGGGTCTTTCGGATTAAGTATAATTTTGATGGGACAATGCTTAAGTACAAGGCTCGGTTAGTAGCCAAGGGGTTCTTTTAAACTTTGGGTATTGATTATGCTGAGATGTTTAACCCTGTTGTTAAGGCCCTTACTATTCGAGTTTTATTCTTCTTGGTTGTTACATTTGGTTGGGATATACAACAAGTGGATGTAAACAATGCTTTTCTAAATGGTGAGCTTATTGAGGAAGTCTTTATGTCTCAACCAGAGGGCTTTGTAGACTTTCAGTTTCCTAGACATGTTTGCAAGCTGAAAAAATCCCTTTATGGCCTTAAATAAGCTCCTACAGCTTGGTACACTAAGCTGCGGGCTGCTCTACAGTCTTGGGGTTTTACGCAGGCTGTGTTTGATGCCTCTTTGTTAATTAAGCGATCTTCTTAGTTTGTGCTGTTCATCTTGGTGTATGTGGATGATATACTGATCATAAGATTCGAAACCACAACCCTTAGACCTTGTATTCAGAATTTGGATACTCATTTTGCTCAAAAAAACTCTAGGTTCTGTCAATTATTTCTTAGGGTTTGAAGCACCCCAAGATCATAGTGGCATTTATCTTACTCAATCAAAATATACTTTGGATCTCTTGAGAAAGGTAGCCATGCTAGACCATAAACCTTGTGCCACTCCTGTGAATACAACTGTCTCTTTAACTAATGAGGGTGATATTTTCTTTGATCCATTGTTATATTGGACTGTGGTTGGCTCTTTGCAATATCTGACCTACACTAGACCTGATATTGCCTTTGCAGTTAATAAGGTCAATCAATTTCTATCTTCCCCTAAGCAACAACATTGGCTGGCTTGTAAGGCTACTTCGGTATCTCAAGGGTACTCTTGGTTTGGGCTTGTTATTCTCTCCTTCATCCACAGATTTGCCCTTAATTGTGTGTAATGATGCTGATCACGCTGGTTGCAAGGTAACTAGATGTTCAACAAGTGGACTGTTGTGTTTCTTGGAAATAATTTGATAGTTTGGAGATCCTGAAAATAATCTGTTGTAGCAAGGTCTGTTGGGGAAGCTGAGTATAGGGCTATTGCTTAGGGTGTAATTGAAATTCTATGGCTAAAATCCTTGTTTTGAGAGCTAGGGTATCCATGTGTTCACACACCAATTGTATGGAGTGACAATCTAGCTGCTAAGAGTATTGCTGAAAATCTAGTGTTTCATTCTCACACTAAACACATTGAGATTGATGTGCATTTTGTGCGAGAAAAGGTGGAGAATGGTGAAATTGAAATACGTTATGTTCCTACTTCTCATCAGATAACTGATGTTTTCACTAAGGGCCTATCAAGGAACATGTTTTAGCTTCTGTGTGACAAACTCAGTCTTAAGTTGTTGTCACGCAGCTAACAGGATAGAGGGATAGAATGATCCATCCTATTTTGTAACTCGTTGGATGAGCCTTGGCAGGGGTAGTTATGGCATGCTGAGTCGCAGCATGCCTTCTAGAAGGATTCTCTAACAGCGTATAAAGCTGATTGTACTGGAGCCATGCTCCTAATGATTAATGAGAATATTTTATACTTTCTCTCTTCTTTCTGTTATCTCTCTCTCTCTCTCTTCCTTCACATTCTCTCTCCCTCTCTTCCCGAGTCACCGGAATTCTCTCGAATTCCACCCTCAGCTCTTGTCAGTACCGACTATATTGACAATTGGTATTAGAGCAAGGTTTAGGATCGACGAGCTGCAACCAACGACTATGGCGGATGGTACCCGCATGAAACAAATGGAAGCTTGCTTAGATGCCATAGACGAAGGAGTGCGACATAGCCAGGAGCTAGTGGAGGAAAGGTTGGAAACGGTAGAAACGGGTATCCGAAATACCCACGAAGACATCAGTAAGATGAGGTCAGACGTTATCGAAATGGAGCGAAATTTGAGGGATGACTTCGCTCATCTTCGAGTGGAGTTTACAGGACTAAGTCAGCAGCTGAACGCTGCACTGGCCATTTTTTCGCGACAACCGAACGCGACCTTACCAGTGGATTTTCCACTAAGAACGGCTACTGCTCCCATCTTCCAAGGAGCACGGGGTCGTCAAGAAAGAGATGAGAGGGAGCCTACAGGAGAGGTGACCATGAGAGGAGGCTTAGGTGTTGTAAATAACGTTCCTGTCCCAAAGATGGAGATACCCGTGTTTGAAGGAGTGAAGCCTCGTTGGTGGATAAGAAGGTGCGAAGGCTTCTTCTATCACTATCGGGTGATGGAAGAAAATAAGGTCAACATGGCTGCTGCATACTTGAACGATGTAACAGATTCGTGGTTTCAAAACTGGAGTGCTAGATGTCAGGAATGGAGGTGGCCAGAGTTTGTAGAGGAATTCTGTGCCAGGTTCGGTGAAAGCAGCTTGACGGATGTGGTGGAACAATTTAATAAGGTAAGGTAAGATGGGATAGTGGAGGAGTACTAGGCTTGATTTGAGGAGCTGAAATCAAGGTTAAGACACGCCCACCCAATGCTAGACGAGCAGTATTTTTTGTCCAGCTTTCTTAGCGGACTGAATGATGAGCTTAGACCCATGGTGAAGATGCTACAACCGACGACAATTAGGCAAGCGGCTGAGAAGGCTCGCCTGCATGAGTTGTCCCTGGAGGCCTTCACTCGAAAGCACACTCTTACAAAAAGGGTCTGGAGTGGGGTGGCAGGGCTCGGTAGGGGGGAGTTCGAAGGTTGGCAATTCCCAAATGCAAAAGGGAAGCTACCCACCAAAGGCCCTGAGTGCAGCTAATCCCCTAAGGTCCCTTACATGGGATCAGAAATGACAAATGGGCTTGTGTTTTAAATGTGGGGAGAAATATATAGCGGGGCACCAGTTCAAAAGAGCACTAATGCAAATGGAAGGGGAAGATGACGAATGTGGAGATGATAGGCTTGATGAGGACATTGGGAAGCAAATGGAAGAAGAGGAGGAAGGAGGGCAAATTTCACTTCACGCCTTGGAGGGCCACCCTTCGGAGAAAACGATCAAAATTAGAGGTAATGTTGGGAAAAGGAAACTTTTGATATTAATAGATAGTGGGAGCTCGCATAGTTTCTTGGACGAAAGCACAACCAAGGAACTACTATGTGTTCTCCAACCCACCATTCCTCTATATGTCACGGTTGCTACTGGTCACAAGATGATCAGCCGATACAAGTGCCAAGGGTTTACATGGAGGATGCAAGGGTATGAGTTTTTTGCCGAATTGAGGATTTTACAGCTAGGGGGATGTCAAGTAGTTTTGGGAGTAGATTGGATGAAGACAGTCAACCCTCTCATATTTGACTTCAACACGCTGGAGGTGACTTTTGATAAAGGAGGAAGAAGGGTAACATTAACAGGGAGTGGGGATGGAGGAAAGTGCAGAGCAATTTCAAGCAGCCACCTGCAGAAGCTCATTGAGCAGGAGGGTGGAACCATTACACAGCTCCATTCAGTCTATGCTGTTGAGGTGTGGGAAGGAAGGCCGATAGATGACACAATGGGCAGTCCGTGGTTCAAGATACAGGCATCAGCCAATGCCCCAATTGAGGTACCATTTACTGACTCTTTACATTCTCTATTGGTTGAATTTGAGGAACTATTCTTAGAACCCACTTCCTTACCTCCCGACCGTTTTTTAGAACATACCATTCATCTTAAGCCAAACACCGAGCCTATCAATGTTTGCTCTTACCATTATTCTTCGTTTCAAAAGGCTGAGATTGAACGTTTAGTAAAAGAAATGCTGTCAAAAAAGGTCATCCGGCTGAGTCAAAGTCCATTTGCCTCCCCTGTTCTCTTGGTCAAGAAAAAAGAAGGTAATTGAAGGTTTTGTGTTGATTATAGACAACTAAACACCTACACCATCAAAAACAAGTTCCCCATTCCTATCATAGACGACCTTCTTGACGAATTATCAGGAGCTACAATTTTTTCTAAGTTAGACCTCAGATCTGGTTATCACCAGATCCGAATGAAGACTTCAGACATCCCCAAAACTGCTTTTCGCACCCACCAAGGGCTCTATGAGTTCCTAGCAATGCCATTCGGCTTAACCAACGCTTCCGCAATATTTCAGGCCCTCATGAATCACATTTTCGGCCCTTACCTTAGAAAATTTATCCTTGTTTTCTTCGATGATATTTTAGTTTACAGTCCAACCATGGAACAACATTTAACCCACCTCAAAACCACATTCTAAGTCCTCAAATTTAACCAATTGTATGTTAAAAAGTCTAAATGTATCTTCGCAGAGGGAAAGGTGGAATACCTTGGGCACATAATCACTGGAGAGGGCGTGCTGGCTGATCCCAAAAAAATTACTGCCGTGGTGGAGTGGCCTACCCCTAAGACTGTGAAGGAACGGGCTAACTGGCTATTACAGGAAGTTCATTAAGGGGTATGGGATAATCAGCAAGCTCTTGACTGAATTGCTCAAGAAGAATGGTTTTGAATGGGGCGAGAAGGCAGCAGCCACCTTCGGTTCTCTAAAAGAGGCTATGACTCAAGCTCCAATTCTAGCTCTACCAAATTTTTCCAAGCCTTTCATATTGAAAATAGATGCATGTGACATGGGAGTGGGAGCAGTGTTGGCGCAGGATGGTAGGCCAATAGCTTTCCTTAGCCAGGCTTTAGCTCCCAAACACTTGGGACTGAGTATCTATGATAAGGAATTAATAGCGGTGCTAATGGCAATAGGCAAATGGAGGTGTTATTTGGAGGGAAACTCATTTGTTATTAAGACCGACCACGAAAGCCTCAAGTTCTTAGGAGAACAAGGTTGCACACATAGTTACAAAGAAAAGGGGTAACCAAGCTGCTAGAGTTGGATTACAGCATCCAGTATCGTCGGGGCAAAGAAAATATAGTGGCTGATGTATTGTCCAGAAGGGAAGAAAATGGGGAATGTCGAGCAGTCTCTGTACTTGTTCCCGATTGGATCAAAGAGGTGTCACGCAGCTATGAAGGGACATCCTGGGCTCAAGAACTCATGACCAGTCTCGCAGCAGGTGGGGATGAACAAAAAGGGTACACATTGAGGGCAGGGCTATTGAGGTATCGAGGGCGGATGGTGATTGGGGAAGACCCTGAACTACAGACCAGAATCCTACAAGCCTTGCATGCATCCCCCATTGGAGGACACGCCGGCCTAAATGTTACCTACAACAAAGTGAGACAGTTGTTCTATTGGGTGGGAATGAAGAAGGAAGTGGCGGCCTATGTATTAGCTTGCTCCGTCTGCCAAAAATGCAAACACGAGCAAGTTCCCTACCCTGGTTTACTTCAGCCATTGGAGATACTAGACCAAGCGTGGCAAAGAATCTCCATGGATTTTGTGAAAGGACTACCCTGATCTGAAAGGAAGAGCACTATACTTGTAGTGGTGGATCGGCTAACTAAATTTGGTTATTTCCTCAGCTTAGCTCACCCCTTCACAGCTTCTGATGTGGCTAGGATATTGCTAGATTCGGTGGTTAAGATACACGGCTTGCCCTTGTCCATCACCTCAGACAGGGACAAGATATTTACTAGCAACTTTTGGAGAGAATTGTTCAGACAGCTAGGCGTTGGTTTACACATGTCTACAGCCTATCATCCGGAGACGGATGGACAAACCGAAAGAGTAAATCAATGCTTGGAAGCTTACCTACGGTGTGTGTTTCACAAGACCGAAAAGCTGGAATCAATGGCTGCTCTTAGCTCAATGGTGCTACAACTCGAACTTCCACAACTCACTCAAGCGATCACCTTCCGAGGCACTCTTTGGGTACAAACCGCCACTCATTCCAATAGTGATGCACTACTCCAATGTGGAAAGGGACGTGGATAGGTACTTGAGGCAAAGACAAGAAGCTCTCCAGATCATTAAACAAGAGTTAACGGTGGCACAAAATCGAATGAAGCAAATGGCAGACCGGCGGAGAACTGAAAGGAATTTTGAAGAAGGAGATTCTGTTTACTTAAAGGTCAAGAGATTTCAGCAACAACTGTTCATGGGCAAGCCCCCTTCTAAGTTGGGACCTAAATACTTCGGCCCTTTCCAAATAACGGCTAAGGTTGGAAGTTCTATGTATAGATTACAGTTACTAGACGGAGTGGGCATCCATCCAGTTTTCCGTGTGTCTTTACTCAAGAAATCCGTCGGGTCACATGAAGTGGTAAGTGTTGAACCACCCAACTTGGAGGAGGAGAACCTAGGCGAATCTGAACCTATGGCAATTATTGATAGGAGGGTCATCTACCAAGGGTCCTTACCCTTGATTCAAGTGCAGGTACAATGGAGCAATCGGCCTTTGGATGACACAACTTGGGAGTATCTTCCGGAGTTACTCAAACAGTTCCCTCGTATGGCTGGACTCTTGTAATTTCTTGAGGACAAGAAATACTTTAAGGAGGGGGGAATTTGTCACGCAGCTAGTAGGATAGAGGGATAGAATGGTTCATCCTATTTTGTAATTTGTTGGATGAGCCTCGGTAGGGGTAGTTATGGCATGCTGAGTCGCAGCATGCCTTCTAGAAGGATTCTATAACAGCCTATAAAGCTGATTGTACTGGAGCCATGCTCCCAATGATTAATGAGAATATTTTATACTTTCTCTCTCCTTTCTGTTATCTCTCTCTCTCTTCCTTCACATTCTCTCTCCCTCTTTTCCCGAGTCACCGGGATTCTCTTGAATTCCACCCTCAGCCCTTATCATTACCGGCGATACTAACAGTTGTCACCTGTTGAGACTGCTTTTCAAGAAGTTTCAGATAGGCAATCGTCCAAGGAGTCTTGAGGCGAAATGTAGAAGCAAGTATTTCCTAATGTTGTTGCCAAAATATAACAATCTATTTTTAATCGTGGGAGAATACAATTTGTGTGTGGTTGATCACAAGAGTCTTGAGGGTCTTGAGTGTTCTGAGAGTCTTTGAGTGTTCCGAGAGTCTTGTCACCAAGGTGTCATGAGAGTCTCGTCACAAGTATTCTGAGAGTTTTGAGTATGCTGAGTGATGGGAGACTCTCGTGATCTTTTGAACGGGAGACTCTCGTGATCTTTTGAACGAGAGACTTGATGGATGGGAGAGTCCTTTGGATCCGACGGGAGGCTACCTGATGATTGAGATAGTCTTGATGACCGAGATACTTGGAAGACGAACACACGGTTAGGGGCGCGGGTGGGTGTCTGTGTGCAAACTCTTCGATGCTTAAGTCAGTTCTTGAGAGCAAGAGCGCAAGAATGTGTTCCAAGTGTTAGAGAGAGCGTATCTAAGGTCGGAGACATGGCCTCCTATTTATAAAGAAGGGAGAGAGGAGACGCATGGTGGCCCTCCCGAGAGTCTTGCGGCCCATCTCGTGGGTCTTGTGGCCCATCTGAGAGTTTCTGGGCCCATCCGAGAGTTTCACAGCCTTAATGGTGCATCCAAGGGTTGAGACGTGGGTGAGTGACACCTATTCGGTCATTTGACCGAGTGACTTGGTTTCTACATGCATTTGGAGGGTAAAAGAGAGAGAGAGAGGGATGAGACCCCTACCCACTCGGTCATATGACAGAGTGGATCACACTCACTCGGTCATATGATCGAGTGAGTCTTCACTGGCTCGGCTTGAGTGGTTCCCATGCCTTAACGTCAACAGGGCAGGTGCATCAACTTCAAGCCCGATTTCCGCCTTGATGTAGCCAGTATCTCTTAAAACTCAAAACATGAAAGTTGTAGATATTTATCTTGAATTTCCATAGGATTTTGAATCACCTCAATCAAAGATCGGACGAGAGAGTTATGCCCAAAAATCCAAAGCAGCGCTGAAGCCACACCCACTTGGTTTTATGATCGAGTGGGTGTTCCTGCATCAACTTCAAGCCCGATTTCAGCCTTGATGAAGCCAGTATCTCTCAAAACTAAAAACATGAAAGTTGCAAATCTTTTTCTTGGCTTTCCTTATGAGTTTGAATCACCTCAATTGGAGTTTGGACGAGAGAGTTATGCCCAAAACACCAAAGCTGTGCCGAAGCCACACTCGGTTTTATGACCGAGTGGGTGTTCCCCACTTGGTCTCGGCTCGATCTCTTGCTCCTTCGGCTTGTTTCTTTGATCTCTTGCAACCCGTTTGCCTTTTGGGCTTCATGTCCATGTCTCGTGACTCTTTTAGGTCCTGTGACTCTCATCATCCTGTCAAGTTTCGTGACACTTTTGTAGCTTTTCCTCTCTCCAAGTTTGCAGGGCATATCACCTGAGTTGTTAATAGTTATGTTACTGTTGTTAAATTAGTTGATGTTGTTGTAATGTTGTCTTATATTTTACTCTATCTATTGGTGTTGTATTAGTCAGTCTGTTATCAGATTTGCTGAGTATGAATAATAAACTCAGCAGAGTCTCTTGTATTGATTTTTCATTCATTCATCTTGATCTTTAGTTTGGAGAATCACAAGAGCCTTTCTTCTCTCTTGATTGTGCCCTAGTTATTCTTGTTTGTGCCCTAGCCTACTGTTTCACAAGCACTCTTGTGCCTCAGTTCGCCTTGAGCCTTTGACAACTATGCTGCGAACCAACCTTTTTTGCTTTCTCTCTCTACCTTGAGAGGTTTTGAAGTTTCCCGTGGCTATTCCTAAAGGTACAGCGCATATGGCGCGTTCTCATCGGTCCCCGCCGGTGAGATCACGCCCAAGAAGTCGGCCTCCCTTAGGCCGAAGCATTGGGGGCATTTCTAAGCAATACTACAGGTCTCGATCGAGCAATCCGACCTTAGCGAGAATGTTGGCAACGAATGGTGAAGATCTTCCAAGGGCTGGAAACAGAGGTCAACAAGCTGCCAGGTCGGAGGCGAGTTCGGGTGAGGAGTTTAATGGTTATGAAACAGCCAACATGACGACGGAAATGGAGGATGGAAGCGAGCAGGTCCAGAATATTCATAAACTTTACAATGAAGAAGGACACTTAGTGATGGCGGATGAACAGGTTTTCTTCGCTGAGGAAGATGACCTGCTAGAAGATGAGCTGCTGGAAGGAGCTCGGGGGCAAGGCGTTTCGGCTGGAAGGATCGATCTGGGAGACCCATTGTCTTTCCCTCTGTTGATGGGTAGCCGAGCACCATCGCCTCCATGTACAGAGGGTGTTGCTAACGTGCGGTCATCCCTTCCGTCTTCATCGCTAGCGGTGAAGTCATCTCTTGCATCTTCATCTCGTGCTGAAGCTGGTGAGGGCGTTCGGGAGCATTTGAATGGTGTCCATGCGACCCCAGGTTGCTCGCGACTGGGAGCTAGGAGGAAGGAGGCGAGCCCTCGGGATGAAAGGAAGGCCGTTCCAGTCTCCGCCCATGCCAACCAGCAGATGAAGAAGACGCAAGCTCTGGCGCGATCAGATGGCGAAGAAGCAGAAGCCCAAATTGGTAAGGGTCAGGCGCTGAACAGTCGTCTTCCCCGAGCTCCCACCCATTTCCAGCATGGGTCCAATTCTCGAAATGCTGACCGGACATAGCAAAGGTGGCGTGCGTTCAGGAACAGCAGCATGGATGCAGGCCGAACGTTGGAGGATGTTACAGCAGATGGTGGACCTCACATGCGCTGGGCTTTCTCTCAAGGAGGTGGCCGACAAAGGCAGTCCACTCTCCAGCAAAATGCCCATTTTAATGGGATGGGCCATCAGTAATCTGGGCTTGGTCGTGATCTCCAGCCCAAGACATTTGGGCCCCCATCTTTTGGGCAGCAGCATAACACAGCTGGGCTGCATTTTAAGGGCCCCCAACCCCAGCATGTGGGCCGACAAAAATTGGGCCTAGCTGGGCCAACATTGCAAGGCCATTTATCAAGAAAAATATCCAATAAATCTTGGGCCGATATAGCGGATATCAAGGCCCACTGAACCCCCACGCGATTGGAATATTTCCCGCCCTCAGGTACGTAGTCCGAAATTCCTCTTATTAAGTTACCTAGTGATGTCATTGATGAATGCTTTGAATATTGGATGAACACGCTAGTTGGATATTTTATTGAAAAACGATTGCCATTCCCGGTTGTTCAAAATATTGCCAAGCGTTTGTGGCAACATTGTGGTCTTTTAGAGGTTCTCTCAAATAATAGCGGATTTTATTTTTTTCGTTTTGATTCCCAAGAAAGCATGTTGAGGGTTTTTGATGAGGGTCCTTACCATTTTGCGGGTCGCCCATTTATTATTAAATGTTGGGAATCAGGAATGAATTTAGCAAAGGAATCTCATTCTTCTATCCCTTTATGGATTAAGATTCATAATCTTCCCCTAGAAGGTTGGTCCTTAAAAGGTATTTCTATAATGGCAAATCAAATTGGAAGGCCGTTATATGCTGACCCGATGACAGAGGATAGATCAAGATTAGGGTATGCTAGGGTGTGTGTGAAGGTTAGTGCCTCCTCTATATTTCCCAAGTATATTGACATAGATCAGGGCTATGATGAAACCACGGGTGAACGTCGTATTTCTAGACTCCCGATCGAATATCAGTGGATTCCATCGATTTGTTCTCATTGTAAGGTGTTCGGTCACTTAGATTCCCGATGTCCTAATAAACCTAGACCCGACCCTAATCATGTTGAAGTTAGTAAAAAAGTCAATGAGGGGGATGGCTTCGTTAGAGTTCAAAATAAGAAGGGCAAGGTCCAAGATAAGGGTAAGGAGACAGCCTCATCATCTAGGTCAAATCCCCCTGATTATGCCTCTATGACCATGGCAGAGTGCCTTGAGTTCCATACCGTTACAGTCCCTTATGACCCCAAGGATGTTGATACCCAAATTAAAAACCAATTCTGTGCTCTGGAAGGAGAGGATATGGATGTTCCCTCTCCAATGGAGTCAGATAGAGAGGTAGCAGAAGAAAACACTCAAGGAAATTCGAGTGAGCGTGAGGGTAGCAAGGAACAGATCCTAGAGCCCAATCATGAGGGGAGCAAGGAACAAATCTTAGAGCCTGAGCGAGGTGGGAGCACTAGCTCTGAGGGGCATCAATCTAAGACCAGAGCTCAGGCTAAGAGGGATAGGAAGAAGATGCGTGAGAATGGAGAGCAAACGCCAGGATCCGTGAGCTTGGATCCAACCCCTCAAGAGTGTTAATAATGCATGTTGCTGCATGGAATGTGAGGGGTCTGAATCAAGCCCCTAAGAAATTTGAAGTGCGATCCTTTATCTCTTCCCAGAAGTTGGCGCTTGTTGCTCTTTTAGAGACTAGAGTCCAAGAGAGGCACGCTCTGGATATCTCTCACAATGTTATGCCTTTCTGGAATTGGGATTTTAATTATGATATGTGTGATGGGGGTCGTATATGGATAGGCTATGATCCGAATGCCCTTAGTGTGCGGACCTTATTCAAGTCAGACCAGGTTATCCATATCGAAGTGACGAGCTTGGAGATCACTATCCCTTTTATCCTGTCTTGCATTTATGCCAGGAACAAGGAGGTGGACCAGGCCAGATTATGGAATTCCCTCACAGGCATTGGGGCTCCAGCTTCTTCTAACCCTTGGCTCCTTTTGGGGGATTTCAATGTCTGTCGCAATTGCTCTGAGATGAGGGGCGGCAACACTTCTTTCTCCTTGGGCATGCGCAGATTCAACGATTTCCTTTCTTGTAGCTCGCTTCAGGATCTGGCTTTTAGTGGCCTTAGTTGACGTGGACTAATAAGAGGTTTGGTGATGAGTGCATTTTAAGGAAGCTTGACAGAGCCCTAGTTAATGATGACTGGCTTGTTCATTATCCGGATAGCAAAGCTCTCTTTTTCCAGCCAGGGATTTCTGACCATAGTCCTGTTGTGGTGGATTTGTTAGGTGATCTTCAGCATAAGGGCAGCCCTTTCAGGTTCCTTAACCATCTTGTTGATCAACCTCTCTTCTTGGATAGAGTGGAGGCTAGCTGGATTAGGCCTATCCCTGGTGTTCCCATGTTTCAGGTTGTTCAAAAACTCAAAGAAGTCAAGAATGCTATGAAGACTCTCAATAAGTCTAGGGGTCATGTTTCTGACCTAGTCTCGTCCCTTAGAAATCATCTTCTTAGTGTCCAACATCTGTTATAAGATAATCCCCATGACCCTGTCATTCATCAACAGGAGCTTGAGTTGAATAGGGACCTTCTAGTAGCCCTTGCTCACGAGGCAGACCACTTTCGCCTTCGTGCTCGGATTAGGTGGTCAGCTGAGGGAGATAGATGCTCTCGTTTCTTCTTCCAATCTATGCTCGCTAGGCGTAATAATCACCGTATTATGAACCTCCTGAGAGAGGATGGCACCCTCACAGAGTCCAAAGAGGAGGTTGCGGACGTTTTAGTGTCCTACTTCCATAATCTCTATGGGCAAAGGTCTCGGAACTCTCCCCTTAACCCTTTTGATGTGGCTCCCTTCATTAACAAGCGTTTGGAGCATAACCAAGGGGCTAGGCTTATTGCTGAGGTTTCAGCCGAGGAGGTTAAGGCTGCCCTCTTCAGTATGGGTGAGGATAAAGCCCCAGGGCCGGATGGTTTCACAGTCAAGTTCTTTAAGAAGTCCTGGGAGATTGTAGGTGCGGATGTGGTGAAGGCTATTCAAAGTTTTTTTGTCTCAGGTCGCCTCCTAGGTCAGGTCAATGCAACCATTATTAGTCTAATTCCCAAGGTCTCTCACCCTGAGACGCCTTCTCACTTTAGACCTATTTCATGCTGCAATGTCTTATATAAAGTCATTACTAAAATCCTGGCTAATAGGATCAAGCCGATGCTCTCGGGTTTGGTGGATGTTTCTCATGCGGCCTTTGTGCCTGGGCGTTCGATTGGGGATAATATTTTGCTCGCCCAGGAGTTGGTTTTTCAATACCACCTCCACCAGGGGCCCCCCCGTTATGCTATGAAAGTTGATCTGGCTAAAGCTTATGATACTGTTGAGTGGGATTTTCTCCTAATGACCCTTCAGTTGATGAACTTCCCTTCTCAATTTTGTGGCTGGATTCGAGAGTGCATCACGACCCCCCGCTATTCAGTTAAGATCAATGGTCAGTTACATGGTTTTTTTCCCGGGGGAAGGGGGCTGAGGCAAGGGGATCCCCTATCCCCTTACCTCTTTGTTTTAGTTATGCAAGTCCTGCAAGGTATTATCAAGCACCACTCGAGGGCTACAGATTTTCAATACCATTGGAAATGTGAGCAGACTAGTTTGGTGATGCTCATGTTTGCAGACGATTTGCTCCTATTCTCTCACGGTGACCCATCCTCGGTCAGAATCTTGAAGTCGTGTCTGGAGCGTTTTTCCTCTTTGTCGGGCCTAGTTGCTAATCCTTCCAAGAGTGATTGCTTTGTTGCTTGTAAGGACCCCTCCCTTCGCGAAGCTATTTATAATGCCTCTGGGTTTCGTAGAGGGAGGCTGCCTATGCGATATTTGGGGGTCCCTCTTCTCTCCTCTAAGCTCTCCTATGGAGACTGTCAGCCCGTTATTGATAGAGTGAAAAATAGAATTTGTTCTTGGCGCAGCAGGGCTCTCTCTTTTGGGGGCCGATTGCAGTTAGCGCAATCAGTCCTTTCCACTATCTACGTGTACTGGGCCTCGGTGTTTATCCTCCCGAAGAAGGTGATTAATGATATAGAGCGTCTCATTCGTAACTTCCTCTGGAGTGGTAATGAGGCGAACCCCCATAAAGCGAAAGTTGCTTGGCACGACATTTGCTACCCGAAGAGGCAGGGTGGCCTTGGCCTCAAGCCTCTCTATGTGTGGAATCAGTCCTTGGTAGCCAAGCTTATGTGGCGCCTGTTGAGTGAGGATAGGGAATCCTTATGGGTGCAATGGGTGCATTCTTATCGGGTAAAAGGTACTTGTTTTTGGCTTCTTAAAACTCCGTATGCCTGCCCGTGGTATTGGAGGAAGCTGCTCTTATTACGAGGAATCCTGAAGCCTTTTTTTGGGCAAAAGATAGGGGATGGTTGTAACACGTTCTTTTGGTATGATCAATGGCACCCGTTGGGTGTGCTTATTGATCGTTTCCCTCGCCAGTTACCTCGTCAATTAGGCATCTCTATCCTGGCTAAGGTTTCAGATTTCATTGAGAATGGTGCCTGGTCTCGGATAGAGACCCTTAGTTCCATATCCCCTGAGTTCTGTGGGAGCCACCTTCCTAGGCTGCCTAGCCCTGGCCATCATGATGAGCTTTATTGGCTTCCAGCAGCTAATGGGCTCTTCTCAGTTAGGACTGCCTTCCAGGCGATTCAGATTCAACGCCCCCAGGTTCCTTGGTATCGTTTAGTTTGGTCGTCTGTTAGTATCCCTTCCCACTCGTTTATCTTTTGGCTTGCGATTCGGGAACGTTTATTTACTCTTGATCGTATTAACCTTTTTTTGTCTTTCCCGAATAGATGTTTTCTTTGCAGGGCGGATGCTGAAAGTCATAGCCATCTTTTCTTCCAATGTAGCTTCTCGCGAGAGGTGCTGTCCTTTTTTCGTAGATCGAAGAAATTCAGCTGGCCTTGGCGCATGTGGGGCATTGGAGTTCTTTGGGCAGCTGATAGATGGAGTGACAAGAGTCCTTGGCTAGTGGCAAACAGATTAGTGCTTCATGCTATGGTTTATTTCATTTGGAGGGAGCGCAACAACAGGTGTTTTCGTGACCAGGAGAGATCAGCTTCTCAGTTGGCTCATTTGATTCAGTGTGCTGTGTGGGCCCGGCTGACGACCATTCGCTTCAGATCATCCCTTCAGAGTCAGGCTCTTCGTCACGTTTGGAGGATTCCGAGAGACCAGACATCTCTCCCCCGTTGAGATGCTTTGCTTTGGAGGTTGCTTGCTTCGTCCTTGGCGCCTCATCTATGGTGTTCAGCCCTCGCGTGCTTGTGCTTCCTTCATGCCTTGCTCATATGGGTCTGTTTGTTCATCAGTCGTTGCTTTGCCATTTTCAGATGGTTTCGTCTTTCATCTGGCCAGATTATCTACACTGTACATATGTTACATTTTCTTCTTTTTTCTTTTTTTCTCATTCTTCTCCTTTTTCTCTTTCTGGCCCAGAGGGTGATTGTTGATGTTCTGTCGCCTCTGGTTTTTTGGTGGTCCGGGGTATGCCCTGGCCTTGGTTTGTAGCCTTTTGGCCTTCTTTGTTTTGTTCTATACATCTCTTATTTACAGAAAAAAAAAAAACTATGCTGCGAACCTGTAACTATAGAGACTTACATGGCAGTGATTTGACTGGCCTCTACTGTTATCACAAGTGCAGAAACTATCTTGACTCTCTCAAAGAATGTCTTTCAAAGCCTGTAATCACTGGAAGGCAATTTTCTATAATTACAGGCTTGAAGACTTGCATACCTGTGATTAAGGGGATTTCCAATCCCAATCAATTGATTTGCCTGATGCTGACTGCCATGCATCTTTATTTTTGGAAGCCATGTATTGATTTGTTTCCTTTATCTCTTTGCTAATTAATATTGCTTCATTTGATTGTGGGTATCTTTGTTTGGCAATGGAATTGCAGGCTTGCATATGTTACTAATTCTTGTACGCAAGCCTGCAACTCTCTATAATTGCAGACTTGGAAGCTTGTTGAAAATTGATATTCGAAAAGAGACAGCTACCTGAAGACAAAAAAAAAAAAAAAAAAGAAGAGAAAAGAAAAGAGATGACTATTGTTTCTCTCCCTACAGCTACGATACCATAAAGTAGACTTGCATTTGATTCTTATCATGGTTTGTTATAGCCTGCAGCACCAGGCAAACCATGACCGCAGGAGCAGTGCAGCACCATATAAAAGTGTTAAGGAGATATGCTTCATGCCGTGCACGTACAAGAGAAGATGGATAGGAAAGAGGATGATGCACTTTACTAGTAGCAGTAGGCAGAGTTTATTCTCAGTTGCTTATGTGACTAGTTAGTTTTTATTCTGTTTCAACAAACAGCAGTGTTTGTTTAGTTTGTTACTGCCAGCTGTCAGTAACAGTTAGTTTGCTAGAGGTTCTGTTGAGTAATCTATAAACTCAGCAAGTCTCATTGTGTCATTGAGATTCAGTCTTTTATCCTAAAATTTTCTCTCTGTTTTCTCTTCATTTATTTCTTTACAAAAAGGGCCTGCAAATGCTATACTGCTGCGGCCTATACATTAGGAAAAAATATATAATAAGAGCAGCATATATTGTAGTTGCCTTGCTTAGGGGTGGCAATTATCAACACAGAACGAAATCGGTCACTTGTGCTAGACGAGACCGAGCAAAGGTGATGGGAAGATGGTTGTAGGTTCTTATCAAAAGGAGGAGCTCATCTCATGAGCAAGAGTCAAAGGAGGAGGAGTAAACAGCAAGAAGGAGGAGGGTAGCTAGCAGAAGCCGGAGCAAGAAAAAAAAAGAAGACAACAAGTTCAAGCATAAGCCAAAAGCTAGAATACTTTTTCTGCCAAGAGAATTGTTCAAATCTCATAGCTTATGGAGATATTCTCCTCTTTCTCTCCCATTTGTTCTCTCAATCTTCTCTCTTCATTTAATGCACTGGTCAGTGCATTTAATGAAACTTTATCAGAGCATTTAATGCTTCGTTGACGGAAGTGATGGAAGAATGGCCTCATTTTTGGAAATCCTATTGAGCAAAATTGTCAATTGTTTCTTAGGTCAATCGAAAATTTCTCAAACTTATCCGATCGATTTGAACAACCGATCGATAGTTTGTGCCTTTTATTGAAACTTCTGTGTAATAGCACTTAGGCCCACTACTAACTCTTAATAGCACTTCCATTAACTCTTAATGAAACTTAGACCCTCATTAACTCCTTAACGGTGTTTCCATTAACTCTTAACGGTACCTTGACCTCTTGCTAACTCTTAACAATATTCAACATTATTAACTTTTAATGATGATCAAAAACTCATTGCCAACTAAGCATTACTAATTTAATGCTTTGCTTTTTGGGTGTGTGAGCTTCAAGGTTCACTGCTAAATAGCAATCAAGAAACGTTAAACCCTTTTGATGCCGATCGAACACTTGATCTATTTTGAAAATCTCTCCATTTTCTCAAAATATCCTGAAAGGTCTTGAGTGACAACTACCATTATATCAAGGCGATCCTATAAGGCAATGAAGTCATACTTCATGTGATCCTATTTCGACTGACGATTATTGTGTAGTACAATCCTTCCATTAACTAACATCATTCCGATTGAGTGAGAGCCATGGATTGATTAAGCTTCCTGGACTCGATAATTATGCCAAGATCTAATTTAGTGTGATTGAGATGATACATCAGAAACTCTTTTCTGATCATTCATACCCTGACCAGGGTTTTACCAATCAACCACTAACAAAGATCACATAGGATGTTTACCTCATGTTAGAGGTCAATGGATCCTATCCAACAATCACTTACCTCTATATACTAGTAGAAGAGAGACCACACAGTGAACATCCCCATCTCACAATTGGATGGTTCGGCTCACTAGAAAAACTCTGACACTAGCATACAAGACAACTGTGTTGCCTCAAGTTTGAGAATTAGTTATACAATCGCATAAATAACAAATCATTAATCCTCTCAACCATGTGGTCTATTATTTATGTTATGTTCAGCAAATGTTCTACCAACATCCATCTGCATGTTTACTATCTGCATCTCATGCAATATGACATGTGATTTACCATCTTTTATCATTAGTATCTCATATTAATCAAAGGTAGTAAACCATGTGCTAGTCTATAATTGATTCGTCAAACTCCCCATTTGAGAAATCTAAAGACTAGGAACACTTCAAGAAATCCTATATTAAAGAACCTCGCCACAATATTCTTAACAACATAAAAATGAGATCTTCAATAAGAGATCTAAGAACTCAATTCATATAAAACTTGAGAGGTATGAATGAAGATATGACCATTTTATTAATTTGCAAGAATACATCATATTACCCAACAGCTATCATCCAAATATAGCATTCGGGCGTATCACTAACATTATGTACATAATCCAAGAACATGGTATGGAGCTGACACAAAATTATCGAGTTTGGGTCAAACTCTTTGACACAAATTTCACACAAAATTAATCGATTTGTGTTCAGGTTGACCTATTTTCTATTATATTCATAGGTTGGCAACATGACAGTAACACGACGCACTATGAATTGCCACCCACTCCTACATAAAAGAACTTTTTTTTATTGGGAGGGCTAGGTTTAATGTAGGTGAATACTCTGAAAGGGAGATACTTCTAATGGAGCAAGCAAAGGACTCTTCATGCCAATCTAGTGGGTTGTCAAAAAATTCAGATGGGTGGCTCTCTTCAAGGTTACTTTCTCCCCTACAGATTGGGTGTTGGAGATTTATTCAACAAGGGATAGAAGAGGGTGGAGGTCAGATGCCTTTCTTAAAAGTGGGATATTTTTGGTCATGCTTTTGGTGGTTGAAGGTCAATAAAACCCAATAAAAGCATGGACACCCTTAGGTCAGATTATATCACCTAGTGGCATGAAACACTTTTCCCCAATCTCCACCTTTACAATAGTTTGAGTGACGCTCTTTTGGTGCTTTTATGTGTGCATAAAGTTTGCTCCCTCAGAAAAAAAAAGAAGAGAATTATGATGTTTTTTACATATATAAAACACCAAAGGTTTAGAATGATGTAGTTGAAACTGGGATGAACATAGAAAATTGGTTGATGCAGCAAGGAAATCATGAGAACCCATGATATAACTGAAAATTTCACCAATTAATAAAGCAGATTGTTGTAGATGGATTCTTGTTTCCTGTTAGGCATGCCATAGGCATAAGCAAAACCAATATTTAGGATTGTCATTATACATTGAAGTTAGGATGGGGATATAAAAAGGGAAGTGATGTATGCTGAAAATCCTACCATATTAATTTTGTGTAGCTGTCTAAAGTATTGGGTCACTTCCTGTCTTCCATCATTTCCATATATGCTTCTTCATATTGAACGGTGCTACAATTGTAGGCTGGTAGCAGCAATACTTTATTACCTCCTTAAATTGTTATTTGGTGTTGTTAGTAGGTTCAACCTAGTTTAGTGATTGGCTTCTTCTTTTGAGATATCTTTGTCTGTCGAACTTTATAGCTCACTATGGCTCCTTCTTCAATTGACATTTGACAGATTTGGATGTTGGCAAGATCATGGAGGAAGCCAAGGCAAGATGGCTGAGACCAAATGAGATCCATGCAATACTATGTAACTATAAATGTTTCAATGTCAGCGTCAAGCCAGTAAACCTGCCAAAAAGTAAATACTTTTAGTGTCAAGAACGGATGATAGTATTTCTTTTTAAACTTTGGAGACTTATCATATATATGAATGACCCATTCCATTCATATTATTGCAGAAAATTTAGCACTTTACCCATCACTTTCAATTTTATTATATCCAAATTTAGAATTTTATTTTGGAGTATTTATCTAAGGGAGCATATCATCTTCTGTATTTGTGTTATTTATTTATTTTTTGCTAGGTAACAACTATCTGTGCTATTTATTTTGAAGAAAAAATTCTCTCTCTCTATACCTTTCAGTAATGCCACGGGGAGCAGGCAGTTATCCCATGAACAACTCAATCATGTAGCTTATGGCTATCCGTTGTTGGATTCTTTTGAGAACCATTTAATTAAGAGATATAATGTGTCTTAATGTACGATTGCCACATGCCAACTTTGTTTACATAGCTGATATGGATTCAGCTTCTTATTGATATTTATTAGCCTGGCACATCAGTAAATATTTGTCATAGCCTATGTAATAAGAGAGCTACACTTCATTTGTTCATATGTTTTTAGGCATTGCAGGTATAGGTTGACGAGAGCTATTCTGTGTTCTGTCAATAGAGTTAGATAGAGAAAGCATATCTAAAATTTCTGTAGTTTGGCTTGTGGTTCAGTTCATGTTGGTGTGTGAGCAATTTCAGATTCCAAGTTAAGCCTGTTGAAAAAATGGATGATCTGTATGTCTCATATGCCAGTCAGTAGCATGTAAATATGTGAGAAACATTGATACAGCTTGTGGATTGATTAAGAGTGTTTTCTCCTGGAAGCTGACTTAAGAAGGTGATAAAATGCTTGTGGTTGCATATTATTTTTACAGGGTCAAATAAAATCTTTAGGAATATCTGTTCACTATCTTTACTCTTTAGGAAATATATTTTTACATATTTTTATAGGTCCGGTGTTAAGTGTTGAATCAAATGGGTTGCCTTTCAGTTGACTGAATGTCCATTATTAATTTTGTAAATGGGCCATTGCTAATTCTAATTCTATCACATGAATCTTCTCTTTTGTTTATACATGTTAGTTAGATGTAATGCATTGTGTTATATGTCAACAATGACATTTTTAACTCTCAATGAATTTGTTTATCTTCAAACCATTGGGATATATCTTGATGTTGTTTCCTAGCTAAAATTTGGTTGAACTAACTAACTTTGTTTATTTTTTGTAAATAGGTGGTACTATTGTGTTGTTTGACCGTAAAATGCTCAGGAACTTTAGGAAAGATGGTCATAGCTGGAAGAAGAAAAAGGATGGGAAGACTGTCAAAGAAGCTCATGAACACTTAAAAGTAAGATTTTCCAATAAATGCTTTATATTTGGGGTATAAAACTTCATTAATATGACTGTTGTAGCAAAAGGAGCCGAGGGTGTTCCTCCAACATGCATCCATGATCCACCCAAAGGATATATTCTGCTTGTCAGTTTGCAAATTGTGTTAGTTTCTATTTTATATTGAAACATATGCATTGTGGCTATGATGGAGCTCATAGTATGGCCTTGGATAGAGTTGAAGGGATAAAGGAAATTGCCTTGCAAGAGTATGCATTTAATATTTAGTTGAGTTAGTCTTATGCTATTCATGCACCATGACTACTTTGTTAATATTGTCCACATTGTAGCTTTATGATTGTTTGCGCCTAATGTCCTTCTTATATATACTGAAGAATCCAAGGAAGAGAAAAAGAAAGAGAGAAGAGAGAGAGAGGATGAAATGAATTGAACTCCATATTATTGTATATAGAAATGAAATGAAGAAAGAGCACTATTTATATACACACAACTCTTAACATATACCATCACATATACACTGTCTAAGACAAGTTTTTATTTTTTTTTCTTCTATATGTCATGTAGCTCTTTGATTTATGGTCTTCTGTTTATGCCAAACCCTTGGTGCCTCCTTAACATATATGTGACCCTAAACAACAAAGAAAGGAAATTCATTACTCTCTTCTCCAATGAATAACTCAAAATATAGATAAAGTCAAAGAACATTAGCTCACGATACTTTTGTAGTTGAAATGGTAGAGCAAAAGTATGTCATTGTTATACCATGAATCCAAGGGGGAAATGCTGGTGAAGGTTCCTGACTACCATGAAGTTAGACTAAGATGAACATAGATAAATTCTGGAAATATGCAACAGATATAGGGGATTGACTACAACAACAATTATAGGTAGATATGACAACCTTGCCCCATGTGGGGTGTGGTTAGCAATTGTTGACTGAGTTTGCTGATTCCCCAAACAAATTTAATTGGGGACAGGATGGGGATGGGATTTATATACCCTGCCCCATCCCAACCCCTTTACACAATCTGAATTCATTTATCATATCCCCTTATGAATGAGTGTGTGTGTGTGTTATAATCTACTCAAACCACCAACAATTTAAACCCTCAGGCCATTAACATAACCGTACCCCTAGGCCACTGTTCAAACAACAAAATGAATGTTCTGTTTCTTGCCAGGAGCAAGAGGCTAAGAGCAACTTTAGTTAGCAACGTAAAAAATCATGTGCAAAACTAGAGCAACAATTAGGCAATTAGGCAAAATAATAGGGACAATTTAATTGACTCAATATATAGTTATTTGTTTTCCTAAATTAGGCTGTTTTTTCCGTGTTTAGCTGTCTCCATAGGGGCAGTTACCATTTATAATATATATGTGTTTAATTTGAATAATAGATCAAGGAGTTTTACGGTCCAAACTTTTTCATAGTATCAAAGCATTTCTGAGTAGAAAATTCTTCCATTGTCCTAATGGCGTCCTTCACCGTAGCAATCTCTACTTCTTCCTCACAAGTTCCTGTTGTTCCTAATTCTAATGTACATTTGGTTATGATGTTCATAAGTGGTAGAGGAAAAGATGACTATCTTAATGGTGAAGCCTCTAAACCGAATTAAACAGATTTGAAGTACAAGTCATGGAAGGCATAACACAATATGGTAATGTCATGGTTTGTCAATTCCATGACTAATGAAGTCGGAGAAAATCTCATCCTCCACAAGACGACATAAGAAATCTGGGATGCCGCAAAGGAGATGTATTTCGATACTAAAACACAACAAATCTGTTGTCAAGTAGACCTCTTAGTCACTCAATATTTTAGTCATCTAACTAGATATTAACAACAGCTCAACATGTTCAAAGTGATCTAAATAGATAGACACTTCATAAAAAGAAAAATTAAAGGTGGATTTCCTACATACTAAGGATCTATGGGAGACTACCTATCGAAGAGTCAATTTGAAGATGTGAAGATCCAAGCTGGGTTTTTTTCATATTTATAGCCCAGCTTGAGGGGGCATGTAAAAAACCATGTGTAGAAATATAGGAATAGTTAGGCCGTTAGGAAAAATAATAGGGACAATTTAATTGATTTATTAAACAGTTATTTGTTTTTCTAAATTAGATGGTTTTTCTGAGTTTAACCGTCTCCATAGGAGTAGTTATCATTTGTAACATATATATGTGTCTAATCTGAATAATAGATGAAGGAGTTTTACAGTCCAAACTTCTTCAAGCGACACACAACATAGTTTCTTGCCATGTGACAGCAAGAAGCTACTCTCAGCTTCTTCTCACAGCAAGAGCAAGAAGTAGAGAATGCTTCTTTGTACAGGGAATTAATGGAAATTGTACAGTTTGGAAATTTTTAATTATTTTGAATAGATTTTTTAACTCGTTTTGATAATTTTTTTACAAATTTTTAGAGTTATTATCTATTATTAGGTTAAGAACAATAAAACTCTTAGCAAAAAAAAAAAAAACAGTAAAATAAAATTGATAATAATGCATTATGAATTTTAATGGTTTTTGTTATTATTGTTAATGATATGTTCAGGGCACAGGCCAGGTTTGGGCATCCCTATTTGCCATTGGGGCTGAGGATGGGGTTTAGGAATTATACCATGCTAGGGCATGGGTTGGGGTATGGGGGAGCAAAACCCCGCCCCATTGCCATTCCTAATTATACACCTTGATTCCACTAGGTGGGCTTCGTTCCATGAATTCTAGCTTTCTATCGATTTTTTAGGATTTAGGGTTTGGGGATTCCTATTTGCCATTGGGGCTGAGGATGGGGTCTAGGAATATACCATGCTAGGACACGGGGTGGGGTATGGGGGAGCAAAAGCCCGCCCCATCCTGCCCCATTGCCATTCCTAATTATACACCTTGATTCCACTAGGTGGGCTTCGTTCCATGAATTCTATCTTTCTATCAATTGTTGTCCATAGTCATATTTTTAGTAAGTCCATTTTATCCCATGTTATGTCTAAAGAAAGCTGTAACTGTTTTCATATATTCACAATAGGGCCAGTTACCCTATAAATACAAGTAGGGATTTACAAATTAGGAAAAATTACAAGAAGGAAACTATGAGGAAAGGAAACCTAATCAAAATTGTACAAAAAGTCAACCAATGATCATGGAAAGATTTCCACAACCAATCCCACAATCACAGGAGATTGATTGGGATGAATCTGGTGGGATTGGTTCTCCAACACTCCCTCTCAAGCTGGAGAGTATATGCGATGCCCTGAACTTAAACTGAGAATCAAACTTTCATAAACTTAAATAAAATTTCAAAACATGCTTTATAGCATTCATATAGAATCTAGAGTTTATTTTTGAAAAAAACTTTATTTCAACAGAAAGAAGAAAAGAAAAAAAATTTGGATTGGTTTATCTAATAGACATCCTACAAAATTGAAATTAAATTCTTGAAATCCCTTTGAAAATGCCACCACGCGCCACGTCCATGCTCCAACCTCTTTATTCATAGCCACTTAAGGGGGGGAAAACATAAGGGGGTGAGATAAATCTCAATAAGTGCAAATGAACTATTAATCGTATTTAAACATGGGGTAACTTGAACTTGCAACACGAGGAGACATGATAAATTCTATCAATTTGTGGGGGGTAAGAACATTCGCGTGTAGCTACTGAACTTCGTTCTCGAAACTTGCTTGTAATCATGACATAAGAGACCATAAAAGTTAATTTCATGAATTTATTTAAACACGAAGATAGTTCATAATGCACTTACCTTTAACTTGATTGGAATAAAAAAGATCTTTGACTCTTTTCTCCTAATTAAAACCTTCACACCTTGCTGTCTTGCTTGTAGTAAGAAAGGAATAAGGGAGTAACAAAGAAAAGAGAGGGAGGGGTCGACCAACTACGGAGAGGGGAAGTGAAGAGTTATGAAGGGGGGAAGCCATATTTATAGTGCCAGAGTCTTGTTTTCCAAGAATTCTATTTGGTAAGGATCCCAATCTAATATTCTCATATGAATTCAAATCTTATCTTATCTCTTATCAATTAGAAAGATTTTAAATCATATCATATCATATCAAATTATTCATATCCATAAAATCAAAGAATCTCCAAGAATATTTTGAGATGAATTCAAATCTTGCCTTATCTCTTATCAATTAGAAAGATTTTAAATTATATCATATCATATTAATTTATTCATATCCATAAAATCAAAGAATTCCCAAGAATATTCTAGAAATTCGTGTGTCATGGAAGGGTTAAATCTTGACTATCTAAACTTTTAATTTTGGTCCCCAAACTATGGAAAAAGTTATTTTTGGGTCCCTAAACTATTATAACTCAATTTTTTCCCCTAGAATTATGTTTAACAGTCATTGACGATGGTTTCGGGTGTTACAGTATATGTTGACCATTCTTAGCTTACATGCAATCTCTTAAAATCTTGTCGGTGGAAGACTTTTGGTTTGGATGTCTACTAATTGGTTCTCTGTTGGCATATAAGGAGTAGTAATTAAGCCATTGTCCAATTTTTCCTTGATGAAATGTCTATTGACCTCTATATGTTCGATGCGATCATGCTGGACTAGATTGTGAGTAATGCTGATAGCAAACTTGATATCACAATACAATTTCGTCATTCCTTTTGATTTGATCTTGAGGTCATTTAAAATAATTCTCAGTGATAGAAGTTCCCATATTCCATGGGCCATAGCTCTAAACTCTGTCTCAACACTTGATCTAACAGTCACACTTTGCTTTTTACTCCTCCACATGACCAAGTTTCCTCTTAGAAACGTACAGTAGCCTAATGTTAATCGTCTATCCATATCAAAATAGGCTTCTAGAGTCATACCACCATTATTCCAAAACACGATTCCTTTTTCTAGAGTTACCTTTAAGTAATGCAGGATGCTGTTTATAGTCGCTTGTAGGTGTTCTTCCCTTGGGTCATGCATAAATTAGCTAATTATTCCAACAGAGTAAGCAATATCAGGCTTGGTATGAGACAAATATATTAACTTGCCAACTATCATTTGGTAACTACCTTTATTAATTGTGTTGCCTTCATCTTTTGACCCTATTCTGTGATTCGGGTCAATGGGAGAGCTTGCTACCTTGCTGTTAAGTTTCCCTGTTTCCTTCAGCAGGTCTAAAATATACTTCATTTGGGATATAAATATACTGTTTTTGGAATAAGTTACTTTAATTTCAAGAAAAAATCTAAACTTATCGAGATCTTTAATCTCAAATTCTTGAGATAGATGTTCTCTTAGAGCAAGCCTTTCAGTATCATCATTCCCTGTAATAATAATATCATCAACATAAACCAACAAGGCTGTGATCTTACCTTCTCCATTATGTTTTATGAAAAAAGTATGATCTCCCTGACTTTGTTTATATCTCAGCTGCCTCATTGCCTTTATAAACCTTCCGAACCATGCCTTTGGAGACTGTTTTAGCCCATACAAGACCTTTTTCAAACAACACACCTTATTATCCCCAAATAGTCCTTCGAGCCCAAGTGGAGGCTCTATATAAACTTCCTCTTCTAAGTCACCATGGAGGAAGACATTCTTAACATCAAACTATAACAATGGCCAATTAAAACAAGTAGCAAGAGAAATGAGTATTTTAACTATATTCATCTTGGCTACTAGAGAGAATGTTTCTTGATAATCGTTTCCATAGGTTTGTGTGTATCCTTTTGCTACTAGTCTTGTTTTGTATCTTTCGAGTGTTCCATCAGATTTGTATTTCACTGTAAACACCCATTTACATCCCACTGGTTTTTTATTCTTTGGTCTAGGTATAACCTCCCAAGTGTTGTTCTTTTCAAGTGCTTTCATTTCCTCCACAACAAGTGTCCAATTCTTATCCTTTAATGCATCATGAATCAATCTTGGGATTGAATCAATCTTGGGATTTCTATAGTGTTCAATGAGGTAAGAAAGGCTTGATATTGTGAGGACAGTCTATGGTTAGATACAAATTGGGATATAGGGTTGATAGGATGTTTTGTACATTCTCGGGCACCTTTTCTTAATGCAATGGGTAGGTTAAGGTTATGAGGCTTAGGAATTGGCTGAGCAGGGATTTTAGGTGACTCCAACGAATTCAAGAATCTGACGATTCTTGGTGTGACTAATTTCTAGCGTGTCTTGGGTGTTAACTGTCACTTAACACTCAAGCGAATTCTGACGATCTTGGTTCAGAATTGCAGGCAAAGCAGACTAGAAGAAAGAAACCCGATGATTCTTAGTGCAACTGATTTCTAGCGCATCTTGGGTGTTAAATGGCGCTTAACACTCAAGCCAATTCCGACGATCTTGGTTCAGAATTGAATGTGAAGTGGGTACAAGTTCAAGAAGCGATCTTGATTGAAGTTGAGAGCATGGATCCCAGCAATTGCAACTTGAGATTCGACCAGAAGGAAGACGCGAAGTGGGCGCAGGTTCAAGAAGCAATCTTGATTGAAGTTGAGAATGGTAACCGATCCTCTGTTTTAAGATTGTTGCATGGTGAGATTCAAGATATAGGTGAACACAGGAGATTGTGGTTCACTGTTGGTCCTTGTAAGAAGATTATAAAAGATTCTTGAAAGAAGTAAGATGGCGGATGGCACGAGAATGAAACAACTTGAGTCAAGGATGGAGGCATTGGAAACTAGGATGATACGGGCTTAGGAGGCCGTGAACCGTAGTAGGGAGGACATGTTGGCCATAAGGGAGAGCGTGCAGGGGGATCTCGCTGCATCTTGAGAGAGTATACGGAGGGAATTGGAGAGGCACTGAGAGACAATGGATCAATTTGGGTAGAGAATAAACTGCATGTTCAACATGTTGTCGACATTATTGCCTCAAATTCATTTACCAGCAGATTTCCCACCAAGGACCGTTTTCAATCTAGTCTTGCCTAGTGATGAAATTCTCCCTTGAGCTTTTGAATCAGAATCTCCACCAAGATTTGTTTCTGATCCAATTTTGCCAGACGATGGCAATCCCCCTAGAGTTTCGGGAGTGTAGCAGGTTAAGGAGCTTTCGAATTTGGGCCCAACTATTCCGATAAGAAGCAATTCTCAAACCTCTACTTACAGTCTTGCACCAAGACTGGAAATATCGGTTTTCGACGGAGTGAAATCGAGGTGGTGGATTTGTAGATGCGAGAGATATTTCTAGTTTTACAATGTAGCAGAAGGGTAGAAAATTAATTTGGCGTCAGCCTATCTTAATGATACGATTGATTCATGGTATCAAGGCTCACTTCAGACAATGAAAGTTGAGGTCAGTTGGGCTGAGTTTGATGAAGACTTGTGTGAACGTTTTGGGGAAAATTCTATGATGGATGTGATTGAAGAATTTAATAAGTTGAGACAAGAAAGATCAGTGTTTCCATATTGTACTTGTTGGTTTCACCATGTCAACTAAGTTATGGAACACAACTATATCAATTATCTTCATTCACCACCATCTCATGAAATTTCTCCATGTGAAGATGGTGTTCAAACTTCATTTCATCATTACTCCGCCAGGGGATATTATCCATTGCCGGTCCCAAGTCCGGATAAAGGAGGAGGGTTGCGTTAGGTAGCCGACAGCCAGCGTAAAACCTAGTCGGATCCAAATATGAATTCTAGACAAACTATCTGTTGGGATGTAACCCACATAGAAGTCTAGAATTCATATAGCCAACCCCACACAGTGGGATAACGGCTGGATATGTTGTTGTAGACAAGAAAGATCAGTGGCTGACTATCAAATTCGATTTGAGGAGTTAAGATCCTTGATGTGGAGTTCACAACTAGCATTAGCGAAGCATTATTTTGTGTCCAACTTCATTAGCGGCCTTAAGGAGGAGCTGAAACTGATGGTCAAGATGATGCAGCCTGTGATGGTGAAACATGCTGCTGAGACGGCAAAGTTACAAGATCTTGCATTGGAAATGATTTTCAGTAAGATCACGATTGCAACAGTAACTCTCCCTATGTTCTTTCTACCATTGGAGGGGAACCAAGTAAATGTGAATTCTAAAGTTTACCCAAGCCATGATGCAAATAAATCAATTGCCATAGAGCAGAGAAGTAAATTAGGATTATGTTATAAATGTGGGGATAAATTCAGCTCCAGCCATCGATGCCTAGGACAGTTATTGAAAGAGAAGAATTGGCGGGAATCGGGTGACGAATAAGGCACAGTTGTAATAAGTTTCTAGTGGACAAGAAACCTCTCAATAATGGGGGAATTGTCATGACCCAAAGTAGTTGTAATTGTACTGGAGTTTGTTAGTGTGTTAGTTTGATTAGTTTGGTAAGAACTGCAAGGATGTACATAGCCTATAAATAGGCTGTTGAATAGAGAATAGAGGGGAATTAGTTGAATGAAACCATTCTGTTTTTCCTCTCACTTTTATCTCTCTCTGCTCGTCTGAACCTTTCCCCTTTTCTTCTCAATTTCGCCCTCTTTCTGTTCTGTTTTCTCTCTTCATTATGTTCTTTCTTCTTCAAATTCCTCCAAAATCCCATTCTAAACCCTAGGGAAACCTAGGGCCATGACATGGTGTTCCTTCATTATTCAAGCTTGGTGTTCATGCGTTCTTTCGTCTCATATACCAAGACAATATCATCTGCAAACGTGTACCAATGCACCTCTTGTTGGATGTGTTGTGTGAGTTCATCCATCACAAGACCAAAGAGGTAAAGGCAGCATAGAACCGTGATGTAATCCAATTGTAATTAGAATAGCCTCAATATCCTTTGCACAAGGCCTTAAGCATGTTTTTGCTTGATGATACATATTCTTAATAATCTGAACTCTGTTATATGCTTTGTCTTGGTGAGAGACTTTCTATTTGCCTGTGCTTGAGGTTCTGTTCCTTGCTCCGAAGAGATTTTTTGCTGCTCACTCCTTTTTCTAGTGATGTGGAACATTTTTTGAGAAATGAGTAGTACTGTTTTGGAGGTACATAGATCATTTTATTTCTTCCCTTGAGACTGTATCCTTGTTTTGCT
Source organism: Diospyros kaki (assembly GCA_036245055.1). Lineage (NCBI taxonomy): Eukaryota > Viridiplantae > Streptophyta > Magnoliopsida > Ericales > Ebenaceae > Diospyros > Diospyros kaki. Next base: position 7,639,558 of record BSEG01000013.1, read on the forward strand.
TGTGGTTCTCGGGCTCTGTTCCCTTTGTTTATTCATTTTCTTGTTGAGCTTTTTGAGGTTTAAGCCTTTTATTTCTCCATTTTTATTAGGTTTTGCCCCCTTTATGATGGTACTTTACGTTATGCATTCTTTACCTATTGAAAAAAGTATTGCAGACTTTTTTTCTTTGTATGCATAAAAATGAGTACCAATCTTATGACCAAGGGTTAGGCTTGTTGGTACTACTTATGACTTCCAAGCAAAAAGTAACTTACATGCTAAGAAGCATATACATGTCTAAGAAAGTGATGTTCCTACCACAGGTATGTCCATGGATACTCTCATAACATGTTGAACACACGTTTATATATGCCTTGATATCAGGGCTGACATACTTTGGACACGTAAGGAATGCATGCCATGGCTCAAATCCATGTGATGCTTGTTATAGCGTTGAAAATAAATAGGGATCCAATTGTAATAGAAAAAATAATGTGGATAAAAGTGAACAGCCTTAAGGGGGTGAACAATTTGCAGAAGCGTTGAACAACATAGCTATTGATGAAGTTATGTTGAAAACAATGATAGTTCTAGGTTATGAGAATCAATAGAATCTTGAAATTCATTCAACTTCTTGTGTTTTTGCTAAGAATGTGAAGTGTAAATGTTCTGTAACATATATGTAACTATGTAAATATCATGGCATAAGGTCTAATATGTGTGAAGTTTTCAAGCATCAAATTGTTGTATAAAAACAGGTACTACAAACTTACCTGTTTTTTCTTATACAAGAGTTGGTAATACAATTTTACGGCGTTATTTGTATATTTTACTCAGTTATTTCAAAACTGTTTTCTGAACTAGCTGTATTTATATGTTTGGGTCTCTCTATGGTTTTAAATTAAATTGTCTAGTTTGAGTTAGGCATCAGTTAACTAATGTGAGCTCCTGTTCCTGACAAAGCTACCTTTGTTGTCCATCATTTGCTTTGATTTTTAAGTTCCTTGAGTTGGTTAACTATGGTTACTCATGTTAATATTATTGGTTTGTTCTATAACCTAACATAGATAACTTGGTCTTTTGCTTCTGCTTGGCATATATTTTTCATTTCCTTTAGATACAAAATTTCATTAAATTGATTTTGTTACCCTTTTTTGTTCTTTGTCTTCTATCCTAAGGAGTTAACTTCTCTCTAGATGAGTGTGTACTTTTTTTAACCAACGGTTTGATAGTGTGAAAACAAATTGTGGATTGTTTTTCAGAAGGGTTGGGAGATGAACAAATTATTTGTTATTGGAATGCTTAATGTTGTTGTAAATTAAGTGAGCCAAAATTTATTTTTGTTGAATTAACTTTTCCAATTCACACTTTTTTTTTTTTTTTTTTTCAATTACAGGTTGGCAATGAGGAAAAGATCCATGTATACTATGCTCATGGAGAAGATAACCCAACCTTTGTTCGCAGATGTTATTGGCTACTTGATAAGTAAGTGTGGAGAAATCAAGTTTGAATAGAAGATGAGATGATAAAGAATATTTGAGATAAGAAAGATGAGAAGAAGATAGAGATAAAGAGATAAGTGGTTACAAAAACTACCACATGATTTTTAAATCCTTCCCTATCTGTTCATAGCATATTCGAATTTGTATTTAGTATCCAATCCCTGTATTTTAGGGGCAATCCATAGCTTGGCTCATGTATAAATAGACATCTAAACTCAATACAAAGTACAATACACAATTACAACAATATAGCTTTGTTTTACATAGTATCAGAGACATCGTCCTAGGGTACCTCCAGCCTTCATTGCTGCCCATTTTTTTCTGCCCGGTCTCTGGCCATTGTTGGTTCTTGCGTCGCTGCCATTGACTGCCACGTCGTCATCGACCGCCACCTCCGACCGCCGATCGACAGCCCACGTTGCTTTGCCTTCGCCGACCACGCGATCGTTTGCCGTCACAGCCGTTAGTCTCCTATGTAAGACTTGATCGACCGACCATTGTTTATGTCCATTCGTCAACCGTCGTTGTTTATCTGGTCTTCGTTGTCGATTTGTTGGCCTCCATTGCCACTGTCTCTCTCACATCCAGTTCCAACATCCCTTGTCTGCCGTTCATCTTTGGTGACGCTCAACCCTTGACTGTTGCCCACATCCAGTTTCACCATCTCTCATTTGCCATTCATCTCTGGCGATGCTTGACCCTTGACTGTTGCTCACATCTAGTTTTGGTATCTCTCGTCTGCCATTCATCTCTGGCGACACTCGACCCTTGACTGTCGCCCGTATCTCTTGCATCCAGTTCCAACGTCCCTCGTCTGTCGCTTATCTCTATCATCATTCCTGTTCCTCATTGTTGTCCCAAATCAAGAAGTTTCTTAGGCAGTTGTTTAGTCTTCCTCGCTTTGTTTGTTCACCCTGTCATTTCTGGTGTCATGTTCATTCCAATCTCTCTGGTTCCGGCGTCGGCCTCTTTTCTAGCTTTGCAATGTTCTTGCCCCGATGATCCTTGATTTAGATGTCTTCAATCTCTGAAACCAACAACCCTAGCCACTCCTCGGTTGATCCTAACACCAACATGCTGATTGGAATCACTCACAACACTATAGCGAACGACTTCTAGAATCTTAACTTGTCATACTGGTTAGATGGGAGAGAAATTACCTACAATGGTCTCAAGTGGTGAGGACATTCTTGAAGGGTAAAGGGAAGCTGAGTCATCTTGATAGAACAGGACCACCAAAAGAGGACCTGAGATTTACAGCATGGGACGAGGAGGACTCGATAATTATGTCATGGTTATGAAACTCTATGTAGCTTGAAATTTGCCGCAACTACATGTTCTTATCCACTGCCCAGGAGGTATGGGAAATTGTTTGGAAGACGTACTAAAAAATGCAGGATGTAGCCTTGATGTTTGAAATCAAAACCAGAATCGCATCCACGAAACATGCAAGCTTTTCTGCGACTGACTATTATAATAGTCTTAATGGCTTGTGGTTAGAACTTTATCACTATCAGAATCTGAAGATGAAAGATAGCGAGGATGCTCAAATCGTTAAAAAGTTCATTGAATGAGATCGAGTGTTTGAGTTCTTAGCATGTCTAAATCTTGAATTTGAGCTTGTTCGAGTTCAAATCCTTGGAAGAGGAAAGTTGCCACCATTGGGGGAAGTCTTATCTATCGTTTAGGCCAAGGAAGCAGGAACCTGGTTATGCTTGAATCTCAGCAAATTGAAAAGTTTGCCATGGTATCAAGGAAGCCTGATGGAAGAAGGACAACCATGGGGAGTCAAACTAACCACCGTAAGCCATCTAATAAGGATGGTCTTTGGTGCACATTTTATAAGAAGCCACGACATGCAAGAGAAAATTGTTTGAAGCTTCATGGAAAGGCTCAGGTTCTAAGTCGGATTGGTGGATTCAAGGGATAAGCACAACAGTCAGGAAATGCTACCAAAATGATAGATAAGTCTCAAGATGCTTCTGCTAGTAGTGATGAACTTAGTGGACTAAGTAAGGAGGAAATTGAAAAGTTGGGAGGTTTCATCCAATCCGTTTCTGGCTCTAGTTCTACATGCTCTCTAGCTGCCTCTGGTAAGTGTCTCTCTGCTTGTTTCTTTAATGCTCATGCAAGCCCACATCCTTTTTCATAGATTCTTGACTTAAGTGCAACTAATCACATGACACCGTGTCCCACTTTTTTTACAACCTTCAAACCCCTTTTGACCACAAAGGGATTGTTGTTGCAAATGGCTCTCATATTCCTATTGTTGGTCAAGGCAACATCAATCTCATTCCCCATCTCCCATTAACTAATGTTCTTCATGTTCCCAAGCTATCCACCAACCTTTTGTTCATAAGCCAACTTACCAAGTCTTTGAACTGTAGTGGTACCTTTTTTGACACACATTGTATTTTTTCAGGACAAGATTTCAGGGGGGACAATTGGACTTGCTAAGATTAAGGATGAATTTTACCATCTTGAGACAGCGAGTACTTTGAATGGATCGGGGCACCGGTTGGCTCTCTCAGCACAGTATCAACCCTCCTACTACTTCCAAGATCTTGTCACAGCACTATCAGTTTGGCCATCCTCCTTTTAGTCTCTTAAAAACTATGTTTCCTATCTTATTTCACAATGTATCTCTTAACAATCTTCATTGTGAAGTTTGTGAACTTGCCAAACATCACAGGACTTATTTTCCCTTGGTAAATAAAAGAGTTGTTTTTCCTTTTTCATTAATTTATAGTGATGTATGGGGTCCTTCACGGGTTCATAATTGCACTGGGGCTCGATGGTTTTTTTCCTTCATAAATGATTGTACTCAGGTCACTTGGGTTTACCTCATGCGAGATAAATTTGACATTGCCACTATTCTTCCAAATTTTTGTCACATGATCAGAACCCAATTCGAGTTGTTTATAAAATGATTTCACTCGGATAATGCCAATGACTACTTTTTAAACAACTTCTTTCTTAAAGAAGGCATTCTTCACGAGTCTTCTTATGTCGATACCTCTCAACAAAATGGCGTGGCTGAGGGAAAAAATTATCACCTCTTAAATGTTACTTGGTCCTTGTTATTTCAGTCTTGTGTACCTAAACAATTATGGGGGGAAGTTGTGCTCACTGCCACTCATCTGATTAACCGTGTCCCCTCTCTCTCCCTCAACAACAAGAGTCCTATTTGGCTTCTAATGCATCACTTCTAGTTTGTCTCCTTTTCCTCCACTTTATATCCCAAAGTTTTCAGGTGCATGGTCTATGTACACCTTCATCCACATAATCGTGACAAGATTGACCCTCGAGCTCTCAGGTGTATATTCCTTGGGTACTCAAAACACACAGAAAGAGTATAAATGCTATCATCCATCTACTCGTAAATTCTATATCTCCATGGATGTTACCTTTCATGAAACTACTCCCTTTTCCTTCTCTTCTTCACCTCATCTTCAGGGGGGTGCACTTGAGTGAAGATGAGGATCTTACTCTTGACACCTGTTTATCTCTTCCTTTATCCTCTCGACCACCGAGCCAGCCGAGACAACCTCTTTCAATTGGTTCCCTTCCATCCCCACCTTACAATTCCGTCAAACACTAATTGTGATGATCACACAGTCGAATTACAATGACCAGACTTGAATCCAAGAGAACCTCTAGTCTACTCAAGAAGGAAGAAAACTGAGCCTAGACCCACACAAGATCAAGATTCCTCCTTGGATGAAGGTAATACCACTATCCCTTTTCCAACCTCTCTGGAAGAATCTAAGTCTCACGACCTTGATCTTCCCATTGTGTTAAGAAAAGGCACTCGAGAATGCACCAAACGTCCTATCTACCCCATATCCCAATTTGTATCTAACCATAGATTGTCCTTACAATATCAAACCTTTCTTACCTCACTAGACACTATAGAAATCCCAAGATCTATTCATGAGGCATTAAAGGATACGAAGTGGACACTTACCACAGAGGAGGAAATGAAAGCACTTGAAAAGAATAGAACTTGGGAGGTTATACCTGGGCCAAAGGATAAGAAATCAGTGGGATGTAAATAGGTGTTTACATTAAAATACAAATCTGATGGAACACTTGAAAGATATAAAGCAAGATTAGTAGTAAAAGGATACACACAAACCTATGGCATCGACTATCAAGAAACGTTTTTTCCAGTAGTCAAGATGAATACAGTTAGAATACTCATTTCCCTTACTGCTTATTTTAATTGGCCATTGCTACAGTTTGACGTTAAGAATGCCTTCTTACACGGTGATTTAGAAGAGGAAGTTTACATGGAGCCTCCTCCTAGGTTCGAAGGATTATTTGAGGGTAATAAGATGTGTCGGTTGAAAAAGGCCTTGTATGGGCTAAAACAGTCTCTGAAGGCGTGGTTCGAAAGGTAAGATCACAGCCCTATTGGTTTATGTTGATGATATTATTATTACAGGGAATGATATTACTGAAAGACTTGCACTAGAATTTGAAATTAATGATCTTAGTAAGCTAAGGTACTTTCTTGGAATTGAAGTAACTTATTAAAAAACCAGCATATTCCTATCCCAAAGGTTATATTTTGGACCTGCTAAAGGAAATAGGGAAACTTTATAGCAAGGCAACGAGCTCTCCCATTGATCCGAATCACAAAATAGGGTCTAAAAATGAAGGTGGCACAGGTAATAAAGACATGTGCCAAAGGTTAGTTGGTAAGCTAATATCTATCTCATATCAGGCCTAATATTGCTCACTCCGTTCGAATAGTCAACCAATTTATGCATGACCCAAGGGAAGACCATCTATAGGCTGTCAACCACATCCTGCATTACTTAAAGGCAACTTCGGGGAAAGGAATCATGTTTCAGAACATGGTGGTATGACTCTAAAAGCTTATTCTGATGCTGACTATGCAAGGTCACCTATGGATAGACGACCCACATCTGGTTACTGTACGTTTCTAGGAGGAAACTTGGTCACATGGAGGAGTAAAAAAAACAAAGTGTAGTTGCAAGATCAAGTGCTGAGGTAGAGTTCAGAGCTATGGCTCATGGAGTATGCGAACTTTTATGGCTGAGGATTATCCTAAATGACCTCAAGATCAAACTAGAAGGAACGATTAAATTATATTGCGATAACAAGTCTGCTATCAGTATTGCTCACAATCTAGTCTAATATGACCGTACCAAACATATAGAGATCGATAGACATTTTATCAAGTGGCATAATCACTACTTATGTGCCAACAGAAAATCAATTAGCTAATGTCCTAACCAAAGGTCTTCCACCGACTAGATTTTAGGAGATCACATGCAAGCTGGGAATGGTCAACATTTACTCGCCAGCTTGAGGGGAAGTGTTGGAGAAATCAAGTTTGAATAGAAGATGAGATGATAAAGAATATTTGAGATAGGGAAGATGAGAAGATAAAGAAGAAGATAGAGATAAAGAGATAAGTGGTTACAAAAACTACCACTTGAGTTTTAAATCCTTCCCTATCTGTTCATAGCATATTTGAATTTGTATTTTGTATCCAATCCTTGTATTTTAGGAGCAATCCATAGCCTAGCTCATGCATAAATAGACATCTAAACTCAATACAAAATATAATACACAATTACAGCAATATAGCTTTGTTTTACAGTAAGCAATCTTAAAGCCTACATGATTCCACCAATTGCTAGTTTTGCTAGTTTGTACTTGTTTACTGTATTAGCAACTTTGATTTAGAATTAATTGCAATTGCAATTTCTACTCAATTGGATGGAATACTATTAAAGGTTATTTATAATTTATATTAGTTTCAACTAATTTTTAGTTGTAAATATGTATCAGGATGCTGGAACATATAGTCCTTGTTCATTATCGTGAAACCCAAGAGGTTGGTCTCCTATCCCTTGTTAAAGTTCTTTGTTTCATGTACCCAGGCAGGCATGTCATGTCTGTGCTTACAAGTTACTACTATTCAAAATTTGGATTCTTCCAGGATTATTTAGTTGGTTAAAGAATTTAAGGACCTTCCTAGTAATTTACAAATCAATTGATCTCAGATCAAAAGTGTTGTCTTTACTAAACTCCTGATATCTCCCAATGAAAAAATTATAGCTTTGCCTTAGTTCTGGACATATCACACTTCATAAATCTAGATTTAATTCTTTAGCTAGCAGCTTCTCACACACCATGCTTATAACTTGCCTTAAGGAAGGGGCTAGAAACATTAATGAGAAGGTATTCTGCAGGCACTAATGAGCTGAAAAATTCATTTTTTTTTGACAATTTATTAATTTTATGCAAGTTATCTAAAGCATTTTGAAGGATGTGTTTCACAATATCGTGTTGTTGTTTAACTTGCTTGATTCTTGAAAGGTTCTATTAGCCAAGACTTTTTACCTTGTGTTTGGATGGGAGGTAAGGAAGGGAGAGGGAAGGGTAAAACCTTACCCTCATTTGGGAGATCAATTTATAGAGGAAGGAAAGGGTTCCCCATCTAATCCCTTATTTATACCCAATTTGAGGTAAGGAAGAGGAAGTAACCTAATAAATAATTTTTTTCCCTTTTCTTTACTATTTTTACAAAAGTCCAATACTATCCGTAACCCAAAAAAGCACTAATCTTTTCTATACAAGTGATATCTTTTCAAGCCTGAATCCCAATAGATAGGGTTAGCTACATGAATTCTATCTCTTGCTAATCATCGTTATCGTCTATACCCGTATCTTCTGTAAGGCCCTTATGGCTCACGCCATACCTAGGAGTCTTTCACCTTGTTTTTCTTGGTCTTCATCTACATCTTTTGCTAAATACTTGTTTCATTCCATCCACTCCCCTAAAAAAAAATCTTTATTGGTTTTCTTCTCATGAGATGAAATCACTTTAATTGCATCTCATGCATCTTCCCTTGAACATGAGCTACTCCAACCTAGTACAAAGATTAAGGTATTAAATGCCTATTATATATTTAAATTGCCAAGGTATTCAATTCAGTTTTATCAAACCACAATGTATTGTAATTAAATTCATAATTTCTTGTACCTTATAAGTTTACCTTATAAGTTTATAGATGTATTTATTTTTGCATGCCATAGGTATTATTATCATTTTATTTTATTTTTTTACATTACTATTCTCTCCCTGTCCATTCTCTATCCAAACAAAGTGAGGCTAATAGTTAACAGTTCTGATATAGCCACAATTTTAATCTCATTCGTTAATAATTTTGCTTTCTGTGGTGGCAGTTCAGACTTCAGATCTTCATGTAATACCATCTGAGTTGTATCACTTCAGTTGTTATACCTCTGACAATTGTATTAGCCAGAGAGAAATTAATGGCAATTTGATGGTATTAGTGGGAAGACGGGATTCATTTCATTTTACATGCATTGATAAATATGCTTAACCTGATACTGAAGATAAATCTTTTTTTTTCTTTCTTATTTTCATTCACTTCCCCATAGTGGGATTAAGGCTTGATCTGTTGTATTCTCATTCACTTTCCCCACAATTGTTGTTGTTGATTATGGCTTAAGTTAGCTGTTTGATGGGCTGTAGTTTATGATGACTCAGTTGCAGGGTTCTCCCACCACTCCTGCAAGTTCAAACTCTAGTTTGGCCCCCTCTGGGCTATCTGCTTCTTGGCTTTTGTCAGAAGAAACTGATTCTGGGGCTGATCCTTTGTGTTATACAGCTGAGAAATCACAATCAATTGATGGTAATGGAACTTCCACTTGTACAGCTCTGTTACATCACCAACGTGAGAAGACTAATTTTAAGTTTACTGTACTGGAAGTCTGGAATCTAGGACAACAGAATAACTAGTCTTCAGTGGGAATAAGTTCTTTGTTTTTCTTTTCATTTGGCCCCTATTCTTTATGAAGAATTTCGGTAGAGACTTGAATGAAAACTACCGTAATTTATTCATTCAATGGTAATGGAACTTTATACTCAAAGAGTCCTAAAAAATAGTTAACTTTATCTCCTAGATACCAGCTCACCTATCTCCTAAATATTAGCTAACTTATCTCCTAGATATTCTCCTATAAAATAGGGAAAGATTACAACTCAATTTACAGCTAACAAGATAATCTACAGCCTTTAAATTCTGGAAACGTTCTTCTTCCATGAGATTATCTTCCAAGACTCCTAATGGATTACAACTTCTTCCAACACCCTCCCTCAAGCTGAGGAATAGATGCTCATCATTCCCAGCTTGCTTCTAAGGATTTCAAAACCCTGTTTTTGCATGGCTTTAGTTAAGATATCTGCCTCCTGATTTGCTGTAGGGATATACATCAGTTTTATGCCTCCTTCTTCTATCTCTTACTTGACAAAGTGCCTGTCAATTCTGACATGCTTCATTCGGTCATGCTGAACCGGGTTGTTCACAATGTTAATGGCTGATTGGCTATCACTATAGAGCACCTTAGATGATGAGATAGTCATAGACAGGTCACTTATTAATTTTTCTAACCAAATTACCTCACAAATTCCTTGAGAAATGGCCCGGTATTCTGCTTCCGTGCTCCTAGCTACAATTGGCTGTTTTTTGCTCCTCCAGGTTACTAAATTGCCCCAAACTTTGGTGCAATACTCGGATACTGATTTGCTATCTTCAATTGAACCGGTCCAATCCGAATCAGCAAAGCCAACAATCCTCCTGTCTTGATTTTTCTTGAATAACAACCCTATCCCAGGTGTCCCTTTGAGGTATCTAAGAATTTGATAGATTGCCTCAAGATGTCTCTTGCTTGGTTGGTGCATATACTGACTTATAATGCTCACAGCATAAGCTATATTTGGCCTAATGTGAGATAGATAAATCAGCTTTCCTACCAACCTTTGATATCTCCCTTTATCTACCAAATAGTCTCCATTCTCTTCCTTATTTTTCCAGTTTGGCTCTAGGGGAGTACTTGCTGGTTTGCAACCAATTTTTCCTGTTTCTTGTAGCAGGTCCAGAGTGTATTTTCTCTGAGATATAAATATGCCTTCATTGCTCCTAGCTACTTCCAATCCAAGGAAATATCTTAATTCCCCTAAGTTCTTCACTTCAAACACTTGCCTCAGTTGTTGCTTCAACCTCTCAATCTCTTGCAAATTGTCCCCTATGATGATAATATCATCTACATACACTATCAAGATAGTTCTTTTTCCATTTTCTTCAACTTTAGTAAAGAGAGTGTGGTCAGCTTGGCCTTGCTTGTACCCTAGTATGTATAGTGTATCACTAAACCTTTTAAACCAAACTCTAGGAGATTGTTTAAGCCCATAGAGTGATTTCTTCATTTTACATACCTTTCCTTTGGTGTTGCCTTCTTCAAAACCTGGTGGAAGTCTCATGTAGATCTCTTCTTCCAGCTCTCCATTTAAAAACGCATTTTTTACATCTAGCTGGTGTAATCTCCAGTCCAGATTTACAGCCAAGGACAATAACACCTGGATGGAGTTCAATTTTTCCATTGGTGCGAAGGTTTCATCATAATCTAGGCCATGGGTTTGGGTAAACCCTTGTGCCACAAGCCTTGCCTTGTATCGGTCAATTTTGCCATCAGATCTATATTTTATGGTGAAGACCCACTTACTTCCCACTGCTTTCTTTCCCTTTGGTAGCTCAGTCACTTCCTAGGTATTATTTTTCTCCAAAGCTATCATTTCTTCCATAACAGCTCCATTTCAGTTCTTATCTTGTAGAGCCTGATTAATATTTGTAGGAATAGTCGCCTAATCTAGACTTGCAGTAAATGCTCGGTATGGAGGAGTTAATTTTGAGTATCCGAAGTGATTTGAGATGGGATATTTTGTACAAGCTCTTACCCCTTTTCTTAGGGCAATTGGAATTCCAAGGTCATCTTCACCTCTGCTCTTGGTTGCCACCCTGCCTTCTTCAACATTTTCTGGACTTATCCCCAAGTCAGATGAATGTGTAGGCTGAGGATTCTGAGGTCGTCTTGTGTAAACCTGGAGAGGAGGTTTATTTTTAGCTTGATCTTCCCTATAGGTCTCAGTATTTTCTCCTTCCCTCCTTGGATGATCTGAGAGCGGATTGATAGAGTCAGTCTTTAGATTAAGATCATCCTGAGAATTCTCAGGCTTTTGGGATGGCTCACAAAGAGAATTGGGATAAGGATGACCAGATATAGGCAATAGAGTACTCCATATATCTCCTGGGTTGTTGGTACTTTCTTGAGGCTGATGGTGTTTGAAGAAAGGCTGATACTCTAAGAAGGAGACATCACAGGAAATAGTGAACTTTCTGTTAGTAGGATTATAACATTTATATCCTTGTTGAGTGGGAGAATACCCAACAAACACACATCTCGAAGCTTTAGGGTCTAGCTTAGATTGGTTTGGTTGTTTTTGGTGTACAAAGGCTGTACATCCAAACACTTTTAGAGGCAGAGAATTGAGGACTCTAGAATGGTGAGGAAAGAAATCAATAAGGACGCTCAAGGGGTTTGGAACTTCAGAATTTTTGAGGGTAGCCTATTGATGAGATAGGTGGATGTCAGGACAGCTTCTCCCTAATAGTTGTTAGGAATTGATCTAGCAAACATCAAGGCCCTGGCTGTTTCAAGAAGATGCCGGTTTTTTCTTTCTGCAATCCCATTTTGCTGAGGATTGTAAGGACATGAGCTTGGGTGAACAATACCATGCTCATTTAGGTATTGATTGAATTCGTTTGAAAAATACTCTCGGCCATTGTCCGTTCTTAGAACATGAACGGGGGTTTGGAAAACATTCAAGACCATTTGATAAAACCTTTTGAATACAAGATAGGTTTCAAATTTGCCTTTCATAAGGAAAACCCAACACATTCTTGTATGATCATCAATGAAAGTGATGAACCACCGGGTATTTGTTATGTTGGATATCCTAGTTGGTCCCCAAATATCACTATGAATCAAGTGAAATGGTTTTGATGGTTTGTAAACATGTTTAGGATGAGGGCTCTTAGTTTGCTTTGCAAGGATGCAATCCTCACAATTGAAACTCTGAAGTTTATTTCTGGGAAGATCTGGATACAAAAACTTGAGATATTCTAAGCTAGGATGCCCTAATCTTTGATGCAATAACATCAATTCTGACTCTGAAACTGAAGCTAACATGTTTTGAAAAAATAACCTAGACTCTGTAGGAAATTCAAGCTGATTTATTTGATATAATCCTTTTCTTTCCTCAGCCTTGCCAATCATTATCCCCGAGTATATGTCCTGAAAAACACAATAAGAGGAGAAAAATGTTACTGAGCAATTCCTTTCTGAAGTTAATTTGCTTACTGATATCAGGTTGCATCTTAGATTTGGTACATAGAGTATCGTATCTAAGCTTAGGCCTGATATGTAAGCCTTTCCCTTTCCTTGAGCTGAGGATTTCGAACCATCAGCTAGTAGTACTGTTATTTCTTGATCCACAGGTTCAAAATTAGATAAGGTTTCCAGGGATCCTGTCATATGGTCAGTAGCTCCCGTATCTACAATCCAACAATTAGTATACGATCTTTTAGATAGAAGAGAGTAGCATATATTACCTTGCCTTGCCAAAGGCATCTCAAGGTTATCTGTTACTTCCGAACTCCCTTTTCCTTTAGAATGATTTAGTAATTGCCGAAGAGCCTCTAACTGATCGTTTGTAAAAGTAGGCGTATTTGAGTTACTTTTCTCCATTTCTGCAACATATGCAGATTAACCACCTTTTCGTTGATTCCTTGGTTTCCACGAAGTTGGCTTTCCATATATCTTCCAACAGGTTTCCCTAGTATGATAGGGTTTATTGCAGTGGTCACACCACTGTTTTTCTCTCTGTATTTCACCTTTGGTGGAGGCAGGGGCCTTTCCTCGTGACATACTCAATGCTGAGTACCCTTTGTTTCCTGCATGTCCAGCATAAGGCAAAATCACTCACTTCCTACTTTCTTCTCTTCTTACTTCAGCAAACACTTCTTTTAGAGATGAGAATGGTTTAGTACCAAGCAACCTGCCCCTTACTTCATCTAGATCCGAATTTAGGCCATGTAGAAAATCAAATACTCTTTCTTCTTCCATCATTTTATCATACTTCATTCCATCCGCTAGACACTCCCAAGTGATCTCATAAAAGAGATCCATCTCTTGCCACAATTCAACTACAGTATTATAATACTCAGTGATCGAGTTGTTACCTTGCTTTGTGGTTTGGATAGTGGATCGGACTTGAAAACTTTGTGCTGTGTTCTCAAGATCCAAATATATCTCCTTGACAGCCTTCCAAATCTCGCTCGCCGTCTTGTAGAACATGTATGTCCTACCAATCTTTGGCTCCATGGAGTTTATTAGCCATGCCATGACTGTGGCATTTTCTGCTTCCCAGACTCCATAAGTTGTTGCTTTTGCGCTTGGTTTTTCTGTCTCTCCGATCAGATAGCCCATCTTGCCTTTCCCTTTAACCACAAGCATAACTAATTGGGACCATTCACGAAAATTGGTTCCATTGAGCTTATGCACGGTTATTTGAAGAGTATGGCTATCGAGAGCTATTGTAGAGACTGGAACCTGATGATTCCTAACCTGGAAAGGAGGATCAGAGGTTGAACTCTCACTTGGTGTAGAGTTCTCGGCCATCGTGATGATAGATGAGTTCTAGTTGAAGTAGAACTTCTGATATATTGCCACAAACCGTGGCTCTGATACCATGAAGAATTTCGTTAGAGACTTGAATGAAAACTACCATAATTTATTCATTCAATGGTAATGGAACTTTATACACAAAGAGTCTTAAAAAATAGTTAACTTTATCTCCTAAATATCAGCTCACCTATCTCCTAAATATTAGCTAACTTATCTCCTAGATATTCTCCTATAAAATAGGGAAAGATTACAACTCAATTTACAGCTAACAAGATAATCTACAACCTTTAAATTCTGGAAACGTTCTTCTTCCGTGAGATTATCTTCCAAGACTCCTAATGGATTACAACTTCTTCCAACACTTTATCATGATCATTGCTAATATTTGAACTTGGAGATGTAATTTATGTCTATATGCCTCTAGCTTTCCTTTTTGAAAATTGACATATTGCACTATAATTCTTCCCTTTTGGGAACTGAACAGATCTTGGAGACAGTATGACCCTAAAAGATTATGAAAGGAGAATTCATGAGATCAATACACTGGACTGGGATGAGCTTTTGGAGCCAAATGATCTCAACAAGTTGAGTACACCTGATGGAGGTAGTTCATTTGATGCTTCTTGTGGTTGGAGCTAGGAGCTGTTCTAGAAACCGTTGGATCTTGTATCTTTATTGAATACTTTTTTCTTTTATGTGGTTGTTTTATATTAATTGTTCCTATGCTTTTTGAACAGGAAAAACTTCAGATTTCGGACAGCAGAACCAATATCAAGCAAATGGTCTCACAAGTAATGTAAGTGGATCTCTTTGTGTGTGCACATCCATTTGAAAGTTTTGGTCTGTTCTTCGTATCCAATATCCTTTTTCTTTTTATTCTTTATCTAGATTCAATAATTATTCTGCTGGTATTTGTTTCATAAATTATTGAAATCTTACATACAAAAAGAGATAATTGATGTTGAATTGTATCAATATTCTCCACATGATGAAGCTAAACTTTGTCATTACCTTTCTTAGAACATTTTTGGGGTTAAAAATTTGAAAGACATTCCAAAGGTAGAAGATCTGCATTTGATTGAAGGTATGACATCATGATTTTTTGGAAAAACGATTTTTTGGAAAAACTGGAGGGATTTAAGTTGAACTACATGTGCTTTCAGCTGTGGGAGAAATTGAATAGTCAAAGAACAATTTTGGTAGTTAAGCTAGAAGCTGCATTTTCTGATCTATCATTACAATTTGAAAGAAACATCACATTTGGGTGTGTTTCAGACTGACATGGGCAAGCTGAATTTCCCCTTTTGCATGGCCTAAACCTGGAGGCTTTGTATCTTGCTCCGCGCTTAGACTTGAGACTTGATCCTAATTTGTGTGTTCTCTTACTTAACTATAAAGAATTCTTCAACTTATCAGAAAAAGGGTATACTGATTCTTCTTCAAAGTAATTTCCTGTTGAAGTATTATACAATTTACAGTAATTTATTGACTTCAGGTATGACCTGTCCTTTTGTGATGTTGACATTGTGTTTTGGTACAACAGCATCAACCTGTCTTCTGAATTTTAACTTGGCTATACTTGTGGATTTATTACAGAATCCCATTCTTTCCAGTAACAAAAGCTGCTGAAATTTTTCTGTATTTTATTCAATTTAGCTACTTGATTATTGCTTCTTTCTCTGATGTGGCATAATTTATAATGTTATATCTTTGAAGGGTAACATCCCATCAGCAAACAAATTATCCACAGAATATACGTTGGCCAATCATTGCTTTCAGAGGATAGAAGGTCAAACAAATTCAGATTTGCAGAGAAAGGATCCTGAGGTGGTCATGGTAGGCACTGATGAGTTTGACATTTCGGGCAAGGATGGTTTACATACTCAAGACAGCTTTGGAAGGTGGATGAACTACGTCATCAGTGATTCTCCAGGATCAGTTGATGATCCAATTATGGGATCTTCAATTCCAAGTGGTCACGAATTGTCTACTTCACCTGTAACGGATCAACTCCCATCATTTCCTGGACAAATATTCTATATAACAGATGTGTCTCCTGCTTGGGGTTTTTCAAATGAAGAGACAAAGGTTCGTTCCTTCATGACAACTATGTCACTGGTTTCTTGCTCTTCTAGAACACAAATACAAATTTTAAATTCCAAAATTCATATGTTGTCACAATTTGGTCATCTGGTTGTGTTTGCACTTTTTTTTTTGGTTACAATTTGATCATCTGGTTCATTCTGGTTTTTCATTTTTCAACTTCTTCATGAGTTGTACCAAATCTATGATTGGATTGTTCAACTCAATGTTTGTTTTTTTTGCATAAAAATGGTAATATATTTTCTGCCATTTTTATTTTATTAGATAATTTTTATTTTACAGTTCTGAACGTTTTTACTACAACAGTTAGACCCTTAATAAGATATACTTGACATGTAAAACCATTCTCTTACTTAGCAATTATGTAAAATAGCAGAATATAGGCAAATGGCCTTTACATTTTACCTTCTAGACTATAGTTTTACTGTTTTTGCCTTTTTTTTGTTTAGAAAATAATCAATGCTTGAGAACTGAGTAATTGAATTAAGATTTGAAAAGAATTGTTCAATTTTTCCCCCTTTTGGCATTGCATTATTTATCCGAGAAAAAGTAAATGATTTAAGAGGAGTTCAGGTACGTTATTTAAACATAGCTCTTGAGGCGAGTCTGGGTCTGTACTAGGTAGATGGTGTTACTGTGGGCTCCTTTTCTAGTTTTTCCTGAACTTCTCAGCTTGCTAGGGCTCTTCTTCTTCTCCTCTTCTTCTCCTATTTTTTTTTTTTTGGGAACCCCTCTTGTAATTATTTCAATCAAGATCAAGGATCAATACTTGAGAACAGAAAGCAATCAATAAGATTTAAGAAGAGTTTTTCAAGGCTCACCTCTTTTGATGTTTGCTTTATTTAAAAAAAAAAGGTTTTTAGAAGTTCTAGAAACTGAGCTAGTTTTTCCATTGCTTTTGAGGTAAGGTTTCAATCTAGGCCAGTTTTTGGATAGGCTGACTGCTTTTTCAGGTTTTCCTGACCTTTATTTATTTTGTTGTATTTTGAGAGGAGAAAAGTACATTGTATTTTTTATTCACAATGTGAATAAGCAACGTTGCTTAGTTTATACTAAGTAACGCTGATGTGGAGGGGCTACCGAGGTTTGAAGGTAAGAGCACCATCTTAGTAGTAGTGGACTGGCTTACTAAGTTCAATTACTTCCTTAGTATAGCCCACCCGTTCACAGCCTCTGATGTGGCTAGATTGTTATAAGACTCTGTGGTAAAGGTGCATGGCCTACCCTTATCCATCACTTCCTGATAGATATAAGGTGTTCACCAGCAACTTTTGGAAAGAATTGTTCAAACAATTGGGGGTTGGGTTGCACATGTTAACCGTGTACCACCTTGAAACAAACGGGCAAACATAATGAGTGAACCAATGCCTCGAGGCTTATCTAAGGTGTGTATGCTTCTCCAAGCCGAAAAGTTGGAATCAATGGCTATCTCTTGCCCAATGGTGCTATAATTCTAACTACCATAGCTCCCTCAAGAGATCTCTTTTCGAGGCATTATTTGGCTATGAGCCCCCATTGATACCCATAGTGATGCACTATTCTAATGTGGAGCTTACAGTTGATCAACACTTGAGGCAAAGACAAGAGGCCTTGTAGATGATTAAAAAGGAGTTGACAGTGGCACAGAATAAGATGAAGCAGATGGCAGACTGGAGGAGGAGTGAAAGGAGTTTTGAGGAGGGTGATACAGTATATCTGAAAGTGAGGAGGTTCCAGCAAAGTGGTCATTCCAAGTGCTAGCTAAAGTGGGAAATGTTGCTTACTGGCTGAAACTTCCCGAAGGGGTTGGAATCCACCCGGTCTTCCACGTGTCCCTCCTAAAGAAGTCTGCGGGACCCCATGACTCAGTCAGTCTAGAGCTGCCCTCCTTCGAGACAGATCCACTAGAGACGACAGAGCCCTTGGCTGTGCTGGATAAGAGAGTCATCTATCATGACTCTCTACCCTTGACATAGGTGCTGGTGCAGTGGGCCAACCGCCATCTGGACCACACCATGGGGGAGTATCTACTGGAGCTACTCACACAATTTCCCCAAGTAATTAGACTATTGTAATTTCTTGTGGACAAGAAATGTTTTTAGGGGGGGGGGGGTATTGTCACACTCCCAAGGTAGTCTATTACTTAAAATTTCTTGTTATTTCCATTATGCTGAATAAGCATACTAGAGCCGTTACAGGCTGTTGTGGCAGGGGATACCATCTACAAGGCTCCTAACCACCTATATATGTAAGAGCTACATGCTCTCAAAAGGGCAATCAATGAGAGAATATTCTGATTTGCCTTCTCTCTCTCTTTTCTGTTAATATCTCTCTCTCTATTCTCTATTCTCTTTCTCTTTCTCACGACAACTACAGAATTCCTCCTCAGAATTCTGCCATCGCCCTTGTCAGTACCTCCGGAACTGACAGCCACTTGAAGATAACCTGCAAATCAACTACCTGCCACACGCTATGAGAATTTTGAGAAAAGTTTCAGAATTGAGTTACCAGAATCTTAAGGAACATTTAATCAGATGCTTATCTTGATTGTGATGGCATGGAACACTTTCTGTGAATGGTTTCAACTGTCAAAGGATTGAATGGTCCACTTCGCAACTATGAAACTTTATCTGGCCCTTGTTTGGTGAAGGAAAGTTCATGATCTTTGAGGACACAATTGGGCTAACTCTCAATATGTAACAGCAGACTTGCAGAGCCTTGCTATACAAATTTGGCATATTCAACAAGGAAAACAGACCATTTTAACCTTTTGCTGACTTGAGTATGTAGTTGTTACACTTAGATATACTTGCAACCCACCATCAAATGGCAGCGAAATACTTCATGGTAAATATTATACATTAACAGAGAAAACTAATTACATTTGGCGGGATTACACATTGGGAATTGAGTATGGATCCCTGTTAATGGTGAATTCAGCATGTGTAATGAGTTAGTAGGGATTGGCAGTGCCAAAGGTCTGGAATGAGTTCTGTGGACAGAAATTGAAGAAAATCTGTTTAATTCAACCTTTAAATCCGTACCATTTTCTTCCTGTCTGAAATAGGAGGGATTGTATGTCTTCTATTGATTAATGGGAATAAATTTACATTATTGTTGCTTTGTCATTTGATGCTAAGCACCTATCTTTAGTGCTTCCAAGGCCTAACAATGGAGATGTGTCACAATAGGATGATATTTATAAATGGAAGAGATGTGGTTTATATTGCATGCTTTAGATATAGGTTCCAAAAGTTAATTGCTTCTTGTCCCGAAAATGCATTTTGGTTATGGAATGAATTTTTTTTCCCATATGATTCTAGCTTAATAACTGAAATTCTTAGATATGACAACTTTCTAACTTTCTTGATTGATGCTGCAGATCCTCATCGCTGGATTTTTTTCCGAAAGCCATCAACATTTTGCACAGTCAAATTTATATTGTGTTTGTGGAGATGCCTGCAGTCCAGTAGAGATCGTCCAATCTGTTCTATTCCGTTGTTTGATTTCACCACATGCTCCTGGATTAACAATTCTGTATTTAAGTTTTGATGGCCAGAATCCCATTAGCCAAGTTTTGACCTTTGAGTATCGCTCTCCTTTGACTCACAACTGGATGATTTCTGCAGAAGACAAGTCAACTTGGGAAGAGTTTAGAGTTCAGATGAGGCTTTTTCACCTGATTTTTTCTACTTCCAAGACCCTTGACATTTTATCAGACAAAGTATCACTGAATACCCTCAAGGAAGCCAAAAATTTCACTCGTAAAACCTCCCACATTGTAAATGGTTGGGCATATATGACTAAATCAATTGGGAATAGCAAAATCTCTGTTCAGCAAGCCAAGGACAACATGTTTGAGCTTGCTTTGAAGATCAGACTATATGAATGGCTGTTGGAAAGAGAAATTGAAGGTTCTAAAACTTCGGAGCATGATGATCAGGGTCAAGGAGTAATTCATTTGTGTGCTATGCTAGATTATACGTGGGCTGTTTGCCCATTTGCATGGTCTGGCTTTTCATTGGATTATCGGGACAAATTTGGATGGACGGCTCTTCATTGGGCTGCATACTGTGGAAGGTATAAGCACACATCATGCCACATGAAAGTTAGAAACCTTGCACATCATTGCATGAATTGCTAAATATTTTTCCTTTTCCATGTACACCTTGGTACTTTTGCTGTATTCTGAACTGATATTTATGGTTGTCAGAGGCATGAAAGTCGTTTTACAGTCTTTGCAGCTTAGGTAAAAGGAAGTGTAATCTGGAGCCAAGCAATGCTTGCATGTTTCTGGCTCATACTTTCTGTTCTCGTCAGATTTTTATAAATGCTTGTAATTGAAAATCTCCATTTTCAGGGAGAAAATGGTTGCTGCTCTTCTATCTGCAGGGGCAAAGCCAAACTTGGTCACAGACCCAAATTTCCAAAACCCTGGCGGATGCACTGCTGCTGACCTTGCATTTCAGAAAGGCTATGATGGTTTAGCAGCTTATCTTGCAGAAAAGGCTTTGGTGGATCACTTCAAGGATATGAAAATAGCTGGAAATGCCAGTGGCTCATTGCAAACTAGTGCACCTAACACAGTAAACCTCAAGTACATCGACGAGGAGGAGATATATCTGAAGGATACGCTGACTGCATATCGGACAGCTGCTGATGCAGCAGCGCGTATACAGGCTGCATTCAGGGAACACTCGTTCAAGATGCGGGCAAAAGAAGTACAGTCCTCCAATCCGGAGAATGAAGCACGCAACATAATTGCAGCCATGAAGATTCAGCATGCCTTTCGCAACTACGGTGCACGAAAAAAGATGACAGCTGCTGCTCAAATTCAACATAGGTTCCGCACTTGGAAGTTTCGCCGACAATTTCTCAACATGCGACGTCAAGCCGTCAAAATTCAGGTAAGCCCTTGCCAAAATATCCTTTCATTGCCAATTGATACTACCCAGGCAGAGTCGCATAGTGATCAGACAGCTCCTAGTTAAATTCTAATTCCTTTTATGTAACCACAGTCACATGGTCAGACAGCTCCTAGTTAGATTCTAATTGCTTTTGCTGACTTGGAAGTACGGGTTTATGTCAATCAATCAACTCTCTTTCTTCTTTTTTTCTTTTTCTTTTTTTCTTTTTTAGATGCATATCATTGATATCAATTGACCTATCCTCCATTTGGCCTGAGTAGAAATTGCTGCCTTTTAAGTTCCAATAATTGCTGATTTGAGTAATATGAATACCGATTTGGAATTAAATCGTCTGAAAAGTAGGGTCTTATCCTATTTCTATTTCACTTCATTGAGGATTGTCAGGCCTTGGATTGTTTATATGCCTGCTGCACTTCTGTTTGCATTAATTCATAAATTCAGTAAAGACTAATGGAATCAACATTATCTGAGGTAGGCTGTTTTCCGAGGATTCCAAGTCCGGAGGCAGTATCGCAAGGTTTGTTGGTCAGTTGGAGTGCTTGAAAAAGCAATTCTACGCTGGCGTCTGAAGAGGAGAGGTTTCCGTGGGCTCCGGATTCCCAATGTTGAAGCTGTGAACGAACAAGACCACGGAAGTGTTGTTGACGAGGATTTCTTCCGGGCCAGCAGGAAACAGGCTGAAGAACGTGTCGAGAGGTCTATTGTTCGAGTCCAAGCCATGTTTCGCTCAAAGAGAGCACAACATGAATATCGGAGGATGAAGTTGGCCTGTGATCAAGCTAGGGTAAGCAAGTTTTTTTTCTCAACTTCTAGACAAACTATCTGTTGGATGTAACCCACATAGAAGTTTAGAATTCATGTAGCCAACTCCACATAGTGGGATAACGGCTGGATATGTTGTTGTTGTTGTTTTCTCCCCTTCCCTTCGAATTGAATCTGTCCATCACTTAAACTAACCCAACCTCATATTGTGCAGCTGGAATATGAAACACTCGTCTCTTCTGATACTGATATCAAATAGGAGACTGCCTGAGTTAAATGGGTCTCGGCGATGCAGACTGCTGAGCAGAGAGCAGTTTCGGTAAGACCTGTGGAATGGAGAGCTTCCGAATGCAACTTTGCCTTGTTGGGTTCAACATGTAAATTCCTTAGTCTTATATATATAGCCCTATATGGAGCTTGGGCCTTCTGTGTGTTTTATGTCGGTGAGAGGCCCCTACAAGGGCGGAGCCACATGAGGTCCACTGGGTCAGAATTTTTTTTTTAAGCATTTAAAAAAATAATATTTTATATTAATAAATCAAACACTTCTGTAAGCTTCCTTTTAAAAAAAAGTTTGAAAAGTTATAGGACTTAGTTAACTTGCAAAGTTGGTTGTGACGAAAAAGAAGTGTACTTATTAGTTTACAAGTTTGTAATTTTAGTATTAACTATTTTAGTTGTTATTACTATAGTTGAAAGTATTTTTTACAATAAATATTGTGAAGAATTGATTATATAATAAGATTAGAGATCAATAGATGAATGATAGTTTAGTTGTGTATGTTAAAAATGATGTATTTAATAAAATTGATAATTAAATTATTATGTGATATTATTAAGTATAAAAAATTGTAAGGAATAATTATTAAAAAAATTATATTATAATAATATTATTTTATTTTATTTTTAAAATTATATTTTTTATATTTAAATTCGGCCTGAATCAAAATTGTGGCTTCACGCGGGCCCAGTTCTAGGTTTTTCATGTATGGGAATCCAACTCCGAGCAGTCTTGTTTTAGCTTCTTGGTAAGTACGCTCGCCCTTTGACAGTTTTTAGTTCTGTTATTTACGGCCAAGATAATAATAGCAACCTCTTCACCAGCGCACCCCCAACCCCAACCCCAGCACCAACCCGAATGAATGTTTCCATCATTAATATATAAACGAATATTTCCTCTCATTTTTTGCAATTCCAAGCGCATGCAGTTAATTTGACCACTGATCATGGACAACCTTTATCTTAATTTCTTTTTGGTCTTTCGCGTTCAGTTTTTTAAGGGTGCGTTTGATTACAATGGTAGAATTTGAATGGAAAAAAAATGAATTTTAAAAAATTAAATTGTAGGAAAAATAAATTCTTGGAAATTGAAAATTTTAGCTATTTGATTGATATAATTTTTTATTTAGAAAATGATATTATTTTTCATAGAATTTGATTATTTTCTTAACATTTCGTGTTTGATAGGCATTATTTTTCATGAAAAATGACACATTTTTCATAAAATTCAATAATGAAAATGTATTAAAAGATATTAAATCTTATACCAAAAATTTAAAATAATAATATATTTTAAATTAATTAAATTATTTTCTCAAAGAAATGAAACCACAAAATTATTTTTTTTTTTGTTTTCGAAAGAAATAATTTATATATAATTTTTGATATATTCACTTTTTATATATTTATATTTATTAATTATTAAATTTTTGACATATTCACTTTTTATACATATAACAGCCCCCACCCAAAGCTTGCCCTTCTCGCTCTTCCCCAGCGGCCGCCCACATCTCCTCCCCCGGGAATTTGATTTCCATGATTTGGAGAAAAATGTCTCATGTGAGCATTGCAAAGAAAATAATTCCCTAAAAAAGAATGTCAAACAATGCACAAGTGAAAAATTGGATGAAAAATTTGCCTTTTTCATGAAAAAAAATTAACTATCAAACACACCCTAATTGTAAAATTACACTTTATATATATACATATATATGCCTTCAGACATGGTCTACAACCCTATAAACGAACATTCTTCACAAACCCAACAAGGAGGCCCAGACTTCCTGTACAGAGAACAAGAACAAAGCACAATTTGGCTCGAATGATTGCTATTTATTCATTAGTTATTGGCAATGAGGAGGAGGTACACTTGTTTTACTGCAGTGAGTCAAAGTTCCAAAAGAACAAAATGAGGACATTTTCACATGAACATATTAGAACACACCTGTTATTTCTCTGCAATTCAGTAACAAATACAAAGAAAGCAGGAGAAGAAGAAGCAACTTAAACGCTGGTACCAAAAAAGAACAAGAATACTTTGTCTGCAAGCTAATAGGGTGCTATACTAAGAAGGGTTTTACATACCAAACAGACTCTACATTAACACTATGTATTACACTGCCCAACACCTCTGGAAGATGTGGTGGATGAAACTTACCCTTCAAGTTGTTTCACATCTTCACTTAATGTGTTCCCATTCTCTTACTTTATGTATTGTGAGAGCCACTTGAAACCTTCACCATATCCCATCTTCCGCACGATGCTACACATGAAGACCTCTAGGGGGCGAACATTTGAATCAGCCAGGTTAACCTTACCCTTACCAGTAGTAATGCCAGTCAAACCCATGTAATATCGCAACTCATCCTCCGAGGCAGCATAGGGTATGTCAATCTTGTTTCCAAGTATCAGAAATGGGACATTTGCAAGTGACTCATCCGAGAGGAGAGCATCTAACTCCTTTTTGGACTCGGCAAACCTCTCTTTGTCATAAGCATCAACAAGGTACACCACAGCATCAACCTGCATGATTGTGAAACCATATGCTAATTAGGAAGGCACAAATGGAAGACCCCTAGCCCCCATAAAAGAGATGTAACTTGGCTTTTCATGCCGTGAGAGGGAAAAGAAAGAAAAACAACTAGTTACAAAGCCAACTCAGAATCAGCCAATTCATCAAAAAAGCACAGCTTTTTATCCTATGTTTTCATGTCAACAATTTATTACATCAATGTGTAAATGTAGGTTTATCAGAGGTACACAAATTTCCGAAGACGCTGATGCATAATTTGCTTCAGGTCCAGAAGCCCCAAAATGGACTCGAGATAAAGTTATAGAACCCCAAGACTACAAATTGTAGTAACGTGTGAAAGTACACAAGAAAGGGGACTCCATACAAAAGTGACTATTATGCAAACAGTATTGCATAGTTGTATTGCATAAATTCTTCAACAGTACACAGAAGGAATTAAGCACAGTGAAGACAACCACACAAAGTTGAATGCCCACTCAACATTCCAGACTTATGCACAATATACGCATTTCAACATTTGGCAACTGCTATTATTGCAACCCCAGGAAACTGGTAATAAATTTCACATATAACCATACCTTTATTTGGACCAACTCCTCAATTTTTCATTTAACATCGGGCAGTAATCCTCACTTTTGCAGGGGAAAAGAAGAAAATATAAATTGTTCAACATATCAATACTTGAGCATGCACATGGACAACCCACGTCTATTGTATTCTGAACTGTCGACAACTAATAAGTACAAATCCAGATGAAGAAACTGACAAATGATATGGTGAGTTAAGAAAGCAAAAAAACAGTTACGGTAGGAGCTGAAAAATAACATGTTATATTTTAATTAATGGCGTTTATGAGCATATCATTAATCCAACATGAAGATACAATTCAATTTATGATAATGATCATACATAAGAATTTTACAAAAAAATCATCAATTCAATGTAAAGATACCATTCAATTTATGGTAATGATCATATATAAAAATTTTACAAACATACCATTAATTCAATGTAAAGATACCATTATAAACCATACCATGCCATTTTTTTTCCCAAAAGAAGTAGCAATTTTTTATCCAGTGTTGTAGATACACGCAATTTCGTGTTTTCTTACCCAAAAATTGTTGCATCTGCAAGTGTTACCCAAAAGGGGCCAGACCGTTTTCTGAGCCTGTCCACACTGTGAGGGCCAGGCTTGGTATGGCCTGGCTCTCCTGTTTTGGCTCACTTCATTATTTTTTAAATCAAAAACATTTTTTTTTAATATGCAGCCATATGCTGCAGCTTAATCCCTGCAAAGGGGCTATAAGGCCTGCAAGGCTGCATCCAGCCCAGCACAGCCACAGCTTGTTTGACACCTCAACCCCCACACAAATTCTAAAAATTATATTAAAAAACCATCTACATCCTGATGTTTGTCCAACTCATGGCCACACAAATATGCTGCGACCGTAATGACCGCATCCTCATTATTCTTATTTAGTCCATTATTAGCCAAAAGTATGGAGTTGAAAAAAATTCTCTTAATTTTAATTATCTTAAGATTCCTCTGATACTATTGCTCCTCAAACCCTAATGTCTAGTATAATTTGTGGGCTGGATATCATTCTTTACAGATGATGGCACAACTGAATGTGTGTGCCTGGGAACCCACTGTCCAGCCATTGGGGCACCTACTTAGTGAAAAGGATCCTTTTGATTAATCAATTGAGGTGTAGGGAGATATTGAATCATACTTGGGTACCATTCTAAGCCTCTCGGGTTCCCTTGGTATCATTATCCACGTCCTCAAGGTTTGTTCCACCCATTGCCTCAAGACTATCAACAGTTTCCTTCAAACTGTTGACAGTTTCTCATATTTAAACAATCAATCAACAGGTTACTTCAAATGGTCACCTATCTCAAACAACCCTGTCATGCACCTAGCGTTGAGCTAGGGTTTAGAAAGGAAATGGAAGAAACTAAGGGAGAATTAGAACAGAGAGAGAGAGAGCAGAGAGAATTGAAGGAGAACAGAGGAGGTCGAAGAGAAATGTTGAGAGAGATGACTGAAATTCAGATTATTATTCCACAATGACATTCTCTACCTAATCTAGCCTATTTATAGGCTGTTTAACTGAAAGGTACAACATGAATCAGCAGTCTAAGGTACAATACAGTAAAAGCATTATACTACCACTACAGTTACATTCACTACTATATTCTTGGGGTCATGACAATCCCCCCTCCTTGAGAGATTTCTAGTCCCCAAGAAATTACAGCGAATGACCACTGTTCTTTATCCAATCTTCTTCTTTTTCTTCCTCTAGTCCTTCCATATATAATAGCTGTTTTCTGCACTGGTGGCCTGGACTAAATTTTTCTCCACAACAGTAGCACAGCCCTGAATTAAGGTTAGTATAAACCCTAGGATTCAGATTCCCCTGGTGCAGTCCTGAGGTTGTAGTCCAGGAATTACCTTCCAACTGCAGACTGTTTGAAGGTTGAATTTCAGTTAGGAGCTTGTGCTTCCTATAAATTGCTTCCAACGCTAATTCTTGCAGCCTAGCTTTCTCAGCAGCTTGCTTGACCGTAGCAGGTTGCGTCATCTTCATTGTTGGCCTCAGCTCATCATCGAGGCCACTGATGAAGCTAGATACAAAATAGGCCTCATTTAGAGGCAGATGGTAAATAAGCATCAATGACTTCAATTCTTCAAATTTGACCAGATAGTCCATGACAGAGTTTTCTTGCTTCAACTAATTGAATTCTTCAATCACATCTGTTATTAAACTCTCACCAAATCTATCACAAAAATCATTTGCAAATTCTTGCCAATTAAAAGCAGTCCTCAGCCTACTCCATCCTTGGAACAAGGCATCAGCCATATCATTGAGATATGCTGCTGCCAAATTCACTTTCTGATTCTCAGCCACTCGGTAGTAATGGAAAAATCTCTCCCACCACCTGATCCACCACCTAGGCTTTTCTCCTTCAAAGACCGAGATCTCTAACCTCGACATAAGAGTGGTGGTGACTTGGATTGGAACCTCTACCTGGAATTTCAGGCTCCAAGTCATTGCGTTCCTCAGCTTCCTGTAAAACAGGAGCACAAGGAAGAATGCCAGCCTTGGCTAGAACTGGAGCTGTAGCTCATCTTGAAGGAAAATCATCTGGTAATCTAGCCTGAAGCATTGTAGAAATCATCCTCAGCATTCCATCCATCCTTTGGTTGACATTAGTCGTAATTTCATCCAGCCTCTGGTTGACTTGAGTGTATTGTTCCGTATAACTTCTTTCCAAGGTTTGCACAGCTTCTCTGGTTGCTGCATTCTCTTCTCTGCTAAGACTCGCCTCCTCCTGAGTCTGTTTTAAACCTAGCTCCAGCACATCAAGCCGCGCCTCCAACTGCTTCATCCTTGTTCCTTCCGCCATTGCCTCAATTCACTTACTGAATCGGCCCTCAGAAATCACCACTAGGAGTTGCCTAGATCTGAATCAACCTCCTGAATCAATCGATCTGGCCTGCCTTCAAGTTTTAATCAAAATTAACTGCTAGGCATTAGATCTGAATCAGCCTCCTCAAATTGATCGACTCCAATAGCACCTCCTGAAATTGATTGACTCAGTTGCAGCTTCCTGAGAGTTCGATCAACTCTGCTGCTGCTTCCTGAGAATCACCTACCACCATCCAATTCAACAACCAAGGTCCAGCTGCTTGGGATTCAACCGCTGGAAATCACCTGAACCTGCTTCGCCTTCCTTGATTGACTGCTAAAAATTTCTGGAATCACTAGCCGAGAATCGTTGGCTCTGATACCAAATGTCATGCACCTAGGGTTGAGCTAGGGTTTAGAAAGGAATTGGAAGAAACCGAGGGAGAATTAGAACAGAAAGAGAGAGAGAACAGAGAAAATTGAGGAAGAACAGATGAGATATAGAGAGAGAAATGACTGAAATTCAGATTATTATTCCACAATGACATTCTCTACCTAATCTATAGCCCATTTACAGCCTATTATTGTTAGCCTAGATCTCACCCTTTATATGATCACTCAAAACACTCAAATGAACTCTCTCTCTAATTCGCAAATGAACAGCAATCAGAAAACAATCAAGAACCAATCAAGAACAACACAAACACACAAGACTTTACCCTGGTTCGGTCTCAATGATAGACCTACATCCAGCTTGGCTTTCGCCCCTACTTTCTCCACTATCTTGAATGTTAATACAAGATTACAAAGCACTCAAACTCAACTCTTACCTAGCCCATAAACCTGAAAGCTATATAGAGTTGATACAAGAAAGATATACACTCTTCCTCACTGCTCAATCTTATCCCAAGACAGATCACTAACCCGTGAAAGAAAGCATACCCCTAGCCTTCCCCTCGGCCTCTATATATATAAGCAATAAAGGCCGGGAGACCTACCTGACCGACTGCCCATTAAGCAGTTACAACAACCTCGGTCAGCCCTAAGAAAAATAATAAAATCTTTCTAGAAACCTTACAGCAGAAATATAACATAAAATATCCCTCACATTACAAGCCCTGATCTAGTACAAATGCTTTAACAATTATATCTTTCAGTTAGTAGTTAACTGAAAGGTACAACATGAATCAGTAGCCTAAGCTAAGGTACAATACAGTAAATGCATTATACTACCACTACTATTATATTTACTACTATACCCTTGGGGTTGTGACAAACCCATCTGTGGTTAACCTACAGTCCAAGCATGCCCTATATTCGTCACAACTTTGGCAACAGTATGCTAAATTTGGTGTATTTTATCAATTCATTATGGCTCTCAAAAAATCCATCAAAACCTCAAAAATAAACAATCTGCTATAGACAGAAATCATTGACCCAAAACTGTTTTCAATTTGGTTGATTTTAGACACTCAAAACCCTAATAGCGTGCTGATTCATCATCCAACCTGATAGCCAGGTCACCTAAACTATCAACTGTTTGGTTACTTTTCATACTAAGACAAATTCTCTTTCATCAGGCCTTTTTGTTAATTCCATAATCATAATGTCACATCATCAATAATTTTCATTACTTAAGGTCTAATTAGGAGTAATTTAGATGGGTTGTTACATATGCCACGTGTCCGACCTATGGGCATGCATGCACTAGACAAGTAGGAATAGCATTTGGCATGTTCAACATATATCCGTGTTTGAATTTATTGATCCACAATTACAACACCCAAAAAATTGAAAACGTCTATGCCTCCTACGTTGATAGGAAAAAAATTAAAATGAAATCTCCCACTTATATCATTGGAAATATGAGTGCATTAACAGAACCATAAGCAAAAACACACAAGCAGAGAATGAAAAATAAATTCAAACCCAAACAACCGAAGGCTTGACATACAATTTCTTGCAAGTTGAATGACAATTACACAAAACTCGACATAAAACCTTTTTACTTGTTCAATAACTTGAACTTCCAAAATTATATAAAACTGGAGACAGAAAAGGTTCTTACATGCTCAAAACTTGAGCTTTCAAAACCATATCTGCCTAACACATGAACCATCAAGCAAAGCAACATCTGTACAAAACTGAGCTCAGGCCCTCATTATTGCCTCATTGATGAATAATTACAACTGGTTCAAAAAATATAAAGCTTCTAAATAAAGCATACACTTCAAATTGGGCATATAATGCATGGAATACATACTCCGTGACAAGTAAATATTGCTTGGAATCATGAAACCATTGATTTTGGTTTACACACATGCTTCAAGTGCCAAAATAGATCTGTGTGATAAAATGTCTGATT
Organism: Diospyros kaki; assembly: GCA_036245055.1. Lineage (NCBI taxonomy): Eukaryota > Viridiplantae > Streptophyta > Magnoliopsida > Ericales > Ebenaceae > Diospyros > Diospyros kaki. Next base: position 7,669,995 of record BSEG01000013.1, read on the forward strand.
AAGACCACCATGGCAGGGAGAAAAAAGGAGTTCCCAAAAGAGGGCATCTTAGCTTATCAATCAAGAAGCAGACATGAACCTGACCTGACCACTTACATTCAACTCCGCTTGGCCTTTTATGAGTGAACAATGTGATAGCATAGTTGTCAAAGGCACAGCTATGTGCTCCTCATCACCACTGGGGCGCAGCGCCATGCATTTGGTCTGCCTAGGTGGATGGCTATTGAGTGCCTTGTAAATATAACTGCATTAAAACCCTATTTCTTTTCCATTTTGTCATCTCCCACTGATCGGGATCGTTTGGCAGTGATATTTTAGAGAACTAGTCGCACGTGTGGGCACGTGCCTATCCTCCAGTGACCTGTTTTCACCTACAAAGTCGCCAGAGGCAGGAGACCACCCCCTTGGAGACTGTTTCTCTATTAGCCAGCATGAAATTGTGGTTGTCAGTTGCATCACTGTGCATTCCCCTGTTCGTTCTACTGCATTTTTCTTTCTTTCATTCAATTTCTTTTGCAATTTAGAAGAAACTAATTGGAAAAAAAAAAAAACCTAATTTTTTTCCGTAATTTTTTTTCGCTGTGTTCTACTCTAATTTCTTTTTCAGTCTCCTAATTTCTGTTGCAATTTAGAAAAAATCAATTGCAAAAGAAACAAATTGTTTTCTGTAATTGTTTTTCAGTGTCCTCTACTGATTATTTTCCTCTTCTCTATTTTTTTTTTTTTTTGCAATTTAAAAGAAATTAATTGTCTTTGTTGTGTGTTCAGCTGTAATTCTTTTTCTTTCTTCTAATTGCAAAATAAATTGGAAGAAACAAACTGTTTTTCTGTAATTTTTTTGCATCTACTGTAATTTTTTCTTTCCTCTAATTTCTTTTGCAGTTAGGAGAAACTAATTGTTTTCTGCAAAAAAACTAGCTGTTAAAATAGGGTGGGTTGGTTATTTGTCAATTATGATTTTATGACTTTGCATCTACCTCCTTATAGGTACGTATTGAAAAGAATGTGGTGTAAATATTTTACAAGCATTTTAAATAAGTGTGTGCCTCATGTGCATGAGGCTAGTGCTTTGCCTCACACCTAGGCCCAAGCACTCTTTTGTCCCTCAATGCACCTTGCACCTTTGACAACTATGCATGATAGATGCACAGATAAAAAAGAGACGAACAAAATTGAACAACTATAAATGCGAACATGGTAAAATTAAATTTTTAGCAAACATAGTTTTATTTCTCATTCCTTTTTTGTTTCTTTCTTTTATTTCTTCCATAGAACTCGGAAGTTCTTTTCATAGTCAACTTAATAAGACACAAACTCAAGTCAGCCAAATTAATTAAACACGTGATTCATGAACCCCCCCCCCCCCCCCCTCTCTCTCTCTCTCTCTCTCTCTCTCTAATCTTTGACTTAGTACTGTTTTGACAGGTAATCAAGCAGCTGACAAGAAAAACACTGACTCTGGGGAACTCATGCAACGACAAGTGATAAAACCAAGACAATGTTCAAATTTCTCATGAGAGAACTCGAATCTCATTCTCCCTTACATACAACTCAACTGCATACCAACTTTGGATAAGCATTCATACTTAGGTCACAGCAAATAAGTCAGAACTGCAAGAATGCCCAAAATGTCAGTAAACAAGGATAATTGAAACAAGAACTGAGTCAAAATTCACTTATAATGGGACCCAAGAGTAGTGGTCTCAAGAAGTGATATCCATCATATGATCTATAGATCTACTTATACCAAGTCAAGGCTTTGAATAGACTAAAAATAAGGGAAAAAATGAAGAACCAGAATCCTTACAAACACCAAAGTTAACTGATTAAATTCTGATGCCACGAGAACTCACCTGGGCATAGTAGTCCTTCCAGACTCTACGAGCAATCTGATGCCCTCCCAAATCAAAAGCCTTAAACTTAATTTTCCCAATACACAATTCCTCTGAGGTTGGATACTGTGTTGGTTGATGCTGTACCAATCTCTGCCAGAAATTCCCAAAATACAACATTAATCATTTCTTTTCCTGGTGTTTTGATACTAATTATCGAATAATGGAAACAATTTCTAGCTGAATTTGAATGAAAATGAAGGAATACTAAATTTACTCGCATGCACATTCTCTTCGATGATAAAACGAGAAAATGTTTTTTAAAATCACTCTCTATTTTCTCCTCGCTTTCTAAAAGTTTAAGTAAAGATGCGTAGATTCAACTCCTATGGTTCCCCTTCTAACCTCTTCTCATATTGACAACTTCTAGTTCCCAAAAAAATAAAAAAATAAATAAACTGCAGTACAAAGGAAAAAACTGGAGAGGAAGTTAAACGATATCATACATTTCTGTTCTAATTCTCCTATTAGAAAAAAAAAATACGTAAGGAACCTATTAAATCACTTATTCCTGTGTTGATTTGTGTTTAGTTTGGGTATGCCCTAGCTTTAGCGGTGTACCTTTTTGTTCTTTCTGTTCAATGAATTCCCCACACAGACCAAAAAAAAATTACTTATTCATAGCGGAACTGAGATTTTGCTTTATATGCCCTAATCAGTGCAATTTTGTGAATATACATACACGCACGCAATATTATATATATATATATATAGAGAGAGAGAGAGAGAGTGAAAAAACCTCGTCTTTCAGCATGTGAAGCAGAGTGGTCTTTCCGGCATTATCAAGCCCTAGAAACAAGATCTTGGCCTCTTTCTGCCATAAACCTAGAGATGCCAGAATCCCATAGAACCAGTCAAGCAGAAACATGATTTTGCGTCGAAGTTCGGCCAAGAACAATCCGGCGGCAAAGGCAAAGTCGGAGTTAACGCTTATAATAAGATATATCGCGAATCGCTTGTAGAGTGAGAAAGTGCGACCGAAACAAGCAAAAGAACATTTATTTAGAAGAAGAGGAGAGAGAGAAATGGACAGAGAACATGTTGCAATGTGGGAATAGGTGGCCGACTGTGAAGTGCGTGGAGTCCACGTGGATGGTAACCATTGGTCTGTACGCGTCATCGGGACGATAGTGACCATCCGATTTGGAAACGGTGGGTAAATAAGTTTGTGTTGATGTAATTAACAATGAAGTTTCTATTTATTACGACAATTACACATTTTTTTAATTTAATTCACAATTACCAATTTATCTTTTTCTCTTTGAAGGGAAAAGAGCACGAGAAAGAAGCATGAAGTACGGTACCCTTTGATTTATATTTTTTTATTTATATTTTTTTATTTTTTATTTTTTAAAATAACGTTTCTTCATTTTTGTTTTGTATAGTATTTTTTTCTTATTTTTCTTTCTGAACAACATAATTTATAATCATTTGATAATGAGAAAATATTACTGTGTGTTGCTCTACATTTTATATTTCATGAGAAAAAGGAAGAAAACATTTAGTAGTCCATTTCACTTCTTTCAATGGACTAACCTTCTTCCTAAACAAAGCCTTTAAAAAGTGTTGGATTGCCACTTAGCAGCCCACACCATGTGAAGCTCCAAAGCCCAAAACTCCAACGTTACCAGCCCAACCCATAACCGACCCCATCGCTAAATATGGGGCTTCGGGCGGCGTCGTCTTCAATTCCAGCGCCAAACACCGAATCAACCCAGCAGGAGAGAGAGATAAGCAGCCATAAAAGAATGCAATTTTGTTCACCCCTTTTAACGGGGTGACCATCACCCTCATTGCTTTTGTGAGGGTAAAAAGCAACGGAACGGCAATAAAAAATTATGCCCATGTCGTTCCGTTGCTTTTCACCCTCACAAAAGTAGTGAGGGTGATGGTCACTCCCGTTAAAGGGGGTGAACAAAATCGCACTTGCCATAAAAGGTATGTGACTCATCAGTTCTATGATCTTCATCATCGTGTAAGTTTGAGTTTATGAGCATATAGGCGAGATTGGGTTCGAATATATGAGTCTGATTTCTGGGTGTTGTTTGGCTTGGCAGAGGGGATGGCAAAATCGAAGAATCACACGGCTCACAACCAACCGTACAAGGCTCACAAGAACGGCATCAAGAAGCCCAAAAGGCACCGTCACGTTTCCACCAAGGGGGTACTTTCTCTACGAAGCTATCTATATATCTTGGCGATTTTTCTGTATCTTGTGCGGAAGCAGTTTATGATATTAATTGGTATACATGGACGTATACATACATATACATATATATATGTTCTATATATAGGATTATAGCTGAGCGAAAGGCAATGTTGGGTTATTCAAGCTTATTGGTTTGCTAAGTAAAGCCAGGTTTAAAAGGTTAATTAATCTTGTTGAGTTCAAGTAGTATGGTAATGTAAAAAATTAATTTTTAATAATAACTCAATGGAAAAAATTACAACTCATCTCAAAATCTGTGATGTGCAGTTCTATATCTTAAAAAAAAAATTCAATCTCCCCTTACATAGATTTCTAGATTCATGCTATCATTTGGCATTAGAAAAGTAAGAAGGGTAACTAATGAAAATAAAGATAAGAAAGGATAGAATGCTTGCATTCTCAAATTCGATTTATCTCCCTTATTGTCGTTCGATTATTTCCTTATTTGTTACCTCCTTGTTTTGATGTTGACCAGTTGGGTGTTGAACTAGAGGTTTCATCTAGGGATTACAGGCTTGATGTTTGCTAGTGTTCCTCATGTTGGTTGGGTCGATTTGAAATGGTGAGCCTATTTTTGAGAACGGTTTATTTTCCTTATTATAGTGTTGCTTTGGAGGTTGTATTTTGAGTTTCTAGATAAGCTTGTTATATGAGGGATTATTGAGGATATTCTCCCTGTAAACTTTTTAATTGAGGATTTACTCTGCTGAGTTGTAGATGCTCTCATTTGAGGATTATAGACCTTTTTCTGATTAGTTTTTCCATCTTGGTTTGATCCTTGCCAGATGGTAGGTCTTTCTTTGTGAGCTTTCAAGGGTTCGGTTCTCCCTTCTGTTTTATTGTTTGAATGAAGTTATGAACCTGTGGGTAGGTTCTTGTTAGAGGTTGTTGTGGCTAAGAATATTTGCATGTGTTCCTTTTATTACTAGTATTTTATCAATTCATACGCATGCATGGGCTTGGGATATGCATATGGGGATTTCATGTGATTGTGTGCTTGGCCATAGGGCATATTGTTGTATATTTGTCCTTCCTTCGGGGTGATCAGGGCATGATGCATGGCTTATGGGGGTGATATATCCTTTGCTTTTCTTCATTCCTGTAACATCCCACATCGAGCGATAGAAAAGACCGAAACAACTTACCCTGATGGGTCTACGCAAACTTCCTATGGAGTCACCCATCCTTGAGCTGTTCCCAAATCAAGCACGCTTAACCCCGGAGTTCCTTGCCTACATTCAGCCTAAAAGGTATCGAATACAAAACCTGACATGCATGCACCTCACATTCAAATATACCTGATCATGAATCTGAAAATCTGAACCAAAATTCAAAACACCGCATGCATAACAAAACACCGCAGGCCCAATAAGGTTACATTTACAATCCCTAGCCAATGACAAATCTAAACCACAAAACAAATCACAACCCGTCACAGAAGACGTCGTAATCCCCAAAGTCTCAAAGTACAAAAAAAGCCATAAGATAAAGCTAACTCGACCTGCCCTGTACACCATCTACGAAGAAGTTAGACTTCACTGGGACCATCCCCAATCTTGCCCTTGCCCTTACCTGGACTGAAGAGAAGCAAAGGAGTAGTCACAAGACTCAGCAAGCTTATACAAAAGGACCAGACAACAAGAATAAGCACTACAGAGTACCCTGCACCTAAGATGCAGTATTCATGTAAAACATGTCCATGTCAACAAACAAATGCCAGGTATCTCATGCATAAAAGAAATGCACACATACAGGGTCTTAGGGCCCACAAAAGAAAACAATGACGCCCAAACCCATGATATATACCTGAGTGAGCCAAGGCAGACTGAACCTGCAACCTGTAAAGAAAACCTCAAGTGAGAGCGACCTCATCGAGTCACAACACGCTAACCCAAAAGAACTCGCGTGTGTGGAAATATAACCAGCGCGGTGTACCCGACACTATCACAGCTGTGGTCTCAGTCTCAATCAAAAGACGGCATCAAACAACAAGTAAATGCTCACATATAAAATGCAGTGGCACATGAACATAAACCTGATACAAGGCCCTCATAAAACCAAGCATCAAGTCACACCCGCCCACACAGGCAAATACACTCAATGCAGTGCTCATGACTAGCTAACTATTGGATAAAATAAACAACAATGTATGCACGTGACCAAACATTCAATCACATGAGTCCCCCAATAGATGTAGCCCAAATCCCAGCACACAATACCCTGATATGCAAGATGTCAAAAATGTGAGTGACTGACAGTATTAGTTGTCCTGGCTCGTCTGTGGCCAGTCATGATAGTCGATAGTTAGGCCCATATTACCAACCATCATCTACCAGGATGCAGCGGTCGACAACCAATAGCTTAACACTCGTCACCATAATAGACCGCCCTCTCAGAGGGAGAACATGACCACACCTAGAGACTTGGTCAACCTTGAAACCAAACTTGGCCCTAGGTTAGATACTACCCCGAAGATAACCTAGCTTCATTCCGCTTAGGAAATAGAGAGTGAACAAGCTCTCTAGAAATACAGTCAAGACACGCTGGATACATTTACAACCTCTATAGTTTTATTAAATTATACCTTTATATAATTATGTCACACAATACTTATTATTTACTAACATTATTTTTATTATTATTTTTCTTTGTCGGGTACGCATTCACAAATTATGCAACAGTTTTATGCGTTTCTATTTTCTATTAAGCCGATTGCCTCGCACCAACTTGATTATAGGGGTGTTTGGTGTAGCGGTTTGACCGCTTTGAAACTATTATATTGTCCGCTTCGAGTAATATAAGATTTTTTATAATTTTTATAACCAATTTTGTGATTAGTTTCAAAATTAATATGTAGCTTACCTACCATTTTGGATTTTATGATTATTATTTGCATGTTTTTTGCAACTTCCTCCGTCATATTTATGTTTACCAATACCATGTTCCACCTTTGTGATGACTTTAGGGATCGTTTTCACTTTAGCATTCCCCAGCTTTGAAGATTAGGTTCTTTGTATTTGTATTAGGATTTTTTTTCAATTATGAGAATAGGATTTGTTGTGGTTCTCCTCTGACTCCCAAATTTGATTGATAAATTACTCAAATGTATAATGAAATTTGATAATTTGATTTCAAAACCTTCAGATTAGGTCATGGATTTGATAATTTGATTTCAAAATTTGATAATTTGATTATCATTATTTAACAACTTAAAATGACTGAAGAATACATGTGCAGTCATATTTCCTGAACCTTCCATTCTACTCATAAATACAAGCGTCATATGTTGCTCTGATCATTTTTGTCAATGCAATAAATACTAGTGTTGTGAAAGATTGGGGGAAAAGGTTGGTTTTATTTTCTTTGGAGAATGAACCGTGGTTGAGACTTATTTGGCTGTTACGGCTGTGGCATAAATGCATACAATTACACACACAAGGAACCAAATAAAAAGTTATAGTTGATGGCATGCTTGCATTGCAATGTCACTTAATGGCTGTGGGATGTCTTATCTATCGCAGGGGGCGGTGTGGATCAATTGGTATTTATTTGAATCTTTTTAACTTGATCCTTGTGCATCTCAGCTAGGCCTATGATTTCTTGAATATTACTTTAATCACTTTAAGATTTTTATGTCTCTCATCTTTGTTGGTTATGATATAAATGGACAAAGAAAAAAAAATAAATAAACAATGTTTTCAATAAAAGACGAATCTCTCCTAAGTGGGATGATTGCACACACCTACAATTTATAGAGCTAGTAGAAAAAGAGATTCAGGAAAAAAATAGGGCAGGATCATTTAAAAATAAGGGTGAAAAGATTTGATAAAATTCTTTTTATTAAATTTGATAAAGACTAGGTTGCCATGAGATTAAGAAATACCTTATATAAGACGTAAGGGATATTGATCCAAGATCTTTTTGCAATTGTGAATTCCAACATGTGTTTTACATTTACAAAGGTCAGGTGGAAGGGATCAACTTATGGTGCTAAAATATTTGGTGAGATAATTCGTAAACTGGAATTGAAATTTCCTGATCCAAGATAAAAGAAATATTATCTAATAGATACATGATACTCTCATATAGCTGGATACACAAGGCCATACAGAGGTGATAACGACATGCAAGAACATCACGATTACTTGCTCTAATAAGGCATAAAGAGTTGTTTAATTACTTACATTCTTTATATAGAATAATTGTTGAGCGCACTTTTAGAGAGTGGAAGGCTAGATTTAATATTTTGGGAGCCATGCTTGCATACAGTATTAATACCCAATGAGACATAATTCTAGATACAATGGTCATCCATAACTATAGTAGGAAGAAATGGGTACAAGATAATGCATTCACTACAGCTGAAAATAAAAACTACATTCTTAATGCACAATATGTCACGCTATCTAAAACTCAGTTTGACGATGAAGTGGACTAGAGAGAGAATTTTTGGATGGCAACCATGATGCGATACAGTGTTCTAAAAGGTGGGCTAGGCGCTAGACGGCCAAAGGCCGCCCCGAAATTGCCCTAGTCGGGCCTCCTAGGCGTCGGCCCGAGTAATCGGCCGGCTTGGGCGCCTAGGCGCCTAGTCAGCCAAAGCGCCTAGGGCTTTTATTCGGTTTAAATACCAGCTTTTAGGGCTTTTTTGCTAAATCATAAATCAAACCTGTTGCTGTTAGCGTCTCCCCCTCTTCACTCTCTTCTCACCTCAACGCCACCAAGCTTCATCGGCCGCCAGTAGCTCACCGTCGTCGCTGCGTCCAGCTCCATCCTCGCCGCCAAGCTTCATCGTCACCGCCTCTTCTCCGTCGCATCCTCCTCTTCCTCGTTGCCTCAGCATCGTCGCCTCCGCCCCCATCCTCGCCGTCGAGCTCCATCTCCGCCGCAGCAAACTCCATCTCCGTCCAGTCCACTCATAACCCCCCCTCTCTCTCTCTCTCTCTCTCTCTTTGTTTTGCGTTGCTACGTTTCTGATTTCGTTTTTATGTTTTTTATTTTTTATTTTATTTCAATTTTTTTTCTATTTATATATAATTATTAGATTTATATTTAGTTTTTATTATTAATTATATATATTCTATAATATTTTCAAAAAATTTGCTGCTTGCTTATAGTATATTGATGTTTTTATTATTGATTATATTTCTGTTTTTATTATATTGTAAAACATAAATTATTTTGCTATTTTATTGTCTTAATTTGAATCATTTGATTATTTTATAGCCATGATATATTATTGTTATTTTGAATATTAAGTAGGGTTATTCGTTATGTATAGGTTTGTATTGCAAATTTCTTCAATTAAATTAAAAATGTCGAATGGGACTCGAAGTACGGGAGCATCGTCTGATGCAGCTTTGGTTTTTAAAAGGAAGTCCAATGATATTGGATGAGAGTATGGAATGTTAATTGATCCGAAGAATATGGATAAAGTTAAATGTAAGTTGTGTGGTAAAATTATGTCTGGCGGAGTTTACAGAATAAAATAACGCATAGGTCATATTTCTGGAAATGTTTCTGCATGTCCAAAATTTTCTCCGGATGATCAAGCCAAATGCAAGATGCTATTGCCGAGGCAAAGAGTAAAAAGAAGAATAAGAAGAAGGAGGAAGATTTGATGAGATCTTCTGTTAATATTTCTGAAGGGGGGATGATGAAGATGAATTGAAAGAGTTAGGTAGCAAAAAAATGCCCCATACTCTTGGCCCTATGGATAAGTTTGCAATCTCCACCAGTCCTAAAACTTGTTTGACAAAAAGGCAACAAAATATCAATGAAGCACTCTTTAAAGAAAGAACACAAACTGTTCGTGAGTATTGTGCTAGATGGGTGTATGAAGCTGGTGTTCCTTTCAATGCTATAGATCATGATAGCTTCAAATTATTTGTTGAGGCGGTTGGTCAATTTAGCTTGGGCTTCAAACCTCCTAGTCAATACCAGTTGAGAGAACTGTTGTTAAAGGGAGAAGTGGATAGAACTAAAGAATTACTAAAGAAGCATGAAGAAGAATGTGCATAAAATTGGTGTTCCATTATGACAGATGCTTGGATAGACAGAAAAAGAAGGAGCATCATGAACCTATGTGTTAATTCTAATGCAGGTACTGTTTTTTTGTCTTTCAAAGAGTCTTCAGACGAAGCACATACAAATGAACTCATTTTTGAATATGTGGACAAGTGCATTGAGCAAGTTGGCCCACAAAATGTCATCCAAGTAGTAACAGACAATGCTGCCAATAATATGGGAGCAACAAAATCATTGAAATTGAATAGGCCAAATATCTTTTGGACATCATGTGCTACTCACAATATCCATTTGATGTTTGAAAGTATTGGAAAACTACCAAAGTTTAAAAAAGTCATTGATCAGGCTAAGAGTTTGACAATCTTCATTTATGCACACCATAAGGCCTTGTCCTTAATGAGATCATTTACAAAGAAAAGGGATATTGTAAGATCGGGAGTCACTAGATTCGCTTCTTCTTTTCTTACTTTGCAAAGTTTAATATAGAAAAAAGCTCAAATGAGGACAATGTTTACTAGCTCTGAATGGGATGAGTGCAAATGATCAAAGACTGTTAAAGGGAAAGCAACATATGCTATTGTGATGAGCATTATTTTTTGGAATGGTGTGAATTTATGCCTCAAGATTTTTGCTCCTTTGGTGAAAGTACTTCGAATTGTTGATGCAGATAAAAAGCCTTCTATGGGCTTTTTATATGGAGAGCTTAAGCATGCAAATGAAGCTATTAAGGAGACCCTAAATAATATTGAGAAGAACTATCAGCCTATTATTGAGATTATTGAAGCAAAGGTGAAAGATAGGCTAGATAGTCCACTACATTTTGCGACTTACCTTTTGAATCCCTATTACTTTTTTAAGGATATGGGTATAAAACTTGATCATGAAGTCATGGATGGATTTTTTTAACTGTGTGGAGATGTTTTATGATGCCAATAGTGAATTGCAAGGTCATGTTGTAAATATTGAGTTGCCAAAATATACTCATAAAGAAGGAACTTTTGAAAAATCGTGGGCAACTCAAGGAGGTGTAGAAAATGATGACAATTATAATCTAGGTATAAAATTTATTTAATCATTTTCTTAGTTTCTATTGTGTATAAGTTTATTTACTTTATACTTGTTTGACCTATGTAGTTAAATAGTGGATAATTTATAGAAATCACACTCCAAACTTGCAACGAATGGCGATAAGGATCCTCTCATTAACTAATAGTTCGTCTGGTTGTAAAAGAAATTGGAGCACTTTTGAAAGGATTAGTGTATACTTTAAAACGTTTTTAATACTTTAATTTCATTATTCCTATCATTTAAAGACTTAAAGTGATAGTACTTTTATTTTATTTATGTAGATACATACGAAGAAAAGAAATAAATTGGATATGCATCGATTGAACAATCTTGTCTATGTCCAATTTAATGCAAAACTGATGAATAAGCAAAAGAGAGAGAAGGAAAGGAATGTTGATGTACTACTTGCTAGTGATGCCAGCGATGCACAAGGATAGATTGTTGAAAGAGGAGATGATGACGAAATTGATCCTGGTACGGAGCTTACTTGGGAAGTGGTTGGTGAAGCATCTGGAGCAGACGAGATACATCAACCTCGAAGAAGTTCTAAGGTGAGAGAGCTTCATGAAGATGATTTTCAATCAGAAGAAGAAGAAGAAGAAGAAGAGCAAGAGCTCAATGAATTTGATTTTGAATATGATAAAGATCATGTATTAGAAGAATATAGAGAGGAAGAAGTCTAATTAGATAGTTAGATACTTAATTCTTCAAGTATGATTTATGTTACATTATTGTTGCTTTTATCTTATTGAACTTAGAACTGATCTACAACAATTTATTTTCTCATGCTTAATTCTATATTTCACTTATCATTCCATTATTGTTGTATTTTTTGTTTATGTTGCATTATTAATACTTTTAAACTTTGATTTAATTAAAAATAATATCAAATTATATCACAAAATTTTAAAAACAAAAAAAAAAATAACAATTTTCCTAGGTCCTGCCTAGGCTCCCCAGGCGCTAGGCCCCAGCCTGGCGCCCAATGCCTTTTAGAACACTGATGCTATAATTCTAAATATTGAACAGTCATGATAATTATACGCAAATTTTTAATTTTGGACTACTAAAAATTTGTGTATATATATGAAAACATTGAACTTCTATTCAATTATTGTATCTTATTAAACTTACTTTAATTTTGTAATTATCAAAATTATTTATAAATATATATTAAATTTATGGACGAAATAAATATAATTTTTTAAATAATTTTTTTACATATTAATATTTTTTATATATTGATAAAATATTAAAATAAAGAATTTTACATAATATTTTAACATATATATGTAATATTTTTATAAATTAAACTTAAATTTAAATATAAAATATTGTATTAATATATTTTTAATAAATATATATAATTTATGAACATGTAATGATAAAAATTTTATTAATTAAATATTAATTTATAATTATTTTTATTAAAAAATAATATTTTTATAAATTTTATTTATATTATTCAACATATCTATTTTAATATTTTTGTTAAGTTGTGATAATTTGTTAACTTTTTCAATTCAAATATATAATTATATAAATGACAATTTAAAACACACATATCTAATCACGCTATCATAATCAACTTTAAAAGTTTACATAACTTTTTAAGTAAAAATGCTTAAAAAATATCTTAAAAAACGCTAAACCAAACAGTCTGTATGAACAAACTGATAGAATATTAGTAAGGTGTGTCTGGCAACTTGGCAGCAATTGTAAGAATGCCTTATTGTTATTGGAGGACCACGGGTTGGATTGAGGAAACAATTTTTTTTTTTACTTTTTCCAAAGACAAGGAAAGATTACGCACAGAAATTACTTTATCCCAAGTGAGGAGTCTAGTGTACCAAGAACAGCCATTAGTTAGAGACTATGATCCTTAGATTCGGAAGGAACGAGAGGGCCAACGAAACTTACCTTTTAAGTTGCTTCACATCTTCACATATATGTCTTTACATTCTCTTACTTTATATATTGTGAGAGCCACTTGAAACTTTCACTATATCCCATCTCCCGCCCGAAGATCTCTAGGGGGCGAACATTTGAATCAGCCAGGTTAACCTTACCCTTACCGGTAGTCATGCCAGTCAAACCCAAGACACGTCGCAACGTAACCTCTGATAAGGTCTCTGATAAGGTCATGTGGCCACTAATTACAAGTATCAGAAATGGGACATTTGCAAGTGACTCATCCGAAAGGAGAGCATGTAACTCGGTTCTTTTCTCGTTCAACGAGCGTAAGCCATAAAAATAAAAAATGTACACCACAGCATCCACCTGCACGATTGCGAAACCATATGCTAATTAGGAAGGCACAAATGGAAGACCCCTAGCCCCCATAAAAGAGATGTAACTTGGCATTTCATGCCGTGAGAGGGAAAAGAAAGAAAAGCAACTAGTTACAAGGCCTACTCAGAATCAGCCAATTCATCTAAAAACACAGCTTTTTATCCTATGTTTTCATGTCAATAATTTATTACCTCAATGTGTAAAGGTAGGTTTATCAGAGGTACACAAATTTCCAAAGACGCGGACGCATAATTTGCTTCAGGTCCAGATGCCTTAAAATGGACTCGAGATAAAGTTATAGAACCGCAAGACTACAAATTGTAGTAACATGTAAAAAAGGAATTAAGCACAGTGAAGACAACCACGCAAAGTTGAATGCCCTTAACATTCCAGACTTATGCAGAATATACGCATTTCAACGTTTGGCAACTGCTATTATTGCAACCCCAGGAAACTGGTAATAAATTTCACATATAACCATACCTTTATTTGGACCAACTCCTCAATTTTTCATTTAACATCGAGCAGTAATCGTCACTTTTGCAGGGGAAAAGAAGAAAATATAAATTGTTCAACATATCAATACTTGAGCATGCACATGGACAACCCACGTCTATTGTATTCTGAACTGTCGACAACTAGTAAGTACAGATCCAGATGAAGAAAGTGACAAATGATATGGTGAGTTAAGAAAGCAAAAAAATGGATATGGTAGGAGCTGAAAAATAACATGTTATATTTTAATTAATGGCATTTATGAGCATATCATTAAAATCCAACATAAAGATACAATTCAATTTATGATAATGATCATACATAAGAATTTTATAAAAATATCATCAATTCAATGTAAAGATACCATTCAATTTATGGTAATGATCATTGTTGTGCCCCAAAAAATCGAAAACGAGAAGTCCAAGCATGGTGGGAAAGCCACCTTCAAAAGTTATAGGGGAAGGAGCTTCGAAAGCTGCTGAAGAAGGAGCTTCGGAAGCTGCAAGGAAAGGAGCTTCGGAAGCTTCTGAGGAAAGAGCTTCGGAAGCTGCTAGGGAAGGAGCTTCGGAAGCTGCTGGGGAGGTTTCCTTCGGAAGCCCCATTTGGAAGCGACTGGGGAAGAATCCTTCGAAAGGAGCCCTTCGAAAAGAATCCTTCGGAAGGAGCCACGTGTGTTCCCTGCTCGATCTCTATAAAAGGCCAAGTTCAACCCTCAGAAAGGGATCCAGACATCAGTATTTCTCTCCCACTTTCCTTCCGAAATTTAGTCTTCTTTTCCATTCCTCACGATTATTTTCCTTCCATTACGGACTTGTGCATTGGAGAGCCTTCGCGGGAGGAAAATCTCCCGAGGCTTCTAATCCTTGTTTGTCCACTACAGTTCTTTCGGAAGGACCAAATACCCTTCTGTGTGTCTCCCGGTGAGCTCGGACACACAGAAGGAATCCCGAACTGGATCGTTGGCCAACTCCAGATCTCCCGGGACAGACCGAACCTCAAAGCGGTGAGCCGCTACATGGTAAGTCGAAAGACGCCCTCGCCACATGAAGTTTATGTCGCCCAAGTGCGATCTGGTGCTTATGACCTAAGACTAACTCAGGATCATCGAATGCTCCGGCACCTATGCTCGTAGACTCACCTAGATTCCTCGACTGAGTCTGGTGCTACGCCCCTAAGCCAGACCCGACTCCTTGATTGATCTGGCGCCTAGGTCTCCCAGCAAGCTCGGACACCCGGAAGGAATCTTGGATTGGATCTTTGGTCAAAGCCAGATCCCTTTGGATAGACCGAACCTCAAAGTGATGGACGAAGAAAGAGACAAGATGCAACCCTCAAAAACCCGACCGTCAGGACTCAATTTAACGCCTATAACGATAGACCAACTCGGGATCATCGAATGCTCCGACGACTACTTAGATCACTCGACTGAGTCCGGTGCTATGCTCCTAAGCTAGACCCGACTCCTCAGTCGATCTGGCGCCTAGGTCTCCCGGCAAAACTCGGACACCCGAGACGAATCCCGCGTTGGATCCTTGGCCCAATCCATCTTTCCCATGGCGAACGAAACTGATGGAAAACAACAGGCACTATCGAGAAGTGTCCCCCCTTTAAAAAAAAAAAAAACAACGGATAAAACCACCCATGACGATAGATCAACTCGAGATCATCGAATGCTCCGACACCTATGCTCGCAGACTCACCTAAATCACTCGATTGAGTCCGATGCTACGTTCCTAAGCTAGACCCGACTCCTTAGTCGATCTGGCGCCTAGGTCTCCTGGAAAACTCAGACGCTCGGGGTGAATCCCACGTTGGATCTTTAGCCCAATGTAGCTTCCCTATGGCAAGCGAAGGCCCCTCCTGGAAACGTTCGTGAAGGCTCGACAATCCCCAATCTTGACAAAAGCCGAGAGCTCAATGAATGTTGCATGAGTCTCGCAATCATGTCAGGGGCGCGAGGCCTATCCCGAGTTTCCTGGGGCCAAAGAACCTTGAAGAGAAGGTGTAAACAGGAACAAACAAAAACTGAACTGCTGTGGCTAATAAATCATAGCCTAAAGAGGTATGAATGCAAGTCGCATAACCAACAAGCAAATGATAGAAACATAATAGAATTACGTAGTGATTCAAATAAGGCAATTACATGAGGCACGTTGAAACGACCACCAAAAAACTACATTCATCCAAAGATGACAAAATGAAATGCAATAGCCAAAGAAAAACATCAAAAATTCTAAGAAGAATGCTTGGAGATGAAACTAGCAAAATGATCATTCCTTACAGCCAATTAAAAAACAATGTAAATTATAAAGTCGGCACTAATCTTCGACTAAGGGAAGATCCACGTGACCTGAACCCATACCAGGGAGTAGATTCTGAGAAGCATCAGTGCTAAGGTCCATCTCTAGGCCTTTCTCGATCATCTAAGCAGTGTCAGATGTGCGGACACTTACTTCACCCTCCTTGAGCTCAAGAGCATAAGAGCTCCACGAATATAACTTTATCAAAAGTTACATCCGAGAAAGAGCCTAGGGAAGCAAGGTTCTTAAGGAAACTTCTTGGGGAAGAACCGTTTCCGATTGATGGTGCCCTATGCTTAGAAAATACTCTTCATTTTGTATCTAAAAAGAACAAAACAAGGAGTGGGGACAATTGTTATGCCCCAAAAAATTGAAAACAAGAAGTCCAAGCATGGCGAGAAAGCCACCTTCGAAAGTTGCAGGGGAAGGAGGTTCGAAAGCTGCTGAGGAAGGAGCTTCAGAAGCTGCAAGGAAAGGAGCTTCGGAAGCTTCTGAGGAAAGAGCTTCGGAAGCTGCTAGAGCTTCGGAAGCTGCTAGGGAAGGAGCTTCGGAAGTTGCTGGAAAAGTTTCCTTTGGAAGCTGCTGGGGAGGTTTCCTTCGGAAGCCCCATTTGGAAGCGACTGGGGAAGGATCCTTCGAAAAGAGCCCTTCGGAAAGAATCCTTCGGAAGGAGCCACGTGTGCTCCCTGCTCGATCTCTATAAAAGGTCAAGTTCAACCCTTAGAAAGAGATCCAGACATCGGTATTTCTCTCCCACTTTCCTTCCGAAATTTAGTCTTCTTTTCCATTCCTCGCGATTATTTTCCTTCCGTTACTGACTTGAGCATCGGAGGGCCTTCACAAGAGGAAAATCCTGTGAGCCTTCTAATTCTTGTTTGTCCACTACAGTTCCTTCGGAAGGACCAAATACCCTTCAGAAGCTACTGGGGAAGACCTTTGAAAGCTCCAGGGAAGGACCTTCAGAAGCTACTGGAGAAGACCTTCAGAAGCTGCTAAAGAAGGACCTTCGGAAGGTACTAGAGAAGACCTTCGGAAGCTGCTTGGTAAGACCTTCGAAAGCCTCATTCAGAAGCCTATCCTCAGCAACCCTTCGGAAGCCTATCCCAAGCCACCCTTTGGAAGTCTATTGCGAGCCAGTCTTCGGAAGCATCCTTCGAAAGAAACCCTTCGGAAGCCCCCCTTAGTTTTGCAGCCAAATCTTCGATCGAGTCCCGAGGCCGACGGCATCCACGTGTATCTCACTCCTAAAATTTCTAATTGTTGTATTTTGGCAACAACAAGCATACATAAAAATTTTACAAAAATACCATTAATTCAATGTAAAAATACCATTATAAACAATACCGTGCCAATTTTTTCACAAAAGTAGCAATTTTCTATCCAGTGTTGTAGATACACACAATTTTGTGTGTTCTTACCTAAAAATTGTTGCATCTGCAACTGTTACCCAAAAAGGGCCATACGGTTTTCCGAGCTTGTCCACACTGTGAGGGCCAGGCTTGGTATGGCCTGGCTCTCCTATTTTGGCTCACTTCATTATTTTTTAAATCAAAAACATTTTTTTTTAATATGCAACCATATGTTGTAGCTTAATCCCTGCAAAGGGGCTATAAGGCCCTGCAAGGCTGCACCCAGCCCAGCATAGCCCCGGCTTGTTTGACACCTTAACCCCCATACAAATTCTAAAAATTATATTAAAAATCCATCTACATCCCGAGGTTTGTCCAACTCATGGCCACACAAATATGTTGCGACTGTGAGGACTATGTTATAATTGGGAGCACTGGCAGTCCAAGAAATCACCCTATGAATCAACAAATATGTTCACTCTTGAACACTCTCACAATCCTCTCAGTTTGAACACAAACATAAAAAAAAAAAAAAAAATGCAATCAAAACAGAACATAAATAAGAAACAAGAAAACGCAAACAACAAATACAAGATAGCAGATTTATTCTGGTTCAGATCGCAACATGCAATCCTACATCCAGCCTCTAAAACCTCCCAAGAGCAGCCTTCCTTTGATTACCAGAATGCGATTAGTACAAGCCTTCAAGATTACAAAGAACTATTCTATTTCACAGTCTTTTCTCTTCTATCTTTCTCGTGAGTACGATACCTCTTCTATGCCTATACCACTGTCCTATTTATAGAATAATCGGATGTTAATATCTAGGACTCTTATAAACGGTATAGATATTACCGGTTTTGACCCCCCAACTTAACTATAAATACAAGCTGGTAACTGCCTATCTATACCCTCTAAATTTCGATGCATTCTTACTGCTTATATTCTAGATTTCTCGAGACAACATTATAACAAATCTCCACCATTGTCTTGAGTAAGATCCATTCCATTCTTCATCCATCAAAGCTTTGACCTGCTCTCCTTTGCAGTTTTAGCATGATATATACCTGATCATCAAAAACAACAACAAACATTAAAAATATCAAAGCACTGCTGTAAATTTCAACAATGGAACACCTTGGATAATACTTCTAGCTGCATTACCAATACTTGCAACTCTCATTAGGATTGATCCTCTTTCTCAAGGATTTCCCTAATGAATAGCATTCCTAACATCAATAATATATGATTGGTCCTTTCCATGGTGGGACTGAATCTAAGCCAAGTGGACTGCCCATTGGCTATTTCAACTTTCTCTACCTAGACATTCCTTTAGGGTTCCAACTATACAACCTGCAACCTAAAATACATAACTTTCCATCTAAGTACTCTCCACCATAAACCAAATACATACTTAATGTTATTTCTCCATCCCAAAGGATTGGTCTTTACACTGCTAGGCTTACTCCTAGCTCCCAAAACCAGCCTTTAGGTTTTACCACTGCCTTTCCTTCTTATGTTTGCTTCAAACTCTAAAGACTGCTCATCTCTCTTGTGCCTCGTCTATCTACCAGCCTATCAATATATCCTTAGGTTTGGATAACTTAGGCTATCATAAGTGTCAATTTCTACTTCATCCTCTATGCCTTAGAACTTCCAGCTTCTCCTTTATCCTACACTCTCAAACACTGATCTAAGTTCTCAGCTACACCTTGAGAGTCCTTCATGGACAATTTCTTACATTTCACTAGGCATACCATTGAAATACTCACAGCTTCCTTATGCACTCCATTTTAATCCTTGGACTTATCCTAGAAGGATTAGATTTCTTATACCTTCACCTTTTGAATTACTATCATTCATAGGGAGACCTTCTAAGAAATCAACCTTGCTTACCTTTCCCTCTAGCCTCTAATCCCTTGGGCTACTCTATAAGATCAATTTTCCCTTAATTTTCACATGGATAATGGCTGTTAGTGATACCTATTTGACCTGAAATTAAGCCTTCATGTGTTGTTTTAACCAATGGCCATTTGTCTAGTCTTTTCCTAGACTTCTCCATTTCCAGCACCTTCCTTAATTCACAAATAATCACTCCACCCCATTAACCTAAAGGGATCTTTCACTTAAAGCCTAAGTTTCATTTCTCCCCAAATTTTCATGGCTCCATGCCATTCATTTGGACAAAAGTGCGTCTCCTCTTCTTATACAAGAGGTTTCTATTTTCCAGCCTATTCCTTAGCACTCAAACCACTGCACAAGTATCCCTAAAACCAAACTTTTTCATACCTCACTAGTACATATCTTGAGTTCTATCGTCTACCCATCCTAGACATTACTCTAAACCTTTCTATTCCCTTGCTCAGTATCTACAAGATTATTGTACTTCCCTTTCCTTGCTTAACTTGGATTTCGATCATCATGGACTGCACCATACAAGACATCACTTGCATACACCCTTTCCCCCTCACTGTTCACGAGGACCCTCACTGCCCAACTATCTTAAAACACTAGTTCCTTTTACAATTCAGCCCTTGCTTACACAATGAAGATGATCAAACACAAAAGAAATTTTCAGATTTACCTATCGCTATACCTGGTTCATGGGTTAGTTTAGAACATTCCCAAAGGACTATACTTGTTCTTCTTCTTTACACAGCATTCCAGATTCATCCCTTGACCTTAGAAACAACTAATTTAATGTCCTATTGATAGAGTTTTCCTACATAGGTAAGAACCCTAGTTTTAGGAGACCTAGGCATACCTATTCCACAACTCTACTAAACCTAACCCCTCATACCAGAAGCAAATTCCAGCAAGATCATATTCAATTCCAGCGAGCTCTTATACGCTTGGGAATTTCTTAGGGACACATCATCTCCACCAGGTACACTTCACCTAGCTCCACTCTAAGACAAGGCCTAGATAGATCCCCCTAGATCTCAAGAACTAATCTCTAATGGGATTTTGACATATACAAGATCTGTTTTGGAGACTTTTACATTTGGTAAACTTTCCAAACTACATGATTCCTATTTCCTTATACCTTTCCCTCCCCTAATATCCTTAGCCTTAGATAACTTCCTCTATCTATTCTCCTAAGGAAATTAGGTTTATAATTAAACCAGGGACAAGTTTACAGATTCTAAACTTTTGGAAACAGATCCACCATGCATCCTAATTTCCACATCTCCAATTCCCTTGACTCTTAATAGATGCCTAGTAATACCATTTTCTTATGAGGAGTATACCCTAAACCTAGAACCTATACTTCTTTTGCAGCATTTCTAGAAAAAATTATAGGGCATCCACACTCTCATGGCCAAATCCACTCATGGTACTAGAACATTCCAGGCTGGTTCTTTCTTAGGATTCCTTTTTCGTGTTTGGGCAATTTCTTTTAATGTAGCCCTCCTCATGACAACGATAGCATTTTATTATTCACCTGTCATTCTTAGATTTTGATCTAGGCCTTCCTCTTTGCCTAGAATCATTCCTATCCGGTCTAGACCCAACCAAGAGAGCATCACTAACTGAGTTCTTATCTTCTACCTTTAGCTGCAATTCCTTTGAATTTAAAGCCCCTACTACATCATCTAAAGACAATATATCCCTACCATGTTTCAAGATATATACAAAGGTCTCATACGATTTAAGTAGTGAGTGCAATAAGACTAATGCCTTATCCTCATCATCATATTTAATATCAATATTCTCAAGATTAAACACAGCTTATTGAAGCTGTCAATGTGATCTTGCAGCTTTTGACTCTCACCCATCTTGAAAGAAAAGAGCTTGGTCTTTGAGTATAGCCTGGTAGAAAGAGTCTTGATCATGTAAAGGGTTTCTAGCCTATTCCAAAAGTCTTCCGCGGTTGTCATCTTTGACACCTCACGCAATACTTTGTCTCCAAGGCTTAGAATTAAGGTATTAAATGCCTTCTTGTTGATTTTCGTTTTCCTTTCACAGATTTCTTTTTTTTGTTCTTCAGGAAGAGACTCAGGTATTTTCTTTTCTGCCTCTAGGGCTTCATCTAGACCTAGGTTTCCCAATAAAGCCCTCATCTTCATCTTTCATAGGCCAAACCAAAATCATTTTGGCCATCGAATTTCTCAACATCATACTGTGCAGCAGAAGCTGTAGAAGCCATTCCTACGGGTATGTGTTCAATCTTAATGATTCTTGAAGGTTCTTGATGAGAGACCCGACTCTAATGCCAATTTGTAATAATTGGGAGCACTGGCAGTCCAAGAAATCACCCTATGAACCAACAAAGATGTTCCCTCTTGAACATTCTCACAATCCTCTCGATTTGGACACAAACATAACAACAGAAAATAAATGCAATTAAAACAAAACAGAAATAAGAAACAAGAAAACTCAAACAACAAATATGAGACAGCAGATTTATCCTGATTCAAATTGCAATATGCAATCCCTACATCAAGCCTCTAAAACCTTCCGAGAGCAGCCTTCCTTTGATTACCAGAATGCGATCAGTACAAACTCTCACGATTACAAGCCTTCAAGATTACAAAGACTATTCTATTTCACATCCTTTTCTCTTCTATCTTTCTCGTGAGTAGGATACCTTTTCTATGCCCAGACTACTGTCCTATTTATAGAATAATAGGATGTTAATATCTAGGACTCTTATAACCAGTATAGACATTATTGGTTTTGACCCCCCAACTTAACTATAAATACAAGCTGGTAATCGCCTATCTATACCCTCTAAATTCCGATGCATTCTTACTGCTTATATTCTGGATTTCTTGAGACAACATTCTAACAGACAGCATCCTCATTATTCTTATTTAGTCCATTATTTGCCAAAAGTACGGAGTTAAAAAAATTTCTCTTAATTTTAATTATCTTAAGATTCCTCTGATACTATTGCTCCTCAAACCCTAATGTCTAGTATAATTTCTGGGCTGGATATCATTCTTTACAAATGATGGCACAATTGAATGTGTCAACAAGGAAGTAGCTTATTCTCGGACAAGACTGGACCAGTTATGAGTGGGTTTGATTGACAATGTGTGATTGAAAGTAATTGATTGTTGATAATTGATATTAGTTTCCTAAACCAAGAATATATTTTCTAGAAGATAGATGTCATGACCCATGTAGTAATTAAAAGGCAACCCGTCATGAACCCTAGGTTCATGACAAAAGATTGTTGTATATTTGTTGTATCCTAAGTTTCCTAATCAGTTTTTGAAACTTCCCTATTTATGTTTTATTTCTGTTTCTTAGAAACTTCCAAATATGGTAGGAAGTTTTGTATATATTTTTGTCTAACCCTTCTAGGGAGAATAGAATTGATAGCCATTCTTCACGTCTTTCTTGACATGGTATCAAAGCCTTAAGATTATAAGCGTTGTTTTTCCGATTTCCTAGTGGCCTTCATCAATTCTTTTTGAGACTCTATGTCTAATACTTCGAACCCGATACTAGACTCAACTGATTCCAGCAATACGACGAAAATACCGTTTGTTGGAACCAATTGTGGAGGATCAAAGGGAGAGTTACAAAATCTTCCAGTAGCTTACCGGTTGAATGGTAAGAATTACTTGAAGTGGTTCTCAGCTAATCCGTACATTCCTAAAGGGAAAAGGGAGGTGTCATGAACCTAAGGTTTAGCCTTGGGTTGGATTGGGAATTGGAAGGATCCGATAAGGTAAGATCAAGAACAAAATGATTGGAGAGGGAAATTAGACAAAAATGGGCAAGAATTTAGAGAGAAATTAGGAATAGTAGAGAGAAACGAAAGGGAGATTGGAGAGAAATCTAGAGAGAAAATTGAGAATCTCATTCAATCAATTCAAGTATGATTCTTCCATCCTCAGCTGTGGCTTATATATAGCCTAACAGCCTCCCACTTGCACCCATGTACAATGTAACAAACAACCCAACTGGCTATTAGCTAAAGACAAAGCCCTATAACAAAAAATACAAAAGGAAATGTAAACTCCTGCTATTATATTTGCTAATCTATCCTTGGGAATCCTTAGGGTTATGACAATTCCCCTTTCCTTGAGAGAGTTCTTGTCCCCAAGAACTTACAACGATTGCGCCATTGTTTCTTAACCCAATTCTCGCTTTCTCTATTTGTTTAATTCCTCTTTTTTTCTTTCTCCTTCTAGAGACGAAAGCAAGTGTTAGCGGAATTAGGGGTTGTTTTGGTTCAAGAGTGCAGACCCTTAGCTTTTCTCCTTTCTGATCCAAGCATTGGCACCTAAGCACATGGGATTAAGTATATATGAGAAGGAACTGTTGGCTGTGGATAAGTGGCGCCATTATTTAGAAGGGGGTACATTTGTGATTAAAACAGACCATGAGTCTAAATTTTTTACTGTAACAACGATTACATAGTCATTTGCAGCAAAAGGGTATGACAAAATTAATGGGGCTAGATTATTCTATACAATATAGGAAAGGGAAAGAGAACAAGGCAACAGATGCCCTGTCGTGATGTTTCAAAGGGGGTTATTTAGCTGCATTAACTATGGTTATTCTAGATTGGTGCCAAGAAATTAGTTCAAGTTATGAAACAAATGGGGCAACTAAGGAGCTCTTGAAACAGTTAGTGGTCAGCACAACTGCTACACCGGGGTATACTTTGGCCAATGGCATCATCAGGTACCAAGGAAGGTTGGTTTTGGGAAATGACAGAAGGCTCAGACGTAAGGTGATTGAAGCTTTGCATAATTCACCCATAGGAGGACATTTTGATACTATCTATACCTATCATAAGGTTAGACAACTTTTCCAATGGTCGGGATTAAAGAAGAATGTTATGGAGTTTGTGATGGGGAGTGACACTTGCAAGAGGTGCAAAACAGAAAATGTCGCCTATCTCGAATTATTACAGCCATTAGACACTCCAAGGGGACCTTAGGAGAGCATTTCCATAGACTTTATTGAAGGACTTTCAAGGTCAGAAGGGAAGGATTGTATTATGGTGATTGTGGACCTGTTTACCAAATACAGCCACTTTATTGGGCTTTCTCACCCTTACACTACTCGAGAAATTGCTAAGGTTTTCATGGATCATATAGTAACATTGCATGAGGTACCTAAGGCTATAATATCGGATAGAGATAAGATTTTTACTAGCCTACTTTGGAAGGAGTTAATGTGGTTATTGAGAGTCAAGCTCAATATGTCTACCGCCTACCATCCTGAATCTAACGGGCAAACGGAAAGGGTTAATCAAAGTCTAAAGATGTACTTGAGGTGTTTATGCTACTTACAACCAAAATCATGGCACAAATAGTTGACTACAGCACAATGGTGGTACAATTTCAGCCACCATAGTGCCATCAAAAGGTCTCCTTTTGAAGCTCTTTATGGTTACAAACCACCCCTACTTTCGATAGCAGGAGAGTCATCATCGGTAGCAACTCTAGACACCTACCTCTAGCAAAGGCAACAGGCTCTACAAGTGATCAAAACTGAGTTGGCCAATTCAAAGAACAGAATGAAGTAGTTCGCGGATAAAAAAAGGAGTGATAGGGAGTTTCAGGAGGGGGAGAGGGTATATTTGAAGCAACATCCGAGGCATTTAAGAGCCCTATCTCAAGGCCCTATTTCAAAGTTGCAGCCAAAATACTATGGTCTATTTCTCATAACTGCAAAGGTGGGAAGTGTGGCTTACAAACTGCAACTCCCGAAAAATTTAAACATTCATCCGGTGTTTCATGTTTCTCTTCTTAAGAATTCGGTAACCTAACAACAAGTGAGTCCAATGCTGCCTAATTCTATACAGGCTGCAAACAAGCCTAAAGAACCCACGACTATTCTAGATAAAAGAGTGATATACAAGCATGGGGCTTCCATTACTCAAGTACTAGTACAATGGTCAGACCTTCATTTAGACAATAATACTTAGGAATATCTCACATATCTACTTAATCAATTTCCGCGGGTGATGGAGTGGGTAAATTCTGGAATGTAGATGAAATGGAAGGAGTTATAGCCTGAGAACTGATAATATCAGTTTGATTTGAAACCCGAGGGGACTGTGCTACTTGAGGACATGTTGAAAAAGTAGGAGAAGTAACAATAGGTTGAAAAAAATTAGTAGAATACCCCAAAGATGAGGATGCAGTTTTAGGAGCAGGGGAAGGAATGGAAAATAGAGTAAGAAAAGGAAATAAATTAGTATTAAATTTCATATTACGAGTCACATATGCTCTCCCTGATGAATGCATGCATTTATAGCCAACTTGAGTATATCCAATAAAGAGACATATAGTAGAATGAAAGTCAAACTTGTGCTTGTTGTAGGGACGAAGGTAAGGGAAACAAGCACAACCAAAAGGTTGCAACAATTGATAGTTAGGTGGCTTTTGATAGAGCAGTTCAAAGGGTGTGTTATACCTAATAAGGGAAGCAGGTAGCCAATTGATTAGGTGAACAGTTGTCTAAAAAGCCTCCACCTAGAACTTTAAGGGCATTTGGGCATGAGATAACAATGTTAGCTCCATTTTGGCTATGTGTCTGTGTTTTCTTTCGGTCATACCATTTTGTTGATGTGTGTGTGGACAAGTAAATCTAGGTTGAATACCATTGGATTGAAGATAAGGTAAGAATGCTCTAAACTCCCCTCCATTGTCAGTTTGTAAAGCTCAAAGCTTGGTTTGATACTGAATTTCAGCAAATTTGTGAAAGATAGTGAAAGCTAAAAGGGCATCAAACTTAATTTTTAAAGGATAAAGCCAAGTATATCGAGTGAAAACATCCACAAAAACTATGTAATATCAAAATCCCTCAACTAACACAACAGGTGTAGGTCCCCAAAGATCTGAATAAACCAATTTTAATGATTTTGTAACTATAATTTCCCAGCCAAAAAAATGAAGTTGACTTAATTTTCCAACTTTACATGAATCACCAAATGACAAATTGGAGAATGAACAAGACACACCAATTTTATTCAAAACAAGTTTCAAAACATTCACGGAGGGGTGTCCCAGTTTAACACACCACTGTTGACAATCAGTAGTTCTTTGAGCAACATTTACAAGATTCGACAACTCATGACTAAATGAGTTTTGTCTTTTACATACCTTTTTCTTATTACATGTATTTGAAGAAAGAAAAATTGAACCAACAGATAACGACTCTAGGGATAGGGCAGAATTCTTGTGACAACAAATCAAGATGCTAGCAACAACCAATAGAGTCCACCCTTAAGATGTCCCCTGAGCAGCACTAATCCGGTAGTTTTGTCCTTAATCAAACACACATTTGAATGAAACTCAGCCACAACATTATGATCACGAGTTAATTGAGAAACACTAAGTAAGTTTTTCTTCATATTTGGAACATGAAGAACATTAGGAATTGAAAGGACTGAAATAGGTTTAGGTTAGTATGCAACTGACTGGTACCAACATGAGTTATAGACAGTTGCTTATCATTACCTATGACAACTTTCTCTCCAGCAATGTAAGGTGTGTGTAAGGATAAGTTGTTCAGGTTTGATGTAATATGATTTGTTGCTTCGGAATCAACAAACCAAGAAAGATCTAAAAATGAAGACTGAGTAACAAAAGTATCAGAAGAACTAGAAGATCTAGGGTTATTGCCATCATGAGTACCTAACATAGAACATATCTCACTCATGTAGGCTCCGTTAGAATCACCGAAGGAGGCCATATAAGCTTTGTTATTATATTGATTCCCATCATTTGCTTGAGTAAAACTTTGATTAGGCACTTGTCGCTGAAAATTCTTATCAAAGCGATGATAACACTTGTAAACAAAGTGATCTGGTTTTCAACACAACTGACAATAAATTCTTCTACTGGACGCTCTTCTTCGACCTCTCCCTCCTCTATTCATAAAATTGTTTCCTCTTATTGAATAACCTCCTCTATTACTGTCACCAAAGCCAGTATTATTCTGTGAATTAGATGATGCAACATTTGAGTGCATGACTGAATTCAAGGATGTAGCACTCAACGATGAGTTTTTAACCGACAATCGTTGCTCATGCATTAGAAGTAAATACTGGACTTTCTCCAAATCAATTTCATCAATTTGATAGGTAATTAAGCTCACCACAATTTCGTAATCATGATCTAGTCCATTCAAGATTGCAAGCAGTAAATCTTTATCAATTAATAGCTCACCTATAGCAACTAGAGAATGACTGATTGTCTTAATTTTCAGAATGTAATCATTTATCAAGAGATCATCCTTTTTGATTGATCTTAGTTCCTGCTTCAATTGAAATGACTTAGCTATGGTTTGGTGAGCATAAAGATTTTCTGAAGTAAACCATACCTCAGTAGATGATTCACAGTGAATAACCTGCGCTAAAACTTCTTCGCCAATTGTTGAGAAGAGCCATCCCAACAAGAGCTTATCAGATCAGACCCAGCTCAAGTATTTTGGATTGATAACTACATCTTCTCCATTTGGATTGGGCAGACTTTTTGTAAAAGGAGTGGTTTTGTTAAGGAACAAGACCAGATCAAAATGCTTGAATTATAGTAAGAATTTGAGGGGAATCGAGCTTTATCGAAATGAAGCTAAAAGATTTTGCTACTGTTGAAAAATCAGCTTGAGAAGCAGACGACAAAGAAGATGAGGATTGAGGAGAAGGAGAGGAGGATTGATTTGAGGCCATTAGAGAAGAGCAAATGGCTTTGATACCATGTAGAAACCCTAGGTTTAGATCAAGGACATAATGAGAGAGAGAGAGATAGAGACAGAGAGAGATGAAATAATACCTCGAGCAGGACTCTTATTTAGAGAATTAGAAAATGAGAGTTAAAACATACAAAAGATTTGTAAGCTACTTATATAGGCAGCTAGATTGTCGGAAAGAAGAACACCCCCTATACTAGACATCAATAATCAAAACATAAATTGCAGCTATAAACTACATAAATTTAAACACAATCATAGCAGTAGCAACAAACTGTTATAGCAGACTATTAGTTGCTTCCACATTCCTAGGCTACTCTCCTCATCAAAAAGGTTACAAATGCTACTCTCCCGAACTTTAGAAATTCTTCACTTCTATGGATGTAACCTTTGCTGAAAATCAGTCCTATTATCCCAGACCTGATATTCAGGGGGAGAACACTCAAAATAACTCCTTGGAATATCAGTTTTGGGATATCCCATTGAAAATCAGCAACCTACCAGTAACCAGCAGCCCCAAGAACCAGCCCAACCAGCCCCTAATTCCTCAATCAGCCACTCTCCCACCAAGGAATTTCAAGTTTATTCTCGAAGACAATCTATCTGAAAGGAGAGTAAGGACCAAACATGCCCTAGGCCTGATCAAAAGGCTGACCTAAATTCAGATCCTACAACTGGTGAGAATTCGAACACTACCTCTTTTGATGATGAGGATTTACATTGGCCTATTGCTTTGAGAAAGGGAGTAAGATCATGCACACAACATCCAATACAAAACTATATTTTATACAAGGGTCTCTCCATAGTTATCAAAGGCGTGCCTAGGCGCGAGGCGCCTTAAGGCGCCAGTTTGGCGCCTCGCCTGGGCCGAGGCGAGGCAGTTTTGGTGAAGCCCTCGCATTGCACGCCTAGGCGCTGGGCTGTGAGGCGCACCTCGTGAAACCGAGGTCTTCTACTAAATCTTGCAGCCCAATCGCACTTGCCTCTCCTCTCCGGCTCGCTGCTCGCTGCTCGCTCCTCACTCCTCCCGACTATAGCATCTGTCGCGCTTGCCTCGCTCGCCGGATCTTCCTCTTCCTCTCTAGCCCCAACCACGCCTGCCTCCTCTCTTCCTCTTCTCTCCAGCTCGCCCTCGCCCGATCTTCTTCTTCATCTCCTCTCCAGCTCGCCCTCGCCCGATCTTCTTCTTCCTCTCCTCTCCAACTGCGACCCCCTCCTCTCTTCCTCTCCAGCTTACCCGATCTTCCTCTTCCTCTCTGCCGTGCCTACCTCCTCTCTTCCTCTCCTCTCCAGCTCGCTGCTTGCTCAATCTTCCTCTTCCTCTCTAGCCCCAGCAGCCAGCCGCGCCTGCCTCCTCTCTTCCTCTCCTCTCCAGCCGCGACCCCTTGATCTTCCTCTTCCTTTCCTCTCCACTCTCCAGCAGCGCCTGCCTCCTCTCCAGTCTCCAGCCGCGCCCTCTTCTTCTATTCTCCTCTGCTGAGTCTGCCCATGGTCTTCTCCTCTCTTCCTTGCCTCTTCTCATCTGCTCTTGAGCTCTTCAAGTTGAAGCTGCTAAGGGCCTAAGGCTACCGCCGTTGCCCACATCTTCTCCTATATTCATAATTTCATATTGTAAGTTCTTTACTTGTATTTTATTTGTTTATTTCTTGCATTTTTGCTTAATTTATTTTGCTAGCAACTGGTTGCTGAAATTTGCTTTAAGTCTTTATAATTTATTTGTGAACTTGTAGTGTTTATGTGTTTGTTTAGAACTTTGCATTATAATTGGTACTTGGTAAAGTTTGAGACTTTAAGTTTGAACTTTGATGATGTTTCTAGTTTAGAATTTGCATGATGAATGAATTAACTTTGATGTTATTAGTTTATAGAATTTGAAGATAATGAATCATGAATGATATGAATGTGTTATTATTGATAATTTGATAGTTGTTTATGATTTTACAAGATTTTGAGTTTTTTTCCTAAAAGGTGCGCCTCGCTTCGCAAAGGCGCGCCTCGCGCCTCAGGCTCCAGGACCTTTTGCGTCTCGCTGCGCCTCGCGCCTTTCAAAACTATGGGTCTCTCACCCAAATTCAGTGCATTTGTTTCAAATATGGATAAAGTGCAGGTTCCACGCACTGTTCAAGAGGCCTTTCAACACCTTAAGTGGAGGAATGTTGTTCTTGAGGAAATCAAGGCATTAGAGAAGAATAAGATATGGGATATTACTAATTTACCTCTCGAAAAGAACCTTGTGGGCTGCAAATGAGTTTTTACAGTAAAATACAAGGGGGATGGAAGGATTGGTACAAGGCTTGACTAGTAGCAAAGGGATTCACCCAATCATATGGTATTGACTACCAAGAAACATTTGCCTCTATGGCAAAGCTAAATACCATTAGGGTTTTGTTGTCCCTAGCAGCAAACTTGGATTAGCCCTTACATCAGTTAGATGTAAAAAATGCGTTTCTAAATGGTGATCTAGAAGATGAGGTCTACATGAAAATTCCACATGGATTTGAAATGAAGCTTACAAGAAACAAAGTATGCAAGCTAAGGAGATCACTTTATAGACTTAAACAATACCCGAGAGCCTGGTTTGAGAGATTTATAAGGGCAGTCAAGAAGTATGGATATAATCAACGCCAAGCAGACCATACCATATTTATCAAACACTCCAAGGAAGGTAAAATTTTCATTCTTATTGTCTATGTGGACGATATCATTGTTACAGGATGTTAAAATACATTTGTACTAGATTAGGGCTTGTAATGTAAGAGAAATGTCATGTTACATATTTTGATTTGTTCTTCTAGAAGGGGATGTTTTCTAGAAGGCTGACCGAGGTCGTTCTAACTGCCAAATGGGCAATCGATCAGGAGGTTTCTCCCGCCCCTATAGCTTATAAATAAGGGCCGAGAGGTAGGCTTTAGGGGTGAGCTTTCAATTGTTATTGTACAAACTATCTTGTGCGAGTATGTGTTGTGAGAATGAGGGCATATCTTTCTTGTTTTCAACTCTGTATAACTTTCAAGTTTATGGGCTGGGTGAGAGTTGGGTTTTTTGTGGCACATATAATCGTATTGATATTCATAGATAGTGGAGAAAGCTAAGGGCGAAGCCAATCTAAATGCAGGTCTTATTGAGGCCGAACCAAGATAAACTTCTTGTGTTGTTTGAAGTTCTTGCTTATTTCTTGATTGTTTCTACATTATTGTTATGTTGTGGATTAGAGAGATCGTTAGTTTGTGCTTGAGTGATTGAGAGATCATAGCTAAGGGTGAGATCTAGGTTAACACAGGAAATGATATTATTGAAATCAAAAGCCTTAAGGAAGTCCTTGTAAGGGAATTTGAAATTAAGGACCTAGAAAGTCTGCGACACTTCTTAGGTATGGAAGTTGCAAGGTCCAAAGAAGGGATTTCAGTCTCCCAAAGAAAGTATGTTCTTGATCTCCTAAATGAAACAGGGATGCTTGGTTGCAAACTAGCCGATACTCCTATGGAATCTACAGCAAAAATTAGATAGTGGCAAAGAAAGCACACTAGTTAACAAAGGGAGATATCAAATGTTGGTGGGAAAACTTACATACCTATCACATACTAGGCCAGATATAGGCTTTCCTGCGAGTATTGTAAATCAATTCATGAATGATCCCAAAGAAGAGCACCTAGAAGCAGTCTATCGCATCCTCAGGTACTTAAAATTAACTCCAGGAAAGGGATTAATGTTCAGGAAAACAACATACCGAGGGATCAAAGTCTATAGTAATGCTGATTGGGCTGGATCAATCCTAGATAGAAGATCAACCTCTAGATATTGTTCGTTTATGTTAGGAAATCTAGTCACTTGGCGTAGCAAGAAACAATTTGTTGTCTCTAGAAGCAATGCGGAGGCTGAGTTAGAGCCATGGCAGAAGGATTTTATGAAGGAATATGGCTAAGAGGACTACTTCATGAATTACAAGTGTGACAAAGTCAGTTCAAGTATTATGTGATGACCAATCAACCATCAGTATTGCAAAAAACCCGGTCCATCATGACCGGACAAAACATGTGAAAATTGATAGGCACTTCATCAAAGAGAAGATAGAAGGACTGTTCTACACTCCTACAAATAATCAAGTAGCTGAGATTATCACTAAGGCCCCACCAAGAAGACTATTTGATGAATTAAGCTGCAAGCTTGGCCTAAATAACATATTCAGCCCAACTTGAGGAGGAGTGTGGAAATATAGGAGTTGCCGATTTGCTAAAGATAAGGAAGGCGAAATTCTAGCAAGGATAAAGAGATAAAAGGAGAAGAAGATAAGTCAATTTGAATATGATTAAGTTTAAAATTATATTCCTAAAAATTAGAGATAGTTAGTTTGTATTTTAAACAGTTAAAGTATCTTGTAAATAAAACAGACTTCTATAGAGAGTAGGTGTCTTGTATTCATGTATTTATACACCCTTTTGCCGAGCGAATGAAGTTAAGTTCCTCTTTTCTCTCAAATATTTTCTACAATTTCTTTTGCAGTTAAGAGAAATTAATTGCCATAGAAACTAATTGTTTTCAGCAATAAAACTAATTGTTATGATAGGGTTGGTTATTTGTTAGTTATGATTTTATGAGTTTGCATCTATCTCCTTATAGGTACATATTGAAAAGAATGTTGTATAAATATTTTACAAGCATTTTGAATAAATGTGTGCCTCATGTGCATGAGGCTTGTGCTTTGCCCCACACCTAGGCCCAAGCACTCTTTTGTCCCTCAATGCACCTTCCACCTTTGACAACTATGCATGATAGATGCACAGATAAAAAAGAGACAAACAAAATTGAACAACTATAAATGCGAACATGGTAAAATTAAATTTTTAGCAAACATAGTTTTATTTCTCATTCCTTTTTTGTTTCTTTCTTTCTTTCTTTTATTTCTTCCATACAACTCGGAAGTTCTTTTCATAGGCAACTTAATAAGACACAAACTCAAGTCAGCCAAATTAATTAAACACGTGATTCATGAACCCCCGCCCCCCTTTCTCTCTCTCTAATCTTTGACTTAGTGCTGTTTTTTTGACAGGTAATCAAGCAGCTGAGAAGAAAAACACTGACTCTGTGGAACTCATGCATTGACAAGTGATAAAACCAAGACAATGTTCAAACTTCTCATGAGAGAACTCGAATCTCATTCTCCCTTACATACAAATCAACTGCATACCAACTTTGGATAAGCATTCATACTTAGGTCACAACAAATAAGTCAGAACTGCAAGAATGCCTAAAACGTCAAAGAATTCAGAGTCCTTCCAAACACCAAAGTTAACAATAAGGGAAAAAATGAAGAACCAGAGTCCTTCCAAACACCAAAGTTAACTGATTAAATTCTGATGTCACAAGAATTCACCCGGAAATAGTAGTCCTTCAAGACTCTACGAACAATCTGATGCCCTCCCAAACCAAAAGCCTTAAACTTAATTTTCCCAATACTGAATTCGCCTGAGGTTGGATATTGTGTTTCGCCTGAGGTTGGATATTGTGTTTCGCCTGAGGTTGGATATTGTGTTGGTTGATGTCGTACCAATCTCTGCCAGAAATTCCCAAAATACAACATTAATCATCTCTTTTCCTGGTGTTTAGATACTAATTATTGAATAATGGAAACAATTTCTAGCTGAATTTGAAATGAAAATGAAAACCAGAAAGTAAAAATGAAAATGAAGGAATACTAAATTTACTCACATGCACATTTTCTTGGATGATAAAACGAGAAAATGTTCTTTTCCTTTCTTAGAA
The DNA here is from genome assembly GCA_036245055.1 of Diospyros kaki. Lineage (NCBI taxonomy): Eukaryota > Viridiplantae > Streptophyta > Magnoliopsida > Ericales > Ebenaceae > Diospyros > Diospyros kaki. The sequence continues at coordinate 7,704,052 of BSEG01000013.1, forward strand.
ATCACTATCTATTTTCTCCTCGCTCTCTAAAAGTAAAGATGCGTAGATTCAACTCCTATCGTTCCTCTTCTAACCTCTTCTCATATTGACAACTTCGAGTTCCGAAAAAAAAAAAACTGCAGTTCAAAGGAAAAAACTGGAAGGGAAGTTAAACGATATCATACATTTCTGTTCTAATTCTCCAATTAGGAAAAAAAAAAAAAAACACGTAAGGAACCAATTAAATCACTTATTCCTGTGTTGATTTGTGTTTAGTTTGGGTATGCCCTAGCTTTAGCGGTGTACCTTTTGCTCTTTCTGTTCAATGAATTTCCCACACAGGAAAAAAAAAATACTTATTCATAGCGGAGCTGAGATTTTGCTTTATATGCCCTAGTCAGTGAAATTTTGTGAATGCACACACACACAGTGAAAAAACCTCGTCTCTCAGCACGTCAAGCAGAGTGGACTTTCCGGCATTATCGAGCCCTTGAAACAAGATCTTGGCCTCTTTCTGCCATAAACCTAGAGATGTCAGAATCCCATAGAACCAGTCGAGCAGAAACATGATTTGCGTCAAAGTTCGGCCAAGAACAATCCGGCGGCAAAGGCAAAGTCGGAGTTAAATATACCCTCACAAGATGAGTAATGCTATTCCCAGAGCCGGCCCAATGAAGTTGAGGGCCTTAGCCGAAAAAACTGCGGCCGCGGGCTCACCGGAGGGAGGCTGCTTCGCTGCGAGGGGCGGGTAGAGCCGGCCCAACAGTCACAATACAAATTATACAATAAATAACAGTTACACAGATCACAGATGGATGACAGATGCTGAAGTGGAGCTTGAAGCCTGAAGGAAACAATGACAAGGCTGAAGGAAACAATGACAATGAGTGTGCCGTGTCAGTGACTGTGGGCGAGCGAGCGAGAGAGAGAGAGAGAGGAGGGGAAGGAAATCGGGAAGGGAAAGTGGGTTTTATGGGATAGAATTATTGGAAAGGAGATTTGGAAACAACAGAAAGCAACCGTAAAAAATTGAAAAATAAAGAAAGGAGATAAAAGATTTATTATGTTTTATACTTAATTTTTTAATAAAATATTTATTATTTTAAAATAAATAAATATATTTATATATTACAAATTTTTAAAATTATGACCTTTCATGCCACTGCATATATGATTTCATTGTTGGGCCGGCACTGTCGCCCCCATAATGCCACTTAATACAAAATTACAAATTTAGTTACTAAAATAATTATAAATATATTCTCAGTACATTCAACTCATCTTTCTATCTATCACTCTTTTTTGTATTTCCTTTCCCTTTATACTTCTTCCCCCCACCCCATCTCTCATTCTTACTCATGCAATTGAGTTTCCTCCATTGCAGCAACTCCAACCCTCTCTCTTTCTCTCTTTAGTTCGTTGCACGTCTCCATTGACCTCAATCTAGAAAGAGGTAAATTTTCTAAATTTATTTGAGTTTGGTCAAAACTTTAAATTTAGATCTATGGAGATTCAACAGTTGAATCTTGTTGTTTTTTGAGTATATTGGTCGATGGACCCTTGGGTGTCAAGTAATTGCCTCTGATCGCTAGAAACCACCAGCCACGGTGGCCAATGATGACTGGAAGTGCATATATACGCATTATTTAGGTTTGGCCAAAACTTTCAGTTTAGATCTACGAAAATTCGACTATTGGATTTTGTTGGTTTTTGGGTATGTTGGTCGATAGGCTCTTGGGTGTCGGGTGGTTGCCTCTAATGGCCGAAAACCACCAACCACGGTAGCCGGTGGTAGCTGGCAGTACATTTTTAAGTTGTAGCCGAAAATTAAAATTTGGATCTACAAAAATCCAACCATTAAATCTTGTCAACTTTTTTGTATGTTAACTCTCTTAATTTGGAGTTTCTAATGATAGGTTTTAATCGTGGAATCTTCAGTTGGTGATGGTTAATGGCGATCGTTGATGGTTGCGGTTGTGATTATTTTTGCAATCTGTACATATACATATATATTTATATATTTTCCTTTCTTCAATTTTATTTTTTTTGTTTGTTTATGTTATTTTTTTGATGGAGATGATGATGATGATTTGGTTGTTGAAATGAAAATTTCAAAATTTGATGTATTTTTTATTGTGTTTTATGTGCATCCAGGTGAGAAGATGAAAATGAGAAAGAGTTTGGGTCCCATCTCATTGCGAAGCAGAGGGACAATTAGGCCTCTACAGGAGGAGCTTTACAAATTAATATTTAAATATTATTTAATAATTATTTTAATTTATGTTGTGAATGTCGATATTTATTTATGAATAATTAAATTTGTATTCTAGATGTTAAAGTTTAATATTGGATTTGTAATTTTTTAAATATTGTGAAGTTTAAAATGAAATGATTGATTAAATTTTGAATATTAATAAATTGAATTGTTGGTGAATTTTTTAAGTGAAATTATTATCTTTATTTAAGAATTGAATGGTATAATAGTTATTGTTAATTTTATTTAAATTTAGATATTTATTAGTTTGTATATATATTTTAAATTTATATTAAATAAAATTAAAAAATATTAACTAAATTTAACTGTGTAAATTTTATTTAGATATATATATATTATATAATAAAAAATTTATGTTTTACAATTTAAAATAATTTATATTTTTTAAGTTTTATTTCAACTATTTAAATCAAATTTATCCAGTATGTGAATTTAAATGTAATTATATATTTTAAATAAAAATATTTTTTTATCGATTATTTGTTTTTTATATATAAATAAATTTTAAATATCATTATATAAATAAAATATTAAATATTACAGTAGAGAAATTTTACCACTTAAAAGAATAAAATTATAACATTCATGTTTTAAATCAGTTTTCAAGAATTTTGTTAGTAATTCAACATATGAAAGATATTTTAAATAGTAAAAGTATGAATATAATTCATACTTTTACTATTTATTTGATTAATTTTTAACAATATTAAAAAATCTTCATTTCTGTCTTTTTAATTTCTAATGCTTATGATCACCTTTCAAAAATTTGATTTTTAATCTTTAAAATAATTTTTTTACTAACTCAATTTTATTATATTAATTATTTTTGATAATATATATTTTAAATTTAAAATAATAATATATTATTTTAAATAATTTTCACATAAATAACTTTTTTAATTCGTATTCAATCTAGCCTTTCTAATCTCCTTTTAATAATGTAAGTGATCTGTGATCTTCTTTCATTTATTAAAATTAATTAATAACAACTTAAAAATCATACTAATACTTATTAATAATGAAAAAATAATACAAATAAAATCATATTTAATTTATTTTCAATATATTAAAATAAATAAATAAATCTGAACAATCATAAATAAAATTAACAAATTAAAATTAAAATTTTTCATTTTAAAATCTTCAATTTATTATAAAAAAATATTGACATAATCTAAATTTTATTTAATATAAATTTAAAATATATATACACATTAATAAATATCTAAATTTAAATAAAATTAACAATAACTATTTACCATTCCATTATTAAATAAACTTAATAATTTCACATCAAAGATTCACAAAACAAATACAAACTAATTCAATTTATTAACATTTAAATTTCAATTAATCATTTCATTTTAACCTTCACAATATTCAAAGATCACAAATTCAATATTCAACTTCAACATCTTCAATACAAATTTATAATTAAATATCAACATTCACAATATAAATTAAAATAAGTATAAAATAATATTTAAACACTAATTTGCGAAACTCTCATCGTATAGGCCTAATTCTTTTCGCTCCCTTGAGACCCCAAACTCCTTCTTATTTGAATGCACACAAAACACAATAAAGCAAGAAAAATTAATGTAGAAGAAAAGAAAATATGTAAATATATATATAAATACATGTATGTACAAAAATCACAATCGCCGCCACCAACACTGCTGGCGACCACCGTTAGTTGAAGATTCTGATGATCAGAGCCTACCATTAGAAACACTAAGTCAAGAGAATTAACATATAAAAAAATATATCATATTTAACAGTTAAATTTTAGTATATTTGATTTTTAATTTTCATACAAACTTAAAAATGCACTACTAACCACCACCAGCCACCGTGGCCGATGGATTCTAGTGATCAGAGGCAACTACTCGATACCCAAGGGCTTATCGACCAACATACCCAAAAACCAACAAGATCTAATGGTTGAATCTCCATAGATCTAAACTTAAAGTTTCGATAAAACCCATAATGTATATACACACTACCAATTGCCACCGGCCACCGTGGCCGATGGTTTCTGACGATTAGAGGCAACCACCCAATACCCAAGGGCCCATCAACTAACATACCCAAAAACTACCAAGATCCAATAGCGGAATCTCCATAGATCTAAGTTAAAAATTTTGACCAAATCCAAATAGCACGTATATACGTATATATCCTAAATGTGTGTTGAAAATCATTGTGAATAGGTTTAAAAGACTTACCTCCTTGTAGATCGAGGTCAATTGAGACGTGCAATGGACGAGAATGAGAAAGAGAGAGGGTCGGAGTTGCTACAATAAAGAAAGCTCGATCACACTGGCACGAGAGAAAGAGAAAGGGGGTGGGGGGCAAGAATGATGCACAGAAAGGGAAGGGGATGGGGGGAAGAAGATGCATAGAATTAGAAAAGAAGCACAAAGACTAAGAGAGAGAATAAGCAAAATTTTATTTCTAAATATCACGATATCTTACTAAAATATCGCAATATTTCATGGGGTGGCATTGAGGGTGGCCAAATTTTATTACTCTAATAACATATCGCGTATCACTTGTAGAGTGAGAAAGCACGAATGAAACAAGCAAAAAAAACATTTATTTAGAAGAAGATGAGAGAGAAATAATGCAGTTTTGTGCACCTTCTTTAATGAAGCTACACGTTACTTTCGTCAATTTGAAGGGTGAATTTGTCAATTTGTCAGCTTTCACATTAACTCATTCTTAGGGGTGTTCATGGTTCGGTTTGGCCGATTTTAAACCGGTTTAAAACACCAAACCGCGAAGTCGGTTTTGCACCAAATCAAACCGATCGGTTTGATTTGGTGCGGAAAACCGAACCAAACCGAACCACAGTTTGCGGTTCGGTTCGGTTCGGTTTCCGCGGTTCAGATAGCAACATTGTCACAAGTTCAACTGATAGCAACATTGTCACAAGTTTACAATCAAATTAAACTCAAGAATACGGTTTAACAATCAACAGCAGATCCTTCCCCCCCCCCACACACACACACACAAAAAAGAAGAAGAAGAAGAAGAAGCAAAAGAATATTAGACATCTGAACACACGATAGTACCTAAAATGAGAAAAAACCATACCACCGGATACCATAGATTCAACCTTTTCATCTATCAAGGGCATCGATACATGAAAACAACAACCTACTCTCTGATTTGCAACTCCCCAGCAACTAAAGATTCACTTAAAAGAGACATCTCAACACAAAACCTTAAGAATAAGCTTCTGAAATCTTAACCGAAACTAGCCAAGTGACATCCAACAAATAAAGCAAGAACATTAACATAAGCCAAAACAAAGACCAAAGAATCAGCAAGAAAACAAGTGTTGATGGAAAACACGAACTGTTGCGAGGCTATCGGAAACGATGGGGGTCGCCACTCGCTGGTAGGTTGGCACCGATCGCCGGCGATCCGAAGGTCCAAGGGGAGAGAGACTGCGGCAGTGCGGCGGGTGGGTGGGCTCGGGTTAGGGTTTGGGGGAAATGGGGAGAGAAAGATGAGAGGAAGGAAGGAGGCGGCCTTAGCAATTTATATATATATTTATTTTTTTAAATTATATTTTATATAATTTTGGGCGGTTCGGTTTAAAACCGAACCGCCGGTCTGCCAAACCGCAAACCGCGCGGTTTGGCAGATTTCCAAACCGAACCGAACCACACATTTAAAAAACCGGCCGGTTCGGTCCGGTTCGGTTCGATTCGGCCGAAAACCGCGGTCCAGCGGATTTTTTGAACACTCCTACTCATTCTCTTAATTTTCAAACAAATGAAATGGTTTAATTTTACACAGCCAAATGTCCACCCACCCGCTTCCTTATTTCTCATTCATTATCTCTCTCACGACTGTCTCTCTTCCTCTCTCTCACAATCATCTTTCTTTGAAACAACCCTCATTTTTCTCTCTCCAACTGTAGCCTTTCGCCTACGACATGTCATTTGCCTTCTCCTCTTGCCGTCTCTCTCTCTATCTTTCCCAACTATGTGACGATGTCTCCAAGGCCCCTTCGACTTATTCCAGTAGTCTCTCTCATTCTCCTGTGCGATTGCGTCTCCATTAGCCTCAATCTACAAAGAGATAAGTCTTTTAGTTTTATCAGCGATGATTTTCATATTATGTTCAATTTTGCTTGTTTGTGGTAATGTTGATATTTGTATAGTATCTTATTAAATAGATATTAAAAAAAAAAAAAAAACTACTACTAAAACTTAAGAGCCAAAATTAGAACATAAAATAAATATTATCAAATATGCCAAACGTCGGCTACGAAGTACCAACCTCACTTGGTCCCTACTCATACAAAGCGCAATAATGCAATGCAACCACCATAGCAAAGATCCAAATTTCCACTTGGTTGATTCTAATAACGATAATTTTACCTCCCTTGACATATGTAACATATATGTATATATATCATGACCACCATCAGCAAGAATAGAAGAAAAAAATTACTTATTTTTTTTCTTTTTTATAATAACTTTTAAATATTTAATTAAAAATAATAAATAAATATCATTTTTTAAACTTAAAATACCATCTTTGAATTAGACTAACCAACTTTAAAATACCTTATCATCATCGTTGCAACTAACCAACTTTTTTTTTTATGATAAAAATTAGAGACATGCAACTGATTAGACTAAATTAAAATTAAAAAATCTTCATTTTAAAGAAAACATCTCAATTTATTATCCGATTGATTGACATTTAATTCTTACTTAAACCTAATAATTTACTTCAATGGTCCACAAAATAAGTCAAAATCAATTCAATTTTTTGACATTCAAATTTTAACAAATGATTTCATTTTAACTTTTATAATATTTAAAATCATTTCATTTTAACATTCACAATATTTAAAAAATCAAATATCCAAAATTAAACTTCAACCTCTACAAAACAAACCCGTAATTAAATATCACATTCAACTTTTAAGATTTACAAAACAAAATTATCAACATCAACATCCACATAACAATAACTAAGATAATTACAAATAATATAATATTTAAGCATTGGTTTCCGTCTCCCTAAACACCGACAACACCATTTTCGATCCTTTCCCAATTGTATTCGTCAACCATTGAATTCCGTTTGTTGGCCCCTCATATAAGCCCAATTCTCCATCTCCTTAGCAATCAAGACCCCAAACTCCTTAACATATGAATGCTTGCATAATACAATACAAAAACAAATCATGTTCCTTTACAACTCAAAACAAATTAGGTTATTTAATTTTCATTTCAACAACCTAGATCATTATCATCATCAACACCATTTAAAAAACAACAAAAGCAAATAGAAAAATTAATATATAAATATACATATATGTATATGTATATGTATGCATGGATGCGCACAGACAGCCTAAACCAGCTACCACCGTCAGTCAAAGATTCCCACGATCAAAGTTTACCATTAGAAACACCAGGTGAAGGTGGTTAACACACATAAAAGTGGACCAAATTTAATAGTTGAATTTTTGTAAATCTCATTTTTAATTTTAGGCCACAATTAAAAAATAGATTGGCAGTCGCCACAGGCCATTGTGGCCGGTGGTTCCTGACGATCAGAGTCAACCACCCGACACCCTAATCTCTATCGACTCACATATAAAAACCAACAACATCCAACAGTCGAATCTCCATAGATCTAAATTTAAACATTTGACTAAACCTAAATCGTGCATATCTACATATATAACATAGATCCGTGCTAAAAATCATATATGATAAAACTAAAATATTTACCTTTTTATAGATCGCGACCAATGAAGACACAATCGCAAGGGCGGGAGAGAGAGAGAGAGAGAGAGAGTGAAAGAGATGGTCGACACAAGCCGAATGGACCTTGGAAACGTCGTTGCACAGTTGAAAAAGAGAGAAAGAGATGGCTGGAGAATAGGGTTTTTTGTGGTTCACTTGTGACTCCCAAATTTGATTGATAAATCATTCAAATATACAATGAAATTTGATAATTTGATTTCAAAACCTCCAGATTAGGTCAGTGGATTTGATAATTTGATTTCAAAATTTGATAATTTGATTATCATTATTCAACAACTTAAAATGGCTAAAGAATACATGTGCAGTCATGTTTCCAGAACCTTCCATTCTACTCATAAATATAAGCAGTATATGTTGCTCTGATTATTTTTGTCAAAACAATAAATACTAATGTTGAGAAAGATAAAGGGAAAATGTTGGTTTTAATTTCTTTGGAGAATGATGTGATGTGGTCGGGACTTATTTGGTTGTTACCATGGCTTGGCCGTGCCATAAATGCATACTATTACACACACAAGGAATCAAATAAAAAGTTTAGTTGATGGCACGATTGCATTGCATTGTCACTTTATTTAGATGGTTGTGGGATGTCATATCTATCTTAGGGGCAGGAGAGGGGTGGGTGGGTCAATTGGTGTTTATTTGGATCTTTTTAACAATTGTTGTTTATTTGAATCTTTTTAACTTGATCCTTTTGGATTTCAGCTAAGCCTATGATGTCTTGTGTTGAGCCAACTTGCTCATATTAATTAAGTTTTGATGATTAATAAAAAGATAATTTTTGATATACAAAATATAGTATTTTTATTAAATATATTAATTATAGTATTGAATTATGTTTAATTAATTTATAAAATATTTTTCATAGTATATGTATTACCAAAAATATTATTTTCTATTAAAAATATATTTAAATTAATTTATTAAACATTTTTTTCATAAGTGTGTATTTTCAAAAATGTTATTTTTCATTAAAATTAATTTTCAAAGTATTTCTAAAATATATAAAAAATAATTTTGTGAAATTTGGACAAAAAAATCAATTTTTCACTTTTGCTACAGTGCCCTTCTAATTTTGACCGTTGTTACAGTACATATTATCGTTGCTATAGTAAATTTGACTATTGCTACAGTGCTGTTACAGTATTTTTCAGAATACTTATAAATAGTTCCAAATTAATTTTTGAGATCATTCTTCGCTCATATTAGTTATTCAAAGCTCCCAAAAGCTCTTAAGCTAATTTTCAAGCATTCCAAAGCTCTTAAAGATTCATTGCACATCTATCAAAGAGCCACATGGCAAAAGGAGAAAAATATATCCTAAAGCCAAATCTGATCTTCTCCTTTCAAATTGAGATCACCGTTTATTTATTTAGTTAGATATTATTACCTTGTATATTTTGTGTTTAATTGCTTATTTGTGTCCAAGTGTAGACAATTATTTATGAACAATTAAATTATCATTGTGGATTGTATAGGTTTCCTAGAATCATTAAAATCTAAGTGAATATAGTTTTCAAGGTAAGGTAAGGAGAAAATCTTGGTGTTGGTGGTTTTCCTAGAAGCCATTGTAATCCAGGAGTGTATCTAATTTTCAAGGTGAACTAGTTTTGAAATCTTAGTGAGATTAGTGGAATCCCAAGGGTGGTTGAGACTTTGGGAGAGTGGAGTAGATGTGCATGGAGACACCGAACCACTATAAATTGTCTTGTGCCTTATTTATTTATTCTTGCATAGACATATTTATTAATCACAAACTCACATAGACATAGTTATAAAATCTTAATTTGTTTAAAATTAAATAACAAGAATTTAATTAAAATAAAATAATTTATATATTTTTTAAAAAAATAATTAATCAATAATATTTATTAAAAGAGAGAAAAATTTTAATTACTTAATTCACCCTCCTTTTAAATGGTCATACCTTAAGCGACCAACATCTTGGATATTAATTTAGTTACTTTAAGATTTTTATGTCTCCCACATTGTTTACTGGTTATGATATAGATAGACAAAGGAAAGAAACAGATAGAGGATGTTTCCAATAAAGGGAGAACATCTTCTAAGTGGGATGACTGCACACACCTACAATTTATAGAGCTGTTAGAAAAACAAATTCAGAAGGGAAATAGGTCATGATCATTTAAAAATAATGAAGGGTGGAAAAAAATGGTAAAGAGTAGTGTTCTAAAAATTGGCTTAGGCGGCCACCGCGATTTTGGCCTAATAGGCCTCTCTAGGCACTGGCTCGATTACTCAGCCAGCGGTGGTGCGTAGCCACCTGGGCAGCCTAATTTTTTGCTATAAATTTTAGGCGTTTAGGGTTTCTTCATTTCTGAAACCCTTCACTTCTCAGTTGTCTCCCCCTTTTATCTCTCAGTCGTCGCCCCCTTCTCTAGCCCAAGGCTGTCATTACCTGAACGTCGTCACCTCAACTTCGTCAATACCTCATTGCTACCTTCAGCTCCATCAAAACTCGACCTCCTCACCGCCTCTACGTCATCACTGTCGTCAAGCTCTATCCTCGTTGGCGCGTCCTCATTGACTAAATGTCGTCGCCGCCATTGCCAAGCTCCATCTCTGCCGCCAGCACCTCTTGTAACCCCTCTTTCTCTCTATTTGTGTTTTTATTTTATTTTATTTTATTTTTTCTATTTATATATTAGATATTATATATATAGGTTTATTATGCATATTTATACCTTTTATTGGCTAAAAAGCTACATATAATTTTAATTTTTAATTAAGGTTCAAAAAATATTTTACAGCAATTAAATCTAGGTATTTAATTTATCTCTAAAAAAACAAAAAACTATGAAGTTTTGATGAGGTCATATATATATATATATATAGGTTTGTTATCGAATATGGGTTTAACTTTATCCATATTCTTCTAGTTTGTTATCAAATATGTTATTTTGAATATTGAGTTGAGTTAAGTGAGGTTATATATATAGGTTTTTGTTGCAAGCTTCTTCAATTTAATTAAAAAATGTCAGATGGGATTAAGAGTACGAGAGTATTGTCCGATATAGCTTCAGTTCTTAAAAGAAAGTCAAATGATGTCGAATGAGAGTATGAAATGTTAATTGATCCAAAAAATATGGATAAAGTTAAATGCAAGTTGTGCGGTAAAGTTATATCTGGAGGAGTTTACAGAGTAAAAGAACACATCAACAACATTTCTGAAAATATTTTTGCATGTCCAAAATCTTCTTCAGATGATAAAGTCAAATGTAAGAATGTTATTACTGAGGCAAATAGTAGAAAGAAAAAAAAAAGAAAAAAGAGAAAGATTTGATGATATCTTCTGTTAATATTTTTAAAAAAGGGGGAAGGGGAAGATGAAGATGAATTGCAAGAGTTAGGGGGCAAAAAATGCTTCGTACTTTTGGCCCTATGGATAGGTTTGCAAGCTCCATTAGCCCCAAATCAAGTGTGGTGCCAGTAACAACGCAAAGACAACAAAATATCAGTGAAGCACTCTTTAAAGAGATACACACAAACTATTGTGCTAGATGGGTGTACGAAACTGGTATACCTTTCAATGTTATTGATAATGATAGATTCAAATTATTTGTTGAGGTGGTTGGTTAATTTGGGTTAGGCTTCAAACCTCCTAGCCAGTAGTCGTTGAGGGAACCATTATTAAAAGGAGAAGTTAACAAAACAAAAGAGTTCCTGAAGAAGCATGAAGAAGAGTGGGCACAAAATGGGTGCTCCATTATGATAGATGCTTGGACAAACAGAAAAAAAAGGAGCATCATGAACCTATTTGTTAATTCTAATGAGTGTACTATTTTTCTTTCTTCAAGAGAGTCATTAGATGAAGCACATATAAGTGAACTTATCTTTGAGTATGTGGACAAGTGCATTGAGCAAGTAAGGCCACAAAATGTCGTCTAAGTAGTAACTGACAATGCTGCCAACAATATGGGAGCGAAAAAATTATTGAAGTTGAAGAGGTCAAATATCTTTTGGACATCATGTGCTACTCACACCATAAATTTGATGCTTTAAAGTATTGGAAAATTGTTGAGGTATAAGAAAGTCATTGATCAAGCCAAGAGTTTGATAATCTTTACTTATGCACACCATAAGATTGTGTCCTTAATGAAGTCATTTACAAAGAAAATGGATATAGTGAGACCGAGAGTCACTAGATTTGCTTATTCTTTCCTTACTCTGCAGAGTTTGATAGAGAAAAAAACCCAAATGAGGATAATGTTTACTAGCTCTAAATGGGAGGAGTGCAAATGGTCAATGACTATTAAAGGGAAAACAACCTGTGCTATAGTGATGAGCATTGCTCTTTGGAATGGTGTGACTTTATGCCTTAAGGTTTTTGCACCTTTAGTGAAAGTGCTTTGAAGTGTTGATGTAGATAGAAAGCCATCTATGAGCTTTTTATATGGAGAGATCAAGCAGGCAAAAGAAGATATTAAAGAGGTCCTAAATAATTTTAAGAAGAACTATTAGCCTATTATGGAGATTATTGAAGCAAGAGTGAAAGATAGGCTACATAGTCTATTGCATTTTGCGGCTTACCTTTTGAATTCCTACTACTTTTTTAAGGATAAGAAAATATTTCTTGATAATGAAGTGATTGATGGATTTTTTAACTGTGTGGAGATGTTTTATCATGATGATGATTATGGTGAATTGCAAGGTCGTGTTATAAATGTTGAGTTGCCAAAGTATAAACGTTAAGAGGGAGCTTTTGAAAAATTGTGAGTAGCTCAAACTTGTGCAAAAAATTATGACAATTATGATATAGGTATAAAATTCTTTTAATCCTTTTTTTAGTTTCTATTGTGTTACTTGTGTATTAGTGTGTAAATTTGTTTTATATGACCTATATAGTTATGTGGTGGATGGCTTGTGCAAATCACACTCCAATCTTGCAACGAATGGTGACAAGGATCCTCTCGTTAACTAATAGTTCATCTGGTTGTGAAAAAAAATTGAGTACTTTTGAAGGGGTTAGTGTATATTTTAAAATATTTTTATTTTAATTTCATTATCCTTATAAAAGTATGAATTATATTTCTTTAATATCAATTAATAACAATTATGATATAGGTATAAAATTCTTTTAATCCTTTTTTTAGTTTCTATTGTGTTACTTGTGTATTAGTGTGTAAATTTGTTTTATATGACCTATGTAGTTATGTGGTGGATGGCTTGTGCAAATCACACTCCAATCTTGCAACGAATGGTGACAAGGATCCTCTCGTTAACTAGTAGTTCATCTGGTTGTGAAAAAAATTTGAGTACTTTTGAAGCGGTTAGTGTATATTTTAAAATGTTTTTATTTTAATTTCATTATCCTTATAAAAGTATGAATTATATTTTTTTAATATCAATTAGTTATCTATCATTTAAATTGATATTGCTTTTATAAAATTTATGTAGATACATACAACAAAAATAAATAGACTAGACGTGCATCAATTGAACAATCTAGTCTTTGTGCAATTTAATGCGAAACTGATGAATAAGAAAAAAATAGGGAAGGAAATGAATGTTGATGTGCTACTTGTTAGTGATGTCAGCAATGCACAATAATGGATTGTTGATGGAGGAGATAATGAAGAAGTTGAGCTTGATATAGGGCTCACTTGAAAAGTGGTTGGTGAAGCATCTGGAGCAGACAAGATGCTTCAAACTCGAAGAAGTTATAAGATGAGAGAGCTTCATGAAGACGATTTTTAATCAAAATAAGAAGATGAATAAGAGATCATTGAATTTGTTTTGAGTCTGATGAAAATCGTGTGTTGGAAGAATATGGAGAGGAATAAGTTCAATATAATAGTTGTTGGTTAGATTTTTTGAATATGGTTTATATTGTATTATTGTTACTTTTGCCTTTTTGAACCCAACACTGATTCTATTATGGTTTATGTTGCATTATTGTTATTTCAGATAGTTATTTCTGCTTTTGTATTATTCTTCGGACATGATTTATTTTTCTCAAACTTAATTCCATTATTTCACTTGTCTTTCAAATTTTGATTTAATTGAAAATAATATCAAAAAGTTAAAAAAATAATAATAATTTTCCTATACCCCAGCCTGGCGCCTAACGTTTTAGAATATTAGTAAAGAGTTTTAATGAAATAACAACAAAATTTTATGATAACAAGCAATTGAAAAACCATTGGAATGCTATGAAGAATGAATAGACCCTTTAAGCAAATGATGCGATGAGAGTCAGGTTTGGGGTGGGACGAAACAAAGAAGACTATTACGATAGATAAGGATTGGTGGGAACAGAAAATGAAGGTATTTCCATTTGTTCTCCATATGCATTGTTTGATATTTAATATAATTGATATAATAAATGACAATCAATATGCATTTGTTATTTGACAGGAAAATAAAAAATTTCAAAAATTCAATAACAAAGACCTATCCATCATATGGTTTGGCTATGATGGCTTGTTCTTTAACGTTGCAACAATTAGGGCAAAGGCACGACTCCCAAGTCAATATGAAGCTCTCATTCAACTTTCGAGTATTAATAAATATGATGATGTATATGAGAACATTCATGACATAAATGATCTTGAAGAGTCATTAGCCAGGCAGGATAGTCCCAATGTTGCCACAATTGGTGACAATTTGTTTCCAGAGCCAAGCTGGCAACAAGGGAAAACATCAAGTCCTAAAAATGCTAGAAAGGAAAGGATATTGAGTGTCGCCATGTTAAGGACAACTATTGAAGATTTAATGTAGATGCATTCCAAGAGCATAAATACCTCACTTTGTTGGAAAGCCATCAGAACCAAGCATTCCAAAATGCATGAGTGTATTGTAGAATCTTCCCATTCAAATTGGGAGTCCATTGTGGAATTTTGCTTCCACCTTTCTCATCAAGGCCAGGGTAAGGATTTGTTTCACAAGTCAACCAAATGACGAGGCACGTGTGTCTTGGTTAGAGTACCTTTATAAGAAAGACGAGGATAAGCGGCCTTCACCATAAAAATACTTCTTTATTAAGTTCGAACTAATTTAGTTTATGTTTGAATAATATCAAGACTATTGTTTGAAGTTTAGGATTTGACTGTGATCATTTGTTGCTTATGGTATTTTATGTTTGAACAAAATTTGGTTTGTTAATCATTCTAGTGAGACAATTAGTTGGCATTTTCACAAGATTTTTGTTGTTGTTAATGGGTTAATTGGTGATATTTTTAAACCTTGTGCTAACTACAACTATGGGGTAAGATACCACAAGTCGAATAACTTAAATATTTGTTATTTTTAAGGTACATAATACCTTATATTAACTTGTGATTATTCTTAAGTTAATTGTGATTTAAAATTCGAACATCTTGCATTATATTACATGATTATATTGGAGCTATTGATGGTACTCATGTAAAAGCTAGGCTGCCATGAGGTTAAGAAATGATCTATGTTGGATGCAAAGGATATTCGACACAAGATATCTTTGCAATTGTGGACTTTAACATGTGTTTTACATTTGCATAGGCTGAGTAAAAGGGATCAGTTCATGATGCCAAAACATTTAGTGAGACAATTTGTAGGCTGGACTTGAATTTTTTTCGAGCCAAGAGGAGATAAATATTATTAATAGATGCATGATACTCTCATAAGACTGGATACATGGGGTCATACAAGAGTGAGAATGTAAGATATCACTTTAAAGATTTTCAGCATGTAAGAACATCATGATTACGTGCTCCAAGAGGGCATAAAGAGTTGTTTAATTATTTACATTCTTCATGCAGAATTATTGTTGAACGTACTTTTGAAGTGCAGAAGGTTAGATTTAAGATTTTGGGAGTTGTGTCTGCATACAGTATTGACACCCAATGAGACATAATTCTAGGTAATATGGTCATCCATAACTATATTAAGAAAAAATGGGTACATGATAATGCATTCACTACAACTGAAAATGAAAACTATATTGTTGATGCACAATCCGTCACACCATCTGGAAGTCAATTTGACGATAAAGTGAACTAGAGTGATAATTTTTAGATGGCAATGCTTGATGCTATAATCTTAAATATTGGACAATCATAATAATTGTATATAAATTTTTAATTTTAGACTACTAAAATTTTTTGTATTTGTATGGGAATATTGAACTGCTATTCAATTATTGTGTCTTATTAAGCTTACTATAATTTTGTGATTATCAAATTTAATTGTAAATATATATTAAATTTATGGACTAAATAATTATAAAAATTTTAAATAATTTATTTAAATATTAATATTTTATATGTATTGATAAAATATTAAAATAAAAAATTTTATATAATATTTTAACATATATATTTAACATTTTTATGAATTAAACATAAATTTAAACATAAAGTATTGTATTAATATATTTTTAATAATGGTATATAATTTATGAACATGTAATAGTAAAAATTTTATCAGTGGGATATCTATTTATAATTTTATTTTATTAAAAATTAATATTTTTATGAATTTTATTTGTATTATTTAGCAACATATTTATTTTATTTTTTTTGTTAAGTTTTGATAGCTTGTCAGTTTTTTCAAATCAAATACATAACTATATAAATGATAGTTTAAAACATATTTATCTAAATACATTATCAACTTAAACGTTAGTCAGCTTTAAAAATTTACACAGGTCTTAAGACACCTTAAAAAACACTAAGCCAAACAGTTTTTATGAACAAACGATAGAATATGAGGAGTAAGGTGTGTCTGGCTACTTAGCAGCAATTGTAAGGCTATCTCCAACGCGTGGGGCAAATTCTCGCCAAGCCAAAATTTGAGGAGGAAATTGTTGAAAATTATCCCCAGACGAGCCTCCCTATCTGCCTTGTCCCTCCCCAAATTTTTATTGAGCCTCCAATGGCTCGCTAAAGTTTAGGAGTGAAAAATTGCTCTCTATTGCATTAGTCTCAATGGCTCTTTGTTGCAAATCTAAAATTTGAAGAAGATGCTGGCGACAAGCAACGGTGGTAGCAAAGAGCAAAATGACGGGCGGATTTGGTGTCGGTGACAAGCATAATGTCGTCTTCTCCGAGCTTCTCCAAGCAGCTGAACGAGGAGCAAATCGAGGAAATGAGCATTTTCTTCAATAATTTTTTGGGAAATTTTTGTGGAATTGTTTGGGGAATTTTTTTTGTGTATTTAATTATTATTTGTGTATTTAATTATTGATTTTGTGTATATGTGTATTTGATTATTTTGATTATGTGTATATAAGATTATTTTGTATATTTAATTATTAATTTTTATTTAATTATTAATTTTGTGTTTAAGTTAAAATTATAAATAAAGTAAAATAAATAGAATTGAAGTTTATAAAAATAAATAAATAAAATAGAAAGTGAAATAAATAGGAGATAGAGAGTGTGAATTGGATCACGTACAGTTTTTAAGATAAGTTAAAAATAAAGTAATTTGCTTATAGTATAATAGAGAATAAAATAAGGAGATGAGTTGGAGATGATCTAATAATGCATTTCGTTATTGAAGGGGTACGGTTTGCATTGTAAAAACTATTTTTTTTTTCTTTTTCCAAAAAACAAGGAAAGATTACGCGTAGGAATCACTTTATCCCAAGGGAGAAGTCTAGTGTACCAAGAACGGCCATTAGTTAAGAGACTATGATCCTTAGATTTGGAAGGAACGAGAGGGCCCACGATCTCATATAAGAGGATCTCATATAAGAGAAAAGTTTCCTTCATTTTTGGAGCTTGAATAAGCCCATGTATATATATATATATGTATATATGCTACATGATGTTTATAACTATAGATGTTTAGGACGTGATATTTATGTAACTATGCATATTTTGGCACTTGTGAATCATATATCTCTCATTTTTTTTGTTTTTGAATTTCAATGCAACATAAAATATAGATATATCAAAATATATACGTATTAATCTGTATTGTTATTTGTATTTTTTGCTATCTAGATGAATTCAATATTTTGAGAAGAGAGAGATCTAGTGGTCTATATTTATAATTTATGTATTTGTTTATGCAGAGGTAGACATGCTTATACATGTACTTGTTTATGTTTTTTTTTTTTTTTTCTTTTTGTACAGATGGATCCTATGTTTCTGAGGAACTAGAGGTATGCGAGGAAGCACAATAAGACGAGTGGCGAATCAGCCACTGAGGAAGTCTAGACACCAATTCTTAATTATTATTCACAGAGTTTTCAATCCTTAATTTTTTTTTTCTTCTTTGGTTCTATCAATGAGATTCTGTGGCCACTTTAACTCTATGGTTTCATTATATAGGCTTTGATCCCTGTCATTCCTACTTTGTTTTGAAGATCATACATTTTGCCTCATTTCGATGCCTATTCTTTGAAATCTACTAACTTTTTCACATTTTCGTTCTTATAAATGGGAATACTTTTTGTTGCCTTGTGTTAGTTGTTGCCTCTTAGCTCTCAAGCTTAATGAATGGTGGAACAGACTTCTAATCTTTTTTTTTTTTTTTTATCAAAATGTAAATATATATAAAAATTAAAATATACAGTATACACCGGGTATACCCGAGCAAAGAGAGTCATCAAAACTGAAGCCTCTGAGCAAGAGATTCGTGTTGGATTAAAACACGGGGATACAAAGAAAACATAGCTTTGTATACAAATGTTTTAATCCTATAAGAGATGCTCTCGCAACAGGGATTTACATTATCAAAAACAATATAATTTCTAACGACCCAAATGTTGTAGACTGTGGCTGCCAAATCCATCATTTTAACCTGGCTCTACCAAGAAGACCCTTTAACTTGATGCTAGATACACTTTAATGCCCTCGACAGCGAAGCCCTAGCACGAGCAAGGCCTAGCCAGGACTTGATCGAGTTCTAAATGCCCGCATTGATCCGACACTAAAAGAATAAATGACCCACGAACTCCTTAGCATCGCCACACATAGGGCATAAGTGATCAATATCAAGGAACAAAAACTTATCCTTCGTAAGGATTTTCACCTTAGCACACAACCACAAAATGAAAGCATGCTTGGGGATAAGGTTGGACTTCCACACCAGCGAAGCCCACTTATCTCTCTGCCGCTTGGGCCTAAAATAATCATACGCTACCTTAGTGCTAAAGGACCCATTTTTGTTCCAACCTTCTAAAATAGACAATGCTCCATTGATCAACAAACTTCTAATCTTGGTCTTGATGAACTTGAAAAAAGACCAACCTCAGTGACAATCAAAGCTTCAATATAATTGAAATTCATTGCTTCTAACAGAATTAACACTTCAAGAAAGAGTTAAAAAGTTTTAGTATGTGTAATAAAGCTTCCAAACAGAGCTCCAGAAAGTTTGGACACAGTAATTCTATGGAAACCAACAAGCGCAAATGATCTTCGGAGGACAGGGAGTTTTCCAAGTATTTTGTTTCCTCGCAAAGTGCAGCAGAATTTTGCTGTTTCCCTTCCAAGGACACAAAACTTGCAAATCCCCACAAGAAGAAGTCTCACCAAAAATTTTGCGCCGGATTGCCGAGGGGCTTTTAAACTGCAACAGGTTCACTAAGCCTGCTAGCGGGGCGAGCGTTTACCTGCTTCAAGTATTGTCAGAATCCTTAAAGCTTGATGCAAAAGTGGGTGGGTTCATATGTCAACAGAAATGTACGGACTCAGCAATTCCATTTAAAGGTTTATTTGTTCTTTCCTTTTTTGGCTTTTCGTCAGTGGGAACAAAAAGGCTTGGGGAGGCAGAAGAAGAAAAATAAATAAAAAGACAACGGAAGACAATCTTTGGTTATAAAACAATGCGATAAGTTTTCATTTTTTAAAAAGAAAATAAAAAAAATGAAAACTAAAAACTGAAAATAAAAAATTGAAAACTCTTTCAAAAAACCCCTTAAATATTGCATTTGGAACTAGGGTGGTCTGTGAGGGGAAAAGAATAAAAATGAATGTTGCTTATGCATGTGCAGAGATATATACACAGTTATTTCTGAAAATTCCTTGCTCCACTCAGCGAAAAAAGAAAAATCTTAATTCCGGAAACTGTGCAAGTATCCTATCTAGAAATAGTAGAAGCGAAACCCATTGGCATGCTTCTTATCTTCTCCATATCTATTGCCGTAAATGTTATGTAACAAAACAGTTAGGAAAATAATATCAGTTCCCTACCTTAGCTGATTTGAAGAGTTCATCCAGAACTTCAGACAAGGTTGGGTGAGCATGGACTGCATATTTGATGTCCTGCAAGGTGCCAAAATACAAAATCACACTCTTATCAGTCTATTGTTGTAGATTAATTTCTTAATAGCAGGTGCATCATACTTTTTTCTTTTTTTGATCAAGCAATTGCTTCTTCATACTGGTTGAACAGAGTTAAATTATTTGAGTGGCGGTAGCATATATTTCTAAGCTAAGCGAGGGCTTGCAAATTTTTAGTTGGGTTTGTAAGAGTCATCAAAACAGAACTAAGCCAGAGGTTGCAGGCCGAGGATAACCTCCAAATTCACCAAAAGGTATATACAAATATATATTGTGGAGGTTTTCATATTATGCATCCAATGATGTGGCTGGGTTTTATCATAGAAATGCTACCTGGATTCGTGTCCCCAATGCTATGGCGTTGGATGCTTCGTGGATGAGGTCTACAGCATGCAACCCAAAGATATGAACTCCAAGTATCTCCCCATTGTCTGGTCTATATATTAACTGCAATGATGACATGGATAAACTTATTGCAGTCAAATCCAGCTGGAAAGATACATAGCCAGATAAAAATTCAATTTCAACTGTGAGTTGGAATTCAAAAAAAAAAACAAGCTTATATATAGAGATGAAGGTTTTTTTTTTTTTTTTCTAGGTAATATCAAGTGAAGGAAGATTAAAGGAACAATGGATAAACTGCACTTCATGGTTCAGACCATAACAAAAACTTCACAAGAAGAGAAAGTTGCAAGAGACTGACAAAAAAGAACAATTGTGCATATGTGTACGTAAACTGCCTGCCTTGCCCTAGCTTGTCCTATTGAATTATCATCAACTACAATTTCTCTATGGAGTTTACCTCTGCCTTCCAAATAACATCATAAATCACACAGGGGAAAGGTTTTCCCAAAAAACAAAACAAAAAAATTCACATGGGGGAAAGAGACGGGTTTACTCCCTTCCCCCTAACAAAAAGAATTATCATCAGTTATTCCTCCGGGATTAGGAAGAAAGCCAAGAAACACTACCTTAGCCAGTCCCTCCCCTTCGTTTTCTGCTAGGGCCTTTGTGTTAGCCTTAAAGCTTGTCTTGGCAACATTTATCTGAAACGCTTCTTTTTCAGCTTTCTCCCTTGCTTGAGGCTGCAAAAATTAGATGTCCATCAAATCTGTATGAGTGAAGAGAACAATGAGGAAAGAAAATCGCACTTAAGCCTTCTTTAATTTTGTTTTGTTTATTGACTTATTTTTTCTATGGGCTGGGGGCAGGAATCCAGAAACTGTTAGTGCAACGGATACATAAAGCTAAGCTGAGCTGCATGTGCAATGAAAATGTAGAATCTAATTAATCTTCAATCACGACCAGAATACTGCTGTAGGGATAACTCCGGAGTGCTAAAAAGAAAGCATCAATCATAAATTCAGATTTGATTGGCAGAATGCCCAAATGGATGGGGATAGAAAAGTAAAGTCCACTATCTCGGAAGTGTCATTACTCCAACAGATGCAGGGCGCCAGAAAAAATAATTGAATAAAATAGCAGAAAAGGAAAATGTAAAACAAGAAGAAAAATTTGCAACCTTTAATGCTGTTTTCTCAAGCCGTTGCAATCATATTTCCTGGAAGACATCTCTATCTTAATTATGCATGTATAGCAAAAGCATTGCCACATTGAGGAAAACTCATATTTGGGACTTTCAATCTAACCAGCATTTTGAGAAAACATATTTTAGAACCCAGTGTATCTAATACTTGTGGTATCTTAATGGGTTCGTAATGATATTACATATGTATGAAGTCCAGATGCTATGGACAGAAATTTAATAGGCCAAACTGAAGAACCTGCCCAAACTGGAGGTTTTCTAGGCTCCTGAAACCAAGGAGCAAGCAAGAGTAAAGTAGTTTTCAAAGACGAATCAACTGAAAAGCAAAACAACTCTAAATGGGATGGAAGGCCTGTTGATGGCAATGACAGAATAGACTTACATATTCATTAAAATCTCAGTGAATAAAGGAATGGAATATAGTGAAATATCTTCCATCACGTCAGTTATATTTCAGTTGAATGAAACATGTCATGATTGCAATAAAATATCTTTCTTCATTTCACTTGATCGAGACAAATCATGAGAATATTTCAGGTGTATTCAACTGAGCTCATACCTGGGGACTTTAATATATATAGAATGCAGCAAAAGCAAACATACTAGAACACAACATATTATGCTTGGAAGATTTAACAATCACCTCTGTCAGTCCAGCCATGCTTATTTCAGGATGAGTGAAACAAGCTGCCGGAATGCTCAAGTGGTTGAGTACATGATCTTTTCCACTGACTTGCTCAACAACTATATAAACAGCAGTGCAAAGCATGGAATGGGTGTAATGTGCAAGTACTTAGCCTGAAATAGCAAATAGGAAGGAAGTAGCAGCGTACCTGAAATCCCTTGTGCACTTGCAGCATGAGCAAGCATCATTTTCCCATTTGCATCACCAATGCAATAGAGATGGGGAACCTAATGATGAGTATTATATCATGAACCAGTGAAGGAATGAAGGAAATGTAATTTTGAGGTTGTTCATAACAAACCAGATTCCCATTTTTGTCGATAACTCTCATGCGCTCATCAACTGGAACAAAACCACGTTCTGTTACTACACTGATCTGAAAAAAAAAAAAAAAACAAAACAAAACATTGCTTAAACCACGTCTTAAAACTGGTAGCAAACAGCTCCAAATTATAGCATGCAGTTTAGTGTTCAACAGGAGATACATTCTCCAGTCCAAGGCCTTTTGTAAATGGAGCTCTTCCAGTTGCGATCAGGGCTGCATCTACCTATGGAGAACAAATTCAGAAGTTTGGGATGGAGTCAGTGTGAACAACTAATAACATGGAAAAATAAATGGGATCATGGGTGCTCCTGAAAATGTTTAAGTGCAGTTTTGAACTACTTGACTTCAGGGCCACCAGGGAAAAATACCTCTTCATTTTTAAACTCTCTTTGCTGAACAAAATAGTAGCCATTAATGTTGCACAACTTAAAATTACCTCCAAGGTGTCTTTGTGTTGTTTTGTCTTGGCATCAATGAGCTCAACAATGACTGGTTTCCCATCCTTTGTTGGAGTAACCTATAGGAAAGAAAACACACGGGATTAATGGCCCTTCAGAAAAAGGCATCCATGGCACAAATGAAAAAAGGAAATCAAATTACCTTGGATGCAAACACTCCAGTGTAACAGTCAATTTTCCTAGGATTTATTAAGACTCTTTGGGCCAACTTTCCTATCTCAGGATCAAATCCAGGCATAAGTTGATCCAGAGCTTCAATGAAAGTAACCTATAAAATACCTTTCTGATAAATTTAATTGACTTGATAATTCTGAAAAAATCAAGGATCTACGATGACAAAGATAAAAACAACAGTGAGAAGAAACTACTGCATTTGCTACTTACAAGCAAATTATCGGACTAATAATGAAAAACCGCTCATGTGGATTCCGCATAAGGGAAGTTTTCATAAAATTTTTAGACAGGAATGAAACTTTTAGTATCAACATAAAGAAATATTATGCATGTACATAATAATACAAAATGCAACAGCAAAAAAAAAAAACAAAAAAACAAAAAACAAAAAGACTTCCACTTGCAAAGAATGCCTAATTACACTTTTGCAAAAACAAAACAGCAGTGCACAATAAACATGCTGAAGAAAAGAGTTTGACTACAAATAGTAGCACCCGGTAGAGCAAGTGTACAAATTGCAGAATAAATGAAGCTACTATTATCATTCTTTATGTATAAACTCTTAAAGAATAATACATTGAGCACAGCACAGCAAGCCAAACCATCTGTTGAGAATTTTATGTGAGCATTATAAAATAAATAAAGTAATAGCCTAGAGATAGAATACATGCTAGTTCATCTTACATGTGGTGCGAGTATACATGCATGTCCTCTTAGTTGGTCTACTAGATCACCTCCACATGAATTATGCTGAATTTCCATATACTCTCTTGGGATCAAGCTCGCCATATAAGATTCCCAGTGCAAGCCTGATAAGATGGCACTTAAAAACCTCCATAATTTCTTCGTGGGCCATTGCCACAAAGACGCTTAACGAACCTCCTTGGCACATCTGATGAAAGTCTCATCCAACTGCCTCTGAAGACTTTCACAAAATCACACATCACTCAGCCAGTGGAACACTCCACATGAGTGTTACCTACTGGATGATCAAAGTACCGTCTCTGCTTGACCAATTAAAATCTCTACATCAGTGTCTAGCCACCAAAGACATGCATCTTGTCAACTTATCTGAGGAAATCTTGTACATTAGCATTTTACTCACCATCCGGTTGTTCTCCACCTATGTTGCCTTTGGAATGCTAGATACACTCTGCAATATCATTGTCAATTTCCCACTGTGGGACAACTCCAAAAAACTAAGGCACACCATCAAGGGGGTTCAATATTGACCAATCAAGAGAGAGGGTCAAACATAGCTATAAAACTCCAGGGCCCACTATTCACATCATCAAATAAAATTTTCTAAAATTTCATAATCTTGATAGAGAACAATTGCAGTGCCATTGGTGATGATGGTTGGGTCAAGATCAATTCTTTCAATTCCAACTACAATTTAGTACTATCTTACAATTGATTCTAATCCGAGGGCATAATGATAATATCACTACAATAAGTTCTTTTCCAAGAAGACAAAGAGGCAGTACCTCACTTCCAAGTGCAGTATAAACATCACTGAATTCCAGCCCAATATAGCCACTTCCTACAATAGCTATCCAATCAGGAATGAACTCCAATTTAAGAGCATGATCACTGGTAATTACAGTCTTCCCTGCATATCAATGGATAGTTAAATTAGAAATCATACCAACAAGTGCCAAGCAGGGGATTTCCCAAGTTTGGCTGTTAAACTATTGGAGAAAAACTGGTCTAATAGTTCTTACATCAATAAGGACTATAAATGCAAAATAATAAATCAGCTTCAAGGATCTTTTAGATGGAGCACATGTTTTGTTCCAGTTGTGTAGTTCAGTGGGATCAGTATAAGTTGAATTTTCTTCCACTCTATTTTATTTGTGCTCTCATCCAATAAATGCATATTAAGACAAAAAGAAAGGACAGAGCTCCCAATTATATGAAATTGGAAATTTTCTTATCAAGCGGATGCAGGGGCTGATCCAGGAATTCATTTATAATTTAAAATTATTATTCACAAAAACAAATGGACTCTCTGTCTCCTTCGCGAATTAATATGACCAACTTCGCTTGGTTTAGAATAATGGATTTCACTATTTTTACAACTTAATAATTAAGATTAGTTTAGGTCATGCTTTTAAGTCTATATGCACAGTGGCAAATACGCATTAGGAAATATTTTTAAAAGTCTACATGCACCACTGAGTGAATGCTTAAAAGCTAAATCTATGGAAGTCTCCTTTATTTTTTCAAGTCAAATCATTTGTTAGAACAGGTGAGTGCAAGTCATTCATGGAAACTCTTAAATGTGCCTTCTTTTTCTTTGTCAAAAAAATCATGTTACTAATTGTTGTGAAACAAATTTTATGGAGGGTGTGTGTCAGATACCTGGAACCTGTTTCGGGCTGTAAGGCCAACTTATTATATGCTTATTTGGGCTCATTGTGCAAGGTCTGAATACAGACACTACCCATACCAGGTCTTGCAGGGTAAAACAAAAAAAGTAAATGATTTGCAGGCAGTAAACGATAGTGCACTATTGAAGAGGACTTGTCTGTTGTATGAAAAGAGAAACCTATAGCAGTAATCTGCCTTAACCAAAGAGATTTATAAGAAGTCATAAAACATGAGCAAAAAGAAATGGGAAGAAAGGATTTACCATCAATTTCGATGCCTTTGGGGACAAAAGGAACAGAACCAGTAGCAATAATTATATCTTTTGCTGTAACCACATTATCAGACAAGCCAACTTTTCCAAATTTCACTTTTTGAGGACCCTGAACATATTCATAAAAAATTCCATTGGGGTGGCAAGTGCCTTTAATAAGATAATACTGCAGGTATGACAAATATTAGCTAATGCAATAAGTACAGATTATCATAGAGTTTGACTGAAAGAATTTTTTGTTTTCCAATTTCCATGTTAATAGACATTAACTCCATATGACAGTATGCATGACCTACCAGTATTGTGCCAAAACCTGTCAATATGTCCACGCCAAGTGCCTTTAATGAATTTGTTAAATTGTTACGAATTTTTGAAGCAAGATTACTGGCATGATCAGCAACTCCCTGTCTGTCATAGTTAGCAGCTGAAACCTATCATTATGTAAAAATAAAACAATAGGTCATATGGTATTAGAATAAGGGTGCAGCAACTTATTCAAGTTTTGAGAAGCTTTTGTGCATGCTATGACGTCAAATATTGTTAAAGAGAAAGTTAGGAGGTCCAGAGGAACTTAAGCTATCAAAAAAGTTTCCACATACTAATGAACTTGTTATTCTATTTTACTTACTGCAAAGATGGTATGCTGACATTTCACCTATCCCAAGGTTCATTGATTGACCATTTCCAAAGGCCTACGAGGAGGAATCTTAACATCCACGTATTGATGTGCAAATGATTGATGGGCTATTTTTTAGTTGGCAGGGACATCTCTAGGGTATGCATCATGATGACATGAACCACAGTGCAACCTAAAGCACAAGGCTACCACAATTGCAGGTTTTGAGGTCCAACAATACCCTATGTGTAGGAAGGAACTTCCCATAGTTTTGAAGCTGAGACCCCCATGTTGCTGGGGATACCTTTATAAGTACATTTCAGTATTTCCCATCACCAATATTTTATAAATAGCCATGGAGTACAAAAATGAAGTAGGGCTTGCAGTACTTGGAATAAAGGAGTTCCATTTCAAAATTATCTGCTTATATTGCTGTTTGCTTCAGAAGCAAAGGTTGCATTGTAATTATCTTACCTGCAAACCTAAAGCCTTCAAGTGATGATCATTCTGAAGTTCACGCATACGACCACTTACAGCAAGAAGAGCTTTTGATGGAACACAACCTCTGTTTACACATGTTCCCCCCATCACATCTCCTTCAATGATGGCTGTTTTGAGCCCCTGCAAGGATAAAACTTAGTTTTTCTCATCCCCTAAACCTCAAACAATAAGTAAAAACATCTAAATCATAAACAACCCTCACCGCCAATATTTCATATCTTGTATGGATTGTCTTTCCTCTGTAGTAGATCCTTTTTTTTTTTTTTGGGGGGGGGCGGGGGGGGGGGGGGGGGGTTAACTGTGCGTCGAATTCTGTTACTCATGACCATTTAACTTAACCCAAATGACCCTATATCCCATGTAACATTGTAAAATATATTTGATTTTTGTGTATTTCTTTCTTTTGAGCGTTTCATTCCACCAGTTACATATCAGCTTATATATATGTTTCTTTCGTTCTTTTGGGGTTTCATTCAAAGGTAGCAGATATATAACGACCCATGTCACAACCCCCTCCACAGGTTGTGTAACTAGCCATGAATCCTAAGCCAAAACTTAAAATCCACGAAGCCTAAACATTCACCCAATTTATTATCACAATAAATGACAATTAAACTATCTTAACCACTTATAACCCCTTGATGCAAGTCCATGCCTAGCTCCACTAATCCTGTTAGTGATGAACCTAAAGCCCAGTGAAGATCCCACATAATAGATCAACGTTCAAAATAAAGAATTTCATACGTATATAATAAATGTATATAATAAACTAAATTTCAGTTTCAAATGTGTCAACAACAGCATTAACTCATGCAGTATTACATAGTGTATCTATTCAATTTCCAGAATGTAAATAAATCATCATCTCAACAAATATTTCCGTGGCAATATAGGCCAAATTCATTGATGCAAGAGGGGACCAGTCCTCTTCTCAAATCTATTCAATAACTAGTCAGTACCCCTATCTTCCTAGAGTCCTATAAGGTAACCCAGTACTCTTCCTGAATTTAGCCAGTCCCCCTTTCCTCCTGGATTCACCACACTCTTCTTGGATCTAGTCGATACACCTAATTCCTAGAGTCCACCAGTGTGCAAGTTCACAACATTGTATGACCATTCACAAAATCTTTGTATCATGTTTCTCAAAACCATAACAGAAATCTTTTCATACCTTTCAAAGTGATTTCACAATTTTACGTTTTCAATTTATTTGCAAATCAAGAGTTCGTGTGTATAGATCAAGCAACAAAATTGAGATTTATATTATATCAAAATAATTTTCAATCAAGCATGGGATTAATTTTCAAGAGATGTACTAAAGCAGAAATAACCACTCACCTAACCCCCTTTGTAGAGAAAATCCACTAATCTAGTGACTTTGCAGGTTCATCCAATTCCTCTTTGGTTTTGGTTTCAATTTCCCCTTTTGTTTCTAATTCTCCAATTAATTATAATCCTTATCAAATCCTAAAAAGATAATACATAGGTCTTTCTTCTAATTTATCCTCAAAATCAACATCTTTAATCATAATCCCTCTTCAATAAGGAATTGTTTGTGTTGAGAATCTCATATCGCCTTCACAAGGTAGACCTGGGCTATATATAAGGAGGAGGATCCCTCAACCTGTTAAGCTGGCTTTTCAAGTTGGAGTTCAACCTCTGACTTCTCACTTGGTATCAGAGCTAACCCTTGATTGTCGCGATCATGGACCAGCACCCTGTCCAATCACTTGGGCATGTATCAATTACTGGAGAAGCTTCAACGTGGGGGGGAGTGTTGAGAATCTCACATCGCCTCCACAAGGGAGACTTGGGCTATATATAAGGAGGAGGATCCCTCCACCTGTTAAGCTAGCTTTTCAGGTTGGAGTTCTACCTCTGACTTCTCACAGTTTGCTTCCAAGTTTTGGATTAAACAATTCTTCTTTAACAAGGAATTTTAATAAATCCCAATCCTTCTCAAATTTTGTTCCAATAATATATATATGTATGTATATCATTCTAATTTATCCAAGACAATTTCTGAAATCAAGTTTATCTTCAATTCAAACTTCCAGCCCAATCTAAATCCCTCCACAACTATGATAATCTCTCTCATCTCAATCTCCAATTAGAATTTGAACTCAAAAATCCAATTTCTTTGAAACTTTAAATTATCCTAATCTACAATGGCTCTAGAAATCCTATTTCCTCTTGGATTTTGTTTTCCCTCTTATTTATCTCTTTCTAAAAATTGGGGTGCTACAACCCATTGACACAACTCGAAAGTGACACGAAATTAGCATATTTGGGTTTGGCTTAAACAGGTAGTGTCAAAACTGAGCCAACCTGAACTTGACATGGAATTGATCATGTCAGGTTTGGGTTGACTTATTTAACTCAAAAACAACACAAATATAATTAATAGGTTAATCATGTCAAACTGTGTCACTTGTGATTCAATTAACTTAATCCAAAATGACTCGTATAACCTATTATAAAATATATGTACAAATATACAAATAAAGAGAAAAGAGAACACAAAAAATTTAACATAGTTTAGCCTCAATGACTACTTTACAATCCCACAACAAATTTTGAGGGGATTAGATCTCTTACACCTATCCATATTCCCTATTCACAATCAAATTGAGTTTTATCTAAGCTACTCCATCTCCATCAGATTTGAATTTGAGGAGTTAACTAGCATAATGAATTATGTTAATTTTGTTTACTTTTTATTGTTTAAATATAATTTGAAATTTAGGTTTTATGTAATTTGTTTCACAGTTTTATTAAAGATTTAGAGTTAGAATTCATGTTGAATATTGTGAAAAAGAA
The DNA here is from genome assembly GCA_036245055.1 of Diospyros kaki. Taxonomy (NCBI): domain Eukaryota; kingdom Viridiplantae; phylum Streptophyta; class Magnoliopsida; order Ericales; family Ebenaceae; genus Diospyros; species Diospyros kaki. Next base: position 7,734,112 of record BSEG01000013.1, read on the forward strand.
TCAAATTTTTAATGTATGAATGAAGTTAATTTCATATTAGATTTGTAGTTGTTTATGTTTTTATGTAATTTATTTATTTAATTAGACAAGATGGGTCAAAATAGATGTAAATAGGCTTTAAAATTTATAAGCAACTGACCAAATGGGTTATTCATGTTATGTCATATTATGTTCATTGATTAAATGGGGTTATTTATGTCATGTTATATTAATTCATTTTGCCATGATATGTTAGTTAAACGAGTTATACGATCATGCCATATTATCATAATACATTTTTCATGTTTGAGTTTAGGTATTTGACATTCATGGTGTGTTCTGTTGTACTTATAGCTTGATATGACTCAAATATGGTACACAGCCTGATAACAAAATTGTCATCCCTAGTTTTTTTTTTTCACTTGACAAGGAGAACAAACAAAATTCTACATGCATCGGACAACTCCCATGCTCAAACAACCCACCCCATCACAAAAACAATACAAAAGATGATTCAAAAACAGAGAAAATTGCCAACACAAACAAAACAAAGCCAGCCATAACAGTGAGCATAGCTACAGAATCATCAAACCATTAGTCTATAAGTGATGTATGCCCTAATATCGGATCTAAATGACATCAGTATGTAATAGGGATACATGTCTGATATTCTTGCAATTAATAAAATGGTCATTTCTTCATTCATTGCTCTCCAAAGGTGTATGAATGAGTCCCTAGATTTCCTCATGGTCCTGTTCTTAAGTTGTTAAGAATATGTAACAAGGATCTATGACAAAGGATTTCTTAAAAGTATTCTTAGTCCTTAGATTAATCAAATGGGGAATATGGTTAATCAATTATGGATTAGCACATGGGCTACTACCTTTGATTAGTATGAGATACTAATGATAAAAGATGGTGAGTTACATGCCATATTGCATGAGATGCATCTAGTAAACATGTGGGTGGATGTTAATTAAACATCTATTGAATGTGATGCTTGTAGCATATCACATAGTTGAGAGGATTAATAATCTATTGTTGGCTTTCGATTGTATATTTAATCCTCAGACCAAAGGTGACAAATTTGTCTTGTGCACTAGTGTTGAAGATTTGCCATTGAGCGAAACCATTCAGTGTAAGAGATGGGAATGCTCTATGTGCAGTGGTGTATGGAGGCAAATGCTCACCGATGGGATCCATTAACCTCCGGCATAAGGGTGAACATCCTATGCGATTTCCATTAGGTTGTGATTGGAAAACCCCTGCCAAGGTGTACATGATCGGAAAGAGTTTCTGATGTCCGAAGGAGTTCCGATGTGTCATCTCAATCACACAACACAGGATCTTGGCATAGTTATCGAGTCTTGTGAGTTTAATTAGTCTATGGCTCTCACTCAGTTGGGATGTTAGACGATGGAAAGATTATAGTACACGGTAATAGAAAACCCAAATAGGTTCATTTGAAGTATTGACTTCATTGCCATTAGGATCATTCTGATATTATGCTAGAGGTCACTCAAGACCTTTCGGGGTGCTATGCGGAAATGGAGAGTTTCTCATTGTAGACTGAAGTGTTCGGTCAGCATCAAAGAGTTTGTTATGCCTTGATTGCTACATAGCGGGGAGCCTAGAAGATCACACACAAACTAGGTAATGCATTGGATAAGTAATTTCTTGATGTCACATCTTCTCAATCATCATTAAGAGTTAATGATAATGATGAATGTATTGCTAAGAGTTAACAAACGGATCAACAAACTGTTAAGAGTTAACAAAGGAATACCGTTAAGAGTTAACGAGGCATACCGTTAAGAGTTAACGGGGGTCTTGGTTCCATTAAGAATTAATGGAAGTGTCATTAAGAGTTAATGGCAAGCCTTGTTGCAATTTGGCAAAACTTGGAAAGAAAGACTTAAAATAGTCGATAGTGTTCTTGAGCGGTCAACAGTTTACTTGAAACTATCAACCGATTATCTTGAACGGTCGACAGTTTCACTAAACGAGATTAGAACCCACGTGCTTTTCTTCTGTCGTTTCAATCGATAGAGCATTAAATGCTCTACCAAAGCCATAATGCGCTCTGAGGTGCAATTAATGAAGAGAGAGAATAAAAAGGAGGGTGGCTTGTGAAGCACACCTGATTTTTGTCCTCACCTGATTTTGAAAGCAGAAGGACTCGCCCATCTCTTATGCTATTCATCTTCTTCTTCCTCAGCTCCATCGCCTCTTTTTCTCCTCTCGCTCCCTATTTTCTATTGATCCAAAGGGTTGTGAAATGATCATAGGTTTCATCCAAGGAGAACCAAGCATAGCTTGGAGTCACCTTCATTCTCTCTTGGCTAGAACGTGGGTGAGGCAAAGGGTTCTAGTGTCGCCTAGCTGTGGACCGACTTGGTCCCTATGGTTGTGGGGGTTGGCTTGGTTAGCCAAAGAAATAGGTATCAGAGTCGACCAGCTTGGAAGAAGCTGTTGGGAGAAGATTGCTCATGATTGAAAGAGTTTGGGTCTAGGTGCATCACAAGCACAACCGACAACCGACAACATCTCAACAGAGTGAGGTAATGGTTACTTCGATTCTTCGTTTTGATGTTATATTTTATGCATATGACTATCTATATCAAGTCTTTTAAGGGCTATTTTGTATCATTTCCGCTGCAATGTGTGTTTTTAAAAAAGTTTTGAAAACCACAATTGCTCCCTTACATGATTCACTAAGCGTTGGTGCATTCCTAACTAGGGGTGAGCATAGGTTCAATTAGACCAAACTAACAGAACCGAACCGATCAAACTGGCCGATTCGATTATTTAGAAGTCGGTTATTGGTTCGATTCGCATTTATGTTGAAAATCGGTTATTCGGTTCGGTTCAATTATTTTAGTATAAATAACCGAACAACCGAATTGAACAACACGCGCTTGCATAACCCTCACCCCCCCCCCAACCACCAGATAACCCAATGATAGTCACAACACCTAATAGGCGAGAGTGATTCCCTTCCATCTGATTTTGAATCGAACCCTAACCCTCACCTCACTGTCATCGTCAGAACCATTCGTCGTCACTGTCGACTTCTGTCGTCTGCCTTCAGCCTTCCCATCCTTCCTGCGTCGTCTTCTCTTCGTGCCATTTCAAAACCACCACCACCACCATTCCTCGCCTCCAGGCTTACCGATAGGAGATGAAGACAAAGACGAAGATGAAGGGTCGGAGACAAAGTCGAAGACAAGGGACCGAAGACGAAGACAATGGCAGGAGACGAAGACAACGCTGATGGCTCCTTCGGTAAGTTTTCCAGCAACTTCTATTTTACATTAAAACCTAGATCCAGTAAAATCCAACCATTAGATGATTTTGATTTTTGGGTATCTGGGTCACTAAGCCAAAGCAAATCTGATGGTCGATTTCGATCGTCGAAATCTATCGTGGATGGTGGCCGACGACATTTTTCCATAAACGTGTTTTGAGTTTGTTTACCATAAAATTAATTTTTAGATCTACAAAAAATCAACCATTGGATCAAACTCATTTTTTGGATATATGAATCACCGCAGTTGAGGGAATCCAATGATTGGTTCCGATCATTAGAATCACCGACCAGCTAGGTGGTCGGGCCGACGGCAACAGTAAGGCCGAACTAATGTTTGGTCTCTTCGATTATTTTGTGCATTAGTTAGGTTTTTGGTTCGGTTCGGTTATCACAGTTTAGGTTTCAGTTAATTCGGTTTTGGTTAGTTTGGTTAGTTGGGGTTAGTCAGTCAATTTGGTTCAGTTATTACATGTGGTTCGATTCAATTCAGTTAGTGATTTTCGGTCGGTTCAATTCAATTCAGTTATAACCAATTCCACACCCATATTCCTAACATAGTCTCCCATGTCCTTAACCACAATTTGTTTTAGGCATTGAGGGAAACACACCTAGTCCTCAGTCACAGCAATCCCAACCCTCCTTGTCCACACCGCAAGCTTCTGAGTAGCTCGGTTACCATTTCTAGGGGTAAAAGCAACTCTCAAGCTAGGATGGGCCTTCATCACAGCAAGCATGTCATAGATAATCTGTTGTAAAAAACGATGGGGGATCCCTTTCAGGATAGACAATAAGCGAGGTAACAATTAAAAGAGTCAGATTCAGAACAGACATTTGTCCATCCCTAATCCAATCCTCAGCTCACATCATTGCCTCACAAAGAATAAGAGCTTCTGCCACAGATCCCTAGCTGACTGTAACAAAGATCTGATCCCACAAACCTGTCCGCTGTGATTACAAGCCACAATTCCTCCAGCCATACTACTGGCTATTAAACTGGCATTCACATTAATTTTTATGACCCCCCCCCCCCCCTCCCTTCGTTTTCTTCCATTGTTGCCCTGTATTCACATTTCTACTACCCAAAGCTGTGTTTCCTTCATTGTCAATGAGAACCTCTTTATGTTCCTGCCAAAGCCTTCTTGTTTGCTACATCATTGCTTTGTTATCTTGGGGTTTAATCTGTAATTGAACTCGATTCCACCACATTCACAATACCTCCAATAATATAGCAGTGAAAATCATAAATTCAACCCTTTTCTTAGCACCTTCAATAAAACTAAGATTGGAATTAAGCATTGCCGAAAACCAATCCTTAAAATCAAGAAATCAAAGGATTTTAATTAAACATTGTCACCCCTAGTTTCATTCTACACTATTACATAAATACATATCCAAAAATCATAATTTTCCTTAATAAATATCTGAAAAAAATAAAAAAAAACCCCAAAAAATGGTATAAGTTGTCTCTTAGAGTAAGTCTGGATATGTCATTTGGCCATTTCATTTGTCACTTAAAATTTGAAATTTCAAATCCATCATTTGGATATATTATTGTTGGAAGTATTTGGATTTGGGTCCAATTACACCATGGATTTGGACCCAAGAAATCAAAAGATTTGAAATACCGGTAAAAAGGGTGCTAATTGAATTGAGAAAATTTGAAGTGCAAACATTTCAAATTAAATATTTCAAATGACATCATTACAAACATTTCAATTCAAGCATACTCTTTCTTTATATGGTAATAGCATTTCAATGGAGTATATAATTTGACCAAATATTATGGAGATCATCAGAAACAGAGAAGCCAACAAGGAGGGGAAAATGTGGAATCTGATTTTTTTTAATCCATGAAAGAATATGATTTTTGCAAGTGCTAGCTAGATTGATATGCATTGAATGCTCAGACTATTTAGCATGTTAAAAGTAATTAAGATGGTCAAATGGTAAAATCTAAACCAAAAGGGGCAGCAACCTACCTTAATTGTATCCTAATTTCCCTTTATAGCCTCCAAATTATAGTAACTAATATTATTTATTTTAATCTATTAGGTTGGATACAAAGGAAAGAACAAGAACCATAGGTTTTTCTGAAGTCTTGAAGAGGTTGTTTAGCCTAGCTTTGGTAAGTAATGAACCATTAAATTGTTTGGTAATAAGAGCTTATTCAATGAGGGTATTCCTAATATTTAATTGGTCAACACTTTGCCAAACACCCACTAAGACCACTTCTTATAAATACCACTACGAACCTGCTTGTTTTACTCATAGTTGTCTTCAGATTTTTCCCTTTTCACCTAGAAAATAATGACAATAAAGAAAGTGGAGCTTGCATATATAGCGAATGACTCTTTGAAAATGGAGGCCACGGACTCTCCAGGAAAGCGGAAGAGTTTTCTGCTTTGTGCGCTGTAGAAACAGGATTTGTTCTCTACATCCCTAACGAGGCCAAGCTGACGGTTTGGCCATCTGAAGAGGCTGCCAGGCAAATGTTCAAGAGGCTTCTCCTGATGTCATTGAGTGACCGCACCCATAAAATGGTAACCCGAGAGAGCTACCTCTTCAAAACCCTTGCCAAAGAAGCTGAAAAAGTTTACGAGGGTGAGAAGAAAAACAAGCTCAAGAGATGATGAACCAGATCTTTGAAGGGATTGAGCTTGATGATTTCATGATGGAGGGACTGAATAATCCCTCACTAGTTGATGAGAAATTGGAGCAGGTGCGGCGGAAGGAGGTGGAGGCGCCTCCACAGCAGGCTTTGGCGCCTCATAATGCTGGTCTAAGTGAGGGAAATGACAAGGCTCCACTGCCGCCATAGAAAATTTCCATTTCAATTCTGACCCAACCATACGTAGATAAATTTAACTTACTAATTTTTTTCTGATCCTATCTTGCTTCATTCCCTTTATTTCCTCTCCACATTGGCCAAATCCTAGTTCCAACAGTGGGTATGTATGTATATAAATGATGGATGAAGAAACGAAGCAATTGTGTTTTGACAAAGATTCGTCCATTTTCTTTCTCATTTTATAAACCATCCAAAAAAATTAAAAAAATAAATCTGGCTGCAATTCTGTTATTTCTTTTCCTATCATTTACACCAATTTTCGGTTCACAGATCATACAAGTTTCAAACGTAGCATTAGTGAGAACTACGGAGAATAAAAGGCTGAAAACTAACTAGCAGAGACAACTGTAATTGAAATGACCAGTAACAACAATTTGGACTAAAATAACGCCAAGTTTGGATTTTTGGTTATACATGTACATTTTCCTATGGATAATTAAACTGCAAAAATTAGTTTCTTTTAACAAACTTCTGTTTATTTTCAACCGAACTAAAAAACACAGATAAGTTTAGCTTCAGTACCCCTAATTCTAGTTGTAAATTGAAAAATAAGCTGAACGAATCCTGCAACTAAAATGACCATTCGACTACGACTTCCACTAAATTATATCTCGAAACCACCAAAGTCAAAACAACACCCTAAAATGCTTCACTTTACCTTCTCAACGGCGTGCAAAGCAGCACCGTGGCCGCCCACCCCGGCTCCGATAATGACAAGATCGTAATCGAACGACGTTGGAGCGCTTCCATTGCTGGACAACGAAGCAAATAGCTTCCTCGGTATTTGTCTCCGGCTGTGAACGATGACGCGGTGTTTGAGTTGATAAAACCCTAGAGCCTCCCTTCTGAGGCCACAGAACCGGAGGTTCAGAGGCTTGATGGAATTGGCGGGAGCGAGAGAAGAGGGCTCCAAGGCGTGGCTCGGTCTGGCAACATTGGCTGGATAGGATGAAATTGAAGACTGCATGTCCAATTCTGCAGAGAGCGATTGGTTATGGAGCTGATGGATGCTTTTCAGTTTTGGCGAATAATGCCAGTGAGAGAGAGAGGGAGAGAGAGAGAGAGTCTGTGCAGTGCGGAAGAAGCAGCGATAACGAACCCCCGCGGATAAAGTATATAAAGATATACATGTATTGAATAATTATAACGATCTCGAGTGAAGGTTGGTGAAATTATATGTAATATTATTTTTTTAAAATTAGAAAAACATTTCTTATCCAAAATCATCATTTTCCCTCTAATTTTTATACACTCTCTCTTTCAGATTAATTACACTAATAATTACTTAATTTTATATTTTATTATTATTTGTTTACTATATTTTAAAATCACTAATATTTTAAAACTGTTATTATTTAATCACTAAACTTTACTGAACTTTAAAATATTACTTACTAGTTATTAATATTTCAAAATCGTTTGTCACTCATCATTCATTAGTCACTGAACTTTAATTTCATAAGTGATGGATGAGTAAAAGTTTTGAAATATTAGTGATTAACAAGTAAAATTTTAAAATTCAGTGACTAAAGAGTAACATATTTGAAATATCAGTAATTAATGAATAATATTTTAAAATTTAGTAACTAAATAATAACATAATACAAAATTGAATGATTATTGGTATAATCAACCCCTCTCGCGTCTGTTTCTTTCTTTCTCTGCTCTTACATAAAATATTTTTTAATAATAAAAATTCATTTTAGTTACCAAATTTTATAACAGCAGATTACAAAATATACTTTCTAAAATACAAATATAAGCTAAATATATAAACGCAAATTATATATTTGTATTCTTATATAAACTAAAACATTAAAATATATTTGTAGTATATATATAAATATATTTGTGAGAAATTCATTTTTAATTACAGGAATTAATTTCTGTTATACAAATATAATATTTTCTAAAATGTAAATACAAACTGAAATATATAAAAATATATAAATAAGAAACTAAATTTGTTATATGAAATAAAATATACTTTTCTAAAATATTTTAATTACCAAATAGAGACATATATAAATTAAAAATATAAATTATATTTTATAATATATGCATAAATATAATGGTGCTATTATATAACTCATTGTGGTTGAACCCCACTTGTCGCCAACAGTTTGATGAGCCATTGAGAATTTGATGAAACCTTGATGGTAGGAGTGAAAAAATGAGTGAAATAGGATATAAAAAAAAAAATATTCAGATAAAACTGATGAATGACAATAATAATAATATTTTCATTCACAATAATAGTAGTGGTACTTTCCTTTCTCTTATCCTTGATATTCTTTCTATTTCATGTGAGAGACTAACTAATTTCAAACTATATAATAAAGCATTAATTGTGTTCTAATGAGTCTAGTTATTAATAGGTTCGAATTGATTAATGAGATGTCATAATCAACTAAGAGAACAGAAATAAGGGCAATGCACCACCACCTCCTAAAGGAGCAATACACTATTAGCAATGGGCATGGTGGTTGAAAAAATAAAGGGTCTTAGGCACCATAGTGGTTGAAAGATAAAATAGCTTAAAAACATGAGAAAGATATGAGAAAAATAACAATATGAGACATATAATATGAGTGCATCATTTGTAATTTGAAAAAATTAATTACGATTAACAAACAATATAGGGTAAATTGTGACAAATTTTCAAAAGTTAAAAAGATTGTTACCATTTTTAAAAACACAAAGACATCTCCTATAATTTTACTCAATTTTAAGAGAGTTTGGAGTAATTATTTCTATATTTAATGTCCATATATACATAAATTCAATGTTATAATTTAGAAATATGTGGCTCATTTTTTTTTTTTTTTGCAAACAGTTATAAAATCCTTAGAATCAAGTATTTATATACAATTATATACATGAATGACCAAATCCATCATAATGGATCAAATTTAACCATATCTATATGTTAAAGAATCGGATTTGTTGTGTATAATTTTTGTTCAATTTGGATCAGATCCAACTTATCGATTGTCCTAAAATAAACCACAGACCTCCTCCACTATAATTATAATTACGGTTGCAAGTAAATAGAGACACTCACAAGTGCGCTAAAATATTTGTATTACCGTTATTACACGATCTCCTATCGCTCGTGTCCTTGATTTTGATAAATAAAATAAATCGTAGATGGAGATTTTGGTTTATTGCACAAGACAATGAGTTAAACTTATAACTTACTAGTACGAATCACAACTTGTCATGACTCAATTACTTTACCAATACCCTAGAAACAACACAAGTGGCTGAAATCTTAGTTTGATTTAGGTTGCCTCAAGTATGATTATATTTAGTTAAAGAAAATTACTTTGTCAAGCTAAAAATTATTGATTGTAAACCCGACTCACTTATATGATCAGGACTTGTTTTGAAATACTCTGCGTGTCTTTCAATTTAAATTTTTATTTCACGATTTTAGATTTTTTAAAATAAAAATATGTATTAAAATAAATTAATTTATATAAAATTAAACAATCAACATTTATTGGGATTTATCGCCTTTGCGTGGTCTCCTGTTACTCGTGCCTTTAATTTCGAAATATGAGGTATATCACAGAGGGTCTTTGGTCATTGTCTAAATCGAATATCGAACTTGATCTATTAATACTAATCTCAACGTATCACTTGTCTGCCACTTAACCTATGCCTTAGGGACAACAATCAACGCTTATTAAACCTACTAAAAATGAGTTATGTTATCTAGTTAAAGAGTTTGCACTCTACTATCGGGATTGGTACAAAGGTAATTTCCCTTTTTAAGGAGAAAATTAATGTAGAAAGGGAATTAATACATTGTCAATATTTCGCTAAAATACAATAGTTCATAACAAAATGTAAGACCTATTATAATCTTATCTAACAAATTGTTGAATATATGATGGAGTCTCATATAAGGACATTAAACTAGTTGAATTAGACTTAACTCGATCTATTTGTTGAAAAGAGTTTATAGGTCGACCCATAGTCCTACCTAAGCTAGCCCGACTAAGCAATAAAAATTAAACCTACCCAAAATTCACAAGATTAATTAAAACTCAATGTTCGTTTAAAATTTTTGTTTACCCACAATTTTTAAAAATTATTGTTTTACCCTTTTTCCCTGGTAAAATACATGTCCATAGCCTCAAAATATGGAAAATTATAACTTGTGTCCAAAATTAATCCTCCTTGAATATCGTTCCATCCAAAATAAAAAATGGGGAAATTTTCCATGACTTAGCACATTGTGCTTACACTAGTCTAATTTTTTAGTTGTTTAATTATTTTAATGATATTCAATTTTAATAAGCCATAGACACTTATAAAACTTAATAAAAATGATATATTAAATAAAACATGAGACTAGATTTCAAGTTCCTTTAACTCCCCAAACCCATTTGAAGTGATTCTCTGGCATGCAACTATTCTAGTTACTTTTAATTTTTTTTTTTCAAGTCTCTAAAGTTATCTCTATACCACCAATTGAACATAAGCATAATCAACCTATAGTACACCTTGTATAACCTTTCAATGAAGATCCTATAACCCAAAAATATAGGGTTTAATCCACAAAAAATATTACGTCAAAATAAGTTAAAAACGAGGCAACAAAAAATATTACATCAAAATTTTAGGTTTCAGGTTAATCCACTTTGACCGATTAACTCTAAACTGTTACAAAATTAGATCAACAACAAATTACAATCAAACCAATCAACCACACATGAACATAGAATTTATGCGACAAACAAAAATCGAGAAAAGTTATAGGTATAAAGAATAAAATATCACTAACTAAATACTAGTAATAATACAAAAAATAATATAGTTGCAACTAATTCCACAACATTAGGCACCTATTTATAAACCTAAAATTATATGTAAATGTACACATGAAACCATATCCTGATCAGAAGATGATTCATGAGTATATTCCTCCAGATGAGATAAATCTCGCTTAAAATTGAATTTGATAACATTATAATCACAGTTAAATTTGAAGTTATAATCACGATCAAATTATGAGTCACAATTTCAATCAAATTTGAATTTCGAGTCACAATTGTAAAAAGCTCCACTTTGGCACAAAATTCAAATATATAATTATCTAAAATTATTTATTCCAACAAAATCATTGAGAGTTAATCTCTTAATAGATATCAACTAAAACTGCATCACGAAAGATACTACCCAAATCCACGTAATGGTTACGGTAGTGGATATCTTTAACCACACTTAAAGTATAGCCAAAGATCAGCCTTAACATATATTTGATGATCTTAATAACTCCGTATTCATCAATAAAAATCCCCCTTGATAATTCTACCTTCATACAAATTCATCCGTCCAAAATGGCATGTATCTTAACCTACCGTTGCGAAAATCAAATATTCCGATCCAATAATGGAATATCATACTTCAAGGTAGCTAATACGAATATCAAATAACCCCAAATGATGCTAACCAGTCCATAAACAAAATCCCAATTGAAAACGAACTAAAATACTCGGTCCAGGCCAAATCTGGACATAAAAACATAACTTTATTTGTTAATTTGGCTCATCGGATTTGAAACGAATTGGATCATGGTGGGTTGGGTAGACTAAGATATGAGCCAAACTTGGGTGTGTTATAATCTCGAAGCTTCCTGCAATGGGAGAAACCTAATCAACAATGACAACTGTGTTGATGGATGACAAGCAACAATGAAGGTTCGATAAGATATCAATGATGACAGACGAGGATGCTAGCTGCATGCGATGGAGAAGAATAAGACTGGCTAAGATTGACAATGATTAGTGCAAGGCGATTGGAGAAGTCGAGTACCTGTGTTGAATAGAGGCAGTGATGTTGGTTAAAGGCAGCTATTGTGAAGGTGGTCGACGGCGGTATGGCGGTTCTACGACAATGGCGAAATCGACGACAGAGATGACCAATGGTGGCGATGATGATTGAACAACAAATAGATGCAGGAATGGTCGTGATAAATAAGCTAGAACGATGGTTGATGATGGTAGCTGAAACAAAAGTCATGATGGCAGAGGTGGAGGCCGAGAAGAGGTCATCGATTGGCAGTGTTGGTTGCTAAATGACAGTGATGGTCGGCGGTAGTGGCAGCTGGGCAACCTGTGTTCTGAAATATGGCGAAGATAATGCAAATCCAACAGCTGCGATCTGCTAAATGTTGATAGTTTGATCAAACGGCTTTGATACCACTTTGTTACGAAATTTCATCGATAATAAACCATAATCAAACCAATTAACCACACATGAACCCATAATTTATATATAAAACCAAAATCGAAAAAATCACGAATAAAAATAATAAAATATCACTACCTAAATATTAGTAATACAAAAGTGATATAGGTGCAACTAATTACAGAACATTACACATTTATTTATAAAACTAAAATCATATATAGATGTACACGTGAAACCATCTTCTCATTAGAAAATAATTCATGAGAATATTATTTCAGATGAAATAAATCTCATTTAAAATCAAATTTGACAACATTATAATCACAATCAAAATCGAAATTATGATCATAATCAAATTAGGAGTTTGAATCTTAATCAAAATTAAATTTTAGATCACAATTATAACATAAACAATAATAATTCTCATTCCATATACTATCCATCTTTATTCATTCTCATATTTGATAGTGTATAACACCAAATATTATAATACCTAGGCTGACCCATAGCCCGCCCAGGCTCGTTCAACTTCACCTATTTTTGTAAACCATCATATATTTTTTTATTTTTAAAGCAAATCTCACTTTTAAATTTGAAATTAAATTTTAATTTGTATGTTTAAACATATTATAATTTAGGTCACCCATATGAAATACAATGTAATTTTGTTAAAAAACTTATTTACAGAAAAAATGCTTATTAAGAGGTTGCTCAATTCAATTTTAAATATCTAAATTTATTATAGACTTATATATTTAAATATGAGATTTGAAATTACATGCATTTCTATTAAATGAATTAAATATTCAAACTCCTTACATGTTTAGTAGAATAGCAACTAATCTATATAGTATTTAAAAATATTTTTTACTTTAAACATAATCTGATTTTAAATTTTAAATGAAATTAAAGAATTTGCTAAGTAAATTAAATTTTGATTATAATATAAAAATTAAAATTTCACAATATATTTTCAATTTTTTTAACACAATTAAAATTAGTCAGGCAAGCCCGTTGTAGCTTTGCTTGTGGACTAAAAAGTCCTCGGCTCCACATGATTCCTCGTGTTAGGCTTAGCTTGTGAGGTCTCATTGGGGGCGCTTGGGGTTGCAACTTAATTATGGGTTTAATTGTACGAATTAATTTTTATTTTAATAATTTGATAAAAAATAAAAAAATAAAAAAAATAAAAAAATAAAATAAAAAATAAAAAATAAAAAATAATGATAGTCGACTCTAGCGACGGAGGGGGGGCCGAATTAAATCAAGCCGACTCCATGGACATGCTTTATCACCATCCGACCATACGTATGTGAATCAAGCAAGTACGGGTCCAAAACCGGGACTACTACCATACCCCAACCAGTTATAATTTTTTATTTTATTTTATTATTTTTATTTGTTATCAAATAAACCGGGAGTTGTCATGTATTCGCGTGACAGCGGATAAAATTGGCGTCCCTGCTGCTGTCAAAAGGACGGGCACGGAAACATTTGACGGGGCGAGCGAGCGAGCGAGAGAGAGAGAGAGAGAAGCGAAGGTTCACTGCGACGTTAATGGCCGTTTAGGGTTTGCTATTGGTCCTCCGAAGTCCGAAGCCAAGCCTCCTCGGTTTTGTTTTCTTGTCCCCTCTTTCTCTTTCCTCACCCTTCCAAACCCTAATTTCCTTCCAACCCACGCTTCACAATTCACTATCTGTGGGTTTGTACTGCGAACTTCAATTCGGTGAGGGCGGACCTCTAATGGGCGCTCAAGAGAAATCAACGGCGGCGAAAAATTATATGCAGGTGAGTGGTTCCACTCTGTGCAAAGGCGTACTAGAATTGAGGTTACCATAGTTTACTTGCTGTTGCTTACCTTTATGAATCTCGAGCTAGGTCTTGTTAACATTGTTCCCTTAAATACATAGTTTTATATTTGCAGTTTACTTCCTTTGACTGTTTAATTAATTTATTTCTGATAGCGAGAGCTTAAATTGCAATATAATGATTTTGATCTGTTTCTGTTTTAGGGCCATAACATAATTTTATTTTGATAACTGATGACTGGTCTGTGGTGTTTTATGTGCTTTAGATAACTGCAATTGCAATTTTGACGTCCTTTTCACAAGGTTTCTTAGTTGGTTTAGTAGCTGGGGAAACCTTTGGATGTTGCTCACACTTGTAGGAAACATTTTAATTTTCTGAACTGTGGCATCTGGTGGACTTGGGTATATTCATACTGGGGTCCTCTTTAGCTGATGGTAAAGGATATTTAATGTGAACTTCTTTACGCTAGTGGTAAGTGTCTATAGAGCATATAGTTTATATCTTTATTAAAACATTAGGATGTTGCAACGTAATATTTGTTTCTACATGTTGATTGAATAGATTCAAGAAATACCTATTCCATCTGCTCAACAAATTGCTTAGTAAAAATATATAGAATAAGTTGAGCAGCATGAAACCAAATATAATGAATGTAAGTTTAGTAAAAATACAAGTGTGGATAATGGTTATGGTGAGACTTGAAGATTAATTCTTCCTAATAAATATTAGTTTGGATATCTTGGACCAATCCTCCAAAAAGATGGATATATTAATAAGAATATTAACCATTGAATTAAGGCAAGATAGTTAATTTGGAAAAGCGTGTCTGAATTTTATGTGAGAGTAAAATTTTGTTAAATCTAAAAGGAAAATTATAGGATGACTATAAAACCTGCTTTGTTGTATGGTACATAATGTTGGGCAGTAAAGCCCCAATATATGCAAAATCATAATGGAAATGAAAATGTTAAGATGGATGTGTGATCATACAAGAAAAAGAGAAAACCAGAAATGAGGTTATTTGTATGAGGTTGGAGTGACTCTATGCATGAGATATGGTTAAAGTCATTTGATTTTGCAAGAAGAAGACTGATAGAAACAACTATGAGGAGAGTGAATGGAATAGAGCAAGTTTTTAACAGAGCAGGTAGAGAAACATCAACAAAAATTTGGTGGGAGACTCTTAACCATGATATGAGTTATAAGGGCCTTACTGAAGATGTGGCCATAGATAAAAATGATTGGCGAACTAGAATTTATGTAGCTGCTCCCACCCATTGATTAGGGGTTGCTATGTTGTTATTGTTGTTTATTTTATAAGTCAGAATATTGCTTATCTGCACTCATTATTAATATACACAATGCTTTATCTTGTCTTATTATTGTTGTTGCCATTTTTGCACTGGAATTTATGCTGTTCTTACATTTGTGGTGCCTCCTTTGTGCTGTTTATAAGGAAATGGTTGCATCAAGAAAAGAAAAGAAAAGAAAAGAAAAGAATGGCTACTTTTCTCTAGTACTGAATCAATCAGCTTTGGTTTTGAAGCTTTTTTGAGTAGTCAATTTGATAAAATGGCTCGCATTTTGTCTACCTGTCCTTCTGAGGTATTTTTTTTTATCATTTGGAAGTATATTGAGGCATAATATGCAGATGGTTTTATGGATATACATATTTATCTAACTGATAGAAAGAACCGTATTCTTTCTGTGATTAGAAGTTGGATTTTGAATAGATCTTCTTGCCACTGTATATTGGTGAATTTGATAATTGTGTTACATAGATATAAATGATTGATGAGCTAGAATTCAAACCCACCTAGTGGGATTAAAGGCTTTATGTGTTGTTAATGATTATGTTACACATTGTTCTTTAATTCTAAGTGAGAATTCTTATAATCTCAATCAGTCAATCTGATAATGAAAGTGTTTCTGATTATCATTCATTTGCAATTAAATTTCAGCGTGTCAAAGTCTATCGTCTGAACAGTGAAGGGAAGTGGGATGACCAAGGAACTGGGCATGTCACTGTCGATTATTTGGAGGTCTGGTTGTTTACACGATCTGTCCTCCTTTTGGAATGCAAAGTTTGTAGTCAACTTTTCTTTGTGAAAAGGATTGTGGGAAACTTTACTCATGTTTTATTGAATCCATATGTCATGATGCAGGGATCTCAAGACTTGGGACTGTTTGTTGTTGATGAAGACGACAATGAAACATTATTGTCACACCGTATTAGTTCAGATGATATTTATCGAAAGCAAGAAGGTATTCCTTTTGTTTATGCAAATGCCTACAGCAATAGTCTTTTCCCATTTGGTTGCTGATAAAATAGTAAGAAGCATTGGGAATTTAAAGAAGATGCCATGCCTATAACGGAGAATTGAAAGACACTGATACCTGTATAACACTTCCCAACACTTGTAAGTAATGCATCCCAATGTGTGGAAGCATCTAATGGTTTGTTATAACAGTTTGTTGCTGCTGATATGTTTGTGTTTAAATTGATGTAGTTTGTAGCTGCAATTTATGTTTTGATTATTGATGTTTCTAGTATAGGCGGTATTCTTATTTCCGATGATCAAGCTGCGTATATAAGTAGCTTACAGTCCTTTTGTATGGTTTAACTTTCATTTTCTGATTCTTTGAATAAAAGTTCTGCTCGAGGTATTATTTTTCTCTCTCTCATTATGTCCTTGGTCTAATCCTAGGGTTCCTACATGGTATCAAAGCCTTCTGCTCTTCTCTAATGGCCTCAAATCAATCCTCCTCTCCTTCTCCTTGATCCTCGTCTTCTTTGTCGTCTGCTTCTCAAGCTGATTTCTCAGCAGTAGCAAAAGCCTTTTGCGTCATTCTGATAAAGCTCGATTCCAGTAACTATATTTTCTGGAAGGCTCAAATTCTTATTACAATTCGAGCATTTGATCTAGTTTCATTCCTTAACAAAACCACTCCTCCTACAAAAAGTCTGCCCAATCTAGATGGAGAAGATGCAGTTATCAATCCAGAATACTTGAGCTAGATCCGATCTAATCAGCTCTTGTTGGGATGGCTCTTCTCAACAATTGGCGAAGAAGTTTTAGCGCAGGTGATTCACTGTGAATCATCGGCCAAGGTATGTCTTATTTTAGAAAATCCTTATGCTTGCCAAACCATAGCTAAGTCATTTCAATTGAAGCATAAATTAAGATCAATCAAGAAGGATGACCTCTCGATAAATTATTACATTCTGAAAATTAAGGCAATCGGTCATTCTCTAGCTGCTATAGGTGAACCATTAATCGATAAAGATTTACTGCTTGCAATCTTGAATGGACTAGATCATGATTAAGAAACTGTTGTGAGCCTAATTACATATCAAATGGATGAAATTGATTTGGAGAAAGTTCAATATTTACTTCTAATGCATGAGCATCGATTGTCAGTTAAGAATTCATCGTTGAGTGCTTCCTCTTTGAATTTAGTTATGCATGCAAATGTCGCGTCATCTAATTCACAAAATAATACTGGCTTTGGTGACAGTAATAGAGGAGGTTATTTAGTGAGAGGAAGCAATTTTATGAATAGAGGAGGGAGAGGTCGAGGAAGAGCGTCCAATAGAAGAATTTATTGTCAGTTGTGTGGCAAACCAGGTCATTTTGTTGACAAGTGTTATCATCGCTTTGATAAGAATTTTTAGTGACAAGTAGCAAATGATGGGAATCAGTATAATAATAGAGCTTATATGGCATTTTTTAGTGATTCTAATGGGGCCTACATGAGTGAGACAGGTTTTATGGTAGGTTCTCATGATGGCAATGACCTTAGATCTTCTACTTCTTTTGATACTTTTGTTACTCAATCTTCATTTTCAGATCCTTCTTGGTTTTGTTGATTCTGGAGCAACAAATCACATTACATCAAACTTGAACAACTTATCCTTACACACACCTTACAATGGTGGAGACAAAGTTGTCATAGGCAATGGTAAGCAGCTGCCTATAACTCATGTTGGTACTAGTCGGTTGTATACTAACCTCAAACCTACTTTAGTCCTTTCAATTCCTGATGTTCTTCATGTTCCAAATATGAAGAAAAACTTAGTGTTTCTCAATTAACTCGTGATCATAACGTTGTGGTTGAGTTTCACTCGAATGTGTGTTTGATTAAGGACAAAACTATCGGACTAGTGCTGCTCAGGGGATATCTTAAGGATGGGCTCTATCGGTTGCTGCCAGCATCTTGGTTTGCTGTCAACAAGAATTTTACCTTGTCCCTAGAGCCTTTATCTGTTGATTTAGCTTTTCTTTCTTCGAATACATGTAATAAGCAAAAAACATGTAAAAGATAGAACTCATTTAGTCATGAGCTGTCGAATCTTGAAATGTTGCTCAAAGCACTAATGATTGTCAGTAATGGCATGTTCGATTGGGACACCCCTCCTTGAATGTTCTAAAACTTGTATTGAATAAAATTGGTGTGTCTTGTTCACTCTCCAATTTGTCATTTTGTGACTCGTGTAAAGTTGGTGTAAAATATCAGAAAACCCTAGAGTAGGCAATCAATTAAAGAGAGGAGAGATGAGCGAACAAGAGAGAAGAAAATCTGGACTAACTTCGTAGTTTTCAGATTTCAAAATGAATCAATCTTACAAACAAATAGATAGCTTTGCTGTTTATATAGAGAACAGCTGAAGCTTTAAAACAACTCAATAACAAACACGCTAAGGCACAAAACAGCAACAACAAGCTACAAAATAAACACTGAATACAAAATGCTTTAACATTCCCCTTCAATTAGAACTCTCCTGAATCATAAGCTGCCGACAGCTGAATACAAAATGCTTTTAACATTCCCCTTCAATTAGAACTCTCTTGAATCATAAGCTGCTGAGAGGATGCTCTAACTTTCCCTCTCAATGAAGACTCTCCTGAACAGCCACCCTTGTGAACTGGAGAAAATGTTAAGCCAAGTTTATTACACAAAAATTGAAAACGAGCCTGAGAAAGACCTTTTGTAAAAACATCAGCAATCTGATGTTCAGTGGGAACATATCTTATCTCTATTTCATTCTTTTCAACCTTTTCATGAATGAAATGAATGTCAAGCTCGATGTGCTTAGTTCTCCCATGAAAAACCGGATTTTCAGCCATACTCTTAGCAACCAAATTATCAGTCCACACAATGGGTTTAGATGAAATAGAATCTAAAAATCCCAGCTCAGAAAATAAGGACTTTAGCCATAGTAATTCGGTTACACCTTGAGCAATGGCACGGTATTCAGCCTCACCAACTGATCTAGCAACCATTGTTTGTTTTCTAGAACCCCAAACAATCATATTACAACCAAGAAAGGCACAAAAACCACTAGTGGAGCGCCTTATGACCTTGCACCCTGCATGATCTGCATCGGTGTATACTGAAAGATCTAAAATACCAGGTGAGGGAGAGAAGAAAAGACGATATCCCACCGTGCCTTTCAAATATCTAAGCAGCCGTTTGCAAGCAACCCAGTGCTGCACTTTAGGAGATACCAAAAACTGGCTTAATCTATTTACCACAAAGGCAATATCTGGCCGAGTGTATGTTAAGTATTGAAGAGAGCCAATTAGAGTTCGATACAAAGATGGATTAGAAAATACTTCACTGTCATTTGTAAGAGAAAATGCAGAAGTGGTAGGAGTAGCACAAGGCTTACAGTCATACATATAAACTTTCTTCAACAAATCCATAGTGTACTTGGCTTGAGTTAAGTGAATACCAGCAGAATTTCTAAAAGCTTCAAATCCTAAGAAGTAATTGACTGAGCCTAGTGTTTTTAAGGCAAAAGTGCTGTCCAAATCTCTAATACAAAGTTGTAGAGCAGCTGAATCTAATCTGGTGATTAGAATATTATCAACATAAACCAAAGCAAATAAAACATAAGAAGCAGTCTGTTTAATGAAGAGAGAAGCATCAGAGGTTGCTCTTGTGAAGCCCCAATTCTGAAACACAGATTTCAGCTTTACATACCAAGCACATGGTGCTTGTTTTAAACCATAGAGGGACTTCGTTAATTTGCAAACATGAGAGGGATAACTAGAATTCACAAATCCCTCTGGTTGAGTCATGTAAACACTTTCTTCCAAGTCACCATTTAGGAAAGCATTATTAATATCAATTTGTTGTATATCCCAACCAAAATTTGCTGCTAAGGAAAACAATACTCTAATTGTTGGAGCCTTTACAACAGGGCTAAAAGTCTCAGCATAATCCACACCAGGTGTTTGTAGAAAACCCTTAGCAACCAACCTTGCTTTATACTTAAGAACAGAGCCATCTGGCTTATATTTGACCCTAAAAACCCATTTACTGCCAATGATATTCATATCTGCTGAAAAAGGAACAAGATCCCAAGTTTTATTTCTCTGCAATGCTGCAAATTCTTCTTGCATGGCCTGCAACCATCGAGAATCTAGCAAAGCCTCATCAACTGAATAAGGTTCTAGACAACTTACTAAGGCATGAGGGGAGGCAGTAACAAGTCTTTGAGTTTTAGAGCGGGTCATCATAGGATGGATAGAAGGAGCAGCAGGTGGTTTGGATCTGGGAATTCAGACTGGTTGAATAGAGGAAGAAGAAAAAGATTGAACAGAGGACAGAGCACAAGGAGAAGTGATAGCAGGAGAAGGTACTGAAACTCGCGGACAAACCATTGAATTTGTCAAGGAAGGAGGCAAGACAGGTGCTGCTTTAGATAATTTGGAATATGAAGGAAGAGACTGAAAATGAGTAGTAGATAAGCCAACATTTGTAGTAGACGATGGAAAGGAAGTAGACACAAACAGTGAAGGATAGGGAAAATCATTAGGATTAAACTGGACATGCCTGGATACATATATCCTTCCAGATGGATGCAAACATTTATATCCTGCTTGAGAATGACTATATCCGAGAAACACACATTTAGATGTATGAAAGGCAAATTTATGCCTGTTATAGGGTCTAAGAAAAGGAAAACAAACACAACCAAATGGCTGAAGAAGCAAATAGTTAGGAGGTTTCTCAAGCAACAACTGAAATGGACTAGAAAATTTAAGAGGGGCTGCAGGCAGCAAATTTATGACATGAATTGCAGTTTGAAAAGCTTCTACCCAATACTTAAGAGGCATATGAGAATGAGCTAATAGAGTTAATCCCATTTCAGCTATGTGTCGATGTTTTCTCTCGGCCACACTATTTTGTTGATGTGTATAGGGACATGAAAACCGAGCTTGAATACCAAAGCTCTTAAGATAAGGCAAAAAGGCGTTAAACTCTCCCCCATTGTCAGTTTGTAAAGCCTTGAATTTGGGGTTATATTGCAGTTCAACGAATTTATGAAAGGCTGTAAAAGTGGGTAGAGCATCAGATTTGAGTTTCAAAGGATATAGCCAAGTATATCGGGTATATGCATCCACAAAAATTATGTAATATCTGTAACCTTCAACTGAAATAACTGGTGAAGGTCCCCATAAATCGGAATAGACAAGCTCTAAAGGTTTAGTTGCTTTGATTTCAGAATGATGAAAAGGCAACTGACTTAACTTCCCAAGCTTGCAGGAATCACAAAAAGGAATAGAAGAAAAAGGAACTTGAATTTTATTCAATACAATCTGCAGTACACGAGTTGATGGATGCCCCAAACGAGCATGCCATTGTTTACAAATATCAGAACTAGTGTGAACTACATTGAGACAATGATTAGGCAACTCATGACAAAATGAGTGCTTATTACATGTATTGTTGAACCGTGTATTACATGTAAAAACAGAAGGAGATTGAACTGAAGTAATAGGCTCATTGGAATGAACAGTGACTGAGTGCAGCTGGAACAAAAGCTAAATTCAGTTGATAGAGTCCATTCCTAAGATGTCCTTCAAGCAGCACCTGTTTGGAATCCTTGTCCTTGACAACACATGAATGTGAATCAAATTCAGTAACAACATTGTTATCTCGGGTTAATTGGGAAACACTAATCAAATTTTTCTTTATGTGAGGAACATGAAGCACATGAGGTAGAGAAACAAAAGACTTAGGAGAAGAAATGGAAGAAATTTGTGTAGTACCAATAGCTGAAATAGGTAAAGACTTACCATTACCAATTGTGACTTTGTCACTGCCATGATAAGGTGAGTGATTGGATAGATTGTGAACATTGGAGGTAATGTGATTTGTGGCACCAGAGTCCACAAACCATGCAGGATCAGATTGATCATAAGATACGAATGAAGATTCAGATGGTTGAGGGTTGATGCCATTAGGAGTGCCATGATATGAACCTAGATCAGTCATGTAGCCTTCGCTAGAATCTCGAACAGAAGCTAGGTATGCTTGAGAATCACGAAAATTAATCTGACCTCCTGAATTTCCTCTTCCAAAATTAGAACTAGAATTTCGATAAAAATTCTTATCAAATCTGTGATAACACTTGTCCACAAAATGTCCTGGTTTTCCACAAAGTTGACAGTAAATTCTCTTGCCATTGGATTTACCTCTCCCTCTACCTCCTCTAGTACCAAATTGACCTCCTCGATTATTATAACCCCCTCTTGTATTCTGAACGGATCCATTTCCATTTTGTGCTGAATAAGAAGCAACATTGACTGACATTGATGAGGACATATGTGAATCAAAAGCAGTTGTCAACGGTGGCACATTCTGTGTGACTAACCGCTGTTCATGCATTAATAGAAGATATTGCACCTTCTCTAAGTCTATTTCATCCATCTGGTATGTTATAAGACTTACAACAGTCTCATAATCATGATCTAAGCCATTTAGAATAGCTAATAATATCTCCTTATCAGGAAGAGGTTCTCCTATGGCTGCTAGTGCATGACCGATTGTTTTGATTTTTAAAATGTAGTCATTGACAGATAGAGACTCCTTCTTGACTGAGCGCAATTGTTGCTTTAATTGAAAGGATTTCGCAATAGTTTGTCTAGAATAAAGTTTTTCCAAAGTAGACCATACCTCAGCAGATGATTCACAATGAATCACCTGCGACAAGACATCTTTATCAATAGTCGAGAAGAGCTAGCCAAGAAGCAGCTGATCTGATTGCATCCAATCCATAAAGTCATCATTTAGCTTCGCTTCAGCATCGCCACTATCAGGATCCGTAATAAACTTTGGAGGAGGAGTTGAATTGTTTAGAAACTGAATCAAATCAAACGCTCGAATAGTAGCTAGAACTTGAGTTTTCCAGAAAATATAGTTCTCGACATCGAGCTTAATTGGAACGTAGTTCAAGGCTTTCGCAACTGCACCAAAGCCAGTATGCGAAGCTGGAAAGAGAGAAGAGGACGAACGAGGTGGAATCGAAGAGGAGGTACAGTGATTCGAATCGGTTGCCATGACTTACGTCGAAGGCTCTGATACCATGTAAAATATCAGAAAACCCTAGAGTAGGCAATCAGTTAAAGAGAGGAGAGATGAGCGAACAAGAGAGAAGAAAATCTGGACTAACTTCGTAGTTTTCAGATTTCAAAATGAATCAATCTTACAAACAAATAGATAGCTTTGCTGTTTATATAGAGAACAACTGAAGCTTTAAAACAACTCAATAACAAACACGCTAAGGCACAAAACAACAATATCAAGCTACAAAATAAACACTGAATACAAAATGCTTTTAACAGTTGGAAAGTTAAGTCAACTTCCTTTTCATAGCTGGGAAATTACAGTTACAAAACCATTAGAATTGGTTTATTCAGATATTTGGGGACCTGCACCTATTGTGTCAATTGAAGGATTTCGATGCTACATAATCTTTGTGGATACTTTCACTCGATACACTTGGCTTTACCCTTTAAAACTTAAATCTGACGCCCTTTCAGCTTTCACTATCTTTCATAAATTTGCTGAAATTCAGTATCAAACCAAGCTTCGAGCTTTAGAAACTGACAATGGAGGGGAGTTTAGAGTATTCTTACCTTATCTTCAATCCAATGGTATTCAACCTAGATTTACATGTCTACACACACATCAACAAAATGGTGTGATAGAAAGAAAATACAGACACATAGCTGAAATAGGTCTAACATTGTTATCTTATGCCCAAATGCCCTTAAAGATTTGGGTGGAATCTTTTTAGACATCTGTTCACTTGATAAATTGGTTACTTGCTTCACCTATTAAGTACAACACACCTTTTGAACTGCTCTATCAAAAGCCACCTAACTATCAATTGTTGCAACCCTTTGGCTGTGCTCGTTTTCATTATCTTCGTCCCTACAACAAGCACAAGTTTGACTTTCATTCCAGTAAATGTATCTTTATTGGATATACTCAAGCAGACTATGAGTGCATGCATCCATCAGGGAGAGTGTATGTGTGTCGAAATGTGAAGTTTAATGCTAATGAGTTTCCTTTTCTTACTCTATTTTCTATCCCTTCTTTAGCTCCTAAAGCTGTGTCGTCCTCTTTGGGGGTATTCTACTGACTTTCGTCAACCTATTGTTACTTCTCCTAGTTCTTCAAAATGTCCTCAAGTAGCACAGTCCCCTCGGGCTTCAAATCAAACTGATACTACCAGTTATGAGGCCACAACTCCTTCCACTTCATCTACATTACATAATTTACCCACTCAATCACCAGCCATTATTTCTCCTTTGCCCACCTACAAGGCTGTTCCAGCCCCTTCAATTCACCCTATGCTCACCCGATCTAAAGCCAAACACCTTGTAACTTCTTCCCCTCATGCCTTAGTGAGTAACATTGAACCTAGTTCCGTTCGTGAGGGTCTTTTAGACTCACAATGGGTTAAGGCCATGTAAGAAGAGTATTTAACCTTGCAAAGAAATCGCACTTGCGATTTAGTTCCCTTTTCCACGGATATGAACTTAGTTGGTTGTAAGTGGGTGTTTCGTGTGAAATACGATGCTGATGGTTCAATTCTAAAATATAAGGCTAGGTTGGTGGCAAAAGGCTTTCATCAAACACCTAGTGTGGACTATGCAGAGACCTTTAGTCTAGTAGTTAAGGTCTCCACTATCAGAGTATTATTCTCATTAGTCGTGGGATATACAACAAGTGGATGTTAACAATGCATTCTGTCATGTATTAACCTGCTATAGGGGGAGTTGCTGTAATTAACGATAGTTAAGGGGTAAAATAGAGCAGTATTGTAGTAGCTAGATTTGAGGGTTGTACTTAATTACTTGCTGCATTAGCAGTAGGTACATTCTCACGCATGTGGGCGGTTACAGCTCATGGGAGGATAGGAATCCAGCTATATATAATGCTGAATTCTCTCCCATGGATATATATGAAATATCAGAGAATCTTTTGATCTCTTCTCTCTCTCTCTCTCTGTCTCTCTCCATTATCCTTCTTTCTTTCTTTCTGTTTCTTTCATTCCTATTCTATTGTTTGATCGAGAGCCGTAGTTCGCTTCGGGAAGTTAACAAGCTTGGTATCAGAGCACATTCTTGGGCGTCAGGCGATACTTACAAGAATTATAACCATGGCTGACGGAACGAGAATGAAACAAATGGAGTCTCAGCTACAACAGGTGACGGCAGCAATAACAGAGATGCAAAATCGAGTGGGAACGCTTGAAATCTCTATTGGAGTTGGAGTAGATTCTCGGATTGACCAAGCAATGGAATGTTGGAGGGTGGAGAGTTGCGAGCAGAGCACTTTGTTACGAGAACAAATGATGGAGTAAATGCAGTTGATTGCACAAATGTTCACCAATCAACAACCGATAAGGCTATCTCCCGAGTTTCCCTCGAGAGAAAGAATGGAGCCCATTTTTCTTGGAGTGGGAGTAGAACTGCGACCGATAGGAACATCGGAGTTTGAGTTCGATATGGACACGGTGGGGGAGAATGTAAGAGAAAAGGAGACAGCGAGCCTCGGTTAATCAATACAACCTGAATTACGCCATGCCGAAGCTCAAGATTCCATTGTTTAAAGGGGAGAATCCAAGGTGGTGGACGCGAAGAGGTGAGCGAGTCTTCTTCCTATATCAAATTTCGGAACAACAGAAGATCACCTTGGCTTCTGCTTACTTGTATGATATGGGAGATGCTTGGTATCAGGCGTGGCTCGTGGCTAAGGAGGGAAGCCCTTGGAGTGTGTTTGTAGAGGACCTTTGTGTGAGGTTCAGAGATAAAACATGAGGGATATAATCGAAGAGTTTAATAAACTCAAACAAGAAGGAACGGTTCAGGCCTATCAAGAGAAATTTGAGCTGAGATCAATGATGATGGTGCACAACCCTCAGCTATTTGAGGAGTACTATGTTTCGAGCTTCATTAGTGGCTTAGGGGATGAGGTGCGGCCTATGGTAAAGATGTTACAGCCCCATACAGTGAAGCAGGCCGTGGAAAGTGCAAGGTTACAGGAAATGATTATTGAGGCAATGATAAAAAAAACAGAGGAATCAAACGAGAGGGGTGATAACAGGAGGGTGGCAAGCGGTAAATAGGTTGACATCGAGAGAAGGGGGGACCCATAGTAAAGGCGTCCTGACCTTACCTTCCACCAATTTTGTTCCAGCCGTGGGAGGTAAGCTGATGGAGCAAAGGCATGTAGCTAGCTTATGCTACAAATGTGGGGATAGGTACTTCGTGGGTCACAAGTGTAAGAGGCAACTGTTGTTGTTGGAAGGAGAAGACGAGGATACTGAAGAAGGAGAAGAACTATTAGAAAACGAGAGGGAGGATCAAGGGGAGATCTCTTTACATGCCTTGAAGGTGGTGAACAATAGTAAGGTTATCATGGTGGAAGGAAGAGTAAACAATCAGCTGATCATGGTTCTCATAGATGGTGGGAGTATTCACAACTTCTTGGATGAAGCTATGGCAAGAAGACTAGGGTGTGAGGTAAGCCTTTCCCATCCCTTATTAGTAACGGTTGCCAACGTCAGCAAGGTGATGAGTCAATCGTCTTGTAAGGGCTTTTGTTGGGAGATGAATGGGGAAAAATTTTCAACAGATCTGAGATTGCTCAAGTTAGGGGGTTGTCATGTAGTGTTGGGAGTGGATTGGATGAAGGGAGTTGATCCAATCAACTTTGATTTCAATAAAATGGAGGTGACTTTCGAAAAGGATGGCAGCAGAAGGGTCCTAACGGGCAATCTGGAGGTGGGAGTGTGTAAGGTCATCTCGGGTAAACGGTTGCAAAGAATGTTCAGGGGTAGATTTCCAAAGGTGGCTCAACTCTTCTCTCTCCATGTAGTGGCAATTTCCGAAGAAACCACTAAACAAGAAGGAGAGATATGTGTGGTAGTCAGTAGTAAGACATCCAACCAAAAAAGGGTACAAGAACTAGACTCTCTTAATCGATTTTTGATTGAGTATAAGGACCTCTTTACTGCCACCCAAAAAAGCTTTTGATCATTCGATTAACCTTAAACCTCAAGCCGAACTTGTGACCCTAAGATCATATTGATACCCCCCTAAACAGAAAGCCGAGATTGAGCTACTTATCAAAGATATGTTAAGCAAATCTATAATCCAGCCCAACAATAGTCCTTTTGCTTCGCCTGTTTTGCTTGTTAAAAAGAAAGATGGTTCATGGAGATTTTGTGTTGATTATCGACAACTAAACTCCATAACCATCAAAGACAAGTTCCTAATACCTATAATAGAAGACTTACTCGATGAACTTAAGTATACCACTGTTTTTATCAAATTCGATCTTAGGTCGAGTTATCATCAAATTCGGATGAAACTCGAAGATATTCACAAAATGGCCTTCAAGACTCATCAAGGGCATTATGAATTTCTTGTAATGCCTTTCGGTTTGACCAATGTCCTAGCTACTTTCCAATCTTTGATGAATCGAATCTTTGAACCCTACCTCTGCAAATTCATTTTTGTGTTCTTCGATGATATTCTAATCTGCCACCCTTCCTTTGATCAGCACATCTACACCCTAAAAGTCACCTTTGAGATCCTTATGTTCAATCAGTTGTATATTAAAGAGTCAAAATGTGCTTTTGCTCAAGAACAAGTGGAATACTTGGGCCACATCATATCTAAACTGGGGGTGAGCACGGATCCTAGCAAAGTGGCAGCCATGTTGGACTGGGCAAGACCCACCAGTGTAAGGGGGCTTAGGGGATTTCTGGGGCTAACTGGCTACTACTGCCAGTTTGTCAAAAACTATGGAATTATTAGCCTACCCTTGATCGAATTATCGAAGAAGGATGGGTTCCATTGGAGTCAGGAGGCAGAGAAGGCGTTTGTCGACCTTAAACAAGTTGTCAACAATGTTCCAACGTTAGGCTTGCCAGATTTTAGGAAGCCCTTCATACTGGAAACGAATGCGTGTGCTAGTGGAATCGGGGCTGTTTTGGTTCAAGAGGGAAGACCCCTAGCTTTCTTGAGCCAAGCCTTGGCACCTAAGTACCTAGGATTAAGTATATATGAGAAGGAATTGCTATTTGTATTAATAGCTGTGGATAAATGGTGCCGCTATTTGGAAGGAGGTACATTTGTGATCAAAACAAACCATGGAAGTCTAAAATTTTTATTGCAACAACAGTTGAATACTCACTTATAGCAAAAGGGTATGACAAAACTAATGGGGTTAGACTATTCTATTCAATATAGAAAAGGGAAGGAGAACAAGGCAGCCAATCCCTTGTCAAGGTGTTTTGAAGGGGGCCAAGCAGCTGCCTTAATTGTGGTAATTCCAGATTGGTTCCAAGAAGTTAGTGCAAGCTATGAAGCGGACGGGGCAGCTAAAGAATTGTTGCAGTAGTTATACTTTGGTAAATGGCATCATCAGGTATCAAGGAAGAATTGTTTTGGGAAATGACAAAAGGCTCAAACACAAGGTAATTGACGCTTTGCACAATTCACCTATGGGAGGACATTCGGGAATTGTCAATACTTATCACAAAGTGAGACAATTCTTTCAATGGCCGGGATTAAAGAAGGATATTATGGAGTTTGTGATGGGGTGTGACACTTGCAAAAGGTGCAAAACAGAAAATGTGGCCTATTCGGGATTATTGCAGCCATTAAACATTCCAGGGGGGCCTTGGGAGAGCATCTCCATGGACTTCATTGAAGGACTTCCAAGGTCAGAAGGGAAGGATTGTATTATGGTAATAGTGGACCGATTCACTAAGTACAACCACTTTGTTGGGCTCTTTCATCCTTATACCGCTAGAGAAATTGCTAAGATTTTCATGGATCAGGTAGTAGCATTGCATGGAGTGCCCAAGGCTATCTGATAGGGATAAGATTTTTACTAGCCTGCTTTGGAAGGAGTTAATGAGATTATTGGGGGTCAAGTTGAACATGTCAACAGGCTATCATCCCGAATCTGATGGGCAAACGGAAAGGGTAAACAAAAGCCTAGGAATGTACTTGAGGTGTATATGCTTCCTACAGCCTAAATCCTGGCATAAGTGGCTGGCCACTGCTCAGTGGTGGTACAATTCCAGCCACCATAGTGCCATCAAAAAGTCTCCTTTTGAAGCACTTTATAGTTACAAACCACCACTACTTCCGGCGGTTGGAGAGACATCTTCAGTGGTAGCCCTAGATACTTACCTTCAGCAAAGGCAGTAGGCTCTACAGCTGGCAAATTCCAAGAACCAAATGAAACAATTCACGGATAGAAAGAGAAGTGGCAGGCAATTCCAAGAAGGGGAAAGAGTATACTTGAAGTTACACCCAAGGCATCTGAAATCCCTATCTCCAGGACCTATTTCAAAGTTGCAACCCAAATACTATGGTCCATTCCTCATCATTGCCAGGGTGGGTAGTATGGCTTACAAACTACAACTTCCAAAAAATTCTAACATTCACCCAATATTTCATGTTTCGCTTCTCAAGAAATCAGTGCTTGAACAACGCGTTAGGCCCACCTTGTCTAATTCTATACAAGGTGAGGACCAGCCTAAAGAACCTTGGGCCATTTTGGATAAAAGAGTGCTCTACTAGCATGGGGAGCCCCCATTACTCAAGTATTAGTCAACTGGTCGGGTCTACACTCATATAATAATACCTGGGAATACGTCCCAGATTTACTCAATCATTTTCCACGAGCGGCAAGCCTTCTTAGTAATTCTTGAGGACAAGAAAAATTTTGATTTTGGGGGGGGGGGGGGTATTGTCATGTATTAACTTGCTATAGGGGGAGTTGTTGTAATTAACGATAGTTAAGGGGTAAAATAGAGCAGTATGGTAGTAGCTAGCTGTGAGGGTTGTACTTAATTAGTTGCTGCATTAGCAGCAGGTACATTCTCATGCATGTGGACAGTTACAGCACATGGTAGGGTAGGAATCCAGCTATATATAGTGCTGAATTCTCTCCCACAGATATATATGAAATATCATAGAATTTTTTGATCTCTTCTCTCTCTCTCTCTCCATTATCCTTCTCTCTTTCTTTCTGTTTCTTTCATTCCTATTCTACTGTTTGATCGAGAGCCGCAATTTGCTTTGGAAACTGAAACATTCCTTAGTGGAGACTTGACTGAAACTGTTTATATGGCTGAGCCTAAAGGATTTGTAGATAATCAGTCTCCTACTCATGTGTGTCTGTTAAATAAGTCACTCTAAGGCCTTAAGCAGGCTCCTCGAGCATGGCATTCAAAACTGAGAGCTACCTTACAATCTTGGGGTTTTGTAAGGTCTCTATCAAATGCCTCTTTGTTTATTAAATGGACAGCTACCTATCTGCTTTTTGTTCTAGTCTATGTTGATGATATACTACTGCTCACTAGATCGAATTCAACTGCACTTAATTCTTGCATTCATGATTTAGACACAATTCGCTCTCATGACCCTAGGTTCGGTGAATTATTTTCTAGGGTTTGAGGCTTATAGAGATGGGAGTGGCCTTTATCTTAGTCTAAGTTTGTGCTTGATTTGTTGAAAAAGGCAGCCATGTAGAGTTGCAAGCCATGGAGCACACCTATGGCTATTGGAGTTTATTTGATTGATGATGGGGATCCTTATCCTAATGCATCTTTGTATAGGGCGTTAATTGGTTCACTACAGTATCTCACTTACACACGTCGAAATATAGCGTTTACAGTGAACAAATTGAGCAAATTCTTGTCTAGTTTTAAGTCTCAACATTGGTTAGCATGTAAGAGGTTATTTCGGTATCTTAAAGGCACTATTGGTATGGGTTTGGTTTTTACTCCTCCACCAAATGACTTATCCTTAGTGACTTACATAGACGCAAATTATGCTTGCTACAAGGTTCCTCGACGTTTTACTAGTGGGTTTTGTGTATATTTTGGCCAAAATCTTATCGTGTGGGGGTCCAAGAAACAATCTATTGTTGTTAAGTCTGTTGAAGAGGCAAAATATCGGGTAATCGTTGTTGGTGTGATTGAACTAATGTGGTTGAAATCCTTATTTGTTGAGTTGGGTATATCCTTGTGTGACCCCTCCAGTTGTATGGAGTGACAACTTAGTTGCTAAGAGCATGGCAGAGAATGTAGTGTTTCATTCTAGGACAAAGCATGTAGAAATTGATGTTCATTTTGTGCGGGAGAAAGTTGAATATGGTGAAGTGGAGATCAGATATGTTCCAACATCTGATCATGTAGTAGCTATTCTTACTAAATGATTGCCTAGAGACTGGTTTGAGTTTTTGTGTAAGAAACTTGGTTTAAAAGTGTGTCACAACCCTAGGGTTAGTTAGGGTTGTAATAGGAATTGAGAGAAGAAATCAGAATTATAAGAGGGGGAAAATCAGTAGAAGGAGAGAGAAATTGAGAGAAAGGGGGAGAACTTGAGGGAGATTGGAGAGAATCTTAAGAGAGAGAATCATATTTCATTCATTCAAATCAAGTATGCCCCTCTCTTACAGCAATGGCTTATTTATTGCCTCCAACCATCATCCGCCCATGTGCAATACAACTATAAGCCTAACAAGTATTATATCCTTATTACAATATTGCCCTTATACTACTATTAGGGACATGACAATTCCCCTCGCCTTGAAACATTTCTTGTCCTCAAGAAATGCCAAACCTCCACAGCTTTCCATATCCTTTTTTCCTTCTCTTCCACAGCTTGGATGGAGAAGTTTTGAAAAAATTCTGTATGCATAACAGATTTGCTGTAGTTCTCATGTCCTTTAATTCTTCATCCTATTTTGCAATAATATCTGCAAACGCCTTAAAATGCAGTAATGTAGAAATGTCAAGCCTAGGAGTTGCTGCAACATTAATTTTCGTCATCTCCCCATCCGTCATTGTAGTAGGCAAAAATCCCAGTTGGCCATCTATAGCAATAATGCACACAGCTGCAGTAGCTTTGTTCTCCATGGTCAAGCTTTTGACTGGTGCCTCTATCTTCCTTAGCTTTCCTCCTGTTACAACCATTTGCCCAGATTCCTCACAACTTTGAAGCTGCTGCTGATGAGGGAAATGCCTAATAGGGTCATAACTCATAGGAGATTTCCCTTGGCTGGACGAAAAATCATCTGAAACACCTGTCTTGTTTACCTCTCTTCCCTCCAACATAAAAAACTGGTTTGCACCTTTTGAATTCTGGTTTTCATCTTTGGAAATGACAGCAACATGGTGATACCATTTAAGATCTGCAAAACTTCCTCCTGCCAATGCTGTCTTCAGCCTCGCATCAGCTAAGGAATCCTCAGCATTATCCGAAACCATAGGAAATGGCATAGTATCCTTCGGAGCTCCACCATCAGTTCCATTTCTGTTAGAATTCTGATTCGAAACACCATCCAATCCTTCCGTCCCTGCTCTAATCACCAGAGGTAATGGATTGGCTTTGGCTTCCTCGGTCAGTTCCTCAAATGCTGTCGCTGTCCCCGTTTCCTTTCTTAGCCTTTCGGTAGTTGCATCTTGAGGTAGTAGTTCTACTTTTAACTTCTCAATCAATGTAGCAGAATTCCCTTCAACATTGCGGGTTGTTGACGTTGATTGAGCATGTGTGTTATTTAGAATTGAACCAATTTTAGATTCTGAATATTCAGGGATGTTTATCTCCAATTCTAGAAATCTCTTGTTGCCACCTCTTTCTATTGCTCTCTGATTGACTGCATCTATCATTTCTTGTTTTGGGCTTTCGTGATTGTCATCTAGTCCATCTTCACCAAGAATTTCTTTTTCAAAGGAATCAATACCTGTTGTCCCAACCACCAGATTGTTACATCTTCCCTCTATGTAATGCTGTTCACCACCAAAACTACTCCCGACTTTGCAGTCATCCTTCTTGTCATTACTGCCTAAATCCGAATATTTCTTATTCTGCCCAGAATCTAAAGCAGGCAGTGACTTGGCCTTCCACAAGCTTGACTTCTCCTTAGGCTGCTTCGTTTTAAGGAAGTACTCTTTATTAAAACTTCCATGATAATCCTCAAAGAATTTTGCAGGGAAGCTGTAATGATACTTTTTAGTAAGTATCATTGCAAACTCCTGCAATTGTTCGTGTAGCATCCGGCCGAATTCTTTATTCGAATCACGTACCACATTTCTTGTTCCTTTGTCCAATTGGCTGATCCCCATCTCTAACTTCTTTTCCCATGCATAAGGCTTCTAGCCCAACTTCCCCTGATGTCTATCTCTAGCTGAACATGTAACATCCTTTTGCTGCAAGTTAGGCTCCGATGGTCTCATGCAGGCTTTGCTCGTCATGGCAGAAATTTCACGAATTGGACAAGTCACAGGCCAAGAAATCAAAGTGCTGTCCATCTTAAATCCCCACGCTTCCCTTTTGTAACTGCCTCACCCAATCACCTCTAAAATTGATCTAATAAGTGGCAAATTGCAGCCACTATTATGCTTCAAGGTAAGTCTATTTTAGCAACAGAAGAAATCACACTCTTACAGCGATTTGATCAGCCTTCTAGAGTTCCCTAGATCTCCATCCGAAATGTGAGTCAATCGTTACAGTGGTCACCTTCACAACCAAGATTGCTGAAGTCACAGAACTGATCTAGATCGCCTACTGATCTTGGTTTCCGTAATCGCCTTCAAATTCCGAGAGTCAAGCTCCTTGCGTTGGAATCAACTGGCCAAGCCGTCTTCCAATTCCAAGCCTTAAACATTAGCCGACCTCACCTCCTTGTGCACCAGATTCATTTCCCCTTGTGCGTTGGAATCAATTCTGCTAAATCGCCGAAGTTTCCCCATTGGAATCGTCTGGTCTGCTCGCCTTCCTTGAGCGACTGTGATGCAACCAACGAAATTTTGCGGAATTAAGAATTCGATGGTTGCAGTAGCTTACAACTTGGCTTCCAATTCCGCTTAAGTTGCTTCGCCCATCCACTCCGAACAAACTTACTGCGATTCGTGGCTAAGCGTCAACCTTCTGCTCGCTTCCAAGAAAAGTCGAACAACTCTTCCAGATCACAAGCCGTGATCGCTTGTACCTTAGCTTCCCATACCTGCTGCGCTACTCTGGTTTGGACTTCAAATTCCACTCGGTATCCCCGTCGGCCTCTCCTTAGCACACCAATTCCGAGCAAGATTTATTAAAATTTGTTGCTGTTCGTCAACTTCTTGCCTTGCCTCACCTTCGATGAACTCACGCTCGCCTCAACAGTCGCACTTCAGTGGTTGTAGACCACCCTCCCTTCGTTGCCTTCTAGTCGAACCCCGCTACACAACTGCGATCTCTTGGAATTCCTACACCAGTAAAGAAGCCTAGGGTGTTGGAACTCACCAGCAAAGAAGTCGGAGGAATCCGTCTCAAGTCCCGTTGCCTCAATCACGCAACTCCTTGTCGGTCAGATGTTACTTCGCTCCTAGATCGCCAACAATCATGGCGTATAGCGTCAGAATTGCTTCACTGAAATTAATTCTAGCAGCCTTAAACTCCAATCGGAACCAAAGCCAGGGATTGTCGGAATTATTTGAGTTGAATTCGCCTTCCAATCCCGATGATCAACCTTCATCGGACAACGGACGTCAATCCGTCAAGAAATTAATCAACTGAAGAAGCCGCACCCTAGGGTTAGTTAGGGTTGTGATAGGAATTGAGAGAAGAAATCAGAATTGTAAGAGGGGGAAAATCAGTAGAAGGAGAGAGAAATTCAGAGAAAGGGGGAGAACTTGAGGGAGATGGGAGAGAGTCTTAAGAGAGAGAATCATATTTCATTCATTCAAATCAAGTATGCCCCTCTTTTACAGCAATGGCTTATTTATAGCCTCCAACCATCATCTGCCCCATGTGCAATACAACTATAAGCCTAACAAGTACTATATCCTTATTACAATATTGCCCTTATATTACTATTAGGGACATGACAAAGTGTCACCTGTGTGTGCTGAGTTAAAAACAACTAAAGCTGCTACAGCTTTATCCACGGAGTCTGGTTTGAAGGGGAGTGTGGAAGCATCTAAAGCTGAGTTAAAAACGACTAAAGCTGTTGCAGCTTATCCACAAAGTTCTTGTCTTCTACGGAGTCTGGTTTGAAGGGGAGTGTGGAAGCATCTAATAGTTTGTTATAACAGTTTGTTGTTGCTGCTATGTTTGAGTTTAAATTGATGTAGTTTGTAGCTGCAATTTATGTTTTGATTATTGATGTTTCGAGTATAGGCGGTATTCTTATTTCCGATGATCAAGCTGCATATAAGTAGCTTACAGTCCTTTTGTATGGTTTAACTTTCATTTTCTGATTCTCTGAATAAAAGTTCTGCTTGAGGTATTATTTTTCTCTCTCTCTTGTTATGTCCTTGGTCTAATCCTAGGGTTCCTACACAATGTATCCTTTATCTGTTGATAGAAAAAGAAAAATGCAACTACAGAAACCCTTGAGGCACAAAATCTTCCATTTGTTAATGAATTAACCATTATAAAGTTGATAATAGGCCTTTTTGTTCAGTATTCTTTTCAATGTATGGAATGTTGGCAAATTAATTTATTATTTTTAGGGATAGTGGAATATAGATGTTTTGTTGCATAAAAAAATTGAAAAACATGGTTATTGTTTTCTTGTAGACATGAAAATATATTAGGGCATCACAATATACCCCATTGTGGTTTGGGCTGGTTTAGTAGATACTCTAGAAAAGGGAAATATGAAGTTATGTGGCTTGTAGTCACGGGGAAGGTGTGTTTGATGGAAGCATCTGAATTCGAGGAGTTTGGATGTCATGTGCCATTTATCAATCTCTGGTTATGCATTAGATATTTGTTTACTAACAGCTTCGTGATTATTTATGCTATTTTTTTTCTCATTTCCCTTAACATGCTCGTTCCTATCCTTCCTCATTATAACAAACCAAGAAAATATAGAATAAAATATCTCCACACTCCACCTAATCTACATAGATCATATATACACACAAAAAGATAGAAAAGTAAAACTCATAAAACATAGAAACATGTAACCCATGAAACATGGATACATGTTTCCTCAATTTGTGGGATCCCATAAACAATGGATCCATTGCCCCCATTTCTACATTCCCCCTCAAGTTTGCTTGAAGATATCTTCCATAGCAAGCTTGCTCACTAATCTTTCAAATTGATTTTTGTGTAACCCCTGTAAGAACATCGACACTTGATCAACTGTTGGAATGTATGACATACAAATTACTCTATTATCAATTTTTTCCTTAATAAAGTGCTTATCCACCTCTTCATGCTTTGTCCTATCATGGAGTACTGGATTATGGGCAATGAAAATCGCAGCTTTATTATCATAGTAAACCTTAACTGGTAAGAGAGTGGAGACCCTTAAGTCCTCTAGAAGTCTCTTTATCTACATGATCTCACAAATCCCATGGGCAACTAAATGAAATTTTGCTTCAACACTACTTCTGGCCACCACGTTTTGTTTCTTGTTCCTCCAAGTGACGAGATTATCTCCAACAAAGGTACAGTATCCTGATGTAGATCTTCTACTAGTAGCACTGCTTGCTCAGTGTGCATCTGTATAAGCCTCTATGTGAAGATGCCCATGTTTTCTGAAGAGCAAACCTTTTCCAGGAGTTCTCTTTAGGTACCTTAGAATTCTGTAGAGAACTTCAAAATGTTGTGAACTTAGTGAGTGCATAAATTGACTTACTACACTTACTGCAAATGATATATCGGGTCGAGTGTGGGATAGATAGATGAGTCTGCCCACAAGCCTTTGATATTTCTGCCTTTTTGCTACATCTTTGGCTTTGACAGGTTGAAGCTTCAAATTAGGTTCGATAGGAGTTTCAACTATCTTACACCCGAGCATTCCTGTTTCAGTGAGTAAATCTAGGACATACTTATGTTGGTTGACAAATATTCACTCCTTAGATCTTGCAAACTCCATCCCAAGGAAGTACTTTAGGGGTCCCAAGTCCTTGGTCTCAAACTCATATGCTAGTTTCCTTTTAAGTTCTTCAATCTCTCCCTTGTCATCACAAGTTATTATCATATCATCCACATAGACAATTAGGATAGCTTTCTTATCGTCACCAGAGTGCTTGAAGAACATTGTGTGGTTTGCTTGGCTTTGAGTATAACTATATCTTTTTACCACCTTTTCAAATCATACTCTTGGAGACTGTTTCAGATCATACAAGGATTTTTTTAGAATGCATACCTTGTTGGTACCAAGGTTCTTCTCAAATCTAGATGGGAGGTCCATATATACTTCTTCCTCCAAATCGCCATTTAGGAAGGCATTCTTTACATCGAGCTGGTGTAGAGGCCAATCTTGGGCCACCGTGAGAGAGAGGAGAACTCGAATAGAGTTAATCTTTGCCACTGGAGCAATGGTCTCTTGATAGTCAATGCCATATGTTTGGGTGAACCCCTTGGCAACAAGTCTTGCCTTATACCTCTCTACGCTTCCATCTGCCTTACATTTTACAGTGAAGGCCCATTTACAACCTATAGTTGTCTTGCCTCTTGGTAGCTCCACAATCTCCCAAGTCCCATTCTTTCTAAGAGCATTCAGCTCCTCCTTTACGGCTAACTTCCAATTCGGATCACCTAGAGCATTTTGAATTGTTCTTGGTACATGCAAGTTAAAAATATTTGAAAGAAATGCATTGTGGCTATTGGATAGTTTTTGATAGGACAAATATTTGGCAATAGGATATTTAGTACAAGATCTTACTTCTTTTTTAGTGGCAATGGGGACATCAAGATCGAACATATCAACTGAGGAAGAATCTAAAGGAGTAAGTTTAGAATTACCCTGAGTGGAAGAATGACCATCATCCGAAGATGCCAATTGCTCAGTTACTGGAAGGATATTCAAATCAATAGCATTTCTCTGAGATTTTCTTCTAATATAAAATTGAAGTTCAGGTTTTAGATTACTTTGATCCGTTTCTAGTAATTCTCTCCATGGTTCCGATTCCATTATGCTTGGCACTTGTGAACTGGACACATCCTGTTCTTTATTGTTTTGAGCACCAGTTTCCTTGGATCTTTTATTAGAGTGGAGTGAAGTGAAGTGCCAAATCATATCAAACATATTTGGAAGAGATTCAGAAATTTTCAAAAATTATCTTTTTCTATAGGTTTAGAAAAATTATCTTCCTCTATAATATTCTCCTCTTGAAGATGATTTTTGGTAAAATAGGGTTGATTCTCCATGAAAGACACATCCATGCTTATGTAAGTCTTTTTTGTCAAAGGATTAAAGCATTTGTGTAGAAACTCTAGGAGAAACATAATCTTTTTCCCATGCTCACTATGAATACAAACAGCTCTCTTATAGAGAGAAAATACAACAACAAAGGAAATAACAAGAAAGGAAATATACAAGAGAGGAAAGATAATCAACAATAAGAAAGGAAAGATATATAAGATCCTAATTCTAGTTTGGAAATTAATCCTAACCAAATCTCCATTGCCTTAATCTTGGGTATCCTCATAATCCAACACTCCCCCTCAAGCTGGAGAGTGTATGTCAATCATTCACAACTTGCATACTAAGTCTTCAAATCTCTTAATTGCCAGCCCTTTAGTTAACACATCTGCCACTTGGTCTTTAGATGAAACATAAGGTATTTTGATCAGGCCTGCATCCAACTTCTCTTTAATGAAGTGCCGGTCTATTTCAACATGTTTTGTCCTGTCATGTTGAACTGGATTATGGGCAATGCTGATAGCTGATTGGTTGTCACAGAACACCTTGATTGGGCCTTGAACCTTGATCTTCAAATCTTCTAGGATGATTCTTAGCCACAACACCTCACATAGGCCAAGTGCCATTGCTCTAAATTCAGCCTCCGCACTTGATCTTGACATGACACTTTGCTTCTTGCTCCTCCATGACACAAGGTTTCCACCGAGAAAGACACAATATCCCTTAGTTGATCTTCTGTCAATAAGAGATCCTGCATAGTCTGCATCTGTGAACCCCTTAATATCCAGCTCTTCTCCTGATTTAAACAAGATCCCCTTACCTGGGGTAGCCTTCAAATAGTTTAAAATCTTCCTCACTGCCTGCATATGTTCTTCTGTCGGATTGTGGATGAATTGGTTCACAAGACTAACACCAAAGGCAATATCAGGTCTAGTGTGAGATAAGTATATCAGACGTCCTACCAGTCTTTGGTATCTACCCTTGTCTACTGGTTGACTATTAGGATCAACTCCCAACTTGCTATTAGGCTCTACCGGCACATTAGATCCTCTTCCTCCTGATACCCCTGTCTCAGCTAATAAGTCTAGTACATACTTCCTTTGGGAGAGAAAGATTCCAGCCTTCGAATAAGCAACTTCAATTCCTAAGAAATACTTGAGGGAACCAAGGTCTTTAATCTCGAATTCCTTGGCTAACTTGTCCTTGAGACTCCTCTGTTCCTCTGCATCATTCCCTGTGACTATTATGTCGTCTACATACACCAATAGAGCGGTAACCTTCTCGTTGTCTGAATGCTTAAAGAAGAGAGTATGATCACCCCTGCTTTGGTTATATCCCATATCTGTCATGGCCCTGGAAAACCTACCAAACCATGCCCTTGGGGACTGTTTGAGCCCATAGAGTGCCTTCTTTAGTTTGCACACTTGCCTTGCCTCCCCTTCCTGAAATCCAGGAGGCACTTCCATAAAAACTTCTTCGTCCAAATCTCCATGTAGAAATGCATTTTTTACATCCAACTGTTGTAGGCTCCATCCAAAATAAGCTGCTAATGATAAAAGAATTCTCACAGTTGCCATTTTTGCCACAGGAGCAAATGTCTCAAGATAGTCTATGTCATATGATTGAGTGTAGCCCTTAGCAACCAATCTAGCTTTGTATCTCTCTAGGGTCCCATCAGCATTATATTTGATATTGAAAATCCACCTGCAGCCAACTGGAGTAACACCCTGTGGTTGAGGCACTAAGTCCCATGTATGATTCTTCTTCAAAGCTTTCATTTCCTCCAACATGGCTTGCCTCCAATTCAGATCTTTTAGAGCCTCCTCAACTGACTTGGGGATTTCAATGGAGTCTAAGGATACTAAGAAGGCCCTGTGATTCTGAGAAAGACGATGATAGGACAAGAAGTTGGCTAATGGGTGTTGAGTGCAACTTTTTTTCCCTTTTCGAATGGCTATAGGTAGGTCTAGGTCATCAGGTTGCACTAAGGGTGAAGATTGAATGGAATTCATACCTTGACTAGGAGATGATGATGGTGCATGCTGGGGCTGCCTGCGTTTGAATACATAAGGAGATCCCTTATACCTGACAAAGGGTGACAACTCTTGAGTATCCGATTGCCCCTGCTCCTTCTCAGTCGTACCTTGATTGAGGGATGATTCATGACTGTTATTTGAAGTTTGAGGAGAGATAATAGGATGGCTAGGGGGCTGAGAAGATGGCTGAGAAGATGTAAGAATAGGTTGAACAGAAGGAAAGAAGATATCACTATCACATAAAGGGTTGTCACCAGAAGAAAGGTGGTCACCTTGAACCAAAGTCTCCCCCTGGGGACCAGCCTGGGATGAGCCAAAAAAAGGTGTAGATTCCACAAATGTCTCCTTGGAGACATAAAATTTTCGAGTGAGAGGATGGTAACACTTGTACCCCTTTTGAGTGGGTGAGTATCCAATGAAAACACATTTGATTGCTCGAGGATCAAGTTTATCACGGTGTTATTTGGGAATGTGAACAAAGGATACACAACCAAACACCCGAAGAGGAAGAGGGGAATGTAAGAACTGGTCAGGAAAGAAGGAGGATAGACAATGTAAAGGACTTTGATTTTGTAGCAACTTGGTAGGGACTCGGTTAATGAGATAGGCCGCTGTAAGGATTGCTTCCCCCCAGAAGGATTTAGGAACATTGTGATGATGAAGAAGAGATCGAGCCACATTAAGGAGGTGTCTCATTTTCCTTTCTGCTACCCCATTTTGTTGGGGTGTATCAACACAAGAAGATTCATGGATTATTCCTTATTGTTGGAAGTATTGATGCAAGTGATGATTAAAATAATCCCTTGCATTATCAGTTCTTAATCTTTTGATAGGCGAACCAAATTGAGTTGCAATCATTTTACAAAAAGTGGGAAGAACTGAACTAATGGTGGCCTTATCTTTTAATAGAAAAACCCAAGTCATACGGGTACAATCATCAATGAAAGAGATGAACCAACGAGCCCCAGAACAATTAGGAATTTTAGATGGTCCCCACACATCTAAGTGAATCAAAGTAAATGGTGTAGATGAGATTTTATTGCTAGGAGGATAGGACACACGATGATGCTTAGACATAACACAAACATCACAATGAAAAAGACTAGGATTTAAAGATGCAAAGAATGTAGGAAACATAGATTTTAATAGAGTGAAAGGAGGATGACCCAATCGATAGTGTTGTAGCCATACATCCCTATAATTAAAGGTTGACTGAGATGAGTAGGCAGCAGTTGGAAGCTGTTTCTTTGTAGGATAAGAGTCTTCCCTCATCCAGTAGTACAGCCCATTACATTCTCTAGCAGCACCAATCATCTTCCCTGTTGTCATGGCCTGAAATTCACACAAATGAGGGGAAAAAATAGCCCGACAAGTCAAATCTTTGGTTAGTTGGTGAATAAAGATAAGATTGGCTGATAAACTTGGTACATGAAGAACTTGTTTGAGGGAAAATGAGGGTTTAGAGTGACTGTACCCTGGCCTAAAATTGGAACAGATGTTCCATTGGCTATTGTGATTTGTTTAGAGGTGGAAAGAGTGGTAGACATCAAAAACATGGGAATGGGGTGTCATGTGATCAGAGGCCCCAGTATCTAGGATCCATACATCCTGTTTATCAGTATTAAAGGTTGGAAAAAATGCTAAATGAAGGCAGTTACCTGAGGAGTCTTTGTGTGCAAGAGAGCATGCACCATCTTGTAGGGTCTTGAGGAACAACTTCAGCTTTGAGATCTCTTCAGTGTTTAAAGAATCTGCACCTGGAGCAGGCTTACTTTGGTTAGTTAATCCCTCTTCTTCTTGACCCTTGCTGCATACATATGCCTGATTCTTGGCTGCCAGATTTTTAAAACTGCCCAATCGATTTAATACCACTTCCTTTCCATGGAGCTTGAAACAAGTCTCTCTAGTATGTCTCGGTTTATGGCAGAAGGTGCACCATAGTGCCTCTTTATTTGCAGCCCGAGACTGAAATTTTCCCCTGCCTCCTTTCATCTTTGATCTGCCTCCTCTATTGGACACCATGGCTGATTTTTCTGAACCAATTTCAGTCACTATAGCAGCCCTTCGATTGGAGATCATGGCTGATCTTTCTGATCCAGCTTCATGAAGCATTGCTGTTCTTCGATTCTCCTCACTTCTAACCATAGCAAAAACCTCATGGAGTGCTGGAAGCTTTTCTCTCCCTAAGATTTGCACTCAGATCTGATCAAACTCCGAATTGGGGCCTGCTAGGAACTCAACCACTCTATCTCTTTCAAATATTTGACTAAGAGTTGCAGCATCAGCACTACATACCATTTTAATATTTTGATAATGGTCTAACTCTAGCCATAAGCCATGCATCTTATTGTAGTATTCAGTAACACTCATGCCCCCTTGTTTAGTGCTACTAATTTTAGCTTTAACCTCAAATATAACT
Source organism: Diospyros kaki (assembly GCA_036245055.1). Classification (NCBI taxonomy): domain Eukaryota; kingdom Viridiplantae; phylum Streptophyta; class Magnoliopsida; order Ericales; family Ebenaceae; genus Diospyros; species Diospyros kaki. Next base: position 7,777,200 of record BSEG01000013.1, read on the forward strand.
GATGCATCATGAATTTTGGAGTATGTTTGCCGTATGGTTTCCCAAATCTCTCTAGCCGAACCCAAAAACATGTAGTTTTTACTTACCTCGGGTTGCATGGCAGTCCAAAGCCATGACATGATTTGAGCATCTTCTACCTCCCATGCTGGAAGTGCAGGATCTGTTGGTTTTGGAGGAGCCGAAGTCAAATGACTATTTTTTCCTTTACCCTTGAGGAATGTTTGTACTAATTGGGTCCATTGTAAATAATTCCTACCATCTAATCGGTAGGATTGGTGGATTCCGAGAAGCTCTCCAGCTCCGGATCCAGTTCCAGCTTCCATTACTTGAGCCATTGGAGTTGATTCTCTAGTTTCCAGATCTGGAGTCACGCCTGACTGTTCCGACATGGCTGATCCAGTTGGTGAGGAAGAAGGTGGATCTTAGTTGGCTGTAGGTGGATGCAATGAAGGTATGTTGAAAACCAGGGATGAGTGAGAAAAATGTCGGAGGCTTGATCTGGAGAAGCTGGAAGCGAGAGGGTGGTTCACGCGCTGGCGCGTGGGGTCGGAGATGAATTAGGTGGTGGTGCGTGACGGCGCGTGGAGGATCCAACGGCGGTGGGTCTCCGGTGGTCGGCCAATCTGATAGCGGCGAACTCACTGGCAGTGATGGTGCTGGCGGCCAGACAGTGCGCTGAAGGCACTCTAACAAGTTACAATCGATGGTGAAGAGGAATCCAATGAAGGGGTGGCGGCTGGTGCAATGAAGGCACTAGGGTTTCATTGTATTAGCCTATTTGGCTCTGATACCATGTAGAAACTCTAGGAGAAAGATAATATTTTTCCCATGCTCACTATGAATACAAACAGCTCTCTTATAGAGAGAAAATACAACAACAAAGGAAATAACAAGAAAGGAAATATACAAGAGAGGAAAGATAATCAACAATAAGAAAGGAAAGATATATAAGATCCTAATTCTAGTTTGGAAATTAATCCTAACCAAATCTCCATTGCCTTAATCTTGGGTATCCTCATAATCCAACAGTACCCTTTTTTCCTGGGAGCATAACCAACAAAAACACTTTTTTTAGCCGTTGGATCTAATTTGGATTGAAAAATTTGTGGAATGTAAACAATTGTCACAAACCTAGGGTTGGCTAGGGTTGTGATAGGAATTTAGGAGAGATTTAGGGACAAGAAATCAGTTAAAGAGGGAGGTTGAGAGCTGAAATAGAAGAAATGGGAAGGAAGAGAAGAGGAACCGAGAGAGAGAGAAAATTAAGAGAGAATTAGACTTGAAATGTATTCTTCAATATCAAAATCTGCATACCTCCATCTGATTACAATAGCCCCTTATATAGGCATAACAAATTGCATAACCACCCCCATACTTCTAACTAATTGCTACAATATCACCTAATAAGCCTATTACTACATTACCCCTTTATTTTATTCTTATTACATCATTGACCCTCCTATACCCCTAGGTACATGACAATTCCCCCCGCCTAAAAATGTTTCTTGTCCCCAAGAAACTTATTATCGTTGAGCCACTTCTCTATCTTCATCCAATTCCCACCTTCAATTTCTGTTCAACGTCTTTTTCCCTCTTTATTCTTCTAGGCTTCTTCTTCTTTGTTCTTAGGATTCCAAGACCCAACCCAAACACAATTTGGCTTAGAGCTGCAATAAAAACAACCCGATTGGCCTCAATGATTTCAAGTTCAAAGCTGGGAGTACTTGATGAATTAGGAGACTCAAGCCCCATGCAACCACCTCTCGCTAAAGCTGTCCAATTAATTTCGGCCTTCCATTGGAAAACATGATCAGCCACACCTGGCCTGATATGATTAGTAGTTGGAACTTGGAGTTTAAAGGAAGAGTGAAGTGCACCCTTGGCTTCCTTGGGTAGTCCATCCCCGTCCCGTACAAGTAAGAAAGTTAAGCAAGTATCTCTAGCTGCATTTATTGCAGTTCCATCCAGCTCACCTCCATGTTTTATGGTAAAGTTACCAGCAATTTCCTGGATTTGCAGCAAGGGAAGATTGCTGACTTGCCTTAGGTACCTCGGCAAGGCTTGGTTGTGAGCTTCCGAATTAGGTGCTGCCACCACTCCCCTTCCAGCCGTCAATTCCTCCATCACTGCAGCTGAATCACTCCCCGATTCTAGCGATTCCTTGGTGTCTCCTGCCATTCTCGACAACTGATCGAATGCCTCAAGCATCTCTTGTTTTGGACTTCCGCTATTATCATCTGAATCATCCTCAGCAACAACCTTCTTTCCAAAGGGATTAGAGTACTCCTTTGATTCTTCTTTTATCCAAGCACTTGGAGCCAGGCCCTCGGACCTTCTGTTATTGCTGCAAGCACTGTCCTTACAGCCCCCATAATTGTTGCTATTGCTGAAAATGCTGTCACATGGCTGGAAATCAGCAATTTTCATAACATTCTCCTCCTCTTTCATGGCTGGTTCCTCAGCTTTCTGCCTCCTTGACTTCCCATTAGAACACTTAATTCCAAGGAACTCCTCCTTATTAAAATTCCCATGATAATCCTCAAAGAATTCTGCTGGAAAATTATAATGATACTTCTTAGTAAGTATCATTGCAAACTCTTGCAATTGTTCATGTAGCATCCGGCTGAATTCTTGGCTCGATTCATGTACCATACTTCTTGTTCTTTTGTCCAATTGGCTGCTCCCCTCCGCCAACTTCTTTTCCCATGCAGAAGGCTCTTGGCCATACTTCCCCTGATGTCTATTTCCAGCTGAAAATGCAGCATTATACGGCTGCAATTGAGACCCCATTTCAACTAAAAATGACGAATTTGTCTGCTGCAATTGAGGCTCCCACAGTCTCCTACATGCACTGCTCCTCTTAGCTGCTTTTCACAATCAGCATACTTACTAGCAGCCTAGGATTTGATCGGAAATTCTACGATATAGTGCAGGAAGTCACAGCCTAGAATCGCCCCTCCAAATGCGCCTTCCCAATCCACTTCCAGCTCCTCCAAATCTCACGTTTCTGTTGTGCAATTACTTCCGAAACTCGATTGAATCGGCAGCCTTCAGATTTGCCTCACAAAACCCCTGGAATTTGGATCTATGTTGCCTCCAAATCCGATTCAATTCCTTCCACTTCGGCCCAGAGCTACTGCAATTCGCTGCCCCACCCAATCACCTCTTAAATTGATCCAATAAGTGGCAAATTGCAGCCACTATTATGCTTCAAGGTAAGTCTATTTTAGCAGCAGAAAAATCACAGACTTACAGTGATTTGATCGACCTTCTAGAGTTCCCTAGATCTCCAACATCAGCCGATCTCACCTCCTTGTGCACCAGATTCATTTCCCCTTATACGTCGGAATCAATTCTGAGATTCCATTGGCTTCATTCCCATGTGATTTGCCATTAGAATTCCGATCGTTGGAGAATAATCGATCACCTCAAGGATCGATAGTTGGGAAACCACCTCCGCTGGAATCAAGGAGACTGAATTTACCTGAATTCAGTTCGCTCCTACTTCAGCAACCTCTAGACAGCTTCCAAGCTCGCCTCCATTCCTTAGATCCAATTGCTTTGGAACAACACAACCACAGTCACATGCAGTGGCCGCACCTTCCTTCTCGCCTTGCTCAAGGATATGCGTCCAGTTCTTCCGAATCACATGGCAGCACACCCCGCGTTCCAGTCGGATACTTCACCTAACGAAATTGGAATTTCTTTCCGATCAATGTGAGCAGCACGTCGCCAAGCACCAATCAGATCCGCCTTCACACGCCTTCCAATCCGAGCCGAAGTTGCTTCGCTCGGCTTCGGTTTCCAAATCCGAGTTCGCTTCGCTCGACTTCACCTTCCAGATCTGACTTCAATTCCGAATTCAATAGTCTTGACTCCACCACTTGCTGGACTTGCTCCAGCGGAAGAGGACGAAGGCCAAGGATTGCTCGGAAGTTTGATATCTTGGCTCGCCTAGCAGCCCAATCACCGACCACACCTATGGCCGATCAGATTCGTTTACGTGATGAAGGCCGCCTTCCTTCTTGCTATCTACATGATCAAACACAGCAACCAGCCGACGTGTTCTTCTTCCACTAGAATCGTCTGGCTGCTCGCGACTTGGCTTCCGAATCCGCTGAAAATGCTTCGAACAAACTTGCTGCGCGTCGCGACTGAGCGCCTACCTTTTGCTCGTTCCCAGGAAAGCCGAACAACTCTTCCAGATCCAAGCCGTGATCGCTTGTACCTCAGCTTCCCAACCGCTCCCTGCAACTCGACCGGTTCCGTGACGCCCGCAAGTTGAACTGGATGTGAACGACTAGGCCTCCACCTTCTTCGATCGGTTTCGTTATCGTCCGTCGAAGTCCAAGTTCAATTCCAATGAATTGGATCAGCAACGGAAATTATCTCCACGTTCAATTGAAGTTAATCTGGCTCGCCGAAATTCGCTCAAGGTTCTACTTCGATAGCGCCTTCCTTAATCGACTGAAAAAATATTTGGAATCTCCGTCAAAACCATTGCAATTCCGATTTGAGAGTTGCTTCTACCTTTCGATTAGAATTAATCGAATGTGTTGGAATCTTTGAATTCACTGACTCATCGGAATTTGCTGCTCTGCTTCAAAGCTGGCTTGCTTATGTCCAATCTGATCGGACACTTTCGATTTTCCACAACCACAACCAAGGAATGACTGCTCTGATACCAATTGTCACAAACCTAGGGTTGGCTAGGGTTGTGATAGGAATTTAGGAGAGATTTAGGGACAAGAAATCAGTTAAAGAGGGAGGTTGAGAGCTGAAATAGAAGAAATGGGAAGGAAGAGAAGAGGAACCGAGAGAGAGAGAAAATTAAGAGAGAATTAGACTTGAAATGTATTCTTCAATATCAAAATCTGCATACCTCCATCTGATTACAATAGCCCCTTATATAGGCATAACAAATTGCATAACCACCCCCATACTTCTAACTAATTGCTACAATATCACCTAATAAGCCTATTACTACATTACCCCTTTATTTTATTCTTATTACATCATTGACCCTCCTATACCCCTAGGTACATGACAACAAAGTAAGTGCATTCAAAAATTTTTAAAGGTGGCTCAGGGGGACAACCGACACATGGGAAAAGTCTTTTTTAAGGAATTTAAAGGTGTCTCAAAGTTTAAGACTCGAGTAGGCATCCTATTGATTAGATAGCAAACAGTTAAAACAATATCTCTCTAGAGGTATTTTGGGACATTTATAGAAAATATAATAGCCCTAGTTATCTCAAGTAAATGTCTGTTTTTTCGTTCAACTATGCCATTTTGCTGAGGAGTTTCACGACATGTTGATTGATGTAAAATACCTTTTTCTTGCAAAAAAACCTTCTAAACATTCATTGAAGTATTCTGCTCTATTATCAGACCGAAGAATACAAATTTTTGTTTGAAATTGGGTTTCGGTCATGTAAAAAAAATCTTTAAAAACACTTGCTACATCGGATTTCTTATTAAGCAAGTAAACCCAACATAGTCTAGTATGATCATTGATAAAAGTTATAAACCATCTTTTACCAGATAAAGTGGTAACTTTTGAGGGTCCCCAAACATCGTTGTGAATCAAATAAAATGGTTTTGAAGGACGATAAGGTTTGAGAACAAAATTTACCCGATGATCTTTAGACAAATGACAATTTTTACATTGAAACTTGGAACAATCCACTCCTTTAAACAATTTAGGAAATAAGTGTTTTAAATAAGGAAAACTAGGATGCCCTAGCCTGAGATGCCATTGCATTATTGGATCAGCAACAGAGATTGAACTATTACCACTTAATCTGTGAGCTTTTCTATTACTGAAGAAATCCTCATTGAAGTAGTAAAGTCCGTTTATCTCTGTAGCATTGCCAATTGTCCTTCCCGAGTTCTGGTCCTGAAATAGGCAATAAGAATCAAAGAAGGTAATGTGACAGTTATAATCTTTTGAGAGTTTACTGACAGACAAAAGATTACATGTAAGTTTAAGAACATGAAGTATTGATTGAAGATCAATACTTTCAGACATTTTAATGAGGCATTTGCCAACAATAGAAGAAAAACTGCCATCTGCTATCCTTACTTTCTCACTACCTGAAGGAGGAGTATATGAATCGAAAAGATTAGGCAAGCTGGTCATGTGATCAGATGACCTTGAATCAATGATCCATGGAGCAAATTTAAAGGAACTTGACAGGGCTAAAGTAGTTCTACTTGAATGTACCAATGAACCATTAGGTGTACTAGGTAACAAATTGGACAGTAATAATGTTGAGTTGATTAAATTGCTCTTTGTTGAAGGAACCAGATGTGAAGGGAACGTCCGACATGGTGGTGGTAGTGATCGATAATCTATTGACTAGTAAGTGACTGCACATTGTAGATCCAGTCATTCTTCGCCTTTTAATTTGAGGCTGGGTTTACTGGATCTGTCTGACATATTTGATAGTTGGATTTGGCCTAATGAGTCAACACTAGTTGACCAAATTTGAAGCGGATCGTAATTGGTCGGATCTGACCTAGACGTATCAAATCTGGGCAACAAATAGATCTGAAATAGGCTGGCAATCTGTAACGAGTTTGGAGCAGCCCAACAGGTTAAACCAGATCTAGATCATATATGACTTGAGATCTGGGTTGGCTGGTCAGCCAACAATGGAAGACTTAAGATCTGGGCCAGATCTGGATGTCAGTGGTCAACAGGAAGGCAGCGCAACCGATGATGGACAGTGGCTGTGGTGGCTGATAGATCTGGCAAGAACGCGGTCGATGGTGGCAATGGCGTGGCTGGAGTGGCGGCGACATTAGGACGAGGGTGGCCAGATTCAACTCCCCCTTCCCTCGTGCCTCTGGCGAAGTCAAGGATGAAGCGGTTTAGTGGTTGGATTTGGGCGACAACAGTGGCGGTGGCGATGATAGCCGGCGACAGCAGCGGCGGCCGGATCTGCGTGGGTGAGGAGCAGATCTGGTCGGTGATGGCGGTGACAACGTCGTGGCCAGAGAAGGGAGACAGATTTGGTGATGGTGATACAGTCCGATGTAGCAGTAAGCAGGCCCGTGGTCGTCTTCGTCGACGATGACGGTCGTTCTAGCAGCTGTCTCCGATGACTGTTCGTCTTCCCACTTCTGCAGCAATCTTTGGCTGCTTCTTGACTTTCGACTTCTGAACGATGGAGACCAATTCTTGGGGTATGGCCGAGGGATTAAGGGTGGCCGGATTTCACAAACAACGGCTGTGATTGATGGGCTGCTAGGGTTTCACAGTCAACAACTGTGATTTAATTCATAATTCTTGTTCTGATGCCACTTTATAACAAACCAAGAAAATATAGAATACAATGATATCTCCACACCCCATCTAATCTACATACAAGATCATATATACGCACAAAAAGATAGAAAAGTAAAACTCATAAAACATGGAAACATGTAAGCCATGAAACATAGATACATGTTTCCTCAATTTGTGGGATCCCGTAAACAATGGATCCATTGTCCCCATTTCTACACTCATTGACCCACTATTATTCACCACTCTGCCAGTAACTGGCATCAGCACATCATCACCACCCATGTTCTTTGCCTTTCTATACCAAACCCCACCCTCGCAACCATAATTGCTATCCTCACCATTATCACCATCAGCATAAGCCAGATGTACTTTATCCACCTAAACCTACCACCACTACCCTTCCACTCATAAAAATCCTCCCGCACTGGTTCTCTCTACCAAAACTGGCCACTACTATTATGTTCATAACCATTAAGATCATCAATGCACCACCCTACATTGTCATACTCATTACCACTACTATCTTATTCTCTCTGTAAAGTAAATCTAACCCTTCCTTTCTACTATAACCTGGCAATCCTCCTGTTGTTACTCTTGACCAACAGCTGTAATCACCTGCATTCCTTTTACCACCAGAATTAATGTGAATCTCTTGCTTGTTCTACAAGAGCTTGTCCTTTGTGAAGACCCACGACTATCACCATTTTTTCTTTCGCCATGGGAACCCAATACACCACAATACCTATCCCCCACCTGCACCGCCATACGCCAACCTCACATTCCAACTTTTTCTTTCTCTCTCTATGTTTATGTATGCATTATATATAATTGAGGGATATATGTATTATATATATTGTAGGATTTACAATTGAGGTAGTTGGAAATTGGGAAAAAGAAAGGTCATTATGGACATTTTGCCCCTACCATTTAACCAAAAAAATCATGCAGGTAATTAGGATTATCTGATCATGATTGTACTATGAGGTGATTTAAGAATGAGCATGTTCTTGGGCCATTGTAGAAACATAGATAGGGTTGATGACGGAATGAAGAACTTGCCGTTCTCTTAACATAATAAATTTTCACTTTCACCCTCTTACTGGATTCTATGCCAGTGGATTCTCAATCAGCGGTTTCATGCAGCATACGATTTTCAGAATCAAGAGATTCTCGCTCGAGGAAAATGATGGGGTAAAAGTGTTGTTTGCCCCAAACCCAATATATATAAGTTGCTGAAATGTCTCTGTTGGGTTCTTATATTTTTAAGATTTGCTATTTTCCCAGGCCAGATACAGGGGTAAAACTATCATTTTCCCTAATATGCATGTCTTTCCATGTTGTGTTCTAGTATTTTTTTGTTGTGCTTCATTGATTTCTTGGTATTGTGTTGTCTATGTGCTTGCTTATTGGATTTACTACAAATCTATCTATCCATCTTACTTTTTTCCCCCTCATAGATACAATTATCTCTTGGAGCGATCCGGAATATTCAACTGAATTAGCTCTTAGCTTTCAGGAGTCTACAGGGTGCTCATACATATGGTAACCAGTAGTTGAATCTTCCTGATTTTTTTTCCCTGTTGCTTGGTAATATTTTCTTCTTTCATTTTCCTTTATTACATAATAATGTGCTTCCTTAATGCAGGGATCGAATTTGTGGGGTGAACAGAAATATGCAATTTAATACTCTTAACTGTAAGTGTGTACTGTGATCAACTCCTCGAATATTATTGCCATACTTCCATATGATTCATTCTTTGGGCATTCTCACCTTCAAAATCAGGAATGGGCTGTTGCCTGCTTAATTATAGATTTATAGTGGGAGCAATTTGTCTAGAGCAGTTTTAGTTGTTCGTGTGGTCTAGAATCTGTATTTGTCTTTTTCTCCATTCCCCCACATTCTGTGGAAACCTTTAGTTATTTTATAGTTTGGATGTTAAGTATATTGAATATAGTTAGGTTATTAGAACAGTTAGTTTTCTCTTGTTTTGGTTTTGTTTTTTGAGTTCTGAAAAATAGGTATCATTGAGTAGCCATCAGAGGAGGCCACCTCTGTTAGAAAAAAACCCCTCCATGAACATCAAGGATATGTCTGCTGTGGATTCTAGAGTCAAATTGCTGCCTGATTGATTGTTTAGCAATGCATAGTAGAGGCAGTTGGTACTTAACTCCATATGCGTGGCTTGTTTCTAGTTGATTTGTATCATAAGTTTCAGGGAAGCTTGAATTATATCCTGGTGGCCATGGTTCAACATGCATACTGATTTAGTTTTGGGTTTATGCAATGGCAAGGGGAGATCTTGGCTACAACGTACATGAATAGGAGCAATCAACTGAAATGATAACTTAGCTCATATACTTCTGAGAAGGTGTCACGACTTGTCGAATATGATGGTGAATACTTGTTGGCACTCTTACAATATTCTGTTATAGTTTTCAACTTTTTTAGGACTGGACAGGTTTGAGCAGTTTTTAGCATCTGCCCCCATCACTTAAATCAGTGGAATACTTTCAACAGTCATTATAAGCTTAAAAGAAAAAGTTTGAAATCTTCTTTAAAATAAAAAAAAAAGGATTTTACATTTGTTGGTCTTTCCTCTTTTACATTTTATTCTAAAGTATTCCAAAGTCTGAAACTTTTAACGTTTTTATGAGCAAAGTTTCTAAAATAAAATTTGATAATTTCTTTTCTTTTCACACTTCTTTCTGAGCATGCAGAATGTCAAATGTATTTTTTTTATTTTTCTGTTAATAAATTATAAATGTACTTGTATTGAAATATTTGAGATTTCATTATTTTCTGTATGCATAGACATTTATATTTTATATATTGGTGTGTTCTAAGTTTTTTTAGAGGCACTTTGTTAGGGCATTTCTGTCAGATCATGTTGTCACGACTCCAAGGATCCCCAAGGATATATTAATAATTATATGTTATATATATTTCTTTTTGGTTGTACTTTGCGGCTATAGTGTTTGTACCTTTCAGTCTTAGACAACATATAAATAGGCTAGATTAGTTAGAGAATGATATAAGTGAATGACAATTGAATTCTTGTTTCTCTCTCAACTCTGATCTCTCTCTTGATCCCTCTGATTCTCTCTCTTTCTCTATTCTGTTTGCATTTCTCCCTCAATTCTGTTTGTTATCTCCCTCTTTCTATCCAATTCCCCTTCCAATCCTCTCCGTTCTCAGTATTTTCCCATTAAAACCCCTAGGAAAACCCTAGGTTCCTGACAAATGGTATTAGAGCCGATCGATTCTCGGCTGTGAGTCAAGCGATCTACAGGTGACCTTAACAGTGATTTCGAGTTGAATTTGAAGGTAGAACAGAGCCAACGATCATTGGCTGTGATTCTGACACTTCTATTAGCTGAACCAACGAAGCTAAGCAAGGCGAATTCCGACAATCTATGCAGCGAAGCAAGACCAGGCGATTTCCTGAAATTCCGACGACTTCTTTTAACTGTAATAGAGCCAATCGAAGAAATCTAAGGACCTGAGAATTGGTCTCAACTACTGCTAGGTGTGGAAGAATATAATGCTTGAGTAGTAGTCATTACTTATGTTATGATGTTGATAATTGTAATGCTTATGTTTTTGTTGTATTGTTATAAATAATGTTTGTTAGTTAAGCTATTGCTTTAGACAGTTCGATTGTTATAGATTGCAACATCAATCTGTTATCAATGTTAGCTGAGTATAAAAACTCGACTACACCTTCTCCCTCTTGTAATTTGTTTTACATTTTCATTTTTGTAAAAATTTAGTGAGGTCTTTCTTCTTCCTTGTTTTTTTCTTTTTTCGTGCCCTAGATTTTCTTCTTCATGGTATCAAAGCCATAGACCTATGTTAATGGCATTTAATCCAAATCTTAGTTCCTCCTCTTCTCTACCTCGTTCTTCTTCCTCCTTGTCATCCACCTCGCAATCAGATTTTGCGACAGTGGCAAAAGCATTCACTTTTATCCCTATCAAGCTGGATTCCAACAATTACATTTTCTAGAAAGCTCAGATCTTGGCAACGATCAAAGCATTTGATCTTCTGCCATTCCTCAACAAGTCTCCGCCTTCGGTGAAGTATGTGGGATATCCTTCAGCTGGTGAGTTCGGATCTCCTGTGATTAATCTCGAGTAGATGAATTGGATTAGATCCAACCAATTGCTACTTGGATGGCTATTCTTTATGATCGATAAAGAGGTATTAGTGCAGGTGATTCATTGTGAATCATCTGCGGAGGTATGATCTTCTCTAGAAAACTTTTACTCTCGACAAACTATTGCTAAATCTTTTCAATTAAAGCAACAATTGATATCAATTAAGAAGGATTCCTTATCTGTAAATGACTATATCCTGAAAATCAAGACTATAGGGCATGCTCTTTCTTCCATTGGAGAGCCTTTGAATGATAAAGATTTACTACTTGCTATTCTCAATGGTTTAGATTATGATTATGAGACTGTTTTTAGTCTCATCGCTTATCAAATGGGTGACATAGATCTAGAGAAGGTTGAATATTTGTTGTTGATGCATGAACAAAGATTAGCTGCTAAGAATATGCAACATTCTGTTGTTAATTTTGAGTCTATTACGTCCTCATCTATGCATGTCAATGTGGCTTCATACTTGCTGAGAAATGGTAATGGATCTGTGAACAATAGAGGTGGTTTTGTATCAAGAGAAGGTGGTTATATGAATAGAGGAGGAAGAGGCCGTGGTAAGACTCATAGTAGGAGAATTTATTGTCAATTATGTAGTAAACCAGGGTATTTCGTTGATAAGTGCTATCACAGATTTGATAGGAATTTTCAGTGAACTCTTAGCCAAAATTTTGGGAGACCTAGTATTGTTGCTCAATCGTATTTAAGAACTTTTAGCTTCCGCTAGTGATTCTAATGAAGCCTTCTTCAATGAAGTAGGTTTAGTCCAAGGGGCTCACTATTGTAATTTTTCATAGCCTTAAGAAAACCTATCCCAATCTTCTTTGCATCCTTATCATGGAGAACCCTCGTGGTTTGTTGATTCTGGAGCAACAAACCATACCACTTCCTGCCTCAACAATTTGTCTTTGCATGTTCCATACAATGGTGTTGACAAAGTTGGTGTTGGAAATGGTAAGAAAGTTCCTATTCCTAATATTGGCCTTAGTCAATTATATACTCAAACCAATCCTACATCCATTATTTCACTGCCTAATGTTCTTCATGTTCCTCGTATGAAGAAAAATCTCATTAGTGTTTCACAACTTACAAGAGACCATAATGTTGTTGTTGAATTTCACTCTAATTCTTGTTTGATTCAGGACAAGGGTTTAGAGCTGGTGCTACTTCGAGGACACCTTAAGGATGGGGTTTATTAGTTGGCTCCAGTATTTGGTCATGTAACAACAACTCGGCCTAATCCATCGAGCCTGATCTGTTTGCTAGTAGTGATTTTTCTTTGAATAATTGTAAAAGATAGCATTCAATTTGTCATGAACTGTCTCCTAATGTAAACGTATCCTACATAATAATGTGTGTCAACAATGGCATGGAAGATTAGGGCATCCCTCTTTCAATGTATTGCAATTGATTCTGAATAAAATTCATATTCCTTGCTCTCGTTCAGCTCTTTCATTTGTGATTCTTGCAAAATTGGAAAACTACATCAGCTTCCTTTTGCTAACTGTGGATTCATGTCAAAGAAACCATTAGAATTGGTCTATTTAGATCTATGGGGTCCTTTTCTTGTTGTGTCCACTGAAGGGTATATGTATTACATTATTTTTGTTGATGCATACACTTAGTATACATGGCTATATCCCTTGAAACTCAAATTTGATGCATTCACCACTTTTTTGACCTTTCATAAGTTTGTTGGTCTTCAATATTAGACCAAACATAAGGCTATACAAACTGATAATGGGGGAAATTCAAAACCTTTTTGCCTTACCTTCATAGTCATGGCATTCAACCTCGATTTACCTGCCCCTATACCCACCAACAGAATGGTGTAACTGAAAGAAAACACAAGCACATAGCTGAGATGGGTCTTACATTGTTAGCCAATGCTCACATGCCCCTAAAGTTTTGGGTAGAAGCCTTCCAAATTGCTGTCCACACCATTAACTTGCTCCCAGCTTCTCCCATCAGGTTTAACACTCCATTTGAATTACTCTTATCACAAACAACCTAATTGCCTACTGCTGCAATCTTTTGGATGTGTTGGTTTTCCTTACCTTAGACCCTATAACAAGCACAAATTTGATTTTCACTTTGTTGAAATAGATTGCGCCAATTTCACACACACACGATTTCCAAACATCCAGCTGAACACAACCCTACACTACTTAACCCAGAACCGAAATCAGAAAGATGCAAGAACACAACCGCAAACCACAAACACTCACACAACAACAAAAGCATTTATCCTGGTTCAGAACTCTTGGAAGAGATCCTACATCCAGACTGTTTTGACCTTGCTTTCACTATCTTGAACAAATTAGAATACAAGATTACATATGCTGTTTGCACACCCTTAGCCCAATTACCAGACCAAGACCTAATCTGAGATTACAAAGAAATACCCTTTCTCTCACCTACAACAACATATCCTCTCTCCACAAGATAGCCCGCAAAACCCCTATCTCTAAGAGACACTCCCGCCCTTCTATTTATAGAACATAGTGGGCGGGAGACAACATTAACAGAAAATACCCCTACTGCTATTATAAGACTGCCCCTAGTTTACATGCTATTAGAAAATTTATTGTAACAACTTTTAACTAATGCTATACAGCTGAGCCCTAAACTAATCCTTAGGCAAATATTCAACAAATTCTCCACCATTTGCATAGGATTTGACTGCTTCAGCATAGCCACCTGCATGTAAACCATACCTGACTTGATCATCACCTTCACCAGCTTCCTCTGACATCTGAATCAACTTCAAACAGTGCTTGAGCTTTGCCATAGGGACTGCTTTTGTAAAGATATCTGCAGCATTATCAGAACCTGCAACTTTTATTAGAAAAATTTCCTTTTTATCTAATATTTCTCTAATAAAATGATGCCTCACATCTATATGTTTTGTCCTTTCATGGTGAGCTTGGTTTTTAGACAAATGTATGGCACTTTGACTATCACACATCAAAGTGGTATGCTCTATAGATCCTAAGAGCTCACTAGTTAAACCTTTCAGCCCTATTGCTTCTTTAATTGCTTTTGAAACTGCTATGTATTCAGGTTCAGGAGTTAACAAAGCTACTATGTGCTGAAGACTAGATTTCTAGTTGATAGTAGAATTCCACAACTTAAATACATAGCCAGTTGTGGACCTTCTTTTATCTAAATCAGCAGCATAATCAACATCTGAAAACCCTATAATGCTGGCTGGTTCTTCTATATTTGCTCCACCATAAGACAATACCATGCTGCAAGACCCTTTAACATATCTAAATACCCACTTAACTGCATTCCAATGTACCTTGTTTGGATTTGCCATGAATCTACTTACAACACTCATTGCATGAACCAAATCATGTCTAGTACACACCATGCTATACATTAGACTACCCATAGCACTAGCAAAAGGTATTTTAGACATTTCCTTCTTATCTTCTTCATTTATCGGAGATTGATCAGCAGATAATTTGAAATGCTGAGCAAAAGGCATATTTACTGCCTTTGCAACTGCCATCCCAAATCTTTTAATTATCTTGTCTAGATAGGATTTTTGGGATAGGTACAATTTTCTTTGCTGTTTATTTCGGGTAATTTCTATCCCTAGAATTTTCTTTGCCTCTCCTAGCTCCTTCATCTCAAACTCAGACTTCAATTTTAGTTTTAATAGTTGAATTTCTATCTCAGATTGACTTGCTATAAGCATGTCATCTACATAAAGGAGCAAGAAAATTGAAATATTAGGAGAAAGAAAATTGAAATATTAGGAGAAATATGTTTAAAATAAACACAACTATCATAAGAACTTTATACCCTTGGTTGATCATCACCAAGTCGAATTTCCTATACCATTGCCTTGGTGATTGCTTAAGTCCATAAAGAGACTTCTTAAGCAAACACACCTTCTCAACTTTTCCTTTAGACTCAAAACCTTTTGGTTGTTCCATTAATATCCTCTCCTCTAAATCTCCATGAAGGAAAGCTGTGGTAACATCCATTTGTTCTAATTTTAAGTTTAAATGGGCAGTTATGGCAAGAAGGACTCTAATTAAGGTATGTCTCACAACTGGTGAGAAAACCTCATTAAAATCTATACCTGGGACTTGAGTGAACCCCCTAGCAACTAACCTAGCTTTATACCTAGGTTTTGAATTTATTTCAGCACCCTCCTTGACTTTATAAAGCCATTTACAGCTTACTATTCGCTGTCCTTGAGGCCTATCAACCAGTATCCATGTCTGGTTTTTTCTTAAGGATTCTATTTTAGCTTTCATTGCTTCTATCCATAATTTTGCATTTTTTGATGTCATTGCCTCATCAAATGAGAGAGGTTCTTCGCCTGCAGCTTCTGATGCACTTGTCAGTGCATAAGCCACAAGGTCTGCAAATCCATATCTACTAGGCGGCCTTCTATTTCTAGGTTGTCTATCCCTAGCCACACTATACCTAGAGGTATCTTGCTGGTCACCTATATTAGAATCAACATCTCTCTCTTCCTCACTATCTTCATATTGGGTAGGGTCTTGCTCTAAGGAGCCCTGATGGATATTTCCAGGGGCTGTTTCTTGGACCTCGATGCCTATGGACTTAGGTTCTTCTCTCAAGGCTGACTGGTCTTTTATTTCGGGAACATCCATGGTTGATTCTTCATCAAATGTCGCATCTCTAGAAATAATAGTCTTAGGCCCTTCTTTTTCCAGGTTCCATAGTTTATAACCTTTAACTCCAGGGGGATATCTAATGAATAGACATTTCTTAGCCCTAGGATCTAGCTTATCTTGCTTTATATGAGCATAGGCAGGACACCCAAATACTCTTAGGTGGTTTAAGGATGGTTTGTGACCTGACCATCTTTCATAAGGAGTTTTAAACTCAATT
Source organism: Diospyros kaki (assembly GCA_036245055.1). Taxonomy (NCBI): domain Eukaryota; kingdom Viridiplantae; phylum Streptophyta; class Magnoliopsida; order Ericales; family Ebenaceae; genus Diospyros; species Diospyros kaki. Next base: position 7,793,533 of record BSEG01000013.1, read on the forward strand.
GCAGTCGAAGGTGATCTATTTATCACATATGCTACAGTTGTTACAACCTCCCCCCCAGAAAGATTTAGGCAGTTTTGCATGAAATAACATGCATCTCACTCTTTCCAATAGAGTTCTATTCATCCTTTCAGCCAACCCATTTTGTTTTGGGTTTCCTGGGGCTGTTGGATGCCTAATTATTCCACTATCTTTGCACATTTGAGAAAATTCTTTATTGCAGAATTCTAAGCCATTATTAGTCCTAATGGTTTTAATAGACTTCCCCATTTGGTTTTCAATCATCTTTTTCCATGTTTTAAAGGCTTCAAAGGTCTGATCCTTAGACTTTAAAACATATACCCACACCATCCTAGAATAGTCATCAATGATAGATAAGAAATACCTAGAGCCTCCATGAGATTGGACTTGAGATGGCCCCTAAAGATCTGAATGAATGTAATCTAATGGGGTCTTAGACGAATGGATTGCTTTCTTGCTAAACTTAACTTTGGCAGCCTTTCCATAAATGCAAGTCTCGCATTTTTCGAGACCTGCAACCTGCCTATTAATCAGAATGCCTTGATTTCCTAGCTCCTTAAGGCCTTGTTCACTAATATGTGACATCCTTAAATGCCACAGTCTAGCTGGTGACTGGGCACTTTTGCTAGCCATAGCGGCTTCCCTACATAGAGTGGTTTCTTGCAGAATGTAAATCCCATTCTGAAGAACTGCCTTCATACATATTAGGGAACCCTTTGATATCTTCAAGACTCCACCATAACCCTTAAAACTAAGGCTATTTCTATCCAGTTCTCCGAGAGAAATTAAATTTCTCTTGAGTTCTGGAACATGTCTTACAGCAGTTAGGGTTCTGAATGATCCATCATTCATTTTAAGTCTTATATCCCCAATCCCTAATACTTTGCATTCATGATTATTTCCTAGCAAGACTTTCCCACCATTAGATTCTTGATAGTTTTGAAACCAATATCTTTTAGAAGTCATATGGAATGAGCAACCGGAATCCATGATCCAGTCAGTGTTTTCTATGCTTTCGGAGGCAACCAGTGCATCAGCACTCTCATACCCGAATTCACAAACATTGCCTCCTTCAACAGATTTTTCTTGATGATCTTTTCTTTTCTTGGGGCAATTTCTTTTAATGTGTCCCTCCTCATGACAGTGATAACATTTAATAGGCCTTTTACCAGATTTTGACCTAGACCTTGACCTACCTCTTCCCTTGTTATCTTTCTTATCATTTTTAGACTTGACAGTGAGGACATCTCCTGAAGATAATTTTCCTTCTACTTTATTCTGCAATTCTTTCGAGTTTAGGGCCCCTATAACATCATCTAGAGATAATGAATCCCTCCCATGTTTTAGAATATCAATGAAGGTCTCATATGTTCTAGGAAGAGAATGAAGTAAGACTAAAGCCTTATCTTCTTCCTCATAGTTCACGTCTATGTTCTCAAGATCAAGGCAGAGTTTGTTAAACTCATCCATGTGATCTTGTAACTTCTTACCATCTTGCATTTTTAAAGTAAAGAACCTGGCTTTCAGATAGAGGCGACTGGATAATGATTTCGTCATGTATAAGCTCTCCAGCTTGAGCCATATCTCTGCAGCAGACTTCATCTTGGAAACTTCTCTTAAAACTTTGTCGCCGAGGCTTAGGATTAAAGTGTTGTATGCCTTCTTGAGAATCTCTTTCTTTTGTTCTGCCGAGTAGTTCTTAGGCATCTTGGCTTCACCTTCTAGTGCTTCCTTAAGGCCAAGATTTCCGAGGAGGGCACTCATCTTCATCTTCCAGAGGGCAAAGTCATTTTGCCCATCGAATTTCTCGATGTCGTGTCTAGACGAAGAGGGAATGGATGCCATGACTGCCTTCTTGGGTTGTTCTTCCTTTCTTGATCGCTTCTTGAAATCTTGAGTGCGGAAAACAGCAGTGGCTCTGATACCAGATTGTTGAAATAGATCACGCCAATTTCACACACACACGATTTCCAAACATCCAGCTGAACACAACCCTACACTACTTAACCCAGAACCAAAATCAGAAAGATGCAAGAACACAATCGCAAACCACAAGCACTCACACAACAAAAGGATTTATCCTTGTTCGGAACTCTTGGAAGAGATCCTACATCCAGACTGTTTTGACCTTGCTTTCACTATCTTGAATAAATTAGAATACAAGATTACATATGTTGTTTGCACACCCTTAGCCCAATTACCAGACCAAGACCTAATCTGAGATTACAAAGAAATACCCTTTCTCTCACCTACAACAGCATATCCTCTCCCCACAAGATAGCCCGCAAAACCCCTATCTCTAAGAGACACTCCCGCCCTTCTATTTATAGAACATAGTGGGCGGGAAACAACATTAACAGAAAATACCCCTACTGCTATTACAAGACTGCCCCTAGTTTACATGCTATTAGAAAATTTATTGTAACAACTTCTAACTAATGCTATATAGCTGAGCCCTAAACTAATCCTTAGGCAAATATTCAACACACTTCACCAAATGTGTGTTTCTTGGATATAGCCATGCTCAAGTTGGTTACAAGTGTTTGCACCAATCGGGGAAAGTTTATGTTTCTAGACATGTGCAGTTCAATCCTAACGAATATCCGTTTTCTACTTTGCTTTCATCCTTATCCTCTTCTTGTTTTACACCTCAACCAGCTCCTAATGGTTTTTCTACTCTATTCTTTCAATCCCTCCCTTCATTCTCTTCCAACTCTTCTTCTCCTCAAGTAGTACAACCCTCCATTCCTGCCTTATCTACATCTGTCTTTGCTGATCACTTAACTCCTATTCATGAACCACAACCAATTCAATCCCAGTTATCTAAACCTAAAGTCTTCTTACCTAAACCCAAAGTTGCTCTAGCCCCTTCCATTCACCCTGTGCTTACCAGATCAAAGTCTAAGCAGCTTCTTGCCACTTTCCCTCATGCCTTAGTGAGTTCCTTGGAACCTAATTCAATTCATGAGGCTTTCTTAGACTCTTTGTTAAATCATTTGTTGTAGATTAGTTAAAAGGCTTGGGAGGATATTGGTCAGGAATGTATTCAGTATTTCAGGGGTTAGCTTCTAGAAGGTTGGTTAGTATTTAAACGACTTTATAAATGGCCGGTTTGCTACCTTGTAATGTCTGCCCCTTATTTATTATAAATAGGGGGTCGGGGGGTCTCATTTGATGCGTTGTTGTTTTCCTATGTTGAGCGGGAAGAGTTTGAGTATGTGTGGTGTGTGAGAGAAAAGTAGTTAGGCTTTGTAATCTTAAAATTCTGTATAGCTTGCGTATATGGGGCTATGAGAGAACTGTGAGCAGTGCATGTAATCATCTATTGTGTTTTCAAGATAGTGGAAGAAAGGCCAAAGACAGTCTGGGCGTAGGTTCTTCATTTGGAGAACTGAACCAGGATAAAATCTTGGCTTCTTGTGTGTGTTTGTTCTGTTTCTATTCTTTTCTATATTTTGTGTTTTCTCTTTTGTGTGTGGAGTGTTTCCTACTGTTCTTGAGGATTGAGAGATTGATCGTGTGAAGTGGAAGATTGGGATTACACACTCAATGGGTTAAGGCTATGGAGGAGGAATTCTCTGCTTTGCACCATAATTATACATGGGACCTTGTTCCCTTTTCCAAAGATATGAATTTTATTGGTTGCAAACGGGTGTTTAGGGTTAAGTATAACTCTGATGGATCAGTGCTTAAGCACAAGGCTCGGTTAGTGGCTAAGGGGTTTTTTCAAACTCCAAGGATCGATTATGCTAAAACTTTTAGCCTGATAATAAAGGCTCCTACTATTTGGGTGTTGTTCTCACTGGCTATTACTTTTGGATGGGACATTTAGTAGGTAGATGTGAACAAAGCTTTCCTCAATGGTGACCTAACGAAGGAGGTCTTTATGTCACAGTCTGAAGGCTTTGTGAATTCTTAGTTTTCCTCTCATGTTTGTAGGTTGAAAAAGTCACTTTATGGTCTTAAACAAGCTCCTTGAGCTTGGTACACAAAATTGAGAGCTGCATTATAGATTTGGGGTTTCAAGGGCTGTTTCTGATGTTTCTTTGTTCATTAAAAGGAATTCTAAGTATGTGTTGTTCATTTTGGTGTATGTAGAAGACATTCTTGTTACGAGTTTTAATTCTATAGCTCTTCAGGCTTGCATTCATGATTTGGATACTCACTTTGCTCTTAAAACTCTAGGGTTTGTCAATTACTTCCTAGGGTTTGAGGCACATAGAGATAATAGTGGCATTTATCTCACTCAATCCAAGTATACTTTGGATTTGTTGAAGAAGGCAATTATGTCGGATTGTAACCCTGTGCCACACATGTGAATTCGGGTGTTTCTCTGACTAATGAGGGTGATTTATTCTTTGATCCATCCTTATATAGGACTATCATTGGTTCCCTACAGTACTTGACTTATACAAGATTGGACATTGTATTTGTAGTTAACAAGTTGAGCCAATTTTTGTTTGCTCCAAAGCTGCAGCATTGGTTAGCTTGTAAACGACTACTTCAATATCTTAATGGAACTATTGGTCTGGGCCTAGTATTTTCTCCATCTCCTAGTGATCTATCCTTAGCTATGTACATAGATGCAGACCATGCAGGCTATAAGGTTACTAGGAGGTCTATCAGTGGGTTATGTGTATTCTTTGGCAAGAATTTGATAGTTTGGGGCTCACGGAAACAGTTTGTGGTGGCTAAATCAGTTGGAGAAGTTGAATATAGGGCTATTGCATAAGGTGTTACAGAGGTCTTGTGGCTGAAATCACTATTCTTTGAGTTGGGATATTGGTGTGTTTATACTCCAATTATATGGAGTGATATTCTAGCTGCCAAGAGCATTGCTAAAACCTTGCTTTCACTCATGTACTAAGCACATTGAGATTGATGTGCATTTTGTTCGAGAGAAGGTGGAGAATGGTGAAGTTGAGGTTAGATATGTTCCTACTTTTCATTAGGTGGATGACATATTTACTAAAGGGTTTCCAGGGAATAGATTTTTGTTTCTGTGTAACAAGCTTGATCTTAAGTAGTCACCAGTGCATCTCAGTTCTAGTGACACTCCAAACAGTCCGAAGATCAAAGTTTCTTCTTCTGCTAGGGAGTCTAATTTGAAGGGGAATGTGGAAGAATATAATGCTTGAGTAGTAGTCATTACTTATGATGTTGATAATTGTAATGCTTATGCCGCTGTTGTATTGTTATTGTGAAATCCGGAGCACTAGAATTTCTCAATTTTGCCAATTTACAAATGCAAACACACACTAATTCAACCCAGAAACAGAAAATATAACAGGAACAAAAATAAAATAGGGAAAGAAACATGCAAACCACACGAGAACACCAAGATGTATCTTGGTTCAGATCATCAACTAATGATCCTACGTCCAGCCTCTCGTCTCGAGAGAAAAATCCACTAGAATCTTTGAAAACCAGTACTAGAATCCCTCACCACGAGTACATCAATTGCAAGATTACAAAGCACCATCTTTTCTAAACTTTTCTCTCATGTACAACACTCACACAACTAAATGAATGATGCCTCAAGCGACTGTCCTATACCTCTTATTTATAGACATTTTTCGGCGGACATTACAAGGATTATAAAAAGATTACACAATGTCTAAATACCCCTCATGCATATACAATCGTTAGACACTTTCTAACTTAACTTATTTCTATCGCTTGGTTATACTTGGATTCTCTTGATTTCTTCTAGTTCTTCTAGGCTATACTCAATGCAAAACCATAACAATTCTCCACCATTTTGCATGAGTGTTGCCTGAAATTGATTCCATCAACATGCTCTCCTCAAGACGTGCATAAAAACTGATCATTCACATACAAGAACCTACAAAAGCCTTAAACAGTGATGCAATTTAGATATAGGGACTGCCTTAGTGAATATGTCAGTTACATTTTCTTCACCTGCAACCTTAATCAGATCTATTTCCTCTCTCTCAAGTACTTCTATGATAAAATGGTACTTTACATATGTTTTGTTCTCTCATGGTGGGCTTGATTCTTGGCTAAATGTATAGCACTTTGGCTATCACACTTTAGGACAGCCTTAAGATTTTTCTCTAATAATTCACTCACTAAACCTTTCAACCATAGGGCCTCTTTTATAGCTTCAGGGACAGCTATATACTCGGCCTCGATGGTTGAAAGAACTACCACAAATTATAGATTAGTTTTCCAGTTAATGGTTGAGTTCCATAAGTTGAAAACATACTCTGTAGATGAACTTCGTTTGTCTAAATTTGCTGCGTAATTAGCATCAGTGAATCATAAAATGTTAAGACTCTTCTTCTACACTTGCTCCACCATAAGCTAAAGTCATATTGATTGTTCCTTTAAGGTATCTAAAAATCCACTTAACAACAACCCAATGATCCTTTCTCGGATTAGCCATGAATCTACTTGTAACACTCATGGCATGGGCTAAATCCGACCTAGTGCCAACCATACAATACATAAGGCTTCCTACATCACTTGAATACGAGATCCTTCCATTTCTTTAATGCTCTCTTCTTCACTTGGGGATTATATATTAGATAAGTTGAAATGTTGAGCAAAAGTAACATTCACTTCCTTAGCATCAAGCTTATGAAATTTTATTATCAGTCTCTAGATAGGACTTTTGAGTTAGCTGGAACATTCTTTGCTGCTTATTCCTTAATATTTCTATCCCTAAAATCTTCTTAACCTCTCCTAACTCTTCCATTTCAAAGGCTGATTTTAACTTCAGCTTTAAATTTTTAATTTCTTTATTTGATTAACTTCCAATTAGCATGTCATTAACATACAGGAGGAGATAGATTGAGATCTTAGTAGAAATGTGTTTTAAATAGATACAACAATCAAAATCACTTCTCTTGAACCCTTGATTGATCATGAATGTGTCAAATTTTCTATACCATTGCCTAGGGGACTGCTTGAGCTCATATAAAGACTTTATCAGCAAGCATACTTGCTCCTTTTTACCCCCAAGTTCAAAACCTTTTGGTTGCTCCATTAGAATGTCCTCTTCTAATTCACCATGAAGGAATGCAGTGGTCACATCCATTTGTTCTAGGGTTAAGTTTAAATGGGTAGACATAGCAAGCAAAATTCTAATTGAAGTGTGTCTTACTACCAGTGAGAAAATTTCATTAAAATCTACCCTTGCAACTTGGGTAAAACCTCTTGCTACTAGCCTAGCTTTATACCTAGGTTTTTCATCAATTCCTGCCCTTTCTTTGATTTTAAACAACCACTTACAACCAACCACCCTTTTATCTAAGGGTCTATCAATCAAGGTCCAAGTATTATTCTTCCTAAGTGATTCCATGGCAGCAAGCCACATCTTTGAATCTCTTGAACTAACAGCCTCTTCATAACAAGCAAGAGGCTCTTCCCCAGCAACTTCCATTGCACTTGACAGTGCATAGGACACTAAATCGGAGAATCCATACCTCATAGGAGGCTTACTCACTCTCCTTTGCCTATCTCTAGCTACATTATATCTCCCTAGGGCTGGATCACTTTCTAAGCTAGACGAACCAGCACTATCATCTTGCTGGTCTGCTGCTTGATCGCTTTGATTGTCAATGGCAGCATCATGGATTTCATCTTGCTGTTCTATCTCAATAGCCTTAGATTCCCCTTTTGCATCTGATTGATCCTCTATCTTATCATTTCTTATGAAGGAATTCTCATCAAATGTTACATCCCTACTCACTACAGTCCTTGGCAATCCTTCTTCCAAATTTCATAATTTGTACCCCTTAACCCATGATGGGTAACCAATAAATAGGCATATTTTGGCTTTAGGTTCTAATTTACCTTGCTTCACATGGGCATAAGCTATACACCCAAACACTATTAAGTGATCTAGGCTAGGCTTATGTCCAATCCATATTTCATAAGGAGTTTTGAACCCTATTGCAGCCGATGGTGACTTGTTTATTACATATGCAGTTGTAGTTATAGCTTCATCCCAAAAAGACTTAGGCAATCTAGCATGGAACAACATGCATCTCACCCTCTCAAGTAGGGTCCTGTTCATTCTCTCAGTTAGGCCATTTTGTTTAGGGTTTCCAAGGGCTGTTAGGTGTCTTAGGATGCTAATATCACTACATATTTGGGTAAAATCCTTATTGCAAAATTCTAGACCATTATTAGTCATAATGATTTGTTGTGTTTCCATATTGTACTTGTTGGTTTCACCATGTCAACTAAGTTATGGAACACAACTATATCAATTATCTTCATTCACCACCATCTCATGAAATTTCTCCATGTGAAGATGGTGTTCAAACTTCATTTCATCATTACTCCGCTAGGGGATATTATCCACTGCCGGTCCCAAGCCCGGATAAAGGAGGAGGGTTGCGTTAGGTAGTCGACAGCCAGCGTAAAACCTAGTCGGATCCAAATATGAATTCTAGACAAACTATTTGTTGGGATGTAACCCACATAGAAGTCTAGAATTCATATAGCCAACCTCACATAGTGGGATAACGGCTGGATATGTTGTTGTTTTTTATTAGTCATAATGATTTTAATTTTCGTACCCTTTTGATTTTCTATCATGGTTTTCTAGGATCTAAATGCCTCAAAAGTGTGGTCTTTTGATTTCAAAATATAAACCCAGAGGATCCTAGAAAAATCATCTATAATGGATAGGGAATGCTGTGCTCCTCCTTGTGTTAAAAGACTGACGAGGGCCCCACAGATCCGAATGTATGTATTCTAAGGGGGCTTTTGAGGAATGAATGGCTTTCTTAGGGGATTTTACCTTTATAGACTTACCAAAGATACAAGATTCACATTTGTCTAACTCTGAAATACTTCCAGCACCTAATATTCCTTGATTGGACAGTTCTCTTAGGCCTTGCTCACTAATATTTGCCATCCTAAAATGCCATATCCTAGTGTGTTCATAGGTCTTGTTTTCACCTATAGTTGCATCACCACACAATGTGGATGCCTGCAGCACATATACCCCATTTTGAAGGAAAGTGAGCCCCTTGATACCTTTAGAACTCCACCGTCCCCCCCTATAGGAATGGCCATTTTTATCCAATTCTTCAAGAGAAATCGTGTTCCTTTTTAAATCTGGAACATATCTAACAGTAGTTAGAGTTCTAATTATACCATCATGCATCCTAATCTTTGTCTCCAATTTCTCTAATATTACACTCTTGATTGTTTCCCAATATTACCTTACCACCACCTATATCTCTATAGTTCAAGAACCATTCTCTATGGGGTGTCATATGGAAAGAGCAACTTGAGTCAAGCACCCAAACCTCCCTATCTGGCTTGCTAGATACAATTAAGGCATCAACACTATCATAATCGAATTCACAAATGGAGGATGAAATTTCAGAATTAGATTTTTCTTGGAATTCCTTCTTTCTTTTAGGGCAATGCTTCTTGATATGCCATTTTTTATGGCAGTGATAACATTTAATGACTTTTCTGCCATTTCTTGATTTTGACCGTGATCTACCCTTACTCGTAGGGTCTCTTCTATCTGTTCTAACCTTGACTGCAAGAACATTTCTTGCAATGTTCTTGCCCTCAACTTTCTGATGCAATTCTTTGGAGTTCAATGCTCCAATTACATCATCCAAGGTTAATGTGTCTCTACTGTGTTTGAGGATATCCACAAAGGTTTTGTAGGACTTAGGTAATGAATGCAATAAAACTAGGGCTTTGTCTTCATCATCATACTTAAGTTCTATGTTCTCTAAGTCAAGACATGGTTTGTTAAAATTATCTATGTGATCCTGAAGTTTTTGCCCTTCTTACATCTTAAAAGTGAAAAATTTTGCCTTCAAATACAGCCTACTAGAAAGGGATTTAGTCATGTATAAACTTTCTAATTTCAATCAAAGTTCTACAATAGGTTTCATCTTTGAAACCTCTCGCAACACTTTGTCTCCTAGGCTTAAAATTAACGTGTTGAAGGCCTTGTTTCCTAACTTCTTTCCCACGATGTAAGTGTCAGCTCTTCGGATTTGACAAGAGGTTCTGTAGCAATTCAAATGGAATTGCGCGCGAAAGTGAGGTGCTGAGGATAGGAAAACGTGAGGGAAAGATAGAGATAGAGAAGGAGAGAGAATTCGAGAGGAAAAGAGGGTGAGAGAAATGTGACTTTCAATTGTAATTTCAGATAACTGGAAAAGAAATGAGCTGGCTTATTTATCCTCCTCAAGGAGGCGCCAAACTCTGAATTACATCAAAGAACTTCCGCTAACTACCAGCTTCTATACTATCCAAATCCACCCGCCCAATCACAATATTACTACCGTACCCCTTCAGAACTGAATACCCGCCTCTGCCCATGACAATTCCCTCCCCGTCAGAGTCTTCTTGTCCTCAAGAAGAGTCTAAAGAAGACCGACTGCCCGTGGAAACTGCTGGAGTAGGTCTGGAAGATACTCCCAGGTATTGTTTTCCAGATGCAAGTTGGACCAACGAACGAGCACCTGCGTGATGGGAAGATTGTTTTGGTAAATCACACGTCTGTCCACGATGGCGATAGGTTCAATTGTTTGTTGCGACGCCAGGACAACCGGGGGTAAAGATGCGCTCACTGGGTTAGTGCCGGAAGATGGTTTGAGGAGAGAAACGTGGAAGACCGGATGAATTGAGGTCTCTGCTGGGAGTTGTAAACGATATGCCGTTTTGCCCACCTGAGCTAACACTTCATATGGTCCATAGAATTTAGGACTTAGTTTGGAAACGGCTGTTGGCGACAGAGTCTTCAATTGGGCAGGTCGCAACTTGAGATAAACTCGGTCTCCCACTGAGAAATTCCGGTCACTGCGCTTTTTGTCCGCATATTGCTTCATGTGATTTTGGGCATTTGCCCACTCCCGTTTGAGTGTCTGTAGCACTTGTTGCCTCTGAGTGAGGTAACTATCTACCGTGGCTACCAAATTTGGGCCCCCACTGTCTGGAAGCAGCGGTGGTTTGTACCCGAATAGAGCCTCAAACAGAGTCATTTTCAGAGACGAATGGTAGTTGGTGTTGTACCACCATTGCGCCAGGGGCAGCCACTTATGCCACCCGGCAGGCTGCTCCAAACATAAGCATCGAAGGTAGGTCTCCAGGCATTGATTCACACGTTCCGTCTGTCCATCCGTTTCAGGATGATAGGCCGAGGACATGTGGAGCTTGGTTCCTAGTGATTGCATAAGTTCCTTCCAGAGTAGGCTGGTGAAGACTTTGTCGCGATCGGATACAATGATGCGAGGCAAGCCATGTAATTTTCCAACCTGATCAAGGAACACTCGCGTCACCTCTTGGGCTATGAAGGGATGCGCGAGACTAAGGAAGTGACTGTATTTGGTGAGCCTGTCCACTATCACTAATATGCAGTCTTTGCCCTCTGATTTGGGCAAACCTTCCACGAAGTCCATACTGATGCTAGCCCAAGCTTGCTCCGGTTGAGGCAATGGTTGTAGCAACCCCGGAGGATGAATGTTCTCGTGTTTACACCGGCTACAGATGTCACAATCCTTAATATACTTTTGCACGGTCTTCTTCAACCCTGGCCAATAGAACAATTGTTGTATTCGGTTATAAGTGCTTTGGACCCCAGAATGTCCTCCTACCGGTGAGTCATGTAGAGCTGTTAGGATCCTCTTTCGCAGCTGCTCATCATCCCCGATCACTAGCTTCTCTTTGTAGCGTAACAGCCCATTCCTTAGTGAATATCCTGGTTTACTCATGGGGTCTAACGTCAGTTGTTCCATTAGATCCTTGGTCCACTCCGTGTGCTCGTAATTGGCTGCGACCTCTAGATACCATTATGGTACAATAGAAGTCATAGCTGCCGCTGTTCCCTCCTTCATACAGCGGGAAAGGGCATCAACAGCCTTGTTCTCGTACCCCTTCCTGTATTGAATAGTATAATCGAGCCCCATGAGTTTAGACATACCTTTCCGTTGGAGATGCATGTGTAACTTTTGTTGTAATAAGAATTTCAGGCTCTCGTGGTTAGTGCGAATAACCGTCTTGCTCCCTTCTAAATAATGCCACCATTTGTCTACGGCTATCAATACCGCCAGAAGTTCCTTCTCATACACACTCAGGCCAAGGTGTTTTGGAGCTAATGCCTGGCTGATGAAAGCTATTGGCCTTCCCCCCTGAGCCAGCACTGCTCCCACTCCATAGTTGCTAGCATCTGTTTCCAGAACAAACGGTTGATTGAAATCTGGAAGAGTTAAAGTAGGAACCTCACACATGGCCTTCTTTAGTAGATCGAAGGCTGTTTCAGCTGCTTCATTCCACTGAAACCCATCTTTTTTGAGCAACACCGTGAGTGTCTTGCTAATGATGCTGTAATTTTTAACAAATCGCCTATAGTAACCTGTGAGACCCAAAAATCCCCTCAAACTCTTAACAGAGGTCGGCCTTGGCCAGTCATTCATAGCAACAATCTTTTGCGGGTCAGTGCTCACCCCCTTCTCTGATATCACATGGCCCAGATACTCTACTTGGGTCTGTGCAAAGGCACATTTGGTCTTCTTGATGAACAGCTTATTGAATCTAAGGATTTGCAAGGTTAATCGTAAATGCTCTAGGTGTTTAGGGAAACTGGGACTGTAAATTAGGATATCGTCAAAGAAAACGAGAATGAATTGGCAGAGATAAGGCTCAAAAATATGGTTCATGAGAGCTTGGAAAGTGGCCGGTGCGTTAGTTAAGCCAAAAGGCATAACTAGAAATTCATAGTGTCCTTGGTGAGTCCTAAAAGCTGTTTTGTGGATGTCATGGGAACTCATTCGGATTTGGTGATAACCGGAACGAAGGTCGAGTTTGGAGAAAACTTTGGCTCCATGTAGCTCATCTAGGAGGTCTTCTATGATAGGAATGGGGAACTTATTCTTTATGATAATGGAGTTGAGTTGGCGGTAGTCTATGCAAACCGCCAACTGTCGTCCTTCTTTTTAACTAACAGAAGGGGAGAAGCATAAGGGCTGATGCTTGGTCGAATGACTGATTGTTGAAGCATTTCTTTGATCATATGTTCGATCTCAGCCTTTTGTTTTGGGGGATAACGATATGAATGAATGTTAACCGGCTCAGAGTTGGGTTTTAAGGCTATGGTATGGTCAAATGGTCTGGGAACGGGTAGAGCTTTTGGTTCCTCAAACAAATCCCTAAATTCATCTAAGAGTTCTTCAAGTAAGTCCAGTTGAGTTACCTCCTAAGGAAGGACGCCTTGCTGTATTGCTTCCAGTTTGATTTTTCCCCCAAAATCCAGCTCGTCTTCTTCCTGCCCAAGTGTTTGTATCGAGAACAATTGAGCCACTTGTGTCCACTTGCTTTTAAAGAGCTTATGTAATCTTTTGCCCGAAATGAGTTTGCAAGTTCCAGCCTCTGCCCCGCCAGTGATAGTCATACGTTTTCCCCCTTTGTCAAAAGTGACTTCCATCTTCTTGAAATCAAAGCAAGTGGGACTTACTTCTCTCATCCAATCCACGCCTAAGACCATATCACACCCTCCTAACCGGAGAAGCCTTAGGTTAGCTTCGAAGTCCTCCCCCTGCATCTGCCAACAAAATCCCATGCAAGCAGATTTACAGATCACCTTCTGCTCGTTACCCACCGTAACCGACAGTGGTAGAGTCCCAGTAAGTCGGCAATGGAGCCTCTTGGCCACCCTCTCATCCAAGAAGCTATGCGTGCTTCCGCTGTCGATGAGTATAGATAAGTCATCCTTCTATGCCTTACCGTCTACCTTTATGATTTTACTTGTGGATACTCCCCTCAGTGCATGGAGAGAAATCTCCATCCTCTCTTCGTCTCCTTCATTCTCCTGACTCTCTACGTCTTCCACTTCTCCTTCCCCTTCCTCGGTGCCTTCGAGTAACAACAATTGACATTTGCATTGATGGCCCAGTGTATATTTGTCTCCACACCTGAAACAGAGCCTAGCTAACCTCCTATGTTCCTGCAGGCTGATCCCAAACGATGATGACGGAGCTGGTAGAGTTAATGCCTTCCCGTTAGCGCTTCCTGATCCGCCGTCCTTGTTCCACCCCTTACTGTTCTGTGGCATAGGTACCTGCTAACCTCTATTAACCCCTCTTTGTTTCTTCGATAAAGCTTCTACCGCTAGTTCCTGCAACTTAGCACACTCCATCGCCTGTTGCACAGTCTTTGGTTGGAACATTTTCACGATCGGCCGGATTTCTTCGCTCAAGCCGCTGATGAAGCTTGACATGAAATAACCTTCGGTGAGTGTGGGATTGGAAATTAACATGAGTGCCTTCAATTCCTCAAACTTCTATTGATAAACTTGCACAGATCCTCCTTGCTTCAGTTTATTAAATTCTTCCACTACGTCGTAACATTCCTTTCTCCCCAAATCTTCCACACAATCCTTCCACAAATGCTTCCCAAGAGCATTCGTCTTTCACTCCCATCCACCCTTGATACCACGCATCCCCCACATCGTTAAGGTAGGCTGCAACAGTGGCTACCTTCTGTTGTTCGGCCACGTGCTAGAGACGAAACACTCTCTCGCAACGCCTCACCCACCATCGCGGGTTCTGGTCGTCAAACAAGGGAATCTCCATGCGCGGCATCAACGTTCCGCTCCGATTCGATCCTTGTGCTATGCCTGATCTCCTGATTCTAGCGATTTCCTCCATCATGGGAGACTCTGCTTCCAATTCAGCGGATCCTTCTGATCGGCCATTACCTCCTATGTCGTTTAGGATTGGCTCCGAATGCTCTCTCGGAGGAAAATCCGGAGAGATTCGAACTTTCGTTTGGCGAGATAACATCAGCATGAACTGATGCATGTGATCTCGGAGAGTTTGATTCAATTCTCTCATTTGTTCCTCCAACCGAGCAGTCTGTGAACGACTCTCCTCCCACAACACATTCACCGCTCCATCGATCCTTCTTTCCACCGAACTTTCAAATGTATCCATCCGATTTTACATCTCTGAAACCGATGCAGTAACCTGCTGGAGCTGCGCTTCCATATGCTTCATCCGAGTGCCGTCTGCCACAGCTCTCCTGAACGCTCAGGAAGTGCTCTGATACCAAATTGTCAGCTCTTCGGATCTGTCAAGAGGTTCCACAGCAATTCAAATGGAATTGTGCGCGGAAGTGAGGTGCTGAGGATAGGAAAACGTGAGGGAAAGATAGAGATAGAGAAGGAGAGAGAATTTGAGAGGAAAAGAGGGTGAGAGAAATGTGACTTTCAATTGTAATTTCAGATAACTGGAAAAGAAATGAGCTGGCTTATTTATCCTCCTCAAGGAGGCGCCAAACTCTGAATTACATCAAAGAACTTCCGCTAACTACCAGCTTCTATACTATCCAAATCCACCCGCCCAATCACAATATTACTACCGTACCCCTTCGGAACTGAATACCCGCCTCTGCCCATGACAGTAAGTTGCTGGCATTTTTGACTTTCCTTCGGGAGCCTCTTCTAGTCCTAAATTTCCTAACAATGCTCTCATCTTCATCTTCCAAAGGCCAAAATTGTTCTGCCCGTCAAACTTCTTGATATCATATTGAGTGGCATAGGCTATAGAAGCCATTCCAGCGATTCTATCTATCGATTTCTAATGGTTCTTGGCTTCCTTGATGATTTACCGTGCTCTGATACCAATTTGTGAAATCGAGAGCACTGAAATTTCTCAATCTTGCCAATTTACAAATACAAACACACACTGACTCAACCCAGAAACAAAAAATATAACAGGAACAGAATTAAAATAGGGAAAGAAACATGCAAACCACACGAGAACACCAAGATGTATCCTGGTTCAGATCATCAACTGATCCTACGTCCAGCATCTTGTCCCAAGAGCAAAATCCACTAGAATCTTTGAAAACCAGTACAAGAATCCCTCACCGCAAGTACATCAATCGCAAGATTACAAAACACTATATTTTCTAGACTTTTCTCTCATTTACAGAACTTGCACAACTGAATGAATGATGCCCCAAGTGACTACGCTATGCCTCTTATTTATAGACATTTTTGGGCGGATATTACAAGGATTATAAAAAGACTACACAATGTCTAATATACCCCTCATACATATACAACCGTTAGGGACTCTATCTAACTTAACTTATTTTTGCCGCTTGGTTAGACTTGGATTCTCCTAATTTCTTCTAGTTCTTCTAGGCTATGCTCGATCCAAAACCATAACAGTTATAAATAATGTTTGTTTGTTAGATTGTTGCTTTTGGTGGTTTGGTTGTTATAGATTGCAACAACAATCTCTTATCAAGGTTAGTTGAGTATAAAAACTCAGCTACACCTTCTCCCTCTTGTAATTTGTTTTACTTTTTCATTTCAGTAAAAATTCAGTGAGGTCTTTCTTCTTCCTCTCGTATTTTTCTTTTTTGTGCCTTAGATTTTCTGCTTCACTAGGTGAGTACTAGCAGTTGTTTCTGATCTGATTTTGAAGGAATCAAAGACAGATTGTAATTGAGAGAGCAAGCAGTCTTTTGAAGGTGGTTGCAGGCGGTTACTGAAGGCAGTACAGATACAGGTCCGAGCGATCCTAGAGGCTGTTTTTTGATCCTCCATTTTTGAGGCTACGAAAATGTGACATAGGCGATTCAGGAAGGCGAATTCCTAGAAGTAGTTTCTAAGGCGAGCAATGGACACAGGAATCAAGGAACAATTCGCTATCCTCAATCAAAAGTTGGACAAATTTTTTATTCTATTTTCACAGAAGTTTTAGGTTAGTATTCCAACTGAATGTTTTTCTAAGGAATATTTTGATTCCTTAAAAAGAGAAGTTTCGGAAGGAGATGTTCAAGATATTTATCTTAGAAGTTCTGATCATGAGATAATTGATTCAGACATCCAATCATCAGGATTAAAAGATTTTAACAGGGAAGTTGTTGAGATTGTGAAAGAAACAAATGATTCTTTTAGAATGGAAACTGATCCAGTTTTTTATGGTGAGAAAATTGCTCAATCAAATTCTACAACAAGCTTTGTTGAAATAAATTCGGCTGTAGTTGCCAAGGAACCAGAAGAGAGCTAATAAATCATAATTTGCATATCGAGAAGTTGTAGGAGAAAAATGAGGAATTACTCAATGCATTGATTGAGAAAGCAATATTCATTGCGTTACCCTTGGTGCCTAGTCCAATGGTGGAAGAGTTTTTTGTTGTCAGGAACAAGACTCTTGCTGTTTTGATTGTTCATATTTTAGTTGGTGAGCTACAATGTCAAATCAGGTCTTAGCTTGCAGAGAAGTTTTAATTTCCTTCTATACTGGAAACGATATGTTTGTAAGTATGATAGGTCAATTGGAACTATTTTCAATTGCAATAAGGAATAGATGGATGGCTGGACTTGGTGTTGCAACAAACTATGGTACTGTTGCTGTTGGACAGTTTTTGTTTGAGTACTTGAAGCGAGCCTACGATTCTCAATTGCTGCATCTGTGGGATATTGCAGATGTCTTGGCAGTTGACCTGATCTTAACAAAGGTCAAGGAAGTTACTGAAAATTACAAATCAATGGGAGAAGAGAGCTTTGACATGGAGATCTTCGACGTCTAGATTTGAGGTTTGCAGGAAAAGCAAAAGAATAGGAATGTAAGAGAAAAGAGGAAAAAGCTGAAGAGGAGAAGCAAATATTAGCAATTGTATGTTATATATATATTAAAGGGTCAACTAGATAGTACAGGTAGGAGTTGGATGAAGAAACAATGGTTGTTGCTGTAAGTTCTTGGGGACAAGAACTTTCTCAAGGAGAGAGGGAACTATCACAACCCCAAGGATCCCCATGGATAAATTGGTATACATATATTTCTTTTTGGTTGTACTTTGCTGTTATAATGTTTGTACCTTTCAGTCTTGGACAACGTATAAATAAACTAGATTAGTTGGAGAGTGATATAGTTGAATGATAATTGAATTCTTGTTTCTCTCTCAACTCTGATCTCTCTTCCGATCCTTCTGATTCTCCCTCTCTCTCTCTCTCTCTATTATATTTGCATTTCTCCCTCCATTTTGTCTATTATCTTCCTCTTTCTATTCAATTCCCCCTCCAATCCCTTCTGTTCTTGGTATTTTCCTATTAAAACCCTAGGTTCTTGACACATGTCAATGTCATTGACTCTTTGGCTATATCAATACTTTCTAAGAGGATGTTTGGCTTAAGAGTTTTTTAAGATAGCTTTTAAGTCTTTCTACTTAAAAGCTATGTAAAGGTTTTAAGTTGGCTAGCGTTTTAGGTTATAAGGTGTTTGGATAAATGTACTTTAAATTGTAATTTATATAGTTATATGTTTGGCTTTAAAAAGCTGATAAGTTATCATAACTTAATAAAAAGACTAAAATGGATATGTTGCTGAATAATACAAATAAGCTTCATAAAATATTATTTTTTAATAAAAATAAATTATAAATTGATGTCAAATTGATAAAATTGTTACCATTACATGTTGATAAATTATGTACAATTATTAAAAAATATATTAATACAATTATTAAAAATATATTATATGGAAGTTGGAGGCGGCGATGGAGGAGCTGGAGGCGGGAGGCAGTGACGATGATGGGGCTGAAGGCGATGCAATGGAGGCGACAAGGAAGAGATGGAGGGAGGTGGCGGTCGCGACGGAGGACCTGGAGGTGGCAACCTCGACGTAAAAGCTAGAGGGAGGCGGCAAAAGATATGAATGGTAGAGGGATGTGGGCCAGGGATAAGATTGAAAATATGATAGTTGTTAGAGGGTAAAATTGTAAAATACTGTTGAATCTTGGACCGATTATTATCAGAAAAAACCATCACTCTCTCACAGCCACTCTCACCTGATAGGAACAGAAATAGGATAACACAAGTTAGAATAAACAAAGTAATAACAGAAAGGTAAATGAGACAAGAAACTTATTCTGGTCCAAGCATGAAAATGTTCACACTATCGAAGCTTTTGACAGAATCCACTAGAAGCAAATCAAGAATACAACACTCCCTCTCTCGCACACACTATGATCAATAGCCTCCCTCTCGAGAATACAAAGACTGAGCCCTTTGCTCTCTCTCTTATTCTCTCTGGAATTAGTGCAAGAAAACAGAATGAACAATGTTGTGTGTGTGTGTCTCCCCCAAAACCTATCCGCCTCTATTTATAACAGATAGTCAGTTAGAAAATAGGGACTTAAATGCAAATAGAAAGAAATAAAAGGACTACCGGTACTAACTCTAAATAGGTTAGTTCCGTTACATTTTAAACTCACAAAACATAAAATAGAAACTTATTTCTAACTACATTTAAAATCCTCTACCGAGAATTGATGCTAACTAATGCAAATCCTAACAAATACTTTGTTAACTAAATAAGCTATGTACAACATTTTGAGAAAAGCGAAGCAAGGGGGGGGGGGGGTTCTAAAACATTGTCAAATAGCGTTTAAGCTATTTAATTTTAACAAACTTGTAACTAAATAAGTTGTATGATGATTAAGCTTCACATATAGCTTATAAGCAGCTAAACTGCTAAGCCAAACACCCTCTAAATAATAACTACTTTGCTCGTCCTTTGGGTGAATTCTCATGTTAATATATATGTATTACAGCCAGGTTCAAATCTTGCTAGTTATCTTTGGTACTTGGAGGACTCAATAATGTAGCAACTGAGCAGGTTCAGGTCTTTGTACTTATGGGTGCCATCATATAGGCATCAAGGCTATGTTGTGGCCTTTTGACCTATGGGAGCTTTGCGAGCATGCCCAGGCAGTCTGCATATTGAATATTGTTTATGTTAGATTACTGCTAAGAATAGAACTAGAAATTTGACCAAGAAGAGGCAAACAATGCCTAATTATTTATGCTAAAAAGGTTCAATAAAAATTTATTGAATAAATTTAAAACTTTGCTGCATGAGTTTAAATTGAAATATGAGTTTTGACACCCAACTCTAGAAATTGGGGAACAACCTAGTAACCATAAATAGAAAATGCTAATATTTACTCCTTCGTTTAAAAGTTTTTCCCAACAGGTAGTCATTGTTGATATTACGCAAATAATTTTTTTTTAGTTATTATAGGAAACATTAACTACACCTGTAATCCTCATGCATCGAGCCTTTGTACTCATCCATTTTGTACCTCATCATCATCATCAACTACACTTTATCCTAACTAGGTTAGGGTGGGTGATACAACATTCATAATGTCAATTGACTTCTAAAAGTCACTTTGACAATAAAAATCCATGCAAAAGATCAATAAGGTAAAATTTTATGTCACATGCCCGTTGATGCATCCCTTATACAATGAGGGAATGATGTGATAAAATTATAACCCCATCTTCATATGTTAAGAATGATATAAAGAACTGGGAGAAAAAGAAGAGAGGGAAAAAAAAAATCAAATCTATTAAGCTGGGATTACAAGTATTTATGCCAATACATTGTAACTGCTATTTATAAGCTCTATCTATGCTAGGTACAAGGTACAACTGTTCCATACAGCACACCTAATACCAACTAATATGAGTTCTCAACCCTCCCTCTCAAGCAAGCACATACACATCATACGTGTGGTTTGGAACAAATATATTCAATCCTCGGACCTCGAAGAGCTTTACTAAACAGGGCAGCCAGTTGATCCATAGTCCCAACAAATGCTGTAGAAATCTCACCAGAAACCAGTTTTCATCGTGCAAAGTGATGGTTTATTTCAATATGCTTGGTCCTTTCATGAAAAGCAGGATTAGAGGCAATATGAAAAGTAGCCTGATTGTTACACATAAGCTGCATAGATCCCGAATTACCAAACTGTAGCTCCTTAAGAAGCTGTTTCAGCCAAATCAGTTCACATGTAGCTAATGCCATGGCTTTATACTCAGCTTCAGCACTAGACCTAGCAACAACTTGGGACTCTTCCAAGAAGTCAGATTGCCTCCCAACTAAAACACAATAGCCAGAAGTTGTCCGTTTATTAAATGGACAGCCTGCCCAATCAACATTTGCATAACCAGTCACCTGTGAATGACCTTTATCCTCAAATAGTAGACCTTTATAGGTCGAACAATTTAATGTAATGCAAAGTACGCACCAAAACCTGCCAATAACCATCTCAAGGAGAGTCCAAAAACTGACTAACCAAACCATCAATAAATGCAATATCTGGTTGAGTCGCTGTAAGATAATTCAACTTCTCAGCCAGTCTACTATAATGCCTGGGATCATGAATAGGTTCCCCCTATCCAGGAAATAGTTTAGAGTTAGATCCATAGGTGTATCAATAGGCCTAGAATCCAACATGCCTATCTTCTCCAGAATATCAAGGACATACTTCCTTTGAGAGATACAAATGCCATGCCCAGACCTAGCAACCTCAATACCCTAGAAATACCACAGTGGACCCAAAAATATAGTCTGAAAATGAGAATGTAAATGAGCCTTCATATATGACATTGAGGATTCATGCACAAGATAAATTGCATTAGTTTACTGTTCATGCATTGAAAAGATTCTTCTTACAAGGAACATCTCAGCAACATTCTTCCTATATGCATCTGTTAAAGGGCTCAATTTTACTTTATTCCATCCCGACTTTCACCCAGCTATACTGAAACAAACTCAGTCACCTATGATCCAAAGTAACTAAGTCTGAAGCTTCTCAAGCTTATTCACATGGAGGCTGGGTTAGTACAAATAGAAACTTTATATAAACTGACTCTTGCCCAACATGACTCAACCCCTTTTCGAGAGACTATCTTTTCCAATTGGCTGGTCTCTTCACAAATTTTTATAACACCAGCCACACAGCTTTTGGGGCCTTGCAAGCCCTAATATATATGAAGGTAATTAACTCCTTGATATCATCCACTGCCATCACTGGGATACTCTCACTCTTTAGTTAATGCACAAGCTTGACACACCATGAATGGCCAAAAAACCACATCTCATAATTCTCAAGTTCCAATCAGAATCTCCACAAAACGTAAGGGTTTTGTCAGAAAAGGAGAGATGTGATACTGAGCGTGTACCCCCTTCTCTTGCACCCACTAAAAAATTTTTGGACTTAATCTCACCTGCTTTTTCAATTTTAGCCTATATGTGTCCTCAACCAAGACAAATAAGAAGGATGGAGGAGGGGGGAGAATCTCAATGCCTTAGATGTTTATAAAAAGCCTTGGTGACTGCTGTGACTACAGCCAAAATCTAAATTGAAAATATAATAGCGGGTCCAATTTTGCTAACTGACACGAGATCCAATTTTATTTACAATGTTTAACTAAGATTCTAGTTTACACAACCACTGTGTTATGGGGCTTTTAAGATGAAATTCAACACATTTTATAAGTTTTAAGTACCACATCCAAAATCTGCAGATACCCACATTTTCATTGAATTACTCTAATGTAAGCTTGGTCTCAAGCAAAAGGAATTATTCAATTGATATGCCTGTATTAATATCTTTAAGGAAATGTTGCCTGTCATATTCTTGGCTATTCTTTAGCACCTCTGCTTTGGCACGTTCATGCTACCTTATCTCTGCAGATTTGTATTTTTTATTTGAAATAACTTTTGTTGACTATGTGTAATTGCTTGTTGTTGCTTCTGCAGATGAAACTTATCATAGTATCAACAGTGAATTGAGGGAATTGCCTCCAGTTGAGCTATCTACACTTCCCCTAATACTGAAGGTTTAAACCGTTGCCTCGTGACTTTTTTCCTTCCATAGTTGCCTTTTATTCTACTGGATTGAGTGTTAAACACTAGAGCATATTTTTATATTTTTAAGCGCCTACGGACTTTCGGAAAATTATGATTCCTACTTATTTCGGGTATAAGTTTTCCATTTGATATGTTATTTAGTATGTTGCATGGGATAAAGTGGATTTCACAACTGTAACAGGCCTTATGTTACATGACATGGGCTTTGGCTTCCTATAGCACTTTTTTTGGGGTAGTTTTGTGTGTGTTGCCGTCTTGTCTTCAGCCTTTATTTCCTTAGTTTGACGTAACCCTACGGGAACTCATTAACTGAGAAATGCAGGATAAAAAGATTCATTCTCTTCATAAAAAATAGGAGGTAGAGCCAATAAAGATTTCTTTTTCGATTTATCCCTCGATTCGAGTCTCGTGTTGCGAGTGTCGTGTCTCGCGTTTAGAATTCATTTCGATTGGCAAAGTGTAAAGTGAGCCGATCCAGACCTAAATCATCTATCTGATTCAATGAAAAATGAACCAATAATGGGATTTTTCGATAAATGGGAAATTCAAAATGCTCCGAGATGGAAATGAAGGAATGTCTACAATACCTGGGTTTAATCAGATACAATTTGAAGGATTTTGAGTGCTTGTAGCAAGCACATTCATTGATGGTAGGGCTTGAAAGAGCATAGAATCTTCCGGCCAAGGAAGGCAGGGAAGAAGGGAAGGAGCATTTGTCCTATATGTGCAAATTGAATGCATGGGCCTCAGAATTTTCTTCTCCTCAAGATTTCTGGGTATGGGTATAGTGCTATTTTATTGAAGTGTGAAATATTTGGAGATTAGAAAAATGTTTTCTTGTTATATAAAACAAGAGAGATTAGATATCTAAATAAGATACACATGAGATGGGATGCAATCATGTACAAATCTCAACTAGCACTAAAGAAGGTTCACCCTATCATCGTTAGGTTCGAAATCTAAAGTGAAATTTTAAATCAGTAGCTACTTTTCAGTTCTGCATGCTGATGCTCCTTTCCTAATAAGCCATGTAAAGTGAAAGGAGCTGTAAGCTTATCTTTCCACTCTTTGCCAGGCATAACTGTGTATTAATGTCATATCTGGTTTATGGATATAGTTTTAAATTTCCAACACGACCAACCACTCAATAAGCATATTTTTTATCCAATTTTTTTTTTTTGACATTATTGTGAACCTTTGGGAAATTTGGATTTTACCTTCTCTCCTTTTATTTGCTATAATTTCTTGACTAATATTTATGTATATATATTATGTAAACAATGGAATAAAAATTCTGTTTCTATTAATCTCCTCAATCTAATTACATGGGCTCTTCTTTTATAGAAGAGGTGTTACATAAAAAGGAAAGTAATCAATCTAAGAGATATTTACATAAAAGGAAAGCAATCAATCTATGCAATAGGAAACTATAGATCTATACACAACAGGAAACTATACAATAGGAAAGGATAGCAGCTGTATATTTAGAAGAGTTTCCTAAGATTGGTTTAGGCAAGATTCCCTAAACCAATTTTAGGAAACTCATATCACATTGAATTCTCTAAATGCTAACATATTACAATAAGTAGTGCTGTACAAGGAAAAAAATAGAATAACAGAGCAGAAATAATTTATCTACATTCAAAAATATGATGTAAAGATTGAACACGAGAAGAAAGTCAAAGTAGGGTCTGTTAACCTCCATTTGAAATCCTTACAGGTTTTACTTGTACTGCCAGTGCCATCTGCTGGTAACATGAATCTAGTTTTAAACTTTGCCTTCTTTTAGCCTTAGAAAAAGATAGTTTAATAGTCACTGTGATCATTAGGTAGGTGCCACTGGCCTATTTTGCCTTCTGTAGAATTTATTTTTATTGTTTCCACCCTGCTTAATCTCTTGCTCATTAGAATGGAAAAGTGATTTTCATATCTCGGTGTCTCTTTAATTTAATTGTTCTTGTGTGTTTGTGTTTCGTAATAGTAAATGCATTTCATCACCTTTGGTCTTGCAGACTGTGGTTGAGAGTGGCATTGCTGATCAGATACGTGTAGCAGAACTCATTTTGCATGATGTAAGTTTTGTGCAGCCCCTTTTTTTTTATTTCATTGAAGTTAAAATTATTTGTACTGTTTCTGGAAAATCTATTCTACTAAAGTTATTTACACCAATAAAAAGACATGGTAGATCTTACCAAAGTTAGGTCTTCTTATGGAACAACTGGATATGTAGTGGTTAAAGGTAGGTTTTGGTGTTTTAATTTTAGTGTTCATAAAGAGAAAATGAAGTAAATGATGATGTGGTCCAGAATAATGATTTTATTGAATTTGGTTAGCAAATAAACAATTTATTTTGTTTGGTTAGCAAATAAACAGTTTACCCTCCCCATGAAACATTTCTTGTTCTCAAGAAATAAAAAGTAGACTAGCTACCCTCGGGAACTGTGTGAGCAAATCAAGAAGTTATTTCCACGTATTGTGGTTGTTATGAAGATGAGACCACTTCACCAGCACTTGGGCTATGGGGGCTTCATACCTGTAAATGACCCTTCTATCTTAAACAGCTGCTTGTTCTGCTTAAGGTGTACTGCTACCGGTACCCTGAGGCAAACTTGCACTTACCTGTTGTCCTTCAACGCCTCTCTTCAATAGCGATACATGAAACACCAGATGAATATGGAAATTCTCCGGTAGTCGCAGCTGATATGCCACCTTACCCAATTTAGCGTCAATAGGAAAGGGACCATAGTCCTTGTGGCTCAGCTTGGCCATTGTTGTTGAAGTCAGTGCTCGGATGTGGGTTGGCCTTAGCCTCAGATATACCTCATCCCCTACTGCAAACCTAGGAAGCACGGAAACGTATTCGGGATGCCGTTTCGGCGTTTTCGAACCGTTTCCTGTTTCGGAGACGGCGAGAACGGCCCGAAACGGATTTTGGTCGTTTTTGTAAATTGCGAAACGTATGGGGGCCGTTTCGCAATTTGCAAAAACTTGTTGGAAATGCATGTCGTCGTTTCACAGCCCCCTCGCGCAGAAATCCAGCCGCTCGCCCATGTCGCTCGCGTCCAGAAGACCGACCCATTTTTCCTCTCCTCCTCCTTCTCCTTCTTCTTCTTCTTCTTCTCCTTCGCTGTCACTCAGCCGCTCGCCCATATCGCACGCTTCTTCTTCTTCTTCTTTTTCTAGTTTTTCCTCACTTCTCTAGCCTCGCCGCCGACCACTGATTCATTCGTCCCTTCCTTTCCAGGTCGTCGTTCCTTGCCAAAGATCCCTCGAAGCCTAGTCACTGGTCCGATCGTACCTTGCCAAAGATCCCTCGAAGTCGATCGTCGTTGTTGCTCCTCGGGTTGTTGCTGGTCAACCCCCCCTCTCCCTGTTCATTACTGTTTGTGTTTGGATTTGAATTTGTGTTCTGTGTGTGCTCATTATTGATGGATTTAGATTTGTACGTGCTCTCTGTGTGGGTTCATTACTATTTGGATTTGTATGTATCTATGTTGTTCTTTGTTTGTTTTAAGAATTTGTATGTGTTTGTGTTTGGATTTGTATCTATGTTTCTGTTTAATATTTTAATTAAAATCTATTATTGTCTTATGATTTGAATTCTCTTTTTAATTTGTTTGAATGCGTTTTAAATTTTATTTTATATTTACTTGAATGCATTATTAAATTTATATTTATTTGTATTATATTTAAACTATTTTATATAATTTTGTATATTATAAATTATATTTACAAAAAAGCCCTTATATTTTTTAAATTTACAGTTTACCTTGCGTTTCTGTTTCCTACCTTTTTTAAAAAATGTCGTTTTAACATTTTCGTTTCGTTTCGGAAACATATCGTTTTCCGTTTCTATGCTACTTAGCTGGAAACTACTCCTTGCTTCTTCCTTTATCAGCCTATTTTTTTCATTCTATTCTGGGCCATAGCTTGATCCCTCTTTAGTTGTCCCAAAATTTCCTGCCTTTATTGGAGATGATCTTCTACTGCTGCCACATTAGTAATCTCTTGGATAGCAAGAAGTAAGGGGGGCTTATACCCAAACAAAACTTCGAATGGGGACATCCTGATAGAAGTGTGATGGCTGGAGTTGTACCACCATTGGGCTAATGACAACCACTTGTGCTAGCTCGTGGGGTGGTGGAAGCATAAGCACCTCAGGTAGTCCTCCAAACACCAATTGACTCTCTATTTGTCCATCAGTTTAGAGGTGATAGGCCGATGACTTACTTAGCTTAGACCCTAGGGATTTTTGTAAGGACTGCCACAATAGACTGGTAAAGACCTTGTCACGATCAGAGATGATGGTTCTCGGAACCCCGTGTATCTTAATGACCTGATCAAGAAATACTCTAGTGACTTCTTGGGTGGTGTATGGATGAGAGAGGCTCAAGAAATGAGCAAACTTTGTGAATCTATCCACCACCACTAATATGCAATCCTTCCCTTTCGATCTAGGTAGACCTTCCACAAAATCCATTGATAAGCTCTCCCATGCTTGGCCTAGAACAGTTAGAGGTTGTAACAATTTGGGGGTAGCTACATTCTCATGCTTACATCTCTTGCAAGTATCACATGCCATAACAAACTTAACCACAACTTTCGTCAATTTAGGCCAAAAGAAGAGTTGCTTTACCTTATGGTATGTATTTTGAATCCCTGAATGCCCTCCCAGTGGGGACTCATGGAGAGTTTGGAGTATCTTTTGCTTGATGTCTTGTCTGTCCCCAATCACTATTCTTCCTTTGTATCGAATAATCCCATTCTTAAGCGTATATCCTGGCTTGCTGGTAGGGCTCAAAATTAGCTGCTCTAGTAATCCTTTGATTTGCTCATTGACATCATAACAGGTGGCCACCTCTTTATTCCAATTTGGTACTAAGGCAGTTATGGCTACTGCTTCTCCCTCCTCCTGACATCTGGACAATGCATTGGCCACTACATTATCCTTTCCCTTCTTGTATTGTGTAGTGTAGTTAAGACCCATCAGTTTTGACATACCCTTATTTTGTAATTGAGTGTGTAGCTTTTGCTGAAGCAAAAACTTCAAACTTTGATGGTTAGTCTTGATCACGAATTGAGCCCCTTCTAAGTAGTGCCTCCACTTGTTCACTGTCATCAATACAACTATAAACTCCTTCTCGTAAATGCTTAGCCCCATATGTCTTGGAGCTAAGGCTTGGTTGAGAAAGGCTAGGGGCCTTCCCTCCTACATTGCCCCAACTCTAGTGTCGCAGGCGTTTGTTTCTAGCACGAAAGTTTTATTAAAGTTAGGTAGGCCCAACACTGGGGCCTCACTCATAGTCTTCTTGAGTTGTTCAAAGGTTGCCTCAGCCTGATCACCTCACGTGAAACCTTCCTTCTTCAGTAATTGAGTTAAGGGCCTACTAATGATCCCATAGTTCTTCACGAATCTTCTGTAGTACTCCGTTAGGCTTAGAAACCCCCTCAAGGCTTTAAGGGTGTTAGGTCTTGGCCAAGACTGCATGGTCGCTACCTTCTTCGGGTCTGTGTTGACCCCTTGGCCCGAGATAATGTACTCGAGGTACTCCACCTGCCTTTGAGCAAAAGCACACTTCAACCTCTTAATATGCAATTGGTTGACTTTAAGGATCTCAAAGGTGGCCTTAAGGTGTGTCAAGTGTTAATCAAAAGTACGGCTATACACCATTATATCATCAAAGAATACCAAGATGAAGTTTCTTAGGTGAGGTTCAAAAATGTGGTTCATGAAAGATTGGAAAGTACCTGGGGCTTTGGTAAAGCCAATAAATAGTTGGTGGGTTCGGAAAATAGTTTTGGGTATGTGTTTAGGGCTCATTCAAATCTGGTGATAGCTAGCTCTTAGATCAAGCTTAGAAAAAATGGTTGCATCCCTTAATTGATGTAAGAGGTCTTCAATGAGTTGAATTGAGTATTTGTCTTTGATAGTTATGGCGTTTAGCTAGCGGTAATCTATACAGAAATGCCATGATCCATCTTTTTTCTTTACCAGCAATACCGAGGATGCGTAAGGATTGTGGCTAGGCTAAATTAGGGACTATTGTAACATTTCTTTGACCATTTGCTCTATTTGTGTTTTTTGGGCTGGAGGGTATCGATAGGCACTTGCATTAAAGGGTTCAAAATTGGGTTTCAAATTGATGGAATGGTCATGGGTTTTGGGAGGGGGTAGAGTTGTTGGCTCCCTAAAGAGATCCTCATATTCAAACAAAAGCATATGAAGTTGGTTGAGTTAATTTACCTCCCCCTTTGCTTGAGAGGGGTTGCTGACTAGCAGCAAGAGTTCATTGTCTCCACTTTTATCCTCCTCCTCCCCTTCTTCCACTGCCTGTATAGAGAAGAGTTGGGCCACCTTAGTTAGCTTTTGCTTGAACATCTTCTGTAAACGTTTCCTCGTGATCATTTTGCACACTCCGACTTCCTTGCTGCCCACCAATGTCATTCCCTTCCCTTCCCTTCTCAAAAGTCACCTCCATCTTGTTAAAATCGAAGCAGATGGAGCTCACTTGCTTCTTCTAGTCTACCCCCCAAGACCACATCACATCCTCCCAATTTTAATAACCTCAGGCCTGTCTCGAATTCTTCACCCTGCATCTCCCAACGGAAATTAGCGCGAGTTGACTTGCTCATCACCTTACTTCCATTGGCCATTGTTGCTGAAAGTGGTTGTGTGCTAATCAATGAGCACTTCAACTGTTTGGTAGTAGCTTCATTCAAAAAACTATGGGTGCTCCCACTGTTAATGAGGATCATCAACTTACTTTCTCCTACCATCCCCTCCATCTTGATGATTTTGTTGTTGGCCAACCCTCTCAAGGCATGTAGAGAGATCTCCCCATTGTCTTCGTCTCCTTCCTCAGGCACATCCAACATGTCTTCCCCTTCTACAACATTCTCCTCCTTTCCTTCCAGTAGAAGCAATTGCTTCTTATACTGGTGCCCGGGGAAGTACTTATCCCCACATCTGAAACAAAGATAAGCTTGCCTCCTCTGCTCTATCAACCTCTCCCCTTGTGTTTTTGGGCTCGGTATTGGTAAACTCCTCCCCCCTTGTACTCCTTTCCAATTCTCTCTTCCCTGAATCTTTCCAATGGGAGTTTAACACATTTTGTGTTCCTCCTCTGTTCACGATTTGTTGTTTCTTCATGAGCGCTTCCATTGTCAGCTCATGCAATCGAGCGATGTCAGTGGCATGCTTAAGGGTTTGTGGTTGCAACACCTTCACCATGGGCCTTAACTCTTCATTTAACCTACTAATAAATTTGAAGACGAAATAAGCCTCCGTGAGGTAAGGATTATGGTTGAGCATCAACGCCCTTAGCTCCTCAAACCTCCTTTGGTACTCGGCCACTAATCCATTATGTTTGATTTTGTTAAACTCCTCCACCACATCCGCCATTCCTCTCTCCCCAAACCTTGTGCTGCAAATTTTGTCCATGGGCATTCCTCCTCGTCTTGTCCCATCCTTGGTACCAATCATCCCCAGCATCGTTAAGGTAGGCTGCTACCATGGTTACCTTTTGATGCTCTGGTATCCCAAACCACTCAAAGGCCCTCTCACATTGTCTAATTTACCACCGAGGTGTACTTCCATCAAACATGGGGATATCCAATCTTGTCATTGATATCCCTGGGTGGCCAAGGCCTCCATTCAACCCCTTCCTTCGACCAACCACATTCTCCCCCGTTTCCCCTAGTTCCTCTCCAACTTCTGAAGTTCACGATTTCCTCTAACTCATCCCATGGCTGGGAAGGATCGGATCAGCTCTTTCCCTAGGAGGAAAATATGGGGAAAGGCTTAATGGTTGTTGTCATGCAAAGATGACCATGAAGCCTTGTAACTACTCTTGAATCTGCGCTCCTACTACTTCTCAAATTTGATGAACCGCACCATCCAATTTGCGATAAATGGAGATGATCGCTTCATGATTACGGTTTGATCCCAATTCTAGTTGATCTACCCTTGCCTGCAAGTCCGATAGTGTGGATCTGAATTGGTGTTGTTGCTCCTCCATGTTCTTCATCCTCGTGCCGTCTGCCATCACCAATTCTTCTCGCAGCTTCGCCTAGCCTAGATCACTCTAATACCAAATTGTTAGATCCAATGGAACTAACAGGTTTATCTTAAGAATTCCGAAAGGAATTCTGGAGAATTTTGGTAGAAGAACTCGAGCAGAAGAGAGAGAGAGAGAGAGAGAGAGAGAGAGAGAGAGAGAGAGAATGGGGGAATGGAGAGGGAAATTTAGGATTCAATTCATTCATTCATGCCTCTTCAAGTGAGATCAGTGTGTATTTATACTGATCTCCTCAACCAAGTGGACAAACAAGTGGGCAATTCGATTAGTTCCTGACCAAGCTTCTATACACCGCTAACTACCATGTGCTACGGCTACTTCTACTTTCCCGCCCTTTTATTTAATAAGCACATGACATGCTATTACTTTTTCCATGTCTTATATGGTAAGCATTTGCTCACTCTTGTATATCATTTGATGTCTCTGTAATCTCTCAGATTATTCTTTTCTACTTAAATGGAATCTGCTCTCATGACTTTTGTTATTCTTCTTAGATTTTTCTGAAAAGGCAATTTATTTCTATGCAGCAAGATTTTTTCCAGAAGCTAATGGACTTATTTACAATCTGCGAGGACCTGGAAAATCGCGATGGTCTTCATATGATATTCAAAATTGTCAGAGGGATCAGTTAGTTCTCCATTTTGCTTATATTTCTTCTTTTATTCTTCTAATGAAAACGAATTTCTCTAGGAGTTTCTTTTCTGCTATTTGTTTCATGATATGTCTACATTTGCATATCTTTCTTTCACACTAATTTATTTGTACGTTGATCTGCAGTTTTGCTCAATAGTCCCCAGATCTTTGAAAAAGTATTTGGAGATGAATTTCTCATGTTTATCATTGGTTCTCTTGAATGTAAGTGGCCTTTCTACTAGTATGAAAGATGCTTCTTGTTGGCTTCTTGATGCAGGAACATATTATTTGATTTATTAATGTTTGATTTTTTTTCTTTGTTTAGCTTATGTTTGATCTGATGGGAGACACTTATGTATATTATTAGTTAGAAGGGCCTTACAGAAGATAAGGCCATTGATAGGAATGATTGATGAGTTAGAATTCATGTAGATGATCTCAAATAGTGGGATAAAGGCTTGGTGGCGGATGTGTTAACTGAAGGGCTTGCAATTAAGAGCTTCGAGGATTTAGTATATAAGTTGGGAATGATTGACATATACTCTCTAGCTTGAGGGGGAGTGTTGGATTATGAAGATATCCAAGATTAAGGCAATGGAGATTTGGTTAGGATTAATTCCTAAACTAGAATTAGGATCTTATAAATATCTTTCCTTTTTTCCTTATTGCTGATTATCTTTCCTTTCTTGTTGTTTCCTTTATTGTTGTATTTTCTCTCTATAAGAGAGTTGTTTGTGTTCATAGTTATTATGAAAAGTATTAAGTTTCTCCTAGAGATTTTACAATACTTAATAGTATACTATTATCCTATATTTTTAATTATAATATAGATATACTATATTTTTTAAATTTTAAATAAATATAAAATTTATTTTTAAAATTTAAGACTAAATTTTTCTTCTTTTTTACTTCTTTTCTTTTTTAGAGCCAAAACATGAAGAATTGAGTGTGTTTTCCATATTTTGGACTTAGAGATTGTTTTGGTTGAAAACAACGAAAACAACATTTTATTGTTTTGGGTTTTCTTAACAATTTTTTTATTTTTATTTTTGAAAATGACAAAGTAAACGCATTTTCATTATTTTAGAAAACTGAAAACTAAAAGTGGCATGAAAACAACAAAGAGAATGCAACCTTATTTTCTAGAGAATAACACTTGTAACCCTTTTGATGAGTGGAATATCCAAGAAAAATGCATTTGATGGATTTAGGATAAAGTTACCTCGAAATTGTTGATGAACATGGACAAAAATAGAACAACTGAAGACCTTTAGAGGACTGTTGGAGAGAACCTGAGTGTTTGGAAAAGATTGGAGAAGTATCTGACTTGGTGTTGATGTTTGAGAATTCGTGAGGGTATTCTGTTGATTAGGTAGGTTGTTGTAAGTATTGCTTTCCCCCAAAAGTATTTAGGAATATTTGTGGAGAACATGAATGATCTAGCAACCACCTCCAAAAGATGTTTGTTTTTACTTTCAACAATCTCGTTTTGTTGTGGTGTATCAACACATGAACTTTAAAGAATAATGCCCTGACTCAAAAGATAATCACTAAGTATAGAATTAAAATACTCTCTTGCATTATTAGTTATCAAGATTTGAATTTTGGTGTGAAATTGGTTTTGTATCATGGAGTTGAAGTTTTGGAAGATTTGACTTGCTTTAGATGTTTCTTTCATAAGAAAGAACCAAGTGAGTCTTGTTTGATCATCAATAAAGGATATGAACCAATGAGATCCAGTGACATTTTTGACTTTGGAAGGCCCCCACATCACTATAAATCATGGAAAAGGGATGAGATGCTTTGTAAGATTGAATTGGATAACTCTTCCGAATATGTTTAGAATATTGACAAATTTCACATTGAAACGAATTTGGATCTTTATTCTTGAATAATGAAGGAAACAATTTTCCAAGATAAACAAAATCTAGATGACCTAACTGTCACGACCCTAGGGTTTAGCTAGGGTCTAGGAAGGAAATTGGAAGAATTCAGGAGAGAAACAGAGAAGAATTGGAGGGAGAGACAAAGCATAAATCAAGAGAAAAGAGGGAAAACAAGGGAGAACGAGAGAGAGAAAGCAAGGAGGGAAATATGAATTCACTATATCATTCCAACATACTCTTCTCTACATGCTAGAGCCTATTTATAGGCTATTCAACTGAAATAAAAATCTAGAAACAACACGCATGTGCACTACAACAGAACTAACATCTCCTAACAAACAATGGTAGCTAATTACAGTATTAACCCTCTAATTCTCCTTGGGTTGTGACAATCCCCCCTCCTTGAATGGTTTCTTGTCCCCAAGAAACTTATAGCTGCTGGCCCTATTTTTTATCCAATTCTAGCTTTCACAATTTGATTTATTCTTTGCCTTTTCTTGTTCTTTTCTCGTATTTCCCTTTTCTTTTGCTGTCTCCTTTCTTTTTTCTCAACCGTAACAGTATTATGACTTGCTGCAGGCCAGCCATCCACCTCTTCCCTATTGCCATTGAAAATTGTTCCAATTGAGTTGTCATTCTTGTAACCATATATCATTTCCAATCATAGAAAGAAATTCAAACTTTTCTGTAGGCCAAACATTGTCCATTACTTCCAACTCTTTTGCCTAGAATGTCACCTCAACTCTATTTGATTTCTTACCTTTAAGCAAATCAACCCTTGTGGCAGTTGCTGTCTTGTCTTGTGTGCCCGTGCCCATGACATAGGTACGAGATGTTCCAAGCAAGGTTCCCGGTGCAATCCTTTCTTTTTTCTCCTCAAGTACTTGGTAAGAGGGCTTTTCAGGCTGCTTCCTCTGCTGCTTCCAAAGATCAATAACATCAAGAGACTTAACACAAGTGGGAGTGCTTGAGAGCCTGTCAACTGTTTGAATGCCATCCTCCAATTCCTCTTCCTCGATCTCTTCTTCCACCTCCTCTTTTTCTTCTTCCTCCAGGTCACCCCAATGTTTGGTCTTATTAACTGGTTCTTCCTCATAGTTGGGTTGATCTTGTTGGAGGACCCCAAAAACATCACTATAGAGCGGACGACCATATTCATCATCAAGATGTTTGCCCCAACCACCAAGATGATAACCAAAACTAACTCTAGGTGAAATAGGAGCATTCAACCCTAGAATTTTCAAATGCGGATAAGAATGAGGTGGACCATATCTCTATATGTTGATGAGCCATGGGGAAGGAGCACCTTTAGGCATCCTAGGAGCTTCTCTTAGTTCATGTGACAACATCCCAGGCTTCATCTCCCTTAGCTTTTCCTCCAACTCTTTTCCTTCAAAATACAGATCATCGTGTGTTGTCATCTTAGGCTTAGTTTGATATTTGAAAAATGCATCATTGGGAACCTGATAATCAATATCCATCTTTCCCATATTTGGCTGCATCCTCTCCTGTTGTCTCTGTTGGAGTTTCTTACTATCCTCTTTTTCTAAATAAGCTTGTCTGATTTTCTCAATCCTTGTAGCTGTCATAAAATCATGAAGTTGAAAAGGTTGTTTCTCAATGCCTCGTTTCCCTGTATATTCCTCCATCGTCCCCTTCTGTTTCAGCTTATTGAATCCCTTAATGACATCCGTCCTCATTCTCCCCGAACCTGTTGCAGAGATTGTTTACGAACCTCGGCTAGCTCTATTCCACCCTTCCTTGACTCCAATTCTGAAACCAAGCGTCTGCAACGCCATCCAAATGAGCTGCAACCATGTTCATTTTCTCCTTTTCAGTTACTCGGTATTGATAGGACACTTGCACCTCCTGATCCACCATTTCAACCTCTCTCTTTCAAAAGCTGGAATAGCCATTTGCAATGCTAGGGATGTGGAAGGGTTTCCTCCAACTCCTCTAACCACATCTCCCTCCTCTGCCTTTGACCTCTCCCTTAATTCTATAGGATCGTTAGGCCTCTGTCTAGATCTTGGCATCGTTAGAATTGGCGTCGATGAAGCTTTGAGAGTGAAATTCGTTGGAAGGCGGACATTAGACTACCGAGCTAACATGCTCAAGGCAACATTCAACTGCTGGCTGATTTGTTGGCAAAATCCAGCAATTTCCTCCTGGAGCCCGCAAACAGCTCGATCCAAATTGGCCACATACTTCGCTCAATAGCAACTTGCCTCCACTTAGAGCTGCTTGACACCAATTACCAAATTATTCGTCTTGGTTTCTAGTTATTCCATCCTCATTCCCTCTGCCCTAGGCCAAATCAACAAGCCCTTAATCCAATTCCAGAACCAAGGATTGTCGGAATGAGTTCCACTGAATCACCTTAGTCTCCTACAACGACCTAGATCTAAATTTCAGTGCCTCTAATCCAAGTCCTCTTCTTGGACTGCACTATCAATTGTTCAGTGATTACTGAATATCCATTTCCATTGCGCCCTTTGATTTGCCTTACTCAAAATCAAAATTTAGCGGTCTAGAGTTCTCCTCAATCAACTGCACATGATTGCTTATGTCCACAGTCACTGTTGGAATCGCCTTCCTCTCAAAACTGTAGCACTCAGCGGCGTACCGATCAAAGACTTCACCGATCTGGATGGGAATTACCTTCCAATTAGAATGATCAACACACCACCCAGCACCAGTCGGATTTGTCTTCAAATCTGAGCTGCCTACACTCAGTTTCGTTGAATCCTGATACCAACAACTAATCAGCATTTGCTATTGGCTGCGACTCCCTTCCTCACCCACGTTACCAACTTTGGTGGAGCCTCCATTTCACTTTTCACCCTCTAACGGCCTTCGAATGCGTTTCACCCTATAGCTTCTCGCAAACGACCTTCAACGAACTGCCACTTCAATTGCGACTTTCTTCCTGCTGGATTTGGTGTCTTCGTCTCTCACCCAATCACTGTCCAATCGCTTGTCAGAATTCACTTGAATCCTATGCTTATAATCTGTAACTGTATTGTCGATCAGAGTAGACAATCGCGATGGATAACAACCTTCAGGCTTACTGGTGATTTGCTCATGATCGCTACAGATTCAAGGTCACTCTTACGTTTACCTCAACCCTGGATCATCAGAAATTGCTGCTTTAAATCCCAACCTAATTGCAAAGGTTTGCCGGAATCACCAGAATTGAATTCACCCTCTAATTTCGAGAATCAACCTCCGTTGAACAGCAGACGTCGATCCATCAGAAATTAATCAACGGAGAAAGTTGCCGAGGAATGGTGGCTCCGATATCAAATGTCACGAATCTAGGGTTTAGCTAGGGTCTAGGAAGGAAATTAGAAGAATTTGGGAGAGAAATAAAGAAGAATTAGAGGGAGAGACAAAACATAAATCAAGAGTAAAGAAGGGAAACAAGGGAGAATGAGAGAGAGAAACTAATGAGGGAAATATGAATTCACTATATTATTCCAACATACTCTTCTCTACGTACTAGAGAGCCTATTTATAGGCTATCCAACTGAAAGAAAAATCTAGAAACAGCACCCATGTGCGCTACAACGGAACTAACATCCATCTTGTAACAAACAATGGTAACCAATTACAGTATTAACCCTCTACTTCTCCTTGGGTTGTGACACTAACCTGTAGTGCTATAACATGATTGCACTATTATTATCAGAATGAAAGACAAAAGAATAAACTAGACTTTCAAATGCCAAAAAACTGGTATGATGAACTTTCTTGCTTTGGAGGTCATCTTTCTTGAGGAGATATAGTCTTGACCACGCTTTAACACTGCCAATCGTCTTTCTTGAATCCAAGTCCTAAAATTCACACAAATTTTTGGCTTAGCAACACAATTTAGGCCATGGGTAATCTTACTAATTGATAATAGATTGCAATCCAAGATAGGGTCCAAGAGAACAGAGTTTAGAGTGATGTCCTTTGAGAGGACAATAGAACTTGTTTTTGCAACACTTGATAGAGAGCCATTCTGATAACAATGGTTGAACTTCGTCAAATGCTTAATGTCTCGTCATGTGATTGGATGCTCCTGAGTTAACAATCCACACATTTGATTGTTCGTGTTTTGATCCAGAGGCAAGAACAATGGGTTGAGTAATTTGTGATGTCTGAACATTTTCTGCAGTAGGGTTGAGTTTTGTGATAGTGAATTAGTGATCACACGACAGGCAGCCCTTTTTTTGTTTGTTGTCAAAATTTGGTTGTTGATTCCCCCACCATTAGTGTTGAGTTTATGTAGTTGAAGCTAATACCGATTCAATGTATTGAAGTATTGGGTAACGCTAGAGTCCCTTTACAACACATATCATCTAGGATACTCTCGATCTCGAATAGTTCAGACATATTCTCCACGTGTGAATAGGCCTCCTTAACGGCTTCCCAGATCTCATGTGTCGTTTCATAAAGTAGGAAACTTTTGCCCATTTCATTTGTCATGGAGTTCATGAGCCAGGACATGACCATATTGTTTTTGGATTTCCACGTTCAGAACTTTGGGTCCTCCTCCTTTGGCTGACTTGCAACTCTAGTGAGATAATCATGCTTCCCTTTTCCACAAATAAACATCATCATGGATTGGGATCGTCGTACATAATTGTGCCCATTTAACTTCTGACCAGTGATAGCAAACAGATTGTTATCCGTGGCTCCCGTGCTGTTGTTAGGGCATGGGATGCCTTTCTAGGATGTGATGCTCCTTTCGGCCATGGTTAGGTTCTCGTGTGTTTAGGGATTTTTAGGTAATCAGAGGGTTCTTTGATACCATGTGAGAAAAATGAGAAGGGAAATCCTTTTATTATCTTATTCATCAAATATCAGTCAAATATATATAGTGGAACTTCCTATATTTAGTCTACTAAATCATAGGACTAATTGATATAATTGATTTATAAAGTTGTGCTATCTATAGTTAGTCTACTTAATTATAGGACTGATCTGGAGAATAGGACTATCCTAATTGGATTTCTATGAAGTCTGCCTGATTCTTTGCTGAACTAGTTTCTTAAATTAACTCCTATACAAAAGGAAATAACTAAGATTTTCCACAATATGGATGACTGATGACACTAGTGGGTCAACAGGTTGGGTCAGTTGTAATTAGTCAAGTCCAATCAGGTCTTGTGTCAACAGCTTTGGTCAAGGGCCACTGGGCTTGGTTTAAGTTTGGAAGGTTGGATTATAATTAGGTCGAAAAGGTGCTGGTGAGGCAAATTCTAGGCCTCAAGAGTCCAGTGGACCTAACACCCAAAAATGGGTAGCCCAATTGAGCTATCTCAATATCAGAATAAAACAATGGAGGAGGAGAAGGAATAAAACAGAGGAATCAAGGAAAGGGAAGAGACGAGGAAGTCTGTTGGTTGGGGATCATGAAGAACAGTGGGGAGGGGGGTTGGGATAGAAACGAAATAGAATGGAATAAAAAAAATGGAGACACCATTTCTGGTGTGTTCTTTTTTTCCCCAAAACGTTTCTTTTTTGAAAATGAAAAACAGGCAACCAAACACCATTTTGTATTTTAGCTTCCTAAATTTTAAAAAGGGAAGCCCAGCCAAAAAGGCCCTTTAAGTTCATATTTTGATAGCTGCCTTTCAATTACAGCATGCTTTCATGGTGTGTGTTCGATGGACTTGCATGGGAACATGCTTTCTTATCCCTTGACATTTTACTTTCTGTGCTTGGTTTCTTATCTTTGTGCTTTAAGAATTGCATCCATTTAATTTATCAGATGTGAAACTTGAAACTTCCATTGTTATATTCTGTCACACCCCTTTGGTCAACAAACCAAGGGTCCTTGATATGCTGCACTATATTCAATCTCAATGAAAACACTTGTATAGTGGTTGATATTACAGTTTCATCCCCTGTGAGTGGCTTCTTTTGTTGTTGATGTATTGCTTGACCCTGACCAGATGATCCAGATATACCTCATGTTCAACAGCATCGCAGTTTTCTAAAAGAGCATGTGGTCTTTAAGGAGGTATATTTGGTTTCATAATCCTTGTATCTTTTGTTTTTTACTTCTGTTTAATGTTATTTCCTTCTCCATCCATTGCCCATTTCTGGAAATTAGGGATTCTGAGATCCAGGAGAACTTGTAGTTTACGTAGTCATTTTTGGGTATTTATGCTTCTGATACTTACAGACAAAAGTGTTTATGGCATCTTATTCATTTGCTTCTACTTTGATTGTTAAGGCCATACCAATCAAAGATCCGCGGGTCCTGTCGAAGATACACCAAACTTATAGGGTTAATTATTTGAAGGCAAAGATCTTCAACTCATATTTCCATTTCTTGCTTGGGACTGTAATATATTTCTCATCTTGCTTCATGTTCATCAGGATGTAATTTTGCCTAGAGTATTGGATGATGCAACTACTGCAAATCTCAATTCCATAATCCATTCAAATAATGCTATTGTAAGATGTTAATTTCAAGTTTTGATATTCCTTAGCCCTTAAGTTGATGTTCTCCTGTCCTGATCGTGTTATTGCCTTGCAGATTATTTCTTTGTTAAAGGATGACAGCACCTTTATTCAGGAATTGTTTGGAAGGTTGAGGTCTACTACATCCAAAGAGTCAAAGAAAAATTTGGTACTGCTGAATAACTTTTATCTTTCGTTACCTTTATGACACTGTAGGGCCTATTTGAGTCCCGGCATGCAGTGTGTGGTGTGGTTGTGTTTGCTTTCTTCATTTTGCCTTTTTCTTTTTATGATATGATATAATCAACAACATGCCAAGCCTTTATCCTACTATGTGGGTCGACTACATGAATTCTAGATTTTTGTTCAAATTCCCTTTAATGTTTTCACTCTCAGGTTGTTGTGGAGAAAAAATTTAGAATCTAAGGGATTTAAATTAAGTGGAAGAAAAACAGAATATATGGAATGTAAATTTAGTAAGAATGCAAGAGTGGAGGATGTTATAATAAAATTGGAAGACCAAATTATACAAAGAAAAGACCATTTTCGATATCTGGGCTCAGTGATTAAAAAAGATAGAGAAATTCACGAGGATGTTATGCATAGAATTAAGATAGGTTGGCTAAAATGGAGAAATGCATTGGGGGTGTTATGTGATAGTAAAATCCCATTAAAATTGAAAAAAAAATTCTATAGGACAATTATAAGACCAGTTTTGTTATATGGTTCAGAATGTTGGGCAGTCAAATATCAGCATGAGCAAAAAACGAGTGTAGCGGAAATGAGGATGCTAAGATGGATGTGCGGCCATACAAAAAACAACAACAACATACAACAACAACATATCCAGCCTTTATCCCACTATGTGGGGTCGGCTACATGAATTCTAGACTTCCATGTATTTCTATCGTTTGTCATATCTTCATTTAGATCCATATACTTCATATCGAACTTTAATGTCTCTCCCAAAGTCTTTTTGGGTCTACCTCTACCTCTTTTTGTGACTAATTGTTCCATTTCATCAACTCTCCTCACAGGAGCGTCTCTTAGTCTCCTTCTCACATGACCAAACCATCTTAGTCTAGTCTCTCTCATCTTCTCCTCGATTGGCACTACTCCTACCTTATTACGAATAACTTCATTTCTAATTTTATCCTTTCTTGTATGTCCGCACATCCATCTTAACATCCTCATCTCCGCTACACTCGTCTTTTGCTCATGCTGATATTTGACTGCCTAACATTCTGAACCATACAGCAAGACTGGTCTTATAGCTCTCCTATAAAATTTTTCTTTCAATTTTAATGGGATTTTACCATCACATAACACTCCCGATGCATTTCTCCATTTTAGCCAACCTGCCTTAATTCTATGTGCGACATCCTCGTGAATTTCTCCATCTTTTTGAATCACTGATCCCAAATATCGAAAATGGTCTTTTCTTTGTAAGATTTGGTCTTCTAATTTTATTATAACATCATCCACTCTTGCATTTTTACTAAATTTGCATTCCATATATTATGTTTTCTTTCTACTTAATTTAAATCCCTTAGATTCTAAATTGTTTCTCCACTGCTCAAGTTTAGTGTTCACTCCTTCTTTTGTTTCATCCACCAACACTATGTCGTCTGCAAATAGCATACACCATGGCACATCTGTCTGGATATCTTTAGTGAGTTCATCCATTACTAAAGCAAATAAGTATGGACTTAGTGCAGAACCTTGATGCAGTCTTATTGTAGTTGTAAATGGTTCAGTATCCCCTCCGCATGTTCTGACCCTTGTCTCTACACCATGATACATGTCCTTAAGGGCTTGTATATAGGCTATTTTGACTCATTTCTTCTCTAAAACCCTCCATAATACTTCTCTAGGGACCCTATCATAGGCCTTTTCTAGATCTATAAACACCATATGTAGGTCCTTCTGATGATCCCGATACCTTTCCATTAGACGCCTCAGTAAATATATAGCTTCCATTGTTGACCTGCCAGGCATGAAACCAAACTGATTTTCTGACACATTTGTTTCTTTTCTAAGCCTCTGCTCTATTACTCTCTCCCAGAGTTTCATGGTATGACTCATTAACTTAATTCCTCTATAATTTTCACAGTTTTGAACATCTCCTTTGTTCTTGTATATAGGAACCAAAGTACTCTTCCTCCACTCATCTGGCATCTTTTTTGATTTAAGGATCGCGTTAAATAGTTGCGTTAGCCAAGAGATGCCCTCTTCTCCTATGCATTTCCATGCTTCTATTGGTATATTATCTGGTCCCACTGTCTTATGATTTTTCATCTTTTTTAAAACTTGCCTTATTTCATTTGAATTTATGCGTCGATAGAATGTGTAGCTCACATTCCCTTCGGAGTTACTAAGATGTCCCAACCTAACTCTTGTGTCACCATCATCATTGAATAATTTTATGAAATACTCCTTCCATCTCTCCTTAATCGCTCCCTCATTTACTAAGACATTTTGATTGTCATCTTTTATGCATTTCACTTGATTTAAATCCCGTGTTTTTCTTTCTCTTGCTTTAGCTAATTTATATATATCCCTTTCTCCATCTTTTGTATCAAGTCGTTTATATAGATTCTCATATGCTTTTGACCTTGCTTCACTAACAGCTCTTTTTGCTACCTTTTTTGCTTCTTTATAATTTTTTTGATTTTCTTCATTGTTGCATTGATATACCGCCTTATAGCAAGTTTTCTTATTTTTAATTTTCAATTGTACATCTTCATTCCACCACCAAGACTCCTTAAGGTTAGGGGCTCTACCATTTGTCTCTCCAAGGACTACATTTGCCGTGCTTCTCAGAGCATTAGCCATTTCTTTCCACATTTGGTTTGTCTGTCTTTCTACATTCCATTCCCTTCTACCCTTTAATTTTTCTTTGAAGATTAATTGTTTCTCCCCTTTTAAATTCCACCACCTGATTCTTGGATTTTGTTTTATGTGATTTTTTCTCTTCCAATTTCTTACTTGGACGTCAAATACTAGAAGTCTATGTTGAGTAGTCAAGCACTCTCCCGGTATTACCTTACAATCCCTACAACATAACCGATCCTCTTGTCTCATGAGGAAGTAATCTATTTGGGTGCTTGAGGTGATATTTTTATATGTGATTAAGTGTTCGTCCCGTTTTTTGAACCTCGTATTGGTTATAATGAGCCCATATGCCATAGCAAAATCTAGGATAGATTTACCCTCATTATTAATTTCTCCGAATCCATACCCTCATTATATCCGTTTCTGTCTCTACCCACATGCCCATTTAAGTCACCTCCTATAATCACTTTCTCTCCTCTTGGTATCATTTGTATGAGTCCCTCTAGATCCTCCCAGAATTTTGCTTTTATCTCATCACCTAACCCCGCTTGTGGTGCATATGTACTAAAGATATTCATAGTTATTCTTCCTAGACTAATCTTCACCATAATAATCCTATCCCCTATTCTCTTTACATCCACTACCTCATCTATTAAGCTTTTATCCATAATAATCCCCACTCCATTTTTCGCTCGATCAGTTCCTGTGTACCTTAGTTTATATTCAACTTCTGATAAAGTTTTTGCTTTTTTCCCTACCCATCTCGTCTCTTGAAGGCACATAATATTAATTTTTCTCCTAATCATCACATCCACCACTTCCATAACTTTGCCTGTTAATGTTCCTATGTTCCATGACCCAATCCTTAATCTATGATTTTGTTTTTGTCCTTGACTTTGGATTTGATTTTGTTTTTGGCCTTGACTTTGAATTTGATTTTGTTTTTTATTTTAATTTTGGTTCTGATTTTGATTTTGATTTTGGACTAACTTCTTTACCCACATCTGTCCAAGCAAATGCGGGAACTCTTGCTCATTTATCACTACATCCGGGCGCCGATGCAGCGGCCCTAGCTCACTTGTCACTACACGGGGGCAGTGTAGCGCGTCGCTATGAAGGGTTACGCCCACGCCCAAACGATTTTTCATAATTTGTCTAGAGTTCATGTTTTAGATCCGACTAAGTTTTACGTTGGCTGTCGGCTACTTAACACAACCCTTCTCCTTTATCCGGGCTTAGGACCGGCAGTGGATAACATCCCCAGGCGGAGTTATGTGCGGCCATACAAGAAAAGATAAAATTAAAAATAAGGTTATTCGTAATAAGATAGGAGTAGTGCCAATCGAGGGGAAGATGAGAGAGAGCAGAC
The DNA here is from genome assembly GCA_036245055.1 of Diospyros kaki. Classification (NCBI taxonomy): domain Eukaryota; kingdom Viridiplantae; phylum Streptophyta; class Magnoliopsida; order Ericales; family Ebenaceae; genus Diospyros; species Diospyros kaki. The sequence goes on from BSEG01000013.1 coordinate 7,837,496, forward strand.
TAAGATGGTTTTGTCATGTGAGAAGAAGACCAATAGACGCTCCTGTGAGGAGAGTTGATGAAATGAAACAATTAGTCAAAAAAAGAGGTAGAGACAGACCCAAGAAGACTTTGGGCGAAACATTAAAGTTTGATATGAAGTATATAGATCTAAATGAAGATATAACAAAAGATAGAAATAGATGGAAGTATAGAATTCATGTAGCCAACCCCACATAGTGGGATAAAAGCTGGATATGTTGTTGTTTTCATTCTCAGGCTGAGGATGATTCTTACCTTCATGATTTTTCTTTTCATTGTTACAACTAGTTTGCCTCTTTCTTGAAACTAGGTACACTTCTTGCACGAGTTTTGTAGTTTAAGCAAGAGCTTGCAGATGGTCCAACAACATCGGTTATTTAGGTATTGTTGAAAGAATGATGCTTGTATCGATTACTTCATTTTATTTTTCAAACTTTATCTTCGATGACATCATCATCATCTATCATTCTGTATGCCTGTTCAACTATTCATTTACATATTTTCAATCTTATTTGTGTACATTAATTTACCTTATAATGTTGAATGCCTATAGGGATCTTGTTAATGAAGGGATATTCAACATTGTTGCTGATATTTTGCAGAATGAAGAAAAAAAACTTGTATTAATTGGGTAATGAATGGCTATCTCTGTCCTTTAGTGTTTTCTCTCCGTCTTTCTCATTTGCATTTAAATTTTCTCCTGCCCCAAGAATTTGTCCAAATGAGAAGTTATTCTGATGGATGCAGGACAGACATTCTTATTCTCTTCCTTAATCAGGATCCAAATCTTTTGCGTTCTTATGTCACTCAGGTGGAAGGGAACCCCCTAATAGGACTCCTGGTATGTACGTTTTCATTCCCCCTTCTTACCTGGCATCTAGGTTTGAATTTGTGCCTTTGTATTTAACAGAGTGTTTTTGTCAATGAAATTTGTCTGCTTGCTTCTTGGGTTGACATTAAAAATCAATCTAGATGGTAAATAAATCCATGCTTTTTTTTATCTAAAATATTTTAGTTTGTTTTTTGATTCTTACTTCCTTACATCTTTCAGTGACTGAAGGATGTGATATATCCATCGCACAAACTAAACTAGTGATGCATTAAATATTTACAAATTATATTGGATTCAGTTACAAGTCCGATACTATGTCACTGAAATATTTTTGTTTGAAGAATGATTAATCAAGCTACATGTATTAATTGACATGGTATCGGACTTGTAAAAAAAAACGAAAACAAAAAAGGATTGACATGGTATCGGACTTGTAAAAAAAACAAAAACAAAAAAGGGGGCATGAATCTCCTGCCCCCAAAACTTGAACTAACACCTGACTCCCTTATTTACCTCTGGACTTCAACTTCTTTGAACCAAAGTAATCTCCATAACATAATCTCCAATTTCTTGACATCCCTTTCTGGAAAGAGCTTGATTTCTTTTTAGAGATCTCAAGGAACCTAAAATTGACTATGAAGCAACCTCCAAGTATGATAACACACCATTCCTGTTGAAGGAGAAAGAGTTGATCAGTTGCATGGTCTGCAACATCGGCAGGGGATGTCATTATCTGATCATTTTTGGATCAAAATCACATTTGGGTCGAATGGAGCTAAATTATTGATTTTGGCTGCAGTTAAATGACCTTTGGAAGGCCAAACTTCTGTAGCAATGAGGCAAACTTCTGAGTTGGTATTTGATATAACCCATGAAATCCTTCAATTTGTAGAATTGGTTGATAAGTAAACATAGCCAATCCCACCTGGTGGGATTGATGCTTGATATAATATGTTGTTTTTTATTAGTGAAGCATTTGCATTGCCATTACATGCCTCTTATATTGGATGCAAGCTTGGGATCCCTCATTTCCATATTCCTGCTCACTGCTTCTTATAAGTGTGGATCTGTTACGTTTTTGGGAATAACAGTTGATCTGATCCAGTTTCACAATGCGGATCTGGGATTTGGCTTCAGATGGTTTTGGTTTAGCTTCTAATTCTTCAGCTTTGGTTGTGGTTGTGGGATTCATATTCTGCTCTTGTTTTGAATACTTTAGGTAGTGTTTTGTGGGTTTGTTGTCTTATGGGTTATAATTTTTTTAATATTAGTTACATGAATAAAATTCTACATTCTTTCAATATATATATCATTTGCAAGTTTATGAGACTAGATTTTAGATATATATCACATAACAAAGTCCTCTCCCTTTCTAAGTAGCATTCTCTTTTGAGTATTTTGTTGATTTGTGTTGAAACAGAAAACAGCTGGAATCTGATGAAATGTAAGTAGGGATTGAATACTTTTTTTCTTCCCTATTTTTCAGTTCCCCCAACTTCTTAGTAATCAAATAGAGGATTAGATGGTTTTATGGGCAAACCAGTGGCTGGATGACTGTCTAGTTGCTCCTCCCGCACTGTCCAAAGTTTCAACAAGATATTCTGTTTTAAATGAGATAGATATCTAACCCACATTTGGTGGAAAGCCTTTAATCCCACACAAATGTAATGTGTCTGTCACATGGAAGCAAATATTCTAGCTAGTCAAAAACAGGTCATATGTAGTCTTGTGAAAATGCACACCTGGGTTGGTTTGGGTAAATCTTTGGACAACTGCTGAGCTGGACCATGCAAACAGTTTTCCAAAACTATGAACCAAAATCAAGTCAGGCACTTTAAGATTGAAACAGGATGGTAGGGTTAGCTTAGTTTTCAGGTAGTCTAGGTTATCTGTACACTCCTACTTGAGGTATCTCTTCTCATCATGTTTGAGTAGGTAATAATGTTCTCATTTGTGAGCAAGAAAAGCATAAATTGGTTTTTCGACACACAATTTGCCAAGTTTGCGAAATGCTAGTTCTTGGTTAGGATGTTTGATGTGAAAAGCCAGAAATTTGTGGAAGATAGAAGAAGAGAAAACTTAAGGGAGAAAAGGGGGGGGGGGATTCATCAATATGAATTTAATATCAATCCAAAGCATAATCTCTAATTAATCATAGGCCTATTTATAGTCTGAAATCCCAACTAAAAGATAATTACCCTAGTTATATATTATCAAAATAAATAAAATTTATGAATATCTAAAATCTAAATAAAATAAAATGAATCTGAATAACTAAATATCCTAATATCAAACACTAAGATATAATAATTTTAATTTATCACCATTCTCCCCATGTTCTAGAAAAACTCATCCTCGAGTTGTGTAGGCTCGTGTCACTGGTAGCAAAGTGTGAGTCATCAACATCTATCTGCTTAAAGTGGGAAGAACTAATTGTTTCTGTGGTTAGATATTGCTGGCTCCTTCTTAACTCTGGTGGAGGAGGATCAGATAGTGGAAACTCTGGGGGATTCACCCTACAAACAGGAAAACGTGGAATATGTCCATCAGTGTTAAAAGAATTCTGCTCACCTAAATAATGCCAATCTTATCTTTATGTGCATGTAGCTGTAATGGAACTTCATGCTTTGGAGGAGGTTCAGTGAATGGGTCAATAAGAGGTTAATTTGGAGGAATAGAATGGCCTTTATATGCAATTATGTGCTAAAATAGAGCTAAAATCAAAGAAAGGTCCAACTCATTGTGGCTTTGGTTGAATCATAACATAATCCTTGATATGAAGTCTGGCAAACTGTTTATATGGACTAGCTTTTAGCATTCTATAGTGAGATAAAGTAAGAAGGATCACTGCTGGGACCAAACCTATGTCTTGCTAAAGAACAGGCAAAGGGAAAAGCGGTTTGGGAATTCCTTGTGGAGAAGATTGTGAGATTCTTCAAGTACCTAACAAGTTTCTTTGGATAACAAATATCTGAGCATCCTTGGGAAATTCCTTAACTGCTTTAACAGATTCTCCCATTACCTCATGCTCAAGTTCTTATGGTCAATGATATGAAATTCCCTTTCTTCTGTTAATTTTGTGAACGTGATCTTCATCCTACTCACCCAATTCATAAGTACTGGGTTCATGGTTTTGTTCTTTGAATATTTTTCTTTACTTTTTTACTGTTCTCCACAATGAAACTCAATTTGGACAACTGTTAGGATTCCCATTAGTCTCACCTATCAAAGGCGTAAAAGGAGAAGAGCAATAAGGGCAGCCAAGGAAATTGAGTCAGGGGCAAAAGAGTCAGAAGTTGGTTAGAGGAGAATATTATTTCACATGGCTGAAACAGAATGGGAGAGGTATAAAAGGGGAGGGTGGAGGAGAGAGAAGACATCTGGAAAATTGTTGAAGAAACCGTTGGAGAGTAAGGCCCTCTTGAATAGGCCTGATTTCTTTTGTTTTATTTTCTTGCTATTTCTTGTTGTAAGCTACTGTCATTGGGTAGTTCCTACTGTAAGAGCTGAATTCAATTTATTGAGAAAAGTCCTATCAATCTAGTATCAGAGCAACGATCCATGGGGGTGACAGTCTCCAAGAGAGTGAGGGATCTGGAGGGAAGAGTGGAGAATTATCAACAACAGATTGAAGGAAAGATGGAGGGATTATAGATGAGATTAGAATCCATGAAAAAGGAATTCCAGAGGGTGCAAAACATCGAGAAAAATATGGCGACGATGATGGAACAATTTGGTTTGCTGATGGAGAGATGGGAGGACCAGGAGAAAGGGAGGAAAGGGAAATTGTCGGGCTAGCATATACCGATGGGTTCGACCCTCACTAGGGAGGCCACACCGGAACTGGGAAATCGGCATAGAGAAGCTGGCGATGAGTTCGATTCATATGGGAGGTCCGATGGAAGGGTCCGACGCCAGGAGACGCCAGTGTTTGAGGGTGACGACCCCAATGGTTGGGTGTTTCGGGCCGAGCGATACTTTTCCGTGAATCAGCTATCGGATGCAGAAAAGTTGGACTCCGCTGCCCTTTGTTTTGAAGGAGCGGTTCTTGCTTGGTTCCAGTGGGAACAACGAAGGCGACGGGTGAGGAGCTGGGAGGAGTTTAAGGCGATGATGAGAAATAGATTCAGGCCCACGCAGGAAGGCATGGTGGAAGAATAGTTTCTGGCACTCCGGTAGTGGGGATCTGCCAAGGACTACTGCCTCTACTTCGAGACCTTGGCTGCTCCTCTCGAGGACATGCCAGAGGCACTGCTGGAAGGCCACTTTATAAATGGATTGAAGGCCGACATAAGGGCGGAGATGAGGGTATTGAGGCCAATTGGGCTGGAGGAGATGATGGACCTAGCCCAACGAATTGAGGAAAGAAATCAGGCCTATTTGAGAGGGCCTTACTCTCCAACGGTTTCTTCAATAATTTTCCAGATGTCTTCTCTCTCCTCCACCCTCCCCTTTTATACCTCTCTCCCATTTTGTTTCAGCCACGTGAAATAATATTCTCCTCTAACCAACTTCTGACTCTTTTGCCCCTGACTCAATTTTCTTGGCTGCCCTTATTGCTCCTTTCCTTTTACGCCTTTGATAGGTGAGACTAATGGGAGTCCTAACAATTAGTAGCAATTTAGTGACCAAAATACCTACAGTTGGAGCACTGTGATAGTGACTCAGCATTTGAGGTTCTGCCTATTTGTTCTTTTATCTTTTGTTCTCTTGGTGGTGGCATAATAAGAGGACCTAGCATTGACTTATTGTTCATACCTCATAAAAGAGGTATGATGCCTAGGACAATTTATCTCTATGCTTCCTGTAATGCGTTCTACAGGATTTATGCCTGCGAAAATGTTTCTCAATCCTTGGGGCCAGTGTTGCAAACTGACTATTTATCCGGCCCATTTGGACATTCATGTGTCGAAGACCTTGTAGTATTTGGCCTTGTTTTGGGACCTAGATGTGACGGGTTGGACTCCATTGCACTAGTACCCCACCCCCGCGGGACAAAAAAAAAAAAAAAGCGCTGAGATCAAGTAAGCCTACCATTGCAATGGAGTCTAACCTGTCAGACTAGATCCTAGGATGTCTATTATACTTAGAAATTGGAAGAAGATAGGGTTTGTTGTAGAAACATACCTTTATCTTGTAAGAACTTGGAATTTGCCTATTGCATTTTGTAGCTTCTTATGGCCAGCCTTGGTACATGCTAGAGCGAGTTTCATATGGGGTTAGGTTACTTTATTATGAATTAAATGTCAGAGGTTCAGAACAAAGAAATAACCTCTTCTCGTGTGGGGCTAATGCTGCCCATATTTGACTCTCCATGGAGCCTTTGTGGTAAATTCCTGTGCACTGGTTTCTCTTTTATTGTTTGGATCTATTAACTCCTTTGGTGCGACTGTTTATTATTGTGACCATCATTATTAGAAAATTAATATGCTTCTAATTCTAGCCTATGTTATTTGCAGTGTTCTTCTGAAAACATTGTTTTCTTTGGTTCTTCCACTCTCTTATTTATTTATTTATTTGCTTTAATTTTCCAATTTTTTGGGGGGTGGGAGGGTAAGTTTCTCTCCCTTTGCTCTCTTTGATGTGAAGTTAATTGTTTCTGCTCGTGGATTTTGTAGGTTAAGGGCATGGTAACAGATTTTGGGGATGACATGCATTGCCAATTTCTTGAAATTCTTCGAAGTCTTTTGGATTCTTCTTCTGGACCACCATTACAGGTCCTAAGATTATTCAATTCTGTCTTGTATGCTACTTTATATGCGTTCTCATTTTGAACTGTCCTTTTATTCATCATCCAATCTTTTTTGTGTTTCACCACTCATGTTATGGGTGTTGCAATATTGGAGGAAGTCTTTACAATAACAAAATGTTGTTTCAAGGTCTTAAAGCAAACTCAGCATGAAATTCTTGTTTTAGTTTTAAATTTCCTGGGTAAATGAATTCATCAGTTCAATGTTGCTGCATGCCTGGAAATGTTGGTTAATGCTTGGAATCTTGTTCTTCACATGACAATTTGTGTTTCTATGCATCAAACTTTGTCTAATACTTGGGATATCTCATTTGAGACAGTGCTACCTACTGGAATATGTTTGAACTTTGGATGTCAGGTATAGATTGTTTACCAGAAAATATAGGTTATTTTTCACAGAGATATTTGTTCTGAGTTTCCAGTTTATAAATTTATGGTGCTACATTTCATTTATGTATCTTTGGAGCATGCTGGTTTTATGTTTATTGTCTGTATGGTGTGCCATTCCTGAGGTACATGGTTCACTATTTATATTTGCAGTACGGTTCTGAGTTTTTGGATTAAAGATGCTTTTATATAAATTTTCTCTGTATAATATGGTTCTTTGTGGTAATGTTGCATTTCTGTAATGTCATTGAAACACTTCTTCCTTTTTACCATTTAACTTTTGTCTTTTTTCTTTTGCAGAGAGATACTATCATTGAGATTTTCTATGAGAGGCACTTCAGCCAATTACTTGATGTTATAACATCATCATGCCCTCAAAACAGCATTGATCAATCAGCTGACAAAGTGGAAGTCTCAAATCAAATCTGTGCAAAGCCAGAAATACTTCTGAATATATGTGAACTGCTGGGCTTTTGCGTTTTGCACCATTCATATAAAATAAAGTAACAACTGGTGGTGCTTCAATAGTCATTTGGCTTTGATCTTCTGCTGTCAATGATTATTTTTGTATTCATGTGTTCCCTTCTTTTTTGCAGGCACAACTTTCTTCTTAATAATGTGATAGATAAAGTTCTCTGCCTGACTAATAGGAGAGAAAAATACCTTGTAGCTGCTGCTGTTCGTTTTTTTCGAACTCTAGTTTCCCGCAATGTAAGTGATTAGGATATTGTGATTATGCATTCTATGTTTGTGTGAACTTATCTCAGAGCCTTAAGTCTCCATTTGTTATCAATTCTGGAGCTTACCTTTTCCTTTTTTTATGGGGAGACACCAGATTGCTTAGGAATTGAGCTATATATCTGCAAATTACATTTATAGATTATGTGGGGATCCTGCCTACCCATTAACCAAATTGATTTAAGTTAAAAAAATTACAGGGGTGTAAACTTTTCCTCTTCTTTTTAACTTACCTAATTTATTGATTCCAATGATGAGTCAACCTTGTATCTTCTCATCTTGGTTGGCCAAATATCATCGTGATGGATGATTGCTAACGGAATAGCAAAGCAGGGAACTTGCAGTCTCCATTGTTTGGCCATTAGCATGTGCCTGGAATAAGAGTGAACTGCCATTCCACTCAGGTGGGTATTGGGTGATACTAGGTCTTAATTAGGAACTTCCATTTGTTTTTGGGTCTTGGTTAATTTACAGTTCCCTACTTCTCTCGTGTTTCCTTCCTTCCTTTGTATGCTTTTTTTTTCCCCTTCCAAAACTCATTTACCCAACCTCCCCAGTCATAGCAGGTAGGACCCAACCATGCTTGGCCAGGCCTCCTTGATATATATATATATATATATATTAAATCTTTCTACACATCCTGCTTCCTGATCCCTAGGCTTCTATGCTCCTTATCCTTGCATATCTCACCCTCCCCATCACATGAAGTCTTAGAATCAACTTGTTGTAAATGTTCAAATCGTCACCAGCCTTTGCTGGTTCCTCTCCTCGCATGCACTACAGAAAACAACTCAAATCACCGGTGATTAAATGTTCTCAGCATCTACCTCAAAGTGCACAAGAATACATATACATGATACATGTTGACTTCTACTTCACATCCATGGTGAGAGTACAAAATGTTAATTACACTGTCTTTATCAGTTACCAAGATCCCACTTATAGCATGCTATCGAAGATTATATATAATGTTATATAGCCCCAAGTAGTAATATGCTTAAATGCCCGTGCACCCCTCAGGGTGGCCCTCTAGTCTGCCCCCTTGCCGTGTTCCCTGGGCACTTGTGAAGATAATGGATAACATGCAATAAATTATGAGATCAGTGAGGCCACATGCACATGCATGTCAGGCAATGGAAGGAAGCCATTATAATCAACCAGGTACCCTTGTGGCCACAAGGCAGACACAATACTGATTTCGTCCCCATGGTCAACAAACTACTTCCTAGGCAGCCTCCGAGGCCTTGACATGCACAAGCTTTGGCCTCATATACATAGCCAACTCAATTTGTATGATCACATACAGTACACGGGACAACATCAAATGCATATCACATCAAAACATTCCCAAGAATCACAACCCATTTAAACTGCCCAAATGCTTATGCTATGCACATGTATGTACAGAAGATAATTTCACAGTGAAATATGTTGTAATGTGCTTTTAGCTTTTTATAACCTCCCACAAGACTTCTTCCCTGCTGACATGCAAGCAAGGCCACCCACATTAGTACTATGCATGAAGCCCAAAACACCAGTCACACCCTCACACAAGCACAAAGTACCCAAACACACTCATGACACCCCGTCACTCATACTTAGCTACTTTCAGACACCAAGTGGTAAAACTCCTGCACACCAACACCCTATTTAAACCCTTTATAGGCACTGGTTGGCGTGGGGTAGAAAAGAACCAATCTACCTACCATTTATTGCACACCATGCCTACACCACTCGCCCCAATAGTCTGCAGATGACCTCTCCCCTGCTTGCACATCTCATTCCCCATCTCCTTAGGCCATGCACATTTATGGAGGCATGTCTGCACCTCTCATCACCCCTCTCTCTCTCACACGCGCGCGCGCGTGCTGCAATGTGTACCATATCTACCACCCCATGCAGCCATGCAAGCCTCCTCAATATGTGTCAATTCACATAAGGCACCTATCACACACACATGAATATCTACATACCTCTGCACATAAAGAAAGACTATGTTAATTTTTCCCATATTTAAGAAAAATTTCTGTCTCTTGATAATGTGACTGATTTCCCTCTTAATTATGTTGCTATCTCATCATTAATTTTTATTAATTAAGACCTAGATTGGGGTAATTAATGTGGGTTGTTGCAGATTAGGCTGCCACTGCCCTAGGAATAACATGGCATACAAGGAAAGTTAGTTAGTGGAATTCCATCTGGTGTAGTGAATGGAATGACTTCTTTCAAAGGAAGGGTCGGTGCAGAATATTTGGTCTAATTGGTTCTTGATGTGCTAATCTCAATTTTGTGATCAGATATATCTAGTGACCACTTCTGTAGGTTGTTGACCTAGTAACCTGCAAATGGTCCTTGTATGCAATTTGTTGTTGTTGTCCTGGTCTCTATTTTGTGATCAGCCATATCTAGTGACCATTTCTGTAGGTTGTTGCCCTAGCAACCTGCAAATGTCCTTGTATGTGCAATTTATTGTTGTAGGCCCGGTCAGCTATATCCAGTGACGACTTCTGTAGGTTGTTGCCTAGTAACCTGCAAATGGTCCTTGTATGTGGTGGATGTTGTCTGTAGTGGCTGCGTGTGGTTGACCTTCCCCAGAGCCTGCAACGGAGGAGCCTTGTGCACTTGGTTCACCTTTTTAGCTGCCTGTAGTGGGCATACCAGCTTGGATAGTGTTCTATCCTTAATGCTTCCTCATACAGGCTGAACTTTATTGTTGTTTTATGTCTTGGTTCTTTTGGTTCTATTGATTGAATCTCCTCTTGGTTTTATCATCACTTGCCTTTTGTAAATGGCTTTTCTCTGACATTGTTTAAACTAGAGGGAGAGCATGCTAGAACTGATTATCATTTTAGGTGAGTCTTTTTCATTAACTGAATTCACATAACTTTGTTATGATGGGAAAAAAAAAAAAGCAACCAAGTTCTCTGCGCTTTTACTTCAATCTGTTTGATCCAGAAAGGAAAGAAGAGAGCAGGAGATTAAGAATTAATGGCTGTCAGTGGCTGTGTAAAGTCATGCAAGGGTAAACTGATGCTATTCTATGGAGAGATAAAAGGATATAGGAATCCATTTAAGTTTTATTGCTTGACTAATAACACAAACTTCAGATATCATGCCGCAGCTTTATTGAATTTTGTGGCATACCTATGTATGCTTCATGTCTGAGAGGAGCTAAGTGCACTAATTCATGCAATTCTTTTGTTCTGTGTATGTGTGCGTGCATGTTTTGGGCGGGGGGGGGGGGGGGGGGTGAGGTGCTGCTTTAAATTGTGAATTCATGCACTGGAACATAGTCAAATTGCACATGCACTTATCCTCAAATTTTTGTGGATTTTATTTCCACGTCCAAGTTTAGAATGATTTGCCCACTGTTGATAGTGCTTCTCTGGTTCATAAATGAGGCACATTACTCCATAGCTAAACTTGTGTTTTCCTTGAAGCTCCTTGAGTAAGAGTTTCACGCATAAACTAGAAGTTTATTTAATAAACAAAAAACAATTATTAAATCATTTCGCATTCTAGTAATAGTAATATGTGATTGCATCAAGCGAATATCATGTCATCCCTTGGCCTGTAATTACCGTGGAGGCTATTAAGATTACAGAGTTCTCCAATGATAACTGTAATGATAAATGCCTGGCTTACAGAGGTATTGTTCATATATAAGTGTCACTTGGTGCATCAATGTACACCTCCGAAGGTATTTAATTTCCCACTTTGTTACATAGCACATTTGTGGGCAGCCAGTGATCCTGCACTCTGGTCTTTGGCTCACAAAGAGCAGAATCATCAGGCTGATTAGGTGTCCTCAAGCTGATGCATGGAAGGATTGTGCCGTTCAAGAGGCTACCAAGCAGCGGTTAGTGCCTGAAGTTGTTTGTGATTGTAGAAAGTAGATGTTACGTACCAAATGGTGGGTTAGTAACAAGTCTGCATTTTCTTTTTTCTTTTTTTAAATTTGTTGGGCAAGGTTGGGCTTGGTTCTTGTAGGTAAAATCCAGGCATGGTATGAAAGGACCTCACCCAAAAGCAAAGGATTTGCTGCTTCCACTATTTGATCAAAGGGATCTGTGTCACTGTCAGTATGCTTAACGCACGTAATTTGATGCATCCACTGTACTAACGCCAGAGTTCCATTCCACTCAATCAGATCAGCTTGTAGCGATTCAATTACAGTAGAGGGATTTTGTTTGGGTTTGTTTCTATTGTGCTAGTTATGTTCTGTTGCTTTATAGTCTGTAGGAGCTAATGTGAGGTCATGTAACAGTCTACTTTGTACTAGTGGAGTGCCCCCTTAGCACATTTTTTATTTTATATGCTTTACGTATCAAAAGGAGGTGGCTTGATATAACACTAGGTACTATCTTTGGTCTAGTAGCAATTGAAGATGTTGACATTCAACCCACTCTTGTGAATCTTGAATCTAGATCTGCCTAAGTTGTCCCATATGATTCAGTAGTAAGCTTATCCATCATGAAGCAAGGAATAAGTGCTGGTATTCAGTTGAAGGAGTACTGTTAGCACTGCACAACTGAATATCTTGTTGAAGAATAGAATGAGAAAGTGAAAGTGATAGTAACCTGTCTGATTAATCTCAATTTAATCACTCTCGTTTAGGGAAGGTTATCCTTTCATGGTACCTGTTCTTAATAAATACAGTCAACATGCAAACATTTATTACCCAAATGTGTGAGCCTTTGGAGGGGGAACATGTCTGGTCCTATATAGGAAACAATAATTGTTGGGGCTAACTGAATCAGAAAATTTATACTACTAGGGTTTAACAAAACTGAAACAAGTTAGTGAGGCATCTAGCAAGTGTCCTCTTTTTTGTTTCTATTAGAAACCTAACTCTCTGGCCGAGTAACACTTGAGTGGCAAGGATGAGCACTTCCATTTGAGGCAAGAGAGGGTAGTTATCTGAACACCTTGGGATCATATCTAACGAGTATTCTAGGGTTATGTGCCTTGGGTGCTGGGAACAGAAATTTCTCAAGTATATAACGGAGGTTAATTTGGCAGCTTGGCAAAAGATTTCTTTTATCATGTCATATCAGGACTGAGTTATATGGATTAAGGCATAGTCAAGGATGGTCCAAACCTCTAGGGTTTGTTTAGTTCATATCTTTGTTAGAAATCATCTCCTTGGTACTTGGTTACCGTATCCTATAAAGTGGCCCATCACCTCTAAAGTTCTCACATTTCTATCATTCTATGTACAATAATCCAGCCTTGAGACTTCCTGATTCTCCCCCTTTCTAGCCTTGTTGCTCTGTTTCATATCCTTTCTTCATATCTCTTTTGTTCTTAATTTATTATTATTTCTGTCATTTGTATAGTCTTACCCACATACTATTAATACTTCTACACTTATCTGTGGCTGTTGGTGCTTTGTTTTGTCCTCTGGCTTTTGATGATTTTCTTGGAATATCCTCTGAATATAAAACCGTAAGGAATTCAAAAAACCAGCTTTACTTCTTTTCACTGTTGGAAAGCTGTAACAAGCATGCCTAACCACAACAGCAAACCAAAATCCACCCCATCAGGACAGCAAAACTGATGGCGGGTACTTGTGCATTTGAGTTATTTTCTTGAATATTCTTTGGACACCATTTTTTTACAGGGGTAACTTCAATGGCATTTTGCAGGATGAGCATCTGCTGAATCATATAGTGAGGAAAAACCTTTTGAAACCAATTATTGACACTTTTGTTTATAATGGAAATCGTAATAACCTGCTGACCTCTGCTATACTGGAGCTTTTCGAGTATATCCGGATGGTGACCACCTCTCTTTGACCATTTACATATTTACTTACCATATATATATATACATATATATATATATATATATCAGGCAAGGACTATCTGCTGATGAGCTTGTCTTGTGCAGGAGAACTTGAAGATACTACTCAATTATTTATTTGATTCATTCTGGAATCAGTTGGTTAAATTTGAGAATTTAACTTCCATTCAGTCTCTGAAAGTTAAACATGAGCAGGTATTCTCCAGTTCTGTAAGGTTTTTCCATCTATTATCTGGGAGTGTATATTTTGTCAGGTTTTTCCATCTATGATCTGCTTGTATATATATATATCCTTACTTGACAAGCTCATTTGCAGTCCCTTGATGGGTCTGGAGTGCAAAGTTCAATTAATGTTGTGGACCCAAGAAAACGGATAGATCAACGTGCCCTGGAAAAAGAAGAGGAAGAATACTTCAATGAGGACAGGTGTGTTCATATTATTTTGTAATCAAGGTGTTTCTTAGATTGTTTGCCCATTAAGGACTTAATGTGGAATGCTTGATCAGTGATGAAGAAGATTCTGCTCATGCTTCAGTGTCACGTTCAGCCAAAGTACAATCTCAGTCAGTTTTATCCAATGGTTCTGCGGTGCATTACCCATCATTAAGGTATTTGAATGGTGCTTCTGTAACATGTGGCTTTCTATCACTCTTTCTGTAATGCAATATCTTTTTGTCAACTCTGTAGTTCAAAACCTAGTGGACTTGTTGATTATGAAGATGATGATGATGAAGACTACAAGCCACCACCGAGGAAGCAGTCAGAAATTTCTGATGAAGATGAGGGAACAGTTGAATCCTTTAGGCTAAAAAGAAAGTTGGCTGGAAAGGACGAGCCTGACCTGATAAAGAAGAAGCGACACATCCTTAAAAACGCAAAGGTCAAAGGGAATGTGTTTGCTGCTTTGTGCTCAACTCTAAGTCATGCAGTTTTACCCAGCAAAAAAACAGCAACCACCACGCATAACGTTCCTCCCTCCTCAGACTCAAAGAATAGCTCAGATGATGAAGAGAGATGCCCGGATAAGGGGTCCATAAGCTGTTCCAGTATATGTGCAAGTTCAGATGAGGAAAACCATGCAGAAAAAGAACCAACTGGTCCTAGAAGTTGCTCTGAAAGCTTGCAGAATACTCTGGATGATAGACAGATAAGCGGAGAGGACTGCCCGTTAATACCGCCAAACTCATCACCGGAAATGGCCATCAATGGGTCTTGAGTTTAGTTTCAGAATAATATTTAGCATGTCGATGTCTTCCCCTTACCTTCCCATGTCTCTACATATGGCCAATGTATATTCAGCAGTAAGCATATGCAGGGTGGAACTTTCTTCCTGAAAGGGTGGCGGGAACTAACAAAATAATGCGGCGCCTTCCACCAAAGCCGAGACCAGATACCGTGCAGCAGCATCTGAAGGGGTGGGAGAGATTATACCTTGGTACTGTGGACTGAGACGACCCTTCGTTTAGTCTTTATGATACTCTGAGCCAAGTAATTGGTGCTGCTGGGAAACTATTTTTAGGCTCAGATGGCCTTCTTTCAAATTTCCGTTTGCTCTTTACCCTTTTTGTCTTCATGGTACTTCTTCCCTTTATTACATAGCTATATCTGTGAGCCGTAATTGATATTATAGGAACTGAAAACTGTATAGTAGTTGCCCTTGCTACAAATTTTCCCTTTTTGTTTGGTGGTGGATGCCTTTGTAACTGAGGAGAATCTGTTTAGATTACATTTATGTGTTTTGTTTTGTATTTTTTTTTTTTTTTGGTTTGTTTTTGTTTTGTTTTCTCCACATATGTTTGTATTTTTAGTTTAAGGAGAGCTGTACATTACAATGCTTGTAGTGTAGGTTTGAAATAGGAAGCTCTAGTGCTCTTCTTAGACATCAATTCATGGTGCAGCAGAAATTAAGAATGGCATAATGAATCTGTCTCTGTCCACTTTGAGTTGAGTTCGAGGCTGTTCTTTTCTTTATTGTTTTTAAGACATTAATTTCATCTTTTCCAGTTTTTATATTTTCTTCTATCAATAGTCAATGGTCAGTAGAGACTAGTTAAGGTTCCTGTCTTTTCAATGTTTAGACAGCGAGTTAGTTTCGCCACAGTAACCAGAGGAGTTGTAGTTAATTGTCTCTTCTTATTCAATGTTTTGACATCTGAGTCCGTTCATTTAGTTATCATCAGAGTAATCAGAGGGTAGTTATTAATTTGCCTATTAGCACGGAAAATTTAATATTTTTGTGTTTTTGTAATTTTATCTAAAAGTTTTAATTTTGAGAATAAAGTTTTGATTTGATCAATTAATTGTAATTTTATTCACAACTCAAATTTGATTCATCAACGTTCAAGATCTATTAACGTGACATGTTATCTAACATTTTATAATATTTTAAGTGGGTTTTACATACGTGTAAAAAAATAGGCTTATTAGCACAAAAAATTCAAACATTTTAATGCTTTTGTGATTTTATTTAAAAAATTTAATTTTGATAATAAAGTATTGATTTGATCAATTAGTTATAATTTTATACATGATACAAATTCAATTTGAGATGCATCTATAATTTGTTGATATAGCATATCACTTGATATTTTAAAATATTTTGAATTAGTTTTAGATGCATATGTGTAAAACATAAAAAATAAAAAATAAAATGATGTTAAATATATATATATATATATATATATTTAACATATATATATGCATAGAGAGAAGAAAGTAGGGGGTACACGGTTTAGATGATGATAAGAATGATCGATTTAGAAGTTAGAGTCAACGATTGGTCTAGGTTGTTGTTACTCACGGCAACAATGATCGATCTGGAAGCTAGATCGACCACCAATCTAGACTTCCTCCTGCTCAAAGTCATTTCGCAAAAAGCGACCAGCGGCCCTTTGCTATTATTGATTGATTCCTTTGCCAGCTGCCTCATCCTCACCGTCGGTTGCTTAAATTAGCCCCATCGACATCAACAATTGGCCATCAAGCTTTCAGATTTAGTCTTTTTCTAGATCGGCCTCCATCACCATCTCCAACCCAGCATTATCGCTATCCTTTGCCTACCTTCATTTGTAAATATATGTACCACACACACACATATATATATATATAACATATATTTAATAATTTTTTATTTTTTTATTTTTCTTACACGTACATGTAGGGCTTACTCAAAATATTTTAAAATGTCAGGTGACATACCACATTAGTGGATTTTGGATACCGATGAATCGAATACAAGTTGTGAATAAAATTATAACTAATTGATCAAATCGAAATATTATTGTCAAAATTAAAACTTTTGGATAGAATCGTAAAAATGCAAAAAAGTTTAGATTTTCGTGCTAATAGCTTTTTTTTACATATGTGCATATGGGGCTTACTTAAAATATTTTAAAATGTCAAGTGATATGCCATATTAGCGAGTCTTGGATATTCACAAATCGGATTTGGATCATGAATAAAATTGTAATCAATTGATAAAATCATGACATTATTGTCAAAATTAAAATTTTTGGATAAAATCACAAAAACACGAAAAAAAATTAAATTTTTCTTGTTAATAGCCCTTATTAATTCTGTCTTCTTAAGTGTTTATTTATCCGTTTGTTTGTTTACACGTGGTGAGGTGAGATCCCAATATTTAGAGCAAAAATCCAATCCAAAGGATCATTTTGAGATTCTCGACCATCAACTTCATTATTTTTAAAATAATCGTCCTTGCGTGACCCCTGATACTCATGCCATTGTATATATCAAAGAAGGTAAATCACAAATTGAATCATTAGTCCTTGCGCAGGGTGAACTCGCAATCAATTGAATTGATACTAATATATTACTCATTTGACAGCTCAACTTATGTCCTGAGAGTATCAACTTTATTATTCTCGTCTCCATAAGTAGTGGTGTTGAATATTTCTTATTAATTAATGTGTTAAATCTTATTATATCAGATTAATATAAAAATATCATGTCATAAGTTAATGCTAAATAAATAGCATTTTTTGTAAATAGAATATATATGTATGTTTGGACAGTTAATAAAACTGTTACTTATGCTACTGCATCAAATCAAATCATTAGCAAAATCAGAATCTTGTCATATTAACACCTCCTATGATGCTATCACCTTAACATGATAATATCATCTTCTTTTTTTTAAAAGCAAAGGCCATTTCGATTCCTGTCAAATTTAGGATTGAATTGACTATATATTTTTCCCTATTGCTTTTGACATAAAACAGACAGGATAAATATTAATATGTTATCACTCAAAATTATTATTATAAAAAAAAAAAACTCATAATTTTATAAAACTGAAAAATACCCTCTAAATTTAAACTCAAGAAGTTATTGATATAATTCTGAATAAGAGAAATAGATTATAATTTTGACAAATAATGGATACTCTATTCATGAAATGTGATTTTAAAAAAAATCTCCCTTACCATTTATCTAATTTCATTATTTTTTATACTCGTGTAAATTTAGAGTCTATTGCTATTGAAAGAAAATCACGATTTTATCTTTTTAAATTGCATTGAAACAAATACTTAAATAAGAAAATAATATTTTTTTAAAGAAATAAAAAAACGAAAATACAAAAAAAAAAATATGCTTTTTTAAATTAGAGTTGTATTTTGATTTTTTTAATATTATAAAATATTTCTTTTAGAATTATAAAAATTATTTAAAATTATTTTTTTAATATTTCTCAATATTTTGATACAATAAACAATTCAAAAATGTTAAAATAGCAAACCCGAGACGTATCCGTAAATCATAGTCGCCATTCTTGAAGTCTAGAACAAAGCCAAAGGCAGAAACAGGGGGAGCGAGGGAATACTGAGAAGCTAGAAGCAGGGGAAGGAAAGAAAGAACACAACTGTTCTACTCTCTCTCTCTCTCTCTCTCTCTCTGAATCGCAGATTTTCAAAATGAGTACCATGAAATTTTGCCGCGAATGGTCAGTCCATCCATGTTTCCATCTTCATCCTCGAACCGTCTTACTTTAACTTCGTTCACTTGCATACACTGAGATTCATATCCATTCCCTTGATATCATTTCTTCTCCATTCAGCAACAACATTCTCTACCCCAAGGAAGATAGGGAGCAGAAAGCCCTCCTCTACGCTTGCCGCAATTGCGATCACCAGGTCTGTGTTTGTGTGTGTGTGTTTGTGTATTATTGACTGAATTTAGGGTTTTCGGTCTTGAATAGACAAACAGGTAGACTTACATATATGATAAATCTACTTCGCTGATTACGAGCTTAATTCCTTTTGCAAACCCTTGAACTGCACTTTCTAGTACTCGTTGATTAAAATGGTAATTTCGTTTTACCTTTTGAATGTGTGTCACTATGTCTGGGAAAGGTTATGGTTCATGTCTGTGTCAAGGGAAGGCTTGAAAGTATGGGTTCAAAATTGGGGCTTCTGTGGAATTGCTAGGATGTTTTGCCTTTATTGCTGCTGAACTATGATAGTTGCGTTTATGTAAAATACTTTGTATTTTTTGAGCTCACTGCTTTAGTTTTCATAACCTTTGTTCTTTTGTGCTTGCATATAAAGGTTTAAATCTAGTGGAAACATTTAGTACAGCATACCCCTTAATAGCTGGCATCTGTAGGTCGACTTGTTATCTTGTTTTTGTGCAGGGTCTTCCCTCTTTTTCCGTATGCCATGCACTGGAATGAGCAAGTGCAGTCTTGGTGGCACATAGTGTGAAATCTTGCTAAATTAACTTGGCCATTCTAACCATTGGCAGCCTCAAATCGGTGTAGATGGAACTGGAAATTCAGTTCATTCAGTATCTAGCTTACTGTCTACATGGTCATACATCGTTTACCCTTTAATCTAACTTTTTTAGGAATAATGTTATGAGTTGACCATTAAAGTAAATCTAGTCCTTCTCTTCAAACAAGAAATCAGGTATGCAGGTGCATATTGTATTCCAAAGCATGTAGTTTTTCTCATGTCATGCCCATCATGGTGGAGAAGCACACATGATTCATTAGTTAGAATCTTCCCTCCAAAGTTTGCTTTGTCACTTCAGCTTTGGTCAGTGGCTAGAATTAGAGCATCTGAATAGGAAGAAATGGCATGGGGATAAGAAAGACTTCTAGCTTCTGTTTTTATTCATTTGCACACCCATTGAATCTAACAAAACCACTTCATTTCTCTATGGTATGTCTTTATACATAATATTTCCATTCACAATAACTGAAATGTCTTGTATTTATGTTTGACTTCATTTGTTTTATGGTGATCTCTAAATGGTTCTGTGCAACTTATTCTGATGTTTGCAGCATGAATTGTGTTCTGGCATGCTGTTTCATCATCAAGGGAAATAGAGACAATTTTTAACCTTTTTCTGATGTGAACTTTCTTGAAGCACAGTTAACAATTCTGGATGACTATTTATTGTCTATACACGTATAAAATATTGGAAACTTAATCAGCATCTGCAAGAAAATCAGGAACAGGCAACACCGTGTTCTTCTCTGTAGTCCATTGTTGAGTAGATCATACAAGGCTGTCTTCATGGCTTTACATGCCTTATTAACCAGACTGCAACTGCTGGAAACTACTTGTGCTGGCCCGGTGGATGGAAGACGCTAAATGTTGCATCTTTTTTTATGCATGAACAAATTCTCAGATTCTGATCTAATTGGACATCAATTTTTTTTAAACATTTGCACTCATTTCATCTATGACTTACTCTGCATATGCATGATGCTGGTGGTAAATTGCTCATATCTGGCTGCACTAAATTTCAACCATTGAGTTTGAGGGTACCATCACTGTTGATTTATTTTTTCATAGGGGATAGAATCACATTCTGAATTTGTTTAGATTTCATATTTTTTTAAACGAGGGGTCAACAATTGCTGATGTGTGCAATATCTTTCTTCACCACTATATAGGAAGTTGCCGATAACTATTGTGTCTACAGAAATGAGATACACCATTCAGCAGGGGAGCGCACCCAAGTATTGCAGGATGTGGCTGCAGATCCAACTCTTCCACGAACAAAATCAGTTCGATGTGCTGTATGTGGCCATGGAGAAGCAGTTTTCTTCCAGGTGAACTTTTATTTTGAGTATGAGCTATGCTTAAATAGTAAAGAAACTGGCAATCGTCTTTTGTTGCTTGCAACTACAGTTGCAAAATGGCTGCATGAATTTGCTGAAGAGAGAGTTGTTCCAATATTTCAGTCACGGACGATATATAGCTCAATAATTTCCATTTAGATTTAATTGTGAATATTTTTGTTGTGCAATTTGAAAACAAAAACAGGTCTTAATGATGTACAATCAGTTACTAGTCAGTATATAAAATCCACACTGCAAGGATCTAAATTTGTCTTTGAGAACTGTGCTCTTCTGAATGGTGGAAAATTTATGAGTTTTGTAATATGAATTCCATTTGTTTTAAGTTTCCAGTTCCAAGAATTAGGCGCTAAGGGCTGGATTGATTGGAATTACGTTGTTACATTTTTGTTTCCGTTTTTAAAATTTTGTAAACAAAAAAGAAAATTTTGTTTATAAAATTTGGAAAACGAAAACAAAAAACTAAAAAAGAAATTGTAATCAAACGAGCAATAAGTTTTACTGTTCCAGAGCTTTGCATAGTTACATTTCAGTTCCATGAAAAGCCTCCTATGACACATTCATGCAAATTCTCTGGTGATTTTTAGCCATTGTGTACACTTTAGGTTTTTGCCTTTATTGCAGGAGTACATTGAACGTTCAATCTCCAAAGATACATAATGCCATGATCTTATGTTTGATTAGTTCGACTGTTCTAGGTTGTGAGCAAATCTAATTTGATTGTCATTCTGCCTACTGATTGTGAGTAATCCCCAAACGAATAATCATACGAATACAAGTAGTGTTACATGATTTCAACAAGATCAGGTCCTCGACAACTTTAGAATATTATCCTGTGTCTTTCCTTTGCTGCTATTTTACATTTTATAATCAGGAAATGTGTGAAAAAATTCTGATCGGAACCTAATGTGAAACCTTTCCAATTGTCAGTTAGAAATTCTATGAACATAATTGCTCGTGCAAAAGTCTCAAATTTTTCTTGCAAACTATTGGCTGCTGGTGATTGAAGAATATTATTGTTTTGAAATTTTTTCTTTTCTTTTTTTTTTAATGTAAAAAATGTGCAGGCAACTGCAAGGGGAGAAGAAGGTATGACACTATTCTTTGTTTGCTGCAACCCCAGCTGTGGCAATCGTTGGAGGGACTGAAACCAACCTTGTGGCTAACTAACTAATCCCATATGCTGCAGCTCTGTCTGGTTGCCATCTGTCTTTGTTCTTCTTAATTAGCTGGGTACCTAAAAACTATTAAAGTGTCTTCCAATGAAACGGAAGGAATTTTGTTGCTTGTAATCTTGCACCTGTGGTATCTCTGACTCTCTACTCTTCATATGGGATTCAAGCATGAACTGCAGCTGAAAGGTGATTTTCAACCAATTAGCAATGCCAAGCTCTTAGGACAAATGGAGTAGACAAATTTGTCTATTTTCAGGAGAGAATAATCAGCGTGACTGTCCTGTTCATATATGAATATGTATTATATATGCATGCATGCATAATAGTTAATGGTGTTATAAATTTAAAATAAAAAGTAGTCTATTGTCACTAAGCTATTATATCGTATTTACAATAATTTGAATATATCACGACATATGATTGCATTGGCATACCAAGTCATTACAGTTTACATTGAATATTTTCTTCATTTTCAGCTATGAACTTCCATCTTCTCTGCAAAAGTCCCATAAGTTGCTAGTCTGCATTTTAACAGGCCTTGGGACGAAAAAACAGTTGGCTGTCAATCTTAATTTGCAAGTCTTGTATGACGTAGAGCAAATATATATTCTCATTTGAGCTGCCAGTTTTTTGTTTTTTATTCTTTAAATAAAATGGTGAAGTATTAAATTAATCATTATATTTAATATGTATGCCAAATAAGTTATTAAAGTTTTATAAATAGGGTTCGTTAGTCAGTCGTTATTTTTTGTTTTAACGTTGATAGACTTAGAGGGCAATAGCACTGTCAACAGTTGGTAGTTGGTTAATTTGATTTCATTAGTAAAAATTTAATATCCATTTTGGTCCCGAGCTAAAGAATAATGGACAATTTATTTTTTAAAAAATATTTTTAAAAGGACAAAGTGACAAATTGGTCTGTTTACTTTTGGCCCAAATAGGTCACTAAAATGACAAAAATGAGGTCTACTCTTTGCTTTTCTGATTTAGATTTGGGATTGTTCCTCTTCATATGAACTCAATAGTCATTTTTAATTAGCAAAAAAAAAAACCCTAGTCAAGATATCACTTAAAAAATATCAATACAATAATTTAGAATGCCGGTTATTAGTAAACCACATAATCTAGTTGACCCTGCAAGTAAAATTCCATGGAATATTATCACATTGTTTTTTGAGTAAATTAAGAAATTTCTTTCATATTAGAGTAAAAATATGTATGAATTTATATAAGAATTCATTTAAATATATGGCCAATTTGGTAATTTGCCTTATTGTTCATGACTTTGCTTTTTTTTCTTCAAAATTTTGAAAATAATAACCAAAAGTTATATCTAAAAGTCTTGGAATAGACTCGGAAATAGCCCTTTTTTTGGGTGAATTGATTTTTAATAGTTTTGGTCTTTTTTTATAACAAAATAAAAATAAACAAGTAAACTTTATTTTCAATTTTTATTTTTAAAATCTTAAATATAGAACGAAACTCTATCAACCCAACCCTGGAATATGCCTTAAATACCCATCTCAATTCTTAGGAGTCATGCCATTATTTTGAAAAATAAAACTCAATTCTTTTATTGTTTCTTACCCATCTTTACTACAGGGAAAGAAACAAAATATAAAAGCTTTTGTGAATAATATAATAAATTTAACAATCAAAATAATAGTTGAAGTGGTTAATAATAGATTGTAAAGTTTTTAAAATCGGTATTCGAGAGTATAAATTTTGAGGTGCTATTTTCGTTATTTCTTATAACCCAATAATTACTTCACTTCACTCACAAGTTTAACAAGATCAAACCTATGATATTATTAAGATGACTCTAAAAAAATGATTCTTATCTAGAAATAGTAGCTAATTAAATATCTAGACCAAATTTTCATATAATCGAACGTGAGCATACTTTTATAGATAATCGATGTACTTACTCATTCAAGCAATCACCAAAAAATCTTGTTGAGTTAACCATGTCTTGATATTGCCTCATTATTCATATTGTTATAATAATTGTCATTCGAAATTTAAATTTGTCTATGATTGGAACTCTTAATTTGACCGTGATTAGAATGCTAGTCAAATTTGATTTTAAATGGAATTTATCTCGTTTAGAGAAATATCCTCATAAATTATCTTCTGATCAGGGTATAATTTCTTATGTATATCTATAGATGATTTTAAATCTATAAATATGTGTCAAATGTTTTAGAATTAGTTACAATTATATCACTTTTATTACAGCAAATCATCTTACTAATATTTTAAATGTGGCAATAACACTTCTGTACTAACAATAACCAAACCATAACCATAACCAACCCAAACTTAAATTACTAAAATCAAAACCAAACCATTATCTATTGGTTTTAAAAATTAAAAACCATAACCAAACCATTTGATTTCAGTTTTAACCATGGTTTTTTTAGTTTGATCCATACCAACAAATAAAAACAAACTCTTGCAAATAACAGTCATAAAAATTTTTGATAACTCCATAACAAACAAAGACGAACTCTAATAAAGTTACATTCTTCTTGAATAAAGTTACAAATTAACTTTAAACTTGTTATGAGTATTTCCCGTATTACTTCTTATAGGTTAGACATGACCTAGCAGACTGCCCCAATCGCCTGAAGCCCAATAAACCCAAAGCCAAGCTCATTAGAACGATGTCATACATCACTGAAATCCAAAGCTCTGATTGTGGAACCAAGTGAGCTCTCAACAATATACCCAACAAGCTCCTAGCGATACTTCTAGTTCGCTGGTCTAACCGTACAGCTCGCTGGTCAAACTATTCAGCTTGCATGACAACAAGAATGCGAAACAACTGGAAGAAGAGACCCACTCACTTTATGTGAGGCAAACCAGATCCCCGATAATACGGAGTCCACTCCTGATTTTATGGAATTGATAAGGACATATTGTCCCCATGATGTCATCTACTCACTTTTGTATTTTATACAATTGTAAACACCCATCACTATAAGTAGAGGTCAAAAATACTGTTGTAGAGGAGGAACAACAAGAATAACATACTGTTACTCTGTCGAAATGTCTAGAGAACAGTCATAGAGTAGGCATCGTTCTAGCTAAATCACGTAAAATTTCTCTGTCTTTGCTTCTACTTAGTCATTCCTCCTTGCATTTGGGCTCATTTTCTGATTACGGGCCTACGAATCATGGTCAACTAATTCTGAATGTCAACAAAACTTCTTGGATATAATTATTTGATGATAAAAATAAAATAATTTAAGATTAAGTTTTATTTTTATTTGTAATTAATTTATAAATATTAAATCTTTTATATATTTGTAATGCATTAGTTAAAATACTTGCAAAAAAAATGTATTAGTCAATATATATATTATGTGTATATATAATATATTAAATAAATAAATATATATTATATATATATTTGGTTCAGTTTGATTCCGTTACCCACACATTCGGTTCAGGTTTTTGTTTGAATTTAGTGAAAATCATAATCAAATCATACCTATTGAAACAGTGTTTGATTTTTTTCCAACCCAAACTATTATCCAATCAAATGATTTTTAACTATATTGACCGATTCGATTTCGATTTAGTTTCCCACAATTTTAATTGCAATTACCATCCCTAATCATATCTACGCCGGCCACTGAAATTAAAAGGGAAATGTAAGCCAATAGTATCAAGTAAATTTTGTGTGCTATTACTTAGACAGATAATCTTTGTTTGGGCCCAAAGCCTAAAGTCAGTGGATAGCTCACAGGATTGGACTGCGGTCCCACAGAAAGATATGTTCCCTCGATCCCTCTTACCTATGGGAGACCCTTAATTAATTTTCCGGCACAATATTGTCATCATTCCATGACCAAATAGAAAGAAAAACTTTAGAAGCAGATATTTTAGTAAACTTAGAATAACAGAGGATACCCTTCTTCACATAAAATTTTTAATGATGGGCTAATGTCTGTCATTAAAGGAAGCCCCCGGACATGAATATGATTTTCAAGATGTTAAGGGTATTACGTATTATTAAGTCAAATTTTAAGGGTATCGAGTATTTATATTTAAATAGAAAATGAATCGTGAGAAGATAAAATTACACCAGTATAATAGATTAAAGCTATTAATCAGTTACAGTGATTTAAGCATTAGTTGCCCCATCCCTTTCATAGACATATATATATACTATAATGTAGTTTCGTGTTTAGTGTGACTAAATTAAAAAAATTAAATTGAACATGAAGATGCTTATGCATGCATTTGGACAGAAACGTGTGGATCTGTCGTGCGTGGTGGGCCCTTCTTAAAGCAACACTTTAGCAAGAAATTGATCCATTGATAAGGACATGTTCATCATTCTCTTTACTGGATAGGATCTAATTAATCTGCGACTAATTTCATGATAATTAATTGCCAAATTGCACTCACAGTCAGATTGAAAACCCAAAAGGTCCCAATTTAGGACTGCTGAATTCCATCTTTTTTGTTACGAAATTTCGGTCTTCCACCAAAAAGTAGTCGACTTAGGTCCAATATAGGAACAAAACAAAGTGGCCATGAGATTTGATATATTAATGGTAGGCAGTAGGCCCTTCTTGTTCTAGAGATTGACACGATCTTCTTGGTGATAAGCCACTGACATTTTATTTTCCCCCCTCAATAGTACCCAAGTTGACCAATGGCGCCAAGTGTGGGCCAGAGTGCCCCAGTTTTGCACTAAATTATTCAAGCAAAAGCCAGTCGAAAGAGCACCCCCAGTTAGACATGGCCAAAATTGAGCTGGACCGACGATTCGAACTGGAACCGAATCGGTCGGAATCGGAATCGAAACCGGTCGAACTAGAACCTGACCGAACCGAAGAAATTCGGTCCAGTTCCGGTTCGAGGTTCCGCGAAACCGGAATCGACGGTTCTGCGGAACCGAAACCGGCGGTTCCGCAGAACCGCGAAGGGGTGCTGCACTACAGCACCCCTCCTTCCCCCCGCAACGGTCCAAAATTGGACCGTTGGCTGCTGCCAACGGGCAGCAGCCCAATTTTATTTATTTATTTTTTTCTAATCCTATGATTCCTATCTATATATACCCCTCTCTCCCCCACTCATTTTTCACACTTTCTCTCTCTCTCTCTCTCAAGTCTCAAGCTATTATTCTCTCTATTTTGTCTCTCATTTAATATTTCAATTTCAATTTCTTCAATCTTCTCATTTTGTTATTTGTCAATTTATTCAATTATATTGTTAATTATTTATTACTTGTTACTATATTATATTATTACTAATACTTTCATTATATTTGTCAATTTTTTACTATATTATTTTATCATTATTATATCTTTTTATTATCATACTTTTTTCAAAAAAATGGCAAGTGAAGGTAGAAATTTTGAAAATGTTGAGTTTGAAACTCAAAATTTTCAAACACAAGAGAGTGAAACTTAACAAAAGGGAGGTGGAAAAATTTCTACTTCTGATATTTTTAATATTCATTTTAAGAAAACAACAAAAGGAGATGGTAAATTTGATGTATCTTGTAATTATTGTAATCAGGTATACAAATTCAAGCAAGGAGGTGGATATGGTACTTTCGCCCGACATTTGCAAACAAAGCACCCGCTCAAGGTTGGATTGAGCCGCGATCAAACACAAATATCCGGGTTTGCTACCTCTTCAAACTCTCCTCAATTATTTCATTATAATGAAGCTAATTGTAGGTCTGGTTTAGCTGAAATGGTAGCAATTGATCATTTATCTTTTAGTTTTGGTGAAAAATTAGGTTTTACTCGATTTTGTCAAAACTTTGTTAATCCTAGTTTTAAATCAATTCCTAGAAATACTTTGAAAAGGAATTTGTTAAAATTGTTTAAAAACTCAAAAATTGAATTGATAACATATTTTCAAAACAATAATATTAATGTTTCTATTTGTAGTGATATTTGGAGTGATCATTGGCAAACTCATTCATATATGGGTATTACTTGTCATTGGGTTGATGAAAATTATGTTTTACAAAAAAGAATTCTTGCGTATCGATGTTTTGATGAAAGTCATAATGCTGAAAATATTTGTAGATTAATTCAACAAATTTTACAAGAATATAGATTAGTTAATAGAATTTTTTCAATTTCTTTTGATAATGCATCGGCTAATACTGCTTCTATTAATGAATTGAAAAGAATTTGCCAACCAAATTTTGGTGGAAGATTTTTTCATGTTAGATGTGCATGCCATGTTTTAAATTTATGTGTTCAAGATGGTATTAAGTCACTTAATTCTTATTTAGATCCAATTAGAAATGTTATTTCTTATATTTGGGTACACTCTCGAACTGCAAAAGCATGGGCACATTTTTGCACCTCTAATGGTCAAACCCCAAAACGTTTTTCAAAAGATATTCCTACTCGTTGGAACTCAACTTTTAAATTACTTAATCAATCTTTTGAATATAAAGATTTATTGTGTTCTTTTGCAGCAAATTATATTCCACAATATCCTATTTTTCCAACTATGTGGAATGTTTGTAGTTCAATTTTAAATATTTTACGAATTTTTAATGATGCTACTCATACACTTAGTAGTGTTTATAAACCAACTTCACATCAATTTTTAATAGAAGCAATGAATGTGGCCGGTGTATTAATGGAAGGAATTAATGTTGAAGAAATTTGTCATGCTGTTTTAGAAATGAGAGAAAAATGGTTACGTTATTATCAATTTATTCTTGAAATTTTTCTTGTTACTATAGTATTTGATCCTAGGTGTAAATTTGATGGTTTAATTGAGTGTTTGTCTAACTATTATTCGTTGTTAGGATTAAAAAATAATGAAGAAATTGATGTGAATATTATAATTTCTAAGGTTAGAACTTTATGCAATCAATTATATGAAGCATATGTTATTGCTCCTAGTAGTGAAGAATCATTTCCATCCATGGCTTCGCATTCCTCTTCCTCCCAACCAATGAAATGGGGTCATAAATTTTTAGATCAAAGGAGGAAAAAACCTAGATTGAGCTCACATTCGGAGCTCGAAACTTATCTAACCACAATTTTTGAGTTTGGTGATGATACAGGTTTAAATTTTGAAATTTTGGAGTGGTGGAAAAGGCACAAGGAGACATTTCCAACTCTTGCAATTATTGCAAGTCAACTTCTTGCAGTTCCAGCTTCAACTGTAGCCGTTGAACAAACATTCAGTAGTGGAGGCAATATTTTGGACGAAAGAAGATCAAGATTGGCTCCAGAATCATTGGAAGCTCAAGTTTGCCTCGATGATTGGGAAAGAGCTAACATGCGACGTCAAGAAAAACTTATCCATTCATCATCATCTGACGAATGGGTTAATGATGGTTCAACAACGGCGACTTTCGACTCCAATGAAGATGCGTAGGATCCAAGTCCATTTTTTATTTTTTTTCACATTTGTAAAAATTAATTACTTGTATTACATTTTTGTTGTAATTATTTTTTAATGAAATTAAGTCTAATTCTATTTTTTATTTTTTATTTTTCACATTTGTAAAAATTAATTACTTGTATTACATACTTGTTTAGTTGTTTTAATTATTTTTAATGAAATTATTACTTATATTTCTTCAATTTTTAGTAGTGTTTTTTATTAAAAATATGGTTGAGAATATCTATATTTACAATTACATTTAACAATTAAAAATCGAAACCAAACCGAACCGAACAACGGAACAAGGACCAAAATTGAATACAACAATATTTAAAAAAAATTAAAAAAATTCGGTTTGAATCGAACCGTTAACCGAACCGGCTCAAACCATTGACCGAACCGGTCCAAACCGTTGACCGAACCGGCACGAACCGGAACCGGAACCGAACCGTCCCAAACCGCCCTTGGGCGGTTCGGTTCAGGTTCAAAGATTTCTTGAACCGGAACCAGCGGTTCATGAACCAGAATCGGTGGTTCATGAACTATGGCCATGTCTACCCCCAGCCCACCAAGATGCTTATTGGGAGATCCAAGTTCCAGGCTTTACCCTGATAACATGTGTTATTCATGCTCATAGATAGAACTCTAAAGAATTAAACCCCGCCCTCACCTCATGTGTTACTCTAAAAACTGTGTAGGGTGGGACAAGTCTCTAATTGGGTGCAAATTAAGAGAATATTGTTATTCAGAAGCAAGACGCCAGTCGCTCTCTTTCATAGACCCGAAATAATGGCAGAAATTGTCCTCAGCAAAAGCATTATGATTATAAAAATCTTCGCCACATGGGGCTAAGGCTGCACACATTTGACCTTTGGAGATCTAACAACGACTCCTGTTGTTGGATAATAATCCAAGTTGCTATCAGAAGGACAAGCATATCCGCTTGCGGTAAGAATAAATTATAGAAAAACTCAGCATATATGGTATTCAAAATTTGGGAGAAAGAAAGCAACTTTGAATGCAGCCGTGGTTTTCCGAATCCTGGAATCCCCAGTCTCTTATATGCAGAAGATGAGAGAAGAAATGACAAAGAAGTGTCCTTGCTTTACTTTTGAGCTGCAGATCTCAGATCTGTGTGCTTTCTTATGATAAACTATAGGAGCAAATGATACAACTGGTAGCAACTTTTATCAGATTTAAGCAATATAACAATGACCGAGCAGTTTCAGAATGCTTTTTGGGAAAATGGTAAATTTTAAATTTGAAACTAGAATTGACTAAGTTTGATACTTATCCAGAATACCAACATCAGGAAATGGACATAATTTTATTTTTATTTCCCACTGGTTGGCCAAGCAAAGTCATACTTGTCATCCCAATTATTCTGACTAGGAAGATTCCTTCACCCTGAAAATATGCTTATCCATCTTATAAATTCCCCACTGGATAGCCCCCCAAAACCTTCACCTTCCTTGGCTCAAGGGTTTTTCCTTCTGAATTGTTCTTGATGTTCCATTGATGATTTTAATCATTTTGATACTTTCTATTTGCAGTAGAAACCATTGCTAATCCTGCTCATGATATGAGTTTCCCCGTACATCTGCAACGAATTCGGCTTGTTCAATCCTTCTCTGTTGCTTTCCTTTATTGGTTCTATGTTTTCTCGTTAGTCGCCTAAGTTCTTAGTACTCTAATTTCTTAGAATTTTTATCATCAAAGCCTTCAGAACCATCTTCAAAGTACCAGTTTCTGTTTCTCTAGCACTCGATTCACCTTATAAAGATCGTGGAAATGCCAAAGCATGCTACTAGCTCATCATCAGAAGGTGATGAGCAACACCCAATAGTGGATGAGAAAAAGAGGAAGAGAAAGATATCAAATCGCGAATCAGCAAGGCGGTCAAGGATGAAGAGAGAGCAGCACATCAAAGATCTCGTCGGCCAAATCACCTTCCTCCAGAATAACAACAACGAGATTGTTCAAAAACTCAATTTCATTAGCCAACAATTCATGGCAGTCGAAACAGAGAACCATATTTTAACAACGCACCGCGATGAATTAAGGAACAGGTTGGAGTCCCTGGAAATTGTTTCGAGCTACGTTTGTGGGTATCTGAAAGACGCTCCCCAACGTAATCCACAACCATGGCTGCTTCCTCACCAGTCTCCGCCTCTCATGGCTTCCACTGGCTTCTTCCAGTTTTGAACACTAGCCACTGTTATAACATTCAGTAATGTTCACAAGGGCCTGTACATGGATAATATTGTACACATCCCACTAGGTTTTCCTGGGCTCAGTTCCGGCTTTGTTATTTGCTTCGTTATATTTGGGTGTATGGTTTTATCTCGGGTCGTCCTGCTTCTGGTTCTAGTTACTTCAAATAAGATGGAACTATGTCTGTAAGTTTTAATGGCTCTTTCCATCAATTCACGCCTAAGCACCTTATTCATGATCAACTCTGGTTTGATTTGGTATGTTTATTATGTGCATGGTTTTCTTTGGATTTGTCCTGCTTCTTCTGATTACTTCTGTAGGATAGACCATACATGCTGAATTATTTTCATGTGATTCACTATCCTATTCATGATTGGGCAGTAGACATATTTGTTTTACACACAACAAAATCAGGAGAGAAGAATGAACAGGGGACATAAACGGACCGAATCATTCAGGTAACCTATTATACTAATTAATTCCAGATAACAGGACATCCGTCATCTTCAAATAAAAGACTAGCATAACTTGAACTTCAAACTAGTAGGGGTATCGGTTACAATGAGAAGCGCTTAAGACACTATTAGCTTATGCATAAAAACAACAATAGTGTGTCTTGGAAAACAGGAACAGCAGACTTACTAGTATGATGTTATCACATTGCTGATTGGAGTACTCAGGCTTTTCCATAGCCCATGTTCCAAAACTCAACTTCATGTTCAAGAACACTTAGAAAAACCACTTCGGCTTTTGAGACTACATCATCTGGCGCTTTCTCCAGGCACATATTAGCTATTTCTTGGAGAGAGAGACAATAGTCACCAAATGCATCGCTGGCCCATCTTTTACAAGTTTCCCTTAATTCTTTTGGTGTTTTTGAGTCTTCTTCCGAACAGTGAACGAAACCATCATGATAAACAGTTTGAATGGCCCAAAGTGCTGTTATAGCCACTGTGTATTCAACTTCTAGGCCCATTAGGCTCTCCATAAATCTGTAACACAACAAAAATCATTCAACAACTTGGTGGTGGTGACATCTCAAAACCTAAAAAGTAGAGGTACTGACAGTCATTATACTTATTTCCAGGGCCCAAGTGGATCTCCTTCCTCAGAGTAGAAACGAAGATAAACAAGTAATGCTTGCTGGTATAATTAAAATCTTATTCCTAACTTTCAAATGGTGCTCCCTTAAAAGTTTCCATAAGCATCTCTAAATAGTAGTTTTCTCTTATCTGAGAAGCAAGATCACTTTAGTTTAACATGCCCAGTAATTATGGAAAGCAGAAGCAAGCTTAATACAAAAGTAGATAAGCAATCGTGATTAGATGTTAGCTTGCATGGGAAAAAACTTAAAAAAACATATGAAGATGCAAGTTTTTTAGGTTTTGTAAATGGCTTGATTTCTCAGCCATCAGGTGATGATCCGCTTCTCAATTATTGGATCCAAAACAATAATATCGTGATCAACGGAGACGAAATCGTGAGCCTAGGGTTTTGAATGCTCTAATACCATAACAAAGCAGAGAAGAGGAACAAAGGGATAACAGCCTCATTGATCTTTTCATTATTGAGATCTTGGCCTTTAAATAGTAGCCCTAAAACTAATACATCAATATTACAAAAATGTCATTGCTCAGCAACAGCAACTGAAATAACAAGAAACAAAATACAAACTAACAACTAAAATGCTAATATACAAAGCTACAAAGTAAAAATACAATGAATTAAAAACACAAATACTCTGTTAGGTATATATAATTTTCCCATATCCCTCCCCTGAAATGAGTTTTTTCAGACATCCGTTTTCAGATAAACAATAATAATCTTCAATAGCTGAGAAATAATAGGTGGGGGAAAAAAAACTTTGATCCACTACAAGTGAAATAAATGCATAAGTTTACAAAAATTGCATTTGTAGAGCAAACTGTTCGGTTGCATAGAGCAAAAACAGACCAAAAGTCCCCTGGACAAGAATTTTAGATAACCAATGAACGAAGTACACAGCGTGAGCTTTTGTAGGATGGGCAAGGTCGCTCTTTTAAGACAAGAAGTTCATGAGTTCAAGTTGGGGATGCCATGAGGAAAGTACGAATATCACTAAATAATTACTTAGCAATCAGCGATGACACCAAAATTGGTCAAATACAGGAAAATATTTAACTAGACCTAAATGTCTGATCACAATTGATTGCATATATGCCATATGGGCTGAGAATGTCCATCAGTTTGGGCTATGGTACCTGCAATAACGAGTAATGGCATCATGAGGAACAATGCCGGATAGAGAGATGCCCCACTTGGAGGCTTCGTTCTTGAACCAGGCAAGCTCGTCATTCAAAGAAGCCATACCACCCAATATGACTTCCATATCAGAACCATCATCAGACGCCTTCCAAGCCTTCACCAACACACTCGCCGCAAAAGGCACAAGAGCTCTCTCGAATATATAATCCTGTTCCTACATTTAAGAAGGAAAATTTTCAAGCAAAACCACACAACGTGTTTAGTTTCCATTTTTTCTAACTGAAATGAGCACAACATAAATTGAATGAAACAATGAGAACGAACACAAAGAATTGACAACATTTTCAGAAGGCCCCGATTGACTGTGTGGGAAAGAAGATGAGAGACGAAAACGGTTATTTCCCTCTGTTTAGATTTGAAACAAATTAGGCATAGAATGGAAGGAGAACTTATATTCTACTCCTGTGTTTGAAACTAGAATTTGTCGAAGGATCCAAACATCACTTCATTTTCTCCTCTTTTTCTTTTTTAACCCAACAAATAAAATAAACAATTTAACTTCAACACCTCCATATGTTGTTTTTCCATTCTCTCTCCCCATTTCTTTTATATTCTTTTTCCTCCACAACCTAGGCTGATTGGAAGTCAAAGATACTAAAATACTAGAAAGAATTCTATTATTTTCTAGAAAGCAAATCAAAGGGAAACAAGGGGGCGAAAAAAACTTCATTTTTCTTTGAATTTTGCTTCTCTTCCTTCCCGCCGTCCAAAGTAAGAACCAAATAGGACCCAAGAAGATAAAAACTAGTACGAAACCCCGAAACTTTTTCCCCTGTCCTTTCTCAAACCAACAATCAAACACAAAACGGGCACAAAGAAGGGGGAAGCCATTATCTTTGCCCCCCCACCCCCCCTTCTCTCTCTCTCTCTCTCTCACACACACACACACACACTTCAATCTGTAACCCATATTCCCAATTCTGCTAACTGTATCAACCGCAAGAAAAAGATAGAAGATTAAGAATAAGGGCAGGTACAAAAATGCACCATCCAGCGCTTGAAGAGAGTGAGGTCAAGCGTGCCGTCTCGGATGCAGTGGATGAAAGGGTGTCCGGTGGCTCCGGTATAAGCCAGAGTGTGCTTTCTCAACCATGATTCGATCGTCGGAACTTTGTTCGCCGGGCTCCGCCTCGTCTCCATTGAAATCTCTAGCAGTTTGTCACAAATTTTCTCCGAAAATTGGTTCTACTCGGCTAGGACATGAACCAGCAAGCGGTGGAGCATGGCGGGTGGAGACGCCTGGAGCCAAGTGGACTGTTGGGTCTGTCTCCACGTGGCAAACGACAGTTAATACGTGGCAACCTACATATTTAATTGTTTACCTGATTTTTCTAAAGATAAATTAAACGCGTATTCACAAAGTTATATTATACTTATGAATTGATGGCATCCGCTCCAGTGAAAATGAATTATTTTTTAAAAAAATTTATTAATAAGAAAGGCATACACATGTTTAGTATATATTACATTTTTTAGGAAAATAATTTTACTATCAACAACTGTTTTTTATAGGGGTGTTCGCAGTGTGGTTTGACAAATCTAAATCATTTTCATTAATGTCAAACTGTTAGTGCAATTTTTTAACTAAATCAGACCGTTGTCTGGTTTAGGTTCGGCCAAACCGCACCAAACTAGACCGCATTTGTGGTCTAGTTTGGTGTGGTTTATCGCGGTTTGAAATGTTATTTAAAATCACTAAAAAAGATATTTAAAAATGGTAAATAAAGACACAAATATTAATAAATAAAGACAATTAAATGTAAATAAATATGAACAAAAAATAAAGACAAAATAGTGTAAAAAATAAATAGGATAGGGCTGCCAATTATTAGACTTTTATAATAATAATTTTTTTATAATTTTTTTATTATTTTCTTGGGTGGTTCGGTTTAAAACCAAACTGTCAACTGTCCAAACTGCAAACCGCGCGGTTTGGACAGAATTCAAACTGTTTTCGACCTCCAAAAAAAAAAAAACCGATCAGTTTGGTTTGGTTTAGTTCGATTTGGCCAATTTTCATGGTGCATTGGTTTTTTTTTAACACCCCTAGTTTCTTATATCTCATAAAAATGTCATTCATATTGAGATTTATATGAGTTTAAATAAAAGATAAATCACAATTAAATCATCAACCATATAAATAAATATAGAATTTTGTGTGAAAAAATCATGAATAGAAAGAATAAAATATCACTAATTTGATATTAATATTATAAAAATGATATTTCTGTAACTAATTTTAGGGTATTGAATACCTATTTATAGATCTAAATCATTTATAGAAATACATAAAAAAATTTATACTGATCAAAAGATGATTCAAGATAATATTTTTTTAGATGAGATAAATTTTAATTAAAATTAAATTTAACAACATTCTAATCACATTCAAATTCAAAATTTTAATCTCAATCAAATTAAAAAATTTAATCATAATCAAATTTAAATTTTGAGTCATAATTATAACAAATAAAAAATTAATAAAAGCCAAAGCTAGATTGAAACTCTTTCAACCCAATATTATGTATATGTAAATAATTTATGAAACAATTTAAGACTTAAAAGTATACCCTTTGTTATTATGCATGTATAAATAAAAAAATATATAATTTAAATAATATTTGCATATTTTGAAAACCACACTTTTGTTGACAATGTTTCATAAGTAAACTTATTTGCTTAATTAATAGAATATATAATATTTATATATGTTTATGTATATAATAGATAATATTTTTAACATGTTTATACATTTTTAATATTTAATAAAATAAATAATATATTTAAAGAATAATTTAAAATTCTCCAAAACTATCCAACCCTAATTAAATAGTCTTTGATCTTATTTTATTCAATCCAAATTATAATTGCTTGTGAAAATTAAAGGGATGGAAGAGAAATTTAGATAATTTGTGTAATGGAATAATTTATTGGGCTTGTATAAAAAAATTAAATTAAATTTTTTTATTTTTATATTATAATTTTAATTACTATATATTATTCAAAAACATATCTGAATCAAATTCAGAAGCGACTAATATAACCGTAAATCTCTGCTCGTTATTAGTATTTATACAGATTTATGCACATGATTAAGTACAAATGCAATTTCTAAGCAAAAAGAAAAACAAAAGGGTAAAAATGGAATTAAATGGCAGGGAACGTCCCACGAAGCTTCTCTCAAGAGAAAGCGGCCATGTGATCGACCTACAGGATACCGCCGCGTGGGCAGCTCTGCGTCCAAATGACGTGTCACGTCCACTGAGGCACCGGTCGGTCAAGTTAGAAAAAATCTCATCCCCATAAGTAGCCCTCTTTCTGCATATACATTCGGAGAACAATTCCGATCTGAAGTTGTGTATGTATATACATATACGTAAAGGTGATTTAGCTTCTGTGCTGTGAGAGAGAGAGGGGGAGGTGATCTGGTGCTGTTGGATCCGGGGCAGCGAAGATGGAGTCGTCGGAAAACAAGTACAATGTGAAGAACCCGGCGGTGAAGCGGATTCTACAGGAGGTGAAGGAGATGCAATCCAATCCCTCCGATGATTTCATGAGTCTCCCTCTCGAGGTTCTTCTTCTTCTTTTCTTGTTTTCTTGGCGTTTTGTTTTTGTTCTCGATTCTGTTAACCCAGGTTTTGAGGGATTTGATCGAGGATATATTGCTGTCCTCGTTCAAATTCACGGATGTTTTTTCTTTTTTTCTGTGCCTTTTATGGATCGATCCGGAAGAGTATCTATTGGATAATTATTAGGATTTGGAGGATTTTGCTGTAGGATTCATAATTTCGTGTGTTTTGTTTGTCTTGTGTCTAGATCGTTGCTCTTTCTTCATTTATTTGGTCGATTAATTTGAATTATGCTGGATTCTTCTATAGGAGCAATAATTGTATCACTCTTTGTTTGAATCGTTAAATTCTGATGATTTCTGTCAATTTAGGCCTTTATATATATATATATATGTATGTATGTATAAATCTCGGGAAGTCTGCAGCTGCAATCTCTGGTGCGAATCTTTTATATGATTAAGACTTGTCAGAATTTGATGGCTTAATATACGGATAATAGTTTGGGGATACCTAGAATTCTTCAATTTTTCTACTTGTTAGTTACAGGGTGTGTCGGGAGGAGAAATGGGTGGAAGGACTTCTCCCTGATTGGGAGAGACAACAACGGGATGGAATAGATATAGATGCAAACTCGTTCGCTCTTTCTACTTTTGGCGCATCAGACATTAATCTGAATAATTTTATGAAAATTGAAATTTACCTTTACTTAGCAAAACCATATATATTTATTCATTTCTTGTCTAGCTTCTGAATCACCTTTTAACATTCTTCTCTCTTTTTTGATGCTAACATCCCTTCATCTCATCAATTCAAAAGATTTGTTGGGATTTTTAATTTATTAGAAAACTTGTCTTCGAATTGTATGCTTATTGATTGAAACAGATGTTGAATAGAATAAAAGCTAAGCTAATCTCATTTAATGTACATATATCAAGAGGGTATAATTGCTATTTGTCATTTTAAATTTCTCGTTCATCCATTTACACTACTCTTGCGAAGAAAAGAGTATTTTTCCATTACTTTTGAACCCCCCCCCCAAAAAAAAAAAAAAAAATTCTACACTCCATTCTACTCTTTTTGTTCAATTTTCCATTATTAACCCTCTCCTGAACAACAGCTTAGGTGCTTGGATAAGTTCCCCACCCCACCCCCCCCCCCCAAAAAAAAAAAAAAAAATTGTGTCCTGATCTAAGTTCAATTCTATGATTCAACTTCTAAATTTTTATGGTTCTAGAGGAATGAATTTCTTGAAAGTTATTAGTTGATCTTATCCCTATTATTTAAGGCACATACAGATTCTCTGCATTAGCATGTTACAACCATATGTATCTACATGGAATTAAAAGTATAGTGTACGACAAACATGCATACGCCCATATGTTTGCATGGTGCTGTGCACTATTTGTAATTTGCAGTGCTATGGGCTTCCTGTCTGTGCCTCTGCAAAGGCACTTTTACAAAACTGTTTTCCTGTGTTATTGGTTGAACTGTCTGACAGTCTTTTTGAAGCATATGTGGGTTATGTCACAAATTAGGGAAGTGGCTGATAAGCGAATATGTTGCTGTAATGCACATGGCCACCCTCATCTGGAGTACTTGTGCAAGTATGTTATCAAACTCTTTCTTTTGGGGAAAAAGAAAGAAAGATTACATGTTAGAGCGCAAAGCTTTAGACTTTGGCTTTGGCACATTGATCAGTGTGATTTTTGTGATTAGCATGATTGCTGGACATTAAGTTCCCAACTTCCCCGGATTGGCATGAAAGTAATCATTGAATCCATTTCGAAAGGCTTAATTTCAATGCGTACCAAGCAACATGGGGCCTTGAATTGGTGGTCTGATCTTTGAATGATCTAATGGTTGGAAGTGAATTCATTCTACAATCAATGCCTCAAAGCACTGATTATTTCTGTTATTTTGGCATGTTTACAGATTTTATAATTTCCCATATTTGCAGTTCATACTTCTGTCATACTTGACAATTTATCCAGTTCTCTGTTTATGGTGTCCATGATATTAAAGGTATAAAATGTGTTTTCAGGAGAATATATTTGAATGGCAATTTGCAATCAGCGGCCCCCGTGATACTGAGTTTGAGGGGGGCATTTACCACGGACGAATCCAACTGCCTGCAGAGTATCCATTTAAACCGCCCTCTTTTATGCTGTTGACGGTAATATTCCTTATTTTAAGAAAATCTTACTGGACAAACTTTTATAGTATTGAGGTCATGATATCATCATTATTGTTATTTTAGCCAGACACATTATCCTCCCTTTTGACAATCTTCATAAGAAATGCATCTTTTCTTTTTATGATATGCTAACGTAGCTTTCGGCCCTTGTTTCAGCCTAATGGTCGCTTTGAGACACAAACTAAGATATGCCTAAGCATATCAAATCATCATCCTGAGCATTGGCAGCCATCATGGAGTGGTAAATTCATTTATCTTAACACGTTTTTGGATTGTAGTTTGTGAAGTGATTATCTACCCACAAGCCATGTTAATGCATTTCAGTTATTCCCAAAACCCTGAGCATATCAAATCATCACCCATGAGCATTGGCAGGCATCAAGTTTTAATTTTGCAAATTTGCTCTTGCTATTTTTTTGGGTGTATTGAATCCTTGTTTTTACCCTTTTATCTATGAAATTCATTCAGGTCAAGTACCTGGAAGTTTGATTCAAAGCAAAACCTGAATAGTTAGTCGTTCAGTTGTATGGCTGCATGCAACTTTATAAGTGCTATGCATGTTATGGCTCTTGTATCATATGCCATTTATCTCTTCATGCATGAGAATTCCCTTGGAATATTTGAAGCAGTGAATAATGTTAGAGAATTTCAAGTATGCTGGAAAATGATGAATTAGGATGCCTAAAGATTCTCAAGATCATTATTCAATGGAATGATAGTGAAGATATCAATTAAGCTGGCACGCTTCTTGTGTTAATAAGTTTTATTCAATGTGGGTGCATATCGCTCTTTGCAGTTCGGACTGCTTTAGTGGCTCTAATTGCATTCATGCCCACCAATCCTAATGGTGCATTGGGCTCATTAGACTACAAGAAAGAAGAAAGGCATACTCTTGCAATCAAATCTCGTGAAGCTGCCCCAAAATTTGGCACTTCGGAACGGCAAAAGCTGATTGATGAGGTTTGCAATGACCTGCAATCTCCACCTGTTCTATGTTTCTCGTGTAAGATTTCATACTAACAATTTTTTTTTTTTTGGGTCACAGATACACGAGTATATGCTAAGCAAGGCACCTCCTGTTCCTCAGCTCAACCCTTCACAGTCTTCTAAAGAACATGCTACCAACAAAGAGGACGATGCAAACCAGAACCCCCAAGATGCAGGTGCAGTCGCTGCTGGGGAAGCCATTGCAAGTTCGGATGTGGGTGATAGGATTGTAGAAGAAGTGGATGAAGCGCCTGGGCAATTGAATCCCAGACCTGAGGCCTCGGTGGCACCTGTGCAGATTCAGGCTGAATCCTCGAGCGTGCAGCTCCTGCGGAGGTCAGGACCGAGAGCACCTAGGCCAAACGATGAGCGCCTGTTCACATGGGCTGCGGTTGGGCTTACAATTGCCATTGCTGTACTTGTGTTGAAGAAGTTCATTAAGGCTAGCGGGTATGGTGCTGTTTTCATGGATGGATCGTAGGCATGAGGATGGAGATTGATACCCAGCTTCGATGTCCTACGTAAATTTGAGACATTATGTTGAATTCTCTACCCAACAGGTCGTAATTTGTATTTTATATAATACTCGTCTTGTTAATACCTCAACTACCATGAATATAAATATGCAACATGCTCGCATATTTGTTAGATTTGTATGAATTTTGTTACAAGGACGAGACCAGAATTGCCCAATCAGTTCCACAAAGTGTTCTCGAGTTAAAAACGGAAACGTGCTTCGGTAGCGTATATTAAAAGATCAGTCTCCTGATAGATAGATTCCCCGTGGAATGACCCGTTGGCCGTTGCAGCAGTTTAAATGTTCTCAAATTTGTGAGTCTACCTACCAACGTTCAAACTTGTATATTGGGTTGCATTAGATGGTAGATGGTATCCTTTTAAATTTATTATTATTTGAAGTATTTGAATTTGAGTCTAAATTTATCCTATATTTAAATTAAAAAATAAAAAAGTTTAAGATGTGAGTATTTCAAATGATGCTTTAAAAAATGCAAGCTAGCTTAAAAGGAAACACATTAATTGCTATGCAGGATAGATTTTTTAACCCAAAATGATATGATCCTTCATAAGAAAATGTCAATTGTCACATCATTTTGGTGACATTTTGCGCAAAATTTCCAACTGTTTCTTCAAAATTTCCTTGTCAACATCCTTCCAACTCCTAGAAAATGCAAAATAGGCACAAGTAGGCAAAAAGAACAGAAGAAAAGAAAATATGGGCAGATCTCAAAATGAATGATGAATTGGGATAGCCTCACGAGTTGGACATGAATGAGATGCCTATCATGCTATCATAAAAGCAAAAGTAAAAAAGAGTTCTCAATGCGCGAT
Source organism: Diospyros kaki (assembly GCA_036245055.1). Taxonomy (NCBI): domain Eukaryota; kingdom Viridiplantae; phylum Streptophyta; class Magnoliopsida; order Ericales; family Ebenaceae; genus Diospyros; species Diospyros kaki. The sequence continues at coordinate 7,879,314 of BSEG01000013.1, forward strand.
GCCACCCACTTTGCAAGGCTCAGCGAGGGCCTCGCCTCCCTCCTCCCTCTTCCACGTTATCAACAGAAATCACAAGTTCGATATCATTCTTAAAGTGCACCCAAAACCCAAAACAAAAGGAGGCGAAATGAACCAGAAAACAAAAGGCATCATCATGTTCAATCAAATATTTGAGAATTGAAGGCCTAAAGCATTTGTATTGATGTTCGTTCATCCCAGAGAGAAACTGGAATTAAAAGCACGAGTAGTCCCGGCCAGTCTTCCTCCTTTCTACTGCTGCTGAAGACACCCCCCCCCCCCCCGCGGGTTTACATATATATCATACACAGAGATGAATTAAAAATGAACATAAATATAAAAAGGCAATACATATTTTTCACAACCAACATAAAGAGAGCAAGTATCATAGACTAGGTGTATGTGCCTCATCAATACATATATATATATATATATATATATGACCATTATTTCATCGAAGCAGAAATGGCAAGGCAATTGCTGGTCATGTGGCTGAGCTTCTTGTTGAAGTCCACCAAAGGCGAACTCAGCCCCTCAAGCCCATCGGTGCAGTCCCCCGAATATGTAATCGCCGCACTAAGCATGGTGTTCACCGTGCCAATATCGTTGCTCTTGAGCGCGTCCATCGCCTGCTTGAGGTTGTCCATCGCGTCGCCATAGCTGCTCTTGCAATCTCCCAGGGCGGACGCCATCTTAGGAGGGGCGTTGCGCAAGAGCTTCGTGGCTGTGGCCACAGCCAGCTCCGTTTGAGCCATGACTGCCTTTATCGCGCTCCCAACCACCACATGGAGGTCCGCCTTGCCACCCTTCACGGCGGGAATAATCGCCGGGAAGCACAAATCCGGATAGTCTGTGCTGCCACAGATCCTGTCCAAGGCTGGATCATGGGGGGCCGAATGCAGAACGCTTTGGATGGTCGAAAGGCCGAGTCTCGGTCCGGAGAATAAGTCTGCTGCTGGCCCTTGTGAGGCGGAGGGTCCTCCGGCTGCGGGAGCGGGTGCTGGAGATGCCGCGGGCTGGGAGTCAGGAGAAGCGTGGTAAGGAGAGGCAGCGCCCCAGCTCGAGCTCGGGGCAGGCACAGGCTGGTAGTTTGGGGAGGCGCCATATGGCGATGGAGCAGGAGAGCCAAGATCAAAGGCTACCGAATCCAGCTGCATTGAGGCATGGCCAGGCTCAGTCTGCTGCAAGAAGAAGAGGGAAAAGAAGAGAAGAATCCAATTGGAATGGGACTTCATCATTTTCTAGTTTGGTGTTTGGTGCAGAAATGGAGATGGTTTGAAGAAAAATTGATCAATAAAAAAGGGAAATGGCCCTTTGGAAACCAGGACTGTGTCTTGGCCTTGTTTCAAGGGAAGTTGATTGTGGTCTGAATTGGCTTTAAGCCGCCATCTTCAATGGTGAATCGGCTTTGGGCAGCCTGGAAGTTGTGGTTTTCCAAAACTAGAGGTTTTGGAGCTCTAATGGCCATTGATGGGAGAAGCTAGATCATCGCTTGGCCTATCATTGCCCCCCTTAAATCTCTCTGGTGTCCTAATAATGGAGAATGGCTTCAAATTAAGTTTATCTGTAATGATGATGGTCTCTCTTGTTCCATCTTATTATTTTTGGAAAATTTGACTGCGATGAAATGTTCAAACTGTCTCAACCATTTTAGAGCCACTCGAAATAGCAATCACATCAAACTGAAATTTGTTATTGGAAATTTGTCAAGCGGACAGTCTCAAAGGGCAGCAAACTGTAAACCCCAGCATACCCATTGAACTTAGCTTACACAACAGACATTACACACACTCCAACATGTACGCATACTAAAATTCCAAGTTCATGATAAATTTACAAACGACAAGACCCCCCATGTTAGAACTAGGAGCCTACCATTACCAAGAAAGAGAAATGCAGTCCAGATAGACGCTGCATTTGCAGTCATTCATGATCCGAATGCTTCACAACCGTGACAGGGCAAGAGGCATGGTTCACCACATAGTTGCTAACACTGCCCATAAAAGCCCTGCAAATTTGAAATGGAATAAGAACCATCAAGCAAGAAGACAGCATGGAGAGTAATCATGGGTTGAATTATGAAAACCACCTAAGAGTTCAACATGCGGATGAGACTCAGCTTCCATCTAGCACCAACTCCTTGAGTTGCTCTTTTTGGCTTTTTGGTTCAAAAATCTCAGACATTAAGTAAAAAAGGGCACAATCAGTGCATGTAGCTCCCCGCTTTGCGAGGGTGGGGCACAAGGAGACTATTTCAGTAACTTGAACCCGTGACCTTCTGGTCACAAAAGAGCAACCGTCCCCCTGGCGCTGCTACAAAGGCCCGCTCCTAGGGCATTCAGTTGCTAGTTTTCTTTTTCTTCTTTTCCTTTTTTTGCTTAAAAAAGCAAAGGTTTTTGGAACAAAAAACAAATGGCTTAAAAATGATGATTTATTAGTTTTAGAGCCCCTAAATTCATACTTGACAAAACACGCCATAAAAACCATAGTGAGAAGATGTATGCCCAAGATACTGTTCAAGCTGCATTCAGAGAGCTTGTCCATGAATTCATACTTGACAAAACACGCCATAAAAACCATAGTGAGAAGATGTATGCCCAAGATACTGTTCGAGCTGCATTCAGAGAGCTTGTCCATGAAGAAAGTCTAAATTTAAGCTGGTGATGACACAGGATTTAGAATTTAGGGTATAGGGTTCAATTCCTTGTCCTGCGCATAGAGACAAAAGTCTTCACCTGTGATTTACCTCCTCTTTCAAAATCGAGGATACGAGCGGTGAGAGATCGAGCAAGGACAGTAATCCCAAGAGAGCCAATGCCGATTAATTCTATTCTATTCTACCATGGGAAATTATTTTAATGAAAAGAGCCCCCAGGAAACAGGAGAGCAGAAAAGAAGGCAATTTCTGATATGAACAAAAACTAAATTCAGAAGTGTTAACCTCTTGAGCTTCCCGAGCCCTCTGTTTCCCATGACGAGGCAGCTTAGAGGAATATCATCAATTGCTTGGCATAACTTCTCCCTAGCATCTCCCCAGTAGATCTTCGAAAGCACCACAACCTGTTCACACATGCAGCAAGAAACTTGGTTGAATTGGGGAGTCTAATAGAACTTTCAACCTTTCGAGGATTTCCAATGAATGACGTAAAGGGAAAAGAAATATCTCACCCCTTTCTGCCGAGCAGCAGTGTTGAGAATGTCCAGTGTTTCGGGGTCAGGCTTCACTCCATATTTCTTCGTGATGAGAGGGCCGGAGAACTCGATCAAAGGGATAAAAGCTGTCCAAAATGTACGAAATACAAAAGAAGATAAGGATTGAATAAGAGAACACACAAAACTGTACAAACCATACCCATAACCAAAGTTACTTAGGGGGACAATAGAACACACTCAATTTTTACCATCCTGGAATCCAAACATAAAGAAAGTCAAACATAATTAATCCCCAGCCACCAGGTACCAACTTGGGCTATTCATTCATTCCCAAACCAATAGAAGTCCCAGTACCAACAGCATCACCAAGATCAAGTTCTCACAAATAGCATACCCACAAAATTAAAGCTGTCACATTACGAGTTGACCCAGGGACAGACCCTGTCATTTTGAAGATAACCATGAGTTGACCTTAACTCCAAATCCCCCAGCAAAGTTTCAGATTGTATTTCTATTTCAAACCCGTATTCACAGATAGCACGTACAAAACACATGTACCAATAACCTAACTGTAATACAAAGATACTCATCAAGATAACAACAGATTAAAGAGATACAAATTTAACGTGGTTAGACAGATAAAATTAAAAAAAAAAAAACATACGGCTTCCGGTAGCTTCCCAAAGTTGCATCTCGCCCTCCTCGTAGTGACCTGCGGGAAGGGTGGTGACGAGGATAAGGTGATCCCCGTCTCGGATAAGACTATCCACCGTCCACTTCAGTGCTTCTCTGCTGCATGGCGAGAAATCAACGGCCACTCCAACCCTCCTTTCTCCGTCCATCTCTCCTCTTCCTTTCTCTGACTCTGAGCGTTCTAGAACTGCAATATTTTCGCCGTGTCTGTATTGTGGGTTGTAAGAGGGAGAGAACAAAAGGAAAAGCAGGGCTTCTGATGGTGCGGTGCGGCCACGGTGGGAGAAAAGGGCACTGATGAGTGTGAATGGAGACAAAAGAGGTGGCAGAGAATAAGGTGGGACCCACCCAGGCTTTAGCAGCGGTTGGATGTTTCACGTGAGCCGTCCGATTCTGAATCTGCCATCGTGTCACTTATCACATGGAGAGTTGGTACTTTAAGACTTGTTAAGGAGGAACCCCTCCTTAAGCTACTGCGGTAAATTCCAAGCTGACCCTCATAATTTGGGCTATTTTTGCATAGGAACAAACTTAATTTCGTTTTGGATTTTTCCATTTTAGTCAATATTTTTATTTGGCTTAAATTTATCTTTGAACTTTTTAAATATATAAATATAAAACTAGCATTTCAAGAGCAATTTAAAAAGTTCAAGGAAGAATTTGAGGGATTAAGCTGCCAAAATTAAAAAGCTTAAAGGGTTATTTCGTCCATTTCTTTCTTTTTAACATTCATTCTTTATCTTTAATAATAATAATAATTTATTTATTTATTTATTTAAAAAAAAAACAATTCCATCTTTTAGATCAAAAATATATTTATAGTTATAAAAATGATCCTTTTGCAATATCACCATTTGTACATCAAATTTTAATTATACGAAAAGTTCAAAGATAAAATGCTGACGAAGATGACTCATCTGTCGTAGCATGTCACAGGCATTAATTTTCAAATCAATATCCCAAATTGGATATAGTTTTGTTGGGGCAGGCAGGGGGCCTCCACCCTCAATTATTTCTCAATATTTGCTAATTTTGCTTTAGAGATGGCCACGTGGGGATGGATATTTTTATGCAATGAAATGGCCACCTAACTTGTGCATCTCGGGCGTTGACAACTGTGTCTATGAGATATGTGATAGTGTATCCACCACCCACACAAAAATGCTAGTTAAAAGGTAATACTTCCATTTTTAAGGCTTCCAAACCATATATTAAATATCTTAGTAAATAAAATTAAATCTTAACAAACTCACCCCTGGTATCATATCATATCATATCATATAAAAAAAAATTCTATTATTTTAATCTGATTTACGTCAATCTCAAATATATTTTTAACTCGTACCCACTAAACACTAATCCTAATTTAGTTCTGATATGATTTTATAACATCACAGATACTCAGGTTTACAAGATTATTAATTAATATTGTCAAAACATGCCCCTATTGACTATTGGCATGTCATCATAAGTCATGAAAGGAAAAAAATAAACCTCTACAAGTGGCCGTTATTATTATTGCATTATTACTTGAGTTTCAACCCCTGTTGCTTTGCATTTATCACAACGGCGAGAATATTTTGGTCCAAAATTGACTTGGATATTGATATTTCTTTTTTTTTGTGTGTGTGTGTGTGTGTGAAACCTGTTTTTGGATCATTATCTATTATTTTTAAATAAAACATTATTTAAATATTTTGAATAATATTTGTATATTAATATATTATATTATATATCATATCAATATTAATATAACTATACAATACATTATGTCATGAAAAGTATGTCGCATTTTCGTTGCTTAAAAATAAAAAATAAATAAATAAAACCACCATGGAGATGGGGTCCTCACCACTCTCGAAGAAGACAATGACGCGCTGAACGAGCAAATTGAGCGGCTGGGACCCGGCGAGCATTGATATTGATTATTCCACCCACCCCTCAATTATTTGACTACTCCAAGAATATTATTATTTTTAGTCGGTAAGAAGAGGTGCATGAGGATATGTATTATTCGTACGTATCAAGTTGTGATCTATTATTATAAACGGAAAGCAAGTTTCTACGTTTAAATTAAAGTTAAATTAAGTTCTTGAGTATTTTTAGAGTTTTTCTTTTCTTTTTATTATAATTAATTTCAGTTATATACAGAGTGGAGACGCAATACAGAAAATAATATTAATGCTAGATTAGATTGTCAACAACTATATATTTCTGCCAAAAGGATCAACAACTATATATAAGGCAATTGTACACAAGATCATGTCCGTTGAAGATGAAGCAATAAATAGGGTGTTTGCTCAAAATGAAGCAGGATGGTGTGATATCAGCAGCATAGAGAAACATCCCGAGGGTGAAGGTGAAGGTGAAGGTGAAGGGGCGGTGGTACTATTCGCACTTGAGTGCACAAGTGATTTCCCACTGAGCTTCACCATGTTCTTCGGCCAGGCTGCTGCTGCTGCTGCTGCTGCTGCTGCTCTGTCCATAAGCTTCCCTCCCGCTGTTCACTAATGCAACTGTGAACCTTTCATTCTCAAGTGAAGATGGATACATGATTTGCTCTTCCTGACAAATATATCATAATAAGAATTTGTTAGCCAACTACATCACATTTTTAAGAAGCTCATCTTCATTACTAATTATAACCCACTTAACCAACCATTGCGTTTCTCAATATTTATTATAATACATTTTGCTCTACGATGGGTTCATCTCACCCCCAAGTCAATCTTTAGCCTCCTTGGTACCCGGCCATTATTTTCCACTTAATCAGCAAGTTCTTTCGCGTTGTCATGTTTACGAGTCGCAAACCTAGTAAAGAGGCCAAGAAACTTTAACAATCCGAGGCAGCAGCATCATGCAATCTATCACCTCGGTAGAATCAGTAGACGTTGAATCTAAACAATTTGTATAAAATAGTAACAAATTGTGGCTAATTACAATATTTTAAAAATATAAGAAAATTATTTGATACAATCGAGAACAAGAGATAAGTTACAAACTCTAAATAAGTACAGGAAGATTTCATATAATTTATCCTAATTATAATTGTTATTAGACAATGAAATCACATTTGATTTAGGAATTAAAATAATATTTTAAATAGATGTTAGATTCTTACATTTTGTAAAAAAATATTTTTAAAAATAAAAAAAATTCAAAATAACAAAAATCATTTTGATTATTTTTACCACAAACACAATCAAAATTTTCAAAACACAAAAAATATTACAAACAAAAAAACTATATTTTCAACAATTTCAAAACAAACACTCAACATACAAAACTAAAAATAAATTCAAAACGAAAACTTACACATGAAAGGTTGATCCTTTAATGTTTAAATGTTGTTTAATAAAATACTTGTTAACCAATGCATAAAAAAAAAAAGTGGAATGTAGAAAATATTTTAAACAAAAATAATTTCTATTATATTTATTAAATTTATCTAACTACTCTTTGATAAAAAAAATCACATAATTTTTTATTTTAAACTTTTTAAATAAATTTATCTCTCTACTCCAAATAAATTTATTTCAAATCTTACGGATAAAAAAAAATTATAATTGTCTTCAATACATTCCAAAAAATTTAACAGTTTAATAAAAATCTTAAAATAATTTCTCAACTTTATCTTAATCAGTTTATATGTTGATTCAAAAATATTTTAAACTTATTTTGATACAATTTTATTTTATTTATGTTAACAAATGCCTAACAAGGCATAGGACATTCTATGAAATCGCCTTTTCATTATTGATCTTCCTAGACCAACCGAGCCTGGAAAACAACTGCCAATACCAATCCTAAACACCATCAATAAGACAATTTGGAGTTAGGTTTTACAAAAACAAAAAATGAATATAATACGAAATAAAAATAAAAAAATATTATTTTTTAAAAAATAAAAACATAAAAAATGCATAAATAAAAAATATAAAGATTTTTTTTGTAAATATAATTTTTAATATAAAAAAATTATTTAATTAAAAAAAACATAAATTCCTTAATACATTCAAATAAATTTTTAAAACAAATTAAAAATTTTAAATAAAAGACAGAAAAAATATAATCACTATCCATAGATAGAAATGCATTTTAAAATCTAAAACCCGTTTTCAATATTTTCTAAATATTATGTAGTCTTCACGAAAAATTTCTAAAACTACAAAACGATGCCCCTAGAAATTTTTTGTGCTTCATAGATTTGGAGCCCATTGCCAAGGTAGAGCTTTTGCCAAAACCTTTCTCACAAGGTTGCAAAGGCACAGCTTTGGCAACACTTCGAGGTCAAGCAAGAGTTACTAGATCAAGTTTGTAAGACTCGGGGACAAATTTTTCTCGCAACAAGATAATGATAAGGGTAATAATACAAATTCTCTTTTCTTGTTTTGGTTGGGTTTACAATAGCTATTTAGATGATAGAATCATCATAATTATTTGAAGATGGATTTATATTCGACTTAGGGATTAGAATTACATTATGATGATTAGATTTTAGATTATTATGTTATAGGGAGGTTTATCTTTTCATCTTTAGACATTATGAAATTCAAGGTTTGATTATTGAATGCAATAATGATTCCCCCATCTGGTTATTATCTCTCCTCACTTGGCTTTGCTGCTGCTTCTACTTCTCTTCTATTTTCTTCTGCATTAGAATAACGGGAAGTAGAATAATAATTCAAAGTTTAGTTGAGGCATTACCTCAGGCAGTTCGGAGAATTCATCAGGAGATATTTGGAACAGCTCTGTGGCAGTCTGACCAGTACACCATGCAAAAACTTTGTCACTCTCATCAGCAAGGGTTATTTTCAAGTGGAATGTGCGCATTAATTCACCATCACAACTTTGGTGACAAAAATTGCATTCGACAGCCCCACAGGGTGATTGGCTAACAAAATGACCGCAAAGAGAATGTGCGAATCTTGTATTTACATGACAATGTTCAATTTGATCCAGCCAAACCCGACATTTCTGGAATTTACAAAAAAGAAAAGCACTGGATCAGGGAACTGGTTAAAAAGGTTTTTAAGCGAAGAAAAAAAATGATCAACTTAAAATTTCCCACCCTGCAGTTCACTTTTGAGTTGAGTACATCATTATCTAGAAATATACATAAAAGAAGGCCTCGTTTCTCTTCAATTCTCTCTCCTAGAAAACAATACCAACAGGACTGCGTCTTCGTTCAATTTTCCAGGTCTCCTTCAGCAGTGTAATGAGCAGGACCAAGCAAGATAAGGTAGAGGAATGATAAGACCATTCTTTTGAGCCAATAAAAAAGGTTGAAAGTTAAAATTTTATATTTATTTTTATCAACACTTAATTGACTCAGTCTACCTTCACTAGGTAGATTGAGTCTTAAGAATTTCTCGTTGAAGAGGATAATTTCTAAATGAGTTGTAGGAAAATTTTCATCAGTCGGGGAGGATAACTTCCTTACAGATGGACAGGGAGAAATGCCTTTAGTGCACCACATCTAGGTTGCAGTTTCATGAGTGTACAAATAAATTGTAATGCAAGGCCATAACTACATAAGTTAACTTCATGACTGAAGACAGAATAAAAACAGAATATTTTGACTTCATGTGAGATTGAAGTAGTAGTAGCAGCAAGAGAAGGGAATAAAAGAAAGAGCGTTGATAAAAATATAATAATGATGAATTGAAACAACAAAAAGAACTTACATGAGTACAGCTAGTCTGGCTAGATAGATCAGAAAGGTATGATAATTTGTGGAGACAAGATGAGCTCAGCAATGCTGGCAAACAGCTAAGGTTAATGAATGAAGCTCCAGCATCATTCACAAACCACAAGACTTCAAGGCTGTCAAGCACAACAGAACAGCTTATTGAGATAACCCAACGGACACAAAAATTAAAAAGCATGTTTCAAGCTTAATAATTGCAAATTGGACAACTTAATAAAGCATGGTTAATGGTATGAAATAGCTTTGAATGGAAAACTTGATTAACTAATGACATACACGAGGAAATAAGAATGAGGGGTAACATAAATGGCCCTCATTTGGAGAAGAATTATTTATAAGGGATAGCTTAGTCTTTTTCTTTTTTGGGTGGGTGGGTGGCGGGGGGGGGGAGGTGTTGTTGACCAAGTCTTTTCCCAGCCAACCCCCCATGAGTGCATGCAAACCACTCTGTCCACATGCGCCAAATAAAACACCAACCAAGCAGATGAGTACGGTGGCCCCAAGGGATAGTTTAGGGTCAAAGAGAATAATAACACATCCTTTTTGTCATCAGTATTACATATGTGTAAATCAAATAAGAAGCTGAAAAGAAAAAAGGTTCCCTGACCTTTTTTGTCTTGTCATGGAACAAGTGAAGCCAGATATATACACAGTGTGACCAAGCCCTAATCGCCCCAGCGCCCTAAGAAAAATAAATTTCAGAAAACAATACTCAAGTGAAAGATCATTAGGCATACGATTCTTACTACCAAGATTCATTGAAGTGTAACTTTGCCCAAATTGCTCCAGTGTTGTCCTCAATCCTCAAGGCAAAAAAACTTTCCACAGTTCCACGTTCTCGAATGATGTCTGTAACAACACCATATAAGGTGATGCCAGTCATCTTGTCATGAAGATCGACGACAAATGTCTGCAAGACTTCAAAACTTAGGAAGGGTCAATATCAAGGGGAAAGTAAATACCGTGCAATGTGCTACAGTTCAGTAAATTTATAAGATACAGGAATGAATATAAGGATTTTCCTTCCCAACTAAGAATGAATTTGATGAACCTCTGGCATTTTCGGATCAAAAGAATATGAAAACTAGGAATGGGTTCAGATTATATCATGGAAATGTTTGGAGGCAAATGTCATGCCAAAATCTAAAATTGTAATAAGTCTGATATAAAGACATCTAGTGCCAAAATTATCTATTTATTGGTTTAAGAAACCGTAAACCTAGACATTTTTTTTAAAGTATATTGAAGTTTTCAAGATGTAACTCACTCGAAATGGATAGCTACTGAAGTCAATGGATCCTTGAGGACCACAGGGTAAGGTAACTTGGGAAACTTTGAGTCCCTGAGTAGGATTTGATTCACTCAACAGCTTTGAACCTTGATACCGATTTTGTGTCAATGCAACAGATACCTAAAAAACACATAAGTCAGGTCCTCTTTTAAATCAAACTGATTTCTGATCTACAAGCCATTGATGACTTACTTGTTCCTCATGCTGAACGAAAGGAACCAAATACAACTGTGTGGCACTACCATATTCAAGACAAATTTCTTCTCCTGCATCAATAGCAGCGTCAACAGAACTAACTATAAAGGGTCTGTCCAGAGCAAGCATACTTCCAACACTGTCAAGGAAAAAGAAAAGTTTATGAAGTCCATACCACAAGTAAAAGAGCAAAATTAGAGAGGCAATCCATTATAGTGGCTAACCTAAAAAGATTGGAAAGAAGAACCTGATCACCCCACAATAAGAATTTTAACCTGACACCATCATTATCAACAAGAGTGATTTGTTTCCTTTGTAGACTACCATAGTTTCCCTGAATTTCAAGCAACCCAATGCATTCAATCCTGCAGAAAATTTGGGAAGCAGAAAGGTGCTAAGAACATCAAACTAGTGATACATTTAGCAATTACTGCAATGAGAAATATTATGGGATTTAAGCACCTTGGCAAAATCACAATAAATCCATGTTATTTTTGTTTTACAGATTGATTGATTGGGCCCATTGCAGGTTCAAACCATGGACTTAACCTTTCAGCATATGGTTAAGGATATGCACATATGATCAACCCCAGTGCCACGGTGGCATTAGCCTTATGCACCAGTGGACCAGATGGTCCTTCACTGGTTTACTCTTGGTCTATTTTTTCCAATAAAGGAACACATTGAAGTCATTGCCTGTGATACATGCCAACAAGCACTGGATTTGGGTTTGAATTGTATATTAGTGTTGGATTTATCTAATCATTATGCCTAAGTACACAAGGAGGGGTAGGTTAAAGTAATTTTCTTGATTTTAGGCTAAATGATTTTAGGCTAAAATGGTGTTTTGAAGCTAACATAAGCATGTTATGCATTGATGGAATAGGAGCATTATCAATGGTCAAAAGTTAACTAATAACCTTACCCAAGCATCTAGTGTCTGACAATATAATTTTGTAACTTAGAAGTGTCCATGTGATGTGGTTCTGGTGATGACTGCAGATTTAAAACAAAGCATAGCATGAAAATGGCCAGAATATGACCTTAGTCAAAGATGATAGGATTATACCTGAAACAAGCTTTGAGATAGCTGAAAAGCTTGAATAATTTAATTCTAGAGGTACGAATGAAAATATATACACCCTAGCTACTAATAATTCTCCTGCAATTTAGGAGAAGACATAAACTATCTACTTCCTAGAAATTAGGAAAATTTATCTCCTAAAACTTAGGAAATAAATTTAAACTTATACAACAATATCTACAATTTAAAATACAACATTTAAACTCTAGAATTATCTATTTTAAATTGGAACCGCATCTAGATGATCTCCCGATTCTTCTTGTCACTTTTCCGAGTTCTCCAACAATACCAATAGAAAATGAAAACAAAATTTAATCCTATGACAAAATAATGGAGATGGTTATATCTTACCTTGCATATAGTGAATAAGAGACACCTTGATTGACTGCATTAAGAGAAATGGAAGAGAAAGAGTCTGAACAAAATTGTGCTCCTAATAGTATTGCATCATCATCTTGATCCTGCACAATACATAAATATGACTACAACTTTGAATCAGACTCCCTTCACTTAAGATGTTACAGACACCAACAACCACTCCCAATCAATATTGAAAACCCCATAGATGGTGAATGTTAAGATAATATTCACACCAGTCAATGTTGAGAGTTTGATCACAAAATAATTAATTTTTTACCTAATTTTTTAGTATAGAAAAGATACAGCTTGCAGATTTATCTCTGTAAAGACAAGCTTAAAGTCCAATAACTGAATGCCCATTTGATCACCTTCCCCACCAAGTTTGACATGTAAAATTTTGCACAGCCATATTTTTAGCTGCTATATTGGATCTTCCCTGACAAGTGGCATGGTCATGCCTCTGTTATAATGTAAGTACATCCATGCCTTACGCACCTCCACAACATCCCAAACCCCACCCCCCCCCCCCCAAAAAAAAAAAGAAAAAAAAAAGAAATTTGAATTTCAAGAACCACTGGCCACGGTTTCAACTTTCAAGTTTTCCAAAATTCAAATATGCAAGCATAGTGCAGTCAGTATATCTGCAGCAGCACAGGCATTCCTTATATGTACAAAAGCATGAGTAATGGCCTTCTCCAAATCCTAGTCAGACTATGAATCTTGTACTCGCAGAGGTAAGAAGAACAAACCTAAAGTATGAAGAGAAGATAGGCACTTACCTCATCTAGCAATATGACGAGATATTCAGATGGCAATAATCGTGGAGAACCAGATCCTCCAGAGGCAGGTCGAAGATAGCATCCAGTAAGAAAAACCTCCCGTCCTTTCTTCAGAATCCCGTTGTTAGGATCTGTCAAATTGTAAAATCTTTCATAACCAAAATGTTAGACATAAGTGCCAGTTGATGTGAAAATACATCAAGTATAACTGCCAGAGAAAAAATTATATCTGATCTATTTGCTTATTTGCACCCAGTTTCAGCTTTGAATTTCACTGTTCTTCATATCTTCTCTTATACAGAGTTAACTCTATTAAACAAGAGATATGACCATATGGATAAATAACCACACACAATAGACTAAGCAATTAAAGGCCATCTAACGGTGATCCACATTCAGGACCAGTGAGCTAATAGGAAGAGTAATGAAGTGATTGATAAAGGGGCTTGAACAGTACAGAACTTCCTGCAATGTCAATAGAATTGCCAAGAGAATTCCTCATAAGCTCTAAGAAGCATGTGAACGCAATATGCACAAGGAAACAACCATAAAGCAGGAAACTTCAAATGATTCTATACAGCTTCTGTTTTAAATCATTCTGTGCATTAATTTCAGAAAAAAGAAAAAGACAACCAGCTACGTTATCACGGTAAAATAATATCAAGATGAATGGCTAATTGTTTATGGGAGCATGCAACTATTTACCTGCGATGGAGATACAGATCAATGGTATTAGAGCTCCAAAAATCTCCCAAAGTAAGCATGTATATGTTTGTACCTGAAAGATATATTTTAGAACAATCACTACATGTGATGGGGGAAAGTAAATCTAGATATTGGGTTGAACACAAACTCTATCTGTTAACAGAAGAACAATTATTTACGAACTTCAGGAAACACTTTGTTTTAACCAGTTATTGCAATTAAAGCCTTCATGAAGTTGGTCAATATATGAGGAAGAAAAAAAAGAATACGAAAGGATATGAGGAAGAAAAGAATAACATGACCCAAAGAGAGATAATAAGAAGTGCAGAATGTAATGGATAGAAAACCTAATATCAATTATCTTACAGGGGTTATAATCTCTACATATCTCTCCTAAATATATAAATGTAAGAGGTAAAATAATCTTGCTATAGAATAAAAATAACATGAAATACCGGAAGCATGAAAATATTAGATAAACTGCACATCTCACGTATCTCTAAAACTCCTGGACAGGGAGGGGCAATGCACCCCCCCCCCCCCCCCCAATGTCTGGAAATTTTTTCATATACTATGGAAAAAAAAGTCTAATATATTGTAGAAACAAAGAGGTACATATATTTTGTTTTATTTTACCTTAAGCATTATATTTTGGATAAGTTTACTGTAATATGTATGCATATAGTTCTATTTATTCATTAACTATTTGGCCCTTGCAACAATATCTGTGATGCTTCATCCCTTACTTCTTTCTTCATTCTCCTCCTACGGTACTATATAATTTCACTTCTTGATCCTCATCAATCATCCTTATATCTAAAGCGACACTAGTTGGTTCCAGAGGCAATATCTAGATTTTGAAACAGTCAATAAATATTATTTGTCAAATTTTGGGTAATTGACCAACACAAAACCAAATTAGCAATATGGCAAAGTCTGGTTTAATTAAAAATTATCCCAAGATTGTCATATAAAGCTTTATTTTTATTGTACCTGGAAGAAGGAAAGCGTTAACAATAACAGTTTCAAGGACACCATTCAATGATAAGAAATTCTTCTCATAAATAGAATCAATCGTCACGGTGTTTGCAAGTTTTGCTCGCTTGTGCTTCTTTTTCAGCTGATTAATGTACTCTGGCCGCTTCCTGGAAGCACCAACTCTCTGCTGCTCATTCCAGGCCTAACCACAAAACCAACAACACCAATCACCCGTAACACAAACCACCACGAGAAAAATTATAAGCGTAATGTCACTCAGTTCCAATATCGAAATTCGCTTTTCACTTTTCTTTTTCAAGAAGAATAACAACTAAATTTCGACAGAAACTTCAAACCCAATCGATCCTTTTCGCTTCTTTTCTTTTTATTTTGTCAATAATTTTACAAGCAACTTCGACTGTGACCTTTTTTCTAGAAGCAGTTTCTGGAAAAAGATTCAAGGCAAAGAATTTTGTCTCGTTTCCGAAACCAGGTTTCAGAACCCAAGCAAGCAAACAAGCTGTCACGAACCTGAGAGAGATCGGAGAGGAGGATTGCAGAGGTGACTCCGCTCGAATAAGCAACGCATGTCCTGAGAATCCGATATGCAATCCAGCTCCAACCCGGCCCGTTTGACTCGTCTTCGTCAGACGATAACACTGATTTCGCGTAATCGATGAAATGCAGAAACGGATCTTCTTGATCTTCAACTTTGTGATCTACGTCCATGGCGGTTGTACCGTTAATAGATCTCGTTGTACTGATGTCAAGTGTTTGAAAACCCTAATATGGGTCACTTCGAATCGACTATCGCTATTTCTAAAAGCTGGAAATGGAATGCGATTCCGAATATCAGCCCCCGAAACCCTAGCTGATCAAACGATTTGTGGCGCGGATTTTCTGAATTTAATATGCATTTAAGCGGGAAAATTTTAATTATATTTCAATTTCACCCTCAGGTTTTCTAAATAGCAAATCTAGCACCCGTGAACCTCTATATTTCCCTCTACTTAATATATTATAATGCAGATTGCACCTTTTCTTAGTATTTTGAGTTTAAATTCTTATTTTATTAGTATTTGTATGATTTTTTATGGTAAAAATCACTTATTTAAGTGAAATTTAAAGACGTTAATGAGATTTAATTAATATATATTTAAAAATATTAATTCGCTAATTTAAAGGCATGGTCACTAAATTTATTGAATATAATAATTCAAAATAATGTAATTTAAATATATTTACAAAAAATATATTTTTTAATATGAATGAGAAATAATTTTAAAATTAATTTGATATAATTTATCACCTATTTTTAAAAAATAAATTTCTTTCCTTTTCTCCTTTAAGCATCTTAATTAATTAACTTTTGGTATCCACTCATTCTTAATTTTTTTGTTTTTTTTTTTAAACTTAATATATACAACATTTCTTTAATAATTAAAAAATATGACGTTTAATCTCTAAAGTATAAACTTTAAAATTTATTATCTTAATTATTAAAAATTATTATTTTAACTTTTTATTGTGACTAAAAATAAATAAAGTCATTATTGATATCACATAAGATTAAAACACATAAAAAAAAAAATCATGTCAATGAGATATAATAAATTATGTTTAATATATAAATATGATATTTGATCTATCAATAATTAAAAAATTTGATATCTAGGTTCCTAATATAAAAAAAAATATAAATTGATAAAAATATACAAATTTTTTAAAAAAAAAACCTAAAAAATTCATTTTAAACATAAAAATAATAAAAAAATAAAAATTTAATAAAAAGCTAAAAATATTTTTAAAAAACCTAAAAAAATTATAAAAATATCTAAAAATAATATAAAAAAACCTCAGGAGACTTAAAAATATTAAAAAAGACATAAAAAATATTTTTTAAATACATAAATTTCATAAAAAGATCTACAATTTTAATAAATATGACCTAAAACATAAAAATAAAAAACTTAAATTTCATAAAAGACCTAAAATATTAAAAAAATACCTAAATTTCATAAAAGGCCTAAAAATTTCATTAAAAAGACCTAAAAATAAAACATAATAAATGAAATTTAGGTATTTTTTTATTATTTTTAGGTCTTTTATGAAATTTAGGTATTTTATAAAATTTTTAGGTCCTTTTTGAATAGTTTAGGTCTTTTATGAAATTTAAGTCTTTTTGAAAGTTTTAGGTATTTTTTATGAAAATTTTAGGTATTTTTATTAAATTTAAGTAGTTGTTTAATTATTTTTAGGTTTTTAATGAAATTTTCAGGTATTTTTATGAAATTTAGTATTTTTTTAAGAAATTTTTATATTTTTTTATTAATTTATTTTTTTTATAAAAATTTTAGGGATTTTTGAATATATTTTAGGTTTTTTAATAAAATTTATAGATTTTTAATGAAATTTAGTCTTTTTTTTATATCAGGAACCAAAAATTAATTTTTTAATTTTTGAGAGACTAAATATTATACTTATAATGTCTTTCGCTAATTTAATTTTTTTTTTATATAGAGCGGTATATTACGTATAATAAATAATAGTTTTGTTTATTTTGAGTCATTATAATAATTTTTAATAACTAAAATATTAAATTTTAATATTTTATATTTAAAAAATAAATATTATATTTTTTTAATTGTTGAAGAAATGCAGTATGTATTAAATATTTATTTTATAAACCTTATTTACGTCTTTCAAAATTCCCAAACATGGCCTTGGAGAAAACAGTGCAAGGCTTTCTTTACCATTAAGGTACCAAACGCCCTTAAGCCACTTGGGGAGTGACAGATTCATCAATCATCAATTTCTTAAGAGCGAAGTAAAGAGGCGAAGACCACAGCATTCACCTTTTTGACTCCACAGTCTCTCCAGTCTATTAAGAGGCCATCATTTCTTGCTTCCGATCTCCTCATCTCTCTCAAAAAATCTCCAATTCTCGCAACAAGGTACTCATCCACTTCCCCTTTATTATTTTCTTACGAACCATAACCATAACTCTTATCTTGAGGTGCAGTTAATGGGTTGATTCCTTTTCCTTGATTTCTAGGCAACAATATGTTTCTCTCCATTTTTGTTTCCTCTGCTTTGATGTAAAGATACACGCACATGTATAAATGTTAATGCGTACGCACAGTTGTTCTGTCATTTCAGACTGGAAGTGAGGTTTGAAGCACTCCTGCTTTTGTTTTTTTATTGGTTCAATCTTTAATGCATCTGTATAGTGGCCGAAAAACTCGGCGAGAATCGTAAAACATGAAATGAGATATAATGCGTTATATGGAGAGAGGTGGCTGGAGTTCTAGAATTGGGATTATATTATATGGATTGTGTTTCTTACTGGGTATGGTGGCTAAAAAATGTTGTGAATCTATGGATTCCGCGAACCCAAATGAATGTTTCCGAAAGGAATCTTGTGTATTTTCGCGAGGAAAGAATGGTTAGCTCTGTGAAGCAACCAAATTGGTTATGTCATTTGTATAAATTCTGATTGCAATTGATTTTTTTTTTCTGTTAAATTGCTCGTATATTGATAAGATTACCTCAACAGTTACTCAACCCAAATATGTCACCGCTGCTTACTCCCCCACCTCCCCCCCCCCCCCTCTCTCTCTCTCTCTCTCGGTTTAAACAGAGTTTACAGAAGTTTTTGGAAGGTGAAAGATCATGATCAAGCTTCCTACCGTAAGGTCCCCAAGTGGAGAAGCATGGGATCACAAGGGGAGAACAGAGCTTGTAGAGATTTTCATTTCGTATGATGATTATGCTATTCAATTCTTACAATTTCTTTATGCTGAGAATGGAAGGCTAGTTTTGTCTGAGCGCCCTGATGGTAGCTATCTCGGAAACAAATTCATCACAGTGAGTGTCCAAAACTTTGCACTAATGACTGCCGAAACCTTTTTATCAATTAAATTTTCTCTATCTTTATTAGCAAACAGTGTGGTTAATCTAGATATAATTTTTCTTTCCAGCAAGATGCCTCATAGACATAGCCAGCTTGTTGTAAAACTCCTGCTAGGAAGACATCTTTTCAAAATCCAATGAAGCCTTTTGCATCTTACTTACTAATTCAATTTTCAGTTCCATTAGGAATTGCTTATCCTGATTCTTTTTTATTTCGTTTCCTTCATGTTCATTTTGCTTGACAGCACGAATACTTGTATTTGTTTGGTTATTGTCTACATAATTTACTTGCTATCCATTTAATTGTCCTGTAAAAGTATAGATGATGTCCTGACACTCCATACTTCAATAAGATGGTGATGACTATTATAAATTTATTATACTTGACTTGATGATGTAAAATATAACTAATAATAAATGATTACTGGCTGGCTTGGACCAATGGTGAGGCCTTTTCATGTTCAAGATTCAATCCCTATGATGCTCCTCTATTGTTACCTGGGACCACAATTGAGAATCGCCCTAGGGCTAACTTCGAAGGACTCTCTGGCGCTCAAGTTATGGGGAGAGAATAATAATGTAGGCTGATGGCAGAGATAATAAAAAAGAAGATAAATAATATCAATAGAGAAAGGAGAATTTGAATGTATGCGATGATGATAATTAATTATTGGGCCAATATTTATGAATTCACAATGATAGAGTCCACCTGGGAGTTCTTGGTCTCTGCATGGTCATCTATTTCTTTTGACGTAGATGTTGAATTGCCAAAACTCTTGTGGGGATGAGTTTTTTGTTTGAGATAGTGAATACTCCATTGCTTTTTTGGGCCATTGCCTTTCCCTCGTCCCTTTGGATTGTGCCTCATGGACAAGGCTTTGCGTGATGGTGTAGCCATCAGGGTGGCAGCATGGGTGTAATTTAAGGTCGTTTGTGAGTCATGCCCACATGCCACTTAAATATAATTAAGTGATTACAATCGTATTGAAATAAATTTGATATTTACTTGACCCAAATATTGACCATTCATAGTGAGCATTTTTAGAAAAAGACCCATATGATATATACGATGAGGCGTTGAACTAGAATAAAAAACATTATTACTAATATGTAGATTTATCTTTTTTGTCTTGGTAATTGTAAATCTATCTTTCAGGGTATGTGGTTTTGTTGGTAGAGACAGAGAATTTGTTATATCATAAAAAGAATTTTCAGGAATTAGTTTTTCCTATCTTAATTGTTAACTTGGTAAGTCCTCATCATTTCTGAATTGTGTACCTATTTCTGATTAACAAAACCAGGTTATGTTCCAATATCCAGACGAGTTTCTAACATCACTGAAAGGAACTTATGGCTATGATGGTTCTGGCTATAGGATATTGACTTCCATTGAGTTCGGTACCAACCTAGGCATTCATGGACCATTTGGAGAGGCGAACGAGAATGATAAGTATTTTGATTTACAAATGGGCAACCACCGACAATTTGGTGGATTTCACGGCACTACCAGGTATGATGTTCTAAGATCCATCGGGGTCTATGTTAAGCCAATCACCTCGCTGAGCAACCTCAACTTCGATCAACAGGTCAACGTCTTGAAATCTGCCCTAAAGTCGGAGTGAAGAATATCTATTTAGACCTTTGATAACACCACGTCTACACTAGTTGGTGTGATTATTCCTATATAGTCTCGTTTGTTTATCTGCGCTTAGTTATAGCTGGCTTCTTTTGTGTAATTATTATTGCCTTTGGTTTATTTACCTGAAGAGTCTTGTATGACATATAAATATAGCTTCTGCTTGGTGCCGCCAATGATACAGACATTTTAACATAAGTTTTGAGCATATGGTTTGGGCGGGGCGTGCCAAGCCCAGGCGATTCATTGCCACAACATGAGCAGCCGAACATAACAAAAATGAGGATTTCAAGAAGTGCAATCCCTCCATCTCTTTCAAAATTTATAGTGTTGGACTGAAATAAGAATGCTTTTAACGCACACAACACAACATGGCACATCAGGGTTCCAACTCTCAATGACTGGGCCTAGTCGTCAATCATGGGTGCTGCTGCTGCATCCTTCTCCTACTGTGAAAGCTTAGTTAGGCTGTAAATGCAATTGATGGGTTTAACTAGCCCGCCATAATAAATTTGATTTACATATAAAATCTTGGACCAATGTTGGCAAAGTCTACCTTAGACAACTTCTTGCTGTTGCTCACTTTCGATTGTCAATCCTGGCAACCTCTTCTTTCCATTTATACACAATATTTCATACAACATGCATATCAAATACACTAACCGAGGGTTTATATATGATTCTCCTACATATACAAATTAACATCGCCTCATCCAACCAATAACGGTTGCAAATTTACATTGAAATGGAAAATTTGGCGTTGTTTTTGTAACAACTAACAATATTATTTTTTAATTAAAATATATTAATTTGTACCATAAAAGAGCAAAATTTTTAAATTTGTAACATCTAGGGATAGGACATGACAATTTGGAGTATTTAGTAGTGACCGATTTTTATCAGTCGAGTGTTAGGTAACGACAAGGGGCGAATCCTTTTTAAAGTTACTAGAAATTGTTATATATGGAACAAAAATTAATAATGGTGACGATCATTGTTTAATGTCAACTTCCTTCCCATGCTTTCTCCATAGCAACAGTAGGGTTTATTTTTTTATTCTTTTATTATTGCATTTTTGAAACACTTAGAATGTAGCTTATTGATTCTAACATCACGTTGACAGAGCTTAGGTGACACAAGTTGAAGCTTGGGAATCATTATGTACTTAGGATATGTGTGATCCACTTTCATTGTTATTAGTTTAATCTAAGGGATGAAAAGAATTTTTGACGCGTTATTATAATCATAGCAAAGAGTATGAACGTATGATCAAACTTTTAGACGATTATTGAGTCGTTCCTTAATTTGGTGTAGGAGTTCAGTTATTCCCTTAGACAATGTCTGTTTATCAATATATAGATAAAAAAAATATTTCAAATATTTATATTTTTTAATATATTTGTTAAATTTATCAGACAACTCTTGAAAAAAAAGTCATGTCACTTTTTATTTGATATTTTTCATATATGCTTGTCTTTTTCTTACTCAAGATAAACATATCTTGAAATTTACGAATAATAAAAAAATGATGCATATGTCATCTAGTACATTTTAAAATTTTTTTTAACAAACTGTTTGATAAAAATTTTAGAATATTTTTCAACCTTATCTTGACCATTCTATATCCTGCTTTGGAAAACATTCAAACCTTATCTTGATACAATTTTATCTTACTTATTTTAACAAATGCTACCTTAAGTAATCATTTATTAAAATGACCAAGATAAAATTGTATCAAGATAAGATTGAAATGTTTCTCGAATAAAGATATGAAATGGTCAAGACAAAAATGAAAAATATTTAAAAAAATTTATATTGTATGTTAAATTTTTAAAATGCGGGTCATATGAGCTATTTTTTCTTATCTGTAAAGTTCAAAATAAATTTATCTAAAGGGGATGAGATAAATTTATTTGAATAATCTCATATAAGAAGTCATATGACTTATTTTCTAAGTGTTACCAGATAAATTTAACAAACATAATGAAAAATATTTTTATCTGGAATGATTTTTATATCTCACTTTTTTCAACTCATATATTGATTAACAAACACTACTTAACCAATATATAGGCTAAAAAAAGTTAGATATGAAAAGTATTTCAAACAAAAGTGTTTTAAATATTTTTCATTGTATTTATTAAATTTATCTGATAATATTTAAAAAAGAAATCACGTAATTTCTTATCTAAAATTGTTCGTATAAATTTATCTCTCTCTCTTTAGATAAATTTATTTTAAACTTTATAAATAAAAAAATTACCTATATGTCTCCCAACACATTTTAAAAAATTAAACAAATAATCTGGTAAAAGATTTGAAATATTTTTCAAGGACTATTCTATATTTTTGTCTAAAAAATATTTTAATCTTACTGTATTGAATATTTATTTTATACTTAATAATACATTCCATTTTATAGAAACTACAATTCTTCATAATACATTCTATTTTATAAAAACAACAGTTATTGGCACATGTCAGTTGTATATTGTGTTGAATGTTTATTAAATGTTATATGAACGTGTAACTGTAACCGTAACCGTAACCGTGATGAAGTATTTTTAATAGGATCTTGAAGTATATAATTAATAACACTTTTAAAAGATTAAGTTAGTCAATTTATTAGTTGTGTAAATAACTACCTACAACCTAGCACGGTTTATTATGAGTTATATATTTTCTTTCTTTCTTTTTTTTGGGTCAAGTGTTACATTGATTTTAGTAACGTTATATTATAGTATTTCATTAGAGTTATATAGTAATTTCAAATATTATTATTATTATTTTGGGATAGAATAGAAGTACTATCAAGTAGTAGCAATAACAATTTTCAAGACATAAGTTGGATGACAAAAGGATGAGCGATATGCCTACATAATTCAATGAATTATGAGTTCGATTTATTTTTTATGTAAAGACCAAAGATTCAATCTGTAATTTATATTTTTTTATATAATTAAATACACAAATATATGAGATCGTACAAGAACAATCATCTTAAATAATAACAATAACAAGGAATACACCATAGTATTCGTAAGATCATTTTAAAAACAAATGTTACGAAAAGTGCTAGTGATTGTGTTTATGTGACTATTTAAAAATGTGAATTCTAAACTTGTTGAATAATATTAAAATTAATGTACTCTCCCCGCTTACTAAAAGCACCAACTCTCTGCTGCTCATTCCTGGCCTAACCACAAAATCAACAAAACTAATCACCTGTAACACAAACCCTCACAAGAAACCCCAGCTGATCAAATCATTTGTGGTGCAGATTTTTTGAATTTAATATGCATTTAAGCCGGGAAGTTTTCCCATTATATTTCAATTTCACCTCTCAAGTTTTTGAAATAGCAAATCTAGCACCCGTATTCTTGTAAAATGTGTTATTTCCGTCTACTTAATATATTATAATGCAGATTGCACCTTTTCTTAGTATTTTGAGTTTAAATTCTTATTTTATTAGTATTTGTATGATTTTTTTATAGTAAGGATCACTTATTTAAGTGAAATTTAAAGACTTTAATGAGATTTAATTAACATATAATTAAAAATATCAATGCGCTAATTTGAAGGTATGGTCACTAAATTTATTGAACATAATAATTCAAAACAATCCAATCCAAAAAAATTCACAAAAAATATGTTTTTTTAATGGTTGAGAAATAAATTTAAAATTAATTTGAAATAATTTATCGCCCATTTAAAAATAAATTGTTCCATTTTCTCTTAAATAATTAACTTTTTATACCAACTTATTTCTCGTCTTTTAATTTTTTTTTTAACTTAATATATATGCAATCTCATTAACAATTAAAAAAATATGACGTTTAATATCTAAAATTTAAAATTTCAACATTTGTTATCTGAACTATTAAAAATTATTATTTTAACTTCTCGTTGTGATTAAAAGTAAACGAAACCGTTATTAATATTATATAAGAAGCTAACTCATATAAAAAAATAATATTAGCAAGACAACAAATTATATTTAATATATAAACATGACATTTTGCACTAACATGAAAAAAAAAATCAAATTTGATAAAAAAATATCTAAATTTAATAAAAAAAACCTAAAAATTTCATTTTAAACATAAAAATAATAAAAAACAAAAATTTAATAAAAACCTAAAAATATTTTAAAAAATATAAAATTTTCATAAAAAATACATAAAATATTCAAAAAAGACCTAAATTTCACAAAAAACCCTAAAAAATTTATAAAATATCTAAAAATAATAAAAAAACCTAAAAAATCTAAAGAGACTTGAAAATATTCAAAAAAGACATAAAAATACTTTAAAAATACATAAATTTCATAAAAAGATCTAAAATTTAATATATTAGACCTAAAAAATAAAAAATAAACTTAAATTCATTAAAAGACCTAAATTTCATAAAAAGCCTAAAAATTTCATTAAAAGACCTAAAAACAAAACATAATAAATGAAATTTAGGTATTTTTATAAAATTTGTAGGTCCTTTTTGAATATTTCGTGTCTTTTTGAATTTTTTAGGTACTTTTGATGAAACTTTTAGGCATTTTTTTAAATTTAAGTATTTGTTTAATTATTTTTATGTTTTTAATGAAAGTTTTAGGTATTTTTATGAAATTTAGTATTTTTTGAATATTTGTAGGTATTTTTAGGAAAATTTTAGATATTTTTCTATTAATTTTAGATTTTTATGAATTTTTTAGGTATTTTTTAATATATTTTAGGTTTTTTTAGTGAAATTTAGTTTATTAAAATAAAATTTAATCTTTTTTTTTTCATATCAGGCACAAATGTCAATGAGAGATGAAATATTATTCTTACGTAATAAATTTAATTTGATATGTCTCGCTAATTTGATTTTTTTTATATGATATAATATCTTACATAAGTAGTGTTTGTTAACCATGATAGAGAGCGAAAAATGTTAGATATGGGAAGTATTTTCGATATTTGTCTTTTTTAATATGTTTGTTAAACTTATTTAGAGATTTTTAAAAAAGAAGTCATGTAACGTGTTACCTTAATTTTTTTCATTTATACTTATCTCTCTCATTTTTCAAGATAATCATATTTTGGTCCTTATAGGTAAAAAAAAAAAAAAAAAACACTTGTATTCTCTAGTATATTTAAAAAATATTAATAAATAATTTGATAAAAATTTTAAAATATTTCTCAATCTTATTTTACTCATTCCATATCTTGATCTAGAAAACATTAGCACTTTATCTTGATACTACTTTATTTTGGTCATTTTATCATAGTAAATAAATATTCTATTTACGCTCAATTATGGTAATATTTTAAAATAATAATTTTTACTAATTAAAATATTAAAATTTGATGTTTTATATTTTAAAATTTTAAAATTATATTTTTTTTAATTGGTGAAGGAATGCAGTATGTTTTAAAACTTTCTTTTATAAACCTTATTTCGCTCTCTTCAAAATTCCCAAACATGGCGTTAGAGAAAACAGTGCAATGCTTTCTTTACCATAAAGGTTCCAGACGCATTTAAGCCACTTGGGGAGTGAGAGATTCATCAATCATCAATTGCTTAAGAGCGACGTAAAGGGGCGAAGACCACAGCATTCACCTTTTTGACTCCACAGCCTCTCCAGCCTATTAAGAGGCCACCATTTCTTGCTTCCGATCTCCTCATCTCTCTCAAAAAATCTCCAATTCTCGCAATAAGGTACTCTTCCTCTTCCTCTTTATTATTTTCTTACGAACCCTACATAACTCTTATCTAGAGGTGCAGTTAATGGGTTTCCTTTTACCCGACGCGGGGAACAGAACAAACCTGTTCCGCAACAAACCTTGTGTATTTTCACAAGGAAAGAATCGTTAGCTTTGTGAAGTAACCAATTTTTACGTCAATTGTATAAATTCTGATTGCAAATGATTTTTTTTGGGTTAAATTGCTCGTTTATTTACAAGATTAGCTCAACAGTTACTCTTTACCAGTAATCCTCAACCTAATTGTGTCACTGCTGCTTACTTTCCCCGCCCTCTCTCTCTCTTTCTCTCGGCTTGAACAGAGTTTACAGAAGTTTTTGAAAGGTGAAAGATCATGATCAAGCTTCCTAGCGTAGGGTCCCGAAATGGAGAAACATGGGATCACAAGGGGAGAACAGAGCTCGTACAGATTTTCATTTCGTACGATGATTATGCTATAAAATTCTTACAATTTCTTTATGCTGAGACTGGAAGGCTAGTTTTGTCTGAGCGCCCTGATTATATCAATCTCGGAAACAAATTGAGCACAGTGAGTGTTCCAAACTTTGCACTAATGACTGCCGAAACCTTTTTGTCAATTAAATTTTCTCTATCTTTGCTATCAAACAGTGTGGTTAATCTAGATATAATTTTTTCTTTCCAGCAAGATGCCGCATAGACATAGCCAGCTTGTTGTAGAACTCCTGTTAGGAAGACATCTTTTCAAAATCCAATGAAGCCTTTGCATCGTACTTACTAATTAAATTTTCAGTTCCATTAGGAATTGCTTATCCTGATTCTTTTTTATTTCGTTTCCTTCATGTTCATTTTGCTTGACAGCACCAATAATTGTATTCGTTTGGTTATTGTCTACATAATTTACTTGCCATCCATTTAATTGTCCTGTAAAAGTATAGATGATGTTTCTGAGAGCCTGTACTTCAATAAGATGGTGATGACTATTATAAATATATTATACTTGATGATGTAAAATATAACTAATAATAAATGATTACTGGCTTGGACCAATAGTGAGACCTTTTCACGTTCAAGATTCAATCCCTATGATGCTCCTCTATTGGCACCTGGGACGACAATTGAGAATCGCCCTAACCCCTAGGGCTAACTTGGGAGGACTCTCTGGCACTCAAGTTATAGGGCTAACTTGGGAGGACTCTCTGGCACTCAAGTTAAGGGGAGTCTTAAGAGAATAATGTAGGTTGTTGATAGAGAATAAAAAAGAAGATAAATAATATCAATAAAGAGTGGAGAAGATGAATGTATGCCATGGCGATAATTAATTACTAGGCCAATGTTTATGAACTCGCAATGAGAGAGTCCTCTTGGGAGTCCTTGGTCTCTGCATAGTCATCTACTTCTTTTGACATAGATGTTGAATTGCCAAAACTCTTTGTGGGGATGAGTTTTTTGTTTGAGATGGTGAATACTCCCTTGCTTTTTCGGGCCATTGCCTTTCCCTCGTCCCTTTGGATAGTGCCACATGGGCAAGGCAATGCGTGATGGTGTGGCCTCCTGGGTGGCCGTATGGGTGTAATTTAAGGTCGTTTGTGGGTCATGCCCGCATGCCTCATAAATATAATTAAGTAGTTACAACTGTATTAATACTATTTAACATATAAGGTCATAGACATTGAAATAAATTTGATATTTACTTGACCCGAATATTGACTGTTCATATTGAGCATTTCTAGAAAAAGACCCATATGATACATACAATGAGGCATTGAACTAGAATGGAAAGCATTGTTACTAATATGTAGATTTATCTTTTTTGTTTTATGGCTTCATAATTGTAAATCTGTCTTTCAGGATATGTGGTTTTATTGATAGAGATAGAAAATTTGTTATATTATAAAAAGAACTACCAAGAATTAGCTTTTTCCTATCTTAATTGTTAACTTAGTAACTTCCCATCATCTCTGAACCATGTAACTGGTTCTGATGAATAAAACCAGGTTACACTTCAATATCCAGACGAGTTTCTAACATCACTGAAGGGAAGTTGGGACTATGGGAAATTGACTTCCATCGAGTTCGGTACCAACCTAGGCAGACATGGACCGTTTGGACGGGCGTACAAGGATGACAAGCACTTTGATTTCCAAATGGGCAACCACCGGCCATTCGGTGGATTTCACGGTACTACCCGATCTAATGTTCTGGAATCCATCGGGATCTATGTCAAGCCAATCGCCTCGCTGAGCAACCTCAACTTCGATCAACAAGTTAACGTCCCGAAATCGGCCTGTAAAGCCGAAGTGAAGAATTTCTATTTAGACCATTGATCTATTATCGATCACCACCTTTACATTAGTGGGTGTGATTATGCCTATATAGTCTCGTTGGTGTGGTTTATAGCTGGCTTTTTTGTGTAATTATTGCCTTTGGCTTATTACCTGAAGAGTCTTGTATGACATACCTATATAGTCTCGTTGGTGTGGTTTATAGCTGGCTTCTTTTGTGTAATTATTGCCTTTGGCTTATTACCTGAAGAGTCTTGTATGACATATAAATACAGGAGTAATGCTATTCGGCCCGAAGTGAAAAATATAGCTTCTGCTTGGTGCCGCCAATGACACAGACATTTTAACATAAGTTTTGAGGATGTGGTTTCGGCGGGGCGTGCCAGGCCTAGGCGATTGTGCAAGGCCGAGGCGACGCTGGAGGACCCGGGCAGCAAGCTGCCATGGGCTGGACCTTCCCCTGAAAAATTAATTTAATACCACGCAGGCCCAGGGCCCACATTTCAGATATTAAACTGAGAAAGAACAGATGGTACACTTGATCTTAGCCGAAAGGGACTGTCCATGGGCTTCTCCTTTTATTCAGTTATTCTGTTGCCTCCCATTGGCGAATACCCCATGTGGGAAACCGGAACAAAACATCGTGATCTGGCAATCTGTCGATTCATAAGTCGTATAAAAATGCCACTTAGTCTGATGTTACGTTTCATTAAAAGAAAAACGTAATGCTAATTAATATTTAAGGTGGACTCAAACAAAATTTATTGGTTGGTAAAATATTATAAAATTTGGTGTATATATCATCGATTAATATGAATGTTTTTAGTTTAAAAATAAGGTGTAATAGATATATTTTATCTAAAAATAGGATGTATTTATTTCATAAATGACTAGTGTTGGGGCGGAAGCGTTGTAAATCAAAGTTAGTGCACAAAATCAAAACCAATAGAATAAACTGAAAATAACAAGAAGATAAATACGAAGTAAAACTCCCTATTTCGACAACAATGGTAGTCACGAAGACTGCTTCAAGGCTCAAATTTGAGCTCATCTAATAACCATTTAGGCAACAACCAATAAATAAGGACACCAAGCCGCAAAGGAGCCCAAACTCCCCAATAACTGAAACCCTCAAGCCCCCAAGTCTCTCGGCCAAGTACACAGACACCCCTTCTCTCACCAAAACACCACACATGTTTAACATGCAATTGAGTCCACACAGGAGCAATAAAGGTCACTAAGATGATGGGTCGAACCAATGGCCAAGAAGAACTTATCGAAAAAGAGAACTGCCAATCAGCTAAATAGAGGACACGAGCCTCAATGAAGGATCAACCAAGAACCCACAAGAAAATAGGCAGCCTCCAACATGGAAATGAGCATCCGAGTGAGATGGAAAGAAATCCCAGAGGATCGACCATCAATGGAAAGGAGAATCAGTCGGGAGAGGGAATAAGAGAGAGAACGAATGGCTGCGACAAACTAGGGCTCAAAAGAGGGAACAAATCCCTTAAATATGAAGGGGCTATGGCACGAGAGAAATGGGCTAAGGGTAACGGGCTTGAGCTTTCTCCCTCCTTTAAACAAATGGGCCAAGGCCCATTTCACCTCCAAATGGAGGGTTAAGGGCTTATGGCCCGACTTCTATTTGGGTTGCCAATAAGGGTGTTTGAACCGTCGCTTCAATCTCAGGTTGAAGTCTATGAAGCTAACCCTAACCATCGTCATCGCCTTGGACCTCATTAGGAAACACAAACCTAACAATCTCCACCTTGATTCCTAATGAGGCTAGCACACATAGACAACAAGTAATAATCGCATGCAACAAATGCATAAACTAGCAACAAATGTATATACTAGCAACAAAAGTACAATTTAAGCAACACATGCATTAATTAGCAACAAAAAGCCTAATCATGCAACAAATGCATATACTAGCAACAAAAGCATAATTTAAGCAACACATGCATAAATTAGCAACAAAAAGCTTAATCATGAAACAAATGCATAATCATGAGCTAGCTCTCTATTCCACATAGGTTTGGATCTCATTAATCCTCTCACTTAGGGTAAGATTTTGTAACAACCCACCTATTCAGGGCGTGTTATGCCTTAAGAAATTTGGGTCTTTTTTTTTTTTTTTACACTATTCTCACAATTCCCTAAGACCTTATCCAGTGCTTGACGGAATAACACAATCAAATAATAAGCGGAAGCTAAATCGAACCTGCGCATGGCATAGCATATATAAATAATTGAACATGACATTCATTACAGAGTTAATACATAAGCTTCTAATGACAACTCAAAATGTACATAATACTCGAAATGTCCATACTGCAACATAACATGGTACACTAGCTTATTCTTAGACGACTCGTGTCACTACACATCACCGGCTTTCGTGTCATCACTGCAAGTTCTGACTGGAACGTTGAATATTTCAGGGGCAAAAAAACCTATATTAGATGATGAACCATCTAAGTAAGGGTACATAATGCTATATCATGTGTGTATGTAATGTCTTTCTTTGTAGATGTCAACTGCACCCCTCATGCTACCTACTATTTTTGCAGCCACATTTTTTGAACCTGGGGTGTATGGGTGCACCCTTGGTAAAGCAGCGGTGCCAGTTCGTACTCCCGACGGCCTCAATACGAGTGATCAATGATTTCAACGTGTATTTATGTATTTCATAGTCATGTCATGTATGCAGTCTATGTGATGAGTATATATCACAGTATGTCAATATGATGAAAGCATTCTCAAAGATAAACATTTAACCGTACTAAGCTTGTAATAGTACACTTACTTTTAAGTTGTCTCGAAAAACGTGTCGACCTCAAAAATCGTGTCGAGCTGCCATTTCTTAATCTTCTTGCCCTCAAGGACTCCTAAAACATTAAATTTATTTTTCAGATTATAATTTACTATTTTCTCATAATTTCTACAATTTTTTCTTTATTTCTAAACCTTATTTCTTCAAAATTACATGATAATTATCTAAACTTTCATATTATTTAATTTCTCTTTACTAATATTCCTTAAATAATACTTCTAGCATTCTGAAATTTTCTTGAAATTTTTCAAATTAAATTCCTATTTTTTCTTTATTTTCATAATAGAAAAATTACTTAAATAAATAATAAAATTAGCATTTTCAAGAAAATTTTTCACAAAATAAGACATAAACAATATTCTATATTTTCAGAAAATTTTTGAAATTTTTCCAAAACTTTTTCCTATTTTATTTCATTTTCATTTTCTTTTCTTTTCTTTTTATTTTATTTTCTATCGGGTGCGTGGAAGGCACGCGCCTTCTTCCCACTCGCAGGCGCGTGCAGCCACGGGCCCAACTGCATCGTCTTCTCCGACTGCCTTCTCGTCGCCAGCGACGCTGCCGAGCTTCCAAGCTTCAAACGAAGCTTGCTTTCCCTCTAATTCCAACCCTCCGAACCCAAATATAGCCTCGAAAAACAAAAAAATCAACACGAAATACCTTAAATCGGTGGTTGAACCTTCGGCTCCGGGGAGGCGTGATTCTCCGGCGAGTGCTTGGATCTCTTTTTTCACTGCTCCGTTGGCCACCAAAATCACCAGAAAGCTTGCCCATACCTCAAGGATCAAAACCCAACTCTCAAATCTCTCAAACACTCCCCCAATCGACCGATTTATACAATGAAATTTTCGGATGAATGGCCTTACTCAAACTCGGCTATTTATAGGCAAAATCCGATGAGTCTTATCCCATCGCGAACACCACGTATCCCAGAAGCCATTCCCGATGACCATTCTTCATTAAATGCCCCCCCTTACCCTGATTTTTGCTTGTTGCAGGCGCAGCCAGGGCATGGCACGAGCCTGCTCCGATTTTTCCAGATTTTTTGGATTTTTTTTTCATATATACATATATATACTCATAACATACATATATACATACGTATATGTATACACCTAAATACACACCTATATACATATAAAAAAAATCCTAATTCATACTATTTATAAAAATTTTTGGTACATAAGTATACTATATATATTTTATACTATGATTCAAGCTAAATAAATTAATTACATGCAACTAAAAATAATTAATTTATACTTACCCTTAAAATTCTAATAAACACTAAAATTCCAATTTACTATTTACGATGCCTAAGAGTATTACAATTTTTCTCATCCTCCACCTAGGTTAAGATCTGCCTCATCATCCCACTTAGGCTAAGGATCTTTGTAATTCTCCCATTTAAGTTAGGACTAATGACTGCTCCCTCACCTTGCACATTATTTTAAATTAAATATAACATTATTATTTTCAACAAAAATGGGTGAGGCATTTGTCCTCGCCAGTGTGTGAATGTGCATTGAGTACAGTTTTAAATTTATATTCTGGTGAGTATCAGGTCGATCCACAGGGAGATTATATGGATGAAAAACAAAAATACCAAAATAAGTTGGTTATTATTATTATTATTATTTTATTTTGTTGGAATACTTATACACATGATCAGAAATAGAGCACGACAATGAATAACCTAATTTAATAGTGATGAAAGATAACAATGCATATTTTGAATTAAAAATAGAAAGTAAAAGTACTTGGGTCAAGATAATTTCAGTGCCAACATCAATTAATTCCTAATTTAATAGAAAAGACCAGTAATATTAATTTAAGTTCAAATTTGAACTTTTTCCATTAAGTGTATTTAGAGATGATGATAATTTTAAGTCTAGCAATCCCCATACATGATATGAGAGATTCTATGTTAAGAAATTACCATAAATCAAAATGTAAATAATATGTTGGTCAGTAACTACAATTTAAGATAATGATAATTCTTGGTTAAGCAATATCCATACATGACATGAGAGATTCTAAGTTAAGAAATTACCATAAATTAAATTGTATTTAACAGACAGAATTTGTAACTATAGATTAATCATTTGGGCTTGGGTATGAAAACATTTTTAGGTGTATCAATTTTCATACATGGTATGAAAATTCTAAGTTAGGCTTATATTTCAACCCAAACTCAAAGATCCATTAGACGCATACTGCTCAAATTAAATCAGATTAATATTACATATTTAAAACGCAGTTTTCTTTGGGAATCATTGGCTTTGGACATTGTTCTTGTCTTAACCAAAGATTGGATTTAACTGGTCATACTTAGGCGGTGGATAATAAAGATAAAAAAATAACATAACATAAAATAAAACTTCAGAAGCAAACTATACTACACTGCTTAAAATAAGAGGAATAGAAAGCAGAAATTAACCGACCATAATCAGGTGGTGGATAATAAAGATGACAGAAAAAATAATAGAACACAACTATATAGAAACTAAAGTTGAAAAATTGATAGAGAAATTCTAAAAACACAACTATACTTTAATTCAAGAATAATGGCTTCATACAAGTGCAACCAAGTGAGCTATTTATAGCTCACAAGATGTAATACAAACCACACAATTTAAAATTATACAACTAAACATAATTATATCTAATGGACACTCACAAAACATTCACCTAATTAGTGGAAGAAAAATAGTTAAAAAACATACCTAAAGAAACACTCATAAAACATATATTTAAAAATAAAAAAATAAAAATAAAAATAGATTTTCACAAGTTGGATTTTTGATCTTCTTTATGTTGGATTTGGGCATTCTTTGTAATTAAAATGCTTCGGTATTCCTTATGATTAAAATGCTTAGGCATTCCTTGTGTTGAACTCCATTTAATAGTTAACTCAATTGTACTTGAATTTGAGTAGTAATGTTGATCATCCGATTGACTCTTTAACATCTTCAATTACGCGACAAATGTCAATTTCTTCATATCATCCTGACAATAGTACATAATGTGTATAATTATTCAATTTAAACACTAATAAAAGATAAAAATAAGGATATAATTTATTAAGATTTAGAAAAAATTAACTCATCATCAACTAATCCTCCTACTTAGACTAGGATATGACTTTCCACCTTACTCAAGATGGTGGGAATAAGGATACTCAATCCTTCCCTAAAATGGAATGACATACACACAGTCCTCACCCACTATTTTTGCACTAGAATCTAAAAGCATGTATACGCCATCAACCTCACTAGGGTCATAGGAGGTCACTACATTGGCTTCTTCCTTTTGTTTGCCTTTCTTGGCATAACAATCCTTAATGAAGTGTCCGATTTTTTCACAACCGTAACATTTTTTACCCTTCCATTGGGTTTTAGACTTTGACTTATCTTTCCCTTTTTTGCTACATTCCTCTTGACTCCTTAACTGAGACCTACCCCTCATCATGTGGACCTCACCATAGTTTCTCTCACTCTCATGTTTTAGTTCCATTTCTTTACTCCTAAGAGAATTTATGACAATTTCAGGTGTTAACATATCCTTACCATATTTAATAGCATTTTTAACTTCTTTATAAGTATCAGGAATGACATTTAGAAAAATAATTGCCTTGTATTCCTCCGACGCTATTTCACCATAATTATGATATCTTGAACCAACTTATTAAAGACATCTAAGTTGTCATCTAGGTCCCTAGAAGGGTCAATCTTAAAACTAAAGAAACTTTCAAGCAAATAAAACTTATTAGGGGTGAATTTCTTAATATATAATTTCTCCAATTTTTCCCAAAGTTCTTTTATGGTCTCAAGTTTTTCTACTTTTCTAAAAATTGAGTCAGAAAGATGCAAAATTATAGAAGAATAAGTAATTTTATCAGCTTCTGGTTTTTGTTTAGCTGTGAATTTTTTAGGATATTTTCTATTTATAGCTTTAGAAGCCTTTAATTGTACTAAGATACTCTTTATTTTTTATTGTCATATTGAGAAATCCCCCTTCCCATTGAAAACTCGTATTTCAAAGTGATGTGTGGCCATATTCACCAAGAAAATGCTTGACACAAATAGTAGTGCAACCTACAAAAACACTTAAGTTTTTCACACTGTATCTTAAACAATGGGTATGCACAAAACAGATTCAATTAATGGACTAATTTTTAGTAGGGATAATACGGATTTACTTAGGCACAATTTTTAAAGCGCTAAGCAGTTAAAACAACCACAAGTAAATCACACATAAGATTTCAAAACAAGCACTAGATACCCACTAAGAGTACAAGAAATTGGATATGCAACCTAAAAAGACTTTAAAGAAAACACAAAGTTTTAATTAAAAAAAACTTAAGTAGCAGATTCACAAAGAATCAAAGACCAACAGATTTTTCAAGTACTTAGCAATTTCAGTAATCACACAGATTACCCCAGTTCTAGCAACATGCAATGGTTATCACCACAAGGTAACCCCCAATCCTAATGCATACCCCCACGCGATGACTGCTAATTGCTAAAAATTTAAAATAGGGTTTAGAAATTTCTCATCGAGCGAACTATTTTTAACAGTCCATAAATAGAAGATGGTTGGAACCACTGCCTCTGTCAGCCTCCACACGTTGCAAC
Source organism: Diospyros kaki (assembly GCA_036245055.1). Taxonomy (NCBI): domain Eukaryota; kingdom Viridiplantae; phylum Streptophyta; class Magnoliopsida; order Ericales; family Ebenaceae; genus Diospyros; species Diospyros kaki. The sequence goes on from BSEG01000013.1 coordinate 7,915,288, forward strand.
TTGCAAGATGGCACACACCGTTCAGGAGGATGTTACTCGATCAGACGATCATGGATACGAGTTTGGTTTACATTGAATCACCCATTGCAAAAAGCAATTGAAGTTAGACAATTCAGATTCAATGTAAACCCTAAAATTCTTACCGTGAAAAATCGACCGAGAAAATTAGAGAGTTTTTTCGATTAAGTTTTGATTTCGAGCAACCTAAGAGCCACACAAGGCTTTGATACCAACTGTTGGGGCGGAAGCGCTGCAAATCAAAGTTAGTGCATAAAACCAATAGAATGAATCGAAAATAACAAGATGATGAACATGAAGTAAAACTCCTTGTTTCGACAACAATGGCAGTCACGAAGACTGCTCCAAGACTCAGATCCGGGCTCGTCCAATCATTACTTAGGCAACAACCAATGAATAAGAATACTAAGCCACAAAGGAGCCCAAACCCTAGCTGATCAAATAATTTGTGGCGCGGATTTTTTGAATTTAATATTCATTTAAGCGGGAAAGTTTTCCCATAAAAAATATCTAAATTTAATAAAAAAATCTAAAAATTTCATTTTAAACATAAAAATAATAAAAAACCTAAAAATATTTTAAAAAAACATAAAATTTTCATAAAAAATACATAAAATATTCAAAAAACACTATTTTTTTAAAATATCTAAAAATAATAAAAAAAACCTAAAAAACCTGAAGAGACTTAAAAATATTCAAAAAAGACATAAAAATATTTTAAAAATACATAAATTTCATAAAAAGATCTAAAAATTTAATAAATAAGACCTAAAAAATAAAAAAACTTAAATTCATAAAAGACCTAAATTTCATAAAAGGCCTAAAAATTTCATTAAAAAGACCTAAAAATAAAACATAATAAATGAAATTTAGGTATTTTTATAAAATTTGTAGGTCCTCCTTTAATATTTTCTGTCTTTTTGAATTTTTTAGGTTCTTTTTATGAAACTTTTAGGTATTTTTTTAAATTTAAGTATTTGTTTATTTTTTTTAGGTTTTTAATGGAATTTTTAGCTATTTTTATGAAATTTAGTATTTTTGAATATTTGTAGATATTTTTAACGAAATTTTTAGATCTTTTTTTATTAATTTTAGATTTTTTATGAAATTTTTAGGTATTTTTGAATATATTTTAGGTTTTTTAATAAAATTTATAGGATTTTTAGTGAAATTTAGTTTTTAAAATAAAATTTAATCTTTTTTTTTTTCATATCAAGAACAAAGGTCAATTTTTTTAATTATTGAGAGATGAAATGTTATACTTACGTAATAAATTTAATTTGATGTGTCTCGCTAATTTGATTTTTTTTATGTGACGTGATATCTAACATATAAGTAGTGTTTGTTAATCAAGATAGAGAGCGAGAAAGTTCAGATATGGAAAGTATTCCCGATATTTATCTTCTTTATGAAACGTTTTTTAAAATGAACAAGATAAGGTGATATCAAGATAAGATTGAGATTTTTTACGGATCTAAGATATGAAATGGTCAAAATAATGTCGGGAAGCATTCCAATATTTCTATCAGACTATTTGTTAAATTTTTTAGAATCCACTAGTAATTGTGTTTTTTCTTTCCATGTGTTTGTTAATAAATATGATAAGTATCAAGATAAGGGTTTTTTTTACCAAAATATCCTTATTATCAAATTTATGATTAAAATAGTATTTTATGATTAATATGAATTGTCAAAAGAATTAAAATTAAAATTAAAAATAATATTTTATTTTCTAAATTCATGTTCAAAAATAAATTTAAAAAGAGTTGAAAAGTATAAATAATAATTGTTAAAATTACAATAATTTCACCTAGATAATTAAAAATGGCCAAAATATATTTTCATAATAGATAATAAAATATAAAATTAAATAAAATAATTTAAAAATTGATTAAAGGAATTATATTAGTTAATAAAACACATATATATAGAGAGAAATTTAAATTTTAAAAATTATCAAAACATATAATAATTTTAAAATATATTAAATAATAATAATTATAAGAGTTAAATAAATAAGTGTTTTAATAAATTTAAATATTTAAAATGCATTAAATGGCATTAACTATCTTACAAGCGGCAGATAAGTAATTGAGTCTTATCTTGAAAGAGTCAGATAAATTTATCTAAGAGGGTAGGTCGGATAAATTTATCTTGAAATGGAGAGATAAGAGGTCACGTGAGACTTTTTTTAGAAATGGTCAGATAAGGTTAACAAACACGTTGGAAAGACCAAACATCCGAAATGCTTCTCATATCTGACTTTTTCTCCCTCTTCTCTTGATTAACAAACACCCCCTTAATATATTTGTTAAACTCATCTAGTAGTTTTTAAAAAACAAATCACGTAATTTCTTATCTTAATTTTTTCATACTTTGGTCCTTGCAGGTAAAAAAAAATGACACTTGTGTTTTTTAGTGTATTTAAAAAAAATTAATAAAAAATTTATAAAAATTTTAAAATATTTTCCAGACTTATCTTAATCATTTTATATCTTGATCTAAAAATCATCATGACTTTATCTTGATATTCCTTTACTTTACTTATTTTAATAAACGCTATCATAGTAAATAATTATTCTATTTACTCTCAATTATGGTAATATTTTAAAATAATAATTTTTACTAATTAAATTATAAAATTTTGATATTTTATATTTTAAAAATTAAAAATTATATTTTTTTAATTGTTGAAGGAATGCAGTATGTATTAAACATTTCTTTTATAAACCTTATTTCCCTCTCTTCAAAATTCCCAAACATGGCCTTGGAGAATACAGTGCAATGCTTTCTTTGCCCTTAAGGTTCCAGACGCATTTAAGCCACTTGGGGAGTGTGAGATTCATCAATCATCAATTGCTTAAGAGCGACGTAAAGGGCCGAAGACCACAGCATTGACCTTTTTTGACTCCACCGTCTCTCCAGTCTATTAAGAGGCCACCACCATTTCTTGCTTCCGATCTCATCTCTCTCAAAAAATCTACAATTCTCGCAATAAGGTACTCTTCCTCTTCCTTTTCCCCTTTATTATTTTCTTACGAACCCTAACCATAACGCTTATCTAGAGGTGCGGGTAATGGGTTTCCTTTTACCCGACGCAGAACAAACCTCATGTTTCCGAAAGAAATCTTGTGTATTTTCACAAGGAAAGAATCGTTAGCTTTGTGAAGTAACCAATTTTTACGTCAATTGTATAAATTCGGATTGCAAATGATTTTTTTTGGGTTAAATTGCTCGTTTATTTACAAGATTAGCTCAACGGTTACTCTTTGCCATTAATCCTCAACCTAAATAGCTGACTGCTGCTTACTTTCCCTGCCCTCTTTCTCTCTTTCTCTCGGTTTAAACATAGTTTATAGAAGTTTTTGAAAGGTGAAAGATCATGATCAAGCTTGTTACCGTAGAGTACCCAAGTGGAAAAGCATGGGATCACAAGGGGAGAACAGAGCTTGTACAGATATTCATTTCGTATGATGATTATGCTATAAAATTCTTACAATTTCTTTATGCCGAGAATGGAAGACTAGTTTTGTCTGAGCGCCCTGATGGTAGGCGTCTCGGAAACAAATTCATCACAGTGAGGGTCCCAAACTTTGCACTAATGACAGCTGAAACCCTTTTGTCAATTTTTCTATCTTTATTAACAAACAGTGTGGTTAATCTAGATATAATTTTTTCTTTCCAGCAAGATGCCTCATAGACATAGCCAGCTTGTTGTAGAGCTCCTGTTAAGAAGACATTTTTTCAAAATCCAATGAAGCCTTTTGCATCTTACTCACTAATTAAATTTTGAGTTCCATTAGGAATTGTTTATCCTGATTCTTTTTTATTTCATTTCCTTCATGTTCATTTTGCTTGACAGCATGAATAATTGCATTCGTTTGGTTATTGTCTACATAATTTACTTGTTATCCATTTAATCGTCCTGTAAAAGTATAGATGATGTTTCTGACAGTCTCTACTTCAAGAAGATGGTGATGATTATTATAAATATATTATACTTGACTTAATGATGTAAAATATAATGAATAATAAATAATTACTGGTTTGGACCAATGTTTAGGCCTTTTCACGTTCAAGATTCAATCCCTATGAAGCTCCTTTATTGGCACTTGGGACCACAATCGAGAATCGCCCTAGCCCCTAGGGCTAACTTGGGAGGACTATCTGGTGCTCAAGTTAAGAAAGTCTTGAGAGAATAATGTAGGCTGATGACAGAGGTAATAAAAAAGAAGATAAATAATATCAATAGAGAGAGGAGAAGATGATTGTATTCGATAATTACTGGGCCAATATTTGTGGACTCGCAATGACAGAGTCCTCCTGGGATTGGTCTCTTCATGGTCATCTACCTTTGACATAGATATTAAATTGCCAAAACTCTTCTGGGTTATGTTTTTTTGTTTGAGATGGTGAATGCTCCCTAGCTTTTTTGGGTCATTGCCTTTCCCTCGTCCCTTTGGATAGTGCCACATGGACAGGCTATGCGTGATGGTGTGGCCTCCAGGGTGGCCGCATGGGTGTAATTTAAGGTCGTTTGTGGGTCATGCTGGCATGCCTCATAAATATAATTAAGGGGTTACAACCGTATCAATATTATTTAACATATAAGGTCATAGACATTGAAATAAATTTGATATTTACTTGACCCAAATATTGAGTGTTCATATTGAGGATTTCCAGGAAAAGACCCATATGATACATACGATAAGGCGTTGAACTAGAATGAAAAGCATTGTTACTAATATGTAGATTTATCTTTTTTATTTTTTGGCTTGGTAATTGTAAATTTGTCTTCCAAAGTATGTAGTTTTATTGACAGAAACAGAAAATTTGTTATATTGTAAAAGAATTACCAGGAATTTGCTTTTCTTATCGTAATTGTTAACTTAGTAACTCTCCATCATCTCTGAAATGTGTAACTGTTTCTGATGAATAAAAACAGGTTACGCTTCAATATCCAGACGAGTTTCTAACATCACTGAAGGGAACCCATTACTCTGATTGTTGGGGTACGAAATTGACTTCCATCGAGTTCGGTACCAACCTAGGCAGGCATGGACCGTTTGGACAGGCAGGCAAGGATGACAAGTATTTTGATTTCCAAATGGGCAACCATCGGCCATTTGGTGGATTTCTCGGCACTACCTGGTCCGGTGCTCTGGAATCCATCGGGGTCTATGTCAATCCAATCGCCTCGCTGAGCAACCTCAACTCCGATCAACAGGTTAACGTCCTGAAATCTCCCAGTAAAACTGAAGTGAAGAATATCTATTTAGACCATTGATCTATTATCGATCACCACCTCTACACTAGTTGGTGTGATTATGCCTATATAGTCTCGTTTGTTTATCTGCACTTAGTTATAGCTAGCTTCTTTTGTGTAATTATTATTCTTTTGTGTATGACGTATAAATAGAGCTTCTGTTTGGTGCCGCAATGATACGAACATTTTAACGTAAGTTTTGAGCATATGATTTGGCAGGGGAGTGTCAGGCCAAGGCGACGTTGGAGGACCTGGGCAGCAAGCGGCCATGGGCTGGACCTTCCCCGGAAAAATTAATTTAATACCACGGAGGCCAATGGCCCACATATCAGATATTAAACTGATATAGAACAGATACTACACTTGATGTTAGCCAAAAGGCCGAGAAAGGTATGCTTTGACAGTCCATGGGCTTCTCATTTTATTCAGTTCTTCTATTGCCTCTTATTGGTGAATAGCCGAAATCTCTCTGAAGACATTCATTTTGCCGGTTAAAATGTTTTTAAGAACATTGACGTCTGGAGGCAACAGGCAGTGATGAAGTTGATAGAGAGGATTTGGGGCATCATTTAATGGTCGACTAAATTGGTCATGATCCTGCATGCATATAGGGTAAACAAGGGCGGATTCGAAAGAAAAGGGTAACTTTATCTTTTAATACTTTAACCCTTTTTGATTCGGGGAAATTCTATTCGCAGCGAGCGTTTTCCTCTTCGCAATCATTTTTAAATATACCTAAAATACCCTCAAATAAAAATCCAATTTTACCCTTATCTTCAATATTCAACAACCACCTGACATGCCGTCTTTCGCAGGAGAAATTCTGTAATTTCTTCTTCAAAATGGCTCATATCCCAATCAAATCTTTTCTCCTAAAATCTCTCATCTCTCTCATTTGAGACTCACTTTCAGACTCACACTAATCTATTTTCTCTCAAATACATATCAACGATTCATCCATTTTATGATCGATCATGGATTACTACACTAAAATATTGACGGAGAACTGGGAAGAGTTTGAGGAAGAACAGAACAACTATTTAGAAAAAGAATATTACGCACAGGTAAGTAATCTGTAAATGTGTGTTTCTAAAATATGCGTTTGTGTTTGTAAGAGTGTAATATGGGTTGTGTTGGAATGCGTTGTAAAATGAATTAAGAAATGTTTGTTTCTAGATGTTGAAAAAGGAAAAGCTTACCGAATGCTAACATTCGGGGAGGCCAGCCTTCCCCGAAGGCTGGCCTCCCCAAATTCAGGCCTTCGGGGAGGCCGGCCTTCCCCGAAGTCCAGCTTTCGGGGAAAATTATCTTTCCTGAATGTTGGCCTTCGGGAAAGGCTAGCTTTCCTGAATGCCAGCCTTCGGGGAATGCTAGGGTTCGGGGTCAGGGAAGTCTCTTGAACCCCAGCCTTCGGGGAAGGGTAGTCTCCCCGAACCCTAGCGCTCGGAAAAGTTGGGACTTCCCAAATGTTAGGTTTCGGGAAATATCTTCATTTTCAAATTGCAATCTATATTTTATTTTATTGATTTTTTTTATAGGAATCGAATTGTGCAATTCAGGAATTTGATGTTATTCAACAATTTACTACGAATGAGGTATGATAGATTTTTAATAATTTTATTTGAAATATATAATTATAGAAAAAAATATATCTGAATATTTTTTTTTGGTTGTATTAGCTATTTGATACTAGAGAAGCACTCATTAGATGGGCTAAGAAAATTAGAAAAGAAAATGGAATTGTGATTGTGATCAAGAGTTCAGAATCTGAGGGTCCTAGAAAAAGACCTAGAGTTCGTCTTGCTTGTGAACGTAATGGAAAATATAGACCATCGAAGAGGAAAGAAGAAATAATAGGAGAATTAAAACGGAAGTGCATAGGTTCAAAAAAGTGTGATTGTCCGTTTGAATTACTTGGTATGAAATTTGAGCAGTGGGAGTTGAAAGTTGTATGTGGACTGCACAATCATGCACTGACAATTCAACTGGAGGGTTATTCATATGCAGGGAGGCTTACAGAAAAAAAGAAAGTAATTTTAAAAACAATGTCTGAGAATCTCGTGAAACCTAGAAATATTTTGATGAGCCTAAAGGCAGATGATGAGAATAATGTTACTACTATCAAAACTATATATAATGCGAATCAAAGATATAAACTTATTGAGAAAGGTGGTAGATCACAAATGCAATAGTTGATGAAAAAATTAAGAGAATGTAATTATGTGGAGTGGCACAGAAGCGATGGATCAAATTATATTGCAGACTTATTTTGGGCTCATCCGATATCTATAGATTTATTAAAAGTATTTTCACATGTCTTGATAATGGACTGTACATACAAAACTAACAGGTATAGATATCCACTTCTTGAGATTGTTGGTGTGATATCCACTGAGTTAACTTTTCTTGTTGTATTTGTATTTATGAACCATGAATACGAGGATAACTACACATGGGCTATGGAGAGATTAAAGAATGTGATGGGATCTAATACATTTCCAAGAGTAATTGTCACTGATAGAGAATTAGCATTGATGAATGCAATACATAAAGTCTTTCCAAGTACGACGACCTTATTATGTAGGTGGCATATATCTAAAAATGTACTTGCTAAGTGTAAGAAATTTTTTGATAGAAATGAGACATGGGAGAAGTTTATATTACAATGGAATCTTCTTGTTTTTGCCTTTACTGAGATTGAGTATCAAAGTCTGCTTTGTGACTTAATGGTTGAGTATCATGGATATGAAAAAGCACTTGATTATGTGAGAAAGACATGGCTAAATGATTATAAAGAAAAATTTATTGCAGCGTGGACAAATAAAGTATTACATTTTGACAATGTTACTACTAATAGGTATTCTTTAGTAAACTCAAATGTTGTTGTTATTATTTTTATTATAATATCTCTAATTAATCTCTTATTAATCTAATACTACTTATGTTTTTATTCAAAGGGCTGAGAGTGCACATGCGAAGCTGAAGAGATATTCGGGATCATCTCAAGGTGACTTTGAGTCATCATGAAAAATTATCAATTCTCTTATTGAGTAACAACATACCGAGATAAAGGGGTCTTTTGAGAAGAGTTTAATGTTGGTACAACATAATTTCATGCCATAATTTTTTAGAGAATTGAGAGGTATTATATCAAGAAATGCAATGAATATGATATTAAAGCAAACACAGATAGCTCAAAAAATTGGGGTGGATAAGGTTGCATGTGGATGTGTGATAAGAAGCACACATGGTTTACCTTGTGCACATGAAATTGCAGAATTAATGATGGAGGGATGACCAATTCCTTTATCATTTGTGCACCCTTATTGGACAAAATTAGATTTAGTGCAGACTGTTGATGTGTCCTCAGTGTTAACTATTGATCCAGAGTTAAAAAGTCTATATAATATATTTCAATCAGAACCAGCAAGAGGTAAAATCGTATTAAAACAGAAGTTGAGAGAATTAATAGATGCAGCTACGACTTCATTGATCCCACCTAGTGTGAAAGTTCGGACAAAAGGTAAGCCATCATCAAAGAATAAAATTCAGGTTGATACATCCACTCGACATGATCCATCATATTTTGAAATAGTACAGTCTATTCATGATAGTATATCTCCAACAATACAGAGCTCAGTTAAGACACCAAATGAAGGTAAACTTTATCGTACCAGTGTCAAACACAGATTGCTAGGCTATGATGCTTCATTTCCATAAAAAATACATCATTTTATACATAATATTGTTAATGTGGAGTCGGATGGACATTGTGGATTTCGTGTTATTGCTGCGTTACTTGGAATGAGTGAGCACAACCGGAGGGATATTCGTATAAATCTGATTGGAGAGTTGCATACTTTTCGTGATGAATATATAGAGTTATATGGATCTGTTATGCGTGTAGATGAGTTAATGCACGCACTTCCTCAACATTGGATGACTTTACCTGATATGGGTCATTTGATTGCTTCAAAATATAATGTTGTGTTGGTTCATTTATCTCGAATGCAGTGTCTTACCTACCTTCTATTGAGATCAGCCGCCCCTTTAGTTATACAACATAGAATTATTATTATTGGTTTTGTGGATGATTTTCATTTTGTACAGGTATTATTATTTAATAATTTATTTATATATTTCTATAATTATGTTAATATAAATTTGGTACTAACAATATTGTCTTATATTTTTTCAGGTGTTTCTTAAATCAGGTTCACCAATTCCTCCCATTGCACGCAATTGGTATAAATATCGATATGATATTGCACGTGAATGGAAAACACCATATATAACTCGAATTCAAGCATTTCTGTCTTTTATTAACAAAAATGTTATTACAAAGGATGTTTTTGATTTAACTGATGAATGATGAATGACCAATGCGTATGTTTTACATTATATATTTTTGATTTAACTATGAATGACGAATGTGTATGTTTTATATTATATATTTGTAATATTTCTTTATTTTGTTAGAAGTGTCAAAATTGCACAAAGTTATATTTCTTTCTTTCATTAATTTATTTTTTTAATTTTTGTGTAAATGGTATTTGTTATAAGCAATTCCCGCGTCACTCTTTATGGGCCAAGTTCGGTCCAAAGGGCCGGCCCAATCGACCAGAGACTGAGAGGCCCGTGCAACCTCATTAAAGGAAAGCCCATGCACTGCCAAAAAACCTGCAACTCATAAAGTGAGCTCCCCAAACGAACTTCCGGTTAAGCCTCTTGCGAGCTCTTGCCGATCAACTAAACGAACTCTCAATAAAACCCCTAGCCTATTAGACCATCAGATCGCTAGCCTAACGCCTCCAGCTCGCACAAAAGGTAAAACTCTCGAAAAGTCAGAGGTAGGGTCCATTTACTTTATCTGCAACAGCCCATGCTCCTAGAGATGAAAATCCCACTTACGGTTTGTACAGATGATAAGGACTGTTTGTCCCCCATTATATTATCTTTTTATTTCTATATGTTATCCAAATTGTAGAGGCCCCTCGATTATAAATAGGGGTTAGAGATATCATGAAGGGGAAAAAAAAGGAATAATCAGACACCGCCACTCTGAAGGAATAATCAGAATGCGGGTGTGGAGTAAGCATCGTTATGGCCGAACCACGTAAAAATTACGAGGTGTTCTTTGCTGGTATCAGGAACCTTTGTTGCTTCTTCTTCTTTTGACCATTTTTCAGATTTACTCACTGTGGTCCAAAATGAATCACGGTTGACTGAAATTGAACGTCGATAGTATTAAAATTACATAAATCATAATAAAATTTAACAGTAAATATTAAAATAAAATATTATTACAAGTTATACATAATTCAAAATTATAATTTATGAATTACAACTATAAACAACAACTACAAGCAACTCGATGCTATAAGCAAGCTATAGTCTGAAGTGAATTATCTTGGAGGATATGTACGAGATGTGGATGCTCCAATATTATCAACATCAGGATGTTGAGAGCCTAGAATGGTATTCAACCCAAGACATGTCTCCCTCCATGCATCAGCAGATATAGGCTCAGTACTTGATATCGTCTGGTCGATAGCATATAATGCTAGTCGATTACGCTAAAATAAAAATAATTATATCAATTTTTTTTAATTTAAATAAATTAAATTCAATAATAACTTAAATATAATTTAAAAACTTATTGATTTAGCAAGACTGAGCATATCTTCTGCACCTCTATCAAAACTGGATCGATGTATAGGATTTTGTACAATTGGATGTGTAATAGCTCTATACCACGTTAAATATTCAGGTGTAAAATGCCATGAAAATTTAGAATATTTACCACGTCGACGTGGTGGTAATAAATGCATATCCCATCGATTCCACATATCATCAACAAATGTATAAATTACCTGATATGAAGCCGCACCCGGACCCCGCCTAGCTTCAACAGGTGATAATGGGGGTGGAGGAATAGTTTGCACATGTCCAAATTATCGTAAAACTCTCCTAGGATGATATGGTTCTATAATATTTCCACATTTCAGACAACTTGAGAAAAATGTAATTTCTGGAAATGGATGGTGTGCCTAAACCCTCCGGTACGGCGTCCAAATCAACTGCAAATATTATTTAGATTAAAAATTAATTTTATAATATATAAATTAACTTACAAATCATATATATGATAAATACCTCGTCCGGTGATAAATCATCAAGTTGCTCCCTAATAGATTGTAAAGAATCAGTATCATGAACAGGTATCCAACGGAGAGCTCGTGGCTGATTGTCACTATATAACAAGTTACATCTAATTCTAGTAAAAGGGAAATGCTCGTACACACATGCCTGTAAATTTAATATAAATAATTATGTTAAATATATATAAATATATGATATAAAATTATAAAATTAAAATAATTACCTTAAGTAAGGTAAGATATCTAGCGATACTCTTCACCTCTTGTCTAGTAACAATACCGAGCTCTTGATACAAATATACGAGACACGCAGCTCCCCATGCATAATTACCGATCATACTTAAATTATCTAATAATGTCAAATATGCTACTGAAACTAATGTCCCACTCTTATCTACAAATAAAGTACAACCTAATAAAAATAACAGATATGCTTTACTAATATGTTCAATCTCTTCATTAGAAACCTCATTTGGTAGATTCATAAATATTCTTTTCAACCAATCTAATTTTACAAATGCTCCTCGATTCTCTCTAATTTGTTGTGTTGCTACATCTAATGAAACCCCAAGTAACCTACATAATAAATCACTAGCTTCACTAGGTGTCAAATGATGAGGCACAGATACAGAACTTTCTGTTACTGGAATCTTCAAAATAGCAACAACATCATATAATGTTATACTTATATCTCCAAATGATAAATGAAATGTATTAGTCTCAGGCTGCCATCTCTCTGTAAATACTAAGACTATAACATGATTTATATATCGATAAGTACACTCTAGCAATGGTGACAAACTAGAACCTATAACAATATTACAAACACGAGGCTAATTATCCAATGGCCATTCAGGAATTTTAAGGCCATGATTTCTACATTTTAATATGCCTCTTTCCTGTTAAAAAATTCAAATACCTAATTAATTAAATTATAAAAACTTTCAGTAGGTAATTTCGGAGGCGAGGGCCGCTTCTGAACTGACCGATCGAACCCAAGTTTTTGTCTTTTTCTTGAAATTTCCTCATCGATCGAACCCAAACAATCAAAAAATGTAAGTAAAACTTACCTCACCAAGCACGCACAGCAGAGAGACGCGACTGTAGAGAAGGCGACGACTATGAGTGCGGCTGTAGGGAAGTTTCAAAGGCGAGTGGAGGTTGCAGAGAAGCCACAAATGCTGTAGAGAATGGCGGTGAGGCGCGACAGAGAGCTGTATGGGTATATGAGGGCAAATTTGGAATATAGTTGGCTGCAACAAGTAATAATTCTGGCTGTGAAGAGTAATTATTAAATTTATTTTAATTATGGCTGCGAAGAGTAAAAAACTGACTGTGAATAGAATTTCCCTTTGATTCGCAAGATAAAATTTCAATAACATCAAGATATTATGTTAGCTTAATTTTATTAATTGTCATATATTTACTGTAAGAATAGTTAACATATATATGATTGTGACTACTCAACTCCAAAAAAAAACAAAAAAAAAAAGGAAAAAAGGGTATTAGAGGATCCATGTATGGTGATTGATGATAGTGGTAAGCGAGATTGCATGGGAGACGATGACAGTTCGTCAGACACAAGGTTGTTAAAATCGAGATTTTAAGTGGAATCGAAGAAGGGTCCATAAAATTGGATCGTAAAATCGAATTGTAAAATTGTAAGATTTTAGAGATAATTTAAAATATCATTTAATTTTTGTAAATATATGTTTATAAATTATAATAACATAATTTAATAAAATACAAGTACAAAAAGGGTCCATAATTTTATTAAACTTTAACATTACAAGTACAAAATATAAAGTTACAAACTAAAATAAATTATTAACAAAAATATTTAAATTTTCATCCAAATCCAAACTATGACCATCTTCATCATCACCATCATCATCAAGATCTTCTAAATCAAGGTCATCTTCAAGTTCAAAATCACCTAAAGTCTCAGATAGATCTTCACATCCTTCATCTCCATGACTTTCCAAATCTTCACTAACTGCATTTTCTCCACACTTTATCATTGTTGCACTATTAAGAATATCTAAATCATTTCCATTGGAGAAATCAATATGGGTAGAGTCCTCTGTTATCTATTCATCATCTGAGGAAAACTCATCAATGTTCAAAAATGTTTCATCTTTTATGGATTGCCTATCTCTCAAGTTTAAATTATACATTATAAAAACCAAATCATTCATTTTCTTTTGATGCAAACGATTTCTTCTCTTTGTGTGAACTTGAAACATAATTTATAAAGTTATCATAAATCAATTGTTAGCTTGCATCAAAATATGGTATTCAAAATTTAAAGCATCATTAAAATAATGACTAAATATACTTTGCTTATCATCTCAAATGCACTCCAATTTCGTTCACACCTAGAAGAGCTGCATGTCAAGCTCAGAACACAAATAACAAACCTTCACAATTTAGGACATCCATTTCTATAGGTGTCCCACCACTCGGTTGGAGCCTTTGTATCCCTTAAACACTTAACAGATTCAATGCCAAGTAACCCTTTTGCACCCTTAAACATTTCAATTTGCACATCTATTTTGTCCATTTCTTCTGGATTTGTGACCATTCTTTCAATATAATTAAATAGTCCAAATTTTATTTTCATATTAACTTTAAAATTTAGACTATAATGATAATAAGGGTTCAAGTAATACATTGCAGCATGTAATGACTTATGCAATTGGAATTCCCATCGTTCATCAACAATCTTCAAAATGGGCTCAAAGCTACATAAACAATAATAAAATTAAATAAATAAGTGTAGGTAAAAGAATGCAAAGATTGTAAAATGATAAAATAATATATAATTAGTAACTTACTTTTTCTTTACATTGTTAAAATTTGCTTTAATCTTCTCCCTAGCTCGATTCACCTCCACATAAAGAAAGCCCATTGCTGGTTTCTCATCTGAATTAACCAATCGAAGAACTTTTACCAATGGCAATGCTGCCTTCAAACAATGAATTATATTTTTTCAAAATCTGGAATCTAACACTGTTTGTTGAACTCGTCTTCCATCTTGTTGAGAGACAAATCTACTAGACTTTCATGAGTTTGAAGTAAACATTGTCATCAAGGCACCTTTTAGCTCACCGAGACAACCTAAAGTCAGATATGCAGTTGCAAAGCGAGTAACAACTGGTCTTATTAAGTATCTTCCTTTTGTAAATTGCCTTAACATAGAAATTAGAAGAGTTCTTGAATAGATATAAGTTGATATCCTCCTAGCCTTTGTAATGGTTGTAGCATGGACTTTGAGCTTCTTTTCAAAATCCTTCAATATCAAGTCAATACAATAGGCAGCACATGGAGTCCAATACAACCATTTACTTTCTCCATTAGCATTTCACATGCTACTTTATAATTTGCAGTATTATCAGTTACCACTTGTACCACATTCTCCTCTCCAAGTTTCTTCACTATCGCATCTAACATTTCACATACTTTATCAACAGTTTCAGAAAAATCAGATGTATCAATTGAGGTAAAAAATGTAACACCCCACCTACCCAGGGTGTGTTATGCCTTAGGAAATTTTGGAACTTATTTTTTTTTCTTTCCCTCTCTTTTTTTTTTTTTTTTAAATTACATCATTCCCGAAATATCCTTAAACCTATCTACCGCTTGGCGAAATAACGTAGATATAAATAAAATTTGATAAAGCAGAAGCTGAAATCGAACCTGATCATGGCGTTACATACATAGATAGCTAAACATGACACTTATTACAAAGTTGATACATAAGCTTCTAAAGATAAATTTAAACGTACATAATTCTTGAAACATTCACATTGCAATATAACAAGGCACATTTGCTCGTTTCTTGACGACTCGCGTCACTACACATCTTCGACTTCCGTACCATCACTGCAAGTCCAGATTGGAACATCGAATATTCCAGGAGCAAAACCCAAATTGGATGATGAACCATCTAAGTAAGGTACAAGATGTTTATCATGTGTGCATGCAAAGTCTTACTCATCGTAGGTGTCAACTGCACCCCTCATGCTACCCACCATTTTTATGGCCACCTCTTTCGAAGCCGGGATGTATGGGGGCACCCTTGGTACAGTAACGGTGCCAGTTCATACTCCCTACGGCCACAATGCGCGTGTTCAATGATATCAACGTGTACTTATGCATTTCATAGTTGATTAATGGTTAATTTTATAAAATTTTTGTTATAATTATAACCCCGTTTTGATTTTAAATTGGTTTAATTGAATAGTTATGTGTAATATATATCTATATATATAATATATAATATATTATAATAAACATGTAAATATAATACATATATATACTCAATGGAGTGCATGCATGGATTATCTATATAATATATAAGTATATAATATACCATATAATATATCATATAAATATATATAATATATAATTTATTAATAATACTTGTTTGTTTGTAGGCATGAAGAATTCAAGCCCATGAAGAATTAAAACTCATGAAGAATTCAAGCCCATGAAGAATTCAAACCCATAAAGAATTAAAACTCATGAAGAATTCAAGCCCATGAAGAATTAAATCCATACTTGAATAATCTATGGAAAGCATCATTTGGAAAAGGCCCAAGGATTATTTTTAATCCTAATGAAGATCAAAAACCCAATTGTAGAGATTTATTTTTTTTATTTTTAAATATTTATTTTATGAGTGCTTTAATAGGTGTGATTTTTTTTTAGCTAAAATCCATTTAACTTTATGAGTGCTTTATTAGGTATGTATTTTAGCTAAAATCCATTTAAGTTTAATTGTGTATTATAGCTAAAATCCATTTAACTTTAAGTGTGTGAGTGCCCATTAGATATAATTATGTCTAGTTAAATAATTAAAAGTGTGTGGTTTGTATTTCATCTTGTGGGTTATAAATAGCTCACTTGATTGCATTTGTAAGGGGGATTATTATTCTTGAATCAAAACTTAGTTGTTTTCTTATATTTTTTCTTTAAGAATTATTCTTGTTCTCTTTTCTTTTCTTTATTGTTCTCTCATGTGATCTTACTTTCTTTCTTTCTTCTTTTGAATTCTTATGTTATTTATTGTTACTTAATTATCCACTGCCTAAATGGCCGGTTAATTTATGCATTTAAATTTCTACAATTTTAATTCTTGTCTCTTTATTATTCACCGCCTAAATGGCCGGTTAGTTTTTGCTATTTTAATTCATGTCATTTAAATTACACCATTTAAATTCCTGTTAATTAATTTACAAATAATGATGAGTAGTTAAACCCAATCTTGGGTTAAGGCAAGGACAGTGTCCAACGCCAATGATTCCAAAGGAAGCTACGCTTTAAATGAGTGATATTAATTTAAATTTCAATATGAGTGTGTATTTTTAAATTAAGAAATCACTAGGTTTGGATTGGAGCGTAAGCCTAACTTAGAGCTTTCATGCCATGTATGAGAGTTACTATAATTGGAAACGCTATCATACCCAAACCCGGATGATTAATTTAGTTGTTTTGTGTATTAATTGTAATTAGATTTATGGTAGTTGCTCAAACTAGAATCTCACATATCATGTATGGGGATTGTTTAAATTAGAACTATCATCATCTCTAATTGCATTAAATAACAAACCCTCATATCTGAAATTAAATTAATGTTACTAATCTTTTCTACTAAAAATTGGGAATCAATGGGTTGATGCTGAAATTGCCTTAACTCAAGACTTATTTAATTCTAGATTTTTACATTTAGTGTTTATTTTAACTTTTGTCTTACTTTATTTCCTAGCATTTGTTATTTAAAAATCCATAAAAAATCTTGTTTCCAATTCATCCAAATGCTTGTGTTTGTGTGTGACATTCTTTTTATTTTGCCATGAATAAATCTCTCAGTGGACGACCTGGACTCATCTAGAAAATATAAATTTAAATTTGGACTACAACTGCACTCGTACACTGATGAGTATAAACCTCTCACCAATATAAAGAAAAAAAAATAAAATTTTTATAGTGTTTTGTTTTGTGTTTTAATTGCAGGGTGAGAGTGCAGCCAATAGTCATGTCATGTATGCAGTCTATGTGATGGATACATATCATAGCATATCAACATGATGAAGCATTCCCGACGATCGGGTTTAAACATAAACATTATACTGTACTAAACTTGTAACAGTACACTTACAATTTAAGTTACCTTGAAAAGCATGTCATCCTCGAAAGACGAGCTATTTCCCGATCCTCGTGCCCCAAGGATTCCTAAAACATTAAATTTATTTTTAGAATATTAATTCACTATTTTCTCATAATTTCTACGATTTTTTGTTATTTTCTAAGTCTTATTTCCTAAAAATTTCATAATAAATATCTAAAATTTTATATAACCTAATTTCTCTTTACTAATGTTCCTTAAATAATATTTCTAGCCTTTTGGAAGTTTCTTGAAATTTTTCAAATTAAATTCTTATTTTTTTCCTTATTTCCATAATAGCAAAACTATTTAAATAAATAATTAATTTATCATTTTCCAGAAAATTTTTCAAAAATAAGACATAAACAAAATTCTAGATTTTTTGAAAATTTTATCTATTTTCTTTTTATTTATTTATTTTTTTCTTTTCTTTTTCGTCGGGCGTGTGCAAACCACGCTCCTTCTTCCTACTCGCGGGCGCGTGACTACACGCGCCCAACTGGTTTGCAATCTTCGGCGGCTGCCTCGCCACCAGCGATGCTGTCAGCCTCCAAACTTCAAAAGAAGCTTCCCTCCCCCTTAATTTCGACCTCCCGAACCCGATTACAACCTTAGATTTGAGAAAAACATAGCAAAAATACCTCGATTTGCGTTTGAAGGTGTGACTCCAGTGATTCTCGCAATTTTTCGGCGAGCTCGATTCTCCTTCTCCGCTACTCCGTTGGTCACCAAATGCTCCAGAAACGTTGCCCACGATGCAAAGACCAAAACCGCACTCACAAAACTCTCAAACACTGCCCCAATCGACCGCTTCTTGAAGTAAAACAAATCTGATGAAGGAGGTTGCTCGAATGCGGCTATTTATAGCCGAAACTTGCGGCGAGTTGTCCCATCACGAGCGCCACGCGTCCTGGAAAGCCAGTCCGACGTCCTTTGAAGCATTAATGGCTCCCCTTACCCTTGGTTGGTTATTGTAGGAGCGGCCAAACCATGGCCGCGCGCCTGCTCCTGATTTTCGTTGATTTTTTTTTATATACATATATAATACATAATACATATATACGACTTTATCATATACAGTTTACATATATATATTTATATAACAGTATATTATAAGCAAAGAATTATAATTTTGATATATATAGTTTAACTGTACCTTATACAATATAAATTTAACTATTTAAACTATATACTTTATGCAATATAAGTAAATTCAATTACATTATAAATAAATATATCTTATCCCATTAAATCTCTCTAGGGTCTTAAAACACTAAAATTTCGATTTATTATTTACGATGCCTAAGGGTATTACAAAAAAAATTGTCCCTTTTGGGCTATTGACCAAGAAATTACAAATTGAACACCTCTTTTTATCGGTTCACCTGTCTGACATAATTGAGCAACCTGTTTTTTTCCATTCAGCTTTGTACTCCTCAAGTAATTCCATGGTATGGGTTATTTCTTTTTTCAAATATTTCACTCTAATCTCATGATAAGAAGGAGGTTTAAGTTCACTTCCATATTTTCCTACCAGTTCAAGCATCTTTGCAAACTCGGGATGTTTTACACAATTAAAAGGAATAGCACATGCATAGAAAAATCTAGCAATTTGTTGAGAACAATCTTCTCTTAATTCTCTTTTCAACATTTGATTAATAGTTGTTTAACCACTTCCAGTTGCACTTGATGACCACTTCCTCTTTGTCACAAAAGTATCCATAGTATTCTTACCTTTTTATTTTGATGTAACTTGTTGTATCTCATCATTGTCATTCTCAGTCTCAGAATCATCAATACTGTTAATTATTTTTCTTTTTTGTTCAATAGCTTCAGCATTCTTCACCAAATTTCCTTTCTATTATCGTTTGGAACTTTTAGACAAGGCTCCACATTTTTGTGAGTACAAGCTAAGTGATGCTTAAAACGAAAAATACCTCTACTAAAGATCCTACTATAAAATTTGCGGTGCACTTTTCTTGAGTTATTTTCTATATCAATGGCATATTGTCATCTCATATCAGATCTATTTCCTGATACATTTTTTCTTGTAACTTTAGGGTTTGAAGAACCAGTCCCTGGCATTTTTTTTTATCAAGTATTAGTAAATAATAATCTTAAACCTGTCATCCAAAATAAATTCAAACATCTTAATTTTTCTTCTAATGTATTATTTAAAATAAAAATTCAAACAAACAACTTGCAACAAGTAGCAGTGTAACACCAATGCCACCACACATTGACACTACAAATCAATGACAATAAATCAACCAAATGAAAACTAATAGGTTTTGCAAGATATAAGTAAAATAGAGGTAATTAACTAATCAAGCTAAAGGGTAAATACAACAAGGTAAGGGCCGTAAGGCACTAACACAAAGGAAGTAAGGTTTGCTAATGTTAAATGTCATTACCGAGCAAGGAGCAACCACAGACCACTGTGACTGAGCATTGCCAGCACCGATCAGTTAGCACCGAGCAAAGCATCTAGCACCGCCGTGACTAAGCAACGCCTACACCGACCAGCGACAACAAACACCGAGAAGCATCAGCCACCAAGTGGAGAACCTAGGCAAGTGATAAGCACCGAGCATCGAGACGAGCACCACCAGCACTGAAAGAACGAGAACCTAGCATTGAGCACCACCGGCACCAAAAGAGCGAGGACCCAGCTCCCAACAACGGCAAGAGCCACGAGACGAGGGAGAAAAAACACCGTTGTAGTAAGCTCCGAGCACCGGCAAGAGCCGAGAGACGAGAGAGAAGAAGAACGGCGGCACAAGACAGAGGGGAGGCTGGAGAAAGAGAGAGAGAGAAGATAACACGAATGGGGGGAGCCGCGTACGTAAGAAACCTTATTTTAATTTCAGTGAATTGGGTCAAGCTTAGAGACGAAATTGAAACCTTATTTGAATTTCGTCTCTAAGCCTCAAGTCTGCCCAATTATATTAAATTGTTGAAATCACGATTTTGAATGCGATTTCAGCAATTTTACAATTTTCACACACGATTTTATGGGATTTTACTTTATTTCCAATTTTACATACGATCTAGATCGCTGAGGGCCTTCTGACTCATAAAATCGTATGCTTAAAATCGGGATTTTAACAACTATGGTCAGGCAAAGCCGGAAGTTCAGGGTTTGAGTATGTTTCAGTTAAAACCAAGTCCCCAAAAAAGTGGGAGAGAAAAAACTTAATGCATTTCTCAAGGCTAAACAGGTTAATAGTGTGAGTCGGCCTGTGATCACAGACCCAACTTGAGTATGTTTTTTGTTCTTTGTGTATAGTTCTTGTGTTTTCATTGGTGTGGCTATGCTCATTTGTTGATCTTGATCTTTCTTTTTTGGTTGTTTGTTGCGGGGTACGCTTTGCTTGTGGCTGTTGTTTATATTTTTTCAATTAATTTTTGCATTTTAAATATTTTGCTCCCATTTTCTCAAGCACTCAAAAACTGATTTGAAAAATATTTTTGGAGATATAATTGAGATAAAATATTTTATTTTTCCAATCTCCATCAAGCCTAATTTGAGATCAATTAATTACATTTTAGCTAAGAGTTTGAAATTGATTTCCATTGAAACTTTCAAACCAAAAACATTTTCATTATTTGAATTAGAGTATAAATATACAACTCATTATTTTTCATTATCAAAACCAAATATAAGAGTAAAATATCAGAGAGGATGATTGTAGAGGTGACTCCGCTCGCATAAGCAACACATGTCCTAAGAATTCGATATGCAATCCAACTCCATCCTATCTTGTTTGACTCGTCTTTGTCAGATGATAACACTAATTTTGTGTAATTGATGACATGTCCAGGGCAGTTGTACTGTTAATAGACCTCATTTTACAGATATCAAGTGTTTAAAAGCCTTAATATGCCACGCTTTGAATCAACTATCACTATTTCTAAAAGCTAGAAATGGAATGCGATTGTGAATATCAACCCTTGAAACCCTAGCTAATCAAACAATTTGTGGCACGAATTTTCTAAATTTAATATGCATTTAAGAAGGAAAATGTTTCCATTATATTTCAATTTCACCCCTCAAGTTTTCAAAATAGCAAATATGGCACCTGTATTCTTGCGAAACTTGATATTTCCCTCAACTTAATATATTATAATACAGATTATATTTTTGTTTAGTATTTTGAGTCTAAATTCTCATTTTATTAGTAATTGTATGATTTTTATGGTAAGTGTTAGTCTCTTAGGATGTGGCAACTCAGGAGGAGGTAGGATGAATTGAGTGTTTAAAATTTTTTGCAATTTACTTAATTAAAGTTCTTGTTATTTAATTTTAAACAAATTAAACTTTTTTAACTATGTATATGCGAGTTTAAGATTAATAAATTACAAGTCACATGATATAGTAAGAATAAATAAATAAAGCACAAAATAATTTATAATGGTTCGATGTCTCTACCCACATTTACTCCACTCTCTCAAGGTCTCAACCACCCTTGGGGTTTCACTGATCTTACCAAAGTTTTCAAACTAACTTATATTGGAAACTAGATACATACCTAGATTACAAATGGATTCTAGGCAACCACCAATACCAAGATTTATATACAAGCTTACATTGAAAACTAGATACACTCATAGTTTTTAATAGTTATAGAAAATCAATATAATCTGATAGGTTTGAAATGCTATGGCACACACTAAAAAATGGGGGGGTGAATTAGGTAATTTAAAATTTAGTTTAAAACATAAAATCCTTTTGAAGAAAAATAATAATTCAATACAAGTGAATATTAATAAAATGTTTGAAACAATAAATGAAACAAAAAGCACACGCAATAGATGAACACAAGGATTTATAATGGTTCGGTTTAAACAAAGCTTAATCCACTAACTTAGTTCCTCAATAATGATTTTTTAAACCAATCTATTAATACCTCATACTTGATCCCAAGTAGGTCTTCTAGTTCAAAACTAGGAAAAGTACAAACCTCTTACTTAGACAAGTAGGCTCTCTAACTACCAAAGTCAGGAAATACAAGAAATGTATAATATGAGAAAATCTAAAATATGAATCTCTTAGTTAAAAGATATCTCAAAATGATACAAGACTTGAAATAAATAAATAAAAATGAAGATCAAAACCTTTGAAAGAAAATTATGAAAGCATAAAATAATTTGAGAAGATGTAAATAATTTGTAAAGTCATTTCACTTAATTCTCATTCATTAACCTCTTTTAGAACATCCTTGACTTGTATTTATAAGTTTTTTAATAATTTTAAGAGAAATATAGCCGTTTGTGACCGTTGAAATTGAAAAACTAGCTGGTGAAAGATTTGTGTAACAAATTATCGACAGAAGCGCATAAATTGTCGACAGAATAGGCTTAAAAATGAAACACTGTCAACAGTTTAATTACAAATATTTTATCTATCTATGGGAAAGGGAGAATGTCGACAAATTAAAAACTGAAATTTTTGGCTGAAATTTTTGGTTCAATATATATATATATATATATATATATATATAAGTTTAAGCACATAACGAAGAAAGGGAACGTGCAGTAGGGGTGGCAGTGCGCACATGTTGCTGCTGCGGGTTTGAGTCTCTCCAACGCCACTTGAATTAATTTTCTTTTAAAGTATTATATGTAAGTTTGATTATATAAAAATTCGTGCGCTTATATAACAAAGAAAGCTATAGCTGGAGTGGTTTTGCATGCACTTTACAATATAATAAAATTTCGATAATCCAAATGTCATACAAATTTTTTTACAATATTTTTTTTGGCAGTAGATTGCTGAAATTAATTTTCATTTAACATGTTTTTAATTAATTAAAAATATAATATTTAAAATATCATTAAAAAAATTATCACAAGATATTTTGACATTAAATTTAATTTAATTCAATAAATTTGATCAAATAAAAACATAACATTTCAAATGTCATCAAAAAATTTATAATAAGATTTTTGGTATTTAACTGTATGATGAAATTAATTTTGATGTTTAATAAATCATATAAAAAAATTTAGAGCACCAAAATAATAATCATAATAAAATAACTTCATCATCAAAAATAATTATTTTTCACCATTAAAATGCAATTGAATTTTTGTCATTAAAGGATTTTCATCATTATATTAAAAGCAAAACATTAATTATCAAGAATATACATGGTCTTTTACTTTTGAAACATTTTACTTCATTTATCTAATTATTCAAAACTAATTTGTAAAAATTATTTAGGATATTTTTTTAAATCTTAATACTTGTTTTTACTAATCTCCAACTAATATAGAAAATCATAGATTAATTTGATTTAACAACCTATTTGAAATTAATTTTTGTTTAAAAATCATATTTTTGACAAATGACTTAGAAGATAAATTAATTTTATTTTTTATTATCAAAATTAAATATAAGAGTAAAATATTACAATCTACTTTAAATTTAAATGATTACAAATATTTGTCCACAATTGGAAACAAGTGAATAAACACAAATATACAAGACAATGAAATATAAATAAATCAATAAATCAGTAATCTCATTTTTTGATGAAGAGATTTGAAGTAGGCTTGAAGCGTTTTCTCCACTTGCCTTGTGGTTCTTCAATGGATATACGACGAAGCTTTGAGAGCCTTTGGATTGCTTGAAAATTTGCTTAAGAGTGTTAAAGAGCTTGTGGGTGCTTTGGATATGAAAAATGTACAAATTTTGATATTTAAAACGAGTTTGAGGTTATTTATAAACATTCTGAAAATTACTATTGCGTTACTATAGCAATGGTAAAAAATATGACCATAGGAGCATTAAGAGTTAACTTTTGGCATACCAAGAGTTGACTTTTGGTCCATATTTTGAAAAAATATTTTTATATAATTTTTTTATGTATTTTAATTTTAATAAAGAATAATATTTTTGGTAATACATATATTATAAAAAAATATTTAATAAATTAATAAAAAATACTTAGAGCTATAATTTATATATTTAAAAAAATTATTTTGTTAATAATCAAAACACTAATTTATATATTCTTAAAAATCTTCTTTTTATTAATAATCAAAATTTAATTAAAAATTAAATAAGCAGATTGGCTCAACAGTAAGGATCACTTATTTAAGTGAAATTTAAAGTCGTAAATGAGATTTAATTAATATATAATTAAAAATATTAATGCCCTAATTTGAAGGTATGGTGAGTAAATTTATTGAATATAATAATTCAAAACAATGTTGTTCAAACAAATTTACAAAAAATATGTTTTTTTCTTATATGGTTGAGAAACAAGCACAATTTTATCACCCATTTGAAGGTATGGTGAGTAAATATGACATTTGGTTTCTTAATAATAAAAAAATTTGATATTTAGTTTATTATATTAAACAAATCAATTTTGATAAAATAATATCTAAATTTCATAAAAAGACCTAAAAATTTATAAAAAAAACCTAAAATATTTAAAAAAGACCTAATTTTTTTTAAAATACCTAAGAATTTAATAAAAAATAAAAAATAATAAAAAACATAAAAATTTCATAAAAAACATGAAAATATTAAAAAAAGACTTAAATTTGATTTAAAAAAACTAAAAAATATCTAAAAATAATAAAAAAAACCTAAAAAACCTGAAGAGACTTAAAAATATTCAAAAAAATACCTAAATTTCATAAAAAGATCTAAACATTTAATAAATAAGACCTAAAATATTAAAAAAAACCTAAATTATATAAAAAACTTAAAATATTAAAAATGACCTAAGTTTCATAAAAAGGCCTAAACATTTCATTAAAAAGACCTAAAAGTAAAACATATAAAATGAAATTTAGGTATTTTTTTGAATATTTGTAGGTAATTTTTAATGATTTTTTAGATATTTTTATGAAATTTAAGTATTTTTTAGTTATTATTTAGGTTTTTAAATGAAATTTTTAGGTATTTTTATGAAATTTAGTATTTTTTGAATATTTTAAAGTATTTTTTTACTAAATTTTTAGGTTTTCTTTATTATTTTTATATTTTTTATGAAATTATATATGTATATTTGAATATATTTTAGTTTTTTTTAAAAAAAAATGAGCTTTTAATAAAATTTAGTTTTTTTTATATCAAATTTAGTATTTTTATTTAAAAAATTAAATATTAATTTTTATAATTATTGAAAACTAAATGTTATACTTAATAAGAAGAAATTTTCTCCGAGAGGAAATTTATCATCAACATGGCACTTCATGGGAGAAATCAATTGTGTGTGAAGGAGGCTTGGAAGGAAGGCGGCTGCTGTGACTTGCACATGCGAGTGCGGGCTTCTGGGTGGAAATATTTCACCGGAGAAAACTTGGCCTTCCGGGTCGAATTTATCCGAATGTGTCTCGTTAATTTATTTTTTTTTTATATAATGTTACATTTTATGTATTCATTTATTTTTAATCACGGTATAAATTTAAAATAATAATTTTTAATATTTAAAATATTGAATTCTAATGTTTTATATTTTAAAAATTAAATATTATATTTATTAATTGTTGAAGTGCAGTATCTATTGAACATTTCTTTTTATACCTTGTTCCCCTCTCTTCAAAATTCCCAAGCAACTTGGGGTTGGCGAGAGAGAGAGAGATTCATCAACCTTCAATTGCTTAAGAGCGACGCAAAGGGCGATTCCAGTCTACTAGGAGGCCACCATTTATTGCTTCCGATCTCCTCATCTCTCTCAAAAAAATTCCAACCTTCAATTGCTTAAGAGCGACGCAAAGGGCGATTCCAGTCTACTAGGAGGCCACCATTTATTGCTTCCGATCTCCTCATCTCTCTCAAAAAAATCTCCAATTCTCGCAATAAGGTACTCTTCCTCTTCCCCTTTATTATTTTCTTGCGAACCCTAACCATAACTCTTGTCTTGAGGTGCAGTTAATGGGTTGTTTTCTTTTCCTTGATTTATGGGCAACAATATGTTTCTCTCCTTTTTTGTTTCCCCTGCTTTGATGTAAAGATACACACATGTATAAATGTTTATGCGAACGCACTGTTGTTCTGTCATTTCAGACTGCAAGTGAGGTTTGAAGCGCTCCTGGTTTTGGTTTTTTTTTTTATTCGTTCAATCTTTAGTTCTTCTGTTTAGTGGCCGAAAAACTCGGCGAGAATCATTAAACATGAAATGAGATATAATGCGTTATATGGAGAGAGGTGGCTGGAGGTCTAGAATTGGGATTATATGGATTGGGTTTCTTACTGGGTGTGGTGGCTAAAAAATGTTGTGAATCTATGGTGTTATACCTAGGGTCATTGGATTTGTTTTCTTGGGCAGGAATTATGCCACACTCACTTATACACACTCACCGCCTTAATCTTAAGAATAGATTTAATGAATTCAACGGAAGAAATAAATGTAATCAAAACAGAACAGAATGGAACAAATAAGAACCAGAAAACACAAACCACAAACACCAGATTTTATCCTAGTTCGGATTACCTTGTTAGGACAACCCTACATCCAGTCTTGAACCTCCTTGAGCAGCCTCATTTTATTCAAAGAATGATCAGTTACATAATTGTTCTCTCCCTTCTATTTCCTGAGTACACCAAACCTTCGTCCCAGGATTACAAAGCTGTCAAACTCTAGCTTTTCTCTCTAGCGATCAATACTTGTTACAAACAGAAAAAAATTAAGAACTCTCTTTTGCTTGCTACCCCTAGCCCTCTATTTATAACAGTAGACGGATATTCCAATGAAAACTATTAAATATTTTCAGTTTAACCCCCCTAACTATCACTAATTACAATCTGGGATATAAACTTCTATTTAACACTTCATTGGCCCTCAAAATACACTGCTTTCACTGATCTTCTTATCCTATTAGACCTATACTCTAGACAACTTTTAACATATGAATTCCATGAATTCAAATTAATGTTTCCGAAAGGAATCTTGCGTATTTTCACAAGGAAAGAATGGTTAGCTTTGTGAAGTAACCAATTTTTACGTCAATTGTATAAATCCTCATTGCAAATGATTTTTTTCTGTTAAATTGCTCGTATATTTATAAGATTAGCTCAACAGTTACTTTTTACCAGTAATCCCCAACCTATGTCACTGCTGACTGCTGCTTACTTTCTCCGCCCTCTCTCTCTCTCTCTCTCTCTGTCTCTCTCTCGGTTTAAACAGAGTTTACAGAAGTTTTTGAAAGGTGAAAGATCATGATCAAGCTTGTTACCGGAGGGTACTCATATGGAAACGCATGGGATCACAAGGAGAGAACAGAGCTTGTACAGATTTTCATTTCGCATGATGATTATGCTATTAGATCCTTACAATTTCTTTATTCCGAGTATGGAAAGCTAGTTTTGTCTGACCCCCCTGATGGTAGCTCTATCGGAAACAGATTCAGCACAGTGAGTGTCCCAAACTTTGCACTAATGACTGCCGAAACCTTTTTGTCAATTAAATTTTCTCTATCTTTTTTTAGCAAACAGTGTGGTTAATCTAGATATAATTTTTTCTTTCCAGCAAGATGCCTCATAGACATAGCCAGCTTGTTGTAGAACTCCTGTTAGGAAGACATCTTTTCTAAATCCAATGAAGCCTTTTGCATCTTACTAATTAAATTTTCAGTTCCATTAGGAATTGTATATCCTGATTCTTTTTTATTTCGTTTCCTTCATGTTTATTTTGCTTGACAGCACGAATAATTGTATTCGTTTGGTTATTGTCTACATAATTTACTTGCTATCCATTTAATTGTCCTATAAAATTATAGATGATGTTTATAAGATGGTGATGACTATTATAAATATATTATACTTGATGATGTAAAATATAACCCATAATAAATGATTACTAGCTTGGACCAATGGTTAGACCTTTTCAAGTTCAAGATTCAATCCCTATGAAGCTCCTCTATTGTTACCTGGGACCACAATTGAGAATCGCCCTAGGGCTAACTTGGGAAGACTCTCTGGCGCTCAAGTTATGGGGAGTATTGAGAGAATAATGTAGGCTGATGGTAGAGAGAATAAAAAAGAAGATAAATAATATCATTAGAGAGAGGAGAAGATGAATGTATGCGATGATGATAATTAATTACAGGGCTAATATTTATGGACTCGCAATGACACAGTCCTCCTGGGAGTCCTTGGTCTCTGCATGGTCATCTACTTCTTTTGACATGGATGTTGAATTGCCAAAACTCTTGTGGGGATAAGTTTTTTGTTTGAGATGGTGAATACTCCCTTGCTTTTTTGGGCCATGGCCTTTCCCTCGTCCCTTTGGATAGTGCCACGTGGACAGGGCTATGCGTGATGGTGTGGCCACCAGGGTGGCCTCATGGGTGTAATTTAAGGTCGTTTGTGGGTTATGCCCGCATGCCACATAAATATAATTAAGTGGTTGCAACTGTATCAATGTTATTTAACATATAAGGTCATAGACATTGAAATAAATTTGATATTTGCTTGACCTGAATATTGACTGTATATATTGGACATTTCTAGAAAAAGATCCATATATTACATACGATGAGACGTTGAACTAGAACAGGGCTGGCCTTGAGAAGTTAAGGCCATAAGCAAAATTTTATATGGGCCCTAATATCTCAGGCCTAATATTATTTAATATTATATATATATATATATAAAATATGAGATGAGTCCATGCCTACAAGCCACCTGGGCCCATGCCAACAAGGCCAGGACCGGCCTTGGTGGCCGGGGGGGGGGAAGGCAACTGCCTTGGTTGCCTACCCTCAGGACCGGCCCTGAACTAGAATGAAATGCATTGTCACTAATATGTAGATTAATCTTTTTTTTTTGGCTTGGTAATTGTAAATCAATCTTCCAAGGTATGTGGCTTTATTGGTAGAAATAGAAAATTTGTTACATCATAAAAAGAACTACCAAGAATTAGCTTTTCCTGTCTTAATGTTAACTTGGTAACTCCCCATCATCTCTGAACTATGTAACTGTTTCTGATGAACAAAACCAGGTTACGCTCCGATATCCAGACGAGTTTCTAACATCATTGAAGGGAACTTATTGCCCTGAAAATTATGGCTATAGAAAATTGATTTCCATCGAGTTCGGTACCAACCTAGGTAGATATGGACCGTTTGGACAGGCGTACAAGGGTGGCGAGTATTTTGATTTTCAAATGGGCAACCATCGGTCATTCGGTGGATTTTATGGCACTTTTAGGAAGGGTGCTGTGGAGTCCATCGGGGTCTATGTCAAGCCAATCACCTCGCTGAGCAACATCAACTCTGATCTACAGGTCAATGTCCGAAATCTGCCAATAAAGCCAAAGTGAAGAATATCTATTCAGGCATTTGATCTATTATCGATCACCACCTCTACATTAGTTGGTGTGATCATGCCTATATAGTCTCGTTGGTTTATCTGCACTTTGTTATAGCTGGCTTCCTTTTTGTATTATTGCCTTTGGTTTATTTGCCCGAAGAGTCTCGTATGACATATAAATATAGCTTCTGCATGGTGCCGCCAATGATAGAGACATTTTAACGTAAGTTTTGAGCATATGGTTTGGGCGGGGCGTGCCATGCCCATGCGGTTGTGCAAGGCCTAGGCGTCGCTGGAGGACCCGGGCAGCAAGCTGCCATGGGCTCCCTGGAAAATTAATTTACTACCACGCAGGCCAATGGCCCACCTATCAGATATTAAACTGATATAGAACAGATACTGCACTTGATGTTAGCCAAAAGGCCGAGAAAGGCATGCTTTGACAGTCCATGGGCTTCTCCTTTTATTCAGTTCTTCTGTTGCCTACTACTGGCGAATAGCCGAAATCTCTCAGAAGACATTCATTTTGCCGATTAAAATGTTTTTAAGAACATTGACGTCTGGAGGCAGCAGACAGTGATGAAGTTGGCAAAGAGGATTAGGGGCATCATCATTCAATGGCCGACTAAAAAGGTCTTAATCCTGCATATATATATATATATATAGAGAGAGAGAGAGAGAGAGAGAGAGTAAACAAGGGTGGATTCGAAAGAAAAGGGTAACTTTGTCTTTTAATACTTTAACCTTTTTTGATTCGCAAGATAAAATTTCAATAACATCAAGATATTATGTTAGTTTAATTTTATCAATTGTCATATATTTACTATCAGAATAGTAACATATATATGGTTGTGACTACTCAACTCCAAAAAAAAATTGTCCAAAAGCGAATATATTTAGCTACTCATTACCGCAACATGAGAAGCCGAACATAACGAAAATGAGGATCTCAAGAAGGGCAATCACTCCATCTCTTTCAAAATTTATAGTGTTGGACTGAAATAAGAATGCTTTTAACCTTGGACCAATGCTGCTGCTGCTGCTGATGGGCCTAGTCAATCAAGGCGGCTGCTGCTGCTGCTGCTGCATCATCCTCCTAATATGAAAGCTTAGTTAGGCTGTAAATGCAATTGATGGGTTCAACTGGCCCCGCATAATAAATTTAGTTTACATATAAAACTTTGGACCAATGCTGCAAAGTCTACCTCAGACAGCTTCTTGCTGTTGGTCACTTTCGATTGTCAGTCAATCCTGGCAAGCTCTCTTCTTTCCATTTTGACCAACTCCAATCCGTTTACTCAACACTCATTTAGTCGGATAGTGTGACTTGTGAACAACATTTTTAGACAAAATAACCAAATTCATTGATAATTGTTTTCATGACTAGAAATTTAGTGTCATTATCATTTTTAAGTGTGTATTGAATACATTTTAAGTATACACAATGTTTCATAAAGCATATGCATATCAAGTAAACTAACCTGCAGGGTTTATATACTCATTCTCCTACATATATAAAATAACGTCGCCCCATCTAAACAATAACGGTTGCAAATTTACATTGAAACGGAGAACTTGGCATTATTTTTGTGACAGCTAACAGTATTACGTAACTTCCTATATTGCATTTTTTAGATATGTTTATCTCTTTTCTCTTCTAGATAAGCATATATTAGATTTTACAAATAATAAAAAATGACGCATATGTTCTCTAGTATATTCCAAAAAATTTAATGAACAGTTTGATAAAAATCTTGAAATGTTTTTCAATCTTATCTTGACCATTCCATATCTTTAATTGGGAAAAAATTACAATTTTATTTTGATATAACCTTATCTTACTTATTTTAACAAATACTACATTAAGTAGTCTTTATTAAAATAACCAAGATACAATTGTATCAATATAAAATTAAAATATTTTTCGAATAAAGATAGGGAATGGTCAAGATAATAATAAGAAATATTACAATATTTTTATTAGACCATTTGTTAAATTTTTGAAATGCATTACTTGCGGGTCATATAAGTCATTTTTTCTTATTTGTAAGATTCAAGATAAATTTAGTTGAAATGAAAGAGATAAATTTATTTAAACAATCTTATATAAGAAGTCACATCACTTTTTTCTAATAATTGTCATATAAATTGAATAAATAATCTAAAAAAATATAATAAATAATCTGATAAAAAATTTAGAATACCTCTTAGCCCTATCATGACTATTTTATATTTTATTTTAAAAAATATTTTAACCTTATTGTGTTGAATATTTATTTTATAATTAATAATGCATTCCATTTTATAGAAACTAAAATTCTTGATAATGCATTCTATTTGATAGAAACAACAACTATGGGCACATGTCAGTTGTATATGGTGTTGAATGTTTATTAAATGTTATAATAACATGTAACTATATAACTGTGATAAAGTATTTTTAATAGGATTGTGAAGTATATAATTAATAACACTTTTAAAAGATTTAGTTCGTCAATTTATTAGTTGTGTAAATAACTACCTAGCACGGTTTATTATGAGTTATATATATTAATATATATACATATATATATATATATTTTGCCAAGTGTTCACGAGTTACATTGATTTTAGTAATGTTATATTGTAGTGTTTGTTAGAGTTATATAGTAATTTCAAATATTATTATTATTGTTTTGGGATAGGATAATAGCAAGATTTATCTCTTCCCTGTGTCGGGCATGCCCGACGTGGGCCCCTTTCTCCACCATCACCTGTGTACACAACCTTGAGTGCGATTTTGTTCACCTCTTTCAACAGGGTGAACATAACCCTCAGTCCTTTGAAAGCTAAAATTAACAGAAAAGTAGTCAAAGCAAAGTACTATCCCTCTGTTAATTTTAACCCTCAAAGGACTGAGAGTTATGTTCACCCCCATTAAAGGGGTGAACAAAATCGCACTCCACAACCCCTCCCCTCCCGGCACAATTATTCCCACATACATATATACATACATTTAATTTTATATTTTTTAAATATTATTATAAATTATTATCTAAATAAATTATTAATTATAGTTTATTCAATTAAAGTTACAATTACTTTAATAATTACAATTATAACCATAATTAATAAAAAAATTAATCTTAACAAAATTTATACATATTTTATGTATTTTTAACTGTATATGTCAGATATAAGTGTAACTGAATTGATTAAATTACTCATAAGGGTTTGACGTGATTTAATTTGGAAGGACCGAAATAGGGGGTCTAATTAGATGAGGGTTTTAAATCTGTTATTAGCTGGATTATGTTAGTGTCGAGCAACATAAACTGTTTGATACTTTCAAATTTTTTGATTTTTTAATCTGTTTGATTTGAGCATCTATTCGATTGAATTGGTGCGATTTGAAAAAAAAAATTGGCCTGTTCAATTTGAGTAATTCGATCAATTTGGTTACATCCATATCTCAGTCCATCCAATAACAGAGTTAAAACCCCGTCCAATTAGACTGCTTATTTCGTCCCCCTTCCCCAATTAAATCATGTCAAACTTCTCCTAGTAACTTGATCGATTCAGTTATACTCATATCTAATAGACACAGTTAAAAAAAACATAATATATATAAATTCTGTTATAATTAAAAAAATAAATAAATTATTTATTATGATTATAATTTTAATTATAAAAGTAATTGTAACTTTAATTGAACAAACTAAAATTAATAATTTATTTAGATAATCATTTATAATAATATTTAAAAATATATAAAATTAAATATATGCATGCATATAGGTGGGGATAATTTTGGGTGGGGGGTGGCTTGTACTTGGGGGTGTACGTGGGTGATGGTGGAGAGGAGAGCCTGCATCGGGCAATATAAGAATGCCCAACATGAGTAAGAAATCAATCCTGAGAATAGTAGTACTATAAAATAGTAGCAATAACAAAAAATATACCATAGCATTCATAAGATCATTCTAAAAACCAATTGATTGTGTTTATGTGTCTATTTAAAAATGTGAATTCTAAACTTGCCGAATAATATCAAAATTTAATGTACTCTGGCCACTTCCTGGAAGCACCAACTCTCTGCTGCTGATTCCAGGCCTAACCACAAAATGAACAAAACCGATCACCCATAACACGAACCACCATGATAAAAATTATAAGCGTCATGTCATTCAGTTCCAATATCGAAATTTGATTTTCTTTTTTCAAGAAGAATAACAACTAAATTTCAACAGAACTTCAAACGCTATGGATAATTTTCACTACTTTCCTTTTTAGTTTGTCGATAATTTTACAAGCAACTTCGACTGTGAACTTTTTTCTAGAAACAGTTTCTGAAAAAAGATTCAAGGCAAAGAATTTTGTCTTACAACTAGATTAATTACTTTTTACAACCATTTATATTTCAAACATATCCTCTAAACACCAATTCCTCAAAAAACACCCCCCACGCACAGCAAACTCTCTTCGTCTTCAGACCACTTCTCACATCAAACCCTCTTTAGACCATCGCTTTCCTACCGTTGCCCTTTTCGCCGGAGTCGCTTGCCTCGCCCGCCCTCTTCGTTAGAGTCCCTCGTTTTTTTGTCAAAATTGCAAAAGCCAAGTAAGTAAATTTGAAGATTTAATTTGATACTATTAGAGCTGGACATCTAATACATCTCCATCGCCATCGTGTGATATTGTAAGAGTTAGACATTTGGTACATCTCAACCCCCGATATAATCAAGTTCAAGTTTAACTCGACTAGTTCAACCACCAGGAGCATCAGGAATTACTTATAATTGTTATTAGTTGTTATTTGTTGTATTACTAGAATTATAATTTTCGAATGTGAATTAAGTTTTTTGTAATAATATTTCATTTTAGTATTTACTGTTAGATTTTATTTAATTTATAAAAAAATCACAAATTTAATATAAATTTTAAAGAAATAAAAATAAATATAATTTTATTATGATTTACATTTAATTAAAAAAAACTAAAATTAAAGAAACATTAACTCAAAAAAATTATAAAACTTTTAAAAAAAACTCACTTTACTCACATTATTATTAATTAAAAAATAAAAAATAAAATACTCCCGAATCTTGAGATTCAGGAAAGCCGAATACCCCCAAACCCTAGGGTTCGAGGGTCGCCAAACCTGTCATTATATATATGATTGTGTGTGTGCGTGGATTTTTGGTGCAATCTGTGCATGAAGTACAATATAAACAAGCACAGAGAGATATTAACTCTTCAAGCTAGTAAGGAACACATGATTTGGCAATTAGACCTTGGCAAATTCTATTTGCAATCACATTTTTTGCTCTCTGCAACCCACTTTTAATATTCCTAAAATATCTTGAGATGAAAACTAATATTTGCCCGTCATTTAAATCGTTGACGATCAATCACCCACCATTACTCCTCAAGTGTATGCACCCATTTTCTCACCCACCATCGCCATAATCACTTTACTCTATTATTCAAATAGCAACAGTTATAGTAGATCAATATAAAACAATAGAAAATAATTAATATTTTAAAATTAAAATAATTTCTTAATATTATCAAATAGCATACATCTGTATAATTTATATTTAAAAATAACATAATTTATAATATCGATCACTAGTTAAATCACATAATTTACATACACAACGGATGAATTAAAAAAATAAGATTAATTAAAAAATAAAAATAAAAAATACCCTTCGAGAGTGCCTTAAAACCCCGAACCTTGGGGTTTAGGCGATTCGGGGTTCCTTGAACCCCAAGATTCGAGGCATCCCCCAATCCCCGAACCCCAAAATTCGAGAGGTTGAAGGAATCCTGAATCCATGGGTTCGGAGAAAATCAATTCTCCTATATATATATATATATATTTGGATCAGTTGAGGTTTAGGAGAATATATACATATTTTATATATTATAATATGTATGTATATAATACTTTATGTAATATAATTATGTATAATTTTATATATAATTATAACTATACATATTATACATATAATATGTATGTATATATATATAATTTTAATTTTTGATACTAATAACTCAACCTAATCTGATCTAAATTTCACTGTATGAAATTAGGTAAGTTAGGGAACTTTACCCCTGAAGGGTGAGATTCGGGGAACCTGATACCCCCCGAATCTCATTGTTTGGGGGGTGCAGTTCGGGGAAGCCCTCACCCCCCGAACAGTGAGGTTCAGGGGGTAAGGGGTTCCCCTGTAACACCTCAAATTTCTTAAGCGTGTTATAACTTAGGATTTCGGGAATATAAAATTTTTCATATCTCAATAACTGTCATACATCACATAATATCCCAAAAATCTTAATTTACACCTTCTCAGCTTAACAAACCCAATAATCGAACAGATAAGATAGGCGTTAAAATCTCGAATGTGGAAGGTAGATCGAACCTGATATGGTTCACAACCATAAAACTTTATTTATCATAAAATTGTTCAAGACATCTACAAAATATATTACATGGACATCATCAAGTGATAACTGAACATCTTAACATATCCAAAATTATATAGGTTCGCACATAAACAAAATATGTTAATCATGCTACAGATAGCAAATTATACTTATTCTTCAGCTACTTCCTTTCCCTTAGAGCCGCTCGTTGAACCTGGAACGTTTGAATATGTCAGGGACATAGTTCAATTAGAAGAT
Source organism: Diospyros kaki (assembly GCA_036245055.1). Classification (NCBI taxonomy): domain Eukaryota; kingdom Viridiplantae; phylum Streptophyta; class Magnoliopsida; order Ericales; family Ebenaceae; genus Diospyros; species Diospyros kaki. The sequence goes on from BSEG01000013.1 coordinate 7,951,845, forward strand.
GCATCTTCTAGTGAGAAACTCCAAAAACAGTTTATATCAATGCATGATCAGGTATAAAATGTATGAGAAGACAGGAGAACTACTCCGAAGTGCCTCGTGAACACGTCAGCCACCTCCAACGAGAGCTTTCTCAATGGCGCATGCATAGCGCCTCTCGGGAGGTCCTTAACCATGTCACTTTGGCCCAACTTCATAGAACTCATGCAAGCACCACATTCGTTGTTCCTTAGGCTCACGGTCTTCCCCACGAGAGCTTTCTCGATGGTGCACGCATAGCGCCTCTCGAGAGATATTCGACTTTTGCCCTCGGCCAACAACAAATAGGTACAACAGATGGCCACATGGATTTTATAAATGCAATAATTAAAAAGCCAATAGCATATATTTTCAGGAAAATTCTGTTCATAGATGCAACATGATTTCACGTAAGCGAATAATAAGAGTTTACGTATAAGAACTTCACGAAACACGTCTCATGCAATATAAGTCTTTCATTAGAGAATAAAAAATAGGATTTGGAATATAGGAGTCTCACCTTGTTGGTTTATCTCTTTGGTAGTATAATTTCACAACAAACGGCCTAGGTTTCTGCAGAAAATACATGTTTCGGTAAACCTAAACCCAAATATTTTTATATAGGATTGAAGGGTATTAAATTAGGGGCATAATTAGAAAATTTGAAGGAAAATAGGCCTCTCACGCGCCCTCACGTACCCTCGGAAGGTGACTCACGCGCCTTCACGCGCAGCCACTTCTGGCGCGTGTATCTCACGCGCTGCTGCCAGATTTCGGACGGTATTGCGTCATTTTCGTATTTTGGCCATATCTCCCTCGTTTTAACTCCGATTTGACCTTCGTTTGAACCTACGCGACCCTCTCTTCCCCCTCTACAGGATTATAAAAAAAAAAATTAGACTTACCTCAATTTTTTGCTGACTGATTTTGACAAACTCCGGTGAAGACCCGTAACTCCAACGAGGCTCGTTCTCCCCGGCTTCTCCTTCGATTCCTTCCCACCTTCTTGCCAAACTTCCTACTCTCACTCTAGAGAAAGCTCCTCCTCTTAGAGTGCCTCAACTCTCAAAGTTGTTTGGAATGGTTTGAGAACAACCCATGGTGCCTTTTTATAGATTTCTCCAACCAATCATATTATGCCACTTGTCACAATTTTAGCCATGGACTCCAAATACTCAAACCTATAATTGAATGGATTTTGAAATCCAAAGCTAGAATGAATTCAACTTTTGAAATCCAAACTAAAACCTCAAACTTCTTTTAAATAACACTTTGGCCCTTATTTCAAGTCTTCAACTTCAATATTTTACCACATAAGCTCTTAATTTTATCCTTATTTCGTTTGGATAATTCTCTAATTACAACTACACCCTCAAATATCAAATTTATCGAGATACTTAAAATCCCAAAATTATTAACTCAAAATTACTCAATATATACGATTTTTCGGAAGCCCCTTACCATCATTCAGTATTTTTAGGCTATAACTTAGCTTAACCAAAAACCATATTTGATTTGATTTCTTTCAGTGCAATAAGTCTCACCTCGAGATGCTTGTTGTAGAACTCCAGTTAGGACGACATCTTCTCAAAATCCAATGAAGCCTTTTGCATCTTACTAATTAAATTTTTAGTTCCGTTAGGAATTGTTTATCCTGATTCTTTTTTATTTCGTTTCCTTCATGTTCATTTTGCTTGACAGCACGAATAATTGTATTCGTTTGGTTATTGTCTACATAATTTACTTGCTATCCATTTAATTGTCTTGTGAAAATATAGATGATGTTTATGACTGTCTGTACTTCAATAAGATGGTGATGACTATTATAAATATATTATACTTGTTGATGTAAAATATAACCAATAATAAATGATTACCGGCTTGGACCCCTTTTCACGTTCAAGATTCAATCCCTGTGATGCTCCTCGATTGGCACCTGGGACCACAATTGAGAATTGCCGTAGGGCCAACTTGAAAGGACTCTCTGGCGCTCAAGTTAAGGGGAGTCTTGAGAGAATAATATAGGCTAATGACAGAAATAATAAAAAAGAAGATAAAGAATGTTAATAGAGGAAGGAGAAGATGAATGTATGGGATGATGATAATTAATTACTGAGCCAATATTTATGGACTCACAATGACAGAGTCCTCCTGGGAGTCCTTGGTCTCTGCATGGTCATCTACTTCTTTTCACATAGGTGTTGAATTGCCAAAACTCTTGTGGGGGTAAGTTTTTTGTTTGAGAGGTGAATGCTCCCTTGCTTTTTTGGGCCATTGCCTTTCTCTCGTCCCTTTGGATAGTGCCACATGGACAGTTTTATGTGTGATGTTGTGGCCTCAAGGTGGCTGCATGGGTGTAATTTAAGGTCCTTTGTGGGTCATGCCCTCATGTCACATAAATATAATTAAGTGGTTACAACTGTATTAATACTACTTAACATATAAAGTCATAGACATTGAAATAAATTTGATATTTACTTGACCCAAATATTGACAATTCATACTGAGTATTTTCAAAAAAAAAACATATGATATATAGGATGAGGCGTTGAATTAGAATGAAAAACATTGTTACTAATATGTAGATTTATCCTTTTTGTTTTTTGGCTTGTTAATTGTAAATTTGTCTTCTAGGGTATGTGTCTATATTGGTAGAGACAGAAAATTTGTTATATCATGTAAAGAACTACCTGAAATTAGCTTTTTTTATCTTAATTGTTAACTTGGTAACTCCCTTTCATCTCTGAACGGTGTAATTATTTTTGATGAACAAAACTAGGTTACGCTCCGATATCCAGACGAGTTTTTAACATCATTGATGGGAACTTGTTGCTCTGATAGTCGTGGCAATGAAAAATTGACTTCCATCGAGTTTGGTACCAACGTAGGCAGACATGGACCGTTTGGACAGGCATACGAGGGTGACAAGTATTTTGATTTTCAATTGGGCAACCACCAGGCATTCGGTGGATTTCATGGCACTACCAGGTCTCATCTTATGGGATCCATTGGGGTCTATGTTAAGCCAATTGACTCGCTGAGCAACCTCAACGCCGATCAACAGGTCAAAGTCCTGAAAGTTGCAGTAATCCCGATGCGTAGAATAGCTATTTAGACCTTTGATCTATTATCGATCACCACCTCTACACTAGTTGGTGTGATTATGCCTATTAGTCTCGTTGGTTTATCTGCACTTAGTTATAGCTGGCTTCTTTTGTGTAATTGTTGCCTTTGGTTTATTTACCTGAAGAGTCTTGTATGACATATAAATACAGCTTCTGCTTGGAGCCGCCAATGAAACAGACATTTTAACATAAGTTTTCAGCATAGTTTGGTCGGGGCGTGCCAGGCCCAGGCGATGCTGGAGGACCCGGGCAGCAAGCTGCCATGGGCTTGACCTTCCCTTGAAATATTAATTTAATACCACGCAGGCCAATGCCCCACGTATCTGATATTAAACTGATAAAGAACAGATACCACACTTGATCTTCTGTTCTTCTGTTGCATCCTATTGGCGAATGGCCCATGTGGGAAACCGGAACAAAACATCGTGATTTGGCAATCTGTTGATTCACAAATGGTATAAAAATGCCACTTCCCCTTAAGTCTGTTGTTACGTTTCATTAAAAGAAAAATGTAATGCCAACTAGTAGTTAAGGTGGACTCAAACAAAATTTATTGGTTAGTAAAATATTATAAAATTTGATGTATATATTATCAATTAATATGAATGTTTTTATATTAAAAATATGGTGTAATAGATATATTTTATCTAAAAATTGGATGTATTTATTTAATAAATGACTAGCATTATCAAACAAAAAAAAAAATATGAGGGAAGATATTCATTTTGCCGATTGAAATGTTTTTAAGAACATTGACGTCTGGAGGCAGCAGGCAGTGATGAAGTTGGCAGAGAGGATTTGGGAGTTTGTTAAGCTGTCAGCAATAGGAGTGTAAATTGAAGGCGATTAGGGACATCATTCAATAGCTGACTAAATTGGTCATGATCCAGCATAGATATAGAGTAAATAAGTGTGGATTTGAAACAAAAGGGTAATTTTGTCTTTTAATATTTAACCCCTTTTTATTCCCAAGATAAAATATCAATAATATCAGAATATTATGTTAGCTTAATTTTATTAATTGTCATATATTTACTATCAGAATAGTAACATATATATGATTGTGACTACTCAACTCCAAAAAAAATCGTCCAAACGAGAATATGTTTAGCTGTTCATTATCACAGCATGAGAAGCTCAAGAAGGACAATCACTTCATCTCTTTCAAAATTTATAGTGTTGGACTGAAATAAGAATGCTTTTAACACACACAACACAACATGGCACTTGATGGGCCTAGTCAATCAAGGCTGCTGCTGCTGCTGCTCTGCATCATCCTCCTAATATGAAAGCTTAGTTAGGCTGTAAATGCAATTGATGGATTCAACTGGCCCAATATAATAAATTTCATTTACACATAAAACCTTGGACCGATGCTGGCAAAGTCTACCTCAGACAGCTTCTTGCTGTTGCTCACTTTCGATTGTCAATCCTGGCAACCTCTTCTTTCCATTTTGACCAACTCCAATTCGTTTACTCAACACTCATTTAGTCGGGCAGTGTGACTTGCCAACAACATTTTTATACAAAATAGCAAAATTTATTAATAATTGTTCTTATGACTAGAAATTTATTGTCGTTATCGTTTTTAAGTGTATATTAAATACATTTCAAGTATACACAATGTTTCATAAACAGTTGCAAATTTACATTGAAAAGGAGAACTTGGCATTGTTTTTGTAACAACATTATTTTTTAATTAAAATATATTAGTTGGTACCATAAAGAAATGAAATTCTTAAACTTGTGACATTTATAGATAGGACATGACAATTTGGAGTATTTATTAGTGATCGATTTTTATCAATCAAATGTTAGGTAGCCCTTTTTAAAGTTTGGAGAAGTTGTTATATGTCGAACAAAAATTAATAATGGTGACCATGATTGCTTAATGTCAACTCCCTTCCCATGCTTTCTCCATAGCAACAGTAGGGTTTATTTTTTTATTCTTTTATTATTGCATTCTTATATAGTTTTGAGACACTTAGAATGTAGGTTATTGGTTAGGTGCACAAGTTGAAGGTTGGGAATCATTATGTACTTAGGACTTGTGATCCAGTTCCATTATTATTAGTTTAATCTAAGAGATGAAAAGAATTTTTGACGCGTTATTAGAATCATAGCAAAGGGTATGAATGTGTGATCAAACTTTTAGACAATTTTTGAATCGTGCCTTAATTTGGTGCAGAAGTTAAGTTATTTACTTGGGTAATATTTGTTAAGATAGTATTTGTTAAAATAAATAAGATAGGGTTGTATCGAGATAGGATTAAAATAATTTTTTGATAAAGATATAAAATACTCAATATAAGGATGAGAAGTATTCTAATTTTTTTTTTATCAAATTATTTGTTAAATTTTTTAAAATACATTGGAAGTCATATGGGCCATTTGTTTTGGGCACTATTTATTAATCAAGATATAAACTACAAAAAATAAAATATGTAAAACATTTAAGACTTTTGTCATTTTTAATGTATTTGTTAAAATTATTTGATAACTTTTGAAAAAGAAATCACGTGAATTCGGGTAAATCATACCAAAGGTCACAAAGCTTTGATGTCTTTTTCAGTTTGATCATTAAACTTTAATTCCTTGCAAAGTGATCATAAAACTTTAAAATGTTTTGCAATGTGGTCACTAAAGTAATTTTTTGATGGTTCTTAGCCAAAATTGCTGACATGGCGATGATGTGGCGCTGACGTGGCGATGATGTGGCCATTGCCACGTCAGCAATTTTGACCAGAAATTGTTCAAAAATCACTTTAGTGACCATATTACAAAATATTTTAAAGTTTTATGATCACTTTGTAAGGAATTGAAGTTTAGTGATCAAATTAAAAAAGATGTCAAAGTTTTGTGACCTTTAGTGTGATTTACCCCGTGATTTCTTATTTGTTATTTTTCAGATATGCTCATCTCTTTCTTTCGAGATAAATATATATTGAAACTTACAAATAAAAAAAAAATGCATATGTCTTTCAATACATTTTAAAAAATTTAATAAACAGTTAGATAAAAATTTTAAAATGTTTCTTAGCCTTATTTTAACCATTTCATATTTTGGTTCGTAAAGTATTCAAATCTTATCTTAATACAATGTTATCTTACTTTAAGATAATTTTATTAAAAAAAATAATAATGCATATGCCCTCCAGTTTATTTTAAAAAATTTAACAAATAATTTGATAAAAATTTTAAAATATTTCTTAATTTTATCTTGATAATTTTATATCTTAATTAACAAATACTATTTAAGAAAATATATAAAATCTTTATGTGTAACACATATTGGATAATATTTATGAAATAGTCTACAGAGTTGTCTGGCTAGTTCATGTACTTTTATAATTTTTTTATTTAATATATTTAAATATTTTATTATTTTAAAGGTATCACTAAATTATGTAATTTTAGGTCAATTGCATAATTAAATTTTTTATTATTTTAATTATATTCTTAAATTTATTATTCTCAACAAATTTGTAGAGATGTACAATTGATTTAAAATTATATAGTTCTGAAATGTAATTGAAATAACAAAAAGAATTTAAAAATACAATTGATTTAAAATTGTAAGTTTCATAATATTTTTGAAATAATAAAAAGTTTATATGTTTAAATGTATTAAACGCACAACTACAAAATTAAAATATATATTTTGCCGAGTTGTCTTGTTATATGCAATTTTTTTTAAAGAAATTTTTAAGACGTAGCAAAGTGATTAGAATCCGTCCTATTGCAGACCTTCTTAAAATGGGGGCAAAGGGTGTTTAGTGTTTGGCGTACCAACTGCTTCAGTCTTCGTCAAATCTGTGTCCATTGTCCAACTAATCTTTCCTTTTAAGAAACATATAATCTAAGCCTTAACTAAATTTATTTTAAAAAAATAACAAAATAATATTTGTTTATATCTTTTTATAATTAAACTAACATGATATGAATATTTTCTCTTTCCAACTTGATTTAAATGATTTTTTATAAATAATTTTCATAAATTGACCTGATACATATATAGAATCATAGTACTTTTATTTAAAACTAACAATAAATTTATCTATTATTATAAATTATTATTAATTTAAGTAAAACTATTATAAATTTAGATGTGTCAAATTTGTTTGTTAAACTTATGGACTTACTATATTATCCGAGAGCTTAACTGCATATGACGAAAATATTTCTCTCTTAATCGTCTTTCTCCTTGTTCTTTCTCTTTTTTTCATGGCCGCCACTCACCGCTTTTCTCTCACTGTCTTCGCCAACTACCATTGCATCCTCTCTTTCCGTCATGTGACTGACGGATATAGAAAAGGGAGAGAGAAATTAGGCAATCAAAGGAAGAGGTGAGGGGCATTTTTGTAGTTTGATCGCCAAAATATTGCATTCGTAATTGGGTAAAGTATCAATTTCCTAAGCTTATTTATAAACATAGCTTTTTTTTAAAAAGGTAAAATTTTATGTTTATTACCAACTCATAAAAATGTTAAGTATTACAAACAAAACATATTAGATATAACTTAACAAATACTTTAAAAATACTGAGCTAACAATATCCAAAATGGTAAATTCAGTAACCATATACCTTTAAGGGGGAAAGAGAAAATTGAGTAATAACTTGTTCATTGCAAACAAAAGTCAACCCTATTGACATTGGGACGTATAGTACAGTAACTTAGTTGTAAGCACCCCCGCCCGGATATCCCAATCACCCGGACTATCCGAACGAGAGCACTTACGGAAGGGAAAAAGAATGAGAAACGAGACAGAAACCACCCTGGCATGCATACTCAAAAATGAGAGCAACAGAAGCAAAACAAAACACATGCATGCACTACGGGTACCCCGCTAGCACAGCGGTTATAAGGTAAGTAAAAGAATACAAACTCCTGTGCCGACATACAAAAGACTCAAGAAATGACCTGACACAGTAAAAATAATAGAGTAAACTCTACTCAGACATCAGAGTTGACAGGGATTGACGAGACTGCCTGTATACCATACCGACCTTGCTGCTAAACGCTGACTCCCTTGCTCGGATCCACGCTGGCACTACCTGGAATGATGGAAAGCAAAGTGAGTCGAGAGACTCAGCAAGCATAAGGAAAAGAAGGGCCGAAGGCTGAACGTAGCTAGAAAACTCTCCCCAAAATAAACCCCCAGATACACACAAGTCATGAGACGCTACAACACAATAGAAGAGTGTAATAAAAGCACATACCGGTCCTTGGGGCCCACACAAGACACACGACACCCAAGTCCCATACCAACCTGCCGCTGCCCTGAAAGGCAACAAATATCTCCACAAACCTGCGCGCGCGATCCCGGGCCGGTACTCCCGTCGCCCGTCCCCGTCGGTACTCCCGACACCCGAGCCATAGGCTTCCTCGGAACGGTACTCCCGTTCGAGAACTAACAACTACCAGTAGTCATGCAATGCACATAAAAATGCAATGGCGTAGTGAGCATCAACGTGATACAAGGCGCCCATACATCCAGGCATCAGGCCATGCTCCGCCCACATAGTAAACCACACACCATGCATATGCTCGCGCTGGATGCAACCTAACCAGGCTAGAATGTCCGTGTCCAAGCATACTCAATAAATGGATAACCCAACATGCATCAATGTGATACAAGGCGCCCATACATCCACGCATCAGGCCATGCTCCGCCCACATAGTAAACCACACACCATGCATATGCTCGCGCTGGATGCAACCTAACCAGGCTAGAATGTCCGTGTCCAAGCATACTCAATAAATGGATAACCCAACATGCATCCCGTACTCATGTGCATATCAAATCATGAACAGTAATATAATGCATCTACTCATGCAGTAAATCACATACCGACAGAGCTAGTCAACAGTGCCCGGCACCGGTCAACGGTCAATGACTATGAGTGTCCACCTGACGGTCCACTTCAGGGCCGTACAATAGTCTACCCAACGTCACTAAACAGTCAACCTCTGCCCCACTGCTCAATAACTCTAACCAAATCATAAGTAAATCCGATAAAAACCATAAATGAAACCCGCACAACTAGGAACCTAGTTCCCCAAACTGGGTTCAGCATCATTCCGAAGGGAATGGGGGTGGTACAAACCCCCGTAGGCACTCAACAAATAAAATTATAGAAGCCTCGAATTTAATTTAAATTAAAACAAATGAATAATAATTTAACAGATAAGGTTAGGTGCCGAATTAAAGTGAGGGAGATGATAAAATACAGGAAATCGCGGGATCTTTCACGGGAATTAAAGATCAAGAAGGGAGGGTTCGGAGCTTGCCTTTACACGGCCGTTCCTTGCTTTTCTTGCACACCCGCTGCGAAGTAAAACATTCGCTGGTAATAAATAAAATCGCGGCTTTAATTAAATAAATCTACCGTGTAATTTAAATAATTTAACTGTCTAAAATCCCTCGTAAGCGCACTACAGTAAAATCTCAATGGGTCTCATTTATCTTAAATTAAATCACGCTAATAAAATCCTCGAAGCCAGCTTAATAATTTAAATTTAAATCAACGACTCAAAATCGCATACTTAATAAACGGTCCGAAATAGACGAAGGGAGGGTATAAAATACGAGAAATCACAGGGTTTCTCATGGGAATTAAAGAATACGAGAAAAGAGATTGGAACTTGCCTGAAACCAGCTGATTCCGACCTCTTTCGAGCTCCCGATGCAAATTAAATCATTTCCTAGCAAATAACACAATCGGAACTCAAATTAATTAATTTTAATCGCGTAAAATTTATAATTTAAATACATAATGCTTCTACTAATTTTTACCCACATACCTGATCACTTCCCATGCCGAAAAATCCCAAAATTCTATTATTTTTCTCTTATTTTCCTATTTTCCCTTTCTTTTCTTATTTTCTTCTCCTCCTCCTCTTCTTCTTCTTCTTCTTCTTCCTCCCTGCATCTCCCGCGCCTGCAACTCCCTTCTTCTTCTTCTTTCCTTTCCTTCTTCTTCCTCTTTTCTTCTTTCTTTTCCTCTTCTTCCTTTCTTCTTCTTCTTCTTCTTCTTCTTCCCCGCGCTGCTGCCTCCTTCTTCTCCTCCCACGCGTCCGGCCGCCTGCAACCACGCATGGCTGCTGCCGGCCTTCGCTGTCCGGCCCTCCGCTGGTCACCGGGCCTGCCTCCGGCCATCACCGGGCGCCACCGCGCCGCCCCGACCGCCGCTGCTTCACGTCGCTCCGCCCCATCGGCTGCTGCCGCGTCGCTGTCATGGCCGAGCAAAGCTCGGCCAGCCTCCCATGGCAGCCACCTCCCTCTCTCTCCCTCTCTCGATCTCTCCTTCTCTCTTTCCCGCAAGCTCTCTCTCTCCTTCGCGATCTCTCTCTCTCGGTCGATCTCTCCATCTCCCTCACTCTCTGCTCGCTCCCTTTATCTCTCACTCTCTGTGTTTAGATTTCAATATCAGAGGAATTGAGGAAGCTTCCTGAAAGCTCACGAGCACCGCCACACAGCCACAAGATTTTTAACAAATTAGTTTAGTTTAATTAATTTAATTTCATTTATCATTTTTGTAATTATATTAATATTATCATTTCCAATTATTTTAGGATATTACATTAGTCAAAATCAGCCATTTTTCTTTCACCAACGATGGTAGCAATAATAATTAATTAATTAATTAATTTGAGTTTTACTGGTTCCTTGACAAATCAGAAGAGTAATTAAAGAAAGCCGCACGGCGACGGAGAGTGGTCGTTTAAGCTTACATTAAAGTAAAGTGAAAGGAGGAGGAAGCAGTAAGCAGACCTTCATTTCATTGAACGTGGACTGCGACTGAATCTGAATGAAGCCACTTAGCCACGTGAAGCGGAAGCATTCAACAATGGCAGGTCGCCCTTTATTAAAATTATTATAAAATTATATGTGTTGGCGTGCCTATGGCTATCAAAATTAATATATTTTTCCCCTATTTTTTTAATAAGAAATCGAAGTGAATATGTTATGCACGAGGTCCACGAGCCTCTTGTTTGGACCTGGACCTGGCCTTCCACTCTAATCTAATCTCCAACTTATTATTATTATTATTTACTACTACTGAGAGTCCGTTCAATATTCATTAACCACAATTATGAGCTTATATTCAAAAAGGCTTAAAAATAGAATTATATTATTATGATAACTTTTTTATATTTATTAAATATGCACGATTAATTCAACAAATATATAAAAAATTTGATTTATATACATAATGTTTTTGTGTGAGTGGCCGCTGGCAACACTCAGTTGTCGTTGCCCCAATCAAAGAGGGCCACGTAAGTTATAGGTTATACAATAGTTACTTGTAGGTCTTCCCCCCCCCTTTAATGGATTGAATTTAATTAGTGGAGAAAATCAATTAATTTTTGTACCCCTTCTTTTTAAGGGTAATGAGAAGAATTTCAAATAAAATTAAAGTGATATTAGTTGTCTCACATTACTTACTTGAATGAGTTAACAACTATATAACTTTTCCAGCCACTCACCTTGTTTAGATCCTTTTTATGGTTTAGTGGTATAACGTTCAGTTAATTAAAGAAATTTTAAAGGAAGATTTAAGAGTAAGTACAACGTTGATATATCGAACTAATTTAATTTTTCATTGATAACAATTCGATTAGATTATTTTTCTTAAAATTTTTAATTATTTAGTTCAGTTCAATTATTAATTTCAATTTGATTTGATTATTTTTTCTAAGAATTTTAATTATTTAATTTAATTTTTTTATGTTATTAATTAAAAAATCAAACCCAACCGATAACTCAACCATTTTTTATTAAGTTCGATGCGATTATTAATTTTTGTTTAATTTTTTTATAAGAATTTTAATTCGATTACAACTCAAAATTCAATTACTTCAAATTCATTTATTTCAGTTAATTTAAATGATTTGATCTATTTAATTTGATTATATATCTTAATTTAATTTAATTCAATTAATAATTTTCAACCAATTTAATTCAATTATAATCGATTACGAGGCAGATCAAATTAAGTGGCAATTATGGATCGTACCAAATCCAATTTTTCCAAGTGAAGCGAGCCAACCTTCAGAGCCACCTACCCCTCTTTACCTTTCTCCTTCTCTCTCTAACCATGGTTGATGGCTGTGATGGCTGATGGCTGAATTTTAATATTGAAAAACCAAGCCATGATCCAACTACCTGCTTCACGTGCTTCTCTCTCCGTTGCCGTATTCTCTCTCTCTCTTTCTATATAAACACTTTTCTGACCCTCTTCCTTTGGGCCGCATTTCTCAATTCCGATTCGATTCCTCTCGCCGGGCTCGTCGGACTTCACTACCACACAGTGGACACAAGGTAGGCTGATTCATTCATTAATTAATACACAACGCCGATGTATACTGGTCAATTTTTGAATCTGAGATCTGGGTATTCCCAATTCCTGAATCTGCGACGTGGGTTTTTCGTGATCCTTGAATCCGGGATTTGGGTTTTTGTTTTCCACTTAGGTGGGTCTTATTCGCATCTCAAGATTCGTGCAGATTTGGGTCTCTGTTTGTTTTTTCTGAGTGTTTCGATATTCTTGAAGCTATACGATATGCTTCGGTTTGTTGTTTTGGAGCAGTTACCTTTCTGAATTTCAGTTACGTTTGGTTCGGATCTACCCTTTGTTGTCGGTTAATTTGGGTGCCCGAAATTGGACTTTCTGTGACGTGCATTCTTGGCTTTATCGACACACAAGATCTGGTGGGAGTCACTTATAATTGAACAACTGTTTTGCTGCTTTTCATCAATCTTCATTGTGTTGATTGGGAGTGGGGTCTGGTAATGCTATGGATCAACTTTGTCGGATTTATGATGATTCAGTTTTTCTTTTGTCTAATTTTGGATCAGTTCTTTTGGGAATTTACACTTACTACAGCAAGAAGAGGGAAAGGGTCTGTTTTGAAAAACCAAACTTACTTTTGAAGCACTCTCAGAAGATTCTGAAAGCAAATCACCGAAGATAATAGCCTTTGTTTACTTATTCATGCATATCAGTGTTGGGATCTTATCGTATATCCGCTAGCTTGTTTGAAATTTATTGCAAATGATTTCTTTGGTACAACCAAATTATCAACTTTGTGTATAGGGAAAAAAAATGTCAAAATTTGTTTACTGATCCGATCACGGTAATGACTATGAATTCTGGATTATTCTGTTTTTCACTTGGTCTATGTATCAAACACATGGTGCACTACCACACCTCATGGGTTTATTCTGTTTCACGATGGATGCTTTTTCTCTGAAAATCCTTGTTGTTAGTTTTATTTGGTTTACTGTTTCTGTACCCTATGCTGATACATGCAGTATGAGAAATTTGTATTTAAGGTTTACTCCTTTTGCAGGGCTCTTTAGGCTACACAATGGCTTCTGGACAACTTTTCTCCCCGACTACTCAAGCATTATTCTACAACTACAAACAACTTCCCATCCAGCGGATGCTTGATTTTGACTTCCTTTGCGGTATGTCCCGCTTCCTATGCTCTTCTATTAGAATAGTGAATGCATCTTGTTACAAGCAGTCAAATATAGTTTAAACGCTGCTCAATTGGTTTTTGCAGTTAATTTACTGTATGCTTTTTGTATTTCCAGGGAGAGAAACTCCATCAGTTGCTGGAATTATCAATCCTGGTTCTGAGGGATTCCAGAAGCTCTTTTTCGGTCAGGAGGAAATTGCCATCCCTGTACATTCTACGTGCGTATTTTTTTTTTTTTTTTATTCCTGTGTTTTTTTAATTTGTATTCACCTTGCATTTTATTTGAATCTTAAGGGTACTTACATATGACAAAGAGAAGATGCTTCCAATAAGATTTGCCGATAAAATTGCTTTCTTAAACATCTTACTTTTATCATATCCTTTCAATCCAAAGATAAATTGGATTGAATAGTTTAGAGCTAAACTGGTTAACCATTGAGACAGTTTGATGTCAAATTACATGAACAAACAAATTACAGATCCTTGTTCAAAAATTAATTTTGTTCTTTTTTTTTTTTTGGTTAAGTAATAAAATTTTTGGTCTTTTTTCTCTTTCCAAGAAAATCTCATTATGTAAATAGAAATATATAATGTACTGGGACATTCTGTACAATTGATCCAATAGATATCTGCTGTATAAGCTCAATTGTATGTGGAAGAATTTATCACAGGAATCTTGCATATGAAGCTGGCTTGCCAAAGAAAAAGAAAGAGAAAATAGAAACTGCTAAATGTGACACCTAGGTGGTCACCGCAGCTAACATTTATGCAATGTTTTGACATTTGCTAAATAGGATGTGAATTGTCATTTTCCTGAGGTTAATCTATTTTTTGCTTCCTGTGGATTTCTCCTGCAGGATTGAAGCTGCTTGTGCAGCGCATCCTACTGCTGATGTTTTTATAAACTTTGCATCATTCAGAAGGTCAGTTCTAATCTATTATTAATACATATTTGTAAAAACACTTAATTGTATTCCACGCTTATATTAGAAGCATGTTCCCAGTGCTGCTGCTTCATCTATGGGAGCTCTCAAACAGCCAACCATTAGAGTTGTGGCTATAATAGCTGAAGGTGTTCCCGAATCAGACACCAAGCAGTTGATTGGTTACGCAAGGGCAAACAATAAGGTAAAATAATTGATGCAAGTCTTTTGGGCTTTCTGTATTAATTTTTGGTGAAGTGAAACTATGCAAGTTAATGCAAAGCAGATTCATTAGGACATGGGAATGGTCATTCTCTAATCTATGTATGGATTGTTTTATAGCATTTAATATTTCTTCAGGATCTTTCAATGTGCCTAGTGCAGCTGCTTATCTAACATAGTTCCTGGTATTGTTTCCAGGTTGTCATTGGCCCAGCTACCGTTGGAGGCGTTCAAGCTGGGGCCTTCAAGATTGGTGACACTGCTGGAACAATTGACAATATCATTCAATGCAAGCTTTACAGGCCTGGATCTGTTGGTTTCGTCTCCAAATCTGTGTGTAGCCATTCCTTAACTTGCCCCTCTTCCTCTTCTAAGCATACACATTATCTATAAAACATCCCTCATATTTAGTATATAAAATAATTTTTTTACTCCACTTCCAAACTGTACAACAATAAAAAAAAGAATTAATGCTAAACCTTTTAATTGACATGCCAAATTGTGCCGTGTTATCTTCATCATGCTCATTACTACTCAAATACAACAAAAAGAAAGGAATGCAATAAACTTAGATTTACATTTGTATATTTTTTAAATTGTGTGCTGCAATACTGCATTATAAATAAAATCATTCCAGATGGCGCAAAAGGGTTATGTTGAGTACTCTGTCTAAATTTGTCAACCTTTTGCATATGAAATACATGTGGAAGACTAGCGATCCTATCTGCTTGTTTATGGTTGCATCAATTACGTTTTTTTGTTCAATTTCAGGGTGGTATGTCTAATGAAATGTACAATACAATTGCCCGTGTAACAGATGGAATTTATGAAGGTACTTATATGTGCTGGCTGCTCTCTCTCTCTCTCTCTCTCTCACACACACACACACACACACGACATTATGCCATATTTAGGTTGGAATTAATTTATCTTATTTTTTTTCCAACAATTTTTAGGTATTGCAATTGGAGGAGATGTGTTCCCAGGCTCTACATTGTCTGATCATGTTTTGCGGTTTAACAACATCCCACATGTATGCATCTCTCTATGTCAATCTATTTCAGTTGCCTCTGTTTCCAAATTCACTGTGTGAGTCTACAAGTAACTTAAATGGTTTCAATGGGGAAACTTCATCTTGCCTGTTGCATTTTATGTTGTAAAGTGTACAAATTTCTATGATGTGAACTATGCAGATTCTTGACCATACTAAGGTCCTATATAAGCATGAGAGTTAAAACTTTTTGACTAGTAGAAGTCCTTTTGTTTCATGTCATGTTTTTATTTTTGTTTATTGGCTGTACTAAGCATTACATTTCAGCTGATCAAGATATATGCAAATGTTTTCATTGTACCAAATTTTATTTTCCAATTATTTAGTCATAACACATTTGGAGTTCATAAAGAAACAAGACGTAGTGTCTGATTTCGAGCTTGTTTCAATTTTGGGGTGTGTAGTGGTGTCTCCTGCTATTTTAAATTAGCTTTAGACTGTACCTACTTGTTATGAGTAGCATATGGTTATAGCTTTACACCCCTATTCTTTTCTTTTTCTTATCAATTCTATGGCTAACCCAGGTCAAAATGATGGTTGTACTCGGGGAACTTGGTGGACGCGATGAGTATTCCCTTGTGGAGGCCCTGAAGCAGGGGAAAATCAACAAGCCTGTTGTTGCTTGGGTCAGTGGAACTTGTGCACGCCTATTTAAGTCAGAAGTGCAATTTGGTCATGCGGTGAGCTACTGCCTGGATTTTCTTGGACTCAACTTTTTTCCTTTTCTTTTTTGACTTAGAGGAAGAACACTAATTTTGCTTGATATTTTGGGTAAACAGGGAGCTAAGAGTGGTGGTGAATTGGAGTCTGCACAAGCAAAGAATCAAGCACTTCGGGAAGCTGGAGCTGTTGTTCCGACTTCATATGAAGCATTTGAAGCTGCAATTAAAGAGACATTTGAGAACCTGGTAATTTTACTTTTATCACCGCTTTAGACAATTCTCGGTGCATTCCTTTCGCTACCACAACTAATTGTTTTTTCTAAAGTTTATTAATTGTGTACTTTGTGTTTCAATTAGGTTGAGGCAGGAAAGATTTCTCCTGTAAAGGAAGTTAAGCCTCCACAGATCCCTGAAGATCTTAGCACGGCCATTAAAAGTGGCAAAGTCCGAGCTCCAACTCATATTATTTCCACCATATCTGATGACAGAGGTATAACATTAATACATTTTTAATGTGGAATGCTGGGAGATGGGATTAACAGAAAACTGATTTTGTCCTTTGCCTCCTATTTTCAGGTGAAGAGCCATGCTATGCTGGTGTCCCAATGTCTTCCATTGTTGAACAGGGCTACGGTGTGGGTGATGTCATCTCCCTGTTGTGGTTCAAACGCAGCCTTCCCCGTTACTGTACAAAGTTTATTGAGGTATGATTCCCTTGTGTTCTAGTTGTAACAAGTTTATATGTATTTATTGTTCAAGGGAAATTTATCATTTAATTTGATTTCTTGTTAGTCATTTAGAAAGCAAAGCAATTTTGCCAATCTCTGCCCTAACTACTCTACTTGACTTTTTCAGATTTGCATCATGTTATGTGCTGACCACGGTCCTTGTGTCTCTGGTGCCCACAACACCATAGTAACTGCGAGGGCTGGAAAAGATCTGGTATCCAGTCTTGTTTCAGGTAAACTCTAGAGACTTATTGAGTGCTTTTTCCCCCAAGCCCTGGCTGATTTTGTAATCAGTTGCTGAAGTAAATTATTCTTTGAAAACAGGTTTGCTAACAATCGGTCCCCGATTTGGTGGTGCTATTGATGATGCTGCCCGATACTTCAAGGATGCTTATGATAAGGTGAGTTTTCATCGGTGTCACCTGGGCAAATCAGAGAATAGTTGGTGTCTGCCCACTCTGATGATTTCTATGAGTACAATGCATTCATCATCTTGTTCTTGTAGGGTCTTACACCTTACGAGTTTGTGGAGAGCATGAAAAAGAAGGGCATTCGTGTGCCAGGAATTGGGCACAGGTATAGAACTTCTTCGCCTTCACTCTTAGTTTTTAGATTCTGCAACCACACCACAGAAACCTTTATCTTACAACTGAAAGTCCATACTTGGGCATTATTTATGTTTCAATATGAAGCACTGCTTGTTAAATGGGAACTTGAGAAACTATATTTGCTTCTTATGAAAAAGGATCAAGAGAGGTGACAACAGAGACAAGAGAGTAGAGCTGCTACAACTGTTTGCACGCACCAATTTCCCCTCTGTGAAGTACATGGAATATGCTGTTCAAGTTGAAAACTACACCCTCTCCAAGTCCAACAACCTGGTCCTTAACGTAGATGGTGCAATCGGCTCCCTCTTCTTGGATCTCCTAGCCGGCAGTGGCATGTTCACCAAGCAAGAAATCGATGAGATTGTGGGCATTGGTTACCTGAATGGCCTCTTTGTGTTGGCTCGATCCATTGGTTTGATCGGGTGAGTTTCCTGCTCTCCAAAATAACCCAGAAAACTAGAGAACTCGTATCTGGCACGCTTCTCATTCATTTATTCCACGATTGATTGATTAATTGATTGATTCGCTGTTTCTGATGATATGTCAGGCACACCTTCGATCAGAAGAGATTGAAGCAGCCGCTATACCGCCACCCATGGGAGGATGTTCTGTACACCAAGTGAGGAGTTTCCGTTTCTGTTTCCGGCTGGCAGAATGGTGCTTGTTCCTATCAAGTTTAACTTTCCATTTTGATGTGGTGATTGTTTGAGTAGTTAAAGTTGGTGGTGGTTGAACACGGTTTAATTTGTTAGTTGCTGCAGTTAAAATGTTGTATGGGGGGGAGAACTCTCCATATATCATCACCATCATCGTTATTATTATTTAAAACAAGTAGCTGTAAGAAGTGGTCACCATGAGAAAAATGTCCTTTTGTTTTTGCTGTTATGGAGAAATAACATATACCATTAATTGTTTTAATCCTACTTCTTCATCACGTTGACATTACAACCAAATTGAAGCTCATTCATGGACGGACCGATGGACATGTAAGGATTCCTGCAAAATAAATTTAGCAGAGTTAATAATAATTCTTTGCTTGTGCCTGTCTCGTGCCTTGATAAGATTATCAATAATATTTTCGTAATTGAAAGATGGCGGCCCTAAAATCTCCCCCTTTGGTTTTGCTATAAAAGAACCAAACTTCAATTCTGAGTCTCCTTGGATATCGCGAATGCCCATTTGGGTTCTGTGATCCGCTTGTTGGTGGTGTACGTGCTAAACCTTTACAGATTCCCAGAATTTTCCGGGAAACTAGAGCAGCAAGAAAATGGCTTCAGGAAGCAAAGCGACAGAGTCCTATCGCCCGTCACCGCCAACCAAGCTGTAGCTCAGTCTGCAGGCACGAGCACTGCTCTGCTCTCTCTAAACCTGTCAGTATGCTCGCGCAAGTACCCTGATCAACCAGTTTTGGCCTGATGTTACTATAAAAAAATTTAAAAAAAAAAAAAACACGCTATATTAAAAAAATTAATATGATTTGGTCAACAATCTCGTTATAAAGAATTATTCACTAATTAATAATTAAACTAAGAGTTGTTTATCTATAAAGGTGAGAACTCTTAACTGAATTATATCTCTAATACTTATTCTTATCTCTTAATTTTAAATGGTCAAAGTTTAGGGATATTATAGCTAATATTAAAAAGTTCAAGGATTAATTTGATAAAATTTTAAACTAATCTTCAAAGGGTTTCTAGTTAATTTACTTAAAAAAATAACATGTTAAAGGATTTTCATGTAAAAATGTTACTGGAATAATATGATAATAATATTTTTATATTATTAAAAAGGATTTCTTGGTTTTTTTAAGTATCATATTTGCATGGAATTTGTTTATAAAAAAAATATTTATTCCATTGGCATGAATTTTTGACATTCCAATCGTAATAGAACAGTTGTAGTCTAATTTTTTTATATTATCAAAAGAATATAAATACATCAAATTCACTTATACTATATTTTATAATGTTACACTTAAAATAAGTGCAAGTGGTATTAATAAAATGGATTATTAGGTGACATTAACGTAACCCATTCGTAAAAGCAAAAGGGGCTCATCCTTGTTTTTATTGAACCCTCAAAAAGAAAAACATAAAATATTAAGACGACGACATGTAAACTTTAATTTTATTAAATTACTCCTTAGATACATATCAAGACCATGACATATGAACTTTGATTTTATTAAATTATATTAAATGCATGAATTATATCTCACTAATTATCTTTATTTAATATTTATGACACTATTTTTTGGAAAAAAAAGCTTATTTAGTTTTAATTCAAAATTTCAATTAAAATTTAATATTGATTGTTGACTTATCTAATGAAATTTATAACATGACCAACATAATGGTTGAGGTTGATTCATTCTACTTAAAATATTTGTATTATAATAAATGAAATCAACTTATTTACTTATAAAATAAAAGGAATTAGAAACGGATTCTTATTTAGATAATTAAAAATGACATAAAAGTTGAAATAAAATTACATCAAAGACTACTATTATTATTATTATTATTTATTATGATGAATAAACTTGGAAGTGTGACCGTATTATAGGACGTGGCAGATAACCTTCAACATTAGCTCAAATATATATCTAGAATAAAAAAAATTAATTAACTTGTTAGGCCATGGATCGTTCTTGGAACTTGGCCATTCATTTGGGAGTGGGAGTGGGAGTGGGAGTGGGAGCGAGCAGCAGACAAAGAACTCAACTTTCCATGGAAAATTAAAAAGAAAGTAAAAATTTGCAGCAACGGCTACCCAATATATGAGAAAAAGAAGGAAAAAAAATTAAACAAGTAGAGAGAGTTTTCTTGCGACTCAAGGGGCCTTCCTTCGTCACCAGCCATTGACCACTCAACAAAGATGAATTCATTTACAGAGGGGGGAGAGAGAGAGAGAGCAGAAGAGTCATTCAGTAATGGATCCATGATTTTGTACTCGCACTTTTTTCAGAATCTTCTTCACCAAACCATTTTTTGTTCAAAATAAAGTTGAAGAATTGTGGATTTTTCCGAATTGAGCTCCAAATCACACAGCAATTGGTTATACTTTGTACGTGCACGTTAAAGAGAGTTCCTTTTAGAGAGAGAGAGAGAGAGAGTTATGCAGTTATGAATCCATGATTTTGTCCTTCACCTATATATAATTTCTGGGTTTCGTTTGCCCATCAATGGAGGAGCCGCCGCCAGTCGGTGAGCTTCTGAAGAAAATCCAAGAACTTGAGGCCAGTCACGCCTACCTCAAACACCAGATGTCCAAGCTGCTGATCGCCGGCGACCCCAACTTGGGCCCACAACGGCGGCAAGACGACGTTGGCCTAGGCAGAGGTGGCGGCCACAGGAGGTCTCACTCGGTGTCACCACCGCGGCTGCGGAAGGAGAGCCGGAGTAGTAAAACGTTTACTGCCGCTAGCGGCGGCTGCGGCCCAGCGGCCGTTGAGTTTTCTGATAGGCAGTATTTGAATATATTGCAGTCAATGGGTCGGTCAGTTCATATATTTGATCTCAACTATCGCATAATCTACTGGTGAGCGAGTCAATTCAATTGAATTCCCAAATTTTGGCAAATCTTGGTGATAATCTTGTTAATTTCTAGTCCTTTGATTCTTTCTTGGGATTTCTGAGTATTTTGTGATTCTCATTTCTTTAAAATTGTTGTAAGATATAAGAAACTCGAGGCTCATTTCTTTAAAATTGAGTTAAATGTGTCATGTGATTGTCGAGTAGTGCTAGTAATCTCAAAATATCCTAAAGTATAATCAAGAGTTGAATTCAAATTGCCCTAATCTTAACATGAATTGTGGTTCAAGGCGTTTCCAACTTTCCATGTATAGCACTTGATGTTCTTGCAATTCTGACAACTGACAAACATAAAACCATAGACATTTGAATTGCTGCAACTTTATTGGTTCTTCAGTATTGCCTACTATTTGATAGGCATTGCGTTGATAAATTAGATTGAAATATTGGTTATGAAAGTTTCAATATGTGAGCATTTGGTGCATGTTCAATTGTGCAGGAATAGGACAGCAGAAAGCCTTTATGGTTATTCTGCCGCAGAAGCTCTTGGTCAGGATGCCATTGCACTACTAACTGATCCCCGAGACTATGCCGTGGCTAATGAGATAGTGCATCATCTAACAGTGGGGGAGAGTTGGACAGGTCAATTTCCTGTTAAGAATAAGAGGGGGGATAGATTTGTAGCCGTTGCAACCAATACCCCCTTTTACGATGATGATGGCACTTTGGTTGGAATTATTTGTGTATCATGTGATCCACGCCCCTTTCAAGGCATGAGCGCTGCTTTGGACAGCAAGCAGTCAGAGTCTGATTTGAGCTTTAGCAAGCCTAAAACCACTGTTTCAGCCAAACTCGGTCTTGATCCTCAACAACCTCTCCAAGTTGCAATTGCATCAAAAATATCAAATCTGGTTAGTGTCACAGTTGTTATGTTTCAATGGTTGATAGTAGTACTTTAGCCTATATTGATTCGTAAAAATGTCAAAACAGGCCTCCAGGGTGAGCAACAAGGTTAAGTCAAAAATAAGGACTGGGGAGAATGGCATGGATTGTGAAGGCAGGAGTGGAGATAGTCATCTTTCTGGTCATGGAGCTGTTTCTGATCAGAGGGGGGATGTAACTTCAAGGGATTCTGGTGATGAGGGGCAAGCAAAATCTGGAGTTCACAATATCATAACCTCAAAAGCAGAGGCCTGGATTAGTAAGAAAGGAATAACGTGGCCATGGAAAGCTGAGCGTGAAGGGCTTGAGGCAAAGACCAGTCGGTTTTCCTGCTCCTGGTCGAGCAATGATAATGAGAATGACACATGTTGTCAGGACAGTACATTTTCTGCTATCAAACCAGACTGTCAAGTCGGTGAGAGTAACAGAGAAACCAATAATGAGGCCTCAGAGTTGTGGTCCTCTTCGTTTAATGTTAACAGCACAAGTAGTGCAAGTAGCCGCGGGAGTAGCAGCAGTAGTGCTGTTAATAAATCGAACATGGACACTGACTCCTTGGATTATGAAATCTCGTGGGAGGACTTGACAATTGGGGAGCAAATTGGACAAGGTAATTCTCTTTTGATTTCGAAGGGTAATAATCATTGATTGTTGATTGTATTTAATTTTTCATACCACCTTCACCCTCATCCTCTAACACCTCAACCATATATGATTGTAAAAAATTGCGAGAAATACTTCATCGTTACCTTTATTTTCTCTCTTATCCTTGTCCAATTGCACAACTATTAATGCCTGTATTCATATGACTTATAAGCCATGTATAGAGATGGTTGGAGAGTTAGAATTCATGTTGCCAACCCCACCATGTGATTGTTGTTGTTGTTGTTGCTGTAATTCATGCAACTTATAAGTACTTTTGTTAAATAAATAATGAATCTATTACTTTCATCTTTGTTGTTGCTGGTGTTATTTTTTGTTTCGTGGATGAATTAACATGCATGAAAACCTTAATGCACATCTTATGATCCTTTCACCATTTCTTCCAAGTTTTTGTCCCCTCCCTATGTAACCAAGATTTCTGTCCTTTTTGTTGTACATAGTCCATTTTTATGATGTTCTCTTTTCAAACGTTTGTGCAGGTTCTTGTGGAACCGTATATCATGCTTTGTGGTATGGATCGGTATGTTCTTTGGTTGCTTTCCCAATCTCGGTTTGATAAGTTGTTTTTTCAATAAATATTAAGGATTTTGTCATGCAAAATCTACAGTTTAATTTACATGTGATGCAACCTGTTGAGAAAGTTCATACTCACAGAAAGAAAAGAAAATGCACAAACCATGCAATGTGTCGATATGATTAATATCACAGGGTATTTGGCTTTAGTCATTCACTCTGTCATATTGAGGAGGGATGCATCCTCAAAATGACCTTTTTTACTCTTTGAATTAAGTCCACTTTTTGCAGGATGTTGCTGTTAAGGTTTTCTCAAAGCCACAGTATTCAGATGATGCGATGCTTTCCTTCAAAAAAGAGGTGTGTGTTTACCTGGTTAATGCAACGCCCACAACTCTTTTATGTAATTGAATTTGGTAGACTTTTGGTGAATTTTAGTTTAGTTAATGGCGATGTGTTATTTAGATAGCATCTTCCCCCAGTCACCCATTGTCTTCTTCAAGTTGGACGCATTGCTACTTGTGGAATGCTGTTCAAGCTCCAATGCTGTGTTGCTATGCATTTTCTTACTGGTCCATAGACTAAGGGTGTGATTGATAGGATGGAAAATACATGGAAAATGTCCCATCCAAGGAATTAAATTCCATGTTTGTTTTTTGACACACTACATTTTCCATGAAATTTACAACCATTAAAGCATCATTTGGCCTTTTTTCCATGGAAAATTCCATCTAGGAGGGAGGTGGTTTTTGTTTTCCATGCAAGTTGGAAAATATTTTCTTTTTCAACTAAATGCTATCAAACACACCCTAATTTACAATGAAAAAGCAACCATCATTACTTCCAAAAAATTTCAAGGAAAACAAATAAAGCTCATAAATCATGAAATTGGGACCATTTGAAGCTGTTAGGTCAAATCAGCTCTTGTACTTGTTAGTTGACATGAAGAGAAGAATAAAACAACAACATATCAAGCCTTATAAAGTCTAGTGTGTCGATATTTTATGTATGTCCCTAGTTTTCGTAAGACTCTTATAACTCATACTATACCATAAAGTCTATCACCAAGTTTTTCTTGGCTTCCTCTCTTTATTTTGCTAAAAACTTTTGTCATTCCATCCACTCTTTCTTGTAGGAGCCTCTATTGGTCTTCTTCTCATATAACCGAACCATCTTAGTTGTGTCATGCCTTTTATCTTCAAGAGGAGCCTTTTTGATCTTATGATGAATAACTTCATTCTAGTTTTACCTTTTGTTGTATGATCACACATCCATCATAATTTCTTAATTTTCGTTACACTCATTTTTTTGCACATGTTGGTGCTTTAGTGCTTGACATTTTGAACAATACAAGAAAATTGGTCTTATAATTGTCTTATAAGCCTTTAGTTTTAATAGCAGAATCTTAATATCACATAAAATGATGGTTGCACTTTTCCATTTTAACCATTTTGTGTTAGTTATTCAGGTAACATCCTTTAATCTCTCCATCTTTTTGGTTGATTAATCCAAGATATCTGAAATGGTCATTTCTTAGGATGACTTGATTTTCAAGTTTTACCATGACATCATTCACGCTTGTATTTTTGCTGAACTTATGTTTCATATATTCAGTTTTCAATCTTCTTAAACTTAAAACCTCTAAATTCTATAAAGTGTTTATCCATATATACATGAACCCTCTTAAATGATACATGGTAAGGCTACAACATGCCTGCAGTTATCAATTACCGTCAACTGAAGACTTGAATCACTACATGAATTGATATGAAATCATTCCTGCATGCTGACCTTCTTGATTTTTACTTATTACTGTCTTGAATTTACTTGAGCCCTAGGCATATAGAACAGCAGTTACTCTTCACCATCTGCACATGACTTGAACTATAGGTGGCCATGGGCCATGGTCGTTCTCATTGTCTGCACATTAGTGGAATTTGGAGAATTATTTAAGAATGATTCTCTCTTGGAGAGAAGAATTTTGGATGTAACTCAGTCTTTAGTATAAGTTCTGCTTGTACTTGATAATGTCTGCAAAACATTGCTCAAGAATGTTGAGTTGGTGGGACAGCCATTTTACTTCTGTTCGTCTGTGATTGAGTTAGACAACTTGTATGCAAATCTGATTTTTTCTATTACTAATCAGGCTTTACTAAATTGCTGACATCAATGTTTGTCTTTTCTTATGAAGGTATCCCTCATGAAAAGGCTCAGACATCCGAATGTTCTACTCTTTATGGGTGCAGTAACTTCTCCTCAGCATCTCTGCATTGTTACAGAGTTCTTACCACGGTTTGTTCTCTACTTACCTTTTTGCACCATAGGTCTTGCGCATTGCTGTATTCATGAAATTGATTTTGGTTATATAGAAACCTTGCAGAAGTATGTACTTTTTTTTGCCTGGCTAGTACTGATTTATTATCTATTACTGTTTTTGACTTTTGCAGTGGAAGCTTGTTCCGGTTACTACAAAGGAATACAAGCAGATTAGATTGGAGACGACGTGTTCACATGGCTTTGGATATAGTTAGTATCATGAGATCCAGTTTGCACATGGAATATGCTTGCCCTAGAAAGGGACAACTAATTCCCTTTGTACATAAGACTTTTCAATGCTTTGGTCACACTAACAACACCAAACCTTAATCCCACTAGGTGGGATTGACTACTGGAGCTCACCAATGATCTTTATCCACAACCATATCTTCTACTTTTCAATGTTTTGGTTGCATTTAGAAAATTGTCTCTTGTAGATTGGTTAACTTCCTTTTTGCAATTATTCTTATTTCTTTGTTTTGCTGCAAACACTTGTACAGGCACGAGGCATGAATTATCTTCATCATTGCAACCCGCCTATTGTTCATCGTGATTTGAAGTCTTCAAACCTTCTAGTTGATAGGAACTGGACTGTAAAGGTAGACCTTTACTTCTAACCTCTATCCCTTTGGAATTTTCTCTTATTGTTACCAAACATTCTTGGTCTGATAGTAAATGTCTTGCCATCATCAACTCAATAGGTTGGTGATTTTGGTCTGTCTCGTCTCAAACATGAAACATATCTTACCACAAAAACAGGGAAAGGAACGGTATGCTTGATGGCGCTCTTTAATTGCATTGGTTCTTGTTTCTTGTTTATGCATTATGCTGTGTCATCTATCTTTAATCCTGCTTTTGTAGCCTCAATGGATGGCACCAGAGGCTCTCCGTAATGAACCCTCCAATGAAAAGTATTTTTAATTTGAAGGGCTTGTTCTCGTTATTTTCATTCAACACACGCACACATGTACAAGCACACAATTTGCATCTCTTTTCACCCATTCCATTGTCTGAATATCTCGCAGGTCTGATGTCTACAGCTATGGAGTGATTTTATGGGAGCTGGCCACCGAGAAGATTCCATGGAATACTCTCAACTCAATGCAGGTATTCTTCTACTTGTAAATTTCTAGTCCTGATTCCTCCCTTTTAAATATCTATCTAGACCTTATTAAAACTTATCATGTCTGAAGAGGTGGGGTTGCTCCTTCGACTTGAATCCATCTAATCTGCCATTTTTAAAGGAAAAAGTTAGTTGCATTCTTTTAGCACTCAACATCTAACAACAATTTGTTTAGGATATCTTCAGGTGATTGGAGCTGTGGGGTTCTTGAACCAACAACTGGATATCCCCAAAGATGTGGATCCACAATGGGCTGCCATAATTGAGAGCTGCTGGCACAGGTTCGTTCTGGCCCCCTTCAATTCTTTCCTCTTCATGGATATCATGAGCTTTTTCTATAAAAATGTTCATTACATGCTCTACATAAGTGCCCTGCTAGATACATAGATGTCCAAATTCCCGAGTTCTTGACAACAGTGTGATACTTTTTTCCAACGCTAGTCGCAAGCCTTGATCTCTCTAAATAGGGTCAGCTACATGAATTCTAGACTCCAACTATCTCTATGCATAGTCATATTCTTTATAAGAACGTTATATCTTATGTCATGTTTAAAGATTTCTCACCAAGATTTCTCCAGTTTTTCTTTCTTCCTTTTGCTGCAATTGCCTCCATTTCATCAACTCACCTTACATCCGCATCTATTAGTCTTCTTTTTACATGTTCAAACCAACTTAATCTCGTCTCTTGCATGTTATCTTCAATAGGTGCCTCATTATGACACTTTTGTTCAACAAATATATATATTTTGATGGGTTTCCAGTCATCTGAAAGATATGTGCAAACTGATCGTGTATATAATAATATGAGCAACAGAATTAATGGAGAATTTGTGTCCCACTTCCTATAGCTGTGGGGAGGGGGCTTTTGTCTCGTATGATTAAAAGGTTCATGTAACTTCTGTTAGATGATTTGGACTACAAGACTTTTTTGCTTGCTGTACTTGATTTAAAAGGTTCCATGTCCACCCCTTCTTCTGTCTCATCCGCCAAGAGCTTACATGGAAAAAAAAAAAAAGATTTAACATTATATATTTCTTGAGGTTATCACTCTTATGTGGTCCTCCGCTACTCGTACCATCGATTTCAGCAGATGAGGTAAATCGTAGGTAGAGATTTTGCCTCACTGCGCAGGACGAAGAATCGAACCCATGACCTACTGGTGTGAATCTCAACTTATCGTGGTCCGACCACTCGACCTGTGCCTGAGGGCATCATTATATATTTCTTGGTTCTAGTGCTAAGGTATCCTATAAGAGTTTTGCAGCATGGTTGTTCTGGTCATGACCAAAGTAGTTTTATCATGTGTTATATATACATGCCAGTAATGCGTTAATCAAGACTTCATTTTTTTGGATAGTCTTTATCATCATTAATATGTTGTGTAGAAACATTTTGCTAATCATGAACTAGTGCTAAGAAACTTAATGATAAAACAGGGACCCACAGTGCCGGCCGACATTCCTAGAATTGCTGGAGAGAGTTAAGCATCTGCAGAAGCACCATGCCATTCAGTTTCAGGCATCTCGCTTTGGGGCGGGAGATGGACAGAAGGAAGTGCAAGATGCTAGTCCTTGAGTGGATTCATTACTCGTGGAACAGTCAAAGCACCCCACAGTTTGTGTTGAAAGTTTGAACCTACTGATCCAGTGTTTGTGATTGCCAATGGCTGCAAAAAATTGGCTGGTCCACAACACCTAGCCCGGTGAACGAATGAAACAGAGTGGCGGTTACTCTAGTTTGCGTGATCTGTAAGAGAAGAGTGTTAGAACCACAACAAGAACTTCTGTTTACAAAACAAGTCTTAACACTCATCAGTGAGTACCAATGCATCATTGTGTCATATTTGGCTTTGTTCTTTAAACTTTTTGCCAATTAGGGCATCTGATATGGGTTTAAGGTTTTAGGGCTTTGCAGGAGTGAATATGTGGAGCCCCTGATCTCTTACTATATTGCTTATATGTTAAGAGAGTGATGATCCAGAGAAAGCTGAAAGGGAAAAGCTTTATGTGACTTTCCGGTGGAAATCTCCTAATCTAAAACAAAAATAAACGAGCCAGTCTTGTTCTGAGGCTTCATTGAAAGCCGCTGATAGTTCTATTGCGGTAATGATGGCAAAAGCAAAGGTACAAACAAGTGTTGATATTGAATCTGCCATTGTTCTGAGTTACAAATAAGCTTTCAAAATCATAGCATTCTTTTCCCGTTATCAATGAAAACCTGCAAGCACTGCAGGCGCGCACCGAGTAAACCCACCTCACTGGCTGAGTAAGCGTAAAATCATAATATTTTAATATTTAACCATTACCAATTGGTTATCTTGATGGCCATTACCGTTATATCCATCAAATATCATGGAGTTCGATACTGAATATTAGAACACACAAAGCATTAGCCCGTATAGCACAATCCTGATAGCTTTTAAGTGACATTAGCCTTCCCTTCCAATCAGATGTTTAATCCGAATATTTTCCAATCTTTCAAGGACACTAGGTTAGATGTTAATCCAATTCAATTCCCATCTCTGGAGAACATTAAATATTTCACAAACGAAATACAAATAACGTCCTTTCATGAGTCCATTCGCATGGGCCGAAGAAGTTGCAATTGCACTATGTATGCAGGCTTAAGAGCTAATATCTGAAAAGCATGTTGCACTTTGTAAATGAAAATGGGTAAGCCAACATGATGAGAATCTGACATGGAACTTCAAAAACTCCTCAAACTTTTGAAGCTGAACTGCTTTCTAGCGAAGCAAGTATCGGATGGCAGCTACAGCATCACCTTTGTGCTCTCGCAGAGTTCTTTCCGCCACCTTCTTATCCAACTGTTTCCAAGGTTTAAAGCAAAACATCGTAAAAATATTGGGCAAAAAATCAAAATTCTGTCTATGTAAAGCTCCATGTATGTAACGTAACGGATCTAACCTCTAGTTCACTTCCTATAATGTCAACATCAGCAGCATTGATCTTAACCGCAGATAGTTCTTTCTCCCTGCAAGGAACATTTTAAATTAAGATGGATCGCCTTGCACTAGGCAGGACACTGGCAAACTTGCAACTAGCCAAGCGAGAATAACATATTCTTTATTGAAATTTTATTTTGCAATCCACTTTAAGATAACCAACCATCAATCACCAAGTCGATTGACTGTCTTGTTAGATCTAGTATGCTACATTACAACAGCTAGCATGGTACTAAAGCTCGTAGGTACGTGATGCCACTGTAAGAATCAGAACATCATTGCAAATAGTTCATCTAGAAAAAGAACTAAAATAGAACCCATAATCCGAAGTATGGACTTGAGTGACAAATACACCTCAACTTTGCCAAAAACCTGAAGTATCATTTATCAAATCATAGCCGAGAACAAATACATACACAACATAATTTCACAAAGAAAAATCTCGTAACAACTCTTAAAATGTAAATTTTACTAATTCAATGTATGAATTGCAATTATAGTTGGCTGTTTTCTCAACTGCAATTTGTGCACGTCCATTTTAAAGTTCATTAGTGAGAACAACACATGTGAGAACAACTCTTAAAATATATGAGCAAGCATGAGCCACAACACCAACATTTTGATGTAGAGCAAGTTTCTCGATTGTCTTAACATGAAATTAACTACAGAATCTTGTCCCAACATGTCTTATGATTAATCAGTCAGAGTACAAGGTGACTTCTCTTAGGATCTGAACAGCTCCAATGTAATCCACACCACATCAAATGTAAAAAGTCATAGATGTGATGACTTAATTTGCAGTGTGCCAAAAATGGTGATAAAAAATTAAATTGCTATTAGGCAAATCCAAGGCACTCTCTTTGCTTCCTCACAGCCACAGGATCTGGGAAGTCATTCCCCTTTGTGCGTTGTGATCTACTTGAAAGGAGCATAATAGTAAGTTTTTGAGGTTTTTAGAACTTGAGTATCCTGTCAATATTTTGAAGGGAACCATCTCATTTCCTTTTCCGTTGGTTGAGAGAGGAATGCTACTTTACTTTCCAGTGTTTAGTCAGATTTTTGGCTGATCTATAAGCTCCCAGATTTACATAGGCTTTTTCCCTTTGGGATTGGCTCTGCCAAGCAGGGTTCTTTTCTACAGAATATGCCCTTTAAGGCAATTCCCTATTTTTGGTTATATACTGTTATTTGCCAACAAAAATTAAAAAAAAAAAAAGAGAAGCACGGTTAACGAACCAGTAATTGTTTATCTACCATCATTATTCAATGAACTTAGGCATAATGATGGAGTTTATCTTCAAACATTATGCAAATACACAATGGCAAATTGGAAATATATCACCTGATAAGAAAAAGAAAAAGAAGGATCACCAGGCCTCAGCAGCCCATTTCAGTGTACCGTAGCTCAGGTAGCTCAGGACAAGTCAAAGTGGTTTTTTTCACCTATCTCAGTTGCTTCAATTCAATTCATATACTCATCAAACCAAATTCACCACATATTTTGAGACAAATGTCTTGGAATCGGATGAATCCACTCGTATCGTTTAAAAAAAAAAAATCTTTTAATTCTCTTTAAAGTTTAATCATATACAGCTATAAAATTAAAAAATAAAAATAAAAGTATGAGACATAAATACGAACCTCATTCGCATAGCATTCAAATCGGCTTCCTTAGCAGCGGCAATCGATGCCATAGCCTAACCACACAACACCATCACCCAAAATCACAACAATTTCGAACCAGAAATAATTCTTTTCAGTGAAAAAACACGCCATATTTGGGGAAAAGAAAAAGACGAAGAAAGAGAAGGAGATGACCTCTTGAACGCGGGTGGAATTGAGCTGGCGATCTTCGACATGGTCGGTGAGCTTGTCGAGGGCTTTGCTCTGCTGCTGCATGTCCTTCGAGTCCACCACTCTGTCGATCGCTCCTTCGTCTCCAACGGCACCGGCACCTCCACCTTCCATTGTTGCTTCGCTGTCTTCCAAACCACACAGCTCCAAGCTTTCTTTCTTCCGGGGAAGTGACAGGGGCTAGGGCTTTGCGAAATTGTCCCTGAGTGACCCGGTAGCACAAACCGGGTTGAATAATCCCCCTAATTTAACCCGGTTGGTTTGGTCTTTCGTTGGCTTGACTCTCGGTTGGCTAGGATTCTCTCCTTCCTCGCTCGGTAAATAAAGGGTCTATTTAGTTTCTCCCAAATCCCATCTTTTTTTAAGTTTAATAAAAAATTAACACCACCCTTGATATTTGAAAAACATAGAAATTCTCTAATTTCACTTAATTTGTAAATAACACAATAAAAATACTGCATTGAATATTAGTTGGTCATCTTATTAAATATACACAATTTCTTTTTATATTGAATAAACATACATCAAATTCGTATTATTAGTATGTGGAGCCTAATTATCATATTGACAAATATTGTCTATTCACAAAGTTAATATACAAAATTTTATATGTAATTTTTCAGTGAAGAAAATTTTGGGTTTTCACACATGTTTTGTTGTTATCCTAATTTTTGCTTATATTAGGGTGATTCTTAGATGAGTCATGTTAGATGTACATCCATTTTGTACATCTTGGGCTACACAAGGAGGTATTATGACCAAAATAATCCTACGCCTCACATGAGCCTCACGCGCCTCTATGCGCCTCATGAGGACTTTTTAGTCATTAGTACACTTTTGTGTACCCCTTGGGCTACATAAAAGTGTACCTCTTTATGTAGCCCAAGGAATACACAAAGGTATACTAATAGCATTTTCTTTCTTATATAGTGTAAAAAATCACTATAAATCTCGTATATAGAAAATCACTATAAATTTTTTTGTAGTTTTTAACTTGATTATAGTAAAAAATTTTGCAACGACAGTAAGTGGACATATCTCTCACATTAAAGTGAATCACTATAAATCTTATATGTTGTTTATATTTGTTTTAATTATTTTTCTTTCTTCTTCTATTTAAGATTAAGATTTTAATTTTAACAAGTACTCTAATATATATATTCACGATGAATAATATTTCAACTAACAAATACCAAACTATTTACATTGCCCTGCCCAAATGTCAAACTCTTGATAAACAATAAAGTACAACTGTAACACGTAGCATTCAAAGAAATGGTCCCCTTTATATTTCTATCCTCCCTGAACTTTACAAAAGGAGTGTTGTGCAATCAATGTCGATATCTCGCTTGTTAGAAGTAATTCTTATAAAACGCCAAGAAGCATACAAACACTGAAGATGGCCATGAGAGTTGAAGGCACATCCTCACCATCTTCTACCCTACTGATACATGCAAATGAACTCTGTCTTTCTTGCAGGTGCAGACATTTCTTTCCAACGAAACTTGTACAAGAATGCTGTCAAGCTTCACAAGACAAACTTGAAGAAAGCCTCAAGTGATTGCAAGGTTGCAGCAATTTGAGCCTCAAAGCCAGGCAGGCAGCCACTCCTTGCCATTGATGAAATCCACAGTCAGGAATGGCGCCGCTTCCTCGTCGCTCAGCAGCCTGGTCCATGGAGCCCGGCCGTGCGTCTCGGCTCCCGGTCCATGGCACTTGTACTCTGCCTGGTACAGATTCCTGATTCAAAGAGAGCTCACAAGTTGAGAAAGAAAATGCTAAGATGTGGTGAGAAACTAGCCTAGAAAGTTGAGAAAGAAGATGTACTGGGTGCTGCCAGGGTAGCTCCAATTAGTCCAGCCTTGGGGGATTATAGTCTTGGAGAAGTATGTGTTTGCAAAGATCACCCTGGAATAGGCACCTTTGGCTCTGCCCAAGAATACTTCTCCAATCCCATAAACCTTCCCTTTGTTGAACACAAATCCACCGTTCTCAACCGAATCTGCCCGGTTATGGGCGGTTATCGACCCTTGAAGCTTCAACCTTGTGTCTGTTATCACGAACACCTCACAGCTCTGCAACCAGAGACACAAGAGTATTCGATCAAATTTGAATCGGGTTTATCTTGATTCAGGATATTCTTTTGCCTTCAACTCTTGATTGCGTTAATCTCTTGTAACTCGTACAATCTTCTCTAGAATTCATCCAAATCAATGCGAACTTGATCGTTTTGATGTGAGATTGAGAAGAATAACTCACCTCGAAGATGGACTGGCCGCGACCAAAGATGAAGTCGACGGATCCCTGGATGTAGCAGTGATCATAGTAATGCCTGCCTTTGTAATCAAACAGAGTGTTATGAGTGCTCAAGAATGCACAGTGGTAAAATGCAGCCTTGTCTGCACCAACAAGTGCTGCCACTGATTGGTTCTGTGGGGTGAAAGCAATCCCAGTTGGAGCGTCATTCTGCATAACCACCACCAACAACAACTACGAATTAATTTGACCGCTGTTTTTCTTCTTTAATGAACTACAACGTTCGGTATAATTTTTTTTTTTACTTTGAATCTGATCCCGAAAGCCACAAAGTTTTCAGCTTCAACTTTGAATGTTGCAGACTCATAGTTGTCCGCAGAGCTTTCGGAGAAGACAATGGCGGTCTTGCCCTTTCCATTCCCTCTCATGAAGATGAAGGGCTTGCTCTTCGGTATATGCACCTTTTCTCTGCAAGTCAAAATTTATCTTCCTTTCATGAGATAAAAAAAAAATCCTTAAAATACTAACTTCGGTCTCGTGTAATTGAAGTTTCACAATCTACAATAGTTTCTATAAGAACCCGCAACCACTAGTCTACAGGTACGTGCAAATGTGCAATAGTTTTAAGTGCGGCAATTTTGTGACAGCCATGGAGGGAGATGGAGATAAACCTGTAGACTCCTTTCCTAATATGGATGATAATCCAGTCAGAATTCCCCTCAGGAACAGAATCAATGGCAGCTTGAACAGATTTGAAGTGTCCATTGCCATTAATATCGACGATTACCGATCGGTTGGTGCCGATTTTCTGTGTCAGCAAGGGGGCGTCTATCACTGTTGTTGAAGAAGAGCCATGGGAAGCAGCATCCAAGATGCACAAGGACGCAACAGATAGGAAGGCAAAGAATGGTAGAGAATGTGAGGATGGGGAAGGCATTTTTCTTGATCTTTGTTGGATTTGGATGGAAGATGACAGAGGAATTGGTGAAATTTTAACCGAATTTAAGAATTTTTAAGGTTGGTGGATGTCTTGGTTCTTTGGGGTGCTAAAATTACATGCTTCGCTTCTAGATCACATATTTGTGGAGCAAATTTAGCTTAAAGACGAACCTCAATTTCACGGGGCATCTATAATTTGTGTGTGGTAAAACTAAATTAAGCTCGAGCCCGTTTCGTATTATGTCTTTTCTTTGGAATCTTGCTCAGATCACGTCTTGATTTGGCTTTGTTTTTGCGGCTATATGTACATATATATATTATATCTGTCTCCAATAATTTTAGTTTTTGCAACATACATACAGACAGTCCCGGACAGGCATGATTTGTAGCATGTGGAGAGAAGAGGGCTTTAACAAATTAAATTAAATTATATTGCCCCATCAACCACTGCATAACCAATTCTTCTGTCCTTTTTTTGGTTGCTGTAATAAGTATTTTTTTTCCATTTTTAATACATTTAAAGAAAATAATTTTACTATTTAAATACAGAGTTATTATGTTTCACTTCACTATTTGTGATTATTCATCGTACAAGTGAACGTACAATATGTTAATGTTGATTGTTACACAACTAATTTTTGAGAAACATTTTTAATATTATTATTTGTGTTTGGCTTATGATTAAACAAATATTTTTACTAATAAAATTACTAGAATTAAAAAATCTGAAGTTGCTTCATGGCAAAAGAAAACTTCAAATTCTTATTTTCATTTTGTTTTAGAGTAAAAAAGTATTAATAAAAGTATATATATATATATATATATTTCTAATTTTCACTAAATACCACAAATAACTCCCATGTCATTTAAGGGGCTAAGTTTAAATAAAATGCAGTTTATAAAGCCTAATTGAGAGGATCCACACTAAAACTAGTAATTAACTCACCTGGAGAAAACCCCAACTAGACCTAAAACTAGTAATTAATTCACCGGTGGAATCTTTTCTGTCTCCGAACACCAACCCCAACGTCATCTTAAATGAGCCTACCAACTTCATATTCGACAACCAGTATTATGGAAACGCGATGAGTGGCCGCGGCTCAAGGGGTTAGGGCCTAGCCCATCATTAATTTAAGGGTGAATCCTTTAATAAAAAATAAAAAAATTATTAAATTTATTTTAATAATAAAATTAAAATAATTATTTATTAAGGTCAAGAAGTTAGAGGCCCTAAACACATCTTACCGGTCTACCTCTTAAGTCGATACTATTTGGAACTGCCATTAAATACAAAAGGTTCTTCGTTTGTGGAGCATTTCATCACCGATCAAAATGAATTCTTCCGAGCGTTCTCTGTCGTGTTCATGAAGCTCTCCTAAGCATTGTCTGAACAGCTTGTAATGTGAACTAAAATGGCGTTAAACTGAATGACATTTTTGCCATGGGAAATTTATCTCCAAATTGCCTTCTTTAATATGGAAAAATGTTATTCTCGTGTCCCTTCTTAATTTTGTTTTAGCATGTAAAATTATTGATTTTGTTCTTAATTTGTGTATTTAATTTGACAATTATTTTTAACAACATAAAAATTAAAATTAAGTAAAAAGATTATAATTATTTAAACTTAATTACTTCATAAAATTTAGAAAGTTAAGAACAAAATGAATAGTACGATGATGTAAACATTGAAAATTAAAATACAACATACACTAAATGAAAGACAACTATTTAATATTACAACAAATCATTTTTGGATCCTCCAAAACCATGACAAAATGAAGTTAAGGAACTTTTGACTTCTTTATCCGGCTATTCACTTATTTTTTTTCAAGATTCTTCTTTGTTCTTTTTGCATAAAATCGCATAGTTTTGAATCTAAAATGGAGTTCAAATATTTTAGTAGAATCTTATTTTTGAAACAAAATTTTTTAAATACATGTTTATTTCTAGATCTGTAAATATGTGTAAATTTTTTTTTACATATTTAAATTCTAATTACGTAAATAATTAAATAATTTTTAAAATAAATTAATTATTATTAATTAAAAATATAGAAATAAAAATAATCCTATTCATTTGGTGTAATGTGTTGGAAATGACTTATTAGATTAGCACGAAAGTTCCACCATTTTGAAGTCAAATCACGTAAATTATTTTCTATGTACTTGTTCCTAGAAGAACATTTGTGCCACTGTTATAGGGTTATAACAGTAATTACAATTTATTATAATTACGGTATTGTATCTTGCTGTAATATTTACGTGTCTGTAACAACTTATACCTTTTAATTACAGTTATTACAACTGGAAGCTATAAGATCTATAACTAGGCTACTACTTGAAGAAACTTTATTACTTTAAAATAGAACTATAAATGGACTTGTATTTTAAAAATGTATGTGGCTACCATGTCTTGGGATGATTTTTGGTCAAATTAAATGATAAAATAGAACAAGCAGATGCCTCCAAGTCCAAGACGTTGAAACAAACATCAAATTACAAATTATTGTTGTTTTTTTTATGGTTAAATGTGATGTAGAATTCAAATTAGAGTTGATATTAAGAGGATCTAAAAGATTTAAAATCCAATCAAATTAGTTGAACAAATGAACGAAATTAAGCGAATCTATGAGGAGTCAAATTAAACATGCTTCTACAAGCAAGACCGTAGACCTTTGCTGTAAAATAATAATTGTTGTATTTTTCCGTAGGCTTTTGATTCCTCTATGGATAATAAATGGCGGCTTCCCGTTCTCAACTGACTGCATTGAAGTTTTTCAAATTTGATTCCAAGGATCGATCGTTAGGTTCGTTGGCAGCTGAAGTATAAACTTCATTTTCCAAATCTTCAAGCTTTTTCAGCGGCTCCGCAGTGATTCGCAGGAAATTCAATAACTTCTGGGACTGCGCCGGTGGCTCCTCCTTTTGGATAATTCCATGTTGATCACAGATTTCAAAAGGGCGTCTTCCTCACGGGGTTGGTGATGAATCTGCAGCGAATTTAATGCGTTTCTCACTCTGCCCAATGAGTTTCTCACGGAAGCTGATCTATAAAAAGGCATGTTCCTTCACTTTTTCATACAAACTCTGCTTTTATTCCATCAACTGTAGGGCTTTTGTCCTCTTTTGGTAGAAACCATTTTTTATGCTCTGCATTTAACCATTGTTTTGGCTGGACTTACTGTTGTTTCCTTCAGTTGGTATTCTTATTCATCATTTTAGCTACTGTTTATATTTAAGTTATTTGATTCAACAACAGACAGAGGAGAATTGCGTATTTTTCACTGTTGCAATCGCTAGAGCTGGTTTTGGTTCTTGTGATCGCCTTCTCTGTGTTCGATGAAAATGGGTGTTCCAATTGTTGGGATTGCCTTTGGATTTTGTATAGTCTTTGTCTTGTCAGGGATATGCTCAGCAGGAAATGCTATTCCTGCTAATTTTGTTTTTGGAGATTCTTTGGTTGAGGTAGGGAACAATAACTACATTGCATCTCTCTCCAAAGCTAACTACATGCCCAATGGGATTGATTTGGGGAAGCCAACAGGAAGATACACAAATGGGAGAACTATAGTTGACATCATAGGTAAGTGATTGTCCTTCGTTACTTTTAGTTTTGATTGTTTTGGTATTGTAACTTTGCCTCCTCGTTTGTGTCTCACCAGGCCAAGAAGCCGGCCTTAAAGATTACACTCCCCCATACTTGGCTCCAACAACCACTGGATCGGTGGTTTTGCAGGGTGTTAATTATGCCTCTGGTGGAGCTGGAATTCTGAATCAAACCGGAAATGTCTTTGTGAGGTTTCTTCTCCTTTTTCTGCCAAGTTTTCTTTTTCAAAAGAATTCGTGAATTTCCCTACAAAGTTGCTGGTTGAAGTTTTTCTCCTTTCATACATACATGTTAGCTATGTTCTTGAACGACTTATGAATCTCAGAAGTGGAGAATTTGAAGTTTTTAAGTGCCTATTGCCATCTGAAATATCAATATTTGTCAAATTCGTAGGGTGGTAGGATCAACTTGGATGCACAGATAGACAACTTTGCAAATACCAGACAATACATTATTTCAAGCATAGGTGCTCCAGCAGCAACAAAGCTGCTCAACAGGGCTCTCTTCTCCTTTACAATAGGCTCCAACGATTTCATCAACAATTACCTTACCCCTGTCATCTCATCTCTCAAGCAAAAGTTGGTCCCTCCAGAAGAATTTGTGGAAGCTATGATCTCGAGGTTTTGTTCACAGCTCACGGTACAATTTCCTTGTTGCTGCAATGATATTCCTTGTAGAACACAATCAAAAGTCAACCATATTAGCGAAGTAAGTTCTTGTTACTAGTTTCACACGTTTCCTCAGAGAGTCTATAACATGGGAGCGAGGAAGATCATTGTGGCGAATGTTGGTCCTATTGGCTGCATCCCATATCAAAGAGAGATAAATCCTTCTGCTGGAGAGGGCTGTGCCGCATTTCCAAATCAGCTGGCTCAGATGTTCAATGCCCGGTTGAAGGATCTCATCGGAGAGCTTAACACATGCCTCAAGGGATCAAGATTCGTCTATGCCAATGTGTACCACATTGTAGATGATATCATCCAAAACTACGCATCATATGGTATGTCAATACTATGAATTTGCACATCTTTTTTAGCTGCTGTTTCAAATTTACTTGAATATTGGTGACGTATTTGAAGAGGTTTGTTTGTTTTTGGTACAGGCTTTGAGAATACAAATTCCTCGTGTTGTTATCTGGCTGGGCGCTTTGGAGGTTTATTTCCATGTGGTCCTACATCCAAAGTTTGTCCAAACAGAGCCAAGTATGTTTTCTGGGATCCTTATCATCCAACCGAAGCCACCAATGCGATAATAGCAAGGCGGATAATGGACGGTGGCTCTGACGACATTTGGCCTATGAATGCCAAACACCTTCTGCAATCTTGAACTACAGACCAGACTGAGATAGACCCAGAAGATGATTCTTGTGAAACTCCAAATGGAAGTTGTCCTTTTCCCCTCCCATTCATCATACCTAACATGGTGAATACAACATTTTCAGAGTTCTCTTTCCTTACTGTCAAAAAAAGACTCTTTTCAGTTTTCACGACTCCTACCTATAATCTTAGTCTTTTAGCACAAGAGAGCAACCTTTTGCTCAGCAAACAGAAGCTAAACTACAAAACTGGACCCCTTGTGGGTACTTCTAGGGTGTGTTTGGTGGATGCATTAAGGCAAGGCATCAACATCATCCTTATTTCATGATATATTTCCCCGACGTACAGTTGCATTGAATTAACAAATCACAAACAAAACTTGTACGCGTTGTCTAATATTGAATGCCAGCCATACGTTGCAGCTCCTCACGAGAATTTCTGTTGCTGAATGATTTGGTACAGCTACTTTTGTTTCCTTGTTCTTTCGTTTGGCCTTTCCACTTATTTTTTTCATTACTTTTACTTTAAGACTAATGCCAAAGGTGGTAGCATCTGATCTAATTAGAGAAAATGAATCAATCATTTATCAACAAAACCAAAGGAAGTCAGATCGTTTCATTAACTCTTTCTTGTTTGGAATCTCAACTTTTTTATCCTAACATGCGGTGAACACTGGAATCACGTTTAAAAAGGACTACATATCCAATTTGGTCATGTGGCCTATTAGCTCAGTTGGTTAGAGCGTCGTGCTAATAACGCGAAGGTCGCAGGTTCGAGACCTGCATGGGCCAAACGAATTCAGATCTTTTTCCTTTTTTTTTTCCCCTCCCTTTATCTTGTTTACATTGAAAGCTGAAAATTTAATTAGGGATGGCCGTTAAGTTAACGATGTTTGAATAGGTTATAGATGAATTTGGATTTGGTAACCAAACTCAAATTTAAGAAAAACAAATTTATCCTTATTAGCCAAAATGACTAAAATTAATGAAATAATTAACTTGTATTTAAAATAATCAATGTTGAAAAAGTCTGATTTTTTTTTTTTTTTTTGTGATAGGTACCATTATAGGGTTATAGTTATACTAGTAACAATTTTTTAAATAATCTAAATCTTATAATGTAATTATGCAAATAGGAAGACACTCAAATGTAATTAGGCCATCTCCACCAGTGGCAAATTCTAGTTATCGGCCCAAAAATTGAATCAAGATTTGCACTTCCAACGAACCCATTGTCAATATTTCTCACCAAAAATTTGGCAATCTTGAAAATCCTTGTCATTTCTCCCTTGTGCCCTCAATGGCCATCAACTTGGAAAGAGAAATAATCGTTGCAGACGAAGACAAAGACGAAATCGGTTGGAGAAGAGACATTAAAGAGGTAGGGACAATAAATCCGACGAAGACGAATTACAAGTGTAGCAGATGAGTTGCAGATATCAGATCTGACAACAGTGGTGACAACGAGCACCATCGACGATGACAAGCAGAATGGAGATGGCTTATTTTTTGACGAGAAAAATTTCAAGCAAAAGTAGGTTTATAAGATTTTAGAAATTTTTTTATTTATTTTTATATTAGATGATTGATATTATGTATTTAATTATTAATTTTGTATATGTATGAAAATTATAAATAAAATAAAATTAATAAAATTAAAATTTATTAAAAAAATAAATAAAATAGTGATGAGGATAGTAAGTGTGATTAGAATATATATAATTTTTGAGATAAGAGTGTAAAAGAATGGGGAGAACCTTGTCTCATGCGGCAAGATAACGTCCACGTCTGGAGATGGCAACAGCGCCCCTGTCTATCTTGTCCCAAATTTCACGTTCGAGACACTTTGTGCCCCCCAGCTGTGACCAGCTGAGCGGGCCATGCGGGCAGCGCCCCTATCTATCTATCTTGGGACTAAACTGCCGTCTCACAAGCAACCGTGCTACGCCCTGGGGGCACCTATCTATCTATCTTTATCGGAGGGGAGAGAGAGAGAGAGAGAGAGAGACGGACGCAATGGACGGAGCGGCGCCAGAGGAGCTAATTCTCGTAACGCGCGAACCAGACGGTGTCGCGCACGTGACTATCAACCGTCCGAAGCTGCTGAACTCACTGACCAGGCCGATGATCGCCGATCTGGCTCGGGCGTTCAAGTCGCTCGACGCCGACGATTCGGTTCGGGTTGTGATACTGTCGGGGTCGGGCCGAGCGTTCTGCGCCGGCGTGGACCTGACGTCGGCGGAAGATGTGTTCAAGGGAGACGTGAAGGATCCGGACTCCGACGCGGTGCTCCAGATGGAGCGGTGCCGGAAGCCGATAATCGGCGCTATCGCTGGCTTCGCGGTCACCGCCGGGTTCGAGATCGCCCTCGCTTGCGATGTGGTGGTCGCCGCTAAGGGCGCTAAGTTCATCGATACTCATGCTAGGTTTTGGATCTGATCTCCCTCGTAATCGATTGGACTTTCTGTTTGCTTGCTAAACTACGTTAGCGCCCTACTTTTTGTTTGGGAGACATTAGTAATGGAATTCCATCTATTTTCTTTCAAAGCCGTACTTTTGTCTCCTAAATTGGGGGAGAATGGATAAAATGGAAATGGGTGAAAAATTACTTTTTATGTTTTTGACAACATTGAAAACTGTGTAGTAGTTTTTAAGTCAACTGTAAATTTACCCTTAACTTGTCATTTCTCTAATAGTTAGAATGAGACTCTTTAAATTGCTTGTTCCACCACTTTGTTCTAAGTCTCATTGAGTCGGTGGCTTATTGAGATTGTAGTTGGAATCGTCTTTCTTGATATTTATCTCTGTGCTTTGTTTGTATTTTCTATTGCACATTTAACTGAACTCATGGTCTGCAGGTTTGGGATATTTCCTTCATGGGGTCTCTCTCAGAAGCTTTCACGAATTATAGGACCCAATAGAGCCCGTGAAGTTTCTTTGTCAGCCACTCCCCTAACTGCAGAACAAGCTGAGAAGTGGGGTTTGGTAAATCACCTTGTTGAAGAGAGTGAATTGCTGAAGAAAGCCCGAGCAGTTGCGGAGGCCATTATTAAAAATAACCAGGATCTTGTGTTGAGGTACAAATCAGTTATAAATGAAGGTCTCAAGCTGGATTTGGGCCATGCTCTTGCTCTAGAAAAGGTAGTTTCTCCTTTTATGTTGTTTTAAGTATTAATTATGACCAAATTTCCTCACCTAGCATGGTTTGATTGACATGATTGTAAATAGTCAGGTCATGTTACCTCATATATTGATGTCTCCTCAAGGTTTGTCTTTTGGCAGCATTGATGTGGTAATTAATGATTTTGTCAAGGCATGACCATAACCACTGAGCCAGGCTGGGTGAGAGAAGATTTTATATTATGAAAAACACCTAAATTGTTGCCTTTTCATTGAAATGTGAAATATATATCTTCTCTCATTTGCTATTATAGAAAAACACAAAATAAGGACACTACTTTTGTGTGCCTCTCTGTTTTGAACTATTTGATTAAGACTTGTCATTATTGTTCTTAAACATAATATAAGATATAATAACCTTACAGAGGATATGGCTACAAATAGAGATGACTAGAGATTCAGAATTCATATAGCTGACCTTAGTGAGAGTAAATCTGGCGATTGTTGTTGCTGTTGTCTCCTTTTGAACTATTTTTGTTTTTTCCTCCAGAAAGGAAAATAATATCTAAAAGCTTCTCATGAACGACAATGCAAGTCCAAATGTAAACATCAATATGACCTTTGCAAATTCATGATCCTAAATGGAGAGCAAGTAATACGTAAATTTCATGGAACACTTAACGCTTGATTTGATAAGGTGGTCAACATAAAATTACTAGCAACAGTGGATCCATGTTACAGCTAGGCCATTCATAATGGCTACCGAGTTCAGTTAGACTAAAAGTCCCAGTTACTTTCGGAATCTCTTATCTATTGCAAAACAGATACTAGAGGTCTAAGTAAGCATTGGCGCTGTTCATAAATTTGCAGCTGCTTTTGGAGTTGCGGTCCACCAATCTGGATTGCCAATTTGATGCAGACTGGGAGGAGTGTTAAAATTGTGGAAGAGGAAGGTTAAATAAATCATACTATTTTTTATCGGATTGCATAGTTCTTGTTAATAGGAACCCTTGTTTTTTATGCTTCCTTGTCATTTATCATTACTTGATACGTCTATCTTACCTAACTTGATATAAGGCTTTACTGTGATGTTGGCTTACTAGCTTCCCTTGTTACCTTTTTCAGGCTAGGGCTCATGAATATTACAATGGAATGACCAAGGAACAGTTCAAGAAAATGCAAGAATTCATAGCTGGTCGAAGTGCAAAGAGAAGACCTGCAGCCAAGTTGTAGCTGTAGTAGCTTACAAAACTAACTTTACTGTAAGTAAACTTGTTGGTTGAACAAAAATGTCGAAAGAAGCAATAATTGTGTTGCGGTTGCCAAAGTCACAGTAATCTGCTTTTCCCCATGTTCAGTTTATCTTTTGAGTCACTTATGATGTTACCTGAAAGAATCCTATTCTGATTGAAGATGGCTTACCTTTTGACCTCTACCTATTAAACAAAATTAGACTCTTACCTATTAAAAATTTAGAAAAAACTCTTACCTTTCGTATTCTTTTCTACTTATCCTACTTATTGTTTTCCTTATTTTTGCTTAAGTTTATAAAACGTTATCAGCACAACACAAACCGTTCTACCTTTTGCTGTAAACTCACATTCTTCTTTCAATTGTATTCTTTCTTAGGTAATAATCTTCATATCCCTACTAAATCAATTTAGTTTTAGTTTCCCTTGATATACCTTTAAGTTCAAAAAATTAATTTAGTATATTGTCATCATATTAGAGTTGAGAAG
Source organism: Diospyros kaki (assembly GCA_036245055.1). Classification (NCBI taxonomy): domain Eukaryota; kingdom Viridiplantae; phylum Streptophyta; class Magnoliopsida; order Ericales; family Ebenaceae; genus Diospyros; species Diospyros kaki. Next base: position 7,996,550 of record BSEG01000013.1, read on the forward strand.
TGAAAAAAATATTGTTAATATCAAACGTATCAAATTATTTCATAGTTCTTATATGTTTATTACATTGGCAATCTTGTTTAATATAATGTGTTTATCACAATAAAACATTTTCGTAGGGTATATGTAATTATTTTCGCATACAACACTTGTATACATAGATATGGTTGTTTATATGTAATCTACTAATTAAGAATAATTGATATAAAAATTAACCTAACCTAGAGATGTCAAAATGGGCTAGGCCCGACGGGCTGGCTCGTTGGGGCCCAGCTCGGCACTGGGCTAGGGCCAGCATTTTGCTGGCCCATTTAAGGCCGGGCTAATTTGGCCTGGCCCACTTGGCCCGACGGGCCAAATGGTGGCGGGCCGGGCTAGCCCGCTTGGCCCGCTAATCGGCCACACACCTCCTTCCCCCAACCACAAAACGGCCCTCTGTCGCCCGCGCCCCTCGCTCTCAGCCTCGCCCTCGCCCTCGCTCGCCCTCTGTCTCGCCCTCACCCTCGTCTCACCTTCTGGGCGGGCTGGGCTGGCCCGTTTGGCCCACGGGCCCGTGTAGGGCCGGGCTAGGGCTAGCAATCTGCTGGCCCGTTTTTAAGCGGGCCGATTTGGCTCAGCCCGCTTGGCCCGCGGGCCACTTGGTGACGGGTCGAGCCGGGCCTGCCCAACCCGTTTGCCATCTCTAACCTAACCTATGTAACTCATGCATAAATGAAATTAATATTTAATATCTATTTTATTTATTATATATCTATATTTTGTAAAATATGTAATGATGGATGGTCAATGGTGTAGATGGGGATTGAAAAGATGAGTAAATGGGGAAGTTGAATGGTGTAAATTATTTTCTCCAATGTGCTGCTACTTTAACAACAATATCGAGAGAGGTTTTAAAAAATATTCTAAGTTTATTTCATGTTTTCTTATGGCTAAATAAAATAACGAATTATTAATGAAGAATTATGAAGCTCGTTTAACTTGTTCTACTCCATTTCCTGAAATGAATGTAACAATGTTTGGTAATGTTGGGAGAGGACGAAACCATAGGCGAGGTTGAGAACACGGTGGAGGTCTGGATGTCAGAATAATTATTATAATTATGGTTGTTAATATAAGAACTCTTCTAAATTCTAATCATAAAGGTTGTAGAGGAGAGCGTCTTAAGACATAGATCGAGTAGTCAAGCAAATGATATATCGAGTTTACATTAATAGATTGTGAATTCGATCCTCATTTTGTATAGTAAATTAAAATCTTACACTTGTAATTTATCTCATCTGCTAAAATCAAGGCACGAATGATGAATGTCACACAAAAACGGTCATCCCAAGGTTATATAGGAAAATCAATAAAGAAAAGGAATATAACAGTAAAAATGAACAAAATAAACATTTAAATAATTCAGAAAATATATGCTATAGATATGATATCAGGACTTCTTTTTTTATATATATAATTTAACTAATGAACATGGGTTCCATTTGCTAAATGCTTAATTTACAAGCCGAGATAAAATTTTACTCTATCTTCTCAAATTCTCTTTTTAAATAATCTATTGTTTTTAGAAGTTCTTCGTGATTCTTAATAATGTTCAAATCATCAACATATATAGTAATTGTAACAAACTTAGATATTGATTTATTTATAAAAACACATGAACAAATCGGATTATTCTTATACCTTTCTTTCAACAAATATTTATGAAGACAATTATACCATGTACATGGTACTTTAATCCATAAAAGGATTTTGTAATTTTATTAAATAGTCAATTTTTCCTTCTGGATGCTGGGAGAAATTTGCCACATCCAGATGTATTATATCAAGAGGATTTTGGGGTGGAATCATCATTTTGATTGGCAAGATTTGTCTCCACATTTTCCGCTTTCTTCTTCAATTACACTTGATAAGGTCAGCAAGATGCCTTGATGTACAAGTACTCGACCAATGTCCATTCTATTCTACATGATAAATCACATCCATTGAGTACCCTAAGGGTTTTCCGGTCACTTAATATGAATAAGGGTCATTTTTTAGCCTCGAGAAGATGATGAAGAACTACTTGTCTTGAAGTATCATATCTAAATACAACAGACACACTAATGTGTCTCGTTAATAATGCAAGTTCTGATATAACATTTTTTGTAAATTTCTTAGCAATGTACAATTCTTGAAGTACCATATCTAAGTATAATAGGCACACTAATATGTCTTGCTAATAATACAAGTTCTAATATAACATTTTTTTGTGAATTTCTTAGCAAGGTACAATTCTTCACCAACACAATCACAATTAGATATGGGTTTGTTTTATTCAAATAAATCTAGGAGTCTTACTACAGAGCCAGACGCGCTTACTGAGTGCCTTACAGAAAAGGTGTAAAAAGACGAAATTGTCTCCTCAAACTTTACAAATTTGCAAAGCAGTGCCCATGCCCCTGCTCTCTCCTTGCTCCCCTCCCATGGTCTCGCCTCCGCTACCTTCGCCTCTTTGCGACGTCTCGTCGTCTTGCCTTTGTCGTCTCGTTGCCATCGTCGCCTCACCGACTGTTGCTGGAAGATGCAACAATGATCGGCGAGGCGAGGAGATGCAGCAATGGCAACAAGGCGATGGCGACATGGTAGTGAGGCGTCGCGGAGAGGCAAAGGCAGTGGAGGTGCGACCATGGGAGGGGAGCGAGGAGAGAGCAGGGGCAGGGGCAATGCTTTGCAAATTTGTATAGTTTGAAAGGACAATTTTATCTTTTTGCCCCCTTTTTATAAGGCCCTTGGTAACCCTCTCGGACTCTCAAAACTTTTCCTAAATCTAGACTTCAATTAATTGATTATGCAGATATATAATATTTATTTGATCCACATAAAACTCGATCACAAAAATATTATTTATTCACATATGATGGTATAGTTATATCATGACAATCTACAAAACAAACAACAATTGCTATTCCATCAAATCATGCAGTAATACTAGCAAAAGTCGAGAATGTGTTTGATTAAAATTAATAAGCCAACACATACAGAAGACATGTGGCCTACCTTTCAAAAAAGGTACTCCAACATCATTGTATGAAGACAATGCTACATGCATAACTCAACCAAAGAAGGATATATAGAAAGGGACAGAATAAAACATATTTCACTGAAGTTCTTTTTTTTTTTTCGCGCATGATCTTGAAAAGAATGGTGACATTGAAGTTCAAAAAATTTGTTTATTAATAATCTGACAGACTTATTTATAGGCATTACCTATTGTAATGTTTGAGAAGTTGGTACGTAATTGGAATAAGTTGACTTAGAGATTTTAAATAATATTTCCAACAGAGGGAGTGAAACATGTTGTACTGTTTAACTAATGATAAGAGATAATAGAAGTTAACAGCGTTATTGATTTGTTATAACTTAAAAAGATGGTTATAGAAATTGAAAAAGTTAAAAAAGAGAAAACAGTTGACATTTTTAATATGGGCTATTTGTATGAAAAAATTAAACTTTTTTACGATTTTATTCCAACCTTTCAATTTTGATAATAGATATCCGATTTGATCGATTGGTTGCAATTTTAGCACCGACCCGAATCCAATTCGAGAGGTGTATGTGTCCGTTAACGTAGCATGTCATCTAATATTTTAAAATAATTTGAGTGGGCTCCAAGTTGACACATATAAAAAAAAATAAAAAATAAAATATTAAATATATACATGCACACAAAGAGAAAAAGCAAGCAGAGGACGGGAACGAAACAAGCGGAAGACGGGGATGACGATGAAAGAGGACGGCAACGGCAACAGCTGATCTGAGAGCTAGAGGCAGCAATCGGTCTAGGCTTCCTCCTACTCACGGTGACAACAACCGAATTAGAAATTGGACCGACGACCGATCTAGGCTTCCTCTTACTCATTGCCACTTCACAGAAAACGACCAACAACCCTTTGCTCTTACCAGTCGATGATGTCCTTTGTTGGCCCCATCAACATCAACGATCAGCCATCAAGCTTCCAAATTTTAGATCAGCCTCCATCACCGTCTCTAGCTTCTAGATCGATCGCCGCCTCTAGCCTAGCACCATCACAATCTCCATCCTCCATCTGTATTCCTTCTCTCTCTGTATTTATATATATGTTATTTTTTTTATGTGTATCATCATAGGCCCACTCAAAATGTTTTAAAATACCAAGCAGCGTGACACATCAACTGGGCCACACGCCCCTCAAATCAAATTCAAGTCATGAGTAAATTACAATCAATCGATCAAATCACGCGACTATTGCCAAAATTAAAACGTTTAGATAAAATCGTAAAAATGCAAAAATATTTAATTATTTCATGCTATTAACCTTTTAATATAAGTTAACTCAACCTTTATCCTATTTTACGAGATTGACTCTATAAACTTTTCATTTATTAAGAGTGATGCTATGTTGTCTACTGACAGACAACATAACATTTGTCCATCAATGAGGGGAGTGCGGGCCCCATGCACGTGAGGCCCATCTGTGCACATGGGCCCCACATGCATGAGGCCCGTGCCTCCTTCATTGGTGAGCAAATGATATGTGTTTGCCAGCTAGTGGGTAACATAGAATTGTTGTCATTTATTAATTATAATTTTTAATTTTATTTTTTCTAAGATCTTTACCATTAATATCATTTTTTTTCTCATATCAAACTTGAAAAACTCTTTTAAGATGTAAAAACATAAAAAAATTACTTCATAGAATGGCCAAAAAAAAATTAAAAAAATTGCTCAAATATAAAATTTTATAAATAAAAATAAAAAAAATGAAAATTTCAAAATTGATCCAAACATCAAAAATTTCTTAAACGAGTTTTTCTTAATTTTATTACTATTTTAAAATTTTAAAATCTCCTTATCAGCTAAAAAAGAAAAAAAAATCCATGTAATTCTTTTAAAACCATCTCCATCTCTAACATCTCCCCTCTCTCTCTCTCTCTCTCGTGTGTTCAAAGTAAGAAACGTTTCGAAGAGACAGAACTAATACCATCTGGACATTGAGCTCAAAGCTACGGTAAAAGGCAATTCCAAGAGCTCCCATGTCCGCTCAAACTTCAATTCTTATTTCTTGAAAAAGAAAACCAACTTGGCTACACGTTTCAAGAACTGCACTTTTAATCGCGTCAATCCGATCGTAATACAAACAAAAACGCGAAAGAAGAGAATGAGGATGGACCTTATCTATATAAAACTTTAAAATAATTCTATTTTCTTTCTGTCCTCCCCATTAGGGAAAAAGAAAACATATATTCCTAATCTCTCTGTTTCCTTCCTTTGGAAGATGAATATCGAACAAATTTTGATCTGATCTATAAATCAATATGTAAAAGAAAAAACAAAAGTTCAAGGGGATCCTCAGTAGAACAATGTTGAACTCTCATCAAATTAGACAATCAGGTCTGATGATTCCATGCCATCATAGGAACCCCCGCATGCTCATATTAAATCAGAAATTTGCAAGAAACACTGCTCACAACCAATCCACATTTCTTCATCGAAATGGATCGAAGGCATTGAAGAAACAAAATCAATCAAGAGAAAGCAGGTAAATGAACTTAAAAAGCAATCACTAAATAAAGAAAAAAATATCAAATTCAGAAAACCACAAAAAGAAGAGAAAATCAGTTACGTAATATTACCTCTATAGGGAATAGAGAGGAAAGATAGCCATAGAAATAGCTTGCTTTCTTTGCTTGCTCGTTATTCGCATCTGCTAAATACTGCAAAATCAGGAATTTAGGGTTTTGCGGAGAAATAGGCGGTGTGCAGCAAATTACTGAAAACACCTCCATCATCTCGTCATATTACCGAGTGAACCGCAGCTCAATCTCAGCCATCCGGCCCATCCCAGTTATGTATAAGGCCCTATCGAAGAAAGGGCCCTGCCCTGTGGGCTTCCACTTAACGGGCCCAACTGACGAATCGGAAGCCCTCCCGCCAAAGTTAAATATTGATTAAAACATTTTCCCGCCGCCGAAGCCTGCGATTTGCAAAGCTTGGATTTGGATGGTTGAATTCCCCATTTTCCGTTGGTTTTAGCAGGGCGTCTTACTGGAATGTTCATATTCGGAGATTTTTTATTTGGGTTCTCTTCCATATTTGGAGATTTTGGAGGATAATCAAATAGGTAAATTCGACTTGTACTTGTCAATTGAATGTCCCTCCAGTTTGAGCGATTGATTCGACATGTTTTGCCTCGATTTGTTAGCTTGTCAATTACTGCGTTTTCTGTTTCGCGCCAGTCCGGTTGTTCAAGCTTGATTTGTGTACAATTTGAGTTGATCATCAGCTGCACTTGAGTACATTGGTTAGATTATATTTACTTTTGCTACTTAAGAGCAAGAGAAGTTTTGAGATTTAAATTGTGTCAACCTCAACTTGTTAGATAACAAGCATAACACAAGCACAGCTAGGGTTTCTAAAAACTCAAGCATGAGTCTAACTGGAGTAATTTAGGTTGCTTTCATGAAACTGTTCGCAATTCAATGTTGGCTACCATCAGTTGTGTAAAATGATTTGCCTAGAATTTGAATATGTATCTGTTCTATAGTTGATCTCATTACCGTACCGTGTGATTTCACCTTCATAATATTGATGAAGATGATGGAAAAGATGCCTCAATCAGCAATTGCAGATTTAAACAATCTGAACATTGTTGATGAGGGTAGAGTTGCGGTGGTGAATTACTTCAAGGAAACTGCGACTTGTGAACTTAACTGTGAACTGACCTAAAACTGTTATAATATATTCAAATCTAGTTTTATCATCAATCATGTAGTTATAACAACTTTATCATAGACTAAATTAATATATAACCAAAATAAATAAAGCAAGATCTTTAATTAAGGAGTATTTTAAAATACAATCAAGTTTTTGTAATAATTTGGTGTTTTTTTTAAGCAACTTTTTGCTCAATATTTTACACCTCTTATTTAAAAAAGTAAGAATCCACCATGAAATGATGAAATATTTAACTCCAATTCGTCTTATTTTTATGCAAGGTTTTTTCTCCACATAATGGGATAAAGGCTTTGTATGTTGTTCATCTTATGGAGTTCAATCAAACATTATGAATGTGCAAAAAATGTCATTGATATTCTGAATATTTTCATTTTGTTTTGTTTTATCCATCTTTTAGGTTGATAAAAAATGAATATTGGAGCATCAAATAAAATCATTTATGTCACGTTTCTTACTGAAAAACATTGATACAAGTTTACTTATTGAAGAAATATAGTGATGTATAGAAAATAAATTGAGAGAAGTTCCACTTCCTATTCCATATCCTTTCTATGTGAGAACTATCTGAAAAAAATAAAATATATTTACATATATAATTAAACTTCTGCAGTTCATTTTTGCATTGGTAATAGCTGAATTAAACATCTAAAGTAAATAAACCGTCACAACTTTTTGACTCTCAATTTGTTTCTAATATAAAAAATGCTTGGATTGTTCTGAATCATGGTTTCTGGCTAGCTTCAGAAACTCAGAAGTCAGCACTAGTAGAATTGTAGCAGCAATCATGAACACTAGCTTCCACCACAAGCATGAGCTATACTAGCCCCTTCCTCAATGTACTCAGTGATCTGTGTCAAGCATGTGTTCCTAGTTGTGACGTCTTCCTCACATGGGTCATGACTAATAATTTGTCAGGTAATATTTGTATGCTTGGTAGTCCTACAAGTTGTACTATACCAAGCTATTAGAAGTTGTACATTTGAATTGGCAGCCTCATTAGCGCCAACTTAACTGCCTATGATGGATTAGTATAAAAACTAATCCAACGGAATGAAGGAATCGAAGTACATTTTCAGAGAACATTCTGTCTTTCTCTCTTGATTCTCTCTCTCGATCCTCCTGCTCTCTCTCCCCAGATTCTCTCTCCAATTTCCTCCTAATTTCTGCCTAAATTCTCTCAATTATCAGAGAATTTACCTTTCAGATCCGAGGACCTGACATAATTCTAGTTTACTCTTGAGATTATACTGTCAAGTCTGTTATGCAAATTGTCTTAAACTAATATTATAGCATAAATATTGGAAGAGGCACAAAGATACCTGCTTGAAATAGTATTTGGTATTGGCAAATCCAGCACATAATATATTATAGACATACATCCGAAGCTGGGCACACGCAGAGCTGGAGCAAATATTGGCTGCATAGCAGAACATGAGTCCACAAAGCTTGGATGGGAATGAAATAGAGACCAATTCAACCACTCAGGATGAACAGTTTAACCAACAACACTTAGTCTAGGGCCTGAAAATTTGACCCCATTAGCCAAGGGTAGGGAATACTTTTTTTTGTTTTATTTTTTCACCAATCTCGTACAAGCATAAGGGTTAATGCCTAACAGGCAGAACAAGGAGGTTTAGCCAGAATGACCATATTGTTGATTGTCCAAGGGTTTGAACTAAAGCCACTGATCTGCTGAAAACATAACCCACGAGAAACCTATGGCTGTCTTATTTCTTTTCTCTTTCATTTTAATTTCAAGTTAACCTTTATTTGTGCCTATTACGTACATATGGTCCATTTATAGATCATTGTGACAAATTTGAATGTTAATCAAAGGAACATGTGGCAAACGTTCTCAAAATGTGAGTAATCCATGTTGATGTTGCAAGTACATATGCAGAATTCCTTTCTTCTTAGCCTCTGTACTTCACCTTTGTAACTGGTGCAACATATAGAAGTTTTGCATACCCGTCTAGATGAGGAAAGCCCAAGGATCTATTTGGACCTCACATCTAGAAAATACTTAATATCTATCCTGAAGGGCATTGTAATTGTTTTGAGGCATTAGGTTCCCGCATGTTGTATCACTTAAGCAGCCTAGATTGGTACTGTTTTAGCTTGAACAATTTTGATGGATGTTTTTTCATGATACTTCATAAACTTCAATAAGAAAGGTTCTTCGTCTTACGCCACCATGTTGAGTTTCCTTTTCTTTGAAGGTAACCAATGTTGCTTCCTTGAGTAAAAAACATCCTTGCAAATGTTTCTTCTTGGTTCTTGCTGCTACAATGTTCTTTACAATCCCAAATATCCCATCTGATGCGTTCATTTCCCTGCCTTGAGGTGTTGCTAATACATCTACACAAATTTTTTGTAGTGCGATGTTGGAGCTCAAATATTCAATGAAATGAATCAGAGTGTTACCTTTCTTCATATTGAAACTGATAAACCGTCGGTGAGAACTAAAGACTGTTGAACTGCTTCACAATTGGATTAGCAGGAAGAACACAGAACCAATGCAAATGTCTTGGTTACACTGGAAGTTGTTACTTGCTATTGCTTTCATAGTAACAAGAAAATTCGTTCTTCTACTCATACAATTTATCAAACTCATTTCCTTCTCCAATTAATATCAAAAGTTGTAGGTAGGTCAGACATCCCAAGTTCCAAGTGCACCAACCAGTTGGTGTCTGTCCACTTCTGATGGGAGCATCATATCATCCATAATTAGCTGGTGAGGGTCTGCCATTTTTTTTTTATGAAGAGTGTCTGCCATTGTTGGCAACTGCTTCCTGCCTTCTCATAAGACAATTATCTGTCTGTGGACATTTACCTGTAATTACTGCAGACCAGTGTGTGATCTTCTGATAGAGCAGCTTGATAAGCAATTCTTCTTTCTTAGAAACCACATGTCATACAAAGTCGGTAACTGGTTCCAACTTTTTTTTCTTCGGTTTTAAGTTAGGGAGGTTATAACAAAGCCATAACAGCCACTTTCACTAATCCGTATATGAATTGATGATCTCAGTCCATTCAGTGGTTCAACATCAAGTAATATGGTTTGATGATCCTGAGATGCTCAAAGCCTAAGATGCCAAAAATAAAAGAATTTCTTGGATGAAAATGATTGTCATATCAAGCAAAACAACAACAATAATAAAAATATGAAGAAAATTATTGTCATAAAGTTCAGAGTAATCTAGACTATTGTCATATATGGATTTTGCAATTGGCACAGTGAAATAGTATTACCTTCTGTTTTAGGGTGTTATGAAATTACCAAATATAAGAATTCCATAAATTCTCAGGTACCAATCTTTATATCCATGCTTTTTTTTTTTTTTTATCAAGATCTTTGTATCCATGTAGACAAAGGTTAGTATTCATGTATGTCATAGGTTAAGAAGGAGCACTAAATGATGAGGGGTTCAGGATCCTGAAAAATATGTAGGAGGGTCCTGTAAGCAAAATTGAAGCATTTGATATGTCTTTAATAGCCAAAAGAATTGACACATTGAGATAAGATTTGCACAGTCCAGAAGACATGATTAACACTTCCATAGAAATGATCCTGTGACCTTGCAATCAAATATTAAGTTTTTTAATTTGATGTCTTTAGTCCCATGTCAGCTGGGTGGCTGGCTTCAAGGGAAAGAGATAAGCAGAATTCTTCCAAGGAGAGGAGACTAAAATATGAATTGCTGATCAGCACGGTGATTTATTAATTAGAAAATTTTAACCACCACAAGCAAAACTTCTTGTCTATAATCACCCATTAACAAGTGCGTTATGACTAGTCAAAAAGTCAAGCAGTCAAAAGATCCTTTATCATTAAAGAGATTGACTTGCTAATCTACATCATGTTAGGGAACACTGTAGCAATACAGTCCCTGAGACTTGGTTTCAATTGTTTAATATTCACATGCCTTGAAGAGCATATTAGCTGTCTTATCCATTGGCTGGATCATTTTTATCACCTATTATCTTTAAATATAACCAAAGAACATCAAATAAAGTCTGATATATAGGCTCCTCTTCCATGGAAGATATTGGGAAAGGATTCATAAGAATGTATAGATGTTGAAAGCTGAAGAAAATTCCAAATGCTCTTATTTTTCTGAAGCTGATATCGGAGAGCAGGTAAGAATTGGGGTGGTACTTCAAAAATGATTATTAGATAGGTCAATATGTAGCTAGTAACCGACTTTCCCTGTGGCTACTCTAAATCCTTGTAAATCTTTTTCTTCTGACCAATATGCTTTGAAGCACCAAGAATTAGAAACTCCAAAATAGAGTGAGAACTAAAAAGATGATTCCTTTTGGGTAAGTGAACTCGAAGATGATGATTTGGTGTAATCCACAAAAACCTTCATGGAACAGTATTTAAAGCAATGATTTGGTGTAATCCACCAAATTTTAAAAGTAAGCATTGTTTGGAAGTGACTTAAGGCCTTCTGGCATTTTCTTTTGTTCTATCTGGCACTTCCATTAACGCGCTACACTATAAAAGAATCTTTCATGTAGGCACGCGGATAATTTGCTAATTCATGAAATGAGATAGTTCTATCTGAAATCTGTAGCATAGATGACACAAATTTACCCTCTTAAGTTGAGAGATTTAACCTTTCAACTATTGGAAAAGGTATGCGAACTAATAAAATATGGGCCTTTTTTGTCCTTAAGCTGAATACACAGCACTTTCTTTTCTTTTCTTTTCTTTTCTTTTTTTTTTTTGTTTTATGCAAATCCATTTTTAATCATCTTCTCCAAGTAATAGACAATTTGGCGGTCACACAAAAACTGGTTTGATGTTTTACTGAACATATATGTGTTTGGGCAGTACATGCATGTATGAACACATACAGATTAATGCATTCTAGGATTACTTATCCCTTGATGGAATATGACATGCTCCCGCGTGCATAACGCGTTCCACGTTCATTATTAAGATGTTGACGGATGAGTCTTTCGTTAGCCAATCCGAGTGCTTTAGTTTGGATTTTACTTGATAATCTTGTACTTAGTGGAAGATTGTTAGAAGGTTAAATGTATTAAATGCTACTGATCTTAGAAATATGCTCCTCTTAATTGATGGCTTGATAAAACCACATCTGATTCCCTTGTCTTGTGTTCCTATTGAAGCAAAATGACCGAAGTTGGTAATATTTTTCTGCTGACTCCGGCTTGTAGATGATTTAGATCTTGTTTGTGATGAATGACCTACAGTGAGATTTTGAAATTTTTAGAGTCCCCATCTTCCCTTAGCAAGTGGTCAAATTAGTCTCACCAAAACCCAGCTAAAGTTCATTTTATTATATACATAAGAACATGAAAACCTCTAGATCCAAACCAATCCATTGGTGTTGAATGCATCCATTAGCACTTAGCAGTCCTTTGACCTTTGCTGGATCATGCTGTCAGCTGGTTTAGGCAGTCAAATCAATATTATAGGCAGAAAGAACTTGAATGATTGTTCATGTTTGTATCATAAATGAATTATTTAATGACTCTCTTATTTACTTGTGAATGAAAGACTTAATTACTAAGAAGTAGCTTATCTGGGGAGTAACTTTTAGAAATGTGGCTTGGGCACTTTGTGAATGTAAGAATACATGCAAATTAGTAATTTTTTCAGTTTTCTTTCTGTTCTTAATTGTGAACATAGATTAATGCTATTTCTTGAACTAAGACCAGAGAAATAAAAAAAAAATAATATTCTTATGTTATAAAAGTATACTTATGTAACAAATTTCATTTTTTTCGTTAAAAATCCCTAGAAAAAGGGTTTTTCTAAAGGTGCAGAACCATAGGAAGGATCCATCTGGTATATAGATAGGAGTCAGATCGAGTCGGGCAAGCCGCAGTGTGGAATTTCCTGCTCCTCAGGGGTCCTTGTGGGCGGCTCGCACTGGTCCTCCCCGTCACCTGCCAGCTGGGTTCTTGATTTACCCCCCTCACGTGACGTGGGGCAGTTCGTGGGGGGCCCTCGGGGTGTGGGTTAACACCTTTTGCTCCCGAGGAGTCAGATCCACCACTGCCCTCAGTGCGCTATCTCTCTCTAGCCTCTAGGTGCTTTTTAGTGTGTAATGGTGTCTCATGGAAGGGGGCAACTGCTCTGGCACATCATAATGCCTTGTGGTTGTTCCAAGTTGTACATGAAGCCCTTTAAAATTTCTTTTATTGAATGCACATGGTACCATGATTTTGAGGAGAATGTGGATTAGGTTCATCATTACTTGAAATATAGCATAGATTGAACAAACCAGAATCATATAATGCATTCAGTTAATTTTTTATCACCCTGGGTCAGTTGGTTGTCATTTCCTAAGTTGATAGTTCTTTTTTATTTTATTAATCAACTCTGGACAAAATTTGGCAGTCACACATGCTTTAGACTAGGAAAGTTTATTGCACAAGAGTCTCTCAATAATTAACTCCAAAGGAGTCTATCTCCACTATGGAGAGTGGAAATCCCCTTAATAATCCACTTCTCTTGAGCCTTTATTTGATTCGAGCCCCAAGTAAGACTTGGATGAGCCTAGTTTGTGATTGCAAAACATCTAGTAACTTTGTGATTGTAATTGTTATTGAAACATAAAAATTTAAAGTGATTCACTCTTAGAAAACATATATTCACGATTTTATAATAATGGGATAAATTCACTTTTTGAATGATAGTGATAATGATAATGTATCTTTTGAATGAAAAAACTGTAAATATCTTCAATCCTTAATTTTATAAAACTGATTCAAACGACTCTTGTTATCATTCTCACTACAAACCAGAGAATAAAATGTGTAATTATAAGCAACTTACCCAGCGAGATTGTCTCTCCTATCTCTATTAGAAATCATATTAGGTTACTTACATGAATTCGTTTATATTTTTGTCTAATTTAAATGTGAGGAATTATCTAGTAGTAGTAAGACTTTCTAACCTGTCTAAGTAACCCAAAAGCATTTGTAGAATTAACACACCTCGCAAACAGCCACAAGAACAGATCATTAGGGCAGAAAACCAGCAAAACAGTAAGTAAAATCAACTAACAGCAAGCTGAAAAATTTAAATAGCAAACTCCCTGTTGATGCTCGGCAATGGAGAAGAAGAATGTGGATTTTCAAGGCTCAGCGTTGATCAGTCCGACACCCACAAATGGTACCCTAGAATCGGTTCCAAGCATCACCTAAGAACCGCATTCAATCAACACCCAAAACGGCCTCAAACAGAAAACCCACAACCGAGAATCGCACACCCACACAAGGACGAAGAAACCCCACCAAGGAGAACCCTCTTTTTACTCTCGGCTCTCTCTCTCTCTTCTCTCCTCTCACATACCATCATACCGTCTTGGCGCCCACTATTTCCCCAAATATATCGATACCAATAACCTCCCAAGAACCAGATAGAGATCTCCAAGGATAAGGATAACCATCAGGTTATCCGATAGATTCAGATAAGATAAGGGGAGAAGGGAAAAACAAACCTGTTGGAATCAGCTGGGAGAACAACCTGCGTAGGAATCGGCCAAGGAACAGCACTGAAGAAGCTAGGTCAAAAAAGAGCATAAATATGTGGGCTTTTAGATAAGGCAGTGGGCTGTGAAGGAATGGGCTTGGTCTTTGGGTTTGAGCAGCTGGGCCAAGCCCAGCTTTCCTCAAAAAAACCCAAAGTAAAGATGCTTGGGCCATCTTCTTATTTGGTCACCTATTTGTGGGATTGGACCTCTCAATAAAACTATCAATCCTGGGCCGAGGCCTATGATAGACAACTTACCCGACCAAAACATCATCGCCTTGGACTTGTTGGGTATTACACCTCAACAAATCTCCACCTTGATACCTAACAAGGCCTGCACACAAGCAAATGAATTTATTAGTTGACACAAGTACTAAGCAAATTGAAAGTTCACTTACCTTTACCAACGTTTAGAAGTGAAAGACAACTTCTAAACTTGGCCAACGTGAGAACCTTAGTTCCCATATCTGAAGGATTATACTCAGACAATATTTTCTCAAGTTTAACAATATCTTGAGACACAATGTCACGTATAAAATGAAGTCTGACATCTATGTGCTTAGTGCGTTCGTGAAACACAGGATTTTTGCATAAATGAATAGCAGATTGACTATCTGAATATAAAATCACGTCATCACTCAAAACACTTAGTTCTTTGAGTAAACCCTTAAACCACAATGCTTCTTTAATTGCTTCAGTGGCAGCTATATATTCAGATTCGGTAGTAGAAAGAGCAACTATGTGTTGAAGTTGTGACTTCCAACTAATGCAAGCATCACATAAAGTAAACACATAGGACGACATGGACTTTCTATTATCCCTATCACCGGCATAGTCAGAATCTGTAAATCCTTTTAGTTTCACTCCTTCAGTTTTATGTTTATATATTAAGCCAATGTCACATGAACCTTTCAGATATCTTAACAACCATTTCAAAGCTTCCCAGTGTTTAGGACCAGGGTTAGACATAAACCTGCTAAGTGTACTAATTGCGTGAGCTAAGTCAGGTCTAGTACACACCATTAGATACATTATAGATCCAACGACATTAGAGTACGGTATTTTACTCATGTATCATTTTTCTTCTTCATTAGCAGGTGATTGTTCTTTAGACAATATGAAATGGCTAGCCAAAGGTAAAGAAACAGGTTTACAATCATGCATACCAAATTTTTTCAATATTTTCAAAACATAAGATGATTGGTGTAGAAATAAACATGAATTTGACCTATTCCTCTCAATTTCCATTCCTAGGATTTTTCTAGCATTTCCTAGGTCTTTCATGTCAAATTCTTTATCTAGGATTATTTTTATTTCATTTATCACCTTCAAATTCGGGCCAATTAAAAGCATGTCATCAACATATAACAATAAGAACACACAGTTATTATTATGCTGTTGAAAATATAGGCAGTGATCAAATTCACTCCTTTTAAACCCAATAGAATGCACGTAAGAGTCAAAGCGTTTGTACCATTGCCTAGGGGACTGTTTCAAACCATATAAAGATTTCTTAAGGTAACACACATGATTAGGTTTATCTTTATCTTCAAAACCCTTAGGTTGACACATATAAATTTTTTCTTCAAGGTCCCCATGCAAAAATGCAGTTTTTACGTCTAGTTGTTCAAGTTCCCAATTAAAATGTGCAACTAAGGCAAGCATTACTCTTATAGTGGTATACTTAACAACAGGAGAAAATATTTCATTATAGTCTACCCCCTCCTTTTGTGTGAACCCCTTAGCTACCAACCTAGCTTTAAATCTTATTGGTTCGTTCCCACTATTACCCTCTTTCACTTTATAAATCCATTTGCAACCCACTAAGGATTTGTCTTTTGGCTTAGGAACTAATTCCCATGTTTGATTTTTATAAAGTGAATTCATTTCTTCTTTCATTGCTTTGACCCATTCCTTAGAATTTTCACTTTTAATTGCTTCATCATATGTATTTGGCTCTTTGTCAACTAATTCTTGATAACTGGCATAAGCAAAACTATAGTCAGTTCCTAATCTTTGAGGAATCTTATGTGGTCTTCGCTCTCTATCTCTAGTCAATTGGTAATCGGTTAAAGGGTCTTGGTCAACAGGATGTTCTTCTTCCACATCCTCACTACTCTCTTCCTCAGTAACAGGCTGATCTTGAGTATCATTCTCCACCTCACTAGGGGTAACGGGAATGTGGGTACTCACTCTCTCCACCTCAACCACATGCTCTTCACTATCTTGTTGTTTCTCACTCACCAAATCAGACTCATCCTTAAGACATGGCATATCTACTTCATTAAATGTGACATCCCGACTAATAATGATTTTGACACCCTTTTGGTTTCTATCCCACAACCTATATCCCTTAACACCTTCAGGATAACCTAAGAAGACACACTTCCTAGCTCTAGGTTCTAGCTTTCCCTCACTTTGATGAGAGAAAGCGGCACAACCAAAGGTCCTCAACATAGAATAGTCCGCACATTTACCATACCAACGTTCATAAGGAGTATCACCATTCAAAACAACAGAAGGAGTCAAATTGGTCAAATAGCAAGCAGTCATAATAGCCTCACCCCAGAATGACTTAGGCACACCAAAACTCAACATCATACACCTAACTTTGTCAAGTAAGGTCCTATTCATCCTCTCAGCAACTCCATTCTGTTGTGGAGTATAAGGTACTGTTTTATGTCTAGTGATGCCACTTTCAATGCACATATTGTCAAAATCAGCATTACAAAACTCAAGACCATTATCCGTTCTCAAAAATTTTATTTTATTGCCAGTTTGATTTTCAAATTGAATTTTCCAATTTTTAAATTTTTGAAAAGTATCAGATTTTTCTTTTAACAAATAAACCCATACTCGCCTAGAGAAGTCATCAATAATGGACAAAAAATACTTATTGCCCCCAAAAGTGGGATTGCTCCCAGGACCCCACAAGTCCGTATGAATATACTCTAAAACTCTAGACGTCTTATGACTACTAGATGAGAAAGAAAGCCTATGGTGTTTTCCAAGCACGCAGTGGTCACAAAATGGCAAATCTGACACTTGATCCTTACCAAACACACCCTTATCGTTAAGAAATTTAAGTCCCTTAACACTGACGTGAGCTAACCTATTATGCCACTTTTGTGTGTGATCAATGTCAACTGATGCAATAGTGGGAGTAGTGCCACTAATTACTTCAACATAGGAAATATATATGCCATTTTTCCTAACTGCCTTAAAGGCTCTAAGAGCACCTTTAAACATTTTAATCATGCCACCGCCAACCCCACCTGTGAAACCTATCTTTTCTAATTCCCCTACAGAAATTAGATTTCTACCCATTTGTGGAATGTACCTAACTCCATTTAGTGTATGCACAAAGCCATTTTCAAATCTAACAGTTATGTCACCAACACCAACAACTTTATAAGCCACATTATCACACGTAATGACATGACCATGATCAAACTCATGCAAGTTTTCAAACCAGTGTTTATGAGATGTGACATGAAAAGATGCACCAGAGTCTAGGATCCACTCATGCATATGGGAGTGCATAGATAGATTAATTTCAGATGATTCTTGGTTCATCAACATATATACCTCCCCAGTATCACATTGAGAAGATATAACATTGGCCTCACTCGTTTCTTTCTCTTTTTGTTTGTTTTTCTCCGCATAGCAGTCTTTTATAAAATGCCATAATTTTCCACAACCATAGCATTTTTTACCTTTTGCCTTCTCCTGTGACTTAGACCTACTTCTACCTTTTTTCTTGCCACCCTTATTTTGTCCCTCACCACCCCTATTTTGAGGCCTTCCCCTCACAAAATGAATTTCTCCACCTCTTCTCTCGTTTCTTTCAGCTTTCATTTCTCTTTCCTTACACTTAAGAGATTCTACTACAATATCTAGGGTAAGGGTTTCCCTCCCATATTTAATAGCATTCTTGACCTCCTTATATATGTCGGGAATAGCATTTAGAAGGATAATAGCTTTATATTCTTCAGTAATTTTTTCCCCACAATTAGTAATATCTTGAACAAGTTTATTGAAAATATCAAGATTATCATCTATATCTTTCGAGGGATCAATTTTAAAGCTAAAGAAACTTTCAAGTAAGAAGAGTTTGTTAGGAGTGGACTGGGTTAAATAGAGACTCTCTAGTTTTTTCCAAAGTTCTTGGGTAGTATCATGTTTAACAACCTTGCGTAAAACTGAGTCAGACAAACGCAAGATGACAGAAGTATATGCTAACTCATCATTTTCTTGTTTTTCTTCTTTAGTGAGAGATTTATCAAAAGTGTTATTAATTGCTTTTGAAACCTTTTGTTGAACTAATATTCCTTTCATTTTCTGTTGCCAAATTGCAAAATCACCTTTTCCATTGAACACACCTAACTCAAAGTGATGTGCAGCCATGATATGCACAAAGCACACAAGAATGCAACACAAAAAAAACCAAGATAAAAAACAGATTCAAGTAGACTGTTTTTAGGTCCTCTAAATATCAATGGAAACAAATTCTAAAGACACGGAAAGGACTAGCTGTTAGGGTGTAGATTTTGTAGCAATTTAAACAAACAGGAAATCAGCAAAAAATGGCAACCACACTAAAGATTAAATCACAGCTGATGCAGGCAATAATCACAAAATAACACTAGTTCTAGCAACACGTATTGGTTACCACCACAGGGTAACCCCCAACCTAATGGCCACCCCCACCCGATGGCCTGCTAGTTGCTGGAAAATTAAATAGGGTTAAGAAAGTTCTCACCAAGCGGACTGATCAATCAGTCCGTAAATGAAAAGGGAGTTCGAAAGAACCGATCACACAAGGCTGATGTGCTCTTCGGTTGAACACGTTGTTTAGGAGTTGCAGACCCTGAAGCTGCCGCTCGCCGTTGCTGCTGTCACCAAGCGCCGCTGCTACCAGTGACGTTGAGTGACACGCTTTGCTCCCACAGGTGCGTCTCAACGTCAAGAAACCCACGTATGGTCTCACGAACTGTGTTTTGACTGGAACAAAGAGATCTAGCCGGATCTTCAAAACTGGGTTACGTTTTTTGCAAAACGTTCTAGATCTGAAATCGGCCAAGAAGTTGCTGATTTCTTCCACCCACGAAGCCACCAAGGCTCTGATACCACTTTGTAGGATTAACACACCTCGCAAACAGCCACAAGAACAGATCGTTAGGGCAGAAAACCAGCAAAACAGTAAGTAAAATCAACTAACAGCAAGCTGAAAAATTTAAATAGCAAACTCCCTGTTGATGCTCGGCAATGGAGAAGAAGAAGGTGGATTTTCAAGGCTCAGCGTTGATCAGTCCGACACCCACAAATGGTACCCTAGAATCGGTTCCAAGCATCACCCAAGAACCGCATTCAATCAACACCCAAAACGGCCTCAAACAGAAAACCCACAACCGAGAATCGCACACCCACACAAGGACGAAGAAACCCCACCAAGGAGAACCTTCTTTTTACTCTCGGCTCTCTCTCTCTCTCTCTCTCTTCTCGCCTCTCACATACCATCATACCGTCTTGGCGCCCACTATTTCCCAAATATATCGATACCAATAACCTCCCAAGAACCAGATAGAGATCTCCAAGGATAAGGATAACCATCAGGTTATCCGATAGATTCAGATAAGATAAGGGGGGAGAAGGGAAAAACAAACCTGTTGGAATCAGCTGGGAGAACAACCTGCGTAGGAATCGGCCAAGGAACAGCACTGAAGAAGCTAGGTCAAACAAGAGCATAAATATGTGGGCTTTTAGATAAGGCAGTGGGCTGTGAAGGAATGGGCTTGGTCTTTGGATTTGAGAAGCTGGGCCAAGCCCAGCTTTCCTCAAAAAAACCCAAAGTAAAGATGATTGGGCCATCTTCTTATTTGGTCTCCTATTTGTGGGATTGGACCTCTCAATAAAACTATCAATCCTGGGCCGAAGCCTATGATAGACAACTTACCCGATCAAAACATCATCGCCTTGGACTTAGCATCCTTATAGTTAACATTGCTCTAATTATAATGTTGAGCTTAGTGGTTCACTGACTCTAATTATAATGTTGAGCTTAGTGGTTCACTGACTCTTGAGTATTATTATGTATCTGGTGATGATAATACAAATATTATAAAGGGACATCTATGTGTCTTTAGGGAGATGGAGGGGAGTCTATTCTAATAAACGTGGAGCAGAGCTGTCAACACCTTGCACAGCGGAGAAATGCCCGAATCCCTTCGAAAATTAGAGAGAAAACAAAGCAGAAGATAGAAGGTGCCAGAGAAACAAACACATGCCTTCCCTTTGTTTATCATTTCTTTTGTGCATTATCACCCCCTTCCCCTCCCCCAATAATCATTGCATGGAAAAGAAAATATTCTTAGTGTCCCAGTGCGGACAATTAGTGGATGCCAACGCCTCCAAATTAACCTATTAAACTTATCCATGTCATCATTAATTTCCTCCATCATTTTCCGTTGGATTTGAAGTTTTCTTCATCTTTTTCCAATGGATTTGAAGTTTTCCTTGTGACAATTTCCCCACCTTTTTTTTGTGCGTGTTGTTCAAAGAACATGCAATGATAAAGGTGAATGTGACATTGAAACTTTTGAGTAAAACCCAAATCTTTTTTTGAGATTTTTATGCCGGAAACTTGATTGTAACTATAGTATTGCTTATTAGCAGCACAAGCCCCTTAGCATTAATTAGAATTTGTGAAAAAGCCAAAAATAAAAAAATATTATCCTATATATATACATATATATATATATATATGAACTATTTGTCTTTTCTTATCTCCGGATCAAAGATAAAAATAATCTTAAAGGTGAGAGATTTTGAAGTCAAAATCTCTCGTTAATGCAAGTTTCTTTTTGACCCATCCATTTTTTGTCTGTCCAGATTCAGGAATGCATCAAAATGGCATCCCCACTAATGTGAATTATGGCCATTTTTATCAATTAATTTCCTGGTTTTGTATCCTGTGGTATCCCCAGTTTAGGTGTATGGAGCACCTAATTGAACAAGTATACATCCCTCAAGTTAAGCATTCATGCCAATTTTAGGAACATGCATTTGGCATTTTAGGCTACCCAACCAACTCCCCTTCAACGTCATTACCTGCTATTATGGGACAAGGAACACTAGATTAATGTTAGTTCGCAATCAAATTGTATTTTTTTTTCTTCTGTTAGGTGCACCACTAAATATACACACATAAATTTATATGCGACTTTACTTTTCAAGAAGATTTGAATCGTAATTGTATAAAAAATCCAACTTATTTACCACTGGACGAATCTTTATTTGGTCAAATTTTAGGAATTGTTTGCTTTCCTTTATTTAAAAGACAAAAAGAAAATAATCTCCCGATCTCATTGCAGAAGAAGTATAATGTACCATGCCATACTCATATATATTTCACATATAAAAATATTAAATATTATTAATATATCATTGTGTACACTTTGAATTATATAATTAGGGGTATGCAAAAATTCAAGTAACCTAAATTAATTGATTCGGTCGGTTCGGTTTGGTTATTCTTGATAGACAGTTTGGTTCGGTTCGGTTATTAATTTTTCAAAATCGGTTCGCTTCGCTTCGCTTTGCTTCGGTCCCCTGCCTCGCGCCCCCCCAAGATCGAACCTAATTGCTCGACCACTGCATAACACCCCCCCAACACCCAACCCAAGCCCCAGGCCCCTTACACCCGAATCCCCAATCCCACCCGTGAACGAATAACCCTAATCCTCGCCATCGTAGTTCGTCGAAAGACTCGAAACCAATGGTTGTCACCCTTCCACCCAACCCATCCCCCCTGCACCTGAATCCCAAATCCCACTCGAGAGAGCAAATTGAAACCCTAGGTCCCTTACCCTTGCCCTCAAAACCAATCGATGTCGATGTTGGCTTCTGAATATTCACTCACCCCACTGACACCAACAACCAAGATCCATAGACCCAACATTGTCGCCATTGCCCATTCATCCCTTCTCTTTGGAGCAATCATATTCAGAGCACAGAAGGAGAGAAGAGAGATAATATCGAAGCTTCTGTTCGCTTCAATTCCTTGATTGATTCAGAGTTGAAGGTTAATAGGTACATATATGTGTGTGTATATATAGTCGTACAATGCATATACGGGTAAATAATATGTATTGAAAGGTAGGTTTTGTGTAACTTTTGAGTGAATAATCGTAGAAATCAACTGATGCCATTTTATGAATCATGAATAAAAATATCCAATTTTCCTTCAATTTTAGATTTGGATGCAAAGGCGTTTATGTTTAGATTAATGTATTGGATGGTTGTGGATGGATGTTGTGTGTTTATATTCATATATGTGTGTTTAGATTGATTGATGTTGTGCATTTGGATGTTGTGCATTCAGTTAATTGTATTTAAATTTGGATAGGTAGCTTATTTTATGTTCGGTATATCGGTTATAGTCAGTTATTATGCGAATTAGTTTAGTTTTTTAGGCAATTATATTGGTTCGGTTACCAAAAATTTAAATTCAATTAGTTCGGTTTCAGTTATTTTGGTTAATGAATAGATTCGGTCGGTTTGGTTTGATTTTATGTCTAAGTTCGGTTCGATTATAATCGAATGCACACTCTTATACACAATGATGCTAAAATGTCTAAAATGTCTCTCATCCAAAGCAGTGAAATGAGGCACATGACTAATGTAAGGCCCAACTTTTAGGCCTTATTTTGAGAAGGCCCAAGAAGGCAAGTCAAGCCCATAAGACAAGCCTTAGGGCTCCCAAATTAGCTCCCATTTTCTTCTATTCTTCTTGTTCCAGCGAGCTCTCTCTCTCATTTTCTCTCTCATTTTCTCTGTCAATTGATTTTGTAAAATCTAGCTTTTGGATCTTGAATCCAACCACATTATCACCATAAAATTGACCTCAATCTACAACAAGGTAAGCCTTTTATTTTCAGTAGCTTTACTTTTAGTTTAGATTTATGAGAGGTGGATATATATGCATGTGCGTGTGTTGGCCAAAACTTTGAACCTAGATCTAGAAAGATCTAGTTGTTGGATTTTGTTGGTTTTTTGGTATGTTAGTCAATGGGATTAGAGGTGTTAAATGGTTGCCTCAGATTGCCGGAAAACGTCGGTTGCAATAGCCGACGATGACTAACAGTGTGCGTTGTAATCTGGCTAGAAATTAAAAAAAAAAAAAAAAACAGATCTACAAATATCCAGTCGTTAGATTTAGCCTATTTTTATATATATTAACTTCATTAGCTAGGTGTTTCAAATGGTGGTTTCTTATCGTCAGAATCTTGGGCCGATGGTTGTCGGCAGCGACGACAATGTGGTTGGTTAGGCTATTTTTATTTTTGGGGTTTTGGGATCGTTGGGACAACCAATGGGTCAGTCCAAATGTTAGGTGATTTGAGGTTTATATTTGTTTAATGCTCATGTGATTTGATGCTTTTGTTAGGTAATTTTAACACGCCCTAGCCGAAAGGCATTTGAGGGAATCCCGCATCTGCTAAAATACTGTGAGTGGGTGATTTGTATTATGGTGGTATTTGTTGCATTCATATCTTTCATTATTCTAGTATTCTATGTATACTTTTCATGACTTCATGTGTAATTTGCATACAAGAAAATTAGAATCCATATTATTTGTTTTGCACATATTGATACCGGTGAGTGATTGTCTTTCTGTTAATGTGGATCGTGACCTGTATGTGATATATTATATGTGGCAATGATAATACTAAATGTTGGTATGAAATGTGTGATGAATGGAGTAATGGTTAGAACCCTGTATCGTTAATCACAATAAAAGTTAGTCGTTGGTGCATCACGTATGTGTTAGGGTGTGAGATAGTCCACTCTGGATGGGCGTGAGATAGTCTGCCAAAGTGGATCTTGGTGGCGTAGAGATAGTCCGCACCAAGGAAATGATATATGTAAATTTTGGTTCTAAATGATTTACTCCCAATGTGCCTATTTATTCTTCATCTCCCATTCGATATTATATATTATTTGAAATGTAATGGCATGATGATTTGTATTTGCTGTATAGATTTTATATTTCCCCCCATTATAATGCATGTTACCCCTCACTAAGCTAGTGTCAGGTTTACCCCTTAATATTTCAGATTTTGTAGGTTGACATACATTTTAACTATATACCCTAGCCACGTTCCGGTATAACATATACACATCATCTCACAAGATTGTGCATGAAAGGTTTAAGTTCTTCTTGTTACGAATTTGCAACTTGTGAATATTTTTGTAAGTACGTGCTTATTATTGGGCCTATGGCACCCTAATTTCTGTATACATATTATGCTAGTATTTCTGTAAATGAAATGAATGTTTATGTGTTAAAGGGATATGTGTTTTGCAGGCTTGCTATCCTTTAGTGGACTCTTCGATTTTTTAGGGGGTAGTGCCGGTTATGGCCGTGGAGTTTTGGATCATGACAACTAAAATATCCTTCACTCAAGGTAGTGAGATGCTAAAACACAACGAGACGAGGCGATTAGGTGCGAAGGATATTTTTGTTATTTATAATATATTGTGTAACTCAAGATCATTATAGATATACTTATAGCATGATACATTATTATAACTGTCTCCCTCTTGTGGAGGAGTTTTACTAGAATAAAAATTAATTTCGATTGGATTTAAGTTCCCAATTGATTGTTACATTTTATAATTCTCCACTGTCACACCAACAACCACCTTTTGCCATGGTAGTACAACTGGAATTCAAGCCCTTCTACAGACGGATCGAAATTCGAATATGGCTTTACAAAGTCTAGTAGTCTAATCAAATTGCTTTTATTTGGTTCCATTAATGCATGGTATCTGGATTGAATAATTCCAAGCTAGCTATTAACTCTACTAACAAGAAATCAAATGAAGATTATAAATCAGAGTCAGACCAACGGATTTTGATTCTCTTCTTTCTTGGGCAAAATACCTCATTTAATTTTTTAAATTTGATCACAAACAACATAAAAGGTCAAGACAACCATAATATAATGTTATTATGGATATCACAATTTAATCATATCTTCAACTTGCACATTTTTTTTATTTATACAAAATACATATTTTAATCTTTAAATTTATATATTTTTTTTATTTAGACACTCAAATTTTTTTTTTGGGGTATCAAAGACGCCCTTAAATTTGTAATTTTGAGTCAATTGCATCTTTAAATTTTTTGTTATTTTAATTACTCTCCTAAATTTATTGTTTTTAACAAAATTGTCGATTGTGTAATTGACTCGAAATTATATATTTTAAGAATATAATTGAAATAATAAAAAATTCATAGTACAATTAATTTGAAATTACATAGTTTGTAATTAAAATTAAAATAATAAAAAATTTAAAAAAATTAAGTATATGAGATAAAATATATATAAAAAATGCTACTTATACAAATAATTTGATTATCGAGAGGATGACCAAAGATCTCAAATGGCAAAAATGTTTTCACCTAATTTGTCATAGTTATCTCTAAAAACTCGGTCAAGCTTCATGAAGCAAATCCAATCGGGCTTCATGAAGTCCAGGTTTCTCCTGTCTACGACGCTTTAATAACCGATGATAAAATCCGATCTATAAAAGTCAATTTGGACATTAAACTTGTCATTCTTTCGATACATATGGCACAATACACTATATTTTTGGCCTAAAACTTTTTGCTCTACTAGTGTTTTTGAGTCTACAAATGAAAGTAACTTCAAAACTAGAAGGGACGCCGGGACCCCTCAAATAGTGAGAGGCTAGCAGTGGCGCATGAAGTACAGCAACAATAATAATGGGTATCGTTTGTATTTTGTATGTATGGTAAGCCCTACCCCCTGATATTTAAGCCAAACGCGTGCTCTCTGCTCCTCTAAAGCCTTCTTAAGTTCTTAACTACCACCCACCTCTCTCTCTCTCTCTCTCTCTCTCTCTCAATATGTTCGAATATATGTTCGCTTCAACATACCGGTTTCGTTTGGGAATCTCCTAAAATCGATTGGTTGAATCTCTGTTTTCTCTCAGAAGCTAACCGGAAAAGCGCGGTTTCAAGAATAATTAGTTCGTTCTACGCTCTGGAGGTATCGTAAGATCGATCTTTTATTACTTACTATATGTAAGCTAGCTGTGATCTTCCTTGGCCTCGATTTTCTGTTCTAGGATTATATTTCGTTGTTTTTCCTTTCTTCTTTATCGATCACCTATCTGGTTTTGATTGATTCATCTTCGGAATTAAAGCTAAGCAGAGTTTAAGATTAGCGTTTTTGTTGATCTGTATTTGACCTTTATCTGATTTTGATTTAAGGCATGCTTCTAATTCGTTTCAGCACGAATTTCCTAATTTGGCATCAATACAATCTGCGAATCTCTCTCTTCTTGTGATTCGAATCGTTTTTTCTTCCATGTGACTGAATCTAAGTTTCATCATCTCAGACACGAGGTGTATATACGTATATATTTGTGTACACGTGATCCGATCCGATTTGATTTGGTGCCTGGAACCGTAGCGAGTCGACTGAGTGGATGGCGTCGGCTCTGATCTCGAATCCTGTGACGAACTCGGACAGAGCACGCGAGTCGTTGAAGAGAAGAAAGAAGAAGAAGCAACTGCAAGCCACCAGAGATCAAGCACAGAGTCCAAACGGAGGCGGAACTCAGTGGAAGTCCGAAGCGCAACAGCAAGTATATTCTTCTAAGCTCCTCCAAGCCCTTCGTCAGGTACCGCTGAGCTCTTCTTCATCGTCGTCTCCGCGGCGGGGCCGAGCCGTACGCGAAGCCGCCGACCGGGTTCTGGCTGCTACTGCCAAGGGAAGGACCAGGTGGAGCCGCGCCATCCTCACCAACCGGCTCAAGCTCAAGTTCATGAAGAACAAGCGGCGGAGGGTGGTGGCGGCGGCGGCCACGGGCAACAACCGGTCGAGGAAGCCGAGAGTTCATGTTCTGCGGTTGAAGTCGAAGAACTTACCGGCTGTGCAGCGGAAGGTTCGCGTTCTCGGCCGCTTAGTTCCCGGTTGCCGGAAAGAACCCTTACCCGTGATCCTAGAAGAAGCAAGCGATTACATCGCTGCTCTGCAGATGCAGATTAAAGCCATGACGGCCCTCGCCGAGCTGTTCTCCGGCTCGACTCGGCTTCCACCGAGTTGATTTACTTTGCTGCACTTATTTCCGAATTCTCATTTGTTATCTTAATTATTAGTTATTAGCAGCCTCCCACGCTTTCCCAAGCGTTGCTCTGTTAAATACAATCTCTATTTTACTTTCTTTTCATATGGTAAATTCGTCTCTTCCGATGTGACCATCATGCCAAAATAAAACGTGTGAAATAAAATGAAGGATGCCCCCCCCCCCCTTCCAATTATTTTCTTTTTTCCATTTCCTCTCTTTTCTGGTTTTTTTTTTTCTTGAAGAATCTCCAAAACTTGGGAACAGGCACGGCGATATAACTCAATTCTTACAAAATTAAAACACCCCCTCTTTTTCTGTGTATATTTATAAAGATATTAGACCTCAATATAGTATTTCCAAAATGTGTATTAATAATTTGATTAATAAAAATTTTGCAACCCCATGTTAGTGATCACCCTGGAATACAAATGGAGGAGGGCGAAGCCGAATTCACAATCAGCTCTGGCGCTTGACACGTGTGAACTGTCATTTCCCACACGAGGACCACCTTGTCATCTCACGTGTCAGATCGTTTTGATGGGGAGCAATCGGAAGGAGTGGCCGAGTGGAGGGGTCGTTTGTTGCAGCTAAGTGCTAACTGCCAGGAGCTAATTGGTGAGGTAAGGCAGTGGCGATTTGTGGGGGTGGGGTGGTGGCTTCCTAAAGTCAGCCACAGTGATGCCTCAATTACAGGCACCCATGTGCCCTATTTTAACGCCAACCCCAACCCACCCCCAGCCCCAATCCCCGTACAGTACCATATTGTCTCTTGTGCGATTAGGATTTAAATGTATTTTGAGTTTTATGTATTTATTTAATGTACACAATTTATACACTACTACACATATTTAACTAATTTACCACCACCACCCCCCCCCCCAAAAAAAAATATATATATATATCTACTATTTGCAACTTCTTAATCCATAAAGGGGGAGGGGAATCGGATAACGCAAGGGAGGGTGGTGGACAAAAGGGAAAAGGGACAGTTTGCTGATGGTGTCACATCTTGCGGGGGGGCTTAGCAATTGGGGTATGTTTAAGTGACAAACATCCAGTTGACTGTTTTGCCGATAGCTACCCTTTTGAGTGTTATGTAGATGTTATTTAGACATATAATTTTAATATCTTATGTTATATTTAAATAATTAGTTTAAAAATTGCTTGCATTAAAATTAATATAACAACACAAGGATAATGAAAAAATATTCCTAATGAATAATGTTAACAAAAGTTCAAAATTATATATCTAAATAACATTTCTGCAAGTCTTACTACTAGTAGCATGAGAAAACTGTCTTCTCCCATGTGTCCATCTCCACATGTTACGTTCAGAGGGCAAGGTGGGGGCATCTTAGAGTTAGAGAAGACGCAAAACACATAGGTACTCCGAACTGGGACGACAATTTCTTGAACACCCCTTCTCTCTGTCTTTAAGGGTGACAAGGAATATCTAAACGTATCCACCTATTTTTTTTTCTTTTATTTACAAACAAGAAGACAAGGAATATCTAAGTAGTCTTAAATAACCGTTACAAAGTCCTGATGTGTTATAATTAATGTCCTTAGAACATAAATCGAGTGATCAGATGAATAATATATCGCTGTCAATCCGATGGCTTGCGAGTTTGATTTTCACTCTGCACAAGGGCAAAATACCCAACTTATAATTTATTTTTCCTGAAATAATCGATGGTACAAGCACCAAAAATTGCACAAAAATATTCATCCCTAATATGCTATAATTAATGCACTGACAGAATAATACTCATCTTGCTTATCCCAAGAGAACTCCGGCCTTCTTCAAGTGGGTTAATAACTTACTACTAATTGCTACTTTATGGTAAAACATTGGATTCAAATATATTATTTGTTTTTTTTAAGCTCAACTATTTTTTAAAGGTAATGGGTAAAGTGCAAAAAAAAATTATCTTATTTTTTAAATAAAATATATTTATTATATTATATTTTTATTTTATAGGCACTCTTATTGACTGATAAAATTATTTATCATCAACAAAATTGAAGTGTTTGGAAACTAAAACCTAAAATGTAATAAATGAATTTTTATTTAAACAAATTAATATGATATATTTTTTTAAAAAAATACCAATAAATGAGATATATTAATTTTGCTTTAATTGTTACTCAACCATAATTAACTTTACCTTTACCTTTTTAGAACATAAACTCAAATAGTTGGATTTATCCATTAGAGACGACTGCAGATCATCTCACATTCTTAATTGGTGGCTTGTCTAGCTTATGAGGGAAGGTGTTGAAGTACATCACTGATGTTGGCTATCAAACTATATATTATTATAGCTAATTAACTATTATTTAGTGGATATGTTTTTATACATATGTTATTGTGTTAGTGCTATTGTCATGACAGCCACAGAGCCCCTAGCAGGATTGGTTTAGGGGGCAAGTTTTCATCATTTGGTTTAGTGGACAAGATTCTTTATAAAAAGCAGAAAACAAATAAATCAATAAACCTGTAGTTGGGAGATTAGGTTTCATGTGAAAGGCACCATCTCACATTACATTCAAATTATTAGTTTAATCTCAAAGACTGATTAAACCCATTACCACATTGACAGAGAGAGTGAGAGAGAGAGAGAGAGAGAGACCAATGGACCAACAAAAACAATTGAAAAGGTGATATGTGCACATGGGGAACCACATGGACTTGAGACCCTTTTGATTAGGACCCAAATTTAATTAATAACTAACAAAAAAGTTGAGCTGACAGTTTCAGCAGAAGAACCCATGTTCAGTTAGCCCAGAACCAGAAACTATAGCTAAAAATTTGAAGAATTAATGTGGGGTCCCATAGGGCATCGTATCCTTAATGGAAAGCATATGAGGAGAGACATTATCACTGTGCTTTGTTTGGTTATGTAATGTCATTAACTCTTCAATAATGTCAAGGAACGAGCGACATTTTTTAAGCTTGCAGAAGAGAAGATTGGCGATTATGTGGGTATCACTCTCAAAGCGGGGCGCTCCCCCCCCCCTCCTTTCAATCTCTCCAAACTAAGCCTTAGAAGACTCTGAATGGAGTAATGGGTAGTGGACACCACCTAATGTCATGCTAGCAAATCGTGAATAATCGTTCATAATTTACTAGTAATAATGTTGTTTTAGACAATTTGTAACGGATATTTTGAATAACTAATGTATTAATCTTATTAAATTAAAAGATAATACATCATGTCATTAATTATTTAAAATATAAGGTGAAGTGGGCATTTAATCTATTTATTAAACATATAAAATTATTTAATCAAACGGTCAAGCCTATCTCTAAAAATTCTTTTGTTAAGATAACATTTGTTAAGATGAATAAGATAAAATTATATCAATATAAGATTATAATATTTTTTGAATCAATATATAAAATCGTCAAGATAAAAATGAAGAGTATTTTAAAATTTTTATCAAACTGTTTGTTAAATTTTTTAAAATGTATTGAGAGATATATAGATTATTTTTTCTTATATATAAAGTCTAAGATCTATCTGAATAATGCAAAATAAGAAGTTTTCTTTTTAAGAGTTGTCAAATAAAATTAATAAATATAATAAAAAATATTTTTATGTTGAATATTTTTTATATCTTTTTTTTTTCAACTCATTTTTTAATTAATAAATAATATTTTTGTTCTGTAAACAACAAAAACAGCTTTCAATTAAGAACTCCATGAACAAGCGGGCAGCTAACATAACAAGCTTTATCTTAAACCCACATGGAGGGGCCACTCCTTTGTCCCTTAGGCTCTCCAGAAAGAAAGCAAAAGAGGGAAAAAGATAAAGTGGGTGTAGACAGCTGATTAGTCCCAACAAAAGGATGTGTTGATTAGTGATAATCCCAACCCTAACCCCTCCCATATAGGTGTCCTACCTGTAAAGTTGGCTCCTCACTAGTGTAGTGTCATTTTTTCTATCTTTTAATAAAAATCATGTTTTTCCAATATTTTAAAATTCAATATCAAATCTTTGAGCTAACTTGAATTTCTTGTCTGATCTGTTATTATGCCACGAGATTAATCTGGATTCCTAGTTAAAGTCTTATAATGTATAAAATCTTTGAATTAATCTGGATTCATTATCATGATCTGGTATTATGTTACGAGACTAACTTAGATTCCTTGTCAAAGTCTGACACTAAATACTTAGACTAGTCTGAACTCTTTGTGAAGATTTAGTGTCAAGTTTCCGACCAAATTTGGACACCCAATCGTAATTCAACACAAAGTCTTTAGGCAAATTAGATTCTCAAAAGTGACCGATCTCGAACCAGAGACGAAAGCTTGTTTATGTGCCATCTTGTAGCAATCTAGTGTCAAGTCTCTGGACTAATCTAGATTTTTTGTCGTAATTTGGTATCATGTCACAAGACTAACCTGAATTCCTTGTTAAACTTTGGCACCAAACCCTTAGACTAATCCAAACTCCTTGTGAAGATCTAGTGCACTAAGTCTCTTGGCAAACTTAGATACTCGATCGTAATCCAAGGCAAAAACCTTAAACAAATCTAGATTCTATCACTATTAGTTCAAAAACTTTTTATTAACTTATAATCATTCATTAGTCACATTATTTTACATTAAAAATAATATATTTTATGTATTTAATGGGCAATCCCCTATAATTTATCATGTGACAGTAGAAATAAAAACTCTTATTAAAGGAAGTAGTACATATGAATAAGACAAAGATTAATTGATATTATTAAGGAGAAAAAATCCCTTACATCAAATATAAAAAGTACCTCCCAAAGCGCAATCTTTCAAATAAATAAAGAGATGATTCAATGATGATATCTTATAACTAAATATTTTTTAATATTTTATTTTAAAAATAATAACACTTACTTTTAAGATATTTAGAAAATATCTTTTTTTAACAATTTATATTTCATGGTTGACAAGATAATAGCAAAAAAAAAGTAAGATGTTAAATTATTGTTGAAAGACTATATATGAATCTTGGCCTATCATGTGTCCTTTTTAATAAGTAATAAGACGGAGACATATATATATATATATTTTTTTTGATTTAGATTTAAGATATAAGTCAATAGATCTAACTCTCAAAACTTGATTTTGAAATATTCGAAATAGATTTAAGAGATTGTCCATTATCTTAATTTGACTCAATTACATTCATTAGCCTATAATTGTCGAGCTCAAGAATTTTGAAGATTAAAATCATGTTACTTTGTCTTATTTCATCATAGACTCCATTAGTTTGTAAAAAAAAAATTATGAGGAAAAATAGTTTTCAAATAAAACAAATTTCAAAAAAGAATTTTTCTGATTTTTTTTTCTTTGTTTGGCTATAACTTGACAATTTTGCAATAAAATAATTTCTAATATTTGGCATTTGCTTGACCAAATAGAAAAAAAGAATGAGTGAGAGAAAGAGAGAGAGAATTGGAGAAAGAGCTAGACAAGGATGGACAACGATTGGGAGGCAAATAGTGATGTAAATGGCACTGGCGAGGCATAGTAGGTACATAGTGATATATTTAGGGTTTTGGAAAATGACTTTTTCTTTTGTAGATATTTTTCCCAAATTACTTAGTTTTAAAAGGCTGATCTTTTGTTGACTGAAAAATATTTTAATTGACTTGTATGTTTTCTTGTTAACCAATAAAAGTAGGATATGTGTTTCTTTCTTCAACTTAGATTCAAAATACAAGTCAATAGATTTGACTCTCAGATCTTGATTTTGAAATATTTGAAATAGATTTGAGAGATTATTCGTTATCTTAATTTGACTCGGCTAATTCAAAAAAGAATTTTTTTATTTTTGCTATAACTTGAAAATTTTGCAGGAAAATAATTTCTAATATTTGGCATTTGCTTGACCAAACTGAGAGAAAAAGTGAGAGAGAGAGAGAGGAAGTTGGAGAAAGAGGAGGCATAGTAGGTGCATAATGATATAGTTAGGGTTTTGGAAAATGACTTCTCCTTTTGTAGATATTTTCCTCAGATTACTTAGTTTTAAAAGACTGATTTTTCATTGACTAAAAACTACTTTTAATTGACTTGTGTGTTTTCTTGCTCTCAAACCCTAAAAAATAAAATAAAATAAATTATTGTAAAACACTTTCTCCCAAACATACAAAACCTTAGTCGCCACATACTTACTAGTCATTGGGGGTGATCAAAGGTTCGGGAAAATCGAATTAACAAATTTGGTCGATTCAGTTTGGTTTTTCAAAAGGAGCGGTTCGGTTTGGTTATCTCTTTCTCTAAAAATTGATTATTTGGTTTGGTTTGATTATTTTGGTATAAATAATTGAAAAATCGAACCGTGCACCCATTCCTCCCATGCAGGTGCGACACCCCAACCGAACCTTACACCCATCCCCCCAACGCAAGCATGACACCCCACAATGTCTGTTTATTGTCTTCTCTTCATTATTTTCTTTCTCTCTCTTTCTCTCTCTCTCTCTTTTTTTCTTGCCATTTCGTCCTCTTTTTTTTTTTGAGTCTTCATAGATCAAGCACTGGCTAGCGGCATTGCCTCATCTCTTTGTCTCTTTTCTTTCCCTCCACCATTCCTCGCCATCGCCGATGGCTAAGATGAAGACGAAGGCCAAAGACAAAGGTCGAAGATGAAGATGAAGATGACGTCGATGGTTTTTTGGTAAGTTTTTCGAATACTTTCCTTTTACATTGAAAGTTTGAAATCTAAATCTACTAAAATCTAACCATCATATGCTTTTGGGTCACCGTGGTTAGGGAAATCTGATAATCAGAACTGATCATTAGAATCACTACTTGGCTAGGTGGACGACGACAACAACAAGACCAAACTAATGTTCAGTCTCTTGGTTATTTTGTGTTCCAATTCAGTTTTTGGTTTGGTTCGGTTATCACAGTTTAAGTTTCGATTTGTTGAACTTAGTCGGTTGGTTCGATTCGATTATTGCATATGATTCAATTCGATTCAATTATAATCAATTGCACACCTCTAGTCATTGGTGATCGGTCCTCAACCATCATCAATAGTATAAAGTTAAAAATTAAAAAAAATAAATTTTCTATTTTTTCATTAGAGATCCAACCATTTAATAAATAATTAAAATTAAAAAAATCTTAAAATTAAAAAATATTTTCTAAAACCAAACAAATCCTTATATTTTCTGTTTGAACTGGTAATAGGTGTTAAAGGAAAGGAAATCTGCATTCATATGTAATTGATATGTGATTGATATGTGATAGGAGCAAATTGTAGATCAAGCAAACAATCAGCATTTAGGCAAGAATAATTTTAGGATCTTATTTTTCTGGTTCCTTAGAATAGATTCTCTACATTTGTATATAAGAGTTAGCCTTGTACAGTTACAGATTGTGTTATATAAAACTTTCCCACATCAGTTTGATTATGGTATCAGAGCACCCGATTCTTGTGTCTCTAGCCTAACACCTTCCGCCACAAACAAAACCCAAGCACCATCACATCATCAACATGGTCAACACGGACAACAAAGGCACAGAGGAGAAGGAAGCAACATTACCTGATCCTCTAGTCTTGCACCACTCAGACACGCCAGGACTCACCCTGGTCAACACACTGCTAGATGGACGCAACTACGGAGAATGGAGCCGCTCAATGCGCCTCAGCCTCAGCGCCAAGAACAAGCTTGGGCTAATTGACGGATCTGTGAAGGCTCCACCAGCGAGTGATGCGAGATTTCCCTTGTGGCAACGCTGCAATGATTTGGTGATAACTTGGATCCTTCATTCCATCCAACTCGACATAGCCCGTAGCGTCATCTTCTCCGATACAGCAGCGGCAGTTTGGAGTGACCTCCAAGATAGGTTCTCTCAAGGTGATGATTCGAGAATCTATCAAATTCGGCAAGAAATAGCCGAATGTCGCCAAGGACCTCTTTCTGTTTCTGCATATTACATGAGACTCAAGGGGCTTTGGGACGAATTGGGATCTTATCAGGAACCCATCACATGTTCCTGCGATATGATGAAGAAGATTGTTGTTCGAGAGGAAAAGGAGAAGGTGATGCAGTTTTTGATGGGACTAAATGAATCTTACTCCACAGTTCGTGGCACAATCTTAATGATGAATCCTCTTCCAGATACACGAAAAGCCCATGGCCTCATCCTTCAATATGAGAGGCAGATGGAAGTAGCAACTCGCCGGGAGATTCCGTCGGCCTCACATGCGATGCAAATTGCTCGCTCACCAGCACAGGTGGTTGCCTCTCCCTCCCAACGCAAGCGTTACACTTACTGTGACCAGGAGGGCCACTTGGTTGACCGATGTTACTACATAATTGGGTTCCCAGTAGGCCACAAATGGCATGGGAAGAATGTCAAGCCCAGAAATAAGAAGGCAGCAGTCCACAATATTGAGATGAAAAGGGAACCAACCAATGAGAGCCCAACTTTTACAGCTGAGGAATACAAACAGATCATGGCGTTGCTGCACAATAATAATGGTAACAATCAACCACTCGCAAACGCGACAGGTATATTTACACCCAGCTATGCTAATACAGAACATGATGCACATTCAACATTATATTGGATAGTGGATAGTGGAGCAACAGATCACGTTTCACACCTCTCACCTACTCACAATAAAACCAAGGCAGCTCATGATTTTGTTGGACTACCTAATGGCGAACGAGCTACCATTGAAAATGTTGGATCTATCCCATCATCGCCAGATTTGTCCCTTGATGGAGTTCTTCATGTGCCTCAATTTCGTGTGAATTTAATATCTGTGAGTAAATTGACTCGAGCTTTGAGGTGTATCGTGATCTTTTATCCGGATTTTTGTGTTGTGCAGGACGTGGACACGAGGAGGATGATTGGCCTGGGCAAGCATTTTAATGGTCTCTACTATCTCACACCAACCCAAAATCCCTGTCTTGTCAATCACATAATCCGCACTTCCGATCTTTGGCACCAACGTCTTGGACATCCATCCGCCGCACCTCTTCACACCTTATCTCAATCTTTTCCAGAAATTGTGGTTAATTCTAAACATGTTTGTGAGGTTTGTCCCTTAGCAAAACAAACCCGGTTACCCTTTACTTCCAGTTCAATAAAAACAGTTGCACCATTTGAATTAATTCATTGTGACATTTGGGGACCACACAAAATTCCCACACATGCTGGGGCTCGTTATTTTCTAACCATTGTCGAT
Source organism: Diospyros kaki (assembly GCA_036245055.1). Classification (NCBI taxonomy): domain Eukaryota; kingdom Viridiplantae; phylum Streptophyta; class Magnoliopsida; order Ericales; family Ebenaceae; genus Diospyros; species Diospyros kaki. Next base: position 8,033,175 of record BSEG01000013.1, read on the forward strand.
GATTTTACTCGCTTTACTTGGGTTCACCTTATGAGTTTTAAATCCAACACTCAATCTCTATTGAAATCTTTCTTCTCTTGGGTCAAAACTCAATTTCATCGAAACATTAAAATTTTACGTGCTGATAATGGGGGTGAATTCACATCACTGCGTCCCTTTCTTGAAGAACATGGCACTATTTTTCAACACACATGTGCCCACACTCCCCAACAAAATGGGGTAGTCGAGCATAAACATCGCCATCTTTTAAATGTAGCCCGTGCCTTACGGTTTCAAGCCAATTTACCATTACGTTTTTGGGAGGAGAGTGTCCAAACAGCCTGCTACCTTATCAATCGCCTACCCACACCTATACTTTCCCACAAATCTCCATATGAACTCTTACATAAAACTCCGCCAATTTATTCCAACCTTCGGGTTTTCGGTTGCTTATGCTATGCCACCAATCTCACCCCCGATAACAAATTTGATTCTCGTGCATGTCGTTGCATTTTCATCGGCTATCCTCTTGGGCAAAAAGGTTACCGCGTTTATGATCTTGCCGGGAAGAAATTTTTTACTTCCCGAGATGTTACTTTCCATGAACATATATTTCCTTTCGCTAACATTCCACCAGTAAATCAAGATGATCATCCAGTCTTACCTCTTCCTGCCAGCCCAATTGATTTCCCACAGCCCAATCTTTCTCATCAGCTCAATCCCACCAACCCTCATTCACCACCTGCCAACACACTATCCGACCCTCCTCCTTTGTCCTTCAATCCACCGACGACTGCCGCACCCACTACGTTGCCATCCCACACAGCACAATCGTCAGTGGATCCTTCTCACTTTCCAATCCCGCCATCTCCTTCTTCGGCGGCCGACCCCTCACCACCAACGCAGATAACCAACGCCATCCCCAACCCTCGCTGCTCATCTCGACCTCACCGACCTCCACCTCATCTCCAAGATTACAACACATACCATGCTGCTATCCTGGGTTCTAACACCTCCTCTTGCTCCACGACCGGCACTCGCTATCCCTTGCAACGGTATGTTTCTTACTCTGGGCTGTTTGATACATATCGTTCATTTGTGCATAGTATATCTCACTTAGTTGAGCCAACAACTTATGAACAAGCTCGTCATGACCCTCAGTGGGTTGCAGCAATGAACTTTGAAATTCAGGCCCTTGAGGATAATCACACATGGTCCATGGTCCCTCTTCCCCTTGGGCAACATCCTATCGGCTGCAAATGGGTCTTCAAAATTAAATATCATGCTGACGGTTCCATCGAGCGCTACAAAGCTCAGCTTGTTGCCAAAGGATTTACTTAACGCGAAGGCATTGATTATAAAGATACGTTCGCTCCTGTTGCCAAATTAACCACTATTCGTTGCTTACTAGCAATTGCTGCAGTTCGGAATTGGCCATTACATCAAATGGACGTACAAAATGCCTTCCTTCATGGAGAACTCACAGAAGAGGTGTACATGCTTCCGCCTCCGGGTTCTCGTCGACAGGGGAAGAATGTCGTTTGTCGACTTCACAAGTCCCTTTATGGCCTCAAGCAAGCATCTCGCAGTTGGTTCCGACGTTTCTTTTGTGCAATTCAAGAAATTGGCTTTCATCAATCTCGCGCCGACTACTCCTTGTTCACACAGGTTCGTGGGAATTCCATTACTATTGTGCTACTTTATGTTGATGACATGATCATAACAGGAAATGATGAGAAGGCCATTGATGATCTCAAGAAGTTCCTTAATAGTTGTTTCAAAATTAAAGATCTTGGACCGCTCAAATATTTCCTTGGAATCGAGGTTGCACGTTCCAAAGCTGGAATTACAGTTTGTCAACGGAAATACACATTGGACATATTAGAGGAAGCTGGATTACTCGGAGCAAAACCAGCAAAGGTTCCCATGGAACCTGACTTGGTACTAACGGAAACAGGGAGTGAATCCCTTAAGGATCCCACTCGATACCGACAATTAATTGGGAAGTTAATCTACCTTACAATCAGTCGGCCGGAGATCACATACTCCGTGAATACTCTCAGTCAATTTATGCAGGAACCAAAGTTGCATCACCTCAAAGCTGCACATAAACTCCTCCAATACTTGAAGGTAGCTCCGGGGAAAGGCTTGTTATTTCCCTCGAACAGTCCACTTCACTTGATTGGATACTGTGATGCTGATTGGGCAAGATGCCCGATTACACGACGATCAGTGACAGGTTATTGTATTTTCCTTGGCAAGTCCCTTGCGTCATGGAAAAGTAAGAAGCAGGCAACGGTGTCAAGATCATCAGCAGAAGCAGAATATCGCTCCATGGCTGCAGCTGTTTGTGAACTCACTTGGTTGAGATACTTGTTGAAGGATTTACAAGTATCACATCCTGAACCGACAAAATTATTTTGCGACAATCAGGCAGCCTTACACATTGCTGCCAATCCAGTTTACCATGAACGGACGAAACATATTGAATTAGATTGTCACACAGTCCGTGAGAAAATCCAAAGAGGAGAAGTCAAGACAGCTTATGTGCAAACAGAAAGTTAGATTGCAGATTTATTCACTAAACCATTACGAGCACCAGTGTTTCACACGCATCTCAGCAAGTTGAGAGTCATAGACATTTATGCTCCAACTTGAGGGGGAGTGTTAAAGGAAAGGAAATCTGCATTCATACGTAATTGATATGTGGTTGATATGTGATAGGAGCAAATTGTGGATCAAGCAAACAATCAGCATTTAGGCAAGAATAATTTTAGGATCTTATTTTTCTGGTTCCTTAGAATAGCTTCTCTACATTTGTATATAAGAGTTAGCCTTGTACAGTTACAGATTGTGTTATATAAAACTTTCCCACATCAGTTTGATTAATAGGGACCAATGCTTATATTTTGTGACCCAACAATTTTGTTTGAGAATAAGTTTGGCAAGGGGGCTCTATCTACAACATAAACAACCTTCAATTTTGAAAAAACAACTCATCCATGTTACATGGGCTTGTATGTGTGTGTATATACATATATAATACAGATTTTAGTTTAAATTATGTTAGTTTTGTGGAGACTTTGGATGATATTATATAAAATGATAAATTATTTTATAAGTGTTACTATTTTTATACAACTTACCATTCTCAAATCATTTGGCCTATATATAACTTATTTATTAATATTCTGAGTTATAAATTATGTTAGTTATTAACGACAAAGTATGAGGTGGTATACCCTTAATACAAACATTTTTAATTATTTTTGTGTCAAAAGAAAAGTTGTTAACTTTTTTTAGTGATATTTTTTTTTTTGAATAACGCCCTATCATAAACTCCCTCACCTATCGATCTTATAGTGTAGTTAAAGAGGTAAATTAGGAAAATTTGATAGTTCTCAATTTTAATTCTATGTATAGTACGCAAACGTGACGATATGGCACCAAATGAGAATTGTCAGAACCACCAGGCCAAGCCCATGAGACCGTGATGCTTATTTTTTATATTGCTATTGTTAATATGGTGGTATATCTAAAATGATACTTTGGTACCATTCAATACTGATATTATACGCAATAATGAGTCCAACACATCATTCATCTCCATTATGTACAAGTATACTCCAAACTTGATCATAGAAAATTGTGTATTTTTGAAGAAGTAGAAAATTTAAGTGGGCTTGGAGCCTTGCCTACCAGCCACCCCACCTGACCCATGTTTGTATTGGGCTTTGCAGGCTCCAAGCCAACTTAATTTTGTTGACAGTGACAGGGCCCACACTAACGACCGCTCACATACATATTGGGTCCGATCCAATTTAGGCCCACCTTGAATCTTCAACGTTTTCGGCCGATGGAAGAATGCAGCACGACGTCGTATTGTGGATTCTTCGAAGGAAACTCGCCTGTCTTTACTAGCTAGCTCTTGAGCCCCTCTCTTTCAGCCAAAACCTCCAGAAGCCTCTCTCTCTCCCTCTCTCTCTCTCTCTCCTTGTGTGTGTAGAAAAATGGCCACGGCGTCGGCTTCATCATCGTCATCGGCCACCGTTACAGAGAGAAGGGGGATTCCGGCGGCTGCATTCGTGGAAGATGTAGAGTCCTATCTCTCCCAATCCGCCCTCGATGTCAACTCTGCTCTCGCCTTCCTCCAAGAAAGGTCTTTCCTTTCTCTCTCTCTCTCTCTCTCTCTCTCTCACAATCCCATTTCTGCATTGCCAATAATTTACTCTACTCATTCGTTATTGGAGGACCAGATCAAAGCCTGCCTTAATTTTGTTCGAGCTTATGTTATCCATTTTCTACTTTAGTTAGTAGTACAGTTTGATTCCCTTGAAGATCACATCTCGACCTTCCGCTTTATATTTATCTGGAGCGATCCTGTTCTGTTTCTTTGAGTTGCAGTGGATTTTATATGTATGTTCCCAAACAAGCCGTGCCTAAGTTTTATCTGCTCATGTTCTGGATGTTTTCTGGATGCTTTGTATGACAACGAGAGAACAAGGCTTTGTGAGCAGCTCTTGAATTTGGCTTAGTCATTTATATATCTGAGGATAATGGATGTTTTAACATGCTGGTGGGAAGCTTGAGATGGCATTCCAGGTGTAAAATTTGGTCATTTATTTGTTTATTTTCTTTAGGGTTTAGGATTTCGCGAAAGAACAATAAAGCTTTTTAGGGAACTCTACAACATGTCAACATGACATGTGAGATAATAACTTCAGAAAAGGCATGTTTATGGATGTACTTGGTTGGAAGGCTGAAATTCATGTACCCTTGGTGGCACTAAGGCTTGGAATTGTTGTTGTTGCGGTTGTTTATTTTGTGATAACCACATTGCAGATCCATTAACTTAAATCCTTATAACTTTTGAGTTCCTTTCATTTAGACAATTCAATTCCAATCCCATCCTGTTAAACAACTAAAACACCATCTCAAAAAATTATAGTGCTTGATTTAGGCTTTTAGTTTTGCAAGGAGGGTGTGTAGGCTTTTGGTCCTTGAGAAGGGTAAAGTAGGTTTGTTTCTTATATATTTTTTGTTGTAGTCAAGGTACTTAGAGGTGAAAGGTGTCACTAAGGCACAACATTATATTTCCTGATGCTAGGCACCAAAAAAGGTGCTCGTTTAGTGAATCAAGGCACTAAATCGACAAAACAATTCATAAATATATTTAACATTTAAAAGATAATCATATAAGGTATATAAGACTTATAGAATACTCAGAAATATAAATTCTTTTAATGTTCAAACAAATAACTTTAGAATCTTGCCCAAAAAAAAAAAAATATGAAGGGATAATGTTTGGAAAAATGTTTTTGGGACCTTGTAAAAAATTATATTTCCAGGTTGGATTTCTTTTCCACTTCCACTTTATCAAACAGATTCAAATTCTATTTGTTGTAAGAATAGTAACAGTGCTAAAAAAATACGATTATTAAGCAAATGAAGAATGAATAAAAACTAAACTAATTGTGTAACATAATAATAACCATCAATAGCCTAATTATAAGCCCAAAAAAAGCAGCATGCTCGAATTCTAAGGGAAGGAACATAGGGATTGGGGCAGCTACGTCACTAATCCACAAACACCAGATCAGTGAGAGAATGATTGAATGAGAGAGAGGGATGGCTGTAAGAGGGATCACATAACACCGGTGGGCCTACCAGCAAAAAGCAATAATTGAAAAGGTTAACCACGTGCCATCACACCCTACGAGTTCATTGGTGAGTGATCTCACTTGTTGGAAACCCACAGCGTTTGAGACTTTTGGTTGACCTGTGGTGACTCTTCTCTGTCTCACCTTTCTGTTATCTATGCCATGATGGCCTTTTCTAGCTGCCAATTAAGAAAAGAGAGGGAAGAAATTGAGTAGGTTATTTATGTGTTCTTCTTTGTCTTCAGCATGTAAGTGCCTTTTTGTGTGCATCTTTTGATTTTTAATGCTGATTCTTCTTTTCCTTTCATTTTACCTTGAACCCCCTGCCACTCGCTAGGTGTCGCCTGATTAAAGCCACCTCATCTGGAGGTCAGTGAGGCGCTTCCATGGTTCCTTTACCTGTTTGCCTAGGTGAGCTGGGACTGGGTGTTCACTTTTGACTACACTGTTTGTACCACTTTCTGCAACCATCTCAATCATGCTGTACTTGTAACATTTTTATCACAATGTGATATTCCAATGTCATTACCCTTTCCATTTTCTAGTCCACAGTCAATAATCTTCCAACCTAGTCTAGTAGTCTGTGAATTATCCTCTTGTAATTTCCTTCTGCAAGGGCTTGGTTCCTCTGTCAGTTTTTGCACTCATTAAAAAAAAAAAAAAACATTTAAGCATTTCCTTAGCTTTGATTTCTGGTATTACTGCTTTGAATATTTAGATTTCATAAGCAGTATTTAAAAAAACATGCTTTAAGCAGAAAGTGCAATGCTACAGCATGCTTAGGGCTTTTTGTGTGTAAACCTCAGCGACTTTAGCTGAGCGCGATTAAAGCGCACTTAAGTTGTGCTTTTACCTGAGCTTCAAAGTTGCGCTTCAAAAATATGTTTTTTTTTTGTTTTTAATTAGATAATATGAATGGTCGGATTTGTTTAAATTTTTGCAATGGTGTGGCTGCTTGTATGGAATCCTTAAATAAGCAGGATTGCTTTATTCTTGATTGCTGTAAATTAGGAATTGAAGATTTATTCTTGGTTGCTGTAAATTAGAAATTGATGGTTGATTTCTGATTGCTATAAATTAGGGATATTGTTGATTGGTTGTAAATCCGGGATTAATTGGGGATTGCTATAAATTAGGGGTTGATTGATTGGAGATTGTTGTAAATTAGGGATGATTTTTTTTACTCCCTATGCTTTTTTACTATGATTGTATGAACTTGTAAATGGGTATAAAATATAAATGAAAAATTGTATCTCATCTTTTGTTAAATTTGCAGCCCTCATTCATTCTTACTTAGCTTTTTTTATTGATTGTTTTTTAATGGTTTATATTTTTTATGCTTATAAAAATTTATACTCTTTATTTCATTCATGTGTGCTTCACTTCGCTTTGTGCTTTGTGGTTAAGCTCCATAAGACTTTCGTGCTTAAGTGCATTTAATGCTTTTCTAAAACACTGTTCACAGTGTCACGTTAACTTCTGTAGCCTTTTCTTTTCTCTTTGATTTTTAAGTTTTTCCAATTGCTTCACCCAATGGCCAAAAGTGTCCATATACCAGTCTCACTAGTATTATGAGAATATCTTGTTTTGGCAATTAGTAGCAAGCGTGGTTATGAATATGCATGGAATTAATGAGAGATTCTGATTAGTTTGCCTGCTTTGTGTTGCTTTAATGTAGGAGAGTAAAATATTTCCATATTAGAAGGAACACGAATGTGGCGCAATCATCCTTATGTGATTTTTGTTGCTATTTGGATTACTCTCAACAGCTGCAAGTAATTTGATGTCATAATACAATGAAATAATTCTAAAGGTGCTGACAACGATGATGATGATGATATTCATTAGTCACTAAAGAAATTGATGACTGAGAAGACAAGAAACATTCTAATTGTCTTATTCATTTAGGTCATTACAATGCTCATGTAGCCCTAGATAAGGCACAATGGTTTGAAGATAATCTATAGCCAACCTGAATGATTGTATGCTCTTTATTAACAAGCATTCAACACAATTCAAGCATTTTAATTTGAATCCTCATTTTAATTTGCACAAACAGCAATCTTTCCTATTAATATAGTATACCTATTAGTTTAGTGATGTAAATCCTGCTTATTTATTTATTTATGTGGGTTTTACAGGCTGCAGCAGTATAGGTTGGTTGAAATGAAGCTTCTTGCACAACAGAGGGATCTTCAGGTTTCTTTATTGTTAATGTCTTTATTTGTGTGCAACTTGTGTGCATTACGTATTGATTTTAAAATTAAACAGTTTTAGTATTCTCTTATTAATAAAGAAAGTGTAAATTACACAAAAGGTATAAGAATGCATCATAATTAGCATGCAAGGGCAGAACACTGAAACAAGGTCCCTTATCTTCTATATACTGAATTGCTCAAAAAATTTGTCAAAATTGGAAAATTTTGGTCTAAGGATGGATCAACCCCAATTGAATGCCACAAAAAAGAGAGAAGTCTACACCTCAGATTAACCAGGGGGTGTGCTTAATGCCTGGAAAGGAGTTGCTGCTGCCTGAATGTGTAAAATCCATTCCAAAGTATGCAATAGCAAAAACCATGCCTTTTACATTTTTTTCTTTTTGGTTCTTATTTTACTCCTCTCCATACATATGGGAATTAAGGCTTGATGTGTTGTTGCTTGTTCCTGTCCACAACTTTATGAGATCTCTTACACTTAGGTGAGGTGGGGGGAACAGACTGCACTATGAGCCACGCAAGAACCAGGGACCATCTAATGAAGCATGGACATAGGCTCGGGGACACAAGATTTTTCAAAAAAGTTTTACATGACTTGGTTGAGATATGTTAATTAATAAAATAATTTCTTATATTGTTAATGGCATAATAAAGTTTCCAAACTATATTCCAAATTAGGAAATGCATGCATTTAAAATTCCCAAGCCAAAATTCCAAATGAATAGCTCTAATCTAATTAGCAATCAATTCACAGCCCAGTTGTCTTCGTCCCTTGCAATTCTGTTGATGTTTAAAGAGAGAATAGAAGCATGAAGTGTGTGAAAACTGAACAGTCATGCAGTCAGAACGTGGAAAAACAAAAGGCTCATGCAATTGCCAAGTCAGAAAACTGAAGTCAAACAGATAACCTTAGGGGCTGTTGTAGAAAATGATTACCAGTTTTCTATCTCCAATTTTCTATAAAATCTCTAGTTTTCAGTTTCCATAGAAAATTTGAAAAATAAATTCAAATGTTAGAAATATAGAAAACTAATTTCCGATCTAGAAAACTGGAACAAATGTTCAAAAATTGAGATGTTTTGATTTTTTTCTTTTTTTTGTGTAACTGGTGTTATAGGAAGATGGAGATGATTTGGGGAAAATTCTTGGATAATTGTATTTTCTAAATCTCCAAATTAATAAGGAAAACTTAGAAAACTCATTTGAGGTCTTTTCCAAGTTTAGTTCAATTTTGGGAAACCAATCTCTATTATTTATTTATTTATTTATTTATTTATTTTGGTATTTGAACAAGTTTTCTAGTTTTGTGTTTTCTGTGAAGTAATTTTCCAGAAAATTGGAGTTGTTTTCCACAACCAAACAACTGTTATTTTTTTAGTCTTCAAAGTGTTCCCATAGTGGATGCGTGTGCCCTACTTGTGTCCCGTTCCCGTATCCTTTTAAAAAATTTTAAGAAAGTGTGGGACATGCCATGCGGGCATGTTTGGGTGTAGAAGTGTATGACACCGGTATGGTTGCTGCTAGGAAGTGTGCGCTTTTTGGGGGACCATCACTCTCTTGTATGAGACCACAAAAAAATGTTGGATATGCTCATTTTTATCATCATTTCTTGATTCTATGAGTAACATCTTCCATAATCTCCCTGTCATTTTGAACAATTGATCAAAGATATCAGAATTAATCCTTTTTTTGTGGGTATAATTTAGTTTCCAAGTCTCACAATAACATCATCTGCACTTCTGTTTTTACTGAACTTATGTTTTACATACTCAGTTTTTGACCTACTTAGTTTAAAATGCATTACCAGTAATAACACCTGATTAACTTGATGTACTCCTTCCAATCTGGTTTCTGAGTAAACCTCCTAAAATCGTGATGTTTGAAAAATTACTATAATAGTGCAGCCTAAGCATATGTATGAACTTTTTCATTTGTGACTGTGATTTATGTTTGTAAATTTGTATGCATCATTAATTTTGTTTAATACTACTTGTGAAGTATGACTTTTGAGGGTGTTTAAATGCTATAAGTTTGTATTCTGCTACAAGTTTACTTTTCTGTTTCTGTTTAGAAGAATTTTGACCATTGCTTCTTGATTTATGTGGTTATCAGGCAAAGATCCCGGACATTGAGAAGTGCCTGGATGTGATAGCTACTTTACAAGCTAAGAAGGGTACCGGTGAGGTTCGTTTTATGGCGTTCTGATTTCTTTAATGTTTTTATACGTTGATAAATTTTTGTTTGACTGAGCTGTCAATGTTTGAAATTGGGATGAAGTTTTACTGGTATGAGAGCAAGCATATTGCATCTTGTTTTATGATTTCCTTATCTAGTAGTCTTTTGGGCTTTTAAAGACTACCTCATACAAATTTATGCATGTATGTCCTCATGTACTGGAAGGGGATAACTGACTCAGGCTCTCTCTAAAGGGGCAAATGACTTCAGCTATTAGCATTGAGGTCCCATACTTGATGACAATTGAGCAACCATTAGATGAATTGGAACAAAAAAGTTAACTACTTTCAGCCAATGATGGATTCTTCTTGATGTTATGATAGGTGGTTTTTCTTTTTTCATTTCTAACTGCCTTAGGTGGTGGTATACTGAAAGCTTGAGCTGATCATATAATAAAAGGTGTCTTTCTAGGCATGTTGTCAAAGTTCCCTCGGGACTACTTAGATTTGCAAGATCAAAATTGTTTTTTTTCCATGTCTGACAAAGATTGCCCACCTTTTATGTTCTTGAATGCCTTTTGATTCTCACTTCATGACACGCGCATGTTTAAGTGCAAAAGTTTTTGTTTAATGTGAGTGGAGATTAGCACTAGAATGAGTAGTATTAGAAAACTAATCTTAAATGGTTAATTGCGAATGTGTAAGTTTCATCTACTGGAAAAGTGAGTTTTCAAAAAGGCTTATCATTCATTATTGTCATGCATTGGGAAGAAAACTGAATGTATATCTTATTCATCTTGTCCAGACCTATATATATATATATATATATATAGAAAACTAGCCAATCTACAATAGGAAACTCTTAATTAGAAATTGCCTCTAATGGAGATAATCTTAAGTGATTTACATAACCTAACAAATTTGTACACCTAATCTTCTATTTATATATTAGGAAATAATTCAAAAATAGCTTGATTGACAGCCATTCGACTTTCCAAGATAACTCCCCTAAATCTGCTTCAGTCAATCTTCAATCAATTTGTTATATGATCTTCGATACTCTTTCTCAAGCAAATGAATAGATATTATCCATTCCTAGCTTGGAAATTAATGTCTGAAGTTGAGGATTGTTGATTCCTTTTGTAAACACATCTGTTAGTTGAGGCCCTGAAGGCACATACAGAGTACAAATGAGCATGCTGTCCAGTTTTTCCTTTATCAAGTGCCTGTCAACTTCTATGTGTTTTGTTCGATCATATTGCTCGGGATTATGTGCTATACTGATGGCGATTTGTTGCACGAGATTATGTGCTCGAAATTCAGATTCAACACTCAATCTTGCCACAACATTTTGCTTCTTGCTTCTCCATGTGACTAAATTCCCTCCAACAAAGGTGCAGTACCTAGAAATAGATCTTATGTCTGTCACTGAACTTGCATAGTCAGCATCGGTATAAGCTTCAAGTGCAATCTTGGCATTCTTCTTGAACAATATTCCTTTCCCTGGAGTCCCTTTTAAATAGTGCAATATTCTATAGATTGCCTGCAGATTTATTTCCTTCGAGTTATTCATAAACTAACTCCCAATGCTCACTGCATGGGCAATGTCTAGGCATGTGTGAGATAGATATATTGGTTGGCCAACAAGTCTCTAATACGCCTCTCTATCTGTTGTTTTGTCACCCTCAGCTTCCCCAAGTTTGTGGTTCTGATATGTAGGTGAATTAGCTGGTTTGCATTCTGTTAGATCCTAAGATCTAATAGTGGTGGTTTTGGGAAGAACTTGAGAATTAGAGAGAAATTTGAGGGAGAATCAGACTAATCTGGTTTGCATTTTGTTAGATCCTAAGATCTGATAGTGGTGGTTTTGGGAAGAACTTGAGAATTAGAGAGAAATTTGAGGGAGAATCAGACTAATGAGGGAGACAGCAAGAATTGAGGAAGAACGGAGGGTTCGAGAGAGAGGGAGAGAACATAATAGTGGAGGGAAAAGAGTCCATTCTCATTCACGATGAATCCCCATCCTCTTACAATTGGCCTTTTATAGGCATAGGTAGCTGCTCTTCAGTTATTGTAACTGAAAACACAAACAAAAATAGCAGCCATAGTTTTGAAAGGCGCGAGGCGCAAAGGGTCCTGGAGCCTGGGGCGCGAGGCACACGAGACGAGGCGCGCCTTTTAGAAAAAAACTCAAAATCTTGTAAAATCATAAAAAACTATTAAATTATCAATAATAACACATGCATATCATTAATGATTCATCATCTTCAAATTCTAAATTAACAACATCAAAGTTGATACATTCATCATGTAAATTCTAAACTAGAAACATCACCAAAATTCAAACTTAAAGTCTCAAACTCAAACAAGTTTCAATCATTATGCAAAGTTCTAAACAAACATATAAACACTACAAGTCCACAATCAATAAAGAAGTTTTAATCAATCATCATCAAGGAGATCATCAACATCAAGGTCAGTATCTTCATCATCCCCTTCAATCACCCCTTCATCTTCTTCTTCCTGTCCCAATTCTTCTCCCTCTTCGAAGTCTCCATCATCTTCAGTCTCTGTCTCACTTTCCTTCTCCTCTTCAATCACTTGAGTTACTCACCGCTTTGTCGAAGTCGAAGTTGAACTCGATTGTGATCGAGTTTGTTTAATACATTGGGTCTTTTTCTACTTTGAGGCAACTCCTCCTCCTCCTCCTCCTCATCATCATCATACCCTTCACCAAATTGAAAATCATCATCTAACGGTGCCATATTTCGCTCATCCCTGTTATTCTTTTTCTTTTGCATGTACTCTCCATTCTCTTGTTTTACTGATAGAGGACATTTTGGACAAGGTTTAGTATTCTCCACAATCAATAAACACTACAAGTCCAGAATCAAGAAAATGTTTTCATTTTGAAAAATGTTATTTTTCTTAATCTGGAAGATTAACGCATTTTTTCCAAGTTTGGAAGATTAACGCATTATAAGGAGACATATAAGAAAATGTTTTCATTTTAAAAACAATCTCCTAGTATTTTAATAGCTAATATTCATTGTTATTAAAATGATTTTTAATGAATTTTTCAAGAAATAGTAGGTATGTATTTTGGGGGTGGTAAAATCGCTAAATTCTGAGTTTATACTAAAACCAAAATTCTATTTTCTTATTGTTATGAATTTTGATTTTTTAGATATTTTTATTGAATCCAAATGAGGGGTACTTTCTTATTTACATTTATGTATTAAAGTAAATGGAAGGTAAAATATAAATTAAAGAAAATGTGGACATTTACTTAAACTAAATAAATGTAAATATGTTATGTTGTAATGTATACATGCTGGAATTGAGAAGAGTGGAGGCTGGAGAGGAGAGGAAGAGAGGATGCAGGCGCGGCTGGAGTCGGGAGGAAGATGGAGTGAGGAGCGAAGTGGGTAGGTTTTATGAGGTGCGCCTACGCGTGCCTCTCGTCTCAGCGCCTCACCGTGCAAGGCGAGGGCCTTGCTGAAATTGCCTCACCTCAGCCCAGGCGAGGCACCAAACTGGCGCCTTGCGCCTAGGCGCGTCTTTAACAACTATGATAGCAGCAGCCATATGCGTCCAGTTTTCTAAAAATCGGCCTAGGTAGCCGCCTAACGCTTCTATAATAGCCCGTAAGGCCCAAAAACCACCCCCACAGCTCCTTAAAAGTCCTTGGCCTTAGCCAATCAACCATGGCAGCAATCTTTTTAGGATCAGTTTGCACTCCTTACCCTAATATAATGTGGCCTAGATATTCCACCTGTTTCTTATCAAAAGCACACTTGGACAACTTTACATACAATTGATTGGATCTAAGGATTTTAAATGCTGTCCTCAAATGGTCTAGGTGTTGTTCAATTGTAGGGCTGTAAATGAGGATATCATCGAAAAAAACAAAGATGAATTTCCTCAAGTTGGGGCTGAATATATGGTTCATTAGGGATTGGAAAGTTGCAGGAGCGTTGGTCAAACCAAGGGCATGACAGTGAATTCATAAAACCCTTGGTGCGTTCTAAAAGCGGTTTTGGAAATATCACCAAGGTTCATCCTAATTTGGTGATACCCTGCCCTCAGGTCTAAGTTTTGAAAACACAATGGCTGAAGTTAGTTCATCAAGAAGGTCCTCAGTGATGGGAATTGAGAATTTGTTCTTTATGGTGATGGCATTCAACTGATGGTAATCCACACAAAAATGCAAGTTCCATCCTTTTTCTTAACTAGTAAGATTGGAGAAGCAAAGGGGTTTTGGCTCAGTTGGATGATTGATTTGGCTAACATCTCTTTGGCCAACCTTTCTATCTCAGTTTTTTCAGTTGGTGGATACCTATAAGACCTAATGTTGTAAGGTTCGAAATTTGGCTTTAGGTGAGTGATCGAAAGATCGGTTAGGGGGTAAGGTAGTGGGCTTAGCAAATATATCCTCAAATTCAATCAAAAGTAAATGCAAAGGGTCCTGAGAATGTACCTCTGTAAGAGAGTGTAAGGTAGAACCAGCTGCAGGAATAAGATGTTCACTAAGCTCCACTCCACTCCTTGCTGTCACCCTCCAATTCAACAGCATATATAGAGTACAATTGAGCCCCTGAAGTGCCCTCTTGCTGAAGCATTTTCTACATCTTCTTACTTGTAATTGATTTACGTTCTCCTGTCTCTAAGCTCCCTGTCAAGTCAATTCCTTCCCCTCCATTTCTAATGTTACCTCTAGTTTGTTGAAATCGAACACTAGAGGGCTGACAGTTTTCATCCAATCCACCCCAAGGACTATCACATCCTTCCAATTTCAGGATTCTGAGATCTGCTGTGAACTCCTGCCCTTGCATTTTCCATTGAAAGTTTTGACACTTGTATCTACTAATCATCTTGCTGCCATTGGCCACTGTGACTGATAAGGGAAATGTGGCCAATGTGGGACATTGCAGTTCCATGTCAGTGGCTTCATCAAGAAGCTGTGGGTGTTGCCACTGTCTATCAAAATCATCAGTCTCCTCTTCCCGTAATTTCCCTTTACCTTAATTATCTTCCCGGATGGACAGCCTTGGAAGGCATGCAGGGAGATTTCTCCATCTTCCTCCCCTGCTGCCCCGTCCTTTTCATTTTCTACTTTGCCAGCCACCTCCTTTTCTTCTCCTTCCACTTTTTCTTCTAACCCCTCCGTTTGCAACAGCTGCCTCTTACCTTGATGACCAGGGCTGTATTTTTCCCCACACCTAAAGCATAGCCCAAGCTGCCGTTTCTGCCCCATAGATGTTTAACCTGGGCTGGGCTTGGTAACTCATTAGGAATTAAGGTCCCTCTTTGAACTACGGAATTGGCAGCTTTTAAACCACCTCCAATTGATTGGCCGCTCATAGGATATGCCTTTGGCTGCAGCTTGTGTTTCCTAAATATAGCCTCCAGTGCCAGCTCTTGTAGCTTGGCCGCAGCCTACTTCATAGTAACAGGGTTCATCATTTTCACCATAGGACGTAATTCCTCACTCAACCTGCTAATGAAACTTGATACAAAATAAGCCTTAGTTAGTGTTGGATGGGAATTTAGCATGCATGAGTGACTTCAACTCCTCAAATTGTACTTGGTACTCCATTACGGAACCCTCCTATTTCAGCTCGTTAAATTCTTCAATAACATCTGCCATAGATCTTTATCCAAACCACTCACAGAATTCCTTTGCAAATTCTTGCTACCTATATACATTCCTCATCCAACTCCACCCTTAGGCGTCAGCTATACCATTGAGATATGATGTTGCCAAGTTCACCCCCTGATTCTTGGCCACTGTTGAATCCTCCATCGTGGCTTATCCCCTTCAAAGATTGGAATTTCTAACCTAGGCATAACGTTATGAGGCTGAGGAATGTAATTGCCCGTTACCTAGACCTCCTAGTCAAATTTTGACTGATCATTTCTTGCCGGTAAATCAGGAGTATGCGACAAGTTCCAGCTCCTGCAGTGGCTCTAGGGGGAAACTTTGTCGGCAGACTCACCTATGGTCTCCTAGATATGATCTCTAGGACTCTGTTGATCCACTGGATGACATTAGCAATCTCCATGTGAAGTCAAGAGATATCTACCTTCATATCTGGATCCAGTGCCTGCACTGCCACCCTAGTCACATTGCTTTCTACCCTACCAAGACCCACCTCCTCCTGTGTTTGTTGCAACCCCATTTCCAACGTATCAAGTCTAACTTCAAGTTGCTCCATTCTAATCCCTTTGGCCATTTCTCCAACCAAATTTGCCACACTTGTTCTACACGGATTCCTTCTCTAGTCTACAACCCAATCAACTACTTTGTTTTGTAGCTAATTCGTTGCCTCCAATTTGTACTCGATGCCAATCAAGACTGATAATGGCTACGACCCACACCTCAATACAATTCGACCGATGGAACCCTTGCAACCAATCGCTATTTGCTCATGATCATTGCGAGTTCAAAATCTTTGTGTCTTTGTTGCGATTGTTGTGATTCAACGATCGCCCCCTGACCTACTTTTACTTTGCGCCTTCCGTACTTTGCTGGAATCAAGTTGCAATTGCTGTGATTCAACGATCGCTTCCCAGTCGATGCCTTCTTCTCACCCAATCCCCGTCCAATGGTCGGAGGACCGCTGGCTCTGATACCAATTGTTAGGTACTAAGATCTGACAGTTGTGGTTTAGGGAAGAACTTGAGAATCAGAGAGAAATTTGGAGGGAGAATCAGATTGACGAGAGAGACAAGAAGAATTAGGAAGAATAGAGGGTTCGAGAGAGAGGGAGAGAACAAAATAGTAAAGGGAAAAGAGTCAATTCTCATTCATGATGAATCCCCATCCTCTTACAATTGACCTTTTACAGCCATAGGTGATTGGTCTTCAGTTATTATAATTGAAAGCACAAACAAAAATAGCAATAACCATGTGCACAACCATGTGCGCCTAATAGGAACACAACAATATATGTAGCTTAATTCCAATTGTTAAGTACCAAGATCTGATAGTAGTTTAAGGAAGAACTTGAGAATCAAAGAGAAATTTGGAGGGAGAATTAGAGTGACGAGGGAGACAGCAAGAATTGGGGAAGAACAGAGGGTTCAAGAGAGAGGGAGAGAACAAAATAGTAGAGGGAAAAGAGTTAATTCTCATTCACGATGAATCCCTATCCTCTTACAATCGGCCTTTTATAGGCATAGCCGGTTGCTCTTCAGTTATTGTAATTGAAAGCACAAACAAAAATAGCAACAACCATGTGCGCCTCATGGAAATGCAACAATATATGTAGCTTAATTACAGTATTACCCCTCTATTGTCCCTAGGGTCATGACACATGTCAACTTTCTTATATCCCTTAAGAGATCAGTAATGTACTTTTGCTGAGAAATAAAAATCCCCTTCTTGGAAGATGCCACCTCAATTCCTAGGAAGTACTTAAGATTTTCGAGCTCTTTGATTCCAAATTCCTTCTTTAAGTGATATCCTAGACTCTGCCTCTCTTGCTGATCATTCTTGATTGCTATTATGTCATCCACGTATATAATGAGGGTTGTGACTCCTTGTAAGCCCGAATGTTTGATAAACAAAGTGTGGTCTTCTTGACTTTGTTTGTAGCCCTAGGCGACTGTTTCAAACCATACAATGCTTTCTTAAGCTTGCACACCTTATTAGGAGCTATGTTTCTAGTGTACCTAGGTGGAATCTTCATATATATTTCTTCATCAAGGTCTCCATGTAAAAAGGTATTTTTTACATCAAATTGTTAGAGTGGCCAATCAAAGTTTGCAGCTAAGGACAATAGAATTCTCACCGTGTTCATATTTGCTACTGGAGCAAATGTTTCTTGGTAATCTATTCCATACGTTTGTGTGTACCCTTTTGCTACCAACCTTACTTTGTACATTCCTAACATCCCATCTGCTTTGTACCTCACCGTGTCTATGATAGGTCTCGGTTCATTAGACTTATCAAAGAAGGTCCAAGAGGTAGGGGTAGGGTGGTAAATTGGCTGGCTGGCATAACAACCAGCCATGTGCGTAAGGGATAGAGTGGGGAAATTGATGGGTTGTGTAACAACCCAGCAAGTGTGCGTAATAGAATGCGGTTGAGGAGAGAGGGATATATGAAGAGGGTGAAGATATTGGTAGGGGGAGAGATTTTTGTGTTGAGTTCTTGGGAGAGTTAAAGGCTTCTCGAATGCCTAGTTTTCTTCTTGTAATCGGATTGAGTTGGTGAATTGAATAGAAGTTTCAGTGTTTTCTTTTCTGATTCCTATCAATTTGGTATCAAAGCCTCATCGATCCTAATGGTGAACTTGACGGATCGAGTAGGAAAATTGGAAGGGAGGATGGAAGGCATGCAACGGGAACTTGATGCCATGAGGGGGTGTGGTTCAATCGATGGGGAAGAAGGTAGCGAGCTTGCTGGAACAGTTTGCTTGGATGAGAATGAGGTGGGAAGAGCAGGAACGGGAGAGGAAGAACAAGGAGAGACGGGAAGACCGGGAGAAAGGGATGAAGGGGAAACAGTCTGGCGAGCACTTATCGATGGGGTTGTCCCTCACTAAGAAGGCCACATTGGAACTGGGAAATCGACATAAGGAAGCTGGCGGCGAGTACGTCTATGGGAGGTCGGACGGAAGGGGCCGACACCTGGAGATGACGGTGTTTGAAGAAGACGACTTGGACGGTTGGGTGTTTCGGGTTGAGTGGTACTTCTCCGTGAATCAGTTGTCGGATGCGGAGAAGTTAGACTCCGCTACTCTTGGCTTCAAGGAGCTGCTCTTGCTTGGTTCCAGTGGGAGCAGCAAAGGAGACAGGTGGGGAGTTGGGAGGAGCTTAAGGCGTCAGGTGAGGAGTTGGGAGTTGCGGTGAATGGGCTGGCTGATAAGAAGAAGATGGACACAGCAGCACTATGTTTGGAGGGTGTTGCACTTTCATGGTCCAGTGCAAGCAACAGAGACGAAGAGTGAGAAGCTGGGAAGAGTTGAAGGGACTGCTGAGGAATCGCTTAGGATCCACGCAGGAAGGTGCGGTGGAGAAGTTGGACGAGCTACATATTGAAAGGGGATTGGCAGTTGAGCAGAACATGGTGTCGCGAGGCAGAGTGGCTACCGACGACGATGGTGTTGGGGAGTTCTCTGGCGAGGCAAAAGGGCAGCCGATGATCGGTCCATTTAAAATGCCACGGACAGCCGATCCGGTGACAGCCAAGGAGAGCACCTTGCCGAGGATTGGGGCTCAATTTGCATTCTGTTGTGGAGCCCAATGGTATAGACCCAAAGATCTTAAATATTGATGGGAATTTGGGCATGAAAGTTATCTACGGAGGATTTGTTGTTGCTACTCTAAGAAACTTGAAGGTGTGGATCATGTTTAGGGTGCCAATAGGCTCTTCAGATACACTACCTATAGCTTATGAACGAGACCATCTCTTCTCCAAAGTTAAAAAGAGATGTCATTTGATGGTCGTGGTTGCTGAGGTTGACCAGATTCTCAGCCTAGAAGGGAAAATTATTGTTCGCGACAAGGTGGAGATCATTAACGAGGTGAATGAAAGGATTGGGGGGCTGGCGTACAAGCGGTCTCTACCCCCATCGTATGTGTTAGAGGTGCTCATGCAATGGAAGGGGCTACCCCCTTTGGAAGCTACTTGGGAGCCTTACCTTTTGATCCAACAACAATTTCCATTTTTCCGCCTTGAGGACAAGGTGAAAGTTTTTTTTTTTGGGGGGGGGGGGGGGAGAGTAATGATAGGTCCCGGTTCATTAGACTTATCAAAGAAGGTCCAAGAGGCAAGGGTAGGGTGGTAAATTGGCCAGCCAGCCATGTGCATAAGGGATAGAGTGGGGAAATACACAACCCAACAAGTGTGCATAACAGAATGCAGTTGAGGAGGAGAGAGGGATATATGTAGAGGGTGAAGATATTGGTAGGGGGAGAGATTTTGGTATTGAGTTCTTGGGAGAGTTAAGGGCCTCTCGAATGCCCAATTTTCTTCTTGTAATCGGATTGAGTTGGTGAATTGAATAGAAGTTTCAGTGTTTTCTTTTCTAGTTCCTATCAGTATACTCATTTGCACCCTATTGGTTTCTTCCCTTTTAGTAGTTCGACAACTTCACATGTTTTGTTTTTCTCAAGGCCTACATTTTAACATTCATAGCATTTTTCCAATTCTCATAGGTTAAAGCCTCAAAAAAGGTATTAGGAATTGACATAGTGTTTAAATTTGTGAGGAAGCATTTATGACAAAGAGAAAATCTTGCAAATGACACAAATTCTAAAAGTAGGTACCTTGGCTGTTTTGTACATTCCCTAGTTCCCTTCCTTATGGCAATGGACAAGTCCAATTCAGGTGTAGACTGAGAGGGATCAGAAGGTATTACCTTATTCTCAGGATCTGGTTCTGATGCTTGAACTAGCCTTGGTCCAGGAGCTAGGTTCTTCCTTCTTGAGTAAACCTAAGGAAATCTATTATTAGAAGCATCCTCATTCCCCCCAACTAAGGATGCATTTTCTAGTTCAGATTCTGGTTGGGCATCATTAAGGATCACAAGGTTCAAAAAGCTTGGGTTGTTGAGGTTCGAGGTTGGGAGCATAAGTCGACTCAGGAGAAGGTGTTGTAATTCCAGGTAGGTCTAGTAGAAAAAATCCTTATCTTTGAGAAGTGTTGTTTCTCTCTGAAGATAAGGTTGAGTAAAATAGGATGTTGTCTCATCAAATGTAACGTTAGCCGAAATGAAGAATTTTCTGGTTGATGAATGATAGCATCTATATCCCTTTTGGGTTGAAGAATATCCCAAAGATAGTTTTGAGAGCTCTTGGGTCCAATTTCCCTCGATTTTGACCATGAATATGAACATAGGAGACACACCCAAATATTCTAGGAGCAAGATGGTTAGTGATATTAAGATGTAGGTAAAAGTGTGACAGTACTCCCATGGGGCTTTGGAGATTCAATACTGGAGTAGGAAGTTGATTAATAATGTGAGTGGTTGTGAGAACTGCTTCCCCTCAATAATGTTTTGGCAGATTTCTTTGGAATAGTAACACTCGGGTTGTGGAGAGGGGGTGACCATTTTTTCCTTTTAGTTACCCCATTTCGTTGAGGAGTATAGACACAAAAAGACTCATGAATGATCCCTTCCCCCTGGAAATAAGCCAACAGAGTTTGATTAAAGTAATCCTTGGCATTGTTTGAACAAAACTGTTTAACTTGGATGCCAAATTGGTTTTTTACCATGGATAGAAAGTTTGGCAGTACATTACTAACTTCACTTATGGATTTCAGCAAAAAAAAAAATCCTAGTAACTCTAGTACAATCGTCAATGAATCAACTCAAAGGAAACTGAACGCCTTTTATTGATAATAGGGAAGGCTGAACGTTTGTGTTTGGCTAACTCACGTACCTCACAAGCAAAAGGTTTAGTTTCTAATCCTTTGAACAAGAAAGGAAAGATAATTGCAAGAGTTTTAAAGGAGAGATGACCCAGTCTATAATGGTGGAGCCAAACAGGTCTTCAACAAAGGATTGATGGTGTTTGGATAGGAGAGTTAGGGAATGATTTTGCTTGCTGATATCTGGTGTGTTAAGCACATCAAGATAGTACAATTCGTCCCTTTCCTCAGCACGTCCAATCATCATTCTTGAATCTTGGTCCTGAAATAAACAATGAGTTGGGAAAAATATAACTTTGCAATTTAGGTCTCGAGAAATCTTGGTGATAGATACCAAATTTGTGGACATTTTAGGAATATGAATGACATTTTTAAGGTTGAATTTTGGATTGATTCTTATTTCTCCTATTCTGGCTACTGTGGTTGGTGAACTATCTGCAGTGGCTATTTTTCTGTTACTATGACAAGGAGTATAAGTGCTAAAAGTACGAGAGCCATGGGTCATATGATCTGTGTCTCCCAAATAAAAATCCATGAATATGATCTGTCTCCCCCAAATAAAAAATCCGTGAATTTTTAAACGACTTTTCTGAGGCAGTTAAACCATGAGAGATTGGAAACTTACCTGAATGTACCAATGTACAGTACCTGATGGTATCTCAAGAGCTGCCAAAAAATTCCTCAGCTTCACAACCTCCTCTTTATTGAGATCTGTTGATTCTGGGCCTTTCTCCTCTCCTTGCTGTGCAGTCACTTGGTATGCCTGCCCTTTGTACTGCTTATTCTGTCCTCCTTTGGTTCCCCACTCCTTGGTGGGTGGTTTCCCATTCAGTTTCCAGCGCTTCTCCTGAGTGTGCCTTGGTTTGTTACAATAGGTGCACCATAGAGAGTCCGTATCTTTGCCACTTGTTGTCTTGGATTCAGCCTTCCAATTTTCTTTTGGACCACGGTTTGCAGTTTTTGTCAGGATGGCCGAGGCTTCCAGTGATTTCGTCTCCAACATCACTCTTCTTCTACTTTCTTCTGCCAAAATAATTGAAACTACTTCATTAAGAGTGGTTAGATCATCCTTACCTAAGATCTAGATTCTTACAGGATCAAATTATGCCTTCAGTCCTGCTAGAAAATCGTATTTACGGTCCTTCTCAAAGAATGCCTTCAGCCATGCAGCATCTTTACCCTCCTCCATCTTTATTACCTGATATTGATCCATTTTCTGCCACCGACCCTTCAACAAGTTTACATAATCTGTGACAGTTTTATCTCTTTGTTTTGTAGACATAGTTTTGATCTGCAGCTCATAGATCTGGGCTGCATCCTTGACTTTGGAATAAGTTTGTTGAATCGACTCCCAGACCTCCCTTGCAGTTGTTAGGTACATGCACGTGCCATTGATCTTTGGTGACTGAGAACTCTAGAGCCAAGCCATAATCATCAAATTCTGCTTATCCCATGAGGCAAAACTGGGATCTCCTTCCTTAGGCCCAGTTCCGATGATGTGGTTGAGCTTGCCTTTTTCCTTTAAAATAGTCTTAATCAGCTGTGACCATTTTAGACAGTTCTTCCCATTGAGCCAGTATGCAGCACTGATTTGCTGCAGTTCACCGGATACTGGATTTGCTGGTACTTCTCCGGCGCTGTGGGAGACAACTTCTGCAGAGGTAGAGACAGTTGACATCCTTTCAGGCTGCTAAAATATTTAGGAAAACTGATGGCTTTGAGGGCAATGAAGGCCAGTCAAACAGCAAAGACAATGAAGCCGAAAAGCTAACAGCAATGAAGGTTGGAGGCTAGGAGGATAACGGCAATGAAGGCCGGAAAAAAGGTTGCCCATGGAAAGTTTCCTAAGGTTCTGATACCATGTTACGCATTGGGAAGAAAACTGAATGCATATCTTATTCATTCTGTCCAGATCTATATATATACAGGAAACTAGCCAATCTACAATAGGAAAGTCTTAATTAGAAATTCCTCTAATGGAGATAATCTCTAAGTGATTTACAGAACCTACCAAATCTGTACACCTAATCTTCTATTTCTACGTTAGGAAATAATTCAGAAACAGCTTGATTGACAGCCCTTCAACTTTCCAAGATAACTCTCGTAAATTTGCTTCAATCGATGCTATATGATCTCCGACAACATGCCGCCAATTGCAAGCTGCTGAACAATATGTGTTTCTTTCATTGTGTGTTGCTTTTGCTGTAGTCCCGAGTCTCTAATTTAGGCATTTTCTTGTAACATCATGCCATTGAAGTGGCACCCTCAATCTTATATGTTGAATCAAAATTATGCTTAAACTAAATTGTTTTTATATGCTGTCTGTTTGGGCTTCTGTTTTCCTGGTTTATATTCTGCTTGAAGCTCTTATTTCTGCTGTATCTTTTCTTGCTGACACCCTTTTTTATGCTCTTTTGATATGGCAAAATCTGCAATTTGCTCTGCTCTTTTATGTGCTCCATGTCATTCTGTGCAAAATGAACAAGTTGCTTTTCCACATCTTCCATCACTTGTTCAACCACTGAGTTTCCACAAATATATTAAATCTGAACCTTACGATGTCTTGTGCTAGTGCTGATATATCCTTGTGCCCCCTATTACGAAGCATTTCATATTATTTGCCAAGAGGCATGGTATGAAGTTTGGGGGTCTTTTATCATCTCGTGAAATTTTCCTCTTAAGCCAATCCTTCACTTTATCCAATGTTCTTATTTTTTTGCTATTTATCCTGTGTTCTTTTAAAAGTAAATAATCCTTTTTTTTTTTTCCAAACTGAGACAGCATTATGGAAATCGTTCCTCCTGTCAACTCAATCCTCTCTCCTCTCCCCCCCCCCCCCTCTCCCCTTCTCTCTTCCTACCCTCCTCCCTCTCTACCTCTCAATTTGACCTTAGTGGTTTGTGCATGTTACAATCCTAGGTACTGGCAGGGCTGCACATACAAGCTCATGTGCATGGATGTGCCTATTTTCTTCTCCAAATGTGTTTTGAGTTAACCATTTGCTTGTTCTAAAAATTGTGAATTGACAAATTTTGAATTGGCTTGCTACGAATTGGGTAATTTATTCGTTTCTTTTTTGCAGAAATAAATAACTCAAAAATCTACAAATTTGTTTGCATATAAAACCTACTGAATAAAAGTATATAAGTTTTATCAAACTGATTGTGTCTGCAGCTCATGTTGTGTTGCAGGTTATGATATAATTATCATTATGTGGTTGCAGGCACTGATAGCTGATTTTGAAGTGTCAGAAGGAATCTACTCTCGAGCACGCATTGAGGATTCTGATTCAGTATGTTTATGGTTGGGAGCAAACGTCATGCTGGAATACTCATGTGAAGAGGTAGCCTATTTGTAATCTTAAGATGTTAGATTCTTACACAAAGGATGCAAGATCTTTGATGTTCTTTAAGTTTTAAGTGCAGGCTACTGCTCTTCTCCAGAGCAACTTGGAAAATGCAAGAGCAAGTTTAGAAGTTCTTGTTGCAGATCTACAATTCTTGAGGGATCAAGTGACCATTACACAGGTATAGTTAGCGTTTTACTCCTTGTAGGAGTTGTGGCTAGAATAGGCTAAATTTTTTTAACAAATTCACAAGTTTGCTATTTTTATTTCTGTTGATCATTTTGGGAACAGTTAAACCGTCCAAGCCTCAAGGGCCAAGATGTTTAATGCATGTGGTACCTTGGGACGGTAGAGGCAACGCATAGCTATTCAGCTCACCATAATGTTGATAGCCTTTTACTCTTGTACTTGCAAAGTCCTAATAAATTGGAAGGATATTTTGCTATGACACTGCTATGCTTCAGGTCACAATTGCTCGCATATACAACTGGGATGTACATCAACGCAGAATTCGTCAAGCTGTTGCAGCCAAAGAGACTTGATAAAGAATTCCCTACACCAAGATGTGAGGTGGTTGAACTTTGCTAGTCAAGAGTATGGTACCGGTTTCTCCCATCCATTGTTTTAAGCAATTGGATGCCCTTTCTTTCTTGCTTTTTTGGCCATCCTAATATTATTTGATATGTTCCATCTTATTTGAGTGTCTTGTTCTGAATTTTGACCGTTAGAGATAGTGCAGTTGTGTATGAATAGTGTTGTATCATTCACTCTAGCTTTGTTTTCTGATGAGACTTCTCAGACCTCAGCTGGAACATGACTTTCAAAATTCAGTACTATAATCTGGGTTCATGATATATTTTCCTTTTATGCCATCCCTTGTTTTTCCCTTGGAAAGATGCTTATTTTGGATTTAGTGTCTGCCTCCACCGATAGCTGATGCTAGGTGTTAACTGGCAAGCATATTTCAAATTTAAAAACTTTAATCACTGCAAGATATAATGGGGCCTACAGAAGCTTCATTTAGAGCGAAAACTAGTTGTCCAAAGTGCTGTCTAATTAAGGGACGCGGTAACACATGATTTTTCATGTTCAAGGGATATGATTGCCATGCCATCTCTATCAGTCCTGAAAGAGAGTTGTAAAAGCTGGCTCTTTTAGATTAATATATTGCAAGTTGAATTATGAGCAACATTCTTGACCCGTTGGTTGCATTTGAATAAGGTATCCTCCATTTACTTGAGAATTAACAATTGAATTTGCCTGTTACATCAATTTGGTTTTCTTTGCTTTGATTTGTCTGGCTCCGCATATTGGTGGGACACTACTTGTATTCTTGTCCTCTGATCAGGTAATTGACCTCAACTTGAATATAGTTTTGGCGCCTTTTGGCCCCTCCTGCGCTGGGGTTTTGCACAAGAAGTTTCGCATTTATTTACAATTTTTCACATTATCTTTCTGATTTCATTTGGATTCTGGAATGTGTTTGGTCTTTTTTTAGCCATTGAGCACATACACCACTTAGGGTGTGTTTGATAGAGATGGAAAATGAGGATGGAATTTCAATTCCATAGAATTCTAATTCTTACCCTAACCCCTAGGAATTTCAATTCCTTGATTTCAAGGAAAATATTCACTTTTTGAACTAAGATGGAATTCAAATTCCATGAAATTGAAAAGTTGTTTGATAGAATTTCTTAAAATTTAGATAAAAAATGAATTCTACCCTCATTTTTTATGCCTATCAAACGCACCCTTAAGGTTAAACACTTGGTGATTGCCTAACTTTCCCAGAGTCTCTGTTGTTAGCTTTTCCTTTTTGGCTGGGTTCTACTGTTGATAATTTTCTGTTCAATTTAGATGAGAATTGCTTGCATTCTTCTTCATTGATGAACATGTTCAAGTGGCCAGTGCCAAAAAGTATCTTCGCCGTGCCATCTAGTTTCACACAGTTCATTTCCTAATTCCATATTATGTTGCTTCCAGTTTCATAAACTGCTTGGATCTCCCACTGACTTCATAAAAACCCGACTTGTTTCAAGGCAAATGTCATAACAATAACATATCAAGTCTTAGGAGACACTCTGATATAAATTTTAGTTATTTTATCTGACTTTATTTTATTAAGATTATTATTGTAATTGGCATCTTGTTTAGATTTCATGTGATTGATTCAACAAATTTTATGGCCGACTGGGTTGCCTGAAAAAAGGAAGGGTATTTTTGGGATGGGGAGAAAGCCACTGTTGGCAATTTGACTTTTAGATTTGTCTGTGTCAACTAGGATCCGTCTTGTGTCGCTTCAAGACTGCCTGTCCACCGTAGAAAAAGAGGTCCAGCAGCTGGCCCTGTTCACATCTCGTCTCATCTCAGCGTTTGATGGCCCAACACGCCTTTAATGAACCTCTCGAAGACTTAGGCCCCGTTTGCCTGTTACAAATGTTGGGGAGAAGTGCTTAAACCGCCGCTTCCTCGGAAGTGGAAAGTGCTTTCTCACTCAAAGTCAAAACAGCTTGAAGATGATGTCTAGGCTAAGTTCTAACCCAATTATATATAAATCCATCACTTTAGACCCCTCAAAAAGTGCCCTCCCTACATTACTGTTGGGGTGTCGAGATTGAATTATAAAAACAACTGTGTTATAAAAGTAAAAGTTAAAAAAAAAAAAATTACATATAAAATAACACTCGTACAAAAGCGAGAAGTTGTGCAGTGTGGGTGGCCACCAATGCATGGCATTACCATCTTTTTGCTTGTTTGGCCTTGAAACACATGGAGGGTTTGTTTATCTTACACTGAGCTTTCAGGTGGAACCCAATTCTACAACAATGGTCCCAACCCCAGCTAACCAAAGGTTTGACCCCTACAACGGGTCAACAATAACAACATTTATATAGCCTTAGATCTTTTAACTGCTATATAGCATCCCCCACCACCACCACCAACCCCTCGATCCCTCTGTATTAGTCAACATCATTGGCTCTGTTTGGCACTAGCATTTTCTTTTCTTTTCTTTTTTTTTTTAAAAAAGGAAGAAAAACAAATTTAATGTGAAATATTTGGTAATTACTTTAAAAAAAGTAACCACCCTTCAATTATTAAACTAAAAATTTTATGGACAATGATACGTGTTTGGAATTGAGGCGTTAGATAACTGTTTTGAGAGGTGAAATGTCGCCTCACTTTGTGATCAATACCAAACAAGGAGAGACGAGATGGTAATTTCACTTCCCTTCTTGCCCCCTCCCATCCAAACCGCAAATTATTATCCGAGAGTGAATAAATTGGATGCTTGTTTGTAGTACGAAAAGCATTCCGATCGGGATCGGGAGCACATCCTTTTGAGTTTACTGGGGGATTAAACCAAATTTTAATTGACTGTTTTGCTTGACCCGACTCAAATCAACTCTTAATTATTCGTACTAGTCCCAATCATTCATTCAGCAATAAGTGACATCTCGAAATGACCAAATCATGGGTTCAACTCTTCATCCTAACCCTTCAATAATAATAATAATAATAATAATAATAATACCAGAATAATAATGGAACTATGTCTGGCAAATTTTATTGTATGGTCAGTCTCAAATATAAATAGAAAATTATCAGTGGTTTACCTAAAGGATTTCTAATTCTTAAATCTTATGAAAGACTCTTATAATTGGTATTAGTAGTGGGGTATTTTGTTGTTAAGTAATTTTATTATATCATTTTTTTTTACATATATTTATATATATATATATATACTGTAAATATAACTTTTAAAAACAAAAAATTAGCATTATGAATTTGGTATTATTAATCCTAACCATGCATGTGACAACGACGATGAAACAATAATGGAACTATGTCTGGCAAATTTTATTGTATGGTCAGTCTCAAATATAAATAGAAAATTATCAGTGGTTACCTAAAGGAATTCTAATTCTTAAATCTTATGAAAGACTCTTGTAATTGGTATTAGTAGTGGGTATTTTGTTGTTAAGTAATTTTATTATATCATTTTTTTTACATATATTTACATATATATACTGTAAATATAACTTTTAAAAACAAAAAATTAGCATTATGAATATGGTATTATTAATCCTAACCATTCATGTGACAACGACGATGGAACAAAGGGGAATTCTCAACAAAAAAAAAAAAGTGGCAACAAAGAGTTAAAAAGCTTTCATATGTTGTTGTGTATTATGATGGCAAACATAGTGGGGGGGGGGGGGAGATAACTTGAAAGAATGGGGCAGACCGTACACATGAGACGCACGCAAGAGAGTTTTTGTGGAGACGTGCACGCAAAACGAGGGCGATTTTTGTCATTACATAATACATGGACAACCACCCACCCACACCCTTCTTTTGCTTTTTTTTCTTTTTTTGTAGAGAGAGAGAGAGAGAGAGAGAGAGCTTTTGTTGTCTGCTTCCGTGTTGACGCGTTACCATTTGCAGTCTTTTATGTATGTATAAAATATAATCCACATCCATCTGATTTTGACTTTGACCTGAGAAATCAATCTCATCATGTGATCTGATGTGCGAGCGTCCCTGATTCAGACAAATAATAATAATAATAAATATATTAAATTAGATTCAAAGATAATGGCCGCAATCACCGCTTAGTGTTCTCACATTACATATATATATGCTTCAAACTTCTAGAAAAGGAAAGACAGAGTCAACGACTCGTAGGGGCTTCTCATTTCATATCCATCGTCGTCGTCGTCATCATCATCCCTTTCTTTCTTTCTTTCTTTCCTTCTTTGCAATTGAAATGACCCTCTCTCTCTCTCTAAATTTCCCATTTCATTGGCTGCACCTTATATATGTATGTAGTAGGAAAGAGTTTTTCTTATCTAAGAGTATATTAAATATGCCTTGAAATGAATATTTATTTTATTTTATTATATTCATAGCTCTTTTTTCTCTAAATAAATTAGTTCTTGTAATTTTATTTTATTTTTGAGTGCTTTAATTGAATTACTTATTGGGGTTGAATTATAAATCTGATCTGAATAGATAGAGCTATCTAGGCATTCATGTTGACCGCATTATCCACCTTCCTTGACCATACAATACATACATACATACATACATAACATGATCCATATATATATATATATAGTTTAATTAATTAGTCGATTTGAAATCCTATAGGTACCGATGGATGGATGGATGGAGGATCCTAATTGGTTGATTAACAATTAATTAATTGTAACCAAATAAATGGTGGTTGTCTACTGTCCCTCTAGAATCTAACAATCATATATATATAAAACCAAATGAATAAATAAATAATATTGTTCAACGCACCACCATGGTCGAAGTCCAGCCACAAACAATTTAAAATTTTCTTAATTATATATATATGGACTCGGAATTAATTCCATTCCCTCCATCAAATAAATCTGGATAAAAAAATTTTATTAATTCAAAATTAGAATTCCTCACTGATAAGATCATAACAAAATTAATAAAGAAAAATTATTATTATGGCTAATGCCTAAGCTATATATGGTGGGTTATATAATAATAATAATATAGTAACAGTAAGTATAATAGATTAATATATTCAGGTTCAGGGCATCTTAATTTGGGGCGCAAGTGGTTGCAAAGCCTAAAGGGAGGCAGTTATAGGCTTGATTATATTAATTAATTAAAATTAATGAATAATTAAATTGGCGGTGCTGATCATGATACATAATTAATTAATTTAAAGCAAAGCTACGTACATACGTTAGTTTGATCTTTGAAGACTCCTTCATTGTGAATTAAGATGGGAGAATCTTAATTAGGTGCATCATCATCCTGCTTCTAGCTAGTGCTTGCTTGGTGTCAGTTTTATGAATTTTATTTTATTTTTTTAAAAAACGGAGATTACGCGGTGTTCAGTTGAGGTACGCGAATTTTGTTAAATAAAATAAATAACGAGAAGAAGGATTAATTAATTAATTAATTAGTAAATGAGTTAAGATTAAATTATGACGGCTAGCTACTCACGTACCTAACACTTGCTTTCTTATTATTAAGTTTGATGCTAACGAGGAAAAACAGTACTTGTTTTAATGCCTTTGGCTTATGACTTCCTTCGTACGAAATCCAGTTGATAATTAACGTAATTTTGACGTTAATCTATTCCCTCTCTCTCTCTCTCTCTCTCTCTCTCTCTCTCTATATATATATATATGTCTGGAGGTCGCTGCAGCTTCAAAGCACCCCATATATAAAATGTAATGGGAAAAGAAAAGAAAGAATCTCAAGATGAAGAGCACCCCCTACATGTATATTCAGAGTGGACGTTAATTTAGCGATTAATTATTGAAAAGGTGTGGAATCATAGATATGATATGATATGATATGATATGATATGATATGAAAGAGTACGTACAAAAGAACAAAATGAAATTAATCTATATATGATCTATTCATCGACGCTAGCTTGAACCTGATGATTATATATATATATATGTAAGTTAGGCCTGCAGGGCTTAATTTGTTTTGAAAATGAAAGTTAAAAATAGTACTAATGTACTGTGTTTGTTTGATTTTGTGTTTTAATCTTCTGTAAAATAGAGACCAGACATATAATTATTTGATAGACGAATGAATGATTGAGTTCATTGTAAAACATATATATATATATATATACAGGGAGAATGGAAAAAAAAAAGGAAGAAATATTAATTATTTTGAAAAAGTAAATGGCTGGGTGGCTGGCTGGGTGGCTAGTGGCCAATTAAGAGCCTAAGTAAGAGCGAGTGGCGCTTTCAAATGGTGTTTCCTTGCATGTGCAGTTGTACCATCTTGTGCAAGATTTTAACCAAATGAGACCATACATATATATATATATATATATATAGATAAAGGACCATCCTATTCCTATCCCAATAAATAATTAACCAGTTACCAACATTTTTTTATACACACCACCACCCACATCCTTATCTTCGTGTTTACATACATATTTGACACGTATACACTTGTACGTACATGAAATTTTTTTTTCTTCTCTTCTCTTCTCATATATATATATATATATATATGTTTACGTATATATATTTTCTCTCCATTTTCTTGCTAAACAAACAACATAATATTCAAAGTTTTGACTTTTGACGACTATTGGGTTTCTTATTTCTACATTTATATAATGGGGATGCGATCGAGGTCAATTTAATTAGACACAAAATTTAACTAGGTGAGGTGAGGCATGGCATTGTGGAGACTTCAGCTGAGACTATATAAATATATAAAACAACATCAACATGCAATAATAAATTAATTTAATACACATACACACAAAATCATGAACATATATATATATAATCAAACCCTGTTTATCTTTTTCTTTTCTTTTTTAATTTTATTTGTCAAATTTGCATCGGAAAGTGAGAGAGAGAGGACATGCTTGGGGAATAACCACTCTTAATTTGTTTGGACTAATATTATTGTGAGTATTTTGGTCTTATTCTTATGGATATCTCAAACTTAACAAGGAAGTAAATCATATATAGTCAACCATTAGGTAAAACAATATAAAATTAATTTAGATATACAAAATGGCATTGATTTTGCCAACTCTTTATTTTATGGGTTGTGGGGGATTTGTTTAATTAATGGTGTTTGAATGAATCAAAAGAAAGAGAGATTAAAACTAATTAAATGCCTGTTTTGTATTAGGTGGTAGAATGTAAGTTTGACTATGATTTATATCCCAAGTTAAATAATAATTAATACTAAGATATTTCAGCATATATAGTCTAGAATCAAATTAACTGGATCACATGTTGAAGAGGATCGATCGATGTATACTCAGTTCACATTTTAGCTCTTAGAAACTTACAAAAACAATTAAAACTAATATTAAGTTGATGGGCCTTGGGGAGCTGACAAAAGGCATATCCTATCAAATCAATTAAATGCATTCATATTTTTCGTTCACACCATATATATATATATATAATACTATTCTAAACCATCAAATTCCTTTTTGCATAATTTTTATAAAAACATATTCTTCTCTTATATTGATAGTTTTGTGTTGTATGACAACATTTGATTTTTTTTTTTAATTTTTAGGTGCTAAAATATTTTTTATTGAGTGGGACCCCCCCAAGTGCTCATTTAGTGGAAGTTAACCTTGAATGTTAATAGATGAGAGTATCTTGATACTAATTTAATTTTTTTAATACAAAAAAAATAAAAAAGAAAAAGAAAACTTATGGCTTGGTTGTCGCTCACTACATGATGTCCATTGCTCTAATTAATTAGTAGCGACTTATAATATTATTAACAAAGTTCTAATAAGAGATTTAATTTGTTTAAGAATAATAGACGATTGATTAGATATTGAGATTAAATTTTTATATAAACAAATATGCCCATGAATTTACCCTTCAATAACAACTAAAAGACAGACATTACTAGATGACTCTCGTTCCTCATATTTTTTTTTAATATTATTATATAAAGAAGGCTTGGACGACCGTGGATCCGTAACGCATGTACTGCTGAAGTTTTTATTTTCGGTACCTTGTTAGAGTCAAGCGTTACAAGTTTTGGGGGTACAATTATAACATGAAGGGATGATGGCGAAGGCGATGGTGATGGATGTTGACCACTTGGACGGTTGTGATTTCATCATCATACCATGCCATCATCCATCACTCATGGTCGCTCCTTGAATAATTACAACCACATCTCCAGGCTCCAGCCAGCGACTGGCATCTGAGTTTGAGCCCTCACCAAAATATACGCACATCCATGGCTTAATTATCACACATTTGTGCCCCTCCATTTGGGACTTTTAATCATCATTTATGTCCTTGAATTTTAAGGAGAATTTATTATACCCCTTAAATTATATTTTGAAATTTAGTGCATACCTCAAGTGTGAAATTTGGACTTATCATGCACCTTATTATTCATTCAGTATTGAGCGTGAATTACACACATAGTTGATGTGCATAAAGGTAGCATCATCACAACTAGCATCGATGACCTCCCACCTTTCTCGTCATCAACAACCTCTAGTCTTCCTTGTGCTAGTGGCGACGACCATCTTTCTTAATGGTGGCCATTAAGGTTGTTGATCAAAAGGAAAAATGAAGAAAAAATCCAATCGCCATGGTTGAGAAGAAGCAAATTGATTGGTCGTGGCAATGAAGAGGCAACTCGAACAGCCATGGCAAGGAAGACCAACTGATTGACAACAGAAAAAATTAATAAGGTCGTGATCGATTGGACCATCACATCGGCCACTGGTAATATGCGAACAGGAGATAACGGTGAAAAAGAATAAAGACACAAGAGAAGAAGAAGAAGAAGAGGAGGAAAGGCACATGAGAGAACGACAAGGAGTTGATGGTGGCAGTGACCACGATTGCAAGGGCAACAAATGGTCATGGAGGCTTTGATGGCATTGGTGGCGACTGTGTCAGAGGTGAATGATGATAATGACAGTGACAACAATAACTACAATGGCAGCGACAGTACAAAAAAAAAAGAGAAATGAGTTTAGTTACACTGACATATAACAATATCTCATTAATTTTTATTACATAATTAGTATCTCAAGTGACAACATTCCATTAATTTTTAGAAAAAATAAAAGCGTGTGTATAAAATTTGAAATGTATAATAAGTACAAATTTAAAAATTGAGAGACAAAATATATAAGTCGCTTTCAAGTTCAGGGACACAACTGATTAAATGGACAAAGTTCAGGAACTTGAATGTATCTTTTGCCCGCGTCCATAGATATGGCCATGGAGTGCCCACCATGCATAAATGTAAATATGATTTTTAAATGAAAATAAAAAGAAATATATATAGATACTCTTATATTATATGTACGCATATATAGAACAATATATATATATATATATTGGTAATCCTAGCTAGCTAGTTCCAAATGTAGCCCTAGATTTTTACTGAAAGGAAGATCAACTACGTACTCTTAGATATATATAATTAATGTTTATATTTGGGTTTCGATCGACAGCTTAATTTTAATAATCCCATTAATTAATAATAGTACTGCAGGGATCGAGCTTAATGGAATTGAATTATGAAACTGAATGTAGGAGAGGGAGTCAGAGAATTTGGATGGAATATTATTTTTCATAATATTATTATATAAATCAAAAATACGTGTGAAGGGTTGACGACGCAGGCAGGCTGCTTTGTCTGTGCATTGAAATGAAAGGTGTTGGGGTTTGTCGGGGGGGCAGAGGTGATGATGATGGGGGCTGAGTCGGTGACGCGTGAATTGTGTCAGCATGCGTCCACAACTCCGTCATGAAACTCCACACGTGCCAATCCCTCACACGCTTCCGTATGTATTAATTTTACACTAATTAAATTAAACTTGCTTATTTGCTTTATTTCTTTTCTTTTCTTTTCTTTTCTTTTCTTTTCTGGGTTTGGAATTGGAAAAGTAAAAAGAAGCTGCGTTTTGTCTTCATCATCCTTATTTGGAGGGGGATGTTTAATATTAATAAAATAAATATATATATATAATATAATAAATTACTATTCTCTTAACCGACATGACAAGGAAGTATAGTTAGGCTACATAAAAAAAAAAAATACTTTTAACCAATAAAACGTGTTTTAATTTCATTCACCTATTAAAACGTACATAAACTCATAATCAATATATATAATATGGTAGCTTGTCATTAAAAATTAATGTTACTATCACACATGTTTTTATTATTAAGGTAACTTGAGTCATGTTAATTAATCATTTAAATAAAATAAAATAAAATATTTTTATTTGGTTAATTGTGTGTGTGTATATATATATATGAATATAAATATAATAATATAATTAAATAATAAGTAGGTATAAGTGAATTAAGGGTTTGGACCAGGCAACTGCCATTTAAAAGGTGAGGGACCAGACCAATATATAGACCCCCCCACACAACACACATACATAATATATACAAGTAAAGGGAAACAGGCACAGCCTTTATGAAACATCAAGGCTAAATTGGATTTGGACGACTACGTACTACTGCTGCTGCTAGTACTACTACTACTACTACTACATCTATATCTATATATATTTCATTGCCACATCATTACTCCACCCATATATATATATATATATATATAGCAGCTACCTCTAGATGGCTTACATCAACTCATTTGATTCTTAATTTGTAACTTACATAAATATTACCCTAATTGTTAAAAAAATAACCATATTATAAAATAATCTTCATTTGAAATGTCGATCGGGTTTCTTTTACATGCATCATCTTAATTATTGTCACGTACGTTGTAGGACTTGAGCAACTACTAATTAATATATATATATATATATATAGAAGGGAAGATGCATGATGATAAAAAGGGAATAAGTGATGAGAAGACTACATGCATGTGTGCTTATTAAATATTTTATATATATGCATGATTATTTATGAGTTATATTATTATTGGATTTTTGATGAATTTTTATTTAAAATAAATAAATAAATAAATAAATGGAAAAAAGGGGGGGTCTGGGGGGAATAGAAAGGAAGCCGAAAGAAAAGGGGAGAGATGAGAGTATCCTTGTAATGTAAGCAAGAATTTTCCATGAAAAAGTTAACTGTGGGGAGGGGAAGGGGAAGAAAACAAAACAATACGCAAAAAAAGAGAAAAAGAAAAAGAAGAAAAAGGGCTTTCACATTGGCATGCACACACGCACACGCACACGCATGACACGAGCCAAAAACCCTTTTCGTCCCCGTGTAACGGGAACCCCGTCCACACACAACCGGTAACCGGTCAACAAGCCGCGTGAGAAAGCGTCGACTATTCTGCCGGACCACTCGGCGCAGCGGTGTCCCCCAAACCCCCCTCCATTTATTGCTTCCACTTCCACTCCCATTCAGGCCCCCAGCTCCCTACCACACCCCACCCACCCGGGCAACCGCCAGCTGCCGGTCACCTTCCGCCCAGCCAACCTGTTCTCCAAAAACGCCCATACCCCCCTCCCTCTCTTCACACTTTAAAATCCAAAAACCTAAAACACTCTCTCTCTCTCTCTCTCTCTTTGTGCAGCTTGAAATGAACAATCTGATGAGCTCGTGAGCAGCAATCTATGGAGAAGAAGGAGGAGCTGAAGAGGGAAAATTCGATGGCGAATTCGGCGTTTTCAGACCAGATTCCGACGAGCTTCGCTCTGTCGGGGAGCATCTTTGACATGCCATGTGACGGAGAAAAGAGTTCCTTAGGCTTCATTGACATGTTGGGAATCCAAGATTACAGTCCCTCTTTATTCGATCTGCTCCAGCCAACGCCGGTAATAATGCCTCCGCAGCCGCTTCCATCGCCGGCTTCCACCGTCCCCGAGTCCACGTCCGAAGTCTTGAACACTCCAGCGACCCCGAATTCTTCCTCGATCTCTTCGTCCTCGACCGAAGCCGTAAACGACGATCACACCAAAACGACTACGGTGCAGGAAGAAGAAGAGCACGATCAAGATAAAACTAAAAAACAGTAGGCCTTACTTTTCTTTCTCTAAACACACACACGCACACACACACACATACACAGTAACTTGGTTACATCATCATCTCTCAGATTAGTTAACTGTGGCGCTTATGTGACCTTCTTTCTTTGTCATTTGCGTTAAGAGTGGGAGTTTGAGATGAAACATGGAAGAAAGTAGTAATTAACAGAAACCCGTAGAAGAGATAAGAAGATTTGGTTAGTGGATTATCTGTTTGCAGAATCTGAGCATGTGGATTTGATTTCCATAATATATAGTACTATAGATAGGTTTCTTTTTCTTGTCCCTA
This sequence comes from Diospyros kaki, assembly GCA_036245055.1. Taxonomy (NCBI): domain Eukaryota; kingdom Viridiplantae; phylum Streptophyta; class Magnoliopsida; order Ericales; family Ebenaceae; genus Diospyros; species Diospyros kaki. The sequence goes on from BSEG01000013.1 coordinate 8,070,727, forward strand.
AAAGTAAAGATCATATTTTTTTGGTTTGTGTGGGTTTAGGTTGAAGCCCAAAAAGAAGAACCCGAAAAGGCAAAGAGAGCCGAGATTTGCGTTCATGACAAAGAGCGAGATTGATCACTTGGATGATGGGTATAGATGGAGGAAGTACGGCCAGAAAGCCGTGAAGAACAGCCCTTTTCCAAGGTATATTCATCAAAATTCCCAATCCCTCTCCCCTCTTTCCGATTCAATTGACATCGTTAACCTTGTTAGGCGGCTCAGAACGAAGCTACAACTGGTATACTAATAGAAACAGTGCAATGATTGTGACTATAATTCAATTTTGTTAATAATTTGTGGGTCATGCATTGTTTCCACAGAAGCTACTACCGTTGCACCACTGCCGATTGTGGGGTGAAGAAGCGGGTGGAGAGATCAAACGACGATCCATCGATCGTCGTCACGACCTACGAAGGCACTCACATCCATCCATGCCCGGTGACGCCTAGGGGAAGCATCGGAATGTTGCCGGAAGCAGCCGGTTTTGGCGGTGGCGGCGCTTCCTCTTTCGCCATTCCACAGCCTCACTACCAGCAACAGCAACAACCCTATTTTCACAACCCGACTCCTTCTTTGAGCTTCGCCACCACCACTACTAACTCCCGATACGCAAACTTTCTTCAAGAGAGAAGGTTTTGCCCCTCGCCGTCTTCTTTGCTCAGAGATCACGGGCTTCTTCAGGACATAGTGCCTTCAATGGCGCAAAAGGAGCCCAAAGAGGAGTAGAAGGAAGCTGTACGTGGCGGTTTGTAATTGAATTGATGGGAATCTCTTTACTGACTGATCTTGAGGTTGAGGGTTATGATCTTTAGATGAGAACCCCACTTCTCTGATTATCCTTGTAAAATGCAGGCCCTTTAGCTATATATGGAAGACTAGCTAGTTTCCTAATTTACTTGCCTTCTTTCTTCTGTTATTCATTGTACTTAGAGCTCTCTTTATGACTATGGAGGTTTTGGATTTTGTGACTTCCCTTTTTCCTTCCTTTTCTGCTTTTCACTTTGTGTTAGATCTTGTTCTTGTAGATAATCTTTTTCTTCTTCTTCGTCTTCTTCTTCTTGTGATCTCTCCTTTGGTTGACTGCAACTGCATTCATATTTGTCGGTGAGTATAATGCTCAGAAGATTTAGGGTTAACGTTTCTCCCCTGAGAATGCTGGAGACAGCCCCTTTTTCGGTTTTTCAAGTGTTTACAGGATATGAAGACGAGATTGAGCTTGAGAATTTGACACTCTATTCATTCGGGGAAGCTAAAGAAACCCTAGAAATCCAATTATATGCAGAAAGCTCATGTAAGATGATAGGACAATGGCATTTTTTTTATTCAGAGTTGTACACTTGGAACAGACTTTTTCTGTCAAATGCATGGTCATAGGAAAATCATATGAGTACAGTTTTACAATATTAAATATATGATAAAATATTAACATATTAATTATTTTTATTCATAATATCAAAATTGATGTTCCAACTCTATTTCATCATTCTTCGCTAGAAAGTTTCGTCAAGAAGGACGTCCGATCATAAATTTTACAAAACTATTCTTTTGTATGGTTGGATTTGTATTATCAATAAGCCTTTTAGAAAAATTACTTTGACAATAAAAATCCATGCAAAAAAAACGTTATTATTGCAAAATTTACAATCAGGTGCCCATCCTATAAAATATCATGCTATAAAATACCATACCACTCACCCTGACTTATTTTTTAGGGTAAGGTATAATTGATAATGAGCATTGCCATTGTAATTTATATTGCTTTCTCTGCAAGCTATTCCTCATTGAGCTTTGAGTCACTTAGCTCCATTGGAGAGAGGTTGTTGATTGGCTGCAGGATGGCTGAGATCTTGGAAGAGAGATATGGTTGCTTTAAGATTAGCTCACGAGGATACAGAGTTTTCATAGCCTATATTGGAGCTGGAAGGGTCCTTGTCTATATGACAGTGTCTTTACTAGGAATGTTCAATTCAATAGAACTCAAGGCTACATATGGCCATCCATCATTTCTACCCAAAACTATGAAGAGAAGAGCTTTTGATGAAAAGCCTTCGCATAACTTGTACAATCCTATTGCTTTATCCCATCCTTTGGGAGAATCACACTAAAGCAGCCATGATTATACATGTACTAGCCACATAATAATTAGACACCAGCTTATTTGTGCGCGTGTGTGCGCCTTGTGAACGCCAACAGATGAGTTACTGAATACATCCTGAAGAAATTTAATAACTTTTTATCAAGCATTTTTCCAACATATTAGTTTGAAATTCGGTGTCCCCAATTATGGCTCCGGGTACATGAAGCATATTCACAAACCAGCTGGAGTACGAGTACATATATATTCAACTGGAAAATTTTCAAAATAACTATATTGTGAAATGCCACTTTTCTGCTTGTATGAGCTTTAAGTAATATATATCTACTACTCTTTTTTTGCTTGCTAGCTAGTATGAACACACTGATTAATAGGAAAGAAATTGACAAAGGAGAGGAGAGAGAAAATCAACTTTTTGTGCACACATAGCTCACATGTTTCTCCCCAGAAAAGATGCATATTCTACCGTGAACTAGATGCAGTATTGAGTCCAGTCCTTTAAGCACAAATGAGAGGAAAAAAGCTGGGGGAAGAAAGTCCCTTGTATTTGCTGGAACTCCTCAGAGAATAATTCTTGCATCTTAAGCTTTCCAGCCATCAAGAACTCAAAAGTTCGTATTCTCTGCCATTTATCTTCCAATCGCGCCATTTCATCACTTCACACAATAACAAGGAAAAGAAAAACAAAAACAAAAAAGTTTGTATTCCTTGCGTACTCTAAATCCATGTTCCATATTAAATTTCGCTCGTTTGAATCGTTAAATGACCGCTTGATAGACATTTCAGTCCCTAGTTTTCTTGGATTGAATCGTTAAATCTCGTCAGTACTGTAGCTGGAAGGAGATTTATTGGAAGAATCCACAATATTAATGGGTGGCGTGGGCTTTCTGTATTCTCTTATATATTCTTGAAGCTAGCTGGAAAGGGGAGAGAAATTTGATACGTGTATGTATTTAAATATTCTCAAGGAATACAGCTGAAGTTATTATGTTCACTACTACTCATATACCTGGAAGCATACAACCATATATTTTCCAACTTTTTAAGGTGTATTTTAAGGCTTTTTGCTAAGTGAAGGATAAGAATCCTTGAGAAAAGAAAAAAAGGTTGTAATTGTGGTGGCGATATATACAGCTTTTGTGTGCAGCTTAGTCAAAAGTAGATACTTCTTCTGTCACACAGAGAGAAATCCAAATTAAAGGAAAGAAAAAGGATTACATCTTTGAACCCAAAATCTATCTTTTCCTCTGCAACAGTAATTCCACTTAAGCTAACTGATAAACACATATCTATACTTCACAATCAAACAAGACCTGTATACTTAGTCTTCAGGTGCAGTTGATGATCTAAAATGCTCACCGCCACCTTGACTTCAGGAAAAAGCACAGCCGTGAAGAGGCTATTTCAAATTCAGTAGCCGTCGCATTAATGTTAATCCCATAACGAAAATGGTGACATTTATGAATAACTTATACACAATTTATTATATATATGGAATGATGTGACACTAGTACTAACAATTTTATAATTACAAACCATTTTGATATTGTTTTTCCTTTTTAGTTCATGAATACTAATTGGTTATTATTATTAATGTTAAAGAGAAAACTTTCTATATAATTTTTTTTTCATAGCAAGCAATCTATATCTACACTCAAGACCAAGTTAGTTGTTTGTCGTGAGATTATCCTAGATTTATAGATAAATAAGTTAATAATGTTATTACTAAAATGTTACTGAGCGAATTATTAGTTCCATAAAGGACATCTAGATGCGGTGAAAAAAAATCAACATAGACTTGGCCCTGCTAAACCTGACCTAATGCGTGGAGGCAAATAATTATGTTACTCTTTCTACGCTTTCGCGTGCGCACACATGCATATTGTTGTCCTCTTGAATCTAGACTTAACCCTTTTATCTAGCCAAAGAAATAAAAAGAAGAGTACACATGACCATTTTCTTCTTCTCCTCATCAGTTTGCTGATCAAATTGTAGAACTAAATTCTTTCTGAGCAAGAAAGTACGGAAGTTGTGGATAAATGTGATTTTCTCCCAGGCATACCCCTACCCGTATGAGCACTGGGGGATCTAACTGAATCATCACAATTACACTATCTAGCTTTCCATTTTTTGCATATATATATATCCAATTCATCTTGCTAGCACCCCAACTCTTAGTTAACAATCAAATATCATGGAGAAAAAAGTGTGTCATCCACAGGGGTTGCATGAAAGAAGCCTGAAGAATTGGATACATTAACAACAAAAGAACATGATATGACCAATTTGCTGCAGGCCTTTTCCTTGCTTGCTAGCTATAAATGCTGTTCACACATTAAATAAATATATACATACACACGTAAATATATATAGATAGGGTTACAACCAAAAGCAGATGCTGTATGTGGCCCTATTTTCAAAGTTGGTACGCACCCTCATCAAACTCCAAGATTTATGGTTTGCTCTGATCATTATATTGCATTTACAAAGACTATCTATATCTATCCACTTAGCCCAGAAAGGGCCTTTCAGAGAGTTCGGATATTGGGGCCCCATCATAAATAAAGGCCCCAAGAGAGATGATCATGAAAGGGGCTTGATCAGAAGGCAGTGCCCTTTTTGGCATGGGACCATATAGGGACCATATAGGGCACCTTTACTGGTGAACCATGTCCCAAATCATGTAATTAATTAGGCTTTGAGTTTGCTAAAGCTCAAAGTCTTTATCTTTATTAAAGGAACATTTTTTTTTTAGATCATTTAAGCTTTACCATTGAAGCTTGATGATACTTAAAATATCTACTACCCAGATGTGATGATGAAATATTCACATAAACTTTCTTCCTTATTTGCTTAATTGAAAATTAATTAGAAGCTGTTTTAATGGGATGTGTGTGTGTGTGTGTGTGTGTGTGTGTGTCATTATATGAAACAAGCATTAACGTCACAAGAAAGAAAAACACAGAATTTTGGGACGAATTATATAAGCAATGTTATTTTGGAATAAATTAATTAGTAGTTGAGGCTAGAAGTCTTGCTATATATGTCATATTTTTGGCCAAGTTATGCCCCCCAAAAAATGTTAATGGTGAATTTTTTATTTTAGAAGTCTAATACCCGTAGTGTATTGCAGTAATTAACAACAGTGAATATGGAATGTATTCGTAGTCGGGTATCCACACCAAATCTTGGACAAGTTCAAGCATCTTTGACAAGATGATTATATATAATTACTCTTTAAGTTTAGGTTTAATTTACTATGACAAAATATTAACTTAAACAAGCAAAGTTATATCTGGTAAGTCCCCATAAAGCCATATTAATGATGTGGATATCCTATTATAGACAATCCTCTTAGATAGTGTTTGTTAAATAAGATATGGATTAAAAAAAATGAGATATAGAAAGTATTTCAAACAAAAGTGTGTTCTATTATGTTTGTTAAATTTATTTGATAATACTTGAAAAATAAGTCACGTGAGTTATTATCTTAAATTGTTCAAATAAATTTATATTTTCGTCTTTTAAATAAATTTATCTTGAACCATATAAATAAAAAAAAAACTATGTCTTTCAATACATTTAAAAAAATAATAATAATAAACAATTTGATAAAAAAAAATTAAAATGTTCTTCACTTTATTTTGACTATTCCATATCTTGTTTTGGAAAGTATTCTAACTTTATTTTGATATAATCTTATTTTGTTCATTTTAATAAATGCTACTTAATAAATAGAGTGGGTTATTTTAGATATCAATGGATTGTGTGATATTTTTGTTAGAAGTAACATTAAAGCCACTATAAATAAAGGAAATATAGAACAATCAAAATAAGCAAGACGGAAGGAAAGGCCAAACCAACGAAAGAAAATGCAACCACAAGTCTCTAAATATAAATAAATTAGACAAAAATAAAAAAGAGTGAACATGACCTAAGAACATATTTGGGTTTAATATTAAAGACATAAAACTATCGAATAGTAAGGGGTTTATACGAATTAGTTTTTGCATCTTAAAAGAGGGTGAAAGGGTGCCAGAACTAGCATGTAGGCAAGCGCCAAGCCTACTAAGGTCAAAAAACCCAAGATGCTTGCAATACGGAGAGAGAAAAAAAACACTAGACCTAGCCGTTGACAAAATTGAACAAATCCTCCAAACATATACAAAATGGAACAAACCAAGGGGCATAAACCCGAGCTCATCCACCATTCATGAAGGACTAAACAAACGCGAAGAAACAAACATCTCATATAAGTCCCAAACAGCAAAACAAAGGCAATGGACGAGTAGGGCCGGAGCACATCCAACATATCTTTGAATGTGAAGACCCTTTGCCTGTTTCTAATTAGGGTCCAATGACCAACTTGCTAATGGAATCCCCATGAAGTAAATTCAATTGGGAAGGGGTTCCCAAATAGGAGAGTTTTTGCAGTTTAGTTGATTTAGGGTTTCGACAAATTAATTATTGGTTAGATTGCAATGGGAACAATTGGGTGAGGGAAAGAAAGAGAGAGAGAGAGAGAGGGGGGGGGGGGGGGGGGGAGAATAGACTGAGGTTGCAACAAAGAAGGGTAAAGTAGGTAATAATAGAAAGAGACAAGCAAAGAGCAGAAAATATCATTAACAACTTTGAGATCGACAAACAACATATGCTTATTGGCAGCATTGAGAGACTTAGTCACACGCGACGAGCAAAGAAGATGCGGATTGTATGTAGAGAAAGAAACCCGCAGTAATATTTCATAATGGGGATCAAAATTCTTGTCATTACAAAAATGGACACACACACACAAAGTGTGTTATGAGCAAGTCATGGTATTATGTCATAAACCCAAGTAGGAGTAACCAACCTTCTTTCTACAAAGCTAAGTTTAAAAAAGACATTCCTAAACTCACAAATCTTCTATTTGGGATGTCTAAGCCATAAATTTTGATATATATATATATATATATTGTGTATGACACAAATTTATTGATTATAAAGTCATTTTTAATTCTTCGTCATTACTTGCACCTTATCCAAATCAAGTTAGAATAATTACATAATATTCATAATTTTAATATATTTTTAAAAATCAAATTGAAAATACAAATTCTTGCAAAAAATAATGTGACAAAATATTACATCAAGAAATCCCTAACAAGAAAATGATGAGATAAGATTCTAACACTATTTTCATATTAAAAAATTCTATGAGATAGTAATAGATAAAGGTACTCATATAGCTATATTAGATAACATAGTTAATACAAAATTAATTAAACCGATTAACATAGAAACAAAAATAAAACTCATTTAATTAATCTATTCATATTTGACGCTACTCTCTCTCTCTCTCTCTCTCTCTCTCTCCCCATGTAGAAACTGAAACTTTGCTGAGTAAAAGAGATCACAAATGCACGAAGCAGCACATGGGCCTTAGGTGAAAACAACTAGAGTACGTCATTCACAACTAACCACCTGCTCTACTCTTGACCGTGTCTTCTTCTGCTCCCACTAATCCTTCGCTACTAGGATCTGCATGCCTCCAAGCAACAATTATATAGAGCCAACCTCGCAGCCTACCCTACTAAAACCAAGCTAACCAAAGCTAGCTAGCACTGATCAGAAGGCTAGCTGCAACCATGGCCTTGTTCCTAGCTTTCTACTTGCTCATGCTCAAGAACATGCCAACGGCTTTATCAGATACCTTAAGCTACTCTAATGAAGCATGCCTTGATGGTGGCAACTTTGAGCTGCAATTTGGCTTGTACCAAGATAGCTGCCCGCAGGCAGAACCCATTATCTTCTCATGGGTGGCGAAGGCAGTTTCTGACGATCCGAGGATGGCAGCTTCGCTACTTCGTCTCCATTTCCATGACTGCTTTGTCAATGCAAGTTATATTACCAGTTTCTGTTCTATGTTCTTAACTGCTCTTAAACGTTATGATGTGAGTTGTGAGCTTAATTTGCAGGGATGTGATGCTTCAGTGTTACTAGATGACACGCCGAGTTTCGTCGGAGAAAAAACTGCTGCGCCAAACTTGAACTCCCTGCGAGGATTTGAAGTCATCGATGCAATAAAATCTGCTCTTGAATATGTTTGCCCCGAGACAGTATCTTGTGCTGATATTCTTGCCATTGCAGCCAGAGACTCAGTTGTCCTTGTATGTACCCATTATGCAACTCGTATTCAAAATTCAAAATTGGCAAGATATAAACTGGACTGTAATCCCATGTCAATGTGATAACGTAATATTGGGACTGCTATTCTGTCACACTTTCTAGTCAAAATTGATGAACCAATGTGTTCTAATCTTACGCTAATTAGAAGTTCCGAATATGGCTTAGTCAGGAGGCCCAAGCTGGGAAGTCCAGACGGGAAGGAGGGACAGCATAACTGCAAGCAGAGCAGCGGCAAACAACAACATTCCAAGCCCTAATTCCAATGTAGCAACACTTAAGGCCAACTTCCAAAAGGTTGGCCTTACTCTAAGTGACATGGTTACCCTCTCAGGTACCTTCATTTTCAGTTTGGTGGTCTCTCGGTTTGGTTGATTGGTAGTCACGCAAGGTGTGTGGTTGGTAAGAGAATACCTCCATGACTCTTTTGCAGGGGCGCACACATTGGGCAAAGCTAGGTGCTCCACATTCAGCTCTAGGCTGAATGGAAACAGCAACTTGAACAGCCAAGATTCCAATATAGAATTCTTGCAGTCACTCCAGCAGCTGTGCTCAGATCCCAACAGCAACACAACATTAGCACAGCTTGACCTTGTGACCCCATCAACATTTGACAACCAGTACTTCGTCAACCTAATCTCCGGCGAGGGACTACTGGTGTCCGACCAGGTCCTTGTGGCCAGAGATGAGAAGACACGTGGAATTGTTGAATCTTATGCGGATGACCCAATCATCTTCTTCGAGGAGTTCAAGAGATCTATGCTGAAAATGGGAAGCTTGGGACCGCTAACAGGACAAAGTGGTGAAATCCGCAAAAACTGCAGGATTGTTAATCAAGTTTAGCCTAATGACAGCTTAGTAAGGGAAGAGAAATGATATCTGAATACTCTTCTAGTAAGCTATGTATTGAAACTAAACCGGTAATGCTACCGCAAGCTTTTGCCTATGTGCAGGTAAAGCATCAATTAGCACAACCATAATCGTTAAAACATATTTGGATATCGAAAATCTACCAATGCGTACATTAAAAACTTACAAGCTTTTAACTAAGGAGTAGGCTTTTGAGTTCGAAACAGAAATCTACCGATGAGGTTTTTTTGCTATTACACAACCCAGTAGGCTTTTGAGTTCGAAACAGAAAGCCAGTGGCCAGCCTGCCTTATCGCCGCAATTCAGTTTCTAGTTCCAACTTTATATCCGCCAACTTGCTGAATTATAGTCTCCAACTTTTTGCCCTTTCATATCAAGTTCCTATGGGGTAAATCGATCCACAGCAGGAGGCACTCAACATCAATCTGCGCATAAAGGAAAATATAAGTAATTTTACAATTTGCTGGGTAAAGCTAATCAGATCAAGTTCTGTAGGCACCCTGATTAATTCCAACCATCCCCAACTGCTCCAACTAACAAGATGTTTAAGAAACACATATATTAGAAGAGTAAGACTATCTTGCAGGAATCATATCAACCAGATAATTCTTCACACTTCTTTTTAAGTTCTTCCCTCTCCTGCCTTAAAAGAGTGTTAGTGGTCATTTTTAATAATTAAGGGACAAAGTACTACTTTATTGAGGTACCATTTGTTAAAATGAACAAGATAAGGGAGTATCAAGATAAAGTTGAAATAATTTTCAGACCAATATATAGAATAGTCAAGATAAAGCAGACGAAGGAAGATCGAAGAAGAAGAAGAAGAAGAAGAAGAAGAAGAAGATCGACAAAAGATCGATGAAGCCAAGGAGGTAGAAGGAAGATCGAAGAAAGACCAACGGATGGACGAACGAGAAGCCAAGGGGCAAGATCAATAGTCGCCGAATGGTGAAGCGAAGGGGAAAGGGAGACCAACGGTGGCTGGATGGTCCGGTGACAAGGAAGAAGATGAAAGGCGAGGAAGATCGGTGGCAAGGAAGAAGATGAACAACAATCGTCAAGGAAGAAGATGAACAATGAGAAAAGAAATGGGTGAGGCTTTTATACAATTGGCATATGGGTAATTCACACTTAACTGTAAAATATCAAATAAATTTATTTGAAGGAGGGGCCAGATAAATTTATCTGTAAAAAATCAAATAAGAAGTCACGTGAGGGTTTTTTCAAGAATTGTCAGATCAATTTAACACACATTGGAAAGGATAAAAGTTCGGAATGCTTTCCATATTTTATCTTTTTTAACACATATCTTGATTAACAAACACTACCTAAGTGAATTCCTTATTTTACTTCCCTTATTTTACTTCTTCTGAGGTGGAGTGGGGGTTGGTATGTTGACTTAAGACAAGAAACCATTTATCCTGCTCCATCGTTAGGTATCCTGCACCCATAAATGTCATAACCTTATATTACCCTATTATTATTGTGTTGCTTTTCAACACGTACAGACAAGGCATACGGAAGGCTAGTTTTTTTTTTTTTTTTTTGAGGGGGCAGATGCACAAACTGGTTTCACTCTCCTCAAATTTGTGTCGTGACATTATCGACATGACATTCCGCATGATACTGCTACCATAGACAGGCGTAAGATACTAGTGTTGCCATCTTGTGCAATCTCTTTGGCATACATTACCACAGGTTCCAGATTAAACATGGAATATTGCACACACGACTGCATATATACACATACATGATCTTCTATCCTAAAAAGTTAGTATGCCATTGATATTTTTTAAATAAGAAATTCATCAGCCATTTTATTCATTTCATGTATTAGAGTTCACAACATCTATAGCAACGGTGCTTTCCATATATACCTTTGATTTGTCAGAGTGTCTCCATTATGTAATCTCCCATATAAAGAAAAATTAGTATGTCTGGTGTCATTTCTTTTCATTTCAAGTTAAGCAAGGGAAGACCCAATAATATCTCTTCCCAAAATGGGTTGGAGGTTAAAGAAAGAGGATATCTCAAAAGCAGAGAAAAATCCTCTAGGTATACACATTCAACCATAAATACCGCAAGCTAGGTAAGACCAGAGAAAAACAAAGCTGAAATGTTTAAAGCTTGATTAGTTACAGAAAACATTTTTTCAATTCATCAATTTTTGTTTTTCATTAAAAAACATCAAAAACACGTTCAATTGTAAACCTAGAGAACTATTTTATCATTTAGGAAGCTAAAAATGTGCTCAAAACAAGTAACGTGTTCAACAGTCATATAATGCAATATCTTGCTATTAATAATAGTATTATAATACAACAACAATCACAAAAAAAACCTAATTGGTAGAGTCAATTACAATATTCTGGACTTCTATCTCTATCCATGGTTACATCATCTGTAAAGCCATTATATCTTATCCTATGCTGTGTAAAGATTTCCCACCAAGTTTTCACTGGCCTAAGCATTCCTCTTTTTTTACAAACTTCCTTTCAACTCTGCACTTGTTTTACGAGTACTTGTGGAAATAAACTGTTTCTCATATTTTTACACAAGTAATACAGCCCTATTTATAGGGTTGGAGATTACACCATAGGAAAGATTATACTTGCCAAAACTAGGAAAGATTAGGCTGTACAAAAAACAAAGGAAAGGTTGACTATACAAGGATATAAAAATATCCTAAAAACCAGTCAAAGAATAATCTTAACAGTTCTTAAAAACTAAAGATAAGATTAGCTTCTAAACTAAGGATGATTTGACTAATGAATCTCTTGATATTATAGCCAATCATTTCTTATATCTTACTCGGGAAACAACAGTCCCCCTCAAGTTAGTGAATGAATGTCTGTCATTCCCAACTTGTACAATAATTCCTCAAATCTTTTAAAATGTAGTTCTGTTGTCAATATATCAACCAACTGATTTTCAGAGGGAACATAGAGTATGCAAATCAGTCCAGCCTCTAACTTCTTCATTATAAAATGTCAGTCCATCTCAACATATTTTGTTCTATCATGTCACATTGGGTTATGTGCAATACTGATAGCTGACTTCTTGTCACAAAATAGCTTGATTGATCCACTGCTAGCAATCCTTAGATCATCCAAAACAATCTTCAGCCATAGCAATTCACACAAACCAAGGGCCATAACTTGAAATTCAGTCTACTTCTTACTTCTCCAAGACACTATATTCCTTTGGTGAGAGCCGATGATAAGACATGTAGTTGGCGAGTAAATGTTGTGTACAATTTCTAATCCATTTTCTAATAGCAATAGGGAAATTCAAATCATTAGGAATATGATTAGAGTGAATAAATGACTGACAAAGTTCAATACCTAGACTAGGGATAGATGTTGGCCCAAGTTGAAAATACGGAATAGGCTAAGACCTTCTCTTGAAGACATAGGGAGAGCCTTTAAACTTAACAAGGGATGGTTGTGATATAAGAAGGAAACACTTTTCTGGTGTGTCCTGCTCACCTGAACTCAAGGAATCAAGGGCAGGTGAGCCAGGTCCATGTTGTGCCTCAAGGGCAGCCTAGGTTGCACAGAAACAAGAAACGTTTTCAATACGAAACGGAAACATGAAAATGACATTTTTTCAAAGAAGTAAAAAACAGAAACGTGGGGTAAAGTGTAAATTAAAAAAATATAGAGATTTTTTTGTAAATATAATTTTTAATATAAAAAATTATAAAAAATGGTTCAAACATAATATAAACAAACATAAACAATAAACATAAGTTTCATAATGTATCCAAACAAACATAAACATTTAGTTTGGGTTATGCCTTAGCAAGCAACTAGATTTGTACAATTATGGACGACAGTTGTCAGAGGAGATCAATTTATCAGAAGAAGATATTATGTTGAAGAGGACTTATAATAAAAAGTATCATCTTTCAATAAATGTGAGGTGAAAGTACATTGATAATGAATGTTCAAATACATACATATATATATATAAATAAAACCAAAGAATGAATGAAAAAAAAGGAAGAAAAGTGGATCAAAGATTCTTGATTTGAATAGAGGGGTCCTCGTGATGACAGATGAGGCCATGAGACCATCGGCCAACGGGCATCATTGTGGAATCAAGCATCAGGCACCAGACAGCAAGCAATGAGCTATTGTTATTTGTTACAATACAACAAGAAGAGCGGCGAGGGAGCACCTAGAGCAGCAAGCTTTGACAATCGTGAGGAACTTCGGGATTCGAAAACAAAGTACTTAAGGAAGAAGATTGAAAAGAGAGGGAACAATGGGAACTTTGAGTTGTGAGGTGAGCTTAGGTCATCGGAAACGCGTTTCCAACCAATTTATGTAATTTGCGAAATGAACCTGAAACATTTTGCAAATTATAGAAATGTCCCGAAAAATGTTTTGGGTCATCTTTACCGTTTTCAAAACGGTAAACAGTTTAGAAACGCCAAAATGACGTCTCCAAGCCATTTTCGTGCTTCAGATGGGGCAGCTAGCTCTCTATCTAGCTATATCAAATACGCCAAATCCAAAGTGGGAAGGTCACCTCAATCACCACCACTGACAATCTCCCCCTGCTGACCAAGAATAGTGGACTCAAAAAATGATTTGAGTTTCAACAAAGGTGGCATCATTGGACAGAATTTCCAAGAGGGAGAATGATAGCACTTGTATTCCTTTTGGATAGGAGAATAGCCAGGAAAGATGCACTTAAGTGCTCGAGGATCAAGCTTGTCTCTGTGGTGCTTAGGAATATGAACAAAAGACAACCAAACACTTTGAAGGGAAGAGAGCTATGAAGATTGACATCTGAAAAATAGGAAGAATAACACTGTAATGGACTGTGATTTTGAAAAAGTTTAGAGGGAACTCCATTAAAGAGGTATGCAGCAATTAAAACTGTTTCTCTCCAAAAATGTTTGGGAACGTGATGATGATGTAGAAGAGCTCGAGTAACATTGAGTAAATGCCTCATTTTTCTTTTAGCTATCCCATTTTGTTGAGGGGTTGATAGGGTTTAATTTTATATATATTTTTATCTAATTTTCATCTTAACTTTGTGCTATTTTTCTTACATAAGTTGTGTGTTAATATGGATTTTACATAATTTAAATCTTTTTTTGTAGGAAGCAAGCAAAGGAATTAAAGTCAAAGATGTGGGCTTCAAAGAAGACATTTTTGATTAATTTATAATATTAATTTCGATATAAATTAATTAAGAATTAATTGAAAAAAGATATTATAATAAAATTAACGTATTAATAATATTATAAAACAAGAGCAGCAGCAAGATTGGAATCAAAAGCCAAAAGAGCTCGGGGGGGGGGGGGGGGGTGTTGTCTGAGAAGAAAGCGGCAGAAGCCAAAAGAGCAAGGGCAGGCGCTCAACAACGAGATTGGATAAGTGGGAAGGAGACGGACATAGGAGAATAGAAGAGAAGTTGGGTGTGTGGCAGCAACCATAACCCTTACGCACGCACCCACAAAACAGCGAGAAAGACTGAGGCGGCGGAACAGATTCACGGAGAAGCAAGATCCAGCACACTCAGGGGAGAATTACATTGTTAATTTGTTTATTTTTATGGACTCCATTAAATCTGTCATGAGTTAATTTTATTTACTAGGGTTTTTGATTAAACTTGAATCATGGACGATTTATGTTTATTTGGATTGATTGTCTTTATCTGTGTAAAGAATTTCTTATTGTTCTTAAAGCTATTAAATATTTGGCCAATATTAAATTGATTTGTTGTCATGGAATGAGACTGGAAGGAGAGTTTTATGATTTGACCTAGGTAAGAAATTTCATAAGAAAATAGTTGGAGTGAGAGTAAAGACTTGACTTGTGTGGAATTAAATAGAATAGCCATTGATCTTAATGAATTGGTTTGTGTTTAGAATTGTTATTGAAAAATAGATAATAAATATTAATCAATATAATTGGTGTGACTCGAGAGAGAATATAAATTACTTTAGGGTTGTTCAACTATTGCATAGATAATTAAAATTGGAATATCAATCAAATAAATTGAATATGATTGATTTAAATGGATTTAAAATACTCTAGTGATAAATTAATATTGGTTGTTCTTGTTATTCTCTGATTCATTCAAATTAAATTAATTAGTTCTATTTTACTTAGGTTTAGTTTGATTTCATCTTTTCTAAATTGTTTAAATAATAATAGGGTTAACCAATTTTGGTAATTAATATACAATCTCTATGGAACGATATCTTACTTACTACTTTATTACTTGTGCGACCCGTACACTTTCAGAAAATCGCTATCAAGTTTTTGGGGGTATCAATGCAAGAGGATTCATGCACAATTCCTGCTTGCTGAAAGAATTGATGAAGGTATTAATTAAAATAATCCTTTGTATTATCAGTATAAAATCTCCTAATAATGGATCCAAACTAGGTGGAAATCATTTTATGGAATAATGGCAGAATTGTGCTAATAGTTGTTTTATCCTTTAAGAGATACATCCAAGTCATCCGAGTATAATCATCAATGAATGAAATGAACCATCTAGCCCTAGAACAATTAAGAATCCTAGATGGTCCCCAAACATCGGAGTGCACCAAAGAAAATGGAATGGAAGAGAGTTTATTACCGATCGGATAGGACACCCAGTGATGATTGGAGAATTCACACACATCACAATAAAAACTAGTAACATTTAAGCCCTTAAACAAAGAAGAAAACATGATTTGCAACAAACTAAAAGGAGGAAGGCCTAAATGAAAGTGTTGGAGCCATATTTTGGTCATGGTAGGAGTAGGCTGTGATGAGCAGGCAAGGATAGGTTGATCCCCTTTAGTGATCTCACAGTCCCTCTTCAAATAGTATAGTCCATTCTGTTCCTTAACAGTACCAATCATTTTCCCCGAGTTCAATTCCCAAAATACACAAGCATGAGGAGAGAAAACAACACGGCAGTTAAGGTCTTTGGTGAGCTAATGAACAAAAATTAGATTGGTAGAGAGATCAGGAATATGAAGAACATGCTGAACAGGAAGTGATGAATTAAGAATACACTTCCCTGGCCTGCTATAGGAATTGTATGACCATTGGTTGCCGTTATTGTTTTGGAACTAGCCATTGGTTTATAGTTTTCAAAAACATTTGAGTCATAGGTTATGTGGTCTGTAGCTCTTGAATCTAGAGTCCATAAGCCATTCTTATCAGTTTGTGAGGCAGTAAAAGACTCAAAATTAAGACACGTACTTTGCTTGTGCCAGAGAGCAAGATCCATTCTAAATAGTTTACGGGAATGATTTTAGCATTACTGATTTCTTCAACATTTAGTTGACCTAGGTCAAAAGTTGCAATAGGATCTGTCTTTTTTGTGGTGGTTTCCTCATATTCCTTGGTTGTGAGATGGGCTTGTGCTTGATTTCTAGGCTACAAATTTTGAAAGCCTCCCATCTTACTTAGAAGAACCTCCTTTCCATGCAACTTAAAATATGTTTCTCCAGTGTGCTTCGATTTTTTGCAATATGAACACCACAAACCTTCTCGACTTTGTTGTCTAGGGTGTGAGTCATTCCTTGTTGTTGTGACCTGGAACATGATCCATCCATCTAGTTGGACACTATGGCTGGCCCCTTGAGATTAGACTTCATTAAACATCACTATTCTTCTATGTTCTTCACTACGGATCATAGAAAATACCTCATCGAGGGATGGAAGTTTCCCCCTCCCAAGAATCTGTACTCTCACCTAATCATACTCGGGATTAAGACCAATCAAGAACTCTACAATTTTGTCCCTTTCAAATATGGAAGTAAGATAGAAGCATCTTCCTTGCACACCATTTTTATGCCCTAATAATAATCAAACTCAAACTCAAACCAATACCCATTCATCCTATTGTAATAATCAGTCATCAGCAAAGATCCCTGCTTGGTACCACTTATTTTTATTTTAATCTCAAAGATAACAAAAACATCTTGCACTTTAGAATAGGTTCATTTAACCATTTCCCAAATATCCTTTGCTGAAGATAAAAACATGTAATTCTTCTTACCTCCAACAGCATAGAGCTCCAAAGCCAAGACATTATTATTGAGTCCTCAACATCCCATTAGGTGAATGGTGGATCAAAGGTCTTGGGTGTTGGTTCAGTCAAATGAGCTATCTTCCCTCAGCCATTTAGGAAAGTTCTCACTAGTTGAGACCAATGGAGATAGTTTCTACCATCTAGACGATATGAATGATGCATCCCTAGTAGCTCATTGGTAGAAGCATTACCAATTGATTATTCAAATGGAACAGCATCTCTTGTAGCCAGTGTTCTAAAAAGCGGCCTAAGCGACCGCTGGCTGCCCCAAAATTGCCCTAGTCGGGCCTCCTAGGCACCGACCCAAGTAATCGGCCGGCTAGGCACCCAATTTGTTGGCTTTAAATATCAACCATTTTTAGGGTTTTTTTTCTAAATCATTAAAACGAACCTCTCAACGTCTCCCCCTCTCTCTCTTCTAACCCCAAGGCCGTCGCTACCTCAACGCTACCGCCTCAATGTCGCCAAGCTTCATCGGCCTGCCAGTAGCTCACCACTGTCGCTGCGTCCAACTCCATCCTCATCGCCAAGCTTCATCGTCACTGCCTCTAATCTGTCGCGTCCTCCTCGTCCTCGCTGCCTTAGCGTCGTCACTGCCGCCCCCGTCCTCGCCGTTGAGATCAAAACCTCTCTCTCTCTCTCTCTCTCTCTCTCTGGTTATTGGAGCGTTTGTTGCGTTTCGGTTTCTGTTTTTTGTTTTTTATTTTATTTTTATTTTCTATTTATATATAATTATTAGATTTATATTTAGTTTTTGTTATTAACTATATATAGTCTATAATATTTCCAAGAAATCCAAAATTTGAAGAGATTGTGTTCACAAGAGTGGACTTATCTATTTATATCACGACCACTTAGCTACTTGCTTATACTATTGATTGTATGACTAAATTAAAATGTTGTTTATCCCATACTAATATGTGGTTTGGATATATTATTATATAATATATGTGTAAGATTGAAAACAGAAAATTATATGAGATTATTGGTTATTTTGGAAAATAATTTATGTTTTCATTATATTATAAAACATAAATTATTTTACTGTTTTATTGTTTTAATTTGAATCATTTGATTAGTTTGCAGTTATGACATGATATGTTATTGTTATTTTGAATATTAAGTGTGGTTATTGGTTATATATAGGTTTCTATTGCAAGTTTCTTCAATTAAATTAAAAATGTCGAATAGGACTCAGAGTACGCAAGCATCGTCTGATGCAGCTTCGGTTTTTAAAAGGAAGTCCAATGATATTGGATGAGAGTATGG
This sequence comes from Diospyros kaki, assembly GCA_036245055.1. Lineage (NCBI taxonomy): Eukaryota > Viridiplantae > Streptophyta > Magnoliopsida > Ericales > Ebenaceae > Diospyros > Diospyros kaki. The sequence continues at coordinate 8,089,220 of BSEG01000013.1, forward strand.
AATGTTAATTAATCCGAAGAATATGGATAAAGTTAAATGTAAGTTGTGTGGTAAAGTTATATCTGGCGAAGTTTACAGAATAAAAGAACACATAGGCCACATTTCCGAAAAAATTTCTGCATGTCCAAAATCCTCTCTGAATGATAAAAGTCAAATGTAAGAATGCTATTGCGAAGGCAAAGAGTAAGAAGAAGAAAAAGGAGGAGGAAGATTTGATGAGATCTTCTGTTAATATTTCTGAAGGGGGGGATGATGAAGATCAATTGCAAGAGTTAGGTAGCAAAAAAACGCTCCATACTCTTGGCCCTATGGATAAGTTGGCAACCTCCATCAATCCTGAAACTTGTTTGACTGGGGGAATGAGAAAAAGGCAACAAAATATCAATGAAGCACTCATTAAAGAAAGAACACAAACTATTCGTGAATATTGTCCTAGATGGGTGTACGAAGCTGGTATTCCTTTCAATGCTATAGATCATGATAGCTTCAAATTGTTTGTTGAGGTGGTTGGTCAATTTTGCCCGAGCTTCAAACCTCTCAGTCAATACCAGTTGAGAGAACTGTTGTTAAAAGGAGAAGTGGATAGAACTAAAGAATTACTAAAGAAGCATGAAGAGTGGGCACGAAATGGGTGTTCCATTATGACAGATGCTTGGACAGACAAAAAAATGAGGAGCATCATGAACCTATGTGTTAATTCTAATGTAGGTACTGGTTTTTAGTCTTCTAGAGAGTCTTCAGACGAAGCACATACAAGTGAACTCATTTTTGAGTATGTGGACAAGTGCGTTGAGCAAGTTGGCCCACAAAATGTCATCCAAGTAGCAACAAACAATGTTGCCAACAATATGGGAGCGGCAAAATTATTGAAGTTGAAGAGGCCAAATATCTTTTGGACATCATGTGCTACTCACACTATCAATTTAATACTTGAAAGTATAGGAAAACAACTGAAGTTTAAAAAAGTCATTGATCAGGCCAAGAGTTTGACAAACTTCATTTATGCACATCATAAGACCTTGTCCTTAATGAGATCATTTACAAAGAAGAGGGATATTGTGAGACTGAGAGTCACTAGATTCGTTTCTTTTTTCCTTACTTTGCAAAGTTTGATGGAAAAAAAAACTCAAATGAGGACAATGTTTACTAGCTTTGAATGGGAGGAGTGCAAATGGTCAAAGACTGTTAAAGGAAAAGCAACATATGCTATTGTAATGAGCATTACATTTTGGAATAGTGTGAATTTATGCCTTAAGGTTTTTGCACCTTTGCTGAAGGTGCTTCGAATTGTTGATGCAAATAAAAAGCCTTCTATGGGCTTTTTATATGGAGAGATTAAGCATGCAAAGGAAGCTATTAAGGAGGCCCTAAATAATATTGAGAAGAACTATCAGCCTATTATAGAAATTATTGAAGCAAGGGTGAAAGATAGGCTAGATAGTCCACTACATTTTGCAGGTTACCTTTTGAATCCTTTTTACTTTTTCAAAGATATGGATCTACAACTTGATCATGAAGTCATGGATGGATTTTTTAACTGTGTGGAGATGTTTTATGATGCTGACGGTGAATTGCAAGGTCATGTTGCAAATATTGAGTTACAAAAATAAACTCATAAAGAAGGAACTTTTGAAAAATCGTGGGCAACTCAAGAGTGTGCAAAAAATGATAACAATTATAATCCAGCTATAAAATTTATTTAATCTTTTTCTTAGTTTCTATTATGTATTAAGTTTATTTACTTTATACTTGTTTGACCTATGTAGTTAAATGGTGGATAACTTATGGAAATCACACTCCAAACTTGCAACGAATGGCGAGAAGGATCCTCTCGTTAACCAGTAGTTCATCTAGTTGTGAAAGAAATTGGAGCACTTTTGATGGGGTTAGTGTATAGTTTAAAACGTTTTTAATACTTTAATTTCATTATCCCTATCATTTAAATTGATATTGCTTTTATTTTATTTATCTAGATACATACGAAGAAAAGAAATAGACTGAATGTGCATCGATTGAACAATCTTGTCTATGTCCAATTTAATGCAAAACTAATGAACAAGCAAAAGAGGGAGAAGGAAAGGAATGTTGATGTGCTACTTGCTAGTGATGCCAGCAATGCACCAGGATGGATTGTTAAGGGAGGAGATGATGAAGAAATTGAGCCTAGTACGGGGCTTACCTGAGAAGTGGTTGGTGAAGCATACGAAGCAGACGAGATGCTTCAACCTCGAAGAAGTTCTAGGATGAGACAGCATCATAAAGATGATTTCCAATCAAAAGAAGAAGAAGATGAGTAAGAGCTCAATAAATTTGATTTTGAGTCTGACGTCATGTATTGAAAGAATATGGAGAGGAAGAAGTCCAATTAGATAGTTAGATACTTAGATTCTTCATGTATGGTTTATATTGCATTATTGTTGCTTTTGTCTTATTGAACATAGAACTGATCTACAACAATTTGTTTTCTCATGCTTAATTCTATATTTCACTTGTCATTTCATTATTATTGTATTATTGGTTTATGTTGCATTATTAATGCTTTTCAACTTTGATTTAATTGAAAATAACATCAAATTACATCACAAAGTTTAAAAAACAAAAAAAAAATAACAGTTTTCCTAAGCCCCGCCTAGGCGCCCGACTAGCACCTAGCGCCTTTTAGAACACTACCCGTAGCCATAGGAGGGGTGGTTTTTGAAATTTCTGACAAGATATAGGGCAATAAAGGCCGACAAGGGAGTACAGCTAAGAAGACAATATTGTGGCAATAAAGGCACATAGTAATAAGACCAAACCAAGGAAGCAACGAGAAGGAAAAAACTAAGGCTCTAATACCATGTGGAAATAAATTGTTTCTCATATTTTTACACAAGTAGTGCAGCCCTATTTATAGGGTTGGAGATTACATCATAGGAAAGATTATACTTGCTAAAACTAGGAAAGATTAGGCTGTACAAAAAACATAGGAAAGGTTGATTGTACAAGGATAGGAAAGTATCCTAAAAACCGGTCAAAGAATAGTCTTAACAGTTTCTAAAAACTAAAGATAAGATTAGCTTCTAAACCAAGGATGATTTGACGAATGAATCTCTTGAAATTATAGCCAATAATTCCTTATATCTTACCTGGGAATCAACAACTTATATCGGTTGGTCTTCTTCTCACACATTCAAATTATCTTAATCATCATTCTAGCAGCTTATCTTCAATAGGTGAAACTTAACATTTTTAAGTATAATTCTATTTCTCATTTTGTCTTTTCTTGTATGGCAGTACATCTATTTAATATTCTAATCTCAGCTACACTCACATTTTTAACTGCGAGAATTCATCATCCATACAACAAAGATGATCTTATAATATTAAGTATTGAGTAATTATAATATTATTCTTACTATTAGATTGTCATATCATCAATATCATTCATGATATTGCCAATATTATAATTTAATGGCTATAACTTGTTAATAGTGTTATTACTATATAAAAATAATGAAGAAATTATATTGATAATTTTATGAAAATAATATTACTAAAACAATGTTCATGATATTACTAACGTTACAGTATTAACAATAACAATTAATGATAGTGATTATAAATTTTATTTCTTTACTAAAATTTTATAATACTGTTATACTAGTGTTCTTATTATTATCTTTACTATTTATTACTAGTTAATGTGTACTATTTATGAATATTTTTGCTATTTATAATTATTATAAATTTTACAGTCAGTTTTCTAGGAAATTACCCCACAGAAAAAAGAAACCTAAAAAACTTGTTTAAATACAAAAATTTTCCAAATGGAAAATGAAAATTTGGAAAACGCAGTTTTCCAAAATTTGAACTACACTTGGAAAACTACTAAAATAAGTTTTGAAGTTTTTTTTGTTAATTTGGAGATTTGGAAACACGGTTTTCCAAAAATTTGCCACAAATCATCTTCATTTCCTTCTCTAACACAAGTTACACAATAAAATAAAACATCTACCTTTTTTCAAATATATGTTCTAATTGTATTTCTAACATTTGACCTGTGTTTTCCAAATTTTCTATAGACAATGAAAACTTGAGATTTTATAGAAAATTAGAGATAGAAAACTGGAAATATTTTCCACAACCAAACGTCCCCATGTGTTTTCCATTTAGAAAACTTGAGAAAACACACTTTCTTTTTTTTTTAAAAACAAAAAATAGAAGAAATCCTAAAGGTATCTTCTAACAATTAGTAAACATTGGAAAAACAAAGGGGTTGCATGGTAGTGTAAAAAGGGTTCTATTTTCTTATTTTTTGTGTAAAATAGAAAATTCAAAAACATGTTCAGAAGAAAAAAAATTCAAGCAGGAGGAAAAAAAAAAGTCTATTTTTTTAATTTTTTTTAACTTATTCTGACTGTTAGAATACACATTTAGGATGTTTTCCACTATTTTCTATAAAAAAAGGGAAGATAAATATGTATTGTACTTATACTAATGTCAACATAAGAAGTAAAACTGTGAAATAAAAAATTTCAAATGATATATAACATTATAAAATCAACCATATTGGTATGAATAGTAAAGATATCAACAAATAGAAAAATAAACTCATAATAATATGCCAGATAAGATTTGAAGTGACAAATTGGTCAAACCTGAAGGCTTATTCTTCCACATCCAATCCTGAGCAGCATGAAGCCCCTGCAGCACAGGCAGACAACGCAAATGATAGGGTATCAATGGAGAAACTTGACTGCATCAGCAAACAAACATCTCATACTTGCTGGAAGCGCGAGGGATCATTAACAGAACCAGCAGCTCCTTGTGATTGTATATAACCAAGTTCCTGAAATAGCAAAGAAAATTCACAAACTAATATGACAAAAGATCACATTAGAAGACCAACACATTACATCAGCAAGTTTAGAATGAGTTCCGTTAATTTAACAGATTCATATTACAGAGACTGATGGATTCATATAAACAGATTCACAGAGCACAAAAAAGTGTTTAAAAACATGTACACACTGGCAAGTTTAGAATGAGTTCCATTAATATAACAAATTCATATTATGGAGACTCACAGATTCATATTAACAGATTCACAAAGCACAAAAAAGTGTTTGAAAAACATGTACACGCGCAAACATGGCAATTTCATGAGAATATCAAATTGCTAAAAAGGGACTCCACACTAATTAAAAGGGTAAATTAAGCTAATACCCTCTGAGATTAGGCGAAATTAGAGTGACCATCCCTTGATCTTGAGAAATTATAGAGACTTCCCCAGCTGTTAACATCAAGATAAAATGACCATTTACCCTGCAAAATGCAATGCCTCCCCCCTCACTTTTCAGAAAAATTTAAAAAAAAAATACTGTGGCGTTTGGCAATGGCCAGCCACCTTGTGCCGACCACCACCACCAGCTGTAACCCCACTGGGATTCAAGCAAAGGAAAGAGGTGGAAGGGAATGTGTAAGTTTAAATGTAGAGTGGATCAACACCGCTAATCAATCTGCCAGCTATTACTGATGCTGAAAATTTTATTTGAATAAAAGGAATTTTGTTGTGTTTCCATATTGTACTTGTTGGTTTCACCATGTCAACTAAGTTATGGAACACAACTATATCAATTATCTTCATTCACCACCATCTCATGAAATTTCTCCATGTGAAGATGGTGTTCAAACTTCATTTCATCATTACTCCGCCAGGGGATATTATCCACTGCCGGTCCCAAGCCCGGATAAAGGAGGAGGGTTGCGTTAGGTAGCCGACAGCCAGCGTAAAACTTAGTCGGATCCAAATATGAATTCTAGACAAACTATCTGTTGGGATATAACCCACATAGAAGTCTAGAATTCATGTAGCCAACCCCACATAGTGGGATAACGGCTGGATATGTAAAAGGAATTATTTGCCCAACTGTCATCAAATAGAGAGAAGCAGGCTTCTAATTTCAAGAACTGATGAGCTCATGATTGCTGGAAAATCTTGAAAGAACACAAATGTTGGCAAATTTCAAACTCCAACTGTCATCTGCCAGCCACCATGTAAGGTTGACATGTACTTGATCAACTATGGAACCCCACATCTATCTACAGATTATATGCACACAAACGCACGAGCAGATTATATGCTTAGAAGATTTTGTAAGCATTAATTTGACCTTCATGAAAAATTTTGGAATTTGGCACTTATAAGTAAAGAATAGAACCAATAGATTATGGTGAGATCTGATTAAAATCAAAGAACCCAAGCATTTGGGTTCTTCAGATTTGAAGAACCAAATCGCCCACGCAGGGGGAGGGGGGGGAGAGAGAGAGAGATCATCAGATGGGGGGAGGTAAGATAGATAAGGAGGGTATTTTTGGCAGTTTGACTACTGTTGTTTAATAGCAGGAGTATCGACTAATGCAAGTTTTATACCTAGAGAGGTCCCTGTAATTTCTCAAAATAGATGGGTGGTCCCCTAAATTTCAACAAACCTCAAGTAGTGTCAGTGCACAAATCACATCCAGATTTAAAAAGTGAAGTGCTCACACAAGTACCAGCAACAGGCACACTTGCGCATCAAATACTTTAAGCAGTGATTTTACACGTCTATCCAATGAGTCATCAACCATGGACAGGGGCAACCAAATTTGTATGGGTTCTCCTTATTAGATTATGGACACGAGGCACATCTATGAGAGAGAGAGAGAGAGAGAGATGATCAGCTAATCCAAGTCTGCATGATAAATAATATTCAAAGCATGCACATCCTTAAGAAGAAATAAAAACCGCAACAAGAAGAAAGATACGGTATTGATTTTGCTAGAAAGGAAAAAGATTGCATTAAAAACCTGTAGAACATGTAAAATAAAATAGTTTATCTCAATGTATTTCACAAATGAGTAGGTACAAGGTATTGTGTACATGAATCCTATACTGATATAAGGAAACAATATATGCTAGAAATATACATAAAATATACAGTTAATATGTAGACTACAATCAAATCATGGACCTATGAGTGACTTGGTGAAAAATCAGCCAACTAATCATTAGAACCCACCAACGTGACAATATCTCCATAAAGTAACTTCTCCCTAACAAAATGGCAGTCAATCTCAAATTCTCAATGTGTTTAGTTCTCTCATGAAATACAGGATTAGAAACTATATGCATTGCAACCTAATTGTCACAAATCAACTTCACATACTTGATCTGTATTACTCCAAACTCCTCAAACAATTGTTTCAACCATATCAACTCACAAGTTGTTAAGAGGTCATTGCCCTAGCCTCTGCACTGGACTAGGCAACAACACTTTATTTGTTACTTTTTCAAGAGACTAAGTTGCCACCAATAAATACAATATCCAGATGTGGACCACTTATAAATACAAGATTCTGCCTAATTAGCATATGTATATCCCACAATTTGACTATGACCATAATCTCAATATAACACACCTCATCTAGGGGCACCCTTAATGTATCAAAGGATGCAAATCACTACATCCCAATGACTTATCACAAGGTAAATCTCAAAACTAACTTACTACACTCATAGCGAATGAGATATCTAGACAGCACCCATGATCAGTAATAGGCTCCCCTTGTCCCAATAACAATTTGATATTTGGACCCATAGGGGTATCTACCGGCTTGCATCCAACCATCCATGTCTCTTCTAGCATATCCAAAACATACTTCCTCTTGAGAAATATAGATGCCCTGTTCTCAACCTAGAAAACAGGGCATCTATATAGATGCCACCTCAATACCTAGAAAATATTTCAATTGACCCAAATACTTTATTTGAAATTGTTGTTGGAGATGTGTTTTCAACTCAATGATACCAACATCATCATCTCCTATAATAACTATATCATCAACATATACCACCAAGAGAATGTGACAACCACATTTAGGGTGATAAAAAAACTGAATGGTCAGCCTCACATCGAGTTAACCCAAACTCCAAGATAACTTAATTGAATCTACCAATCCAAACTAGAGGAGATTGTTTTAGGCCACATAAGGATTTTCAAAGACAACACACCATCCTAGTCTCCCCCTAAGCAAAAAACCTTGGAGGCTGCTCCACATAGACCTCCTCTTGTATGTCACCATGGAGAAAGGCATTCTTGTTGTCTTAACTGAAAAAGAGGCCAGTCGAACATAGCAACAACAAACAAGAATAAACAAACAGAGGAGATCTTAGCAACGAGATAGAAAGTGTCCCCATATTCAAGGTAAAAAAAATGAGTATACCCTTTAACAACAAAGTGGGCCTTGAGGCAATTGACCTAGCCATTTGGACCAATCTTGACAGTATAAACCCAATGACAACCAACAATGGACTTGCCCAAAGGGGGAGGTGCCAAGTCCCCAAGTCCCATTGGGATGAGAAAAAGCTTTTGTAACAATTTTAGGGATAGAGACAAAGGGCAACAAAGATACAAAAGCAATGCATCCAAGGGGCAAATAGTGATAACTTACAAAATTTGAAATAGGACGTTCAATAGTACAACAAGAAGTACCCTTACAAAGAGCTACACACAAATCAAGATCACAAGGTAAGGGAGACGAACCAGAGGGAGAAAGCTCAATTGGCACGAAGGATGAATCATCAAGTTGCTCCATTGGTATGTCTTCTTCTAGCTTAGTCGGTGGGTCCACATGAGTGCGATACTAATAGGTCCCAAGATCAGGGTGAATGGGGCAATAAGATGGAAGTGGAAGAGTAGAAGATGGAAGATCAAGAATGGGTACATGTAGAGGTAAATTAGTTGATATTGACAAACAACTCAAAACAATGGGGGAAAATAAGAGGATTACTCAAAAAAAAGTGACATAAGCAAAGACAAAATTTTGAGCTAACTCAGGAGAATAGCATCAATACCCCTTCTAAAGATGAGAATAACCAAGAAAAACACATTTGAGGGACCAAGTGAACAGCTTATCCTGACCAAGATCAAGCTGATGGACAAAGCATGTACATCCAATTATACAAGGAGGAAAGGAGTATGTCAGCCGGAGAAAGAATAGAACAAGGGACTTGTGTCATTGTGGATAGATGAAGGCATCCGATTAACCAAATAACATGCTGTTAAAACAGCATCATCCGAATATTGGAGGGGGAGATGCATCTAAAGAAGTAGAGTGCGTGCAGTTTCGATTAAATGAGGATTCTTCCTTTCAGCGACCCCATGTTGTTGAAGGGTGCCAAGACAAGAGGTTTGATGAAGAATCCTTTGGATACCATGTAAGATTTAAAACGTGCAAACAAGTACTCGAGAGCATTATCATTACGAAGAACACAAATTGGCACATCTAAGTGAGTGTGAATTTCAGCACAAAAGGTGGCGAGGATGGAAAATAATTCTGAAACAATTTTAAATTAGATATACACAGGTAGTTCATGGAAAATCATCAATAAAGGTGATAAAATAACGAAACCCTTGTTTTGAAGGAATATAACCAAGACCAACACATCAGAATGAACAATTAAAAAGGGATAACTTGAATGCTTATTTACTCAACTTGGGAATGAATTATGACTATGTTTCCCAAGTTGGCATGATTCACACTCTTAAGGCAGGAACATTGGACAAACTAGGAACCATCATCTTTGGACTAGACAAAGACAGAATCAAACAAAAAGGATATGGAACAATTTATATCACAAGTAAGTTGATTGATAGAAAGTAAGTTAAAGGGATACTGTGGTAAATGTAGGGCAGATGACAAGGGCAAAGCAGACAAGGTATAGCAATACTGATACCCTTAACTGATGCTTGAGAACCATCAGCCAGTGTAACAATAGGGAAAGACCTCGAACTTTGGAAATGAGAAAATAGAGAACTATTACTAGACATGTGGTTAGTTGCACTAGATTCAAAAATACATGGACTAAAAGAAGTGGTCTGTAAAACAAGTAGCAGGGTTACCAGTGTGAGTAAAAGATGCTATAGATGAAGGGTCACGCTGTGTTGCTTGAAACAGAAGGAACTGAGCATACTCTTCCTTTGATATAGTCACAAAAGGTGATCTACTAGGAGTTCTATTAGTTGCTCAAGGATGACCATGTCCACCACCACCACCTTTAGGATTATGAGACATCTAAGCTCTCCACCAGCTCTTACCATCCAGTTTACAAACTGCATCAAGTGCATCTCTATGGTCATCAAAATCAATGAAAGCATACCTTGGTGGCCTTCTTCAAACCCAAACATTGAATATAACTCCAAACACATGAAATTCATTGTCAAGCTCTCACTTAGTGATGACTGGATCTAGGTTTCCAATGTAGACACGACACATTTTCTAGTGTTTCTGAAACCCCAGACCAGGACCGCAATACCACAACCAAATAACAGCACTGAGAAACTACAAACACAGATCTGAACAGGAAGGGTTTGGTTCTGATGAAAAGAACACAGAACAAGGCAGATATGGCCTTCTTGGTGTTGGATCCAGCACATCTAGGGATGTCAAGAGTCGGATCTAACTGGTTGGATCAAAGATGGACTAGAGAACAGAGTTGACAAAAGGTGATTGCAAACATGATCTAGGTTGCATTGTGCCACACCAGAGTTGTCTCTGAATCTGGAGAGGTCACGAGGAGGACGAATCACACTGGCGGGACGGGTCACGAGAAGTGCCATGAGAAGGACAAGTCATGATCAGCAATGGTGACTGAAGGCGTTGTAGTAAGTGACAGGGACTGAAAGCGACAGAGACAAGGCCGGTGACTGACGGCAGCAGCAGCTGCTTTTTCTAAAAGCTAGGGGAGTTTCTCTCTCACTGCCTTCTTCATTTTTTTTTATTATTTTTTATTTTTTTTTACAATGGCTCTGATACCATGTAAAATAAAATAGTGTATCTCAATGTATTTCACAAATGAGTAGGTACAAAGTATTATGTACATGCATCCTATACTAATATAAGGGAACAATATACACTAGAAATATACACAAAATATGCAATTCATTAATATGTAGATTATAATCAAATCATAATCCTCTTAACAGAACAAAGTTATAACTAGAGATATTCAGGGGCATCCATATCACAAACAATAGCACCAACATTATCATCCGTACTAACTAATTAATCTCAGTAAAAAATTACTAAATCCAAAAGCAACCAATCAATACCTGCACATTTTGGTGACCTGTAACTCCTGAAGCCTGATACTGCAATATCATCAAATCCAATAAGCTATGAGGAGACAAAAAGTTAAAAACTTTCCAGGAGAAGGGACATGAGGTACTAACCGACATCGGCATAGAACTTTGCTGCAATTGTTGTGGGTAGCGGAGCTGTGCATGAAATTGAGCATGTTGTGTCTGTGGAACTTGCTGCGTAGACACACTTTGAGGGTGCATCTGGGTTTGAGGCTGCTGAACTGATGGTTTTTGCTGTTGCTGTTGCTGTTTCTGTTGTTCAACCAACGTCAACTCCTCTGGCTTCTCCCACTACATGTTCATGCCATCAAGCACTTGTTAATTGTATTAGAGATAGAATAAATATCCACAAACAGAGAAGGAAATGAAATGGGGAAAAAATAAGAAGACTATAAGTTCCTTACCGTGCTTTGACCAGTTGAGCTATTATAGTAATACTTGTGTCCATCAGGAGAGGTGTGTTCTGTCCAACTACATTTTGCAGGAGCTACTACTGCCTGGGTGGTTGGAAGAACTGGAGCAGAAGATGAGACGGGTGGCACATCTGCCACTGAAGCAACTGAAGTAGTGCTGGCACCTGTCTGTGGTACCATACCAGTCCAAGGAGCCTGCAGCAAAAAGCTTTAGTTTTAGCATGTACCTTTAAAGTTTCTAAGAGGTTGTGGAGGAAAAAGGAGGAAAATTCCATGCAAGAATGAAAACAATATAATGTGTAAAAATCTAAAAGATTATAAATTTGAAAGAAACAACCAAATGCCCAATGTTTTGAAGCTCAGACCAGGGTATTGAACCAAAAATAGGAGAGGATCAAGGATCAATGCTCAGACCGGGGTTGAACCAGGATTTATTTTTATTAAAATAAACACATGATCATTAGAACTTAGATCTAGAAAATGAAAAAAAATAAAATCCATCTCAAAAAACTATAAAAGATTTAACAATAAGTAACAGTCTCATGCAATTAGGAAAAGTCCATAGAGCAATATTAACACAAATGTAGAATGAAAATAAAATAAAACTGAAAATCAAATATTTAAATTACAGATCAACAAACAAAAAAGTGTCCACGATCAATAATATCCAAATTACAAATCATTATAAATGTTTTCATTGTGCTGTCCTTTATTTGATAGGGATTTAACCATCAAAACAACAGATGGTATTCAAAAAGTCACACATCAACTCCTATATCTCCCAAATAGTTGTCTTCTCTAACATTTAAAAATAAAATAAAATAAAACATTTGGCTAGTTGAACCCAACTCATTCAATGGTTAATTGGCCAGTTTCTTGCTGCCAACTGGACTGGTCCATCACCCAGTTCTTAATTCTTCCGGTTGAACCAGCCAGTCTGGTACAATTCTTTCAACACTGCAAATGCCTATGCCATATAATTATAGTTCAAGGTGGTTTCTATTGTTAACATGCAACAGCATTCTCTGGTTTTTGTTTTAAAGAAAATCTGTATACGAAAAGGGCAAGAAAAGAGGGGGTGCAAACCCCATACACTCAATAAATATATCAATAAACCTTGCCCTACATGTCTAAGTTAATATTCAGTTAAAAAAAAAAAAAAAAGAGAGATCAACAAAAGAAGCTAAGGGGGAAGTCTAACAAACCCAAGCCAACACCACATACAGAGAGAGAAATAGGAAATATTCACTCAAACAGTTGATAGCATTGCACCTCTTGGTCCTCTTCAAGCACCTTATTCCTTGCACACCAGGCGCAAATAAAGTAGTCATATCTCATGTTCTCACGTGTCTAACTCAAAGGCATCCCTATATCACAGATACAAATAACTCTTTAACCCAAGTGTCAAGGACTCCAGTCCAAAACTTGAAAAGACTAAAGTCAAGGCTCTTGGTATAAGATGATTAAGATCAACACACGCCCTTCCACTCATGCAACACCACTTAAGCCCGAAAAAAAAAAAAAATCCCTCATTCCTTAAACTGTCCATGGTAGAAATTTCCTCGTTTCCTAGTTGTCACTGCCAAGAAAGAGCAACTTTAACCGGAGCCTTAGTGTATCATAATCCTTTCAAGGAGAATGCCAAACCACCTTCCCTCCAAGAAACTCACGAAGTGATTTTAACTGAAAATAGTACATTCTAAGTGTTACTCGAAGCCGTATCATTCCCAATCAATGAACTTCATTGCAGTGATAGCACTGTGAGAAGCACCAAATACTGAATCCAGCTCCTAATTGTGAAACACCACTCAAAAACATAGGACAATCACATTAAGATGAGATGCAACTGATCTCCCATTACAGCCCCTTTGTCAACAGCCTCACCAAATAGGTTTCAAATGACTACATTCAGAGTCTTACAATAACACCAAAACTCCAGCCAAAAATACACTCAAGTCTTCCTACCTGCTTTCACAAACTAACCTTAGAGAACCCCTTTTAATTAACAGTGTTCTAAAAATCGGCCTAGGCGGCCGCTGGCCGTTGCGAATTTGGCCTAGTCGGCCCCCTAGGCGCCGGCCCGATTAATCAGCCACCGCCGGCGCCTAGCCGCCTGGGATGCCTAATTTTTTACCTACCTCTCAATCGTCTCCCTCTTCTCTAGCCCAAGGCCACCGGTACCTCATCGCTACCTCCAGCTCCATTACGACCTCCTCACTGCCTCTACACCATCGCCGTCGTCAAGCTCCATCCTTGCCGACGCGTCTTCGCTGACTCAAGCTCTATCTCCGCTACTCTTTCTCCGCCCTAGCCATCCTCACCTACTAGCAACTCGTGAGCTCAAGCGGGAGAGCAACCAAGTGGTGGCCTTCGAGCGCTACAACCAAATCCACGGCATCTTGGTCTACGACCCCCGAGTTGCCCTAGCCATCCCAGTTTATATATATATAAGTTTCTATATAAAGTTTATATATTTATCTATTTATATATATAAATAATATATTTATAAATCTGTTTATATAAACATATATATAAATTTCTGATTTATATGTATATAAGTTCTATTTATCTTTTTAACTTTGATTTATTTAAAAATAACATAAAATTACATTAAAAATTTAAAAAAAAAAATAGCAGTCAGCCTAGGCGTCCTAGGCGCTAGGCCCTAGTCTGGAACCCGACTAGCACCTAGCGCCTTTTAGAACACTGTTAATTAGAACTCCAAGCCTCACTAGTGGCCAAATTAACTCCAAGTGTACCAGATTTTCCAACTATAAGCTGCCTCAAACACAATCATTCATCAATTAAATATGACATGGTATGCGGACCACCTCCCATACTCCGACATGATTGCCAGACATCCTCCCACCCCCACACACATGCTTGTGGAAATTAAATACAGCAGATGGAAGTAGGGCTAGAAATGAGTCGATTCAAGCCAAGTTGAGGTTCAGCTTGGCTTGACTTGTTTAAAATTGGTTTACCTCATGGCTCAGCTCAAGTTCCAAATGAACCAAATTTTCTAACTCAACTTGAACCAAGCTCCCGAACCGCTCACCTAAACTCGTCAGGCTCAAATAGCATCCAAATGAGTCAATATGAACCAATGAACCAACTTGAGCCAAGCAGCTCATGAGCTTGGTTCATTAACACTACTCGTTTAACTCAATTCAACCTAGATACCAAAAAAAAAAAAAAGAAAAATCAAAGAAATCTTACTTCAACACACTAAAAATTAATCACTTGGAAAAAAAAATGCATAGATCAAATATGAAATATGCAATGATTTTGAATTAATAAATTTATCATAATTAATTATTATTATGCACAAATTAAATTTACTATAGGATATTCATTAGAAAAAAATTAAATTACTAATCACAAATAAAGTATTTTTATAATACTTAAAATTTTAAGCTAGAAAATTCTTTTCATGTATTTTAGTATTAAGATATAATATAATATAATATAACAGTAGTATTAATGTATACATATAATTTGTATTTTATATATATTACATGTAATTCAATCGAGCGGGCTCATGAATTGAGCTCAACTCATTTATTAAATGAGCCATATTATTTAGCTCGTGTTCACAACTCATTTTGTTCATGAACTCAGCTTATCGAGCTAGTTAACAAGTCAAATCACAATGTATTGCGAGCCAACTCGGATCATTTCTGTGCCTAAAGGCCAAAACTTCAAAGACGATATCTTTTAACTAGGCGAGCATATTGAAGATGAACATAACTTATTTTTGTTTCAATGCATATGTATGGCGAACAATTATATGTCAACTAGTAAAACTCAAGCAAATAAATCAAGATGAATCTATATGTGGAAAAAACTTGAGCAGAACCCCATCCCCATATGGCACACTTAGTCCAGCCAAACCAAGCCCTCTAACAAGATTAAGTACAATTACAAGATGCAACATACGAATGATCTCTCAATCCAAATCCTCAAACAAACTACCAGTTTCATCACCAACTGAATTGAAGATCTTTAGTTATTAAAGATTGATCAATCATATCAAAACCCACAATATCACTTAACAAACATCCAAAAATCCACCAAGATAATCTCAACCATATGATGTTCAGCATGTACCAACTACAATCAAAGAGAAATTCGAATACATCAGGACTGTATTAGAGTATCTCTATCATGTAGTCTGACCTGTAAGCAAACCTTATACTCCTAATAGGCACACTTCCAAAAGTGGCACAAATTGTGAAGTCATAAAAAAATCTTGCCTAGGCAATATTTCTAAGCAGTCTCAAGTGGTACTGGGCAAACTATTTCTTACCAATCTTGCTCAAGTGAGCTCCAGATGCATAGACTAGAATTAGATCTTGTTACACATGCCTCACCTTGCTTGAACCAGACACCAAAGCTCTTTCAATGAGGTATACTGAGTGCAATTTCCATAATGATGCATGCTTCAATCAAACCACAACTGACCTACCTAGCATTAAGTGGCACCAAAGCTTAACCTCTCATCATGACTCAGTGAGCTGAGATGAGCGCTAATTGAAGGATGGATTGGCAATGTTATTCTGATGTGATTATCTACAGTTTAAATACCATGTCTTCCTACATTGCCTTGAATTGACTTCATCCAGAAGCACTCATATTAACTCAGCCAAAACCGCATTGTTCATGTAATTTGCCAACATACTAAAACCTTAACCACAGGAAATGTGTCATCAACTACTCAAGCAAGTTCCTATGTCAACAGCTGACAACTTTAGACATTAAACAACTAGGCAAAGGCTGTAAAGATAATTAACAAGATAATAACAGCTCAAGAGAGATATAGAAATCAGATCACCGAGATCAACAAATAATACATAAACTTCTGCCAAGCTAAACTTAAAACGGTTTAAAAGGAACACCCAGCCTAGAATCCTAAATATTCCTGAGAACTACAACAGCGGCAACTTATGCTCCCTTACCAACAACTGAAACCACATAGCTTATTAAAGTGGAGTAGATGATTATCAACAGGGAGTATTGCGTAGATAGCAGCCCCACACCATAGTATAGGGCTCGTTAAAAAAAAACATGCACATAAGAGGTGCAAGAAATAAGCTAAAAGTTTATCAACCTCTAAACATAAAATACCTGCTGTTTAGCAGCCTGAGAACTTTGCTGTGAAATTGGATTTTGATTAGAAGGTTGCATCAGCTGAAACTGGTGCTGAAGCTGAGAGAATGCCTGCTGAGATGATTGAAAGCTGGCCTGCAGTGTCTGTTTCTGTTGGGACAGCATCTGAGCAAACTGAGAAGGTGATTGCTGGAGTGGCTGAAGCAGTTGCTGCTGAACATTAGTGGGTAGCTGTTGTTGATTTGCTATGGCAGAAAGGTGATGCGGTTGTATATTAATATTCATAGGTGCTTGTTGCACAGATGCATTCTGCTGGACCAGAGGCTGAGAAGCAGTTAACTGTCCACTCAAACCAAGCAACTGTTGAGTTGGCAATGCCTGATTGAAGGGGGTTTGACCTGCTGACTGAGGAATTTGTAGTTGACCAAGTTGCTGGACTGATGCAAGGGAAGTCAGTGACTGTGAGTAAGATGATGGAGTCTGTTGGGGTAACTGCAGGGAAGATGGTAAGTCTTGAGCTGACTGAAGTGGCTTCTGTAGGGGTGACAGTTGCTGCTGCCCAACTAAGGGGACTTGTGGCAAAGACTGGTTAAAACCCTGAAAATTGAGAGACAAATAGATTCTGATTTATCCATAAGGACCAGCTAAATACATGAAGGCAACAACACATCAACCTGTGTATACCTGCTGCGATGAAGATGATGAAACAGCAAGTCCAGGTAGCAACCCATCTGCAGCCCCTGGAGGACCACCCTGTAATTCCCAACAATATGATACCAAAGGTCCTTATATTAATAATTAATAAAGCATGTAAAAATACACAATCTTTTCTAAGAACTCCAAATAGAAAATGCCACACATGGAACATTTATAAAAACTGACTGAAACAATAAACATAAACCTACCTACTGAGCAAAAATCCAACACTATGATGTCAAGAAGGTTTGTTAAAAGCAAGAATACAGTAAATTAACATGTAATACTAAGATAACCGTAATACTAAGTTAACTTCTAATGTTTTCTTCAATAGCTACCCAGAAACTGTATGGCATAGTATTATTCTACTGATTTTAAAAACTTTATTTCATTCTAACGAATATCTTTTGAGTAGACATGACATAATAACTAACAATGGAAAAAGGCACAGCTTTTCAGTGAAATTTGGTAAGAGAAATTAATGTTTAGGAGTTCATCCTGTCCAGAAAATATATAACTCAACTGAATCAAGCCTTTTCTTGAATCTCAACTATTCAGGATCCACCTGCATGGGACCCCATGAACCAAATATTTTTCAAAAAAGGATGGTAGTGATTACAAGCATAGTCAGGTCAGGTTGCTTTCACATAAAACTCAAGAGGCACTTTTTCATTTTAACCGTCCAACCTTTTTTTTTGGTAACCATCCTATCCAAGAATATTTGGGATTACTTGATTTTCAAATCTCACCATAACATCCATGCTTATATTTTACTTAACTTACATTTATACATTTAATTTTTCAATCTGTGCAACTTAAAATCTTTAGATTTTAAAGTGCACTTCCATATCTCAAGCTCAACATTCAAAACTTTTGTCTCATCCACCAGGATAATGTCATCTAGAAATAGCAAACCAAGGCACCTCTATCAAGGTGTCTAATGAATTCATCCATTAATAGGGCAAAGATATAAAGGCTAAATGCGGATCCTTAATTTAACTCAATCATAATTGTTATCTCCGTCACATATTCACAGCAGACAGTTACTTGGTTCCTCCCTACTCCCAAGGAACCACAATCTGCATCATTGTTATTTTGTGGCCCTGGAGCATGAGAAATGCAATCCAGATAACCAAGAATGGGGATGTCAAGCAGTATATGAAGACAACTAAAACAATTTAAAACTAAAGAAGAAACTTAAAATTAGAAAAAAATTCAAAGAAATTACAGAAAAGAAACCCTCACCAAAATACAAGAGAACTCAAAACAGAACAAAACAAACCAGACTCTATAATAGCAGATTATCATCAATCCAACCAATTTTGACTCAAATATAACTAAAATGTAAATGAACTGAAATAATAAACCAATTAAGCCAACCACCCATACCACAAAATTAGCATATTAACATGCCTCAAACCTTTTCCTATACCACATTATTGATAACTATGTCCCAGCACATATTTATGCTCCATTACGCATATCTTTAACAACCTCATATAAGCAATTCATCATCCTCTCTTTTTTAAGGCCCTCAATAAGACTTCTCTAGGGACTTTCTCATAAGCTTTTTTCTAAATCTACAGACATCATACATTAATCTTTCCATTTAGTTCTAGATATTTCCATCAGATGTCTTGGTGAATATGTAGTATCCATGTTGGCCCCAAGGTTTCATATTGTGGCTCATTAACTTGATTCTTTTATAATACAATTGTGAAGATCTCCTTGATTCTTACGAAGTGTCCTTTCTCCATCACTGGGCATCCTTAATAAGTTAAGGATCACTCTGAATAATGTCATTAACTACACAATACCTTCTTCCCCCATGCTTTTCCAAGCTTCTTAGCATACTAAACTAATGGAAACTTTTCCTTGAAAAGAACAAAATGGATAAAAAAAACTACCAAATAAACATAGATTGAATACAAATCAAGCATTCCATACCAAAGCTGAATTCATGGTTGCATCTGCAGATCGAGGAAGTATCTGATTACCAAAACCTTGTATGCCAGCATTTGGAAAGGACCCTAGATTCTGAGGACTCGTTGGATGCCAAGCATTAGATGGTGCACGACCAGGCATGGAGTCACCAAGGTTTGGGATTGATCTATAAAAGAAACATTAAACGAGGTCCATAAGGAAAAACAATAAAGAAAAGAGAGAAAAATTTAGAAGCAAGCAAGACAGGGAAAAGAGGAAAATGATAATAGAGCAGTGAACTTCAATTTGAATTATGAAATGATTTACCTAACTCCTGGGGCTGGAAACCGGGGACCAAAACCTGGGCCTCCAAATGAAGGACCACCTCTGCAGATGGAAAAATAAATTAAGCCAATACTACAAACTAAAAAGAGGTGAAAATGAATAATGTCAATAGAGCAACACGGGCAAGACATCAATAGCAATTGTAAAAGAGAATAGGACAACTATAAAGCAGGAGATCACAAAAAACATTTTAAACCTCTATCCTTGCCTCTCTGTGTGTGACATTCTATAAAGCTCATATTGTAAATGAGAATTTAATCTTTTGGAATTCCTGCAATAGCCTTTCAATAATCATTAAACCTCTACAACTTTAGAAATATATATAAGGTAGGACATGGAAAAAAAATTAAACCTCTACTTTATATATATGCATATATATATATATATATAAATGTCTTTCTGTTAGGCTCATATTTGTAAAAGAACATTTAATCTTTTGGAATTCATGCAACCCTGCAAGAGACTTATAATAACCATTGGAAGGTTTATCAAACAAATAATTTCAAACATTCTGCCAGAGAAACAAGACAAAAAACACCACTCCGTTTTTAAGAAGTTACAACTATTCAGAAAAAAGTTGGAACTTATCAAAATCCAAGGTTCCAATGATAGAATTCTAAAAGAAGGGACCTAAAGAATATAGGGTTGCTGAATTGCAGAAAACAAGGTATGTTTTTTAGAAAAAAATTCACTAAAAAGAGGAATTGAAAATGTGTTCAAATGAGAAAAATTTTCAAATAGAAAAACAAAACAACTACATTTTCAAGTTTTCCAAACTTATGCCAACTGTTATACATCTTTGAGATGTTTTCCACTATTTCCTTCACAAAAATATAGTGAGTTCTCATGGTTACCAAAGAAAACATGAGCTTCTAGTCCAACAAAAATCAGTACTAATTGTATTTATATTATTATCAATATAAATAGTAAAAATATGAATTTTAAAATTTATTCATGATAATATTATAATATAGAAAAATCAACAATACAAACAAACAGAAAAATTCGTTAATAATAAATAACTTATTACATCATAGTATTAGGGTAATAAGAAGTAAAACTGATTACAATAACTAGTAAAAATATCAATAAAAATAAAATAATTAATAAAATATATATCATTCATTATTATCAGTAATATTATAATATTAGTAATATTACATATATTGTATTGATAATATTATCAACATAATTAATTAATAATAAAATAATATTACAGAATTATTATCAATAAAAGTATAATGTTAACAATATCCTAAATATTGTACCAATATCCCTAATCTAAAATTAATTATTAATATTGTAATATTATTATTAATAAGATATTGCATTATATAACAATTGAAAACATTTATATAACTATTTCAAACTTTTTTTTTGAGTTTTCAAGATAAGAAAATACTTAGCCATATTTAAAAAAGTGAGCATTTTTCAAATTTTTTGTAGTAATAAAAAAAATTCTAAATGCTTTGTACACACACTTCCTTAAGTCACTGCATAAGCCAAAGTTGAATATAAGAAATTCTTAATGTTGACTGTACTCTACTACTTCTGATGAAGAGTAGGCTAAACGGACAAAACCATTCAAGGATGAAGCAGAAGGACAACCTTGACTCTCCAGCTCTAGGCCTCTTTGGATCAGCAAACCGAACAGTTAATGGTTGATCACATCCCTACGATGAAAAATAGAAGATGAAGAGATAGCCTTTGCAGAAGAAACAGAACATAACACCGATTAAACAAATGAAAAAAGCTTATTTTCCTTATCAAAACATAAAATAGATGAACAAAACAAGCTTACTTTCATTGTATATATTCCATTAAGAGCGTTGATAGCAGCCATCGCCATTTCTCGGTGAGAAAATTTAACAAATCCACACCCTGCAAAAGAGTTGGAAATTTAGATCAGAATTATAAAAATGACAAATTTGAGCACAATATATACATCTCAACGAGTAGATGGAAAAACTTGGATCAGAACATGAAGGATTCACAAAATCCAGCTGAACCTTCTATGCAGAAAACTTTTTGACGTAACTTCCCAACAAAAAATAAAAAAAAAAATTTAAGTAACAAAAGTTAAATTAGAATGCATGATTATATGTGAAACAAAAGTTAAACTAGAATGCATGATTATCTGTGAAATAGATAATTTCAATTCCGATGTACAATATGACACAAAATGTGCCTTATTTAGTTGTGACTTCAGTTTCTCCTTTTGTGAGAATCAGGGCATGCATGTTACTTTGGTTCCCTTGATTCAAATCATAGTATGGTCACAATAATGAAAATGGGGGGTAGAGGGGGCAAGCAACAGGACAAACCACGACTCTGCTTCATTTCGTCACGCATGAGATAAACATCTTCAACTTGACCATAAGGTGAAAATATCTGATTAAGCAAAGAATCAGTTCTCAGTATTCAATCTAGTTGGTTTAAGCAAAAATATTGCAATTAAATAAATAATTGCACATGCAGTACGTGACAAAATATAGGAAAAATAAATTGAATTATTTCCCGTTTAGGTCCACTAGGGAGGATAGAGAACTACCAAGGCAGAAAAAAGGCAAGAAGAATAAAACATACCTCCTCAACTTCCTTTTCTTTAGCCTGTTTATTCAGTGAGCCAACAAACAACTTGTGCTCAACTGCCCCTAAAATGTAAGAAAAAGTCAGAATGGAAGAATCACATATGCAGCAAATAAAAAGACATCATAGGACACAAAGAAGATATAGTTCACAGACAATTGGAAAATCAAACTCAATCACTCAGGCATATTTTCCTATTTCTAAATAGTGGTTTCACATATTTGATTGCTCAAATAAATACTTAAACCCATATTGGTTGCTTTCAGGAGAAGAAACTGATAAGCTCAATAACTAAAACTGCCATTCAAAAAGGCCCAGGGTGCTAATTGAGGATGCAACAAGGTGTGAATCAGGCATGCCCACACATATAACACCCAAGCTCAAACCAACACATTTAAAACCCAAACTTTTAACACTCACAATGTAATAATTGTGATGAACAGTAGTATGTAACAATTAAATAGATTAAAAATCTCCCAAAAATGTTTTAAAAGTGAGTCCTGAAGTAAACCAACTCAGCTAGCTGTTTCTAACCATGTATTTTCTTGATTTAAAGAAGATAATGAAGAGAGAGAGAGATAGAGAGGTAATTGCATCATTCAGTAATGTAGAGGAATTAAAGAAAAAAAGAACACCAACAAGGAATAGCTAAACTAATGGTATGGTCCACATATACTACCTTCTTGTTATACCTCATAAGTAAGTCAAGCAACTTAATTTCAGTACAAACACCACTTCCATGAAATGTGAATAAATGGGACAATAATCATATCAGAGGCTCTTAATATATAGACACAAGGGCTCAAACAACAACCTGATTTGCTAATGGACGATCTATAAATTGAACTCCAAGAGACTGACAGACATCTCCAACTAATATGTATGCTCGACAAAATCTTAATTCTCAAGGACAAAAAAATTAGTTGACTTTGTGAAACACTAGAGAAAGTCTCAGTAGCAAAGAGGTGTAGAAATTTATGAACTATTACCAAGACGTTCCCTTTCTCCATCAGCATATCTTACTTGGATAGGACCCACACCCTGGAAAACACAAGAATGATCAAATACTATACAAAAGTTAGTCAACTCACAAGATTGCATAGGCCTAGCGGCGAAGGAACCTACCCCAGGTAAAGTGACCTGGTTGTGTAACGCTCGAATTGCCCTATCGGCTTCTTCTGAAGTAGCATATTTTACAAAACAACATCCTGCAGAATAAGGAGTTTGTATCTTGATTTCATTACATGACTTCTACCTTCTCTAGCAAATAAAGAGGTGGATAGATAAAGATGCAAATACCAGTTGATCATAACATAAGAAGACAAAATGATTAAATCAAAAAAATAAATAAATAACAATAATAATAATAAGACAAAAGAATAAATCCTCAAGTCCAGAATCCAGCTCACACATGGATGCCAACCAACATGTCAAAAACCACAACCCGTGCCACATTCATATGTTTAAACCTTGCTCCATACATCCATGCCATTTTTTTGTCTTCTGAATACATGCTTATCTGAAGAGACCATTTTCCATTTGAAAATACCAGCTTTGTGTTTGTATCATTTCAAATATATGTATCTATAAACAGCATAGTTCCACATGCCATATTTAAGCACATGTACAGAACATCAAAGATGGGCATCACAATGATACACACACACTATAAACTCGAATTTGATAGTGTCAGACAAAAGTTTTTCACCACAGGGCATCTCTAGATTTTTTAATCGCAGAATTGTGAAACCATTGACTGATCCTGTGACATTGGCATTGATGATAGTGACAGCCAAAAAGATCATCACCACAGGGCATCTCAAGTTTTTTAATCAAAGAATTGTCAATCCATTAACTGAACCTGTGATGAAGGCATGTCCAAAGACCAAATTTCATGACAATCCAGATGCTGCTGGGAGGAATGTAACTTGCCAACTATCCCAGGCGATCATTAGCACAAAATATCATCTGATTGCTGAACCTCAAAAACATTCAAACCAATAAAAAGAAGCCCTTCATTTATGAATCTGAAGTCATAATACTGCTTTTCAATGGACTTATAAAAATCCATATGGTCCAATAACAATGACCATACAATTCAAGAATACGTCTAGCATATTTTATTTCCCAACACACGCGCACACACACAAAACACGCATATAAGAAACCCTGAGTTTGCCACATACAACAAACAAGAGATTTCTGGATTTTAACTTAAAATGGCCCAACTAAGGCTAGAATAAGCTGCAGAAGCCACCAAAAACAATGCTCCAAATCCCAAACCAAAAATAGGCTTTAACTTAAAAACATCACAACCAAGGCCATAATAAGCTGCCGAAGCTGCCAAAAATAATGCTCCGAATTCCCAAAGCAAACATTCTTCTAGACAGGAGTTATCTAATATATGCTATAAGAATTTTTTAAAAAATAAAGATTAAGAAATCCAGAAGAGTAAGCTAACATGTAGATCATCATCTTCCAAATATACATCAGTCATTCTAGAAATACTGCCAATTTTGGAAAATTTTAACAATATTAACAGGCACATACAACCTGCTTGAAAAATAAAAAGAAATAGAGTAGAGTACAAGAGCATATCAAACCTCATGCATTCACAAAAACATTCGTCTAAAAAGATCCAACAATTGGAAGATTGAACGCTTCTGAATTTCTTGCTTATCTAAATGTCATCTCACTCTTATGCTCTGTCATTCAAAGCATAATGGACCTAACCGTATCACCGAGCATGGTGAAATACAACTTAAGTAATTCATTAGCGGACCAGATAAATTCTAAGTTTTGTCATGGATGCATAAAAGGAATCTGCATCAATGATTTATCGTTATAAGTACATATAAATCTTCTTTGCTCCTGCACAGGGCAGCCCCTTTAATGATGATGGCGTAAGCTCTGTAATATTGTATTCGTTGTGGAAAAAGGTGCTGGGCATTGACTTGTATCCAACCATCATATACTTGAGAGCAATTAGCATGATAAGCCCTCATAACAAATAAAATGATACATGAACACCAAGCATGTATCATTGTAGTGATGCATGGAAGCCCTAAGATAATTAGGATCTGGGAACAAAACAATACAACAAGTTGGAAGACTTGAAGCAAGATTCATCTGGTACCAATAATTGCCAATTCACAATAACAAAGCATAATGAACATACCAACCATCTCACAACATGAATTACAACGACAACCCATCAGATCAACCATGTAGGCTTATGAATGTGGATCTAACAACTTTATAACCCAGCTCAATGCCATCCTCACAAGACTATTTCTAGAATAAACAAAGCCGGAGGAAGAAATGTTGCAGCCTTAATTGACCATTCCCTTTAAATTACTTTCTGAAACTTCTACAGAAACCAACCTTGCAGGTGGTTCTCATCATTGCAAAGCATTATTAGTTCTAAGGAACTTAAAAGGCCTGCTCAAATGATTGACCAAATAAAAATGCCATACATACATGATACATCAGAACACTACAGCTCAGCTTTCCCACACAATAAGTGGAAGTAGATAAACTTGATCCAGTAACCACTAACCCCTGCCACACACACAATATTAATACATACTGCCACTGCACCATACTACATTCGCCATTATTCCACCAACATACAGCTCTCATCGACAAAACCTTAACCCATACATGAGAAATACATCATCAACGAAAGAATATGCCGATAAGTTGCCAAATCTTCACAGATTTCTGAGCAAATGAACAAAATTATTGGGGTCTAGAAAATTGAAAACATCCAAGCCTTCAACTAATTTCACAGAACCATACATGGAAAATCCACTAACAAGAATAAACACCTAGGGAGGGCACACATCCATCAGAAACACTACTAAATGGCAAGTGGGATGCCCTCAACAACCCAAATTCTACTGTAAACAACACAATCAGTCATTTCAGACAAACTAGATGAGCAGTACAGTGAGCGGACAGCACTGCAGTTCTGAAGGAAATTTTCATAACACCCAAATAGCCAACAACAACTATATAAACTTCTCATTGATCACCTTTAGCTGCAAAAGAACATATATAGGCTGGATGATAACATCCTCAACACATCGCAGAGAAGAAACACAACTAGAATCTACAATAACCAGCAAAATCAGTGCCTTGTAAAATACTGTTAACAGTAAACCTCAGCATCCACAACCACATACAGACAGTTAAATCAACACAAAGCACAACAATCATTTGTTAATTCTTGCAAATGCACATAAGCTTCACATACCCATTCAACAGAGGATGAATATTACATCCACATAGAGGGTTTGAAAGAAGTGACAGTGATGCTAGCTTGAAATTCAGGTTACTTACTCAGAGATTGCAGATAGAAAGTGTGAAAAGGGATTAACATATCTACATGGCAAAACTGCTAAGGACAGTAAAGTTGGTCCGCATCTCACAATATTACTGTTAATGAATGTTCTAACCATGCTTGACCACCTTGCAGGAAGCCAAATCACATTCTCCAAGAGAAGTAATAAAGGAAAAATATAAGGGAATAACCATCCTAAGTCCACTTGCATGCTTATTTCAAATGAACTCAGCCAACCAATTTAAGTCACCCACTTGCTTGGATTTCAAAAGTACTAGAAAACGCTATCTTGCCCTGCTAGCAGAGAGTCCATACATCATCCTTCCAAGGACAAAGAACCAGAAATCTAGCAACTAATTGACAAAAATTATAAACCACCTGATCAACCATAGCAGATTGGCAAACCAAATGCACATGCCATCCCAATTTGTCAAAAGTAAAACTAGCATATGGATAAGACAAGCCATTCAAAATTAATAATTCCCAAGTTATGTAAAATAAGAAGAAACACAGAAATTCTCTGCATAACAATGAAAATAGAACTACCCATTGGCAGTTATCCGAGTATTTGTGTGTCACTTTCTATACAAGGTCATATTCAACATATTTTGACATAAAGAAGCTACAGTTATGGTGACAGACACTCCCATGACAATTGACTTGCTGGGCAATGCCTCCACTGCTGCAGCCAGTAGTACAAGAGCAAGATCTATCTCTTCCAAGTTCCCAAGCGCAAAACTTAAACTGATTTCTAGGTTTTTTTCTTGTCTTCCTCTTGGTTGACAGGCGGAAGATTAAAGAAAGGTTGCTACAAAAACCAAGAAGCTCGAAAATTGTTGGGAAAACTAACTGAGATGTAACATAAGCTTACGGGTGCCCCCATCAGCCCCCTCAAAGGACCTGAAAAGAGATATGGTATAAATCACAATCAAA
Source organism: Diospyros kaki (assembly GCA_036245055.1). Classification (NCBI taxonomy): domain Eukaryota; kingdom Viridiplantae; phylum Streptophyta; class Magnoliopsida; order Ericales; family Ebenaceae; genus Diospyros; species Diospyros kaki. The sequence goes on from BSEG01000013.1 coordinate 8,116,735, forward strand.
CTGAATTCATTAGTGTTTGCACATACCTTGCTGTTGCCCAGTTCTTTTATCTTTGATTAAAGCAACCTCTAGAACATTGCCATGTTCCTCAAACAAAGGGCGAATCTGGCATCACGCAAACAACAAAATGAACCACAAATCAGATAATTATGACAAGTAAAATAGCATGACTCAGTTATTATAACATACATATATATAAACACTTTACAGTTAAACCACATCATCATCATCTGCACCTTATCCTAACCAAGTTAGGGAAAAGGAAAATCAGTGCCACAGCACTCGTAGTGTAAATTGACTTCTAAAAGTCACATTAACAATACAAATCCATGCAAAAGAACAATTTGGCAAAATTTTAGGCTGAATACCCCCCTGAGGGAAACCCTCTACCTAGGGTTTAGGGTATAGAGAATGATAAGAGAAAATTCCCACCTCACCTTCATATGGAAAAGTTTCATGAAATGACAATGAATGAAAATAATTGATATGGTTGTGTTCCATCACATATTTGATAAACACAATTCAAGGGTTAAACCACAATCCAAATAAATTGATGGGATTGCAGAGGAAAGTAAGTTGAGGGAGAGGAAAGTAGTTACATTTCTTTTTTGCTTTTAAGAAATTGACAAGGTAATGGATTTGAGTTGTGGAAACAAACTCTTAACAAAAAAAGCAAGAGCAAGTCTATATACAAAAATGAACCCCCCCAACCCTCACAAAGCAAGGAGCCTGAGATGCCCTTTTGAACCTCAGTCCAATTAACTTTAGGTTGGCAGTACACACAAGCTGAAGGGAAAAAAAAAAGCATGTGTAATTCTGAAGGTGTCCCAAGAGAGTTAGAGAAAAGTGAAAGAATTGAAAGCAGAAGACAAGTGAAACTAAATACAGAACACGCCACTACCCTATGTTTAGAATGCATATATACCTAAGGCATGTTAAGGTATTAACAGTCACCATCTCCAACAAAATAAGGATAAAACACAGACAAAAATTAAGGCCAATCACAAAACAGTGCATGTGTCTTAATATACATATATATATAGCTTCCTAAACAAACTAATAGTAAACCAAATATCCCAAATATACTAATGACCAAACAAGATTCCCAGCTTACATCTTCTTCAGTAGCTGTCTTTGGAACAGATCCAATGAAAAGTTTGGCAAAATTGCCACCATCAAAGCGATCTGAAAAAATTAATATATTAGTATCCTAGGAAAAGAGATACTTGCAGCACATTAACAAACTTGTATAAACAAAAGGGACAAGCAACAATTAGCATCACAACAATAGAACAAAAGCATCAGTTGTAGATTCTGAGTTGACACTATAATGGGTAAGGATCCAAAATTTCCTGCAGTCAACAGATAGAATTGATAGATGACAACAACAATAGCAAGCCTTGAACCCACTGGATGGTGTCAGCTACATGAATTTAGACCTCCATCCATCTCTATCCAGGGCTATATCCTCTACAAGGCCATGGCATCCTATGTTATGTCTAAGGGTTTCTAACCAAGTTCTGTCGCCTTCCTCCCCCTATTTGCTACAAACTTTCTCCACTTCATCCACACACCTCACAAATGTTTCTATCAATCTGTCGATGGCATCCTAGGCACCACTTCAACCTTGTTACCACAACCAGGATTTATGTTCTCAGATTATGTTGCTTTCTTTATATTTTTTGCATTTCATTGATCATGGGCACAAGATATGGAAGATAGACTACTAAAAGTATCACCAAAAATTAAAGAAACACGAGATAGCCTTTGAAAATATGCGAGTCATGCTCTACCTCATGAACGAAATAGAGCAATTCTTCCCTCAAAAAGTTGTTTTGGATGTTATTGAGATAGAATTTTCTGCACTGCTATAGCTTACTAGTGCACGTTTTAACTGGATGAAGTAGCGTAAATTTATACAATTTGTTCATGGATAATCAAAATGAAGATTTTTTTACAAATATCTATTTATTTTCTTCAAGCTTCCTCCTAAAACTATTAAATTTTGTTTCAAACCATTCTTTTTTTTTTTTCCTTTTATTATTTCCTTTCCTTAGATCCCCCCACACCCCAAAACCCATAAATCCTAATTCCAAACATATCATAAATGAATTAACAAATTCACAAGTAGTTCACACAAAACGAAATCATTTCACTTGCACCCCGGAAAATATTCTCGATAACTACAAAGTAGTTCAAACTACCAAAAAAAACGAATTTTAAAAACACTGGAAGAATACCTGGAGACCCTCCTCGGCCAGAGTAGGAGTACCCCCGTTTCTGGCCAGAGAGAGGCGCCTGGTGATTGGAATTAAACCCGCCGCCGTCTGGTGGTCGGAACCCACCATCTCCGACGCCACCTACTGGTCCGAATCCCCCAGGTCCGCCGCCCCCGCCACCTCCTCCTGCGGGATAACGGGGCGGGCTGTCGAAAGGACGGTGTTGATGCCGGTCTCCCCCGCCGCGGTAATTGGCAGGGCTACGACGGTGGTGGTGGTTGAATGGGCCGTCAGAAGAGGAGCGAGGCGTGCCCCTGGAGTGCCTATAGTGGTGGGTGTCTGCGTTGTTACCATAGCGCTCCCCTCTGTGTCTGTCCATTACAGAAACTATTCAAAAGGAAATACAAAATCTGAAAACAACAAAACCCTAACCCTAGACAAGGACTATCGAAACAGAGAGAGAGAGAGAGAGAGAGAGATTGGGTATGGAGGGTGAAGAAAGACGAGAGTGCAGTGCCGCCTGCTATAATAAATTATAAATTATATGTCCGTACGACCGACGGGGTGAATTATGAAGGGACGTAATAATTCTTAAATTACACACTAATTAAGTTTAATTAAAAGTTAGAATAAATTTCATATACTATTTATAAGTTTGTTTAAAAGACATCGATTGTTAAAAGTGTTTTTAAAAATAATATTGATGTCTCTTGACCGTGCAACAGTCTTAACAGATACCTTCTTGTTGTTAAGTAACAATGATTAATTTTATTAAAATTTTTATAATACTTTTTCTTTCTACTGTCTTATAAAATTACAAAAAAAGAAAACACTAAATCAAAATACCATTAATGAACCCATATTCATGAGAGAAATAAAAGGAGGAACTGAAATATAGAGAGAATAAGGGAGACAAATTTAACAATTACATATTTTGTTAATTTACCTGTTAAAGTCTTCACCATATCTCGCAAAGCCCTAGTATCACCAATTTGAACTCAAATGTCAAATGTGTTTGAACCAGAGCCGGCTCCATAGTGAAGCCAACTAGGCGGCTGCCTAGGGCCTCCAAATGAGGGAGGCCCATCATTTTAAAAAAATTAATTTATATTTTTTATTTATTAATAATAAATATTTTATTAAATAATTAAATATAAAATATAATTTTTATCTCTCCTCTCCCACCGTTCTAAACCCACTAACATTTTTTTATCTCCCCTTACATTTTTTTGTCTCCCACTAAATCCCATTTTTCTTCTCCATTAAACCCTCTCTCTCTCTCTCTCTCTCTCTCTCTCTGCAATCTGCTCAATGCTCTGCGTATCCTTCTTCAGTTCTTCTTCATTGACATTGAGAGAAGAAGAAATCTGCACTCTCTTTTTTTCAATCTGCTCTCTCTCTTTTTGCAATATGCTCACTACGTGTTCTTGCTTCAACTTCAACTTCAATCATCAGGTTTCGCTATTTCGGAAGACTGCAACATTTATTTGGTAATTTTAATTTTTTTTTTACTTTTAACTTTTGTATTCTTGTAGTATTTTTCTGTCTTTGATTTGCCAATTGTTCATTGTTGTGTTATGATTATTATTATTTTTTTTTGGACTACCTTCAAATTTCAACCAACATATATGTATGATGTATCTCCAACTATTTTTATTTAGCACAATGCACAAAGGATTTGAGATGTTATCTAATAAAAATTTATAATACATTTTTCATGGGTGATAGGTCTAATGTAATTTTTTTTAAAAAAAATTATTAGGTTATTTTTAATATTTAATTAAATCACTCATCTAATTTATTTTAATTTTAATTTTTAAAAATTAATAAATTAAAATAAAAAATGACATAAATTTAAATAAAATAAAAATACAGTGTATCTATATGCCTATATATGATAAAAAAAAAGTGATGGGAAAGAGGGAAGAGGTGTTATCGTGTAACTCTTTTTATATTTGAAAAAGAATGGAATGTAAAGCAATGATTCCGTTGAAAATTTTCTTTATTTAGACAAAGAATGAGATGTTATTAGAACAATAATAAAGTAATAAACAAAGTGGCAGCCATATCCATCTCTCTCAAAATAATGTTGGATTCTCACAAAAATGAGCGTGGTGAAAAATAATAATTTTTTAAAAATTTGTTTGTCAATTTTTTTTTTTTTGAATTTCAATATGTATTTATATTTTTCTATAAAATTGAATCCTATGATTCAATTGATTTCATTCAATTACCACTTAAAAATTTATTTTGGTTTATGTTAGGATTCAATTGATTTGATCATTATTGATAAATTATTATATACTTGGAACTTATAAGACTTTCTAGGTGATACCTTTCTTTGTACTCAATTACTTGATTTTTATTACAAAGTTAATATGTCAAATAGAAAATATGCATCAGGGTATGAGAAACTTAAAAAAAAGAAGAGAATAGATAATTTAATTCAATCTCAAAAAAACGCTCATGAAAAATTTATCACGAGTAATAAGAAAAATGTAAATAATCAAAATAATGAAATAATTGAAAACACAACTTTAAATGAAATAGGAGATAATGAGATGATGATAGAACAAATCATAAAGAATTATAACGATGAAAACTGTGATAATAGTATGGTTGATGGAGAATGTCAAGAAAATATAGAAGAAGAAGAAGAAATTAACGTGCAAACTAAGGATATTGACAATAACCCGAGTCATGTTCCTATTAATATTTATGATATAGGAAAATGAAAAAATATTGATATTAAGTTAAGAGACTTGTTAGTTGAAAATGTCCAATTAGAGAAAGTGATATAGATTTTCTGATATAAAAATTTGTTTAATAAATGTTTATAGTTTAACAAATGTTACTGAAATGAAAATTTACTTATTATTGGTGAACTTTAACTTATTGCATTTTATAGTTGATTGAACTTTATTTTTTTTTAAATTAATAAAATAGTATTTTTTATAAAAATATATATATATATTTTTTTTTTATAAAAAATTAATACCCTTAAAAAGGCCTAAAATTTTGTTTTGGCCTAAAGCCTCCAAATTGGTTGAGACGGCCCTGGTTTGAACCCTTAAAAAACCAAAATTTATGTGGGTTTTGAATAATCCATATATGGGTTAGGGGTTATTTGAAAACTCAAATTTAAAAATATTATTTAAAGTCCATATTTGAATATTTTAAAAGAAATCAAAAGTTTACAGAGAAAAATCTTCAAGCAACAAATAACTGCTCGGCTAATATCAACCATTGAACTTGGCTAGCAATGTTGTACTTTGAAAATGGATGTCTGGAGATAATAAGGATAAAGCCATCAAGGTCAATTGAACTTTAAACCCAACAATTTATAGGTTCAAAGCTTCACACGCATAAAAAATGTAAATGTAATAGAAAAATGCCAACAACTTGCAATTTACCGAAAGGCATTTGTGATGTGAAAAATAATGATGTTATGTCCAAACAAATGGGCCCATAACTAAGGATAGGCACAAATTCATTGAAAAGGGTCAAAAGCCCTGTTTAAAGAAAAAATCTACAAAAAAAAAAGTTATAAGTACAAAAAGTTATTAGATGAGCAAGATCGAGTAATCAAGAGACATCAGCTATGAGATCAAGACTGAGTGACGCAAAAAGATTAGCTAAGTGACATCACCCGAGACCAAACAATTAAAACTAAGAGACATTAGCCGAGTGACATCATCTAAAATTCTATCTCTCAAGGCCTTTAAGAGATCTATCAAGAATTCATGAATCACTTGTCTATTACTATTCGAGAGACTCTCGCAAGCTACTTAAACTCAAAAGCCTCTCTTTTAATTGTGCGAAAGACCTTTTTAGGACACTATAAATCCTAAGATATTTGATCTCCAAACACTATTCACGCGAAACTATGAAGGATGAAATCAATTATTCATTCGACATACTTGCCTACAAACTTGGGAAAGACCCTGAGATGCTTGGTAGATATTAAGGATCTTTCTCTACTCGTCAATCTCCTTCTCTTTTAGAAGTATGAAATTTCTCTTTTAATAAATGTATGATCATTACTTTGTTAGGACTGTAACTGTACTTGCTTTCTGCATTCTACACTTTAAGCACAATATTAGTTTAAGCATCTAAGGGTTCACATAAGAGACTCACCCATTCATTTAGCTGATTTATTTCTCTACAAGTCTTCTAAGAACTACACCTGAGACATTTTCTTACTGTAAACATATTTATTATTGTACATTGGTAACAACAAATGCAAAAAGAAAAGATAGGAACAATAGATAAAAAAGATGGCAAATAAGAGATAAAAAATATAATATCTTAAATATAAGGTCAAGCTAGTCAATTTACTTCGTCTTTAAATGACAATAATGGTAAATACTATTTAAAAAAATAAGAATTATTAATATAATTTAAACAAACTTTATAAAGAATGTATGCAAACTAACCTAAAAGTTAATGGGTGCATGCTACAAAAATTTTCATTATACTCAATTGATCACCAAATCTGAGGGTTATTGTTTTTTTTATAAAATAAATCAAAGACTTAGGACAATTATTATTGAAATTGTGTACTATCACTTGAAACTATTTATTTTATTTAATTAATGACCTTATTACTTATTGTATCATAGGCAAAAATCATTAAAAGATAAAAAAAAAAACTTAAAAGTCCAAAATAATTATTCGGGCTAAAGTGTGTAAATTTTCCTGTAAACTAAGGCGGTCATGCACAACATGCAAACTATATAACTCTGACATTTAAAAATCTCTCAAAAGATTATACGAAAAGGATAAATGTTATCTATTATAATGTTAATGCTAATAAGATTAGAAAATGTCAACATAGATCTTATCTGTAAGAATTATAATCCTAACAGGATTAGGAAAAGTCAATATAGACATTATCAATGAAAATCAAAATTTCAAACTAGTTAGAATTACTCCATAATCTTTTATAAATAAGCATACACTCATTACAAAAAATGTGGGTCTTTAATATTGGTTTCAATACAATATTAATCATTTTTAATATCTGACTTAAGTATTGGAGTGTTTTGGTGGGGACCTTCTTGCACCTTCTAACTCATTTCTTTCTTGTAATCTTAAGCGGCTTGACAATGATATTTTCTTTCAAATAAATTTATTGTTGTATTTTGACAATAACAATTGACGTCGTCTATAGGAAATGTCTAAAAAGCCTAAAAATATTACAATGGATCTCACATAATCTCAAGTCAGAGGAAGCTGAATCAAATCAATTGGAAGAAAAGAGATTACACAAAGGAAGCAAACAACAAACAATGCACTAAGATTCAAAATTAGGGAGATTGCAAATTCGCAAATCAGCTATATAATATACATATCTGTGATAATCTCATGAATGCTTTGCTCATTTGTTTAATATTTCTATACATGTCGCTGTTTTATTTTTCCAATTCTTGCTTTATGCATATATAAATGAAAAGAAAAAAATTTAAAAAGAAGCCAAAGGCATTGTGTTATATTGTGTGTGTGTGTTGTAAGAAGAAGCTTCTCGTGGAGCTTGGCAGAAAAAGTAAGAAAATAAGTCTCCAAGTATTGTGTTATATTATATTATAAGAGAAGCTTATGAAGGAAGCTTGGCTAGAAAAGCACGCTTGGAAGAAATCCATCGCGGAACCAAAAGAAGCCCAGAAATTAGCGGCGAAGCGCAATTGTGGGAGACCAACTGCGGAGAACCAATAGCGGAAGACAAATGAGGCAATGCGAATGGTCGACGATGGTGCTCAACAAAAGGTGAAGTAATGGCTGTGAACAATCGAAGTTTGAGACATCAAGCAACAACGATGACGAACACATTTACGTCAAAAGCAAGATGTAAATATCGACAAATACGGGAGAATAAACAGACAGTGGCGGAGGCTTGAAGCAGATCGCGGAAGATCAACGACGAAGGGCGAAGCGATAGCCGCGAAAACCCAAACGATGGTAGTAACGACTGACAATGAAGATAAGAAGTAGATGGAGGCGAAGAAGAGGTCGCGAAAGACAAATAGAGCTTGAAGCTTACGAAGCTTCTTCTAATACAAGATGTTGAACTTGTTTCCTATATATACCCAACTTTTCTCATGTTGTGTTTATCCCATTGACTTATGTAGACAAGAAGATCGCCTTATCAAAATGGATCATAAGAGCAGTGAGGCCGGAAGCGATAACGAATACAATGAATGGCAGCTAAGGACAAATACCCAAATGAACAAAAAGAATAGCAATAAAATTAGCCCCGATGAAGGTTTACAATTTGACAACTGTCACAACAAGAACAATCAGAAAATTCATATCACATCAATGCTCGAAAGCCTTCAATGAGAATGGTGGCATTATTGATGGATCTGTGTTGTGATGGATACACCAAGAGAATCTCTAGAACCTTTACCAAGTCTACAAGATGCGATCTTGTATCCATTGATAAGCAAGCGAAAATGCTGGCAGTTGAAAAGATGACAAACATGATAAGGGCTCTAGTTAATTTGTTGGTAAGCAAGCTCAAAAAATCCATGGAGATTGCCCCTGCAGAAGGCGACAACAAGGAAGAGAAAGACATGGTCGTTTGCGGTGGTAACGGATAAACTAAGGCAGCAAATGAAATAGTTGGATGGCAACAAATCTAACAAACCTCTAGTGATGACAGTGGAACTAAAGATGGTAGTGTCCTATGGGTGTGACAGACATCTTCTCAAGATTCATAAAAGCGTCAGCAAGACTGAAGGTTGTCATTATTTCAAAATGTCCACTGATGAAATGGGGAAGATGCTTGTAATGCCCCGTTTTTCCTAAGCGTGCATTAACATGGAATTTCAATGATATATTTTTTTTCAACATACATTCCGTCTAAATTAAACCCCGATAATCCCATTCTACCTTCTCAGTATATCAAACTTAAAATTAATAAGCTAAGATAGATACATCATCATATTAGCAAAAGCAAGAATCAAAACCTCGAATATATACAACCATAATTCATTTATTCATAATATAGAATTCGTACCATCAATGTTTAACATGACATCACCAAAATAATACACCTACAGCTGAATATCTTGTACATAAATAAAGATCTACAAAAGATCTAATATGTAACTATCAGCGACATCTCGATAACTTCCTTTCCTTTGATGCCATTACTTTTACCCAGAATGTTTGAATATTCTAGGGACAAAATCCAAATTAGATGATAAATCATCTAAGCGAGAGTTCAAAGCATTTTTATGAATGAATGCAAGACCATGAAACAAATAGACATATCCCGACATGTCCCACCCCAAGAGAATCTCACACAGTGCTTAACCCATACCACGAGAAAATAACAATCTCTCTATAAGCAACATAATTACATTAACGCATTGGCATAACACAATTCTGGCTTAAGAAGGGCAACATCAACGCATCTCTCCGACATTTCGGAAACAATCATTATCACTCCTGACATAAGAGAGTCAACATCAACGCAGGAACCCGGCTTACTACAATCACGTCAGAGATTATGTTCCCACTAAAAAGCATCCCGAAACACTACCTGTGTCCAACACATATGCTAATGCCACAACCACAACACGTAATGATGAATTACATAAAATAACATTTCAATGTAATCGTAAATAAACATTTTAGAAGAACCATCCACGTGAAATTAACCATTCATATGCCAAATATATTGCATGAAACAAAATAAAGTATAGGGCCGAACCACCTACAAAACCAAGTTTGAAGTAGAAACCTTTACAAATCAAAACCATTTGTATAAAACAAGCAAAGTTTTGATAATAGAGCCATTCACAGTAAAACAAAACTTCGATTAGGAACTCTCACCTTGACCATATCTCAGACCACCTCGATTTTTGTGCACAATCTCGATTTTTCTCCGACCTTCCTATTTCCTTTTTCAGATTTCTCTCATCTTTCTCAAGCACAAATCCTTCACCTCAATCTCTCTCAAATGGAATGGATTTGAGAACAACCCCATGGCTCTATTTATAGGCTTGGACTCCAAAGTGATCCAAAATTATAATAGATTAACTTTTGGAATTCACAATCATAACTCTTACTAACTCACCATACCTTACCTTACCATACCTCACATCACCATACCTTTTACTTTTTTCCATTCCTAACACCTTACCATACCTTTATGTCACATCACTTGTACTAACTTACTTTTTCCTACTCATAACACCTCACCTCATTACTTCTCATAATTAACTAAGGCCATACCCTCACAATTAACCTTAATTAACTTCATAATTCCATTTTAGACTTTGCACAATTCTCAAATATTGAATTCATAAATATTGAAATACTTAAAATCCAAAATTAATAACTCCAAGTTACTCAATAAGTACGTTTTTGCCCAAATATTTTCACAAGACCTTTATTTCATCCCGATACTACTTCAGGGTTGCTCTTTACATAGAACCAAAGCCCCTTTAAGGTTCTGTTGACTTTTTGGAAGTCCCTTACAACCATTTGATTTTTTAGGCTGAACATAGCTGTACCGAAAATTGTCTCCGATTTGATTTCTTTCGATGTCATAAGTCTTGCCTCGAGACGCTTATTACTGACATACATTTTTCTTTAGACATCTAAGATCCAGGGTACTCCCTACAGTCGATTCGATGACTTATTTTTTACCATCGAGTCAATTTTTGATATTTTAATCTCTCTTAAATTACGTGGTAGCCTTATGCTGAAACGGGTATTACAATGGTGGTCAGGGTGACAGGGACAATGGATGTCAAGGCCCTCAAGGAGAAATTAGTGTGGCGATCATGTGTTGTATCAGGCAAAACAATGGCTAAAGCAAGCAAAATTTAAACACCCAACTTTGGGTTGCTAGAGAAACAAATCTGGTTCTAGATCTGGGCTAGGGAGAATTAATTTATTTGAGCACCCAATAAAATTTTTTACACAAATAAGTTCGAAAGAAAGAATAAACTAACTACTCTGTAAACAAGTACATAACTCAAGGTGGGATGTACAAGAAGAGAACACAAGTTCTTGCTAATCCAATGAAACGAGGATCCAAGAATCATGTTTGGCTATTTGAACACCTCAAGTCCTCAAAAGAAATCAAAATCTTTGAATATGCTACAAGACGATAAGTACGCGAAAAAAGTCAAGAGTAGTTATGGCAGGCATGTATGCACGAAACTAGGGAGCGACAACATTATGATAATAACAACCGTTAAAATGTCCAAGGGTTAATAATGTCGATAGATGAAAGAATCTCATCAGATACACGTGAAAAAACTACTAAGGCAAAAATTGTTAAGATGTTCGGTGGTCAATAACATCAATGGATGAAAGTCTCATCTCAGACACACATGACAAGACTGTTAATGAAAAAATCGTTAAAATATTCGGAGGTCACTTGTGTCAACGAATGAAATACTTGCCCCTAACATGCATAGATGTTGAAAATCGTTAAGATGTTCGAGGGTCAATAATGTCAATTGGCAAAAGCTCGCCTTAGACACACACGATAAAACTACTAATGAAAAAACCATTAAGATGTTCAGGGGTCACTTACATTGATAGACAAAAGACTCACCTTGAACACATGTAGATGTTGAAAATCATTAAGATATTAGGGGGTTACTTGCGTTGACGAACGAAGGACTCACCTCGAACACACGTAGATGTTCAAGATTGTTAAGATGTTCGAGAGTTAATTGTGTCAACGAACAAAGAACTCACTCTAAACACACTCAAATGTTGAAGATAGTTAAAATGTTTGGAGGTCACTTACGTCAACGGATGAAAGACTCACCCCAAACACATGCAAATTTTGAAGACCATTACGATGTTTAGGAGTCATTTACATCGACGGATGAAAGACTTGCACTCAAAGACACATGGAATGACGAAGACTTGTTAAGATGTTTGGAGGTCATTTGCATCTATGGACCAAAGACTCGCCCTAAATACATGCATATGTCTAAAAATCAAGGCGTGAATAAGTGAGAATGATCCAAAAACCAAAGCGTGAATATGCGAGAACGGTTCAAAAAATCAAAGCACGAATGTGTGAGAATCGTTCAAAAAATCGAAACACAAAGGCATGATAACGTTATAAAAATTGAAGTGCGAATGTGTAATAACAGTCCAAAAATCAAAGTGCGAATGAATGAGAATGGTTCAAACATTGAAGCACAAGAATGCGCTAAAAGTTTAAAAACTGAAGCATAAATGTGTGAGAATAGTCCAAATATCGAAGCATGTATGCGCGAGAATGGTTCAAACATTGAAACGCAAGAACTATCTTGTAATACCCGGGAATGATTTGATGATACAAACGGTATTTAATGAAGGGCATAAATGAAATTTGTAAAAAAATGAGACTATAGGGTACACTAATGTAGCTTTAGGCGATCGAATCAATCAGAGGGAGTACCATGGACTGTAGATAGCGAATGAAAATGGTATAGTATCGACGAGTGATTTAAGTTATGATTTTTAGTAATGAAAGAAATTAAATTGGGAACCGTTTTCTGTACAGTAGTCGATCGCGTTAAGAAAATCGAATCGACGTAGGAGATATCCGGAAAGTCAACAGAGCGTGTCAAGGATTAATATTTTATGTATAGAACAATCCTTAAGTAATTTCGGGTTGAATCAAATGGATTTAAGGTCAAAACAATCAGCCAGGCCTAAGTGCAATTTTCTAAATTTGCCCGAAGGAGGTCAAAACGGTAGTTTTTTGGGAGTTTTGAGAATCAAATGAAGAGTGCTAATCTTGTGGGCCTTAGTGATGGTGTTAGAAAGATCAGGGGTATCATGGTAGGGGCTAAAATGGAATTAGAAGAAAGAGGGGGCTAAAGTACAATTTAGGAAAAATTTCAAAGTGTGAACACAGCAGGGAAAATCGGTCGCCGCCTTCCACGCACATGGTCGCCGTTTTCGGTGATGGGACGGCTGAGGCTGGTTTAGGGAAGGTGCTATACGGCGGTGAAAGGCTTGGGGAGCAAGGCTCGGTCGGTGATTGGCCGAGAGGTGGCCGGAATTTAAGTATAAATAGAGGCCGAGGGTTCGAGTTTTTTTGAAGCACAAATCGACCGCATTTTTGCATGATTTTGAGAGAGTGATTAAGGGGCATTTGGTCGCAAAGCATCAAGGATCACTTTGGGATCGTTTTTAGGCATTTTAGAGTGAGTTTGGTGGCCGTTTGAAGCTCGGCCGAGGGTTAGAGGCGGGCAGCCACCGTCGACCAGCAACTTGCCTTTCGAGGCATTTTTCAGTGTTGTTTTGGCCTAAAAATTGCACCATCAGGATCGATTCTTCAAGAGCTTTAAGGGGATACCGATTTCAGGGTCATTGGACTAACTGCCGGCGACTGGCTCGAGGAAGAAGACGGTGGCACGTGCAACCACGCGTCAGCCATCACTTGCACCCACGTGCTGAGCGCGTGAATGCGCGTGAAAGGGGCAATTTTGGTATCTTCTTTTCCAGTATTTTTCTTTAATTATTTTAGGAATTATTGTGTTGAAAAATTGAGAAAAATGGTTGAGAAAATAATTATTTTGGAATTATTAAGGTGAAAAATGGGAGAAAATAGAGAAAATTATGAAAAAATTGAGGAAAATGAATTTTAATGCTTCCTTAATTAATTATGGTGTTTAGGAAGTGTTGTGGTTCGAGGTTGACTATAAATTCAAGTGTCTGTGATTTGGCACGCATAACAAGGTCGTACACGAGGATCAAAGCGATCCGAATTTGTCAAGGTGAGTGTTCGCCCCCAAAACTTTGTTTGGACTTGTGAATGGTTCTAACCCAAAAATTTGGTTAAAAATTGTGAGTAGTTTACCCTAAAACTTGGTATTTGAGTTACCTAAATGTGTTGTGGTGATTTCATGCAAAATGGTTTTGTGCATTGAAACGGTAACCGGTGACGGTTGGTTTTATGAGGGAGGTTCGTCCTTAAACGTTTTGAACTTATGCATTGCATTTTATAAATGTTATTTATATGACGCATTGAATTGTGAAACGTGGCATTATCTCGAGTTTTGTGTATGTATGGAATATCAGTCTAAGATGTTGTCTTGATAGTATAGCCATAATTCCCCAAGGGCATGACGAAATAATAGAGGTATCTGATGCTGATGTGCATGTCAGGATAGCAGTCTTGGTTTTCGTGCTAGGTCATTTGACCAGGAAAGTTGCACTAGGATGACTAGGTGGTCCATACTGTGTTGTTCATATGGGATGTCAGCCTAGGATGTAGTCGTAATTCTCCAAGGGCGTGACAGAATAATAGGAGTATCTGGTGTTGGTAAGCATGTCAGGATAGCCGCCTTGATTTCCGTGTCAGGCCGTTTAGCCAGGAAAATTGCACTAGGACGACTAGGTGGTCTATGTGAAATTTTGGAGTTGGGATTGTGTGGTGGTTCCTAGATGCTTAAGGTGGGAACGTAATCTGGTGAGATGCGTTGGTAGCCCCATTTAAGCTAGAATAACGTCGCGTCGTCGTGTTGTCGAGTCGGTATGGTAGCATAGCTTTTAGAAAAATTGCTCTTTTCCCGTGGTTGGGTTAAGCGCTGGGGATTCTCTTGGGATAGGGCTTACCAGGTGTATTGGTTGATTTCATGTCTTACATTATTCATGAAAAATGTATTTGAACTCTTACTTAGATGATTCATCATCTAATTTGGACTACATCCCTAGAATATTCAAACGTTCCAAGTGAAGGTAGTGGTGCGAAAGGAAAATGAATTGCCGAGGAGTGACGGCGATTAGAAGATGTTTTATATTATGTCATTTCAACTATGTTGTTTATTTTGAGAACATCATGTAAACGTTGGTTGACTTTGTATTGTAAATAAAGTGGTTTCAATTATGACCTGTTAAGGTTTCAATCTAGGTTCCGCATTTGTGTTGGCGAATCTGTCTTAGTTTATTAATGGTTTATAGTCGATATACTGAGAAAGTGTAACAGGATCTTCGGGAAAAGGTTTTTGTGATGGGTTTTTATTTGAAAAAAATTTATATCCCTTGAATCTTACGTTACGTTAACGCTCCCGGGAATTTGGGTGTTACATATCTAAAGATCAAAGGGGCAAGAACAGTTTTAAAAGCTGAAACGCAAAAGCATGAGAACTATCTAAAAACTGGAAATGCAATAGCGCAAGAATGATCTATGATCAATAATAATTGTTAAATGAAAGAGAAATAAGGGTATCCTATGACATAGTCTACTTTTCCATCCAAAAAACTCGAATGAAATAATGGGGAACAATTATTGTGTCATAGGCAAAAATCCATTAAATGACCAAAAAAGGGCCCAAAAGTCCAAAATAATTCTTTGGGCTAAAGTGTGTAAATTCCTCTTAAATCGTGTGGGTGTCCCGCACGATGCTCAAACTAGATAGTTTCGACATTTGAAAATCCTTTCAAAGATTATACAAAATGGATAAATAATTATCCATAAAGAATTATGATTCTAAAAAGATTTCAAAATATGGGGATAAACGTTATTTATAAGAATCTTAATCTCAATAGGATTAGAAAATATCAAGATATACGTTACTTGTGAGAATCATAATTCTATACTACTAAGGATTACCCCATACCCTTATATAAATAAGTAGGTACTTATTCCAAAAAATGTATGTCTCTGATACTAGTTTCAATATTACCTTTATTATTTTAAATGTCTGATTTAAGCATCAGAGTATTTGCACGAAGGCCTCCTTACATCTTCTGCTTGTTTTATTTCTTGTAGGTTTAAACGGCTGAATGATGACGTTTTTTATCAAATAAATGTATTTTTTTGTTTTGATAACAACATTACTAAATGTTGTTTCAACTCACTAGAATTAGGGCTTTGCCAATTTTTTTTTATAGATTGCCAAAATATTTTTTTAATAATAATTTTTATATTCCCAATGTTTGATCTCATGTAATATTACTTATCTTTTGGAAAGGTATTCTACGTGATTATCTAGTTCTGTAAGGTGCTAGATCAGTGCACGACAGATCGTGCTGGGCAAGCATAAGGTTTTGGTCTGGGCGTCTTCCAGATTGGACGATTGTAGCAGTTGGTGGATTGAGGGCCCCGGTGTCCACTCCACTGGGGTTTCCTGGTTCATCTGGACTTTGTCTTCAGATTGTTTGACTCTCTGGATCGTTTAGTGGTTTCGTTGCAAATAAGGGAGATTGGAGGTTTGAATTTTGGAATCTAAGCTTTCCTGCCCGAGGCGGTTTTGAATTTCAAATGAGTGTTCGTGTTCTCTGAGGATTAATGGTGGGTCCTCACCTGTGCTGGGTGTAAGACTTGTTGTCCCATGGTTGTCCTCTGCATTAATACCCTTCATGGGTAGGAAGAAAGTAAAACATGCAATAAAGATGGTGTCTCCATCTGCGGATGAGCTGTTTAAAAAGTTTGGGGTGAAGTCATCGGATTCAACTCCCCTTGTTGTTGATTTGAAGCAAGTGGCGGGTATATCACCAGTCATTGAAGCGAATCAGGCATCTTCTCCCATTCTAAGTAATCCTCAAGGGTTTATGCAGCATGTTTCCACTCGGGGCTCTATTGCTGGTTCTCATGAGGCCCCATATGTTCTGGAATTGTACTCGCCGAGTGTTTCTCAAACACTAGGGAATGATGACTCCAGTTCGGGCATGAAGGAGGTATTGCAATTTGATGGGTCTCATAATTCGTTGACGTCAGAGGCTTTCTCTGGTAATCAGAAGGGGGACGATGCTAAGGAAGTTTGTGCAGAGGCCCAGGTGTTGGTCGAACCGATTGGTATGAATGCTGAGCAGTCTGGGCAGCAAAGGGTTAGCCCAGTATGCGACCAGGTAGGTGAACCTAAGGTTGCGATGAAGGATAATAGGAGTTTGAAAGTCCCGAACAAACCCACTGCTCCATGGGTGAGGCTTTTTAAAGAAAACAGACAACAGTATCGGGGTCTTTCGTTGCCTGCCTTTGAGGTTCAGGGTAATCATGTTGTGCTAGAAATTCAAGATGTTGATGAGTTCGAGAAAGCTTAGGGCTTCTGTCTCGTGGGCTTTATTGCTAGTAAATTTCTAGGTAATGAGGCTTTGCTTAAGCTGTGTGATTCATGGAATGTTAAGTATCAATATTTAGCCCATTCAAGCAGCTGGTTTGTTTTCAAATTTCTTGACTACGAGTCTAGGGATGAAGTTCTGCAAAAAGGGTCTTTTTTCTGTATTTGGGTGCCCCCTGATGCTTAAGATTATGGCTCCCAATTTCGACTTTGATGAGAAGCTTCCTCTCTCGGTTCTGGTTTGGGTTTTTCTCCCTAATTTGCCCCTTAACTGCTGGAATGCAAGGGCCCTGAGCAAAATTGCCTAAATCTTAGGTAATCTTATTACCACCGATAGGTTGACGACCATTAAGGAAAGGATTTCCTTTGCTCATGTTCTGGTCGAGATTGGCCCAACAAATGAGTTGGGACGGTCTGTTGAAATTTAGTTACCTATTGGGAAGATCATGCAACAGAAAGTGTTGTATGAAAATGAGCCAAAATATTGCTCCATGTGTAAGGTTTTGGGTTATACAGTTGCGGGCTGTAAGAGGAATGGGTCTACAGGTTAGGTCCGTATTCTTGCTAGATCGAATACAAATGTGGCTCTACCCAAGAGCAAGGATTCGAAGCCTGGGCCTTTAACCCCTGGGTCCAAAGGGGAGCTCGAGATAGAGGGAACTTCTAAGGCAGAGAGTAAGGCCCTCACCCTTCGACAATTGGAGGTGCTGCTACAGGCACTGGAGAGGAAGGGCATGATAATATGAAGATGAAGGAGATTGGAGATGGAGCTTTGAGCATTCAGGTTGC
This sequence comes from Diospyros kaki, assembly GCA_036245055.1. Classification (NCBI taxonomy): domain Eukaryota; kingdom Viridiplantae; phylum Streptophyta; class Magnoliopsida; order Ericales; family Ebenaceae; genus Diospyros; species Diospyros kaki. Next base: position 8,134,775 of record BSEG01000013.1, read on the forward strand.
TGCGTCAATTCTCAGAGAGACAAACCTAGATGGTCCGTTTTAGTCGATTAAAAGCAAGAAGCAAAGGAATGATAAATTCGTTTAAGTCTCAGAAGGCCTTCTGAATGATGGCCATATGTCTCAAACAGAGGTGTTGGCTAGTTAGGAGATGCTTGCAATTCCAGGGGATCCTAAGACTGAAGGCTCTAAAGCAAAGAAAAAGACTGTTATAATGAAAAAAGAGAGGTTGAAGGGCTCGACCCTTCCTGCCTTAACATGAAGATCGGATGCTGGAACATCAGGGGTCTAAATCGGCCCCTGAAGCAAAATGGGGTATCTAGCCTCATGCACCTTTAGCAAGTAGTCATTATGGGTATCCTTGAATCGAAGCTATCTCAATCAAAATTAGCCTCGGTTATGAAGAATAAATTTAAAGGAAGATTGGAAATTGATAATTTCCATTTACACGATGCAGGCATAATTTTAGTTCTTTAGGATCCAATGAAAGTGCATTTAGAGCTTGTTGATATGGCCCTTCAAATGATTCATTGTAAGGCTAGCTGCAAGGTAACTTTTATTACTTTTCATATTAGCTTTGTTTATGCATATCATTCTGTGGAGGGTAGGTGTTGTGCCATGTAAAAATGGGGAAAAATAAAAAATAAGAGATTTTTTGAATTAAAATAGAGGGAGGAGGATGGCCGCAAGGCATCAGGCTGATGCCTTGCGGCCCCACAAATGCTGGCCAGCCCCACAAAAGCTAGCCGCAAGGCTACCAGCCTTGCGGCCGCTTAATGGATGGCCGCAAGGCTGGCAGCCTTGCGGCCCAAAAGCTGGCCGCAAGGCTCAGCCTTGCAGCCATTGGTGGGCTGGCCGTGAGGGCCAGCCCCGCGACACCCTGCCACAAGTTTCCTTGCGGCAGGTTCGTGGTGATCCCCCTTGCTTCCTTGAAGTTGTCCCCATTGAGAAAATGCCACGTGTCGGCACCAAACACCCTTGAGATTCATGCCCTATAAATACCCAGCTACATGACATTAATGGAGACTTCCGATTCTGGTAAAATTTACACTTTGATTGCACATTTACCGCTTCTCGTGAATAGTCATTGGTATTGGGGACTGACTTTGGCATCGGAGGGTCTTCGCGGGGAAGATTCTCGTGAGCCTTCTAACCTATTTTCTCAGTGCTAACAGGACCAAAAGCTAGCGGCGAAGACTTGTGGCGAAACTAGCGGCGAAGCTAACGGCAAAGGCTTGTGGCGAGGCTAGCGGCGAAAGCTTGTGACGAAGCTAACGGTGAAGCTAATGGCAAAGGCTAGCAGCAAAGGCTTGTGGCGAGGCTAGCGGCGAAAGCTTGTGGCGAAGCTAGCGGTGAAGCTAGTGACAAAGGCTAGTGGCGAAAGCTTGTGGCGAGGCTAGCGGCGAAAGCTTGTGGCGAGGCTAGCGGCGAAAGCTTGTGGCGAAGCTAGCGGCGAAGCTAGTGGCGAAGACTAGCGGCAAAAGCTTGTGGCAAAGGCTTGTGGCAAAAAGCTTGTGGCGAAGGCTTGTGGCCAAAAGCTTGTGGCAAAGGCTAGTGGCAAAAGTTAGTGGCCAAGGCTAGTGATTAGTGGTTAATTTTGTAAATTTTTTGTTATAATTATAACCCCCATTTTGATTTTAAATTAGTTTAATTGAATAATTATGTGTAATATATATCTATATATATAATATATAATATATTATAATAAACATGTAAATATAATACATATATATACTCAATGAAATGCATGCATGGATTATCTATATAATATATAAGCATATAATATCCTATATAATATATCATATCAATATATATATAATATAATAGATGATTTATTAATAAATTGCTTATTTATAGGTATGAAGAAGGTGGCCCAAAAAGAATTCAAGTCCATGAAGAATTCAAGCCCATGAAGAAAAAAGAATTCAAGCCCATGGAGAATTAAAGTCCATGAAAATAATTCAAGCCCATGAAGAATTAAGACCCAACTTGAGCATCCCATGAAAGATATCATTTGAAGAAGGCCCAAGGATTATTTTTAATCCTAATGAAGATTAAAAATCAATTTATAGAAATCTATTTTTATTTTTTATGTGAGTGCTTTATTAAGTGTGTCTTTTAGCTAAAATCCATTTAATTATTAGTGTGTATTATAGCTAAAATCCATTTAACTTTATGAGTGCTTTATTAGGTATGTATTTTAGCTAAAATCCATTTAACTTTAATTATGTATTATAGCTAAAATCCATTTAACTTTAAGTGTGTGAGTGCCCATTAGATATAATTATGTCTAGTTGAATAATTGAAAATTGTGTGGTTTGTATTGCATCTTGTGGCCTATAAATAGGTCACTTGATTGCATTTGTAAGTGTGATTATTATTCTTGAATAAAAGTTTAGTTGTTTCCTTAGAATTCTCTCTTTGAAAATTGTTCTTGTTCTTTCTCCTTTTCTTTATTATTTTCTCTTGTGATCTTACTTCATTTCTTTCTTCTTTTAAATTCTTATGTCATTTATTGTTACTTTATTAATCACCGCCTAAATGGCCGGTTAATTTATGCCTTTAAATTTCTGCAATTTTAATTCTTGTCATTTAAATATTCACTTCCTAAATGGCCGGTTAGTTTATGCTATTTTAATTTCTGCAATTTTAATTCTTGTCATTTAAATATTCACCGCCTAAATGGCCGGTTAGTTTATGCTATTTTAATTCCTGTCATTTAAATTCTGTCATTTAAATTACACCATTTAAATTCCTGTTAATTAATTTACAAATAAAGATGAGTAGCTAAACCCAATCTTGGGTTAAGGCAAGGACAGTGTCCAACGCCAATGATTCCCAAAGAAAGCTACGCTTTAAATGAGTGATATTAATTTTAATTTCAATATGAGTGTGTATTTTTAAATTAAGAAATCACTAGGTTTGGGTTGGAGCGTAAGCCTAACTTAGAGCTTTCATGCCACGTATGAGAGTTACTAGAACTGGAAACGCTATCATACCCAAACCCGGATGATTAATTTAGTTGTTTTGTATATTAATTGTAATTGGATTTATGGTAGTTGCTTAAACTAGAATCTCACATATCATGTATGGGGATTGCTTAAACTAGAACTATCATCATCTCTAATTACATTTAATAACAAACCCTCATATTTGAAATTAAATTAATATTGCTAAACTCTTCTGCTAAAAATTGGGAATCAATGGATTGGTGCTGAAATTGTCTTAACTCAAGTGTCGTCCAATTTCATATTTTCATATTCAGTGTTTATTTAATTTTTGTCTTACTTTATTTCCTAGCACCTGTTATTTGAAAATCCATAAAAAAATTCATGTCTCCAATTCATCCAAATGTGTGTGTGTGTTTGTGACATTCTTTTTATTTTGCCATAAATAAATCTCTCAGTGGACGACCTGGACTCATCCAGAAAATATAAATTTAAATTTGGACTACAACTGCACTCGTACACTGACGAGTATAAACCTCTCACCAATATAAAAAATATATAAAATTTTTATTGTGTTTTGTTTTGTGTTTTAATTGCAGGGTGAGAGTGCAGCCAGCTAGTGGCAAAAAGCTTGTGGCAAAAGCTAGCGGCGAAGGCTTGTGACGAATCCTTATGGCGAGCATCCTAACAGCAAACTCCCTCGTGGCAGCTTTTCTAACGGCAACCTAACTTCACCCGACATTAAGCTCGAGTGGACCCCATACATCACAAATTTTAATTATTGTATTTTGGCAACAACAGTAGGAGACCTTTTTGGCTTAATCTTAGGGAGTTTGGCTCTCGATGCCCTAGGCCTTAGCTTGTGTTGGGTGATTTTAATTATGTTTTGAAAGCTGAGGAGAAATGTAATGGTTTTCTCGTCTCTGAGTATGAGATTAAGGACCTTGATGATTGTTGTGTTGATTTGGGTGACTCAGACCTTCCATCATTGGGATGCTTACATACTTAGTCTAACAACTTGGTGATGTCTGAGCTGGACAGGGTCATGGCTAACAACTGCTGGGTTTTGGATGGTTTATTTGGGCATGCAGAGTTTCTTCCCTCAGGCTGCTTGTCTGACCACTCTCCTAGTATTGTTTCTAACTTGAGGCCTCCAAAGCCGAGACTCAGGTCATTTAAATTTTTTATTATGTGGGCTCTGTATGCTGATTTTAATAGCCTGGTTGAGGCGGAATGACAGTTTGATATTGCGGGGACCAAGCAGTTTGTTTATGTAAGAAATTGCAGAGGCTCAAGCTCCCTCTACGTGCTTTCAATAAAGAGCACTTTAGTCACATATCCAGTAGAGTGTTGAGAGCTGATGAGGAGCTAAAAGAGGCGTGAGATTCTGTACAGGCTCAACCTAACTGTGTAGAGCTCCATATCAAGGTTGTCTAATTAAGGAAGCGCACTTTGTTTATTAAAGAAGCAGAGAGATTGTTTTTTCTTCAAAAAGCCAAAGGTGTTCACCTTAAGAATAGTGACAAATGCACTAAATTCTTCCATTTGATGGCCAAGAGAAACGCTAAGTGGAACTTCATTACTGCAGTGGTTAGAGAGGATGACACTTCTACCTCCTCCCATGATCAGGTTGCTGATGAGTTTATAGGCTTCTACCAGAATCTTCTAGGCACATGTTGTGACAACGACCCTATTGATCCCTCCATTCTCAGCTCGGGTCATTTACTCTCTTGGGCGTAGGCTGCTGGGTTGGTCAGAGCTGTCAATGCCCAAGAGATTAAGGAGGCTTTATGGGATATTAGGGATGAGAAGGCCCCGGGCCCTGATGGGTATTCAACTTGTTTTTTCAAGAAGGCTTGGAGTTCAGTGGGCGACCAAGATTGCCAAGTGGTTTTAGAGTTTTTCTCCTCAGGTAAGCTACTCAACCAGATAAATCACTTAGCTATTGTCTTGGTCCCTAAGTCGAGCCACGCTAAATCTGTGAGGGACTATCGGCTGATTGCTTGCTGTAATGTAATTTATAAGGTGATTGCTAAGGTTCTGACCTCTCGGTTGGCGCCTCTATTGGGATCGATTATTGACCATGCCCAGTCAACTTTCATTCATGGAAGGAATTTAGTGGAAAATGTCCAGCTTGCCTAGGAGCTGTTACGAAAGTATACCCGTAAAAGAATCTCGCCCAGATGTCTTATTAAAGTGGATTTGCACAAGGCCTATGACACTATCAGCTGGTTGTTCCTCCAGTAGGTTATGAAAGGTTTGGGCTTCCCTCCTTTATTTATATACTGGGTTCTTGAATGTGTATCCACAACTGCCTATTCTCTTATTATCAATGGTAACATGTATGGCTTATTTACAACCAAGAAATGCTTGACACAATGAGATCATTTGTCTCTATTTTTGTTTGTGTTATGCCTGGAGTACTTATCTAGAGGCCTTAATTTGGCTACTGCTGGATCCAATTTTAATTTCCACCCCAAATGTAATAAGCTCAAGATTTCTCATTTGGCCTTTGTCGATGATCTTATGCTATTTTTTAGAGGGGATGTTCCTTCCATTCGTATCATCATGAACTGCCTTAAGGATTTTGAAGGCAAGTCGGGTTGGCAAGCCAATGCCCTTAAGTCGAGTATCTTTACTACTGGTATTGAGGGATAAGAGCTTCAAAGTATTATGGATCTCATATGTTTTCCCAAAGGAATTATGCCATTTCGTGACTTGGGTATCCCCTTGGCTGCGGTTAAGCTAAGGATTATTCATTATGATCCACTTATCTCCAAGATCTCGGACTGTATAAAAGTTTGGAAAGTCGTTTCTCTATCTTATGTTGGGCGACTAGATCCTACAAGAAATTTAGTATATTGTGACAAAATAATTGCGATGGATTAAATTGTCACAAAAGGTATCTTTTTTGTGACAAAATCGTGACAAAATAGAGTTTTCTCATGCCAAATTCAAAAAGTGAGTAAAGTTGTGACAAACTATATTTTGACAAAATATTTTGTCATAATATAGTGATGTAGATAATTTATAATGACAAAATAATTTTTGTCACATGAAGTTGGCGTCAAATTTTTTGTGCCAATTCAACTTATATAATATGACAAAATAATTTTGTCACACAAAATTTTGTCACAATATTTAATTATATAAGATGTAATTACAAAATTTTTTAGTCATAATAAGTAATATTTTTTATAACAAAAATAGTTTGTCACAACATAGTATTATAAAAAAAAATATGACAAAAATATGTACGTCACAAGAAATTAAATTTTTGGTAGGTAAAAATAATTTTATTAAATTTATTTTTTCAACTTGTAGCATATATTTTTTGTCACGAAAAGTATCTTTTTTATGACAAAATTGTGATAAAATAGAGTTTTCTCATGCCAAATTCAAAAACTGAGTAAAGTTGTGACAAACCATATTTTGATAAAATATTTTGTCATAATATAGTGATGTAGATAATTTATAATGACAAAATAATTTGTCACAAAATTTTGTCACATGAAGTTGGCGCCAGATTTTTTGTGCCAATTCAACTTACATAATATGACAAAATAATTTTGTCACAATATTTAATTATATAAGATGTAATTATAAAATTTTTTAGTCATAATAAGTAATAATTTTTATAACAAAAATATTTAATTATTTTAACATGTATTAGTAGATGTTAATAGATATTCATTCGTTATTTCAGAGCCAGCAAATGTGACCACTTAATTATATGAAATTGTAACGATTAGAAAAATTTATAATTTCTTTATTTACACTATAAGAAAACAACAGTTTACAGACAGATTTTTCTGTCTCAAATTAGAGACAAATTTGAGATGGATTTAGAGACGGATTTTTTTGAGACGGATTTACAGATGGAAAAAAATCTGTCTCTAATTTGAGACCGATTTAGGGATCGAAAATAATCCCTCTCTAATTTGAGATGGATTTAGAGACTCAAGCTAATCCCTCTCAAATTGAGATGGATTTAGAGACGAAAAAAAATTCGTCTCTAATTTGAGACAGATAAATTTCTGTTTCTAAAATCTATCTCAAATTTGAGACGGATTTTGAGATGAAAATTAATCTGTCTCAAATTAGAGACGAATTTATTTCCATCTCTAAATCCGTCTCAATTTGAGATGAAAATTTTTTGTCTCAAATTCTGGATGAAATTTTTTTTATCTCAAAATTTGTCTCAATTTGAGATGAATGTAGGAACAGATTTTTTCCATCTCTAACTCAATCTCAATTTGAGAGGACTTTTGGAGACGGAAATTAATTCGTGTCAATTTGTGACGGATATTTTTCCGTCTCAAAATGTCTCTAAAATTTATAAAATAAAAAATTAATTTATAAAATATAAAATTTTAATTTATAGATATAGAAATTAAATTCTAAACATATAAATTAATATATTTTATGTGCATAAAATATAAAATAAAGTATATATACATGTAAACTAATATATATAAAAATTTATAAATTATCGAAAAATTTATTCATTTAATAATTAAAAATAATTTTAGCCATGGCAAAATTTTAGAAAATATATTAAAAATTAAAATTATATATTAACTCTTCTTTTTATTTTTTAATCAATTAATTTATTCTATTATTTTTTATTTTATTATTAAAATTTTAATTTAATTTTTTAAACAATTACCCACACAATTGGTAATAAACAACCACTACAAATGTTATTATATAATTAACTATAAGATCAAGACTAATGAATTTTTTAATATTTTTTCCTATTACAATAATAAAATATGAATAAAATTTTGAAAATTTGATTTTTGTTTAATATTAATATATTTTGTCATAAAATATTAATGCCAAATTTTTTGTGTCAATATTGATTGGAAATATTGAATAATAATAAAATAATATTTATTTTTTGGTAATTTTAAATTTTAATTAAAATTATTATTTTTAAAAATTTTAATAAAATAATATTTTTAATTTTTATTAAAAAAATTAAAATTAAAATAACATTAATATTACGGTCCCAACTGAGCTATGTACAATTAGGGAGAGCAAATAAATAAATTTTTATTTTAAATCAATTTATATATTAAAATTTTAAGTTATTATTATATTAATTAAGTTTACAAATCTACGAAGATGGCCATAATATGTTACTTTTTAATTAATTTAATAAATATTAAATATAAATTTTTAAAATAAATATTAAATATAGAATATTATTAATTTTTTTAAATAGATACAAATATTCCTTTTATTTTTTAATCAATTAATTTATTTCAAAATTTTAAAAATATATATTTATTTTAAAATTCATGGATATATACCCAATCAATTAAATAAAAAATTATTAATATTTAACTAACACTATATATATTTTTTATTTAATATAACATAAAATATAACATATGTTATGTAATGTTATATAATATATATCATACAATATAATATTATTAAATAAAAATAAGAGAATGATTAATTGAATGATTAATATAATATTAAATTTCGCTTCAAATTTAAGAGAATAATTAATTGAATTATAATATATTAAAAAATAAATCTTAGTGGGCTCATTCCCCTAAACCCTTGCCCGCAAATCTCTGCTCATTCCGCCTCTCTGTCAATCTATGTCTCTGATTTTCCCCAAACCCTCGCCCGCAAATCTCTGCATCTCCACTGCTTCGCCGTTATCTTGTTTCTTCGTCATCTCACCAATCGGATCCACATCTGTCAATCTACGTCTCCGATATCTCTCTCAATCAACTTCACGGTGAGTTCTAAATCATCAGCATTCTTCCTTTTATTTAGTTGTTTATTTCTTTCTTGTTTTCTCTAGAAAAACCATGCCAAGAAATAGCTCCCCATGTGGTGCTTGCAAGTTTTTGCGAAGAGCATGTATCCAAGGGTGCATCTTTTCCCCTTACTTTTTCTATGATAAAGGATATGAGCATTTTGTCGCCATTCACAAGGTGTTTGGTGCTAGTAGCGTTTCTAAGATCTTTGCCCAACTTCCAGAAGATGATCGTGCTTGGGCTTCATTTACACTCTGGTATGAAGCCCAAGCCAGGATTAACGACCCCATATATGACTGTGTTTCCCACATATTTTCCCTCCAACAGCAGATCATCTATCTGCAATCCCAGCTTGCGTTGATGCAGGAATCTTTGCTTGCTACCTCGTGTCCAATCACGCCAGTTGTTCCAAATTGGGATCTTCCAGAAACCAATATTGGACATCTTCCATATAGTGATCATGAATTATTTTTCGTAGATAATCCAGACCCTGTCAACACTAGCAACAACCCCCGATCAGATAGAGAACTTGAAGCCGTTGATGAGTTGAGAGCTGTTGTATTTGGCCGAAATTATCAATGAATATTTGGAAATTTAAATTCCTACGTTTTGAGAATTACATTACTATGTTGTGTGTATTTTATGATTGTCTTTTTTTACATTACTACATTGTGGATTCTTTGTGTGTATTTTATGAGTATTTGGCATCATGTTTGTATGTATATGTATATATATAAATATATATAATTGGAACAATGGCACTTGGGGCAATCGACATAAGCTTTCCATAAATTTATATAATTAACTCTAATTAAAGTTAGCCAACTTTTGATTTGGCAATAGGCATTGTTGAGAATCTTCTCATCAGGGCCATAGCATTAATATATTTTAATATTAATAACAATGACAACATTAAAAGAATTGATAATTTAATATTAAAAGAATTGAAAAAAAAACTCATGACCTTGTGATCATTACCATATAAAAGACAAAAGAAATAATAAAATAAGTGAATTTTCTCAAGAAAATAGCAAACGACAAAGAGACATGGCTAGATGTTAAAACATGTCTCCTGATTTCTTGTTTTAATATGTATATGTATATATATATATATAAAATGTAAAAAATTTTGTAAAATATTATTCCATGCAGCATGCTTTAAGAGTTGGATCCAAGTTTCATATTAAATATTATATTAAATTTGAAGTGAAATTTAATATTATATTAATCATTCTCTTATTTTTATTTAATAATATTATATTGTATGTTATATATTATATTTTATTCTCTTACTTTTATTATTATTATTATGTAATTATATATATATCTATATAATTAGAAATATTTAATTATAAATATTTTATAGATAATATATTTAATTATATATTATATATTAATTAAATATTATTATATATTATTTTTGTGACAAATCCCTAATGGCATTGGATTCGAGCCCCCAAAAATAGAAAAGCACTTGAAAGATGCTTTTCCTTTTTAAATGCCATATGGGTCTTTATGTTTCAAAAACTATGTATGCTATGATTGAGTCTTACTTAATTTGAGTGCTTTTGATATTCGGAGATCATAAACACCAAGGAAAGTTAGGAGGAGGTGGTGGTAGAAACTTGGCAGTTGACAATTGGCATGATGATAGTAATTATATTTTTAGTTGTTAATTAAATGTTATCAACATTTTATATAATTATAATAACAGCTTCTTTTCAACATTATTTTATATTTTATTTAATAACTAAATATTTCAAAAAAATTAAATGCCAAATCTGAAATCACCCCCCCCAATTCTCATGGGTATGTGGACTTTTGACTTCCCGCCAAGTAAATAATGAAGCAACAACCAAGTTTTGAAGAATAGTTTTGAAAGAATAAAAATTTTGCCTCTCATTAATTAAACATATCTAAGTGTTTCTGGTGGGAGAGAATATTTACGCAAGAAGGCTCAAGAATAAGTGTCAATAGTGGGTGAGGTTCCAAGTTCCAACCCAGAGAGGCCAAGAAGCAATTAGAGTTTCTGGTGGAACACCTTATCTCTCAGGTCATTGCTTGAACTAACCCTTTTCTAATTCTGCAGGACAACTTTGGGTTTCTGGGCAGGTCATAGAAACTCTAAAATTAGAGTTATATTAGCAAGAGAATGGGAGAATGATACAGAACTTGACATTTCAAACAACAGAATAAACAGGGCTGCTGGGCCTCTATTATATCAAAAGAGATTCTACAGGACTAAGTACTGCATATGTCCTGGTGGTTCTCAGGTCAACAGTGCTCGAATAGCTGATTCCTGGTAAGACTATTCTTCCAGAAGTTGAATTAAGGCATGAAATTCTTTCCATGTAACCATTTCCTGTCTTATCTCCTAAATGCCATAGAAAATGCTTGTGCATACTGGATAATTATTTAATTATTCCATAAGCATAAACCTTAATCGCATTCATATTATGATGTTTATCTTTCTCAAATGTAGCATTAGTTCTTCTTTATTTCTTTCGTTCTTTTTCAAACAGAATTAATACTTTCAAGAAAGACATCCCGCTCCTTGAATTGATGCATTCACCAACAAATTGTAATTGCTTCACAATATGGCCCTTAAGCTCCTTCCTTCTGAAACATATTTGATCCTAATTGAATTCATCGTATTTGATTCATGGAGTTTTACGTTAATTTAATTTGATTTAATAGATACTATACATATAATCTTCCTACTTATTGACATTAATTGTTGGGCATATGTGTGCTGCTTGCTATTTGATTAATTGAATCGATTCTTGCAACTAGATTTTGAGACCCAACATTTGGATTAGTTGTTAGTTGGCATCAGTACGTACTATTGTTAATTACCATGGTCAATATTTGTTTGCCAATATGATAACTTTGGTTGCTTGCATTGAAGGATATATATATAACTAATTTACATGCCAAAATTACATATAAAATTAACAAGAATTCACCGTATTTGATCCATGGAGTTTTACCTTGATATAATTTGATAGTCGATAAACAATATTACTATAGATGACTTACATATTTTTGTTCTATTATATAATAGATTTAATTGCTATGGCACCTAGTCAGAAAAAAACAGTTATTTTGAAATCAAAGTCCACTACTCCACCGTTAAATGTTCCTGTTACACGTGTGCAATCCAAATCCAATACTTTACCATCAAAGGTTTCTAGTACACAAAGAAAATCCACCACTTTGCCACCTAATTCCAAGAAGAATGTCACTTTGTCAATCATGGTTCATACTACACAACGTAGAGAAAAAGATTCAACACCACCAAGAACAAATGATGGTATTCCACCATCCACTTTGAATAACATTGGGAGTTCATCAATTTCTCCAAATGACACGGTGACAATTGAGTCAACAATTGATGGAGGTTAGTTATTTATTTATATTTGTTTGGATTTTTAATTAATTACTTATCCATTGATGATATTTCTATTTTATTAATTTTAATTTTAGTTTAGTTTGATAAACTTACCTTATTTGTACGATGTGGTTAAATTACAGCGGGCAATACAAATAAAAGATGTCGGGGAATAACTAGAGGATTTGAAGTTAAAAAGCAGATGAAAGAGGGTAAAAAGATTGGAGGAGTTATTATTAAAAAATCAATGCATCTACCAATAGGACCTGCTGAAAAGATATTTAAAATGGAGATAGGAGTTGTCACTAGATTGTTGGCACCATTAAGGGTGTTTTATTGGAAAAAAAAATGACAGATGTTCTTAAGAAGCCCCTTTTCTCAAAAATCGAGGTGAGATATATTTATAATTTTTTATTTTTTTATAAGAACTTTTATATGTTAATTAAGTTTTATAATATAGAAATAACTTATTTTGAACTAAATATTTGTAGAGTGAGTTTGATATAGACTTGAGTGATCCACATACAAAAAAAGTAGTGGATAAGATTATGGCTAGGCGTTTTATGATTTACAAATATCAATGCCACATGCATTACAAGAAATTTGCTACCCCGGAAGAAGCTCGTGAAAATCCTGTCGATCACATGGAATCGGATGATTGGAAAGCTTTATGTACTCATTTTGAAGAGGAAAAATTTAAGGTAATATTTTATTTATAATAAATTTAGATACAATAAATAAATTTTTTCATATGTGATTTAATTGTTCATAGTACTTTTTTTTTCTCTTATTATTATATATTGTATAAATTTGTAGGCTCAAAGTGCATCAAATACAAGTAATCGAGCAAAGATGCAAGTTTCACACACATCAGGTTCAAAGTCTTACTGCCAACGCATGTATGAAATGGTATGTTTAATTAGTTATAAGTTGAAGTATAGTTATTTAAACTACTTTGTACTTTATATTTTTTAAAAATATTTTGATATGTATGTTTTTTTTTTTTTTATCAATTTTAAATATAGGAACTTATTGAAGAAAATTTGGAAGAGATTTTAGAAGAAAATCAAGAAGACAAAATTGATCAGCCTATTGAAGTAAGGCTTTATTTTGAGACACATCGTAAAAGTGATGGTACTTGGACCCACCCACAAGCTCAAGAAAATTATGTAAGTAATTTTATTTTATTAATTTTTAATGATATATTATTTTAACCATTAATTTATATAAATTTTTATGCTTGAATTAACTTCTATTTTTATTTTTATAGGAGCAAATGAATGCTCTTTGGGTCAAAACAATGGAGGATGGTACTGAAATGACTGGGCGCCAAATTCTTGAAAAGGTTTTGAAGCCAAAATCTAGATATATTCGTGGACTTGGTTATGCGGTGAAACCAAGTAAATATAGAGAACTGGAACTAGAAACTCTTTTAGAAACTGAAAAGATTAAATCTGAAAAGTGAAATACTGAATTAAAAGAGCAAATACAAAGCCAACAAATCAAAATAAGTAGCTTACAAGAATCTTATGATCAACTTAAATTTTTGATTGATGAATTAAGACGTGAACGAAGTGGTGAAGTAAATACATCTACTTCTTTTCATGAAGGTAAATATATAATTTAATTATTAATTAAGTGCTTTATTCAATTCAAATTCATTTAATTTTCATTTATTCTAATGATCTTTTTTTTTGGTAGATTGAAATTATGGAACAACAAGAGGAATTATGGAGCAACAAGTAGATGAAGATCAAGGATGTTTGGTGCCAAGCAACTTTATTTAATTTGTATGTTTGGTGAAGATCAAGGATGTGTGATGAAGATCATGATGTTTGGTGAAAGTAGTATTGTTTTGGAGCATTATTATTATTTGAGAAATGATGACTTTCCATATATGAAGTTTTTTTATTTATATTGTTGATTTTATTTATTATATTTAACATTGTTGACTTTAATATTTTCAAGCCTTTTTTTAATTTTTTATTTGATATAAGGATGAATAAGATATGTCTTAAAAATAATTCCATCAACACAAATATTTTTGTCATTATTGGGACATTGAGAATATGACAAAAATATTTTTGTCACATTTTTTGATTTTATGAAAAATAATTTCATCAATATTAATTTTTTCTTACTAAAAAAATTTGTCACCTGAACTAATTACTAACACATATTTTTGTCACTATTCACTATCGGGACATTAACAAAAATATTTTGTCACTATTGAATAATTTTGACAAATTTATTTTGTCACTATTTCTATTTTATCAAAAAATATTTATCACAATATTTGATAATTGAGAAAATTAATTTTATCACATTAAAAATTATGTCAAATACGTTTTGTCACTATTTAAATTGTGAAAAAATATTTTTGAATTTTATGACAAAATAATTTCATTGGTATTAATATTTTCTTACTAAAGAAATTCGTCACTTGTGTGAATTATTGACAAAAATATTTTTGTCACTATTGAGACATTGAGAATATGACAAAAATATTTGTCACCCTTTCATAATTTTGAGAAAAATATTTTTATCACATTTTTTAATTTTATGAAAAATAATTTCATCAATATTCATATTTTCTTACAAAAAAAATTTGTCACCTATACTAATTACTGACACAAATATTTTTGTCACTATTGAATAATTTTGAGAAATTTATTTTGTCACTATTTCTATTTTATCAAAAAAAATTTGTCACAATATTAAATAATTGACAAAATTAATTTTATCACATTGAAAATGATGTCAAATAAATTTTGTCACTATTTAAATTGTGACAATATTTTTTGTCACAAGATACATTTTGTCACGATAAAACAAATGATTTTTAACTAAAATTTGATTTTATTGTGACTCAATAGTACTTATTGTGACAAAAAAAAAATCTTTTACAACAAAATAATTTGTCATAATAAGTTGGTTTAAGTGACAAAATATTTTTTCTCATAATAAAACTGTTGATATTGTGACAAAACTCAGTTTTGTCACAATATACTTATTAAGACAAGCTTGTTGTGACTAACATGATGACAAATATTTTTGTTACAACAAGTATGTTGTGACAATTTTCATAGTTATTGTGATAAAATATTTTACCACAAGAAACCTAATTTCTTGTAGTGAGAGCTTATTCGTGGAGTGCTCCAGGGAGTGGTCTGCTTTTGGCTTAGCATCCTCTTCGTTCCAATGCTCGTTATTGAGCAAGTTTACAGCTTATGTAGGTGGTTTCTATGGAACTCTAAGACATCCTTGGTGTCCTGAAATGATATCTTTCTGCCAAAATGTGAATGAGGGCTGGGCTTGAAGGATTTAAAATGTTGGAATTCATGCCTCCTTGTTAAAACATTATGGGATATTCATTGAAAGAAAGACACCATATGGATTCAGTGGATTCATCAAGAGCTCTTACACTTAGCTTCTATCTAGCAGAGACAGATGTAGAGTGATGACTTCTCTCTGATGAAAAGGTTGCTACTTATTAGGAACAGCCTTTGTGGTACTTGTGGCTCTGTGGAGGTTGTTGTGCTCCTGATTGAGAGCTATTTTAATGGGGTCTCGCTAGATTTGCATGTGGCATATGAGTTCTTTTGGGTGAAGGGCCAAATTAAAGTTTGGGCGAAGATTTTGTGGAATCCGTGTCATGTTTCCAAGCATGGCTTCATGCTTTGGCTATGCATTAGGTTCTGTATTCTAACACGCGACAGACTTCTATTCTTGGATATTGATCGATCCTACCTTGTAATAGGGTTGAGGAGTCTACGGCTCATTTATTTTTCCTTTGTACCTTTAGTGCGGCAATTTGGGTGCATATTAGATCATGGGTTGGTCTCACTAGGGCCATGTCTTCAATTCCAAGTGCCATCAAATGGCTAATTAAAGAAGCTAGGGTTCCTCATGGATAAGCAAGGTGAAGAAAATTGCTCTTGCATGTTCGGTCTATCAGATTTGGGCAGCAAGATATAGTCTAATTTTTGATAATGTTCAGTCTACTATTGAAGGCCTCGTTTATAGAATTAAAACTTTTGTATACAAAGTAATTTTACTATGTATCCTTACATTTTGATCCATTTTGAAGGCTTTGCTTTAGGTCTATAGTTTTTGGCTTTATCCATGTTTCCTGGGTATGTTCAGTGATTATATGTACATTTGATCATTTATACACTTTTATCGATTTGATAAAAAAAAAATATTGTATTAAGTATTAATGTGGCGCCCTCACCCTTAAGTACCCTAGCTCAGGGACCCAAGGAGGAAGTGTCAATAAGAATGGTACCTGTCACTCACATAAACAAAAATGCCAAACAACTGAACTGGAAACCCCCAACAAGGGTACATAAATAACATACATATCCGTGGTAAATCTGTGTACATTAGGGTCATATATACATAACAAGTGATTTGACCCATACATAACAAAACAGCGGAAACTGACATCAAAAGAAGCCTTGAACTCTGGACTACTCTGTACACGTCTAAGATCAACACTCAGACTCCACTAGGCCCCGCATCTGCTCTAGCCTTGCCCCTGCCTGGAATGACGCAAGCAAAGTGAGCCACAAGGCCCAGCAAGCAATATAAAATAACTGGAAGCTGGAATAGCTGAACTGAAACATAAGATGGTGAGACATGGAAAGGTAACTGAATCTCACGCATCGCATATCTGAATTATACCATACTCATGGAAAGGTAAAACTCACTAAAAACTGGCATGGGCTATGATGTCACATGTAACATACTGTTGACACCCACAATAAACTAACGTGAGGCTCAATGTCATGCAACTAAAACATGGCTCATGCTTATATAATAAATGCATAATCAAGATGCACGCAATACATACATAACCTCCAGAGCCAATAAGCCCCGCACTGATTTAATCTGTAGGGTTCACATACCACACAAGCCTGACCCTTAATAGTCCGTGTGTATGTCCCCAACGGAATAATCCGCAGCATGCTTTACCCACACAGCGCAAAATATAGGCACGCTAATCTTGATGATAATAACCTATGAATAAATACATGCTTGCACATCTCATCATGAACCCATGAATGCATAGTATTCTTAAACATTAACCATGCATTTAATCATACTTAAATAAGATAGCAAGCTCTAATCATATAAAATGCTCCATAACATATCTCATATAATTCCCTTGCATTATATAAATCATACATGTAATGCCTAGTCAATTCTAGAGATTTTCATGAAGCAAATTCGGACTTGGGGCACTATTTAACAAAAAACGGAAACTGGACAGTTTTGACACCTCTCAGTATTTTGGACATAACTCCCTCATATGAACTCCGATTTAGCTGATTCAAGATGCTATAAAAAGATAAGAGGAATATCTACAACTTTCATGTTTTAAGTTTTGAGAGATTCGGACTTTAACAAAGTCAAAATCGAGCTGCAAATCGGAAACAGAGTGCTGTAATTTTACTGTTCATCATCTTCTTTGGTGAAACCGAGTTTAAAACTCCACCAACTATGAAACCCTATCAAAAATAGCATCATCCCCAATGAAATAGAGGTAAACAAGACCCCTTGAACCAATTACAACAAGGTTTAACCAGAAAATGAGATCAAACAAAGCTTTTGAAACAATATGTATAATTGGAACAAATATGGCTATATGGAAGAGGATGCTTGCCTTTTCTTGCTTCTAAATGGATGGTAAACCACCTAAGCTTGTGTTTCCAGCCCCCTTGCTTGCTAGATCTTGAAGAGATGAAGATAGGAAGAAACCCAAAGGAATTCTCTCTTCCAACGAGTAACCCTTTCCTTTGCCAAATTAATATCTCCACTTTCCCTTATCTCTTAAATGCATATATTCACATGGTTGATTGAGTGTAAATGATTCACACACAATGGTTCTTAAAGGAGAAATCTAACGTGGATGCATTAGGAAGTTGGAAGATTGAACCAAAACACTTATATGGCACTTACACCACATTGCCATCTAAGTACATACACCATAAAATTAACATAATTCTATAGTTTATTTATTTAACAAACTCTACATAATACATAATCACCATATACTCTTATACTAGATATCACAATATTTCTAGGTCGTTACAAGTTCTCCCCCCCTTAAAAGAATTTGGTCCTCCAAATTCGTGCTTGGTCATATAAATATTTGAGGATAGGATTGTCGCATCTTTTCCTCTAATTCCCATGTAGCTTCCTCAGGACTATGTCGCTGCCACTGAACTTTCACATACGGAATGGTCCGGGTCCTCAATACCTTCTCCTTACGGTCTAGGATACAAAGAGGCTCCTCCTCATAAGACACATCCTCCTGGACCTCAAGAAACTGATAATCAATAACATGCTCAGGATCCGGCACATACTTCCGTAACATCGATACATGGAACACATTATGAACATGAGACAAACGTGGTGGCAAAGCTAAGCGGTAGGCAACTGACCCTACACGTTCAAGAATCTCAAACGGCCCAATATATCGAGGGTTAAGTTTTCCCGATAAACCAAAACGTCTTATGCCTTTCATAGGCATAACTCGCAACAAAACAGAGTCTCCAACATCAAACTCAAGTGCTCGGCGACGCTTGTTAGCATAACTCCTCTGCCTGTCTTGGGCAACTTTCATTCTTGCCCTAATTTGCTGAACCTTCTCTGTCGTGAGCTCGACCAATTCTGGTCCCAACACCGCTCTATCACCTGGTTCCTCCCAACATAACGGCGATCTGCATGGGCGACCATATAACGCCTCGTACGGTGGCATCCCAATACTGGCATGAAAACTATTATTGTAAGCAAACTCGATCAACGGGAGGTGATCACACCAACTGCCATGAAAATCCAGGACACAGGCTCTCAACATATCCTCCAGTGTCTGGATAGTACGCTCTGTCTGCCCGTCGGTCTGTGGATGGAATGCCGTACTGAACCGTAACTGTGTGCCTAATGCCTCTTGTAACGCCCTCCAAAAATGCGAAGTAAATCTGGAGTCTCTATCCGACACAATGTTAGAGGGCACTCCATGCAACCTTACTACCTCAGCAATATATAGTGTTGCCAACTGGTTAAGAGAATAGGTCTTCTTCACTGGCAAAAAAATGTGCTGTCTTCGTCAGCCTATCAACAATGACCCATATAGCATCGTGACCTTTAACAGTTCGAGGCAAACCTGACACAAAGTCCATAGATATACTATCCCATTTCCATTCTGGAATGGGTAAGGACTGTAATGTACCTGCAGGTCTCTGATGCTCTGCCTTTACTTGCTGACAAATAAGACATTGCGACACATACTTCGCAATATCCCTCTTCATGCCATCCCACCAAAACCTCCGTCGTAATGTCTGGTACATCTTCGTCACACCTGGGTGAATGGTGTAACGAGATCTATGTGCTTCAGTCAGAATCTCCTGCCTGATAGCTTCAACATTTGGAACACAAATCCTGTCCCGATACAACAACAGGTCATCTCCTCGCTGACTGTAACCCAAAGGGGTAAATCTCTCCATATCATTCAAAATCTTAGCCAAAAAGACATCACCACTCTGGTGCACACGAATTTTGTCAGTCAACTCTGGCTGAACTCTCAAATAAACACAATGTACAATGACCTTCTCTTCAAGAGGAGTAATGGCTAACTCACTCATCTGCTGCAACAATCCCCACTCATGCACCAGCATCATAGCCATAGATGCACCGCGTCGACTCAGTGCATCAGCTACAACATTAGCCTTACCTGGATGGTACATAATCTCGAGATCATAATCCTTAAGCAACTCAAGCCAACGCCTTTGCCTCATATTTAGTTCTTTCTGGGAGAACAAATATTTAAGACTTTTGTGATCCGTAAAAATCTCAACCTTCTCACCATACAGATAGTGCCGCCATATCTTCAAAGCAAATACAACTGCGGCTAGCTCTAGGTCATGTGTAGGATAATTCATCTCGTGCTTCTTCAGCTGTCTAGAAGCATAAGCATTCACACGACCATCTTGCATCAAAACACAACCTAGACCTGAATAAGATGCATCACTGTAAATGGTGAACTTTACCTCACTTTTAGGGATAGCCAACACTGGCGTGGAAGTCAAACGCCGCTTCAGTTCTTGAAAACTCTCTTCACAGGCTTCACCCCAAACAAACTTCTCCCCTTTCCTAGTCAGCTTAGTCATGGGTAAGGCTAGGCGAGAAAACCCCTCAATGAATCTTCGATAATAACCAGCAAGTCCGAGAAAACTTCGAATCTCGGTCACGGTGCTAGGCCTCGGCCATTCAACTACAGCTCTCGTCTTCTCAGGATCAACTGCAATACCTTCTCCAGAGACAATATGGCCCAAAAAACCAACTTGCCTCTGCCAGAAGTCACACTTACTCAACTTCGCATAAAGATGCTTCTCTTGTAACCTCTGTAAAACAGTCCGAAGATGGACTTCATGCTCCTCAAGACCTGGTGAGTATACTAGAATGTCATCAATAAAAACAATAACAAAGCAATCTAGGTACTCTCGGAAGACTCGATGCATAAGATCCATAAAGATAGCTGGGGCATTAGTGAGCCCAAATGGCATCACTACAAACTCATAATGCCCATACCGTGTGCGAAACGCGGTCTTCGCTATGTCTTCATCTCTCACCCGAATCTGGTGATAACCTGACCTCAAATCAATCTTCGAAAATACCGAAGCTCCCTGAAGCTGGTCCAATAAATCATCTACACGTGGAAGAGGATACTTGTTCTTCTGAGTCACTTGATTCAGCTGCCTGTAATCAATACACAGCCTCAATGACCCGTCTTTCTTCCGTACGAACAGCACTGGTGCTCCCCACGGTGAAGTGCTAGGCCGTATAAAGCCTTTATCTATCAATTCTTGCATCTGCTTCTTTAGTTCCTTTAATTCATTAGGAGCCATCCTGTAGGGTGTCTTGGAAATAGGTTGAGTCCCTGGCATCAACTCTACTGAGAAATCAATCTCCCTCTGAGGAGGTAATCCTGGCAATTCATCTGGAAATACATCAGAGAACTCACATACAACTGGTATCTCCGACAACTCCACCTTAAGGTCCTTGCTCATCGTCACGTAAGCTAGGTACGCCTCACACCCATGCCTTACTAACTTCTCTGCTTTCATCACAGAGATCATAGGAACTACACTCACCGGCTTAATACCTCGATACATAATGGTAGGCTGTTGTGGCATCTCAAAATGGATTACCTTCTGACGGCAATCAACCTTTGCATAATATCGAAACAACCAATCCATACCAAGTATCAAATCAAAGTCTGAAATATCTAAAATAATCAAATCACCTGGGCACCTCTTATCACAGACTTTAATGTCACAGTCCCTAAGGACTTCACCGGCTAATAATGCTACCCCACCCGGAGTAACCACTGACAAATAATATGGCAACGGGGTCCCATCAACAGGAATAAGACTCACTACATGTGGGGCAATAAAGGAATGAGTAGATCCCGTATCAAATAGTACACGCACATCAATATCATACAGGGAGAGAATACCTTGCACCGATTCATTACTCTGTTCCGCATCTGTTGCTGATGTAATGGCAAACACACGCCCCTGAGCATGGGGTCTGTCAGCAGCTACTGGGCGCTGTACTGGAGGTGCTGCTATCTGCTGTGCTGCCCCTCCCTGAACTCTAGGCATAGGTGGTCCCTGATTAGGCCTTGGCCCCTGACCACCGTAACGTTGTCCACCAAACCCAGGCTGAGGCGGAACTGTGCAATGCTCCACTCGGTGTCCCTTTCGGCCGCACCGAAAACATGTAATCTCAGCATCTCGAGCAATGACAACTGTTCCTAGGCGCTGAGGACACTCTGAACGCACATGACCAGGCTGGCCGCACTGATAACATACATTGCTCCCCATACGACATACGCCACTATGTCTCTTGCCACAAGTGGGACATAATGGAACTGTCATCTTCCCCTTAGCTTGACGTGCCTCCCATTTCCTCTTCTTACCACTGCTACTAGATCCCTGGGCTGAACTCATCACTTTCTGCAATGTCTGATCACTATGTAACTCAGCTAAGTCCTTTTCAATAGCATGAGCCCGTTGCACCACTGTAGAATAAGATGATATCCTTGCCCCTGCCAAAGCATGTCGGATCTCAACCCGCAGACCCTTCTGAAACTTAGCCGCTTTCGTAGCCTCAGTAGAAATCATACCCGGAGCAAAACGGGCTAATGAAGTGAACTCTGCCTCATACTGTGCCACAGTGTGGACTCCCTGTACCAAGTCAATGAACTCATACATTTTCCTCTCTCGGACCCAGTCGGGGAAATAGTGCTCGTTGAAGGCTGCCTGAAACTCGGCCCATAACGGCTCTCGGTCCACATATCGCTGCCTGACTGTCTCCCACCAACGCTCTGCATCACCGCGTAGGAGAAACGTGGCTAATTGCACCCTCTGAACATTGGTACATCCCATCGTCCGAAGATGCTTCTCAATGGATAGCATCCAGTTCTCTGCCGCTGAAACATCAATACCCCCATAAAACTCTGGAGGACGGAGTGCCATGAAGTTTCTCAACAAATCACTCCCTGCACTGCTTCCTATCCCTTGTACTGCGAGAGTAGGAACCTGTCCCCCACTAGTATCAACTGGAGCTACCTGAGCTGGTCCTGCTTGGCTCGCTACAAACGTCTCCATAATCCCTCGCACAACACCTGCTATCTCTTGGCGCCAATCGCCACTCGGCCCTGCTGAAGCCTCTGGTGCAGGCGTAGCTCGACCTTGGCCTTGGTTACGTGTCCGTGGTCTGCCTCTGCCTCTTCGACCACTCATCTGTCATGCACAAAACACACGCTTAGAACACAATACCATACTCATGAACTTCACATAAGAGTCCTACTCAACTTAACTTAATCTGACATTCCTATGTGTACAGAGTCTCATCCCATCTTAGACTTCCCAACTAAACTCCCAACACTAAACCTCAACCTAGGCTCTGATACCAAACTTTGTGGCGCCCTCACCCTTAAGTACCCTAGCTCAGGGACCCAAGGAGGAAGTGTCAATAAGAATGGTACCTGTCACTCACATAAACAAAAATGCCAAACAACTGAACTGGAAACCCCCAACAAGGGTACATAAATAACATACATATCCGTGGTAAATCTGTGTACATTAGGGTCATATATACATAACAAGTGATTTGACCCATACATAACAAAACAGCGGAAACTGACATCAAAAGAAGCCTTGAACTCTGGACTACTCTGTACACGTCTAAGATCAACACTCAGACTCCACTAGGCCCCGCATCTGCTCTAGCCTTGCCCCTGCCTGGAATGACGCAAGCAAAGTGAGCCACAAGGCCCAGCAAGCAATATAAAATAACTGGAAGCTGGAATAGCTGAACTGAAACATAAGATGGTGAGACATGGAAAGGTAACTGAATCTCACGCATCGCATATCTGAATTATACCATACTCATGGAAAGGTAAAACTCACTAAAAACTGGCATGGGCTATGATGTCACATGTAACATACTGTTGACACCCACAATAAACTAACGTGAGGCTCAATGTCATGCAACTAAAACATGGCTCATGCTTATATAATAAATGCATAATCAAGATGCACGCAATACATACATAACCTCCAGAGCCAATAAGCCCCGCACTGATTTAATCTGTAGGGTTCACATACCACACAAGCCTGACCCTTAATAGTCCGTGTGTATGTCCCCAACGGAATAATCCGCAGCATGCTTTACCCACACAGCGCAAAATATAGGCACGCTAATCTTGATGATAATAACCTATGAATAAATACATGCTTGCACATCTCATCATGAACCCATGAATGCATAGTATTCTTAAACATTAACCATGCATTTAATCATACTTAAATAAGATAGCAAGCTCTAATCATATAAAATGCTCCATAACATATCTCATATAATTCCCTTGCATTATATAAATCATACATGTAATGCCTAGTCAATTCTAGAGATTTTCATGAAGCAAATTCGGACTTGGGGCACTATTTAACAAAAAACGGAAACTGGACAGTTTTGACACCTCTCAGTATTTTGGACATAACTCCCTCATATGAACTCCGATTTAGCTGATTCAAGATGCTATAAAAAGATAAGAGGAATATCTACAACTTTCATGTTTTAAGTTTTGAGAGATTCGGACTTTAACAAAGTCAAAATCGAGCTGCAAATCGGAAACAGAGTGCTGTAATTTTACTGTTCATCATCTTCTTTGGTGAAACCGAGTTTAAAACTCCACCAACTATGAAACCCTATCAAAAATAGCATCATCCCCAATGAAATAGAGGTAAACAAGACCCCTTGAACCAATTACAACAAGGTTTAACCAGAAAATGAGATCAAACAAAGCTTTTGAAACAATATGTATAATTGGAACAAATATGGCTATATGGAAGAGGATGCTTGCCTTTTCTTGCTTCTAAATGGATGGTAAACCACCTAAGCTTGTGTTTCCAGCCCCCTTGCTTGCTAGATCTTGAAGAGATGAAGATAGGAAGAAACCCAAAGGAATTCTCTCTTCCAACGAGTAACCCTTTCCTTTGCCAAATTAATATCTCCACTTTCCCTTATCTCTTAAATGCATATATTCACATGGTTGATTGAGTGTAAATGATTCACACACAATGGTTCTTAAAGGAGAAATCTAACGTGGATGCATTAGGAAGTTGGAAGATTGAACCAAAACACTTATATGGCACTTACACCACATTGCCATCTAAGTACATACACCATAAAATTAACATAATTCTATAGTTTATTTATTTAACAAACTCTACATAATACATAATCACCATATACTCTTATACTAGATATCACAATATTTCTAGGTCGTTACAATTAAGAATATTGATTTTTTTCAGTAATGTTATGTCACTCACAATGCTAATTTATATAGCTATATATGATATCATTTTTGGATCCATTTGTTTTAATGAAAAAATCTTTTCTTGAAATGTGTTTTTTTGTTGTTTGGCTGTAACATGAAAATATTGCTAGAAAACCATTTTTAATGTTTGATTGGTACTCAAAAAATTATAATATATTTTCCTTTGTCATCAATCTATACTATAAAAATAAAAAAGTATAATAAATACATAATAAAAATTAAAAATAATAATGTCATATATATGATTATATATATATATATAAGATAATGAAGAACAAAAGAAAAGCGAGGGCATGTTTAATAGACGGCTAGGCGACAGATAGTTGCCAGCAAGAGGTCCGGTGAGACAATAATGATGATGCAGATTAAGATTGAAAAAAATAAATCTCAATAGAGATAGACAGAGACGAGAGAGATGACATAGATGGAAGCAGACAAAGGGCTAAAAGAATGAAGACATGCATATTAACGCATGCAAAATGAGAAGGAGATTGAGAAATAGACGTGAGTAAGTGTTTTCCAATAAAATATTTCCCCCCAACAAACAAATCCATAATATTTGTGAACATTACATTTAATAATTATAGTTATAATTATAATTATTGCAAGTAATTAGTACTTGTTAAATTGTTATATCAAATCTAATCAACTTTACTTAGGGAGAAGAAAATTTGTAATTATTATTGTTGTAAATTATTATGCATCGATTGATTATCAAATTCCCACATCTTTTGCTAAATTAAAAATATGCATATTTATGAAAAATAATAATTAATTGATTCTTTAAAAAACATTCTTAAATTTGCCTAAACTTCCAAACATTATTAGTAAAAGTGTAGAACAAACATTTTTGCTTAAATATTATATAAAAATGTTTTCATAGAGAAAGTATCCCACTTATCCCCTCTCACTTGTCGTCCGTAGAGGAATTATGAGTGATAACCACAATTTCATAAAAATATTGAAATTAATTGATTATATTTAATTATGCAACCGAAAATAATGGCACTTATATTTAAAATATATAAACTTGAGAAAGTTATATTTTATTAATATGATAAATAATCCCAATTAGATTTTATAAAAACTTAAAATAAAAACCAAAGATCATTTTCCAAGATGCACTTTGAAAATTGGAGATTTTGTAGTTAATAGGAACACTTGGTTGAATTAAAAAAGTGTCCTCAATGCAATTGAAGGGCATCTCGAACTCGAATTCATAGCCCTTGATTTAAAAAGAAGCAACCTTGTCATTCACAAAATATGACCTTTTATAATTGAAATATTTTCTGTGGTTTTGAAAATAGAGTATTTTAAGTCAATTTAAGAAATAAATAAATATTTGAAAGTAATTCATCCAAAGACATCCTGAATTTGATGATATCAGAAAACAAGGTTAAAGAAGCTTTCCAGCAGCCAAGCTACTGCTGCACCTTACAAGCAAGCTTAAACCAGGAGTACCTAACATAGATTACTGTTGTTCAGCTATACAAAACCAGATAAACGCATCTTCTTCATTACAAGAGTCTTCGGAGTTCCAGCAGATCATTATAGAGAGGCTTCTTAGCAGATGTTTAAGCCAGGGTCAAAAACTTCATGTACCCAGTTCATATATATTTATATATGGATCAAAAAGTTGCCAGCGATTCATCATCCATGTTTGACGACGGCAATCTCAACAAAATGGTTGCAAGTTCATGTACTTTATATCAACAATTATGACTTCCCACCCCATTGAAATCTCCACAAAATGGTTGCCAGCTGCCATAAAAGCAACCATTCATATACTTGATACCAATAATTACGAGTTCCCACCCTGCAGAAGAACCCAAACCAAATATTAGTTTCTGCAAATGAAAATACAGATGATAGGGGGTTTGATCACTGTAGCATAAGAAACATTATCATCCATGATAGCATTATGCTGAAGAATATTTTTCAATATTTAATTTTCAAGGATAATCTCCCCCCAGACAAAAAGGTATTCAAAAATATTAAATGTCTCAAGAAAAGTAAAAATAAATGGAAAACCAGTAGCAACACTTGGAACAATAAAGGTAGCTCTTAAATCCCTGGTTTTTGCTACAAGATTATAAAACCCATTTATGGATGACATACCTTTCAAAGAGTAACCCAATGTCGATCAATCCAGTCCCGATGAGGCCTCAAGTCAGAATGTTCAAACTCCAACACCTGGTTAGTGCCCCTGAGATAGACTATATAGTTTGAGCCGTCATAAACTTTGCAGACTCCACCAACCCACCATGCATCCTTATACCAGGCATCAACTTTGTCAAGTGGTTCAAAGCGAAGACTCCGTTGAATTAGAGGAGGACAAGGCCTGATGCATGCAGCATCAGCCTCTTCTTTAAGTGGTTCCATCCTATCTTCGTTTTTCAGTGTCTTGTACTGCACCATATATTTACTAAAATTTTTAGGCCCGGCGATGACTGCCGGGTACCAGGAGCCTATGAAACCTTTTTCCTCACTTCTAACTTCAACCTTCATTCCCACGGAAAAGTAATTTTTCTCTGATATTTTTAAACCATTTTGCCCCTTGAACCTTCCTGGCATGGGTTTCGGAGGGGACTCAGATGACTTCGACTGCATTGCCAACATTTAAATATTAGAAAATAACAAAAGCAAACAAATGAAAATGTTAGACCCTTTTCAGCTTTTGGAATAAAAAATAATATGAGGGCCGGCTGTATTTATTTGGGAAGCCTCCTAGGTGAAATAAGGAGATTCTTTTCCATATGGTAATTTCTATGGATGTTGTAAGGCTATAGATAAAAATGTCTGGTGAGTTAGAATTTATTGAACTGGCCACACACGGTGAGACTAAAGCTTGATATGTTGTTGTTATGGTAATGTCTATGATGAATTGGACCACGTAAATTACACAGATCTACTAAAAGAAAATTATGAAAGAGGAAAGCACAAGAAATGATACCATGAAGTCAGCAAACCATTTTCCATGCATCCAATCTTGATGAGGCCTCAGATTAAAATGTTCAAATTCTAATTCCTCATTTGTGCTCCAGAAATAGACTGCATACTTTGCACCGTCAAGAACTTCGGAAATGAGACCGACCCACCAACCATCGTTATACCAAGCATCAACTTTCTCAGAAAGTTTGAAACGGTCAGTCCTTTGCATAATGGGAGGGGATGGTCTAATATTCAAAGCATCTGCCTTCTCTTTAAGGAATTCAGTTTCATCCTCTGTCTTCAGTGTCTGGTACTCAACCAAGAACTGGTTCTTCCCTATTGAGTCAACAATGACTGCAGTGTACCAAGAGCCATGGTAACCATCTTCAATACTTTTGACCTCCACCATTGTCCCCTTCTTGAACATTGGTTCTACATTTTTTCCAGCAAACTTGATCTTGAATTTCAAGTTTGACTCTCCTGGCTTCAACACCAACTCGGACCTCTGCAATTCAAATTCCCAAATGAAGATTACACATGAAAGCAAACTAAGCAAATACATTCAAATTGCAACATATCACTCAACACAAACTAACTTGAATCTTGGAAAAGTCCCCATGGAATTTATTTTAGGTAGATGAACAAGTTTCCTACTGTCTATTATAGGGGCAATTACATTAATGAAAGAAGACATTTGGGCACTGACAATCATAGAGAGACCTACGAAGAAGAGAGAGAGAACAAAAAAGAAACAAAAGAAACAAAAGAAAGAAAACAACAGTTTTAAGACACAGAAGTCATACCCAAGAAGCAGGTAGCCATTTTCCATCAATCCAGTCTTGATGGGGCCTCAATTTAGAATGATCATGTCATTTCCTTGTGCTCATGAATTGGACTATGTACTTGCAGTCGTCAAGGACTTTGAATATATGGCCTACCCACCATCCATCATTATACCAAGTATCAACTTCTTGAAACTGAATAAAATGGTCAATCTGTGGAATTTCAGGGGGACAAGGTCTTATGTAAGAAGCATCTACATTTTCTTGGACGAGTTCAGTTCCCTCATCTGTTCTCAACGTCTGGAATTCTACCAAGAACTGGCCACTCTTTACCCTCTTTATTGCTTCTTATCTCCATCCTCATTCTCTAGCTGAAACTTGCCCCTGATTTTCTTCCAGTACACTTGATCATTTGATCCTTGATCTAAGCTCTCTCGGTCTCCTTTCCAACTCAGACAATTTTCTCTACATTTCAATATCCCATAGATGGGAATATAGAATGTTCATACAAACCAAATAACAGGGGAGATAAGGGTTATGTTGAAACATATAGGGATGCCATACCTTCAAAGGTCAAATATGCTGCACATAGCTTTAAAAATGTGTTACACCGAATATTAACCAAAACAAGCGTGATGTCATGCACATCATAAGAAACTTGATCTTGATTTGGATTATGGTCTCTCTATGAAGAATTCAGAATTTGTTCTACTCCCTCAGATAATGTAGACAGGCAGTATGAATACTAGGGAATAGAGAAAAATACTAAGATCATCTTGACATCTACAAGGAAGTGAACATATAATTTTTTTTAAATAAGAAATAGAGTCTGGGACTTCATATGAACATATATAAATATATAGATATATCGATAGACTATATATATATATATATATATCAGGAGGGCAGAAGAATCTAATAACTTAAATAAATACCAGCTCATAATAAGAAAAAATGGAACTACCTCGTAGCCCCAACAACTAAACCTTTTGCACCCCTTCCATGTTATAAAATTTTATGAAAGCCTTCCTAAATTTTATCCTTTCTTTGCAAAAGATTATGGATTTAAGGATGGTCAGTCATCCAAAAAGACTCCGGGATATGCAAAATGATCCTACCAAGAAAATCTAATTGTCTCACAGGAAAATCATCCTACTCAAATAATTCTATTTACTTTCTTGTTTGTTTTTTCTTCTGTTTTTTCAAATTTAGTTGTCATGTTGAAAGAACATATTATTTTATGACTTCTATTATGAAGGACAAAAAATGAGAAACACGGAGCAACAATGTACTTATCAACAACCAGGCTGTAGACACTCTTTAGAAAGGTCCAAATTCAAATTTCAGGAACCTCACTTTCCTTTTCACCAAACGTAAAAGAGAAATTGATAAATAAGGTTTTGGGTTAAGTTATCAGGAAAAGGCTAACATAACTAGGAAGTTGTTTTCTGATATGATTATGGTTATGATAAGTAGATTCCCTAAGCACAAAATATACTTAGAAAACCTCTGCCAGAAGAAACCTGTATCAAAGAAAAAAGAAAGTTTCTCTTTTACTGGTCAAGTAACTGAGTGCAAAAACATGTAATTGACCAACCAAACAAAAACAAGAAACAGAAAAAATAAATAAAAATCCAACATGTGTGCCTAGAACTTTACACAAATGGGAAAGGGAAACAAATTGTTGGATGTCAAGAGAGCTACTCCCACAAGTCTTAACCAGAGAGAGAGAGAGAGAGAGAGAGGCAACTTATGGTGATTGCGTGAACAATAGCAACAAGTGATCTCCTTTGGTATCCCATTTCGTTTCTACTTTCCTTGTTTGTTTTCATCTTATAAGTGCCCCTTTGCATGCCTATTTTAGTTTTTAGGGCAAATTCTTCTTTACCTTTTTTTTTCCCCACCTAAGCGAGCGCTTTCAAAGATTGTCACCTCATTTGAGACACTCGCCTAATTGAAGTCGCGTTGCCTAGAGGTACACGAGGCACTTCCATAGAGCCTTGACGGGCTTGAACGCCTAGAAAAGCAAGGAATTTGCCACTGACTACACTGCATCAAACAACCGAGAATATATTCTCAATCTCCATGAGCCCCCCCTCTCTCTCAAGTCAACCCACCTAAGTGTCACCTTTGGATGTCGACAACTAGAGTCCCCTGAACTACTCCAACCGGGCATGCTACACATTCTACTCCCCCTCATCCTCAAGTTCACACCCTTCTCCCATTGAAATGAGTGGTATGTGGTCCTCAAGTTCACATCCTTCCCAAGGTGAGCAGTGAGCCAAATCAATCTTTAGGCAAGTCCAAAAATACACACAATGCACATGCATGTAATAAGTGTAATGTCAACAATGGTAATAGGGCCTTCAAATAAGGATTTCTTACATTCTATGCTTGCTATTCTTCCCAATTTTCAGTGCTTAACCTCAGTTTTCTCCTTCTGTTTCTGCTTCTATTCTCTTTAAATGAAGAAGTGCCCCTCACTCTAGCAAAATTCGCGCACTAGAAGGATATCTTCTTCCACACAAAAACGGTTTCTAAGGCTTATACCAACCTTTCTTTTTGCAAGAAAAATCAAGCATATAATAATAGAGCAAGAGGAGCAGCGAGCAGCTCTCACAAGCCAAAATGTTTATAATCAAATCTTTCATACCAAATATCATAAGCTCCAACCAATGCCCTTATTTAAGTATACCAATTCTCATAGTTCTACTTAATGGGAGTCAAAACTTGTTCGAGAGATCTATTTGACATTTCATCTCCAAACTTACTCCGATACCCCTTTGTTGGATAACAAGTTGGCTACTCCCACACACTCCTAACCAAAGAGAGGGAAGGAGAGTAAAGGAAATATAATTTTTTGGGTTACCTTTGCAAATAACTGAATACATGATCCCTTTCCATTGACCAACTATATAGCCCTAATATATGTACTTATCATAAATGCAATACTTTGTCTAAATTCATGTGTCACTGATAAGAAAGACTGCATATGCACTAACCAAAATATACATGAATTAAATCACTAGATAGTGTATCAGCCCAAAAAGAATGTGAATATATGTATTGCATTACCTAGATATAAATCAAGTTACTCTCTAACAATCCTGAGATAGCCATCATCT
The DNA here is from genome assembly GCA_036245055.1 of Diospyros kaki. Classification (NCBI taxonomy): domain Eukaryota; kingdom Viridiplantae; phylum Streptophyta; class Magnoliopsida; order Ericales; family Ebenaceae; genus Diospyros; species Diospyros kaki. The sequence continues at coordinate 8,166,651 of BSEG01000013.1, forward strand.
TTCCTCGTCTCGAACTCTTTTGTTGATCTTTAACCTCCTTTCTCCTTTGCCCTTTCCCGTTTGTAGTCAAAGCGAGTGAATTGATGTTCGTCACATTTGCCATACACACTTCTCTAAACCCCAACCCCCCCCCAACACACACACACACAAGTCCCAAGTATAGATAAACAAACCACAAGGACACATAAAATGGACAGACCGACATTTAAATTCTACGTACGCACGAAACAGGAAAACTAGAAGACGGGGGTTACCGGTTCTTCGAACGGCGGGTTCCAAACCCCACTGTTCCATTCCCGATGAAGCCGCAAATCGCTGTGGCCAAATTGAACCTGCTGCTCCGAACCCTCGAACAACACCAAGTACTTGGCGTTCACTAAGATACCCACAACGGTGCCTCTCCGCCAGCCACATTCGCAATACACGTCGACGGCGTCGCTGAGAACGAAGGTCCTGTTAGGTTCCGGACGCGGCGCAGGCCTCACGCTTCCGACTTCGACGAACTCCTTGAGCCGGTCGGGCCGGTTCTTGCAGGCGGCTAGGGTTTGGTACTCGACGTAGAGGTGGGTTCCGGTCTTGGCCGGCGAGCGGATGACAGTGGCGGGGAAGTAGATGGAAGAATCATGGATGATTTCAACGGCGTCCCATTTGGAGAAGTGTCGGAAATCGGACATGATTACAGCGGGTTGCATAAAATGGCAGAGACAGCAACAGAATCAAAGATCACACCCTGACCCGGTAGAGAGAGACGTACTGAGGGAGTGATCGCATGGCGGCATGGGGGTCCAATTTCCGAGGCAGGAATAAATAAGGACACTGATAAAAATATTTTTATTTTTATTTAAACCCTCGAAGAAACGGTAGGCTCGTCCTATTGCTGATGCTGCAAGGACATTTTGGACATTTTGGACGTCCAAAAACGGATACAAATTCAACTTCACCACACTTCTCAATGTTAAAATGATTTCTTTTTTAAAATAATTCAAAATACCTCTCTCTCTCTCTCTCTCTCCAGCTGACACAATGAGTTTACTGTCCCAACTGGCGTTCATCTCTCTTACTTGTACACACGTGTGCACGTGTTTGCCGTGTGTTGGGTTTCCTGGCAAATGTTGGGTTCAAGTGGAGCATCCTTAACTTAAATCCATAACAATGAATCTTTGGTTCAAATCGAGGCTGATTTTTAGATAAATTAATATTTTGTTCTTTAATAACGATTAATTCTCATGCAATAAAATCATTGGTGCTCGATCAACGACAACGATGATAGTTAACAGTTAATTAATAAAAAATTAAATTTAACGAACAATAACCATTATAATAAAAGTTAGATTCAACGAACAATAATTGTTATAATAGTCAATTGGGTAATGTTAACGATTTTTTTTTTTTAACTACTAGTTATAGACATGAGAGAGAAAGTACGAGTTATCTTAATAAACTTAGTTAACAAACTCATGATTAAAAGTCGATCAAATAATTGCTAAGTTAATAAGATAGTGAAAATTAAGTTTAAACATATATTACAAATCTCAATTTTTAATGTTATGTTCCACGTGGAACATGAATATTCAGAGTCAGCATGTTAAGAGTTTGTTTGACATGGTTATATTCCTTTAAACACAATTATTTTCTTAAAAGTAAGGTTATATAAAAATAGTATTTTTTAAAATGTAACTTTGCTTTTAACTACTCTTATTTTCTTAAAAAAACACGATAAGTTATATAAAAACAAAAATAACGAACACCTTTCTTTTTATAAATACAAAACGACTTATTATATGACTCATTTTTCACTTACTTTTAACACTATTAAACACGACATCATACTTAGTTAAGGTTAGTTTTATAATAGAATGCAAAAATTATAACACAACACAAGTGAGTAGTTAGTATTATTGCCACTAATGGCTCACAACAGATTGTTCACACTCCACAATGTTTTCAGACAATTCTTGCATGCAACATGAACAAGCAGTGTTAAAACTATATTTATGAGACTCATTCTGCATACATGAGGGTTTCCAACATTGATTTAAAGTCATTTTAGTAAAGTAGTGAATTTTTCAAAAATTTTAATCTACTTTCATTAAACAAATATAAAGTTAACTAAATATTAGTTGATAATTATCTTCGGGATACATTTATATTACACACAACACCCTTAACCTTTGATAAAAAGTTATATATACACTTGACATTTGATAACTGGCAAAGATCTCAATTGATTTTATTAATTATGTATCTCTTCCATTCCTAATGTAATTAAATATATAGCTATTAAATTTTATGAAATATTAAAAATATAATCCTCTTATTTCCCTTTCTATTCTCTCTTCCTCCTCCTTTAGTTTTAGCAAAAGTCATCTTTAATGGGATGGCAGGCGACAAAGTTTCTCTCTCTTTCTTTTTGTCACTTTCTCGACCAATCTCTAGAACTCCATAAATTGCATGAAAGTTCTAATTATTGGAACTCCTTTGATAGTTGGAGTTCTAGTGTTTGGAACTCAACATCATCACTTTGGTTTTTAAGAGAGAGAGAGAGTGTTTTGTAAGGCCATCGCAACTGCCACTTTCATCATTTTTTTTCTTCTTCACCATCACCGCCCCATCTATATTTTTTTCCTCTTTTACCATCGCTTTGACACGATCCATTATGTCTCCAACTAGCCATCACCATCCACCATTAATGCTGCCATAAGTCACCATCAAACTCGACCTTTCTCTAGTTTCCTCAATTCATCATATATCGAGAGTATATAACCACCATCAATCACTCCCATGTCCCTTAGATCTAAGTTCTTTGACCATCGATTTCTCTATCTTTGTTTTTATTTACCTTATTTGTAATCTCTCTTCATCTTGATTTCTCGAATTCTTTCTATACCATCAACTTTTCTCTTAGTTCTAGTCATTTTTTTCTATCACCTTCAACTAATTTTTGATCATGTTGGTGATTGGATTTTGCAATCTCATTGCCCTAGGGTTGTAAAACTTCGTCATTGATAGAGTTCCAACTTATCATTGAAAAGATCTCAAGTCATTCGTCAAGTAAATACGCACACACAAGAAAGAAAGTTATGGAGTGATAGAGATGAGAGAGCAAAGAATGGGCAAGATAAATTTTTAGAGTGTAATAGATTCTTCACTCATTTTTTTTAGAGTATAATAGACTTTTCACTCAATTTTTTTAACAATAAGAAATTCTTTGTAATTTTTTGTGTCTAAAAGTGTTTATGTTTACTTCTATCAAAATTCCAAATATACTACGGGAGTTTACCATCATCGTCAATCTTCATTGTCTCTTCTTGCATGATAACAAATATTTGCTAACATTAAAGTGTATTTAATACATCTTATTTTTAATATTAAATATTTCTATTGATTGGTAATGAATGTATCGTATTTTGAAATATTTTATTAACAAATAAAAATATTTGAATGTTGAAACACAAAATATGTTATAATAATTCCTTAATAATAATATTTATGACAACTCGGAGATAAATAGACTTTTTTAGTCATAATTATAATTTAATTGAAACATTATTTTTAAGTTGAATGTTACTTTTGAAATAAATAAATAGCTACTTAAACGTTACTTTAAATCATATGATTTAAAAAAAGGAAAAAAAAAAACAAGTGCAAATAGTTATTTTATTCTAATTATAATATAATAAATTAGTATAATTTAAGATAATTATTATTGTTTGTTAAGTGTGATGGGCAGCTAGAAAGCTGCGTGACATTTTTCCCAAGCTACCATGGGGAAGGCTACTCCATTGGTTGCGTATTTTATTAGTGTTATTATTATCTCTATAAAAAGTAATGACATCTTTTATTATAAAAGATGATATTGTATATCTCAGTGACATAAATTATTTGGTTCGAGTGACATAAATTGTGTACTGAAGACACTATTCAAACCTCTTTGATTTAACTTTTAAAATCAAAGAATGCCATCGATATTTGAGGGGTTTGCTCCTATGATCTGTAAATCAGCTGATCTGAGAATGTGTACAAGTTGGAGTACTTGCCTTTTTCTAGCCAAACTCAAGGAACTCCAACTATCATAAAAGATAAAGATAAAAAACAAGCAATCATCCATACATACTAAAAGCCATCAATTCCATTTCCAGATAAAAGACAAAAGTACATGTATTTTACACATGGGATAATGGATAGGAATCAAATGAATCAAAGTTGAGATTTTTGCAACCCCTAGGCAGACGCAGATTAAGCCAAGATTCATCAAGGAATGGTCTAGAAAACCATGAAGTAGTAACTGCCGAAGAATCAATCAGACACTTAATTCAAGAGGTTGAACAATCAATTCGGAGTCATCTGTTTGATGGTGTTCTCTGCTCTTGCGAGAGAAAGGTTGGAGGATGTAACGCGACAATCGGCTCAACGGGTCCTGCAGACCTTCCATTTCATAGTGTCCAAACCGCCAATCTCGGTCGATGTAAGGTCGCAATATAGGTTCATCAAGGCCTCCTGTGGAAGGAAAAAGGAAAATGAGAAACCCATAATACTTGATTGAAAGGATGGGCCATGCAACAGGGAAAATAACCACTGCACAGCATATCAATAGGAGACTTTATGGCATTTACAGAAGAACTAGTTTTTTGCATATATCATTTACAGAAGCAAGGTATATTCAGCATGGAAATGCCCGTTAAAAATGAAAAATTCAGCAACCAACAAATGAAGTGTATTTGTGTTCTGTTAAATGGCAGACTATAGAAGAAAAAACAAAAAACAAAAAACAAACAAATAAATAAATCTGTTGTTATTATAACCTTTGTAAGCAAGTGATAGATCCATGCTTAGAATGAGAATGTGTTTTATGTTTTTAGTAATCCCAAAATGATCTACTTAGTTCAAAAGGCAGGCGCACTTCACTTTGAAGCACATTCTTCACAAAAGGTCTAACATGAGTCTGCTTAAACAACATGACAATTAAGGAGTGGCCCCTTCAATAGGGCTAGATTCAATGATCAAGAAATAAATTTACATCGTAGCATCAATAAAGGAAAGAAGTTACATTTTACAGTGGAGAAAAAAAAAGTCTTGACTGCATGTCTTACCTGCATACATTAAACCATGTTTATTAACTGCTCTATAAAATGGTCTTGTTTTTCCGTCCTTAGTGGCTCTGTGGAGTTCATTCCATGCATGTTCCCGGTCCTGACGTGTGACCTTACCTGTGGTTGCCACCTAAAATTTAAGATGCAAAGGTATCACAGCATGAACAACAAATGTGAATGTAAATGATAGAGAAACACAGCCATGTAGAATGTTATTACCTTGGAAAACAGATAGTAAGAAGGACGGGGTACCCGTGCAAGATTATTGGCACGATCAACTGCTACAAGTCCAAACTTGGGACCATAGCCATCAGCCCACTCCCAATTATCAGAAATAGTCCAAAACAGGTAGCCAAGCACGGGTACACCCTGTAAAAAAAGCATAAGCAGATCTAAAAGTTAAAAAACTTAGCTTCAAAATAAATGAATACTTTTCCACAATATTAGCTAAGTAAAAGTTGGGAGTTAGACCCTGATCATGGCAGCATAAACTGCAAGTAAATGTTCCAACAAGTATGGTCTTCTGATCAAATCTGTCTCATCTGAAACTCCATTTTCAGTGATGATAAAAGGCACATTTAGATGTTTGTATCTTTCATGAAACTGAAGCAGCATGCGGTACAAGCCATCCGGATATACACCACGTCCTGATTCACTGTACTCATCAGTCTCTACTAGCTTCAATCCAGCACCGGACACCACTTCCTGACCAATCGGGACAAAAATGGATATTAATTACTTAGTTGAAAATGAAAGCAACAATGGTTTTTAATTAGAGAAGTGTAGCACCTGCCCATAATAATTTATTCCAATGAAATCCATCTTGTCAGAAATACTATCCAGATATGGGAAGAGAGTCAAGGAGTTAGCCAGTGAGACAGCAGGAACATCAAAGAGACCATATGGCCGCATAAAAGAGACATGGTGTGCTACTCCAACAATTGAATTTGATAATCCGCTGCAGGAAAATCAAATAAGTCGAAAATTTTCAATTATTGTCAATAATCCAGAAGCGTGTGGAGACAAGTATTATAATAAGCACTGGAAGTTTCAATTTAAGTACACATATACTAGTAAATGCCGATGATTCATACTGACTTTTTGATCTAGAAGGTTCCCCAGGATAAATGGTATCTCATGAATGACTGATAATTCAGACCATACTGTTTTCTTGAAGAGTGGCAAAGAATATACAAAATTTTTAAACAATCTCACAACTCAAACCATCTTTTTTTTTTTTTTTTGGCAGTTAGAAACCCTCTTTTTCAACATAACTTCACTGAACCAGGTGATAAAAAAGGTGGATGTGCAAAGAAGGACATCTCTTAAGCAAAGTGAAGGCCGCTTAGTGGAGTAGTAGTACTTATTTTTATTTTATATATCAAGCATACTGATACATAGAAGAGCGTATGAAAATTTATTCATTATTTCTCCCAGAAACGATGTTCGAATCTTTGATAAGTATTGATGATCCAGCATAACTTTTGTTTCATTACATATTGCAAAGACACAATGTATGGCCATAAGAACAACCTTTTTTCATGGATATAGTCATAAGCCTCTGAGTGAGCAATCGCCATCCAGTGCATAGCCTGATGGAAAACGCCAGTAGGTAGAGCAGAAGTAGCAACCTCGATCATATCAGGATTGCCACCAGGCCAAGCTCCAGCACAGTAGGTAAGCATACAAAAGACATGAGGCTCATTAAATGTTACCCAATAGTCCACAATATCTGATACACTGTCCACAACAATCCTGCAAAATAAAAGAAGACCAGAGACTTCTTTCAAGTTATTCTCAGTTTCTCGTGAAATACTTTTCATTACAGCCACATAGGAAACCTTAATCCCACTACATGGGGTCAACTGCAGGAATTCTAGCTTGCACTCATTCCTGTCTATGGTCATATCAGTACTTTTCATTCCAAAGAAAATTACTTCTACTTGGACTTCGTGTTTTTGTTTCTCACTATATTTATTTTATTTGTGTATATCAGTGTTCAAACCAATTGCTTATATGTGATGCGAGATATTTATTATCACATATCTATGTAAACATAGTCTTTTTTATGAAAATTGCTTAGTAATTAATGCAAATATAACTCTTTAAGTTAATTTATTTCAAGTGAAATGTAGGTAAATTCCACAAGTATTAGGAGCCAACGATTTGTCGTCTTCTGTTCTTCAATAGTTAACCCAAGTACATTATTAGTCTAATGTATTATGTGCTAAGGTAAGCCACTACAACTGTTGTTGCAATACAAGGGCTCACTTATTCTATTTCTCTTTTTCTCTATCTCAATCTACTCAGCTTTTCTTCTTTTAGAATGGTGTTGGGAAATCAGTGAAAATATTAATTCTTGGGTATTAAATTCACTTTATAGAGAAAATTTAAAATTTGCAAAGGGTGGGTCAATTAGCCACTTATTTTCTTCATCTATTCAAACATGGATTGGTACAGTAGTAGTAATACTACATTTGACACAAACATTATCCATAATAATTCATTATAATGCACTTGCAGAAGCCTTTAAACCCCCCCCCCCCCCCGGGGCTCTTTTTCAGCAATAGCTATTTATCAACATATAAGGAAATTAACATGATTTCTCAACTCTAACAACCAATTAATATAAATGCAAGATACATTTCTGATACTTTAGTTAAGAACTTACAGTTAAAATCATTAATTCATTGCTTCAAGGAAATCATTAATTCTTTGTACCAAGCAATTAATTCGATCGTTCACTTGAATCACTCTGTTAATTCTATTTATGGATCATGACTTCTGCAGAGAAGCAAGCAAAATTTGAAGGTTAAATAAAAATGTTGAAATAAAATTAAGTATGTTATAAAACAAACAATGCAATTGAAAAGGATCGCATGCTTATATAAATCACTGCAACAAAAAAGTACAATAGAAACATGAAAATAAACTTGGTCCACAGACTAAAGCTAGTGTGAAGTTTTCACAAAAACAAAAAGTGCATAATCAGCTGCTCCTGCTGTTTGTCATCATGTTGCAAAAATATATTACAGATGTGCATATATGACAATAACATTTTTAAGTTCTATCAACTGTGGCAAGAAAAAGAACAACGGAAAAGTTCACCAAATACAGGCACTCAAAAATGTGTAGCACTTCTAGCAAGAGCAGCAAATCAGGAATGCAGCAGAACACCATACAAGATGAAAAAATTTAATTGTAATCTGAATGCAACAGGCGGTCTTCCATGTAAAATCTATGGGTAAACCACCACCAAACTGAAGCCTAACCTTGTAAAATCCATGAAATAACCAACAGTTTTCTCAATCTTCCATCCTCCATACTCTCCAGCCCAAGGTGGCAGTGAATGATGGAACAGGGTCAGCATCACCTTCAAACCATATGACCGAACCCTATTGATTATCCATCGATACCGTTCCATTGCCGCATAATTGACCTAAAAGAGGACATTAAGAAACTGAATTTGGGTAACTTCATCTGCACAACCGATTCTTCAACTCTAATGCAAATTTAGAAGTAGTGGAAGCCCTTATGATAAATAATGTAAACTCCATTTTCATTTTTAGTGATTCCATTTGTCTTCAAATGGCAGTGAACAAACTAAAAGCACAGAGAGAGACACAGATACACTACTCAGCATGAGGCATACAGTTTCTTTAATCCCATTGACTGGCTCCTCAGGCATGATCCTTGTCCAATCTATCCCCATTCGAAAGACACGAACACCAGTGCCTATAGCCAGTTTCAGTTCGGAATCAGGATCAGACCAGAACTTTAGCCTCTCCTCCCTGAAAGTGAATCATGGCAATCTAATTCATCCAAAGTCAACAATAACGCAGCTGAGAAAAAAGTCTGATTCTCAAAAAGTAAGTTTTTATTCGAAGATGTGATGGTGGACAGAAAAATCAGGAAGATATGGATTTTGGACTTCAGCTTGTAAATTTTCAAATGCCTCAGCCAAGAGCAGGGGCTTACGGGTGTGCAACATTGTGCCAGGCAGCTACCTTATGATGACATTCTTCAGGTGGTGATGGCTCTTCCTCTTCTATAAGCTTCTGGAATCCTCTGATCATTGCCTCCATGGCTATCTTAGCAGGCTTCTTTCTTTTCACCATCATTTTACCTTCTGTCAGGGGTAAAGAAGCTAGCTGAGAGCCACCATCACCAGCAGCAGAACCCATAACTGCATCTGCAGGTTGCGGGTTATGGTGTGGCTCTGAATTGTCACAGGGGTTGTCTTCTGCAAACTGGAGCCAAGCATCATGAAGCCTGTCCTCAACATGTGCTGGTGCAGTTGCTAAACCAAAGAAGAACTCTTTTTCGCCATCTGCATTTAATTTACATGACAGTTTTTTTAATTGATATAATGTGAAAGTTATTAAATTGTCAACAATAATAACTGTTAGACCACAAACAAGCAAACAAAACATTCTCAACCGTCACCATATGAAAAGCAGAAAAGTAATATAAATTTCCATAGCATGTTAGAACAACTTTCAGGATTTGGTTGATTAAAAAATCATCAGAAGATGTCCAAGTTTGTTGGACTCCCTTTCAAATTCCAATAATTTAAATTCATGCCTTTTCAGTTCCCAACAGAAACTTAACATACAGGCTTCTCAAAATTAATTATCAATAGGCCTACAAAAAGAGTGCAATACCTATAAGATCTCTAGGCAAACTGATCTACTTGTAAGAAGCTTCTTTTTATGCACAAAGGCAGTTTGTTGAAGCTCAATTATCAGAGACAATAAGCCTGAGGTTTCCAGTTTGAGTATTCAACAAGCAAGATGAGCTGTCAAACAACTCGAGTTGGCATACTTTAATACCTGTATTTAGATGGGATAACTTTAAGATGTTTATCCTAAGAGAATATTCCCCTATACATTTGTTGATAGGACATTTCTAGTAATGAGCATGTTACAATATGTTACAGAAGCAAATTCAATATAGAGTAATATTAGGGGTTATTTGACAAAGCTTTCAGTTTTCTGTGTCCAATTTTGGTTCTCTTAAAAATCAAAAACTGACATTGGTTTGACAACTTTATTTTATTTTCAATTTTGTGTTTAATATATTGTTTTTTATTTTCTCCCCCACTACTATCTTCGCCAGCAAGCATAGGAGATGCCGGAGGTTGCCGGCAAGTGATTGCCACAACCATGAACAAGTCGCTGACACAACCGCTGGTGAATCCCAGAGGTAATACTTTTCTTCTATAGAAACTTTCCAACCTCGAGCATCTTTGTAAGCTCATTCCCTGCTTCCGAAGCTTGTTCCAACTGAACCGAGTTTCCCTCAGAACATTAGAATCAGCTGAAGCGTTGGAAGCAGCCACACTGCCGTGATTTCTTGGAAATCAACAAATTTGCAATTTCCATATACCTCATTCACCACTTCTTGCTAGAGATCCTCATCTTCGAAGTCAGGAATTCCCTCCTCCTCTCTCAACTTCCTCGAATTGTGACTCAACATGCAGGTAGGGCATTAATTGTCAAAACTAGATGCCAACTCCAGATCTGCTCTGGGAGTTGCAACTACTCCCTGGAACTTATCTCAGGGAGTCACTGGTGAGTGGTGGGATAGGGGAAAAAATTGAAAATGGAACGAAAATAGTGAAAATGCCCTTTTGTTGTTTTTTGGTATTCTTGTTCTGGTACCTAAGTCATTCTTGTTCTTCTTGTTTTATACTCGAGGTACGCCCTAGCATGGGTCTTAGGACCATGTTCTGTATTTTCTTTTTCCTTTTATATTATTCTTACATACCAAAAAAGAAAATGACAACTAAAAGCCTACCAAAAGGGAATTAGAATTTGAGTTTGATGAGGTCACAAGGAACCCAAGTTGAATTAGATAGACAGTATGTCAATCAACACATAAGGAAACTCAAGCTTGGAAAATTAGTCGAGTTCAGGGAAGCCAGGGACGTCTCTATCAAATTCAACAAAATTGAACTGGAACAACATTGACTCCAATCATCCAGTACTTGGATTTTACAGTCCTCAAAGCTGAACAGGACAATACAGACACATCGAAACCTCAATACTTCTCATCCTAGCATTGAAAGGATCATCTTCTTCAATAAAAAGTATATGGAATAGCAAGCACAGGCACTTGAAAACAGTTAATACATTCATTCCGTCCATTATTCTCACGTACCATCTACTTTTTTATAAATCTCGAGCTTTGTTCCCCTACAAAATTGTGATATACTCGCAGCAGAAGCGAATGTGTAAATTAGGGCATTTTGAATAGTAAAGTGATACCGGAAGAGGGGTTGAGGTTGAAGACGGCGAGAGTGTCAGAGGACTCGTCGATGGGAGAGCGAAAGGGGCGGAGGTTCTTGCGGCGGTACCGAGAGAATGAGAAGGCATTGGAGGCGACGGTGACGGTGATCAGGATTCCGGCGAGCTTGGTGGCTGCCACAAACAGTGCCACAATCGCCATTGCAGAGGGTGCGAAGATAGAGAGGCAGTGTTTGGACCTCGGGAAAGTAGGAGAAAAATTATAACAAACAAACAATCAAGAAGTTATTCGACTTATTTTCTTGGCAGTATTGTCTTTCATCTTCCTTCCCAGAACGAACACGAACAAATGAAAGTTGACTTGGAAGCAATGATATTTTCTCATCAGTTGTTATCGCCAGAGTGACGGAAAACGAAGCGATGGGCTTCTTTGATGTGAGGGAGAGAGAGACGACAGTTAACGGAAGGAGTGTGCTGCACGCAAGAGAGCCCGCCCCCAATCAATGTTTGGATAAGATTTTCCCATTAGAGTCTCTCAATTTTCTTCTTTCTTCCCCAGGTATCAGGTCTCAATTATCTATTCGGAGAAGTTAAAATAAATATTATAAAAATTAAGGTATCCCATTCCTGTTCTAGTATTCCTATTCTAGATTACAGGACATAGGTGATCCCTTACCGCAGATAGGAGAAGTGAGTGGAGCTCAATGAGGATAGCAATTACAATCAAAATTATGGAGAATCGAATCAAAATTGAATTATCAATGTGATTAAAATTTATTTGACTATATAATAGTTTAATTTAAAAAAAATTAAATATTATTTTAATAAATATAATTTAATTATACTTTTCACTAAAACCAAACTAAAACTCGAATTGAAAGTGTGGATAATCGAATCGAATATATATATAATATTATACATTATACTTAACTACAACCCCACCCCAGCCCATCCCACTTACAAACCCTTCTCTTCTTCTTCCTCTCTTAACCTCACTCTCTCTCACCCTCATTGCCTCTTGCTCTCTACCTCATCTCTCTTGCTCGTCTGCTCACGCTCGCCCTCGTTCCCTGCCTCTCTCTTACAGTCTTGCTCTCGCTCTCCTTCGCTGGCTCTCTCTTGTTCTCATTAGGGCTTAACCTCTCGCTCTCTACCTCTCTTGCTCTCGCTTGCCCTCCGAGATTGGGAAATTGCAAAGGGTGTTTGTGATAGATTCGAGTTGTTTTATAATATAATTGAGTTATTTTCTGGGACAAAATATCTAACTGCTAATAAGTACTTTCCAATAATTTGTAAGGTTAAGTTGATATTGAATGAGTGGATCAAGTCTCCTAATGAAGTGATTAGTACAATAGTAAAAATCATGTCAGATAAGTTTGATGCATATTGGAATGTGATTCATAAGTTGATGGGTGTTGCTATAGTGTTAGATCCTAAGTATAAGATAACTTTTCTTGACTTTTACTCTCCTAAGATCTATCCTTATGACTATGATGAACAAATTAGTAGCATCAAATACATTTATTATGATTTGATGGAGGAATATCACATTAAAAAGAACAAAGTAAATGATATGAATAACCAAGAATGTACATTGGATAGGAGCGTTACTCTAAGAGAGAATTTTATTTCTTTTAATGATGAATATCAATCTTTTCTTAAAAAGAGAAAAACTACTAAGGTTACTAGTTTCAGAATTGAATTGGACCTTTACTTGGATGAAGATGTTATAGTTGATAACGGTCAGTTTGATATTTTACTTTGATGGAAAATGAATAGGGCGAAGTATCCTACCTTGCAAACTATTACAAGAGATATATTAGCCATTCTTGTATCTATTGTTGCTTCGGAGTCGACATTTAGTTCCAGTAGAAGACTGATGAGTTATAATCGTAATCAACTTCATCCAAAAACAATAGAAGCATTGATGTGTGCCCAAAGTTGGTTGTCAAATGAAGTGAAAAAATATAAATTTATTTCATTTACTAGTTATTTTTTATTGTTAAGACTTTACCATTTTTATATTAATTTATGTTTTATATTTATATTTTTGTTAGATAGAGTTGACTCATTCATTTCAGATGGATATGCATCAATTTACGAAGAAGATATTAATGTTGTTGATGAAGGTATTAACAAGTAGCTAAATTTTTTTAGCTTAAATTATAATTTAATTATGCAAATATTAATTTATTGATCTTAATAATTGTAGGTTTGGAGATGTGATTTTATATCCAAGAAGTTTGAAGTTAATTTGTAACTTTATGCAAAAAGAAGGTAACTTTATTAGAGTTTGTTTTTATTTGTTGTAGAGTTATCAAAAAATTTTATAAATACTATCTGCAAGAGTTTGTCTTTATTTGTTGGCATAGATCAAACTAAAAAAACCATGATTTAAATCGAAACCGAACCGAAACCGAATAGTTTGGTTATGGTTTTTAATTTTTAAAACCAAATAGATAATCATTTGGTTTTGGTTTTATTAATTTAAATTTAATTTAATTATAATTTTGACAAAAATCAAGACCAAATCAAACTATTACCACCGCTAGAGCTCACACTCTTTTGTGAGTTTATGTTATGTTTTCTTCGACAAATAACATAATATTTTACTAAAAATATAATAAATGATAATTAAAAAGAGTTCATTTATTTTCCCTTATAAAACATTTAAACAAACAATTCCTCATTTCCTCCTCTTCTTCCTTTTATTAACCTTCATTCCCCTTGCCTTCAAAACTCTCAAAGAGAGCCTAAAAATTTTTCAATTTTCTATCATATTTTATAAGATGGAACATATCTTGTCCCTCCTCATCCTTTTTCTTATTTTTTTTCTTCTTAATAAAGGTTTTATTAAGACACGAAAATCAATGAATACCAAGTGTGATGGTCAATCTGTACAATTTACAGCTCTATCTTAGAGATAAGCATTGTATGGCCAATAACCAATGGATATCAAGTATCATTTATGAGTCAAATGATATTTTAATTGAGAATTTTCTAAATCGTTGGAATTGAGGATAGATGGGGTATTATTTATATCTTAAATCTACTTACATATCCTAAATACCTCTAGCCCACTCTCCATTTTATAGGCCCATTACCTAAATCCAAATAATAAAAGGCGACCCAAATTACTGGCCTTTGAGATTTTTTAAACTATGGTTGTAATTTGAGAGTAACATTTTTTATATTTAATAATAACAATAATAATAATAATAATAATTATTATTATTATTATTATTACGTGAACATCTTTCAAGGAATTACATTCTAAATTATTTTGTTTATTATTTATTGGGGTCCAAATTAAACAAAAATGATCTTATTTTATTATCTTAGTTGATTAGATCTATTTATTTGGCTTAGTTATGCCTGTCATTAGTAGTTTTTTATCTTTATTTTTAACAGAGTTTATTTTATATTAAAATTTAATTTATTTTGTTGTAATCAGCCTATAAATGGACTACAAGACAGTCAAGTTTAATATTAGAATTTTTTTGTATTCATTCATATATTATTCTAACAAAGTGATATCAGAGCCACGTGAGCCATCCTTTAAAAATCACTATTGATGTGTAACAGAAAAGAAGGTCACGGGCTCAAAATTGCTGCTAACTCATCATGTTGATTGAATAAGACTTTCGCCTCTACTATAATTAAAGTAGTGATACGTGTGACTTGAAAAAATATAAGCAAAAGTGAAAGATATCTATTATGGCTCATCGATATATTAGCCTAGTTTATTTGGCTTTTTTGGATGGATGAAAGTACGTTTTGAGTACTAAGAAATCATAAGCTTAATAGGAAATGGTGTGTTGTCTCTTGGGAAAAATTCAATTAATTAAGGCTAAAAAAGAATTAAATATGGAAGTTAAAAAGAAGAATTGTATTACATCATCAATTAATTAATGACATTCTATTTGAGAAAATTTTAGGTGCCACCACAACCAAGGAAACATGGAATATCCTTCAAAAATCATTCAAGGGCGTTGAGCGAGTACAAAAATTCAATACTTCACTCTTAGAAAAAAAATTGAGTTACTACAATTGGAGTCCACAAAAACTATAGCAAAGTACATCTCCGGAATCTAACTTTTGGAAAATTAGATGAGTAATGGAGAAAAAATGGAAGACTCCACTTTGGTGGGCAAAACCTTGCGGACATATCGACTCATCTCAAGTTTGATGCCATGCCATCATTATTGCTATTGAGGAATCTAAAGATATTTTCGTTTTGTCAATCAATGAAATATTAGGATCATTAGAGGCATATAAGCAATGCCTCAATAAAAGATCAGAAAGGAAGCTTTGGAGAAAGCAATTGAGAAGAATAATACCTGTAAATTTGTTGAGTTACATAAATCTTATCATATACGTAACAGAAATTAAAATTTAGTTTACAGGTATTTCATTTTTCAGAAATTATGATTTAATAAAATGAAGACATAAACGAAAAATACTTTTTTGATGAAATCTTATTTCACTGTTAGATTTCCCGTCGTATAATCCTCCAAGTGTAGGATGTCGAGTTGGTCCACCCAAAATCACTTCTATTCAAGAATATCAAAGAGAAAGATAAGTAGAAAAAAATTTTCACAAAAATTTCTAACTTACCTCTTGGATTCAAGAACTATTTTTCTAAAACTCTCTCAACTCTCAAAATGATCCAAGTGCAACTTATGAGAGAAATTAAGAGTTTGGAGCTATTTATAGTTCCAATTAAAAAATCATTCTCCATTAAATGGGTTGGGCTTCTCAAGTCCATTCCATTTAATGCAATTGGGTCAAGCCCAATCCAATAGTATTTATTTGAATCCAATAGTGTCATTGGGCTAAGCCTAATGTACTAGCAAAAGGCCTAACCCAATCAATAATCAAATAATTGTATTCATAATATAATTATTTAATTATTCTTATTTATTCAATAAATAAATGTACTATTATTAGTAATTATAAAATTACTAATTTATTTATTTTCTCTTTGAAAGTAATTTCTTTTGGGTGGGACTTTTTGGGTTCACAAATAAATTGGCAACAAGAATAATCAACAATTAATTCTCGTAAATCATGAGTGACATCTAGCAATATATCATGACTACCTAATTTATTATGAAGCGGGTAATGTAAACCTTTTACTACGTTACCATACAATACGGTCCTTCTATCATCCTATATCCCGACAAGATATGAGATCATGGTCAGTAGGTCGAATCTCTTAATCTTGTCATATGACCAAATCCAAAATCAATCTTGACAAATTATGATACAACCCGTATGGAACAAATTCTATCGTCATATTACCTCGGCCAAGGATTTATCGTCAAGTGATTACTGGATCGCATAGGATATCTCCCTCATAAATCTCGAGGTGATAGATTCCATGTCTGATGCACACATACCTCATGTATCACTGAATCAGACACATAGATACGTATAATTATCCTTGATTAGAACAACCATATAATATCGCTGATATCCTAATTCACCAATACACAGATATCCATGTCATCTCAGGTCTAAGGACTAGTTGTAAAATCGCAGCTAACATTAAATCATTGACCCGTGAGAAATAACCCATGTGATTTAATGTTAACAGTCCCGTTCAGTGAACTCGTTCTTGTAACGAGCACTCACTCATCTTCCTTCTATAGCTCATACAGAATGGCACGAGACTCACCAATCTTATCTTTCAGTATCTCATACTGAAACAAGGAGGAAGACAATGTGCTGACATTTACGAGTTGCTATCATCCATGATAGGAATTCTATGGCCAGGAACATGTTTATAGTATAACAAATTGTGGATTATCCGTAACTTGTATTCTTAACACTTAAGAATGGTATCCACTTCTTATTATACTAATGGATATATGTTTTATAATTTAAACCATATTGCAATTTAAATAAAAACATAAACTTGCCATTTAAATAATATTTAAAGAATTACAAGATCGAGTCCCTTTATGTCACTAGAACTGGTCTTTAGGGCTCATATCTAACAAAACTCAATTGCATCCTCAAATCTTATAGGATCACAATCTACAAACGTGACATGATGCATGAAGTCTCCATCAGCATCATATGAGATTACCTCAGTCTTGTAACTGAGTTGATAGGTGTTCATCTTTTCTAGGCCTTGTCTGGTTTTGAGTGATTAATGGTTGAATTATATCTTCAAAGTATTGAATTTTCTGAGGATGCATCAAAGACCATTGTCTAATATGCATTTAGTTAATTTTTCACAGTCTAGTTCCATGTATCTCCTTCATCAAAGCATACATCTTTGCTAACATCACCTTGTTTGTGATGTGATTGTATAGATTGTATCCAACAAAATTTTCCTTACGTACCCGACAAATATAGTTTTCTCACCTCTATCATCAAGCTTCGTTCTGGTCTCTCCATATGTAATTGAGTCAAAACACTTTAAGATGCTTGACACTTGGCTTACTTCTACTCTAATCATCTTTAGGAGTGATATATTGCATGTTCTTGCTAGGGATCTGTTCAACATGTAGACAGAACATAAAAGTTGTTCGACATACCTTTGGTTTTCAACATGCTTCTTCTGGTCATGCCCATGATTGTCCTATATTTCTTCTTTCAACAACTCCGTTAGGTTGTGGTGCATAACAAGAGGTGACTTCATTCTTAATCTCCTGTTCATCATAAAAGTCAATAAATTCAATGGAATTATAACTCACCTCCACCATCTGATCTCAAGATCTTGATTAGATGGTCACTTTGTTTCTTCACAAAGACTTTATATTTCTTGAAAACAAAGAACGCTTCTAATTTCTAATTTTGGAAGAAAACCCATGTATTTATATTAAAATCATCAATAAAGTCAGAAAATTTCAACTTCCACCAATTGATGGAATATTCATGAGGCCATAAACATATGAATGCACAAATTCCAAAGGTTTTGATGCATGACAACTGGTGTTATCTGAAAAATAGTTTTTGTATTGTTTTCCAAGAAACATAAAGCCTTTGTAGAGACATGGAGTGGTCATCTAATCAAGATCTTTAGATCAAACGGTGGGGGAGAGAGCCTGGGCCATGGAAAAAGAGAAAAACGTAATTGAGAAAAACAACAATTGGGTGTTCTCTTATATTCCATAAAAAAAAAAAAAGACAATTGATGTAAAATAAGTCTTCAAGACAAAAATCAAATCAAATGGAAGTTATAAATACTAAGTTAGATTGATGCCTTAAGGATATAACAAAGGTTTGGAATTGACCACCAGGAGGTATTTTTTCTAATTGCTAGAAAATATTTAATGATTGCTCTTACCACACAACATTACTGAAAGATTCATCAAATAAATGTAAAAACAATATTTTTACAAGGATCTTTGAAGGGAGAAGTGTGTATCAAGCTTGATTTCGTAAAAAAATAAATAAAAATCAAAGTCTATCAACTACAAGAGACCTTGTATGGACTCAAAAAAACCTCTCGAGTTTACAACAAGCATATAGATAACTTTTTCAATCCAATGGCTTGCATAAGTGTTTAACTGAGAATGTCTTAAATGTGAAGAAGGATGATGTGTTAATAGTTTGTTTATAAGTTGGTGATCAAATATTTCAAGCAAGCCACGCAAAAATTTGAGATAATTGATTTGGGATTGATGTCCTGTTTTTCTAGCATGAAAGTTATTCAAAGTTCAAGAGCAATTTTTTTATGTGTCAAAAGAGAGATGCCATTAAAATTTTGAAAAAATTCAAAATGCTTGATTGCAATCTAGTTCAAGCACTAGTAGAAGTCGAAATGAGATTAGTCATAGGTGGTGATGATACATTAGTTGATCCAACTCTCTTTAAGAGTATTGTTGGAAGTCTCACGTATTTATCTTACACTATATTTGATATTTCGTATAAAATTGATTTAATTAACAGATTTATTGAAACTTTAAAGTAATCTCAATATAATATGACTACGAGAATTATACACTACATCAAAGAAACTTTGAACCATGGTTTATGGTATACATCAACAACAAATTGTGAGCTTGTTGGTGATTTAGACAGTAATTGGAGTGGAGATCTTGATTAGAGGAAGAGTACTACAAGACATGCATTCAAATTGGGTTCTAGAGTGATAAGTTGAACCTTGAAGAAGCAATCAATAGTTGCACTTACAACTTGTGAAGCAAAGTATGTTGTTGCAACTTGTTAAGCAGTTTGGTTGTGAAGTTTGTTTAGTCAAATTCATTTTAAAGTATATAGTCCTGTAAAGATATTTGTTGAAATGTTTATGCAAGTAATTTAGCCAAAAATTCAGTTACTCATGGATGCAACAAATATGGGGTATGTGATATCACTTTTTTAATATTTTTAAAAAGTTATTTAGTAACCTCTGTTTTGTATTTTATTTCTTATTAACTTTTTAAGTTAAAAACTATAAAATTCTCTTTTTTTCTTTTTTCCTCTTTGATAGATAGAGATGGGCCAGCCCAATATGCTATGACAAGATTAAATGAAGTCAAACAATTATTTAAGTCCGATCTGATTTGATCCGACTGAAAATTCGGGTTGACCCAATTCTGTAATAAGTAATAGTTTTAAGTTTTAAAAGGAATAAAAATAATTTGTTTAATAATAAAAAGATTGCATTGTTTTGTTTAAAATATTATTTGGAGTCATGTTTAAAATCAAGAACATAATTTTTAATCTGAAATTGAACTGAAAATTAAAGAGTCTTAATTTTGGACTGGATATGAAGGCTCTTGTAGTTGAGTTGAGCAAGCAACTAATGTTGTCAATTTTGAGGTTAGTTTAATATATGTATGCCCCCATAGAAGGGCCTTGTAGGCATCCATTATAATATTATTAATTAATTTATTGTTAAATAGAATGAGTGCAGCTATTTAAGTGGAAACAATCTCAATTATCGAAGAAGTCTAAGAATCGATGGTCAAGAGACGATAAAATATGAATGATATTCAATCCTACTCTTTGCAATTTGAATGTTTAGTATGTGAAATATAAAATAAAATATATCGAATATAAAATATGAGTATACGAAGGACAGAGATAGCGTAAAAGTGTCTTAAGACGAACCCAGAAAGCGAAGACAGACAGGAAAGGACTAGTAAAGTCACATCAGGTTGTCTTGTCTACTTCCTAAGCTAGCTGGGCAAAGGCAAGCCCAGATGGATCACCTCTTCATCTTGTGTGAGGCAATCATTGATGTCTTCGAAAAATTATATATTACAACTATAGAGATCAAAAGCCACTGGCCACCACACCACCCCAACTCCCAATGCCTCCTGCTCTGCTCCCACCCTCTTCAATTTAGAATGTTATAATTTTAAAGACATTTATAGTTTTGAAATTCAAATCTTATAAAATTCAATCAGACCCATAAATTATAGGTCATCTCACCCTCCGTTGTAAGACGCCTAGCTTATATTATCAATTATATTACTAACCAAACACTCTATTTTTATTCTTTTATTTGAAACTCTTGTCATTTTTTTAAAAAAATTTAATAATAATATTTGAATGTTTCTTTAAAAAATAACAACTTATTATTTGACCAAGATTAAGATTCATGATTTTTCATATCTGACCAAATTATGCCACTACTCCTAAGCATATTTTCGTATAAATATTGTTTAAAAAAAAATAAAAAAACTTAACTGTAAAGTATATTTTTTAATTTGCATACATATATAATATGAGTCATAGCCTTAGCATTTATAATATGTAGATGGAGAGTTAGCGGCGACTTTTAAAGAAAGGATTTTAAAAACCTCCACTTAATAAAAATGTTTCACATTTGTCTCTCAATGATACAACACTTTAAACATATTGACTACTTTGGTTTACATTCGTTTTGGGCCTAGGACTAGTCACTGTCAAGTCCATTGGGCCACTCCTCTTCTTATAAAAGCCGAGCCAGCAGCTTCTCTCCCTCCATTCTTTCCCATCTCTATCTCTCTCTCATTCTCATGGGGGAGAGAGAAAAGCTTCCACACCTTTCCTAATCGCAGAAGGCAGGGCAGAAATTTCCCCACGGTAAGAAATCAAACCCTAATCTCTCACCTTTCCTTTTCGGAGCATTTCGAACTTCAAGGCAAATCCAGCCAATATTCCTCTCAGCTCTGCAATTAATATCATTGCATTTGCAGGTCTCCTTAACGCTCCGAAACCATGGCCGGCCGAAGGACGTACGGAGCCTGCGGCGATCCTTCATCAATTTGGCGGTGGCGCCTCCGCCTTGACGGCGGCGCGTTTGTCTTATTTCGGTGCTATCCTACCTGAGCTTGCGTTAATTAATTTCTTATCCTTCTCATTTCCTTTTTCTTTCGTGTTTAATTACTGTTCTTGACCTTGTAAGACCTTTTCTTGATCTTGTAAGACCTCCTTCTGCAACGTTTTTCTTCGCTTTTTCTTTTGTGAAAAACCTTATATTAGTTGTTTCCGATATAAGGTTGAATCCTCGTCCTTCTCCGTCTCCCTTGTCTGTCCCTCCTGAGCTTGAGAGCCTCTCGGAGTTAATGTATTTACAGGAATAAATCGCTTCTTGAAGTTAGGGTTTTGAAAGAGAACTGATCAAGCCTAGCCTCGTAGCTAAAGTCAATTGTCTTATGATTCTCTCTTTTCTTGTGCCTGTAATTTGTAATGTGATATAGAGAATTTTTTGGAGCAATTCATGCTTGTAAATGTATAGTAAGGAAGTGTTCGTTAAAATAAGAACGTTAAAAGAAGGTATATATGGTTGTATGAAGATAAAGTGATAAATTTAGACTGCTTTTTTTGATTATGATATGAAATAGTTTGATAAGAATTTTAATTTTTTTAAAATATATTAGAAAATATATATTTTATTTTTTTTATTTATAAGTTGTATGGTAAATTTATCAAGAAAGATAAATTTATTTAAATAATAAAAAATAAAAAATTATGTAAATATTTTTTAAAATTATTAAATAAATATAATAAAAATATTTTTATTTAAAATACTTTTGATATCTGTTTTTTAACTCATAGAATCATAAACATTATATAAAGAAATAATTTATAAAATTTAAATAACATATCATCAGTACTGTGGCTGGCTTTTTGATGATGTTGGCTGAGAGTGAGCAATGGGGTGGGGCGAGGGAATAATCATTGTTGCAGAGCTGTGGAATAGTCTCACCTCGTGACTGCTCTCATGTCACATATGTATATAATATATATAGGCTGTACTATATATATTACCCCTCCCCCCCCCCCCTCCCCCTTCTCTCTCTCTTCAATTACTATTCTAAAAAAATTTTCGAATTACACAAATGACGTCTGATTATCATCGAGACATCGGGTCGCATCTTGTCTGATCTCTCTTGCAATTCACGGCTCCCCTTGCAATCGGCCCAACCTAAAATGTCTTGATGGGAATCATCGAAAAAGTGATATTGTGTGTGAGAATCAAACCCACAGCTAGATGAGAAAAACCCACGTCACTTCACGATGCTCGATCACAATTAATCCTTCTTTTAAGATCACTGGATTATTGTCTCTCCCGGCTCTTGCTGCAGTCAATTCTACTGGATGGTGTCTTTCTATCAATCAGACGTTATCACATGTGCAACACTTAATTAAAGCACACAGAACAAAAAATAGATGTAGATCTGTTTTAAAATCATGTAAATATATGTTTTAAGAAGAGATAAGTATACCATCTTATTTGTCGCTAGACAGCAACTCGGGTTGGGTTGGGTTGTGCGCTGCGCTCCTTTTTGACAGTTCCTTTTGGTGAAGTACGATCGAAGACAGCGTCCTGGGGCCTCCCACCAGCTTTTTCTACACACTCAAGTCTGCTGTACTGAGTTGAGAAAGCTTTGGTTTTACTTCCTCTCCATGTGCTGCCGTACTTTGTCTTGCTGTTTTTCCAGTTCTGAAAATCTACCTCTCTTTGTATCTTCTGGTTTAGAAGGAAGGGAAAGAATAAATTTCCAACCATAAAATTCCCTTCAATAACTCATCACACATATTTTCCTATTTCTAAACGTTCTCCATGCCCAAAACCCATCGGCGCTTGAATATATATATATATAGATAAAAAGAAAATGGAATCAGATCGAGCTCATGATCTTGTAGATGGGGCAAGCAAATGCTTTTTTTAGTTACCAAAGTTGATCAAAATATATGATGACTTATCCCTCACCTCACCGCTTTTTGTCTGCTGAGTTCCAATTATTCAAGAGAGTGCCAAATTAGTGCAATGATAATAGGAGCATGTCAGCATCATAGCAAATGTTCAATGATGGCTGTATTAATTTGGTCTCTCCATCCCCTCACTTCCCCATCATTTTGTAACTAAAAAAAATATTAAATACGAGAGTCTTGAGAGTTAAGTTAAGAGATCGTATTATATTTACCTTATTTTCATAATTTAATTTTGTAATGTATTTTTATAACTTGATCTTCATTTTCATAATTTGATTTGAAAATTATAAAAAAAAAAAAAAATCTTCTTATTACTAAAACTCCTAACACACACATGAAATCTAATTTTACGACCACTTGATAATTGCTTAGGATGTCAGAGGAGTTGTGAAACACAATGCTAATTTCCTTCTATTTTGACTCTCTATCTTTTTATAGTCGAGAGTGTAATAATAATAAGAATAATAATAATAATAATAATAATCTTTTTTACACTAAAATTTAAAATTTACATTTTCTTTTATATATTTCAGTATATGCATAATTTATATTCTATTTTACAAATGAGAAAGTTCATGCATTTATATCCAATCTCACACCCACCTGGCTCATTCTCATCCATATATGCCCAACGTGTTCTAAGAAATTAGAAATTGGAAAAATGTTTAATTATTGGGTTTCTCAAATTCAGTTAGGGGTTAACAAAATTTTCTTAATTCTTAATAACTTTTAAGATTTAATATTTATTTAAATTAATACAAAAATTATTAAAATGTCTAAAATCCAATAAATTACTGTTGCAACTTTTAAATTAGAAAATTTAGAAAGGGCATGTCATCTTACATTCACTCAAAAATCAAAATCATTCCTCCTTTGACCGAACAAGTGCTGGGACCTGCGCCTTTCAATCATGCCTCTGTTAGGAACGAAGTCAAGCCTTCCCTAAGCCATCTTTGGAAGAATAATCATGCATCAACCAATTTTAATTGACAAAACAAAAAATCTCAAATTAAAAATATTATTATTATTTATTAGTATTTTCTATCTAAATATGGGTTTTTTTTTCTTCTTTTTACAACTTAAGTGAATTAAAAAAAAAATCATAAAGGTCGTATGTAGTAACCAAATGGGCCCTCTGCACTTGAGCAAAATATATGGGCTTTTTGAGGTTTAGAATGATGGGCTTAGGCCTGACTATTGTTCCCTTTCCCTTTCCCATTAGGAGTGCTGGTGGACCTCATATTAATTTATTTTCCAAGCTTGTTCAATAAAAAAAATAAAGGAGAATATTTTTAAAATAACTTATTTATTATTTTATTTTAAGGGTTTTTGGGTTTTTTTCCCCTCACAATGAGATGGGAGAGGCAATTTCTATTTGTAATCATAATTAATAATAATAAGCGAGATTAGATTTATTTTCTCATTTTCCTTTTATATATAAAAATTCAATCTTCCATATTTATTCAATCTTTCACAAAATAGGCATATTTTCATATTAATTAAAAAAGATTAATTATAAATTATACAAAAATTTATAATTAAAAATTAAAAATTAAAAATATATTGTTCAACAAAACGGATCCTAAACTCTTCCTATTTTATGGTAGTTCCACTACAGAACTAGAGAGAGTCACAGAGAGATTTATAGAAAGGGGACAAAAAGATAAAATTGTTCCCACTCTTACTTTTCTTTTCTTCCCTCCCATGCCCGTTGCCCTAGCCTTGTCGCTACGCCTTCGTCGCCTCACTGCCCTCACCTCATCTTTGTCGTCTCGCTATTATCACCACCTCGTCGATTATCGTTGTATCTTTAGTGATGATTGACGAGACGAGATGAGACAACGGAGACGAGGTGAGGACAACGAGATCACGGAGGCATAGCGACAAGGAAAGGTGAGGGCGATAGTGAGAATAGGGCAACGACTATGAAAGGAGAGAGAAGAGAAATAAGAGTGAAAGCAACCTATAAGAAGGGAGAAGAGAAAGTAAGGGGAACAAAATTATCTTTTTATTCGTTTTCATTAACTCAATTGATAAACTCATCGACACCCTAGACTTTTCTTTCTGAGCAAACTTCGACCTGCCTGCCCGCAGATTTAATATTTATTACAAAGAGGAGGAAGAAAAGAACTGTCTTGAAGGGCGATGTATCGGATATATGTCTAGGAAGCATCATTTATTTAATTAATTGGAAGGAAGGAAGCAGCAGCCAGCAGGGGGCAGGAGGCAGGATGCTTCAAAAGTCAAAAGTAAGATTCCGTTTCTTGGGATGTTGTCCAAATGACTTTGGAATTAAAAATTTGGAGTTTATATTCTCCAAATTACCTAACCCCATTTATTCAAACAGAGATGTCCCCAATGGAACCCAACTAATTAATTAGTTGATTGCGGATCGTACGTCTCTTCCAATTATTGTGACGTTCATTTATAAATTATTATTATTATTATTGATCTGATACAGCAACTAAAGTAAAGTAGTTTGGTTTTGGACAGTTTTAAGGACCGCTGCCTTTGAGACTTGAGAGACCCTTAGGATTAACGGTTCCTTTTGTACTGGGCAAAGCTTTGCCTCTACCTACCTAGCTAGCTATCCGTGAGTAAACAAACCATATCAAATTAGGGTCTTGTTAGCTACCTTAGCCCGGGCTGCAGCGAGTCAAAGTTTGGAGAATTGTGTTGAGGATTCATGGAATTTTTTCTTAGGTTAGGTGCCTTGATTGTTTAGTAGCAACTTTTGATACTCTTTAACACTAATTGAGGAGACATGTTTTTTCAAAATATGTTGTTACCTCGTCGAGGTTAGCAATTGCAATTGAAAATTTCATCTAGTCAAAAGTCTCAGCAGGTGCTCCTCATATCATATATGCATAATTTGTTTCACTGAAAAATACAGAATAAATAATGTTATCCTTATGTTTGTAATTTCTTAATCACGTCTTGTCTCTTCTGGTTCAAAGGATTGTCAAATAGGGAGATTTTGAGACATCAATTTTGGTGATTGAAATGAGATGTGGCAATACCAAGAAAAACACTTCAATGGTGAAGTAAGTAAGGGATTGAGTTGATAAAGTGTCAATAGATTGAAAGAATATATATTTACCTGTGAGCATATTGACTTATATAGAGGGAAAAAAGAGTTCTCTGACATGCAAGTAACCCCTGAGTGTTACAGCGGGATGGGATGATATCTGGTGCCGACGAGACTCTTTGACGAGAGTGTGGTGGTGACGGAATTTTCATTAAATGTCGATAGAATCTGTAATGTACGCAAGAGTATTGCTGGTACATAAGTAATGATAATCACTACTAATAGGGCCAGTAGATGTCTTGGGCCAGGTCCAATTGGGCCGATATAGTCCACATCTTAATACATTCGCACCTAATTACTATTCAATATATATATATATTAGTGTTAGTTTCAAACTTATATGAATAATTCTTAAAAAAATTTCATCCGACAAGAATCACTGCAATAAAAAAAAAAAAAAAAAACTGTAAGATGTATTATGTGACAGTCCTATGATAGGTTGTTATCTCTTTACATTTTTGGTTTATGCCTTGGACCCCAGATGGTACATTGTAGAAGCAAAAATGTGAGGAAGTTGTACATTTTTGGACCACGTACGTGGTAATTGACCAGTGGACCACAATTGTGGTGGGCTAGCTGATGTTTCTGGGAATTGTTGCAATATGGTTAATAATCCCTTAGATTTCTTCTTTTTCTTCTTCTTCTTCTGCTTCTTCTCACCCTAAAGATTGACGGTGAAGGTCTGACCTTGTAATTGAGTGTCAAAAGCCCATTTTATTTGTATTTATCAGCAAAGTGTTATCTAAATTTGGCAGGTAACTAGGTGTCACTAATGTTGGATTCTCAAGGCCCTAAACGCAACAGTAGAGGCTGATTACCAAAGAGGAAAAGATCAGTAGTACTTTATTGATGAAGTTGCTCAATTATAGATAACTCCATTTGTCACATTTCTGCAAATCTATCCAATCCAAAACAACGTATTCATATTCATTTGAAAATGTAGATGCCGTTGCTGGCTGTTTACTTGATGTTAAGTATTAAATCAATTTGGCTGTTTACTTGATGTTGGTAAATGGTGGGTGGGTCTAGAAACATTGCTTTGCAAGTTTAAAATTTTAGGTGGATTTCAAACTCTGCTAGTATTTGGATGATTAAACTCAAGCAAAATCCCTATTTATCTCCAAAAATGTGCCAACCCCAATCAGTCCACAATTTAAACGAAATTCTATTCATATTTAAATCACAATGCAAATTAATTTCTAATTTATTTATAAATCTAGAAAGCAAATTAAGTAATCTAATTGAATGTTTTTCTCAATAAATATATGCTGTTTTTAATTGAACTTTCAAAAACACAATTTTTTACTTTCCTCTTCTTCTTTTTTCTCTCAATAAATACAATTTTTGGTTGAATTTTCAAACAATATCTTTGCATTTCTAATTTCAAAAATTAAAAATTATTTTGCTTCCATTTCAACGATAAATTGAAAAATAATTTGCTTTAGTGATTGAAAAATGAACTACATTTGTTTAAGTTATGAATTGATTAGATTTCATACTTTTTTTTTTTTACAGATAAATGGAGATTTTACTCGAATTTAGGCGATTAGAGTTACTACTATATACTCTCTTTTTTTTTTCTAATTTTTTCTTTTAAATCATTAATTGGTGTCACTTTCCTCCATATAAAGGTAAGTTTGGTATTTTTTATTTTAATAGATTAATAAAGATAGAATTATTTGTAATTATTTTATGATTAATTTGGACATGGTGGTTATTATTTTTTTGGTATATAAATTTAGTTCTTTCAATAAAAAGAAAACTACAAGTGGATTAAGTGTTCCAAATTAAATTAGAAACTTTTGAGGGAGGTTTAATTAATAGATTTTACCCTATTAATTAAAGAGTACTCTAATTTAATTACCTCTATATATTTTTTTTCTCTAACAGTTATAAGTTACAATTATAAAATGGAACTTTGGGGATAGGATAATTTTCAAAGAAAATAATGGAATAATGTGGAATTAAGTTGGGTAAAATATTTTTGACAGCTTGAGCAACACTTGGAAGAATTCAAAATAAACATATGATGATGCATTTGGGAAATCATTTGAGCCACACTCTGAAAGAATTCACTTAGTCTTGTAATTTTTATGTTATTTTGTTTAACTTGAATAGTTAAGATATTATTAACATCTTTACTACTACTTCTTAATGGTTTTTCTTCTGATATTTTATAATATATAGTTGTAGTTATGGTTACAGTTAATTTCAAAAAGAAAATTATGAAAGCTGATAATTTTATTATCTAATGATTGAATAACAACCAAATGTACGTTACCACATATTCCAAATTTTATTTATTTCCAAATTTTATTTATGTATAAAAAATACCATTTCTAGCCCGTCATAATTGGAGAGGGCCATTTGATGATGGAGTGGAGATTGCTTGCTTTCTTGCTTGCTTGCAAACGTTGATAAAAGTATTGAGTGCATACATAAATATATTACATATATATAATAATAAGTAATAAAAGAGAGTTAGTCAAGAAAGCTGATGTTTATAAACTTAAAAAAGAAAAGAAAAGATGATTAGGGCAACTAATTAACTAATCAATTAAATAATATTGAATATTTAACAAAAAGGTCGATAAAAAATGAGGAATTACAATTTATTAAAGAAAGCCAGCTTTCTTGTAACCCTTGAATTTGCAAGCTGTACGTCACCCAAACTACTCCTCCTCCTCCTCAGTCCTCCACCATTCCTAATTTTATTAATTATTATTATTCTTTTTTTTAATCAATTGATATTTTCATGGGTTTTGTAATTAAAATAATTGTGTAGTAAGTAAATTAATGGTGATTAATTAATCATCATGTTATTGAATCTAGCTAAGAGGAGATCGAGTATAATATAATTTTTTTTCCAGCTTTTATCTTCTGAATTAAACATCTTATTTTATGTACTACTTTTAGTATATATTGACATATGAGGGTTTATAATTAAACTTAAATTAAAAAAAAAGAGTTTAAATTTTTTTTAAATTAACTTTGAAAATTTTGACAAAAACAACGTTGGTAATAAAATTTCATTTCTGCAAAATATAGAAAAGATTCCTTCTATCTCTCTCTCTCTCTCTCTCTCTCTCTCTCTCTCACAGAAACAGATAAATATATATATATATTAATTATATAACATATTTTCTACATACGTTGGCAAGTTTAAACCCTCGTTTATCTCCCCTCCTTGTTCCTCGTTCCTTTCTCCACTGTAAACCCCCCAAGAACAGCCATGGTGGTGGCCGCTCCGCCCCAAATTCTAGCCGAAAAGATCCGAGAAACCGACCTTCCAATCATCGATCTCTCCGGCGAAAGATCCGAGGTCTCGAAGCTCATCGTCAAAGCCTGCGAAGAGTTCGGCTTCTTCAAGGTGACCAACCACGGCGTCTCTCAGGACGTCATCAATGAGATGGAAGCAGAAAGCTTCCGCTTCTTCGCCCGAACTGCCGCCGAGAAGCAGCTCGCGGGGCCGGCCAATCCCTACGGCTACGGATGCAAGAACATTGGCTTCAATGGCGATTTCGGAGAGGTCGAGTATCTTCTTCTCAGCGCCAACTTTCTCTCCATTTCCCACAGATCCAAATCCATCTCGAACGACCCATTGAAATTCAGGTAACCGTTTCCGTTTCGTTTCAGCCTGGTTTTTGAATTCAATCTGACGAGTTTCGATAAAAAAAAAATTAAAAAACAGTAAATAATGTAACAGTAACATTATGAATGATACTACTTTGAGTAAAATATTATTAAGGATTGATTTTTTTTTTTTTTGGGTCACTAATTCTAAGTTAAATCCTGGGCTTAAACCTTGAGCAATGCCACATATACTTGTCTGGTTTGTTGGTTTTCTTCAGTATTTGCTTAGTCTCCATCACAAAGTAAGCCAATTATTCGCTACTAATAACCGGAGAGAATCCAAAATCCATTCATACCCCAAGCGGCAAGCGCTCTCTCTCTCTCTATACACACACATCTACACATATATATATATATATATATGTGTATGTATGTATGGGCCAGTAGTGTTGATGTAGTACCATTTTGCCGTTGGGAGAAGAAGGTAGTTCTTGCATGTAACGCGCCAGCTGTAGGATCCATGGTTTCCCAGTCGATGGAACCTTTTTTAGATTTCACGGCCATGGTAACGTTTCCTTGTCATGTGAGGATCGCTCTATTTCGGTCTAAAGAAACCCATTTCAAGCCTCTGCCCTTTGCTTTCTCTCCTCCCCTCAAAAGCAATTTTTTTATTTTTTATTACATCCCAAAAACCCTCTCTCTCTCTCTATATATATATGTATGTATGTATACGTACTTTACTATGATGGTTATGCGTTGAGTTTATTAGTTACGGCCAAGTTTACCATTTCTGGTTCGCTTCCTACACGGGACGAAGGGGTCGTTTAACTTGTCAGTAAATTCTTGGTAACGGAAGAGTTGTGCAGTGGAGGTAGAATGGAAGGAAAAAAATTATATTTATATAATAATAAAAATAAGAAGGAAGAGAAGGAAAATGAGGGGGGGGGGGAGCGAAAGAAAGAAAAATCTTGGAATCTAAAAGAACACGAGGGAGAAGAGTAAGCTGGACCATTGGAAACAGTCTCTAGTCACATGGCAAGTATATTTCTCCAACAAGTTTGGTCCATGGTACAAGCTGAGGTAGCACAACATGTCTTGTGTACTTTTGTTTCTCTCATGCATGCATTGTACGTAGGCTATATATATATATTATTGGTCTTGAATTGTGTTCCCTTATTTATGTGGGTTCAATTGCTTTTGTGCACAAATTTTGTGCTGTTATGGTGTTTGAAGAACTAAAGAGACGGATGATGGGTTTGGTTGGGGGTTGCATGCATACGCGTGATGCATTAATTTAATTTGAGAAAGTAGATTAGAATAGGAAGGGGGACATGAGAGAGAGGAGAGAGAGAGATATTCGCAAGGATAATGCTATTGGTATATCTTTGTGTACATCTTGGACTACACAAAGGTGTACCAATGACAAAAAAGTCTCTCTTGAGGCGCATAGAAGCGCGTGAGGCGCATGAGAGGTGCAGGGCATTTTGGTCATTATACCCTTTATGTAGCCTAAGATGTACAAAATTGTTGTACATCTAGCATGATCCTATTCGCAATCAAACTGACAATTCAGACAGATAGATATACTGCAGTGGCAGAAGATGAAGGACCAATCAAATCACTAAGATGAGAAAAGAAAATAGAAATCTCCCAGATATAGAGGAGCCCCTGATTGTGACCTCTCTTCCCATTTGAGGCACCCCACCTACCCATCTCTCCCATCTTCCACCAATCCCCCCTCCTCTCAATATTACACTACAAAATATAGCACCATACTGAGGTTTTTTTTTCCCCCTCATGAATAATGTCACTTGTGTTGGCCAGACGTCTCCAAATACCACACCGATTAAGGGAATTCCCTTTATATATTGCCCCTCTCATTACATCACGTTGTTATGTAATTCAACTCTCCGTTTTCAAGTCTAATTTGGTGTTTAGAATTAACTACTTGATAAAGATATTTTTATTTTAAATGGTTAAATTGGCTGATCGGGAAGAGTCCTCTTAAAGTTGGCCAGCTGTTTCAATTCACTAGTCCCAGCAAAAATAATATTGTTCTTGTCGTGCAGAGTTAATTCTTGAGAGATGATTATGACAATAAATAAATCGAATCGAAGAGGGTTGAATTAGACAGGGGGACAGTTAACGTTAAAGTGTTGATTTAAGTAACATTTTAGTTTAACTGAGGACATGTGTGGTGGACAGTTCTGCAGTGTGTGGTTACGTTGAAGCAGTTAGGGGTCTGGCATGTGAGATCTTGGATATGATGGCAGAGGGAGTGGGGCTCCCACAGGCATCATCATCAGTGTTCAGCAGCCTAATCAGGGCCGTCGACAATGACTCCGTCTTCAGGCTCAATCACTATCCGCCTCTCCGGGAAGCACCGGATCACGTTCGCCGCCGCCACCACCACCGGGTTGGCTTCGGCGAGCATTCTGACCCCCAGTTGCTGACCATTCTGCGATCAAACAACGTCGGCGGCCTCCAGATCTCGCCGGAGGACGGCGTCTGGATCCCTGTTTCCGCCGACCCCACCTCCTTCTCTGTCAATGTGGGTGACGCCTTGCAGGTTTTCATCTATCTCTCTGTCTGTGTCTCTGTCTCTCTCTCTCTCGAAAAGTTGAAACTCAGAAGCAATCAGTAGTCACTGACACTGCCAGTAAGCTCTGTTCATTCATTATCGGATAAGGGCTTTGCTTTTGCAAAATAATTTTAATTTCATAGTATTATTATATTATATTTTAATTTTATAAATGAAGGTATTTATCATTTTGAAAGCTTATATTTAATGATTTGATTGATGTGATAACAACATGCAGGTAAATTTTTTTCTTAATGGGCATTCAGATCGCATTTTTATTTGTATGATTGATATGTTTTGTCACCAACTATTTAACTTCATGATTATATTATAATTTGCTTGCGAAGGCGATGACGAGTGGAAGGTTTGTGAGCGTGAGGCACAGAGCGCTGGCCAACTCGCAGGAGGTGAGAATGTCGATGGCGTACTTCGCCGCCCCGCCGCTGCATGCGCGGATCGCCGCTCTGCCAGAGCTGACTGGCCGCCGCCGGGAGTGTCTGTACAGGCCCTTCACGTGGGGTGAGTACAAGACGGTAACCTATTCTCTCCGGCTTGGAGAGCGCCGTCTCAACCGCTTCAAAGCAGACGAAGGTGACGAAATCATCTGATATATATAAATTTAATTAAAATTTTCATATCCAATAGGAAGAATTGTTCAGGTTGCTGTTTTGATCTTCTCTAATCCCTGCTGGGAAATTTTGCTCCTTATATGCGACCGACCAAATTAAAAGTTTTTTTTTTTTTTTTTTTTCTTCTGGGTGATTATGTTTGGAAGTGGGGTTCTCATGGGTGTTAAGTGTTGGGCATGGGCCTCCAGTAATAGGCTGCTTTCGGCCAACGGACGGCCCAATCTTTTGTTGTCGGCTGTAGAAACTCATTTTGTAAGAAACTCCTAGTCTTATGGGTGTTGTGAAGTGAAATGTGCATTATCTTGATGATCATGTTTGATGTTTATGGGTCGAATTAATTTAAATTTTGAATTGACTCAAACATAATTGGGTTTTCAAAGATAAAATCGATTCAATTACAACCCGAAACCAGGTCGTCCGGCTCAATTAAAATCTCATAAGAGTGTAAAATCCGAAAATAAAAGAAAAAACAAACAACAATATTATAGTAATTAACAGATTGCATTCATGAAAGAGATAGAGGAGGATTTTAGTTTCGGTAATCTATTTTTTAAATAATAAGGTAATTTTTCTAAGTTTTTAGATCCAATGGGTTAATTTGGAGCTCACTCGATTGGTATTGGGGTGAAAATACTTAAATCAAAAAGTAAATTAAAGTTTAGACATTGATTCAAATTTGGTGCTCAACTCAACTTGTATACCATGAACACACTGAGGTTGTCTGCGCCGACGTAAGCAGTGATTGAATCCCAAAGACATCGTGCACTTAGCAGTAAAATAGTCACCAGTTGATTAGAAAACAATAAAATGGGTGGGTTGACCCGTGTTTTATAAGTTATTAATTAAAGTCCGGAATTGGAATTTAATTTGGAGTTGCAGTCAAGTCACTTCCTCCTGATCTCTGCTTATTATCATTTGTTTAGCGACTCCGAACACGTTTGGTCTTTGGACTATAATAATGATAATAATACTAATAATATCATCTTTCTTCCGCCATTAACGCAACTCTTAGTCGGCTGTTTCTTTGTCTCTAATTAAGGGTATACTTTAATATGCTTCAATTATCATTCACTGGGTGAAGTCGGAGCCGAGCTACCTTAATTTCGATGATAATCTCAGTAGTAGTAGTTTTGAGTTAGTTTTACGTTAGATTTTTGAATGATAATTTATGATTATTAGGTTTTAATAAGAGTGTCATTAGTCTCTACTTAGTTTGGCTAGACTTTTTTTTTAGAATTTTTAAGTTGGATAGTGTTTAAATTGTTTAAACCCTTTTAAGTTAGGAAGCGTTTAAACTAATAATATATTTGACTAAATATAATTTTAAGTTATTAGTTAATAGTTATGTGTTTGGTTTAAAATAGCTGACAAGCTATCAAAATGTGATAAAAAAAATGAAAATAAATATGTTATTAAATAATATAAAAAAATAAATCAAATACTTATTTTTAATAAAATTAATTATAATTTACTTTTATATATATGTTAAAATTAATTAAAAATATATTATTTCAATATATATATACATAGAGATGTATATATATATATAGAGAGAGAGAGAGAGATGAGAGACACTGATAGGGGAGATGGACATATAAACTGCAATGGTGAAAAGTGACGGCAACGGAGGAGCCAGGGGTGATTTCAAACAATGGGGGCAACGAAAGATAATGGGGGCAATGGGTGATGGTAACAAAGTTGGGGGCAATAGAGGACGATAGGAGTGACAACGATGGCTAAAAAAGTTGGTGGCGATAGGGGCGAGTGGGAGGCAAAGGGTTGAAGAAAAAAGACGATGACTGAAAATTGCTTAAAAGATTGAGAGTAAAATGGTCAATTACTTTATCAACGCAACTTATTTGATAGTAACATTTTGCAAAAATCGATGAAGAAAAGTTTTTACAAAATGCTGATGTACGAGCGTTTAAGCTAAACGCTCTTTATTCAAATTAAACACTTACAACAAATAAATTATCTTAAAAGTTACTATACCAACTTTATACACAGTCAAATCGTCTAGCCAAACAAAACCTTAATAGGTCTCTTTAACTCAATTGATGAAACGAAGACTACATCAAATTTATGAATAAGGAGTGCGAACGCTCTCAAATGAAATTAAGCTCGGAATCCTTTAGCTCAAAAGAAACTATCGCACTAGAAGTCATTAGTCGTTGAAGTGGCTGCTAATACATGATATATTATTATATTAATTATATATTTTCATGAAAAAAACGATGTTGAATTGATGTTACGATACTTTTTGTTCTTTTATAACTATAGGTTATTTTATGATATTAGCCTCACAATATTTAAACACCCACATTTGTGTGGTACATTGCACCTGGCCTCACCCGCAAATGTAAAATAGCTTGGAAAGCTTTGTACATCATTCCTGAAGTTGATAATTGTATAGAATTAGAAAACGCAATATGAATGTGGCATGTCAAGTGACCCAATAAAATTTGGAAGTCTCTCTCTCTCTCTCTCTCTCTCTATATATATATATATATATATATTTGTCAGTTGAAACTGATGTTCCCACTGAATTTATAAGTGATTTGCATATTATTAATGCAAAATTACTGCTTTTAAATTTTAAAGGGGATAATAAGAATGTGCTAACTGTCTTGAATTTTACTTAAACTTTAAACCCAATTCCGTAATTTTATTTTGTAGTGTGCAATTCAAATTGTTATAATTGTGACATAAAATTCAAATTTGATTGAGATTATGGCTTTGAATTTGATTATAATTATGATATTGTCAAATTCGATTTTACATTAGATTTATCTCATTTAGAAAAATATCTTAATTAATTATTTTTTGATCAAGATATAATTTTTTGTGTACATTCATAAATGCTTTTAGGCTTATAAATAAGTGTCTCATACTCTAGAATTAATTATAACTATATCACTTTTGTATTACCAATATAGTTAGAGATATTTTGTTATTTCTACTCATGATTTTTTTTAATTTAAATTTTTCACGTAAAATTCTATGTTGGCATGTGATTGAATAGTTTGATTATGATTTATTATTAATCCAATTTCCTAACAAATTGTATTTAGATATGTTGTTTTTGGATCCAAGTTCAGATCTGGTCAACCAGATTAACAGATTCAATTCTTTTTTTTTGCTCAGATCTGGCCTGGATGTGACTTAACCCATTTGTCCACTCCAAATCAGACAGATTCGACAACCCAGATCCAGAGTTGGTTTTGTCCATATTTACTGCATATATTTGGTATTCTGATATGTTTTCTTTTGGGATTTTGTTTATCGATCGTTTGGCATTATTTGATTTTTATATTGACTATCTTGAAGTATGATATTCCATTATTGGATTGAAATATCTTAATTCTCACTATTGCAGGTTAAGATACGTGCAATTTTGGACGAATGAATTTAGATGAAGATGGAGTTATCAGGGTGATTTATAATAATAAATGTAGAGTTATTAAGATCAACAAATATATGTTGAGGCTAATCTCTGGCTATACTCTAAGTGCGACTAAAGATATCAATTGCAGCAAATTTTGTATGGATTTGATTGGTATTTCCTGTGATGCAATTTTGTTTAGTACTTATTAGGAGCTTAATTCTCTGTGATTTTGTTAGAAAAATAAATTTTGAATAATTTCATATTTGAATTTTGTATCGAGGTGGAAGTCATTACAATTCTGAATTGGAATTCAAATTTCATTGATATTGAAATTTGACTATGATTATGATATTATTAAATTCGATTTTATATAAGATTTACCTTATTTAGAGGAATATTTTTATGAATTATCTTCTAATTAATATATGATTTCCTGTATAAATTTATAGATGATTTTAAGTTTATAAATAGATGCCTAATGTTCTAGAATTAGTTGCAACTATATTATTTTTATATTACCAATATGGTTAGTGATATTTTATTTTTGTGTGCCCGTGATTTTTTTGATTTGAGTTTTTTAAGTAAAATTATGTCTCCGTGTGTAATTCATTGATTTGATTATAATTTGTTATAAATATAATTTTGTAACACAAATAGTGCAACACGACAAATTAATTACGTTCAATTTATATGAATTTGATTTTGGCAATGTACGAGGGTGTTACAAATTTTTGATCTCTATTTTGTGTTGTTATTGGCTAACAGGATACAAGATTTGAAAGATTGCACTGATTATGATAACTTAAATTGACGGAAATAAACGTCAATTTGGCATCATTCTTGAGAAAAATTCCGTGCTAAAATCGCCTTCTTTCTCTCTCCTATTTCGATTACAAAAATATGTCAACTGTAGTAGCGACCTTTTTCAATTTCAACGTGCCATGCCATCTCCGTTTTCCTTCTTGTGTTTTCAAAATATAATCCATGCAATTTAGTTTTGGTAAATTCTTGTACCGCGTGCCCTAACACTGTTAGTTTAGATAGTTTTTAGGGTCGGGCTTAAGGCATGGCGCACTGATGCCTATGCTTAGGGGCTCCCAAATAGGAGGAGGAGGGGGGGTTCCCAAATAGGAGGGGGATTCCAAAAAATTGCTAACCAGAAGCTGAACTACTTGGCCTAAATAGTTGGAAAGCTTGGCAAGAACAGCAAAGCATCACAACCTTGTCAATAGCTGAGAAATCAACCTTCTCAATTCTTACATTAACTTAATTGGCATAGAACTTTTATCAAACATCTACTATGCAAAAAAAAAAGGGGGGATTGTATGAGACCACTCAAAAGACTTAACAAAATCAATTTTGGAAGCCATCCTCTCCATCTTCAGTCAAGGTTCACGCAGACAAGGAAAACGGTCAGTGTAAGAGAGAGAGAGAGAGAGAGAGAGAGAGAGAGAGAGAGAGAGAGAGAGAGGGGAGTCACCTGCGTCGTTGCCTGCCAAGACTGGCTAAAACCCCACCAAGCCTTGAGCCAGTCATGATAATTTCAGTAGCTTGATTCATTTTTCCTAAGCTAAGAAGTTTAAAATTTCTATAAACTCACTTATAAAAATAACTCTTGTCATGAATGTGGATTTTTTGTTAGGATAACATCTTGTTTTTTTTTTTTAACCAATTCTTATGATTGGAATTAAATAATTTTTAATTAGAGATGGGTTCGTTTGATTAAAAAAAGAAAAATCTCACTGTAACACTATACCTTTTTAACAAAAATAAAAAGGGTATTGTCACAAGTTTTGACACAAAATATCATTGGAATGAAGTGAAGGTGATATTTTTATAAAATTAATTGAGATATAACCAAACTTTAGGATGAGAAAAGGATTAAAAACAAGTTATGAAGTTACTAAAAGGGGGAAGGAAACAAGGAAGGAGGAATCGGTTGATTTTGTTACGGGTTGGGAAGGCATTGTGTACTAATTGAGCAATGCCGGCCGAGGAGACTGGAAGACGTGGGAGATTATATTCCACGTGGCAATAACTGATTGGATTTGGGGCGTGGATGAAAAAGCCTCCACGCAAGTGATGGATGAGAAAGAAAAAAATGGAAATGGGAATGGGGCAGAGCACGTCCGTGCTCAGCCCAAAATGGTGTTCAAATTGGGAGTGTGTACGTAATCTCATTCTCATTTTTGTTTGATAAATCATTATAGTATACTTTTTTTTGTTGCCCAAAAATGTGCAAATATATTCTCATTTGTTACATATTCTTCAAAAGACTTGTAACTTTAAGCTGGTTTTTTGGGTATAATATTATTGTCACTATTCGTAACATAATTAGTGATGGGTAATGGTTGATGTAACTTTCTTTAGCCATGCTTTTTTATATTCTCCTGCATTATAACTCTCACGACATAACACTTAACACACTTTTGACTTTCAGATTGGGTTATGGTTTTAGAAGCTACACCCTCCTATTAAATACAGTAAAAAAATAAATTTTCTATTTAACAGAAGAATACTTTCCTAAAGAGAATGAAGGCCCCCACGCACTGCATTGGCACACAAATTGCAGAAGAAAATTTGGTAGGAGAGGGTGTAGAGAGCAGAGAGTAGAGGATGGGATGGGATGGGATGGGATGGGGCCGACCAAAGTCCGATCCAAATGACAATAACACTTCACACTTTTTCTGATGGTTGAGATGGCTGAAGACGAAGCATTCCTCACTTTTGATTGGACGCTTTCCCACGTGAGCCTATCCTACTCTATGGCCCCCATCCCTCCCTCCCTCCACCCACCATTCAGCATTCATCTCTCTTCTCCTCTCCCATATTTCTAGCTTCGATTTTGACTTTTTTTTATATTAATTTAGATTTAAGAAATTAATAATGCCCGTTTTACCACGAGCGTGTTTCTTTTAAATATTATGGGCCGAATAACCAAAAATATAAAAAAGAAAAAAAAAAACATTCGACGTGCCTGCGACATTCACACTGTCGCGCCGTACCGGGGGGGGGGGGGGGGAGAGAGAGCGAGAGAGAAAACCAAACAGAAATAGTGCCCTCCAGTTGTCTCTGCACTACAAGTCTATTCCAAATTAATTTTCGCATAATATTATTATTATTATTATTCCATTAAAAAAAGTATGCAATGCAGCAAATGCAAATTACCAAAGTAGTATTTTTTTCCACACGTGGCGGGCAAAGCAATAAAACGCACGGGGGCGCAACCGGTTTCAAAGGTTACGGCGAGAATTAACATCGACACCGTATTAAATAATTCAGGCGGACGACGTGGATGCTTCCATATCAGCACACGTGGCTGCTCCTGGGGACTGGTCCGCACCTCGGTGGCTTCTCCAAAAGGCACGCGGCCCAGAAAAAATATTCCCGCCGCCATCTCCATCCTCCTCCTTAACTCTCACTCTCTCTCTATCCATCGGACTAAATTACCAATTATACCCCCTCAAAGCCAAATTGCCCGTACAGTGGCCAACCAGCTACAGGCTACAGCGCCTTGGAATTATCATTTATCAGTTTGATCCAGATGATGATGATGGTGATGATGTAAAGAAGATGATATGCTCAGGGTCATGGCCGGCCCCACGTGCCACTCACGTGGCTCTCAATCACCACTGGAGTGGCCAATGGCTTGACTTTGGAGTAAGCTTGGATAATTTAAATTATAATGTATCCCCCAAAATCATTGCTATTTGCTTAGGCTGCTCTCGTTTCCACCATCTAGAACCAGACCTAGGAGAATAATTATTATTTATGCTATTTAAATATTTAAATGTAATCTAAGCATTTTTTTTATTAAAATTTAAACAAGTTTCAAATATTCCCCCGACTTTACACTAATAAACAATATAATAATAAAGGAGATAGTGGAACCAATTATTCACATCTAGGAAATCTTTAATTAAATAATTAACATAAGATAATTATTTATTTGTTAAAAATCTGAACAAGCTTCCTTCCTTCCTTCCATAATGCCATCAACAGTTTAAAAAAATGGAAAACAGCAGTACAGAAGAAGTCCATATCAAAGAATGAAACAAAGCTTTTAAAATTACAAGTTTGCCCCCTCCCAGATATCACAAATCAATAAGTTAATTAATATCCCACAGCGAAACCTAATTAACCTTCTTCACAAATTCTACCCGCCTTGATAATTTGCTATTTTTTTTTTTTTAATCTCTTCTGCAATTTCGTTATTTTCGATTTCTACTTTCACAGACTGTTC
The DNA here is from genome assembly GCA_036245055.1 of Diospyros kaki. Lineage (NCBI taxonomy): Eukaryota > Viridiplantae > Streptophyta > Magnoliopsida > Ericales > Ebenaceae > Diospyros > Diospyros kaki. The sequence continues at coordinate 8,207,653 of BSEG01000013.1, forward strand.
AGCTGCTGCTGGAAGTACTGGATGTCATCGACGTTCCAAAAACTATCCGGAATCTCGCTGGCGTTGAACCACTGGTTCGGGTCGCCCGCATCCATGGCTGGAACATCTAACCATTGGTTGAAATAGCAAGCTGGGCTGGTTAAATTATCCGGGTATGAGACTTGATTCACGTGGTAGTTATCCGGGTTCGGGTAGTTGTTCGCAACGGGGTTGTAATAATCTGCCAGATCAGAAACCGGCGAGACCTGGGCCCCAAAAGAGTCCGACGACGCCGCCGTGCTGGAATTGTCCGGAGTGAAAGTAGTTTGGTTGACAGGGAAATTACTGCCGGTGCCGGGCGGTGGGGGGATGATTTGACTGGTAGTGAAGTTGCTGGTTTTGGGGCAAGCAGTGTTGGTGGTGGCAGAGGTGCCGCCGTTGGCGTTGGCGGCGGCGGCGGCCTGGATTCTCTCGACGAGGCGGGGCATCCAGATGTAGCGCATGGTGTCCTTGAATTGCTTGCTGTTCACGTCACATTTGAGCTGCTTCGCTTGCTTCTGAACTCTAGTTCGCCAGTAGTTTTTGATCTCGTTGTCGGTTCTTCCGGGCAAGTGTTGAGCAATTTTCGACCACCTGAAGAATTAACGTAATATATTTTTTGATTAGCTATTAGATAATTAGATTCGGGTTGAAACTGAATTGAATTGTGATATATATAGGTATATGTAATTACCGATTGCCCCATCGAGAATGAAGTTCGAGAATCAGGAGCTGTTCTTCAAGAGTGATGTTTCCCCTGCGAACGTCAGGGCGTAGATAGTTCAGCCACCTCAATCTGCAGCTCTTTCCGGTTCGTTTCAGACCTGTAATTCATGGGGAAAGAAAGAGCTTTGGTTAATTAATTTCTTGCGAAAGAAATTAAATAATACTATGCCATTATTTCCTTTTCAAAGTTAATAAAGTTTCTCTTCTCTTCTTTTTCCACTTTTCCGTGTGTGGTACGGCTTGTTCATGCCCCTGTCGAAGTCAGAAGCCATCTGTTTGGCTTCCGAGAAAATGAAGCCTCGGCTGGGCACTAAATTTCTTCATATATTTACGTAATTATGGGATCGTCTCTGCTGAGAATTCGATGAAAGAGGCAGAAAGCATAACCGGAAAAATTGGAGAATTGGGAAACCGAGATTCCCATTTCAGCATGTAGAAGATCAATTGATTTACGTCAGCAACTGGGTTTGCTGCGTCGTCGTGATGAAATGAAATTCAAGTGGGTTCACACATGCATATAATATAGACACACACACACATATACCTGCGCAACGAGCGAGAGAATTCCAGCGGCCTTCGCCATGCTTCGTGATGTGGTTGATGAGCAAGAAGTCCTCTTCGTCGGTCCACGGTCCTCTCCTCAGCTCCATCTGATCTTCTTCACCCGCCATGGCCGAGTTGTCAAGCTCTGATCTTCCCTCAACGTCCCTTCCCATTAATGGCAAAGAATTAATCTCAGTGAGGATTAATCGTTTCTAGAGAGAGAGAGAGGAGAGAGAGAGAGAGATGGATTACAGAAGACGATAGAGAAGATGGGATTTATATAGGAAGAGAGAGATTAGAAAACTGATGAGAAAGAAAGAAAAGTTGACATGTGAGAGAGAGAACACCAAGCCGCAATATATAGGAACTCGGCTTCTGGCACTAAATATTTTAAAAGCTCTCAACTTTTGACTCTTTGACTCTACCCTTCGATCTGTGTCTCCCAGTGAGAGCAGTTCCGTGGAAACCAATTTTTCATTTTCTTTTCTTTTTCTTTTCCTCCAAACAACTTGCCCATTTTCGGTTAATTCATTCTTCCCTTCTCGCTTGAAATTTCTGACTTTCTTATTCTTCCTCTGGGTGTACACACATACTCAGAAACAGTCGTGCATATAAAGGCGTTCTTAGGTTTTTTTTTTTTTAAAAAAAAGAAATCATAAATATAACAAAAAATTATAAATAATTAAAAAAAATTAAACTCACCAACATAATTAATTATTCATGGTCGAGTCGGGTCGAATCGGACCATAACCATTTTAGTAGTAACTTGCACATAAAATAAAATTATTTGATGTTAATCTATTACGTATAAAGAATTTGTCGGGTACGCGCGCATGTAAAAGAGTTATTTATCATTTAGTATAGACAAAATAAAAAATGGACACGGACGGTTGGAATGGGCAGGGCTTGACCAAGGCATTATAATGGAGCCACCGTCCACCATCTTCTCTTATTTTAACTGCTTCCATGAATGAATCAAATCCATATCTCTTCGATGGGATAATCCGCAAATTTTATACGCAAACTCTGCCTGGTTTGGATTTCCCCAGTTTCGTGGCTGAAACAAAGAACAAAATTAAACTACTTTACAGTGTCTGACCTCAAAACTAAAGTTGCTTCCCAGTGCTGTTACATTTTTATTGCCTCTCACGCACGAGGATAAACCCAATTTGTAATCTATATATATATATATATATATATATATATTATATAATACAAACTTAATTAGAGCTTTATCCTCTCGTTTCTTTTTCACTTCCAATCCCCCGTTTGTTAGTTTCTCGAGAAAATCACGCCGTGCAAACATGGAATACATAGGAGTTAGATTTTTACTTCTATTTTCGTGTTGAAAGTGAAAATCCTAAACAGAATAATATATTTTAATACTGAAAAGAGAACTAATTAAAAGAAGAAAAAGAATGTCACAGCTGCAACTATATTTGGTCATGTCACAAAGTTTAACGCGGCAAGTACGGCGTGGAGAATTGAAAGTACCGCTGTTGCCTTAAATTCTTAGCGTATTTGTCAACAAATGCAGGATATTAATTAATCGTATTTTAGCATTATTATATCAACGTTAATTTCCTCAAATAAACGCTGTAAAATAACTATATTTTTTAACGTCTGCATAAATTATTTTTTTTATTAAAATTCCATATTCCAATTTATATATATATATATATTAATACGACATGCATGTAATAAGAGTAAATATTATACTCACAAATAATCTTTTTAAATTTATAATAATTTTACACAAAATTAATAATAGTTCATAATAATAAGTAAATATATTATTTATAGATGTCACATCGATGGACGAAGATTATTTGTTTGTAAGTATAATATTTTCGAAGATAAAATTACATTGATATAATAAGACTTTTGATTCCATCCATTTTTATCACATGAATTTCATAACCTCTTGTTTTTATATGATAAAATTGTTTTAATTATAGACATCATATGAACTTATAGGTAATACTCTCATTTTTCTTTTATCGTATATTACGTATTTTATATTTTTAAGTATATATGCTTGTTGGCATATATATATAGTAACTCAAGAATATTTAGTTGACTAAATGTGTAATTACGGCACTTAATTAATATTTAGCTAGCTAGCTAGCTAGCTAGCCAGCTGTCTATCTTTGCTATATTCAACTTAATACACACATGCAAGTCGTAATTATCTTGAATCTAGATTACCCTTCCCCTTGGCAGCTTTTAGCCTACAAAGAGTACTTTAAGGGTATTAAATGTTATATGAGGATTTAATACACTTAAATAATTTAGCAATAATATTTAAGATAAATTTTTAACTTAATTAATTAAGATATTACACTTGCTATTGAATTTTGTCAAATACGCGACAAGACAGCAAAATCCATACAATTTCGATTGACAAACAATGTCACCCATTTTACATCAACGAATATCAACTATATAAGATTACAGTAAATTATACGTTAATCATCGTTTTAAACTTTTCTTATTCAAATAAGTATAGTTAATTGACTAATTCAGCACTTAATGTTTAGCTGGCTAGCTTAGGAATATTCAACTTAGGATGCGTCCTATAAGTAGTAATTTCCTTCTATTCTATATATTCAAGCAATTTGGGAAGTGTTTAGCCAACAAAAAGTACTAGGGGATTAAATGTTGTAACTCTCTTGAGCCTACACTTAATATATAGATATTTCAACAATTCTTTTTTATTAACTTCAAAAAAGATTCTCAAATAATTAAATAAACTCTTAGATTGCGTTCTCTTTACCTTTTAAATTTTAATTTTTTGTTTTGATAGTCTATTTTTAAAAAATTAAAAATGCGTTCTTTTTGTCATTTTGAAAAACTATTTCTCAAAACATAAAATTAGAAAATACTTTTTTTTTGAAATTTTGAAAATAATTTTTTAATGACATTTTATTTAATACATTTGATTATTTAGTAAATTAGAAATATTTAATGTTAATATATTATTAAAAAACTATATACATTTTAAAGTTAATGAATTTTGTAATATTTTTTTTCATTACAATAATAAAATATGAATAAATAAATATGTTTTGAGTTTAGAATTTATTTTGAATGAAAACACTCAAAACAACTTTTTGTTGTTTTGAGTGTTTTTTATAATTTTTTTTTGTTTTTAAAAGTACAATTTTAAAAACAACAAAGATAACGTATTTTCATTATTTTAGAAAATTAAAAACTAAAAATGACTTAAAAATAACAAAGAGAACGCAGCCTTAGTTTTTATGACTTTCAAAGTTATGTAAGCAAATTAGTGTTAAAAATAAGCTGAGTTATTTGTAAGCAAACTATTGTTTGATCCAACAAAAAGTAATTTAAGTTTGTTCGTTAAAATAAATAAGTCGAGATTGAATTTAATTTTAAAATTCGATTTGTAAACAAGTCGAGTTTTAACTTAATAAAGCTTGGTTCGTTAAAATTTGTAAATATGTTCAATTAGACGCTGGTGAATACTTATAAACTCGATTAAATGCTTATAAACAAGTTGTTTATAAATATATTTATTTATTATTTTATAAATATATTATTTAATATAAAATTATTAAATTTTAAATTATTATAATAATATAATTAAATTGAATATGTTAAAATTATTATGTACTAATTGAATCATTTTTAACATAATATAATATATATAATAGTAAAGTAAAATAGTAAATTATATTTAAATAAAATAATAGATTCTAGCGAGTTCAAGCCCGTTGGCGAACTTGAAAACATGCTATTGAGGCTGAGCTCAAACTCAAGCACATGTTAAGTTCAAGTTAAGATTTAAGGTTTGAGTCGAGATTTAAGTCTCAAGTCAAGATTGACTTAGGGTTAGAGTTTGGAAACTGATTCGTGAGCTAAGTTTCAACTCAACGAAACTCGACTCGAGTAAATTCAATTGCAACCAGAGAATAAATTAATAAAATGATCTAAATTTAGAAGTTTATCAAAAAATATATTTGAGTGCTCATCCTCAAATAAACTTGAACCTTGAGAGTAAACGAAATAATAATAATAATAATAATAATAATAATTTTTTTTTATTATTATTTTACGGCCAAGTAATTAACTCTTAGAGAATTCCTTTCCGTACTTCAATTAATGTTTGTTGACTTGAAGTTTTGTGACTTTTAAAAATTGATAGGTCACTAGAGAGGAAAATATACATTCCCGGCGTTGGCTAGGTAACTAGTAAGATTTATTCTTAAAAATTATGACAATGTTTATGCTTTGATAATATCTTAGTTATATATGCAGATATCTGCTAATGCATGTTAATTAACTTTTAGCACCAGAAATTATTTTGAGTCTTCCATATAATTGATGTCCCAAATTAATTAAATAGTGTTAAGTATTAGTGATAATTAAATTTTACATGATTTTTAACTTTATTAGTTTGAACCCGAATTTCAATTTTTCTGCTGATATATGGTGCTTTTTAGGTGCACCTCTCCCATCCTAAAAAACTACACAAGTGGGAAGGATTAAATGAAGATACTCTCAAAGGCCAAGTACGTATTAATCCCAATTAATGCGTGATGAATGAAAAAAATCCCTCCCCTTGAATTAATTTGAATCCTCTTGCAAAATCAAGGATGACATCTCTAAAGGATGAACCAGAATAGACAATCACGTTAAATTATAATGTTCCTTTCAGGTTAAAAGGGATGGTCGGATGTGAACTTGCAACGAGAGAGAGTGGGCTTTGACAATCAGTCTCTCAAGAGGTCATATCTGAAGCCTCAGCTCGGCCATCTATCCAAGCTTGGTCCAAACGCCAGCTCGATTATAAACCTTAGTCGAGCAATAGATTCACCCAAGTTCCTCTCTGTTAACTCAAATGCTCGCTTCTCGAACATCCAACTTGAGGAGTTGTGGATCGTATCAGCTCAAATCAAGCCTGGCCCAGCCCAGCTCCATCTCGACTTGCGACCTAGTCTCGGCCCTACAGTAGTCTACTGTAGCCATCATTACTACTGCATGCTAGATACTCTTGCGCCCATTTCAGATCTCATCCTCATTAATGACAGATCACATCCACATTTAATGAGAGTTTCGTCGGCCCCATTCCACCGTCAGGAAGCCTCGTCAGCGTCAGATATTCAGTCTCATCATCTTGTAATGCCTGATGCAAGCATGCATGTAGTAAGACCTCTCATCCTTCTATATATATCAGCTCTCTCTAGAGTCAATGTATATTCTTTTTTAACTTATAGATACTCTGTCAATTTACTCTTTTACTTACTTGAGTATCAAAGTGCTTGTAGGTACCAACCACCCCCAATAGATCAATCACTAGACAGCAAACTCATATCTGACCACTCTTTTCTAGTCGGAAGAAACACATAATTTTATGGAAAAAGGGGTTTGCTGAAGTCAAAGTATATGTGCATGGTATGGATTAGTAATTTTTTTTTAAAGAGTTCGATTATTTATTAACTTAAATATTAAATAGGCTGTTTCAAAATGTCAGAGATAGTTCTTTATTATTTTCATAACGTTGGGACGAAGTTCATGTATCTCAATTGAAAAGCTAATATTAGTAGAAAGGTGCCATGTTCAAGTGCACACTATCTATCTATGCCCTGACCAATAATTGCTCAAGAGGATTCTTAAAAGTTTTATGTTATATTAAACTCTAATTTAAATAATTAGAGTTTACTTGACTATTTTTTACCATATAAAATAGGGGCGGATGTAGAGAGGGTATTGGGGTTGGGTTGTGTTTAGGCTTTTTATATATTTATATATATATTATTATTTAATATATATATTTTTACTGTTTAATTAGGGCGCACGGACTGAAGTCCGTGCCAGCCCCCTACATCCGTCCTTGGTATAAAACACTCTTGTAAATAATTTACTAAAAAAGCTAGAACATGTCTCTCATGTGCCACAAAGACAAACAACTACCTCTTTTTCTTCTGTAATTATATATTTTTGCTGTAATTATATATTTCTCTTGCTCTTGATTGTACTTACAGGCAGACAAAATGAACCTCATTCACTTATCAACCTACATTGCCACTCGGCCCTTTGCTCTTTTATTTTTCTTCTTCTATCCTTGTAATTTTTAAAACGTAAGAGCATTGGCTTCATTTTCATTATACTTTAGAGTTGTCGGCAGTAATTGACCTTAAAAAAGGAAAAGATAAAATTGCATCCTTGCCGTTGCATGTTGTGAAATAAATTAGTAACTATAGGATTAAAGGACAAATGTTTAGGCGTGCCTCAGTAGAAAATAATTAAACAAGCGGGGGACATTACCTTAGGCATCATTATCACGCGGACTTGCTCCAATAATACATTCCTCTCAGATGCATGAACTACCTCCATATATGGTATCTTTATGTTTTCTTGTTGGCTTTTGATTTCATATGAAGGCCCACTGGTGCTTGATGATGGGGGTAATTTAATTAATTAGCCTCCAAATCAACATCTGGTCCACTTAATTAAATATAAAATGATTTAGCCTGGCTAGCCTAGCTAGCCTAGCAATCTATTAGGCCTACGGAGAGGGGGGCAGGCGAGCACTAATCAGACGTTGGATCCTCTTTTAATTCTTCGTTCTTGAATACGGCTAATGGTGTGAAGTTGTCTCCTCTACTACTGATTTTTTGTCTAATCCCTAATTTATATTTTAACATTTATAATTTGGTATTAAAAAAATGTCCAATTAGAAGCCAGTTTGAAAGATTTTTGCCCCTTTTTAAGTATCAAGAAGAACAGTACTGTAAATGGGATTCATAATTCGTCTTAGCTTAGCCTGTGGATCCTAATTCTTCCTTCCAATTTCCAAATCATTAGTTTAGTCACCACCGACGTACGTATGAATCCCATTTGCGCTCACAAGTTTGAAGACTAATTGTCATGCAAGGGCAAGTTGATATATACAGTCTACATATTTGATCAGTGGAAATGTGATTGGATTGAAGTACCTTTCCTGGTACTGCTACCCGTAAGATAATATATTTTAATTTTTTAAGCCATCACATGTTGAATAATATATTTTAGGCTTTCATCCATTTTCCATTGACTAATCGGTAGGGACGTAAATTAGTAAACGGCCAATGGGTTTAATAAAAATAAAATATTTCTTTGTATATGTAAACCTATATACATATGTATGTTGTAGGTTGCATGAAAGAACAAAGGAAAATAAAATTAACACCATAGCATAAAAGACAAAGAATGTGAGAATGAGTGTTATTGTCTATTGTGTCTTCTTAATGGATTAGACCACAAAAGGGGGCATTTGATGTGGCATAAAGAAGACAGGTTTGTTGCTTTCTAAATAAAAAAAAAAAGAAAAAAAGAAAGAAAAGAAAAAAGAAGGAAAACTAAAGAAGCAAGACATAAGGACTACTTAATTTTTCTCATGTGTAAACTTTTTATAAGAGGAGATCCATTTTTATAAGAGAAGTAAAGAATAATTTGTTATTCGATGTTAATATGGTAATAGATTACTCTCTAATGATCTACTGTTACGTCAATGTCAGATAAATAATTGTTGTCTGAAAAAGAGCAATAAATCATTCTTCAGTCTCTTAAATAGAAACAAGATTGCATATAAAGATGAGAAAAAAAAAAGACGAGAGAAAAACAAAAAGAGTAAGTTGGCAGAATGTAGCATTAATCTGATGAAGTAAAACCAATTAGATTAGATGGTAATTAAAGCGAAGGGAGGGAATTATATAAAGTAAAATCCGCTTTCTAGAGAGATTCTATAAAGCAAATTAATTCCTTAATCCTCAGTCCTTACTCCCCAAAAGGAGACTGGATTAAAGGCAAAAAGCAAAATAAAGATAAGGAATCTCTTGCCTTGAGTAACATTAATTCAACACGTGCCCCCACCACCAGCAACTAAAAGCCTTTCTTCTTGGATTAGAACTCCACCATAAGTTACCACCTCACATGCCCAATTAAGACTCCCTCCATCATTGTACAATTAAAAAAATATATTATTGATCTAAAAACGAAAATTTAATTAATAAGACTGTATAATTGTATTTTGGTCTCGAGTTTGATAATATATACCATAGTATGTTTATTTTATTTATATTTGAGATCAAACTTTTTAAAATGAATTTACTCATAATAAATTTATTTGTATAAAATTAATTATTTGATATGTTTGATTTTATGGGTTTCTGTGCGTATGTCGCGGCACAAACTTATTGGTGGAGAAGTTAACTTTTTAGGTCAACCCCCAAATTAATTTAATTATATACATCAAAGTGTTGATGGAATGGATCATGGTCCTCAAATAGTACCCTTTGCAATGTGTAAAGAGGTTATATATGTAGCACCTACCTACCTCAGTTCAGTTTTGTCATCTTCTCGTTCAATCGAAGTGCCATCCTTCCTTACTTTTTGACAATCTGAAGTTGTATATATGAAAAGCTTATTGAGCTGTGCATCTGTCAAATTCTTCACCTTTACCCAGTGTTTCTTTGCTTCCCCATAATCCAAAAGCTTAATTAATCTATGAAAATTTGTTGCAAATTAAAATTTCAGAGAATATGATCTCCAGTTTCAAAATATTTTTTACAACTGAACATGCCCTTAATATTTGTTACTATATGTCCTATTAATTTACACGACCTGAAATATAATATTTGTATTTTACTAATTTAAATTGACCCATATTTTAAAGAACATTCGCAAGTATTTGTGCAGTGTTTAACTAAAAAGTCTTGACTCTTGATTCATTTTTTGAATGTAAACTATGGACTTACAAGAATCTGTTGATGTAACATTCTACCAAATTCCAAGCAGTTCGCCACTGGGAACGAAATCTCAGGCCAAATGATTTATGTTTGAAAAACAAAGCTAGCTAGTAGCTAGCCAAAGGCGTTGAAGGAGAGATACTATATAAATTATTATAAACAAAATAGACCAAAGACCAAAATTATACTTTACTGTATCTTATTTTTAAAATGGTGACCAAATTTTAGATTCATAATCAAATTTATGATTATAAGTCTTATTAATGACTATTTTCTTCATAACATAGAGTGGGTTTTAGTGAAATATCGTTAAGGTTGGATGACAAATTAATCGGCATTGTGAGTGAGTGTGTGTATTTCTTTTATAAATGGCTAGTTTATTTAATTTAATTAAAGCTACTCTCCTATAATAGCCCATCAAATGACAAACTCATGCAACACTTACGTGCTAGTGAATGAATCTAATATATATATCGTTATTAATGTGTTAATATTACTAGCCACCCTAATATTATTATTGTAACATTTTTATGTAAAATTTTAATTAAAAAAGAAAAAAAGATATTTCCTTTCCTCAATCTCTCTTCCTACTTTTCCATTGGAACAAAACTAGGTGCAAAAGAAATGAAAATGACAAATGGAGAATAGTTCTTGAAAGAAAAGATGAGTGGCGATCAGAACCCAATAGTCAGTCGGTCCCACTTCTTTCAGATATATATATATATATATATATTATTCTTGGTAAGAATACATTCATACACACAAATACATACGAATACTCAGTATAGTAGTGAGTCACCCTGCGAAGAAACGAAGGGGGGATGTACGGGGGAGCGAAGCGTTGTTTTCAATTGGATGGATCATGGATGGAGTCGCGCCTTCTTAATTTTGTCAAAAGATGGCCCGGATTTTATGCATCCATCGGCGTTGACGCCTCCAGTCTCCAATCTCCAATCTCCAATCTCCAATCTCCAATCTCCATCCATCCACGCTGTAGCTCTATATCCCTCCAATATTCATTTCTCCACACCGTTTTGCTCTCTCTCTCTCTCTCTCTCTCTCTCTCATGATTACTGGATAAAACCGGACATGTATATATATATTTTTATCAATTAAATTAAATCTTAAAAAAAAAAAAGCCTTCGTAGTTAATGATCAACTGCACTTGGTCTTCTCCATCTGAAGCGTCTTTGACCCAAACACGTGCTGCCACCTTTCTTTCTTTCTTTCTTTCTCGCCATTTTCTTGACTTCCAAAAGCATGCGTATTTCCACAGGTATATATAGTATATTAATCTGTTAGGTATGGAATTTTCATGCTTTCCTGTTGAATAAATAATTCCCGATCATCTCTGTATTCAGTTTTAATCCAAATTATCATTTAAAAAACTCAAACTGTGCATGAGTCTCCATCGACTAGCCCAGAATTAACACACTGTTCAATTCTTTTTTCTTAATTATTTAATTGCATGAACTTATCTTTGGTATCCCCGGCCAGTTTGAAAATTACAGTGCTTGTTGCACGTGCAAGTTATAAAGATTGGACTATATATATATATATATATATTCTTAAGATGAGGCCTAGCTAGCTACTCCTACACGCTTTATAAACAGAAATTAATTAAGAAAATGGAGATACAGAAAGAAGATTTAACAAAGATATATATATATATATAAAACAAAGTTCTACCATATTTTTACGTTTATTATTTCGTAATATATAGTAATCCAAACCTAGCTACTCAAATCAATAATATAAAGAAGCAGTTTTTTTTTTATTTAAAAGAAAAAAATTACATATAAATAAATATATATATATATATACTCGATCTGTAAAGTTTCAAATATATGACTGCTTATTGTGCTGTGCTGTACGTGTACAGCAAATCAACTTCCCACCCAAAAGTGGCCGGCCGGCCGGAGCGGTGTCTCTCCATTAAAGGCTAGCTCCAATCCCATATATATATGGGAAGTTCAGCGTTTTTCCATGAAAAGGGTGGGCTTTGTTCCCCCTGTCCTTCCCCGTTTTGAACGCGCGTCATGGTTTAGCATGCGTAACAATGTTGGTTTCAAACTCTTTAAAATGTTTTTCTACATAAAATTCTCTTTAGGGATATGTGCATTGATCCTTCATGAGCGTGCTGTTGCAAGTTTACTTTAGATGTACTATCGGACGAGATGGTTTAGTGAACAAAGCCATGGACCTTTCGCCATCATTCTCATTAGAGTTCACATTGGAGGAGAGAGATCAGTAGAAAGAAAATATATAAAAGAGTTATGGGTTCAATTCAATTCCAAGCTGCTGCCTTTGTGTTTCAAGATGACATCCTTTTAAGGTCTCTCTATATATGGAGGCACCATTTTTTGTTTTATTCTCTAAGGAATATATAAAATAAATATATTCAAGTGTTACATGAATATATATATATATATATATAAGGTCGTGAACTATTTGAATTTACGTATTTACAATATTATTTATAGGTACAATTAGGTGTTCAAAGCTCTGTTTGTTAATTAATGGAATATTGAGATGATGAGAAAAACAGATTATAGAAGATATATACTTCCTTTGCACAAAATCCAAATAACAGCAATACAATGAGTAAAACAAGGCGCATGCATCTGTGGATTGATTAACTAATTAATTAATGTATGGACGGCGTCAATAGAAAGTTAAAAGGATCCGTGCAGCCTAAAGCATACTAAATCGCCTCAAATCAATTAAATATAAAATTACTAAACTTATTTTTGAATACAGAAAAATAGTCTAAATGATAATTTAAGAGAAAAAAAATTAAAAAAAAATTATAACCACTAGTCGAAAAAGAAAATATTTTTTTTAATTTTTAAATTAGAAACACAGATATAATATTTAAAAATTCAATCAAAAACTGTTTTTACTAACAAAAATTCAAAGAATTGGGTATTTGAAAATTCAATCAAAAATCATATTTATGGAGAGAAAAAAAAGAAATTTCAATTATTTGAAAATTACTTTAATTCTACAATCCAAAGATAAATTAGAGACTAATTTACTTTTATGATTCAAAAATGAATTAGATTTTGCTTGGATTTATGATTGATTAGGATTAGTGGTTGTATTTTATTTTTAATTAATTTATAATAATAAAACTAAGTATAATTGTTTTAAATTAATTGAAGCCTTGTGGTCATTTTATTTTTTGATATATAAATTTATTTATTTAATTTTTGCTAAAAGATAATATTAAAGAGGATTATCAGTGAAAAATAAAACTATAAATTAGGGATTCACTGTATTAATTGTAAATTTTGAGTGGTATAGTGTATTTTAGCCATAGGATATATTGACACAAAAAATTTGGGGAGGTGAAAGGACTAAAATTTAATTTGAAAATTTGTCCAAATTAAAGAAGGAAGTCCCGTGTATGGGATCAAATTAAGCCGGAGCTCTCGGAGACTAAACAGAAAATTAACACTTAGTGAAACTATAGACGTAGACATTTTTTTGTTAAATTTTGTCTTATGTGTGTGTAATTTTATTCCAAATTTTGTTTTCGTCTCATTATTCTCTAACAAACAATAATTAAAACTCATGAAACAAATTGATATTATAATCTAATGCCATGTGAAACCAATTGTCTAATTCGGCTCGGGTACAACTTCTCTTTCCACTTCAAAGCACTTTCCTAAAAATAATAAGTATAATGAACTCCCTAATTATCAGAGTCTCAAAAATTTGTGCTCACCTATAACGAGGGTTATAAATATGGATATGCTTCTATACAGTCATCAATGAATTTGGAGAATTCAGTGAGTGTGTGTTATTTTGAATGGTGTAATAAATATTAAATGTTATTAAAAATTAATTAAAGTTTACTAAAATTTTAATTGGTTTTGAGGAACTCAATCAATTCTAATTAAACTGCTTTCTTTAAATATTATATCGAACAATATGTTAATGTAATTGGTATTATTATTCAAAAATGTCAAAAGAGAAAACACGATCAATTTAAAGTTTCTAAATGGCTTAACAAATGACCTTAAATTTCCTGCTCGTGACCTTAAATGACACGATATATGTATTTGAATTTATGATATTACAATTCTGATATTCTTCAATATTTGTTTTTTTTTTTTTTTTACAGATAAGAGTTGTAGTTTTTGTTGTTTGCTTCAGTGCCCATTCCAAGCTTCCTTTCACGTCACATTGTAAGAATAAATTCAATGCATTATACTTGAGTTTTAGTAAGGAATTCACCAATGCGAATAAGCCAACAAACTAACACTGCCAATTAATGATCATCATCCCAACCTTATTATCAACACTTTACAACGTACAACCCACTAAACGCCTTGTTTTCAACGGTTAGGAAAATCGCAGCAGTGAGTGAGATCACGAAGATCTCGATCTTACTTAACCCTCCGTACTTACGTTTTCATTTTGCAAATGGATTTCTAGCTAGGGTTTACTAGCTAATTACAAATGGAATTCTCTGTGCTCTGGAGAGCCCACAATGATGACCTAAACCATCACTGAGTTTGACACCTGGAATTGGGGACCATCCCACTTCTCATCTACTTCAGGCACCCAACTTATTTCTTAACTTTGCCACAATCTCATCAATCGGCCAAAAATAAAAACAAACAAACAAAAAAAGTGGGTAGGTTATGGATTTTCTTTGAGATGCGTTACAGCGACAACGACAATCAGTAACAACAGGAGCTCGCATGAAAAAGGAAACGATATCGATCCATGGATTAATGGGTACTACTAGTAAAGTGGCATCGAAAAGGAAACGATTTAGATTGCGATAAGCGTAAAGAAAATTTATGGAGGTGGGAATGAATGGGCAGAGACGGTGATGAAGTTGTCCAGATTCAGTGGTAGCTGTGGATTAAGTCCACGAGGGAAAATGACTGGTCATTTGGAATCACTCTTTGTTTCTGGATTTAGAATATAACAAGTGTTTTTTTTTTTTTTTTTGCATTGATTAGTCAGTCACGATTGAACAAGTAACCGATGGACCCATATATACATATATGTGCAAATATGGTGGATTCCACTGTGTAAAACTAATTAGTGTTAATCCTGTTGTTCTTCTTTTGTGAGAGTTTGTTGTACAATTTAATTTAATTTGCTTGCCTCGATCCAGCTTTGATTTAGCCGCAGGCTTGTGGTGTTTGTCCGCATATATAGATGTGATGTTAAAGTGTTAACGCATCAATATCATAATGTCCCCATCTAACACATCCCACTAAGTTACCAAATGAGAAATGTCATATAATTACTTCTAAAAAACATTATAACAATCTTTTTTTACGACGAGGGTGGTGTAAATAATGTGATATTTCAAATGGCATATAAAGAGTCTTTGCCTTACATTAATAGAATAGAACGTTTTCCTCATATTTATATATACATTGAGTCTAATTGAGTTTATCAAAGCTGTTAAAAAGTTAGATCTCGTGAGCATGACAACGGAACAATTCAAGGCAAAATCGATGATTTCCCCCCTTGCTCGCAAGTTAGACCGCACATTGCAATATTTTGTCCGGCTTTCTTTTTCTTTTTTTTTTCCTTTTTCCTGTCTTACCCGAAACTTTTCTGAATTGGTCTTCAATAGTTGAGAAAGACCAGGTTTGCTGACCAAATCTTTTACTTATTATCATTTATCCATCTACTGACTACCTTTTACCTTATCTTTTTATCCTTTGCTTGATAATCTCTTCCAACGTTCGCATTCCTTCACCTATAAAAGCAATCGTTTGCTGCATTTGTGACACAAAAATCGATTATTCTTCCTCTTTGTTCCTTCTCCTTCTTGCTCCTATAGTCAATCTACTGGGCTCTTGCACGCTGTTTCTTGCTCTCATTTTGTTCATAAATCACGTGAGTGCACATATATTTGAAGGGGCTTGTTGTATTCTTGGGAATAGCCACCTAGGATTTTGTATCATTTGTGAAGGGATGAAAATTATCCTTAATGTCAGTGACGTTTGATGTCACACCTCGAGCTTCATATACTTGTTGTCTATCTTTGTTCATTTAATTTCAACATGAAGGTTCGGTGTATATTCAGAAAGTAGAGGTCGCTGATTCTTATAAATAGCAATGTCACTAGGTAAACCGATTGAGAAGCCATAGGTGGGATCTGTTTTTTTTCTTTGTTTTCAAGAATTGTCATGAATAACAAGAAATTTAAAGCATTATCTTGGATGAGGTTGTTGTACTCTTTCTTTTCTTTAATTTTTTTGGATAAGATGTTAAATCGGTATAAATGAATTCTCATGTATAATTAATACAGACTTTATCCGACCCTTCCCTTTCTCATAAAATTAGCCTTTGTTAGATTAATTCAATAGATAAGAATCCAATACTAATTCATCTTATGGGTCGAAATTTAATTGCCAATGTTGGATACTTATATGGTCAATTGCTTAGAGAACAATCCAAATATATATCTAATTAACAAAACCATAATTGCTCATTTGTTTTCTTGTTTCTTTGTGGGTTTGTGGAGAGTTTGAAATGGGATAAAAAGAAATAAAAAAACATGGAACTTAGGAATAATCAAAAAGAAAAGTGTGTCGCCTCGAAGTGTGAACTCGACAATGCTTCCCTACAAAAGAACACAAAGCGACATACTTTCCCGCATTCTTCCTTGGCCATTTGAGACATCTAGTTACCCAAAGCCCCAACATGATTCTGCATTAATTAATTGAATTGGCATCAGGCTTTGCTTATGGCCTTCATAAGCCCCACCATTCTATCCTCATTCAGCATTTGAAACTTCGCTCAATAACAATGATGAGACCACACTTGCAACCAAATATTAATACCAAAAAGCTTGGCACTACCTATCTTTTATAGAATAGTAAAAATGGAATTCCACGAACACCCAATTAATTTTCTATTGGCATTAATTTGGCACATTATTTAATCAATTTAACCCATAAATATTTCCAGCCAGTTGTTGTAGTGTCTTCGTAGGCTTCAACTACTACCAATTTAAGTGCAGAAGAATGCCGTCGACAGCTGCTTTTTGATTCACACTCAAGACATATTCGTCGCTTGTCAACAATTAATGGAAGAAGCTTCTTCCTTAAAAAATTCATGGCGTGACAAACATCTCTGTCACTTGCTTTTTTTTATTGCTTGTTAAACAGTCCGAAATTGGATTGAATCCGTCTATTCTTTTTCCTTTTTTTTTTTTTTTTACTTAAGATGATTCCAACTTGAGTTGTTTGGTTGATGGTATAATGCGCTGTTCAAAAACAGTAAGCTCCTTCTCTTTTCTTTTCTTTTTGGCATATAGTGGGTATGGGGGTACCATCTTGATCTCTTCACAGAACTTTGTGCAGAATATATTATGATATGACAATATTCATAATATATTCTGCATGAACTTTTATTTGGTGTTGTGGGCCTTTATATGAACTTATTCTAGTTAAAAGTATAATTTCTTTATCCAAATTCAGAAAAATCTTTAAGTCTAAAGACTGAGTTAAGGACAGGGTGAGTGAAGATGGTATTCTCAATTAATTCGACATGGTTTCGAGAAGTATACTTTAATAATGTGTTTTATATGGGGGTTGGTGTTAATTTTTCTTTATAAATCATGTATGGATTCACGTTTCGAAATGAGTTTTAAAATTCAAAGTAGAAGATAGGGATGATAATGATATCCCCTCACCCTACCCTTACAATAACCATCACTAATGACGTAAATATGATCAAATGTTACTGCTCACCAAATTATTTGAGGCATCTGTGCCATATATTGAATTAGTGCCTCACCATACCATGTTAGTGTTTAATATATTTTTTTATCACATATCATGTATATGCTTACATTTAAATTTGTGAGTGTTTCTTGCAGATCAACAATCAACTCTCATTGTTATTAAACTATATAATTTGGCTTTAATTAACAAACTGAGGGTCAAAATGGCTCAGCCTAACCACCCAATCCGCTGACTTTTATCATGAATCCAAACCAATTTCGAGTAGTCTACCCCATGAAGAGATAGTTCGGCAGATAATTTATTTTACCTGTTGAATTATGTTTTAATACAATATCTCTTTCGGGTAAATTAATGTAACTATGTATCCATAGCTCCTGTGATGTGCAGTGAAACCTAATTATAATTTGACAATATGTTAGTTTTTCTTATTCAAGAGTGGACTCATATCCACTCCCACTATGGATGCTTCCATAACAACTTGACGACATTAATCGCAGGTAGCAGTCTGTTTAATTAAACTATGTATTTCTTAATTAGTTCCAAATAAATTTGTTCTCGTCTTTGCTATGACCAACATTAAACTAATGGAGCACCTAGCCTGTTCAAAATTTTCCATCCCTTTGACCATGCAATGCTTATAAAAGAAGTCCACTAGGGAGACCGTAAGCCCATTTGATCGTGTGGGAAAGTCAACAAAATGTTTTTATAGTCAAACCTTATAATAGTCAAAATTTTACAATAATACCGGAGTAACGCAGGAGGATGATATGATATCATGAATGCTACGATATTGGGCCCTTTCACACCAATTGGCCCAAAAGTTGTCGTATCCAAGTACGGCCCATTATTTCATCTGATCTGATGGGCTACAAATGCAGCCCACGGTACTACTTTTCTTTACACGGACACGAACTTGGGTTGTAATGGGCTACAAATGCAGCCCACAGCACTACTTTTCTTTACACGGACACGAACTTGGGTTGTAATGGGCCTTGGGTGTGCTACTCGGTCCTTCAATTAGCCCACCACGAATGATCTGTTGATTTGTTAATTAAAAATATATTTTATAAAATTTATATTTATAAATAAATATGTTAAGTTATAATCTATGCAGCAAGTTTATTGTTTTAGCATATTGCTTGTAATTTTTTAGACTATATTTTATAATTTATAAATTTATTTGTATTTTATAGAACCAATTTAAAAAAATTATATTATTAATCGTATTTATTATTTCTTGGTAGAGTAATACAAAAATTCAAGAATGTTTTTACTGTGATATTAAACAAATTAATTTTTAATTTTAAAAAATTCAAAGTAGTCGGCCCTGCATGTAACGCCCCATTCTTCCAAAACATGTGTTAACCCGATATTTCGAAAATATTTTTTTTTTGTTCAACAATCATTCAACATACACTCAACGTAAATTAAACCCTAATAATGTCAATCTATCATCTTAGTATATTAACTTAAAAGAACAAATTAAAACTACTAACACCATCACATCAGCGGAAGCAAAATCAAAATCTCAAAGTTCATATAACAAAATTCACTCTATTCATAATGTATAAATCGAACCATCATTTGACATGGTATTTTTAAGACAAAATACATTGACTCATCTCTCTACGACAACTACAAAACACCTTTAACATAGACAAAAATAAATGACGGCTATATCTCAATAACTCATTTTTCTTTAGTACTGCTGTTTTCACTTTAAACGTTCGAATATTTCAAGGACAGAGTCCAAATTAAATGTTTATTCATTTAAGTGAGAGTTCAAGTACATCTTCATGAAATAAACCGACATATCCCGATATGTCCCAGTCCAAAAGAATTTCACACAACACTTAACCCTAACAGGAGAAAATGTAATTTTTCTAAAGGCAACATAACCACAATGATACATTAGTATAACACAATCATGCTTAAGAGGGATAACCTCAATGCATGAACTTGGGTATCACCCTTATATCATATTAGGCATTACGCTCCCACTTAAAAGTATTACAAATCTCAACACAACCCTAGATACAAGATGATTAACACTATCCCGGAATCAACGTTTACCTAGGCAATAAATGTTATTTCTCAAAGGAATCTAGGATGATATCCACTCTCAGCCCTGCCACTTAAATCAACATTCGGGATAGTGTCCACTCTCAGCCCCGCTACTTGAGTACCATAGAGTGAAGTCAATCTTAGTCTCGTCCCAAGTTGGTCACATAGCATTAATCTTTGGCGTGCATCCTGAATGCTATCACTCAAGTGCCGTAACACAGGTTGACAACCCACATCTCACATAGACAACACGTAAAACATGTCAATACCACGACACATATCATGCATTATATAAAATCAACATTTCAATACAGATAAATAAACATTTTGGATGAATCATCCACATGAAAGTAACTTATCACAGGTCAAACCATTTGCATGAAAACAAATCAAGTTTCGAGAAATCACTCACAATAAATCACGTTTGTTAGTAGAACTACTCCCAATAAACAAGGTTTTAGGTAAGAATACTCACGATAAATTAAGTTTGAAGTGGTTACTCCCACAGTAAAACAAAACTTCAGTTAGAAACTCTCACCTTGAACGTATCTTGGACCACCTCAATTCTCATGCACAATCTCGATTTTGATCTGACATTTCTCATTCCTTTTGCAGATTTATTTCCTCTTTTTCAAGCACAAATCTATTAGCTCAATCTCTCTCAAATAGAATGGTTTTGAAAACAACCCCGTGCCCCTATTTATAGGTTTGGACTCCAAAGTAATCCAAAACTATAATGGATTAACATTTGAAATTCACAATTATAACTCTTACTAAC
The DNA here is from genome assembly GCA_036245055.1 of Diospyros kaki. Taxonomy (NCBI): domain Eukaryota; kingdom Viridiplantae; phylum Streptophyta; class Magnoliopsida; order Ericales; family Ebenaceae; genus Diospyros; species Diospyros kaki. Next base: position 8,228,265 of record BSEG01000013.1, read on the forward strand.
TCACCATACTTCACATCACCTCACCATGCCTCACATCACTTTAAGGTCATACCCTCAATTAATTTCATAATCCCATTTTAGATTTTGCACAATTGTTATTACATCATCAAATATTGAATTAATAATTATCGAGATACTTAAAATTCAAAATTAATAATTTCAAATTTACTCGATAAGTACATTTAGTCTCTGTGCCCTTACAGGACCTTTGTTTTATCTCGAAACCACTTCAGAGTTGATCCTTACATAAGAAATCACTTCAGAGTTGATCCTTACATAAAATTAGAACCCCTTCAGGGTTCCATTAACTTTTCAAAAGTCCCCTACGACGATTCGATTTTTCAACTTAAATTACAGCTGTATCGAAAATAGTCTCAATTTCAATTTCTTTTAAACCATAAATCATATATCGGGATACTCGTCAATACCATATTATTTTCCTTAGATATCAAGGTTTCAAGGCACTCCCTGTAGTCCATTTGGTGACTTATTTTTATTATCAAACCAATTTTCGATATTTTAAATTCACTTAACTTATATAGCAACCTTATGCCAATATGGGGTATTACATTACAACTTTGGGCCGATAATTGAAAAACACAACACATTAAATTAATAAGGAGTTGTTATTTTCGTATTTTAGTTTTGAGTTTTGAATTTTGAATTCATTTTTAATTTTGTATTTTGAGTGTCTGTTTTGATATTTTTGTCTATAGAGTTTTTCTTTTTGTGAAAATTTTGAACGTTTTTGTGATGAAAATAGTCAAAATGATTTTTTGTTATTTTGAATTTTATTTACAAAATTTTTCTTTATTTTCAAAAATACATTTTGAAAAATATATAAGTAAATACGTTTTCTCTATTTAAAAAAAATTAAAACTAAAAATAATTTTAAAACACTAAAAAAAACACCGCCTAAACTTCTAATGCACTCTCAAAGCAACTTTCAATTGTAACTTAGAGCCATACTCTAACAAGAATTTTGAAATGTCATAAAAACAAGTCAAGCCTCCTAACAAGTCAAGAATTTTGAAATGTCATAAATATTTATTTACAATGATTGTCAATTAATTATTTGTAATAATTATTGTTTATTAATCGAATGCAAATTATGATTAATTTACGTTATTGTTTGAGTTTATTAATTGTATACGTCTCAAAATAATCGCAATAATTGTTAATTAATTACTTACAATAATTTGTTTTGATTAATTGCATAGGCCTAAATTATTTGTAATAATTTTTTTGAAACTCAATTTATTAGTCATTATAGATTTACTAATATTTATTTGGATGAGAATTAATTTAATTAATTAATTTAGTTATACCTTTTGATAATAAAATGTTGAAATGATTCTTTCACTTATAGGCATTTAGTGGTAAATCTATTTGTTTTGAAGTTATTTTCTCAGTCATGTATTCATTAACCACGTCATCTTACAATCTAAGTATTAGTTTTTTCATATAACTTGATAAATTTTAAATTATATAAATGAGAATTATCTTTAAAAAATTATAAATGCTTTAAAGAAAAACAATTACTATTGCACCTTTCATTGAGAGTAGTGGTGACATTGAAGATAAGCCAATACAAATTCAACCTTCTCACCCAACTCTTATCTATATCTCAACTTGCAAGTTTTAGTACTCACAATTAGAGTTAAACTTATAAACTTAAAGTAAATAAAATTTTGACAACTAACAGGGGCCGATGTAGAGGAAATTTTGGAACTGAGCTATATTAATATTTAGTTGAGATTCTGCCTGATCTTTTACATATATATATATATGTATATAATATTACTATTTACTTGAGTTGGCATGGGCTGAAGTTGGTGTCAGCCCCCTTACATCTGCCCCTGGCAATTAATTAAAGACTTAATTTTTTTTACTAAATATGAAACTGAATATGGAATTATTATGGCATATCTTAATTATTGTGGAAGTGAATATGCTATTGACCCTATAATATTAAAAAATTGTTGGCACACATTAAAATGGCAAGCAAATTCAGCCAAACAATATGAAAAAAAAAAAAAAAAACAGAAAACAGATAGAGTTGACTTGAATCTCCATCTAGGGAGCTATAAGAGAATGGGGTAGTCTGTCATGTTGGAAATTTGATTAAAAAGCTACTAGGGAGACAATATTAACAGCTCATATGACCATTGTGAATGAATTATCTTTTAAGTTTGTTAAGCATCATGATTTTAGCATTTGATGTCCATTGCATATCTTATATTTCACTTGCCTTCACATCTCACCATTGAAAATTACATAAGAAAATTTTGAATTTTTGTGTAATATTCTAGTGATAAGGTGAAGCCATTGATAGAGTTGTTAAGATTGTATTAATAGATTAGAGATTTGCGAATAAAGTCTTAATAGTAACTCTTGACGATGTTAGTTTTAATAATTATATTTTTTATAATCATCAAAAAAGTAATTGGATGATGGTGTCATTGATGTTTGAGGAGCAAGTCTTTAACGTTTTGAATGCCTATTAAAATGTAAAAATCGATAAGTTTATGTAATTATTATCATTTGTATTTTGTTATCAATTTAACATTTGATTATTTTGTTCTTGACTAATAAAGATAAATGTGATATTTTATAGATTACAATTTATAAAGGAAGGAGATAAGATGAAGAATTGTGATGGTTCATAATTAATGCTTTTGTTTATATTTAAATTTACGAGAATTTGATAATTTTGTTTGGTGAAGGAATGAATTGTAATTGTTCATATTTAATGTTGAAGTTGAAATTAAATTCCCGATAATTTAATTATGGTTTATGAATTTGTTTAATTAATGCCACACTTGAATGCTAAAATTGGTCATAAGTTTGTTTGTGAATATTATGTTTTATTATTATTTTATTTTGTAAATTTTGATATGGAATTAAAGGATGATGTAGTAATTATTTTATCTGGTTTATGGAGTTAGATGTTAATTTAAAATGTTGATTTTAATTATTATTTAGATTTATATACAAAAATATTTATTTAGATGATACATACACATATATCTATAAATGTGTATATATTTTAAAATTTATATTTAAAAAAAAATAAATCTAAGTAAAGACCGTTCGAGACGGAACCAGGACAAAGTCCACTCTGACTCCGACCAGATGAACACCGTTACACCGCAAGCAACAAACAAACAAAAAAAACCCAGCGTTTGGGGGGCAACTGACGGAAAGGAAGTGGAAGTCGTCAACCACGTCACTGGCATTTCTTCTTCTATGGATATTAATTTCGGGGGAAAGAGAGGAGAAAGAGGGTTTAAGAAGGCGGTTGGGGAAAATAAAAAACATTAAGACACTTTCACGAAAAGGAAAGCATTTGGAACACTGCTCCAAGAAGAAGAGAATCGCACCGCACGCCAAATTGGATCGCCATTCTCTCTTCGCCGACTCCAATTCAATCTCCCTCACAATCCCCTATTTGTTTTCTTACTATAATCCATCCATATCCAGTTCAAGTTCTCCGATCAAAGTCTATCTCGAAGACGTGCTCACTTACCGGATTGATCGCCCGAAGTGGATTCCCAGAATTTGTCGGTCGGCGCGCGAATTCGAATTTAGGGTTTAATTTCGAGCGGAGCTATGTTCTTCAGCGGCGACTCGTCGGCTCGGAAGCGGGTCGATTTGGGAGGGCGTAGTTCCAAGGAACGAGACCGCCAGAAGCTCTTGGAGCAGACCCGACTAGAGCGCAACCGCCGCCTATGGCTGCGACAGCAAAACTCCGCCGCTATCAAAATTCAGGTTTGTCTATGTCTGTATACGAGCACACACAAATGAAAATAGGCATATCGGTATATGCATACGCAGTTGCTTCGTAGGCATGTAATTTGAATCGGTGCAATGCCGTATTTGATGATTGATTGTGAAGTTTTTATGTTTTGTTTATAAATGGGGGAGAATTGTTTTATTGGTGTTTGTATGGTGCTAGTCAGGAATGAGACGGTAAGTGGATTATCTTTGGATGAGTGGCATGCATCGATGTTCATTTCCTGTCTCCAACGGGAGGGTTATATTTTAGCTAATTTTTTGATTGCTTCAGGACTGGTGGTCCATCAATAGGTATTTGATGAAATTGAGATTATCCTAGCGGGATAGGTTACTGATGTTGGGATTTGACTGCCTAGAGCAGGGTTTCTTCCTACACCCACTCAGTGGTTCCTCTTAGATTGTCAGCCAAAGCTAAGCCAAGCTACCTAGAGTAGGATCTCTTCCTACACCTACTTGGTGTTTCCTTGTAGGCCTTTAGTCAAAGCTGTCTGGCTGGATTGTTTGTGGTAGAGAGATTTGAGAGGATATTGGCTTATGGAAGACATTGTATTTCTTGTCCAGAACACTTAGTTTGTTTAAGAGTACTTTATTGATCTTTGGACCTATGTTTTCCCCTTCTTCTGATCTCGGTGTTTATGCGTAGACTCGTGGGCTTCAAAATTATTAAGATCATAAGAAAATATAATAAAAACTGTTACATTTGGATGTATGGTGACTCATTTTTAGAAGTTCTGGCATTTTCCGTGTATGGTGGTTGTGCTGGCCTCAGGTTTTGTTTGGGTCAATCGTACCCTAGATCTTAGCTTTGTGCTTGGCTAGACACTCCCTTTTTATGATGCTGATGTTCATGGCACGGGAGGAGTTGTGGAGCACTAGATGGTGTTTGTCATGTACCTAGGGTTAACCTAGGGTTTAGAATGGAACTTGGGAGAATTTGTGGAAGATAGAACAGCAAGATAGGGAGAATTAGAGCATAAAGAGAGAGATAACCGACAGAATTAAGAGGTAACAGAGGTGATTGAGAGAGAGAACAGAGAAGTGAGAGGGAAGATTAGAGAAATCAGGGATGAAATTGATGAGAGGGAAATTCTGAAATTCAAATATCATTCAACATCCTCCATTCTCTAACTACTCTAGCCTATTTTTAGGCTTAACAAATGAAGGTACTAACAGCTACAACATAAGAGTACAACCAAAGGGGAAATACATATAATCCTTATTACTAATCTATCCTTGGGGATCCTTGGGGTGGTGATAGTGATGAGTATTCCATACATTAGTTGAAGGGATTCATTCTCTTTTTTAATTTTTTTAGGGTTGAGAGAGGATCCTCCTTTGAATATTTTTTCTTTTCTATAATTTTCAGATGAGCTTTATAGCTTGTAGCTCCTTGTTTTTCTGTTTTTATTTGTTTATTTTTTTCCATTTTCTCTGTATGAGCGTTGCCCCCCCTTTTGGCCAGCTTTCTTTCATATTATTATTACATAACAAATAGCATATATATATATAGTTATATTATCCCTTATATTTATGGCAATGGCATCGCTTGATTTATTAAACAGTTGCCCTCTTGTTGGCTTGTTTTCCAACCCTTATATGATACACTAGAATTTGACATAATTGGTATGATATAAACTGATGATTGGCTTACTACCCTTGTTTGGTAATGGGTTTTTGAGAAAATGCCTCAAATCTATCAATGGCAAGCACCTGATATTTGAATATATATGTATGTATCACAAAGAAGAGGCGTAGCTTACTGAATCCAAATGCTTCATGTGTAAGTTTGTTATGAATAAAAGTGGTGAGTGTTCCTGTTGATGCATAAACTTTGCTCGAGAATTACTGAGCAAAAAAAGAAACTCAAGAATTGGAAAAACTGAAAAAAAGTTGCAAATTGATGTCAACATAATGGAGATGAAATGAAATAGTAACGAGGTTCTTTTTTGTTTACAAATTATATAACCTTATGAGCTCTAGCTGATGACAATGGTTCATATGATGCATGGAAGCCGAAAGAAGTTCTGTTATTCTATATAATTTATCCAAGCTTGACTTTTCACCTTTGGAATGCTTAGAAAACTTGATAAGTTTATCGGGCTCCGTCCTAACAGTTCTTTTGTTTTTTTTTTTTTTTTGGGACTATTGGTGATTTTTGGTATGGTTCTTTAGAGCTTTGTACAAGTAGATTGTGGGTTCAAAATTTGAAATGTGTGTTTGTTCCCTGTTGTGCATTTTTGTTCTGTCTTGTTGCCCTTTAAATTTAGTTTGCCCATTTGTTGCGCATGAGGGAGAGTTATAGAAAGTTTATCATATGTTATTGGACCCCTTTTTTATTAGTTTAACATTTCAGGATAAATGATAACCACAATTATGAAATAAGGACTGGTTGAAGGTTAGTAACAAAGGATTACCAAATCAATTTGGAAACTCATCTGGTAGTAGTCACTAATTGTGTAAAAACTGATGATTTGTGAGTTAAAATTGAAGCTCTGCACATTTACATGTTGCTCTGTGAGTGTTGTTCATTCTTAAGTTCTCTATGAAATTTCACTTTGAAGAACTACTTTCTGATGAAGTGCTTCCAAGCTTATCCAGATATATGAGTTCATATAAAATACAACTTTGCTACATTTTCTGATTGGGGAAAATGTCATAAATTTATTAAGCTTCTGATATTGAAGATGATGTGCTACCTAGTTTGTCTGGCATCCTATCTTACTTTTTCTTTGAAATGCAATGAAGCACTACTTTCTGATGAAGTTCTTTCGAGCTTACCCAGATATTTGAGTTCATATAATATAAAAATTGATCCTCTAAAATGCAACTTGATTGCATCGTGAAATTGGATACATAACTTCTAATATTGAATATTGCTTGCCATTTTGTCTGTATGCATAATGCTAGAATATATAATTGCTTCATGCAATTATAAAAAGTTCTGTCCCTGTAAATATTGGATTGAAATATTGATCCTTCTTAGTAGGCTTGTCAATTTTAAAAATATAAGTCCAATTCTTTTGAAATCAACTCAGAAGAAAATGAAGAGAAAGAAAATGACCTTCTCAAGAGAATTCATCTGCAAGCATGCCTCAAGGAGCAAGTTCATGGCTGATTTTCTTATTTTCCTCACTTTTCTTCTTTATGTTGTGTATGTGTTAATTCACTGCATTGGTGCAGCTTTCAGTTGTTATTCTAGCCATGTTTTGGTGCATTCTGTGGTTTTAAGTTCTTGCTGTTCTGTTATATTATTTTGTTTTATATATTTTTAAGATTTTTGTTTGAATAACTACCATTATGACAAGATAGGTATATTGTTTTATACATATCTATATATCTCTTGTATGTAATAAACAAAATTCATTTGTTGCACCTCTAAAGCCCAAAGCTTTGTTATTGTCATGGATTAAAATTTTGTTTGTTGTGGGGCTAACAGGCATTTACTCAATTATTATGCATTGATCTTGTTTTTCTTTTTCCCAATTCTGATTTAGAATATAGAGCTGTTATATTTGTTGTTTTTCTAGTGGACTTGAATTTTTTTTTTCTTTTTTCATGTGAAATTTGTAACCTGACTAATTATTGCTTGCAGAAATGCTTCAGAGGACGAAAGGTGGTAGAAGCTGAACATTCAAGGGTGCGAGGGCAGTTTTTTAAGACTTATGGAAATCTGTGCCAAAATGTGGACAGGTAGGCACTCTTGGATCTTCAAGTTTATACCTTATGTTACCCTGCAGTTTCTGTTTCTTTCTTTTTTTTTTTCCCTCTTCCTAATTGTTTTTCTCACTGATCTCCATATGCTAATTTGGTTTGATAATGTACCTTAGTTGAATCAGATCTCTTTCTTTGGTCTGTAATTTACCTGATCATATGTTCTGTCTGTATATCCAGGCAATGTTTCGGGCCAGATTCTGTTTTTCTCCGTCAGCTACTTTTCTTCTTTAATCCACAACATCTTGCTGATTTCTCTGCTCTTACGGAGACATGCCGATTAATTCAACAGTTCTCTTGGGAAAATGGTTTGTCTAATCAGTCTTGCTTCTCAAATAAGCCATTTATCAAGCACAATTAACTTGCACTATTGCCCAATAGTTACCTAGTTTGGCCTTATAATTTTTCTCTGAATAGGCAGGTGCTCTTTCACCCACCCACACATGCAACACCCTCCGCCCTTAAAAATAAATAAAAATCTTTGAAGGCCCGCAAAACCCTGTTTCTTTGTTTGTGTTATACTAGATATGCCTCAGCAGCATGAAACATATTTGCATGTTTTCTATTCTTTTTCAGTTGGATGTGTGAAAGTTCAAAGTCTATAAGCAATTGCAATATCCGAAGATCTTGAAAAATGCATGCTGCTTTTATCTATGCACGCTTTTGAAGCTCTTTTTTTAGTGGAAAATATAGAAGTACTCATGACATGTTAATTGAGTATGGGAGGTCAATTAGTAGAGGTATTTTGTATTTTTATTAGCTTATACTGAGCATGATTGCAATTTTTGTAACATGCTGATGTCCCACTTTAGCAATCTGACATGCATGAATAAATAATTTGAACGAATGTTAACCTCAGCTTATCCCACCCCAAAACTGTACTTTGGATGCATCTTATATGCTCATTTAGTAAGTTTTGATAAACAGGTAAATGTAGCGTGCTGAGAAACTGATGCATGTACATGGGCAAGCTTCACCATATGCATATTCACCCTGACTGGTATTCTTGTTAAGCCTTTTGGACCAAACATGATTCCACGAAGAGGGGTTTCATCATTCTTTAGTCTAATTATTGGACTTGACTAAGTATGACTTGAACCTTCTTTTGGCTGTTTATTCGATTCTTTTTATTCCTTAATTCTTGATAAGTCCAGTTATCTTGAAATTATATCTGCTGCTGATTCTACTTTTACGATATGTGGTGGAAGTGTTTCTAGCTTGACTTTCATCTTTGTCTAGCATTTCTTCTAGGCATGGGTTTTGTACAGCTTCTCAACATAATATTTATAATTATAGTGCCGTTATAAAATTTCTTGTACCTTTGACCTTCCAGACTAGTGTCATGGTCATTGAAATTTGTTAACGGAGAAATTGTATATTGAAGATGCTTCCTTTTATTTAAGTTGTAGTACAAATGCATCTGATTCAAAACCCCAATTTTGCATAGAGCACCTGTGCATATCTGTTTGCACCATATCTTTTTCAGTCATTCACCATTCTGCAATGCATATGTATCAACCATGCTTCATTTTTCTCATTAGTAACTTGTTTGTAGTACTTACAACATTTCATCATGTAGCAGGGACTCTTCTGAGCCTCTTTGCAGGTGTTGACTATTCCTCTATGCAAGCTGTGGTTGACTTCAGGGTGAAGAAACTAACTTATGCTTGTATGCAGGCTGTTTATCAAAATAGGTCTGTTGTGATTTTTTTTTTTTGGTTTAATGTTAGATTACCTTGAATTTGAAGTCATTTGATGATTTTGCAATCACATTTGTGACGCAATCCAGTTATGCTTACTGTCTGTTGAAAGGTCTTCAACTTTTTGATGCACTTTATTCTATCACTATTGTATCGGGTGTTTATGCTTAAAGCGAAGATGTGAAGTTGACTTGTCTGAATCTATTAGGAGGTTGTGTTTTTGTGTCGGGAGTCCGAAAGCAATCTGGATATGATCAGTTTGCAATTATGCAATATGTGGGGCTATCTCTGGGCTCAGTTGGGTTACCTTAGTAGGTTTGGATGTGGTGAGAGTCGAATTGAGTGGGAACTTTGTGTTCCTTCTTGTGATTTGGTCTGGGGAGGGGAGGACTTCTTGTGTTCCCTTGGCTATGTCTTACCTGTTGGGTGTCTCATTGCATATGATTTCTAGTAGGATTAAGGAAGACTTGTCTGTTGGTGATTATGAAGCTCTGGGCAATGAGGGCAAAATGAAAATTACTTCCACTCCCTCAAAGGGAAGGGAGGTGGAAGTTGGGGGGAGAGATAGCTACCTCAGGAAGCTTAAATGTTTTGTTGACCATGAAAAAGGTATTAGTAGCAGTCAGGGGAAAAGGGGGAGGGCTGTTGTTTTGTTTTGTCCTAATGAGGATACAATTTAATCATGAAGTGTCAAGGTTGTCATTAAATTTGTTGGAAGTGGAATGAAGAGCTAGGTTGTCCTCAAGGGAGTCTAAGATTGAGGATGTGTCTGTTGATAATGAGAAGTTCTGGTGAGGTTGTTGGTAGAATGGGCCTCTCTAGGTGTGGTTGGACTGATAGGAAGTGTTCTTGTATTATGGGACTTATATGGGTAGTCATGATTTTTTTAAGTAAAATTCTATTTATATAAAAACCTGCCTAGAGTGCTCAAAACCAAAACTGTATATGACTATCATCTAAAGGCAGATGATACTCATGGGGTCGAGTGTCCCCAAGGTGAACCCAAAGGCATGCTGCTCTTTGTTGTGTTATGCAATACTTTTAGCAAGATAGAATATGACTTTGATGGGTTGGGCAGTTTGATTCATTCGTTAATACCAGCTGGTGGGTATTACCTTGTTCTGTCAAAAATTGGTGAGGTATTAACTAAACCAGGGATCAACTAATCCCACAACTGGCGGATTAAATAAGCCCATCCTCCCCCAGTATTAGTTTGTTCCAGCTTTGAGGATTACACGGCTACTTTTTCTGGATGAATTTGCCCCCAATTAAATGCATCTTCTTTCTCTTAATGGCATCTTCCCTTCTATTATCTCTGTTCTGGCGTGAATCCTCTTCTCTGACCAGCCGCTGCACCCTTGATCTGCAACTTGACACTGTCACCGTCACCATCGCCTGCCACCATCCACTGCACCAGTTCCTCCTCATCCTTCTCCTTCTTCTTCTTCCTCCCTTCGCCAGACCACTACTACTGTCTTCCATTCATCTTCCTCTCCATCTGTCTCGTCCTCACAGTGCTGCAGCCTTGATCATTGTTGGAACCGCCATCATCAACCTCCACTCCTCCTCTCTTCTCTGCCACTGCAGCCCAGCCATTTTCCCACGCCTCTCCGCTGCTATTGCCCTCTGATTTCGATTTTCTTCTTTGAATTTCCCTCTTGCCATCACTAGCCATTCTTCTTCTTTGATTTTGGTCTTCATCACGGATTTCCAGATCTGAGCTACTGCTGCTTCTTCTTCTTCATCACAAATTTCCAGATCTGGGTTTGCCTGAACCCAGCAACGGGGTTCTGCCAGCCAGCCAGTGTGGTTTTTTCTTATCTGTTTTTTGTTATTTTAGTATAATTATAATATATGGAGATACAATTATATCTATATATAAAAATATAATCTGAAAATATAATTTAATAATTATATGAATATATGATTGTTTAATATGAAAATATGATTATGTAATTTTATATATAATTATAGAGCAAATGGGCAATTTGGTTATTTGTCATGTAATACCAAGTAGTACCTCTTTTATATTTCCACATACCAAACATAATATAGTTATAAACTCAAGTAATATTTCCTTTACCAAATGTGGAATGGTATTATTTAAACCCATCATTTTTTTATCCCTTTCTTAACTTTATTCCATCATTATTTTATCCAGAGAGGGCACTCCTTTCTCTCTAGATCCTTCTGTTTCATTCCTGAGTGACGGGCCTTTTTCTGGTGTATAGATGACGGGCCTTTTTCTGGTTCTCTTTTGTGCAGAGATGTCTTCTAAATTGTGTGATTAGAAAAATCAGTTTCATAACTTTCTTGGTTATGATTAGAAAGAACACTAGTTTCTTGGGAAAGACACATTTGTTAAGATTATATAAGATTTAATTAAACTCTTATACAGTTGATAGGTTAATTGTTTGGTTAATTGATAATGTCTCATTAGTATGATACTCAACATTTCATATCCACTCGTTACCTTGATAACTTGATGTCTCCTTTGGCATTTGGTACTAAGCTTTGTTTTATAGGCTTTCAACTCTTGTCTTTTTCTTTATTTATTGTCTAAGGAAATTATAAAAGTAAAATCTGTTAGGCCCTAACCATTTCATAAGCTTGGAAGTTATTTGAATAAGCCAGCCTTACTTCTGCAGCTCTGCTGGTGTTAATTTTGCTTGTATGACCCATAAGAACTGCAATTGTATTTTATTTTATGGTATGTTGATTATCATTTGTAGTAATTACTTTTATATTTATTGTAGAAGTATGAGGTAGGATATAATGTAGATAATAATCAGCTTATTTGAATCTTGCCTTGATGTTCAATTTCTAGGTCACATTTGTTCATGGGATAAGGAGGGATATTAATTAGTTATCCCATATTGACCTTTTCATCTTGTGTTTGATGTGACTTTGAGAGGTGGGATGCTATATACATACCTAACCTCATATTGGATGTGCACGAAAGATATACATATTGTGGTGGCCTTTAGGATAAGAATAAGATGGAAATTTATCAAATTATCCTTATAATTTTAAGTTTTAATGACCATAATGCCCTCAGAATAGGTTTACATCAAGGATTTGCATTAAGCCTTTACCTATTTGCCCTAATTATGGATGAACTTGCTAAACATATCTAGGCAAAGGTATTGTGGTGTATACTATGTGTAAATGACATTGTGTTGGTGAATGAGAAAAAAACAAGGCATGAGTACTAAGTTTGAGATATGGAGGAACACTTTAGAACCTAGAGGCTTTAAGTTAAGTAGAGTGGAAATCAAATATGTGGAATGCAAGCTTAGTAAAAGTTTGAATGTGGATGATATTATGTTAAAACTAGAAGATCAAGTCATACTAAGAAAAGATTAGTTCAGATATTTTGGATTAGTCATCGAAAAAGATGGGAAGATTAATGAGGATGTTACCCATAGCATTAAGACATGATGGTTAAAATGGAAAAGTCTTGTTTTATGTAATAATAAGATCCCTTTAGAGCTACAAGGAAAATTTTGTAAGGCAATTATAAAATGAAGTTTATTAGATGGTATAGAATGTTGGGTAGGAAACCAGTAACATTTGCAAGATATGAGTGTCATGGAGATTAGGATATTAAGATGGATAGGCAGCCATATAAGAAAAGATAAAATTAGAAATGAGATTATTCATATTAAGGTTGGAGTGAACCCTTTGAAGGTAACATGTATGAGACACGATTAAAATAGTTTGGTCTTGTAACCAATAGAGAGGCTCATGTGAGGAGAGTGGGTGGAATTGAATAAGTACCTAGTGGAATATGAAGTTTAGAGCTAGGGTAGAAAGAAATTAAGAAGAAGAAAACAAATCGTAGAACGAGAGAATTTGAATTACTGAAAGCAGATCATAGAAAAATGAATTCACAATCAAAAGGACACTATTGCTCTCCTTATATAGGCGCACAACATAACTGCATAATAGCTATACACTTAGCTGAATAAAACACGCCAACTTAACCAAACATAAAATAACAAATAAGCTGCCAACTCTAACTATTTAACTCTTCCACACTCCCCTTCAATTTGGACTTCGGTTGCTGAAATATTCTTGTAGGTGTCTCTGTAAGGCCCAATTTAGTGCACAACAAGTTAAATCGATCTCTAGGCAGCCCCTTAGTGAAAACATCTGCGACTTGTTCAGGAGTAGGAACATACCTGATCTCCACCTCACCATTTTCTACTTTCTCCCTTACAAAATGAACATCAACACCTATGTGTTTTGTCCTTGAATGATACACAAGATTTTCTACCATGCTTTTGGCAACTAGATTGTCGCACCACACGATAGGAATAGCTTCACAAGGATATCCCAACTCTAGCAGTAGATTCTTCAACCACACAAGTTCAATCACTCCCAAGGCAACAACTCGGTATTTAGCTTCACCCACTGAACGAGCTACAACTGATTGCTTCTTTGATCCCCATACAATAAGATTCTTACCAATGTCAACACAAAACCCGGTAGTTGACCGGCGAGTAACTCTGCAGCCAGCATGGTCTGCATCTGTGTAGACTATGATGGACAAAGCTTTAGTTGAGGGAGAGAAAACTAGACCCAGACCAACAGTCCCCTTAATATACCTCAACAACCTTTTACAAGCCAACCAATGTTGCATTTTAGGAGTAGCCATGAATTGACTCAACTTATTGACCGTGAAAGCAATATCAGGCCGAGTGTAAGTAAGATATTGCAAGGAGCCAATTAGAGTACGATACAACATAGGTTGGGAAAATAGATCTCCATCATCAGTAAGAGAAGTACCAACAGCCATAGGAGTACTACAAGGCTTACAATCTTGCATTGATGCCTTTTCCAACAAATCACGGACATATTTGAACTGATTGAGATAGATACCAGTGTAATCTCTATAGGCTTCAAACCCCAAAAAATAATTAACAGTTCCTAGAGTTTTTAGAGCAAAGGAATGATCTAGATCTGCTATGCAATCACGCAAAGCTGCCGATCTTGAACCAGTGATTAATATATCATCAACATAGATTAACATAACGATCACGTAGCTAGCAGTCCATTTGATGAACAAGGACGCATTCGATACTGACTTAACAAAACCCCAACACAATAGAGCAAATTTCAGCTTAGTATACCAGGCTCTTGGAGCCTCCTTCAATCCATAAAGTGACTTCCTAAGTTGACAAACATGATTAGGGAACCGATAGTTGAGATATCCCTCTGGTTGAACCATATACACTGTTTCATCCAAATCACCATTGAGAAAAGCATTATTCACATCCACCTGCTGTATGTCCCAACCATTTTGAATAGCCAACGAAAACAATACACGAATTGTAGGAGCCTTAATTATCGGACTGAATGTCTCACCATAGTCAACACTCGGGTTTTGAAGAAAACCCTTTGCCACTAACTGAGCCTTATGCTTAAGAATGGATCCATCAGAGTTATACTTTATCCGGAAAACCCACTTGTTCCCAATTAGGTTCATGTCACGAGAAAAGGGTACTAAGTCCCACGTATGATTTTTCTCCAAAGCCTTATACTTATCCTCCATAGCCTGAGCCCACTTTGAATCTAAAAGAGCCTCACGTACTGAACTAGGCTCATGAGAACTCACTAAGGCATGAGGGCTAGAGATGGCAATAGTCTTGGCTCGAAGTCTGGTGATCATAGGGTGCACGAAGGGTGTTGGTTGAGGTCTGATAGGCTTGGTCTTAGGTAAGTCAGGTTGGACAGTAGGTTGGACTAGAGGTAAAGTGTCATGAGATGGTAGGGAAAAACCAGATGAATTAGAAGATTGCACTGAATGATTCACTCTCGAATCTGAGGATCTCTGGGACAAAATAAACGAGATGAAGAAGAAATAGTAGGATGTAGAAAAGCTATAGGAAGGCCTCTTGAATTATGGGAGGACCCTAAAGAAGAAGACTTAGTACCAGAAAACAACTGAAGAAAAGGAAACTTAGAAGGATTAAATTCTACATGCCGAGACACACAGACTCTGCCCGAGGGATGTAGACATTTATACCTAACTTGGTGTTGACTATAACTAAGAAAAATACACTTAGAAGAGTGAAAGTCAAATTTATGTCTATTGTAAGGCCTGAGAAGAGGAAAACAAGAGCAACCAAACGGTTGTAGTAAATTGTAATTAGGAGTACGATGCTACAATAGTTCAAAAGGAACTTGAAACTGTATAGATGAGGAGGGAAGCAAATTGATAAGATACACCGAAGTTTGAAATGATTCAACCCAGAATTTTAAGGGCAAACTAGCATGAGACAACATAGTTAGGGCCATTTCAGCAATGTGACGATGTTTTCTTTCTACTACACCATTTTGTTGGTGAGTGTGTGGACAAGTAAATCTAGGTCGAATACCACGAGTTTGAAGATAAGGAATGAAAGACTTAAACTCCGCTCCATTATCAGTTTGCAAGGCACAAAGTTTGGTTTTATATTGGATTTCAGCAAACTTGTGGAATATCATGAAAACAGACAAGGCATCCGACTTTAATTTGAGAGGATAAAACCATGTATAACGAGTAAAGACATCCACAAAGATAACATAGTACCGAAAGCCCTCTGTGGACAAAACAGGAACTGGTCCCCAAAGATCTGCATAAACCAATTCAAGAGGTGCTGTAGTAGTAATGTCATGTCTAGAGAATGGAAGTTGGCTAAGTTTCCCAACTTTGCAAGCATCACAAAATGACAAGTCATTGAGGGAACATGACAAGCCGATTTTATTCAACACCAATCGTAACACATTTATAGATGGATGACCCAAACGATCATGCCACTGTTTACAAACATCTATTTTAGATGTGGTGTGAGCTACATGAACAGATTCAAACATCTCATGATCAAATGAGTACTGTCTGTTACATTTATTTGTGCTATTACAAGAATGAAAACGGGACATTGAAGGAGTCGAAAAACACTCTAGAGAATAGGTCGACTTGCTGTCACCAGCAGACTTAGAAGCTGGTTCCAGCCTATAGAGCCCATCCTTAAGGCGTCCCTGGAGCAGCACCAGTCTGGATGTTTTGTCCTTAATAAAGCAAACATTAGAGTGAAATTCGGCAATAACATTGTGTTCACATGTAAGCTGAGACACACTGAGTAAATTTTTGGTCATACTAGGAACATGAAGGATGTTTGGCACATACAAAACAAAATTTGATTGAGGTAAGGTCTGTAAGGAACTTGTGCCAATGTGAGTTATAGGTAGTTGCTTACCATTACCGATAGTAACTTTATTTGCACCATGATAAGGCATATGCAAGGACAGGTTATTCAAGCTTGAAGTAATGTGATTCATGGCTCCAGAATCCACGAACTAGGACTGATCTGGAAGATTAAGTGAGGAAACAAATTGGTTAGAAGAATACAAATTTGGTTTGCAAAAATTACCACAATGAGAACTCTGAGATGAGCCATAGCCATTCATGTAGGCTTCGTTAGATTCATTTAGGGAAGCTATATGAGCTCAAGTATCCAATTGAGAACCAGGACAACCACTGTGACCTCCTTTTGATCTGCCATTAGGCATCCTTTGAAAACTTCTGTCAAATCGATAATAATATCGATTTGCAAAGTGCCAGACTTGCCAGAGAGTTGACAGTAAACTCGTCTATTAGAATTTCTACCACGGCCTCTACCTCCTCTGAATCCATTACTATTGCCTCGTTGAATGAATCCTCCTCTAGTAAAACTTGATTCTCCATTATTCTGAGCAGAAGAAGATGATGCTGCGTTTGCTTGTAAAGGAGAAGTGACATGATCAAAGCTTAGAGTAGTCAATGGCTGATTCTTAGTAGATAGACGTTGTTCATGCATTAAAAGTAGGTACTGAACTTTCTCCAAATCGATATCGTCCATCTGATACGTGACGAGACTTACAACCGTCTCATAATCCTGATCTAAGCCATTTAGAATTGCCAATAACAACTTATTGTCACTTAAAGGTTCTCCTATGGCTGTAAGCATGTGGCCTATAGTCTTAATCTTCAGAATGTAATTGTTGACAAACATTCCATCCTTTTTAATAGACCTTAACTGTTGCTTGAGTTGAAATGACTTAGCTAATGTTTGCCTTGCATATAAGTTCTCTAATAAAATCCATACCTCAGCTGATGATTCCAAGTGAATCACCTAAGCGAGCACTTCTTCATTGATCATGGAGAATAACTAGTTGAGAAGCATTTGATCAGAACGAATCCAGTTTAAGTATTCTGAATTCACTATAGACTCACCATTAGGACCAGGCACACGCTTAGGAGGAGACGTCTTGTTCAAAAACGGAACAAGATCGAAGGCATGAATTGTGGCAAGAATTTGTGCCTTCCAGGAAATATAGTTCCTCGCGTCTAACTTCAGAGGAATATAGCTAAAGGCCTTCGCAACAACTGAGAAATCTGATTGCGAGGAAATTGAATTATATGAAGAAGATTGACGAGGAGGAGAAAAGGAGGCAGAATTGACAATTAGATCGGAGGCCATTGGAACAGATCAGAATGGCTTTGATACCATATGAAGTTTAGAGCTAGGGTAGAAAGAAATTAAGAAGAAGAAAACAAATCGTAGAACGAGAGAATTTGAATTACTGAAAGCAGATCACAGAAAAATGAATTCAGAATTAAAAGGACACTGTTGCTCTCCTTATATAGGCGCGTAACATAACTTCATAACAGCTATACACTTAGCTGAATAAAACATGCCAACTTAACCAAACAGAAAATAACAAATAAGCTGCCAACTCTAACTATTTAACTCTTCCACATGGAAAAGGTAGAGGAAACAGAGAAAAATTTGGTGGGAGACATTTAAGTATTTATTAGTTATAAGGTTCTCACAAAAAATAAGGTCATAGATAGAAACAGTTAGCAGGTTAAAATTCATGTAGCCGACTCCGCATAGTGGCATTGAGGCTTGGTATGTTGTTAACCATAATGCCCTTATATATGTTATTTGTATGCATGTATAGATATAAAGTTATTAGGTTCGTGTATATATAATGCGATATTGTTACACTATATTAAGCAATGTTTCGAAAACTGGACCGAGTATCGAATAAGAAATAAGAGAGGTTCAATGGCCTATGGTTGAACTGGGATGTACATACAACAACATATCCAGCCTTTATCCCACTATGTGGGGTCAGCTACATGAATTCTAGACTTCCATGTATTTCTATCGTTTGTCATATCTTCATTTAGATCCATATACTTCATATCGAACTTTAATGTCTCTCCCAAAGTCTTTTTGGGTCTACCTCTACCTCTTTTTGTGACTAATTGTTCCATTTCATCAACTCTCCTCACAGGAGCGTCTCTTAGTCTCCTTCTCACATGACCAAACCATCTTAGTCTAGTCTCTCTCATCTTCTCCTCGATTGGCACTACTCCTACCTTATTACGAATAACTTCATTTCTAATTTTATCCTTTCTTGTATGTCCACACATCCATCTTAACATCCTCATCTCCGCTACACTCGTCTTTTGCTCATGCTGGTATTTGACTACCCAACATTCTGAGCCATACAGCAAGACTGGTCTTATAGTTCTCCTATAAAATTTTCCTTTCAATTTTAATGAGATTTTACCATCACATAACACTCCCGATGCATTTCTCCATTTTAGCCAACCTGCTTTAATTCTATGTGCGACATCCTCGTGAATTTCTCCATCTTTTTGAATCACTGATCCCAGATATCGAAAATGGTCTTTTCTTTGTAAGATTTGGTCTTCTAATTTTATTATAACATCATCCACTCTTGCATTTTTACTAAATTTGCATTCCATATATTCTGTTTTCTTTCTACTTAATTTAAATCCCTTAGATTCTAAATTGTTTCTCCACAACTCAAGCTTAGTGTTCACTCCTTCTTTTGTTTCATCCACCAACACTATGTCGTCTGCAAATAGCATACACCATGGCACATCTGTCTGAATATCTTTAGTGAGTTCATCCATTACTAAGGCAAATAAGTATGAACTTAGGGCAGAACCTTGATGCAGTCCTATTGTAGTTGTAAATGGTTCAGTATCCCCTCCGCATGTTCTGACCCTTGTCTCTACACCCTGATACATGTTCTTAAGGGCTTGTATATAGGCTATTTTGACTCCTTTCTTCTCTAAAACCCTCCATAATACTTCTCTAGGGACCCTATCATAGGCCTTTTCTAGATCTATAAACACCATATGTAGATCCTTCTAATGATCCCGATACCTTTCCATTAGACGCCTCAGTAAATATATAGCTTCCATTGTTGACCTGCCAGGCATGAAACCAAACTGATTTTCTGACACATTTGTTTCTTTTCTAAGCCTCTGCTCTATTACTCTCTCCCAGAGTTTCATGGTATGACTCATTAAATAAATAAGTATATAATAATTAAAATTATGATATAAAAAAACAATATTTATTCAAAGATTAATAACAAAATAAAAAACCAATTACAGTATATTATAATGAAGGAGAAAAATAATGTCATGCATAATTGTATATGGGTAAAAAAATTGAAAATGGCCACATAATTTTTTAAAACTGCAAGTTTAGTACACTTAACAACATCAACGAATATTCCTATCGGACCCAAACTTGCAATTAAGCTGATTTAATTTTTAGCTCAGGTCCTCTGCATCACCATTAAAGCTGATTTGAAAATTGACTGCAGGCCTCTTTTCACTTCAGGTTCTCCAACACTCATATCTCCATTAAACCTGATTTAACTTTCACTTCATCTGTTATCTGAGTTTATTTTCACTTCAAGTTATCCAAGATACAGTCGCCCAACAAATGTTTTATGCTTGTCCATTATTTTTAATACAAATTCATCACTCAGTTCCGAATTGAAGTCCCCACAGAACCCAGAAATTTGTTTCTTCCACTTTAAAACATTGATTATCTTCAACAATTTAAAATTTCTTATTCTCCCTCCATTATCTTCAACTGAGAGATGGACTTCAATTGGGTCCTCACAGACAAGATAGAAAAGGAACCTGAAACTGAAGTGGAATCTGTTTTTTCCATGTTGAAAAGCCAACAACAGAAGCTACAGATTACAGAAGATGAAGTATGTTACCCCAATCATTTAGGTATTATTCTCCAGATTAGGGGAAATGGCGTATGAACTGGGCTGGTTCACGCAGATCCCAGTTTGACTGCTGGTTTGTCAGAAAACTGGCTGGTTTTTTGTGCCAGACCCCAGTTCTCCATTTTTCCAGTCGAACTGAACAATCTGGTCTGGGTTTCTAAACACTGGTACTTAAATAGTATTATGGTAATTTAATATAAAACATAGAATATAACAATATGTTATATATTGTAGAATCATCATGTCATGACCAGCTTGTTATTTTTATTTCTATTTTTACTTATTTTGTTGAAGTAGTTAGTTATTGATTTTATTATCTGATTATTCTTAGTTATGGAGTAGTGGGGAGGTAGTGGAGTAATTAAAGGAACAATTACTAGTAGTGGAGGAGTGGTAACTACTCTATAGAATTGTGGGCTGCTTATATATAGCAGCCATAACTCTCATGGTTGGATATCAATGTTATGAATTATGAAGAATTTATTGAATTCTCTCTATTCTCCCTCAAGTTCCATCTATTTTTCTCCCCCCATTCTCTTGGATTCTCCTCTCATTTCTGTCAGTTCTCCCTAATTTCAGTTTGTTCCCCCTCAATTCTTGCTATTTCTCCCTCAATTTCTAGTTCTATCTTCTAAGGAAACACAGTTATGACTAGGGTCCTGACATATCACAAATTAAATATATAATGTTTTTATATTAAAATTATAAACATATAACTATGCAAAAAAGAAAAAAAATCACTCCTTAATCCCACTATAGACTTCCAACTATCTCTATCCATGATCATATCATTGTAAGGCCATCATATCCTGTGTCTATAAATATATAATTATAACAATGAATTTATAATTTACACTTTTGACATTATTTTAACTACATTTTATGAATATAGTAATGTAGTGTGGTGGATCATTATTTAATAATGATAATAATGTAGTTATATGCTAAAAACTATAGAACATAAGAACATTACGTTGTCATTTACAATAATAATATACTAGAACAACAATACACCAAGCCTTAATCCTACTAGGTGTGATCGGTTACGAGGATTTTAGCTTGCCAATCATCTCTATCTATGATCATATATTTATTTAATCCACTTCAACTCATGTCATGCTCAAAAGGTCTCCATGAAGTTTTTCTTGGTCTTCCTCTATTTCTTTTAATGCAAACTTCTAGTGTTGCAAACAAGCCAAGCCCATAAAGGCTCAGGCTTATTTATTTAGAATTTTGCTAGGTTCAGGCTTGAGCTCAAAATTGAGGCTCGAGCTTGTTTATCAAAAATTTATAGCAGCTTAGGCTTGGCTTATTTATGCTAAATGAGCTTTAAGTGAGTCTTTTCATGAGCTTTGAAAAATGGTATACAGAATTGAGAGAAAAAGAAGAGAGGAAAAAAAGAAATTGGAGGGAAAAGAACAATTCAATTCTATTAAGCTAGGGTTACAAGTATTTATACCAAAATGCTATAACTGCTATGTACAAGCTACTTATGCTAGGTACAAGGTACAACTAATATATACAGCACATGTAATACAACCAAGATAATATGAATTCTCAACAAGCTTTAAGTTTAAAGCTTGTTTGCAGTCATGTTTAAAGCTCAAATAAATAATTGATATGGTTAACATCCAAAAACTTAAAAAAAAAAAAAAAAAAGAAGAACAGCCGTCAGAAAATAACCATCAAACCTGAATAATATAATTAACTTCACAACAAGATCCAAAACAATAGATATGTAATTGAATGAGCTGCAAGATCCACATAATTTAATTATTTTAATAGGTATGTAATCTTATCAAGTAGAAGATATAGAATTGGAATATTTCAATATGAATAATTTGACCCCAAAAAAAAAAAAAAAATCCTTAAGTGTATAGAACCACACATGATTTCAGAATGAGCTACAAGCAACCTACACATGAGCCATAAATGAGCCTACAATCGAGTACTTAAAAATGTTTGTTCACTACCAGAAACTAGCCAAGCACCCTCAAGCTCAAGCTTGGCTTGTTTGCTAATTGAACTTAAAAACCAAACTCAAGCCTTTTTATTTAACTATACAAACAAGCTTGAACGAGCCCAAATTGAGTTGAGCTTCGAGCTTTTTGCAAGTGACTATTCATTTGCATCGCTACAAACTTCTATCTTTTTGTTACTTTTCTTACAAGAGCATCTATTAACCTTTCTCTTGCATGACCAAACTATCTTAATCTCATCATGTGCATGTTATCCACAATAGGAGCTAGGAGCTACTCTAGGCTTATTATGGGTAATCTCATTTCTAATTCTGTTTTTTCTTGTATGGTCACACATCCATCATAAAATTCTTATCTCAATTTTGCTTATTTTG
Source organism: Diospyros kaki (assembly GCA_036245055.1). Lineage (NCBI taxonomy): Eukaryota > Viridiplantae > Streptophyta > Magnoliopsida > Ericales > Ebenaceae > Diospyros > Diospyros kaki. The sequence continues at coordinate 8,250,930 of BSEG01000013.1, forward strand.
TACCTGCTAGTGCATTACTATTTAGCACTTTGTGGCATACAATAAAGCTAATCTTATAGTCTCCTGGTAAAACTTTCCTTTAGCTTTTAAAGGATTTTTGAATTGCATGGAATGTTGCAAATGTTTTTCCATTTTAACCATCCTACCTTAATTCTATGAGCAATATCCTCTATAATCTTCCTATCTTTTTAGACAATTGATTCAAATATGTGGACTGATCTTTTCTTGAAACGACTTGATTTTCAAGTCTCACTATAAATTCATTTACCTTCTATTTTTACTAAATAGACATTCCATCTATTTGGTTTTTGATTTGCTTAACTTGAAGTCTTCTAAGTTGCATACCTTGAACTTAATATTCATGCCTTCTTTGGACTCACAAGAAAATGCCATCTAGAAATAACACCACCAAGGCACCTCTTCTTCAATATGCTTAGGAGGTCATCAATTATTAGAGTGAAGATTCAGAATTTATATGGTATAAATAAACAAAACATGGTCGGTTTAATTATATAGTTAATATAAAAAACAAACATCTATTAATTTTTTACATATAAAATAATTATGTGTAATTATAGGATCCTATTGTACTTAGTATTATAAAATAAATATATACTGGTAAATATGATATAGAATATAATAATGTCATGGGCAAATTTTTTATGTTAGTTTTATTCTTAACTCAAATACATGAAAGCAAATACGTTTAACATTTATCACGCAACTTATACGATGGTTATCAAATATGGGATAAAAAGTCAACATGGCATACATTATCTTAGTATATCCTCTCCTAGGAAGTGGTAAACTAGATACCCTGGAGATTATATTTCATCAAATCCTATCATGTGAGCCAAATGTTCACTTAAATGTAAAGCCTGCTACCTTTTTTTTGAATGTTGAATATATCTAGCTGCTGTTCATACAAAACTGTTGAAGGTTCTAACTTGGATCACTCTGGTGTGGAAACATCACTCTGGTGTGGAAACATGAATTTGTTGATTCAATTCTTACATCTTAGTTCCTTTAAAACAGGATATTACTTACTCAAGGCATTTATTTTGGCAGAAATCAATTGAAGGATCAACTCTTTATGACCTCTGACAACTTCAGTACATCAATAATCCTCTTATTGGAGACAGTAGCTATGTTGATTGATAGCAGACTGCCCTGGTCTTGTAAGACAGTTGGTTATCTCTTGCAGAGAAATACATACACCCTGTTCAGAGAGATTGTCCTTATGGGGAAGGTATGTTTAGATCCAACTGGCTCTGTACAGTTTCCGTTCTTTCATTTGCATGTATCCTTCATTGCACTTTCTTTCAGTTCTTCTTGAGTAATATATATATATATATTTATATTAAATTTGCACTTGGTCATAAAAGTGTGGGAAAACTGTCAGAAAGTTCTGTGCATTTGAACTTTCAAGGGGTTCAGGTTCTGTTGAATGAAGAGATTGAGGACTTTACAAATGGCATAATTCTAAGAATTTAATCCGTAAAATATAGATATTTTAGGACTTGGGTTTTATTGAGCACCATAGCAGGTGTTTTTGGAGCATGGTCATTGTTCAATTTTGCTTCTCTCATCGTACAATCCTCTTCCTGCCGAACCCCCTTTCTCCTCGGTCTACAGAGACAAAATGTGGGATTGATGCTAACAGTTTATCATGGAAGAAAGAACTTTTCTGTATACTTTCTGGGATCACTAACTAATACTAATCTAATAGAATAGAAAAGAACTGTCTTTTTTTGTATACTTTCCCTGGTTTCATTGCTATTGCGTGCTTTACGCAATCGATTGGATTATATAGATTTCCCTTCAACAAACATAGGTCATCAAAAGGATCTCGGAGACTCACCAAATCACGAAAGCTAGAATCTTTCAGAAAATGGGTTCCTTTTCGAAGAGTGCATAACTGCATGGATGAGCTCACACTAACCTGTCAATTTGGGATCCAATTTGAGATTTTCCTCAGAAGGTATTGGTAAGTTAAGGCTTAAGGAACGATATAAAAAACGAAAGGGAAAGGTATTAAAAATTATTAAATAGAAGAAAGAAAAATGAAGTAGAAGAGCCCAGATTCCAAATGAACAAATTCAAACTTGAAAAGGGCAAATATGTAATTTGAAATTTCTTACTGAGTTTCTATTAAATAGAAGTAATTTATAATTATTCGGTTAGGATTGATCTAAACCAGACCATTATGTTCCTGATTCAATATGCCAACTATTAAACAAGCAAAAGGTTTTTCATAATTTCATTTTTTTTGTTATAATTATACGTAATCACCGGCAAGAATTTGGTTCTTTTTACAAACTTGATGTTGATAAATCTGCTAGTTTAGAAATTCATTTTTGACAATTGAACTTTCTCAAACTATTTCTTTTTAAGAACCATATTGATAATAACTTCTTAACCAGTTTTTCCATTGTTGTATTCCAGGATTCGTAAGCTTCTTTTGTCTTAATTTAGAATGAATTATTCTTTGTGTTCCAAAATAATCTTTTATTGAAGTCTTAACAAAAAACAGTCGTTCTGCAATATTGAAGAATAGATCTTAACTTATACAAGTTAAGAATTTGGGTTTGTGATAATTTGTAAAATACATAGGCTTGTGACAAGGAGGATAAGTCGAAAAAATTCTGTGAATTCTTATTACTAATATAATAAAGTGACTTTTTTAAAGTCGAAATAATTATTATGGAGATTCGCGCAGGAGCATCCACCTTTAATTTTAAAGAGAGAGTTCAAAAACATATTTATTTTGACTCGAGGGAGAAATGCACTGGAGTATTGATGTGTATCATGCACTTGAATTTACATATGGTAATGTTCATTGTTGGGTTTGTGTAATATAATGGCAACACGCACTTGGGGGGGGGGGGGGGTGAGTTGGGTGTTTAATAATTTTCAAAAATTTGTAATGGTTTGTGAGAGAGATATGAAAGCAGTGAGCTAAAAACGAAAAGATATAAATTAAAGTATGCAAATGACACATGAATTTAGAATAGTTCGACACAATCCATCCTACATCCACTACTCTTGCTCCCTACTAGAGATTTTCAAATCCACTATATAATCTTAGGTTGCAAACCACAATCTTTTACACCAACTAGCTCCCAAGCTAGTTCTTCTAGCATAACCTACTAGGAAAGATGCAATAGAAGAGATTCAAATCTCACATCACTCTTTGCCTGAATTCTATCTAGAACAAGGCTTGAATGAATCTTTATAATGAATAAAAATAGACTTGAAAGCCCAATTTGCCAACCCCCTTGAACTTCAAATGGTCTCCTAATTATAGTCTTCGTGGCCCCTCTCAATAAATATAGTCGTTGGAGTCAATTTTTGAGAAATCCAACTTGCAGAGCTCAAGTACAGTTAGCCATTGGAATATTCGTGACAAAACCGGTCGACTAATTTGAATAATTGGTCGATTGTTTTTCAAATGGCTAAATGGGCTGGTTAGCAGTTCATAAAAGTCGGTTGACAGTTCCTAGAACTTTCGACTAGAAATGATGTAGAAATAGTCGGCAACAAACGATCAAGAGCTTGCAAAATAGGCGGTTGACAGTTTATAAACATCGATCGATAGTTTTGACAGGAGACTTTGATGTTTGACTTTAAAATGAATGTTTTAAGATTCTTTTATTAAAGTTTTTGTGAAAACAATGATCATCATCAAAATATCATCAAAACTAGTACAACAATCACCCCTTTTTGATGATGACAAAACTTTAATAAAGATATGGCAAAATATTTTTAAACACTCATTTCTCTCCCCCTTTTTGTCATAAATCAAAAAGGTAAGCAATGAATCCCTTTTAACTTTTAAGAGAAAACCAAATAACTCCCCCTTTTTGACACATAAAATTTTTTAGAGAACATTTAAGATCATGTAACTCCCACTTAATTTGAAAACCAATATGATTGAAAATTTAGAAAGTAGTTTTGGAAGCCAAATCATAAAGGTAAGCATGTGAGTTAACTTAAAGATAGCATGTCATAAAAAATCATCAAAATTATCAACTATCACATGCATGTAGAGTTGAGATATAGAGATATACCATCCAAGATTGAATTTTAAAACTTCTTACTCTTGGTTGGCAATCAAGGAACTTCTTTTGAGGGTGGATTCGTTCTTCACTTCCCTCTTTCCTTCTTGCTTGATTCATCCTTTAATATTTTGACTTTGTAGCTTCATTTGGATGTCAAGCATACCTGCAAAATTTAACTATCCACAAGATTTTGGTGCCCAAACCATTTTGGGTCCGTCATTGTTAGCATAGAAAATTCCCTTTCGAACCCATATTTGTTTAAGTTTTGTGGGTTAGTTTCTTATAAAGCACTTGTTGATAGAATGCCCACATTTTCCACAATCATGACAAATAATATTAGAATGTGAGGCAAATGATTTTTGTTTTCTTTTTACAAAACTATTTACCTTTTTCTTCTTTTATGAAAATCTTTACTTAGATTGTCAAGGGCGTTTTTCAAATCTTCCATTTCTTTGTTGAGATTTTCAAGAGATACCTTTAAACCTTGGTTTTTCTCTTGATGTTCATCATTTTGAGTTTTCAAAGTACATTCTCATTTTTCAAAGAGTAGAACTATTTCGATTGTGAAGGGCTTGTTCTCATTACTCTATTGTTCAGTTCTCTTTGAAGTTTGGCTGTCAATCAACAAATCTGTAGGATTATTTGCTACTCTCCTCAAGCCCTTTTCTAGTGTTGTGAGTATGGGTTGCTGATATGATGCTTAGAAAAATTTTTTTTTGGGTGTAAAATTAAGATGGTGGCCTGTTGTGGGGAATCTTATGTTATTAAAGGGAAAATAAGGCATCCTAGAAGGTTTCAATCTTAATTCCAGGAAGCCCTCCAGTAAAATTGAAATCCCAAGTTATTTTGGTGGGCGGGGGGCGGGGGAATTCCGTAGGGGTGTGCATTTGGTTATAATTGAATCGAACCGCCTGATTTTAGCAAATCGAACCGAACTGCCCCTAAGCATATAACTAAATTGACTTGCTACACTAACCGAAATAACGGAAACTGAACTAACTGATTTTGACTTTGAGCTAACTGACCCGAAAACCAAACTGCACCTAGTCCACATGGAGAAGTATATACTTCTACCTGAAGCTAATCGTACATCTACAATGTCAAAGAGAAACAATTAATCCATCACCACCCCTTCCAAACTCAAAACCAATATTATAATTTTAACATATCTTCAACAGAAACCTAGGGCACACATCTTTCCAAGTATCAAAGATGGAGAAAACTGAAAAATATTATAACTAATAAGCAAATATTCAGATCCCATGTACAATCCATGCTTCCATTTATTATAAAAATGATAGAAATGGCTTCAATCTAGGAGTACAAAGGCACTCAATTTTATCATCAATTTCCCTAATTTTATAACATATGAATATAATATCCCTAATTTTATCATCAATTTCCAGATATACATAAAATAGAATCTGATAAGCTAACATCAAAATTATCAAAGGCACAAGACACGCTTAGGTGCAAAGAGTGCTTGAGGCCTAGGCACTACCCACAATGTGAAGTGTTTGGGACCATTCTTTTCAATATTTACCTCTAATATAAGGAGGTAGATGCAAACTCATAAAATCATAAATAACAATAAATCACCATTTGTGCACACACCATTACCAAATGAATAATTGTAAACCAACCTGACGAGGCTGAGAGACAAGTGTGTTTGAGTCCTCCAAATCACTATAAACACCTCCATCATCATATACTAAATTTGCAATTTCAAACAATATTTTAGACAACAATTTCATATACTGATATACATCATTTCAAGCAATATTTTAGAACAATATTGAATTTGCATAGAACAATTTTAGATGAGTGGACGGACAAAAGGGAACAACAAAGAATACAAGTGGCTTAAACAATTTCAAGCAATCTTTCTTTAGCACTTTATTCCTTCAGATGGTGCATGAGACAATTTTTTTGTCAAATAAAAGCATTTACACAAAAAAGGTTGTGTCATCCCAAATGGATAAAGTATATAGAAGGTAAATGAAACTTGATCCAATAAGATAGCACTTTTTTATGTTAGTTTCTCCCCTTCATATACTTTTTTTCTTGATGTTTGTTAATCAATAGTTAGAATGTAGACAAAGCAAATTTTAAACATGATGAGTTACCTTTAACCTTTAGGAGTGGATGGACGGCTAAATCGCTTTAGGAGTGGATGGATGTCGCTGATATAGTGATGTCTGCATAACCAAAAAAACAAAATAAATACAAAGAGATAGAGCAACTAAGAAAGAGAGAGAGATGGAGAGACGCGATAATAGAAGAACTACCAAGACTCTCCAACGAATGGACTTATTTCGATGTCTGAAGGCAAAGGGACAGGTGACGGATGGAAAAGGCGATGAAGGACGGATGGGAGCAACTGATGGCGATGGTAGAAAACGATGGCAACAGTAGGGTTTCGGCAGGGGGTTAGGGTTTCGATTTTGGCCTCTCTCTCGTCAATTGCAAATTCGAAGAGCCTCGAATGCCTTCTCCTCGATAGCATGGTGTGTTTAGCTGATTTATATCATAAAACGATGTCGTTTTATGGTATACAAAACGACGTCGTTTTGAGCATTAGACGGTTCGGGTTATCCAATTAACTAACCAACGAAACTGAACTGATTTTGAATAACTAAACTGCTATTTGTTAACCGAACCTCTAATTGAACCGATATGTGGTTAACTGAACTAGTAACTGTGCTCAAATTAACCGAACTGAACTGGCCAGTTCGGTTCGGTTAGTTCCGTCTAATTGAACCCCTGCAAACTCCTAGGAAATGGGATGTTCTTCTTGAGCAATGGGGAGCAGGGCTCATACTTTATCCCTAGGATGTTTCGATATACAATCTTGAAATTGCATGCAAAAAAACTATTATCATAGTGAACTTTAAGAAAGAGTAGTATTTTCAATCTCAGCTCATTAGTGTACCAATGAAATCCTTGGTGTTGAGGCGTAGCTAATGTAATATGAAATTGCATGGTATTTCAAAATTATTCAGATTTGCTGGAGTTTGGTGGTTGATCAAGTAACTTTCACAATAATAATAATTAGTAGTTCACAAACTTGATTCAATTCTTGAGGTTTTTTTCTGGTCAGTTGAAGTGTCAGGTGCTTTTTATTAGTTATTTAAAAATTAATAACCCTGTGGTTTACTATAGTTAAATAACAATGTATATAATATCATATGAGTGAAGTAGTCTAAATTGGTATGTACTGTATTACTAGAAAAAGTTACAACTAAGGTTGATAATATACCAGGCCTTCTAACTGATCTTCTGGCCATATGGGGTTGTTGGGGCTCAAATCTTTTATTTTAAGATAATAAATTAGTTTCCTTTATGTATATGTTGAGGATATTGTTGAAAGTTAAAAAAGATTAATGCAAAAGATTTACTTGGCCCTCTATCTAACATTTTGAGGGTGAGTCTGGGTAGCAATGATAAGATTACTCTTTTGTTATTCGCAAGTTGTAGGTTTAAGTTATGGACATAGCCTCTCTTTGCCAAGAAGGGTAAAGGATGCATGCAAAAATACAGCTCTTTCAACTCTTGCAAAGTGTAGAACCTCAGGCACTGGTGATGGCCTTTTGAGATGAGTTGCGGGTTGATGATAATATGGTAGATAAAATTGGTCCTCTCTCTAACAGTTCAAGATTTTAGATGAGGTGTTGGGTAATGATTTTTATTAGGTTCAATACATTCTATTCTTTAATTGTTTAAAATGTGTGAATGGTGGTTTACAAAATCTATGATACTTGTAGTAATAAACTAAAAATGGTATATGGACAACATTGTACTAGTTATTTATCATACTAAAGGCGAATTGTTTCATTACTTGGTGCATATTTATGTTACTGTTGCATCAAACTTTTCCACCTATGATGCTTTTGCCCATTCTGGCATTCAACTGCAATTCATTCTTAAGCTTATTAGTGCTTGATTAGGTCACTTCTAAAGTTTTAATATACTAAACTGTCCATCACAAAATCATCTGAAATTTAAGCTGTTAGGGAGTTGGACTTTATTATTTATCTATTTTTTCCCAACACACCCAATTATGTCTAGTGAGGCTCTCATCAATAAGTGGGCTAAGCATGTTTTTGAACACATCATATGTTGCTTAATGATCTGAATGTAAATTGGCTTGTTGAATGCCAATGCATCTAAAGTTTAAGCTGTTAGAGGGAAGTGAATGTTACACCCCTCGGGTAGAACTCACCCTTAAAAGTTAGCTGTCAAGGGGAGGGTGCCCAAGAGGTTATAAACCCCACACCAAGAGCCTTGTTGAAGGAGTTAAGGCTGGTTAAAGCTTTTTTGAGTTGCTGATTAGTTTTTGTTAACATTATTACATTCTGTTATGTTTGTTTAGTAACAGTTGCTACTTTGTAGTCGTTATTTGTTATGTTTAAAGTGTTATTAGAAGGATAGGTCAGCTGTATAAATATGTTGGTTCTCTTATCATTAATCTAATTGTGATCGAGACACATTTTCAGAAAGTCTCTCTCGCCTCTGTCTGTTTGTTCTTTTCAATTCATCAACCCTAATTACATGGTATCAGAGCCTCAACCAATGTATGTGGCTTCTAATCACAATTCCAGTGCCTCGTCTCTGCCTTGATCAAATTACTCCGCTGATTCTCAAATTGATATTTCATCGGTTGCGAAATCTCTAAATTTCGTTCCAATTAAGCTTGACACCAGTAACTACTTGTTCTGGAAAGCACAAGTTCTAGCTACCATTCTAGCCTTTGACCTCCTTTCATTCATAAATGAGTCTTAGACACCTTCGAAGTACATTCAGAATCCGAATTCCGATGCAGAAGGTTCAGATCCGACAATTTTGAATCTAGCGTACTTGACATGGATTCGTTTTGAGTAGCTCCTCCTTGGTTGGCTATTCTTGACGATGGACAAGGAAGTCCTTGCTCAGGTGATACACTGTGAGACTTCGAAGGAGGTATGGTCTTCACTTGAAACTCTATATTCGCAGCAGACCGTTGTAAATCTTTTCAATTGAAATAACAGTTACGATCAGTTAAGAAAAACTCACTTTCTGTTAATGACAACATTCTGCGATTTAAGACTATTGCACATGCTTTAGCTGTAATTGGTGAACCCTTAGGTGACAAGGATTTGTTATTGGCTATCTTGAATGGTCTGGATATGACTGCGACATAGTAGTAAGTTTGATTACTTATTAGATGTATGAGATCAATTTAGAAAAGGTGTAATATCTCCTCCTTATGCATGAACAACGTGTAGCCTCTAAGAATTCAGTTGACTCTTCGTTTGTGAATTTTGATTCTACCATTAATGTCAATGTTGCAACCTATGGTTCTAGACTTGGTAGTAGTTCAATTTATAACACTAGAGGAGGAAATATGTCTTGTGGAAGGGGCTATGTGAATAGAGGTGGTCGAGGTAGAGGCCAGTCTGGTGGCAGGTGAGTCTGTTGCCAATTATGTGGCAAATTAGCCATTTTGTTGACTAGTGTTTCCACTGATTTGACATAAATTTTCAGTGAGGTTATGGTCAATCACAAGGCTATGGTCAGTTTGGCCGAGGAGATGGAAGTGGTTTTCAAGTTCAAACAGAACCACATGCATTTTTAGCCAATCCTAGTGAGTCTAACGAAGCTGTTATGGTTGATCTAGGTTCTACTTCTTCCTACAATTATCTGCCTCAACCAACAAACAGTCATTCTCAGCTATCCTATCATGCTGATTCTCCTTGGTTTGTCGATTCTGGTGCAACCAATCATATCACAACTAGTCTCCACAACTTGTCCTTATCATCTCCTTATCAAGGCATTGATAAGGTAATTGTTGGTGATGGTAAGGCCTTACCTATTTCTCATGTTGGTATTGGTCATTTGCATACACAATCTTGTCCTCAGTCAGTTCTTTCATTGCCTAACATACTTCATGTTCCTCATATGAAGAAGAGCCTTCTTAGTGTTTCTCAACTCCCAAGAGATAACAATGTCATTGCTGAGTTTAACTTTACTTCTTGTTTGATTAAGGACAAGGACTCCAAGCTGGTGTTACTTCGAGGAACCCTTAGAGATGGCTTGTATCAATTGGTGCTAGCTTTTGATTTTGCTGTGCCCGAATCATCTCAAACCATCACTCCTTTCAAGGCCTCAGAAGTTGTTGCCAAACATTGTTTCAAGACCTTCAATGTTTCTTCTTTTCCTAATAAAAATTGTATACGGCAGAATCTGATTTTTCCTGATCTGCCTTTGGATGTAAATGTAGCTCAAGCAGATTGTGTAGGACAGCAGTGACATTCCAAATTAGGGCACCATGCCTATCATGTATCGAAACATATGTTGAATAAAATTTAAGTTTCTTGTCCTAAGTTTGCTCTTTCCTTTTGTGACTCCTGTAAAATTGGCAAATCACATCAACTTCTTTTTTCTAATTGCCCAATCACAACTAAGCACCATTTGGAATTAGTTTATTTTGATGTTTGGGGTCCAACACCTGTTACTTCTGTTGAGGGTTATCATTACTACATTGTCTTTGTTAATGCCTACACAAGATACTCATGGCTTTACTCTTTAAAATTGAACCTATAGACCTTTGTAAATTTTCATAAGCTAGATGAGTTACAGTATAACTCAAAGTTGAGAGCCTTAAAAACTGATAATGGGGGTGAGTTTAAGGCCTTTTTACCCTACCTTCGCACCTGTGACATTCAACGTCGCTTTTCTTGTCCTTACACACACCAACAAAATGGTGTAGCTGAGAGAAAACATTGTCATATTGCTGAAATGGGACTAACCTTGCTAGCTCATGCTCGAATGCCTTTATCCTTTTGGGTTGCAGCCTTCTGCACAACTGTTTATCTCATTAACCTTTTACCTTCATCTGTTCTTCATTTTTCTTGTCCATTTGAGCTCTCTTATCATAAACAGCCTAACTATTTTGCTCTTCAACCTTTTGGATGCACCTGTTTTCCCTATCTTAGACCTTACAACCGGCACAAGTTTGATTTTCATTCCTCTAAGTGTGTTTTTCTTGGGTACAACTATGATCAAGCAAGTTATAAGTGCTTACATCCTTCAGGTAGAGTGTATGTTTCAAGGCATGCCCAATTTAACCCCAATGAGTTTCCCTATCCTAACCACTTTTAGTCCTATGGTGATTTAGTATCTATGGCCAAATCTGCTGGACCTTCAACTGAAGTTTTCCATCCCTCATTTTCTTCAAGTGTTCCTCGAGTGATTCAATCCTTAGTTCCTACCTTGTCAAACACTAGTACTGTTGGCTCAATCAACACCTCTCCAATGCCTTTGGAGAACCCAACAGTGTCTCAGCACTCTTCTTCATCCTCCTCTAGTCATTATATCTATCAACCTTCTCCATCTCCTCGTGTACGTAAGTACAAAATTCCTCCAGCACCTTTAGTCCATCCTATGCTTACTCGATCTCAAGCTAAACAATCTATGGCTACTTCTCCTCATGTGTTGTTAACTACTGTAGATCCTAGCTCAATGCATGAAGCTCTCTTAGATCCTTACTGGACTAAGGCCATGTAGGAGGAGTTCACTGCTTTACAGTCTAATCACACTTGGGATTTGGTTCCCTTCTCCTCTGATATGAACCTTATTGGGTGTAAATGGGTGTTTTGTGTCAAATATAAATCTGATGGATCCATTCTTAGACACAAGGCACGTTTGGTAGCTAAAGGTTTCTTACAAACACCCAATATAGACTATGGAGAGACTTTTAGCCTAGTTGTAAAGGCTCTACAATAAGAGTTCTCTTTTCCTTGGCTGTAAATTTTGGTTGGGACATACAACATGTTGATATTAACAATGCTTTCTTAAATGGAGATCTAACTGAAGATGTATATATGGCACAATCGGAAGGATTTACTGATTCTTAATTTCCTTCTTATGCTTGCAAACTTAAGAAGTCCCTTTATAGGCTAAAGCAAGCTCCAAGAGCTTGGTATACCAAGCTGCGACAAGCTTTACAAGGTTGGGGTTTTGTTCAGTCAGTCTTAGATGCATCCTTGTTTATTAAACGAACCCCTAAGGCTGTGTTATTCCTTTTGGTGTATGTGGACAATATCCTTGTCACGAGGTTTGATTCTTCAACACTTAAAGCCTATATACATGATTTGGACACCTATTTTGTTCTCAAAACCTTAGGTTTTGTTAATTACTTCCTTGGGTTTGAAGCATTTAGGGATAAGATCAGAATGTACCTCACTTAGTCTAAGTATACAGTGGACTTGTTACACAAGGCTGGTATGCGAGATTGCATGCCATGTGACACACCAGTGAATTTGGGGGTTTCTTTTACTGATGAAGGTGATAGTTTCTCGGATCCATCACTGTATAGAACCATCATAGGTTCTCTTCAATACTTGACCTACACTTGGCTAAACATTTCATTTGTGGTGAATAAGCTAAGTCAATTCTTGTTTGCTCCTAAAGTAAAACATTGGATAACTTGTAAACGTTTCCTTCAGTATTTGAAAGGTACTATCGGCTTGGGGTTGTTGTTTACACCTATTGTCTCTGATTTGGCCTTGATTATTTACATGAATGCAGATCATGTTGGCTGCAAGGTAACCAAAAAGTCCACCAGTGGTCTTTGTGTGTTTCTTGGTTCAAATTTGTTGGTGTGGAGCTCAAGAAAGTAGTCTGTTGTTGCTTGCTTAGTAGGAGAAGCTAAGTATCGAGCTATGGCCCTAGGTGTAACTGAAGTTATGTAGTTGAAGTCCTCTTCACTGAGTTGGGTTATTCTTTATCACATGTTCCAATTTTGTGGTGTGACAAGCTAACAGTTAAGAGCATAGTAGGAAATCCGGTATTTCACTCCTTTACAAAAAACATTAAGATAGATGTTCACTTTGTTCAAGAGAAGGTGGAAAATGGAGACATTGAGATTTGGTATGTTCCTACCTTGTAGCAAGTAACAGATATTTTCACCAAAGGGTTGCCACAGGACAAATTCTCTTTTCTATATAACAAGCTTGGGCTTCGATGGTCTCCTATTCATTCTCTTATGACAGTAGACTCAAGTTTAGATGAGGCTAAGCAGTTGTGTTCTACCACTACTCTTGAGGGGGAGTGTTGAAGGAGTTAAGGCTGGTTAAAGCCTTTTTGAGTTGTTGATTAGTTTCTGTTAACATTGTTACATTTTGTTATTTTTGTTTAGTAACAGCTGCTACTTTGTAGTCGTTATTTGTTATGTTTAAAGTGCTATTAGAAGGATAGGTCAGCTGTATAAATATGCTAGTTCTCCTATCATTAATCTAATTGTGATCGAGACACATTTTTAGAAAGTCTGTCTCATCTTTTTCTGTTTGTTCTTTTCAATTCATCAACCCTAATTACAAGCCTAAACTTCCGATGTGGGACAAGCCTTTTACCTTGTAGTGGATCATAACATATCACCACGCTTCGTAGTTCGGCGTCCACGACGACAGGTTGTGCACTAGCCACGGCTAATCCTGGACAAACACTGCAATGTTGGTGTCACCTTCGTCGTCGCGCTATTGCAACTGGGAGACATAGGGTTGACTCTGATACCACTGCTACAATCATCGGATAGCTTTTGAGCGTGAGTTCTACCCACGGGGTACCCAAGAGGTTATAAATCTCATACCAAGAGGCTAAACTTCCAATGTGGGACAAGCCCCATATCTTACAATGGACCATAACCTGCCAACACACTCCGTAGTCTGACGCTCACGACGATAGGTAGTCCCGGACGAACACTGCAATGCCGGTGTCACCTCCGTCACCACGCGATTGCAACTGGGAGACATGGGGCCGGCTCTGATACCACTGTTACAACCCTTGGGTAGAACTCACCCTCAAAAGCCTAAACCCTAAACCCTAGCTTTTGAGGGTGAGTTCTACCCAAGGGGTGTAACAGTGGTCTCAGAGCCGGCCCCATGTCTCCCAGTTGCAATCGCGTGGTGACGGAGGTGACGTCGGCATTGCAGTGTTTGTCTGGGATTAGCCGTGGCTAGCGCACAACTTGCCGTCATGGGCACCAGACTGCGGAGCGTGGTAGCATGTTATGGTCTACTACAAGATGTGAGACTTGTCCCACTTTGAAAGTTTAGGCTCTTGGTGTGGGATTTATAACCTCTTGGGCATTTTCCCCTTGATAGATAGTTTTTGAGGGTGAGTTCCACTCGAGGGTTGTAACAGTGAAATTTATTATTTCTCTTATGTCATGTTTTACAGGTTGGGTTTCACAATATCAACTATCTGATGGAACTTGATTATGTCAATTATCTTTATTCACCACCATGTCATGAAATTTTTTCATATGAAGATGGTGTTGGAATTTCATCTCATTATTCCCTCGCTAGAGGGTTGCATTAGGAAGGGCATCTAGCATGAAATTTTGCCACATTGTTTTTTTGCATGGATTTGTATCGTCAATGTGACTTTTGGCAATCAATTGACACTATGAATGCTGAGCCACCAATCCTAACTTAGTTAGGATAAGGTGCAGTTAATGATGATTTATTATTTTTCTTCACATGTTCCCCACAGTGGTATTAAGGCTTTATATGCTGTTCTAATCCCCATATTTGGCCATGGCCCTCCATAAGCAGGACAAACATGTGTAATTTTTTTTATTATTGGATAGACTATGAAGTTTGAAAATAGGATGTTTTACTACTTTTTATGCCATGTTAAATTGTTGATTATGATCTTACCTAAAAGTTTAAGCTTTAAGAGTAGAGGTAACTTAATATCTTCAACATGATCATCATGTGTTTCCATGCTTTCCTTTATGAGTGGGCCTAACATGTCCAGATATTATGTTTAATTGATGGATGATGATAGTTGTATGGATTTTTTCTTGGTCTAGTTATATTGTTGGCCACCAACATGACTGAAATTTTAAGCTGTTACAGAAATATATATGCATATAAATTGCTTTTTATATTGGTCACCATAGTCAAACATGGCACTACTTTTTGGTTCTAGATATTGCTCTTTTAACCTGTGCATTTCTACTTAACTTCTCCTGACTCTTAGTGATGTGCATATCATGGACTACTTTCAAGCTTTGTTTTCAATATTGCAGGAGAGTGTGAAAACATCTTCTCTGACAACATCTTCTTTGGAAAGTGCTCTTGCTCTTATGATATCTCATGTTGGTCAAGGACCATGTGATTGTCCTAATATTGACCCACGATGGAGTTTCTCATCACAAATTCTTACGATCCCTTTCTTGTGGAAGCTTTTCCCATACCTAAAAGAGGTACTTCGTCTATTCCACACATTTATAACATTGTGTGCTATATTTTACTGGTACTTGAGTGCAGCACTATTATGTGGTTTCTATTCCCAAAATATGTTGCAAGGGGCTGTGCTTGCCACTGTATCTTTGGTATGGGGAGGATGCATGTTTCTCTGTCTTCTGTTGTTTTTGGGGAACTTGCATATTTTTGTTGAAATCTGGTTTTTGTAATTTGTTTGTTATATCCTTGTTCCATACTATTTCACTTTGCTACCATATATATACGTGAGTGTCTGTTGTGTGGGATTTTGACACCTTTTGAAATACATATCCTTTTACTACAAAAAAAGATTTCACCAGGATTGAAAGCATACCTGATAGAGAGTCATATTCTTCTCCAAAATTAATTTGCGAAGTTTTGATGTGTTTCCCTTCTCCTGTTGATATTGTAGGGCGTTGTCCATTCCCACCTTCCAGAAACTTTAATATATTACCTTGTTGTAGAAAAATAAAGTTTATTTATCTATTCATTCAGGTATTTGCAACCCCGTGGCTGAGTGAGCATTATCTTCATCAAATGGCACTTTGTGTACGAAATCATGCTAATGTTCTACCTAATGATATATCAACCAAGTTTCCTGGATATGCATGCCTTCTTGGTAATCTACTGGAAACAGCTGGAGTCGCTTTTTCTCAGCCTGACTGCTCATTTGATATGGTGAGGAATTGTAGTGATCTGTAACAGAAGCCTATTCGTTTGCTTTCTTCTCATGTACCCACTCTTCAATATGTATTAGTGGTGAAAGAATGTGTGTTTTGAATTTCTGAAGCACTGGTGGTTTTTTAATATATATATATGTGTGTGTGTGTTGCATTTGTTCATTTTATGATTACAGTTTCCAGTCTTTTCTGTTTATGATTACATTTTTCAGGTGGTATTTGACTTTTCTGGGTGTACTTCGGTGGAATTTCAAGTTACAAAAAATATTTTGCTTGGTTTTGTTGCCTCTCTATGAAAGAAATACTTTTCTTTTCGAGGTTTCAATAGGGCCAAGCTTATTATCTATTTTTGTTTCTACCTTGCATGGGTATTAGGTTATGTTGGTTTTCTTATGTTGGAATTAAAAACCTATATGAAGGCTTATGCTAGACCTAGAGGAGATAAGCAAACTTTTCTATTAGCAATATTTTTTAAGGAGCTTTCTCTTGCTATTTTAGTGTTCTCTTTCTCTCTTTTTTTGGTCATTTTCCTTTCTCAATCTCTACTCCCGTTTCTTGTTTTTTTTTCCCTCTCTTTTTTACTTTGGGAGACCTATCATTGCATATTAAAGAGTGTATACTTTTGGATTTGAATGAAATACATCTCAATCTGGGATTTGATTGACATGGACTTTGATCTTTCTTTTCCTATTTTTTTTTTTTTTTTAACAAAATTGGCTTTGACTGTTTAGCTAATAAGTTTGTCTTTTTTTGTTGTTGTTGTTGTTGTCATTTTAACAAATATATTACCTCTATCTGTATCTATATGATAGATATACTTATCAAAACCCAACCTTATTTTTTTTCTTGCTTGATAAATCCAACATTAATTAACTTTAGATTATATTTTCACGCGTGGAGTTCCTTTCTTTTGAGGTTAACATAAGAGTTTCTATACTTTGAAATAATGGAGCAAACAGGTGAAAGTCCCACGTGGTGGTCCTTATACTTTATAACCCCTATTTCTATCTGTGTTTCTTATAATAGAAGTAGTGGGATTGTGAGGAACTCAGAGAGAGAGGAGCTGTTTACATCTTCTGGATTATGACACTTCCTAGGACTTGTAGGCATTTCCAGACTTCTTGAGTGCTTCCATAATGTAAATATAAATTTTATAGCCCTTGGTTGATTGTTATGATAGCAAAATCAATTACTTAAATATATGAGAAATCTACCTTGAAGTGTCCAACTAGTTAAGAAAAGGAAAAAAGAAGTGCAAGGTAGATGCAGCGGCCACAGTTTAGGTGTGAGAAGTTTCTCAATATTTTGCCTAAGATGTAAATTTAACAGAACATGTAATGCATGATATTACTTACATAGAGTAGTTATTTAATTGTATGCCTTTTGTTTTGTTCCATATTTTAACTAAAGAACTAGAAAACTTATAAATTCATAAATTTGTATTTACTATGATACATATATATTTACCTAGAAATAAATAAGCATGCCTACTCATAAAAGCTGTATTTAATATTGCTGAGGTATTGCTGTCTCCTTCTATAGCCTCTTTACCATGGCATGTTGGCATCTAATGCCCAACCCTGGTCATGTCCCCTGGCCCTTTTCTATTTTTCTTGTGAAAGGCAGGCTGGGAGTTTCTTTCTTTTGTTCAAACATCATGTATCATTAAAACCAAATGTAGAGAAAGGAATTCTCTTTCATTCGTGTCAATCAACTATACATGGCTAGTCTATACATACACACAAGGAGATTACAAATCACATCCCTAATGGATTGTGATCTCCAAAGAATCTTCAATCAATTGGAAAGGAAACAAATGAAATCAAAGAAGCTGTAAATCCTCCTAGATAGAATCCTACTGTACATAGCCTAAAATAGAGAAGATTTTGTGACTTAAATGTTGAGATATTTGATCTTTTACACTCCCCCTCAAGCTGAGGTGAAGATATTGTTCATTCTAAGCTTGGAACTTAGGTCATCAAAGCATTTTTTGAGGCAATGCTTTAGTTAGGATGTCTACAACATGAGAATTTGTTGGGGTGTAGGCAAGTTCAATGACATTCCCTTCAATTTTCTCTTTGATGAAGTGACGATCAATTTTCACATGCTTAGTCTTGTCACGGTGTTTAGGGTTCTTGACAATATTGATGGTAGATTAGTTGTCACATAAGAGTTTCATAGGGCCTTTGATTTTGACTTTGAGTTCTTCCAGTAATATTTTTATCCAAATTCCCTCACAAATACCATGAGCCATAGCGTAGAATCCTACTTCTACACTACTCCTGGAGACCACTCATTCTTTCTTACTCCTCCTAGTACCAAGGTTACCCCACACATAGGTGTAGTACCCGGATGTAGACCTCCGATTTGTGATTGAACCTACCCAGTTTGTGTCACTGTAGATTTCTACCCCTTGGTTGGAACCTTTCCTAAAGAAGAGACCCTTTCCTGGAGTTGCTTTCAAGTATCTCAAGACTTTGTAGACTGCCTCCATATGTTCTTCCCTTGGATCACTCATGAATTGGCTCACAACATTGATTGAATAACCAATATTTGGTCGGGTGTGAGACAGATATACAAGTTTTCCGACTAACCTTTGGTATTGGCCTTTATCAACTGGAGTACCCTTCTCTTCCCTTCCAAGTTTGGTGGTACCTTCCATTGGAGTATCAGCTAGTTTACATCCAAGCATCTCGCATTCCTTTAACAGATAGAGATTCCATTGCTAGATCTAGCCACCTCCATCCCTAGGCAGTATTGGAGATTTCCTAAATCTTTGATCTCATACTCTTCGACAAGGATTTTCTTTAGGCCACCCATTTCTTCTATGAAATCACTTGTAACAATAATATCACCAACATGTACAATCAAGATGGACATTTTACCTTCTAAAGACCTCTTCATGAATAGTGTGTGGTTGGCTTGACATTGAGAGTAGCCGTGAAATTTTACCACTCTTGTGAACCTTTCAAACCATGCTCTTGGTGACTGCTTAAGGCCATGCAGAGATCTTTTTAACTTGCACACTTGATCCTTTGTAGCTTGTGCCTCAAAACATGGGGAATCTTCATATACACTTCTTCTACTAAGTCACCATTCAAGAATGCATTATTCACATCAAGTTGAATTAGTGGCCAATCTAATTTTGTTGCTAGAGATAGGGGAATCCGAATGGTATTGAGTTTGGCCACAAGTGCAAAGTTTTCTTGGTAATCAACACCATAAGATTGGGTGAAACCTTTTGCAACAGGGCATGCTTTATACCTATCAATACTCCAATCTTTCTTATACTTTACTATGAAAATCCATTTACATCCAACCGGGCTTTTACCTGAAGACAAATTAGTTACTGCCTAGCTTCGATTTTCTCTTGGGCACGCATCTCATCCAAAACTGTAGCCTTCCATGAGAGATCTTTTAGAGCCTCTTGAATGTTGGTAGGGACTTGAATTGTATCCAACTGTTTGTCACCTGCTTATAGTGCTTTTGTTTCGAGCTTTTCTTCTGTTTCTATTCCTAAACCATAGGTGAAGCTATGTACCATCCTTGTTGGCGCCAGGCTATGTTAGATGAGATGGGTGCTTTGCATTGTACTGATACTTGGGATTTGGTGCCTTAGCCACCAGGAAAGACTCCCGTTGGTTGTTAGTGGGTGTTCACCCCTAAAGAGGGCCCTGACGGACAAATGGAATGTCTTAAAACCTGCTTGGTTGCCAAAGGCTTTACACAGATCTATGGGTTGAATTACAGTGATACCTTCTCTCCATTTGCTAAAATGGCCTCTGTTCGCCTATTTCTCTCTATGGCTGCCATGCGTCATTGGCCGCTCTATCAATTGGACATTAAGAATGCCTTTCTTCATAGTGATTCGCAAGAGGAGGTTTATATGAAGCAACCTCCTAGTTTTGTTACTCAGGGGGAGTCCAATGTAGTCTGCAAACTTAAGAAGTCTTTCTTTGTCCTGAAACAATCTTCACGCGCGTGGTTCGGCAAGTTTAACACTGTGGTTCAAGCCTTTGGTCTCACTCGAAGTGAAGTTGATCATTCAGTTTTCTATCGATATTCTTCTTCTTTATGTATCTACCTCGTTGTTTATGTAGATGACATTGTTATCACAGGGAACAATCAAGTTGGTATACAAAATCTAAGGTGGTGTTCTCTTTGTGTTTTAGTTTTGAATTTTGAGTTTTGAATTCATTTTGTATTTTGTGTTTTGAGATTTTTGAAAATGTGTTTTTTTTGTCATTCTGAAAAACTGTTTCTTAAAACAAAAAATTAGAAAACGTGTTTACTTTGAAATTTTGAGAAAATTTATTTCATAATATTTTATTTAATAAATTTAATTTAAAATTATAAATACTTATTAATAAATTATAAATTTAATTAAAAAAATTTAAAATATAATACAAGAAATAACTAATAATCTAATTATATATAATACATTAAAATTATAAAATATTTTCTAAAATTATTTTTGATTAACTCAACTATTAATTTCATGATAAATTTATTTTTTCTTACAAATTAAAATTTTACATTAATTTTGAGATTTAAATTATCTATAACATAAATATTAAAAAGAAATTATAAATCACAAAATACTAAAATATTAATTTATCAAAAATTTTAAATATATAATTGAAAAAAATTAAAGGAAAAACCAGGGCGTGGAGAGAGGCGGTGGCGGACAGAAGAAAGGGTAAAAGAAAGAAGCAAGAAATGGTAGAAGGGGAGGAGAAAGAGACGACCGACGATGGCAGATCTGGGCGTGACGGGCATGGATGGCGGATCTGGATGAGAGAACGGCGAGGTGCGGTGGATCTAGAAGAGATAACGGCGTAAGCGAACGATGTGCGACATGCAGCGATGGATGGCGTAGGTTGCAGTGGCAGGCGCTGCAATGGATGGCGGTGGCAGGCGCTGCGATGGCCAACAAGGAAGAGGAGTCTGGAATAGAAGGGGATAGTGGCGAAGAAGATGGCGGGGGGGTAGGTGTAGATGAACGACTTGCAGTGGCGGCGATGGCGGGGGCAGGCGTTGCGATGGCAAGAAGGAAGATGAGTCTGGAAGGGAGAAGGGCAGTGATGGAGAAGATGGCGGGGGGCAGTTGCGGACCTGTGGTGTTTGGCCGAGTCTTGAGAGAGAAAGATGCAAGATTGGGTTTGGGGGGGTGTGTTTTTCGTGTTTTGGGTTTTTGAGTGTGTTTTAACTGAAAACACCCTTTGTAAATTTTTTTGTTGTTTTCGAAAATGTGTTTTTGAAAATAACAAAGAGAACGTGTTTTCAGTGTTTTGAAAAACTGAAAACTCAAAACGGGTTGAAAACAGCAAAGAGAACAGGCCCTAAAGGAACATCTCCATCAGTATTTTTAGACTAAAGACCTTGGCAAACTCCAGTATTTCTTAGGTATTGAAGTTGCTGAATCAAGAGATGAGATCTCAATCTCTTAGAGGAAGTATGCACTTGACATCTTAGAAGAAACTAGTATGGTGAATTGCAAACCGATTGACACCCCAATGAACCCAAATGTCAAACTCTTGTCGGGACAGGGAGAGTCTTACTCAGATCTTGGAAGGTATAGAAGATTGGTAGGCAAACTGAACTATCTCACAGTCACTCGTCCCGACATTGCTTTTACTGTGAGTGTGGTGAGTCAATTTCTCAATTCTCCATGTGATCCTCATTGGGATGCTGTTATCTGGATTTTGAGATATATCAAATAAGCACCGGGTAAAGGGCTGCTCTATGAGGATAAAGGGCACATAAATATTTGTTGTTATGTAGATGCAAATTGGGTCAGTTCTCCTTCTCATCGTCGGTCGACCTCTGGATATTGTGTTCTTGTGGGAGGAAATCTGATTTCTTGGAAAAGTAAAAAACAGAATGTAGTAGCTAGATCCAGTGCAGAGGCAGAGTATAGGGCTATGGCTAATGCAACTTGTGAGCTCATCTGACTTAAGCAACTCCTGGAGGAACTCAAGTTTTGTGAAGTGTCCCCTGTGAAGCTTGTTTGTAATAATCAAGCTGCCTTGCACATTGCTTCCAATCCAGTGTTCCATGAGCAGACTAAGCATATTGAAATCGACTGTCACTTTATTAGAAAAAAGTTGGTTGAAGGTATTATTGTTACAGAGTTTGTTAACTCCAGTGATCAACTTGTCGATGTCTTCACCAAGTCTCTAAACGGTCCTCGGATAGAATATATTTGTATTAAGCTTGGTGCATATGATATCTATGTTCCAGCTTGAGGGGGAGTATTAGAATTATTAGTATAATTAGATATATTGCATATTGTTGTTAATGTTTTTATTTATTTATTTATTTGTTATATATGTGTAATTAGGCTAAATTCATAGGTTAAACCCGTTGGTTATTAGGCCCGTTGTGGCTATTATAAATAACACACTAAGAGACTAATCTCTTAGGTTTTTCTCTCATAATTGTTTTCTCACACTATGTTTTGCTAGATATGTTTTGTCTTTTATTATCTTCTCCTCTGTTTATATTATTTGTTGTAAATGTTGGTAGTTTAGCTTGCTTGCTCTCTCTCTGTTATGCGTGCTTTATGTTAGTGCATTTTGCTTTAGCTGCTGTGTATATAAGTAGCATCTATTATGTTTTCTGGTATTTTGAAAGTTTGAAGATTAATATTCAGTTCTCGCGTTTTCTCTCTCTGTTTCTCTCTCTTGTTAGCCCTAGCTACAGTCTCTTGTTTGTAATTTTCACACCATTATCAGTCCTTAGAATCTAAATTTTGGCATTAAATTGTCTTTGCACCATTGAATGAAACATTTGGAAGATAGAACTAGCTTCAGATTTATCTTTCATGAGAAATACTCAAGTAAGATGAGTATGATTGTCAACAAAGGAGATGAACCACTGAGCCCTAGTAATGTTTTTAACCCTAGAAGGCCCCCACACATCACTATGAATCAAGGAAAAAAGGTAAGATGGAGTGTAGGATTGTCTACGATAAGTATTTCGAATATGTTGACAATCTTCACATTGCAACATATGTGGATCTTGATTCTCAAATAATGAGGGAAATAACATTCGAAGATAAACAAAATTTGGATGTCCAAGTCTATAGTGCCATAACATAATTGCACTATTATTACTAAAATGAAAATTAGAGAGATAATCAGAGGGTCTAGAGGAGGAACACTAGTTGATCGAAGCAAGTTTATTGCTGGAAGTAGTCTCTTGAAGGATATATAGTCCCGAACATGCCTTAGCACTGCCAATCATCCTCCCTGAAATTCGATCCTGAAATATACACTAATTTTGTGAGAATTTAACCATACAATTATGATCAGCTAACAGTTTACTAATTGATAATAGGTTGCAATCTAAATTTGGCACTAAAAGTACTGAATATAAGGTTAAATCTGTAGAAACAACCATTGAACCTACTCCATCAACCTGTGATAGTGATCCATCAGCAATTTTCACCAGCCAATCTTGTTGGCATGGTTGAAATCCATTTAGGAGATTGTTATTTCCAGTCATATGATCTGAAGCCCTTGAATCAACAACCCAAATAGTAGAAAATTACCCTTAGCAGTTAAGGCATGGAGGGGGTTACCTTTATGAGCTATAGAACCGGATGCCAAAGTAGGAGACTGAGTAATCTGAGATCTGCCAAACATATTTTGAAGCCACTCCATTTGTTCTTTGCTGAAAACATTGGTTGATGAAGCTGCTGTGGTTTTTTCAGTGGAAACTAAGGATCCTTTACTCTTTTCATCTGCTGGCTTCCAATCAAGTGACTTCCCATGAATTTCCCAACGCGTTTCTTTGGTGTGTCCTGTCTTGTGACAATGATCACACCAAGTACACCCCTTTTTTTGTTTAGATGAAGTTTGATGGCTCCCCCAGGTGATTAAGGTTAATTGCTCCAAGGTTGGATTGGTAGGTTTCAACATGACCTTCATTCGGCTTTCCTCGCTTCGTACTTCTGCAAACGTCTCTCTAAGACTAGGCAAGGGTTTTGTACTAAGAATTTTTCCTCTCACTCCATCTAAGTTTTTATTCAAACCCATAAGAAACTTGTATAGTCTCTTCTCTTCCACAATCTGCTTGTATCTTGCTGAATCATCTATACACTTCCATTGGATAGTATCACACTTATCCAATTGAAGCCAAAATTTGTTTAAGGAGTTAAAGTACTGTGTAACATGAGAATCTCGTTGTTTTAGATCATCAAGCATGCTCTCTATCTCAAATAATTCAGAAGTATTCTCAATATGAGAGTATACTTCCTTAGCAGCCTCCCAAATTTCTTGTGTAGAGTTATAAAAGAGGAAATTCTCACCTATTTCGGTTGTCATAGAGTTGATGAGTTAAGACATCACCATGTTTTTTTCGGACTTCCAAGCCTTGAACCCTGGTTTTGTTTCTCCCGGTTTTGTTGTGCTTCCAGTCAAGTAGTCATCCTTATCCTTGCCCCATATGAACATCAACACTGATTGTGACCATTGGAGATAGTTTTGACCATTAAGTTTGTGTCCTGTAATGGCGAACATGTTGCTGTTATCCATGGCTACAGGATTGCTATTCGGTAGGGGTACAATCTCAGAGGATTGGCTGGAGGTTTGGCTATTGTTTCTACCAGCCATTGTGAGTACCAACGTGATTGTAGTTCCGGTTAGAGGGTGGTTGGGTCACGGCTGATGGGTTGTTACTTTTTTAGGGTTTGGTAATCAGAAGGAAAATAATCCTGCTCTGATATCATGTAGAAAATATTTGGAAGAAAAGAACTTAACTTCATTCACTCGGCAAGGGTGTATAAATACATGAATACAAGATACCTACTCTCTATAGAAGTCAACTCTATTTACAAGATACTTAAACTATTTAAAATACAAACTAACTATCTATTATTTTAATTTAAACTTAATCATATTCAAATTGACTTATCTTCTTCTTCTTTTTATCTCTTTATCCTTCCTATAATTTCTGCTTCCTTATCTTTAGTGAACCGATAGCTCCTATATTTCCACATACACAAACCATCGAGAGCTTAAAACATGTTTTATGCGAGACGGACCCCATACATCACTATGAAACATGAGAAATGGGCGAGAAGGTTTATATGGTTGAGTTTGAAAGGAATTGTGAGTATGCTTTGACAATTGACACACTTCACATTGAAGCAAATTTGAATTTTTATTCTTGAATAATAAAGGGAACAACTTTTCAAGATATGCAAAATTCGGGTGCCCTAAACGAAAATGCCAAAGCATGGCTTGATTATTAGAATTGGGAATAGAAACATTGAAAGAGGAACTTCGAGATCCCGAATTACCAACTTGCAGATTTTGTCCTTGTGGAGAGTTATTGCTGGTGAGTAGGTATAACCCGAACACTGCCTAGCACTGCAATCGTCCTCCCCGAATCCAAATCTTGAAATTCGCACAAATTTTTGAAACATTTAGTGACAATTATAATCCTGAGTAAATTTTCTTATGGATAATAAATTGTAGTCCAAATTTGGAACAAACAACATCGAGTAAGGGGAAAAATTCTCGGTTAACTTCATTGTTCCTACTCTGGCCACCTGGTATTGTGTTCCATCATCAATCCATATTGCCCACTTTTCTCTACGTGGGCTGATTTGAGTGAGTAGCCTCGTCATATGGTCTGAAGTTCCAGAATCTACAATCCATACATTCGAATGATTTGTGTTAACATTGAGTGCATGAAGGATATTATCTTTCTGGGCCACGGTTTCGGTTGCAATGACCGAGGGGGGGTTGTTTTGTGGCTGGCCAAAAATTTTCTGTAGAAACTCCATTTGTTCTTTGTTAAAAAGGGCCGTGTCGGGGGAGTTGATCCTTTCCTCTGAATTCACCATGTTCTCCCCTACTTTCTCTTCGGTTTGTTGGCTTCATGTCTGCTGTTGTACTGTGTAAATCCAAACATTTATCCTTCGTGTGGCCAAGTGTATGACAATACTTGCATTTTGGCCGATCCTTCTTTTGTTTGCTATGGTTTGATGAGGGTGACTCCCATAGGCTGCAAGAGTAGCCCCTTCGGGAGGTGAATTTTGGGTCCCCAACCTGACCTTCTTTCTACTTTCTTCACGCCTCACTTCAGCAAAGGCTTCTTAGAGGCTAGGAGTTGGCCTTGTAGATAGGATTTTGCCACGAACTTCGTCCACGTTCTTATTGAGTCCAATTAAGAATTTATACGGACACTTCTATTCCACAATCTTCTTATAGTACAAACCATTTTCCAGGCACTTCCATTTCTGTTCCTCGAACATATCTAACTGCTAGTTGTGCCAGTTGAGAATGCTAAAATACTGCGTAACGATGAGATCTCCTTACTGTTGATCATGGAGAACACATACGATCTCGAACAACTCAGATGTGTTTTCAACACGCAAATATGCCTCCTTTGCAGCCTCCTAAATCTCTGCAACAGTTTTGTAAAGGAGAAAGTTTTCTCCAATTTTATTCGTCATGGAATTGAGGAGCCATGGCATAACGAGGTTGTTCTCTGTCTTCCACGATTGATACTTCAAGTCTTCTTTCTTTGGCTGCATGGCTTCACCAGTGAGATACTCATATTTCCCTTTCAAGACCGACTGGGACTACTGAAAGTAGGTCTGGCCATTCAGTTTATGGCCGATGATGTTGATCGAGGTGCTTTCGGCAGCTCCTGTGAGGCTTGGGATGACTTTCGATGACGACAAGGCTTTCTTGTCAGCCATACTTCTCTCGAACTTCAAGTTTCAGAAGCAATTTTGAGATTGGCCTTGGACAAACAGGGTTGTTGGATTGATTGCAGTGACGGCCGACGGCATTGGATCGGGCGGACAGAGCTGCTGGACTGATTGCTGCAATGGCGGACGTCAGCCCAAACTTTGATGATGTAGTTGGAGACGACTGATGGTGACAGCGCCGCTAGAATCGACAGAGATGGGCGGTGGCGACGATGGTGTCGTTGGGGTTGACAAAGGTGGGCGGTAGCGGCGCTGATACAACTGATGGAGGTTGCAACATTGAAGGGCAGATCTGGACGGAGATGGTGTTGATGGACGCGGACGGTGGCCACACTCGATGGAGATAAGAACTGGACCAAGGGGCAGTCCTAGAACAACTAGGTTATTTGCCTTGGTCGACGACAGAAAGATTGCCGATAGAGGGCGACAAAATGAGAAGGATATTAACTCTGCTCTGATACCATGTGGAGAAAGGAATTCTTTTTCATTCGTGTCAATCAACTATACATGGCTAGTCTATATATACACACAAGGAGATTACAAACATCTCTAACGGATTGTGATCTCCTAAGAATCATTAATCAATTGGAAAATTAAAAAAAAAAAAATCAAAGAAGCTGTAGATCCTCTTAGATAGAATCCTACTGTACATAGCCTAAAATAGAGAAGATTTTGTGAGTTAAATGCTGAGATATTTGATCTTCTACACCAAAAAAGCAATTTTTGACGCAAACTATTGTTCTTCTAAACTTTTAGTCAAATGCAAAATTCCATAGACTTTCATTTTGTTTTATTTTTGTAGATGAGTTATTGTAGTAGGTAGAATTGGCTTGTTTCTTCTTTCTTTTGTATGGGGTCCCCCCCCCATTAGGTGAGGTTGATTGGTTTGATTGTTTTATCAATAAAAAAAATTCAGACCCATAAATAGCAAAAAGCTGCGGCTTCAAATTGTTACCCACCCCCTCCCTTTTCCCAGTCATTTCAGCAATTGCCCCTTTCTACTATATGATCAGACGGAAAAGCATGTAGATGCTTTAGTAGTTTATGATTATCTGGCAGACTATCTCAAATTGACATTATTGTTACTCTTCTGTTTAGAATTGTGCTAAAAAAGTTCATGAACATCCTTCTTTAAGATAGTTATTGATATCTTTTTCTTGTAAATTAAATCAGATTATGTTTATCAGCACTTGGATTTATTGTACTTAGACTCCATAAACCAAGTTAAATGTTTTTAAAATATATCAAGTACTTTAACAACCCCCCAACCTCAAAACACCAACCCCCAAAACCCCCAAAATGGTCCATGGGGCCTTTCCCCTACCCTTGCAGCTTTCTCACTTACTCTTTTTACTTTAATATTCTGTTAGTACACTTAATGGTTGCAAAGTTCCTAATGTCAAACTATTTCCTGCTCTTATTGTAGTTAAAGATATTTGTTCATTTGCTCTTTTGTTTTCCAGTATTCTTTGGTCGACTCCTCTTAACTTGCTTCAAGAATGCATTTAAGAAGTTAATTAACCATAATAAGATGTGCATTTGTGTATTATAAAGATTCTTGTACATTAGCCCTTTTGTTTTCCTATATTCTTTGGCTTACTCCTATAACTTACTGTAAGTATTCATATAAAAATTACTTAACCATGATAAGATTTGCATTGGTGTATTTTACTCAAAGATGCTTAGTAGATAATCTCTTTCTTTTTAGAAGCTACAATGTAGTAACCTTTTTCTTCTCTTTCTTGTTCAGGCTACAGACTTTGCAGCTGTTGTGACATTTTTGTTGGAGGCAGTTCCTCCTATGCAGTCTTCAAATAATGAAAATAAAGAAGGTATGCCTTAAATGAATATACTTGTACCTTCTGGGGATTTCTTTTCTACTTCATGTTTTCATTTCTCTTGATTATACTTTTTGTCTATAATAGAAACTCAGCACACTGGAGTTTTTCTCAATTGTGCACATTGAATTCCATATTTTTGTTGTTTCTGTACTCAGATCCCATATTGTTTGATGATGAAATGAGTATTGATGATGAAGCAACAGAAAGAGGTCTGCATAGGGATTTGGAACAACAGATTTCCAATGCTGTAGATCCACGATTTGTTCTACAACTTGTGCGTGATCATAATGACATTCATATTTGTCTCTTACCTGTGCAGTAACCTTTTTGTGTCTTATGCTGCCTAACTATGAGTTAACATGTTTGTTATTTTTGTCTTTCAAGCAGACAAATATTTTGTGCAGAGAGATTTCACTTGTCAATGGTCCACATAAAGAAGGATCTCATGGCAAAGAGGTGACAGCTGTTGGTGCTGCCTGTGCTTTCTTGCATGTGACTTTCAACATTTTACCCCTTGAGCGGGTCATGACTGTACTGGCTTATAGAACAGAGCTCGTTCCTGTACTATGGAACTTCATGAAGGGATGTCATGAGAATCAGAAATGGTCATCATTGTCTGAGCAATTGGCATACCTTCCAGGAGATGCGCCTGGCTGGCTATTACCCTTGTCAGTTTTCTGTCCTGTGTATAAGTAAGAACAATGCTCATTCCATGTTCATTTTTTCTTTTTTTCCTGGTAATCTTTCTAATATTCAGTTTTCATAAGCTCCATAAAGATGTGATCATTAATTTGATGGTTACATGGTTGTCTGAGGTACTGAACTTAGGCTACAAGTTGAGGGACTTACTGACTTTGTTTGATGGATCAGGCATATGCTTATGATTGTTGATAATGAGGAGTTCTATGAGCAGGAGAAGCCACTGTCATTAAAAGATATAAGATGCTTGATTGTTATCTTAAGACAGGTAACTTTTTGTGGTTATCAAATCCTAAGTAAAGCTCACAGAAAAATAATCCTTGGTGGTACTTCATGTTTCTGCAATACAAGTTTTGTATAAGTGTATAATATAAAACTGATTTTTGGGACAGTAATTTTGATTTCCTTTAGCCAAGTAGTAGATTGTTTGTTCTGTTAAGCATCTGCAAGCTGAAGTAAAATCACTTTGTCTTTCTTTTCTAATTAAGCTATGCCTAATAAAAATACGCACATTATCATTAAAGTTACACATCATGCTTACACTAACAGAATACGTGTGCCATGCATGTTGAAATAATATAGTATAGAAGTCATTTTTTCCTTTGGTAGCAAAAGTATCAAAATAAACAGAAGTTGAAATTTTGGATACCACAAAATATGTTCAAGTCTCTTTTATTTTTATATCACATTCTTTTGGAAATAGTTTAAGATTAAAAGGAATGAGACCATGTATATAATTGTGTGTGTTTAAAATTGAATACAAATTGGATAATGATATTGAAGCACTTCAGGAATTCTAGGTGTGGAGAAGAAGAATGAAAGTCACAAGATAGCACAATGAGACTAAAAAGGCAAAGTATGGGTCTCAACATGTTATGGATGCATATTATTGTGTATCCCTCCTGGGCTAGAATTCCCCAATAGGTAGAGGAGAATAATACATTTTCTTTAGGACATTCTTTCTACCAAGGATGCAGATAAATCCAACCATGTGATTGGACTATCTGTAGATGTCTTACCCCTCAAAATGCACTCCTAAATAATCTTGTTCTTATGTCTGTTCTTGTTTGTAAATGAATTACCACCCTAAAACTTTTCAGAATTTAACTCCAAATTTTGATTTAGTCAATAAGATAGCATGTGCATAATAAATAAGAGAAAATGGAAATTGCTAAACAAAAGATATTTTAGTTTGACAAAAGGGTGAGTAATTAGAGTAGGGGGAGGTAGTTTGCTTGATACAGAATTCCCCTTTAATATATTTATTTGAATGTAATTCCACGCAAAGCCCGGATAAAGGAGGAGGGTTGCGTTAGGTAGCCGACAGCCAGCGTAAAACCTAGTCGGATCCAAATATGAATTCTAGACAAACTATCTGTTGGGATGTAACCCACATAGAAGTCTAGAATTCATGTAGCCAACCCCACATAGTGGGATAACGGCTGGATATGTTGTTGTTGTTTGTAATTCCACGCAAGTAAGCAATTTAATTGCAAGATATATAGGCTCATAGAGTTTACTTATATTTATAGCTTCTGTGAGGGGGCATTGTAAAAATATAAGAATAGAGTGCCACATGAATGCTACTTAGGAGAGAACTTTAGGGGTGAACACTTATATATAACTTGATGGCAATACTAGGTAATTTCTACCGTGTAAGATGGAATTTAATTATTGTGGTTGCTCATTCTTGTAGGCCTTGTGGCAGCTCCTATGGGTGAATCCTGTTGCTCCTCCTACCTTAACTCAGTCTACTACTGATGTATTCACTCTTAGGAAGCACCGCCTGGAAAGTATTCAGCATAGGGTTAGCCTTGTAGCTTCTGAGCTACTGTCACAGGTATAAATGATCTTGTAGTCCTCGTTTGTTTTCTTTTCAAAGATCGTAAGCTTTGATTTCTCAAACTTGTAATTCTTTTGATGCATTTGGATACTGATTTGTTATCTAATGCTATTCTTGCAGTTGCAAGATTGGAACAACAGGCGGCAGTTTACACCCCCTAGTGACTTCCATGCTGATGGGGTCAATGAACACTTTATTTCTCAGGTACACAGCTATTGGTTTGTGCCTTGAGTCCTTGGGGCTAAAATGTTTTTGGTTATTCTAATATGATACCTGCTTTCTCTAGGCTATGATTGAAAATACCAGAGCATATGAAATACTAAAACATGCTCCATTCCTGGTGCCATTCACAAGCCGAGTTAAAATATTTACTGTGAGTTGCCAGCTCATTTAATGTTATTCTTCAGTTTCTGCATATTTAAAACAATTGTAAGTAGGGATAGGTAGACATACTCCTGTCAACTAATTTTAAAAGCATCGACCCTTTCAGTTTAATACTGTCAACAGATGATATAAAGCTACGATTTGTGTTATAATGCCTCCTTAAAGATAAATATTTCTGCACATATTCATCTTGTTGTGGTAAATCTTAATGTTTAATGGTTGAAGGTCGTAATTGGAATGGTTACATCTACGTTGGCTGTCATGACCTTAGGAGCAATAGATGGGCAATATTGTAATAGGCTTATTATAGTTTGTTAGGAGATATTTTGCAATTTGTTAGGAGCACATGAGTGCTATTAGGAATTCAGTTAGCAGTCAGATTTGCCTATAAAAGGGTTATTGTAAAAGGAGGGGATTATGTGAAATGATATTGAATTCTCTCAAATTCCCTCTCATGAATTCTCTCTCAAATTCTCTCTGATTTCTCCCTCCCTTTCTGCTAATTTCTCTCCCCCTCTCTGTTCTTCTGCAACTCTCCCTCATTCCCGTCTATAATCTCCCTCCTCCTGTCCAAGTCTCCCTCAATCCAGTTCTGTTATTGGTCTTAATTCACTCGGATCCTTCCGATTCCAATCCAAACCCTAGGTTAAACCCTAGGTACACGACATTGGCTTTGGTTGAAGTAAATTAGTACTGCAGGTATTTATGCTTGTGAAAGAAAAATGTTGAGCAAAAAGCAAGAAAGATTTGAAAACAGAATTGAGAGATTCTCTGAGGACTAATGGTCAAAATAATAAATCATAACCAAGAAAAGAGGCATGATTCTGCCTGTCTGCCTCAGGACTGCCCTGTATGGTGGTTGGTTATTTTTCTGATAAAAAAAAAAGTCTTGCTAACATCTTCACTTTAAAGTAAAGGGAGAGAAGGAACCCGAGCCAACAGGTTAGAAAGCGCTGGGGAGAAATTTAAAATCTTGGGCAGTTGACCTCAAAGCAGAAGCACTTCAAATTTTCAGAAGAACAGAAAACCAATAAAAAGAAGGTACCTATCAACATACCCAGATCAAAATTATAAACTTGAAAACAGCTAAATTATCAATTCCATTGAAAAATAAGGCAATAAATCTGGTTGACAGTTCTTGACGTACTGGAGTGTTCAGCTCCTTCTTCTACCTCTTCCTTGTTTACTTAAATGAGATACAAAATCTTGAGATTAAATTTACAAATGATGAAAGAAAAATGCCAATGTGAGTTACTGGAAGATGGCAGCTCTCAAGTTTGAAATAGTGTTACTCTGAAGAGAGAGGTTGTTGAGGTTGAAAAATATAATGGTCTCAGAAAAATTGTTATGACCCGGGGGTAGAAGTGTAATAAGTGAATGATTGTAACCGTAGAAGACTAACAGGATGGGCTGTTGTAACTAGCGGGATTGGCAGTTAGCCATCCTAATGGTATGGGACGCACCTATTAAGTAGGCTGTTGTAGAAGGAAGCCACATGATTGATGAATAACATAATTTCTTCTCTCTCGTTCTTCTCAATCTCTCCCTCCAACTCTCTCGTTCTCTTCTCTTTCCCTTGTTCTCTTTCTCCCTAAATTTCTGATTTTTCTATTGGAATTCTTCTTGTAATTCCGCCAATTGCCCACCCCTTTAACCTAAGGGCTTGATAAATAGCGAGACAGATATTGGTCCAAGACCTTGTGATGTGACATGGTTATCAAAATCTAACTTGTAATTGCAGGAATTGTCATCTGCCTATTCTTTTAAACCTTATTTGCACATGCAAACAAGTGGTGCTTCTCCCATTGAGGTTGCTCTGCCCCACCTCTAAAAATAGGTTTGGGTATGAGTTAAACCCAGTCATATATGTGATGGCATGCTCTTTTTAAATAATATAGGTGAAAAGATTTAAACAAGCTGAATACTGAGAAGATGTATTTGAGTACCTTAGATGAATTACTCAAGAAGGATTAGAACAAGTAGGAAGAATACTCGATTGAAAAGAGGACTACTTTTCCTGCCTTTCATTGATTTCTAGTATGGTATATATGCATGAATACATCTGAAATATCTTCCTAAAATACAGGAATACATTTGAATTCTGATATGATAAAGATAATCAAAACTTAAAATTAATTTTCTGCTGGAATTATCCTTTAAGGACTGTTTAATCCCCTTCTTTCTTGGAGCCTCACCCTCTTATCTTGTAGCCTTTTCTTATCTCTTATCTCTTATCACTTTAACTTGAAAATATCCCAACAACCTTATCACCGAGCTTTATCCTCTTCTCTTATCTCTTATCTCCTATCACTTTAACTTGAAAATATCCCAACAACCTTATCACCTAGTTTTCGGCTATCAAGATTTCAACTTTTTAATTTTTTCAACAATAGGCTGTAGTTCCAATGATGTAGGACAGAAAAGTAGATTTTAGGAGTTCTGCATCATCCAGTCAATTCTGTTATTATTTGAATTACTTTTCTTCGCTGCAAGCAAGTCAAACCGTTCAATTTTTCTTTTCCCAGTTGTTTCTTTGTGATCTCTTGGTTTGAAATTCATTTTACAGGTGCAGTTGGCAGCTGTAAGGCAAAGACATGGATCTCATGCCATGTTTGCAAGAAACCGCTTCAGAATACGAAGAGATCATATTTTAGAAGATTCTTTTAGTCAGTTAAGTGCATTATCTGAAGAGGACCTTCGTGGACCAGTATGTCTCAAGTTTTATATTTAAATTATTACTTGTGTAATATGGAACACATGCACCCACACACAGGTGGATAGAGCTAATTTTATAGAGAAAGATTAGCCTTTTTTAAATCAATATTTTTCTATATGTAACCGTTTTCTGATGTATGATTCCAGATTCGTGTGACCTTTGTGAATGAACTAGGGGTCGAGGAGGCTGGTATTGATGGTGGAGGGATTTTCAAAGATTTTATGGAGAACATTACTCGGGCGGCCTTTGATGTGCAATATGGCTTATTTAAGGTTATAATTTGTATGGTTTTTGAGAATCCTGCATTATGCTCTAACTTGTCTCTCTCAGTGCATGCTAAAGGAAAACCACATGTTGGAGTCTATCTGCATATATAAGAACAGACTAACATCTTAATGCCTAGATCAATGTAGATAAAATTAGGTTATATAAGTACACAATATATAAGTTGTTTAATTCTGGTTTAAAAGTACTAAAAGCTGCAGGAGCATGGTAGTAGCAGGTGTTAGTTTAGAACATCATGTTGGATTATTTGATCTAGCTTACCTAGCTACCTCATCAGATTATTACTTTTGGAATTCTACATTAACCTGACAATGTTTTACATCAGTTAGATGGGACTGGTGTTATCAGAATATCCTAGCAATCCCAAAACTGGCATTAAGTTTCGAAAATGGTGAATTTAACTGCCCATGCTCATCTTAAGAGTGTTTTTTCTTTTTAATATATGCATCTATATGTATATATATCCACTTTTAAATGTTCCCTTAGGAGTGTGAATTGAATGGTAAACTAAAATTCCTGGAATTTTGATGGGTAAAGGTATAAGTAAGGGTATTAATGTAATTAGGGTACCTAATATACTCTTGTATATATACCTTATATTATACATTGAGAAAAATGGAATATTTTATTCCACTACACAATCAAACTTGTAAAACCAAATAAACCTGCCTGTTTTAATTTTTATCCAAAAATAATCAATAGCCCACAATTTTTAAAGAATTTATACTTTAATATAGGGGTAATCTAATTTTTGTGAAGAAAAAATAAAGAAGAAAAAAAAAAAAAGGAGAATGAAGATTGAAAGTTGAAACAATCAGGAAGACAGAAGGCCATCTCCTTAGTCTCCTTGCTAATGGCCGTGTCCAATTGTCCATCCAGACAGGTAACCTTGTGGGAGGGATGACTTAGAAACTTTGAATCCATGGAACGATACTTCTTATTTTAATTTTCAAAGATTAAGTTGTATGAATGAATTATTGTATTGAAAGTTTATCTCAAACTCTATTTGCATGTATTGTGAAAATGATATTTGACCATCTTAGTCTTTTTTTCTTTAAATTAGTTTTGTAATGATGAAATTTGGGCATTTAATTACTGATTCATGCTCTTATATGATTTTAATATTTCTTAATGTTATTTTAATTAGTGTTCATATAAATACTGGTGAACAGTGGTATTTTAAATTTATTATATTTCATATATGAGTTCTGAACTAGTGCCCCAACCAGTTCAATGATCAATCTGGTTTTAATAACTATCCTTGGGATTGTTGTTGTTATTGTTATTGCTGTCATAGAAATCATTAAAAGAAAATTGCATTAGGTGTATTTTTCATTCTAATATGCAAGTCCACCTCGAGGGGTACCATGCGTACATCCTCATTTCACATAGTAAAAAAAACCGCTCAAAATAGCTTATACCAATATAGAATGATGAATAGTTGTAAAGATTCAGAGTCAGATTCGTGGTCAACATACTAGTTGAACGAAATATGCATTTGACAGAAGGGATCAATGTTCAAATTTACAAATGTTGAGCAGGTTGGACCACTGAAATTGGGAGGGGAGACCTTGAAAGTTGGAAAGATGCATATGCTTACGA
Source organism: Diospyros kaki (assembly GCA_036245055.1). Classification (NCBI taxonomy): domain Eukaryota; kingdom Viridiplantae; phylum Streptophyta; class Magnoliopsida; order Ericales; family Ebenaceae; genus Diospyros; species Diospyros kaki. Next base: position 8,287,040 of record BSEG01000013.1, read on the forward strand.
TTCAAGATGTTTGGAAAATCAAGTTTTGCCTGTATCATGTGAAGAGTTCTTGTGTTGCATCTATTGTGGTCATTTATTACTTATTTATAACAGTTAATTATCGTCCTTTTTCTGATTACTGCTTTATGAGTGGTTCAAGGCTGAAGACTTGAGCTTGAGAGTGTGAATTCAAGTTTGACCTAACATTTTTTAGAGGATTGGTGCACATCTTGTTTGCCTCCACCAAGCAACCCCCCACCCCCCCCCCCCCCCCCAAAAAAAAAAAAAAAAAAAACAAAAAGAAAAAAAGAAAGAAAAAGGAGACTAGAATAAAATAGTGCAGGCCATTCTTCGTAGATGCTTTTTTTTCTTTTTCTCAAATTTATATTATTGCGTTGGTAGTTAAGGTATTTAGTTAATATCTTAGGAGATTGTCTTCTGCAAATGGAAGATGGGAAACCCGTTTTGGTGAAGGAGTAACAAAGCAAATCTGGATGCTTGTTGGGAATCACCCAATGAAGATATTCATGGAGGTTTTAAAATATTCTCTTTAATATTTATGGGAATTAATTCAAGCAGTTAAGTTTTAAAGAAGATTCTATAAAAACTTGAATAATATTGAATAAACATTTTGGAATTCCATTTTTGGTATCTGGTTGTTCATTTGTTAGAAGGCCATCAACACACATATAGTTGTTCATTTGGTTTATGATAATGATCCAAGATATTTGAGATGTTTGCCTTTGACCAAGGTTATCTTATATCAGACCCTTCCTAACAATTAGGAAATTTGTTGGTAAAGTATGGGCAAACCTTAAATGGATTTTCCCATGGCAGTTATTTCATGACTATTTTAACCTATACAACCTCATATTACAACATTAGGGAATTCCTAGTACACGAGGCTCCCACTTTGTGAGGGTTGGGGGAGAGTTGATTTTTGTATTCGGCTTTACCCTTGCTTTTTTGTGAAGAGGCTGTTTCCACAGCTCAAACCAATCCTTCCAGTAACAAAAGAGCAACCTTACTACTGTTTCCTAGGCTGGCTCTCCATATTACGACATTAATTAGTATTTATTTTGATATACATGTTAATTAAAGCATCACTTTACCACTTAATAATTCCAAAAAACTAATGTCTGTATGAAGATATCATGAATCATGACCATGTATGCATGCGTAGTAAAGTTCCTTGGCTGGCTCTTTTACTTTGAGTTATTGAATAGTATTGGCCTGACAATCCAGGAAACAGCGGACCATCTACTCTACCCCAATCCTGGATCAGGAATGATACATGAACAGCATCTCCAGTTTTTTCATTTTCTTGGAACTGTGCTTGCAAAGGTATGGTTATGCCTTCTATTTGTTTTGTAGGCAGTGTGTAGTATCTTGACGAAATTGAAGAACTGCATTAATTTATGCTTGAAGCTGATGGGGACCATGTCTTGTCCATCAGATTTGAGCACCCATCAACTTTGGAGTTTTTCACCTTCACAAAACCTGAGTCGTGATCAATTATTAAATTCAATGACTGTTAAATTTAGGAAAATGATGACATGCTTCCTTTTGGCCAGTACTGGTTCTGGTAGCACCCCAGAAAGCGATCGGCTTCTATGGTCATTTCTGGCTCTAGGCCTTTTTGTAAACAACTGAATGAATTCTTCCTTTAATTCATATGTACACATACAAGTCCTCTTATAGAGGTGAGAATTATACAACATAGGAAATATTACAATACATGGAAATAAGGAAAGATTACATATACACAATTCTAGGAAAGTTTCCAAAGTTGGAATTAAGAAAGTATCCTAATCTAGATTTAGAAACTTCTAAAAACCATAAGATCAGACCAGCATTAATTTCCCTTTTGGATAATGAGCCATCCTTTCCTTCTTCTTCATTTTGTTAATCCTTCAGGAATCAACACTTTTATTAGTTAGTCCTGGTAAAGCCCCCAGGCAGCTTAATAATTTGAAACAAGGTCCTAGATAGCATGCTGTATTTTTGCCAAAATCTAGGAGGGATCTCATGTAACATAAGAGAAGGTGTTTTTATTCCCATATGCACTCATTTTTATTCTAAAATCTATTGAACCTATATAGCTAACTAGGGATGGTTGGATTAATATTATATGGAATTAAGTTCTAGATTGTTCATATTTATTACCATGGTGTAATTGCAACTGCATTAGGTGAAAATATATATATATATATATATATGTATATATATTGCAAATTTCTGCATTCAGTGATTAACTGAGAACAGGATGCAGGAACAAATCCTCCCTAAAAAAAATGCAGTGTGCATGCATCTGCAGTCCTTTTGCATAATTCTTTGCTCCAACTGTTTCCTTTTAATTACGTCATGCATAGCTTTGTTTTTCATATTAATTTTTATCACTGGCATTATGGTTTTTTAAATAAATAATATCAGATGCATGTTCAAAAATGTACCAAGGAGTTACCACCTGTATACAGGAGAAGAGGATTCCAAAAAAAGCTTAGTGAGGGGTTACAACAGCCTATATATAAACAAAGAGGATTAGAAGATGCATCTGCCCAACATATTACTCAAAAACCTCTAATATCCAAAAATTGAAGCACAGATTCATCGCCATCTGAAAACCAGCAATAGAAAAGGAATAGGATAAACAATAGTTCTTCACATTTCCAAAACACTTGTTGAAGTCCTCCCAAATACTCCAAAACAGTGCATTTGGGCCCAAAAGCTAGGCCTTTTTATTGTTTTGACCGACTCCACCTCCTCCAAAATTGACCCCCTTTACATTATGATGGAAAGATGCCTCTTACTAACTGGAATCAAAGAATTAGTAGATTTGTTCACACCCAAAAAGAAGGGAGCTACGTCTGAGTTAAACTTGGAGATGGAAGTCTTAACTCAAACTCATTTGCCTTTGGCTTCATTTTTGTTAGCCTTAATAAGCTCCCAGGAAAGTAAAAGTAAGCACTATTCTGTCTTCCTTTTCCTGCTAGGATTGGAAATCCTGTATTTTTGGAGCTAGAACTCTTTGCTCATATCCAAAATCTAGAGAACCACATGATTGAGGGATTGCCTCCAAAAACAAGGAAACCCATCATAGATTAGTCGACTAGAAGTAGAAGACTGTTGGCCTGAGAGAAGGCGGCCTCTCTCCACCAAAAGATTAGTCCAATAATACCACTCACTGGTAAATAGTGCAATACTTCTTCGTGGGTTTGTCTGATATCTAGATTGTGTCAGACTCGATGAATTGGCACTTCGAATTAGATATGGGAAAATTTTATACTGGAAATTTTCCATTATTTGTTTCATGTGAAAGAAAAAAAAAAAAAGAAAAAGATCTCCCTTGGGAATGAAATCCTGTCCTGCTGGCACACTTCCTATCTTGCTATGGGTACATTGGACTGTCACCCTCACTTACGCAATGAAATTGAGTTGGAGTTTGGAATGGCATTGGCTATATGAGTAGAAGTCAAGACGAGAAAGAGTCTTTCCTATTTGATGGTTCTCCACTGGACAAAAAATCTTGCTTCTAAAGGGGGAATCTTTCAACATGTGGAACCGGCGACTACTTTTCTTTCTGGATTGGATCAGGAACCAAATTTTGTTTTGCATTCCAAACTGAGCAAGAATGACTAACCACATCTCTCTCATCGAGGGACCGAATAGATGATCAGCCAACTAGCTATCTGCTTTGTGCATCTAGCACAATTCTGAATGATATGACATCTTATAATGGGATTTTCAATTATTAAAACTTTCAGTAAGCAGCTGTAGCCACACAGGACATCTTAGGAGTCATGGGAACCCACAACCTTTCTAAGGGAAGGGATAACTTTTGTATCCTTCAGTGCTTCTTAGAAATTATTTCACATTAAAAAGCTCCATTGCATCGCGTATCTAACCCTTTGGAAGTAAGTAGAACACAAGCTTTCTATCAATTATTTGAAATGCTAGAACTTCCCAATCATTCAACTCTTTCTTGAATGCTTTATCCCAAACCAATTGAGGGCACCTTTCAAGCTGAGATAATCACTAACCATCCTTTTGAGGATCAGTAGTACCAAGGTAGTTAGGGCAAAAGGCACCCTTAAGATGCTAGGACACTCTTTTCATTGCTTGAGGCACTAGATGGCAAAAAAGTGCTCACCTGTGGGAAGCAAGGCACTAAATTAAAAAAATAATAATAATAAAATTATTTTTAATGCATAAAGCACAATCAGGTAATGCATATAATAATAGAACATTTTAAAACCCTCAAATGCAAATAATCAAACTTAAGTAATATAAGCTATCTGCAATATGTAACAAACAAAAGTATTATGGTAACAAACAAGACATGTCAGGTCCTTAGATCTCTGACAGTGTGAATTCTCAGCCAATTAGCGAGAACTAGGGCAGAAAGTAGGGAGAATGGAGAGGATAATTCAAAGAGAGAGAGAAGAACAGAAGAGGCGAGTGAGTGAGAGAGAAAGCTTGAGAGAGAAACAAAGAATTCTAGAATAATACTTCGATAGCTTTGCATTAGGCTGGATTATCTTTATATACTAATCCAAGCAGCAATTAACAACAAGGCTGCCAATTACAAACTCAAAGTACGACTATGAGCAGCTAGCTCTAAGTACAACTGCTATTACTAATGCTGTTTAGGTACAAACATTTAGGAGCATGACAATTTACCCCCGTCAAAATTTCTTATCCTCAAAAAATGGAGAAAAGACAGGCAACTTGAGGAAACTGAGTAAATGGGTTGGGTAAATACTCCCAAGTGTTATTATCAAGATGAAGGTGAGACCACTGCACCAAGACTTGAGTTAAGGGAGTCCCGTGCCTTTAAATGACTCATTTGTCCAAAATGAAAGTCGGTTCCATTGTAGGAGGACCATCATGAACAAATAGGGGCAAAGGACTAACGGGCTGCGTTTTCACTGATTTTTTAATCAATGCAACATGGAACACCAGATGAATGTGAGAATCAATGGGCAACTGGAGCTTGTAAGTGACAGTTCCACATTTTGCAACAATAGGAAAAGAGCCATAGAATTTTGGACTTAACTTAGAAACTTACCTGTGAGTAAGAGTCCATTGATGGGAATGTTTCAACTTAAGATAAACCATATCTCCCACTGCAAATTCCCTTTCACTTCTTCTTCTATCAGCAAACTACTTTATCCTATTTTGAGTAGTTGCTAGTTCCTTTCTTAACAACTGTAAAACATCTTGCTGTTGTTGTAAATATGTGTCAACAACTGCTACTAATGTAGATCCCAAAATGGAAAGTAATAGAGGAGGTTTGTACCCATACAAAGCCTCAAAAGGTGACATTTTAATAGAACTGTGATGGCAGGAATTATGCCACAACTGAGCCAAAGAGAGACATTTATGCCAAACCTTAGGCTATAAAAAATAGCGACAACGAAGATAAGTCTCTAAACATTGATTTATTCTTTCAGTTTGGCCATCAATTTCCGGGTGATGAGCAGTGGACATATGCAACTTAGTGCCCAAAGATTTCAATAGGGCCTACCATAGGTGAAGTTGTAAAAACCTTATCTCTGTTAGAAACCATGGACCGTGGGATTCCATGCAACTTGACCACATGATCTAAGAATATTCTAGTCACTTCTTGGGTAGTAAAAGGGTGTGAGAGATGTAGAAAATGGACAAATTTAGTAAAGCAATCCACGACCACCAAAATACAGTCCTTGCCCTTTGATTTGGGTAATCCCTCCACAAAATCCATAGACACATTGGTCCAAGCTTGCATAGGTGTTGCCAAGGGTTGTAATAAACTCGAAGCTTCCACTGTTTCATGCTTCCAATGTTGGCACGCATCACATGCCATCCCAAAATCCATCACACTTCTCTTCAAATGTGGCCAATAAAATATTTATTTTATCTTATGGTAAGTGTTCCAAATTCCTGAATCTCTGTCATGACCCAAAGACATAGAAGTAATTAGATAATAGATGAATTTCTTCTAGTTGTATTGTAGTTGTAGCAATTTGTACCTAAAAGACAATTACCTTCAGTTGTACTTGATTTGAATATTTAGTAGCCCTATTGGCTCCAAATCTTAGCTATCGGATCAGTGTATAAGACTGATGCAAACTAATTCAAGACATATAAAGAATATTATTGAATGAAATTTGATTTCAATTTCCCTTAGTTCTCCCTAATCTCTCTCACTGTTTCTGTTCTTCTCAATTCCCCTCTTTTTCCTTCTGATCTATCTCCCTCCAATTCCTTCCAATTATCTCTTAAACCCTAGGTACATCACAATTTGGTATCAAAACAGTCAATCATTGGTTGTGATTTTGATTCGAATTGGAAGGTGACATAGGGCCCTAGATCCTCGGCTTTGAAATCTGTAGGCGAGTCAATTAGTGGAATTGGATCTATCGCCTAGCGGCTCATTTCGATCAAGAATTGAAGGTTGTTGAGTGACTATTGTGAGGTGATCAATTATCCTGGGTGAGTGTTGTGAAGTGGATAAAAAAGAGAAGTAATTTGAGAGGTGGATTCTTCTAACTTCTCCTACTTGTTGATTATCGGCGAAGAAGAAAATCTTGCGCTAAGATTTCAGGCGAATTCAATTTCAGTAATTTTGATGAGCCATGTCATTTCCAGTGTTCTAGGCAAGTGTACTTTGGCTAATAATCGAAGAAGATCCACGCGAGCTAGGCGAATTTCCGGCAATTTGCATTCAAATTTTGCAGGAGAAAGAGGAGATGATTTCAGCTGCATTTTCTGATGCTTCTTGGCGGTTATAAATTCTAGTAATTTGGTTTGGACTTGAAAGGCGACGCATATTTTGACATCCTCGGAAGCTGGGCGCATGCAATTTTCAAGAAGTTGCAACAGAGGCGATCAATTTTAGGAAGCGTGATTAGTTTCAGGGGACTACTTTAGGAGACTGTTCTTGTAGATCTAGACGATTTTAAGAGGTGATCATCTAGAAACAGTTTTAGAGATGAATTTAGGTGACTCTAGATCTAGGCGAGGATTAGAATCAAAGCAAGTTCTTGGCCAACGATTCCTCTAGCGATCAATCCACCGATGGCCAACAGCACCCAAATGAAGCAAATGGAGTCCTAGTTGCAACAGGTGATAGCGACGGTGGCGGAGATACAGAGTCACCTGGGATCCATGGAGGAGATGATTGGAACGGTGGTGGATAAGAAGTTGGACGTTGTTGCGGATGGGTTGTGTAGTGATGTGCGCAATTAGATGCGAGAGGAGATACAAGAGCAACAACATGCTACGTGAATAGATGCAACAGTTCATGCTCATGTTCTCAAGCCAAAATCAGGTAAGGATTTCACCTGAGTTTCCCCCTAGAGATAGGCTGGAACCAATTCTCCCGAGCATTGGAACCAACGACAAGGCAGTTGGATCCTCGGAGTTTGAGGTTGAACCGTCCACTGTGAGAGAAAATATGGTATAAAAGCAATAGGGGATACAGTTGACCCCTCACCAATCCACTTTTCTAGTGCCAAAATTAGAATTACCTCTATTCGAGGGGAGAAAGCCTAGATAGTGGGTAAGGCAATGTGAGAAGTTGTTTAGCATCCACCAAGTGGCCAATAGCTAGAGGGTTACCTTGGCATCTGCCTATCTAAATGACATTGGGGATGAGTGGTTCCAGGGATGGTCTAGGGTTATAGATGGTTGCAATTGGGATGAATTTGTTAAGGAGTTGTGTGAGAGGTTTGGAGATCGTGGCATGATGGATACAAGAATACAAGATGGGATAATACAAGAATATCTACTTAGATTTGAATAGTTGAAATCACTCATGTTGAGCCGTAACCCCCTACATAACCGAGGAATATTTCATCTCAAGCTTCATCAGTGGCTTGAGCGATGACCTTAGGCCTAAGATGAAGATGTTGAAGCCTAAGACAATGCATGAAGCAGCTGAGGGTGCTTCACTGCAAGAGCTATTGATGAAAGCCCTTATGACGAAACACTAGCTCCCAACCGAAATTCATCCTACAACTAGTTCGCAGCTAGAAGGAAATCCAAGTCATAGGGTTTATGCTAACCCTAATTCAGCCAAGCCTCTTTTGATGGAACAAAGGACAAAAGCAGGGCTATGCTACCAATGTGGAAAACAGTTTAGCCCAGGTCACAGGTGTAGGAAACAGTTACTATATATGGAAGGATTGGCGGATGGAAAAGAAGAAGAAGAGCAAGCTGGGATTGGGTGAAGAAACGGGACCAATTGCAGCAAGTTCTTAGGGATAAGAACTCTCTCGGGGGGGGGGGGATTGTCATGGCCCAAGGACATAGTAGTAATTAGATAATAGATGAATTTCTTCTAGTTGTATTGCAGTTGTAGCAATTTGTACCTAAAAGACAGCTACCTTCAGCTGTACTTGATTTAAATATTTGGCAGCCCTATTGGCGCCAAATCTTAGCTACCAGATCAGTCTATAAAGTTGATCCAATCTAATTCAAGACATACAAGAATATTATTGAATGAAATATGATTCAATTTCCCTCGCTTTCTCTTGGTTCTCCCTAATCTATCTCACCATTTTTGTTCTTCTCAATTTTCCTCCCTCCAATTCCTTCCAATTATCTCTTAAACCCTAGGTACATGACAGTGTCCACCTAAAGGTAATCCATGCAAAGATTGCATAATCTTTCCCTTGAGTTGATCGCAATCGCCCATCACCAATTTTCCATGAAAACGTATTTGTCCATTATTCATTGTATAAGCTAGTCTACTAGAAGAGTCAATAGTCAATTGCTCTAGCAATTCCTTAGACTAATTAGCTATATTATAGCTAGCTATCACTTCTTGGTACCAATCAAGAACTACAGAAGTGATAGCTGAAGAAGTCCCTTCTTCAAAATAGTGGGAAATGCTACATTTTCCTTTCCTTTTCTGTAGTGAATAGTATAGTCTAAGGCCCAATAGTTTAGTCATCCTCTTCCTTTGTAGCTATGTATGCAATTTTTGTTACAATAAATATTTTAGGCTCTCATGGTCAATTCTAATAATAAATTGACTACCTTCCAAATAATGCCTCCATTTATCCACTGCTATCAAAACAACCAACAAATAGTTATTTGCCATATATGCTTAACCCTAAATGTTTAGGAGTTATCGCTTGACTAATAAAAGCCAGTGGCCGACCTTCCTGCATACGTATAACCCTTACTCCCAATTTGCTAGCATCAGTCTCCAACACAAAAGGCTTACTAAAATCTACTAAAGCTAGAACTGGAACTTCACTCATGGCCTTTTTCAACTTAATAAAAGCTTATTCAGCCTGAAGATTCCAATTAAAATTATCTTTTCCCAACGATTATGTCAGGGGCTTGCTATTAATCTCATAATTTCTGGCAAATCTTATGCAGTAACCAATTAATCCTAGAAATCCTCTCACAGCCTTCATAGTAGTAGGCCTTGGGCAAGAAATCATTGCAGCCACTTTTTTAGGGTCAGTACTTACCACAAGATCAGAAATGATATGCCCCAAATACTCCACCTAGCTCTAGGCAAAAGCACAGTTTTGACTTCTTAACATACAATTGGTTAAGTCTAAGGACCTCAAATGTAGTTTTCAAGTGGTTAAGATGTTGAGCAAAGGTGGGGCTATATACAAGAATATCATCAAAGAATACTAAGATGAATTCTCGTAAATAAGGTTAAAAAATCTGGTTCATGAGGGCTTGAAAGGTGGCTCTGACATTAGTTAGCCTAAAAGGCATAACTTTAAATTCATAATGCGCTTGGTAAGTTTGAAAGGCTGTTTTAGGAACTGGTTTCATCCTAATTTAATGATAACCAGATCTTAGGTCCAATTTGGTAAAGATTGTAGCATGTTTAAGTTCATCCAAAAGGTCCTCAATAATGGGGATGGGAAACTTGTCTTTGATGGCCATGGTATTTAATTGATGGTAGTCAATATAAAATTGCGAAGATCCATCGTTTTTCTTGACAAGTAATGTTTGGGTTGAACAATAGATTTCTGCAGCATGTCTTTCACTAGTTTTCTAATTTCAGTCTTTTGAATGGGGTGGATAATGGTATGACCAAATATTAACAGGTTTGATGTTAGGTTTAAGTGGAATGGCATGGTCAAATAGTCTTTTAGGTGGTAAGGATGTAGGTTCCACAAAAAGGTCCTCAAACTCAACTGATAGCATGGGTAAGGAGTCAAGTTCGTGTATCTCCTTATTTGGTTGAGTATGGCTGCTGGTAGTCACCATTAACTCACCAGATTGCTCCTGTGTTCCTTCCATATCATCCATGGCCTGTATAGAAAACAGTTGTGCCACTTGAGATAGCTTGCTCTTAAACATCTTCTGTAACTCTTTTTCGGTGATCATCTTGCATTTGTCTGTATCTAGGCTGCCTGCAAGAGTCATCTTCCTCCCATCCTTCTCAAAAGTGACTTCTAGTTTATTGAAGCCAAAGCTGATTGGGTTTACTGTTTTCATCCAATCAACTCCCAAGACACTGTCACAACCATCTAGCTTCAATAGCCTTAGATTGGTTACAAATCTCTCCCCGTGCATTTCCTACTGAAAGCCAATACAAGAGGATTTGTTGATCACCTTGCTGCCATTGGCCACAGTCACCAATAATGGCTGAGTGCCAGTAAGCCCGCAACCTAGTTTCTTGGCTGTATTTTCATCCAAGAAACTGTGTGTACTCTCACTGTCAATCAAAACCATCAGTTTATGGTTGTGCACCTCCCTTCCACCTTAATAATCTTGCTATTGGCTAAGCCTCTTAGAGCATGTAAAGATATTTCTCCATTATCTTCTTCTTCAATCTCAATTTGAACTGCTGGAGTTTCCTCCCTAGTCTCTTCTTCCTCTTCTCCTTCCAACAAGAGCAATTGTCTCTTGTATTGGTGCCTCGGCACATACTTATCTCCACATCTGAAATATAAGACTGCTTGCCTTCGTTGCTTCGCCAATCTTCCTTCAGTAGGCTGATTTGAGACAACAGTTGGTTGAACTGTCAGATTTCAGGAATTCTGACTTTTCTTGGTTGCCTCTCTTATTAAATCCTCGATTTCCTTGCTGAAAAAGCGTTTGAACTTGTTCCTCTTGTTTGTATCCTTTGTTTCTTCATCAGTGCTTCTACTATTAGCTCTTGCAATCTGGCACTTTTTGCTACCTGTTTCACTGTCTTTGGCTGTAACATCTTCACCGTAAGCCTCAATTCCTCACTCAAGCCACTAATGAAGTTTGAGACTAAGTAGGCCTCAGTTAGGTAGGGTTTAAGATTAAACGTCAAGGATTTTAACTCCTCAAATTTAATCTGGTAGGCCTAAACAGAATTCTCTTACCTCAACTTATTAAATTCCTCCACCACATCAGTCATGTTCTTATCACCATAACTCTTAACAGAAATCTTCCGCAAATGCTGTCCACTGATTGTTCTTTCTTAACTGGATCCAACCTTGGAACCAAGCATCAGCAACATCATTCATGTTATAAATTGGGAGCACTGGCAGCCTTTAAACACATCCAAGAAACCGATCAAACACCCCTCACAATCACTCACAACTCACCAGCCAGCACACCACAACACAAACATATAATAAAGAACACAAATTAAAAGCATAAACAGAACAAGAAAGAAACATCAAACCACATGAGACACAGCCTTTTATCCTGGTTCAAGTCAATTGAATTGGCTCTACATCCAGCAGTCCAACACCCTCAATCGAGCATCCTTTATTCAGTACAAAACTCAAGCTCTCAGACAATCCTATCGCTCAAGTACAATCCCTCATTCACTCTAAGAAAGCCCAAGAACTCATATACAAGCCTCACTTTCTCTAGAACATGTACTCACAATAGCAACTGAGAGCTTGAAAGAATATTAGATCTCCCTCGACTGCCGCCTTGCCCTCTTATTTATAGATGAGGTGAAATCCTCATATAACTAATCAAATATGGGATATTACAGTTAGACCCCAAAAGATACATCAATTACACTTTGAGAAATAAAACTCTAACTGCCTAAAATAAATTCAGTTGATAAAGAGTATGTTATAAAGAGTAAAAAGTTTTTGGCATCGTCTCACCCACCACCTAGGGTTTTGGCAGTCAAACAAAGGGATTTCCAATTTAGGCATTGGAAAATAAGGCTGATTTGTTGCAGCCTGTACCTCTTGCCTCCTCTCAATCACATTCTCTCCAACTACAGCAGGTTCTTCCTCAAATCCAAAAGATCTAGCTGTTCTATGGATCACTCTATTTCTTAGCAGGAGTGGATTTGATATTTCTTTAAGAGGAAAATGAGAAGGAAGACTTACTTGAGGCAGTTTGGAGAACATCAACATAAATCTATCTAACCTTCTTGCTAAACCATCCATAGATGTCTTAAACTTCTGATCCAATGTCTCGAACTTTCGATCCAATGAAAGGGTCGCCTCATGGTTTCTGCTGGATCCAAATTCTAGAGAATCCACTCGAGCTTGCAGATTTGAAATTGTCACATTCACCTACTGTAATTGAGCTTCAAATTGCTTCGTGTGTGTACTATCAGCTATGGCGGAAATTCACTAATCAACTGAAATTGATGGCCCAGGAGAAGTTCTGTTACCAAATTGTCATGTCCTTAGATCTGACAGTGTGTATTCTCAGCCAATTGGCGAGAACTAGGGCAGAAAGTAGGGAGAATGAAGAGGAAAATTCAGAGAGAGAGAAACAGAAAGAGGCGTGCGCGTGCGCGCGCGCGCGCGCGAGAGAGAGAGAGATTTCTGGAATAATACTTTGATAGCTTTGCATTAGGCTGGATTAGCTTTATGTACTAATCCAAGTAGCAGTTAAGTTGGCACCAACAATACTGTCAATTACTAACTCAAAGTACAACTATGAATAGGTAGCCCTAAGTACAACTGCTACTACTAATGTTGTTTAGGTACAAACATTTAGGAGCATGACAACAAATAAACAATATAATTTATATAACAATAATGCACAAAAGCAAAAGCAGGCATGAGTAATTCCTTCACACAACACCTATAGGCTATTTCGGCAACAAAAAGCATCAAAGCCGCGAAGTGAGCGAACAAGCCTAGATTGATAGTAGACCAGACTAAAAAGTTAGATTGGAGGGATGACAACCAGAGGGTTGCCTGTCACAGGTGAGCTTGCCAGTGGAGATAAGTTGACAAAAGGGTCGACTACGTGCCATCATGCGCCAAGGTTTCCTAATGCTTGATGACTCCAACCAACCTCCAATGACTCCTCTTGAACTCCCTGACATGTACCTAGGGTTTACCTAGGTTTTTGATAGGAAATTGAGAGAAATTAGAGGGGAATCAGACTAAGAGGGAGGGAATTGCAGCAAGAAATGGGGAAGGATTACAGACAGAACAACAAGGAGAGGGAAATCAGAGGGATCGGGAGAGAGAGATTAGAGGAAAATTGGAGATTGAGAGAGTTCAAGAGAGGGAAATGAGAGAATTCATTCATCAATTCAAACATGCTTTCTCATCCTCAGCTGTGGCTTATATATAGCTTGACAACCTCCCACATGCACCCATGTGTAGTACAAACGGTAAGCCTAACTGCCTATAGCTATGGGCAATTATCTATAACAAAAAAGAAAGGAAAATTACAATTACTACCCTATTAAACCCTTGGGTCTTGACACTCACCTCCCCCAAATCTGCAAGATTATGTCCATTATAGCTATCAAAGAGCAAGAAACATGGAGAAACCAAAGAAAATTATATTGGTTTGCATCAGTTTACATTGCTTCTCTCTACTTGATTTCTCATTTTTCTTCCTCTTATTAGATTTTTTGGGACATTATATAGTCTTCTCTGACTTTCAGAACCGATAGCCTTTCATTTTCATTTTGCTTTTTTTTGTTTTTTCTTGCCTAGGTGAGCGCCTGTGGTGCTTGACGCCTCATTAGAGGCGCTTGCCTAGGCAGTGCCTGAGTAAGGGGCCTCACCTGGCACCATGCAAGGCGCTTCCACGGTGCCTTGCATCGCCCAAGCACCTAGGCAAGCGCCTTTCTCATCTTTGATTACACTGGGTAGTACGTGTCAACTTTGTATGTTGGCTATTTCTTCTTTCCCAGCAATTATGAGTCCATTCTGATCCAGTCATTTTTAATATATAGTTTTCCTTCATTCTCATTATTTTATTTTTTTCCTACTAAACACTTTTCAGATTTAGTAGACTTTTTTTCTTATCTTCTTATTCCCATACTGATTTTGTTTCTCATCAATCTTTTATTTTTTTCTTGATATAATCAATTAATTTACTTTGCCTTTTTCTGTTCTGACGATTATAGTTGAATTGTTAGCTATCTCTTTTTCTAAGATGATGGTTGCATTGTTCTATATTGCCATCTGCATCTTGTCTTTTATTGTGCTTTATGGTGGGATGTGATATCTCTTTGTAATTGCTGCAGGCAATGTTTGAAGGGATTCTTGTTGATATACCATTCACAACATTCTTATTGAGCAAATTAAAGCAAAAGTAAGGTTTTCCAGATGGCTTCCTGGGCTCTACTTTGCGTTGTTTCTCTATGAGCAATCCTATTTTTTTGTTGTGTTTTTTTTTTTTTTTTGGAGGGGGGGGGGGGGTATCCACTTATTACCTGTCTCTGTTAGTGGTTGTATGTGATGTTATATTTGAGATATCCCTTCATTTATTTTGAGTCCTTGGGTTTCAAACTACCTAAATAGCAAATCAATCGTGCGTACTGTCAAATTTAATTTTAAGTTATTGGTTCTTAATATGATCTCCAGGGTAGGCATTTGGAGTGGTGCTTATAGTTCCATTATCTTTGTACAATGTAATTCCTTACTAAAATATGATGCTTCATCACTTAGGTTGCTTATATAGTATTATGCTAGTAACTATTCTTTACCCTGTGATTTTAATGCTTCCATACTTTTGTTGAGCAGGTACAACTATTTAAATGACCTGCCTTCCTTGGATCCTGAGTTGTATCGCCACCTTATTTTCTTAAAGGTGATATTTCTCCCCTTCCCTAGCATGCTTCTTTGTGAAGTAGCTCATAATAGATCCTTACCCTTCAACTGGTTCATAAAATCACCAAGAAATAAAATGTTTAAATATTGTTATCTCCATTCCAAGCAGAAATTCATGGAATATGAATAAGTATTATGAGAAGGAAAATAGAATGCTCTCATTGAATAGTGAATGAGGAAAAGGAGGCCTCTTGATGGGGTGATGTTTTCCCCGTGTAAATTTATATGCGTGTTCAACCAAGAAAAAATGGAATGTACTTTTAGTCTGTAAATTGATAGTTTTCGTGTGTAACCAGTGTAGTTGCTAATAAATATAAATTGAAATCTGTTTCATAAGCATTCACAGATTTTGTCATACTGATTACATTTCTTGCTATGGTTGTTTGTAATTTAGTTGTTTTTTTGCTTGATGTACAGCACTATGAAGGTGACATTTCTGAGTTGGAATTGTACTTTGTTATTGTAAACAATGAATATGGGGAGCAAACAGAGGAAGAACTGCTTCCAGGAGGGAAAAACACACGGGTCACAAATGAAAATGTCATTACATTTATTCATCTTATAGCGAACCATCGTTTGAATTTTCAGGTAAAAAGGGCTTCATCTTCTATTTATTAAATTCAATTTCCGAGGAATTTTTATTTTTTATAATTTTGATGTGATAATATGACTTTAGATACGCCAACAAAGTTCTCACTTCTTGAGGGGATTTCAGCAGCTTATCCAGAAAGATTGGATTGACATGTTTAATGAACATGAGCTTCAGGTAATTGATTCCTACCGAAGAAACTCATGAACTGCATTTTAGCTCAGAATTTGCTGGGAAGAGCTATGAGATTTGTGAAGAAGTGGAAATGTACAAAGAATTAGAAGTCTCCTGTTATAGTTTATGATTAGGAAAGAAACTGAAGCATATTAAACAGAGAAATTTTTTAAAATACCACAATTTTATTTTAAAAAAAGAAACTTAACAAAACACTACAATTTTCAAACTAATTAACAAATTGCTCCGCTTCTTTCACCATGGAAATCCACACTGGAAGTGGGGCTAACATAACAATTTTAACTGGACAAATTAGCTCTCACAGAAGAGCAAGTTACTGTCAAAAGTGCAATTTTGCAAAGCATTGCACCATGAGACTCTCTCCCATGAGGAGCGAGTTTCACAAGTTCATGGTAGCCTTGTGCGCACAATTCCACAGTAACTCGCTCTTCATAATAGCGAGTTTGTGTAGTTAAAATTACCTCCCTGGCCCCACCTCCAACATGGACTGCTATGATGGAAGAAGTGTAGTAGTTTGGTAATTAGTTTGGAAAATGTAGTATTTAAAAATATTTTTAGTTTTGAACCAATTTATATACTGAATTGAAGGTCCATCCATCCATGAATATACTGTGACCAATGACATTCCAGTCCTTCCCTTATGGCTATACATGCCTACTGGAGAGTACCCTAAACATGAACTTGTACCAGTTAATAATGCTGAATTGAAGTTCCATCCATCCATGGATTTATTGTGATTTGTGACCAATGACCATTTGATCCCTTTCCTAATGCCAATTACATTCCAGTGTATGTGTAGCAGTTTTCTGCATTCATCAAAGCTGCTTTCATGTCCTCCTTTATCAAACAACTTATGGACCTGGATATATTGTGAATATATGCTGAATTGAAGTTCCATCCATCCATAAATATATTGTGATTTGTGACCAATGACCATTCGATCCTTTTCCTAATGCCAATTACATTCCACTGTATAGCAGTTTTCTGCATTCATCAAAAGTGCTTTCATCTCCTCTTTTCTAGAACAACTTATGAACCTGGATATATATGTTCAATCATAACCCTTTCCCTCATGGCCCTTCAATAACAACACAGAACTTGTCTCAATTCTATGCCTATGCTACTATTTAACTGTTTCATGGGTGATGTTTGATTTTCTTACCTTGATTAGACTTGCTACGAGGTTATTATGAAGGACATTATGTGCCTTGTTGCATCACTTTTAGGCAACTGCTGGCATTTTTCTTCTGATTTAGGAACATTACAGAGGATATAGTAGCAGTCGTGTGTTCAACCAATTAGGCAAGATGGATTGGTTAAAACTTAGTCAATGCCATCTACTTGGGCTGGTTGGATTTCAGTGGTGCATTATTCAAACACCCTTATCTACCTCAATTTGGTTCTTGGTTTAAATCTGCCACACCAGCCCAAAAAAGATACGTGTGCGTGCATGCACGCAAAATTATAAAAAAAAAATGGTAGTTATGATAAGAAAGGAAACAGAGGTAAGAAGGTTCACCAGGTATGGTAAATTTGTTGTACATAGATGACTAATCCTTTTCTTTTTCTCAAAGAAGACTAAGAATAAGGTATTATGGCGGACACGAATATTGCAAAATTATAAACAAATAATTTAAACAGTTACTCAAGTATGAGTAATAATATTTATGAAAATAAAGGTACCTATAGTGACAAAGAAAAGAACAAGTGACTTAAGTATGTCTATTTTCTCTTTACATATTTATCTCCCCTTTCTACTTTCTTAGTTTTTGGTAGAGGACTTAAAGAAGAGAGAGAGAGAGATGAGCAATAATCTGACAGAAGAATGAAGAAGATAAAGGAAAAAATTGTCGAACATTGGAGAGAGAGAGAGAGAGAGCAAGGAATCCAATATTTCTAATTAAACATATTGATACTCACTGAAACATTAAAAAATACTTTAAAACAATGACTTGTTTCATGATATGAGGAGATATCTAAATTCGTTCTAGGAACTGTTGAGTTATATGGTTATAGTCTAGGGTTAATCATATGTTAGAGCCCATAGCTCATGGCCCATTGTATTTGCATATATATATATATATAGGTATATAGTCTATGAATTTAATTAAGTGGTATATACATATTAAAAATTAGGTTTTCTTCCTAAGTTTCACATGGTATTAGAGCCACCATACAAACCCTAGCTGCTGACGCCGCCCACATCACCGACGACCACCGTCGGTTGCGTCGCCATCGACCACCGCAGCTTGTCGTGCCATCACCGTCGCCGCCCACTGCGTATCCGCCGCACACGCGCTACTGGTCAGCAGCGGGTCTTCACCGTCCGGCCACCGATTACGCACCACCACCGTCGTTGCGTTCGTTGACCTCTGATTTGTTGACCCCTAGAGGATCGTCGCCGTTGCCGCTGCCACGCGCTGCCTCTCTCGCACTATTCACAAAGACGTTTTTGCTCCAATCTCTCTCACCAGTGCTCTGATCGCAACGCGTCTTCACCATTGGACTCGCCTTCTTCAATCCATCCCAACCCCGGTGGTTTCGTTGCCATCCGTCGCCGTCGGTCACCGGCATCCGCCATCTGTCGTCACTCCAGCGCGCCTGTTCTCTGTGCTAGATCATCCAGCCTTTATTTTTTGGCTTATTTAACCCTTTTATTTCAAATCTGTTGATCTTGTAGGGTTCCCTTTTATCCAACATGGCTAGTACTAGTAAATCTGGCTCTTTCTCTAGTATTTTGTCTCCCTCTCCAGCCATTGCTACTGAGAAGTTGATGGGCAGTTCCAATTATATCTCTTGGTCCAATGCAGTTAAACTATGGTGTATGGGTCAAGGTTTACAGGATCATCTAACTACCAAGGCCGAGAATGTGACCACAAATAAACCTGAGTGGCAGGGAGCTGATGCTCTGTTGTGCAGTCACTTGTGGCAGTCAATTGATCCCCCTTTTCATCCGATCTATACTAACTATACCACATGCTGTGAATTGTGGGCTCAAGCCAAGACGTTATACACTAATGACATTCAACGCCTGTATTCAGTGGTGTCTAATCTACTCAGTTTACGACAATAGGGTTTGACTCTTCCTGATTTTCTTGGTCGGATGGCCTCTATTAAAGTTGAATTTAACTCCTTGTTACCTGCTAGTAAGACTGCTGTAGAGGATCTAGCTCAGCAGGATAAGTTCTTCATGGCGTGTACTCTTGTTGCCATTGGTCCTGAGTTTGCTCCTGTTCGTGATCAGATTCTTGCTAGTCCTACTGTACCTACTATGGATGGAGTGTATTCTCGTCTTCTTCGAGTTTCATATGTTCCTATAGTGCCTCCCTCTTCTGCAGGTGATCATTCAGTCATGGCTTCACAAGTTCAAAGTAGTGGCGAATAGGGAGGAGATCGTGGTAATCGGGGCAAACACCCCAAGTGTAACTACTGTCACAAGTGGGGGCATACTAAGGAACAGTGTTATAAGTTACATGGCCGCCTTCCTCGTGTTAATGTTGCTCATGCTGATGGTTCTCAATTTGAGTCCTTTGATGGTCATCCACCGCAATCTGTCATTCTCACTAGGGCTAACTATGATGAGTATTCCACTGCCTATCTCGCTCAGTCATCCTCTTTGGGACCATGGGTCTTGGACTTAGGTGCTTCTAACCATATCTCTGGTAATCCCCATTTGTTCTCTCATTTTACTGATTATATTTCTTTACCTTCTGTAACATTAGCCAATGGGTCCAAAGCAGTTTCTAAAGCTATTGGCATTGCTAAACCCTTACCTTCTCTGCCTTTAGATTTTATCTTTTATCTTCCTTATTGTCCTTTTAATCTTGTCTCTGTTAGTAAACTTACGCATGCCTTAAATTGTTCTATCACATTTGATGATCATTCTGTTACTATCCAAGATCGCAGTACGGGACAGATGATTGGCATCAGATGTGAGTTGCAAGGTCTCTATCATCTCAACCTTCCTGCATCGCCTGTTGCTTGCTCGGTGATCGAGTCTCCTGCTCTTCTCCACAATCGTTTGGGACATCCTAGTTTGGCTAAGTTTCAGAAGATGGTCTCCTGTTTATCTAGTTTGTCGTGTTTTCATTGTGAGTCTTGTCAACTTGGAAAACAGTCTCGCACTTCTTTTCCAAAGCGTGTCAATAATTGGGCTGTGTCCCCATTTGCTTTAGTTCATTCTGATGTCTGGGGTCCTAGTCGTGTCGTGTCTGTTTTGGGTTTTCAATATTTTGTAATGTTTATCGATGATTATTCTCGTTGCACATGGTTATATTTAATGAAAAATCGTTCTGAGTTATTCTCAATTTTTGAATCATTTTGTGCTGAAATGAAAATGCAATTTCATATCTCTGTTCAAGTATTGCGCAGTGACAATGCCCCTGAGTATTTTTCTCTTCCCTTTACTACCTTTATGTCTTCTCAAGGGATCTTGCATCAGTCATCTTGTGCATATACACCACATCAGAATGGAGTTGTTGAGTGTAAAAACAGACATTTGATTGAAACTGCTTGCACTCTTCTTCTACATCATCATGTCCCCTTTCGCTTTTGGGCTGGAGCTATCATTGTTGCTTGCTATCTCATTAACAGGATGCCCTCCTTAGTTCTTCAACACCAGATTCCTCACTCTCTCTTGTTTCCTGATCAACCATTATATATTCTTCCTCCTTGTGTCTTTGGTTGCACCTGCTTTGTCCATAACCTGTCTCCCAGTCAAGATAAATTGTTTGCTCGGTCCATCAAGTGCATTTTTCTCAGTTACTCTCGCCTTTGGAAGGGTTATCGGTGTTATTCTCCTGACACCCGCCGCTATTTTCTTTCGGCAGATGTTACCTTCTTTGAGTCGTCTCTTTTCTACTCTTCGCCTCATTCCAAGTGTCCACCCATTTCTGAGGCCATCCCTCTTCTCGTGAGTCCTCCTGCTCCTGTTCTCCCTGTTCCTTCTTCTACCCCATTACAGGTTTATCATTGGCGTCATCAACCTCGGTCTCCTCCCGGTGGAGATGTTGTTCCTGCACCTTCTCCTGTATCTCCTACTACTTCAGCGACTCCTGCTGCCTTACATCCTGCTCCAGTCTCTCCACTTGTCGCGGTCCTTCCTTCTAAGGATCTACTTCCTATTGTCATTCGGAAAGGTACCCGTTCTTCTGGCAATCCTCACCCCATTTATAATTTTCTTAGCTATCACCGTCTCTCATCTCCTTTTTGTGCTTTTGTGTCTTCCTTATCCTCTATTTCAGTACCTAAGACTGTTAGTGAGGCACTTTCTGATCCAGGGTGGCGACAAGCAATGGTGGATGAGATGACTGCTTTGCATTCCAATGGTACTTAGGATTTGGTTCCTTTACCCCAGGGAAATCTCTTGTCGGCTATCGATGGATCTATACTGTCAAGGTGGGTCCTAATGGGCAGGTTGATCGCCTTAAGGCGTGTTTGGTTGCTAATGGGTATACTCAGGTTTATGGCTTTGACTATGATGACACTTTTTCCCCTGTTGCTAAGATGTCCTCTGTGCGTTTGTTTCTCTCTATAGCAGCTATGCGCTACTAGCCGTTGTATCAACTGGATATTAAGAATGCCTTCTTATATGGTGAGCTTCAGGAGGAGATTTATATAGAGCAACCTCCTGGGTTTGTTGCTCAGGGGGAGTCTGGGCAGATTTGTAAATTCTGTCGCTCACTATATGGGTTGAAGTAGTCTCCTCGAGCCTGGTTTGGTCGTTTCAATGTTGTCATTCAAGACTTTGGTATGACTCATAGTGAGTCTGATCATTCGATTTTTTATACACACACATCACATGGGAAGTGTATATACTTGGTTGTTTATATGGATGATATTGTTATTACAGGTGATGATCGGGATGGTATTATCTAATTAAAGAAACATCTTTTCCATCATTTTCAGATTAAGGACTTGGGGTCACTTAAATACTTTCTTGGCATAGAAGTTGCTCAGTCCAGTTTTGGTATTGTCATCTCTCAACGAAAGTATGTGTTAGACATTCTGGAAGAAACTGGGATGCTTGATTGTAAACCCATAGATTCTCCTATGGACCCTAATGTAAAGCTCTTACAAGAACAGGGGGAGCCTCTTGTTGATCTTGGAAGATACCGCAGGCTAGTCAGAAAACTTAATTATCTCATATCACTCACCCAAATATTTCTGTCACAATCCTAGGGTTTGGCTAGGGTTGTGATAGGAATTAGGAGAGATTTAGGGAAGAGAAAACAACAAGGAGGGAGGTTTAGAACTGAATAGAAAGAGAGATGGGGAAAAAAGAGAAGAAGAATCCGAGAGAGAGAATTAAGAGAGTGAAATAGAGTTTGAAATGTATTCTTCAATTCCATGATAACCTTCTCTACATGCTATAGCCTATTTATAGGCTTTACAACTAAAAGAATTATCTAAAATAACAGTCCCATGTGCTGAAACAAAATAACCAAAATAGCTTCTAACCAACTAAGGTAACTAATTCCATTATTGCCCCTCTAATTAGCCTTGGGTTGTGACAATCCCCTCCCCTTGAAAGGTTTCTTGTCCCCAAGAAATTTATTATCATTGAGCCACTTCTCTACCTTCATCCAACTCCCACCTTCATTTTCTGTTCAATTTCTTTTTCCCTCTTTCTTCTTCTAGGCTTCTTCTTCTTTGTTCTTAGGATTCCAAGACCAATCCCTATTGTAATTTGGCCTAGAACTTCAATAGAAGCAATCTGATAGAATTCAAGTTCAATACCAACAGCCGTTGTTCCAACTCCTCCATGGTGCGCTACAACTGCACATTGAAAGATATCAACAGCATCCTCGAGATGCAGCAATGGAAGATTGCAGATTTGCCTTGGATACTCATACCAAAGCTGTTTGTGAGCATTAGCATTAGGAGTTGTTGCAACTTCTATTTCAGCCAACAATTCATCCTTCCATGCAGTGGACAACAACTTGGATTTGCTAGTGGAAGTTAAAAACAACACAGCAGCAGGAGTTTTGTTTCCTTTGGCAAAATCTTCGACTTCTTCAGCTATTTCCCTTAACCTTCCTGCCAAAACTCGCACTGGAGGCTGTTTGATACCTATTTCAACCCTAGCCAAGGATGATTCAGCCTTCTTTGGATCCAAAGACAAAAGAGCAGTATACTTAGGGCTTTCTTTAACTGCATGTGGTCCACCACAATCTTGACCCAGCCTAGGATAAATGTTACAGGTATTTCCACTCTTAGCTTCCGGTAGGTCCAGAATCGAAGGAAGAATTCTAGCACCAATATCTGTATAGACTGCTGGTCCTTCAATCAAATTTTCCTGACCCAATGTTACTCCATTTCCCACAATCTTCTGATCTGGAACACCATCAAATTTTCCTTGCAGCCTTTCAGTAGATGCTTCTTGGAGTATTTGTAGAGAAAAGGAACCGGTATTCCTTGTAGTTTTATTGATATCAATGATGAAATTTATACACAAGAGGTTCCTAAGAATTCTCCTAAGAATTCTCCTATATTTTAGGACTAGATTACATTCCTACTATCTAGGACTAGATTACATTAATTTAAATACAACAAGAAGATAAAGAACTACAAAGATAAATATAAATAAAGAACTACAAAGATAAACATCTAAAAAATAATCTAAATAATCAAACTTAAACTTAGGATTATCTTGATCTTGATCTTCTCGGCTGCTTATCTTCTTGAATATTCCAACACTCCCCCTCAAGCTGGTGAGTGGATGTCTTCCATTCCCAGCTTGCTGACTAGTTCCTCAAATTTCCTAACAGGCAATCCTTTAGTGAGAAGATCTGCTACCTGTTGATTAGTTGAAACATAGGAGATTTGTATCAACCCGGATTCAAGTTTTTCTTTAATGAAATGCTTGTCAATCTCAATGTGCTTGGTTCGGTCGTGTTGCACTGGATTATGAGCAATATTGATTGCTGATTGGTTGTCGGATAGCAGCTCAAGTGGATATGGTATTTGAATCTTTAAATCTTCTAGAATAATTTTCAGCCACAAGAGTTCACACACGCCAAGAGCCAAAGCTCTGAATTCAGCTTCAGCACTTGACCGTGCTACTACTCCTTGTTTCTTACTCCTCCAAGATACCAAATTTCCTCCTAAGAACATGCAGTACCCAGTGGTAGAGCGTCTATCAACCAAAGAACCTCCATAATCTGCATCTGTGTACCCTTGAATTTTTAGACCAGCTCCTGGTGTGAAGAGAATCCCTTTTCCTGGCGTGGCTTTCAAGTAATGAAGAATTTTTCTTACTGCGTTCATGTGTTCCTCATTGGGTTTGTGCATGAATTGACTTACTAGGCTTACTCCAAATGCTATGTCTGGCCTAGTATGTGAAAGGTATATCAGTTTTCCTACCAATCTTTGGTACTGCCCTTTATTTATTGCTTCTCCCGAGTAATTTTCTTGTAGCTTGATGTTTGGATCTACTGGAACCTGAGCTCCCTTTCCACCTAGCAATCCAGTCTCAGTCAATAAGTCAAGAGTGTATTTACGCTGAGATAGGTAGATCCCTTTTTGTGAATAGGCCACCTCGATGCCTAAGAAATACTTCAGCCTTCCAAGATCTTTAATCTCGAATTCCTTAGCTAGATTTTGCTTTAGGTCTTCTTGCTCAGCTTCATCATTTCCTGTCACAACAATATCATCAACATAAACTAATAGAGCAGTTACCTTATCTTTTGTGTGCTTTAGGAAGAGGGTGTGGTCCCCTCGGCTTTGCCGGTATCCCATTTTGTGCATTGCTGTAGAAAATCGCCCAAACCATGCTCGTGGTGACTGTTTAAGTCCATATAACGCTTTCTTCAATCTACACACTTGTCCTTCTTTGTTATGAGAAAATCCAAGGGGTAATTCCATAAATACTTCTTCCTCTAAATCTCCATGCAAGAATGCATTTTTAACATCTAATTGTTGTAGTTTCCACCCCAAATTTGCTGCTAATGATATGAGGACTCGTACTGTTGTCATCTTTGCTACTGGGGCAAAAGTCTCAAGATAGTCAATCCCATAGGATTGTGTATAACCCTTGGCTACTAGCCTTGCCTTGTATCTCTCAAGAGTACCATCAGCTTTGTATTTCAAATTAAAGACCCATTTGCAGCCTACTGGTTTAATTCCCTTAGGTTGAGTCACCTCCTCCCAAGTTTGATTCTTTTCCAAAGCCCTCATTTCTTCTAACATGGCTTCTTTCCAATTTGGATCTTTTAGTGCCTCGTCTACTGATTTTGGAATAACACTAGCATCTAGGGTTGTTAGGAAGCTTCTATAGGGAGGAGAAAGGCGATGGTAGGATAAGAAATTTGCAATGGGATGTTTGGTGCATGTTCGGACCCCTTTTCTGAGGGCAATAGGCAGGTCCAAATCAGGAAATTCTTGATCTGTTTGGCTGCTGTTTTGTTCATCAGATGTGTGCTCTTCTAGGCTGGGATTTGGGGCTGCAACTGGTGTGGACTGAAGATCAGCAGTAGGTTGTCTTCTCTTATACACATAGGGTGAGCCTTTGTATCTGTTGGTTGTCAACTGCTGGTTTGAATCAGTGTGATTTGATGGAGGTATTTGATGGACGGAATCATCTATAGAAATAGGGGATGCTGGAAGGAAATCTGGGAAAAGATTATCCAAATTTTCTGGTTGAGTATGCTCCCCCTTAGGCTGAGAAAAAAAAGATTGGGACTCAATGAAGGTAACATCCTTAGAGATATTGACTTTCCGGGAGATAGGATCATAACATTTGTATCCTTTTTGAGTTGGAGAATACCCTATGAAAACACATCTTTTTGCTCTAGGATCAAATTTGTCTCTATGGACTTTAGGTATGTGAACAAAACATACACATCCAAAAACTTTAAGAGGCAATGGAGAGTGCAGTTTCAGGTCTGGGAAAAAATTGGTTAGAGTTTGGAAAGGACTTTGATTGTCAAGGATTTTGGATGGGACTCTATTAATAACATAAGTGGCTGTCAAGACTGCCTCTCCCCATAGATATTTAGGAGTATTATGATGATGAAGAAGGGCTCGAGTGACATTCAAAAGATGCCTCATCTTCCTCTCGGCCACTCCATTTTGTTGTGGAGTATCGATGCATGAAGATTCATGGACAATTCCCTCGTTTTGAAAGAAGAGATGCAAATGTGCATTGAAATAATCCTTTGCATTATCTGTCCTAAATTTTTTAATTTTAGTTCCAAATTGTGTATGAACCATTTTGCAAAAGTAGGGGAGAACAGTCCCAATACTAGCTTTATCTTTCAAAAGAAAAACCCAACACATCCTAGTGCAATCATCTATGAATGAGATGAACCACTTGGCACCCGACTGGTTTAAAACTCTTGAAGGACCCCAAACATCCGAATGAATCAAATCAAAAGGTCTAGATGATAGTTTATTGCTAATTGAATAAGAGGTTCTATGATGTTTGGCCATAACACACACATCACATTGAAAATTGCTAGGACTAAGAGTTTTAAACAAAGCAGGAAACATTTCCTTCACTAAGCTAAAAGGAGGATGACCTAATCGAAGATGATGAAGCCAAATGGCAGCTCGGTCAGAGGCTGTTTTCTGGGTTGAGTAGGCTGCCTGCAGCTGATCTTTAGGCTTAGTGCTCCCCCCTTGAAAGATATACAACCCATGTTGTTCTTTAGCCACACCAATCGTCCTCCCCGTGTCCATGTCCTGAAATTTACACACATATGGAGAGAAAACAGCATTGCAATTGAGGTCTTGAGTGAGTTGTTTGATAGAAATAAGGCTAAGAGTTAAATCTGGTACATAAAGGACTGGATTTATTGACAAATTTGGACCAAAGATAACTTTTCCTTTGCCTTTAATGGGAATTGTGGTTCCATCGGCAATAGTGATCTGTTTGGATGATGTAAAAGGCTCATAAGTATCAAAAAATTGGAAATTTGGTGTCATATGGTTAGTAGCTCCTGAGTCCAAGATCCAAGTGTTATTCCTACCAGTTTTGGAGGCTAGAAAAGTAGTAAAACTGATTGGTTTACCTTGTTGAGCCATAGAGCAGGATCCTCCTCCATCTTGAATGGTTTTTAGAAACTCCTTCAGCTTATAAACTTCTTCTTTATTGAGCTGGCTGAGGTCCATACCAGCTCCAACACTCGGTTTTTCTTCTTTTTCTGCTTCTCCCTCTTGTTCTTTGTTTGAAAGATAGCTTTGAGGATAGTTTTGCGGAGGACCTTGAGTCCTTATATTCTTGAATCCACCAAGTTTATTGAGGACTGCTTCCTTTCCATGCAACTTGAAGCAAGTCTCCTTAGTATGCCTCGGCTTATTACAGAAGGTACACCACTGTCCTTCTCGTCCGGAGGATTTATTTCGATTGGTTGATTGCTGCTTCCATGATCTGTTGTTGGAGATGAGTGCTGATCCTTCCATATTGGATCCACCAAGCATGGCTCCTCTCCTATTTTCTTCACTTCTAACAATAGCAAACACCTCATTTAAGCTAGGTAATTTATCCTTACCAAGAATTTGAACCCTTACCTGATCGAACTCGGGATTTAAGCCGGCTAGGAATTCAACTATCCGGTCTCTTTCAAGAATCTGATTGAGGGTTGTAGTATCCGCTTGGCATACCATTTTTATAGCTTGGTATTGATCAAGCTCTAACCATAGGCCTAGCATCAGATTATAATACTCAGTGATGGTTAGCTGACCTTGCTTTGAGCCATTGATCTTTGTTTTGATATCAAAGATCACAGATGCGTCCTTGGCCTTTGAGTAGGTCTGATGAACGGTCTCCCAAACTGTTCGAGCAGTGCTAAGGAACATAAAGTTCCTGCTGATGTCCGGTTGTATGGTGCTCCATAGCCATGACATGATGCGGGAGTCTTCCACATCCCATGCGCTGAAGCCTGGATCAGTTTCTGGTGGGGGATTTCCAGTGAGGTGAGTGCTCTTTCCTCGGCCTTTAAGAAGAGTTTTGATTAGCTGTGACCATTGAAGAAAATTCCTACCATCTAGCCGGTAGGATTGATGAATATTTGGCAGTTCGCCAGCAAGAGGTGAAGGCTGGTCTACTGTAGTATGTTCTCTAGTGATGGTAGTAGGTGAAGTCGATGGGTTTGCTGATGTTTCTGACATGGATTCGCTGATGTTGAAGGAAGAACAGAATGATGAAAAAAAACGTGTGGAACGACAGGAAGAAACTGAGTGCTATTAGGGCACAATGCGATGAAGGCACTGAAAAAACAAAAATCGTGCAATGAAGGCACCGATTTCTTAGAAAAACAGGCTTGGATTTGCAAGCTCTGATACCATGTAGAGAAAAGGAACCGGTATTCCTTGTAGTTTTATTGATATCAATGATGAAATTTATACACAAGAGGTTCCTAAGAATTCTCCTAAGAATTCTCCTATATTTTAGGACTAGATTACATTCCTACTATCTAGGACTAGATTACATTAATTTAAATACAACAAGAAGATAAAGAACTACAAAGATAAATATAAATAAAGAACTACAAAGATAAACATCTAAAAAATAATCTAAATAATCAA
Source organism: Diospyros kaki (assembly GCA_036245055.1). Taxonomy (NCBI): domain Eukaryota; kingdom Viridiplantae; phylum Streptophyta; class Magnoliopsida; order Ericales; family Ebenaceae; genus Diospyros; species Diospyros kaki. The sequence continues at coordinate 8,315,327 of BSEG01000013.1, forward strand.
ACTTAAACTTAGGATTATCTTGATCTTGATCTTCTCGGCTGCTTATCTTCTTGAATATTCCAACAGTATTATTTCTTCTTCTAACTTCTCAATCACTGCAGCTAAATCACTCCCCAATTCTAGGGATTCCTTGGTGTCTCCTGCCATTCCTGACAACTGATCGAATGTCTCAAGCATCTCTTGTTTTGGACTTCCGCTATTATCATCTGGATCATCCTCATCAACAACCTTCTGTCCAAAGGGATTAGAGTACTCCTTTAATTCTTCTTTTATCCAAACACTTGGAGCCAAGCCCTTGGACTTTCTGTTATGGCTGCAAGCACTGTCCTTATAGCCCCCATCCTTCTCAATTCCACCGAAACCAGTATCCTTCTTCCACTCCACTCCAAGGAACTCCTCCTTGTTAAAATTCCCATGATAATCCTCAAAGAATTCTGCTGGGAAACTATAACGATACTTCTTAGTAAGTATCATTGCAAACTCTTGCAATTGTTCATGTAGCATCCGGCCGAAATCTTGGCTCGATTCATGTACCATACTTCTTATTCCCTTGTCCAATTGGCTGCTCCCCGTCTCCAACTTTTTTGCCCATGCATACGGCTCCGAGCCATATTTCCCCTGATGTCTTCCTCCAGCTGAAAATGCAGCGTTATGCGGCTGCAATTGAGACCCCATTTCAACTAGAAATGGCGAATTTTTCTGCTGCAATTGAGGCTCCTCTTAGCTGCTTTTCACAATCAGCATACTTACTAGCAGCCTAAGATTTGATTGGAATTACCGCAAAAGAGTGCTGGAATTCACAGCCAAATCTCACGTTTCTGCTGTGCAATTACTTCTGAAACTCGATTGAATCGGCAGCCTTCCGATTTGCCTCACGAAATCCCTGAGATTTGGATCTACTTTGCCTCCAAATCCGATTCAATTCCTTCCACTTCGGCCAAGAATTACTGCAATTCGTGGCCAAGCATCACCTCTTGCTTCGCCTTTTAGTTCGCCTAGCTTGTCGGAATTTACGGCCAAATCGTTGGCCTGTTCCTCCAGTCTCTACGAGTCTCCTCTACAGCGGCTACACTAATTCGCCTGCTACTTCAATTCTCTAGCAACTGAACAGCTAGGCAATGGATCCAATTCTGCCTTATGGCTCATCTGTTGCAGAATCTCCTACACTCGCCTCGCCTTCTCGATCAACTATAGCAATTCGGAAATCCGCAGCAAATCACCCTGCTGTTCCACCTTCAAGTCGACAACTTAATCTGAAGCGATTCACGCTTCCATCTTCATAGTCGCTCCGATTTTGATCCCATACCTGCTGCGCCACTCTGATTTTGACTTCCAATTCAACTCGGTATCACCGTCGGCCTCTCCTGACTTGTGTCGTCTTCAATTCCATTGAGTCCTGATTCCACACCCAATCACTGTCCACACTCTTAGTCAGCCAATTGTCCGCCTATGATCGCAATTGTCGTTGATAATCAAACGCTCAAGAATCTGGACTAACCTTAATCCACGCCTGCACAATATGGATCTTACGCACTGATAACAAAATTCCGGATCGATGGAATTCTGCCCGATCGCCGACGTCTCCCTACTAGAATCGTCTGGTTGCTCGCCTTCCTCACGCGACTATGATGCAACCAACAAAATTATGCGGAAATTGAGAATTCGGTGGTTACAGTAGCTTACGACTTGGCTTCTGAATCCGCTGAAGTTGCTTCGCCCCTCTGCTTCAAACAAACTTGCTGCGCTTCGCGGCTGAGCGCCTACCTTCTGCTCGTTCCCAGGAAAGCCGAACAACTCTTCCAAATCACAAGTCGTGATCGCTTGTACCTCAGCTTCCCAACCACTCCCCCTGCAACTCGACCGGTTCCGTGACGCTCGCTAGTTGAACTGGATGTGAACGAAAGGGCCTGCACCTTCTTCTCAAACTTCCTCGCCTGGCCTGCTCGTCTGCTAATTTTCGATCACTGAAATGGCTCTAGGAGTTGTCGGAAGCACTGTCAGAACAGCTTTCTTCAAATCGAATCAAATCACAGCCAAGGATTGTTGGCTCTGATACCAATTGTCACAATCCTAGGGTTTGGCTAGGGTTGTGATAGGAATTAGGAGAGATTTAGGGAAGAGAAAACAGCAAGGAGGGAGGTTTAGAACTGAACAGAAAGAGAGATGGGGAAAGAAGAGAAGAAGAATCCGAGAGAGAGAATTAGGAGAGAGAAATAGAGTTTGAAATGTATTCTTCAATTCCATGATAACCTTCTCTACATGCTATAGCCTAATTATAGGCTTTACAACTAAAAGAATTATCTAAAATAACAGTCCCATGTGCTGAAACAAAATAACCAAAATAGCTTCTAACCAACTAAGGTAACTAATTCCATTATTGCCCCTCTAATTAGCCTTGGGTTGTGACAATTTCTTTCTCAGTCAGTGTTGTCAGTCAGTTTTTACAGTCTCCTTGCGATAGCCACTGGGATGCGGTAGTCCGGATTCTGAGGTATATTAAGGGAGCTCTAGGTAGAGGACTATTGTATGAGGATAGAGGTCATACTCAAGTAGTTGGATATTCTGATGCTAATTGGGCAGGTTCTCCTTCTGATAGACAGTCTACGTCAGGATATTGTGTTCTGGTTGGAGAAAACCTAGTATCTTGGAAAAGTAAGAAGCGGGAGATTGTTGTTGGGTCAAGTGCAGAAACAGAATATCGTGCTGTGGCCTTGGCAACATGTGAATTTATCTAGTTAAAACAATTGCTTCAAGAGCTCAAGTTTGGGGAGATATCACAAATGATATTAATTTGCGACAATCAAGCTGCATTACATATTGCTTATGATCTAGTCTTTCATGAGAGGACCAAATATATTGAGATAGGTTGTCACTTCATCCAAGAGAAGATTTTATCTGACTATATTACCACAGATTTTGTCAATTCCAATGACCAATTAACAGATGTCTTTACTAAATCTCTCAGGGGTCCTCGAATTAAGTATATTTGTAGCAAGCTTGGTACATATGATATATATGCTCTAGCTTGAGGGGGACTATTGAGTTATATGGTTATAGTCTATGGTTAATCCTATGTTAGAGCCTATGGCCTATGGCCTATTGTATTTGTGTGTGTGTATATATATATAGGTGTATAGTCTATGAATTTAATTAAGTGGTATATACATATTAAAAGCTAGGTTTTCTTCCTAAGTTTCATGGGAACATACTAAGAATAGGAAAACTTTCTTAAGATATTCATTAAAAGTGACAAATAAAGAAGTTTGAAGATATAAATTAAAAGAGGGATCGGGTGTAATCTATTTTCATCCCTTGTTATTATTTGTAGTTATCATCAAATTTTCTTTTCTTTTTTTCATTTTGTTTTTTCTTAAAATTTTTGGTTATTTTCTGACCTCTACCTGAAGACTATCAAGTACAAAATTTGACTCTCAAGTATTTTTTATTCATTACTCTTCAGCCATTGTTATTCTTAATGATGTTGAGGAGAAAAATATATAAATAACCATGTTTGACCAAATATCTCCCAAATAAAAAAAAAAAAATGTATTGTAGTATTTACGTTATAACTAGTGTTGTTTTTGTAAATTTTATTTGGCTAGAATCTTTATCACATTTAAAATAGATATTTGTGGTTCATATGAATGCTGGTTGATTTTTGTTTTTTACTGAATTACTTAATTGTAAACTTTCCCACCTAGTGGGATTAAGGCCTACTTTGTTTTGTGAAAAATACTGTTGTTGTATCTTAAAAGTTTTTAATTGTTCAATTGTTAAGCTCACATAAATATTTATAAATAAACATCAGTTTCTGGTTCCAAATATTTTGACACTTTGCAATTATTTTATTGTTTCCCTCATGTTCTTGAAATGTTTCTACAATATTTTCATTTTCAAGTTAACCAACATAGGACATTAAAATGATGCTGTGATCCTTAATAATATAGTGCAAGAATAGAACAACAAAGAGAGAGAAGAGAAGCACAATAAAGGAAAGAGATGCAGAGAAGCTGAGAGAGAGAATATTTGGAAGACAAACTTGAGAATGGGGAAGAACATGTAGAGAAATGAGAGAGGGGGAAGAGAGGATATAACCTGCAAGGGAGAAGAGGAGGAAATCCAGCAAAAGTAGGAAAGATAGAGAAGAAAATAAAATCTAGTGGGAGTAGAAAAACTTCCAAATATTTAACTTTTATTCATCCTTAAAATCATAATTTTGTTTAATAAGCCATATTTGTAGGCTTGGACTGCTTGGTAAGTCACCTAAAGCACCTTGAAAATTTTTTAACTAGTTCTGTTTGTATGCTAATCCAATACCATTTAAATTCTACCATGTAGTGTATTAAACATCTTAAATAAGTTTAAAACACGTTAAGACAAAATCAAAGCTTTATTTGCTAATTTACGTGTCCCAATTATCTTGATTGCAAAATTCTCTTAAAAAAATTACTCCAACAAAAAAGGTTAAGCAAGAATAACTCCTACATACTTGTCATATGTGTCAAAACAACTCAGTTTTGGGATATTTGAGGTGGTTAGATTTTTTTATGATTTGGTGAAAAACTCTTTCAATTTTATGCTTATGTTTTTTGTTTCAATTCCTGGGAAAGGGAAACTATAGCATTTTTGTTGGAAATGAAATAAAATTTTATTCAATTGCTAGCAAGGATATATTCAAAATCACTTTTTCCCATTGTTGCTAACTTGTTATTGTTGAGAGTAAAAAAAACAATAAAAAAGATAAAATTAACCCTCTATCTAACAGCTTAAGTTGTTAGATTAGATGGTAGTTAACAATTTTTTATGGTATTAAAACAAGTAAGGGTTCTAAGTTTAAATCTCGTCACTGACCCAATATTTAAATTGTTGCACGTGTTCGCACCAATTATGCAATGAAGTCTGGACACATGTGAGGGGGTGTGTTGAGAGTAGAAATAATAATATAAAGGATTAAGTTAACCTTTTATCTGATAGTTTAAGCTTTTAGATCAAATAGTGGCTAAGAATTCAACTGTTGTCACCAGATTTACACACTATGAAGTCTTAACGACTTGTGTCCTTTAAATATGGTGTCTTTCCTTTCTCTTTAATTTAATTTTTGTCTTACAGGGTTCCCCATGCATCCCTTTAATTTTAGATTTAAATAGCCTCTCTGCAGAAGATATGAGAGCAGTGTCAGAAGTGCCACGATGGCATCTAAAATGGATAGAGGCTTAGGGTTAACTTTTGTTATTACCTATAGCATCAACATATTAATGTTGGACTTAATTAGGGTTGTTAGATATTTATCTGAAATATCAAAAAGCAGTGATGTGAATGATCTTTAGTCCTTCTTCCAGCAGATAACCATAAGCTCTCATAGCCTCCCTTATGTGAAATACTCCTGCATGTGGAGTGGCGAAAAAGCTGGCTGTTAAGGTAATTCATATAGACAATACATACTGTAGAAAAGATGCAAACAAAGACTTTATGAGCCTAGCATCCAAGATCTTGAACTTGGACTTCTGACATGATGGTAGAGTTGCATGGAATTCTAAGGAAATGTTTTATCAAGTTCTAAAATCTGGCAGTGCCTTCTAATTTGATAATGAAATTAGTTGAGCCAGATGGTCTGAATCACATCCTCTTCCCATTTTCCTTGGATAATATTATTTGGTCTTCGAAATACTAAGTTGTATGGGGGCTTTAACTTTATTTGCGTATTAACTAGGAGACTTGTTATTTATCAAATAAAATAAAATTATACGTGTGCTAGATGACAAACCTGAAGCTTATGAAAGAGATTTTTTTTTCCCCAATTTGAGTTGTGGGAATAACCTCATTGCAAAACAAGGGTAAGGCTACATACAAATATGACTCTTCCTTGACCATCTCAAAGAAAGGAGTCCCATGGGGACACTCTTTTTATTTAGAGAACTAGATGATCCTTAATTTTCTTGTACACAGTTTTTGGATGGATAACCAATTCTTCACTTGAAATAAACTTGTTAAATTCTTACGAAGCCATTTAGAAAAACACATCTCCTTATGATCAACTGAAATTTTTTAGGTTTCATATTTTTTTTGCAAGTGCTATGAAGAGATCATAAGAAGCTTTAGAAGGTGTGGGTATGATGTGAATATTTTCAGTATCATGTCTTTGTTTGTATTTATGACAGCTATGGTACTTACATGTTAGGTTTTTGTTTAAGATTGCTATCCTCTTGGCTACATTGATAATTAAATACAAAAATAAACATACAAACTCTGCTTTGTCATTTTTGTGATGTTTAGAAATAGGTAAAATAATCACTTTAGCTTCTAACTGGGTGTATTTGTGTACTTATAAATCATATGCATTTCTTGAAGGCAGTATTTTCTTGCCATGGAATACATGAAATCTAGTTCCCCTTCGTTTTAAGTGTCAACTTCTAATTTTTTTATACATTTTGTATATAGTTATGAATTGGTACACTCTAAGGTACCAAACAGTTAATATTTTATCATATCATTATGTTGTGATACAGTTCTAAGAAATGGTGCCGAAAACTATAATATGTGTTCTCTGGGGTTCAGTTTCCAACTCCTTTGCTTTATTTCCCAGCTTCTGATATCTGGATCAGTTGATGGCTTTGATGTTGAGGATCTCCGAGCACATACTAATTATGGAGGTGGCTATCATAGTGTAAGTTCTTCGTGTGCACTCTCCTCCTTTTTAGTTTAGTTATATCTGAATTGGGTGATTGAGGGAGACAAGTTTTTTTGGCAGTCTCTTAGGTGGGTTTTGCTTTAGATGTTTTCTGTAATTATTTATCAGCAAATTACCCACTCGGTTTCTTTAAATTCACTAGGGGCTTGTTCACTGCCAATTTCCCTGAAAACTCCTTGTGTACTTGGATCGGGACCAATGTTGTAGTTATGTTGTAATTTAGTATTTCATGTGTTTGCAATTGGATGAACTTTTTATTCCGGTCTTTTATTCTGATTTTCATAATTAGAGTGGCTGACTCCACCTAGCGGGATTAAGGCTGGATATGTTATTCTATTCTCTTGTTTCCATCAACTCCTTTATTGCAAACATGCCTGCACAGCTCCTTGGGTTTTTTCTTTTTTTGAAGTATTAGAGGATTAGAATTTTAATATCTATCTATCTTCTCCTTCTTCTTCGCTTGGTAAATGTCTATATTCATTTAAGCTTTCAGTATGTGGCTTTAATTTTGGGTTATTTCAGTTTTTTTCTCTCCTCTTTTTTAAGATTTGGAGTTTTGTGGTTGATAGCTATTATTTCTTTTGACAGGAACACTATGTAATTGATATGTTCTGGGGAGTTCTCAAGAACTTTTCCAGGGAAAACCAGATGAAATTTTTGAAGTGAGTTCATCATCTATCATTTTTAGTCATATTTAAACTCTCCAATGTTTGGGTTGTACGTATACCTGGTGTAGTTGTCCATGTTGCGGTTACAAACTGTTCATAAACTAAGCTAGATTTTCTCAGCTTCATATCCTCCTTATGTTCTTTTCTGCACATGCTATGTGAGGAGCATGATCTGTGGAGGGAAAAGGAAAAGGAAAAGAAAAAGAAAGGAAAGTGATTTGTAGAAATTTGTGTTCAAGCTAGATTTACTTACTGGTCAAGTTAGAACATGAGAAGAAAATAAATAGAAAATGACATACTTGATTCACATATGCAGCACTGAACGGTATGTTTGAGCTGGTAACTAGAATTTACTGAGGGTGGAGAACATATAGCATAAGAATCCGTTAACTTATTCCATGAGATTTGCAGAATAATAATTTGGGAGCTTGTTTGGAAAACTGTTGTGAATCAACTTGCTGATTTAGACAGTGTGACAGAACAGAGATCAACTGAAAATTGTAATTTGTTGTTTGTTGACACCAAGAACCTGACTACAAAAGTAGAAATCAAATACGAATTTGACTTTCAGATTTAAATCCCTCATTTCTTCCAGAGTTGGAAAGATAGAAAACACAAATCCAAAAATTCCTGAGTCTTCCATTCTGTTTGGTCTCAGAGGTCTTAATTTCCTTGTGTTTGTTTCCCAAACAGTTAGGTAGTGATGTAATTTTTCTCCATGTGCAATGATCAAGCATGTCTAGCGTGATATGTTGTCTTTGTCTCTCTGTGATTAGGGTTATGCTGAAGGTATCAAGAAATAAGGCAATTGCTACCTTATAAATTAAAAACCTTGACCTCAATAGTTTTTAGCATGTTAGGCTTGCATTAACTTATAATTGATAATGATAGTCATCCAATAGTTTGCAGCATTTCTGATGCAATAAATTTATTTTTGGGAGCCAATTGCTTGAGTGTGATGTATTGAAGTCCGCTTAATGGGATTCCTTTTTATCCCACTCGGTTTACTCATTAAACTATATGGGAGCACTGCATTTTGTTTACTGTACTGTCTCGCTGCTAATAAAACATATGTGGAGTTTTTGCTGCTTCAAGTGGCTCCTGTAGTTAAAATAAATGATGGGCTCTTTCAAACATTGTGCCACCACATATTGCACTTTTGGCCGTCATTGGCATTTATATAATCTGTTAGGGGATAAACATCTTATGGAAAGTACAATAACCAAATGTTTCTATCTTTTTAGTTTTTAATCCTCTTCTGTGGTTTATGTTTTCCTTAAGGTTTTCTACTGGGTGCTCTCGAGGACCTTTGCTTGGATTTAAATATCTAGAGCCTTTATTCTGTATACAGAGGTGATAATCTGTTTTGTTTTAATGATTTTTTATACATAATATTTTCTTGCTTATTACTAGCTTCTTCATTTGCTAAGAATCTAATTTTTTGTCTTAGGGCTGCCGGCGATGCTTCTGATGAAGCTCTTGACCGGTTACCAACATCAGCTACTTGTATGAATCTTCTAAAGCTTCCCCCATATAGAAGGTTTGTCCCAGCTCTGTTCTCTCTCTGCATAAGGACACTATCTTTGTTCCTTTGTATAGAGTGTCTGATGCTCAGTCAGAAGTGCACCACTTACAATACCAAACATGTATATAAGGGCCTTGTGCAGATCCCTTTTTTACTTTCATATTGATTTTTCTATGGAAACCCCTTCTATCACCTCATGTGCAAATTGAACCAAGATTGAGCCACCCAAACCTTCCCTGCCAGCTACCTGGTCGGTTAGCCTATCCCAATTCTCTTCATGTAGTAATTAAGATCTTGTATGAAAGTTTGATATCTTCTCATCAAACACTGGCAGGGGTTTCCATGTAGTCATATTATGCCTGCAGTGATTTTCTTGATATATCTTCCCAGGTCGATCTAAGGGGGAAAAATATCCATGTGATATTGAAAGAGTTTGTCAGAACTTGAATGTTGAATTCATTAATAGCTTATTGCCATTCAACTCGATCTAGATCCATGCCCTTCATTCAAATGAATGTGCTATAATCATGTGTGAAAGAGTATTAATCATTATTTGCTGTTATTTAGAGAATCTTTGTTGGATATCTTCTCTTGAAGATGGCCTGGGTCTGTTTGTTTTCAGTCAGCCGTTTGAGCATGCTACATCTTGCTACATATAGATTGCTTTGATTTTGATTACTATCAAGATCTGTTTTGTGTACTTCACTTGTCTGTTCACTTCTTGATCAAGTTGTAGTCAGGATGCCCTCCAAACCAAAAGAAGACCCAGGTAAAAGTAATCATTCAGTCTTATGAAACACTAGCAACAATTGTTAAATTAACTGCCTCAAACTGAAAAATCTGTCCCCATTCCAATTTTTTTTATCAGTTAATAAAAAGAAAGAACAGCATTTGAAAGCTTCTTCTACTACTCCTAGGTCTAATCATTCTATGAACCTCTTTATCCAACACCCCCCCCCCCCCAACTCTTCTTCCCCCGAGATGATTTGGCTGACGTATTTTTGTACATGTTTTCTTGCGTTTTAGCATTAATGACACTGAAACTTGTCCATTATATAGCAAACAGCAACTGGAGCAGAAATTGTTGTATGCTATAAATGCGGATGCTGGTTTTGACTTGAGTTGAAGGATCTTACTCTTTCCAAGCCTAAATGATCTGCTCTGGGAGAGAACTGAGGTCTTGACAAAGAAAATGTGCCATGTACTGGTCGTCTGTTGTAATCACAGCCTGTTCGGAATTTTCAATGACTACAGGAGATGAAGACAACTGCAGAACATTGTCAAGACATCAAAATGAACACGAAAATCATGTAGATATAATGCACAACCGGCCAAGTCCCTGATGTATATGTACATAGGTGGGTCACCTGTTGTGAGGTTGGACTTGTATCATCTTTTGGAAGTTTTTTACTTACAGGTGGTGCCTCCCGAAGGCACTGCATCCTGTGGTGTCTGTGAATGTCTTCACGTCTGCATTTATTATGAATTAACGCATTTTGAGAAAGGGCGGGCCAATTATAATGGACTCAATGCTAGATGACCAATGTGGTTCTGTTAATGTGTACGGACGGGTGGTAAACGCTTACTCTTTTAGATATCGTTTGTTAATCAAGATATAGAGCAGAAAATGTAAGATATGAAAAGCATCTCAGATATTTGGTCTTTTCAATGTGTTTGTTAAACTTATTTGATGATCATTGAAAAAGAAGTCACACGACTTCTTATCTTAATTTTTTAAGATATATTTATCTTTTCTCTCAAGATAAGCATATCTTGATTTTTATAGATAAGAAAAAAAATAATATTTGTGTTCTCTAATGCATTTTTAAAAATTTAACAAACTGTTTGATAAAAATCTTTAAATGTTTTTCAACCTTATCTTGATTATTTCATATTTTGATTCGAAAAGTATTTCAATTTTATTTTGATATTTTTTTATTTTTCTCATTTTAACAAACAGTATTTTAGATGAATAAAAAGGGTTTACAATAACGGCTTTATTCCGGGTGTATAACCCAAATAACAGCCTTTTATATTGTAATCACCAATATGTTTTTTCTTACTACTAAATGTTTCTGTTTGTTGCAGGATCAACCTGTCCTTTTTTGGGTCTTGAGATTGTGGTGTTGTACAAGGTTGATTAGGTCTGCTAAGATTGGTCTTATGTTTGCTTAAGTTTCTGCTGTGAACGCACTTGAGGAACAATCATCCATGTCTGTCTTCTCATGGTGTCTATTAACTTTTGAAACCTTAATGTACTACTATATGTTGTCCCGAGGGCATGCGTATAGCATATTACTTATTGGATGGGTTTTCTTTTTACTGATAAACTAGTGGCTTCTTATATATATATATATATATATATATATATATATTGAACCTTGCCGTTTAGTTTATGGTTTTTGTTGTTTTGTTTTTATTATTTTTGGAATTTTAGGTTGATGTTTTTCATGTAATTCTTATTTTTGTAAATATAATTGTTTTTGAGATTAATTTTTTTAAAGTAGAGTGGGGGATTGGTCTATATGATTTTGATATTAGAATATAGTTTTTAGGAATCATGAAGCCCAGTTTTCCTAATTATGTGTACTGCCGTGCTGCATTGCCGCAAGGATATTACCGCGCCCTGGCACTGCACCAAGCCTGGGTCCATATGCTAAGAGCCACAATTATGTTGTTCAACCGCCGTATAACATTAATGATACTTTGAAAAATATAAAAAAGTATACCATACTAACCGCTGTATAACATTAATGATGCTTTGTAAAATATAAAAAAGTATACCATATGACACAATAACATATTTTTTACGTTTTTCATGTTATATAAAATATTTTCTACAACATATAAGCAGTGGGGAGCCACAAGGTCAAGGGTGGGTCATTGTTCATTCGGAATTTCTATTTTTTTGAGTTAGGTAAAAATTAATTATTAAAATAAAAAAATTTAAAAAATAACAAATATAAGTCGCAAAGTATTTAACACAATATTTAAAAGTCTTCCGTCTTTGGTCAAGTAAAATTGACTGTCAGACGTTGGTTGATGAAAGTGTTTCTCTTTCTTTAGCATCTCTTTTTTTTTATTTTGAATGTTTTGAAGAGCTTTAGAATTGAATTTTAATGCTTTTTTAAAGGATTTAGAGGCTTAAGGTTAGGGTTTTTTTTTAAGAATTTAAGGACTGAATTTTAGAGCTTTATCGAAGGATTTAAGAACTGAACTTTGGGGCTAATTTGAACGATTTATGGACTGATTTTTTTTTTTGGGGGGGGGGGGGGGGGTTTGAAGTACTTAGAGAGTGATTTTTTGGGGCATTTTTTAGAATTTTAAAATTGTAATTTGAAAGATTTTTGAAAGATTTTGGGATTGCATTTTGAGATAGTTTTGAAAAATTTTAGGATTGCTTTTTTGGTATTCATGAAAATTTTGCTGGTAGCTTGATAGGTAGACAATAGTAGCTTGCTTCCTTTCGTCCTCATTTAGTCATTCCTTCACTTAACTCTCTATCGGATGTCGAGACAATTATTTTGAGATTGTTTAGTGGGATTGTAATATTTGATTGGGATTGAATGTTGAAGATTGTGATTGTAGTATTTAATTAAGATTATATGTTAGAATTAACTATTTTGATTTTTGACTAGCATTAATTATTTCTGTTGTTATTGTTACAATAAAAAGAGTTTTTTCTATCATGAAGTTTATAACACCCCGTTTTTTTTCAAGCATGTGTTAAACTCGAGATTTTGAAAATATATATATATATATTTTTAAAATACACTCAACATAAATCATTTTCAACAATCTCGTTCTATATTCTTAGCATATCAAACTTAAAAGTCAATAGCTAAGATAGGCAATATCATCATAAAATGCAAAAATAAGATCGAAAGCTCAAATGATACATAACCGTAATTTTTTATTCATAATATAGAAACCGTACTATTGTTTGACATGACATTTCGACTCAAAATACATAGAGATAAATCCTTCAGCAACACAACTAAACACCTCAAATATAATCAAAATATATGTTAAAGGTCTCCAATGTAGTCAATGGCTATATCTCGATAACTTCATTTCCCTTGGAATCGTTGTTTTTGCCTAGAACCATGAACAAATTGACATATCCCAACATGTTCCAATCCAAGAGAATCTTATATAGCGCTTAACTCATACCATGGGAAAAACATAATCTCTCTAAAGGTAATATAATCACATCGACGGATTGACATAATATAATTTTAACTTAAAATTGACAACATCAATGCATCTCTCTGACACCTCGAGAACAATCATTACCACTCCTGACACGAGAAGATTAACGCAAGAATCTGACACACCACAATCACGTCAAAGATTATATTTTCACTCAAAAGCATCCCGAAAACACTAGCCATTTCCAACACACATGCCAATGCCATAACCACAAGATGTGATGATGCATTACATAAAATGACATTTCAATACACGTATTTCAATGCACACATAAATAAACATTTTGGATAAATCATTCACATGTTAATACCATTGCATCAAACAAAATCAAACTTCGAGAAACAACTCATGATAAATCAAATTTGAAGCAAAAACTCTCATAATTAATAAACCAAGTTATAGGGGCAAACACTCATCTTAAATGTAACTCAGAATACCTTGATTATCGTGACAATCTCAATTTTTGTGTCAGGTTTTAATAATCGTACTATTACTCAATTTCAAATCTCAATGATTCTTGGACATCAAATTTATTCAAAATAATATCAACATATATTTTTTCATAATTTTTCCTTATTTTCTTCCTATTTTTCTTCGATAATTCCAAAATAAATACTTGCTTAAGATTTTTCTCAAATTTTTCTCCACCATAATTCACAAAATATTTTTTTAAAAAATATTAAAATAAATTTCAAAAAATACCTGAACCTTGTGCTGTATGCGGAACCCGCGCGTGTACAGTATGCGTCAGTTGTTTTCAATCCTTTTCAAATCACCGGCGATGTTTCGATGATTGATTTCTTCCTCCAACCTTGGCTTACTCCTTGTTCCGATCATGATAGCACCCTTGGATGCTCGAAACAATGGCTGGAGGTGCTTCGATCGGGCGTTTTAAATCTCGACTCCAACGATCACAGTGTTTTCCAGCCAAGTCTCTAACACTACTCAAAACCTATACCAAAATGCTTCAAAATCTCTAGAATTTCTCCCCACACACCAAGGAACAAAAGCCCCTTATCCAATCTCTTTGAATCACTCTAAAAATGATCGAATTTGATGCTCCAAAAACATCGAAACCCTCGATTTATTTATAGGCAAAATTCGGCTATCCTTCAGCCAATAACCGGCATTTGCTTCATCCACATGCTTCCTAGGCCCATGTAGGCCAAACCCTGGCAAGACTCGGCCGTCCCATTGTTGGATTTGGGCTCCACGTGTGGCGGCCGGTCGGCCAAACTGCTGGCAACGAGTTCCAAAAATTACACTTTAGCCCCAATTTCTTTCTTTTTGCATTTTAGCCATCTTCCTTAAGTTAAAATTTGATATTTTACCACGTGAACCCTTAACTTTCATGCTTCTCAATTGGCAGAATAACATTTTCAACCCATTTTCAACTAGAATTAAAAATTACGCTTAGGTCTGAATGTATGTTTCGATTGCAAACCCTTTTATTTCATCCCAAAATCACTTCAAGGTTATTCCTTCTGCAAAACATGAAACGTCTTAGGTGGTGTTCTCTTTGTGTTTTAGTTTTGAGTTTTGAGTTTTGAATTCATTTTGAGTTTTGTGTTTTGAGTGTCTGTTTTGAAATTTTTGAAAATGCGTTCTTTTTGTCATTCTAAAAAATTATTTCTCAAAACAGAAAACTAGAAAATGTGTTTACTTTGAAATTTTAAAAATGATTTTTTTTTGTTATAATGATATTTTATTTAATAAATTTAATTTAAAATAAATAATAAATATTTATTAATAAATTATAAATTTGATTCAAAATACTTTAAACTATAAAATAAAATTTAAATAAAATAAAATAAAAAATCAATAACTTAGAAATATCATTTAAAAAAATTAATACAAACAAAACATATCACATAATCAGTTTAATAAATAAATAAACTTAAATAACACAAAAAAAAAAAACAAATCAGAGTCGGAACCATCTTCATCTAAGGTTTTCTGTGTGTGCGCGGAGGGGGGGCGATATTCGAGGTGGCGGTGGAGGCACTGGTCGCGGTGGCGGAGGGGGGTGGGGGCGCTGTCGCGATGGCGGAGAGGGTGCTGGTTGCGGTCGCGATGGCGGTGGAGGCGCTGGTCGGGGAGGCGGTATTCGCGGTGGCGGAGACGGCATGCTGGTCGCGGTCGGGGGGTGATGGCGGAGACGGTGCTCTGTTTTTGGGTTTGTGATTTTTGGGTGTTTTGGAGAGAAGAGATGAGAGAATGGATGGGGTCTGCCAGATTTGGGGGGAGAGGGGTGGGTCGATGGCGGCTTTTGGTGGTGGAGGGAGAGGTCGACGGCGGCTCTGGCAGCGACGGAGATGGTGCGCGAGGTCGACGGCGGCTCTAGTTGCAACGGATATGGTGGGCGCAGTGTTTGGCAGAGGTTAGAGAGAGAGGCGGAAGAGATGAGAGAGAGAAGAGATTCGAGAATGGAGGCTGAGGCTTGGCCGGGGGGGGCCACGTTTGCCACAGCTGTTTTCCGTGTTTTCATTTTTTACCCTTGTTTTGGCTGAAAACAGCCAAAACGAGTTTTTCTTGTTTTGGGTTTCCTTTACAAAATTTTTACTTGTTTTTGAAAATGCGTTTTTGAAAATAACAAAGAGAACACGTTTTGAGTGTTTTGAAAAATTGAAAACATAAAATGGCACGAAAACGACAAAGAGAACAGGGCCTTAGGGTTTCGTTGATTTCCCGAAAGTCCCTTACTATCATTTGATTTTTCAAGCCGACTTATAGTTGTACCAAAAATCATCTCCGATTTAATATCTTTCAGCATCATAATTCCTATCTTGAGACGCTCGTCAATGTTATACCTCTTTTCCTTACATATTTATGTTCTAAGGTACTCCTTTTCAACGACTTATTTTACTATCAAACTAATTTTTTGTTATTTCGAACTCATTTAAATTACGTGACAATCTCATGACAACATGGGGTATTACAAAGTTTATCCAAACCTAACTGTGCAATCGAATTGGAGGTCAATAGTTAAATAATAGTTTAGTTATGTATATTAAAAATGATATATTTAATGAAATTAATAATTATATCATTATGCGACATTATCAAAATATGAAAACACGTTGAAAACAATTGTAATAATTTATCGACATATTTTTTTTAATATTATATTATTTTAAATTTTTTTCTATTTAAGTTTTACCTACCCAAGTAAAAACTTACGCCACTAAATATAAGGTACGAAAATTAGGGGTTTCTCCAAAAATCCAGCTCAAAACTAAGAATCGAACCCACGAGATGAAATTTGGGTTTGAAAAAAGTTTCGGATTCAAACGATTCCAATCTGAGGGGGGCTGATAATGATGAAATGTAGGTTCTGATCATGAAGGAATTTCAGTGAAATGCACGTCTTCAACTCTGCATGCTTTGTATAAAGTGAAAAACAAAGTTTGCAACTTTTCTCTCTGTTCCTCCTCTTTAAGTTTACAACTCCCACCTCCTCCCCCCCACCAGGCTCAAAACTTTTTCCAGATTCCAAAGTTTACATGTACCCTTGTCTCCCTCCTAATTCCACAAGAGCATCCACACTTACAACTTCATGCGATTAATCCAGGATATACCAAAAGCTGAAAATGATATATATATACACACACATGGACGATCATACTTTTATAAATAAAATATAATCAAAATGGCATGCATTGCTTCCTAAAACTCTTTTTAAGTTTATATATATTTCTCGATAAAATAGTATATCAGTTTCTTATTATCTAACATATATGTGTTTCAATAACTTGAAATTATTATTAAGCCTTTCAAGAAGATTCTGTAGTGAGGTGTCGGAAACGACAAGCATGTCTTCGTCTTCTACTTAAAATCATAGAATTCTAAAGGCCAAAGGCATTAGGACAGCACAAGTTTGGGCATCAATTTTCATTTGTCTCATACTACTACTGTGTTCAAATCCCTATGGACCATTTTCTTCTCAAACCCAGACAAATTAAAACATTCATATAATTAAGAATTCTAATCAATCCCAAAATTGCTCTCCAAAAACTAACCCTATATGCTTAAATATCTATATTAATTTGTTCTAGCAGACCTGATTAATTAGATAGTAATCTCTTAGCTTAATTCAAAATAAACACATTGACTATATCCAAAATAAACACATGACAATACCATGTATAGAATCGTCTTATTAATTCATTTGCATAATCCTATATAGCTAATTCATTGCTATATATATCAAATTTACATACTTAAATCTTTTTCATTCTCTAGTGAACGTATATTACTTTTTTATATATATATGGCTCTAGATTGGCAATCCCTACCAATTCGGTTGGACTACGGCTAATCTCATCCTGAACTCACAGGTATTATTGGGTACAAAAGTGAAGATCGAAAGGCACAAGTAATTTTTTGACTTTCTATGCTCGATCTTCCTGGCTTCTCTAGACTTATCACAAGGCACTTACATATACATATACATATAAATATATATGGCCATAGAAAGGTAAAGATGCCCCGATGCAAATTAATAAGGTCGGCCATGGCCACACCCAGCTGCTGAGAATCATTCACAGAATCCCCAAATTACTTCCTTCTCCACTCATTCATGCACACCAGCCACTCGTCCTGATCCCACTTCCTCCATGATTGAAAAGAAGCCAAAAAGCATTCGCATTTCACAATGCCCTTAAATTTCTTTTACAAAAGCATATTCACTTTCCCCCCCATTGAGCTGTGTATATAAGGCCTTGCCTGGCTGTCTTCTAATTCCATCAAACCATCATATATAGCTTCGTCTTCAATTCAAAGTTCGAACCCTTTGGTTTCTTATAATTTCCCAGTTCCAATCTCTCCCTTCCCTTAAATTTCCTCTCAACATGCCGGTGGTTGATGCAATGGTAGAAACCACTGGCTTGAAGGGATCAACCGAAGAACAAATAATAATAAGCAAGGGCTTGCCAAAGAGGGCTTATGTTACTTTCTTGGCAGGCAATGGCGATTATGTCAAAGGAGTGGTAGGTTTGGCCAAGGGTTTGAGGAAGGGAAACTCCGCATACCCTCTTGTGGTGGCCATCTTGCCCGACGTCCCCGACGAGCATCGCGATATCCTCCGGTCTCAAGGCTGCATCATCCGGGAGATCGAGCCGGTTTACCCGCCAGAGAACCAGACTCAGTTTGCCATGGCTTATTATGTCATCAACTATTCGAAACTTCGCATTTGGGAGGTCCGTTCACCATGCTTTCACCTTATTTTGCCATGCACGTATTGATTCGTTAAATTGCATGTTATCGAATATATTTCATTCTAACTGTGTTGTTAATTGATTGTTGTGGAAGTAGTTCGTGGAGTACGACAAGATGATATACTTAGATGGAGACATACAAGTCTTTGGCAACATCGATCACCTCTTCGACTATCCCGACGGGTACTTTTACGCCGTTATGGATTGTTTCTGCGAGAAGACTTGGAGCGATTCACCTCAGTTCAAGATAGGTTACTGCCAGCAATGCCCGGAAAAGGTGCAGTGGCCGGCGGAGATGGGTGCCCCGCCGCCGCTCTACTTCAACGCCGGCATGTTCGTCTTCGAGCCCAAACTCTCAACCTACAATGACCTCTTGGAAACCCTCAAACTCACCTCTCCTACTTCATTTGCAGAGCAGGTGATTTAACAGATCAAACTAATTAATAAAGACATCATTTTTTGCGTGCTAATTAAGGGTAATTACTATTAATTATCTTGAAGGGTTGACAAAATTTATTGATGTCTTTGATCAGGACTTCTTGAACAAGTACTTTAGGGATGTCTATCGCCCTATTCCTTCCATTTACAATCTAGTTTTGGCAATGTTATGGCGACACTCTGAGAACATAGACCTTGACAAAGCGAAGGTCATTCACTACTGTGCCGCGGTAAGAGATATATGTCAAATATATATTACTTTTATCGAGAATGCTTGTTTTTGTGTATATATATATGTCGGGTATGTTAATATTATTGGATATACAGGGATCTAAGCCATGGAGGTACACCGGAAAGGAAGAGAACATGGAAAGAGAAGACATAAAAATGCTAGTGGAGAAATGGTGGGAGATATACTCGGATGAGCTGCTGGATTACAAGAATTACAAGCTGACGATCTCAAAGAATAATAATAATAATGAGGCTGAACCCTTCATTCTGCCGCTGCCAGAGGGTACTGCCGTTGCAAGCTACATTTCTGCCCCATCTGCGGCCTAATTAATTTTAGGAAATTAAAGAGATGGATATATATATATAATGAATGTTTAATATATATGTTTGAAATTAATTACTTGTATGCTATATATATATAGGTGTATGCCTTGCTACTTATTGTAAGACTGCGTTGTATGATTTACTACTGTTTATCAGTTTCTTTAAAATAAATGAAAATGCTACAAAGTTTAGCAATTGTTGGTGGTTAACTGTGGTTCTTTTATCTCTGGATATTCACACTTGATTGTGACATATATGTGAATGTATCAAATTAATTAATGTAAATGTTTAGAAGGATTATTGTACGTAGCATATATATATATATATGTATATATGTTCATTATGTTTATTACAAGGAATACAATATAATTAAGAGGTTTATTATGCATGGTTATACGAGTATATAAGAGTTTTCTATTCATCACTTACTTCCTACATACAAAATTTTTATTGGCCATGGACACGATATTTGAACATCCATAACATTTAGACTCACTCAATATTCATGACCATTAAATCAAATTTAATTTTGAAACGAAAAATATTTAAAGGTTCGTTAAATGAGCATGTTGTAATTGGCTTTTATTACTGAAAGCCATGAAAAATTCAAGTGTTTTGTTATTATCTGATATAAGCAACTCTTCAAGTAAAAATCTCAACCCAATTTTAGATTAGCAATATTTAAAAATAAGTTTTTGATTTTTATTAAGTGTAGTCTCTTTAATAAGTATATTTTAATATTATGAACGAATCATTTTACAATTTTTTCATAAGTTCAAACTTAAATTCTAACTTAAATCTCATCGCATGAACCTTAAATATGTGATTAAATTTATAATAAGGAAATTTTAAATATGTAATAAATTTACTGTTGGACTTTTGCCTTCGTTTTTATTGTGGAACCCTAAACTCTTCATGGTTCCATTTATGCACTTGATTAATTTCGATTTTTCATATCAAACACACACATATGGAGCTATAGGTTGAAATTAACTTGCACTGGCATGTAAAAGATGTGGGCAAATTAGGGTGACATGACATTTTTCTCTTTGTTTCCAATAATTTCTCTTTAACTAGAAGCCCCTCTCTTTCCCTCAGTACTCTTCACTCGAAACAAAAGCATAAGACTCAGTCTGGTGCCAAAAGTCTCCTTTCTCCTTTTCTATCTAGCTCTTGTCTCTGAGTTTAGTTCCTTTTACTGATTTTCTCTCACTTTCACAGGGAAAATGCTAACCTAATGGAAATAGTGAATCAAATGTGAAATTACGGTGAGGACGTTTGTCTAATAAAAAGGTTATTGAGAAAATATTGAGGAGCTTACCTAGAAAATATGAGTCCGTTGTTGCTGCCATAGAAGTATCAAATGACTTAAATGTCCTAATAGTTGATGAGCTATTTGGCTAGCTCTTTGCAATCTCGTGAAGATAGGTACAAAATCTATGATAAGGGACCAGTAGAGAAAGCATTTCACACCAAGCTAAACATGTCCAAAGGATAGCGATGGCATTCCCAACTGTAGCAACAACAATAACAGCAGTCATGGTGATCATTCCTTTCGAGGAAGAAGAGGTGGAAAAGACAATAGATGAGATGCACGAAGTAGTTATCGAAACCACTCTCATGGTGCAGCTAATAAACAAAGGTGAAGCCCACATTCAAGTCCAAGTGTTATTATTGTAACAAATCTAATCATATAGAGAAGTGCTACAGATTAAAAGAAAATCAGGCAAATTTTGTTAAACAACAAGACAAAACTAAATGTGAACTTTTATTTCTTACTTGCTATGCTTGTGGTTTAGATATGTATTTTTTATTAATTTTATAAAAATATACTTGACGTTTCTCAAATCCAATAAAAACCTACATAAGGTCTAAATTTCTAAGATGAAAATTTTTACAACAATAGTCTATATACTCTTCAAGTGTTAATAAAAGTGTTGACAGAGTTGCAAGTTAAAAAAAAAATTCATTTGAAGAGTTTTAAGTATAAAAAAATTAATTATAAATATAATTTTAAATACCTAAAACCCCTCAAATGAAATTTTTTAAACTTACAATTTCACAAACAATTTTATCTATTTCTAAAAAATGTATGGACTATTTTTTCAAAAAAAAATTCTCTATAAAAATTTGGACTTTAGGTATGTTTTTGTGAGATAAAAAATAAAATACATATTATAACAAATCTTATGTAAATTTTTGTAATTATCAAAAAAACAAAAACTAAAATCAGTGCAAAAATTACTCTAATCAAACCAACCAAATGAAATTTACATGGAGCCTACTGTCTAGTGAATACCAAAATTAATGTTGGATTCTTTAAGGTGAAAAAATTCAAGGTTGTAATTTACTCAGAGACCGAATCAAGAGGAAAGATCGGTCTCCTTTGAAACTAGATAGGTCGGATATTTAGGTCATAAAAAGAAAAAAAAAAGCCACAAGGACATTTATATTTGTAAAGACAAAACAATGAGTAGAAAAGGAGAGAGAAAGGACAACTCCGTAGTGTTGATGTAATGGCTGCCTTCTATGTACTGATTAATTTGAGCAGGTTTGGCTACGTTCATTTCCTTGTCTTTTCAAGAATTCATAATCTTTCTCAAGCTAAGGTTAGATTGTACATGAAAGCGATGTGCCATTTTGATTGTGTTTTCTGTGTAACCTAAAATTTAGTTCAGACAACATTATTAGTGAAGGCAAAAATAATGGCAACAGTGAAGTTATTTCTTTGTGGCAATTAGAGTTCAGGCCGTGGCTACAAACTATTGCAAAGCAAGTATATACAAAAACAACCCTTTGCAACACTTACTCTTTGTGGGCCGTGATTCTATCATATATATGAGCTTACCTATCCCTTCCAATTAAACCATTTACTTCTTTTTTGAATGAACTATAATACCACCTCATTATATCTCCACGCAATTATATGTTGTCTTGCATTCTGGTAATGAAGACACGATATAAATTTAAAAATTAAAATAAAATTTATCTTTACTAATTATCTTGTTTTACAATCTAAATATATAATAACTTTTGATTAAATTATGATATCACGTCAATACGATAATATAATATTATAATTATATTAAAATATTTTCTTCTTATAGACCAATCATTTCAAACAAAAAATGATATCAATACGATAACATGATATTATAATTATATTAAAATATTTTTTTTCTGTGGACCAATCATTTCAAACAAAAAAATGATATACGTCACTATGATAACATAATACTATAGTTATATTAAAATATTTTTTTCCTATGGACCAATCATTTCAAACAAAAAAATGATATACGTCACTATGATAACATAATACTATAGTTATATTAAAATATTTTTTTCCTATGGACCAATCATTTCAAACAAATCATAATATTCTGATCAGAAAAACATTGATAAAAATGCATGCTATTTAGGCAAAATGTCAATAGATTAGATAATAGGACTACAGAATTTCTCCTCCAAAATGAAAAAAAAAAAATATCTGATTGTTTAGAAACAATCCTATAAAGTCCCATCATCCAGATCGACTATTAAAGGAGATTACTGAATGTGCAAGCTGAAACAGTAATTACATGATTTACATATCTGGGTCCAAACATTCTTCCTTTTGCTTGTCATTTGTGTTAAAGCTTCAAATCATTTCACTTCAGCTGGAAAATTTGAGCTTGCATATAGACGATATAGCGGCTACTCTTAGCTTATAAAATGGTGCAAGTTGTGCAGCTGCTACCTTGTTTCCTAAAAACAAAATGCTCATTATTAAATAACGAATACAGCATCTTGTGAACATATTAGTATGATGATACCTACTTCCTTGCTAAGAGATCGTATCAATGCCACGCTTCCTCAAATTTAGTCTAAACAGGACTCATATCTTGAAAAACGAACTGGGAAGACCTTTGCCTGGTCATGGCACCAGATGATCAATCAGTCAATGGCATACAATCAAGAACACCTTATGCATAAAAGTATTTCATGTTGCACAAACTTAATTACTTTCCTTTGTAGTGTGATAACCAGGCCAGATAGGCAGTGCCAAAATACATGGAAACAAACGGCTTGGTTACATCATCAGCAGAGTTGGCACTATAGGCCTTGAAACCCAAATGCCTAGATATCATATGCAAAAGATACAAGTAAATATAGTTTCAGAATAAGAGTCTTCAGTAACAATTCAAAGAGGTAAGGATCTTTGTAACCATTTTAGAATATAAGCATGAAAAGTGTGATCAACTTAGTTCATTCTAATTAAGGGTACTATTATCTCTGTAGTGATGTAAAATAATCAAGTTTTTTATTGAACCAAAGTAAGAAAAATACATCACCACAATTCGCAAGCCTTAATCTCACTAGGTGGCATGGGTCACGTAAATTCTAATCTTCAATCAACTTTATGCCCCCCATTCCAGGTTTTCTTTAGTCTTGTTCTACCTCTTTTGCTACAAATTTTTTTCATTCCATTCACTCCCCTCATAGGTGCCCAAACCATTGTGCATGCAAATTTTATCTTCAATAGACATCACTTTAACATTATTATAGATAATCTTATTTTTAATTATGTCTTTTATATATAATCACACATCCACCATAACATCCTCGTCTTATTAGACATGTTTTGCATATATTAGTACTCACCCAAGCAAAATTTTTACCATAGAACAAGACTGGTCCTATAGTCATCCAATAAAACTTCGCTTTTTGCTTACGCCAAAAGAACATAATCTATTAAATTTGTGAATTTATTTGTTCACAATAGTATTAACGTTTAATGATCAATCCCACCAAGCATCAGTGGTTTTACTAAGGGATGTTGCAGAGCCTCGTTCTGAGGTCAACTTCACATTACTAGGACTACCAAAATTCACAATTATAACTATCTCGCCTGTGTCATAATTTTCTCAAAATGGAAAGTTCATATTTGGCAATAAAATCAACATACTTGTATAGCCAGTGAGCTGTGGGGTAGTCAGTCCCCATTATTCCTGGGCGCGGGCCAATCCCATTCAAGACACGGATGCTAATAATCTCAGGAAGAGCACATAAAAATGCCTGTGCACCAAAGAGTTTTAAGCATGAATTAAAAACAAAATCTGAAGACAATAATAATCAAGAAAGAAGTTGAAAAAGATAGAGAGGTAAACTGTAAACAATAAGCAGCTGAAGGTGGCACAAAATGAAAATCCAAAAAAAAAAAGTCTAACAAAGAGACAAAAATCCAGAAAAGTTTATGACGATCTTGCCTTCTCCATATCTGAATTTGATGTCCAAATTTAATCAAGTAATAGAAAAAGGAGACTCCAAGCCAAAAAAAAAAAAAGCAAAAGACTGACAGCACCGCTCGATCTTAATAGTCATGTTAATTGATCACTCAATTTAAATAAGCAAAATAATCACAAAGGAACCAACAATATACAATCAGGGAAACATGATGACAGGGAGAATGTTATGTTCCATTTCAGTTTGCTAAGGGGAGAGGGGGGAGAATTTCCTTAACTTAATTGTGCAGTTCTCCATTTGATTGAAAACTGACACAAAATCAGTAAATGAAGTTTAGTATTCTAACAAATGGAATGGAAGGGAGTAGCTTGTCATGTCAGCATGAATTCAGGAACCAGAAATATAAGAGATCAAACTGCAAGCTTAAACAAAGTATTTGTAAGCAACATATATTGGTTTCCGGTAAAGCTTCCTAGAAACTGTATTGAGTGTACGTTTTTCACTTATTTATAGTTGCACATCATGGTTTTGTTCTTTTGATGGATATTCCAAAAACCTTGGTAAGCCAATCAAGTGTGTGTCCTACGCAGCAATCTTAACTTGTGAGAATAAGAAATGAGAACTGTGTAGCATGGAACACAAAAATAAAACTATTAATAAAATTTTATGAATATCCAAGAGATCTCTAATTACATCATTTTCTCTGAGTTTCAATTGGACCCCTAAATTTCAATTTACACCACCATATTCAACGAGTATTAGCAAGGGTTCCACTCTACAATGAATAAAGAGGTAAATTAACTAGACAAAAAGATAAGATTCACCACACAAGTTGGTGCGTACAAACATTTACAAATAGCAAAGAAATTACCGTATATAATGGTTATAAAAATATCTGTTTCATGAGAACTAAATGTGTTTAAAATGGATATTCATCAGTAATAGTTAACCTACTATGTTAGCACAAAAGATATTTTTATGCAAGCTCAAACAACTACCCTTATAATCAATATAGTTGATATCAGATGCCACCAAGCAACAATGTTTTTGAGAACCTACACGGACAAAATAGTGGAAAGTAAGAAAATAGTGGATAGATAGAGATGTATAAATAAACCTTGATTTAAGGGAAAGGATATACTATAAGATTGATTGTGTTATTGAAAAAATATATAAAAAAAAACGATATAGGGGTAATGAGTGGTTCCACCCTAGGTATAATGACTTGCACCTTCTCATAACTAAGTTTGAGTCAATCACATAACATTAATAATATCAATTGCCTTCTGATTGACTGAATGATAGATTGATAATACAAATTCATATAAAAAATAAATGTGATAATTTTTTACGTCTGTTAAACTGTGCAACTTCTACTACTTCATTAAAGATACAAAAAAATATCATTAATAGTAGTTATATTTATACCTTTTGAGTTCAAGTCAAAGTAATTATTATTTAGAAGAAAATTATATTTTTTCTTTTGATATATTGTTATAAATTAGGTCAAAGTAATCATTCATTTTTTAATGATCAATCTTTGTTCTCTTCCCCCCCGGGGCAGCGCAAGGCTCAAAACTTTTTCAGATTCCAAAGTTTACGTGTACACTTGTCTCCCCCCACTTCCACAAGAGCATCCACGTTTACAAACTGCATGTGATTAATCCAGGATATACCAAAAGTTTGAAGATATATATATATATATATATTATATATATGTGCGCATGGATAATCATATTTCTATAAATTAAATATAATCAAAATGGCATGCATTGCTTCCTAAAACTCTCTAATTTTAAGTTTATTTATATTTCTTGATTTAGAAATAGAATATCAGTTTCTAAATTTCTATTTCTAACATATATATGTTTAATGTTTCAATAACTTGAAATTAATATTAAGCCTTCCATGAAGATTCTGTAGTCAGGTATGGGAAAAGACAAGCATATCTTCGTCTTCTACTTGAATCATAGAATTCTAGAGGCCAAAGGCATCAAGACAGCACAAGTTTGGGCATCAATTTTCATTTGTCTCATACAGGTACTACTACTGTGTTCAAATCCCTAGGGACCATTTTCTTCTCAAACTCACATAAATTAAAACATTCCTCTCATCATATAATTAAGAATTCTAATTAATCCCAAAATTGCTCTCCAAAAACTAACCCTACATGCTTAAATATCTATGTTAATTTATTCTAGTAGACCTGATTAATCAGATAGTAATAGCTTATTTAAGATGGATTATAATTTTTTCTCTTTGATTTAAAAAAAAATCGAGAAACTTAGCATATATTATCTCATAACTTAGTTCGAAATAAACACATTGACGATTCAAAGTAAACATGTGACAGTACTATATATAGAATCATCTTATTAATTCATTTGCATAATCCTATAACTAATTCATTACTATATATATATATATCTCAAATTTACACACTTAAATCTTTTTCATTCTCTAGTGAACTTATATAATTTTTTTATATATATAGCTCTAGATTGGCAATCCCTACCAATTCATTCGCATAATCCTACATGCTTACGGCTCATCTCATCCTCAACTCACTGAGGCATTATTTGGTACAAAAGTGAAGATCAAAAAGCACAAGTAATTTTTTGACTTTCTATGCTCGCGATCTTCCTGGCTTCTCTATATATATATAGAAAGGTATAAAGATGTCCAGATGGAAATTAATTAATAAGGTCGGCCATGGCCACACCCAGCTGCTGAGAATCATTAACAGAATCCCCAAATTACTTCCTTCTCCACTCATTCACGCACACCATCCACGTGTCCTGATCCCACTTCCTCCATGATTGAACAGAAGCCAAAAAGCATTCACATTTCACAATGCCCTTAAATTTCTTTTACAAAAGCATATTCACTTTCCCCTCATTGAGCTGTGTATATAAGGCCTTGCCCGTCTGTCTTCTAATTCCATCAAACCATCATATATAGCTTCGTCTTCAATTCAAAGTTCGAACCATTTGGTTTCTTAATTTCCCAGTTCCAATCTCTCCCTTCCCTTAAATTTCCTCTCAACATGCCGGTGGCTGATGCAATGGTAGAAACCACTGGCTTGAAGGGATCAACGGAAGAACAAATAATAATAAGCAAGGGCTTGCCAAAGAGGGCTTATGTTACCTTCTTGGCTGGCAATGGCGATTATGTCAAAGGAGTGGTAGGTTTGGCAAAGGGTTTGAGGAAGGGAAACTCCGCATACCCTCTTTTGGTGGCCATCTTGCCCGACGTCCCCGACGAGCATCGCGATATCCTCCGGTCGCAAGGCTGCATCGTCCGGGAGATCGAGCCGGTTCACCCGCCGGAGAACCAGACTCAGTTTGCCATGGCTTATTATGTCATCAACTATTCGAAACTTCGCATTTGGGAGGTCCGTTCACCATGCTTTCACCTTATTTTTCCATGCACGTATTGATTCGCTAAATTGCATGTTATCCAATATATTTTCATTCTAACTGTGTTGTTAATTGATTATCGTGGAAGTAGTTCGTGGAGTACGACAAGATGATATACTTAGATGGAGACATACAAGTCTTTGGCAACATCGATCACCTCTTCGACTATCCCGACGGGTACTTTTACGCCGTTATGGATTGCTTCTGCGAGAAGACTTGGAGCGATACACCTCAGTTCAAGATAGGTTACTGCCAGCAATGCCCGGAAAAGGTGCAGTGGCCGGCGGAGATGGGTGCCCCGCCGCCGCTCTACTTCAACGCCGGCATGTTCGTCTTCGAGCCAAAACTCTCAACCTACAATGACCTCTTGGAAGCCCTCAAACTCACCTCTCCTACTTCATTTGCAGAACAGGTAATTTAATAGATCAAACTAATTAATAAAGACATCATTTTTTTTGCGTGCTAATTAAGGGTAATTACTATTAATTATCTTGAAGCGGTTGACAAAATTTATTGATGTCTTTGATCAGGACTTCTTGAACAAGTACTTTAGGGATGTCTATCGCCCTATTCCTTCCATTTACAATTTTGTTTTGGCAATGTTATGGCGACACCCAGAGAACATAGACCTTGACAAAGTGAAGGTCGTTCACTACTGTGCGGCGGTGAGAGATATATATCAAATATATATACTTTTATCGACAATTCTTGTTTTTTGTGTATATGTCGGGTATGTTAATATTATTGGATATACAGGGATCTAAGCCATGGAGGTACACCGGAAAGGAAGAGAACATGGAGAGAGAAGACATAAAAATGCTGGTGGAGAAATGGTGGGAGATATACTCGGATGAGTTGCTGGATTACAAGAATTATATGATGACGATCTCAAAGAATAATAATAATGAGGCTGAACCCTTCATTCTGCCGCTGCCGGAGGGTACTGCCGTTGCAAGCTACATTTCTTCCCCATCTGCGGCCTAATTAATTTTAGGAAATTAAAGAAGGGATATATATATATATATAATGAATGTTTAATATATATGTTTGAAATTAATTACTTGTATGCTATATGTATGTATATATATATATATAGATGCATGCCTTGCTACTTATTATAAGACTGTGTTGTATGATTTACTATTGTTTATCAGCTTCGTTAAAATAAATGAAAATTTAGCAAGTTGGTGGTTAACTGTGGTTCTTTTTACCCCTGGATATTCACACTTGATTGTGACATATATGTGAGTGTACCAAATTAATTAATATTGTAAATGTTTAGAAGGATTATTGTACGAGCATATAAATATATATATTTATTATGATTATTACAAGAAAAATAATATAATTAAGAGGTTTATTGTGCATGATTATATGAGTTTGTAAGAGGTTTCTATTCACTTACTTCCTATATAAAAAATTATTATTTGTCATGGGCACAATGTTTGAACATCCATAACATTCAAACTCACTCATCAATATTCCATTAAATCAAATTTAATTTTGAAACAAAAATATTTAAAGGTTTGTTGGTGTGAGCATTGTAATTGGCTTTTATTACTAAAGGTCATGAAATTAAAATTCAAGTGTTTTGTTATTATTTGATAAGCAACTCTTCAAGTAAAAATCTCAACCCAATTTTAGATTAACAATTTTAAAAAATAAGTTTTTAATTTTTATTAAGTGTAATCTCTTTAATAAGTAGATTTTAATATTATATACCAATCAAGTTTTTCATAAGTTCAAACTTAAATTCTAACTTAAATCTCATCACATGAACCTTAAATTTGTGATTAAATTTTATAATTAGAAAATTAGTGGCCAAAAGCATAAATTTACTATTGAACTTTTTCCTTTTTTTATTAGATTTTATTAGGAACCCTGAACTTTTCATGGTTCTATTTATGCATCTCAATCTCAATTTTTCATATATATCATTTTAGTGTTATATGTCTTGATACTAGATTTAGATGACATCAAGTGAGTTTATTTATAATACATTAATTGTATTTTTGTATAAATTAATAAAATATAAAGCTGCGTTCTCTTTGCTTTTCAATTTTCAATTTTGAATTTTGAATTCATTTTCAGATTTCTGTTTTGGTAATCTGTTTTTAGAAAATTGAAAACACGTTCTCTTTGTCATTTTGAAAATAATTTTTTAATAATATTTTATACAAAAAAATTTGATTACTAGTAAATTAAAAATATTTAATGTTAATATATTATTAAAAATATATATACGTTTTAAAGTTAATGAATTTTGTAATATTTTTTTCCAATATAATAATAAAATATGAATAAATACATAAATAAATGTGTTTTGAGTTTAGAATTTATTTTGGATGAAAATACTCAAAACAACTTTTTGTTGTTTTGAGTTTTCTTTACAATTTTTTTTTTATTTTCAAAAATACATTTTTAAAAACAAAAAAGAGAACACATTTTCATTATTTTAAAAAATTAAAAACTAAAAATGACATGAAAACAACAAAGAGAACACAACCTAAGATTTTATTCATTCATATTTTCTCAAATCAATTGTATAAATGAGTTCTTAAATCTTCTGTATAAGAATTTTATTCTCAATGTGTTGAGACTGTGTGACAGGATTATCTGGTAACAGAATATCTTAAACTATTCCTAGTCCTCAAATTCTTTGTATGGGGACTTCAATTAATCAAGTGTGAACTAGCACAAGGGTTAGTATCTCGTTCGGTGTAGAGATACGGATGGAAGGATGGTGTGTCATGCGTCATATGATATGAGATATTGCTAGTAGACTTGTGGTTGGCCATTGGGAACGATCAATCGAATGTGACACCGATAACTGACCACATGGTCTGGTGGATAATGGTCATATCATCAGGTTATGATGATGTGTTGATTCTTAAACTTAAATCAGTACGGTTGTTTTGTGTATTGGTATGCAAAATTTACTAATGAGCCGAACCATCCAATTGGAATGCGTGAACGTTCATCTATGTGGTTCCGTATTGCTAGTATATGGAGACAAGTGCTAGAAATAGGATTCGTCGCTCTTATTAGTATTTGATGGGGTGAACGTCATGTGCGATTTACTATTAATATAACGAGATAGTCTCTGGCCAAAACAGATTGTAAGTCAGGAAAAGTGTTTCCTGATGTGTTATTTGGTCACATTAATGAGGTCTGACACACAGTTACTAAGTTTGTGAGTTTGTCACTCCATGACTTTAGCTCAATTGGGACGTTAAGTGATGGAAGGATTATAGCACATAATAATCGTCAACTGTAATAGCTTCACTTGAAGTGAAACTTCACTGCCACCTATATTGTCACGAACTGTTGTTAGGCACTATTCAGGAACTCTCAGAATATCGTCGGGATTTGGAGAAATTTTAGTGATGGGTCAATGGGTTAACCGATACCAAAAGGGTTTCGGTATTATCTAATTACTAGCAGATAGTGAACCTAAAAAATTATACACCATAGTATTGTATTTGGTATCAACATCGTGTGCCCGAAATGTCTCCAGAAATGATTGATTAAAAGTTGACCCTTAGCCCCCCTGCCAATAATATATGATATATAGTGCATAATATGAAATCAATTATTGATTGCATAGTAAGAGATATCGGATAGTAAATAGTACACAGTGCATAGTAAATTACATGATTTATCAATTATTAAAGGGGGTGGTTGCACGAATTGCAAAGGAGAATTGAATTGGGGGAGGCAAAGGGAGAAAAGGGGAAATGGGGGATTTATTTAATGGCAGAGGCAAGGCCTTTGCCTCTTTTCTCTCTCTCTCTCTCTCTCTCTCACACACACACACACACGTTTCTGCTTTCTCTTCTTCTTTCTTCTTCCTCTAAAAAATTATAGAAATTATACATGTAATTATTATGTATATAATTTTACACATAATTTTGAGACATGGACATCGGTGATACGCAGATCCTCTGTGTTTAACACGAGAATAGATGACCAAAATGGTACCTTGTTGCATATTAGGTGTGGACCGACTAGTACCACCACATCTTGAAGTGGATTCAGTCTTAGTACAAAAATCGTATCTATACTCCATCCTTACATCGGGCAACATGTATACGATTTATTTATGTATTCAATTGTTGAATATGCATATTGATTAAATATCCAATTTTTATATGGCATGTATATTATATTTCACTGTGTATATCTAATACATATTTCACTGTGTATATCTGATATATGGTAAAAAATTTATTTTTGCTCATACCATCGTACTAGTGATTCTTTTCAATGGTATCAAAGTCTCATCTTAGTATTTAATGCATATACGCAAATATATATGTTAAATATTACATTTAATCGACATGTTGATTCTAGCAGCCAGACAATATATTCTAATTGCTTCGTTTTTATGGTTGTGCAGTAATTCACATTATACATTAATATAGGGATTTATATATGCTTGTTTGGATGTCTGATTGTATTATTTGACATATGCAGGATAAATGTTTTCAAAATTGTTTTGAAATAACGGAATCGGATGTATGTTCGGGATGAGCATGAACTTGGTATATATGAATAAATAAATGTTACAGGGGTTCGTTTGATTTAATTTAAATATATAATAATTAATTCATTCGGGTATGTATTAAGGTATAAGCCTTTAATAGTTTCTTTTAGTCTTTATTTTACAAAAGTTGTAATTGAAAACGACATTAAGGAGTTAATCGCAGCAGAAGCGGTGAAGCAACAGTCCATTAAAGAGTTAATGTAAGGCATAGATTAAATCTAGAATGCTCGGGTTTATTCTGTGTGCAAGCCCATGGTCATCCTAGTTTAATTTATTATTTATTATTTATTTTATTATGCAATAGTTGTGTGGTGAAATGAATAATTGAATCTGACAAGGCGTTAAAATAAGAAGCCCAAAAATCTTCCCATAAAATTAATATTAGATCTGAACGGTAAATTTGATTTATCATGGCTTTACACTATCGTAGGGGTTTATAAGTTTGATTGGGTGTATCCAAAAACTAAAATGTGAGGGTGCATTTCATGAAAGATTGTTTGATTTCTCCTATTAACCATGAGATGGTCGGTGTTTAATGGATTTCACCTAACTAAGTAACTAAAATGTGAGGGAGGGTGATATTCAACTCATTGCACTTAGCTAGACAATTGGTGGGATCTAACTAGTCCATTAGGTCAAAAAACTACAAATATGAGGTTTATGATAAGTTAGAAGCTGAAAATTCAAGTTCCACATACGATATGGTGTTAAGTGTTGCCTACTCAATTATGAGAGTATTCCAAAAAACTGTAAATGTGGAGTATTCTTATGAAAGAGAATTCGACCATCCACTATTGGATTTTGTATAAGGATAACTTTTTCTATCTAGGAAGTGTAGGATAAAAAAATTAGTGGGAGTATCCATTTAATAAAAAGTCCTTAATTAATGGAGTTTTACAAAGATACAAGCTAATATATCTATTTATTTTTTACAGATAAAAATGGTTGGTTTAAATCCATTAACTTGTATTCTAGAAACCAATAGGCTCATTGGCCCTAATTTTTTTGACTGGTTTTGAAGTCTAAAAATTGTGCTCAATATGGAAAAGATAAATGACACTTTGTCTTATATATCACCCACTAAAACTCTTCTAATTGTGACTAAGGAGGAGATTATCACTTGGGAGATTTTGAAAGAACAAGACATAAAAGCCCATAACTATATTCTCACATCAATGTCTAATGATTTGCAACGTCATCTTGAGCACTTCATGAGTGTTGTGAGCATGATACAGCATCTTAAGAACCTCTTTGGCTAGCATAGTCAGACAGTTCAATATGAGATATCGAAGAAGTTGTTTGGAGCCCGGATGGTTGAGGGTTTAGATGTCGAAGACCATGTCATCAGCATGATCAATATGATTAGTTAGTTGGATGCCTTGGAATTCTCAATCAACATTCATCTTCGGACTGATCTTGTCCTATAATCGTTGTCGGATTCTTTCTCCTCATTTGTTACTTATTTCTATATGAATAAGATTGAGTGTTCTCTCCCTGAATTATTAAATATGTTAATAATCATCCAATCACAAATGAAAGGAAAAGGTAGAGAATGAGTTCTCATTGTTGCCTCGTCTTCTTCCTAGAAGAAACCTAAATCTAAGAAGATGAAGAGAAATGTTCTCCAAGGCAACAAGGGTGGTGGTCAGATAGAGACAAAGGGTAAGGACGTTCAATGTAAGAGTAATTGTTACTTTTGTGG
The DNA here is from genome assembly GCA_036245055.1 of Diospyros kaki. Taxonomy (NCBI): domain Eukaryota; kingdom Viridiplantae; phylum Streptophyta; class Magnoliopsida; order Ericales; family Ebenaceae; genus Diospyros; species Diospyros kaki. The sequence continues at coordinate 8,349,522 of BSEG01000013.1, forward strand.
TCAGAAGGGACATTGGAAAAGGAATTGCCCAAACTATTTAAGGAGCTTTAAGGGAAAGCGCCCAAAGGGTTAAGGTATTTTTTTCTTTATATGTGTGTTATTGAGACTAATCTTTCGATTGGTTGATATCCTACTTCTTGGATTATGAATTCTAGCGTTACTTCTCATAGTGCAACTAACAACAAAGGTGAAACCCACACTCGTAAGTTCAAGTGTTATTACTGTAACTAGCTTGCTCATATGGAGAAGTATTATAGATTGAAAGAAAATCAGGCAAATTTTATTGAACAATAAGACAAAACTAAATGTGAGTTTATTTCTTGCTTGCTATGCTACTGACGCATGTGGTTCAGATATGTGGTATTTGGATAGTGGTTGTAGCAATCACATAATAGTAAACTTAGAGGATTTCATCAATTTAGATAAGTCAGCAAAGACTAAAGTTAAAATGGTTGATGGAACAGTTCATGAAGCACAAGGCAATGGAGTTGTAAAGGTAAATTCTTTTGGAACTAGTTGCGTTAAGGATGTTCTTTTTATGCCATATTTGGATTCAAGTCAATTAAGTGTGGGGCAATTTTTTCAAGAAGGTTAACTTTTTTTGAAGATCTTTCTTGTGTTGTATTCAAATATAGAACCAAGAAGAGCATGTTGTTTAAGGTCCCTATGTCCAAAGGCAATCTTTTCTCTTTCACTTCAGACAATGAAAAGAAAACACTCTCAATCTCAAAGGAAGATGACAACTGGTTGTGGCATCATAGGCATGGACATTGGAATTTTAGAAGCATAAATTTGTTGTCTAAACATGATCTAGTGGATGGATTATCTATGATAAAGATATTTAATTGTTGGTTTTGTGTTTCCTAATGAGGCCCAAGGCTGTGACGATTTTTCGGGTAGGTTTTATCTTCATAGGCTTCGGCGCGGGATTGAAGAACCCAAGTTTGTCACCACTTTTAGGCAACCATTTTAGAAGCCGGGCCACAAGCCCTATTCCCATTTTAGAGGAGAAATGGGCCTTAGCCCATTTGCTCAAGTGGGGGGAAGCCCACTGTTCTGAGCCCAAAATCTCATTATCTCTAAAGCCCAAAAGCCCACATATAAAAGGCACGTGTGCGGCCCATTTCCTTGGTGTTCCTCTCTCTCTATCTTGACCGAACCCTAGCCTCTCTCTCTCATTTCCTTGCTTGGCCGATTGCTTCCTTTGTGGTTTCCTTTTGCGGCTGATTTTCGATGGCTCTATTTCCATGTTAGTCCGATGCTTCTTTCCATATTGAGAGACAGCATCTGTCCCTGTTGATCTTGGCCGATTTGCTGGTGTCGCATGCCTTGTTTAGGGGGTTTCGATCATCCATTCTCGGTAAGCTCTTCTCTTCTTGCTTTGTGCTTTGAACCTTCTGTCTTTGTGGCCGATCTACCTTTTGTGGTAACCTACCGTGTGTGGCTTTGATCGATTGGGTGAGAGAGGACTTCTTTTTGTGTTTGGCTAAGAGGTGTTGGGGTTTTCTGGGTTTTCGGTTTGAGGGCTGGTTTGAGAGTTTTGTTGTGGCTTGTGATTCCTATTCGTTGGTATTACCAAAGTGGTGAACGGACTCATAGATCTGAGCCTTGAATCGGTTTTAAACAGGGAGTTATTACTTCGTGTTCATCTTCTTGTTGTTGTTATTGGTACTTTGTGTATTGTTCTTTACATTTGATTATATTTGGTTCGATGTTATTGCACTAACCCTATTTTTGTAGAGATTTTCCGCAACACTAATGATATATCTGAAAGTTGTATGGTTGGAAAGCAACATAGAGACTCTTTTCCAAAGAACAAGAGCATGAGAGCCTCAAGACCAACTGATTTAATTCGTGCAGATATTTGTAATCCTTTGCGTACTCTTTCTCTCAATAATAATAGGTACATTGTGGTCTTTGTTGAAGATTTCAGTCGGATGATTTGGGTTTATTTTGTTAAGGAAAAGTCAGAGATGCTGTAAATTTTCAAGAAATTCAAGCAATCCATTAAAAAGAAAAGTGGACAGACCTTGAAAGTCTTTAAAACAGATCACAGTGGTGATCAGTTTGTTTTAGCAACATCTGACAATTTTTGTGAGAAGTTTGGCATTCAAAGGCAATTGATAGCTAGTTACACTCCGCAACAAAATGGAGTGGTAGAACATAAGAATCAAGGTCTTGTAGAAATGGCCAAGAGTATGTTGAAATCCAAATGTCTTCTAAGGAGTTTTTGGGTCGAAGCAATTCATACAGTAGTTTACATTTTCAATTGGAGTCCTACATCTGCATTGTTTAATCAAACGTCTTTTGAAGTTTGGTATGGATGAAAACCAAAGGTAACCAATCTTAAAGTTTTTGGGTGTGTTGCTTATGTTCTTGTGCCTTCTCAAAAAAGAGAAAAACTTGATGATAATAGTGTGAAATGTATATTTGTGGGTTATAGTATGGAAACTAAAGGTAATGTTTAATGAGAAATTGCTAATAAGCCATATGATGTTGTGTTTAATGAGAAAAGTATATGGAATTGGAAAGAGAAGCAACAATATCCATGATATATTCAAGATGATGATGAATTTATTGATGAACTAGTAGTTGAAGAAGATCATGATGACCATGGCGGCTCAAATCCATCCACACCTGGACCAACATCATCTAGCTGCACAAATTCTACCTCAATACTTCTTCCTCTAGCACACCCCCAAGAAAATGGAGATCCTTGAGGGAGATTCTGAACAGACTGACAAATAACTTGCACAAGTTGAAGAGCTAAGTGCTTTTAAAGAAGCTGCTAAAGGCATTGTGTTAGGTTTATGACTCAAAATTAAGTCAGTTATAAGTCAATTTTTGTCATTGGAGACTGCAACTCCAACGACTAATTCCTAACTGTTTTTCTTATTCTATTCTATTTTCTAACCTTGCAACTATCGAAGGCTCTATAAATAAAAGTAGAGTGCGAAAGGATGAAACAAAGAAGCTATTGTGATTTCTTACTCTCTAAAGGTGTGTATCGCTGGGTTTTTGAGAAAAAATCAAGAGAATTAAGAGTGTTGGGTATGCTCGAGAGATTGAGCTTATATTTCTGTTAATTCTTGGAATGCTTCTTGAGAGATTTTCTCTGTAATCTTTGTGATACATTGTCTAGTGGATTGACTAGGGTAAAACCCCTACTGTGAGTAGGATTCTTTTTAGGATCCGAACACGTAATCATCTGTGTTCATTTGTGTGTATGTGTTGCTGTATTCCTTTTCTTGTTCTGTATTTTTCTTTTCTTCATTGGGTTCAATTGGTTCTGTTCTTTAAGCCTACCGGTCGACAAAATTCTATAAGCAAGTCAATAGATAATCAACACATTGCATGACGTAATGTCATGGACAAAGAGACGAAGTCACTAGAGAGAAACATGACATGGGACTTTGTCAACTTGCTGAAGGAAAAGAAAATAGTCAGGCTAAAATGTGTGTACAAGCTCAAATACAAACTAGATGGATCAATTCAAAAACACAAAGTGCAGCTAGTTACATGAGGTTACATGCAAAAAGATGGTACTGATTTCAAAGAAACCTTCTCTCGGATAGCTAGATTTCATACTACTCGTACTGTTTTATCAATTGCAACTCACCACAAATGAAAAGTTCATCGATTTGATGTCAAATCAGCATTTTTAAATGGTTTTTTTGGGAGAAAAAAGTGTTATGTACAATAACCTTAGGATTATGAAGTTAAAAGGGAAGAAATGAAGGTTTATCGATTAATAAAGCTCCCTATAGTCTAAAGCAAGCTCTGAGGACTTGGTATGAGAGGATTGATGGGCACTTCAAGAAAAATGGCTTCCAAAAATCTGCAAGTGAGCCTACTTTATATATCAAAACAAAGGGAGCTAGTGAGGTATTACTTGTATGTCTTTGTGTGGATGATCTAATTTATACAGGTAATATCATTACTTTAATTAATGATTTCAAAAAGATCATGATTTTTGAATTTGAGATGATTGATTTGGGCTTAATGAGTTATTTTTTGGGGCTAGAAGTGCAGCAAAATGAACCTGAAATTTTTATTTCTCAACAAAAGTATTTGAAAGATCTTGAGAAATTTAACTTGAAAGATTGCAATCTTGTAAAGACCCCAACGATCACTGGTCAGAATTTCAAATTGGATGATGGAGAGGAAAGGGTTGATGTCCAAGTTTATGGAAGCCTGGTTGAGAGTTTGCTTTATCTCACAAATAGTTGCCCTGATGTCTTACATGCAACAAGTCTCTTGTCACAATTCATGCCGAATCCAAGCAAACTGCATTTTGGTGCAGCCAAGCAAGTGTTGAGATATCTAAAAGGAACTTGTTCCTATGGTCTTTGGTACTATAATACTAACAATTTTCAATTGCATGTTTTTTGGTGCAAATGCAATTTCATGGTGTTCAAAGAAGCAGCCATCTATTGCTTTATCATCTTCAAAAGCTGAATACATGGCTATTACTTCAGCAGCATGTCAAGCAATTTGGTTGGAAAGAATATTGGAAGATATGCACCAGGAACATTAGGAGGCTACAGCAATCTTTTGTGATGATCCGTCCACCATTGCAATGGCAAAAAATCCTTTGCACCACAGTTGAACTAGACACATCGACATTCGACATCACTAGAACATGTAGTTAAAGGAAGCATAAAAACAGAGCATTGCAGGACCAGAGAGCAAGTTGTTGATTTGTTTACTAAGTCACTTCCTTTAGAAAAGTTTGTTTATTTGAGAGACAAATTAGGTGTTACAAATTTTTGCATTATGGGAGAGTATGTTAGTGATGAGAGAAAAATCTGTTGGACTGTGTCACGTTTTGCATTTTGAATCAGTCAAGAACTAGCTGGTGAGTATCTTATATTTGTAGCTTGTGTTGCTTGATATCAGGAGCTGTTGTTAGTCATGGGTTTATTGTTCTTAAAAATCCGTGAGTTGTTGAGTTTGTATTTGTATTTAAGTGTTCCTAATATGAACAAAAATAGTGTGCAATTTTCCTACTCTATCGTGCCTACCTACTGCTTGAATAAATTCCTCTTAGAATTATTTTCCTTATTTTCTTATTCCAGATCTCTGTTTTTCAGTTAACAATTTTAAGGAATTGGGAAAACTGATTAGTGTCCTGTGCATCATAACTTGTTAATTTTTTTTTTTGGTTTCTACACTAATTTTGTCTTATTTTATTGGAAAAAAGTTCAACAAAAATGGGGCTAGAAGATGAGGATTTTCCCAGAAAATCACAATCAACCATAAAATTATAAGAAGGCTAGACTTTGTAGAGCAACTGGAAGACTCTTTTGCTAATCAAAACGGAAGGTTTTGTTGTGGGTCCCAATTTTCATAGAAAAATTCTCATTTCATTTCCAATAAAAAAAATTTCCCTTTGAAGTTTGAATTTTGGTTTCTTTCCTTTTTCTTTTCCATTTCGAGATCGAGTTGAAGAAATTCAAAAGTTAGCGAAAAAAAAGAGAAGTTAAGTGTTATAACCATATTTCATTATCTAAAAAATCACATTAATAAGATTTTTACAGATATTACTTATTTTATTATACGTATTTTACACGATTCATTCGCTAGAAAAGTTGTAAAATTGACGTAAAATTATATAATTGATGTGTAAATGGAATCACAAAAAATTTAATATTTTACAATAAGAATAAAAAAAGGTAAAAGTCTAAGAGTGAATTTATGTTTTTGGCTGAAAATTAGTATACAATCATTATATCTCATTAAAATAACATTTAATTTTTAGAAGAAGTAATTAATTTCATATTAAATATTTTCCGTACACAAGTGAATTATAGAAATATGGTTGGAGCCAAATACTCTTAACTTAAACTAATTAATGTTTTGAACAATCTGTTCACGTCTAAAAACTAGTTAAGTTATTGTCAAAAAAAAAAAACAAAAAAAAAGAGAAAAGTATTTTTTTCACAAGAAATTAGGTAAAATTGGTGATTATATTTATATGTTTTAGAAATATTTCTATTATCTCTTTATACTTTAATTAATTCTGTCAGTATCAATTAGTAAATTATTGACATGTAAATGAGTTAAAAAATAATTTATCAATAATTCGACAAATACTTTTTTTTATAAAATATTGTGTTTAAGGATGATGCAATAAATACATAATTATCACACTATTTATACAAAATTATATGTACTTTATTAATAAGAATGGACAATATAACTTTTTTCTAATTTTAATTAAAGGATACTGACGAAATTAAAATACAAAAAATAATAAGAGTGTTTCAAAAGTATAGAGATGTAAATTTCACTTAGTCTAAAAAAAATTATTTTATATATTTTATTCATAAATATAGACAATATAGTTTTTTATTCGTAAATTTCACCTAATAGAAGTATTTTTAAAACGTAGGGACATGATTACAACGAAATAGTAATTTACCCAAAAAGACACTCTAATTGGACCGGGTGAACCCCCGGTTTATTTGACCCGTTTCCGGTTCAGTAGAAGTCTACCGTAAAAAGGGCCTACGATGTGCCCTAACTGGCAATCTCCGGTCTATTTATCTTTCCTCCATTCTCGATCCGTGACTTGGTGATTCCACGAGAGAGCGAAGGAGAACGGGGAATCCCGCTGGATTTTATCTGCGGCCAAGTTTGTAGAGATTTCTGGTGCGTCCCCGTGCTTCTACTCCCTCTCTCTCTCTCTCTCTCTCTGCACCATCACAGAGGCCCATACTTAATTCGTCCGATGACTGGCTTTTGTTTTAAGTCAAATGTGAACGTGATTAGTGCCTATTTGTGTCCATAACCTTGTGGGCGAATGGTACATAGTTGGTCTCTGGCCCGGCCCCCACGGGGACACCATTCTCTCCACTCAATTCAAAGCCAATATTTGTGTGTTGTATCTTAAATTGGAACTGTGCATTTGATTAGTGCAATTTTGGTTTCGTAGAATTGTGTTTGTATGTGTGTGATATATATAGGTAACTGGGCATGTATGTGGGTGTTTCTGTATGAAAAGTGCACTAGACGAACTATTGGAGAAACGAGAGGGTTCTAATTTTTCTTTTTCCGAAATTTAGTAATTTTATTTATTAGGTTATTAATTATGGCATAATTGTGATGTCACAATTCGATCCCAGTTGAACGACTGTCCTGTTACCTGTTCCCTGTTCCCTGTTCCCTTTTCCAGTTCGTCTAACTGTCTGGATATCTAAATATTGGTTGACAGTGGTGGATTTGGGTGACTCTGGTGGATGGTTGGTTGGAGGCAGTGATGGTGGTGGTGGATGACAGGGTGGTTATTTTGAGTAGTGATGGGAATTGGGATGGTGGTGGGTAGTTGTGAAGATGGAGATGGAGGAAAATAATTGTTTTTTTTTTTTCAGTTTTACTAGTAAATTACATATAATTAACTAAAATTTATTTTTTAAATATGAGGAATGATCATTTTACCTTGTAGTTAATTCTATCTTCCGAGTTCCGACAAACTGGAATAGTAATGGCTGAAGTAGCTTTATGCATATAGTTGTTTTGTGTATCCGTTAGCTCATTGGGTGATCAGTATAATCTATCCAAACAAAAAGAATTAGGTTTTACTGTTGTGTATTCATTGTACCGTTTCAGTATAAAGATCTGACCCTTTTACTGGTGCAGATGAGGACCATTTTGGTAGTCCAAACAAAAACTGGTCCAAGCTCAAAGGAAATCCTCACATCTTCTGCAGCAAGTTCTTTAACTCTGCTGTGAAGGTTTGCAATTGATGAATTCATCTACAATGGCTTCTTTGACCAATGGATTCAACTCATCAGGTAACTCCATATATGTCAATCCAATTTCTCTGATACATGTGGTACACTATAAATTCCCTGTTTCCAGTGTTGTTTCTGTTCATTCAGTTTTCTGTTATCCATCCTCTTAAACAGTTACTTTGATTCATTTCTTTATATGGATCCTCATTTTTGTTCTTTTCGTGGTATTAAATTTTGCAAGGTAGGGTTTTTCTCTGTTCTTTGACTGACTTGAAGAAAATTCGATTATCATATGCTTGTGGCCCATACATTTATTGTTCAGGAATTTATCTCTGTGAGTCAAGTATATTGAGCCAAATACAATTGTGAAGTATACCAAAAAAAAAAAAGAGAAAAGGAAATGGACATTTTATTAGTTTTCACAATATTAGGGCGCCCATTGGCTATACTATTGAGGGATGTTAAACTGTTTATTTGTCCATTTTTTATAATTTAGAAGTCTGCTTGTCTTGTTCTCACTGGTTTAGCTGCTTGGCCTTCGATATGCTTACAGAGGAATGCTAGTGGAGAAAGGGACTGTATGGCAGTCATGCTAGTTTTCCTGGAACATTGCTATCAGATCAATTTCCAAGGCATATCAGGCTGCAAATTTCTGTCTTCTGTTAACTGGTTTTTTTTTTGTTGTGATTCGGCTCATTTGTCTTTGATTCCAATATATTCCTCCTTGTTATGTTTTCAAATGATGCTTGATGAATTTATGCCCTTTTCAGCAGTGCCTGTGCCTGTAGAATTTGTGCACTGAGTTGATAGTATAATGAATTGAAGTTCTTGAAACTTTTTGGACGACTTTGGTTTGCTGTTTCTGCATATGTTGTAGCACAGCTTATAATACCCATAGGTTTGAGAAATTATTAAAATTCTTTTAACTTGAGTTATTAAAATTCTGTCGAGAAATGGTGTTGGCTGTTGACTCACATGGGCTCCTCCCAGAGGGTATGTCTCTACAATTATTTTCAGGATTCATGCAATCATACTAAGTTTGAGAGAGAAAACATTGACCATGCTTGAGAAAGCATCTTTTGCTTTTGGTAATTGGTTTGGCTGAACTTATGATATTCATGTTTGTTATTAAACCCAACATCTGGACTACATTGTTTTCACTGGTGTTTTGGGAGAGAACAAATCTGGCCATTTGCATGCTAAAAGATTGATAACATAGTGGGAAAAGATAGATTTTTGTCTAATGGCAGTCAAAGGAGGGAATGCATTCTCCATTACCATTATGACCTTCTAAAGGCCTAGTCAAAAATCAAAGTCAGCTTCACCTATTGGCCGAACAACTGTATATAACCTAGATGACTCATAATACATAGCAAATGCCTTAAAATGCCTAGTCAATAAAGCAATAGAAACATGAACAATCTCCTTGATATGTTGGTCACATGAATATTTTTTGCCATTTAGTTGGACTGCCAGCTTGGAAATGGTTTTGATAATAAAACTATTAACAAGATTCCGTGACTATACACCTTAATTTTTGGAAACAATTTAACTAAATTGTTTACAGCACAAGAAAAATCTAGTACATATGTCATTATCCTAGGGTTTAAGCTAGGGTATTTTAGGTGGAAACCGAGAATACGGAGAATTTGGAGGGAGAATTTGACTGAAATGGAGGGAAATACAGCAAGAATTGAGGGAGAAATGCAGTCAGAACAGAACCAAGAGAAAGAATCAAAGGGAATTGAGAGAGATCAGACTTGAGAGAGAAATCTGAGATTCAATTATCATTCATCTATATGCATTCTCTAACTAATCTAGCCTATTTATAGGCTTTACAACTAAAGGTACTAACAATTACAGCAGAAGAGTACAACCAAAAGAATTACATATAATACATAATGACTACTTTATCCTTGGGGATCCTTGGGGTCATGACAACATCCAACTTTGGAATTTATGTAGAGAGGTTTTTGATGTCATAGCGAGTGTAAGGATCTCAATTGTCAATTTCTTGGTTATTTCTTCCTGGCAAATTCTGGTAGTTTTTGTTCATGTATTAGAGTCAACCAGTGTGAGTGACTATGGATAATAACTTTGATTGTTTTATGTTAGCATCCCCACATAGTGGAATAAAGGCTGGATATGTTGTTGTTGTCGTTGTTTTATGTTAGCATATTGACTAATATGTAACTTGCCTTTACCTCTGTCTTTGAAAACATAGGTTCAATGATGGGCACTAGAGGTAGCATCATCAATTATTGTTGCCTTAATATAATCATAGCATCTGTAAAAGAGCCCCTACCTAGATATATTATAGAGCATGTAGAGTCCTATATCCTACTTGAATAGCACAATCACACAAAGCACAATACACTAAACCTGCCCTGCTATTTAGGCTTTCAAAAGACAATGAAAGTTGGAAGCACTTGTGAGAGGAACCCACTAGAAGTTGTTGAATGTGGTTTTTTGTATATAAATCAAGCAGTGGACTCAATTGTCAACCTAGCTTGCATTGTTGAGTGAGTTCTTGTTCTTGTGATTCTTGTTTATGAATTGGAGTCGATATATTTGTCTGATTATGTGGATAATATCTATGTTGTCATCTTACATAAACAAATCAACTACTCAGGACTTTTCCCATACAACTAGTGTCATGTGGAAATAAATGAGATGAAAACACTGGAACTCAACAAAAAACTTTATATGTTGAGATCTTACTAGAAGACCAAGAACAAGAAGTTGTTTTGGACAACATAAAGGGTTAGGGATGGTTGCCTCTTTGTGTGAGGAGATAAATGAGAACTTGAGCTTGAAAAAAATTCAAGAGGTACAATCAACGTACCTACATTAGTTCATGTGATGCAATATGGGAGGAAGAAATCAGCAAAAACAAGTGAAAAATTGGGTGAAAACAGTGTATGATCTATTCTGGAACCGAGACTTAAAATTAGGGTTTAAGAAAAGGCTTAATACATTATTTAGCCCCTGGACTAATCAAAAAAATGGCTTTAAAGATATCAACTAAATTGTGTTCACTATTCATCCTTGAATAAAATAATTTTACTCATTTTTAGTCCCTGGGTTAACCGACGTTAATTGAGGCGTTAACTTTGTTTTGTCACGTTACCATCTCACTGCCACGTCAATTATAATTCCACATCACTATTTTTATAAAAATTAAAAAAAAACAACAAACCCTAACCCTAACATACCCATAGTCATGACCCACCTCTGCACCCATCTCCACAGTCGTGACCCACCACTGCACCCATCTCCACAATCCCTTTCTTTCTGCTTCTCCTTTCTATTTCCATTTCACTCCAATGCGATAGTAGCGTGGTGGACAAGATTTTTCAGCCATAGCCGACGATTGATTGATTCATTCTCCAAGCAGGGAGTTTCATCGCGATGGCCCGGCTGCAATCGGCCTCCGTCGTTGCTTTTCTTGCCTTTCTTGTTTTCCGACCGTTGATGCGTCGATGGGGTCCGATGGGATTGAGAGTTTGCCCTGGTTCACCAAAGCGCCGCAATATCGTAACGGCGCCGAGTGTCTGGCCAGTTACGGTAGCGACTCGGTCATTCACGTTGCGATGACGCTCGACTCAGAGTATCTCCAGGGGTCAATGGTGGCGGTGCACTCCGTGCTCCACCACACCTCCTGCTTGGAAAACGTCTTCTTCCATTTCGTCGTGGCGGAGTTCGATCCAGTTAATCCTTGGGTCCTGACCCGACTGGTCTAGTCCGTTTTCCCTTCTCTCATCTCTTCCTCGATCCGACAAGCCCTGGAGAACCCGTTGAATTACGCCCGAAACTACCTGGGCGATATACTTGATCCGAGCGTGACCTGGGTCATCTACCTAGACTCCGACGTTGTCCTCGTAGACGACATACAGAAGCTTTGGAATGTTAGGGTTGGGTCACGACTATGGGGATGTTAGGTTAGGGTTTGTTATTTTTTTTTTAATTTTTATAAAAATAGTGATGTGGAATTATAATTGACGTGGCAGTGACGTGGTAACGTGACATGGCAAAGTTAACGTCTCAGTTAACGTCGGTTAACCCAGGGACTAAAAATGAGTAAAATTATTTTATTCAGGGATGAATAATGAACACAATTTAGTTGATATCCTTAAAGCCATTTTTTTTATTAGTCCAGGGACTAAATAATGTATTAAGCCTTTAAGAAAACCTCAAAGTTGAAATAGAATAAAAAATGGCTGCCTACAAAGTCTCTTAAAAGACTCTTTATACTAGGTTACAAATCTTTGATCACATAGGAATTCATCTAATCTAAGGAATCTATCTTTTTTTTTTAAAGTCACATGACTACTTACTGAAAATAATAAATAAAAAAGTATTTAAAATCTAATAACTTAAATACTAGGCATAGTTAAAAAAATAAAAATAAAATAAAAACACTAATAACAAAAAAACTGCTCCTCCATCATCATGGGGCATAAGGGATATGATGTTTGGGAGGTACCACCTAAGAACACTATGGAAAGGGTGTCACTATTGTATAGAGAGGAAGGAAAAGGGATGAAGAGATCCAGCATTGAGAAAAAAACAAAAACTATGGAAAGAAATCAAAAGACAGACTGACTGTGGAATGCTCATACCACCAAGGGCGGCCACAAGAAAGAAAGCCCATGGAGGTGACCTTCAGAGGAAAAGCCATAGTTGTCCTTACGATTCCTATAATAGACCTTGGGCAAGATAGAGACCAAGGGGAAGGGCCCATCTCAATCTAGAGTAAAACTATTGAACATGGACGTTGTTAAATAAGATAAATAAAGGGTATTAGTGTAATTATTTTTAAATACTTGTATGTATATATATACTCTTGTATTATACATTTTTAGTTGAATATACACATTTTTTTTATTCACATAGCATGGTATCAAAGCCACAAACCCTAACCCAATCCTAGACCCAGTCGTTGTTGCCGCTGACCGACGCTGCTACCACTGTCGCCGTCGCCGTCGCCGTCGCCGTCCAGATCCGCCCACCTAGATCGCAACTCTCTTAGATTAGCCCAAATCGCGGCCGCCCAGATCTGCCCACCTAGATTGCGACCGTCTCTCAAATCGCACGGCCACCCAGATCCACCGTCGCTGCTTCTTCCTGACCAACCCCAGATCTGGCCATCGTTCGCGCCCAGATTCGACCATGCTATCCGTTGTTGTTCCTGATCTAGTGACTCCCAGCTTTGCGCTCCCAAATCCGTCGTCGTTCCAATTCCGACGACTCAACTTTGTGCGCTCCCACCGGTATTCTTTTTGGTTCAAATCTGCTTCAGATCTATTTAGTTCAGATCTGACCCACCACTCTAGATCTAGACCTAGTAAGCCAAAACAGCAGGTTGTTCTGTTTGTATCATGTCTTCATCTACATCCACAAGCCTTTCCATCACGTCCACAACTGTGACTATTTTTCATTTTTCGGGCACACCAGTTATTACTACGAAGAAATTGAATGGCCAAAATTATTTGGCTTGGTCATCTGCGGTTGAAATTTGGTTTTTTGGACATGGCCTTGAGGCTCATTTATAATGACCATCTCATCTATTCCCGCAAAAAATCAATCTCTTTGGCGATAGGTGGATGCACAGTTACTCAGTTTGTTGTGGCAAACTATTGCACCGACTTTGATGCTTATAGTTCGACCTCTTTGTGAGTGTAGTGCTCTATGGAGTCGAGCTTGTGAGTTGTATACAAGTGACATCACTTGTATTTATGATGTGATTGGTGCTTTGTTCAATCTACGATAAGTTGATTTGGATATGACCACGTATTTGGATAAGCTCCAAACTTCTATTACTGATTTTAACAAGTTGATGCCCTTTGATTCAGATATCAAGAAACAACAGCAACAACATGATTAAATGTTTACTGTCCTTTGTCTTCATGGAATTCGACCGGAGCTTGAATCCGTTAAGACACAGATTCTCAGCAGTGCTTCTCTCCCTCCTTTGACAGAGGTATTGCCAGGCTACTTCTAGCCTTTTCTATTACTGTTGATCGTAGCGTGTCCGTACTTGGACATCTCCACCGCCCTTTGCCTCTCGCCTTGATCGTTCCAATCTTCAAGTCTATCAACGACGTTCACAACTTGTGGCCCAACCAACACAACCTGTCGTTGCTAGTTCGAGGGAGCCGTCTCCTGACTAATCCTTTGTGCTGATTAGTTATTCCTCCTTTGGTCCATCACCTCCGACTTCTGATCTTGACTTTCCTATTGCTCTTCTTAAAGGTACTCGTAATTGCACCACTTTCCATCCCATTTCACATTTTGTCAGCTATGTGTTACAATTCTCGGGTAGAACTTACCCTCAAAAGTTAGCCATTAAAGGGAGGGTGCCCAAGAGGTTATAAACCCCACACCAGGAGCCTAAATTTCCAATGTGGGACAAGTTCCATACCCTGCAATGGAGCATAACATACCACAATGCTTTGCATCCTGGTGGCCATGACAGCAGGCTGTGCACTAGTCACTGCTAGTCCCAAGCGAACATTGCAATGCTGGCATCACCTTTGTCGCCGCTCGCTTGCACTGGGAGCCATGGGGGCGGTTCTGATACCACTGTTACAACTCTCGTGTTGGGTTTTTGCATGAAGAATTATTTCTAGAAGATGAAGAATAGAACATGTTAGAATGAAGATGATGTGCGGCTGGATTTTTTCTAAATTAGATTAGTTAACTTAGTGGTTATATTACGAGGGATACATTAGTCTTTTGTATAGGCTAAGTAGTTAGCCTTGTAATTATCGCCCCTATGGTTTATAAATAGGAGGCGAGAGGCTGAAAGTCACATATAACAAATCATTCTATTGAGTTCTCTGAATGCAAGTGATTCTGTCGAGAGAGAGAGAAAGGCTTAGAGAGAAAGTTTGCCTTGATATTCTCTTATATAGAAGGCAATGAACTTGTGTGAGAGAGAATGAGAGTTCTTATAATCTTGTTCAAGCGGTTTCTAGTGGATTTGGCTCTCGGGATCAAGGCTGGATGTAGGATTGCATATTGCAATCCAAACCAGGACAAATCAGCGTCTCTTGATTGGTTTGATTGCTCTTTTACTTTATTTTTTTTGCTGTTTTCATTTCCAATTTTATATACTCTGTTGTGGGTTTGATTTCTGGGTGAGGAGTAAAGAGAGATTGGCAAAATAAACTGTTGAATTGGGTTTCTAAGAGCTCCTAATCATAGCACCTCGGGTAGAATTCACCCTCAAAAGTTAGCTGTTAAGGAGAGGGTGTCTAAAAGGTTATAAACTCCACACCAGAAGCTTAAACTTTCAATGTAAGACAAGTCTCATACCTTGCAATAAACCATAACAAGGTCAAAGGCCAAAGACTGCTCGTTAACCTCCTCGACGGATCTACCAATGGAGTTTGCCTGGCATTTCGAATACCCTTGCAACTAATCGCTATCTACCCACAATCAAAGCGAATTCAAGATTGCCCAGACTCTGTGTGCAATTATTGTGATTCAATGACCACCCCCAAACCAGCTTCCACTTTGCACCTTCCTTTCTCACCGGAATCGGTGCCTTCATCTCACCCAATCACCATCCAAGGGCCAGAGAACCACTGGCTCTTCGCCTGAAATCATTGCTCAACTGATTCCCAATTGTTGGCTTGATAAACGTATGGGAGTCGCCGATCTGGCCAACTTTGATCAACTTCCAAGAAACGAGTGGCTTCCGATTCACTAGTGACTATCACCTGACCTAACTGCTTCCATCAAAATCACAACCAATGATGGATCAGCTCTGATATCAAATGTCACGACCTAGGGTTTGGATGGAAAATCGAGAAGGGTATGGGGAAGAATTAGACAGAAATGGAGGGGGACAACAAGAATACAAGGAGAATAGAAGAGATCAAGAGGGGGAACGGAGAATTGGGAGGGAAATTAGAGAGAATTTGAGAGGGAAAATCAGTTATATTTTGTTCAACAATATAACTAATTCTCTAGGTTACAACCTATTTATAGGCTTTCTTAGTAAAGGTACAAACTATCAAGTAGTAAGGTACAACCATTAACTAATACATGTAATATCTTATACCTAATCTACCCTTGGGGTCGTGACAGTGTGCCGGTCAAGGATGAGCTCTAAATTAGAATCGCCTACTACTTTTAGGAGTGTTGCCTTATGGTATTGCATCCCAATTCATGATCGGCTGCTTTGAATCTGCCTCCTATGTTGATCGACTCTGATGCAGTCAAT
This sequence comes from Diospyros kaki, assembly GCA_036245055.1. Taxonomy (NCBI): domain Eukaryota; kingdom Viridiplantae; phylum Streptophyta; class Magnoliopsida; order Ericales; family Ebenaceae; genus Diospyros; species Diospyros kaki. The sequence goes on from BSEG01000013.1 coordinate 8,365,491, forward strand.
AGAATTCGCTTGACTCAAGCTGGAAAATGCCTGACCCTACTTTGCCCTTCAATTCCGAGTAAGAATTATCAAAATTTGCGGCTGAGAGTCAACCTCTTGCTTCGCATTCCAAGTTCAAACTGAGAATTATTGAAATCACAGTCGAGGAGTGTCAACCTCCTTCTTCGCCTTCCAAGTTCGAACTGAGAGTTGCTTGCTTGTTTGGTTACGATCTATCCTCAGTTCCTTCGAGATCAGATCGAAAATGTTGGTCGATCAGTTCTGTTGAAGCTCCTTGAGAGTTCGCCTGTATCGCTGGAAATTTGCCTAGCTGTACTTCGACATTCAGAAAATTCAGATCAGAATTACTGCTAAAATTTGCAGGAATCACATTCGATGATTGACTGGCTCTGATACCAACTGTCAGATGATCTGACAGGGGTTCTCTCACCAATTGGTAAGAATTTGGGAAAGAATGAGGTGGAAATTTAGCATAAATGCAGGGAGAATGAAGAACAGAAAGTGAGGGAGGGAAAGATCGAGAGAGAGAGAGAGAGAGACAGACAGAGGGAATTTGGAGAGAAATCAGAAATATTTCAATTGTATTCATTCATGCCTATGAATTATGCTGGATCAGTCTTATATATTGATCCAGATAGCAATGATTTGGCACCATTATAGGGCTGTCAAATATTCAAACCAAGTATAACTGAAGACTGCTGCCTTCTAGGTACAACAGCGAGCTACTTCTAAGTACAACTGATTCAATCCAAACTAACAGCAGATACAAACAAAAGGAATACATCTATTATCTATTACTACTATACTCTTGGGAACATGACACAACTAAAATAAAAATAACCTCCTAGTTCATCTAGGCCGTGATAGTGATTCCTTAGCAAAAGGTTATTTTTGAAAGCCACAAGGAAGGGTGACTGGTTGGATAAGCCATTGTTGACATCCCTTGCAAGGAGAGTTCTATGAAGCATAGCCACCTGTTCATGGAGCCATATGTAACTAAGCCTAACACAGTAACCTGTTTGCCATGACATGCCTGCACTGCTGTTTCATCTTGGGGCACAGTGTATTTTTCCCACCACAGGGCAGCAACCTCTTCTGCAGCCTCTTTTCTTTCAGTTCATTCAGATGGACACCGTCCTGTCAACTGAACTCTTCCCCTATGCTGGCACCTGATGTGTAGACTTAGGGGAAGGCTAAGTTCATTGTAACTTCTTTGCGGCTCAGTTCATTGTAACTTCTTCGCATGCCACTTGGAGATGATGATGAAGGGGAAGACTTTTACCCCTCAGAGAACTGGTCTAGATGCCAAGACACAGAAAGATACCTTGAGGCCTGCAATGTCATCACAGGAACCGTTGGTTTGATCCTTGGCCTTCACTGGCTCAACCCAAATCGGGAAAAACAGACTGACAAGAGGATTTATGTTCGATCTGCATCAGATCTATAACTCATAATGATATAGAGGCAACACCGTGTTCCATTATGTTTCGCCATCATACAGAAGAAGTATATGTCCATGGAATAGAAACATTAAACTAAAACCCTAAAAAAAGAGCATCTAAGAGAAAAAGGCCATTTGCAGATAATGAAGAACCATAAGACTGAATTACCTGGGATGCCATTTTCCCAATAAGAAATGGTGGAGTCAGTCATTAATTGCAATGGAACTCTGCAAAAAGTTTCCTCCTGTGATGAGTTCCTGATCCTTTATCACTATACTAGCCCAGGGTATTTGATATTATGACAGGTAAATATGATCTTTGACATCTTCTTTATTTTTCTGCTGGTCATCATTTGTTCAGAGTGCAATTACCAACCCATGGCTCTTTTTTTTTATGCTCGGCCACCCATGGCTCATTTAACATCCTTTGGGCATTGTGTAGTGGATTTTTCTGAGTATGGTCACTGGTGCATCCAACCCCTAGATGTTACAATAGTGACATGATTGAGTGGTAAAGTCTCCAGTGAATAATGTATCAATCTGAGCTAGGTCAGATTGTCATTCTTGTCCATTTAGAGATCGTCCATTTTTTCCCTTTGATGTGACATTAGTAGCAGTAACTTCACTACTGTAAGCTTGCCAACTTTAATGTGGCATTGTTTCTGTCTTTGATTGGTTTCAATTGTATAATGCTTAAAATGTCTCAATGTTAGTAGGGATTGTATGGACAGTGAAACATTTCTCCAATATCTTGCCTTCAAATTACTTGACCATGTTCTGCTTTCTGATGAATTTTTACTTGGGTAATTTTTTATAGGTAACGGACAAGAAGATGGGGCAATACCAGAAGTTGCTTCAGCTCCCAGCTTACAGGCAGAACCTGAAGAAATCGGTACTGATTCTGAAGTTTGTTTGGTCTTCTCTTCTAAACTGCAGTTTCTATATTTTTTCTTTTCCGTGTGTAAAAGGCTCATTTACATTTTGATCTTGGGCTGATTCTTTAATTTCATTATGCAGAGAGGAAAGCTCGGGTGGATGCTGTATGGCAGCAAATGAATAAAGGATTATCTACTAAGACTCTCAAATCTATCTCAAATAAGCATAGTTCAACTGTAAATAAAACTACACAGAATGGTTCTGCTGTAAGTATTCCCTGATTCTTCTTTGTGGAAGAACCACGCCTCTTTCATAGTCCACTTAATGACATTGATTATATCTCAGAGCTGGATGTCATATCTGGGCCTGGCAAAGACGAAAGCAGCACTTCCTCAGCAAGACAAGCGAGAAAAGCAACCCAATCATAAACAGAATAGCATCAGTGATGAAGAAGCTAAGAAGCTTGCTGCGGCTGCACTATCAGCAGTTGAGGATGCTGCTGCTCTTGCTGCGGCTTCAGAGAAGGGGAAACTTGAGGTAATCATAGCTTGTCTGCCTTTAATGTAGGTATCATAGCTATGCTTTCATCTTCCTTGAGAATGTTTTCATATTTTGTGATGTTTGGGACAGACTGGCTGGCTGACTACATTAGCATTTGATTAGTGGTGTCACACCAAGTGAACGAATTTTAAGTTGTGAATGCTAATTTTGAGTTCAATACCGTGCAGCTTTTTTTTTTTTTGGCTTAATAATACTATGCTTCTGGTGTAATTATAGTAAATTTATACATTCATATTCTTGCATTTAAGCATGTCTTGCCATCTGTGCACTCACAAACCAAGCAATAAACATGTTAAACGAGTTATTTTGTTGTTACAGATCTCTGAGGTCCGAGGCCTTGTGGGTCATGATACTGAAGGAAAGAAGCTTATAGGTAACAGTCCAAAGGAGACATCCGAAAAGGCTAAAGCCCCAGTATCAGCCCCTTCTGCTGTTGACGCTGTTCTTGAGCAAATTAAGAAGAAGCAAAAGCTCAGTGTGCTCGACAAGACAAAAAAGGATTGGGGAGAATACAAGGAAGAGAACAAGGGCTTGGAAGATGAGCTGGAAGCTTACAAGAAGAGCTCAAATCAATACTTAGAAAGGGTATCTTTCTTGCAGCGAGCAGATTATAGGGAATTTGAGCGAGAAAGAGATGTCCGGCTAGCAATGCAGGCCAAGCGAAAAGCAGATATGCGAGAGGATCCATGAGTTGACTGCGGGGAGTGCTTGCACACAACACTTCCGGCACACATGGTACTTGATCATTTCACTACATGGAAATTGAACCAAGCAAGAAAACGATCTAGAACGAAGCCTTTCATGCGTAAGTGATCTGATTTGGATGCACGGTCGTTGCCTTAATAATCAATTTGCAGTCAGTCACTCCTCTGGAAGTTTCTCATTGACCTTGAAGAATGTAGAGCACAAATAATATTTGTGCACTAATTACCCCCAAAATTGTTGCTATGTTTCTGGTCCTAGAACCAGAAATTCGTATCAGCCTATGTATTTGCTCTCATTTTTTTTTTCTCTTAATTCTCATTTCTTGTCTTTGCGGTTGACAACACCTCTTACTGCCATTGACTGGCCTTCAAGTACCAGTGTTCAATTTGTAGCAGAAGAATGCTAGGCTGTTTTACCGGTGGTTATCTTCGAAGATAATCTGTGCATCGTTGAGGCTTGTTACCCTGACGTTGAATGATTATGTTTCTTTCGCATCGCCCACTAATTCATTATTATTGAGTGTATTAAATGATTTTCGAAAGCATACAAACAAGGGGAATCTCTGCTTAGAGATAACGCCTTTGCACCTCACGTGGGATTTTTTTTTTCTGCCTTGAATGTCTCTCAATGCAACAAGATGATACCAGTGCTTTGGAGTTGGAGCCCATAAAGGGGAGCTCACTGCTTTGATATGATACACACTCTCAATTGGAGAAGGAACAAGACGAATCTTAGAAGATAAAAAAGTAGTTCAAACCTATATCAATTACAATTCAAACAAGAGGCGTCCAACTTGCATATACTTGCATATATATATATCACTTTTAGGATGTGTTTGATAACATAAAAATTTTATAAAAATTGTTTTATTTAAAAAAATAGATTTTATTTTTATTGTTTAACATATTATATTTTTTATAAAATTAAATTTTATAATATAATTATTAAAACATCATTTGACTTCTATGAAAATTTTCATCTAGAAAAAAAATAAATTTTATTTTTCATGCAAGTTAAAAAATATATATTTTTTTTTATTAAACATGCCCGGAACGGAGAGAAGAATTGTGTTGGTCCAAATCCAGCAGTAGCAAAAAAGCTTCTCAACATTTTTTGCGGATACAAAACAGGGTGTTGTATTTTCTTTTTCCCTGAATCATTCTATTTTCTCAGTATCTAAGAAAAGAATTAGTACTTCGTAAATCCAAGCTTTTGAGGCTACAAGGACAATCAGAAGGCTTAATCCTCCTTGGCCGCATATCATAGTTGAGATGGGCCAGTGATTTGGTATATTCAAACCACATTAAGGAAATTCAGCCGACGGAAAAGAGGGGAAGCCATATTGAGGAAGCTGACCTAGTAGTACCAACAAAATCATAAAGCCCGAAACAAACTCTCAAGGGCATTAGAAAATGCTGCACTACACAGGAGAGAGACCTGTGATTGAACATTAACTAACCAAAAGGCGCCTCTCCGGCTGTCATTATTAAGGGCGTCCTGCACCATATTATAACTCAAGGTGCCTTCTCAAGTTGTTATTAAGGATTATAAACAGACGAGCAAGTATTCCAAGGATCACAGCGCTAGGCGTACAAATTATGAAGTGGGAGATATGAATGAAGAGAAAACGGCAATTTTTTTCTGTTTGAGCACTTAAATCTACCGCAAGTGCCGGGCAGAAATCAGAAACCCTTTTGCCAAAGTCATTCCAAAACTCTCAAAGAAACAATTAGAACAAAATTAAAAGAGGTATACCAGTGCCTTTTCTTAAATGTGAATGGGCTTGTCATAAGTGGCCATTGCAGCCTCTTTCACAGCCTCACTCATTGTTGGATGTGCGTGGCACGTGCGAGCAATGTCCTCACTCGATGCTCCATACTGCAAGGCCAGGACAGCCTCGTGAATGAGCTCTCCAGCATTCGGAGACATGATGTGGACACCCAATATCTTGTCAGTCTCTTTCTCAGCCAGAATCTTGACCAGGCCCTCAGCATCGTCAATGGCTTTGGCTCGGCTGTTTGCCAAGAATGGGAACTTCCCAACACGGTAATCAACACCAAGTGACTTCACCTGCTCTTCAGTCTTTCCAACAGAAGCCACCTCCGGGTGTGTATAAACGACTCCAGGGACCATATCATAGTCCACATGACCTTCTTTGCCAGCTATGAACTCCACACATGCAACCCCATCCTCTTCTGCCTTGTGGGCTAACATTGGCCCAGGAATAACATCTCCAATTGCATACACTCCAGGCACATTTGTTGCAAATCGCTTATTGACCAATATTCGACCAGCCTTGTCAGTTTCCACTCCAATCTTGTCCAACCCAAGTCCAGCCGTAAATGGAACCCTACCAGCAGAAACAAGGACAACATCAGCTTCAAGTGTACTCTGCTCGCCACCAGCTGCTGGTTCGACAGTCAACTTCACACCACTCCCAGACGTGTCCACTGATACCACCTTAGTTTTCAGCATGAATTTCATCTTCTGCTTCTCAAGCATTCGTTGAAATTGCTTGCGAACCTCACCATCCATGGTTGGGACAATATCTGGAGCAAATTCAACAACCGTGATCTCTGAGCCAAGACGGCCCCACACTGAACCCATCTCAAGGCCAATGTAGCCAGCTCCAATGACCACAAGTTTCTTTGGGATTTCTGACAAAGCTAAAGCTCCAGTTGATGACACAATCCTTTTCTCATCGATGGTGATCCCTGGTAGAGACTTGACATCAGAGCCAGTGGCAATTATTATGTTCTTGCCTTTCACAACAGTATTTCCGCCATCAACGTTATCAACAGAAACTTCAGAAGGAGAAATGACCTTTCCATAGCCTTTAACATAGTTTACTTTGTTTTTCTTGAAGAGACCTTCAATACCACGTGTCAGATTAGACACAGCCTTATCTTTTTGGGCCATCATGGCAGGCAGATCAACCTCAACTGAAGGAAACTTGACACCATGGTGGGCAAATGAGTGCTTGGCTTCATGATACATGTGAGACGAATGGAGAAGAGCCTGCAAATAAAATGAGAAAAATGCAATTAAATTCAACCAAGTTTATGACATGCGCATAAACCATGGGACCTTATTTGATCTAATATATTTCCTACATAAAGCAAAACTTTGAGATCTTCAGGGAAAAAAGAATCAGATGAACTCGTTATAGAGACCATAAAAGGATAGTACAACCCAAGACGTGTGTAATTTCCACAATACCTAGGAGTTTATCCTTGGACTAGTGACCAAAATGGTTTACAAGTAATGCATATCAATGACAAGACCACTTAAATCCACAATAAAGTGAGACCCAACAGAAGAATGAAAAGAGAAACCTTTCTTACTCCGAGGGTACAAATAAGTACTTTAACTACAGCAATCCACTATTTATTACTATTAATACACTGATTGCACCAAAATGCATTACTATAGAGCAACTTATTCTATGGCAGCTAAAAGTTTTAGTTTATAGACCTATTTGCACCAGTTAGTTCTTGTATGAGCTGTGAGCTGCCAAGTTAGATAATGCATTCGGTATAACACGCTGTGATCTCATTTCCGACGGTTCAGTATCAAGGTTCAAGTGCTGATATTATGTTTTTCTTTTTTCCAAGACCAAGAGTAATTTCTATGCCTATATCATTGTCATGTCATCAATTTCCATGAGCTTATTCCTCGTGTCATCTATTTCATTGTCATTTCTAACTCCTTATTTATTAATTCACATACTTGGGCATCGAAATAGGAGTCTCCCACATGGAAATCCTAATTTGCAGCCAAACAAATGAACAATAATCTCGATTTGTAAACGAACATATAAATAATACACACATATATTTCAATTAAAGGAATAACGCAGTTCAAGAATCTTCCAAAAGACTAAAAGCATGTAATGAAATAGATGCACTAAAAAATCCACCAGTCAATAAAACTCTTAAGAGATAGAACTGCCAGATCTAACAAGCAGCTACGAAAAAGGAAAAAAAAAAAAAAGGAACAACTACAGCACAGATCGGAGCCAAAGAAATCGAACAAAAATAAACAGATAATACCTTGGAAGGGATGCAACCAACGTTGAGGCAGGTTCCGCCCAACGCGCCTCGCTTCTCGATACAGGTGGTCTTGAGGCCGAGCTGAGCTGCCTTGATGGCGGCGACGTAGCCCCCAGGGCCGCCACCGATGACGACCACGTCGTTGTCATCGGATCCTGAGGCGGCGAATCCCCTGGAGAAGGAGGTGAGAGAGAGGGAGTACCTGAAAACGTCGGAAGAGAAGGAATTGCAGAAGAGATGCGAAGCCTTCCGTCTGGCCAAGCTCGCCATCGCCATACTCGCTCCGATTTCGAATTCGATTCGTCCAGAACCCTTCCTGTCCCGGGCCCTTTTCCCTGATTAGGTCTACGAATGGAGCTGTCTGAAGATGAAAGAAGATGGAAGGAAGGCGTAAATCAATTGGTTTCTTTTTATTAATTTAGCACTGGATACTGTGTTCAACGGTCCAGGATATCGGTTCCTGCTCCGCCCTCCATCATCTTATCCCCTGCCTGCGCTGACTCAAGATCCAGATCAACTTTTCTCTCTTACTAATAGTAACTTGATAATAATAATATAAGAATAAATTCTAAACACGTGCCTTTTTTTTCCTTGTAAGCAAAGCATAATCAGTCATGCCTAATATTTTAAATTAATTACTTTGTTTTTGTTTCTTTACTGTTGGATTCCAATTTGCTGTCTCACACTTATTGTAGTGTGACAGTTGTCCAGATTTGAGCCTCTAAATTAAATTAGAATTCATGTTGTCCCATGGGGCGAGTTTCATATTAATTTTGGCTATGTAATTATTTCTGTTTGGAGATAGTTTAACAAAAATACATAAATTAAGGATTTACTCGAAATATTACAATATTAATCTTAAAAATAAACATGCATCTTCATCCAAAACAGTCTTTTAACTCTCATGATTCAATCCTGAATCAACTCTTCGTACTTTTTCAACACGATACTTAATTTATTCGGATCGAAACTGCACTTGATGATGGAGGAATTGGGCAAATAAAATGAGCCAGAGACACAGTAGCCTAGCTCATGTTACATTTAGCACTGGACAGAAAGATGCTCTGCTAATATCTCTTTATTATACTAGAAAAATGGTGTCCTCACAAGCCTTACCCAAGCAATCACCACCCAGATCAGATAATATAGATGAGATAGTAGAGACACAGCTTCAAGGCTGGTGCTTAGATAGCTGCTTTTCCCAACACAGCCACAGATTTTCAATCTTTCTGCAACAAGTACAGTTAACAGGATCAGTTTTACACTCTTTAACTGATTTTGTCTTTACATTCAGTTTCAGTCCAGCAAGTTCCTCAACTTATTCGTGGCCGCCTCAGACAGGCTGTAGTACCTCGACCTTCGCCGGCGAGGAGTAGGCTCCCGGGAACGAGGAGGAGAGAAGCACAAGACGATTGCAGTGACGTTGTCCGTTGTGTTCAGGCGCAGCGCTTCGTTCACCAGTTCTATGGCACACTCCTGTGGGTTGTCGTGGCGCATTAGTGCACGCCGAACCAAGTTGACTGCTTCCTCATTTGAGATGACATCCCAGATTCCATCACAAGCGACAATCAGAAATTCATCTTCTTCAGTTAGCATGATATGCTGGACTTCGGGCTCGGCGATTAGAGGTGATGAAGAGCCTAACGGAGATTTCATGTACCAGTCTCCGAGGGCACGAGTGACTGCAAGATCACCATTGAGGTAGCCATACTCGATGTAACCACCAACCTTCTCCACCCTCTGGTACTCTGGCGGATAACTAGGCCTGTGGTCTTGGGACATTTGCAATGCAACTCCTTTCCGGCAGAGAACAGCGCGACAGTCACCAGCATTGGCGACCATTAGATGCCTGCCGAGTAATAGGGCAGTCAGTGCTGTTGTTCCGGAATAAGGAGAAACACTAGATTCTCCAGCCAATGCTTGGTCAGCCAGAAGAAACGCTCTGCGATGAGCACTGTCCAACTCTTTCAAGAAAGCATCGTTAATTTCAGATGTTTGTGGCAAGTTAACATCTTCAAAGAATAAATTCATGGCATGCTCCTTGATGTAAGCTGCTGCTGCATAGTCACCATGTCCATCAAAGACGGCATAAAAAGCACTTTGCAAAGGGCACCCAAACAGATGGCCTAATTGTGCACATAGATCATCAATGCAGATGTGTTCGTCTTCATTGAATTCTCGGTATCCCCTGTCTGTATGGCTACCAGAACGAATGTTTGGGATGAACATATTTGTGACAGCAGATTCAATCTTCTTTGAGCAGCTCACGGGCTGTTAATTTAAACAGAGAAGACACGGGGTTAAATCACCTCTAATGACAAATATGAAGACCAAGTAAATGCGGAGCACAATTTCCAGTTTCAACAAAATACAAGAACTACTATAATGCCATTCTTGAAGCGAAGCTAACCAAACAATAAACTAACCATAGTGATTTCAGAAACAGTCACACTCCGATGGCCATATTGCAAGTAGGGTTAAGATTAATCTTGTTATACTCTCACATTTATCATTAAAAAAGTGCCTTCTTTTATGATAAATATAACAAGATGTATATGGGGCTTAAGGCTTTCTGCAACTGTTAAAGATCATTAAGCCATTATCAGCAGCCTAACCGCAAAGAATAACATACAAGAAAAAGAAACTGCACAAGCTCTGGTCACAAATTATGTTTAAGCATTTCCTTAGAGTAATGTAATTAACGAAAAGGGAATCAAAAGTCCTCGAATCTTCCAAAACTGTATGAGAACAAAGAATGTTCTGTTTTTATATACAAGCTGCCAACAAAGAAAGCTCAAGTATTAATATAAAAAATCAGCTAACACTAACATTTGGTATAGTACTGTCAGCAGATGGATGATAAGAGCAAATTTATAGCAAAACCGGAAGTCGAAAAAGATAAACAGAAGGGGAGAGGATTATCGGGCAGCCAAATTAACTTCATATGTCGATTAAGAGGCCACGAAAAGTATCGCTGCCATGAAATATCTAATTCCAAGACTAATCAAAATTGCTTGATATATGTATATATCCATACAAGCAAAAATTTCTAATAAAAGTGAGCTACCTTGGGAACTTGGATCCCATCAAGTTGAAGGAAAAGGAAAATGATGGGACATCAATTTGGAGTTCAAAAACGAATATAAACCAAATAAATATCCCTTTTAGTTAGTCAAAAAATTTGTAACTACAAATGATTCCAGCTTCAAGCAAGAGAAACACAAAACGGATCAAAGAATCCAAGTCAAAACGAGCAATACCGCGGGATGGTCGGGAGCCTGAATTGGGCGGAAGATCGGGGAAGGCGTCACCGGCGGTTTGGCGGTGGAAGCGACGTCGAAGAAACCGTTGTCGAGATGAGATAGGGTCGGGGGACAGTAAGACGGCTTTGCCTCAGCCACCATCCTTTTAGGGCATCGAAACACAAAAAACAGAAAGAAAGAGACAAGAGTTTGAATGGATATAGGCTATGGAAGTATGGAAGTAATTGGTAACGAGAAATGGAAGTTGTTAATGAAGCTGATACGTTACAGAATTATGAGGAACCTGCGCCATGCGTTGTGTGTGCGTGTCTCTATTATAGAGGGTTAGGAGGGTGAGAGAGAGGGAGAGCTAACTGTAACGTGCACGCAGTCTGAAGGAAGTGCTCCTTATTTTGGCTTCCTTTCCTTTCCTTGCTAGTTGCTTCTCACCCGGCGGCGGGCACCCACCGACTCCCAAACCCAATTTACTAAGTTGACCCTGTTTTATAAAAAAATTAATGTATATTTAATTTAAAAATAATATTATTTGTACGGAAGCACTTTTACAGGTGAATTCGTGATATTCTCTTCTCTTCTATTCTCTCCTCTCCACCCCTCTCTCTCTCCCCCCTTTAGCATTGCCTCTCACAACCTTCATCTTACCGTTGCCTCGCCCTCGTCACCAGTCATCACTCTTGCCTCGCACTCACCGCTCAATCCCCATCGTTGCCTTGCCTAGCTAATCACTGCCTTGCTCTCGCCTCTCGCCTGACTGACCGTCGCTGCTCACCGCCTCTTGCATCCTCACTTGGTCGCCTCGCCTCTCGCGGCGACAATCGGCCAAGCGAGAGGCGAGGTGGTAGTCGACCAGGTGAAAGACGCTACTTTAGCCGCCAGCCAAGCGAGGCAGCAGAACGAGTGACATGCAATGAGCGATGAGGGCGAGGCAGGCTACGGCAGGTGACGAGTAATGAGCTATGAGAGCAAGGCAAGCTGCGGCAGGCGACAAGTGCGAGGTAGCGACCGACAGAGGGCGGTGCTAAAGGGAGATGATAGAAGAAAGATGATAGAAAGAGATAAAATAGTCATTAAGATAAGAGAGAAATTGGCAAAATAGTATTTTCAATTTACTTGTAAACTCACATGTAAATAGTCTTATGTACAAATAGCATAATCCTTAATTTAATACATCTTCCACTTTCACTTGAAATGACTATTTTTGCATAATCATCGGTATTCATATTCTCAATTACGTTAGAGGAGATAAATTACAAGATGGACTTTTGACTCTTACGTAGAGCGAGAATCGAACTTACAACCCACCAAATTGACACTAACATATTGCTTATCCGATAACTTGACATATGTCTTAGGAGCCATCTTCCACTTTCACTTATTAGGCCAAAACAGGTAATTGAAGTATATTAAATTAAATTATCAAGTCACATTAATTGAAATATATTAAATACATATTATATGAGCTAAGCTATATTAGATTTCAGAATCGGTATTTATTTACATAATATATACTACAATTCGGTGTGATTGCGCTCATTTTTCACTTATCAATCAAGGGTGGGTTAGGCTTGAGAAGCAATCATCTTTTTTCCATTCAGAGTGAGGGCTGACCTTGCACCGCACTGCATTTACTTCAAAGTGTTTGTGGTTATGCTTCAGCCTCCACTCAATGGCACAAGCCAAAAAAATATGCAATTTTTTTTTTTTTTTGATTGTGAACCAACTAGATTGTCAAGACAAAAATGCACAAAGCCAGTTTTGAATCATGGTAGGACACTATATAACCATGAATCACCTGTTTATCCATTCAATGCAAATATGAAGATGAAGTCATTAACCAGCTGGAAAAGTGATCAAATTAATTGTCAACCAAATTTAGCATCCCAAGGGTTAACTTAATGGTAAAAATATTATAATGATTTCTCTATTATTGGGGTTCAAATCTTTTTGAGATGAGCCCAAACGTTTAATTTTAATTTTATTTTTATGTGCTCATTGCATGAAATTTGTAAAATATTAACTAGACTTGTTTATGAATTTACTAATACACGTTTTAAAAGACAATAGTGTGACGATCATATTTTCATAATTATATACCATTTTGGTTAGATTTTTTATTTTTAATATATTACTATTAAATAGAGAATTTCTATCAATCTGTCATCACCCATTATCATAAACATGGTTGCTGGTGAAGGGCTTTTTTGTTAAGGCTGCCATAAGAATAAGACAGGAACTCAGCTTCCAACCACTAAACAAGACAGTGACAACTACTTTTGTTACAAAATTAGGCCCTTTCTTGTGATAAGCATCAACTTCTTTTATCCTATGAATGGTTGAACGAGTGACATCTGGAGAAGGGCAATTTTTGGCAAATAAATAACCCAAAGAGAAAACAAAGAAGGCTTACATCTCAGGCAGCCCCTGGTTCTGGAAACCACGTACTGCGCATAGCTCTCACGAATTCCCACCCACACGTTGGTTTGCTTTCACTTCAGAAAACTAGGCATTCTAATGGGTCAAAACAAACCAACCATTTGACTGCGGAAATCAATATGTTGGAAAACTCCAATATTCAACTTGTTAGTACCTTGTGCATCAGAAAAGAAAACCCAATTAGTTGAGATTGTTGGCAAGCAAAAGTTAAATGGTCCTAGTTAGATGTTAATGAAAAGGATATTTATGTCAACTAAAACCAACAATGAGTTCATAAAGATTTACACTACTTCAAATTACATTTGTATTAATAGTAAGCAAATCAACAACTTGTTGCCAGGCAAGATGCACAGAGAAGCACATACCACACAGACAGGACATCAATGAATTGGGGTCAAATCTACAAAAAATTCAGGAGAATCTGTTTCCTAGAGCTGTCAACTTGGGTTTCAACAAGGAGAAGATTCATTCACAGCATTCAGATTTCTGCTCTTTCTGTAACTTCTCCCATAGGCATAACACCTTCCTTGGGTTTTGATAATGAGCAAGAATGTAGTTTGACTCACATCCAGCGTTGTGAAATCGCTCGTCACTGATATACTGCACTTTGTGACCCTGTTTCTTGAATTGCTCAATCCATATGCCAACAGCAACATCTTCGAGTTTAAAAAGCTGAAAGAATCACAAAGATAAAAGAGAACTTTAAGGGATATTCAAAAGAGTACAAAGTATAGATGGCTTCAGAGCTTGAAGATAAGACAGTCCGCTAACTGGGTTCCACCCTAGAAATTTTTACAGCACATGCTTCCTGCAATACATGATCTAAAAACATTCATTATTTTTAGAAAATGTTTATTATCGCCTTTCTTCATTTTCAACCATTTCTAGAATTCATCCACTCATAGTCCAGGTTCTCCATCACATTAGGGAGGGAACACCATATTGTACGGTTTGTAACCCTAAAGTCATGGATAGGGATAGCAATAGGTCACCCATTTACGTACTTCTTTAACAAATTTGTAAATAAAACTTAATACCTATATCTCAATTTTATACTTGCTTTAATTTTAAATGGGAATAATTGAGGCCCATTTGGGAGATCCATTGCCATCCCTACTCGTGGAGGTCGAGGAATGTATACTGGTTGTTAGATTTTAACACCAGAGTGTTCTCAACAGTTAGGAAGAATATAACTTGGGATTTGCCCAAAGTGAAATTCAATGTCGTCATTATCTAAATAGGATTTAGCAAGAAAACCAAAAATGTAAACAGTTTCACACACACACACACAGCCATATGATAGATCAAGTGCAAAACAAAGCTCTTACACCTTTCACAAGCATAAAAAGATGGATCATACCTGTAGGTATCTTTCTTGGTGGCCTTGAACAATGAATTTGGCAATGTCACTTGAGATTATATAACCTGGACCATGGGCCCATGGTGGATATGACGCATGTGGCCATTCCTGCCAAAGAGAGATCATCCATCCAATCTAGTAACCTAATGGGGCTGATACCATATGACAAAATTAAAGTTTATTAAAATTGATACCTTGGCACTGATATACCACTTGTTGTCCTTGTCTCTATGGGGTGATGAGTCAAAGGATATAAGACCATAAAGAAGCCCATTAGAAACCTTTCCCTTTAGACTAGAAAGAACTTCATCAATTCTAACAAAAGCATCATCATCTGTTTTCATTATATATTTTGCTGGGAGAACTTTGGTCTGCAAATTTAAAGAATAATGTATTTATGAAAACCTCAAATGCACAAGGTCTTATAACGAAGGTCATCAGAAATTTTAATAACTAAATTTTAATCAAAGAATGGGAAAAATAATAAATGGAAACAACACAATAAAAATCCTGGACTTATTAATCAACCTAATTAGTGGGACAGCAGAAAAACAGAAATGAACTTTAAAGATAAAAGGCCAACGCTTTTTCATCTCCAAACTGTTTGATAACTCCTCAAATCCCACATTAGATAGGATTGAAACTTTCAAGTAAACTGATCCCACATTAGATAGGGATAGAAAACCAAATGGGGGAGTTGTTGTCTATAAATAAGCCTCTCAATATATACAGAACTATGCTTTAGTAGCCAAGTTATCTTAAGAAAACTGTAACCAAAGTTATCAGAGTAATGAGAGTCGGAGGGTTCATAGTTTTATCTGTTCAAAAGTTGTAAAAATTTAGTGATCAGTGAATTAACCCTTTTTGGGTTAAAACTTTTCATGTTCCTTTTTTCCCTTTTTCAACGGGTGTGGTTTGTTCGATTGAATCTTAACACAAATGAGGTACAGAGCTGGCAGTTAGTTTTGGGTCAAAAATAAAATACATGGACTGGGTTCTTTCAAATCTAAGGTCCTTTTTCCATTATCCGCCCATATCACAAAGACTTCTCTTCGCCATCATGTAGTTCATTTCTATACGAAGTTTAACTAAATTTACTAGGGCAAATATATATTAAATGAATGAGCCAAGTTCCTACACCTAGTGGAATGTCAAATTTATATATGAGCACCAAATGCACCACCTACCACAAAGTTTTTTAATCCATTATTTTTTGTTAATTGTAAAATTATGTAGAAGGCCTATCATAGAATAGATTCCACTGAAGGATTTATTGCTTCACGGGTAAAAAAAAAAAAAAAACCTAAGAAATGATTAAAAAATCATATTTGATTTCCCTTATTACCACCTAAATATTCAGCAGACAACTCCATAACACTTCTCATTAAGAATATTATAGATTTGGTTTAATGGATGTACAGACACATTATATTGTTAGATTTTTATTGCATGGGCTTACATTAATTGTGAATTTTATTTTATATTAAATCAAGTTAAGATGTATTACTTTGATTATGAGACATTTAAAATCCCATAAATAAATCATTTAAACTAGTGGGCTAACAATCGAGTTAAATGAATGTCGGCTAAATTAGCGTAAGCTCATAAACTAGTGACGAGGAAACTTGTAGGCGGCTTTCTATATACAGGAGGGCTGGGTTCCCCTTCCACCTCAAGAAGGTTAAAACCCTGGTTATGAGAGGATATAAATTCTCTTAAGAGTTGTTACTTTCTCTCACCAATTAAAGAGTACTGGAAAGCTTGAGAAAGAAAAGGAAATTCCTAGTGCAACATGTTTTTACAGATCTGCTGTGAAGACTATCATGGATTCTAAAACAGGTTTGTCTATAAACCCAGAGTTATATTGTGGTATGGTGTTCTAAGCAATCATGTTTAAGATCCATACATGTATGTTAGTTATTGTTAACATATATCACTATGTTGTTCAATAATTGCTCTAAGACATAGTGTTTGAATCAACCTTTCGTCTATAGGTATAAATTCTAGCCGTATTTTTCCCTCACTTTCTGAGGAAAAAAGAAAGATTCAACTGCCCCTCCACCCCCCCCCCCTGCCCCCTAAACCCTAAAACCCTATTCCCCAAATCCCAAATCCAAAAAGAACAAGAAAACGAAAGTAACTACAAAGAATTCCTTTGAGGCCAATTTTGAACTTCCATGGTGTGAGTACATCGTAGATTTTAAAAAGTGTTCAGAGGTATCACATAAGACTACAAATTTAGCTTATCAAACCACCAACCACCCCTCCCCTGCCCCAATGGGAAAGAAAGGGGGGGGGGGGAAAGCAGGACAACAAACAGAAAAAAAATACACAAATTCCGGTATTTACTATAATTTTACAGTTGGCATACTATAATTCCAGAGTTACATAAACAAGTAGGCAATTCCATATTTACCATATCAATTGAATTGTGGCATAGAGAATTCATGACAAATTCACAAATTGCAGAATTACTGGAGATTGTGTTTTAGTCTCCACAAGTAAATTATCTTCAACAGCTGGCTGACATACATTTTTGAAAGCAACTGTAAAGAGACGTGGGGAGGAAAGAGGGGAAGAAAACAAAGGAAAAAGAGTTCTTAAGTTTATGCTTCCTCTCACACATCAGAAAATGAAACAAAACAGAACCATCTTTTCCTTCTGCAAATTTTCCATCATGGCTTCCAAATACAACACTATGTTAACAAGCTAATGGAATAATTAGGTCATAAATGCAACGGTGCTTAACTTAAATTATGGCCAGAATTTTGCCAGCATAAAATATATAAATCAGCAACCTATTTTATTTGATCAAACAAACACCTCTATACCCCTAGAATGGAAACTGCAATTGTCTTTAAAGTAAGCAGACTGTAGTAATCAACAAATGGCATCAGTTGAATATCTCCATATGCTTGAGCTTCCTTCCATAACTCAAAATTGACCTCCTTGTTTGTGTGCTGCAGGTTGTGGAAAATAAACAAACATAGTTAAAATCAAGTTGTATCTATCCCATCAATAACGTTAATATCTTTAACAATTGCAACTAGAACAGATTCCAAATGAAATTTTCATTATAAAAGCACTTTATTAGAGACATAAGGGTGGCATTATCACAATAACAGTGTATAGATTCATATAATTGGTGACAATTAAATACTCAGACTGTAAGGTTCATTTGACCCTGATGTGGCACTCATATACCTGGGAATAGTTAAGAAGGTAGAAAATGAGTGACTTTCAAATACTCGGACAATAAGGTTGATTTGGTCTGGATGTAGAATTGATATCCCTAGCTAGACTCTCTTAGTTTTCCAACATTTGAATTGTAATTGAAATAAATAAAGAACGCAGAAGAAGAAATGGCTTCTTTGGAGGAGATTCACTTTAATGAATTTCATATCTTTCTGGTGTCTAACCTTCAACTGACCCAGTTAAAAGATAAAATTCTTAGAATTAACAACTCAAGTTTACTCCTGAGTCAATGCAGTAATCACAGTCCCTAATGTGACTTTAGTACTAGTTAAAATACGCTCTCAACATTCAATATGCATATAGATGTATGTATGTACTGACATTTATGGAGGAAATGAAATCGAATACAACAGCCTCACTAGACTCCTGTTGGGATAACCAAAAGCAATATAAAGAAATAAAGACTATTTTGATACAATTAAAACCAGTCCTAGTAGGTAATGATCATTTACCAGGCCAATGAAAAAGCGGACAGCCACATCACCAGAACGTATAGCTTCATATTGCATCCAAGACCTCCTCAAAGCCATACGACGTTCAAAATTATTGCCAGTGGAGAAAACCCCAATCAGCATTACAAGTCTTTTCTTGGAAACTGGTGGAGCTTTGAGGTGCTCAACATCAGCTATCAAATCCAAATCTTCAGAAACAGGCAACCCTTTAGCTAAGGCGGATATAAGATCCAGACCACCTACGTTGACTCTGCTAACCAACCAAGGTTCAAGTTTCTGCATTTGTAGAAATAGCATGCAGGTTGCATTAATCACTCCTATTCAGATTACAATTCCAATAAATATTCTGGCCTTTGTTTTGTAAATTCCATGCAAAAACCATACCTTACCTCCCTATATGCAAAAGATGTTTCATGCCTTCCATTCACAGTCACGTGAAATCCCTCTACCCCAACCCAAATTGTAGCTGCAAATGGATTACTTTTAACAAATGGGAAATTAGCACTAGCATGAACAGTTCCATTGAACAACAACTTGCCACCATTAGGTCGACTTGCATTGACATTCTCTTCAACAGGGCTTCTGATAACTTGTTCATTGCACTTCATGAGTCCATCAACTGCAACTCATGCCAAGAGTAGGTCAGGGGGTTGATATGCAACAAAAAATATCTTTTACTGCCATCTGTGTCAAAAGATTGCTGAGACAAGAGGAGGTTGTTTGGCCCAGTTAACAGAATTGTAGATTTGACCTTGAATATATTGCCCATTCTTCAAAAACACTTTGTTTTTGTGAACCTCTTCCCGAGTCAACAAAAAAAAAAACCCAAGGAATATGAAACTAAGTTGGAGAACTGGAGAAAATAATATCCCATCTCTTGTAGTCAGTGGAGTTAAGAAATGAATAAGATGCTTCTTCATGGAAAAATGGAACAAAAAATGAAATAGAGGATTCTCCAATAACTCTAGGTACATGATTTTGGATCCTTTACATATTTAGTATTAAATTTCATATACTCCATTACAGTGATCCAAATTCCAGAAATCAAAATGAGAGTGCATATGCTTGTAGAGGAAAAGAATGTAACAATAAAGAACTTCATGAGTAGAATCACGTATAACCAGAAACAGAATTTAGGAAATCTGGTAGAATAATATACCTTTCCCATTGTTAGAGGACACATAATCAGGACATCTCTCTTCTTTGCCCCATCCAACTCCATTAGTCCATGTATTTTGAACTATGACCGGCTCTTCTGTCAGGTTATCCCCTGGCATGCAGACATTGCAGTGAAAAATTACAGGGGGCATTGCTTCATCAGGAAGTTGTGATCCTACAAGTTCAATTTGGAAGCTACCATGGTGCCCATCAGGTATCCCAATCAACGTGATTGAAGAATCCACAACAAGACCACAGGGAATCTGAAGAGCACTTCCATTGCTGGACGTTGTTGCATTAAATGTACTAATGGAGTAAGGACAACTTTTTGCTCGTGGAATGTTGCTGTTATTGGTAGTCACAGAAAACTTGGAGATTTTTTCTTCCTCAATTGAAGACAATAATTCTTTCCATGCAATTGAACCCTCCTTAATCCCTTGAACAGTCTCAGGCAGAGCATCTGATCTAGAGAGCAAAGCACGCATTTGAGCCCAAACAAGCAATACCTGATACTCTTGTTCAGATATATTTCTCAAAGTGTACAGATCATTTAGCCCTTCAACATCAATATGTTTAGGCTTTTTCGCCACAATGTGTTTTAGCTTTTTGGTTTGTGTATGGGATGAGTCAACTTCATCACTGCCCTTGACAACACCATAACCATCAGGTGGATGGCTATTGAAGAAATCCGACACTGACTGCTTCTTCGGCTGCCTTCCCATAAAGCTATATCGCATAACCAAAATGCTACCAAGTGTTAAAATCAACATGCCTCCGGACCACTTCTTCATTCCAAAAAATTTGTGTCCTCTAATTCAATAATCAGTTGTGGCACGAATTCACTTCCAGTTAGCTAATTCACGAGAGCACATGCTAGATAGATCATTCCAGAATATGTCGTCCACAATCATATTGAAATTCTTTCCCTAAACAGAACAAATTATCACTACACTAGACAAGCTACAGAAAGCAAGAAATGCAGGATAATTTTTTAGTAGGGAGCCTTGAAAGTTCAGAGAGCTGCAGAGAGGAAATGCTATATTGTAACTTGAGTTCAAATTTGGAGAGTCGGTCATTTAATTAATGATTACCAGTAGTAATTGTTAGCCTTTTTCTTTGGGAACTTGAACCTTATGGAGCAAAAATTGGGGAAAAAAAAACAAAGAAAGGGAAAGGGATTTGCATTTTCAGAGCAAGAAAAAGTCGTTCGGAAAGGTCGAAAGGGGCAAAAATGCATAATGATCTCGAAGCACTGAGAACAAATGAATAGAAATCCGTACCTTGGTTCATTGCGGGACGGCTCCGTTAAAGCGCCAAGAAAAGGGGAGGTTCAGTAGCAGGAACAGTCCAAAGATGGTGAGTGAATTACAGAGACTTCGAATGGAGCAAGGGGATGGGTTTGACGACTTGGAATGAAGCTCGACAGTGAGCTTCTCTGGATCTGCACCTCATAATTGTAGAAACGAAGCAATCTGCTTTGTTGAATAACGCTTTCGAAGAACAAACAAATCGATCTCTCGTCCACCGAACGGATTGTAGAACTTGCTACAGTCGGAAGGTAGCTCGTCTTCATCTACTGTTTCAATGATTCGATGTTCTCGCCAGACCGACGAAGGGAGGGGGAGGGGGTGTTGGGGGCTTGGAACGACGCCGCTTTAGTGAACAAAGCGGCGGATGCCACGCGCTTCTCCTTTTTGGCATGCTCTTGTAAGCTGGAAATATTTTAGTTTTTTGCATTACTTACCTTTTGTGAACCAGAATTGGTGAGGGCGATCGCCATGGTTTCCCAACTATTTAGCAGGCAAAAGAACCCAGAAGGGTGTGAGCTTGCTCCTCATCAGCGACTGCCAATGATATTTTCACATCATCCTGAAAACTATATATATATATATATATATTCGTGTGCTTTGCCATGCTACTCCTATTCGTCTAGCTCATATATATATATATAGAGAGAGAGAGAGAGAGAAATTTGTTCTTGTATATTACAAGGGCGTCCAACCATAAAGCCATATATATTATGGCATAACGCCCCAAAATTAAAAAGTCTCAAATTTTAAAAATTTGTAATATATATATTATTTTTAATAATAAATATTTTATTAAAAAATTAAATACAAAATATTATAAATTTTTTTAACTTTCTTTCACCATTTTTCAATTTTTAATCATTACTCATCTAAACTTATTTATTATTGATGAATTTTATCTTTTTTAATATTATCAGTTTAATATTTTATTTTATTTCTTTTTATAAAAAAAATCATGAATGTATAGTTTTTTGTTTGCATTTATCTTTTTGGAGTTTCAAGAAAAATTAGTTTTATTTTTCTTTGTCTAAAGTAATAAGTTGTTTAACTTTTTCTTTTTTTTTATCTCTGAAACATTATATTTTATTTAAAAATTTATTGTCGTTAATTATTATATTTTGTACTTAGTTGAATTTTAACTTTTTCTTTCTTTTTTTTAATAAAATGATGAAATGTTTGTATAAAAAAATGTATTATATTTTTTAAAAAAATGAATACTCGAAGGCCTCAACAAATCTTTTCGTCTAGAACTCCCAACTTCGTTGGACCAGCTCTATCTATTATTGTCGTGTCAACGTTAGATTTGCCCGTCGCGGACATGAAGAGATGAGGGGGTGAGCCCATGTCCCCTCTTATTTTACTATTTTCTAATAAATATTATATTATCTAACACAAATAATATATCATTCTCATGTATATATATACATATATTAGCGAGCATTTTCATCAGAAAAGAGGGAAGAGTTTGTCGGGTGCTGTTTTTCTCTCATATAAACTCTAAGCCAACTTATCCCACAAGGCTTTTGCATTGTTCTCTTGAGCTACGTGAAGAAACGCGTACGCTATCATCCATCCATTGTCTGATAAATACACTCATCAGTTCTTCTGTTCATCCACTCCCATTAATTAATCCTTCCTCAGATTTATCCGCAATAGGGTCGGATCGTACGAGTGGTTACAGAAAATTAAGAACCATTTTAGGCTTCCATTTGAACATCCTACCACTGTAATCCAAACTAATCTTAACATCAATCAATTTGGCATAAATCAAATAATGTTTTTACTGTCGGATATTGAAGTGATGTAAAAGATTTTCTTTTCTTTTGTGTCTCCCGCCCCCCCCCCCTCTCTCTCTCTCACACACACACACACATTTCATAATTTTCATTCTCCCAATTTGCAAAGAGAATATAATTAGTGTTTGATGGTGCCAGCCTAATCTCATACCATCTCTCATGGCACAATCTCAGGCCAGCTCTCAAGGCCCAATCTCAACATGGCCTTGATTTTGTGTCAGTCTACAGTAACATCATTATAACCCTATATTGGATATCTACATACCTACTCAAATCTTATTCTCATTTATAACAAATCTCATCCTCATTAATAGCGGATCTCATCTACATTAATGAGGGTCTCGTCAACACCATATTACCACCTGGAACCTCCACCAATGCTAGATACTCAGTCCCATTGTCTGCAAATGTACGATGCATGCATGTAGGACTCATTCTCCTTCTATATGAACTCGTTCTTTTCAGAGTCAAAGTATGTTTTTCTCTCTGATTCACTAATATTCTATCACTTTTTATTTATTTATTGACTTGAGCGTCAGAGTACTTGTAGGTGTCAACCACCTCTTGTCAGATCAATCGCAGGGAACCATCCCTCGCCATTGCAAGTTCACATCCGACCATCTTTTTTGTCAAGAAAGAACAAGTATATACATGGCAGCCAGTCACAAGATTTTAATCTATATACTTATCTTTTAGGGAAATTTTATTTGCAATCATATGTTTTGCTCTTCACAACCAGTATAAGTAAAATATTAGATTTTACTATTTACAATCACATTTATTATCTTGTGCAACCATTTATATTCCAAACATACCCTCCAAACACCATCTCTCAAAAAAGACACCCCACGCGCATCAAACCCCCTTCTTCTTCTTCAGACCACTAAAATTATTTGTTATTATTTACTGTATTATTATAATTATAACTTTTAAATGTGCATTAAGTTATTTGTAATAATATTTTATTTTAATATTTGTTGTTAGATTATATTTAATTTAACTTTATTTAATTTATAACAAAATGTCATAAATTTAATATAAATTTTAAAAAAATAAAAATAAACATAATTTTATTACGATTTGCATTTAACTAAAAACAATTAAAATTAAAGCAACATTAATTCAAGAAAAAATAAATATAATATTAATTCAAATATTCAAGACACGTTGATTCGAAATAATTTATATACAAAATCATTATATATATGTATATAATATATTATATACATTTCGAGAGAATGACATTCTCCCGAATTCAATTATATAATAATATAACATATAATAGCATAATAGTATAACACATACTATTATGCTATTATATGTTATATTATTATATAATTGAATTCGGGAGAATTGCATTCTCCTGAATTCATAATTTTGGGAAAAATGGTTTTTTCCAAATTTATAGGTTTGGAAGAATTGATTTTTTCCGAATCCATGGATTCGGGGTACTTACCAAACCCTAAGGTTTGGAATTTCCCGAACACCTAGAAGGTTGGGGTTTGGGGCATCCCTTAGCTCCTGAACCTCGGGATTCGAGGAACCCCAAATCACCCGAACTTCGGGGTTAGAGGGCATCCCTACCTGGCATCCTCAACCCGAACCCTAGGATTCGGGGCATCCCCCAACCCCCAAACCTCAAGATTCGGGGTTTCAAGGCGTATTTTTTATTTTTTAATTAATCTTATTTTTTAATTCATCCGTATATGTAAATTATGTGATTGAACTAGTGGTAGATGTTGTAAATTGTGTTATTTCTCGCCGAAACAGGAATACTCATTATCTTTTTCGTCAAACTCTGCGTAAACATTTACGGATAATAATATTCCATCGTTGATAGTAACTGGTAATTGGTTATAGCGAGGAGAACTGGGCTGAGCAATGTTTGGTGTTAAATAATAGTACCTCTGTAATGCTCGGTGTTGAATAATAGTGATTATGCAATATTCAGTTGTGGGTGAGTAAAGTGACTATGGCGATCGGTGCACGCGCTTGAAAAGTAATAATGGATGATTGAGCATCAAATATTTAAATGAGGGGCAAATATGAGTTTTTATCTTAGGGTATTTTAGGAATATTAAAAGTGAGTTGCACAGAACAAAAAGTATGATTACAAATAGAATTTCTTCATCTCTTATTTTAGTTCTTGTACATCTTAGGCCATCTCCAATGAAGAGGGCAAAACGACAAAATTAGCTGATTTTGTCATTTTTCGTCTCCAATGAGACGGAAAAACATTACACCAAAATGGTGTGATGAACAGTAGGACGCCAAATATGACGTACCACTATTCACCCACGACAATTTGTCGTGGGAAGTTTATGTCCAAATTAGTCTTTCCATTTCAATATAAAAAAATGTTATTCCTATTATATTATTTTTTAATTTTGTTTTAGTATGTATAATTATTGATTTTAGTCTAATTAATTTATATATTTAATTTGATCATTATTTTTAATAACATAAAAAAATAAAATTAAGTAAAAACAATTATAATTATTTAACAAGAAAAAATATTTTACTTCATAAAATTTAAAAAGTTGAGAACAAAATAAGCAATACACGTAAACATTAAAAATTAAATTCCAACATACACTAAAAATGAAAGGCAAATATTTAATTTGTAATTACATAAAGAATTAAATAATTTTTTGAGATAAATTAATTGTTATAAATTAAAAAAATAAGAAAATAAAAATAATACTATTCATTTGGTGTAAATTTTAGTGTAATAGGTTGGAGATGACTTGATAAGATAGTATAAAAATTATATTATTTTAATACAAAAATTACACTATTTTAAAGTTTTGAGTTGGAGATGGCCTTAAGATTTATTCTTTTCTCACAACACCCACATGCATGTAGAGGGACCCAACAGTTTCTAACCATCTCAGTTAATTACTTGGTCATTGTCCTCATTATCTGAGAAAGTGAGAGAGGCTAATTACTTGGTCATTGTCCTCATTATCTGAGAAAGTGAGAGAGGCTGCTTTCTCAGGGTTCATCCAATATGTATCAAAAACGGCTAAAATTAATCCTTCCTCCCTAGATGGGCTGCTGCTAGAGAGTAGAGAGATATCCCATGTACTATTTTATTAAAACTTAAATTTTTTCTTTGGGCCCATTGGAACAGTCTTTGTTAAGTGAAGAAAGAGGTCCAGCTGCCATTATTCAATTGTCGATTTCGAGTATTGTTTTGAGGGTTCAACTTCGCAACTGCCCTGTGATAATCAAAGTGGTTGATTTGCATGGAATTGAGCAGAAATATTAAGAGTTGAGAGTTCCTCCTTCCATTCATCGTGGGCAAAATTCTATATGTTAGATTGTACACCAAAGGTCCGTACATATTAGGTGAAATTGCTATAATCTCTTTCTGGGTTTATATAGAGTTGATATTTGATTAATGTGAAGCAATTTGGAGATTAACTTCATGCAGTTGGTGTTGTCGCCATAAATTAATTATATTTAGATAAATTACACTAATCTCCTTAGAGATAAGTTTATGGTTTAGTTTCAATTTACTTTAAACCTATATCCGCTACCTTGTACTAAAAGTTATTTTAAATGTATTAATCTAGAATCTTATTAATTTCAAATAAATGGGCTCTTAAAATAATTTAAAAAATAGAATTACTAAGCTATTCTCATAATAAAATAAATTGTGGTATTCCTTTTAATAAAGAGTACTTTTTCTCTTTTAATTTATTTGCTTTTTGGGGTTAAAAGTGCACGAAATTCAAGGTGGGCCGAGAGCCCAGCCGAGCATGTGATGCATGGGGGCCCGGTGGGGCAATGATTGAGAATATATTATTAGATTTTGCAGCGCCCACTCTATATAAGTGATACCATGGAGTCATTAGAAAGTGTAATTGTTGGTATTTTTTTGAATTATTTTTTTTTATTTTAAATTCCTTGATTAATTAAGAGTTGTCTGCTCAATTAATAGTGATAAATAATATTAAATTTTTCTAATGCGTTAAATTAATTTATATACATCAAATTTGTCCTTTATCTTTTTTTTTCTATTTCTTTTCTTATCTATTCTTTTTTCTCTTGATCGTACGTTATCTCTATCATTTTTATCTTTTTTCTCTTGATCGTACACTGTCTTCATCATTTTTATCTTTTTTTATTAATAGAGTTTTAGTTATATCAATGATCAATGACAATTAATGATAGTTGACATCAACAAAGACTTCGTATAGACAAATAGAGCAGAATCTCGTGACAGACTTGGATAGGTGATGGTGAGTAAAATTATAAGTTTGAGAATTTATATTTTTTTAAATTTTAATTTATATTATTTAAAATATACTTATTTATCTATCATTCATCCTTTCATGTGTTTGTAATGTTTGTGGAATTTACGTTTTAACAAAGACTAATGTCAAGGACTTAAAGTAACAAAAAAAAAATTATAAAAGACAATATACTAAAATTTTAATTGAGAGATTAAAAAGAAAATTTCTTAAAAGTTCAAAAACACCATTCATATTAAAGTTAACTTTTTTTTTAATAATGTTTTCAGTTTTTAATTTTTTAAAATAATAAAAGCATATATTATTTTGATATTTTTAAAAATAAAAAAATTATAAATAAAATTCAAAATAATAAAAAATCGTTTTAATTATCTTCATCACAAACATATTTAAAAATTTTAAAATACGAAAAACGTCATAGATAAAAATTAAAACATGGAAAAAAATAGTGGTTTGGAATTGAAGCAATTGCAATTCCAAATCCAATTCAAATTGCAAAGAAACACCAACACGCAACAGCAGGTGATCCTTCTACGCATGCAACCCCGATATGCATTTGGCCGTAAAACTGTGTAAAGATATGAGTTGGCATGGGAAGACGAAGATCCCACACCATCACTGATTAATGCGCGCACATGTCATGTACATGTAGTCCCCACAATTCATACTCAGTTTTAGTTAGTTGCTGCATTCATAATATATATACAGACTCCGGAAGGTGCATTCATTCATTAATTACAAAAATGTTGATGGTCCACACATCCGTCCCTCAATATTGATCCCTCCCTCCCTCCCAATGCTTGTTCATCCCACACATGCGAGCGATGCGATGCCATGATCTATGCATGCGCGCGCGCACACACGCACACCAAATAAATACATAAACTTAAATTTATGATATCAAAATGGTATATTAATTTATGAATTATTTTGTATATTATTAAATTAATATCGGATTGAGGAATCTCACGGGAAGGAGGTCTTTTTTTGTGTTTTTTTTTTTCTCCTTTTGTGGCATTGGGCTTTCCCGTGACACACAAAAAACACCAGCCCGTGATCACGCGACCGACACGTGCCGTCTCCTCAGGTATGCTCTCCCTCTCACACTCACAGTTCATATAAAACCAACAGTTGCTCCCACGTGAATACTTTATCCCCCCCCACCCCCCCCCCCCCAAATTAGCTTCTCTAATGTCCTTTTTTGAATTATTATTATTTTCATAGCTTAAAAAAATACTACTTTGTTTAATTCAAAGAAGTATTTTTTTAATTAGTAATCAAACCTGCCTAACCTTAATTAGCATATTAATAATTCTATATTAATTTAATTATTATTAATTACTTGAGCGGCTGATGGAACGTTCTACGGCCACGTCTCCCATGCAGCATTTCCTGTCGTCCTGCTTGTCCACTTATCGCTGAATCGATTCGATCAATAATAGATTTAACCCTTTAATAAACTGTAAACTTAGTGGGTCTTGTTGAATGGGTAAATTTAACAGCATACCCAATTTCTTAATATTCCACGTACATTTTATAAAAAATATAAGACAAAAATGACCAGTTTTTGAGTTAATATGAGGGTAACATCAATTGAAGACATTTTTTGAATTAAAACAAAAAAAAAAAGGTGACCAGCATGTTAAATTATAATATATATACACATTGTTTTGGACAAACGTAGAGGGTAAATGTTGGGAAGGTGGTGTCGTGACGCCAGCCTCCACACCAAGTCCAAGGCTTATTATTTGCGTTTGGGTGGCCACAAGTCGCTACCCAACAATCAAGAGTCACGGGACCTCATTCTTCACTATCAAAACCACTCCGCCCCCCCCCCCCCCCCCTTCTCTCACCACAATCCCTCCCCACATTCCCCAACACTTTTAACAAACACCAGATGTACCCGTCTTTCATTCTCGTGAAATTTCTCTTCTTGTAAAAGGTAATCGCATTTTTACTTATGTGCTGCGTGTGTGTGTGTGTGTTTGACTTATTATTAAAAAGAAATCATTTTAACATTTGAATTACTTGAAATGACGTTGACCAGGCGCTTATGTAATTAGTAATGATGGGAATTGAAAAATGGTAATGAATTAACTAATGTTATATTGAGAAATGCTTAAAAAATACCATCAAAGTTAGGTGACGGTAATACTAGCGTAAAATAATGTGGGGTTAGCTAGACACATGTAAACATATTAGAGAGAGAGAGAGAGAGAGAGAGAATAGGAAGAAAAAAAAAACATAAAAAGGAGAGAGATTCTGACATGCGTGAAGATCAGGTAGGGAACAAAAAGCGGCAGTGACCAAATTTTTCCGAGAAACCTCATGTTCATGAACTTATTTAAAAGAGAAATTCCAGGCACAATGATTTTTGGATCAACCGCAACTCGCCGCGTGTCAGCCTGTTGGACTAAAACTGTTCCCTCGCGACGCTTTTCCCACCATAAATTACAGCCTCTACTTTAGCTGCCCCTCTGCCATTCACAAGCACAAGCACAAGCAGCTGGGATTGATTTTCAATCTTTTCTCGGGGAAAAACCAGCCCCCCTCAATCCCCAAATGGAGCCAAAGCCAACTCCCTGGCATTTGGTAATTCTCCTTGGCCTGACACTTGTGTCCCATAATCTAAGCAATGTGCAAGGCAGAGCACATTTCCACAAGAAACCTAAAGGCAAAGGTTCCCCTGCTCATGCTCCCACTCCCCCTCCAGCTCCAGTTCCGGCCAATCCAGCACCGGGCGACCCCCCCTCCTGCGGCATTTTCGACGTGACGTGCTTCGGGGCAGTCGGCGATGGGTCGACTGATGACACGGCCGCCTTTCGGGAGGCGTGGAAGGCGGCCTGCGCCGCAGAGTCCGCCGTGCTTTTGGCTCCTTCCGGCTACAAGTTCATGATCACTTCAACCATCTTCGCTGGCCCTTGTAAGCCGGGACTGGTGTTTCAAGTAAGATTTTCTTCCCTTTTTCTTTCCCATTTAAGTGGGAGTTTGATCTGTGGAGTTTGGTTAAAAGATTTGAGCCTTGAATTTGGAAAGGTGGATGGGGTGTTAATGCCGCCAAATGGACCAGATTGCTGGCCCAAAGCAGATAGCAATAAGCAATGGCTCGTGTTCTACAAGCTTGATCAGATGACTTTCAATGGAACTGGAACCATTGAAGGCAATGGGCAACAATGGTGGGAGCTCCCCTGCAAGCCTCACAGGGTAACTTTTCATGTTCCAATCTCAATCTCCACTGTGTTCGGGACATTAAGAATGTTCATAGTTCCCTCTAAATCTTTGATTTGATATGGTTCAGTTTTAAGTTTTTATTATCTTTTTTAGAAATTTTGAGAAAGGTTTGGCTTTTTTTTTTTTGTGTGTGCATATTATTGTATAACATATAATATAAACCTAAAAAAATATTATCTAATAATACCATCCAAACTTTGACCAAACCAAATAATTATTATTTAGTTTGGTTTCATTACTGAAATTAGTTTATATATTTTTGGAGACCTAATGGTGCGCACCTTTAGTAGAATAAAACGATGAATTAAAATGCCCCCAAATGCAACTGATATTAAACTGGAATGCCATGCCATTTTCACTTTTCAGGGCCCGAATGGATCAACCCTACCAGGACCATGCGACAGCCCAGCAGTGAGTACCCAATTCCTCCATTTTCGCCCAAATCCATCACCTCAACCGGCCGCCTTCTTCCAATGTTATATTACTGGAAAGCTTAATTGTTAATTTTGTTGCTCCTTTCAGTTAATTCGCTTCTTCATGAGCTCGAATCTGGCCGTCGCCGGATTACGCATCCAGAACAGTCCCCAATTCCACATGAAATTCGACGGCTGCTCGGGAGTACTGATCGAGAGGTTGTCGATAAGCTCCCCGAAGCTCAGCCCCAACACCGACGGCATCCACATAGAGAACACCAAGCAAGTTGGTATTTACAATTCCGTCATCGGCAACGGTACGTATGGCAGCTACGATTCAATCTTCCACTTCATTTCCGGATGGAGAGCTAATTTCTTATCTCCAAGACTGAAACTAAATATTTCGAATGGTTATATATAGAACATAACATACACGTTCAATTATTTTATGGTGCAGTATCTGTAATTATTGCAATACTAAAATGTTAATAATTATGCTTTTGGGTTGATATAATAAGGAATTTATTTGACGAGAAATGTCGTTGTCAAATTGTCTAAACTTGCAAAATAAGAAATAATCGGAAGGCGCAAGAAAATTCTCACGCAAATATTCAGATACTTAAATTAGATACTAAAGATAATCAAAATTGTATTGAAATTAATATTAGAGAAGTACATTTTTTAAAATGTGTGTGTTTTTATTTATAAAGATATATGAAATAATTTTAGTTAATTCGAGATTAAGATTATTGTAACTTTTCTTAATCTTGTTAGAATTAGAATTTTTACAGATAACATTTACTTTGATTTTTCCTAATCCGATTGGAATTAAGATTTTGACATTTTGAAACCTATTAGGATTAGGATTTCTATGAATTATGTCTATCTTAATATTTCGAAATCTTTTAAAAATTAAATTTTTTTATGCATAATTACTTATTTTATTTTTAGAATTTTTAAATTTCAGAAATATCTAGTTTGTGCGTTAATATGAAACTCCTGAAAAATTTACATATGAAAAATTTACGTCTTTTAGCTTAATAAATTATTTTAAGACTTTTTTTTTAATCTTTTAATGACTTTTTGCAATATGACACAAGAAGTTATATTCAGGTTATTAATAACATTACATTTATAGTGAAAAACTGAAATTGTGAATAAACTGCGGCTTCATATGATAGGGGATGACTGCATTTCAATTGGACCTGGCTGCTCAAACGTAGACATTGAAGGTGTCACCTGCGGGCCTAGTCATGGGATCAGGTAACTAATTACAATCGACCGACCCATATTATGTAACGAACTTGAAACTGAACCGAAAGTTGTTGTATATGTGGAACGTTGGTAGCATTGGGAGCCTCGGAGTGCACAACTCGCAGGCGTGCGTGTCCAACATAACCGTGCGGAACGCGATGATAAAGGAGTCCGACAACGGGCTGCGCATCAAGACGTGGCAGGGCGGGACGGGGTCGGTCTCGGACATATACTTCGACAACGTGCAGATGGAGAACGTGCGCAACTGCATCATCATCGACCAATACTACTGCCTGACGAAGGCCTGCCGGAACCAGACGGCGGCAGTGTACCTGACCGGCGTGTCCTACCAGAACATAAAGGGCACGTACGACGTGCGCAGCCCCCCGATCCATTTCGCCTGCAGCGACACCGTGCCCTGCACCAACATAACCATGTCCGAGGTGGAGCTGCTGCCGCATGAAGGGGAGCTGGTGGATGATCCCTTCTGCTGGAACACGTATGGGACTCAACAGACTTTAACCATTCCTCCCATCGAGTGCTTGCTGGATGGGGAGCCCCATACCGCAGTAGACGTTTCCCAAT
Source organism: Diospyros kaki (assembly GCA_036245055.1). Classification (NCBI taxonomy): domain Eukaryota; kingdom Viridiplantae; phylum Streptophyta; class Magnoliopsida; order Ericales; family Ebenaceae; genus Diospyros; species Diospyros kaki. Next base: position 8,397,895 of record BSEG01000013.1, read on the forward strand.
ATCAGTGTAATTGATATATATATATATATATAGGTATGTACACACGCATAGGGGGGAAGTATAGTAGTTAGTTAAATATAGCGGCCAATTATTTTGTGTTGATTGTTGTTTGGTTTAGGGTTTAGGAAGGCTCCATCCATCCCTTTGGGGTTTGGTTTCCCCTTATTGTGTGATGGGAGTTGCAGGTGGATTTTGATGGCATCGATTGTTTTGCTGTAATAGATTTTGCAGCTTGTGCGTTCTGTTCTGTTCTTTGGGCATTCATCAAATCTTTATATTTTAGGTTAAATTATATAAAATTCCTTTGCACTTAAGGTCATGTACAAGTTATCCCTATGCTTTTAATTGTAACAAAAAACCTTCTTAAACATTCAATTTGTTGCAATTAATAACAACAGTTAGTATAAGTTAACGCTGTTAAGTCAAGTGTACGTGCAGCTCTCCTGTGAAATTATATCCCCAAAATCAAACTCATATCCCCCAAAATCAACCGCGCAAATCCCTAACCCACCCCAAAATCAAACCCACCCAAATCCCTAACCTCACCCCAAAATCAACCGCAGCCACCATTGTCGCCGAGCACCCACCCATCTGCTCACCATTTCTTCGTCGCCGGCCACCCATCTGCTCACCGCTTCGCCGCAGGCCACCGATTTGCTCACCACGCGACTGTCGGCCACCCATTTGCTCACCGCGCGACTGTCGAACATCCATTTGCTCCTCTCGATTGCTGAATCTCCTCCTCATTTCTTTCTCTCTGTCGCGACTGTTAGCCACCGTCCAAGCTTCTCCTACTCGCGACCGCCAGCCAAGCTTCTCTTCCTCGCGACCGCCAGCCAAGCTTCTCCTCCCCGCGACCGCTAGGCAAGCTTCGTCTCGGCCAGATCGAGTCTTCGACCATTCTGGTAAGTTCGACCAAACCCACACACAAACACACGAACACGCCTCTCTCGGTCTCGCCCAAATTTTTCTGCAAAACCCACACACGCGGTCTCCTCTCTCTCTTGTATGAAACTCAAATCCAGCCCCCCCTCTACACACACACACTCTTTGTAATTTACAACTGCCTCTATCTCTCTCAGATTAATGTTGAGCAGAGTGGATTGTTGTATGAGACTTGAGCAGGATCAGTTAATTATGGATGTGCCGATTCGAGTAGCACATGATGAGGGTGATAGTGAATCAGATGAGCAACAAACAAATTTAACCGGATGTGATTTCCACGATAGTGATGATGATGTTGCTGATTTGTTTTGTGAGAAAGTTGTTGGAGGTGGTACTGAAAATACTAATGCATTAAATTCTAATAGTGCACTTGTTAGTTTCCCAGCCCCAAGGCAACTATGACAAGGCCCCTTCTCCACTGATCTCCTATTCTCCTTAGTCCTTCCCTCTCCTTTGTTCATACCCGGCTCCTTCATCGTCGAAGCTCTCTCTTCGTCACAGGTTCCGTTTCTGGGTTTTATAGTAAGCTCATTGTCCCTTTTCTTCGTTTATTTTCCGGCTCTTCTTGGTGCAAGAGAATTTAGCATTTTCTTCTAGGGTTCTTACATTGTTGCGAAAGTCATGAAGTGTTTCTTCCGAACGATTCTGATTGGTTATTTTGCGGCGTACAACTGTTTACTTATAGGCGTGCACGTATAACATTGTTCGTTCATGTATAGGCTTGTATAGTAGGTATATGTTTGTATGTTCTGTAGACAAGCGCGATGGTGTAAATGAACTTTATCGGCATGCCTGCAAAGTTTTGTTGAAAGAACATTTAGGTCTCAAAGTGCTTTGCCCATTTGTAGTGTTGTAGGTTACGAATTTTTGTGGTGTACGCCATGTGTTCGATGAAATGTCTTAGAGGATATGGATTCCTGTGGGAAGTTGAAACTCTTCCATGGTTGATTTGAAAAATAATAATGAAGGATGTAGCGGAAATGCTGCTCTTTTATCTTATGATTTGAATTAATGCCATGTATTTTACTGTGTTATACACTTGGTACTTACTAGTCTGTACTTTTCATCAGTTAAATTCTGGCTGTTAATTTTTTCTATTGATTAGATATGCTGCCTGTGTGTTGCTTTTGAGCTCTATATCTCCCTGCTGCTCTTCCCAGCCTAAAGAAGCTAAAAATTGACTTAGTTTTGCCTCTCCTTCAATCACAATAGAGTCATAGCACCTTAGAGAGCCTCCTTGCAAGATCTCTTTTCTCTTATTTTCTTATCAGTGAGATCTTCTCACATGAACAGCTCTCATTGACAACTTCTCTTTCTAGTATACCCTCTTTTTTCCCCCCTTTATCATAGGTTCTGGTGTTTTATGGTTCTCAGGTATTTCGTTTCTGAGAAATTGTGAAGAACATGCCTTCTCTTCAAACAGCTCTGCCTCCAGAACTTGCCAACAATGTGATTAGGGTTAGTATTCCCTGTTTTATTTCTTTGGCCCACACACACTATTTTCTTCTTTCTCTTTTTGTCATTTTCATCTTCAAGATTTAGTGTTTATTTTTCTACTTAACAAAGTTACCTTGTGAGTATAATTCTCAATTAAACTCTTTCTATTTCTTAATCTTTGGACAGCTGAGTTGGATTTTCTCCAATTGTGGAGGCCATTATCTAATTTTAATTCAATTTACTGTTTTTGTTCTGTTTTGTTGTGTAGCTCTACCGAGAATGCCTTCGAAGAGCAAAATATATTGGCAGTCGGGTATGTCGTCATCTTCTCTCTCTCTTTCTCTCTCAGACTTTATCTATTGGGATTTTTTTGATCTGTTTTGTGTTTGTAATAATTGAGCCTATGGCATATCTTTGATTTGTCATATTTTCTTCCCTATTATATTTTAGGGTTCTGAACTTGATATATATATATATATATATATATTTTATAGACTGAGCATATGGTATCTCTTTGATGAGAACACGATCACTGGTGAAATAGGAAATATCACTTTTTTTCCTGGTATTATCTAAACATGATGCCTTCTAATCTGATGTATGGCTATTCAAATTTTCTTGGGGGTAATATTCTAAAGCAAACTATGCTGCCAAAACAGATTGGTGAATCGAGGCAATTGCCTGATTCAAACTATATTTGATTTGCAATTGCTGGCTTCTCTCTTTGTATATTTAAATAAATGTCTGTGATAGGTGGATTTTGTTACTAATATGTGAGATTAGTTTGCAGGAGGTTTGCAGACTTCTATGACAGTTAGTTTTAAAATGTTTATTGCTATTATTTCAATGGCATTCCAACTCTTCTAGTAATGGATTCTGTAGTCTTTTAAGACCGACACACACTCACACACTCACTGCAATCTAGCCCTCAAGATCTCACTGTCATGCCCCTCATTTAGAACACACGATCACCCGATAGAAATATAGAAACTAAGAATAGAAAATAGCAATTAACACACCAAATTTATCCTGGTTCAGTCTCATAAATGAGACCTACATCCAGACTGCCTTAGGCCTTGAAATCTCCACTATCTTGACAATGTTTACAGCAATTACATGAACTAGTAAAGTCTTCTCTTCTACCCGAGTCTAAAACCCTAGACTACCAAGAGAAGAACGCCCCAAGAGAAGTACAAAACTCTCAGCCTAGCTCACCCGCACACCCTTACAAGATATCCCGAGATTTCACCCTTCCAATACCGAGTTTTCCCAGCCTCTATTTATAAAGGATAGAGGCGGGCAGGGCAGTTACAACCAACTGCCCTAACTGACCGAAAACCAACTAACTACTAGACATTTATAAACAGAAGGAAAAACCATTACAACAAGAAGAAAACTTATGCTAACAGATTCTATACAAGAAATTAAATCTAAGTACATAAATTAATCTAATACAAATGTCTTCACAATTCTCCACCCATTTGAATTAGATTTTCTGTACTTTAGCTTCCTGCACAACTGCTCCATCTTCAATCTAATCTGGAATAAGATCCAGCTGCTTGATATGTTGCCGAAGCTTTGAAACTAGAACAACTTTGGTGAATATATCTGCAGCATTATTTTCTCCTGCAACTTTGATTAGATTTACAAGTTTATTTTCAATGATATCCCTAATGAAATGATATCTAATGTCTATGTGTTTTGTCCTCTCATGGTGAGCTTGGTTATTTGATAAATGTGTAGCACTTTGACTATCACACATCAAAGTGACTTTAACCTCTAAACCTAAAAGCTCTCCTACTAGCCCCTTAAGCCATATAGCCTCTTTAATTGCATCAGCAACAGCTATGTATTCTGCCTCGGTAGTGGATAAAGCTACCACATGTTGGAGGCTAGACTTCCAACTAATAGAGGAATTCCACAACTTAAAGACATAGCTGGTTGTAGACCTACGTTTATCAAGGTCTGCAGCGTAATCTGCATCTGAGAAGCCTAGAATACTAGGTTTTTCTCCTATTTTGGCTCCACCATAGGACAACACATTTTTGCTGGTGCCCCTTAGGTATCTAAGCATCCATTTTACAGCCATCCAATGGGATCTACCTGGGTTTGCCATGAAGCGGCTAACTACACTCATTGCATGAGCTAGGTCGGGCCGGGTGCAAACCATTCCATACATCAGGCTGCTTACAGCATTTGAGTATGGAATCTTCTCCATTTCTCTCCTTTCCTCCTCATTTTTAGGTGACTGTTTTGAGGTTAATTTGAAATGAGGGGCAAATGGCACACTTACTGGTTTTGAAACAGACATACCAAACCTAGATAGCAACTTTTCTATATATGATTTTTGAGATAGAAATAATTTTCTATGCTGCCTATCCCTAGAGATTTCCATTCCTAGAATCTTCTTAGCCTCACCTAGCTCCTTCATTTCAAATTCAGCCTTTAGTTTCTGCTTTAGTTGCTGGATTTCTTTATGGGATTGACTTGCAATAAGCATGTCATCCACATAGAGTAGTAAGTATATTGAAATGCTAGGGGATATGTGCTTAAGATACACACAACAATCATAGTAACATCTTGAATATCCTTGACTTATCATAACAGTATCAATCGGCGATACCACTGTCTAGGAGATTGTTTGAGCCCATAGAGAGACTTTTTGAGCAAACAAACTTTCTCCACCTTATCCTTAACTTCAAAGCCTCTAGGTTGGTTCATATATATCTTTTCTTCCAACTCTCCATGTAGGAAAGCTGTGGTAACATCCATCTGCTCCAATTTCAAGTCTAATTGGGCAGTGATGGCCAGCAAAACCCTAATTGATGTATGCCTTACAACTGGGGAGAAAACTTCATTGTAATCAACCCCTTGGACTTGGGTAAATCCTCTAGCAACTAACCTAGCTTTGAATCTAGGCTTAGAATTTACATCAGCTCCTTCTTTTATTTTGTAAAGCCATTTGCAGCTTACAATCCTCTTCCCCTTCGGTTTCTCTACCAGTTCCCAGGTTTGGTTTTTCATAAGAGACGATATTTCTGATTTCATGGCTTCTATCCATTTTTGGGAATACTTAGAAGCTATAGCTTGGTCATAGGACTGGGGCTCTTCATCAGAAATTTTGGAGGCACTATATAAAGCATAGGCTACTAAATCTGAGTAACCAAACCTAAGAGGTGGCCTGCGGACTCTAGGTTGCCTATCTCTAGCCACACTATACCTATTTGGGTTTGGCTGATCACCAATGTTGGAATCAGCATCACTGTCAGCTTCTTCTTCCTCATATTGAGATGTTTCAGCATCCTGATCTTCCTCTTGGACCTGAACATTTTGGTCCAGAACTGGTTCAGGTTCTGTGTCACTCATTTCAGACTCTATACCTTGAATGTCTACCTTCATAGAGTCGTTCTTCTCATCTAGATGCTTCTGGGTTTCATTTGAGCTTAGACTTATGGTAGATGACTCATCAAAAGTTATATCCCTAGAGATTATTGTCCTAGGTCCTTCTTGTTCAAGGTTCCATAGTTTATATCCCTTCACACCGGTTGGATAACCTATAAAGAGACATTTCCTAGCCCTAGGTTCAAGCTTTCCTTGCTTCATATGAGCATAGGCTAGGAACCCAAATACCCTAAGGTGGGCAAGATTTGGCTTATGGCCTGTCCATTTTTCATAAGGAGTTTGCAAATCTATGGCTTTAGATGGGGTTCGGTTGAGGATATGGGCTGCAGTAGAAACTGCTTCCCCCCAGAAAGTTTTTGGAAGGTGTGCATGGAATAACATGCATCTTACCCTTTCTAATATTGTCCTATTCATCCTCTCAGCCACCCCGTTTTGCTGGGGGTTTCCAGGGGCTGTTAGGTGCCTAATTATGCCATTTTCTTTGCACATTTCATTAAATTCCTTATTGCAGAATTCCAATCCATTATCTGTCCTAATGGTTTTAATTTTCTTGCCCATTTGAGTTTCTACCATTGTCTTCCAGTTTCTAAAGGTCCCATAAGTTTGATCTTTAGATTTTAGCACATAAACCCACAACATTCTAGAATAATCATCTATAATAGAAAAGAAGTATCTAGATCCTCCATGGGTTGGGGTTTGAGCTGGTCCCCACAGATCCGAGTGTATGTAATCTAAGGTGGACTTAGATGAGTGAATGACAGTCTTATTAAACCTAAGTTTTGCTGCCTTTCCATAGATGCAAGACTCACATTTGGATAAAACTGAGACTTGGTTATTTTCTAAGATCCCTTGTTTAGCTAACTCCTTGAGCCCTTGCTCACTTATATGTGACATCCTTAGATGCCACAATTTAGCCAAATCTTGGGATTTGCTACTTGCTGCTGCAGCCTCACCACTTAAGGTGGAGGCTTGCAGGATATAAATGCCATTCTGCAATTTTGCTCTCATGCAGATCAGTGATCCTTTGGCCACTATTATGGCTCTTGTCTCTCCTTTGAATTTTGGGCCATTTCTGTCTAATTCTCCAAGGGAAACCAAGTTCCTCTTGAGATCAGGCACATGCCTAACTGCTGAGAGAGTAAAAACCGAGCCATCATTCATCCTTAACCTCACATCTCCCACTCCTATAACCCTGCACTCATGGTCATTGCCCAACAAGACCTTACCCCCATTAATTTCTCTATAGTTTTGCAGCCAATGCCTCCTAGGGGTCATGTGAAATGAACAACCCAAATCCATTACCCAACTGTTACTTCCAGCTATTTTTGTGATAGTTAAGGCCTCTGAACTGTCATATCCAAGGTCAGCTAAATTTGCTCCACCATCGGGTGTTTTCTTTTCAACCATGTCTTTCTTTCTTTTAGGGCAGTATCTCTTGATATGCCCTTCCTCCTGGCAATAGTAACACTTAATAGAACCCTTTCCATTTCTAGACTTTGATCTAGACTTCCCCATTTTTCCTTTTGAGTCCTTTTTGGTACTCCTAGACCTTACAATTAGGGCATCATTGGGGGTGGTTTTTACTTCCATTTTTATTCTCAATTCCTTTGAGTTTAGGGATCCTATTACATCTTCTAACGATAGTTTGTCCCTACCGTGTTGCAGGATGTCTACAAAGTTTTCATAAGACTTAGGCAGTGAATAAAGAAGAACTAGGGCTCTATCTTCGTCCTCATAGTTTACTCCTATATTCTCTAAGTCAAGACACAGCTTATTGAATTCATCTAGATGCTCTTGAAGTTTTTGATTTTCTTGCATCTTATATGTGAAGAATTTGGCCTTCAAATACAGCCTGCTGGATAAAGTCTTCTTTAAATAAAGAGACTCCAATTTCTTCCAGATTTCAGTGGCTGTTTTTAATTTTGAAACTTCTCGGAGAACCTTGTCTCCAAGACTCAAGATAAGCATGCTGTATGCTTTCTTGTTTATTTCCTTATCCTCTAAAGATATGGTTTTAGGATCCTTACCTTCAGAGCTTCCCTCAGTAGTTACCTCTTGTTCGATTGCTTTTTCCAACCCTAGACTGCATAGCAGAGCTTCCATTTTGATCCGCCAGAGGCCAAAATCGTTGCTGTCGTCGAACTTCTCCACATCATATCGAGTAGTCGATGAGGGTGCCATGATCGCCTACCAGAGCTGATTCTGGTTTCTTGAGAATCTTGAAAATCTTGATAGATTTGCTGGAGATTATCCCTGGAGCTCTGATACTAGATTGTAGTCTTTTAAGACCGACACACACTCACTGCAATCTAGCCCTCAAGATCTCACTGTCATGCCCCTCATTTAGAACACACGATCACCCGATAGAAATATAGAAACTAGGAATAGAAAATAGCAATTAACACACCAAATTTATCCTGGTTCAGTCTCATAAATGAGACCTACATCCAGACTGCCTTAGGCCTTGAAATCTCCACTATCTTGACAATGTTTACAGCAATTACATGAACTAGTAAAGTCTTCTCTTCTACCCGAGTCTAAAACCCTAGACTACCAAGAGAAGAACGCCCCAAGAGAAGTACAAAACTCTCAACCTAACTCACCCGCACACCCTTACAAGATATCCCGAGATTTCACCCTTCCAATACCGAGTTTTCCCAGCCTCTATTTATAAAGGATAGAGGCGGGCAAGGCAGTTACAACCAACTGCCCTAACTGACCGAAAACCAACTAACTACTAGACATTTATAAACAAAAGGAAAAACCATTACAACAAGAAGAAAACTTATGCTAACAGATTCTATACAAGAAATTAAACCTAAGTACATAAACTAATCTAATACAAATGTCTTCACAATTTTCTTTGTTGTTCATTCTGAGCATCTCTGTTTAGCAATCAACTTTTGAGGGATTCCTAATTCTGAAATGGATGCTTTGTACTCCATTTATCAATTGGATTGGACCTATGCATAGATTTGTTCAGCATTGTTATGTTTGTTAAGCGACAGATGTGAGGCTTCTCCTTGGTGGAATTCATCCCATTAGTTTCCATATAATTTATGTATATGACTATAAAATATGAGCATTCTTGTTCGAAATTTGAATTATATGCACACATTTACTTGTACAAGTTTGAGAGCTTCTCGATTCTCTTACCTACCACACCATGCCTTGAAGTATCTCATATGGGAACTTATGAACTTCATTCAATTTGGGGGCGGCAGGTGGATTTATATATAATGCCTCAAGTTTTGATTGGGCCTTCCTCTTCTGTATCCACTTGGAGGAAAGCTAACTTTAATCACGAAAATCGTAATGCAAACAAGTGAACTAGAGGTATTACTTCATTGTGCTAATAAGCACTTTTGTCTACCTCACCAATCAGATTTCCTATCGTTTGGCTCAATATCTGGACAAGAAAGTAGACTAGGTCCTTGGTGTCTGTCCTTAATGGTAAAAAGACATGTGGTTCCAATTCTGAAGCAAACACTGGGTGAACCCTTTATAAAGTTCTAGCATTAGTCTGTAGATGTGATTGGCTAACTCTACACATCTCTTCTTAATCATATCCATTATTTGGTCAAATTCTTATGAGCACAAGAATTTGTTGTGATTGCAATACCTACTTGTAATGCCCCATATTTTCGTGAGGTTGCCACATAATTTAAGTGAGTTTAAATATCAAAAAATTGGTTTGTAAGGGCAACAAGTGATCGAATCAGCTGCAAGGAGTGCCCTGGATCTTAAATACCTAAGGAAAAAGGTATGTCATTGACGAGCGTCTTGAAGCGAGATTTATGACGTCGAAAGAAATCAAATCAGAGACGATTTTCGGTACAGCTGTGAGTTGGCTTGAAAGACCAAATACTGGTAAGGGGATAATGGTAAGGGGCTTCCGGGAAATCCATGAAACCCTAAGGAGGGTCTAATTTTGTGAATAAAACAACCTTTAAGTGGTTTCGGAATAAAACAAAAGGGTTTGTGATCAAAACATGCATTTGGGGCCTAAGTATAATTTTTTCTTCTAGTCAAAAAAGGGTTGAAAATGATATTTTTTTCAAATTTGTTGGGCCAATTGAGAGGTATGGGACTTGGGGGTTCATGTGGTAAAATATCAAAACTTGAGGACTTGAAATAAGAGCCAAAATGGCAATTGGAAGAAACTTGGGGTATTAGCTTTAAATTTCAAAATTCATTCCATTCTAGTTTTGAATCACTTTGGATTTCAAAATTCATTCCATTATAGTTTTGAATCATTTTGGAGTTCAAACAATATTGCATTATAGGTTTGGATCACTTTGGAGTCCAAAGCTTATCTAGGGACATATGGCGACATGTGATTGGCCCGGAAAATCTATAAATAAGGCCATGGGGTTGTTCTCAAATCATTCCAAGGGAGTTTGAGGATTGAGGGATTCCAAGGTGAGGATCTTATTCTTGAGAGATGGAAGAAAATTCTACAAGAAGAAAAGAATGAATCAGAGGAGAAGCAAAAGAGAATGGGCCTCGCCGGAGTTTTGGGTCTTCGCTAGAGTTCATCCCAAACAGTCAAAAAAAGGGCGAGATAAGTTCGATTTTTTGAAATATTCCTGTAGAGAGAGAAGAAAGGGACTTGTACGTTCAAGCGAGGGTCGAATCAAAGGTAAAATGAGAGAGTTATGGTCGAAATACAAAAACTGGACAAAGTTGTTCGAAATATAAGGGTGGCACGTGTAATACACGCATCGGGAAGGGGCTACGCGTGTGGGGCCCTCTTGCCTTGAAATTTTTCAGCTTCATTCCTTATTAAATGACCTTCAATCCTATGCAAAAATATTGAAAGTTAGGTTTACTGAAACTCGTGTTTTCTGCAGAAACCTAAGCCCGCTTGCTGTGAAACAGTAACTTCCAAGGGTAAACCTTCAAGGTGAGGCTCCTAAACTCCAAATCATATATTTTTCTCTTATGAGAGACTTCTATTGTATGAAACGTGTTTTGTGAAGTTCCTGTACGCAAACTACTGTTCTCTTGCATGAAATCATGTTTTACATATATGAAATGTATTTTCTTGAAAATATATATTGTTGGCTTTCAACTGTTGCATTTATAAAATCCGTGTGACCATAATATTGTACCTATCTGTTGTTCGAGGGCAAAAGCCTGGATATCCCCCGAGATGCGCTATGCGTGCGCTATCGAGAAAGCTCTCGTGGGAAAGACCGTGAGTCTAAGGGACAACGGATGTGGTATTTGCATGAGTTCTATGAGTTCAGACCAAAGTAACATGGTTAGGGACCTCCCGAGAGGCGCTTTGCGTGCGCCATTGAAAAAACTCTCGTTAAATGAGGTTGACATGTTCACAATGCACTTTGAAATAGTTCTCATTGTTTTCTCATACGTTTTATACCTGTTCATGCATTTATATAAAATGTTTTGGAATTCTCACTAGAAGATTCATCTTCTAATTGGATTGTTCCTGGAATATTCAAACATTTCAAGTTCGACAAACGGCTTTAAAGGAAATGAGATAGCTGAAGAATAAGCTCATTTTGCTGTTTGTAGCATGTTTTAAAATATCTTTAAATATTTCAGTCGATGCAAACCTTAGTATGTTTTTGGTCATGTGTGAAACGTTCGGTTATTGTTTTCGAGAGATGATATCCATGTAATTCGTTTTGTAGACGTCTTGAACAGTTTCTCATATGATAAATAAAGCATTATGGTTATGTACCATATCAGGTTCGACTTAGCTTTCACATTTGGACTTATAACACCTATTTTAGCTATTTGATTGTTGGGTTTAATAGGCTGAGAAGGTGATATTGGGATTTTTAAGAATTATATGTTGTACATCAGTGGATGTATTGTGAAAAAAAAATCCTGAAATTCTAAGTTTTTTAACACCTGGAAATCAGGGGTGTTACACTACTAGTGCAGTTAACCCAAGAGACTAGTTAAGCATAAAATATAAGTAATTCTCTTGAACAGGAACTAATTATTCCCTTTCTTCTCTCAGAAAAATAGAAAACAATCAGTAATAGGATCCTGTGCACAACTTCATTCGTTCATCTATTTAGCAAATTAGTATTCCTCAGTTCCTGTTTTCCTGAAACAAAGCTAGACAGGAAAAGTGTACATTGAGAAGGGAAAGTACATTGAATGATAATGAATGTATTATTAGAATCAGAATCACTTAAAGAGTTTTGGGTCTCTTGATGTTTCTAGGGTAGAAGAAACATTAAAGCAGAAGAAAATATCTGGCCTTGAATTAATGTAGGAATCCTATTTATCAGTTAGACAGTATGGTTGAATCTCAAATCAAACCTAAACCAGATACAGAAGCTATTTATGTTAGTCTCAAAGTTGGATGGGTCTTGAGAGTTCTGAATTGAACTGGAAAGAACTCAAAGGACCTATATTTGTCTTTCTGGCATCAATGCCTGCGAAATAAATCAAATCCTAAACTAGGGGTCAATAAGTGATTTATTGTCATGCCCTTCATCACCAGCCATCATAATCATCTGATAAGTTACTTTTTGTTGGTTGAAGGTTTCTTAGTTCAGCTATTTTGTGGAATTGCATTGTACTTTTTCAATGATTTTCACGATGTTAAACCGACCTTACCTTCATTAATACTATTCATCTTTGAATTTAAGAAGCAATTTGTATTTAGCCCATTCTCTGTCTAACGTGCAGCAACATAACACTGAGCTCCTCCTTGATATGGTGAGACAGCAGTTTAAAAGACACATGCACGAGACAGATCCAGAAAAGATTCAGAAGCTGAAGGATGAGTGAGTACCATTTTACCTTGTTCTTCAACTGCCCTTCTACACTTTCTAGGTGAAAACTAACAAGCCTGGTTAGGATGTAAGAATTCATAATAAAATGTACATATTTACACATCACGCCCTTTACATTGAACAGGTAGCAGCGCCCTTGAATATTATAGAATCTATTTAAGCTATGGACAGGGTGTTCTAAAGTCATTTCAATTGGCCTTCCCTCTTGGATCAGAACGTGGGTATTTTGGCACTCAAGGCTTTAAATTCTTTATGTTAAATCAAATTTAGTGGGCAGAATTGAAGGGGCATCATCAAAACACCTGCACATAAACATGATGAATGCATTTTTTAATTGTCCATTGAACAAGTAGGCTTGGTGGTTAACTGCCTAATGAGCATTCAAGACAGTAGAAGTAGGGTTACAAATAGGAGACATACATGACATGGACATGAACAAGTCAGGTGGTTATTTACAAAATTATTTGGATATGATGTGGTAGGGACATGTCTAATAATTGATTTTATATTTTATTGTACAAAATAGAAAACAGGAGTGATTAAGAACTCTTAAAAAATATTTTATGAATTTCAAAATTGTAACAAAATTGGATTAATAAATGTAAACTTACATTATCTTTATGCTATAATTAGAGCAAATTCCACCTAGGCCCCTTATAGTTTTTAGCCATTTTCATGTAAACCCCCAATTGTTTACTTTTAGCATTTAAGGTTAATGTATTTTACCTTCTTTTTTTTTTTTCAAAAGACCGTCTCAATAAAGTCAAGAACTCCCATAGGGTTTCTGTGGTTTTAGTTTTGGTATTTAAAATCTCTGTGAGTTAGTTTAATCTTTCATAATTCAAATTCAACATGAACATCCATGGAGTTATGAAAATGACCTAAATGACAATGGGTCTCCCCCTTAATTGTTTTAAAGTTCTTGTATTAATATGATTTAAGTAATAGATCCCTTAAAATCTCACCATAAGCATGGATCTCCTCATGTTCATAAAGGGATGTTATTAATATATTTTAAAATAGGAGACCTTCGGACAAGTTTTCAAGGCCCATTTGGAAGTGCCAATTGTGTCAATATCTGACACAGGTCTCCAATGTGATACGGCTTGTTTGTGGAAGTGTTGCTATGCTTCTTTGCATCAATACAAATTAATAGCAATATTTTCAATTTTCTAATTGAAATGATTTGCCGGCTAAAATTGAGATAAAAGTTGAATATATTATTGTATTTTCAATCTTGTAATTTTATTCTTTCCGGATTTTGCAGTGCGGCAAGGGGGCTCATAAATCACATGCTATATGAATCTGAGAAGATGACCGGCCGGAAGTTCAGCAAGAGCACTTGATATAACCAGCTCCTCTTACTTGAACCTTCTGGCTCTTAATTGGAATTATAAAGGGTGCGGTTAGGATCCAAGGCCAAGCCCAGGGCTATCTTGATGCTTTAGTTAATTAGTCGTGTTGGTCTAGGCTGTTATACTTTTGTGAGATCTCATTTATGTCGGTTCTTTCTCGTTTAATAGTAAACCAAATATTGGTCACTGGGGACCAAGTCTTTCATTCCATTTGCAGAGATTAAAACAGTTGCAACTTCTGGTGGCTTCCAATTTATAAAGTTACTCAGATCTGGTTAATAATGTCATGATTCTCAGCTTCTAAATTTGCCAGAAAACACTTGGTGCAGTGCTAAGATGGAAAAGAAGAGCAAAACAACCATTCCCATTAACCAGTCCTCTGAAATTCCAAGTGCAAAAGTGAATAAGAAATGAGATTATCTCCATCTTGAATTCATAACTAAAAGGTGAAAAAGTTGAATGGATATGGAAAGAGGATTACACATGGGCATGGTATTTCCACTAAAACGGGTCAACACAACCAACCATTATCCCCATCCCCAAGATGTCAGTAAACTGCTAAACAAAACAGTTTCTTGTGCAGAACAACAAAAGAAACAATTAAGGTAAAACCTAAACGGGTATTGCATGACCTACAATCATAACATGAACAACCGAGTATGGTACACTCACGGTAAGGCAAAGACCGACCTGCTGCTCGCTGGATACTCTGCTTGATACTTCCATCTCCAACACAAGTAACTTCAAAATAATTAGGACATAAAACTCCATATTGTCATCAAGGTTTAGGTCCATTTTTAGCTGCCGCCTCAATCTGTAACGCTTTAGGATCAGGAGGGATACTCCCAACTGTTAAGCAACCAGAACCTTCTGCATCTGTGTAACCATTAACTCTAACAGGCATCGACCCAACTGTGACAACATCAACTGGTTTGGCATCCACTACCGTAGCGATAATAGAGGGAGTGTCAAATAATTTAGGCTCGGGATGATTCGCATTGATATTAAGTAGACCAATCTTTAATGATGAGACATCTTCACTTTTTGCTTCATCTGCAGTATGCTTAAAATTTTCCTTGGTAACCCTTGAGCTATTGACATCAGGATCTAGAGAAACCTGCTTACTTGCAGAATCATCAGCCTTTCCCAAGCTATTAAGATCATCAGGCCTGTTAATTTTTCTCTCATCTCCAGTGGAAGGCATATCAACCAGAAAAGTTTGTTTTCGGGGGGGATCCAATGCAGGCATAAGCAAAGGATTTCCGTAGCTTTTTATCAGCAACCTAGCTTTCTCTTCCTGCATGACCTTCTGTCTGTTCTCATAGTACATGAAGTCATCAAGTAAAGATGTCTTCACTGCGGAATTTTTGAAAATTTTAAGCATTTCAATACCTTGCTTGTACCGTATCTGCATAATAACAAGAATTTAAAAAGCTAATTAACTCAGCTGGGACAAAATATTACAACTTAAGCAACATTACCAAGTTGAAGCATATAAATCCAAAACCAATTTCAATTGAGATGGAATTGAGTCAGCAACTCACATTTAAATTTATTAACTCTGTCAAATAAGGTTTATCACTATGTTCTATTAAAAAAAATCACTACCACTGGGCCTGCTTTTCAGTATGTTATAATCTCTATGTCAAATCCAGCTACGGTACAATGTACATAAACAATTAGATTACCAATGGAGAATGGAGATAGATCCCCCCCCCCCCCCCCGGAAAAAAAAAAAAAGAGCCCAGAGGGGGGTAAAAAAACGGCCTTTGAGATCACAAACATAAGTATTGCCCCCAAATCACATACCTTGAACCAAAATAAAGCAAATAAATCAAGCAAACAAAAACAGAAATTATCAGATTCAATCCATTGAAGTTACCAATGCGGGATCAGAATTCCCAATGCGAAACCAGGTAGAAAATTATAAGATCTGGTTGGAAATTTAAAGAAACCTCATATGAGCATCAACACATAGACAAACCACTTTTAATAAGTAATAAAGCATATAAAAAATGAAACAAACCTCTTGTGTATCTCTGCTGTTAGTTACAGGCTTATTTTCATTGTTCTCTAAAATGATGTGCCGAAATATGGAGTTCGGTACATCTTTTATAATGTGCCACTTAACAGCGAAGCTTCCACTCCATTTGTCTTGCTGCCAGAAATCCATATCCTTGTGAAAGTCAACAGGACCGGTCATTTCTGCAATGCCACAGAACTGGCCACTTGCATTGACCTGCATTAACAAAAATCATTGTGAACTTTCTGGTTTCAGAAGTTACATGATTAAAAACAGAATACAACTATCTGTTGAAACACAGAAACTACTAAAATAGAAGTCCTTTTAAAAACAAAAACATAAAATAAAACTTACAGAAAAGAATAGGAAGACAGGACAGCCTCTATGTTCTCCAGCTGCCATTCTCTGTGCATCTTCATATGCAGCCTGCAGCTTCTTGTTACCATTAGGAGTGGATGACCAAACATTATATTTAATACTCTTATGGACATCATCTTCGCTATATGACTTGATTACAAAGAACTTAGCATTTGAATAGTTTAATGGAAAATCATCCTTGTTATACTGATCGGTGTAAATAATGATATTTCCTTGAGCGTCAGTCTCTCCAGCTCTTGTAGAATAAGGTTTAACCGCGAAATGAGTTTTTGATTTATTCGTTCTAGGGCCTCGATTCTGTTCAATCAATGTATCTGGGTTTCCACTTGCATCATTTGGAACCCTGCTAGACTGGAACTTGGCCTGTACCTTGTCAGCTGTAGCCCGTCCATGAGCACTTGGTCCAAAACTAGACAAACCATTACTGGAAGATAAAGGCATCTTTACTTGGCTACGTTGAGACAAAGTCCTTCCATGTGAAATGTTATCTACTGCATGAGCACCTATACCCTGTAGAAAAGAAGTTAAAGAAAAAGAAACCAGAAAAACAATGCACCAATAAAACATCCTGATTGCAACATTTAATTCTAAACTTGCTAAAGGCCAAAAAATGGAAAGAAAGGACGGAAATGGTCCACGATGTTGTTTTTCAACTATACCAATCTCTTGAGCATATGCCAAAATTGTAAGATATGCACCCAAGTCAGTCTCCCACCTTGCACTTCTCTTTTCTTGCCCCCAGCCTCCAAAATTATGGACCCCAAAAAAAAAAAACAGAAACCTGCTCCGTTCCTTTCCAACAAACCCTGACATAAACCTATCATATGCATATCCAACCTAATGAATATTGACATTATGGAAAAAAAACAAGGAGACATCCACTTGCATGTTGTATGGTCTATAGAGGCAAAATACCATATTCTTAGAATAGAACAGATAAATGGACTGCATGACTCAGGATAAAATAAAAACACAAGAATGATAGAGAGGTCAATCTAAGAGGAATCCCCCAGTGCACAAGGCTCCCCAATTTGTGAGCGTTGAGGGAGGTTTAGTTTTGCTTGCAGCCTGACCCTTGCTCAACAAAAAAGGCTGCTTCCACAACGTAATCGCATTACCTTTTTAGTCATAGAGAATCAACCTTATTGTTTCTACCAAGACTAGCCCTCAAAGGAGCTCAATCTAAATAAAAAAAAAAATGTCAAATCTTAGTGTTCTTATCATACCAAAATCAAATTTATCTGCACTACAATTTATTCAAGGAACATGGAGCTTCTTCAATATACAGGTACGCACGCATATATGTTATGCATTGTCTAAAAACAGCAAAGGATATTACCTGTAGTACTTGTGGCGACGCCAGGCTGGAAAAACTACTGGAAGTAACATTTCCATGTGCCGAAGGTGGCTTACTTGGACCAGAATTTGCTTTAGGGCCTTCAGACATCCTAGAAAAGGAACGCGTCTGAATTGAAGTAGGCTTTGGCTGGACCAGTGTAGAAGTTGCAGATGCTGAAGGCAGGTTATTTTTCAGGCCTGGGACATTGGATCTATTTGCAGCAAAAGCACCAGTATCCAAGAAGGGCTCTGTTGTACTGCTTGAGATGATCTCAGGGCCAGATTGGACAACCAAGGGGAAGTATGCAGGTGAAGACATGGGGTTTTCATAAGATGGAATGGTGTAATACTGTTGTGTCCCTACAAATGGGCTATCAACTCCTATCATAGCACCAGGTATGTAAGGGTTGTATGGGTTATATGGAGACTGTGCATATCCATAGCTAGGTGTATAATATACATATGGCAAACTATCAGTTTGCACACCCTGAAGAAGGAAAAAAATGCATTGAAAAAAACAAATATATATAATATCTTTTATTCAATAATAAAAAGTGTGAATTTTGAAATGAGAAAAAAAAAAAAGAGAGAAAAAACGAACCGTGTAATGAATTTCTTGACCATCCAGACCAAAAATCCTATGGTGGTCATTCCAATCGCCGGGTGGTTCAAATCCTATCCACAACAAACCAAACCATGTGATAACTCAGTGACAAACAAGACAGCAAAAATCATCATCCTAATCTGAAAGGGTTACAAGGAGTGAAAAATACCTGTACAGATGTACCCATAATTGGTGGCAGTAGGGTAATAAAAGCCCTGTTCAACAACAAGCTCAGGGGCTCCTTCGTTATACATGGTGTCAAGCTGCTCAATAGGTGGACTTGCTAAATGTGGGTTTGACTCGATGCCTTGAATCTAAAGCAAACGACAGGATGTTATTATATGTTCTACCAACAGAATCACAGATATTCATAGCAGGCATGGGGCTTCACAAGCTGTTCAAAATAGGCCTTTAATTAAGAGAGAAGTAGTTGTTAAGCAATTACCAGATATGGCTCTGCATTTCCATGTTCCGACACGTTATACATATCCATACCAGGACTGCCACTGCCACCACTGCAAATGCAATAACAAATTAGATGTCATATGAAATATTATAAAAAGGGGAGATAGCACGCATGCATGCATTAGAAGACATAGACGCGAATTCTTTCTCATTCTCCTTAGCTAAGTGTTGCTCTAGAATCCCTCAAGAGGAATGGAAAGTAAAAATGAAATCAGATTACTCGTATTTTTCATCATATATCAGGGTATCATACAACAAAATACATCCATCTCTCAAGTGCCAAACCATTTTCTCTTTTCATCTTTCCCCCAACCAAACAGAAAGATAAGCACAAAAGAAAAATGAATGGCTATATATTATTCATTTTGCTTTTGTAATTGTTATCTATTATTCCGGCGTCGCTGCTCTTTTGGCTCAGGGATTTTTCAGGGAATATTGAGCACCCAAATCATAAATAATAACATATGAATAACCCAAAGAAGACAAAACACAGAGACAGAAGAGGAAGTTGCAAACACATATCCCAATCATGTCTTCTACTTGGGGACAAACACATACGCAAATAGCTCAAGGAACATATATGTATTTGCCCAAAGTCATCAGTTCCCCAAAGTCATCAGTTCAAAATTCAGCTTCGAGAAATATATAGGAAGACATGCATCTCAAATCTCAAATACCAATCTCAACTCAGTTCCCAAACATAGTTTCAAAAGTCAACTAATAACCGGTGGAAAGCAGACAAATTGTCGAAAACCCTAAGCCCCACAAGCGGAAGGTAAAACAAAGACCATCACGAAGTTAAAGAAGCAGAAACCCAATCTAAATCATACCGATTATAAGCATCCTAATTACCCCCACAACTCCTCAGATCCAGTTCTACTAGACATACCAAAAATCATGAAAGCCTTTGTGCCCAAGAAACTAGGAGCAACCCAAAGAAATCCTAAATAACTCAAGCAAGCCGACCCTGCAATTACTACAACCACAAACCCTTGATTTTGAAAACTAAAATAATTTATCAAATTCCAGATAACATTACCTCCCACGTCAAACAACCACAGATTCAAGTAGAAGACTGAGGCTCAACTCAATAAAACATGACACAGAGACAAACGGAAAGAGGGAATACCCAGGACGAGGTGGATTCAAACCATGCTTTGCTCAGAAGCTAAATTGGAGAGCTTTGGGGTTGAGTCTGCGGCTTTGTGCAACATTTTTGCCCCTCAAAGTGGACGCGCCTAAGTAAACCCTAACCCTAAAAAAATCAGAGAGAGAGAGAAAAAAAGAGAGAGAGAGGGCGGCCTTGCTTGGGTGAAGAAAATGAGAAAACAACCTTTGAGAAGATTCGAAGAGAGAAAGAGGGAGAGAGAGAGAGAGAGAGAGAGAAATTGATGGTGGCACGATACGAAGCGTTTTTGAGCAATTTTCCTTTTTGAGTAGGAGAGAGAGAGAGCACTTCACACAACTTTCTCTGGTGTGAGTTTCCTGAAATATCCCTCGGCCGGACACCGATTCTTCGCGATGAAGAAAGGAGGGGACGTAACGACGTCGCTTCGCTGCGGGGGTCCAAACGGCGTCGCGCCATCCCTTATTCCGTGCCTCTGATCTTACGCTATTGTTCATTGTGACGCGACGTGGATTCCAGCCGTGTCGGTTGACAGCAACAATTTGAATTATACCCCTTCTTTCGATTTTAATTAATAAATAAATAGATTCTCATTTTTGTAAATATAATATAATATAATATATCTAAAAAAATATACATAATTGCAATAACTTTTACAATACCAAAATCCAAAATTTAATTGATGCGAATATGATGACGACGACGATACCTACCAACTAATGACTAATACATGACACAAAAGAAGGTTAAAACACCACAAGTGGATGAATGTTGGCCTCGTATTTGATATAATAATAATAATAATTTAACAAAAAGTGTCAATTAGTGCTTGTGCGATGACCCGTTACCGTTAGCAAAGGGAGCAGTAGGGGGCAGGGGGAGGGAAGGGAAGGGGTCAACTTTGATGCTTTGTGAAGTTGCTTAGAAATTCACTTTTCACTTTAATATGCTATGCCGCGGGATAAGGTTCCTCCATTCATTCATTCCTTTTTCAAGTCTATTATTCCTTTCATATCTATATATATCTATGTATGTTACAGTATGTAAATTAATTAATTAATTAATTGTACATATCAAAATACTAATCACATGCAAATAGCCCTCTCTCTCTCTCCCTCTTTCTCTCTCTCTCTCTCTTGCCTACAAGGTGGAAGGAAGGAATAATGAATCCAACTAAGCCGTCGTCATTGCTTGCTTACTCGTCCATTGATTCAAAATGGAGAGGATAAATCATGTGAACCGGAATTGAGAAACGTTGTGTGAAGCACTTCCATGTAAATAAATATAAATAAATAATAAATTGCTACTTTTGGCTTCATCCTTGCCTTCAAAGCCAGCCAGGGATGAGGAGGAATTGTTAATGTTATGTTCACAAAAAATATTATTAATAAAACACCACACGCTAACGGCACCAAATAATAATTATGTTGGGCCTCGCTTTCGCACTTATCGCTGTCAATAATCAAATTTGTTTTCCATTCTCACGTCTTCTGTTTATGCTTTACATTCATTTTTAATTTTAGTGAAAATTATAAACATTTGTCTTATTAAATGCTTTGCTTACATAATCTAAATATATAGACCCGACGCGAGCATACGAGGGGAGTGTTTGGGGATGGTGTCCATGTCTCCTCTCTTATTTTGTCTGTGTCAAATAAAAGTTATGTTATTCAATACAGACAATATAATATTCTGTTTTAAATACAACTATGTAATTGTTGGAAATGAGTGTGTGTGTATGGTTTTTATTTTTCTTCCTTACTTGGTCCCCAAGGTCTTCTAGATTTACTTGGCTCCCACGGTCTTCTAGATTTACTTAGCACCTAAGTTTTTCTAGATTGGCTTGGTCTCCAAATTTCCTTCATTGCTAAGAGAATGTGGTGCCTATATATATTGGTTGTGTTAGCTCATTTTTGGGTGTGAAGGTTTCCATTCCTCCATAAGCTTTCACGTTGTTCTCTTTTCTCAAGTTTTGTCTCTTATATCGAGTTTTCTTCTTTGAGCTTTGAAAGAACTTGTTTCTCTCGAGTTTTTCATCACTGAGAGCGAGCCCGTCTTGAGTTCTGTTAGCTCCGGTTATTCGTGGTTGTCGTTCATCAGAGAGGTCGTTTCATCTTGCTGAGACAGTCGCCGTAGTTTGCTTGCTGTCGGTGCAGGGCCCTAATTGTTTTCAGGATAGCGCAAAGCGCGACTTAAGCTACTTTTGTTCCTGTCTCTTCCACGTTCCAGAAATTTTGTTCCTATTTCCTTGCCATTCCAACTGCAAGCGTTACTGTTCAACTGTCTTCTCCACTTTGTTGTTTTAGTCTGGTAACATTTGTTATTGTTCATTTGTTGTTGCTGGTTATAAGCTCCTGTTGCCGATAATATCAATTGTTGTAATAATAGTTAAATATTATAATCTACGTTTCTTGTACTGTAGTAGGTTAGAACTCTTTTCTTGCTGTATAACATACGCATCTATACTCTCTATATCCCTAACAGTAATAAATTGAAATCTCAATAAGTTCTTTTTTTATTTTTTTTACTATTTAAAAGTGTTGTTAAATTTCCTTAGAAGGTTGAATTTGCGTTACATAGTGTTGTTGGTCGAACATAATAATAAATTTATTAACTAAATATATTATCGTTAACTCAGTTAGATTCTGTAAGAAAGAGAACCATCAAAAGGCATATGGCAGTCTCCGTACAAACTTTTCGATACTTAAATCAGATATTGAAGACTTGAATGTCATATTGAAACTAATATTAAAGACATGACTTTTTCAAAATGAAAGGCTTATATATTAATTGAGGAATATGAAACTTTTCAAAGCCAAATATAATTACAAATTTTACAAATAATGTTTATTCTATTTTTTCGAGATCTACTAGAATTATAATTTTTTATGAACAATGTACCATTTTTGTAAAATTTTTAGATGTTAAAATTATCTTATTTGTGTTTTGTTTAAAAATCCCCCCTCCCCCATTAAGAAAAAATTTACGTGGCAACTTACAATTTCCAAAGGACATAAAGAGTCCTCCTGATATCAATATCCGAGAGATCTTTATTTACGTGGTTTCTTGATATTTACTTTGGCCTAATTTACGATTATGCCTTCCTAGCTTTAGCTTGGTTCATGGTCTCTAAGAGGTCGCAAGGCCTCTCAGCTTCAATTTGATTCACAATCTCCAACCTCCCAATTCATGATATTGGTCTCTTGGTTTAGTTCTCGATTCTCCCATGCTTCTATTCTCCAAACTCGATCTTTCAAAAGTTTAAAATTTATTTTGAGTCTTTTGAATTTTTTTAATTTTTTAATGGATCTTTATTATAACACATCACATAAGATGATGCACCTAATCACTTATAAAATTAACACTAATTTCTTAATTTTTTTATTAGTGACAAGTAAATATAGTTTTCTACACACGAGTATCCACTTTTGCTCCTCCTCGTGTCATGCCAAGGGCCTGAATTTTAAATCATTATAATTGGTTATCATATATGTCATTTTAAATAATTTTATTACTCCCTTGTTATATGCTTGAATTATCTTGATTACATCTTAAATTGTTTCCCAGAAGTTAATTTTATTGGGTATTTTATTTTTTTCTAAATTTTATGGAAGTCAGCAAATGAGGCTGAAATTCGGACGAAATGAAATGCAAGTGAAGAAGTAGGAGCACCATCTTTATCCATGAATAATTATAGTGTGACTAAAAGGAAGAAAAACTGGAATCTGGAAGCTTCCTGTGGTAGGTATATACCCTCTTCAGGAGGAAGAAATAAATAAACAATTCAACAGATAATAATAATAATTATACAATAAAAGCATTGTTTAATTATTTAATAATTAATAATATTCGGCCTACCCTTTTTAGGAAATGATAGATTTGTATGTAGGATAAAAAAGTAAATATGGTACAACCCTTTTAAGCACAAATAATGTGATGCCGTTCCACACAATTTTAGGAGGCCCCCTCCAAGCGTTTTTGGTGGATGGGAAGGCCACAAGTTGACCAATGGCTTGGTTTGGTTGGACAGTTCATTGTGACTTTGTTGTACTTTTATCACCTTGTGTGGTACGACAAATCAATGCCATTGTACGACACATGAAAAAAAGATGCCAATAGATTTAAGGGCCCTTTGTGATATCTCATCGGTAGTGTAAAAAGATTTTAACACATGCTCTTTCAATTTTACCATATGTATACTGATAGATATATGTTGCCAAAGTAAATAAGACTCTAATTACCATATTTGCAAATATATTATATTAAATCTTAATTTTCTCTCACATATAATATATTATTGAAAATGCAATGGATTGACATATTTTTCCTTATTTCTTGTGAGATTGAAACAAAAACTTCTATCATTGTGAAGTCAACGCTCTTAACTAAATAAAAGGAATCATCAGTTAGAAAATTAAGCTTGATATAGGTTTTGGGTCATTGTTGGGGCATCTATTTTGTAAAGAAGCATGGGGTTTTTAAGATCAAAATTCTTCACATTGCTGATATGATTTGTTTTTCGTAATCTACTCTTCTCTTCCTCAATATGTATAATTGAGTATGTATTTTTATTTTAACTTAATTCACACACCTATATCTTTAGGTAGTATTTGTTAATTAAAATATAAATAAAAAAATATAAGATATGAAAAGTATTTTAAACTTTTGTCTTTTCAATGTATTTATTAAACTTATTTATTGACCATTAGAAATGTAATACCCAGAAAGCCTAAGGTCAATTCTAAGAAGCGACTTTAGAGAAGGTAGTATATATATCGAGGATAGTAAAGAAAGAAACAACACCACATTGATATCTTTTAGATTGAATGTAGATAAAGAACTCCCAGATTAAGTGTACTTGAGCTAAGATAGCTCAAGAATGGGTGACCCTTGAGAAGTTCACGTAGACTTATCAGGGTAAGTTGATCCGGTCATTCCTATCTCTCGATGCCGGATATTACAGGTGGTATCTGAGTTGACCCTTGGAGAAAGCGGTCTGATGAGGGCGGGCAGTGGCGCCGGGGTGCGAGGGCCTGAACAAGAAGTGACTCATGGCAGGCTTCTAGGATGGCAGCCCCTAAAGGGGAGAAGATCTAGGACCAGTTATAATGTCACATGACGAGAACGCCATGTGCTCAAGGGAGAGAGATTGTAATATCTCAAGAGCCTAAGGTTAAGTTTAAGAAGAGACTTTAGAGAAACTAGTATATATATTGAGGATAGTAAGAAAGAAAACAATCTCAGCTAGATATCTTTTAGATTGAATGCGAATAAAGAACTCCCAAGTTAAGCGTGCTTGACCTAGGGTAGCTCAAGAATGAATAACCCATGAAAAGTTCGCATAGGCCTATCAGGATAAGTTGATCTGGTCCTTTCTATCACTCGATGCGGGATGCTATATGAAAAGTAGTCACGCGACTTAAGAATCTGACGTTTTCCATATATGCTTATATCTGTGTCTTCCAAATAAGTATATTTTGGACCTTATAAATAAGAAAAAATGACATATATGTCATCTAGTGCATTTCAAAAAAATTAACAAGCAATTTTGTTAAAATCGAAACACTAATATTGTCCATATCTCACTGGTGGCCTACTAATTTTTCTTTACCTATCTCTGCCTACATTATATATTTCTTCAATTAAATCTCCTACTGTGCTTGATGAACCAACACTATCCATGTGTTGTTTTTCATCATAACTTGATGAATCCCTCATTTCTATAGATCTGTCAAGACTATCTCGGCTTGAGGATCCTTTACCAGCACTTGGTCGATCCTAAATAGGTTCCAAGAGAGTATCATATATAACAACATCATCTTGTTACTATTGTTCAAAGTTTACAGCTTTTGCCTTCCCTTTCCTATCCTTATTCTCCTTGTCTTGATCGATAAAGAAATTCTCATCAAAGGTTACATCTCTATTTGCCATAGTTCTAGGCATTTATTCTTCTAAATTCCACAACTTATACCCCTTAACCCTTGTTAGATAATCGATAAATACACACTTCTTATCCCTAGGTTCTAATTTACCTTGTTTTACATGAGCAAAAGCTAAGCACCAAAACATTCTAATGAAGATGATCTAAGTTTGGCTTATGATTATTCTACATTTCATAAGGTGTCTTAAAATCTATGACTGATAAAGGTGACCGATTTATCAAATAGATTGTTGTAGCAATAGTCTTTCCCCAAAATCTTTTTGGAAGCCTAGCATGAAACAACATACATCTCACCCTCTCAATGAGGGTCAAGTTCATACGCTCGGCTAACCCATTTTGCTTAGGGTTACCAAGGGCAATAAGGTGTTTTAGGATGCCACTCTCTTTACATAATTGGGTGAATTCTTTATTACAAAATTCTAGACCATTATCAATCCTAATAACCTTCAATTTTACACTCTTTTGGTTTTCAATCATAGTTTTTTAGGTCTTAAATTCATTAAAGGTATTATCTTGGGATTTCAAAACAAAGACCCAAATCATTCTAGAGTAGTCATATATTATAGAAAGGAAATACCTAACTCCAACATGAGTTAAAGTTTGAGTAGGGCCCCATAAGTCTGAATGGACATATTCAAGTGGGCCTTTAGAGGTATGGTCTTAGGGAATTTTACTTTCACAGATTTTTCATAGATACATGATTCGCATGTGTTTAAACCTGTTACCTTACCGAAGCCTAAAATCCCTTAGCTAACTAGTTCTCTAAGCCCTTGGATACTCATATGAGCCATCATAAAATGCCATAACTTTATGTGCTCATAGGTTTTTATCTTCCCTTAGAGTCACATCCCCATATAATGTGGAAGCTATCATAACAAATATTCCATTTTTAAGGACTGCCTTCATACATACAAGTGATATTTTAGTTACCTTGAGAACTTCACCATGGTCACTGTAACTGTAGCCACTCTTAGCTAACTCCCCTAGGAAAATCAAATTCATTTTTATGTCAAAAATATATCTTACGACAGGATCTTAACTGACCCATCAAACATCTTAAGCTTAATATCCTCAATTCTCTTTATACTACTCTTGGTTGTTTTAATAAAACATTTCCCTCACTAATGTTTCTATAATTCAAGAACCATTCTACATGGGGTGACATATAAAAAGAGTAACCAGAATCTAATACCCACACCTATTTATCTGAATGTCTTGATACCACAAGAGCATCCGGACTATCATAGTCAAAATCATATATAGAGTTTGAGAATTCTAGTTTATCTTTGTCTAAAAAATCTTGTTTTTTCTTTATATGCCCTTCCTCATGACAGTGAAAACATCTGAAGTTTTTCTTATCATTTCTTAAATTTGATTGAGATTTCTCATTTACCTTAGTGTCTCTCTTTTCAGATCTATATCTGGTTGTAAGGGCATTCCTAGTAGATTTCTTCATTTCTGCTTTTTGTTGTAACCTTTTAGAATTAAGGGCACCTATAACATCCTCTAAAGAGATAGTGTCCCTACTATGCTTTAGAATGTCTATAAAATGTTCATATGACTTAGGTAATGAATGCAACAAAATTAGGGCTTTATCTTCCTCATCATATGATATACTTAAGTTTTCCAAATCAAGGTATAATTTGTTAAAATCATCAATATGATTTTGGAGCTTTTGCCTTTCTTGCATTTTGAAATTAAAGAACTTAGCTTTCAAATGTAACCTACTTGAGAGAGACTTAGTCATATATAGACTTTCTAATTTAGACCATAATGCCTTGGTAGTTTCCATTTTGGACACTTTTCTTAGGACTTTGTCCCCTAGACTCAAGATTAGGATATTAAAAGCCTTTTCACATATTGCTTACCTTTGATTATTTGCTTCTAATATCTATTCATTAGTAGCAATTTATAGGAATGGTATTTGGGGTTCTAAGGCTTCTTTGAACCCTAGGTTTCGCATCAAGGCTTTCATCTTTATCCTCCAGAGTCCAAAATCATTAGTGCCATCAAACTTTTCAATGTCATACCAGGTAGAAGGGGCCGTAGAAGTTATGGTAGACTGTTATTCTATAGGTTTCTAAAGATTTCTAAGGTTTCTTGATGGTTCTTGGTTGAGTAACCTATGCTCTGATACTCTATTGGTAAAACTGAAACACTGATATTGCCCAATATACTCACTCAATCCTCATCGAATCAATCACAACACAAACATAAAACAAAAAATAAATAATTGACAGAATTTAAAAGAGAATATAAAATCAAACCACAATACAATGCACATTGATTTATCCTGGTTCATGCCATAGAAATACCACTACATCTAGCAACTCCACCAAGAGAACAATTTACTAAGAAATATAGAAATTTGTACAAGAATCACTCACTCGCCTTCTCTTATCTCTCGAGTACAATTCTCGCAAAAAGACTCCAAAAACTATTCTAATCATAGCTCTCTTTTTTTTCTCATTGCACTCGAACAAGAGAATGAAATGATAGAATGATTGATGATCATAACAAGTCCCCTTGTCCTTCTATTTATAAACTAAAAGGGCAGACATTCTTAAAGGAAATAATCGACTATTACAAAGTCTAGATTACCCCTTATATTTATAGTTAATTACAGATTGTATTCTGCACTCTAATTGCCATCCGATCATCAGCACAATCTCTTCTGATTTCTTCTAAACTTCCAACATATTAACTCAGGCAAAACATCAACAAGTTTGATAAAAATCTTAAAATATTTCCCACACTTATCTTAACCATTCCATATTTTAGTCCAGAAATCATTTCAATCTTATCTTGATATAAGCTTATCTTACTCATTTTAACAAATACTACCTTAAGGTAATGGTATTGATGTTGAGTCAAACTTATTTAGATAGTATTTATTAACCAAGATATAGATCGAAAAAGATAAGATATGAAAAATATTCCAAACTTTTGTTTTTTTCAATATGTTTGTTAAACTTATATGTCGACACTTGTAAAAGAAATCATGTGACTTCTTATATGAGTTTTTTGATATATGTTTCTCTCTCTCCTCTCAAAATAAGTATATTTTAGTTTTTACAGATAAAAAAAAAAAAAAACTTATGTCCTTCAGTGCATTTCAAAAATTTTAACAAACAATTTGATAAAAATCTTGAAATATTTTCTAACCTTATCTTAACCATTCTATATTTTGGTTCGAAAATTATTTTAACCTTATATTACTCATTTTAACAAATGCTACCTTAGTAGTATTAAGACTTTGAAATTGTTATTAGAACGATATTGTTGCGGAATAAGTTGGGGAAACGAAGATAACCGACTTTGGAAAAGAACACACACACAAAAAAAAAACAATTAACTCGCTAGGCTATCAAAGCATACGTGATTCACTCTAATCAAGCTCGCTCATACTATCTAACTGGCTAGAGTTGTTTTCCTTCTGGCCCTAGGATGTTGTTGTTGAGATCGATCCAATATATGGTAAAAGGGACATGGGGGGCTCTCTAAGAGATTGCAATACAAGGAATTTACAGCCACCGGTTAAAACACCAAAATTTTGTTGAATCTCAGATAAAAAAGATGCTTCAATTATCCCATCAATCAAGAAGTAGAATGAGCAGCATTTCTAGACTTGTTTGAACCGGGCTTGAAGCCTTGTTCTAACAACTTTTCTACCTCTTCGAATTGCAAGCCTTTGGTTTCGGGTACAAGGAAGTAAATAGCCAGAGTTCCAGCGAAGGAGAAGGCAGCGAAGAGCAGGAAGGTGCCGGCTGAGCCAAGAGCGTGGGTCAGAGACAAGAAGGTCTCGCTTACTATGAGATTGGATACCCAGTTGGCAACCGCAGCTATTCCTCCTCCAATGCCTCTGTATTTCAGTGGGTATATTTCAGAGTTGACAATCCATGGTGCTGTTCCCATTCCAGGTGAGTAGGAGATGATGTATGCCCCGAGAAGAATCACTGATAGGAACCCGAACTTGCTTGGACAACCAGCCGTATACCATTCTCGACCACGTTCTGTCTTGCAGGCTTGCTTTACGTTGGGGTTGGAAGCCAAGCATGCTCCTGCAGAGTACTGTTCCAAATCGATCGAATTAATCCAGCCTCCAGGTAAAAGAGAAGAAGAGTTCAGTTACTGTGAGGAAATAAACTTACTGGGTGATCTCCATTTGAACAGAATGCACACTCTGATGCCGCTCTCAAGCAAGTCATGCAGTTCCAGGAGGATGCATCCGTGGCAGATGAATAGCTGGCGCAGGTAGAGTTGCCTCCCAAATGGGTGGAGTCGGGTTTGCTGATAGCCGGAGCATGGGCCGAGGCTTGGAAGAAGACAACGGACAACGCCAGAAGGCAAGTTATTATTCCAGCCATGGAGATGAGCATGAGCCTCCTCCTTCCATACCTATCAACAAAGCACATGCTGACAATGGAGCCAACAGCGTTGAGACCAGAAGTGACGAGAGACAGTGCTAATGCTGTCTTCTTTGAAGCAAATCCAGCAAACTGTACAATGGTGGGACTGTAGTACATGACGGTGTTGATACCTACAAATTGCTGCGCCACCTGAACTGTAATACCGGCATACAGACCCCTTCGGACCACCTTGTTACTCCAAGCTTTCTTAACTTTCCCCAGCATAGTGGTCTCCCCAATTTCGCTTTCCTGAGCTCTTTCTTCTTCAATCGAGGTCTTCAAGGCTTGCATCTCCTCCTCAACTTCATCAGCCGGGTAGATCCTCTCCAAGATGTCCCTCGCCTCGTCCACTTTATCCTGGTCAAAAGAGGAGGCTGATGATTAATGCCGGTGCGCCAATACGGCTCCAAGGTAGTGACCTGATTCAAGAGATGGTTGTAACCATCCTCCTCTTGAAGCAATTAGGACAAAAGCGGGGGTTTGTTGTATTTGGAAATACAAGGACTATCCCAAGTAGTATTTTGTAAAAGACATTTCAGTATTTTCCTTAGAACAGAAAATGCAAGAAAAGAAAATGTTGGTTGTTTACTTCTCGATAGAGCCATCTAGGGGACTCCGGAAGCGTTAGCATCAACACGAATTGGAGAATGGCTGGAACTCCAGCCACGCCAAGCATCCAACGCCATGTTCCCGGTGTCTGAAACCAATTCAAACAAGTTCACTTCAGAACAACAAATTACAGAGGGATCCGTATACATAGATACATAAATATATCTATGTGTGTGTGAATGCTTTCATTACCTTGGTGAAGGCAAGATTGATAAGATAGGACAAAAATTGGCCTCCAGTAATTAACAGGCCGTTGGTGCTAACAAGGGCACCTCTGATTCTAGCCGGTGAAGCTTCTGATATGTACAGAGGCGAAGTCATTGATGCCATGCCAACTCCCAAGCCAACAAAGATTCTTCCGAGAATAATCACCGAAGGATTTGGGGCAATTGCCATTATTATTGAACCGATTAAGAACAAGAAATCAGCAATCAGAATCGATTTCTTGCGCCCCAACTTATCATTCAGCCATCCACCAAGTGCAGCTCCAACAATGGCACCAGCCACAGCCATGCTCACAATGGTTTCCTATGCATACAAATCAGTAACCAAAAATAAGCAAGCATATATATCTACACAAACAATGAAACCTATAACAGCCTCATATAGGATCTAAAAAGTTACCTGCAACAGCGTGCTTCTTTCAACTCTCCTAAAGTCTTCCTTAATGTAGAGAAGAGCACCAGAAATGACTCCTAAACCAGCCCCAAGAACATAGTTTATTAACTAGTACTTGAAACAAAGACTATTCGAATATATTTTGACTCTTTTTTCATTTAGGTTATTATGGTCACATCCATACATGATGAAAGGAACGCGTTTATGAGATTTACCTGTATCGTACCCGAACAAGAGCCCGCCAATGCCTGCCGATAAGGCTAGCCTCATAATGTAAGGGGTCCTCCATGAGGTCTTCCAGCATTCTGTGAACTCTGTCTTGTCTGCCTTAGAAATACCTCCTTCAACCATTTTTCCAGACTCTCAGATCTGAGCTTAATTACCAACCTGGAAAGAACAAAGAAAATAGAAGGAATCTCCCAGTGCAAAACAAATGCCGATGACAAAATGCTCGTTTCATTAATGACCAGGAAGATCACGAAAACGAAAAGAAATGAAAAGGTAAGATCTTTGTTTCATGACCTCAAGAAAGAAACTCGTTTTTCTGCCCTTTCCAAACGTTCCAATCTTCACACAATCCTGTATATATATAGTGCTTCACTGCATCTATAATTAGAAAACCACTTGACTATTTTTAGCAAAATGAGGTGTTTGTGACTGTTGAGAAAGTTTTGATTAATGAGAAAATTATTTCCATAACATCTGGTATGAATTTTTGTGGAAAAATGTGGAAAATCAAGGAAGAGTGTGTGTTGAGTGGATGAGCTATATTGTTGCGAAGCTCGTCCAATGGAATGGAGTGGAGAGGGTTTGGAGGAAGACTGCCAAAATCAAAGAATTGAAACTGTCAAACTTTAACTGCTAGGTTCTAGTGCTAGACTAGAAAACCTGCGTGGATCATTGCTGGGTGGATATTTTCAAATTTCCACTTCCATTTTATATTAACTTTGTGTGTAAAGGGAAGTGAACAGATCACCCAAGTGGACGATCATATCTACCTGTCACTATATTTTTGTAAGGCCATTGTACCTCCTGTAATGTTTTGGTTTCTCACCGAGTTTTTATTTTTCTTTTTTAAGGTCCTCTACCTCTTTTACTTCAAATTGATTACCTTCCATCCACCTACCTTCATCAATCCATCGTAATTGCATCTCTCAAATCTTATCAATAAATATTGATGGAATTGTTGCATGAAATAATTAATGTGTTAATAATAATCAAGGACAAAGAAAGCAATATCTCATGGCTACTGAAGTAATATTACTTCTTTCTAATATCAATTATGACCATACGTATAAAATGGGCTAATAATAGTTTTATTTTGACCATGATCTCTCTTGTAACCATCACCGCAAATGAATCCCCAGTAAAACCATTTCTTTGACTGTTGATTAGAGTCCAACTCATCCTCACTTTTCTAAATTAAGGAAGGATTCACCATGCCATGTGAGAGAAGAATATAAAAAATTAAAGAGAGAACACTATAAAAAAGACATAAAATTAATTATTATAATGTTTCTTTTTCTTTTTTCTTTTTTTTTGGTGTGTGTGTGTGGGGGGGGGGGGGGGGGTGGTTGTTTTTGGGTTTATTATCTCCATATGTGATTTGTGCCTAATACCAGAGGGAGAGGGGGGCCGGATGAAAACAAGTACTGTATAGAGGAGTAGAATTCTGAAATTTCACGAAATATATGGACTTTTCTGCAAACTAGAGGCGCCCACCTTAAACTACACTGGCATCTAAACATTCCATTCATGAGAATTCGAGGTATCATCATCAACTCCCGCCTCTTATAAGCATGATCGCTCAAGCATACAATTCCGAGACTGAAACTGTAAAATTTAGTAAGCATAGGGATTTTTATTTGAATTTTAGGCACCTACCTTGACGCTGACACACTGCTCAGAGAGGTGGTGCGCCGCCGCCAGAGTTGGAGAAGAGACGGAATTCCGACGCCGACAAAGAGGGGTCGCCGGAGATGGAGATGGAGATGGAAATGGAAATGAGGGAAGCAGAGGAAGTAAAGATATGTGTGTGTGTGTGTGTGTGGAGGTTGAGGGAAAAGGGCAGTTGGCAGCTAAGACTAAGAGGTGGCTTGTTGGGCTATTTTGGTTGCTGAAATTAAGGAATGAATTTCTATTTTATAAGGAATTTAATTATTTCTTTTACATATGAGTAATGAATGCAGATAGGAAAAAGCCATTAACTGTGGCTTTTACTGTAGGCAAAGTAGAGATAGTCTTCTGCTGCATCCATGCATTAAAAACCCATTTCATCCACCAATGACCAACCATTGAATCTGAAACCAGTCCTCCTAAGTTGTTACCATCATCATTCATCGCCTGCTAGTAGTTTGATATTATTAATATTATAATAGTTATGATTTTCATCAATAATGTATCACATCATTATTTAAAGAGAAATTAGTCAGAAGAGATAATAACACATAATTTTTTTATCCTTATCTAATAAAAAAGTATCACATAATTGATGATACCATCATTAATATTGACTTATAATATTATTTTTATAATATTATAATGAGATAAATTATTTATCATAATCAAATTTGATATTTATTGATATCTTGATACTCTTATAATATGATTATTAGTAATTTTTGAAGTTTATATTTTTAAGTTTTTACTATTAATATTGACTGATTCATTTGAGACAAATTTAAAAAGTAGGGAGGAATCTCACTGGGGACTAGATTTGACGTCCAATCACAAGTGTTAGTTAGAAGAGATAATAGTACATAATTTTTTTATTCTTATCTAATAAAAAAGTACCACATAACTGATGACACCATTATCAATCATGATTTATAATATTATTTTTATAATATTATAATGAGATAAATTATTTATCATAATCAAATTTGGTATTTATCGATATCTTGGTACACTTATAATATGATTATTAGTAACTTTTGAAGTTTATTTTTTTAATTTTTTACTATTTTACTATTAATATTGACTGATTCATTTGGGACAAATTTTGAAAAGTAGGGAGGAATCCCAGCGGGGACTAGATTTGGCGCCCAATCAATAACCGCCATCTTCGCTCGTGTACAGAAAAACCCTAAAAGCATCGCTTGAGTTGAGCCCGCCGACATTGCTGAACCGTCTCGTTTGCGTCCAAGCAGTATTCCGGCAGAGAAACCAGGCGCCTGTGTCCAGCATCCACCCCATGCTTGAACTCGCCCAATCCCCTTTTATTCAGCCCGAGAGAACCCATCCTTTTTACGGCGATCTTCTTTGCGCGTCGCGGTATCCGTTCAGGTAGAGCCTCAGAGGCTCGACGTGGTCAAACCATAAAATCGTCGGCAGCGAGAGTCTTGGCCTGGCGGTGGCTCTTTCTCTTGGTGGGATTCTCTATTCGATTCTCAGATCCAAACGGGTCATTCCTTCTCGATCTCAACCGCCGGCCCCTCCTTCAGGTTTGCTTCTTTGCGCAACATCTTCGTACCAACATTGATATGGGTTTTGAGGTTTTGGTCTGGGTTTTGATCATATATTTAGTTTTCTGCATTCAGATTTTGACAATAAATTTGATACAGATTGGGGAGTGTTGTATCTTCGTCTCCTCAGCTTTCTTTTTTCTCCATTCTGTGATTTTTTGTTAAGTTCAAATTATTGGTTTGTTTGGGATCTATTGGAAGTTTATATCTCTTAGAGATTTGTTCCCACCTTTTCTTCGTGCAATATTTCCATGAAATTTGGCGTCAATTTGTTGCAGTTTTATTGACAATTTTATGACGTCATATGTTCAGATAAACAGGTAATCGTTCCATATGGTAATGAACCCAAGCCAGTGAAAGTTAAACCTAGGTCTTGGTGCTTATAGAACAGAGTTGAATTTGTTGATTATACCATTTTATGAAGAATTGAAAATTTTAAGGCCATCGCTCCTTATACATGCTCTGGGGCAAAACTCTGCACAGTCCACATTTAGAAGGTTAGGGTTTATGGCTCAGGGTAAGTTGTAAGTCATATTTTAATTTTTTATAGAAAATAGAAATTTGAAAATTGTGTTCAAACCCATAAAAACAAACAAATAAATTAGAAGTCAAATTCGTCATGAAAAGTTGCATGTTTTAGCGTTTGCATCATGCCTTTCCCATTTTATTTAATTAGAATATGGTTTTGATATTATTTGGTGCTGATAGTAAATTTTCCCTAAATTGTTTTCAACTCCATTTGTATAGTGTGATAATTATAACTCAAAATCCTAATTCATCTGTAATTCGGTTTTTTAATTTGATCGTGATTAGGATTTTGATTCTGGCTATATTTAGGATGTTGTCAAATTCGAGTTTGAGTGAGATTTATCTCATTTGGAGGAATATCCTCATAAATCATCTCTTGATCAAGATATGACTTCCTATTAGGGGTGGACAAAAAAACTGATAAATTGTGGAAACCGCACCAAACCACGCAGTTTTTTGAAGGGAGCGGTTCAGTTTGGTTTGAGAAATTCCCAAACTGTGCGGTTTGCGAATTTCTTGGTTCGGTTTAAACCAAACCGGACAAGTAATCTATTAATAAAAAATTAAAAAAATAAAAATATATAAAAACCTAAAACAGTGAAGCACTAACCCTAATCTTAATTATTCTTCCCCTTTACTCTACCCAGCACCGCCGCAGCAACTCCTTTGCAAGACTGCAACTTCTCCAATTCTCCAAATTCCAATTGCTCTGCCTGAAGTCTGCAACTCCTCTGCAATTTCTGGAAGAGTGAAGTATTTTTAATGTTTGAGAACAAACAGCTAAGGAACTGTTTGACAACATCTCTGCAAATTGTGATTAGGAACTGTTTTCATTTTTGTTTTCTTATTTACAGTTTACAATACTATCATTTGACAACTCCTCTGCAATTTCTTTGTTTTCATTTGTAGATATAGTTTTAGATTTTGCTTGGCAGTTACTATTTGTTTCAGTGTCAAATTCAACTTACATTCTAATCAAATATACATTATATTCCCTAGACCTTTCAATGAGGAATTAAAATTATCAAATTTCAATACTTAATATTAGAATTTGGATCTTATTTGAACTTTGAAAGAATATCTGAAAACTGTAAAAATATGAAAACTGTGATTTTATACATTGTTTTTATTGTTTTACTTAAAAATTCACAAGATAGTAGATTAAGCAGCAGAGGAAACACTAAACCGTGGAAACCACACCAGACCACACCGCATTTGCGATGTGGTCTGGTGCAGTTTCTGTGCACCAGACCAAACCGCACGGTCTAGTTTAACGCCAAACCGCATGTGCAGTTTGGTGAATATTTAGCCTGCTAAACCGCCCAAACCACACCATGTCCACCCCTACTTCCTATGTACATCCATAGATGATTTTATGTCTATAACAAGTGATCAGATCACTGGAATTTGCGTGGCAATATTATTTTTGGTGTAACAATATTTGTTTAGTGATATTTTATTCTTTCTACCCGTGTTTTTTTCCTGATTTGCATTTTTTACGTAAAATTCTATGTTTGTATGTGATTGATGGTTTGTTTTTTATTCAATTTCATAACAAATTGGTATCAAAGCCGTTGGATCAAACCATAAATGTTTGGTAGATCTCAACCGTTGGATCTACACTTCTTCAGCATCTTACAGCTAGCCTAGCTGCTACTGTTGCCGTCACCGTCGCCGCCATCGACCACCCTTGCCTCCGCTGTTGTCTTCTCTACTGTCACCGCTAAGAGCCCTGTTTGCCATCGCCGTTTCTAAACTGAAATGCAACCATTTCAGTGTTTTCTTCGGCCATCTCTTTCGCGGCCAACCACATAGTTGCCGATCGGGCAAAGCTTTGAATCACCGATCAGTTGTTAATGACCAGTTTTCTTCTCCAGCTGCACCCATTCCCGACTCAGGCTACTCCAATTTGCCTATGTTCGAAGCTTTCTGACACATTTTTCTGATTACATAATGGTTCATTGCGATCTGTTCACATTTTCAACAACTATTGCCGGTGGCCACACAGCCCCAACCGACTTATCGTTGGCCTTCTACCATTGGCCATCCTCGCGCCTCGTTAGCCGTCGTTGCAGCTTCCCTTGTTGCTCTCAATTGCGGCCCATCCTTGCCTCTATCCACCATTGAAGCAATAGTCCAAAGTTTCAGCCAACCTAGATCTAGTTTAATGCATTGGCCCGCTCCAAACTCGCTTTAGATTTGTCAGCCCAGTTTCAGATCTATTTTTGCCTAGATTTGTTGCCTAGATCCGGTATTTTGGTTTGTTTTCAATTGGGTTTCTTATTTATCAATTATTTAATATTATTTGGGGTTATTTGATGGATACATTGAAATACGATATTCCTTGTTGGATTGGAATATTAGATTTTTGTAATGGTAGGTTAGATGCGTGCAATTTTGGCACTGATGGATTTAGATGATGCACTTTTGGACTTAAAAAACATGCCACAATCATGGAGTATTGAGGGAAAATAGCGTAAGGATTGCAAGGGTTTGTCTCAAATACATCTGCATTTATCGAATCAAATTTTGCAAGATGTTTTGAAAGAAAAAACTATTGTTGCTCTATAGTTGAAACTGGAACAATTGTGTATGACGAAAAGCTCGACCAATAAGTTGCATCTAAAGTAAATGCTATATTCTCATCAAATGGTTAAAGGTACGTCTATTGAAAACCATTTAACAGTTTTTAAAGAAATTGTTTGTAATTTGGAAATCATGGAGGTTAAGTATGATGATGAGGATTTGGATCTAATTTTGTTATGTTCTCTACCGGCCTTGTATTCAACTTTTAGAGAAATCATACTCTATGGTCGTGATACTCTCACCCTAGGTGAAGTTTATGATGCTTTATTTTTGAAAGAAAAAATTGATAAGTAATTATTGGGAAATTCTAAAAATTAAGGGGAGGATATGTTGATTGGAGGAAGAACACATGATAGAAACTCTAGTGGTAGAGGGAAAAGTAGATCCAAGTCCAGAAACAAAGGAAAAACCTGTAATTATTGTAAGAAAAAATGACACATAAAGAATGAGTGTTATAATCTGCAAAACAAACTTAAGAGACAACAATCTGACCAGAAAAGGAAACAACTAAACTTCAAGTGAAACTAATGTTGTTAAAAATAACAGTAATGATAGGAAACTTATGGTGGTAACTAATGAAATTACCAAACCTAGAGAAAATTGGATTCTCGACACAACATGCACGTTTCATATGTCTCCTAAGAGGGATTGGTTTTCGACCTATATAATTTTGACTTTTGGTGATGTGTTGATGGGTAATAATTCTTCTTGTAAAATTATTGGCATTGGAACAGTTAAAATTAAGATATTTGATGGTATTATTCGAACTTTAACTGATGTCAAACATGTTCCTTATCTCAAAAGAAATTTTATTTCATTAAGTACTCTTGATTTAAATGGATACAAGTTTAGTGGTGAAGGTGGAGTTTTTAAGGTCAGTAAAGGTACTCTTGTTGTGATGAAAGATACAAAACATTATGGTCGATTATATGTTTTGCAGGGTTTTACTGTTACAGGTGATGCCTTTGTTTCTACTTCTTCTTTATCTAATACCGATATCACTTGTAACGGTAGAACCCTATAGAACATACAATCGACTATACTGTTTTGTACCTTTCATCACAACATGAGCACTTTTAGTGATCTTAATAACTCTACCTTCACCACTGAACTTGTATCCATTCAAATCAAGAGTACTCAATTAAATAAGATTTTTTTTTTAGATCAGGAACATGTTTAACATCAATTAAAATTCGAATAATACCATCAAACATTTTATTTTTAACTGTTCCAATGCTAGTAATTTTACAAGAAGAATTATTACCCA
Source organism: Diospyros kaki (assembly GCA_036245055.1). Taxonomy (NCBI): domain Eukaryota; kingdom Viridiplantae; phylum Streptophyta; class Magnoliopsida; order Ericales; family Ebenaceae; genus Diospyros; species Diospyros kaki. The sequence continues at coordinate 8,437,172 of BSEG01000013.1, forward strand.
TCAACACATCATCAGAAGTCAAAGTTTTATATGTCGAAAACCAATCCCTCTTAAGAGACATATGAAATATGCATGTTGTGTCGAGGATCTAATCTTCACTAGGTTTGGTAATTTCATTAGTTACCACTATAAGTTCCCCATCATTACAGTTATTTTCAGCAACATTAGTTTCACTGGAAGTTTCTAGTTATTTCCTTTTCTAGTCAGATTGTTGTTCTCTTAAGTTAAGTTTGTTCTGCAACCTATAACACTCCTTTATATGTCCTTTTTTCTTACAATAATTACATGTTTTTTCTTTGTTTTTGGACTTGGATCTATTTTTCCCTCTACTACCAAAGTTTCTATCATGTGTTCTTCCTCTAATCAACAAACCCTCTCTTGGATTTTCAAAATTCCCTAATAACTACTTATCAATTTTTTCTTTTGAGAATAAAGCATCATAAACTTCATCTAGGGTGAGAGTATGATGACCATAGAGTATGGTGTCGCTAAAAGTAGAATACAAGGCCGGTAGAGAACATAACAAAATTAAACCCAAAATCCTCATCATCATACTTAACCACCATGCTTTCTAGATCAGAAACAATTTGTTTAAAAACTATTAAATGACTTTCAATAGACGTACATTTAGCCATTTGATAAGAATACAACATTTGCTTTTAAAATAACTTATTGGTAGAGCTTTTCGTCATACATAGTTGTTTCAGTTTCAACCATAGAACAAGAATAGTTTTTTCTTTCAAAATATCTTGTAAAATTTGATTCGATAAATGCAAATGTATTTGAGACAAGGCCTTACAATCCTTACGCTATTTTTCTTCAATACGCCATGATTGTGGCATTTTTTCAAATCCCAAAAGTGTATCATCTAAATCCATCTGTGCCAAAATTGCACGCATTTTAATTTGTCATAGTGAAAATCTAATATTCCGATCTAATAAGGGAATATCGTACTTCAAAGTAGCCATCAAATAACGCTGAATAATATCAAAAAATTGATAAATAAGAAACCCAATTGAAAACAAACCAAAATACTCGATCTGGGCAACAAATCTGGCAAAAACTGATCTAGATTTGTTGGATTTGGCTAATTGAATCTGAAGCGGGTCAGATCCTAGCGAGTCAGGTCAAACCAGATCTGGTTGTGCTTGGAACAAACAACCAACAATGATTGAAGTACCTGTGCGTTAATGGTAGACCAAAGGAGGTCCATCGGTGACGTAAATCAGTGAACAAGGTAGCTTCAACGTCAACCGACAAAAGGTGAGGAAGGTCAATGGTTGGTCAATTGAGCAAAACGACGAAGGCTAGTTGATAAGAAAGATGTTGCACCGACAGACAGTAAGGAACGGTTGGTTGACGGCAAAGGCGATCAACGGCGACATGGGGGTTCACAGAGGTCAACGACAGCGTGGAGGAAGATTGCAATCAGTGGCAACAAACAGGGTTGCTATCGATGGTCACATTGCAGGAAACATGATGAAGAAAACGACTAGAAAACCCAAACAAAGACCCAAAACGAAAGAGGGAGGTTACGCGAACTGTGGCGTGGTCGACGATAGTGATCGTCAATGCTGGTAGAGGCCATGTCGGCCGTCAGTGACTGAGGAAGAGGCGACTATCGATCTGTTGAATGGCAGTGGCTGCAAAAGCTAGGAAACTTGAAACCCAATTGAAAGATGATGATGATGTGCATATCCAACGATTGAGATCTGCCAAACATTGATGGTTTCATCCAACGGCTTTGATACCAATTTGTTATGATTTTGGATCGAAAACAAACCACAATCAAAGCATCAATCACTCACATGAACACAAAATTTAACGTAGAAATCCCAAATCAGAAAAATCACGAGTAGAAAGAACAAAATATTACTAAGCAAATATTATTACAACAAAAGTGATATTGTCACACTAATTCTATGGTATTGCACACCTATTTATAGACCTAAAATCATCTATGAATGTACACAAGAAATTATATCATGATCAGAAAATGATTCATGAGGATATTCCTCCAGATGAGATAAATCTCATTCAAAATCGAATTTGACAACAAGCTAATCACACTCAAATTCAAAGTCCTAATCACGGTCAAATTAGGAAACCCAATCACAGATGAATTATGATTTTAAGTCATAATTATCACATGGCTGAAGGATGGACTAATAGGAAACAAAAACTTTGATAAATTTTTTGGTAATTCTCCTAAGGGTTCATTTTTCTTGGAATCTATTGGTGCATTTGATTATTCAAAGACTAGGGAGAAAATGTTTGAATTACTTGATAGCCTAGTGGAGCGTATCGGAGAGAGAAACATTGTCCAAGTTGTTATCGATACTGCATCTAATAATCTTCTTGCAGGTAAGACAATTCAATTTTGAATTTACTTACAAAATCTTCAACTTCATTTCATCATTACTCCGCCAGGGGATATCATCCACTGCCGGTCCCAAGCCCGGATAAAGGAGGAGGGTTGCGTTAGGTAGCCGACAGCCAGCGTAAAACTTAGTCGGATCCAAATATGAATTCTAGACAAACTATCTGTTGGGATGTAACCCACATAGAAGTCTAGAATTCATGTAGCCAACCCCACATAGTGGGATAACGGCTGGATATGTTGTTGTTGTTGTTGTTGTTTACAAAATCTTCAATTCATTTTCATAATCTTAATTTAGTTAGTGTTTAAATTTAAAATTTATTTTCTTATCTTAATTTTTAAGGGAATTGTTGCAAGCAAAGTGAAAATATTTATATTGGACTCCTTGTGCAATGCATTGTATTGATTTGATGTTAGAAGATATAGGCAAAATTCCTATTGTTGGTAGGACATTGAAGAGGGCAATGCAATTGAATGTTTATATATATGTTAGACCAGGAGTAGTGAATATGTTGAGGAAGTTTACAGGAGTAAGAGAGCTTGTTCGAGTCGGTGTCACAAGATTTGCAACTGCATATCTCACACTTTTGAGAATACACAAGCAAAAGACAAATTTGAGAAAAAGGTTTACCTTAAAGGACTGGACAACAAGAAAATGGGCTAAGAAAGTTGTCGGTAAAAGAGCTACTACTACCATATTAATGCCCATATTTTGGACTAGCATTGTTTACGTTCTTAAGTTATTTGGTCCTTTAATCCGAGTCCTTAGGTTGGTTGATGGTGAAAATAGACTTGCAATGGGATACATTTATGAGGCAATGGTTAGAGCTAAAGAAACCATTGCAAAATCTTTTCAGGAAAGAGAAGAAAAATATGAAGTGTTTAAAATCATTGATTAAAGGTGGGAATGTCTACTCCATCAACATGCAGCTGGATACTATTTAAATCTAGAGTTCTTTTACTATTTCTATAAATGAAGAGATTATGACGGGATTGTACAAAGCTTTGCAAAGGTTGGTTCCAAGCCATGAGGAGCAAGATAAAATTAGTGACCAATTTGCTTTGTATCAAAATTCTAAGGGAGTTTTTGGCAGGGAGATGGCTATTCAACATCGAAAGAAAAAATCCCCAAGCAATTGAGTTTGTTGGGATTTATTTCAATTTTCAAATTAAATTAGTGCATAGTTAATTTTTTAAGATTAGTTTATAAGATGTTTGATAAATAGCATTAATCTAATTATTCCATCTCAACAGCTGAATGGTGGAAATCTTATGGATCTTCCACGGCAAAAATTTGCAATTAAAGTGTTTAGCCTTACTTGTAGTGCATCTGGATGTGAGCGTAATTGGAACATTTTTGAGCATGTAAGTGACAACTAACATAGACTCTTTACTTAGTTTTTTGTTTCAGATGACATATACTTATTAAAAATATTTTGTATCAATTTGCAGATTCATAACAAAAAAAGAAATAGGCTAGCTCAACATTGCTTGAATGATTTGGTGTTTGTAAAATACAATTGAGCATTGAACCGTCGATATGATACACATGATCGCATTGACCCCATCTCTTTGAAGGACATAGATGATAGTAATGAATGGTTGATCTTCTTCTCAATCAAAGATTAGTACTCCTTTAACACCTAGAGATGAGGAGGAAGGTATTGGTTTTGAAGAAGAATATGAAGAAGAGGAAGACTTTGGAAGTGACCAATTGAGATGATGATGTCGTCATCATCATCTTATGATTGATGTTGGATGCTATTATAGTTGTGTTTATTTTCTTGAATTTTTTTGTTTGATTATGAATTGTTTATGTTTGAATTTGATGATGAATACTTGTTAATTTATTATATTTTGTTTTTATCCTTTTAATTTGCCTATATTTTATTAAATTATATATATATTTTTTTCTTGGTGCACCTCTCCTTTGTTGGGCACATGCCTCGCCTTACCCCTCGCACCTCGGGCTTTAGAACCCCTTTGGGCCTTAGTGCGCCTTCTACCTTTAATAACTATGAGGAATACCAAAGCTTGCATGGATGGCATGTTTAGTTTCATCATATTTGCAGTTGGGAACTCAAAATTGGACAGGAAAATAATGTTTCCATGTCGTTAATGCAAATGCGAGGGGAAACATATATTTAATCCAGAAACAGTACAAGCTCACCTAGTGTGGAATGCGTTTTTGACGACTTATGACAGCTGGCTCTTACATGGTGAAGCAGTGGTAGTTGATCCTGCCTTGCAACATTCTTCTGGAATGGATCATGTACAAACTCCCCCACATGACGGGCTCAAGAGCCTTGCACAAAAAGCAGACAAATTTGTATAATTTTCACTGCTTATTTACTTTTAAGTTTGACATTCTATTAAATATACTTGTTCGCTCTTAATTCTGTATAGTAAGTTGAAAATGGTAGAAGCCTTCACATTTGGAATTTTTTGAAGTAACACACAAACACAAGGATGGAAGTTATGTTAGTGAAACTGCAAAAGAGTTCGTGGTATGTAAATTTACTTTCAAGATAAATATTTTTCTTCCATTCTAATAGTTTCCAATCCATGCAAATGAAGTGTCAGGAGATGCAGTGAAATGGCCTATATTACTCTGTAGAATGTCTCTATATATTACTTGTTTGACTTTTTGGCACCAAATAGAATATGAGACTGGGGAAATGCAAATTTGATTCTTTATTTATCTGAAACCCTTAACCAGCAGTTGGCAAGTGAGCTCATTGCCTATAGTGACCACCCATTTAGCTTTATATAATTTTTATTGCTCATAACTAGCTGTTAATGGAAGGTCTGGGAATTTTTTTGATTAGTTTTATATAATTTTTAACTCTCCATTAGGTTGTATTCCACCCTTCCGTTGGTGGGATTATAGATAATGTCAAAATCTTCTTAGGCCTATTCATTTATCATGTAGGTGGTCCTTGTCATTTTTGTTTTCTGCTTTGTACAATGGGACTGGCGTGCTCAGGGTAATGTTTTAAAGTACACAAGAAACCATTTTGGGCAGAGAATATCATCATAGTGTGGGGAGGTTTTTCTCCTTATCCTTCATCTTTTCTGCATGATTTTTGTTTTCCCTTAAATGCTCCTTTGGAATTTGCTTTATTGATAGGGAACTTCAACCTAATTTTGCTTGTGAAATGCAATTTATTACAGTGGAAAGCCTTTCTGAGAAGTTTCATAAGAAAAGAATACAGCAGAACAACTAACAGAAGAAATATTATTATTTCTCAAAGAATATATGTACACCAACACTGCATATTTATATTAAGGCTTGCCTACTAACTGCTATATGGTTATAACAATTTTATGCTAATAACAACTACACAACTACATCTACTAACCAACAAGTTGGTTAGTTAGTTTTAACACACCCCCCGCAAGATGGAGACAGTTGAGAATTCAACAGTCCCAACTTGGAAATAAGACTCCAGTGTTGAGCGGAGCTGAGAGGTTTAGTGAGGACATCTGCAATTTGATTTGAAGAAGACACATGAACAGGTGTAATAAACCCCCGCTTGTACTGATCACGTACAATATGACAATCGATGTCCAAATGTTTAGTCCGTTCATGGAACATGGGATTTTCCGTGATGTGAATGGCAGCCTGGTTATCACAATGAAGAGGAATAGGTCCAGAAATCGAAATATGGAAGTCTTGTAGCAGATAAGAAAGCCAAAGAAGCTCACAAACAATAGTACCCATACTTCGATATTCTGCCTCTGCTGAAGAGCGCGAAACAATAGGTTGTTTCTTTGTTTTCTAGGACACTAGTGCATCCCCAAGAAAGATACAATATCCTGTAAGGGATCTACGAGTCGAAACACATGATGCCCAATCCGCGTCACAATATGCTCTAAGGGACAGATCATTAGAAACTGGGTAGTATAGACTAGTGGAAGCTGTCCCTTTTAAGTAACGAATCACATGGAGGGTAGCATCAAGATAAGGCTGACGTGGATTGGACATAAACTGACTCAGGTGCTGCACAACATAGCTGATGTCGGGTCTCGTTAGATTAAGATACAAGAGTTTTCCAAGCAAATGACGATACTGATCCGGAGCAGACAGGATAACCCCCTCATCAGGATGCAAATGTAACCCTTTGGGTAAAGGAAAAGAAGATGATTTTACTGCATCCAAACCTGTCTCTGACACCAAGTCTGTAATGAACTTATGCTGAGAAATAAACGTGCCCGTAGAAGATCTAGCCACTTTAAGGCCAAGAAAATACCTAAGAAATCCAAGGTCTTTAATAGTAAATTTATGGTCAAGCTGATGCTTCACTTGCTGAATTAACTCTAAACTATCTCCAGTAATAATAACATCATCCACGTATACCAAAAGAGCCAAAAAAGATGTTTTAGTGGACTGTGTAAAGAGACAGTGATCATGAGGAGACTATGTGAAGCCCAAATTAACAAGAAAAGATGAAAATTCAATATTCCACTGACGAGACGCCTGTTTAAGGCCATAAAGAGATCGTTGTAAGAGACAGACCTGACCAGGTAAAGCCTTAGAATAACCAAGGGGTGGAACCATGTAAACTTCTTCATCTAGGAACCCATGTAAGAAAGCATTGTTAATGTCTAGTTAATGTATTGGCCACCTTTTAGATGTTGCTATCACTATAAAAAAGCGAACAGTGGCCATCTTAGCAACCGGGGAAAAACAATCCTTCAAATCCAAGCCCTCAATCTGATGATAACCCTTGGCCACTAACCTGGCCTTATAACGATCTATAGTCCCGTCAGGCTTGTACTTGATTTTATAAACCCACCTAGAGCCTATGGCTTTCTTGCCCTTAGGAAGACTAGTAAGTTGCCAGGTATGATTTTGTTCTAAGGCCTGCAATTCTTTATTCATGGCATCAACCCAATTTGGATCTGATTTAGCGTGATCATAGGTAGACGGCTCAGAAACAAGTGTTACATTGTTAATGAATGAGGTATAAGAAGGGGAAAATGCAAAGGAAATAGGTGAAGTGAGGGTGATACCTGAAGTGAATGAAGCAGGGGCAGTTGGAGCAGTTTGATGCTGTGCAAAACAGACAAAAAATCCTGAAGCCAAGGGGGTTTATGACCAACACGATTACTATGTTGTAATGGAGGAGAAGGTGGATGAGGAAGAGTAGCAGGAGATGCTATGATAGGCAATGAGGATGTAGGTGAAAGTGATGCTCTTGGTGGTAAGGAAGTGGTTGTATGGGGCACATTAAATTCTGCATCAAGTGAGAGAGGGGCAATTGGAATGGAAGGAGTAAAAATCTTGTCTGGATGATTTGCATGAAAGAAGGGAAATACTGCTTCAAAAAATTGAACATCTCGATTAGTAAATATGGTCTTTGTTTGGAGATTATACAGCCTATATCCTTTTTGCTGCGTAGAATAGCCAATGAACAAGGATGGAATGGCTCGTGGTTCAAATTTATCCTTTCTTGGTTTGGTATTAGTAGCAAAACAAAGGCAGCCAAATACACGCATGTGAGAATAGTCTGGGGTTTTATCATATAGCAACTGATATGGGGTTTTCCAATTCAAGACAACTGAAGGTAGACGATTAATAATATATGTAGCTGTAAGTATACATTATGACTAGAAATTCTTAGGAACACGAGACTGATGCAAGAGTGCTCGTGCAGTGTCAAGAAGATGTCGATGCTTACGCTCAACCACTCCATTTTATTGTGGTGTGTAAGCACATGTACGCTGATGAATTATACCAGCATTTTCAAACAATTGAGTACAAACATGGTTCTGCATCAAGGTTCTGCACTAAGTCCATACTTATTTGCCTTAGTAATGGATGAACTCACTAAAGATATTCAGACAGATGTGCCATGGTGTATGCTATTTGCAGACGACATAGTGTTGGTGGATGAAACAAAAGAAGGAGTGAACACTAAGCTTGAGTTGTGGAGAAACAATTTAGAATCTAAGAGATTTAAATTAAGTAGAAAGAAAACAGAATATATGGAATGCAAATTTAGTAAAAATGCAAGAGTGGATGATGTTATAATAAAATTAGAAGACCAAATCTTACAAAGAAAAGACCATTTTCGATATTTGGGATCAGTGATTCAAAAAGATGGAGAAATTCACGAGGATGTCGCACATAGAATTAAGGCAGGTTTGCTAAAATGGAAAAATGCATCGGGAGTGTTATGTGATGGTAAAATCCCATTAAAATTGAAAGGAAAATTTTATAGGAGAGCTATAAGACCAGTTTTGCTGTATGGCTCAGAATGTTGGGCAGTCAAATACCAGCATGAGCAAAAGACGAGTGTAGCGGAGATGAGAATGTTAAGATGGATGTGCGGACATACAAGAAAGGATAAAATTAGAAATGAAGTTATTCGTAATAAGGTAGGAGTAGTGCCAATCGAGGAGAAGATGAGAGAGACTAGACTAAGATGGTTTGGTCATGTGAGAAGGAGACTAAGAGACGCTCCTGTGAGGAGAGTTGATGAAATGGAACAATTAGTCACAAAAAGAGGTAGAGGTAGACCCAAGAAGACTTTGGGAGAGACATTAAAGTTCGATATGAAGTATATGGATCTAAATGAAGATATGACAAACGATAGAAATACATGGAAGTCTAGAATTCATGTAGCCGACCCCACATAGTGGGATAAAGGCTGGATATGTTGTTGTTGTTGTTGAGTACAGACATGGTTAACAAATTCACTACCATTATCAGTCCGAATTATTTGAACTTGGGACTGAAATTGCGTTTGAACCAAGGCAAGAAAACGAATTAGAATAGAAGTGGTTTGAGACTTATGTTGCATCATAAAAGTCCAAGTAGCTCAGGAAAAATCATCCACAACAGTAAGGAAATATCGAGCCCCACTTATTGACACAGTGGAATAAGGTCCCCATACATCCACATGGATAAGAGCAAAAGGTTTTTTTGTACGGCTAACGTTGTTCAGGAAAGATTGTCTTGGTTGTTTAGCAAGAGGACAAACAATACATGGTTGTTGTGTAGGTTCCAGATGCTCAAGACTATGAATATGAGACATCTTAGCCGATGAAGTATGTCCTAATCTAGCATGCCATACATTGTAATCGACATGTGTATGAAATGCAGTAGACACAACAGACTTGTGCAAAAAGTTCCTCTTATTAGGTGAACAACCAGTAGGAACAAGGACATCAACAAGTGAAGAATAACAATGTTGAACATGGGAAACAAAAGTAGAAATCTTATCTTTGAGGAAACTAGATCTTGTCAGCTTGTACAGCCTTCCTTCTAACTGCCCAACTGCCACAACCTCACAGGTCTTCAGGTCCTGGACAAGGCAAGCAATAGGTAACAATATGACAAGTAAGTTGCTATCAATCAACAGTTTGCTAACTAACAGCAAGTTAAATTGAAAGGTAGGGATGTATAAAACATCATGGAAGAACAAACTCGGGTTTATACTAATGTTACCAGATTGATTAACTGCAGCAGTGGTTCCATTAGGCAAAGAGATTGTGACAAAACGTTCTAAGATGTGTAAGGAATCAAACAAGTATTTGTGACAACACATGTGATCAGTGGCACCACTATCTAAGATCCAAGAATCGTTAATTGCAGAACCAAGAGAACAAAAAACTACCAGAAACAACGTTACCAGTGCATCCGAGAGTGTTGTTAGGCACTATAGACAAGTTGTTGTTTTTGAGAAGCCCGAGGTAAGAATTGACCAGATCTGCTCCTGATTCAGCTTCCTCACCATTATCAATGGGTGTAACCTCTTGTTTAGCAGTCACCTGAGCTGCATTTACACTGTGATTCACCTTCTTATCTCTGTTGATCTTATACCACTCCGGATAACCAATGAGTTTAAAACACTGCTCCTTGGTGTGTCCATCTCGTTTACAGTACACACAATGTTTCTTAGTCATTTTCCCTTTCTTTTGATCCCACTTTGGTTGATTATTAGTAGTAGGAGCAGCATTTCTAGCAAATAAGGCAGAACCATCACCTTCTTCAACAAAAGAGGAGGCAACATGCCTCTGTGACTCTACCCGTAAGACCATTGAATAGGCCTTATTAACACTAGGTAGTGGATCAAGTAAGAGAATTTGGCTTCGAACCTGGTCATATCCATCATGAAGTCCCATTAAAAATTGCATCAACTTACTTTGATTGAGTAAATCTGCCATAGCATGTGCTGCTCCACATATGCATAACGGCAATGGATCCAGAACCGCTAGCTCATCCCACAACTTCTTGAGCTTTGTATAATAGGCCGAAATAAACAGATTATCTTGTGAAAAAGAAGAAATCTGTCGCTGGAGTTGATAAACCAACGGACCGTTACTTTCTCCAAATCTATCGGCTATCTCGTCCCAGAGCTCCTTCGCAGTTGTAGCGTACAGGAAAGATTCAACCATATCCTTCGAAATAGCATTTAAAATCCAAGATTGTACCATATAATTGCACCTCTTCCAGGCCTCGAACATTTCTGCATCTTCATCTGGAGCTTGAACTCGTCCATCAATGAATCCGAGTTTATGTTTGGCACCTAGGGCTATTCGCATTGCCCTAGACCACGATCTATAATTTGTGTCATTCAAAGGGAAAGACACTAGCTGAACACCTGGATGATCTGCACTGTGCAAATACAACGCATCGCCGATCGCCAGAGCATTTGTTCGATTGTCAATAACTCCTTCGTGCCTTTCTGTGTTATCAGTCATCTTTGCAGAATAACGCACAACTTCAACAGCAATAGAGAAGAAATCAAATCTGAAGATCTTCTTGTGCTTGTGATAACCAAAGAGGAAGTGGAATCAAGGCGTCGGATCTCTGCTCTGATACCATGAGAAGTTTCATAAGAAAAGAATATAGCAGAACAACTAACAGAAGAAATATTGTTATTTCTCAAAGAATACATGTACACCAACACTGCATATTTATATTAAGGCCTGCCTACTAACTGTTATATGGTTATAACAATTTTATGCTAATAACAACTACACAACTACATCTACTAACCAACAAGTTGGTTAGTTAGTTTTAACACTTCTTTCTTTCCCAAGGGGTTGGTAATGAATAAGCCTTATCCATATCATACCATCGGGAAAAATTATTTGGTCTATTGCTGATGATTCTTGAGAGTGGTGGGATTGGTGGTTAAACAAATTGAGATGGATTGAGCAAAAACTTTTTATTTCTTTTTTTTTTTGGCTAAGTTGAAACATTTCATTTCAAGGAGTTTAACGTTATAGTCTGTCTTACTCTTGACAAATAAAAGATGGACTCTGAATCTGAGCTGATTTTCAAGACCAAATTAGCAATATGTTTCTAACGATGCAGCTCTACTTCAGAATTTTATTTCATGCTTAACTGGGATTCTCTCTGTTTGGGGGACCTTGTTGTTAGGACTACATTTGCTGCTTTGGTGAGGGTATCTTCTTGTCCTCTGTTGTCAATGTTTGTTTCTGGCTTCAGATTATATCATGCTTTGGGTTTTGTTGCAAATGTTGAGTTGCGTCTTTGTCCATTTGGATTTAGTTCTTAGTTGCTTTGGTTTTACGTTACACTTGCATATTAATTACGAAGTCCTATCCAAAAGATCTTATTCTGATTGATGTGATAGAGGTTTTTATTTATCAAAAACTTGTGTTTTCTAGTTTGAGCAGTTTACATAATTTTCTGACAAAAAGAACTAAGTTACCTGCATTGTCCAAACAAGTTTATTCTGTTTTTCTTACCATTAGTTGGCCAGTTCAGGACCCAAATCCACAAGGACAGCTTGCCTTTTTTGATTTGCAGACTGCTAGCTGATGAAACCTTGGTTGATGTTTGTGTGCATATTAAGCGAATAATTCAAGTGCTCTTTTCATTAATCCATAACAGACTTGATAATTGACTGCTAAGCACAAGCAGATAGCTTCTCACCGACACAAACTTGAGATTGATAACCTGATAGAGTCACGACTGACCAAGTCTTCGGCTTTCAACATGAGAGCACTAATTCAAACATGTCTCAACAAATTCTGAATTTGCAGGAGGGGATCGATAACTTGAAGAAGCAATATGAAACAATTCAAGCCTCTTATAAAGAGCAATTTGATAAGTTGAAGCAGAAATGTAGAACAATGCATTCTGGAACTCAGAATCTTGCATCTCTTGTGCACATCTTCACAAGTTCACGAATGACCATGCATAATGAAAATGTGGCTACTCTATATCAAGGATTTTTTAACATTGGCTTGGACAACACAGATTTAGCAAGAAAGCTACGTCCATGATGATATAGCCAGTTAGTTTGGATTCCTTAGTTATGTACTTTGGACATAACTCTTTATGTAATTATCAAATATTTATTTAGAGCCTCTTGCTAGTTTATCATGGTGATATGGTTGCTAAAGATTCTTTGGTTGGTAAGTCCTTTTTTTTAGGTTTGATCTTAGGTTGGTTAGTTTCCATTTAGTCTCATTTTTGTTTTTATTGTCATTAATATTAGTTATATAAAACGCATAAGGTTGCTTTTGGAGTTTTCTTACCAATTAAAATATCATCTCAATGATGTGATTTTTGAGAATTTAATAATGATATGTTTGGTATATATGATAAGGTATGGATTAGAATTTTAGAAAAATATCATTCATTGAATTAACTTTATAAATTATAGAAGATCATCAGTGTAATCGGTGATGGACATTTTCGATTGTTAACAAGAAAGAGAGAGAGAGAATACCAATCTTGAGGTCAATTATCACACACCAAATACCTTTGCCATTAATTGTTAATTTTATAAAAATGTTCAAAATATTCCCATTTTCTACTTTTTTTTCTAAAATCACGCAAAAATAAAAATAATTTAAAATAAATTCTAGAAATTGAATTTGAGTTGATTAAATCCAAAGATTTGGGAAATAACCCAAAAGTGGGAGGAAGAGAGATATGGAGATTAATGGTTAAAATTATTGGATTTTATTGATGCTTCCACCATGCTTAGGGCGGAGTGAAAAAAAATTTCAGTAAAGGCGAAATTTATTAAAGAAAAAAATAATAAATAATATAAATATATTAAAAATTAATATAATTTATTTAATTTCTCCTTATTAACATCTTTCGGTCACAATTGGCAAAGATTTTCGTTTTAAAAATCTTTCCATGACTAATTTAATATAACAAATGATAATTAAAGAATGCACAAATTTATAAATTTACAAATTATGTGATTGATCTAACAATCAAAATATCAAATTATGTGTGCTTGTGTAATTGATCCAATAATTAAAATATTAAATTATATGTGCCTATACAATTGTTCCAATAATCAAAATATTGCACATGTGCAATTAATAAACTTATTTATCAATCTTAACATCACATTAACAAACTTATTTTTGATAAATCTAACATCAATTAACCCAATATCAGTTAACAAAATTCAAGTTCACCTAATTAATTTTAAAATTGAAAAAAAAAAAGATTTTACAACAAAAATTAGTGAAGGAGAAGCTTACTGTTGTGCTGTTCACTGATTTACATGAAGCAGGATCGAGACGGAGAGCCGAAGGCGGAGAGACAGTCAGGCAGGCGGCAGCAAGCAACAGAGGGCCGGAACCCAAAGGAGGGGCAACCCGACGAGCGACGGAGTGAGGCTACGAGAGAGCAGCAAGCGAGAGCGAGACTTCGAGAGACCGAGGTCCGAGGGAGAGCTGGCGAGCGACGAGACGACCGAGGTAATGAGAGCGAGACTGAGGCGACACCGGCGAGCGATGGAGCCACCAAGCTAGACAAAGGCAAGAACGAAGGGCATGGGGGTGAGCGGGTGCTTGAGCGAAAGAGCAAATGAAAGTGGGACTTGGGAGGGTTTGCAGATTTTGGGTAGGTCTCAATGTGGGCTAAAATTAATGGCGGGCCAAGGCTCAGTGAGGGCCATGGTTCGCATTGGGCCTATGCTAGCTCCGCCCTTGACCATGCCTAATGCAAAAATTTCTAACAATCAACCCAAATCAATGGGAGTGAATGGGGATTTTTGTGTCAAGGGTGACAAACCCCCCCCCCCCAATTAATTAGGGTTTTTTTATAGAAATTAACCTCAATCCAAAGTGGTGATGATATATTTGTCTATAAAATTTACTCATTGACTAATGAAAGTTCTAGTTATCTGTAAATTTAATTATGTTAAATAACTCTATTTAGTGCAACCTTAAATATATTTTGGTACTTAGGAATTTAAATCTTATTATTAATACATGATATTATTTTATTATATTAGAGCACTAATTTTACGACAAATTGATAAAAAATAAATTGGATAAATTGGATTCTACATCCCTTTTACTTTTTTTTTTTTTGTCAAATTGATTCTTAAACTTTTTCAAATTAGTTACGATTCTCTCTCTATTACATACAAGGTTAATTAACTTAAAATTAAGTTAAAGTCCTACTAATCTCTATTTAACTAAGTTAAATATAATACAAAATTAGAAAATCCAAAAAAATGAAAAATGAAATTTTTTGCAAGGGGCATTGCTAGCTGATGGGTTTTAGTGAACCATGGTCATGTAAACTCACCGATTAACGATATAATAGATTTGCTAGTTTCATCTTCTAACGATTAATTTGAAACAAGAATAATAAGAAGAAAAGAAAAAGGTATCTATTGTTTAATGATGATGGGTTGATGGATGGTTGGTCTTTTAAATATTGAACCCTAATATTTTATTATATTTATTAAATGGTTGATGATGAAAAATATTAAATGATTTTATACTCTAAATCAAAGTATATGATTTAGAAATAAAAATCAATTTTAAGTACTTTGTGAAAATAAAAATTTAATGGATTATATGTATTGATCTCTTGTGTTGGTTTTGATGATGAAAAATAAATGATTTTTATTTTAAGTCAAATATATGATTTTCAGATTTTTAAATAAAAATCAATTTTAAGTATTTTTGTAAAAATGAAAACTAAATGAATTACATGTATAGAGATTTGTAAAAACAAATAGTAAGATTTAAAATAATCTCTTAAATGATTTCAACAAATTAATTTTGAATCATTTGGATAAATGAAACAAAGCATTTTCAAAAACAAAATATCATACATGCTCTTTATAGATTGATATTTTTGTCTTTGATATGATTTTAATGATGAAATTTAATTGTATTTATGAGGAATTATTTTATTAATTTTTATTTAGTTGGTATTCTAAATTTTTTTTATATGATTTATTAAGCACCAAAATTAAGAATTAATTTCATCATACAATTAAATATAAAAAATTTTGTTATAAATTTCTTGATGACATTTGAAATGTTATTTGATCAAAATTGTTGAATCTAGTGCCAAAATATCTTGTGATAATTTTTTTTTATAATGACATTTAGAATATTATGTTTTTATTTTATCAAAGATGAAAGAATTTTTTAAGACAAAATCAATCATATGTCGACTATATTGAAAATTTTTCTTGTTCTGTCGACTATCTTCAATCAATCAATTGACAAACAAAATGCTAGTTTTTTATATTTTTAAATTTTGCTTTGATCTATCAACTAAATCATTTTCTCTATCGACTAACCTTTTGATATGCTCGCTAACTCTTTTTGTTTGTCGACTAACCCTTAAATCTGTTGACTAATGTCTTCAATCTGTCGATTAATAGAAACTTTAAATTCAATCTGTCGATTGATTTTCTTCATCTGTCATTCGAATTCGTCTCTAAAAGCCTTCAGTAACTAGTTTTTTAAAATTCAAATGCTATAAACGATTAGTTTTCTCTTGAAACTCTTGAAATGCCTATAAACACAACTCATGAATGAAGTTAAAGAGGTTAATGGATGGGGATGAAGTGAAATGAGCTCACAAATTATTTTTATATTTCAAAATTGTATTTGTGCTTTATCTTTTCTCTCAAAGGCATTGTACTTAATTTGTTTCACTTGATTCAAGACTTGTATTTTATATTGAGAGATATTATAACTAAAAGATTTATCTCTTAGATTCTCTCTTTATTATTCAATTATTGTATTTCCTAACTTGTAAGTTAGAGAGCCTACTTATGTATAAATAGGAGGTTTGTAATTTCCTAATCTTGAAGTAGAAGACTTATTTGGGATCAAGCAAGGTCGACCCAACCCTTAAGCCATGTATGCCATGGCATTAGGCCCCTAAAATTTGAAGGCCCCAAAGTTTAAATTTTTTGTAATATTTATGTATATATTTTTTATTTTTTTAATTTCTATGCAATTTTAAGAAATTAAAATCAATTGATGAAAATATTTTAAAAGAGTATTGTTTGAATCTTGAAAACGTTCTTAAATTTGATGAACTTTCTGATATAGATGGCTTAAATTTATTTTTAGAATTAAGAGTTTTAAGAGAAACTTTTCAAGGGGAAAAAAAAAATAGTTCAATGGAAATTCCAAAAGAGTCAATTCATTTCCGAATGCATATATTACTTATAGAATATTATTGACAATTTCAATTTCAGTAGTTTCTGTAGAAAAAAATTATTAAAAATTGAAATTGATAAAATCATATTTGAGGTCAATTATGTCACATGAAATATTGAATGAATTAGCTATATTATCTATTGAACATGATTTATTAGATAAACTTGATTATGGAGATTTAATCAATAATTTTGTATCTCAAAAGATAAGAAAATTTGATTTTACATAAAGGTGAATACAGTCTAACACATATTTGTAGAATGAAAAATTGTTTATTATTAGTGAATTTTATCTTTTTAATGCTATCAATTTAATGTTATGTTTTTTGTTGTTTCTTTCTATAAAAAAATCATGAATGTATAATTTTTTGCTCGCACTAATCTTCTTAAAGTTTTTAAAAAAAAATAATTTTGTTTTTATTTGTTTATTGTTGTAAGTTGTTTGGCTTTTTTTTTTTTCTTATCTCTGAAATATTATATTTTAGTTGAAAATTTAATATCGTTAAGAGATTATTATATTTTGTAGTTAATTGAATTTTAATTTTTTTATTTAATAAAATGATGAAATATTTATGTAAGAATGTATATTATTTATTTTTTTTATAAAACAAAATTAATACTTGAAGGTCTCAATAAATCTTTTTCGCCTAAGGCCCCCAACTCTGTTGGGCTGGCTCTGGCATCAAATATGAGATTTTAGTGAATTGGTTTAAAATATTTAGTAATGAAATAAAGTAATGAATTAGGCTTGATTTAAGTTAAATTATTATATGTTCTTTATCTTCTTTACTTTTTGTCCTTTAAGCATTACATTTGTCATTCTGTACATATTTTATATTTTAACTTACTAAAACCTCATTTGTATCAAAAAGATTTTAAATTCTATCATATTTTTAAATTACCCAATTTACTCCCCCCTTGAATATGTGTCATACCATTTCAAACCTATCAAACCCTTCTCTCATTTTTATTATTATTATTATTATTATTATTATTATTTTGTTATTTTTCTTTCAAAGTAGCATCAAGATGGATTCCAATAAACCAACCACTTGGGACCCTGAAATGGTGATAGGTTCCAGGACCCACCAATGTAACCAATTGGTTTACATTTTTTTTTATTTTATTTTGTATTAAATTTAACTTTATCAAATAAATATTAAGATAGTTTTAATTTAAACATTGAGTGGCTTGATTCGTTTTCCCACCAAGTCACACAGACTGACAGTGCTTCTCTATATAAATACATTGATTTCGATGATTTAGTTGTTGGCCGTGTAGAACACTAATTAACACCACTAGCAAATCGAAGCAGCACTGAGTAACTCAGGTAGTATTTCTATGTTGGCTGTTCTTTCCCTTTTTCTTCTTTCTCGATCGGCTTCCAATTCCATGATGATTATTATTGTTTAATCTGTATTGGTAGTGGCTTATGTTCGACTAAAATCAAAATGATGTTAAGATTATTGAAATTGGTACTTTGGATCTTGATTTCAAGATTCTAAATTGGAACATTACGAGGCGCTTTTCTCAAAGCACAACAATTAGTATTTCCAACATAACAGAATGTGCTTTTGGCGATTGGTCTTCCTCTTTGTTTGGCTTTCAATGGCAGCTTCGTATTACTTACTTGAAGATTTGATATGACAAAACTCCTGAAATTCTCAATCACATTGATTGGCTTTTTGGTTTTTTCTAAAAACACCACTTATATTTGATTATATTTCTAGGTTAGACTTTGTTAATGAAGTGGACCGATCAATGGATTCACCTTCTTTGTTATTTAAAAAGGTTAATATTATTTGGTAATATAAAGTAGTCTGAATTTATAGTCTTAAAAGTACCAAGTTGTTGTACTATCCTTAAAAGTAGCCATATTCTGTACATATTAAATTTATCCCAAGCTGGAAAAAAAATTACTGTTATCTAATTGAATAACACAAATTATAGGCATTTGGTAAAATATGCAAATGTGTATATTGAGAAGGTGATTATAATTTCTTATCACCGACCCAACCTTAGGGTTCTTATCTTGAGGTTTTACTGCGTTCCTCTATTTCTCATTTTTCTCATTGTAGATCATGCCCTTTTCTTTTAATAAGACAAAAGAATTTTTTGCAAAATTTTTTTATGGGCATTAACCTCTGTTTGAGGGCATTTAGTCCTGAGGTCTCTTTAATAATTCCATAAAACTTGTGGTGTAAGCCTCTGCAAGTTTATCCTAAGCAGCAGTAGTGTCTTCTCTTTTTTTTTGTTTTTTTTTTTTTTGGTCTGTTTTTCCAAGGTGGGGGAGACAGAGAGAGAGTGGAGCTTTGGAATTTAAGATAAGCATGCTGCTGTCACCTCACATACAGAGGCTAATCCTTCCTCTTTGTGTTTGTGCACATTTTGCACCTGCCCCTCACCTAGTATCATGATAACGCAAGTTTCGCCACTCTGCTCAAACTTTTGTCCTTGCTGGAGAGGCTGGTACTGTACTGCTAACAGTGGAGTGGCAGAGCTCTTTTATATTGGTAACGGCCGGTAGTCCAGTAACAGTAGTATATAGTTATATTAGTAAATTTGGGTTTTTAAATTTAAATTTTGTAAGTTTTTGATGTATTCTCTATATAAGTCTCACATCATCTTTCGTTATTATTATTCGAATTTAAGAAATAAAAAAATTAATAATATTATTGCTGAAATTTAATAAAAGGTTTAATCAATTCTTAAACAGTTAATAAATTAACAGCTGACTAGTGAGTGGGCTATATCACACGAAAAATTTCCAGTACTCCTTTCTCTGGCGCCTTATCTGTTTGCTCACCCATTTCCATTTTGGCCAGACTCTCCTACGAATATGACTCTCCCACCTGCTGTTCTATGCCAGATCTCAGCGTGCACCAGCGACAGTGAGAGATCCCTTGACTCCAACATGATAAAACTACGCCCCCACTGGCATCCAGATTTAGTGAAGATACGGAAGACGCAAGTTGAAATATATGAAAGATCAGTTGAGTGAAGGACACTGGAGGTGGGTCAGTGTACTACTCTTGTCCTGGTTTTTTGGATTAAGGAGATTTTTTCTTAAGGGTATCCAAGTTAATTAGTGTTTGTTTAACTTCATTCTTTCTACAGCATTTTCAACCCTTGCAGAGTCCTGCAGCCACAAAGCCTACCTTGTGAGGAAGGACCATGAAAGAAATAAAGGATTTGAAGGCTAGTGTGTGTTTTTTGGATTACTTTTGTTTTCTTAATTAATAAAGCAATAATTCTCACTATAATTAGCATCGAGTTGAATGTGAAATGATGTGGGAAGAGATGAAGAATTGAAGATGAATGGGGTCATGGTGCTTTGCTGTAGGTTTCTATATCTTAGTGGCGTGTCCCATCACATAAAAAGGAAGAACAGGGAATATATTGTTAAATCTCCAAAAGTTCCTTGCAAGCCTCTATATCTTGTTCTTTTCTGACAAACGGGCCTATTACCCCCCCCCCCTTCTCTCTCTCTCACATCAACTGCTTGCATTTCATAAATATCTCTTCCATCTATTTAGATTTCTTTCAGACATCTAGGCTTAATAATTGATGGGTCTTCCTCAAAATCCAAGCCCTCCTCATCAATATCCCCAAGAAGTTCAACTTAAGCTCTATCAAGCTTTCATATTCTCAATCCCTGTCCTCTTTTCCATCATATTGTTTCTTCTGTTTTATTTGTTTTACCTCAAGAAGAGGGTCTCCGGCCTCTCATCACCTCCTCCAATACTTCCAAGGACTCTGAATCAAGCCACTTCTTTTGCCCCCTTGGTAAGACATCTCTCTCTCTCTCTCTCTCTCTCAAAACAGAGATAGAGGAACACTTATTTGATGGTCATGTTGTACAATTTGTGTATACTAAGCTAAATTATTGTATGGTTAAGAGTTTTGTTTCACACTTGAATGCGTGGTTTCACTCTAATTCTTCATCTCTTTTCTACTTTTTCTATTTAATATGCTGTGCATAGACTTTTGGGGCAGAGGTGAAACACAAACTTCCTGTAGTCTTGGTTGATGAAGATTTAAGAGCAAATGATTCACAGTAAGTTCATAGACTTGCAGTTCTTATATTTCTAAAAACAAGTATGTAGTTATTAAGCTCTTCATTTAGAAATTTTAGTTTGTATCTGTCATGAGGCTGGCTGCGATGTGCTCCTTTATGATTTAGCATATATAAGGATCAATCAAATTGATATGGTGGGTCCATCAAGAGTTGGACGGCTGAAATTGACCACTCGCACTGCTTCTCTCGGTAGACACTTGTAAGTGCATGACACCTGTGTAATTTTGCCAATATCGATCACAATTTCAGTGTTGATTCATAATATAAAGCCATGAACTTGATGCGTTTTAAAAGCTAAACAGGGAAATACACTTTGTAAAAGTTGCTACTTGAGTGAGCAACACTTCGAAGTCATTACTTTTTTTTTTTTTTCTTTAAATATTGCTCAACTAGCTTGATCAATAATCTCAATCTCAAATGGTTTTCAATCAGATTCTTAAAAAGGACAGAGGTTGATTTGGAAAAAAAATTGATTTTTGTGAAACAATTTTGATAAAAGTTTGAAATCCACTGACGGTACAAATTTATATATGTTTTGTTATGTGGCAAAAATGCCAAAAGACATGCAGATTTATTCTTTCGGCCAATGATCTACTCTATTACACACTATCTTCACTGGTTACAGCTTTAGCTTTTTCCACAACAGGTTGAATCTTGGACAATGTCCACTATTTTGGACAAAGTGCGCTTGTTCTAAATTATTTCCTTTAGAAAGTGGGAAAAAGTTGAATAAAATCTTAAAGGAATATATGCACGATATAAGAATAATGCACTTATAACTACAGCCAGTCCTATATAGGGTCCAATGGGGGCACTTATCTCGCTCAATTTCTTTTCTTTTCTTTTGTTTTTTTTTTTTTTTTTTGCCCTTATTTTTTGGCTCCTGAAGTTAGGAATTTTTTCTGCATTAAACTTGTTTATATTGTACTTGTATGTATGAACAATGCTCTTGTAATTTATTTACTTTATTTTTTATTTTTGGGAAAATATGCCATATTCAATGTATACCTGTATATTTTGTGACAGCTTAGTTAATGCATTTATATTGAAGTGATTTAGGTTTTTTTTTTTTTGTGTGAGATTTGACTCATTTAAGTAGAGCCCCTTTGTTTTTGTGTTTTGTGGAAGAAAAGAATAAGTGGTTAGAATTTTAGTGCATTATTGTTGTGTGTTAGACATGGAACCGATGCTGTATGTTAATACTTAGATTAGAAGTGTTAGAATCGAGAACATATTTGTTTTAATCAGCTAGGACAATAGTGAGAGACACTAAAGTATAATATTAGTCATAAAGGTCTTACAAAAAATAAAGCCATAAGATCAGAGATAGGAATGACTGGCAATCAAGGTAGAATTTATATAACCGACCCATGTAGTGGAGTAAGTGCTTGGTGTGTTGTTGCTGTCTCTTCCCTTTTAAGTTATAGAAATATCCGTGTTGTATTAGCACTTTCTAATGAAAAGAATCAAACTCTCACTCAAAATCCCACAGATGCAGTGTTTGCCTCGGAGAATTTGAGATGCAAGAGGAGTTGCGCCAGGTGCCATCTTGCAAGCATGTGTTCCATGTAGAATGCATCAGCCTCTGGCTCCAGCTCTCCAACAACTCCACTTGTCCACTTTGTAGATGCTTCATTGATGTACCGGCAGCAAAGCTTGATAACCCAGAGCCAGAGCCTGCTAATATTGGAGCCGAATCACAGAGGCAGGATCACCTTCAGAGGTTACCTCCAGAACAGCAGCAATAAGAAGATGATGATGATAAGTTCTCTTTGGCTCAATTGTTACAACTCATTCGAAAGAATTATCCATGAAGCGGGTGATTCATCCGGGTCCAGGTTAGGTCAATCCAGTTGACGGTTCGATGAAAATCAGAGCCCTGTTCTTATAGTTGTATCCATAATACATGCATATGAAAAAAAATTGCTTGTTCTGCGTTAAATAATGATCAAATCTTGCTGGAGGTTGATAGTGAAATCAGTGATCCCTCCTTTAACTCCTAGAATTGCTTATATAGAAACCACGAAACCAAGATGATGTGTCTCCTCTTTCATATCTACTCACTCATTACAAAGAAAAATGTAATTAATTGTAGTGATTTATAATTGTAAAACTGTCACCGGCATGTTATGCCTATGTACAGAAGTCCTATAAAATGTAATTTTCCTTAATTGTAGTGATTTATAACTGTGTAATCTACAACCTTTTTTGTTGACAAACAGAACAAATCTGTCGATGCATCTTTTGTTGTTGCTTCTCTCCTTTCATGGCATTGTTTTACCGATAATTCTTGCAATTTCTGTTTTGCATTCGTCCATGCTATCAGAGGAACCGATGGCAAAACATTTGTCCAAATGCAGATAAAAAAAAAAAACTATGGGGTTTGAAGAACAAGGCGCCCCTTATTGACCTTCATGTATACAAATTGACTCTTCTGGTTTATAAAGTAGAGCAAGACTCTCTGAGTCAACACCCTCTATAGCATGAATGGTAATATTTTGTTTGTATAACACGAAAGGTCTCTATACAATATGTTTTCCATGTAATATATTAAGCTTCTATATTATGCAATATACCTTTCATGAGGTTGTAGAAGGTATCAATATGCTTGAATGCCATTGAAATTGACTCTTCTTCCCATGACATGACTTTCGTTTTATTCAAATTAAATTCTTTATTATTTCACCTAGTCAAGTTTGAAAATTTTTCAAAAAAATTTATTAAGCTTCTATATTTTAAAAAAATTTCAAAAATTTTAAGGTCTATTCTGCTATAGAAAATATTTTTTTATTTTCCAACTCTAATTTTTTATTGTATAATGAAATTTTCTATTAAAAAATGACAACCTTATATTATAAATTAGAAAACATATTTCTTGATGTTTCCTAATTTTTTTGAAAATGAATACTATTACTTTTGGAACACAAAATGTTAGGATATTTTTAGTTTTAAAGGTGCCTTTAATGTCTTTATATGAAAACAAGTAAGTAAACATTTTGTTTTTTGTTTTATTTTTAAAAATTTGGAAACATAAATCAAAAGCTAAAAATGAAATTTAAGAAATAGTAAAGTTCACATAGCACTTTGAGGTTTAGGAATGTCACTAATCACCACTGTGTTACAAAATGGCACAAATCTCTCTTGAAATTATTTACCATGCAACATTTACCTCCTTATTGTTAAAAATAGCACTTAATTTTTTTTTAATTTTCAAAATACCATATGATTTCTTTCTCTCATTTCTCTATTCTTTTTTGATTAAAAAAAATACTAGTTAATGGTTGATGACCATTGTTGACATCTAGCCACTACAATGACTTTTTTATCTCTAGGTTGCTTTTTGTAGGTGGATGGAATTTATATTAGCTTTACTTAAGGGCCTGTTTGATTGGTCATTTTTTTCATAAAAAATGATCATTTTCTACGCAAATTTTAACTTTTGAAGTGTCTGATTGACTACATTTTCCATGAAAATTATTTTCCTACTTGGGGTCGCGTGACCCTTTTTTCCTACTTTTGTTGGAAAATAAATTCTCATGTGGGGGGAGAGAAATTGTTTTCCAGGCAAATACACTCTCATTCCTGACCCTCTTTCATCTTTAGAGCCTACAACGGCTGGGAGATGGAATCCATCTTCGGCATCGGGTGGGGGCGGCGGCCTTATTGTAGGGGCTGGCAGGAGGCGGAGATGGGGGCGACGACCTTTTTGTAGGAGTGGACCATTTTTGTTGACAGAAATGCACTCTCACTTCTATCAACAATGCACTCTCATTTCTATACACAGAAATATGTGTATATATATATATATAGAGAGAGAGAGATGAACACAACGAGGGAGAAATCATCGGTAGATAATCTGTTTACTGGACCATCTTTGATGCAGAGAGGGGCAACCATCCTTGGAAACTCCCCATCTTTCTGTTTCATCAACAACAATAGCAGTGAGGAAGGATGAATGAATTAGGGGATGTATATTTGGTTTATTTTTTTAAAAATATTTTGTGTATGTATATTTGATTTATTTTTTGTTATTGATTATTGATTTGTGTATTTATTAATTATTTGCATCTGTATATGTGATTATTTTCATGGAAAATAATCACAATCAAACGCCAAAAGTTATAAAATTATAACAATTTCTAAGTAAAAAATTAAGTCAATCAAACACATTTAATTGACATTTTCCTTGAAATTTAATTCTAGATAATTCAATTGCCTAGAAAATATTTTCTTTCCATACAAATTTCATACTTGCAATCAAACACACCCTTAGATTGGAATCCAAGTTTCATCAATCTTGGTAGCACAAGTAATAGAGAATAATAAAGATAGAAATAGGGGAAAGGGAGAACAAGAACAAGTTTCTAATGTAACCCTATATGTTGTGAGTAATGGGGCCTTTGATAAGGTCGCATGTGATCCTTGTTGTAGAATTTATATGAAAATGTGTGTATTTTTTTTTAAAAAAAATCTCATGAAAATGTAACGAAATCGATATACAAACCATATGAATACTTGGATATTTAAGCAATGTATTATT
This sequence comes from Diospyros kaki, assembly GCA_036245055.1. Classification (NCBI taxonomy): domain Eukaryota; kingdom Viridiplantae; phylum Streptophyta; class Magnoliopsida; order Ericales; family Ebenaceae; genus Diospyros; species Diospyros kaki. The sequence continues at coordinate 8,462,605 of BSEG01000013.1, forward strand.
ACGTCACGTGTAATAAACTAAATGGTTCAATATATATCTAGTTAAAAGGTACCCAGAAGGTGTAGAAACAATTTCTAGATAAAGGCCTCATTCTTCTCAAGCCATGGAAGGCCTAGTTGGTCCACACCAAGCAAGTCTTTTGAAACTGACTCAAAATTTCAATAAGTGTTAGTATATGATCTTGAACTACCAATGCTTGTTAGTTTTCTCTTAGTCTTTCTAGAAGAATAAGAAAAAAGACAATAACAAGAAGCAAGTAACTCAAGCAAAAAAAAAAAAAAAATTGAGAGTCTAATCTTGCACACTAGCTTAATCTTATCTCTTTTAATCTTTTCTCAAACCTTCTTCAAACCAGCATAATAGAAGAGACAATAAGAAGCCAATAGCTTCCACAACATGCCTTTTCAGATGGTGACAAGTGGTAGGGTTTCAATGGACCATCCACTTATTCTCAAAACCTTCGCACCTAATCTGTCAAACTAAAATTGTTAACAGTATTCATCTAACTATTGACAATATTCATCTAATTGTTGATAGTTTTCAAATTTTTGAAAAATAGTTGACTGGTTTAAGAAATGAGTTGACAATTTGGTCCTGCATGATGCATGACCCTTCTTTTATTGTAGATGATCCATTAACTTATAATGAATCAAGTTATTAACTTTTAATGATTTTTCAAGATCCACCATTAACTATTAACGACGTCAAAAACATTACAAATAATGTAGATCCAATTTTAGATTTTTTTTTTTATATGTGACTTTCTAGATTCACTGACAAATAGTGATCAGACAACATCAAACACTTTTGATGTCAATCGAACACTTCGAACTATCTTAAGAATTTATCCATTTTCTTAAGATAATCTGACAATCCTAAGTGACGTCTAATAACATATCATGATAATTTAAGTGGTAATGAAATTTATTATAGTTGACGATTATTATGTAATGTAATCTTTTCATTATATAACATCTCAACTAAATGAAAGTTATGGAGTGATAAACTCACAAATTCAGTAACTATACGATTGTCAATATGATTAGATAATACATTAAAAAACTCATTTTCAATTATTCATGCCTTGGCCTAGGACTTCTCTTATCACATTGACAAAAAACTACATAATATGTTCACTTTATCATAATAAAGGTAGTGGATCCTATCGACATATACCTACCTTGATGTACCAATAATACAAGACCACATGATGAATATTTTCACCTTTCAATTAAATGAGTCTGCTCATCAGCAAATCTCATACACCAATACACAAAATAATTGTGTTACTTCAAGACAAAAGATCAATTACACAATTGTAACTTAATAACAAAATCAATATCCATTTTTCCGTGTGATTTTTTATCGGCATCATGTTCAGTGAGTTGTTCAATTAACAACCACTTTTGAGTTTACTATAAGCATCATATATTTTGTACTATGTGACTCACCACTCAAGGTCTAATTTGTAGATTTATTGGATTTTTCAATTTGGTTTGTTGCTCAAATGTACATGGTAAAAGGGCAAGAATAATGCTTTTACAATATCTTGAGAACAAGCAATATTCTTGGGGCTATCTAATTTGCATCTTCTAGTTCCAGCTCAAGTCAAGGCTTTACCTATAAAGTATGTAAACTCATCAGTACCAAGATTCATGACCAAACATAAACAAAGCCAACCAAATAACTCAAATATAAATAAAATGCTAAAGATAGATCAAAGAGTTGATGCAAAACCATTCGGTAAAATAGTTAATCTCATCTACTATTGGTCTCAAACTGCTTACAAAGTAGTTTTAAGCCCAAATTCAAAAGAAAACGCAAATTTGCAAAATAAGAGTATATATGCTCTTGAAATTAAAATGTGCCAAAATTAAAAATTGTGTGTGATACCCCAAAAGCTCAGAGAATGATATTATATATTAAGGATATAAGTAAGGAAGGAAACAACACTAACTGGATAACTTTTAGGCTGAATGTAGACAAGAAACTCCGAGGTTAAGCATGCTTAAACTGGGGAAGCTCAATGATGAGTGACCCCCTGTGAAGTTCACGTAAATCTATCAAGGTAAGTTGTTCCTGTCCTTTCCATCGCTTGATGCAGGATGTTACATTGTGTGTACCCAACAATGATACAAACATTGCAACAATTTATTTTTTTTACATAAGAGATTGGACCTATAATTAGATATCGAGTTTCATAACTTTTTCTTATTTAGTTTTTACATAAACCAAACATACAAGAAAAGAACTTTGATTTACAAAAGTGGCTACACCCATAATCACTACCTATGTACCCTAAGTTCATTCATCAGGGATCAACTCTCACGTAATGTTTCTATCTAAATCATATATATTTTTTTTCAATTAATAGCTAGTGATTATTCGTGACCACAATGTTGTTGATAGAGATTGGGATGATGGTCTTCAAGTTATTAATCATCTAAATCTCCTTGGCACTCACTAGTTAATTTGAACCCTCATCCTCTTTACTTACTTAGCTTATAAGTACTATTGACAAAGCCTTCTTTTGCTAGCTTCTATTTTCATCTCCACATTTTCTTCGCTCAAGCAAATAGATTTTGATTATTTAGTTGGAGCAAAGTAACTTGATTTTGTTTAACGAGGAATGACACTACCTTCAACAACTGTTGAACGAGCTTTCTCTTTCAATTTTTGGTCATTACACCTTGTCCCCGTCACTTTCTTATCCACTTCTGTTGCCAACAAACCCGTTAGTTTGGTGGTAGTTGTCGCATATGACGACGACAATCGCTTTCCGCCGTAGTAGTCCACACCAAAACATATTTTTTCCATTCTTGTCGACGATTTTTTTCTTTTTGGTCTTATTATTCTTTTTCTTATTTTTCCTCGCTAGAATCATCAAAAAGCTCAAGGATGAGATGCAAGCTTTGCCTAGGGTTCGACATTGGATATAGAATCTCAACAATGTTATACCTCAATGCAAAAAAGTCTTTAGAATTACACTAGGTGGTGACCTTAATCCATCCCCCATTCGATAGCCTTGAAGATGTCCATAATTACCAGATTCTTAGAAAAACTAGCACCATGCGCTGATTTTAATGGCTTTGAAGTTCCCTTTTCCACTCATAATTCCCCAATATGTTCTCTTATCGTCTTTCACTGCTAGTTCATCTTCTTGGTTAGATGGCAGAAAGAACAAACTAGAATTCAGAATGTTACATATATGTAGTCTTCTTAGATTAAACACAAATGGAGAACAAGTCATGGAAAAAAAGCCTTCAAATTTGATGTGATGTCGCTAGACCACCCGGTATATAGAAACACACTTTTGAAAGCTCAGACATAGGATATAAGTGGCTCAAATGCACAACTTTTGTGCTTACAATACATTCATTATAAGTAAGCCTTTTAGATTCCACCCTACTACAATAGAGTTTGTCTGGCTTGTAAATTTCTTGGATCTTTGAACTTAGTCTGTTGCTCAAATGTACATGATAAAAGGGCAAAAACTATGCTTTTACAACATTTTGAGAACCAACAATATTCTTGGGGCTATCCAATTTGCACCTTCTAGTTCTAGCACAAGTTGAGGCCTTGCCTATAAAGCATGTAAACTCATCAATACCAAGATTCATGACCAAATATAAACAATGACAACAAAATAACTCAAATATAGACAAAATGCTGAAGATAGATCAAAGAGTTGATGTAAATCCAATCGACAAAATAGTTAATCTCATCGACTATTGGCCTTAAAGTGCCTACATAGTAGTTTTAAGTACATACAAATTCAGAAGAAAACACAATTTTGCAAGACAAGAGATCATAGATATGCTCTTGAAATTAAAATGCGTCAAAACTAAAAATTGTGTACCCAACAATGATACAAACATTGCAACAATTTCTTTTATTTACATAAGAGATTGGACCTATAATTAGAGATCAAGTCTCATAATTTTTGCTTATTTAGTTTTTACATAAACCCAAACATACAAGAAAATAACATTGATTTCCAAAAGTGATTGCAACTAGAGATGGCAAAGGGCTCGGCCCGGCCCGCCACCAAGTGGCCCGCTTAAAAACGGGCCAGCAGATTGCTGGCCTTAGCCTGGCCCTACACGGGCCAAGCGGGCCAAACAGGCCCGCACAATTTTTTTTTCTTTTTGATACCATTCTTGCGAGCGAGGGCGAAAGTGAGGGGCGAGGGCCAGGGCGAGGGTGACAGATGAGAGGCGAGGCTGAGGAGAGGTGGTTTTGTGGCCGATTAGTAGGCCAAGCGGGCCAGCCCGGCCCTCCACCATTTGACCCGTCGAGCCAAGCGGCTTGGGTCAAATCGGCCCGGCCTTAAATGGGCTAACAAAATGCTGGCCCTAGCCCGGTGCCAGGCCCGACCTATTTTGCCATCTCTAACTGCAACCATAATAGCTACCTACGTACCATAAGTTCATTCATCAGGGATGAAGTGTAATACCCCGAGAGCCCAGAGAAGTTAGTATATATCGAGGATAGTGTAAGAAAGGAAACAACACCAGCTGGATACCTTTTGGGCTGAATGTTGGCAAAGAACTCCCAAGTTAAGCGTGCTTAACTTGGGGTAATCCAGGGATGGGTGACCCCCTTGGAAAGTTCGCGTAGGCCCATCAGGGTAAATTGTTTCGGTCTTTCCTATCGCTCGAACGGGACGTTACAGGTGGTATCAGAGCCGACCCCCTAGCCTCTGAGAGCGATGGGGGGGCAAACTTCAGCGAGGAGGCTGAGTCCCGAAGGGGGTGTGCAGGCCCCTATGGGGGTGCGTGTAGGCACCTAAGGCGAATCCCACATTGGCCATGCAAGGGGGGAGAGATCTGGGATCGGTTGTAAGGTCGCATGACGAGGACGTCATGTGCTTAAGGGGGGAGAATGTAATACTCCGAGAGCCCAGAGAAGTTAGTATATATCGAGGATAGTGTAAAAAAGAAAACAACATCAGCTGGATAGCTTTTGGGCTGAATGTTGGCAAAGAACTCCTGTAATATCCGAGAAATTCTAAAGGACTCAAGGGTAACTTACCTTGGGGTAAAAAATGGAATTTAAGGATTAAATTGAGGGTATAACGATAATTTATTACCGTATAGATGACTGAATCGACTGCCGGGCGTACCCTGGAACCGAGATGCCAAAGGAAATTGATATGGCATTAATGAGCATCCCAAGATAGGATTTATGGTGCAAAAAAGAAATGAGATCGGGAATAGTTTTCAGTACAGCTAAAAATGCAGCTGTCAAATAGGCTGCAATACCGAATTGTCATGGGTGACTTTTTGGAAGTCAACGGAAGCTTGAGGGAGCATCGGTTTTTCATGAGGAACAACCCTTCAGAGGTTTCAGGAAGAAACGAATGGGTTTAGGGCCAAAACGAAGATTCAGGCCGAAGTGCAGTTTTTAGAAATTGCTAGAGGGAGGCCGAAACAAGGTTTTTTTTGGAATCTTCGAGGGTCAAAATGATGTTTTAGGTCTTGAGGGGCCTAAATGAAATCATGGAAAGTTGAGGGGTTTAGTGAAAAGGGCCAAAATGAGATAACCCAAACGTTGAGGGGCTAAACTGCAATTTCTCAAAGTTTTGGCCAATGAGAATCGACCATGGGGTCTCCGGTCATCGATTTCGGCCAATCCAACCGTAGGGATGGCACGAGGGCTTGTCGAGGACCAACTTTTGTAAAGGCATGGCCGACCAACAGTCATCATGATGGCCGGAAATCGAAGAAAACCGACCGAACTTTGGGTCGTTCTTGGTCGCGCCTGCAAATGGCTTTCTTGGTCGGCAAGGGCCGATTCTAGGGCCATCTAAGGGAGGTAGGAACTCTTTAGAAGGTGTATGAAGCGGCCAAGGGCATTGGGTCGCTCGGGTTTGCCTATAAATAGGCGTATGAAATGGCAAAAAATTTAGGGTTTTTGAGCTTCAAATTGCTCATGAAATCGAACTAATTGATGCTCCATTTTAAGGGGCTTTTGAAGCCCATGAAGAGTAGAAGCGATCTGGATAATTTTAGACGTTTTTGTGAAGGTTTGATAGGCTTTTGATGGGTCGCCGAAAAAGAAGGCGGACGGCCAAGCCGAAGCTTTGGCCGTCCGGTTGAGGGTCTTCGGGTTGTGCTTTCGAGGCCCAAGATGGTCCATTGGGATCGACTGAAGCAGGAGATGAGGATGGTGGAGTCATCCCGATCGCCGGCGACCGGAGCGTCGGAGAAGACGACCGGCGCGTGCCGGTCACGCGCTGGCCTTCACGCGCCCCACTCGGCCTAGGCATGTGTGAGCGCGTGGGGGTGTGTGTGAGGGTGGAAAATCGGAGAAAAATACTGAAAAATAGAGAAAAATATTTTATGGAGGTTTGTGCAAAAAGATTGGGATTTGAGATTCCCGATGCCTCAGTTTCTGCACCAAAGTACCTCATTTTGCGTGAAAACGCAATATACAGGTAAGTTCAATATTTTTCCTTGTAAGTTCATAGCATATAATGAATTGTTGTGAAGTTAGATTTGAAGAAATAGTCTTGATATATTTATTGAGATTTTTAGAAGGAAAAATGAAAGAAAATGAAAGGAAATAGGAAATAAATGGAATTTTGAGGATATTTAGTAATTAAATATTATTTTATGTTTGAGGAGATCGAGATGATAAGATTGGTGCAACTTTTGAGAGTTGGCACGAGAATCGAGGCGGGACACGCATATCGAGGCGATGCATGCTTTTCGAGGAAAATGCAAGTTTGTCTCAAAATGTGAGTTTTCCTATCCTAAGTATGATTTTGTGAGTGGTATTCTCACAAGAACTTATATTCATGATATGATTGTTATATATGCATGCTATTTATGAATTGCAATATTCATTTGTCATATTGCATTGATAGTCGTGATATTTACATTGCACAATATTATTGTCATATTGAAACTTGTGCATGGGGATGGGATGATACCCTCAGAGTGTAGCCGTAATTCCCCTAGGGCATTGAGGGAATAACGTTAGGCCTATCCCGCAGAGGTTCGGGATTTGCCTAGGATTCCTAGCCGGGCTGGAGATGCCTGAGAAGTTACATTATGGGTATATGTTTATTGATGTTGCATCATGCATCATATATATGTTTTTGGACCCTCACTAGAAGTTTCATCTTTTAATGGGTTATGCCCCTGGAACATTCAACGTTCCAGTTGAGACGTGCAGTTAGGGCAAGGAGCAGGTTGAGATATGACGGCACGTGATGGCGTGGCCGATGGATTCAGCAGAAGATTTCAGTATTTTATTTATTGAGAATTTCTTATGTATGTTGAGGTATCATATGATTGCACCTAGGGTGTTAGATGTTATCTCGGGAGACGTGTCTCAATGTATTTATGTAATTGAGGATTTGATGGTAATATATGGTACGAATTCTTTATGATATTATATAAAGTGAATTCAGGTATGTACCGTATCAGGTTTCGATTATTGCTTCCGCATTATGAATGATTTGCTGGGTGGTTTCCCTTTGAAATATGGTATTTGTTGTATGAGGAACGTATTTAGGAAAGAGATTACGTATGTATAATGGGCCCCAGCATAGTGACGCCCTTCGACGGGGCGGGGCGTTACAACTCCCAAGTTAAGCGTGCTTAACTTGGGGTAATCCAGGGATGGGTGACCCCCCTGGGAAGTTCGTGTAAGCCCATCAGGGTAAGTTGTTCCTGTCTTTCCTATCGTTCGAACGGGACGTTACATGAAGTCTTACGTAGTTCTTTATATCTAAATCATATTTTTTTTCTACTAAAACTAGTGATTTTTCGCAACCACATTGTTGTTGATGGTGATTGGGAGGATGGTCTTCAAGTTATTGATCATTTGAATCTTCTTGGCACCCACTAGTTAATTTGAACTCTTCTATTCTTTACTTGCTCAACTTCAAAGTAATATTGATAAAGCCTTCTCTTGCTAGCTTATGTTTTCATCTCTACTTTTTTTTTTCGCTCAAGCAAATAGATTTTGATTCTTTCTTTAGAGTGGAGTAACCTGATTTGGTCTTATGAGAAACGACATCGTCTTCAACAACCATTGACCGGGCCTTTTCTTTTAATTTCTGGTCAGTGCACATTATCCCCATCACTTTCTTCCCCGCTTTAGTTGTTAACAAACCCATTAGTTTGGTGGCAGTTGTCGCATACAGAAACAACAATCATTTTCAGTTGCAATAGTCCACACCGAAACATATTTTTTCCATTCCTGTTAATTGTTTTCTTCTTTTTCTTTTCTTTGGTCTTTTTTTCTTCTATTTTCTCGCAAGAATCATCAAAAAGCTCGCAGATGAGATGCAAGTTTGCTTGGCAGCATTGAATGCAAAATTTTGACAATGCCATCCTTATGCGCAAAAAACTCTTCAAAATTACACTAGGTGGTGACCTTAATCCCCCGTTCGATAACCTCAAAGATGTCCTTAATTACCATATTTTTCGAAAAACTAGCACCATGCATTGATTTTAATGGCTTCGAAGATCTCCTTTCCACCCATAATTCCCCAATATGTTATCTCTTATCATCTTTCAGTGTTGTTTTGTCTTCATGGTTAGATGACAGATAAAATAAATCAAAACTGATAAGGCTACGTATATGTAGCATTGCCTTGGTTGCAAGTTCTCTAATTTAAACTATCTTTTTGTGTTTTTAAAGGTTATTTCTAGGTAGGAGTGTTCAAAAAAGCCGTTAGACTGAGGTTTCCGGCTGAATCGAATCGAACTAGCCAATTTTTTGAACTGGTGGTTCAGTTTGATTTGAAAAAATGTTCACGGTTTGGCAAATTGACGGTTCGGTTCAAAATCAAACTGCCTGCATATAATATATAATTAAAAAATATATATATTATAAATATAAAAAGGGCAGGCGCCAGCACCCAGCAGCGACCCGACCCTCTTTTTTTCGGCTCTTCTTCTCCTCTCTCTCTCTCCTCTTTCCCCCCAAACCCCTAACCCATTTGCAGCATCCACCCACGTCGCTTGTTGCACCGTTTTTCTCTCCCCTTTCCCTCGAACATCTCCGATTGGCACTAACCCCAGCGACCTTCTTCAGCTTCGATTGAACCACTTTCTCTTCCCTTTCCCCCCAACGCAAACCTTAACCCATTTGCACCCACCCACGCTCGCCATATCGTCTTTCTCTCCCATTTCCCTCGGACATCACTGATCGACGCCAACCTGCCGGCGACCCCCATGTCATCGCAACAGTCATAACCTATCACCAGTCGCTGGTATGCTTTCTCTCTCACTTTCTGTTGATTATTTATTTAATTATTCTTAGTCACAAAATGCTTGTGAGGAAAAACTTTCAATGACATGCCTTTGTCTTGTATTTCCTATATTTTGACTTATTTTTAGTCACAAATGCTATGCATGTATATCTGTATTATGCTTGAATTTTCGATTTATTATTATGTTTTGTACATTATATTGTTCTGGTTAAGGCGTGTTTTTGCTATATTTTTGCTGCAACATATTTACTATATTTAGGTCTTTTTGGTTTGGTTAGCTCGATTCCGAGGCCCCTTTTACTTCATCTTCTTTGTTCTTACACTATTATTAATTTGCAAAATGTAGTGTGGTTCGGTTCGGTTTGATTCAATTCGATTTTTCGCACCAAATCAAATCGCTTGGTTTGATTTGGTAGAAAACTGAGCCTGCGGATCAGCGCATTAAATCGGTTCAAAACCGTCCAGATCGAATCGCAAACACCCTTATTTTTAGGAAAGTTCTAATTTAAATTTTGACAAACCCAAAACTGATCATAATATTTGATGTTTAAAATTTATTATTTGATTATATAATAATTAAAAACATTTAAACTAGAGTTTAATTTGATCCTATTTTAGACAAAAAAAATAAAATTAAGCTAATAGCTGAGTAAAGAATTATTTTAAAATAAAAAATTGAAAATAACATAATTTAAAATATCTATATCAAATGAAAACAAAAATAAACAGAGAGAATAATGCTAAATATTAGTACAAAAATATCGTTAGATCAACGGTTATCTCATCAAGAATTTAATGGCCAAGATGATGGAAATAATTCTTCAAAAAATACAGGGAATGTAGGTAAAATTTTTAAAGAATATTCCACCATATCCTAAATTAAGAATTATAATATCAAATTATCAACCAAATGATTTAAAAAGACCACCATTAACATTTGTAAATTTAGTTATTTAATGCATGCCAAAAATCTGTACTTGAGATTCTCATTGTCTCTGATGTCGCAGTCTACATGTGGCCAATCTTACTTGCTAGATGACAAGCCTGCAGTATGTGAGTCTCTATCATTCCATGGAAATGGAATCAAACTAGGGCAACCGAATCTCGCCCATAAACCATGCCACGTACAAAACAAAGCCATGCATGATTTCCTTAGCCATTTTAAGAGGCAGATATCACATGTTCTTCTTGGATCGTTAGATGGTAGGTGTGACATATATACATTTTTTTGTATGTTTTATACGTTTATTCGGTATATATATAAAAATAAGTGATTATGAGTTTAGATTAATATGATATTTATTATTTATAGACGGTCATACGTATTCAATACATACTTGAAAAGTAATAGTTGAGAGTTTCGAAAGTAAGTATTATATGTTATTCGTTGATTGTTGCGTATACTTAACGCGTTTATTAACATATTCTCAAAAATAATATCTCTCATTTCGATTTGATAAAATAAATTAAAATTAAAATCAAAATCAAACCGGACCAAAACTATATCCACATGCGGGCCACAAACTATCATATATTTGTTTGAGATATCTCCAAAAGCCAGTGTGCTTGCGGGTTGGGACAGAGAAAAGAACCGAGATCCGAATGCAGAAGGTGTGGACGGAGGGCTTGACTTTCTTGACCCTCGCTTTCCCAAATTTTTAATCCAACTTTATGCTTCCTTTCCTTTTTCTTGCCTCTGCCATGCTCTTACGTTTCCATCTCACTCTCCCCATCCCTATCTGGCTTCAGTGCTTCTTCCTAGGGTTTTTCCCACTCTTCGATTGCTCTGCCGATCTCATCAATCGCACCTCGACGCCCGTTGCTCGTCTCTCGCACCATTTCCGGTGGCCGTGCTTCTCGGTTGCTGTGGAATCCGAAATCAGGAGCTTCGCTGATGAAAATTAGGGTTCCGGCTGGAGTGTTTGCTTGCTGTTGCTGATTGATGGCCGAGACCAGGCGTTATGTCCCCATTCAACCATTGAGTCAGCTTCCTTTCTCTCTTACTCCCTTCCATATGCATGTGTATAGACTGTGTGTAGGTTAACCGCAATTTATCTATGCAGTTTGATGAGGTTTATGGTTTGTTTTCGAATTATTGAAGTCTTTGGTTAGTTTTGCTGGAAATGCTTTGTTTCTTGTATGATCAAACTCCATCGATTGGTGCCCAGGTTTGCATAAATGCTTACTGTCTCTGCCAAAGTTCCTGACTTCAGTTCGTTTGCTCTTAACTCTCTCTGTCCATCTCTATTCCTATCCTCTCGTGCCGGTTCCTTTATTCCCCTATATGTATCTGCGTGTACTCTGCATGGATTAATCGCAATTTTTATGGTTTACCGAGGTTTATGTGTGTTCTATGTTCAAACTCATTGATTGGTGCCAAGCTTTAATCTTTCATGCACAGCTTGCTATCTCTGCTAAAATCCAACTCTAGTATCATCGGAACTTTATCACAACTGCCCCCTCTTGTTTTACTTTTATCACTCGTGATTTTGTCTGGCTTATTGAGGTTTCCGTGGTTTCAAAATCTCTAAATCTCAGTTTGCTATAAGTTGATTGATTTATATTCTTACATGCAATGCCTGCTAATCTGCTATGATTCTGAACTTCAATTGGTTTCCATCCAAGTGGGGGCCAAAAAGACTAGTTAGTACTCGGTAGTTTCATGTTTCATATGGGTTAGGTTGGGTGGTCAAGTTTATGCATGCTTTGAGTTTTTTTTAAATATGTAAATCATGAACTTTCTGCAGGCCTTCAGCAGATATTGAAAGAAGCACAACACCGCTGGCTCCGTCCCGCCGAAATTTGTGAAATTCTTCGCAACCACCAAAAGTTTAAGTTAACCCCAGAACCACCTGTCAGACCACCAGGTTGTCATTAATACTATCCTTACATGCTTCAAATTGATGGAGTAAGAATACATGAATTAGATGATACAGAAAATGTTCTTTTAACAATTTGAAGTCTATGTAATTCCAATGAGTCATTTACCTATCCCCTTTGCTGATGGATATTGGTTTCTTAAAAATAATTTCACTAATTACTGATGCAACATATTAAGTATCTACCTACTGGGATTAAGGCTTGATATGCTGTTGTTGTAGAGTCTTTGTTGCTTCTGAATTACTATTGTTTTTCACCATCGATTGCTTCAAAATAGTAAACTTCCTCCCAAAGAATTTTTTTCATTAATTCTATGGTTGTACCATGATACCATCCGTCTTTCCATTCCAAACATACATTGCAATCATCTGCTTTGTATACAAAACAGTTAATTCACTTTGGTTCTATTTCAAATCTTTGACCTCATCCTCTGTCTATTTGTTGGGCCTTATTATTTCCTGTTTTTGTAGGAATGAAGTTGGACTTTGTGCCTATGGAAATCGCTCGTTAGAACTGTAGTTCTTATTGTTGGCTTTCAAAGTTTTTTTCCCCCCAAAAATCTTCTTTCTTGTTGGTGGAGCTTATAGGAGATTTAAGTTTTCTTGGTAGCATATATATGTATATGCATAATGTAATCCTTTGGGGTGCCCCGTTTGGTGAACAGGTTGCACTCTCTTTGGCACTTATTTTTGTTGTTGATTTCCCATAAAATATCCCCTTGTTTTCAACAAATGATGCTGTAAAATTCCTTGTCATATTAAGAAGCAGGATCTGAATTTCTTCCTTTTGTTTTCAGCTGGTTCTTTGTTTCTGTTTGATCGAAAAGTACTTCGATATTTTCGTAGAGATGGTCATCGCTGGAGGAAAAAGAAAGATGGGAAAACAGTGAAAGAGGCTCATGAAAAGTTGAAGGTGTGCTGTTTATTCTATTAGTTGTAAGTTCACCTTTTTAATCCTGTAGTGAATGGATTGCCGAGCACATTTCTCTAGGTTGTGGTTCAGTTGTATGCCAGATGGAAGCAGCCTCTAAGCTTCAGTGACCGACTACATTTTGCACCTTGTTGAATGTGTTGAGGAATTGCTGTCCTCCAATAAGATTCATGAGAACTGAACTGAGCTGGGAGTATGACCATGTTACTTATGGATTATCACAAGCATCAAACTAGCAATTGAAACTGTCCAATCATCCATTTTATCTAATTATTCCATATGGTCATGTAACAACTCATCTCATCCAAGATTTTTATCTCAATGTCTTGGACTCAATTTTATCTACTTTGGGTGATCTTCTTTTGTGATGATCTCCATTGGAGAAGAGCTTATTATATTTTCATTTATTACCTCAATCCAAGTTAATTTTTGTCTCCTTCACTCGCTAGCAATACCTGCAATGCGGTTACTATCACTTTTCATTTAGCACTCTTACTAGTCTTTACTTTACATCTTCACAGCATCTTAATTGAGTTTTTCTTATTTTATTTTCAATGCATCCTACATCAATTGTCTTTTATATTCTTCAAGGCTAATAATTTCTCTTCTAGTTCATTGCACATCCAACTTAGCATCTTCATTTTGGCTACTCGTACTTTGCTATGTTATTTCTCAATTTCCCAGCCCTTTGTACCATAAAGCCTAGTGTTATAGTTTTCCTATGAACTACATACTAAGCCTTTATCCTATAAGTTAGGGTTAGCTATATGGATTTTAGAACGCAGTAATCTATATTTATGACCATATCTTTCGTATGCTTATATAACCCGTGACATGTTAAGAGTTCATCATCAAGTTTTTCTTGGTTTTCCTCTACCTCTTTTGCTACAAACTTCTTCCAGGGCATTCACTCATCTTGCTGGACCATCTATTGGTCTTCTTCTCACTTAGACAGATCATTTAATTGTGTTTCACACATCTTATCCTTAAGGAGCTACTTTGGTCTTACAGCTGGTCTACGATCAGCCATCATGCAACCAAACCATCCTGTTATAGCTGTCCCATATGAGCATAAATAAAATTTGCATGGTCCGGTAAATTATACAAATTTTGCATGCTTATAATTTTATGATTTCTATCATGGGGTTTAATTATTGGTGTTAAATGTGGTGCTTATTTTACATTATATCCATTCCATCCTTTTGCCACTTAGTGGGCACAAGTGTTGTAGGCTTTCCGTTGATGGCATTCATAGTTTCCCCTCTTTTCCCAACATCCTGGTCTTATCATCATGGGTGCAAATGTTATTATGAGTATGCTATAGATGCCATCTGCAATTTATTTATTCTCTCCTGCTTGTATCAGTTGGTATGTTGACTAAGTAGGTTATTTCACTGTATGGAATAGGGAACATTTTTCTCTTTTTTTTGCCAGTTCCATTTCATTTTCTGCCTTTCTTGTGCTGAAGTCTAGTATTTATTGGTTCTCTTCTTTTCTTGTTCATATAAATTCCTTTTTTCTCTTAATTTCATGTTCAGGTGGATGATTGATACAGTATTAAACTAAAACTGCTCATGTCATTCTGGCATTTAATACAATGGTTAGGATACATATTTATTAGTTCTGATATGACTTTTGTAGGCTGGCAGTGTTGACGTTCTCCACTGCTATTATGCTCATGGAGAGGATAATGAGAATTTTCAACGTAGAAGTTATTGGATGCTTGATGAGTGAGTATGGTTGCTTTCTTCTTTAGGTGCATGAAAACTTGATTTGGTTTTATGTGAGCATCTCTTAATGGCATCATGTTATAACAGGCCAAGTTTTAAGTGGTTCCCATTTCACTAAGAAGGTATTCATATGATATTGAATCAATTTTGAAGTGAAATCTATGTCGGGGATCAATTCAGCTTTGTGAACCCCTTAATGGTAGACCTATAATTGTTTTATCATTTATCTTGTTCAGACTTATAAATTTACACATCTTCATAAGGAAGTGGGGGTGGGGGTTAAACACAATACACCCATGCATAAAGAGATTTTCTGGAACAAAAATTGGAAACAAACATTTTCTTCGAAAGGGACTGGTAACTTTGGAATCTAGGAAATTATGCACATGAAAAATGACACTACATTTGATTGGTCTATGCCATGAACAATGAAACAATCAAGGTCTGGAAACTTTGGTGTCTAGGTGAACCAAAAAAATTTGGCTTCTAGGTG
Organism: Diospyros kaki; assembly: GCA_036245055.1. Taxonomy (NCBI): domain Eukaryota; kingdom Viridiplantae; phylum Streptophyta; class Magnoliopsida; order Ericales; family Ebenaceae; genus Diospyros; species Diospyros kaki. Next base: position 8,477,870 of record BSEG01000013.1, read on the forward strand.
GATTTTCTTAAATTGTCTCAAAATTATGCACTTGGGTAAATGAAGCTACATTTAGTTGGTCTATGCTGTGAACAATGAAAGCGTCATGCAAGGTTTAAGTTTCCTGTGTAACGCCATAGTCATTCAGTATTAAGTCTCATTTTATCCTATTATTTCTCCTTGTTTCAGGGATTTGGAGAACATTGTTCTTGTGCACTACAGAGAAGTGAAAGAGGTTATTTTCTGCAGTTACTTTTAATTGTGGCCTTTGTGTGTTCTCTATTTGTCAGCCTCATCTGGTATTTCAGAACCAAATAAAGTAATCGTGTCTTATTTGCGGTTTCCAATCTTTGACTAATTAAGTCAATGATGCAAAGTATGATCCACCAAATTTTAAATCCATCTGGTTCCCTCAATTTATAGAAAAGGGGAAAGATGGTAATGCAACCAGGGGGGGGGGGGGGGATATTATGAAGTAGTGAATTAGCTGATTTTGATTTTGGCTACTTGATTTTTTGTCAAAGTTTTTTCTTTAGTTGTTAATGCAAATAGTTGTAAATTGTAATCATCATATGACAACTGAAATTCACAGTGTACTACAGAATAAATGATGAACAAAATGGAAGTTGTTGCACAAGGCTTCTAATTCTGCAGCTTCTATGGCCCTCTTACATTTGGGTGTTCATGTTGTCATTTTTGGCATGTAAATACTGGGAAACTCTGTTATTAATTTTTTGAATGTGGATTACTTGTTTACTTGTCGACTTCCTTGTTTTTACCCAGAATCTTCTATGTTGATGAACTCTGTTGCATGCTATTCAGGGTGGAAAATTAGGTAGCTCACGCTTTCTAACTACAGATCCGGGGTCATTGCTCGGTAGTCCTCAGATTAGCTCATCATCTTGCTTAGAACAGGCACACTCCCCTGTTCCATCAGTTCATGCATCAACTCCAAATGCCATTGATTGGAATGGGCAAGTGGTCTCTTCTGAATTTGAGGAAGGGGATTCTGGAGAAGATCCAGGGACATCACCTGTTGCTCAACCAGTTTATCCTGTATCTCATAATACTTCTATGCTTGCCAATGAAGCTGCAGGTAAATTTTTTCTGCAGTGATATTATTTATCATTATATTGTTGTTTTGATTTTTCTTAAATTTTGGACTTATAATTCTCACGGTGCCCTTTAAAATATTGAATTTTGCAAGGAATTCTTCTTGTTTTAAAATATTGTTATTTTGTGATGACTGATGAGTCTACTTGTTTTTCTTTTCCAGTTCCATACATAAAATTCTTTATTATTCCCTTCCTTTTGAGATAATTAATTGGGTTTTCTTCTTGTACTCTTGGAATGGCTATATGCAGAATGCTGAAGAAATGTTGCCTAGATGATGCAGGATCCAAAAATAGTAGCCTTTTAGTGTTAAAAACCAATCAGAGTAAGAGTAAAACAATATCATATACTGGACGTGGGATCCAAAAATAATAATTTACATTGCCAAAAATCAATCAAAATAAGAGTAAAACAAACCACCTACCGGACCTGACATGGCACTAATCTTTGACAATTAGCACAGCCTTCTTAAGCTCTCTCTTTAAGCTTGTAGTTCTCTCACATTTTCCTATGGCAATTATAAATGTCTTCATTTGTTTCTTCCCCTGGTTGCTTTCTTCAATGTTTGTGCTTATTTAATAATGACCAAAACAAAAAGTTTTAACTAAAAGTGCTTCCAGGTGCCATTTCTTGTACCTAAGAGTCTCCCTCTAAGTTTTCCTTGGTCTTTCTTTACTTCTTTTGCCAAAACTTGTTCCTTTCAACCACTCTCTTCACAGGAGCCTTTACGAACTTGTTTTTATATGATCAAACTATTTTAATCATGTTTTATGCATCTTATCTTTAATAGAAGCCACTTTAACCTTATTATGAATAACCCCATTTCTGATTTTATTGTTTTTTCTATGGCTGCACATTTCATCTTAACATCCTTGTCTCTATTGCTCATATTTTATGCATGTTGGTGCTTTATTGCCTCCAAATCTTGTGCCATAAAACAAAGCAGGTGTTATAGTTGTCTTATGAATTTTTTCTTTAGCTTTAATGAAATTTTATTATCACATAAAACATTGGATGCAGTTTCCATTTTAATTATCATGCCTCAATTCTGTGTGTAATATCCACATTAATCATTTGGGTAAATTGCCCAGACACCCCTTGTGGTTTGTTTTTATCCAAAAAAAGGTTCTTGTACTTTCTTATGGCCAGAACCCCCCTTCTGTTAAGTTTTCACACAAGCGCTGTTAATTAACTCAAATTAATTCAAGTTTAATCCAGGTTTTTCTTAATTTTGCTATCTAATTAACAATAAAAAAAATAAAAAGAACATCAACAGTTGTCGCCAGCTATTACTGGCAGTTGGGTGCGGCGATGGCGGACGAATAGGGTCTCTCTTCTCCCCCCCCCCCCCCCACTTCTCTCTCTCTCTCTGTCCCTCTGATGCTCCAACTTGGTCTGGAAACTCCACCCTGCTCTCATGTTCCAACTTGGACTGGAAATTGCTTTAGATGATGATAAAGTGTCCTTTTTTTCTCTCCTTTTTTCCCCCTCTGATCTATATTAACAAGAATTGCCCTAATGGGGGCAAACCCTGTAGCTCAACTTTCTACATATGGTCATCTATGAATGACACGGGCAGAATGCAGGTTTAAAGTTTGAGTAGAACTGCTCTTACTCCTGTGGCCTACACCCCTGCCAACGCCCAATTTTGTCACAAGCATTTGGTTGTGGTCTTTTCCTGTCATTTTTGACACCTGTAAATGGATAAGAAAAATACTATTTCTTGTTGAGGGTTTTTGGTGCTCCTTGTGAATGTTGACCATCAGCCATGCTCTTAATCCTACCTCTGGTTTGTTTCTGTTTTCTCACCTTGAACATTTAACCCTGCAATTTTCTATTCCTCTCCCATTCCATCCCCTTTTTTATCTGGTTATTTCTCTCTTTAGATGGCTTGTCCAACATGTACAGGTGAGATTTCTTAATTTGCAGTAATAAGCTATTGTTAAATTTGTTGACACTGGTGGTATCTTTCTGCTATCTTTGAACATAAGTGCAAAAAAAGTAAAATGCTGCTTTTGTTTGTGAGGATGCAGTTTATGTGATTTGCCTACCTATTACTTCTGGGATTAAGATGTTGTGTGTTGCTACCTCATTTCAGGAATTTTGGGGTTATCAAGGGGTTATCTTGATTCAGGGCTTCTTGGAGCTGGTTTTAGTCATGGCACCAGCTCATCTACTTGGGCTGATAAATGTGGCCCTAGTGGGAACTTAAGTATTGGCGAAGAGAAATTCTACTTTGAACAACCGAATGCAGTTGATTCCTTGGCTCATAAGATAACAGATGCTGTAAGCTGTGGGGATAGGTTGATTCCTGATGATCAGAGAACAGCCCAGGTATGTGCTATAGCTCTCTCTCTCTCTTTTTTTTTTGTCGTTTGAAAGATGGGGGTTGGGGATGGGATGGGCATGATTTCAGCTCCTACTGTATGTTATATTCCTGTCATCATTTTGTACTTAAAAAGGACACAGTAACACTAATGCAATGTTTATCACAGGAGGAAGACTTCCATCTAGTTCAGCTAGAGTCTGTAAACAACTCTGGTTCTCAATCTATAGACACATCTCCTGCAAAAATAGACAGTCATATAGGTGGAGCAAATAATGAGGGAGCTGGGGAGCTGAAAAAACTTGACAGCTTTGGTAGATGGATGGATAAAGAAATAGGTGGAGATTGTGACGATTCTTTGATGGCTTCTGACTCGGGCAATTATTGGAATACACTTGACACAGAAAATGAAGACAAGGAAGTATCTAGTCTATCACATCATATGCAGTTGGATGTTGACTCACTGGGCCCTTCTCTTTCTCAAGAGCAGCTATTCAGCATTTTTGATTTTGCACCAGATTGGGCCTATTCAGGAATTGAAACAAAGGTATGCCTTTTTCAGCTAGCAAACTTCTCATTCTTTGTGAAGTTACATGAATGGTTGTGAGTTCAGTTATTGGTGCTAACAATCTTCACTGAAATGACTTTTCTATCAGGTTTTAATCACTGGTTCATTTCTGGGAGACAAGAAGCATGCTGCTAATTCTAAGTGGTGTTGTATGTTTGGTGAAATTGAGGTTTCTGCTGAAGTTCTCACTGATAATGTCATCCGATGTCAAGTTCCTTTTCATGCGCCTGGTCGTGTTCCTTTCTATATAACATGCAGTAATAGGTTGGCAAGCAGTGAGGTGCGGGAGTTCGAGTATCGCGAAAAACCACCAGAAGCTTCATCTTCTATAAATGTTAACTGTGCACCAGAAGATGAGGTGCGTTTACAAATACGATTTGCAAAAATGCTTCTTGGTTCGGATGGGAAGTGGTTGGATGGGTCCTTGATCGAATGTGATAAATGTAATCTGAACAAGGATATGATTTCATTGATGGTAGAAGGTAGAAAGGCTTGGGACGAGATTAAACATGCCATTATGATCACAAAAGGATATAAGCCAAGCCTCAAGGAGGCATTGATTCAGAATTTGTTGAGGGACAAACTCTATGAACGGCTAGTCTATAAATTACATGGGGATAATGGACTTCATACTTTGGACAATGAAGGCCAAGGGGTTATTCACTTGGCGGCTGCTCTTGGTTACGAGTGGGCCATGGGGCCCATAGTAGCTGCTGGTGTCAGTCCAAATTTTAGAGATGCACGGGGAAGGACTGCACTTCACTGGGCATCATACTATGGGAGGTCAGGTTACAAGCATGAATTTGAACTTCCAAAATGTACCTTGCATCAATAAATGATACTTTTTGGTATTAATGGATCATTACCTGATTTATATTTGGACTTCCCTGCATCCCGATTGTATTTTGATGTTTCATCTTTTTGTATATTGGGTTTTATTGGCATTATTCCTTCTGGCAATTCTCTTATAGTGTGTTATGCTGATTATATATATATTTTTTGTTCAACCAGAGAGGGAACAGTTGTTGCCCTCATAAGATTGCGTGTAGCAGCCGGTGCTGTAGATGACCCAACACCAGCATTTCCTGGAGGACAAACTGCTGCTGATTTGGCTTCAAGTAGAGGTCACAAAGGGATTGCTGGATATTTGGCAGAAGCAGATTTGACTAGTTGTCTCATTTCACTATCTCTTGAAAAAGATCCTATCAACAATGCTGTTGCTGGTATTGCAGCTGAGAAGGCAATGGAGACTGCAGCCCAAAATGTTTCTTCACAAGATGGAGCAATTGACAAGGAACATTCTTTGAGAGGTTCTCTTGCTGCTGTTCGAAAATCTGCTCATGCAGCTGCTCTAATTCAAGCAGCTTTTAGAGTTCATTCGTTCCGTCAAAGGCAATTAACCATGAACAGTGGCGATATATCTGAAACTTCATTTGACCTTGTTGCACTCGGTTCCTTGAACAAGGTCCAGAAGGTGAGTCATTTTGAGGATTATTTGCACGTTGCAGCTATAAAAATTCAGCAGAAGTACCGAGGCTGGAAGGGGAGGAGAGAATTCTTGAAGATTCGCAACCGTATTGTGAGAATACAGGTAAATTTATGTTGCTTCTCTTCATTTCTTATGTTGGGTAGTTAGATACTAACATTTGCATAATACAAGCATAATTGAGATAAGGATGTCACGGTAGATGTGTGACCATACAATATAACTGCTACTACATATCAAGCCTTTAAAAATGGCAGGAAAAGACAATAAAAAATAAGATTATACGCAATAAGGTTGGAGGGCCTATTGAAGATAAGATGTTTGAGCTGTGATTAAGATAGTTTGGAATGTGAGAAGAAGACCATAGACACATGTGAGGCAAGTAAGATGAAATGAATTTTTGTAACGAAGGAGGGAGTGGAAGACCAAAGAAACTTGATAAAAACCCCTTAAAATATGACATATATGATATAATGACCTTACAGAGGATATGACCATAAATAAAGATTGCTGGGGATGTAAAATTCATGTAGTCGACCCACCTAGTGGGATTGAGGCTTCTAATTGCTGGTTCTTGGCATTTATTTAATCACATAAACACTATGTCACGTACCTAGCTGCTACCTGCTAAGCGTTACATTGAATACGTTGTAATAATTAGTAGCTATAGTCGTTAGCTACTTCTTTTGATTAGGAGAAGATTTAGCTTGCCGGCAGCATGTGCTAGCAAAGCTAACTGTCTTTATATGGGTAGGCAAGTTGCTGATTCTAGAAGGGACTTGGCCAACTGTTTTGGCTCCTATTCGCAGTTGAGCAGTATAACTACCCTACTTTAGCTCAATTGTAATAACTTTTGATAATTGAATCAGTCTATTTTCCTCTCAAAACTCTTTTTCGTTCTCTCTTATTCTCTTAAATTTTCTCTCCCAATTCTCGAGTCTATTTTCCCTCTCAATTTCTGCAAGTTTCTCTCTTAATTGGAGAGAATTCTCACTGCTAGATTTCAGATCTGACATCTTGGTATCAAAGCAAGTCCCGGGCCGAAGTTAGTGAAGCAAGGAGCAATGGTTGACAGAACGAGGATGAGGCGAATGGAGATGGAATTACAACAAGTTTCCGCGTCAGTGGCGGAGGTCCAAGGTCGGGTGGATACGATAGAGGAGAAGGTTAGGGTGGCGGTAGATTGGAAGTTGGATACATTGGTTGAATGGCTTCGGGGAGACATGCGCCTGCAGATCAGGGAGGAGATACAGGAGGTGAGGGAGCAAGGAAATATGTTGCGTGATCAACTACAACAATTTATGTCGATGTTCTTGAGCCAACCTTAGGTGGGAATTTTGCCTGATTTTCCACCAAGAGAGAGATTGGAGCCAATCCTTCCTGGAATTAGTACTAGTAATCGTCGTGTTGGATCATCGGGGTTAGAAGGAGATCCGGCCATGGAAGGAGAATTTGTGCCGGAAAGGAGGCAAGAGGTACCGAATCATTCACATTAGCTCGGATTTCCAGTTCCCAAGCTGGAATTGTCGGTGTTTGAGGGAACCAAACCTAGGTGGTGGGTGCGAAGGTGTGAGAAGTTATTTGAGATTCATTAGGTGGCTGAGAGGCAGAGGGTGTCACTAGCCTCGATCTACCTCCATGATGCAGGGGATGTGTGGTTCCAAGGTTGGTCCAGGGTTAGGGAAAATTATAACTAGGAAGATTTCGCACAAGGGCTGTGTGAAAGATTTGGTGAGCAAGGTAGATGGGATGTGGTGCAAGAATTCAACCGTTTGAGGCAGGAGGGAACGGTGTTGGAATACCAGACGAAGTTTGAGGAGCTTAAGTTTCTAATGCTGAACAGGAACCCTTAATTAACCAAAGATTATTTCGTGTCAAGCTTCATAGGGGGACTAAATGATGAACTGAGGACGACAATGCAAGTACTTTGACCAAGAACAATGCAAGAGGCAACAGAAGGGGCCTCCCTACAGGAGATGACATTCGAAGCACTGTTGAAGAAACAGAGGGGACAAAACAGAGGAGCAATGGCAGGAGCAATGCCATATGGGGGAAGGCCTACGGGAAAAGAGCCCATGAGGACCGGACCAGAAGTAAGGTATCCTACATTACCCCCAGTTCCCCAAAATTTTCAAAATAGAGATAAATTGTTGGAACAAAGGAGGTTGGCAGGGTTGTGTTTCAAATGTGGAGACAAGTATGCACCGGAACACTAGTGTAAGAAGCAACTATTGTTGCTGGAAGGAGGAGAAGAAGAAGAGGAAGAGGAAGAGGAAAGGATATGGCAGACATAGCTGATGTGCACAAGGAGGACAACGGGGCAATCTCACTGCATGCCATCAAAGGAGTGGCTAGCAGCAAGATAATCAAGGTAGAGGGTCGGGCACAGGAGGGGACCCTAATAGTGTTAATTGATAGTGGGAGTATCCATAGCTTTATTGACGAGGTTACAAACAAGAGGATGAAGTATCCTCTGGCCAACACACAACCATTGTCAGTTACGGTGGCCAAAGGAGAAAAGGTGATAAGCAAGTTTGCTTGCTTAGGGTTTTGCTGGGAGATGTAGGATGAATTATTTGAGGCTGATATGAGGTTATTGAAATTGGGTGGCTGCCATATAGTACTTGGGGTAGATTGGATGAAGGGAGTAAGTTCAATCAGTTTTGATTTTAACAAGATGGAGGTATCCTTGGAAAAGGAAGGAAGGAGGGTAGTTCTCCAAGGCAATTTGGAGATGGGAACATGTAAACTGATAAGAGGAAAGAAGCTGCACCAACTGTTCCTGAAGAAAATGTCTCAAATGGCTCATCTCTTTGCCATTGAGGCTAGGGAGGAAGGAGTGACCTATGAGGAACCAGAGGAAGATAGCTCAGAATTCAGTCATCAACAGTCTCACAGCCAATGGTAGGTAACTGAGTTGGCCTTACTTGAGTTATTATTGATTGAATATCAAGACCTATTTGTAGAGCCTAAGTCTTTACCCTCTCAAAGATCCCTAGACCATTCTATACCCCTTGTACCTCAAGCTGAACTTGTTAACATTAGGTCTTACAGATATCCCCCAAAACTAAAAACAAAAATTGAAAGATTGGTGAAAGACATGCTATCCCAATCTATCATAAGACCCAGCTGTAACCTTTTTGCATTCCCTGTCCTCTTGGTAAAGAAGAAGATGGGACATGACGTTTTTGTATTGATTATAGACAACTAAACACCATCACCATCAAAGATAAATTTCTCATACCCATTATTGAAGACTTACCTGATGAACTCAAAGATGCCTCTATTTTCTCCAAATTAGACCTAAGGTTCGGGTACCATGAAATAAGAATGGACCCAGCACACATTGCTAAAACCGCTTTTAGAACCCATCATGGCCATTACGAGTTCATTGTTATGCCATTTGGCCTTACCAACGCTCCAACCATTTTTCAGGCTCTTATGAACCAAATATTTGAACCCTATCTCAGAAAATTTGTGCAGATATTTTTTGACGATATCCTAATATACAATCTTACTTTTAACCTTCACCTAGAGCATTTTAGGACTACTTTTAAGGTCTTGCAATTCAACCGGTTGTACCTCAAAAGGTCCAAGTGTGCTTTTGCACAAACTTAGATTGAATACCTGGGGCCCATTATATCTAAGGAGGGTGTAGGTACTAGTCCCAGCAAAATTGAGGCCATAACAGCTTGGCCGAAGCCCACTAATATCAGATCACTAAGGGGATTCTTGGGGCTTACAGGATATTATAGAAAGTTTGTAAGGAATTACGGTTAGATCAGCAAGCCCTTAATAGAACAGTTGAAGAAGGAAGGGTTTCGGTGAGATTAGAGGGCGGATGAAGCATTTGAACTACTCAAGAAGGCCATGAGTGAGTTACCAGTGCTGGGAATGCCTGACTTCAACAAGCCTTTTACATTGGAAACAAATGCAAGTGGGGTGGGAATAGGAGCAGTCCTATCTCAAGAAGGCAGACCTATAGCCTTCCTTAGTAAGACTTTGAGCCCCAGACATCAAGGGCTCAGTATATATGACAAGGAATTACTAGCAGTGCTAATGGTAGTGGATAGGTGGCGGCATTACTTGGAGGGGGGTAGGTTCATTATCAAAACGGACCATGAAAGCCTCAAGTTTCTCCTACAACAGAAGTTGCATTCCCACTTACAAAAGAAAGGAATGGCAAAGTTAATGGGGCTAGACTATGTCATTCAATTTAGAAGAGGAAAGGAGAATGTGGCAGTAGATGCTTTATCTTGCTACCGAGGAGGGGTGCTAGCTACTGTAACCTCGATGGTGCCTGATTGGTTATAGGAAGTAATTGATAGTTATAACCATGGCACGTGGCCAAGAGAACTTTTGGAGTAGCTAAGTATGAACGGGAATTGCAAACCTAACTATGCACTGTCCAATGGGTTAATTAGATACACGAGTAGGCTAGTGATTGGGGAGAGTGAAGCCCTAAAGAACCAGATATTACAATCCCTACATAGCTCCCCACTTGGGGGGCATTCGGAAATTCAGAATACCTACAGAAGAGTTAAGCAAATTTTCTATTGGTCATAGCTTAAGAAGTTTGTGATGGAGTATGGGATGAACTGTGATACTTGTAGAAGGTGCAAACACGAAACAATGCCCCAACCAGGGTTGCTCCACCCTTTGGCCATCCCTGAAAAGGCTTGGACCATGGACTTCATTGAAGGGCTAACAAAATCAGAAGGAAAGGACTGCATTTTAGTGATGGTCGATAGATTTACCAAGTTCAGTCATTTCCTTGGTTTATCCCACCCTTTCACAGCCCAATATGTTGCAAGGGCGTTTTTGGACAACGTGGTGAAGTTACATGGAGTTTCAGAGTCCATTGTATCCTACAGGGATAAGATCTTCACCAGCTTATTTTGGAGGGAGCTAATGAAATCTTTGGGCACTAAGTTACACATGTCAGCTACTTATCATCCTCAACCGGATGGATAGTCTGAAAGGGTGAATCAGTGCCTCGACTCTTATCTAAGGTGTCTCTGTTTTCTAAGATAAAAAGGGTGGCACAAATGGTTAACTGTGGCCCAATGGTAGTACAATTCATGACTCCATTAACATGACTCCTTTTGAGGCCCTATACGGCTACAAGCCAACATTATTGCCAGCGTGGAAAAGCCAACAACAGTGGCGGCAGTGGGAGCCTATATGTAACAGAGACAAGAAATCCTGAGGCTACTAAAGATAGAACTGATCAAGGCCTAAAACAAGATGAAATAGATGGTGGATAGAAGAAGTGAGAGGGAGTTTTCAGAAGGGGAGGAGGTGTACTTGAAGCTTAGCCATCAACACCTTAAAGCTCTCTCCCGCCAATCGGTATCCAAATTGAGCCCTAAATTCTATGGTCCATTTCCAGTGCTTGCAAAGGTAGGAGGGCCAGTGGCCTACCACCTACAACTTTCGGAGGGGGCCCAAATGCACCTAGTATTCCATGTCTCTCTTCTCAAGTAGGGCGTTGGGTCATAAGTAACCAATCCTTCCCTTCCGTCTGATCTTCGTGAAGAAGCAAAGCCAACAATCCCTATGGCTATCCTGGACAGGCATGTCATCTACAAGCAGGGGGCACCTATTACCTAGGTGTTGGTAAAATGGTCCTCTTTATATTCGGACAACAACACTTGGGAGTACCTCCCAGATTTACTGAAGTAGTTTCCAAATGTAGCCAGCCTATTGCACATTTCTTGAGGACAGGAAATGTTTGAAGGGGGGAGAAGCTATCACGTACCTATTTGTTAGCTGCTAAGCGTTACATTGAATACGTTGTAATAATTAGTAGCTATAGTCGTTAGCTATTTCTTTTGATTTGGAGAAGATTTAGCTTACTGGCAACATGTGCTAGCAAAGCTAACTGTCTACAAGTGGGTAGGCAAGTTGCTGATTCTTGAAGGGACTTGGGCAACCGTTTTGGCGCCTATTCCCAGCTGAGCAGTATAACTACCTTGCTTTAGCTCAATTGTAATAACTTTTGATAATTGAATCAGTTTATTTTCCCTCTCAAAACTCTCTTTCGTTCTCTCTCTTACTCTTAACTTTTCCCTCCCAATTCTTGACTCTATTTTCCCTCTCAATTTTCGCAAGTTTCTCTCTCAATTGGAGAGAATTCTCAGTGTCAGATTTCGAATCTGACACACTATTTGACTAGTAAAAGGGAAGGTGCTCTATTGTTAGATAATGTAGAAGTTGGATAAAAAAGATGCAGAAAGAACCGAAGAATATTATTACTCTTAGTGAATATGAACATTGAATTACATTCCCTATTAATAGGGAAGAAAAATACAATTTAGGAAAGATACATTAAAAGGAAAGATATCCTCTATTCACTATACAAAGAAATCAAATATACAAAGACCAGAATAGGAAATATCTAAATCAAAACTTCTTTCTAAATTTTGGAGATAGAATTTGTCTTAATTTAGGAAGATTAGCCCAAGAGATCATCATCCAATTTCCTCATAAGTTTCAAGAATCAATCAACACTCCCCCTCAAGTTGGTGAATGAATATCCATCGTTCCCAACTTGCCTACAGGCTCCTCAAACCTCTTGATAGGAAGACCCTTTGTTAATACACCAGCTAGCTGATTTTCTGAAGTAATAAAGGGTATACAAATTTCTCCATCCACTATTTTTTTTCAATGAAATGGCGATCAATCTCAATATACTTGGTGCAGTCGTGTTGCACTAGATTATGTGCAATGCTGATAGCTGATTGATTGTCACAAAACAACTTTATTGGTCCATGACTAGGGATTTTTAAATCATCTAACACTATTTTCAGCCACAAATTCACGTAAACCAAGTGCCATTGCCCGAAACTGAGCTTCTGCACTATACTGAGCCACTACTTTCTATTTTTTTACTTCTCTAGTACACCAAATTACCTCATAGGAATACATAATAGCTTGTAGTTGATCTCCTATCCACAAGTAAACCCCCATAGTTAGAATCTGTGTACCCTGCAACCTCCAATTCCTTCCTTGATTTGAATAACGAGCCTTTCCTTGGTGTTGCCTTTAGATAACACAATATTCTCCTCATTGCTTGCATATGCTCCTCGGTTGGATTATGCATGAATTGACTCACCAAGCTAACAACAAATGCAATGTCAGGCTTGGTGTGAGATAAGTAGATTGATTGGCCCACCAACCTTTAATACCTCCCTCTTTCTACCATCGGACTACTAGAATTTTCCAGCTTAAGATTAGGTTCTAAGGGAGTGCCTGTTGTCTTGCCACCTAACAACCTTGTTTCTTCCAATAAGTCCATGGTATATTTTCTTTGGGGAAAAAAAAAATACCATCCTTAAAGAGTAGGCAATTTCTATTCCCAATAAGTACTTAAGCTTGCCAAGGTCATTGATGTCAAACACACGAGCCAAATTCTTCTTTAGCTGCTGTTGCTCATCAACATCATTTCCAGTGACAATAATGTCATCTATATACATGAGTAATGCTGTTAGGATGCCTTGCTTTGAATGCTTAATAAACAAGGTGTGATCTCCCTTACTTTGCCAATACCCTATGTCCTTCATTACCTTTGAAAATTTGTCAAACCAAGCTATTGGGGATTGTTTTAACCCATATAGGGCCTTTTTCAATCTGCAAACTTTACCTGATACACCACTAGTGAAACTAGGAGCTAGCTTTATAAAGACTTCCTCCTCTAGATCACCATGTACAAAATCATTTTTAACATCCAATTGCATCAATTTCCAACCATAACAGCTAGCTAAGGATAGAAGTATTGTAACAGTAGTCATTTTTGCCACTAGGGCAAATGTTTTCAAATATTCAATACCATAAGTTTGTGTATACCCCTTAGCTACCAACCGGGCTTTATATCTCTCTAATGTATTATCTGCATTGTACTTTACATTGAACACCCATCTGCAACCCACAGGTTGAATTCCCTTTGGTCTAGGCATCATTTTTCAGGTTTGATTTTTCTCCAATGCTCTCATTTCCTCTTGCATAACTTGTACCCAATTCTGATTCTATAATGCCTCTTCTACAGACTTAAGAATGGTTATGGAATCAAGGGAAGACAGAAAACTCTTGTGTTTAGGTGACAAACAATGATGGGAAATGAAATGGGCTATAGAATGTTTTATGCAGCTCCTAACTCCTTTTCTAATAGCAATGGGCAAGTCTAAATCATTGTGCATAGGATCAGAATAAACAAGAGGCTTAGATGGTTCCAAACCTAACCTTGGGAGGGATGTTGGTCTATGCTTAGCACATGAAATAGGTTGATCCTCCTTCCTCATGTACACATAAGGTGGCCCCTTGAATCTTGCAGGAGATGTCACTGGTGGGTTTGGTATAGGAGAGCTAGGGATAGGAGAATGAGAACCATGGGATGTTAATTCTGTGGAGTCTGGTATAGGAGAAATAGGTTGAGTAGAAGCAGGATCCAGTGGAGTTTGAGGTTGAGGTTCAAGATATGGTAGCTCCAAATGAGGTAGATTTTGATCACCACCTACACTCTCCTCTAGGGGCCAGAAACAAAAGGTTTAAAGAAGGATTGATTTTCCACAAAAGTTATATCGTTGGATACAAAAGATTTGTGAGTGGAAGGATGATAGCACTTATAGCCCTTTCGAGTAGAGAGTAGCCAAGAAAGACACATCTAAGGGGGCCCTAGGATCAAATTTATCCCTGTGATGTTTAGAAATATGAACAAAGGCTACACCTCCAAACACTTTAAGAGGAAGAGAAGTATGAAGACTAAGTTCTAGAAAGTGAGATGAGAGACATTGAAAAGGACTGAGATGACTTAACACCCTAGAAGGAACTCGATTGATCAGATATGTGGCAGTTAACACTGCTTCACCCCAAAAAGATTTAGGAATAGAATGCTGATGCAAGAGAGCTCTAGTCGCATTTAGGAGATGCCTCATCTTTTTCTCAGCAATTCCGTTTTGTGGCAGGGTATCAACACTAGGATTCATGAATTATCCCTTTTTTCTAGAAAAATTGATTTAACTAATGATTAAAGTAATTTCTTACATTACCAATTTTGGACCTTTTAATGGACACTCCAAATTGAGTGAGAATCATTATATGAAATAAAGGTAGGATGTCACTAAGGGCTGCTTTACCTTCCAGTAAGTACACCTAAGTCATTTGGGTGCAGTCATCAACAAATTAAACAAACCACTTAGCCCCAGAACAATTGAGAACTTTAGAAGGCCCCCACACATCAGAATGCACCAAAGAGAAAGGAAACAAAGACAGTTTATTATTGATAGCATAAGGAACCCAATGATGTTTAGATAATTTACACACGTCATAGTGGAAATTACTAACATCTAAACCTTGAAACATATCGGGAAACATGGTCTTTAACAAATAAAAAGGTGGATGTCCTAGTCTAAGGTGCTGGAGCCATACATCAATTTTGGTAGAAGTTGGTTGGGAAGAACAAACTAGGATGGGTTGATCTCCTGCAGATGACTCATAGGTCCTTTGTAAGTGGTGCAACCCATTTTGTGCGTTAGTTACACCAATCATCCTCCTCGTGGCTAGATCCTAAAACAATCAAGATCTTGAATAAGTTTATGAACTGAAAGAAGATTGGTAGAGAGGCTAGGCACATAAAGCACATGTTGGACTTGAAAAGAGGGGTTCAAACATATATTTCCTTGCCCAACTATAGGAACAGTATGGCCATTAGCTACTGTAATTTTTCTAGAGCTAATTATTGGTTCTACGTCTCAAATGCTCTTAGGTTAGGAGTCATGTAATCAGTAGCTCCAGAATCCAATATCCACAGCTCATTTATAGTAGTTTGTGTGACAATAAAGAGTTTAGAATTAAAGCACATACCTACTTGAGCTAGAGAGCATGATTCCCCTTGAAAAGTCTTTGGGAAGGATTTTAACTTACTGATTTTCTCTGCATTCAATTCTCTCAGATTAGAGGTGACAGTAGACTCGGCCTTTTTAGCAGGTTCCTCTGATTCTTTGGTTGAGAGATATGCCCTTGTTTGATTCTTAGACTGCAGGTTCTTATATCCTCCCATTTTGTTCAGCCCAACCTCTTTACCATGCAATTTGAAGCATGTTTCTCTTGTATGTCTTGGCTTCTTACTGTAGGAACACCACAATCCCTCCTTGTTTTGCTTAGAGGAAGGCTGATCCCTTCCTGGCAGTGATTTTTATCCACAAACCTTGCACCTTATTAGACACCATAGCAGATCCTTCCAAATGATGATCATTAAACATGGCTGTCCTCCTACGATTCCCACTGCGTACTATGAAATATACCTTATTTAAAGATGGTTTTTTTTCCCTGCTAAGAACTTGTGTTCTTACCTGATCGAACTCAGGATTAAGTCTAACAAAAAATTCTACTATTCTATCCCTTTCTAGCATAGAGGTCTGAATAATAGCATCTTCACTACACACCATTTGAATGTCTTGATAATGGTCTAACTCAAGCCAAAAACCATTCATTCGATTAAAGGAATCAATCACAGACAAGGACCCTTGTTTTGTGCTACTGATTTTTGTTTTTATTTCATATACAACCAATGCATCTTGCACCTTAGAGTAAGTCTTCTTAACCGTCTCTCAAATATCCTTAGCTGTAGATTAAAACATATAATTTTTACTTACCTCGGGTAGTATTGAACTCCAAAGCTATGACATCAACATCGAGTCTTCTACATCCCAAGCACCAAATGTAGGATCTGAGGCCTTAGGTGTTGGACTAGTGAAATGAACAATCTTCCCCCGACCCTTCAAAAAGGTTCTCACTAGCTGAGACCATTAAAGGTAGTTACCACCATTTAGGTGGTATGAATGATGCATTCCTAGTAGCTCACTGGTAGGAGCATCTCCAGTTGATTGCTTGATTGGCATTGCTTCTCTTGTTGAGATGGGAGAAGCCATTTTAGAGATTTCAAACATTATATGGAATGACAGCAAGAGTGGTGAAGGGAAGAACAAAGAGTTATCGTGGCAATGAAGGCTCACAACTAATGACTTGAGAGAATAGGCTTTGATACCATATAGAAGTTGGATCAGAAAGATGTAGACAGAACCAAAGAATATTATTACTCTCAATGAATATGAACACTGAATTACATTCCCTATTAATAGGGAAGAAGAATACAATATGGGAAAGATACATAAAAAGGAAAAATATGCTGTACACTACAAAGAAATCAAAGATACAAAGACAAGAATAGGAAATATCTAAATAAAAACTTCTTTCTAAATTTTGGAGATAGAATCTGTCTTAATTTAGGAAGATTAGCCCAAGAGATCATCATTGAATTTCGTCATAAGCTTCGAGAATCAATCAACAAATAATAACACCTCTAACAAAATTTTGACAAACATCTTGAATGCTACAGGAAAAGGTTGAAGATCACAATAAAATAATTAACAGGAACCAGCAAGAAACTGAAGGATAACTCTGCATACTGAAATCTTAGTGGGACTTCATTAGTAAGGTGTAAAATCGATAAATTATACATATCATACGTCTAGAATTTAGAGTTGGAGATTTACTTAATAGTATCCTTGATACATTAATATCAGCTCTCCCTTAGCACTCAAAAAGACAGTTCCGTTTACTTGGGATTTAATTGATCTTCTTCTTTACTCAAGTTTTAATAAGCTTTTGTTGCTTTTATTAGTAGTATCCATTATTCATTTAGGCTTTTGTTATTCATTGTTCTTTATGGTCCCTTTCAACTGCCCCTCTCTTGTATGTTAGCATGTTACCGGCTTGCTTTCCCTACTGTTGCCCACCTTTGTCTTAAGTATGGTTTATGCTGTATATTTGCTGGTGTAAGGTTTCATGTATATGTGATTAATAAGTGTTGCATTTTAATTTGTGATGTTTGCTTAAATATATGAGTTGGTTTCTTAATCAGATTTTTAATTCTAGCCTAGGTCATTTTTGGGTGGTTATGTTTAGATTATGCATTCAATTTTGAACTGCTCAAACACTATATGAATTTGAGTAGTCTATGCTATTTTTGGTTGATTTAAAGCTCTAGATTTTCTGCACTTAGACTTGCTCTGGGTCGTACATTTATTTAATAGATCTACATAACTCTTGTTATTTGGCTCTCTATATGCAGTGATGGCATATTTCATGTGTTTTCATTTATTTTGATTAGTTCTCATATGTGCTTATTCCCTTAATTACATTCAGGCTCACGTAAGAGGGCATCAAGTTCGCAAGCAATATAAAAAGGTTGTTTGGTCTGTTGGCATAGTTGAAAAGGCAATACTGAGGTGGAGGCGCAAAGGACAGGGCTTGCGTGGATTTCGGAGGGGAAAAACTACTGAAAATCTACCATCTGAAACTGAGACGAATGATGAATATGAATTTTTACGAATTGGTCGAAAACAAAAAGTCGAGGGAGTTGAGAAAGCCCTAGGAAGGGTCCAATCCATGGTTCGCCACCCAGAGGCACGTGATCAGTATATGAGGCTGGTTAGAGAATTTGAGAATTCTAAGGTGAGTGCATTGTTATTTGCAAAAGTTGGTCAATTCTATAAGTAATGTTTCCATGTTATATAGGTTGTTTTCATTATATTAACATGTGAGAAAACACAGCTATACCAATTATTATCATTTTCCATCACCTCATGAAACTTTTTCATATGAAAATGGTGTTAGAATTTTATATCATAATTCTCTCTCTAGGGGGTTGCACCAGAAAGGGCATCCGGCACAAAATTTTACCTCATTATCCTTCTGCATGGGCTTATATTGTCACCATTATGAATTTTATGTTACTGATTCTAACTTAGTTAGGATAAGATGCAGTTGATGATAATTGGTTGATTTTACAAGATCCAACTTGTAGTATAAGTTGCTTTCTGGTTTTTATTCCCTGAAGTTCTACATGCTGCGGCACTCTGTAGATTTTTGAGCTTTTGTCTTTTGTAGTCAAAACACATTGGAAGGTCCAACCAGCTTGTCTGTCGTAGTGTTAAAAAAATAAAACCATCACTTTTGGCAAAAATTCAAATAAATAGGCTAGAAAGAAATACTGTCCGACTGCAATAAGTTGAAGCTGGTAGATTGAAATACTTTTCATCAGTAGTAAATCAGGAAAAAAGGGGTCGTCTTTTTCTTCTAACGTGAAGCATGGCATAATGACCCCCATTGGCAATACAATGTTGATAATTGTCTTCAAACTCCTGAACGCTGATCCTTGTTTCCTTGTATTGTTCAGTTACTGCTGAGCAATGAAGCAGCCGATGCAGCATGCCAAATTGGAGATACAGACAAGAAATGAGAGCAATGACCTGTCTACTAAATTAAGGTTGTGGTAGGGAATGACAAAGTTAATGTGTTAGTCGTCTTGATTTGAATTGACTTTGTAAGTATTGTCTGGCTAACATGTCTGGCTTCCAAGGTTTTGTCATCTGTAAAGAAGAAGGTGGGGATGTACATGGAAGCTTTGGGAAATTGGGAGCTTTTAATTAATTTTATATTCTTAGGATGTTAAATATAATTTTGGTGGCAACAAATTCTTATATTTTATGGCAATTTGATAAGTTTCAAATATCCAAAGGTGAATGCCCATCTCTTGGTTGTTTGAGAAAATGATAATAATTTAATCATTTGATGTGTGTAACAATCACTAGTAGTTTAATCATATAGTTCTTTTTATTCAGATTGTGAATGTGACTATATGATAGTGAAAATGAATTTTATTTGTATAATATTAGTGTTATGTGTACTTATTATTTGGATGCAGGACGCACAACATTCAATCTAATTGTGATATTATTATATCATTAGGTTAATATGGTATTTGAATTGTGACTATGTGACAATTAATAAAATTCAAATTGTGAGCGTAGACTCTGTAAATAAGTTTTATTTTAATTTAAATTTTTTTGTATTAAACCATCAATATGATATTATGTACAATAACATTATATGAGTTTTTTTTTCTAAAAATGGGAAATCAAATTATTATAACTACGTTACATTTGTAAGATACCACCAATCATTACAAAATCGGATCATTTGAAAGTGAATTGATCGCCATATCAATCAATTTTATGGAGGAAGAAAAAATCAGGCAAATATATAAATTAGTAAAAAAAATGTTATTTGTACGTTTAATTTAATTTACTGTTCATTCTAATAATTTTAATAATAATTAATAAAATTAATTATATAACAAAGGAAATAAACTTTGTATACCAATAAACATTTTCATTATTTTTATTTTTATTTTATAAACCAAGCGAGTATTTTGTATACCAATCAAAGTTGAGAAACTAAATAGATTTTTTTTTTTTAATTTTACTGAATACCACTTGAATATTTTTGGTGCCTCAATGTTAATTTATCTCTTTCATGGAAGTAAATTTTGTTAATCGGTGTCAATTCGATGAATTATAAATTACATCAAAAATTTAATTTATAATTTATCTCTCATAACATAATTAAAAATATGAATATCAAAACACGTACAAAAATAATCATTCCAAATATAAGTATCGGTCCATATATGGGATTGATAGATGGATTGATCTTAATGTTATGTTCTATTGCAGTAGGAACTCCCGACACAACAACACCACAGCAGCATAGATATATATATATATATATCTATACACTAGTCTAATATTTATTAAACCACTCATTTTGGTCCCCTGCACCCACTTGTCTAATATTTATTGTATCTTAATTGCTGATGACATGGATGGGTTCAGACTTTGACAAGTCGGAGGTACTCCTCTCCGGACGGCAGCGGGACGGTCTCGTACCCCTGCTTGAACATCTGGTCGGCCTCCTCTTTCGACACGCTCGGCGATATCACCACCGCCTCCCCCGGCTTCCAGTTAGCCGGCGTTGCCACCCTGTACTTGGCCGCTATCTGCAGCGCCTCTATCACCCTCACTACCTCGTCTATGTTCCGCCCCGTGCTCGCCGGATAAAGAAAGCTCAGCTTAATCTGATGAATTCCCATATATATATAAATTAATATAGCAAATTAAATTTGGGGGGGGGGGGTATATAGGGGGTCTTATGTATTCGTCTGAATTCCCATATATGTAAGTTAATTACCTTCTTGTCGGGGCCGATGATGTGCAGCGCCCGGGAAGGAACCTGGTTTCCAGCGGGGTCTTTCTGGTTGGGATCCACCATGTTGAGCTGCTTGATGAGCTCCCTGTTGGGATCGGCTATGATCGGGTACGTCACCTTGTGCCCCTTTACACACACACACACACACACACACATAGCCATAAATAATCAAGTCAAACTAAGCATATGTATCAATACATTGATATATGAACTATATCACATTTAAGTATATACTCTTTTATGCAGATATATAGAAAGAAGAGGGTTACGTACGTTGTAAGTCTCAATGTCTTTGATCCACTCTTGATGAGAATTGACATCGTCACAGGAGAGAGCGAGGAGCTTGACCCCCATGGCGGCAAACTTGTCGGCGTACGCCGCCATCATGCCCAGCTCCGTCGTGCACACTGGCGTGAAGTCACCTGCACCCAGAAATTAATCAACAACCACGATCTCCGAATCCCTTAACCAGCACCAATTAAGTTCTTCCATTAAAGCCAACTTAATTAGTACACTATATATACGTACCCGGGTGTGAGAAGAGGATCACCCAGCCCTGGTCCCCGATGTAGTCATAGAGCCTGATCTTGCCATGGGTTGTCTGGAACTCGAGGTCCGGAAGGGTGTCTCCGATGGTGATGCCAGGCATTCTGGTGGGTCGGAAGAAAAAAAGAAGAAGAGATTGGATTTGATTAATATTAATTAAAATGGAGATGTAGAAGGGAAAGAATTGGGTGGAGGGATATAAAGGGAGACGGGAGGGAGAGGGGAGACGGTGCAACATCATGCATGGAGAGAACGTGGCAAGGGAGATGGGCCACGTGTTAGCTACTCCCGTCCTTACCCTTAACTCTTACTCTCTTAGCCTTACCCTTTCTCATATTTATTTATTTATAATTATTATTATTTATTTTTTATACAACTTTTGCCTTTCTCCACAGTGAGACTCAAGCCCGGCCGGCGGCTTCAACTTTCAAACTTACCTTTCATCTTTCAAGCTGGAATCGTTGACCAGATCATATATATGTCCATATATTCTAAAAAAAAAAATAATATTTTTAATTTTAAATCAAATTTTAGTTGTATCAATAGCAACATTCAAAATTTATGGGTTGGTATTTTCCGTCACCGATCAACAGACTACAATAGAGGACAGCGATCTGCAACATACTAGGGTTGAATCATGAAAGACGACAACAGTTCACAATCCGAAAGTGCTTGGAGCCGCGCTGCAACAGGGCAGACCACATTATGTATGTGTAGAGGCAGCAACTATACAAGCAAGACGATGGCGCCAAGGCTTTGTCGAATGCTAGCTAGCGATAGATTAATTTGCAGCACTTTGCCAAAGATGATAATTAAGTTTCTCTCTTTCATTTCATGGAACCCACTGGTACGGTGGGTTAATCGGTGACAGAGATGCAAGCTTTCTTCGCAGCAGCAGCAGCAGCAGCAGCGACAAGGCTCTTTGTCTCGGCAATAACTAATTACTTCAGTTAAAGATTTTCAAACCTGTTGCAGCTGTGGCTATATATACGTGTTAGAATTTTTATTTTGTGGGCCACCACTAATTGTAAATTATTTTTCGATTTTTATGAAACGAACTGAAGAATTTAATATGCATGGTCCATGAAAAATAAGGTGGAGATTTTGTTGGGTTAGACTCATCGCATAAGTTTGGAGTGGATAATAATTAGCGTAGGTTTATTGGGTTTGATAGTACTTCGTAATGAGAGGACTTATCAAACAAATATTTAGTAGTAATTGTAAAGGCATCAAGTGTTTGATAAAGATGAAGTGTGCCCTTATGAATGGGCTAACTAGTATGATATATATGATCATATGGGTGTGGTGTTAGGGACTATATTTTGGAAATAGTCCATACTCGAACCAAGCTGAAAAACCTTGATGTTAGCCTATTTTGTAACTTCTTTGTTCACCATGCTTCAAATTCTCTACCTATTGAATTCACACAGCTCGAAACTACCTACAATACCCAAAATGAAACCTGGAACATTATTCATGATTTTGTTGCTAAATGTGCGGTTGAGGAGGCAAAACACAAGAGAGGAAAGGGTGATGTTGCTTTTGCTTGTTGCTAACCCTAAATTTAATTCTAGTATGGGGGTACAACAATAAGAGAAACCCAAGTATCACACTCCTAAAAAAGGCCAAGACTCCAAATAATATGGTAATGTTCAGACTAAGTGTAGATGGTCCTACTGCTGCAATTATGAAAGATGTGAAATGTATTTTCTATAAAAAAAGGTTATAAAAGAGCTAACTCTCATAAATTCAAATATTAGTTAGAGAGAGAGAAAAAAAAAGAAAGAAAGTAACTCCCTTGCTTGTGTTTGTTTTGAATCCTGTTTAGTTAATATTCCATCAAATTCTCAGTGACTTGACAGTGAAGCTACTGTCCATGTTGCTATTTCTTGACAGGGCCTCACAAACAAATGGAGGCCAACTGAGAAAGTGTCCACTTTTAGAGTTGGGAATGCTTTTGAAGTTGATGTTGAGTTCGTAGGAACAATTTATGTAGTTTTTTAAATGGGGTTTAGTCTTGTTTTGGAAAACACTTTTTATATTCCGTCTTTTAAATGAAATTTGGTTTATGAGTCTAATTAATTGGATAATCTTGGTTATGGGTTTCATCTTTGGAATGGAGAGTTGTCCTTAATTTTAAATTCAAAAGTTATTGGTCATTGCGTTTTGTTTGATAGTTTACATAAATTGTGTTTGGTCTTCTATTGATTCTCAAATTTCTTTAAATGTTGAGAACACTGCCTCTAAAAGGTTTTTCACTAAAGAAAACTCTTATGTTGTGGCATAAAAGTGTAGGCCACATATCTAAGAAAGGGTTAACAAGTTAATCAAAAAATGATATTTTACCTCCTCTCAATTTGGAAGACCTAGATACTTGTGTTAGTTATATTAGAGGCAAGACGACTAAAACCAAAAAGAAAAATGCAATTCATAGCTTTGACCTCTTAGATATTATTCACATTGATGTGAGTGGACCTTCATTTGATTAAAGAAAATATCATATTCTTGATAAATTCAAAATTTTCAAAATTAAGATTGAAAAACAACTTGGAAAGGTCATAAAAAATGTTAGATCTGACTATGGGGGTGAGTCAAACAAGGTTTAACTAGGCAACTTTTGGAATCATTTGTCAATTATAAGAGTGTGGGATTAATGCCCAATACACTATGTCTAGCAGTCCCATGCAGAATGGGCGAGGTTGAAAGATGTAATCACTCTTTGAAAGATAAGATGAGGAGCATGATGAGTGGGATGAACTTACTAGAATATCTTTGGGGTGCAACTATTAAAACTGTCAATTACATTTTAAACCATTTTCCTGGTAACTTTATTCCTAAAACACCTTTTGAATTTTGGGTTGAAAAAAAACCTAGCCTTAATCATTTTCGAGTTTGCAGTTGTCATGTTGAAGTAAGAGTCATAACCTTTTTGAGAAGAGGACAGATCCTAGAAACATTTGTTGCTTTTTCGTTGGGTATCCAGAACGTGCTAAAGGATACAGATTCTTTTGTCCCACACATGGCACTAAATTGTGGAGTCTCAAATTGCTAAGTTTTTGGCATTGGATGTTGTAGTTATGACTAGTGATCAACACGTAGACAAAGACAAGCTTATTAATGTTGTTTCTATTCTGCTACCTGTTAAAGATGATACTGGTTTGAATTCTGGAGTAAGTTATGCTAATACTACGACGGACGTAGTTGGTTCGCAATACTTCAAAAGCCTAAAGAAGTTAGTATATATCATAGTGTAAGTAAGAAAATAACACTAGTTAAATATTTTTTGGCTTGAATATAGGCAAAGAACTCTCGAGTTAAGTATGCTTGAGCTAGGTAATCTCAAGGATGGGTGACCACTTGGAAGTTCGCATAGGCCCATCAAAGTAAGTTGTATTAGTCATTCCTATTACTCGATACGGGATGTTATAGGTGATATCAAAATCAACCCTTAGTGAATGCAGTTCGATGAGGACGGAGAGTGGTGTCGGGCCTCGAGGCCTTGTACAATGAACGGTTTCTAGTAGTCTTCTAGGATGGCAGCCCCTAATGGGGAGAAAATCTGGGACTAGTTGTAGAGTCACATAATGAGGACGCTATGTGCTAAAAGGGGAGGGAGAATGTAATACCCAAAGAGCACATAAAAAAGTAGTATATATCGAGGATAAGTAAGAAATAAAATAACACCAACTAGATACTTTTTGAACTAAATGTGGATAACGAACTATCGGGTTAAGCGTGTTCGAATTAGGGCAGCTAAAAAATGGGTGACCCTAGGGAAGTTTACGTAGGCCTATCAAGGTAAGTTGTTCCAATTTTTCCTATCACTCGATGCGGGATGTCACAAGTACGTCCACGTCTTCTGCTGTGAACTGGTCGGTGAGGATGGTTATCTCTGGCGAACAGAATGGCAGCTCCCCGATCAGCTTGGTGGTAGTGAGCTTCAGGTGTGCCTTGATCTTGCAGAAGTGGGTCGTGGTCCTGATGTTGGAATTCTCCAGCTGGTAGGTGGCGTTCCAGGGGCACTCCTTCTCTTTCATGGAGGCATAAGAGTTGTCGTAGTACTTGAGGTTCATCGAGCAGGTGACGGGGAAGACGAATTCCGCCTACTTGGTGTCCTCGCCAGTGACCCGGTTGTTGTGGACGACGATGCGCATCGTCCCCAACGCGTTGTGCGGGCATTGGGGCCTGTATTGTATGGTGCAGGTGTTGATTAGCATTGACAGCTTGTGCAGTTTCTGGAACATTTGATCCGCTATGGAGGGGAATACCAGTTTGATCGGGCTCGGCGTCGACGATGCCAGGGGCTGGATCGTAGTGGAAGAGTGTTCGCCGTCGATGTGGTCATCGATCGGTATCTCCATAATGCCACGCAGCACTCCTGGTTAGGGTCGGGATCAGAGCCGACCCTTGGTGAAGATGAGGAGTGGTGTCGGGGCTCAAGGGACTGTTCAAGTAGCGGCTTCTGGCAGGCTTCTAGGATGACATCCCCAAAATGGGAGAAGATCTAGGACCAGTTGTAAGGTCACATGACGAGAACGTCATGTGCTTAAAGGAGGGGAGAATGT
This sequence comes from Diospyros kaki, assembly GCA_036245055.1. Classification (NCBI taxonomy): domain Eukaryota; kingdom Viridiplantae; phylum Streptophyta; class Magnoliopsida; order Ericales; family Ebenaceae; genus Diospyros; species Diospyros kaki. The sequence goes on from BSEG01000013.1 coordinate 8,503,561, forward strand.
AATACCCCAAGAACCCAGAGAAGTTAGTATATATCAAAGATAGTGTAAAGAAGGAAATAACATCAGTTAGATACCTTTTCAGCTGAATGTAGACAAAGAACTCTTAGGTTAAGCGTACTTGAGTTAGGGAAGTTCAAGGATGAGTGACCCCCGGAAAGTTCACATAGGCCCATTAGGATAAGTTTTTCCAATCTTTTCTATCGCTCGATACGGGATGCTACATGGTCCAATTGATGTTCCTTAATAGACCAAAAACTATGGAAACATCTGTGAGAAGGTCTATCAGACAAAGAATGTTAGCTATTCCTAATTCTTATTAGGTTTATTTGGGTGAAGTTGATTATGATGTGTGTCATTGATCTTTTATCTTATTCTAAGGTTGTTTTTAGTCCTCAATCAAATATATGGATTGATGCCATGAGGAATAAGATGTAGTTTATGACACAAAATGAAGTGCAGGAATTAATTGAGTTTATTGAAAATCATAAAGTCATTAGTCATAAATGGGTTTTCAAAATCAACAAAGACTCAAAGGGAAAGATTGAATGTTTTAAAGCTCAATTGGTTGCTAAAGACTTCACACAAAAAGAATGAATGAACTATAATGAGACATTTTCCCTTATTTCTTCCAAAGATTCCCTTTAGGGTGATTATGACACTTATGGCTCACTTTGATTTATAATTGTATCAAGTGGATGTAAAAATAGTTTTTTTGAATTGTGATATTTACAATGAAATATATATGCAGCAGCTTGAGGGGTTTAAGAAAGTTAGTCAATAGCATTTGATTCGTCAAATCAAAAAGTTGATTTATCGTCTTAAGCAAGCTTTTTGTCAATAGTATTTAAAATTTGATGAGAATGTAACATCTTTTGGTTTTAGGAAAAAAAAAGTGAATCAATGTATACATCTTAAAATTAGTGAGAGTAAGTTCATTTTTTTAGTTTTTTAGGCCAACGACATTCACCTCTCTAGTAGTAACATGGGCTTACTAGTTGAGACAAAACCTTTTTTGTTTAACACTTTTGATATGAAAAATTTTGAGGAAGTTGCTTACAATCTCGGGATTGAAATTCATAGTGATGGATCTCATTGTCTTTTAGGTCTTTCTCAAAGGGCATATATCGATTATGTTCTCAATTGATTTAACATACAAGCTTGGAAAGCTAGGAAGGTATTGTAAATAATATTAGACATGCATGCATAGAAAAAAATATATTGTTTACATACCTTAGTTGATTTAGGATCAGACTTGTACTACAAGCTTCTAAGCATTCCAAAACAACAAATTTGCAATACCATAACTATAATATCCTGAGAGCCCAAAGAAGTTAGTATATATTGAAGATAGTGTAAGAAAGAAAACAACATCAGCTGGATACCTTTTGGGTTGAATGTTGGCAAAGAACTCCCAAGTTAAGCGTGCTTAACCTGGGGTAATCTAAGGATGGGTGACCCCCCTGTGAAATTCGCGTAAGCCCATCAGGGTAAGTTGTTCTGGTCCTTCCTATCGCTCAATCGGGTTGTTACAAGTGGTATCAAGGCTGACCCCTCGAGCTTCTGAGTGCGTTGGTGGGGCAAACCTCAGCGTGGAGGCTGAGTCCTGAGGGGGGCGTGTAGGCCCCTATGGGGGGTGCATGTAGGCACCTTAGGCGAATCCCACATCGGCCATGCAAGGGGGGAGAGATCTGGGATCGGTTGTAAGGTCGCATGACGAGATCGTCATGTACTTAAGGGGGGAGAATGTAATACCCCGAGAGTCCAAAGAAGTTAGTAAATATCGATGATAGTGTAAGAAAGGAAACAACACTAGCTGGATACCTTTTGGACTGAATGTTGGCAAAGAACTCCCAAGTTAAGCGTGCTTAACCTGGGGTAATCCAAGAATGGGTGACCCCCCTGGGAAGTTCGCGTAGGCCCATCAGGGTAAGTTATTCTGGTTCTTCCTATTGCTCGATCGGGTCATTACAATAACACCCACAATGTAAACCCCATAGAGGTTGGCTCTTGGATATGAGAGAAATAATCGTTTTTTCAATTGTCTAGACTTGTGGGAGAAAATACTTATTTATAAGTAATTGGTGATATAGATAACTGACTTCTTTATTTATCCTAGATAAGTGATGAAATAAATCATATTTATAATAAAATGAGATAAATCACAACTCCCAATTATCTATATTCACTAAATAAGGGATAGGATGAGATAACTCGCATCTCTCAGTTATCCTAGATAAGAGAGATGACTCGGTGATTTATTTGTTATCTATTTATCTCGAACAAAACAATCATCACCTATAGATAATTAAGTCTATGTGGGCACAATTATATTTCTAACAGATATATACAGATATATACTGTGAAGGGTGATAAATTTAGTTTAAGCCAATGTCCAAAGAATGAAGTCGAGAGGCAATCCATGAAAAATGTACCTTATGCTAGTGCAATTGGGAGCTTAATGTATGCACAAAATTTGTTCCAAGTCTGATATTACTTTTGTAATAAGTGTTCTTGGCAGGTAACAACTAATCTTAGTATGGATCGTTGGTTTGCAGCTAAAAAAATCGTGAGAAATCTGCAAAAGTACAGAATTTTATGCTTGTTTACAACGAGGTTAATCATTTAGACTTGGTTGATTTTGTAGGTTGTCAAGATGATATGAGATCTACTTCTAACTATGTCTTTATGTTGGTTGGAGGGGCAGAATCATGTAAGAGTGTTAAACAAGTACTCTAACAACTTCTTTAGCAATGCAAGTTGAGTTTATAGCTAGTTATGGTGTTGTATCACAAGCTATGTAGGTTAAGAATCTGCTTTCAGGGCTTGCTATTGTTGACATTACTTTGAAGCCAATAAGAATGTGTTGTAATAATAGTAGTGTTGTTTTCTCTTTCAAAAATAATAAAATCACAGGTTACTCTAAGCATATAGAGTTTAAATTGGGTGAAACAAGGAGACATTGTGACTGAGCATATTGACACTGGAAGCGTGATTGCAGACCCTCTAATTAGTAAGGGACCACTACTCGTAATATTAGTTTTCTAATCTGCTCAACTGATGGTAGGTTCTATGTTGCTCAGTCAACTATCATCATTGTCATTGCATTATCGTTTAATTTGAATATTCATTTTCATCTTTTGATTGATAGTATGTGTTCATTTTTAATATTAAGATTGGGTGTTTGTCTTAAGCATGACTTACATGTCAAAACATGTGTCTAGTGAATTACTTCACATTCATATGCTGTTTTGGGACATAGGCTTTTATGTCGTTGGAAGGATGGACAATTAAGGGGTTATCAATTATTGCTAGTGTGTTACCAATAGATGTGTATCCTATGATGGAGGATAAGACTAGATTGGGTTATGTGCATGTTTGTGTTGAGGTTCATGTGTCTTCCTTATTCCCAAAATTCATTGAATTACACCAGGGATTGGATAAATTTACGGGTGAGTCCAAAGTTGCTAAGTTACTAGTAGAATATCAATGGGTGCCTTCTATATGTATCCTTTGCCTGTTTTTTGGCCATTCTTTAACATGTTATCCTAGGCAGCCTCGTTAGCTTTAGGGTGATAAGAACAATGCCTAGGTGCCTAAGACGAATCCTGCAAGGGTGAATGTTGGAGGACATGATAATAGGGGTCCCATAGTTGCTGGAAAAAAAAAATAAGGGTAAAGGTGTTGAATCTATTCCAAGGATGGAGATTGGTGACTCTTTGGGACATATTAAGAGAGAATCTACTCCCATGTCCATTATTGATGTTCTTGACATGGTGACTACGCTTGTTCCCATTGTGCCAATAAATGTTGGCAAATAGGTTTTATATGCTAATGTTGGAGGATATGGATATTCCATCTTTGAGGGAATTTATTCTTCTGATATAAGGTGTGAGCCTTGATGAGATAGAGATGGATATTGAAAAAAATAGTGATATGGGAAAAGAGATGAATGATGTTTCATAGTCTGATTAAATAGATAGTTCTAGTGCTAGGGATATTCCTAAAAAATTTGTATCCCAGTTGAAGAAAGAGAAAAAGAAAAAAAAAAGAAAAAGCAAGAGATTAAAAATGTTAATAAATGTTCTAAAAGTTTTGACTCAGTAATTAAAGATCTATCATAACGCATGTAGCCTTGTGTAACGTAAGGGGTTTAGTTCGTGAAAGGTCTCAACTAAATCCCTAATCAAGAGTATTCAACGTCCTAGTTAGTGTATCTCATTCAAAGTGTTACTTTGATCAAGTTGTCTACATTATTATTTTATTAGATGCTTTAGAGTTAAGATATGAGATATTATTAGTGGGTTCCTCGAGCATGTGTTTTCTTGTATGACTATGCCATGAGGTAAGACTCTATTTGTTGGTTTTTTTTTTTTTTTTTGTGATGCTTAGGGTATGCCTTAGTTTATGGTTTAGATGTTTCATAATTTTTTTCAATATAAGCTTACTTATAGGAAAAAAATTAAAATTAATTTTGAATAGTTGTAGCTCATCAAGTTAGGTTTTGCATGATATATAGATCTCATGAAAATGTGGAGATTTAGTCAATCAAATATTTGAAATATTATAAAAATGTTACAGTAAAAATGAAACTGTGAACAACTGTCTTTATATAACTTTTGAAAGAGTCAAATGATCTTATTTAAAGTTGATATTTTTACACAATGTCATATTACGAGTGTTATAGTTTTTGTAAAATTTTAATAAATTTTGATGACTATTTATGCATTTTAAATGTTCAACTTTGACATAATATTAAGTAGTGACCATATTAAAGAAAAAACTAAGAATCTCTTAAGGCTAAGGGTAGGTTAAATATAATTTAAAAATAATATAAAATAATAATATTACTAAAACTTAATTTAAATATATTTAGATATGTTGAAACTCTAAAATATCACTATTAGTTATGCTTTTAGAATAAATGATTGCATTTTTAAATGAATTAAGGGCAAGACTGTCAATGATTAATGGCATGAACTTACTTAATGGAATCACTAAATGAGCTAAAGACGAGAAATTAATTTAATAATAAAAAATTGAATTAATTATTTTATTTTTAAAAAAATCAAACTTTTAATTTAATAATATGTTCGAGAAAATTATACATGTCAATAAGGTGCTTAACATAAGTGACTATGGATTGACTGAATATTAGAAAGTTGCACGAGAACTATCATGATTTTATGTTAAAAATCTTGTTGGACATGATTGTATTTGAAATAATATTTTGGACGATGTTGTTAAAATTGTGGTCACGTGTTGTATATGTTATTTAGTTAAAAGTCACTTGTGTGTAATAAAAAATAAATGAATGACTACAATTAATATTAACTAAGTGAGAAATTGTTAGAGTTTTTAAGAAATAAATGAATGACTACAACTAAGTACGAAACTGTTAAGAGTTTTTATTTATTTTGTGGGTGACCATTAATTGTAATTTATTTAAAGATTTTGATAAAAACAAGTTGAAACATTGGGCCTTTGAAGAATAAGCTTTGTGATTTTGTTAGGTTTGGTTTATCTCATAAATTGACAGAGAAATTGAGAAAAAAAAAAGAATGATATTTTTAAGTACAAAAAAAAGACCGTGTTATTTGTTCATTAAACATTATACCTTAAACTACATATGCATGTAAATAATTAAAATATCTTTCTTGTTTCACTACGTTTCACCATCTTAGATAAGAGATATTTTAATCATATGTCTCATCGCGAGTAGGTGAAGCACAAAGAGTACAAATAACATTTTTTATATAAAAAATTTAACAATAGTCAATCAATGACAACAGGAAAACTGCAATGTCATGTTAAAAATAAAGGAAGTTGCTGCAATTTTTAAATATTAAGAATATTATTTGAATTATCCTAAACTTTGGGGTACTATGCGCATTTTTCCTAAAATACATCGTATATTTATACGCGCACATATATAAATTTCGGTGTCGAATTGGACTGTGAAACCCTAGTCTGGTTTGTGCCTCATACAGGACCGAAGATGCAGATCTTCGTGAAAACCCTAACGGGGAAGACGATAACCCTAGAGGTCGAATCGTCCGACACCATCGACAATGTCAAGGCCAAGATCCAGGACAAGGAAGGTATTCCGCCTGACCAGCAGCGGCTCATCTTCGCCGGAAAGCAGCTGGAGGACGGCAGAACCCTAGCCGACTACAACATCCAGAAGGAGTCCACTCTCCACCTCGTCCTCCGCCTCCGAGGGGGTGCCAAGAAGCGCAAGAAGAAGACCTACACCAAGCCCAAGAAGATCAAGCACAAGAAGAAGAAGGTCAAGCTCGCCGTCCTCCAGTTCTACAAGGTTGACGACTCCGGCAAGGTCCAGCGCCTTAGGAAGGAGTGCCCCAACGCTGAGTGCGGCGCCGGAACCTTCATGGCCAATCACTTCGACCGTCACTATTGCGGCAAGTGTGGCCTCACCTACGTTTACCAGAAGGCCGGCGGTGACTGAAAGCTTACGATGTTATCAAAATTGCAGTAGGTTTAATTTTGTTTATCATAACTTTAGGTTTTTTGTTTTGACTTGTGGGAATTAATTTCCATTCGACTCTTATCTGAAGTTTTGAATACTGTTTTTGAGGTTTTCAGTTTGGGACCGTACAACAATTTCCGGTTTTGAAACGTAGAGTGGTTCTCTTATCAGTTCTTCCGTTTTTCTTTTTGATCTAGTTCAATCTTGCCAGTTAATCCCTATTTTGGATTCTCTGTCGAATCTACAGTATAGATTCTTCGTGATTCACTTTATTGATTTGGAGTGCGTGATCTTTTATGGATGCTTGTGATTGCACCTTCAAGTATATATAAAATAAATTGAATTTTATATAGGTGACACCAATTATAATTATGGTTTGGATTCTTGGCAAACTCCTTGATTTTCTAAATACGAGGATTGAGATTTCTAGTTGTGTAGTAGTTATGTATGTGTAGTATATACGAATTAGGGACTGTAATGTCCCAATAATTTTGGAGTAGATATAAATTTGAGAATTTTTGGGGTAGTGTTCTTTTTTTTTCTATTTTTTAATGAGAAGGGGTTTCCTGTCATTCAAATGTTGGCATCTTTTATATCAATTCTGATGTTAAAAATGCAATCTGCGGTTGGTTGTTCTTGTGTATGCTAGATGGTCATAGCCTAGTAGAATTGAGAAATGTCATCCTACCAGTTAGCTTGAAGTTCAATATTATGACTATATATTCATAGTGGGATTAAAGCTTGTGATTGGTGTTATTTTTTTAAGATGTTCCTTTTATTCCCCCTAGGCATTTGTCTTTTTCTTGTCCATCCTTATACAATCTGTCATGGGATAGTTTTGGATTAGATTGATGATAGTCTAGTTAAGGCTGTTTAGCAATTGAAATAATCAGGCTTGAATGTAGCTCCATTGCCATCATCCCTCCAGAAAACGAGAAGGAAAAGTTGTAGTACTGTTGGCCGAGAAGGCAGGGAACGAGGGGGAAGAAAGAGTCTAGCTGTAAGTTTATAAAGCGGAGTTCATAGTGCCATGTGCTCTTTCTAGTTTAGCTATCCATGTGTAGTGTGAAATAACTTCTTCTTTGGAAAATGCTATTTGTACATCGAGGGCTACACCTTGCGCTACACACACACTCACAAATGACCAAAATACCCCTCACCCAAGGCAGTGAGGTGCGAGGGGTATTTTAGTCATTTGCGTGCGCGTGTAGACCTCGCTGTACAAGTAGCATGGTCCCTTCTTCTTTAACCCGAGTGGTTTGCATTTCTGTATTATTTCTACTCCTTGTAATTTTGAGTTTTCTGCCTTGTGGGGCCACCTTTTAGCTGAGTACTTATGGTGATGGCCATGTCTCAGTGGGTATGGGCACAATCTGTTTTGTGAAAAATTTCTTGTCTCTTTGAGTTGGCCCTGAATTAAAGAATTGGTTGCGGTGGTTTGTTTGTTCATTAGCCTCATACTACTTGGTTTACCTTGTGCAATTTAGACACGAAGTCTGGTATTGGGGGTTAAGGCTTGTGGTGGTGGTTGTTCCTTCTTAGGATTGGGAATCTGACTCTATACTGACCTTCTGTCATATGAGAGGATCCAGATATTTGTGTCCTGGAGGAACTTATTCTGGATTCCTTCGAGCATAATATACATATGTAAGACTGTTTCATGTTCGGCTGATCGGGTTCGCCGTTTCTGGCATCGCTTTTCTTCTATTACGCCAGTTTGAAGGAGATTAGATAGGAGCCCATTTGCCCCCTTGCCTTAGCCTCTTCCAGAAAACCTTCTGTCCTTACAACAGATGAGGCACCATCTATGTTACTAGTGAAATTAGGCCTTGTGTCCGAGTCTTATGCGGAACAAATTCCATCCATTCCGGCTGGGCATGAACATTTTAATTAAACTCTTTTCTTCTCCATGGTTCTCTTCTATGGAAACATACTCCACCAGGTGACCCTCCATTTCTGGTTCTCTGTCATCACCCTAGTAGTGTTACTTCAGTGCTGGATGGTAGAAAACTGCCTTTGTTTGCGGCTTCTGAATTCTGCTTCCGCGTCTTCAGCTGCCTTGTAATTTTAAAACATTCATAGAACTTCAAGCATGTTGAGCGTGGCATCTACCATAGAGCTACTGGCAACGGAGTTGTAGGACAACACAACCTTGTGGGAGGTGTCAGGGTGGCTTAAGTTGAGGTTAAGTTTTATGGATGTAATTGAAAATTTTGTTTATCAAAAGTTTCTAAAGTATTTGGTGTAATAATGTTGAAAGCTGTTTTATTAATGGATTTTTAGGTTCATCAGAAGTTAAAAGCTTATTCTAAGATGATGTCATAATTTACTCAAAAAGTTATTTATAACTTTGCAACCAAATATTTGAAATGTTTTTTTACCAGTTTTTAACAATAGAAACCAAGTAAAAAGCTTATGTCAAAGAAGTTCTAAATGTGCCCAAAATCTTAAATGTGCACTGCTCCCACCAAAAACATTGTGCCCTTAGGTGTGGTGTGCTGCCAAATAGGCTTGAATGTGTTTCTGTTAGATTTTCCAAAGACAGATTCTTTCTTTCTCCCCTGCTTCTGGACGAATGAGAATGATTGACAGGAAGGAAGTGCGGTGCCTGGGCTTCCCTGGATCCGATCAACTCACACCTCTCAGCCAGACCTCTCTCCAGGATCTCATTCACCCATTGTTAGAGTAGATAGAGAGGAGTTCGTCTCCTGCTTTCCTGCATACGATTTATGTAAAAATTTATTAAAACGAGTAATTAAATGGAGTTAATTAGGTCTTAAGTGAAGAGGGGGAGTAAGGCAATTAAGGTGGTTTGAGATGAAGTGATTTTTAATTATATACAAGTAGTTGATAAGTTGGTAAGTTAATTTGAGATTCAATTAAAATTATTTGGTAAAATATTGAATTTATCTAATAAATCAAATTGCCCAATTTGAGTTTGTGTCATTTAATGTGGGACTTGAGTTGAAGAATTCATTTTCTATATTTAATATTAAACTCTTCTCAATATATATATATATATATGATGATAAACTCAATGCTAAATTAAGCCTTAATATCATGGAAAGGTTTATTTTACCTTGGTGGTAGGTTCCAAAACATTGATGGGTTGTTAATGTAATATATAATATAATACATTAATATATAAATATTAAAATTAAGTATTTAAATTATAATTTTTAAATAATTTAATATAAATATAAAGATTATCTTAGACTTATGACTCTGATGGTTCATTTAGGTAATATTTATTAAAATGTGGAAGATAAAATTATATTAAAATAAAATTAAAATATAAAATAATTAAGATAAAAATTAAAAAATATTTTAAATTTTTTTAAATTGTTTGTTAATTTTTTTGAAATATATAGGCATATGATTTATTTTTTTTATTTATAAAATTTAAAATAAATTTATATAATGAAGAGGGAGTTAAATTTATGTAAAAAATTATATAATTTTTTTAAAATATTATTAAATAAATTTAACAAATAGTTATTTTGGTTTAGAATACTATAGGGGAAAAATCACAACAAACAGATAAGAACCAAATCGCAGGCGTTGGGTAGACCAGCCCCAGTTCCAAACCAGCCTTTAATCGCCGCCGTGGCGCGTGTGACCACCACCGCAACACGCAGGCGAAGATTCGGACCAACCACCGCGCCGGTGAAATCTACGCGCAACAAGTCCCAACCTCGCCGGGCCCCGCCACTTCCATTTCATCGTCTCCATCCTCGTCATCTTCCATACAAAATAAAACATTTCAGCTCATCGTCCACCTACTTCGTCGTCTCAAGTTCTGCGTTTCAAGGCCGAGATTTCATCTCTAGCTTTTCTCTCATGGCGAGGAAGAAGATCCGAGAGTACGATTCCAAGAGGCTCTTGAAGGAGCATTTGAAGAGACTCGCCGGGATTCAGCTCCAGATCGCTTCTGCTCAGGTTTCCTAACTTACTACCAGAATCTAATTGGATTCCTATTCGACTGACGCGACGTTATACGTTTTTTGTTATTTTCTCCGAACAAGTTCAATTTTGGGCTTTGCAATTGAGGTATTTCATTTGCTTCGATTGATAAGGTAACGGAGTCAACGGACTTCACTGAACTGACAAACAAAGAGCCATGGCTATCGTCCACAAAATTGGTGGTGAAGCCCGATATGCTCTTCGGGAAGCGTGGAAAGAGTGGCCTCGTGGCTCTGAATTTGGACATGGCGCAGGTTGCCGAATTCGTGAAGGCACGCCTTGGGGTGGAGGTGATGAGCAAACAAATATTTCTTGCAATTTGCAAATTTGTTATTGCAACTAACTAATTAACTGTGTTTCGTTTGAATGGCATTGATTCTTCTTTAGGTTGAGATGGGTGGTTGCAAAGCACCTATTACTACATTTATAGTTGAACCATTTGTTCCCCATGACCAAGAATATTACCTTTCAATTGTCTCTGAAAGGCTTGGCTGTACCCTAAGCTTTTCAGAGTGCGGAGGCATCGAAATTGAAGAGAATTGGGACAAGGTACCTTGAGGATAATCTGTTGTTGAAGTTATGATTATCCAATTTTAGCATGTTGCTTTTGATGGGGGAATTTACTCTATCTTGAATGCTTGGGTTTGTATAGGTCAAGACAATATTTCTCCCTACTGAGAAGCCCATGACAATTGAAGCAATTGCTCCATTGATTGCCACACTTCCCTTGGAGGTGAGCACTGTTTCTATGCAACGTACTATGATAACAAGTTGGCAAATTATTCTTTGCTGGGTAATACGGCTGTTGTTTATTTGGTCTGGTCAGGGGTTTTTGGCCTTCTAATTTATGTCTTCTGTGCTGTAAATGTTCCTCGGGTGCATAAGAAAAATGTAAAATAAATTAACACCAAGGTAGATAAACCAAATCTTGGGGGGGGGGGGGGGGGTGCACAAGTTGCCTGTAAAATTATAGGCAATCAATATGCAATTTATAGTTTGAAGGTCTCAAGTTGTTTTTTAATCTTAATTTTGAACTAATTGGAATAAATCATTAAACGAAATTAATATCCTCTCATCAATGATTCGTCCTTTTCTTTCAGTGTTTTGGAATGCCTTATTTTATTGCTTTGCAAAGTATTGTCTACAAAATATATTATTTTCGGGTTGCAGGTAAGGGGAAAGATTGGGGACTTCATAAAGGGTGTGTTTGCTGTATTCCAAGGTAAGTTTCAGGAGGAAAAATCAATGGTTTTTCACCACTTTGTAGTGCACATTTATCTTGAATCGCATCTACGGATGCTCATATGCACTGATTGAGTTATCAGTGTGCACATTTATCCAGTTGTATAGGCAGACAGTCAATGAATAAGTTTCCCCTGCTACACAGATTTGGATTTTAGCTTCCTGGAGATGAACCCGTTCACGCTGGTTAATGGGGAGCCATTTCCATTAGATATGAGAGGGGAGTTGGATGACACTGCTGCTTTCAAGAACTTTCAGAAGTATACTCACGACATTGAGATTTTTCCTTTTTTTTTTCTTTTTTTTTTTTTGTTGTTGCTAATTTACATCATTGTGCATTTGATGAATAAATAATAGTCCTGTTTAAATTCAATTGTGTTTTATGATTTGTGTTACTTTAAGTAATCTATCTTAATTTATGCAGGTGGGGTAATATTGAATTTCCACTGCCTTTTGGCCGAGTGATGAGCCCCACAGAATCATTCATTCATTCATTGGACGAAAAGGTAGCTGTAGAAGATATTACAGTTGTCACTTGTGCTGTATATAGGACAAGGTTTTTACTTTTTAGTGTGCATTTATTTGTTCCTTACCGCATTCCAAATACCATTACGTGAATGGTATGCAATTGGGCTGTATGAATTCTACATGATTCTCAATAGTTGTATAAAGGAAAAGAACTTGTGAAATCTATTATTTTGCAGCCAGGATATTCTAGACTTTGATTTCTTCTGACCATCTTTGGAATAACTTATTGAGTCAAGTTTTCCGTGAAAGACATAGTTTATCCATGTATGCCACCAGTTATGCATGTCTTATTCATGCCAGTGGATATGCCATGTATATCTGTGGATAGCCTTTATTTTTTGCCAATGGGATGAGAAGGTCAATCAAATTCAGGCCTCCCACTTCCAACACTTTTCATGTGAATTAGTTGCTTATCACATTTGTCTTAAAATTGTTCACAAAGCAAGCTGCTAATATGATAATTTGAGTTCTCCCGTTAGGACTAATGGGATTCTTTTTTTTTCTTCTTTGCTAGGTAGGACTAATGGGATTCATAGCTATCTTTTAATGCACAAGTTCCAAGATCCTTTATGGAAATTTCTTACCCATACATGTATGTTCAAACAATAAAAGCTGGAGCACACTAACTGCGTTCTTTGGCTTGCAATAGCCCAAGTGAAAGCACTTTTATCAAGTAATCTGAAAGAAATTTACGAAAAATGAAGGAAAGAGAATAAAGGAGAGAAGGGAAGACTTTCTCTAACTTGAGGCCTCATATATCTGCTTGATAAAATGGTTGAATCTAGAAACCTCTATGGTCTCTATAGTCTGGCATATGAATTGTCTTAGCATTTCCTTTCGTAGAGGTTCAGGTTTAGAGGCTTAAGTTGCCTTCATTGCAGCAAACTAATGAATCAGGATCTGTTGATAACATTGCAGACAAGTGCTTCCCTAAAATTCACTGTGTTGAATCCGAAGGGACGCATCTGGACTATGGTAGCCGGGGGTGGTGCAAGTGTTATCTATGCTGATACTGTAAGTTTTTTAATGCCTTGTCCTTCATATGGGGCTTAAACTGCGCCGTTTTGTTTGTTGCTTTTTTTCTCTTGATCCTATCTGTTTGACTTTCTGTTGTGAATGCTCACATGCTACACTACACTTATCTTTTCATAAATTCTGGGATGCCTTGCATTTTTGGCTTTGCTAACCTTCATTGCATGCATTATAATTCTCATTTAGGTTGGAGATTTGGGTTATGCATCAGAACTTGGGAACTATGCTGAGTATAGTGGAGCTCCCAATGAGGAAGAGGTGCTGCAATATGCTAGGGTGGTCCTTGATGTAAGAACTCATCAATATTTCTTGTATTTGAGGATTTTATATTCATTTCTGGTCATTTAAGTAGCTACATTGCTGGCACTATCTGAGTTTCTTCATTTTGAAGTGTGCTACTGCAGACCCTGATGGTCGCAAAAGGGCCCTTCTCATAGGAGGTGGCATAGCTAACTTCACTGATGTTGCTGCTACATTTAGTGGAATTATTAGAGCATTAAGAGAGAAGGTAGACATGTTACTTCTTTACAGACACCAATTTGACGAAACATTTTCACTTCTATAAGCTCACATGTGCTTGTCTGCTACATTAGGAATCTAAGCTGAAAGCAGCAAGAATGCATATTTATGTGAGAAGAGGTGGTCCAAACTATCAGACTGGTTTGGCAAAGATGCGTGCCCTTGGCGACGAACTTGGAGTTCCTTTTGAGGTATGACAAAAATTTCACTTTCTTCTCTTTCACGTAATATAACATTTTTAATCATTTGTACTTGAGATCATATTGTACTGATTGTTGCATTATATTTCTACCACAATAGGAAAAAGAAATTGAATTAGTGGATTTTTTTAATATCTTCAAAGCTGCAATGAGGAAAAATAAAACTAAAAAAGCTGAGAAATGTTTATGCTGCATGTTATTACACTTTCAAGTTTGAAGTTGCCTGGCCTCAGCCTTTTCTTTTGGTTTAAATTGAATACCAGAAAGTTTGATGCTTTCAAGTTAACATCTTAACAGTGATAGAACTCTTTAATGCAGGTTTTTGGGCCTGAGGCAACAATGACTGGTATATGCAAGCAAGCTATTGAGTGCGTTATGTCCTAGACATGAGATCCCATCTTAACTTGAAGTTTTTGTATGTTTTTTCTTTTGGAGTGTTTTTCATGTTTGCCGAGGGAGTGGGTTGCGTCTTGAAATTTCATCAAGTGAGAGTGGAATTTTATTGTCTGAGTTCTGAAACTAGTTTGGAACTGCAAAGACTTGCTTGCCTTGCCAAACCACCTTGAAAACTCTGCTCTTATTTTCCTTTATTACTCAAATTTAAACTGGATAGAGGTGTGCGTGAGCTCATGTGGTAAACCCAATCCGATAGAGAAGAAATCTCTTCGTAATCTAATCTTGAACAAAGATAGGGACAGGTAAGAGACCCAATTTCATCGGGGTAGTTGCTTCTAAATAGGGCCCCACCAATACAGAGAAAAGGCGAGTGTCAATGACCTAATAACCAGATTTATCTAAAAGTGTGTGACAAATTATTCAGAGTTGTGAATTTGATAGGTTATGCCATGATTGTTTTGAGTGCATATCTCTAGTCGTTGTAGGATTGTGAGCGTAGGCTTGTTGAAATTAAATCTCGCCTTCCCTCTTTCGTTATGAGAACAGGGTTGCATTGCATCTTAGGGAATGATCCAGGTTGGATTGGTATTTCCCACGTCCATATTGTCACTATCCAATCTTGGGTATAGGTTTTAATCACCTTCAACTAATGCTTTAGGGTGAGAAACCCATAATACTTTACCTGTCTAGACGAATATTTTGCCTGTTTTGTAAATATTTCATCTCTGGAAGCAGTCACAGAACACCAAGGAAACCAAGCTCGCATTGCATGTACTCGTCACCACTATTCTAAATTATGCCATTATTTGGGGCTATGCATTATGGACAAAACTTGTATGCATTCGGAGTTCAATTGGAGGAAGAAGAAACAGGACAATATCTGCACTTGGCCTGGAAATGAACAATCTCCCATTTAGTTACGGTTACTAGCATTTGAGGGGCATTCACTCAATTGAGACAAGTAAAAGAGGACATTGCAGGGTTTACAAGGCTGTGAAGCTGCCAGGCTAGATAAAACAAAATAGGCCGATGCATAGCCCCCAAAGAATGGACCATTTAAATTTTACCACCAAGCCTTCTATTTTATGTATTTATCTTTGCATGACCCATCAACCATCTATTGACCTTCTCCATGTAGGGTTGAGTGCTATTATGCTAAATCCACTTTTTCGAATTGAGCAGATTAATTTTGATTAGTTCGGTCTGTGTTGGGTTTTCTTTGACATTAATATTTCAACTTTTAATTGAATTGACCAAAATGTATCATTATTTTGTAAAAATATTACTACATTTTAGGTTATCTACAAAATTTGCTTCTAATAAAACTTAAGTTAACATTTATCACAATAATTACACTTACTAAAATGTCTTGAGTTTTTACTAAATTTTCCTAACTTGGTTATTTGAACTAAATTTCAACTATTTTGAAGTAGCAACTGGACCAATGGTGTTCTATCAAACCAATAGGGTGTGGGATTTCATGTAATTTCACATTAAAGATGTGTCGAGACTTCAATTCTTTTGAGAGAATGATAATATTTAGAAGATGTTATGGTGTATTTTTTTAAACTCATTTTTAATCTAACTAAAAGGATTGTTTTGGGAAAAAGAAATTATAAGAATCCAAAAATTAAGTTGTTAAAAATAAATTTTCAACTTTATATTATTAATTAGAAAATGTTATTTGTTATATTTTCTAAATTTTATAAAAATAAATGTTAAAATTAAACAAAATATATTTTCTGAAATTGAACTGAACCTAATATTTTAAATCTTATGATTTATTTTTCTGAATTCATATTAATCTAACTAAAGGGATTTTTTTGAAAAAAAGAAAAAAAGCTATAAGAATGAATCCAGAAATCAAGATGATAAAAAATTAGATTAGAAGAAGTACGTATAAAAAGAATTTGTCCAAAGATACTGGTAGTTCATAATACGACGCCGTCACGACACGGGCGAGATCTCGTTCGAACCAGAACCTTCACTTGATACTCTGGCCTGGCCTGCGTACTGGAGCAAAGCAGAGTTCCATGGAGTTCACCATCGAAGCCTCGAATCGCCGTTGAAAAAATGGAGGGAAATTGAAGTTCAACTCTTCATTGCAACGCCTCTCGCAAATGGAAAATCAATTCTGCTTCGACTGCCTCCGGAGCCGAATTGCCGCCGATTTCTCAGACAAACTCGTCTTCTCCTACGGCATCTCTGATTCGGCCTTCGCTCTCTCCTCTTCCGCCGTCGTTCAGGTACTCCTTCTAATCCGTCCGCATAATTGGTGCTTCCTTCAATTCGGTTTCTGATTCCGAGGTTTTTTGGTTCAGACGCCAATTCCTGGTGCCGAGGCTTCGCCTCAGTTTGTGCTGGTGTATCTGCCGAGTTCCCTGGACCAGTGCTTGATAAAGTACATGTACGATATTGTTCCTGATGATCCATACGATACTCTGGCCATTTTGATTCGATATGTATGTGATATTCGATTCTGAATTCTCTGATTCTTCTAGCAGTGACGAGTACTGCCAGGACGATCCTCAACGTGATAGTGATGAGACGCCTGTGTCTGTCACTAATAAAGATCAAGAAGACGGTTTGTCGAGTGATGGCCGACGAACATCGCTAGGTTGGTTTGGATGCAAGAGTTTGAACTGTAACTTCTCTGGTAAGTTTTCTTGTTCCAGAACAATCACGTCTTTGGCTCCAATTGCTCGTATTGGCGTTTCATCCTACTCTGCATTTGAGGAGATTGCTTCGAATTATTTATCCGGATTTGGCGAAGACCACATTCTGAGCTCTCTTAGTCTTCTGATTGAAGGAAAATCAACTACACGGTATGCCATAAATTTTCTTAGCTTGATAGGGGTACCTTCGTTTGATGATAATAGACTTCCTGGTTGTTTAAGGCACCCGAACATAGTTCCTATCCTTGGGATGATGAAAGTATCAAATTACATCAATTTAGTCCTTCCAAAGACTCCTTATACCTTGGAGAGCATTCTACATTATAGCCCTGGAGCCCTAAAATCTGAATGGCATATAAAATTTTTAATATACCAGTTGCTCTCTGCCTTGGCTCACATGCATGGTCTGGGGGTTGCACATGGTAATATATGCCCCTCGAATGTAATGTTGACTGATTGTTGCTGGTCTTGGTTGCGGATTGATGATAAACCTTACTCGAGTGCTAACTTGAGTTCAAAAAATAAAGAAGTCTCTCTTTCTCCTTCTTTGGGTATTGGTTGCTGTGTTGAGGGCTGCCCTTACAGAGGAGTTTATGCTGATTTGAAGCTTTCCCAGTCAATAGATTGGCATTCAGCCTTTACTTGGTGGTGGAGGGGTGAGTTGAGTAATTTTGAGTATCTGCTTGTGTTAAACAGGTTAGCAGGGAGGAGGTGGGGGGATCACACATTTCACCCAGTGCTGCCATGGGTTGTAGATTTTACTGTGAAACCGGATGAGACTAATGACATAGGTTGGCGAGATTTGAGCAAGAGCAAATGGCGGTTGGCAAAAGGTGATGAACAGTTGGACTTCACGTATTCAACATCTGAAGTTCCTCATCATGTCTCAGATGAATGCCTCTCTGAGCTGGCTGTCTGTAGTTATAAAGCAAGGAGGTTACCTTTGAGTGTCTTGCGAATGGCTGTTCGAGCAGTTTATGAACCAAATGAATATCCATCCAGTATGCAAAGACTTTACCAGTGGACTCCTGATGAGTGCATCCCTGAATTTTATTTTGATCCCCAAATATTTTATTCTTTACACTCTGGTATGTCTGATTTGGCAGTTCCTTCTTGGGCGGGTATGCCGGAGCAGTTCATTAAACTACATCGAGATGCTTTAGAAAGTAATCGGGTCTCACGTGAAATTCATCATTGGATTGACATCACCTTTGGATACAAAATGTCAGGTGAGGCATCTATTCTTGCCAAGAATGTTATGCTGCCTGCGTCAGAGCCCACAATGCCCAGGTCGGCAGGACGGCGCCAGCTTTTCACCCAACCACATCCTGCTCGCCTTGTTGCCAGGAAAGTTCATAATAGGGCAGCTGAATTAAGTAGGCAGCAAAACCAACCAAACCAATCTGAGGGGGTCAAATCTCTCCTTCTGGGAACTGCTCACTTACAAGAACTGGAAGAATCGGTCAAATTTTGTGAACATGCTCGGCATTTGAGTCCGATCTACTGCTACCATCCAAGTGATCTTGTGGAAAATGACTTTTCCACCAAACAGCCTCTTTGTGAGAACCTGGAGAAAAAAACATCTGGAACTCCTAATCACATCAGCAACCATGAAGTGCAATCAATTATTGACTTACATTATCTTCTTGATAATATTGAGGTAGATGATGGCAGTTACTTGGGATATCAAGAGTTACTGCTCTGGAGGCAGAAATCATCTTGCTCTAAGGTTCTTTCTGGAAACATTGGGAGGGACATATTTTCTGTTGGGTGCATTTTAGCAGAACTCTATTTGGGGAGACCACTTTTTGATCCAACCTCATTAGCAACATACCTGAAAGGCGGTGTCTTACCTAGTGTGTTGCAAGAACTTCCTCCTCACACCAAAGTTCTTGTTGGAGCATGCATTGAGAAGGACTCAAGTAGGTACTGTCTCTAAATACTCTTTTCCCTGCTAGAAGTGGTTGAAGCTTTTTGTTAAACATGGGCAATTGATCTTGAGTCCTTCCTAACTTTTCTGACTGGAAAATCTAGAGGGCTTAGTGCTCTTCCCCATTTCTCAAAACTAATTGTTCTTTCTTCTCAACTAATTAGGAGGCCTTCTGCCAAGTGTCTTTTGGAATCCCCATACTTTTCAGCAACAATCAGGTCATCCTACTTGTTTCTTGCCCCCCTTCAACTTTTAGTAAAAAGTGAATTATGTCTCTGCTACGCTGCAAATTTTGCAAAGCAGGGAGCTTTCAAAGCAATGGGACCATTTGCAGCTGAAATGTGTGCGCCATATTGCTTACCGCTTGTAGTAAACCCTCTATCAGATACTGAAGCTGAGTGGGCGTATATACTACTGAAAGAATTCTTAAAATGTCTGAAGCCTAAAGCAGTAAAGGCTCTCATCTTGCCTGCAATCCAGAAGATTCTACAGGCTAGTTATGAACATATTCTTCACTGTTGCTTTATGCTTGGGCCTCTGTTTTGTTTTCTTACCAGGACAGTTGTTCCTTTCAGGCTACAGGTTATTCACATTTGAAGGTTTCTCTTCTTCAAGATTCATTTGTGCGTGAAATATGGAAACAGATCGGTAAACAAGCATATCTGGAGACAATGCATCCTCTGGTTATTCTAAACTTATTTGTTGCTCCTCAGAAGAGTTCTGCTGCTGCTGCTGCTGTTCTGCTGATTGGCTCCAGTGAAGAGCTTGGTGTACCAGTTACAGTTCATCAGGTTGAACCAATTATGCTGCTCTCAGTTTTGTGATTCAATAGATGGAGTTTAAGAATATAGGTGAACAAACTGAGGGATAGAAGATTTACTCGAGTAAATAGGAGGATTATCTGAAGTTCTTGTAGAGTGTAATCGAGTAGAAGAAAAACTTACTCAATTAATTGTAAAATGTTTTTCTTATCTTGCATTGGACTCAAGATGGGTATATATACACAAGATCTCCTAAAAACTATCTCCTAGAATACAGGGATAATTACAGGAAAAACAAATTCAAACTAGACTTGAATGATACAGATAAACAGAGAAATTTTTGAACTTGCTGGACTGATCTTTTCCTATTCTTCTGGAACTGCTTCATCTCTTATTTCTTATCTGCACTGCTTTATCTCTTTTACCTCTTATCAATTTAGTTTGTAAATTACTTATGCCCAACAACCTTATCTCTTTTTCCGGCTATGATAGAGACAACATGAACCTATTTTCTTTAATTTCTCCAACCCTCCCCCTCAAGCTGGTGAATAAATATCTATCATTCACAGTTTGCTTCTAATTGATTCAAATCCTTGTCTTGGCATAGCCTTTGTAAAGATATTTGCTTCTTGAGACTTAGTAGGAATATAGGAAAGACTAATACCTCCATTTTTTATTTCTTGCTTGATAAAATGCCAGTCAATCCTTACATGTTTCATTTAGTCATGTTGCACTGGATTATTCGCAATGCTAATTTCTGACTTATTGTCATTGTATAGCCTAATTGTAGTAGATACAGATATTTTTAGGTCCTTCACTAGTTTCTCAAGCCAAATTACCTCACATCCTTGATTAGTCACATAGATCTGGGTAGGGATAGTGACTGCTTAAGTTATTTCAGTCCTAATTTCAATTTGCAGATGAGGAGTAGGAATTGATATAGGGAGAGAAATAGAAGGATCCCAATATTCCTCTGTATTGGATATATCCCCCTGTAGAGAGATATTGGGATAAATGGGTTGATGTTCAAGAAATGAAACATCACAAGAAACAAGGAATTTTTAGGTGTAAGGACAATACCACTTGTATCCTTGGTAGAAGAATAGCCAACAAACACACATTTAAGAGCTTTAGGTTCAAGTTTGGAATGAGAAAGATGATGATTATGAACAAAAGCAGTACATCCAAAGACTTTTAGGGGAAGAGAATTAAGGATCCTAGTATGAGGATAGAAATCAAGTAAGGTACTCAAGGGAGTTTGAAATGCAAGGGCCTTGGAAGGAAGCCAATTAATGAGATAGGACGTTGTAAGTATGGCTTCCCCCTAATAGGAATGTGGAACTGAATTGGTATTCATTATAGAATGAGCAGTCTCAAGAAGATGGCGATTTTTCCTTTCCACCACCCTATTCTGTTGAGAATTATAAGGGTAAGAACTTTGGTGAATTATTCTGTGTCCAACTAGATAATGGTTGAATTCATTTGAGAAATACTCTCGGCCATTATCTAAATGAAGAACATGGATTGAGGATTGAAAAACATTAAACACCATCTTATGAAATTTTCTAAAGACAACACTGGTTTCAGATTTTTCTTTCATTAGGAACACCCAACAAACCCTTGTATGATTATCTATGAAAGTGATAAACCAATGAGTATTGATTAGGTTAGTTATTCTTGCAGGTCCCCAAATGTCACTATGAACCAAATAGAATGGTTTGGAAGGTTTATAAGAATGAATAGAATGAGGTTGTCTAGTCTATTTAGCAAGAGTACACTGCTCACAATGGAAAGAAAGTTTTTCTTTATTGATGAAGAGATGAGGATACAATACTTTAAAATAGTTGAAACTAGGATGCCTTAAACATTTATGCCATAACATTATTTCAGAATTTGAAACAGTAGAAAAAGAAGATTTATTCTGTAACCTAGATCCAGAGGAATTACAGGACCTTGAAATGTAGTAAAGACCATCTTTTTCCTCAGCACTATCAATCGTCTTTCTCGAAAATAGGTCCTAAAATTCATAGTGAGATGGGAAAAAAGTCACCATACAATCCATGTCTTTGGTTGGCTTACTCAAATAATAAATTGCATTTCAAGTTTGGCACATGTAAAATAGATTTTAAGACTAAGTGTGCCAAATGAACTGATCCTTGCCCTTTAGCCAAAGATATTGTACCATTAGCCATTGAAATTGTTATATCCCGAGCACATGTCTCATAGGTTGATGAGGCATTAATTAAACTTGTCATATGGTCTGAGGTACTTGTATCCACAATCCAATAATTTGTGGTGAGTTTTTGAGAAAGTAAACACTGTTTTGGAGTACCTTGTTTGGCAAGAAATGCTGTTGGTTTAGAAGTTTCTGTAAGATCTTATGGTTTTGATAACCTTGTTTGATTTAGTACCTGCTGCAAAAGTTCCAACTGATTTGCATATAAAGTTAGATTGGTGGGCTTTCTAGTTTCTGAATCTACCACATAGGCAAATTGAGTTGACTTCCTTTGATTTTTAGGTTTCCAATTTTGCTGGTTTACCATGGATTTTCCAACAGATTTCCCTTGTATGATATGGCTTGTTACAATGGTCACACCACTGTTTGTCTTTTTCGAACTCACCACGTGGCGAGGTAGAAGCTTTCTTCTTCAAGGTAGCAAGAGTTGAATTTTGAGGGCTGACATCGTTGTTAGAAAATATAGACAAATTCAGCATCACATTTTTCCGACTCTCCTCTCGTCTTACTTTTGCAAAGACCTCTCATATTGATGGAAAATGTTTGGCTCCAAGCAATCTACCTCGAACTTCATTTAATTCAATGTTGAGTCCATGGAGGAAGTCAAAAACTCATTCCTTTTCCAACATCTTGCTGTATTTTACTCCATCCTCAGGGCATTCCCAACTAATCTCATAAAATAGATCCATCTCTTGCCACAAGTCAATCAAAATATTGTAATACTCAGTGACTGAGAGATTACCTTGTCTTGTTGTCCGAATTACAGATCAGATCTCAAAACACTTGGTAGTGTTCTCCATGTCAGAGTAGATTTCCTACACTACTTCCCAAATCTCTTTAGTTGTTTTGTAGAAAAGACATGTCCTCCCAATCTTTGGCTCCATCAAGTTGATTAACCAAGCTATGACAATGGAATTCTCAACATCCCAAACACTATAGGTTGTTGTTTCAATGTCAAGCATAGGTGTTGCTCTCGTAAGATATCCAACTTTCCCTTTGCCCTTGATGACTAACAAAATTGATTGAGACCATTCTCTAAAGTTGGTTTCATTTTAGTTTGTGTTGAGTAATCCGTAGAGAATGGTTGTCAAAGGATATTAGAACAGCAGGTACCTGTGTAGCTCTAACCGAAATGGAGCCAGTGGTATATGTTTCACTAGCTAATAGATTTCTAGCCATTACTTGCAACTTAGGACTCTACAGCTTGTCGGGTGAAGAAAAAGGGTTCAACCACAGGAACTGGTGGCTCTGATACCATGAACAAACTGAGAGATAAAAGATTTTCTCGAGTAAATAGGAGGATTATCTCGAGTACTTGGAGAGTGTAATCAAGTAGAAGAAAAACTTACTCAATTGTAGAATATTTTTTCTTATGTTGCATTGGACACAAGATATGGGGTATATATACACAAGATCTCCTAAAAAATATCTCCTAAAATACAGGAATAAATACAGGAAAAACAAATTCAAACTAGACTTGAATGATACAGATAAACGGAGAAATTTTTGAACTTGCTGGACTGATCTTTTCCTATTCTTCTGGAACTGCTTCATCTCTTTTCTCTTATCTACACTGCTTTATCTCTTTACCTCTTATCACTTTAGTTTGTAAATTACTTCTGCCCAACAACCTTATCTCTTGATTTCCGGCCATGATAGAGACAACTTGAACCTATTTTCTTTAACTTCTCCAACATAAGGCTCTAAAGAAAATATAATTTTCTGGTTTCATTTTTGAAATTCTCTTCCTTTTTTTCTAGAATGCTAATTTTTTTCTTGCTTTTCCAGACTATTTTACCCCTGATTCACTGTTATGGTAAAGGGCTCTGCACCGATGGAATTGATGTCCTGGTTAGAATTGGTACTCTTAATTTATGGGGTTGTTGGACTGATTAACTTTCCTGAAATTTTACCTCTAGCTTGCTAAGCTAACATTCTACCTCAACTTTTTCAGGTGGTCTTCTAGGGGAGGATTTTGTTGTTAGACAGATCCTGCCATTGCTAAGAAATGTAGTTCACTCTTGCATTGATGCTTCATATATGCATAAGCCTGAGCCTATGCAGAGCTGGAGTTCTTTAGCCCTTATTGATTGTCTGATGATGTTAGATGGTCTTGTTGCAGTCTTGCCAAAGGAGGTGGTTATAAAGGAGTTGATAGAGGTATGAAATTTAATTATCATACTTTGGTTTGATCTGTCCATGAACGGGACATTTGAAATCAGAAGTCTGTTTAATATTCTCTATACTTGTGCAGGATGGAAATTGCCTGCATGTCAAGATTCTCATGCAGACCAATTTGGATGTTGCGGCACTTCAGGTGTTTAAGATTTCTTCTTTGGTCTCTACGGGATATACTATTAAGTGCTGACTTTTTTAAATATCTTAACATTAATTTGCATACATTGGAAGAACCTATATAGCAGAGCTCACATGGAGTGATTAAGGCTTGGTGATATTGTTGTGCTGTACTGAAAGAACCTATTTAGCAAATTAAGACACGTGAATTCAACTTGTTCATACATGCTAATGCACTATTATAACTATTTTATTGTTTTCTACTTTCTTTACTAGCCCATACCAGTAGATTGGGTCCATTTCCCAGTAGGAACCTCTCAGCTGGTTTGTGCATCTGCTCCCCATACAGGTAGCAGAAGCTTGATTCCCAAGTAAAACCTGGTGCTGCAGCTTTGGGGCTGTCATTTTTTGGCTGCAGTAATCTGTTGGGATGGGTCCCAGTGGTGAAGGGCCTGCTTTGGCAGGTGTCCCTCTATGGAAATAAGAATCAGATTGAGCCCAATTTGCAAGCAATCATAAGATTTTTAAAAAGGGTCAAGTTGAATCTTTGTCTGCTTATATCCTTATCATGCATCTTTATGATATACATCAGATAAATCTTAAACTTTTTTATGACTTCAAGAAGCAATATCCTCACTTTTTTAAGTGAGGTTTTCATGACAAGCAGAAAAGAAGTCTATACAACAAAAAGAAAAGAAAAAAGGAGATGAAGAAGAACTGAATAATGTAGATTTTGAAAAGATTTTAAAGGAAATAGCTGACTTTAAATGGAAAATTCAAATTTACAATGCAAGAAACTGGGGAATCTAGAAGTCATGGATCTTCAACTTTAAGCTGAAAACCAACAATTAAATTGCTGAGGCCCCTTTTTAAATGTAAAGAACGAGCATTTTGTTTGCAAATGGGTAATTTTTTTTTTTCAAATAAATGCCATGACCAGGAAGAGATAACAACCAAAAAGGACCCCCCTAAAGAAGGGATGAAGGAAGAACTTTTCCTGCAGAACAGAGAAATGGAGTACTTGCCTGAAGGCTGATATTGATATGTCTTAAGAATTCACTGGTAGTTGTCATTGTTTGAGGCTCCATTTGAGTTACCATTTAAATGTTATTAAGTAAAATAGAAACTGCTATATCCACAGTAAAAAGGTTATAATAGCAACCACCATTTCTCATTGGTGGCCCACAGAAGAGAGAGCAACTGCAGAGACAGATTTTATTGTTGTGGATGAGTTCCTCCCAGTAAAAATTTTAGAATTTCTTTCATATTTAGGAGCTGCAAATAGGTTTTGTGCCTCTTTCATGAGGGCGCACACATTATATCTGTTCTCTGCATGGCTGAATAGCCGAGCAGCTATTTTCTTTGATGCATCCTTGGTTCTCTTGCAGCACTTTTTTGAATCTTTGCCTTGCATTGCATTGTCCAGTGCCCTGAAGATTCTTATTTTCCTAATTCCTTATTTAATTGTTTCTCTGTATCACTCATTCAGTTTTTCTCAACTCTCTGAGATGGTGAGAATAAAGTTCAGTAATTGTGCCATAATGTTCATACTTGTCTTTTCCTTTCAGACATTGTATGTGCTGGTTAATAAGTTTTCAAGATTTTAGTATGGCAATAATCCATGTGTTTTCCAGGTTGCTGCTACAAGTCTCATTGCAATTTGTGAGCAGATTGGCCTGGATTTGACAGCATTGCATGTCCTGCCAAAGCTCAAAGAACTATTCTATGAGCTTGCTTTTTCTCAGGAAACCACTATTGCCTCTGGTTCTTTCAGCAGAAGCTCAAAGTTTGCCAAACAGAAAGTTGAGGGGGGTCAAATTGAAAGCCGTATGGACCTTGTGTGAGTGCCATTTCTTTTTATGTCTCCTGCTTGACAATTCCATTTGAATGGAGTTCATTTACATAGCCATGCCTCCCTGTCATGCTAGCATGTAATGAAGTAGTGGGACGACTTTACAGGTTGCTTCTATATCCTCCTTTTGCTTCTCTTCTTGGCATAGAGAAACTTCGCCAATGTTGTTCCACATGGTTGCTTCTTGAACAATTCCTTCTGCGATCCCACAACTGGAAGGTATGCTTGTATCATGCTTCCAAGGCTAGTACCCTTTTGTTGATACAGTAATTTATACGTTATGCTCAAGCACATTTATGCCTTGTTTGACTTCATATGTCTGAACCTCTGACATTCAGTGGGAGTACACTGGGGAATCCACTCGAAGTGTTCCTGACAATATTAATGCTAAAAGGCCTGGTTTTAACCAGAGGTCAACATCTGAATATAGTCCTGCTAAACTGTTGCTCAATGGTGTTGGTTGGTCAATACCACAATCACAAGGAAGCAAAAGTGGCAAAAACTTGATCCCTCATAAGCATGCAAATGATCTTCATCAGAATTCAGGTGAGAGGCCTCTTGGAACCTCCACTTTTGAACAGCATGATCCTTGGTATTGGTTCCCTAGTCCAGCAGCTAGCTGGGATGGGCCTGACTTTTTAGGTCGTGCTGGGAGCATGAAAGATGAACTTCCATGGAAGATCAGAGCATCTATAATACACTCTGTCCGTGGACATCATGGAACAATAAGGTCTTTAGCAGTTTGCCAAGATGAGTGTACAGTTTTTACAGCAGGAGTTGGTCCAGGATTCAGGGGAACTGTTCAGAAGTGGGACTTGTCAAGAATTGATTGTATATCTGGCTATTATGGTCATGAGGAGGTCTGTCTTCTATCCCCTCAGTCAAATTGGATCGTGTGTTTGTGTGTGTTCTCTTCAATAAATAAGCCAATACTGGATCATGTTACCATACAATTTGGTAGCAATTAAATAATTTTAAGTTATGTACGGTTTGCTTCTCATTATCTTTGTGTTATCGTTTCAATAAATAATGCCTTGATGCTAAGAAAATTAGTATTGCAGAAAGCTGTAAATTAGACCCAGTTTATTTATCAAACTTATTTTTCACTAGTTAGCTCCTATTCTGTGTGTCTGCTAGTTGCAAAGCAACCACTTATGGAAGTGCTAATAGCTCTAGCACCTATTTTGGTCTGCTTTGGTTCTTAATCCTTGTCACTTTCAGCTCAGAAGATGTCATGATGTTGAGTGTATAAACCTTGTGTTATGAGGCTTACAGCAGCAAAGCAGACAATCCATGTGTACCAGAGACATCCAAAAACTAAGGAGTAGTTTATTTTAAGGACTAGTTTCCTTATCTAGTAATTTGCTGTTATTTGGATATTTCCTAAAGCTAAAGAAGTTAGTTTCCTGATAAGTTGGTTACCCTTATTTGGGTATTCCCTAAAACTAAATAGGACTAGTTAGTTTCCTATTTAGTTTAGTTTCCTTATTGGGTTATTTCCTAAATCGTTGTGCTAGGGTTATTAAAAATACCCTCTAGTTTGTTAAAGTTTTCAAGCAATAAGAATTATTTTCCAGCACTTGTGCAAGAGATCGTGGGGTTCTCTCTAACATGCCCTAAGTTTCACCATAGTAAAGAAGGGGAGACGAACTGATAAGGCATTGTAAAGATATTAAGAAAACCCTAGGGCAAAACACAAATGAAACAGAGAGAAAATTCTGGAGGTTAAACTAACTTCATAATTCATAAAACCGAAGCTGTAAATACAATAGAGTGCACTGTTGTATATATATACAGCGAGTGCCTCTTACACCGCCTCTAACATCAACACACAAACTAAAAAACTTAATATAACGCAATATAACAGAATAACAGAAAATAAACCAAACAGGAATAAGGCTGATACAAACACAATGTGCTTTCACATTCCCCCTCAATTAGAACTCTCTTGCTCTTCTAATTGCTGATCATTTATCGAAGCATAAGAAATCTTGTGAGCTGGAGAAAACCGTAGACCAAGCTTGGTACACAAAAAGTAAAACCGACTTTTGGGCAATCCTTTTGTAAGAATATCAGCAACCTGATATTCTGTGGGCACATATCTGATTTCAATTTCTCCTCTTTCAACTTTTTCTCGAATGAAATGAACATCAAGCTCGATGTGCTTAGTCCGACCATGAAACACAGGATTTTCAGCCATACTCTTAGCAGCCAAATTATCACTCCATACAATAGGCTTTGTAGAAATACTACAAAGATACCCCAACTCGATGAACAGAGATTTCAACCAAAGAAGTTCAGTAACACCGTGAGCAATAGCTCTATATTCAGCCTCTCCAACCGATCTTGCTACAACAGATTGTTTTCTAGAGCTCCAGACAATCAAATTTGATCCAAGATAAACACAAAGCCCACTAGTTGATTTTCTTGTGATCTTGCAACTAGCATGATCAGCATCTACATAAACTGAAAGTGTCAAATCTCCTGGAGATGGAGAAAAGAACAGACCATAACCTATTGTCCCTTTCAAGTATCTGAGTAATCTTTTGCAAGCAGTCCAATGTTGCAGCTTAGGAGCAGTTAAAAATTAACTTAAACGATTTACCACAAAAGCTATATCCGGACAAGTGTAGGTTAGGTATTGTAGAGACCCTATGAGAGTTCGATATAACGAGGGATTAGGAAAAACCTCACCATCATTAGTGAGACAGAAATCATATGAGGCAGGGGTTGCACAGGGTTTACAATCAGTCATATCAGTTTTCTTCAGCAAATCAAGAGTATATTTAGACTGAGTCAAATAAATCCCACTGGAATCTCTAAAAGCTTCAAACCCTAGGAAATAATTGACTGATCCTAGAGTTTTCAAAGCAAAAGCACTCTCCAAATCTTTAATACACTACTGGACAGTTGAAGGATTAGATCCAGTTATAAGAATATCATCAACATAGACTAAAAGAAAGATAACACAATCAGTAGTTCGTTTAACAAAAAGAGATGCATCAGATGTGGCCCTGGCAAAACCCCACTGAAGAAGAGTAGATTTTAACTTCACATACCAAGCACAAGGTGCTTGTTTTAAACCATACAGAGATTTACGCAGCTTACACACATGAGAAGGATATGTAGAATTCACAAAACCTTCTGGTTGAGTCATGTACACAACCTCATCTAAGTCACCATTCAGAAATGCGTTATTGATATCCACTTGTTGGATGTCCCAACCAAAGGTAATCGCTAGAGAAAATAAGACCCTGATTGTTGGAGCCTTCACCACAGGGCTAAAAGTGTCACCATAATCAATTCCAGGTATTTGTAAGAATCCTTTAGCCACCAAGCGAGCTTTATATTTAAGAACTGAACCATTTGATTTATATTTCACCCGGAAAACCCACTTACTCCCAATAAGATTCATCTCATTAGAAAATGAAACAAGATCCCATGTATTATTACGCTGCAAAGCTGAGAATTCCTCCTGCATAGCCTGCAACCATCGGGAATCTACCAACGCCTCACGAACTGAAGAAGGCTCTAGGCTACTTACTAAGGCATGAGGAGAGGTGGTGACCAGATTTTGAGCTTTAGATCTTGTTACCATGGGATGGACAAAGGGAGCAAAACCAGGTTTAGACTTAGAAACAGAAATGGGATTAGGATTGGGTGAAGGAGAAGAAGAAACAGATTTCGGTTCCCTGGTCCGTAGACCAAATTCAATATCAGAAACACGAGGAACATTAGAACTTGAAACAATAGGTGATAAGGAAGGATGTAAGGACGGTGCTACTTTCGGAGAAGGAACACGTGAAGGAAGAGATTGAAAATAAGAAGTAGAATATCCAACTCCATTTAGGGAAAAAGAAGAAAAACGAGGGAGATTAAACAAAGATGGAAAAGGAAAGTCATTTGGATTAAACTGAACATGCCTAGAAACATAAACTTTTCCAGAAGGATGTAGACACTTATACCAGACTTGAGTATGACCATACCCAAGAAACACACACTTAGTGGAGTGAAAATCAAATTTATGCTTGTTATATGGTCTTAGGAAAGGAAAGCAAGCACAACCAAAAGGTTGCAGCAAGAAATAATTTGGTGATTTGCCATACAACCGTTCAAATGGAGTACAAAATCGAATAGAAGAAGATGGCAGCAAGTTAATGGTATGAACTGCCGTTTGAAAGGCATCTACCCAAAATTTAAGAGGCATTTGAGAGTGAGCTAAAAATCGTTGTGTTTCCATATTGTACTTGTTGGTTTCACCATGTCAACTAAGTTATGGAACACAACTATATCAATTATCTTCATTCACCACCATCTCATGAAATTTCTCCATGTGAAGATGGTGTTCGAACTTCATTTCATCATTACTCCGCCAGGGGATATTATCCACTGCCGGTCCCAAGCCCGGATAAAGGAGGAGGGTTGCGTTAGGTAGTCGACAGCCAGCGTAAAACCTAGTCGGATCCAAATATGAATTCTAGACAAACTATTTGTTGGGAGGTAACCCACATAGAAGTCTAGAATTCATGTAGCCAACCCCACATAGTGGGATAACGGCTGGATATGTTGTTGTTGTTGAGAGTGAGCTAAAAGAGTCAAGCCCATTTTAGCAATATGGCGATGTTTTCTTTCGACCACTCCTTTTTGCTGATGAGTATATGGACATGAAAACCGTGGTCGAATTCCATGGCTTCTAAGATATGGCAAAAAGGCTTTGAACTCCCCCCCATTATCAGTTTGTAAAGCTATCAGTTTTGAATGATATTGAAGTTCAGCAAACTTGTAGAAAGTAATAAAGATAGATAGAGCATCAGATTTAAGTTTTAAGGGGTAAAGTCAAGTATACCGAGTATAAGCATCTACAAAAATGATATAATATCTATAACCTTCTATAGATAAACTTGGAGAAGGTCCCCATAAGTCAGAGTAAACAAGCTCTAGCGGTTTTGTTGTTGTTATAGCACAATTATTAAATGGAAGTTGATGTGATTTTCCAACTTTATAGGAGTCACAAAACGGAATAGAAGATGAACAAGGAACTTGAAGTTTATTCATAATATGTCGCAATACACTAGAGGATGGATGTCCCAAACGTGCATGCCATTGTTTACAAATTGAAGAATCCGTAAGAACTACATTAACAGAGGAATTAGACAACTCATGACAGAATGAGTGTCGTTTATTACAATTGTGTCTCAATTGTTCATTATGAGAATTCAAAGGAACAGATTGAACAAAATCAGTAAATGTAGTAGGACGGACAGAATTGCTGGTTGCCACAGGAACAAATGCGGAATCCAGCTGGTATAGTTCATCCTTAAGGTGACCGTGAAGTAGCACCAATCCGGAGTCCTTGTCCTTAACCACACAAGAGTTTGAGTCAAACTTAGTTATAACATTATTATCATGAGTTAATTGAGAGACACTAATCAAGTTCTTCTTTATTTGAGGAACATGAAGAACATTAGGTAATGAAACATGTGAAGAAAATTGAGTAGTACCAACACTAGTGATAGGTAAAGACTTACCATTACCAATAGTCACTCTGTCACCACCATGATAAGGAGAATGAAGAGACAAATTGTTTAAATTGGAAGTAATGTGGTTAGTGGCACCTAAATCCACAAACCAGGAAGAATCAGAAGGAACAGGTAAATGTAAATGGGAAGACTGATGAGTTTCTGGTGGTTGAGGATTAGGTCCATAAGAAAAGCCATTATTAGAGCCTACTTCAGTCATGTAGGCTTTGTTAGAGTCACGATGAGAGGGTAAGTAAGCATGAGGACCAGTGAAACCACCACATTCAAAAGACAAACCAGAATTCCTTTGAAAATTTTTATCAAATCTGTGATAACATTTATCAACAAAATGCCCTGGTTTTCCACAAAGTTGACAGTAGATACACTTTCCACCAGATCTACCTTGACCTCGACCTCCTCTATTACCATTGTTTCCTCCTCTAGCATTATAACCTCCTCTAATATTATTAACAGATCCACTCCCAGTCTGAGAAGAATATGAAGCCACATTTACCGACATGGAAGACATAGATGAATCAAAGCCAGCTAAAGACAATGGCAAATTTTGTGAGGCTAATCTCTGTCCATGCATTAGAAGAAGATATTGAACCTTCTCTAAATCTATTTCGTCCATCTGATAGGTTATAAGGCCAACAACTGTTTCATAGTCATGACCTAAGCCATTTAAGATCGCTAACAGCAGTTCTTTATCTTGCAAAGGTTCACCTATAGCTGCTAAAGAATGACCTATTGTCTTGATCTTCAGTATATAGTCATTAAGAGAAAGATCAGATTTCTTGATGGAACGCAATTGCTGTTTCAACTGAAACGACTTTGCAATTGTTTGTCTAAAATATAAATTCTCTAGTGTAGACCATACCTTAGTAGCCGATTCGCATTGAATTACCTGAGCTAACACCTCACGTTCAATAGTTGAAGACAACTAGCCAAGAAGAAGTTGATCTGACCTTAGCCAATTCATATATTCCTCATTCAATCTTGTAGCCTCAGCATTGCTACTTTCTGGATCCACGACATATTTAGGTGGAGAAGTCAGTTTTTGTAGAAGCAGAACCAAATCGAATGCTCAAATGGTAGCTAACACTTGAGCTTTCCATAAAATATAATTTCCTGAATCAAGCTTAATTGGAGCAAAGGTCAACGCCTTTGCAATTGCACCAAAGTCAGATTGCGAAACACTAGAAAGCAAGGAGAAATAGAATAAGAAGTACTATGTGAAGGATTCAACACCATGACTTTCGTCTATGGCTCTGATACCATGTAAAGATATTAAGAAAACCCTAGGGCAAAACACAAATGAAACAGAGAGAAAATTCTGGAGGTTAAACTAACTTCGCAATTCATAAAATCGAAGCTGTAAATACAATAGAGTGCACTGTTGTATATATATACAGCGAGCGCCTCTTACACTGCCTCTAACATCAACACACAAACTAAAAAACTTAATACAATGCAACATAACAGAATAACAGAAAAATAAACCAAATAGGAATAAGGCTGATACAAACACAACATGTTTTCACAGGCATCTCCTTCTTGCGAGGAAATAGCTATTGTCCTCGTTAATCGCCCTTAGACTCGATCTCTTAACAAATTAGTATCAAAGCCTACCATGGGTGACAATGGGTTTCATCAGCTCCTTGAAGCTTTCATGAAGAAGTATGAAGACAACCATGTAGTAGAGGTTGCCGAGAAGGAGAGGATGTTGGCACAGATTCAACACTTGGTACGTGATGTTGAATCAATGAAGACAGAATTAGCAGCTTCAAGAGGAGAGAGCTAGAGCGTCGGACCGTCACACCATGAAACTGTCAAGCCTGTCGATGGACGAGGAGGATTTATTCCTCAATATTCTAAGCTGCACTTTCCATCTTTTGTTGGAATGGAGGACCTACTAGCCTGGCTAAATCGTTGTGACATTTTTTTCGACATCAGCAAACACTAGAGGAAGATAAGGTGAAATTGGCATCTTTCCACTTGATAGGGCATGCACAAGTTTGATTTATGAAGATTGAAGTGGACAATCCAACGCTCATCTGGGCAGCATTCAAAGAAGATTGTCAAACACGGTTTGGCCTCCCATTTAGGGAGGAAGATTTGGTGAACTCACCAAGTTGCAGAGGAGTTTCGAGCAACTCCTTGCAAGGACTAAGATGATTGTCACATTCCTAGGGGTAGAATAGTCCTTATAATTTTGCGAGCTGTTAGGGGTGTACCAAGACAATTATCAACTAGGCATCTCCTGGAGTACATTCCAGAAGAGACAATTGAAGGCTATATATGTATTGAGGCATTAGCTTAAATCATGGACTGAAATCATGGACTGAAAGAATATGATTTTCTCTTTCTAATTATGTTTCTCTCTCTCCCTCCCCCCCCCCACCTTTTTCCTCTAATTCTCTCAAAATTCTTCTTTCAATATCCGAAACCATTCTTGACGGCTCTAAGGTGTTGACAATTAGTATCAGAGCCAAGCAATCATCGGCCTGAGGAGGTCCTTCTAGGAAACCACATATTCCAAGCTATTAGAGCTGGGCGCCACCATGATTGGAGCTATTGGTTGATTAAGTCTGTCATGATTAAACGAGTAGAGGAGGGTAGAGCAGGAGAGACAGTGATTCGACACCTTAGCCGAGTGGTTTCGACGAATGAGGTAGGAAACAACTATTGGTATCAACAAGTAGGATGGTGGAAGGCACCTGAATGAAACAACTAGAGGCGAGGCTAGATGCCTGGAGATAGGCCTCCAGTAGAACCAAGAGCAAGTAGACGAGAGACTAGAGACGGTAGAACTGGGAATTTGCCACACTCAAGAGGAAGTTAGTCATATCAAAGTTGATGTATCGATGATTGAGAGAAACTTGCAAGAAGATGATGCAAACCTATACATAGTTTTTATTTTCATGTGTTTTCTCTAATTGGGTAGGGGTATTTTGGTAATTTTCAGCTTTTGGGGGGCATATTTTGGTGTACGTTAATTTTGGGGTGTCTTTTTGTAAGATCAAGTGTTTTGTTGGGGTTCCTAAAGATTAGTAACTTTTAGGGGGAGTTATTTGCAAAAATGGGAGTTGACTTCTCTTGGAATCTTGAATAGATAGAAGTTGGCTTCCTTTGGAAGCTTGAGGTCTGGCATAAATAAAGGGCCTTCTGGCCACTTTAGGGACTTTTTTCAACATTTTGAAGACAAAAGCCTCTACAGGGAGTTTGAACTCCAAACCAGCTAAGGTTTTGAAGATTTCAAGACTTAGGTTTTGAGGAGTCAACCTTGCAGCACCCACCAATCCCTCCACTGCTGCCATAGGGGTAAGAGGCTAGCAAAATGATGCTGCTACTTGGTTGTTCTAGGACTGAAGAGGTGTGATCTCAGTTATTTAAGTGTGTTATTTGTTGTCTATTGTTTCGACACTACATCCTTGTGTTTGTGCTATTTTTGTTGTCCTTATTTGCATCAGAAGACTTCTTGCACCTGAGAGAAGAATTTCAGGTTTGAGTCAGCAACTGGGTGTTACACTAAATATGTTCTCCCAGTAGCCTAATGCGAGTCTACTAGTGGATTTCCCTCCACGTTCCACGGTAACACCCATCATCACAGGATCGAGGAGTAGATCGAAGGCAAAAGAATGGATGGAGTAGGCCACATAAACCTCCCACTGGGGATCCTTAGTGAACTAGACTAGCCCCCCGATGCCGAGGCTAGAAATTCAAGTGTTTGAGGGGGATAGACCCAAGTAGTGGATCCGACATTGTGAACGTTTCTTTTACCACTATAGAATAGCAAAGGGGAGTAAGGTCAACGCCGCATATTTGAATGATGTGGTCAATGCATGGTTTCAAGGGTGGAGCGGGTAGAGAATGGAGTGGAGATGGCTTGAATTCATAGAGGAATGATGTGCTTGCTTCGGGGAATGGAACCTAACATATGTGGTGGAAGAATTCAACAAGTTGAAGCAGAAGGGAACAGTGGAAGAGTATCAAGTTAGATTTGAGGAGCTTAAGTCTATATTAAGTCATTCTCACCCGACCTTAGACGAGCATTATTTCGCGTCTTGTTTCATCAATGGCTTAAGTGATGAACTAAGACCGATGGTCAAAATGCTACAACCAGCCACTGTGAGACAGTCGGCCGAGAAGGCTTGCTTGCATGAATTGTCCCTTTAAGCATTTGTTAGGAAGCACAAGATATCTCCAAAAGGATATGTGGGAAGTAATTAGCAGAACAATGCAAGGGGAAATCTCAAGAGTAACGGCCAGCAAGTAGCAAAGGGAAACTATGTACCTTGGCCAACACCCAATCATGCTCCATTGAAACCCCTCACCATGGAGCAGAAAAGGCAAATGGGGTTGTGCTTTAGATGCAGATAGAAATATGCACCAGGGCATCAATGTAGAAAACAATTGATGTAGATGGGCAAGAGGAAGAAGAAGGAAAAGAAGTTGGGGAGTTAGAGTAGGCTGGAAATGGAGTTGACGAAGATGAAGGCGAGCAAATTTCCTTACATGTTCTCGAGGGTTATCCGTCAAAGAAGATAATTAAGATAAGGGGGTCAGTGGGGAAGAAGAGGGTGATCGTCCTCATTGGCAGCGGGAGCACACATAGCTTCCTAGATGAGGACAAGGCCAAAGAATTGCAATGCACCTTGCTGGCCACCCTTCCCCTATTGATTACCATTGCAAACGAAAACAAAATGATCAGTATGTACAAATGCCAAAACTTCACATGGTGGATGCAAGGACACAAGTTCACCACTGATTTAAGGATTTTGCACTTAGGGGGCTGCCACATTGTATTAGGTGTAGACTGGTTGAGAATGATAAATCCATTGATATTTGATTTCAATACATTATAAGTAACCTTTGAGATGGCAGGAAAGAGACTGACGTTAATAGGGTGCTTGGAGGAGGGTGAGTGTAAAATGCTATGTGGAAAAAACTTAAAAAATTGTTTGAGCATAGGGGAGATTACCATAACCCAGCTACAATCCTTGTATGCAGTCAAGTTGGAGGATGGGAAAGGGGATACCAAGGAAGATGTAGCAGCTGAAGGGAGAGATGCCACAATTCCCTCCTCAAGCAAGGTACTATCTTATGACTCTTTACTATCATTGTTGGTTGAATTTGAGGATTTATTTGTTGAGCCATCTACCTTACCCCCAACCCGATTCCTTAAACACACCATCCATTTAAAACCCAATATCGAACCCATTAATGTCAGGTCATACTAGTATTCACCTTTTCAAAAGGCCAAGATTGAAAGGTTGGTTAAAGACATGTTGTCTAAGTCCATAATTCAACCAAGCCAGAGCCCATTGGCCTCCCCTATCCTTCTAGTGAAAAAGAAGGATGGATCGTGGAGATTTTGTGTTGATTGTCGCCAATTAAACTCCCACACGATCAAAAATAAATTTCCAATCCCTATCATAGAGGACCTCCTAGATGAATTATTCGGGGCCACTATATTTTCGAAGCTTGACTTGAGGTCTGGATACCACAAGATTAGGATAAGCCCCATAGACATTCCTAAAACCACTTTTAGGACCCACCAAGGCCTATATGAATTTTTGGTTATGCCTTTTGGCCTAACCAATACCCTTACCACTTCCCAAGTCCTGATGAACCACATCTTTAGCCCACATGAGAAAGTTCATCCTTGTCTTTTTTGATGACATACTTATATATATAACCCAAATTTTGACTAGCATTTGAGCCATCGACGAACTACTTTCCAAATCCTCAAATCTAATCAATTGTTTGTGAAGAGGTCTAAGTGTACTTTCACGGTGAGAAAAGTGGATACTTAGGTCACATCATCATGGGAGAAGGAGTTAGCACTGATCCAAAGAAAATTGATGCCATGGTGGAATAGCCAGCACCATAGATAGTTAAGGAGTTAAGAGGATTCCTTGGTCTGACAGGGTACTACAAAAAATTCATCAAGAAGTATGGGATTATTAGCAAGCCACTTACGAAGTTACTTAAGAAGAATGGCTTTGAATGGAATCCAAGGGCAACAGCCTTTCACACCCTTAAGGAGGCCATAACACAGGCTCCAGTCCTAGCCTTACCTGACTTTACCAAGCCCTTTACTTTGGAGACCGATGCTTGTGAGTCTAGGGTAGGCACAATGCTAGTATAGGAGGGCAAACCATTAGCCTTTCTTAGAGCAAGCCTTGGCCCCAAAACACTTGGGGCTAAGCATCTATGACAAGGAATTCATTGCAGTGTTCATGGCAATGGAAAAGTGGAGGTATTATCTAGAGGGGAATCCATTTGTGCTAAAAACGAACCATGAAAGTATCAAATTCTTGATGCAACAGAGATTGCACACCCAATTACAAAAAAAGGGGTAACCAAGCTGTAGGGACTAGATTATACGATATAATACAGAAAAGGAAAAGAGAATGCGGTGGCAGATGCATTGTCAAGAAGGGAGGAAGAAGGGGAATGTTGAGTTGTTTCGGCTTTGGTACCTGATTGGGTGAAAGAAATATCAGCCAACTATGAACAAACCCCGTGGGCAAAGGACCATATGACTCAACTGGTTGCTAGGCCAGCTGATCATAATGGGTACAACTTAAAGGCCGGATTACTAAGGTACAAGGGAAGGCTAGTAATAGGGGATGATGCCCAACTCAAACGGAGGATTTTACAATCTCTACATGACTCTCCCACTGGAGGACATTCTGGCTTGAATGTCACTTACAACAAGGTAAGGCAGCTTTTCATTAGTCGAGGTTAAAGAAAGATGTGACCAAGTTTGTGCTAGAATGTTCTATTTGCCAGCCTTGTAAGCACGAGCAAGTCCCTTACTCAGGCTTACTTCTACCTTTAGACATACCTAAACAAGCATGGTAGCAAATATCCATAGATTTTTTGGAGGGTTTGCTTAGATCAGAAGGGAACAATGTTATATTGGTGGTGGTGGATAGGCTAACAAAGTTCAATTATTTCTTAAGCCTGGCTCACCCCTTCACAGCCCTTGAACTAGTGAGGTTGTTATTGGGCTCGGTGGTGAAGATACACGAGTTACCTCTATCAATTACATCAGATAGAGATAAGGTATTCACCAGCAACTTTTGGAACGAATTGTTCAAATAATTAGGAGTGGGGTTGCACATGTTAACGACCTGCCATCTTGAAACCGATAGACAGACCAAAAGGGTGAACCAATGCCTAGAAACTTACCTCAAGTGCCTATATACTTCTCTTAACCTAAGAGCTAGAATAGGTGGCTACCACTTGCTCAGTGGTGGTATAACTCTAATTGCCACCGTTCCTTAAAAAGGTCCCCATTTGAGGCCCTTTTCAGTTATAAACCCCCATTGATACCTGTAGTCATGCAATACCAAAGTGTTGAATTGGCCGTTAACCAATACTTACAACAGAGACAAGAAGCATTATAGGTGATAAAGAGGGAGTTGGTTGTGGCACAGAACAAGATGAAGCAACTTGAAGACAAAAAGAGGTGTGAGAGAAACTTTGAAGTGATAGACATGGTCTATTTGAAGGTCAAGAGATTCCAGCAACAATTATTTGCTATAACCCCCCTCCCACCAAGTTAAGCCCAAAGTATTACGAGCCTTTCTAAGTGTTGGCCAAAGTGGGGAAGGTAGCCTATAGACTGCAACTGCCAAAAGGAGTCAGGATTCATCCAGTCTTCCATGTCTCCTTTTGCAATTTCTTGAGGACAAGAAATGTCTCGAAGGGAGGAGGTATTGTCACATTCCTAAGGGTAGAATAGTCCTTATAATTTTGCAAGCTGTTAGGGGTGTACCAAGATGGTTATCAGCTAGGCATCTCTTGGAGTACATTCCAAAAGAGACAGCTGAAGGCTATATATGTATTGAGGCATTAGCCCAAATCATGGAATGAAAGAATCTGATTTTCTCTCTCTAATTATGTTATTCTCTCTCTCTCTCTCTCTCTCTCTCTCTCTCTTCCTTGAATTCTCTCAGAATTCTTCTTTCAATATCCGAAGCCATCCTTGTCAACTTTAAGGTACTGACAATGACAGTCACAGGAGGTGGAGCTGTATATCAATGGGTTATAAAATCCTATTCAGACTGAAGTTGCGGTTCAAGCCCCTTATAGCTTGGCTATGGCTATAGCTATGTGCCTGGCTCAGATTTATGAACTCAAATATCAGGAAACTCAACAGCAATTCAGGAAACCACCTACCCCACGGCAGCAGTCCACTAGCTGCATAATGATGGACAGATCAAGCTTTCCACCATTAAAAAGGCTGACACGTGCAGAGATGGCCAAATGGCATGCTAAAGGGTTGTGCTTTAATTGTGATGAGCTGTTTACTCCTAATCATCGCTGCAAGCGTTTGTTTTGTTTGGATCTCATAACCAAAGAGGAAATAGAGGAGAGAGAAGGGCCAAAAATTCCTCGACGAACAGCCATCTCATGGATTCAAGGAGCACCTGTAGCTTTGTCAGTCCTTCCTTAGCTGTGTGTTTGTCCAAATATTTGGAGGGTAAACAGGGTTTTTCGGTTATGGTAATGGCAAAAGGGTGCACAGCACAGGGCTGTGCAGGAGGGTGGTCTTCACTATAGGACAAATGCAGTTTGAGGCTGACCTGTATGTTTTACCACTCAGTGGATTTGATGTAGTTCTGGGGGTTGATTGGTTTGAGTACCCTCAAACCCATAAATTGGGATTTCATGGAGTTGACTATGGTATTCCAATAACGTGGTAAAGAGGTGAGATTACAGGGAAAAACAGATCCACTCTTAACGACAATGGCCTATAACGTGATCGAGCTTCCAGATTGGGATCATAGAGAGGTGGACAAACTGCTAGCAGAATTTGCATACCTTTTTATTGAACCACAAGGATTGCCACCACCAGAGCACATGACCATAGAATTCATTTGATTCTAGGAGTAGGCCCAGTGGTGGTTTGACCTTATTGGTACCTATACCTACAAAAAGATGAAATTGAGTGACAGTGTGAAGTAATGCTGCAGCAAGGTATCATTGGACCCAGCAAATCTCCATTCTCATCCCCAGTATTACTTAACGGGGATGAGACATCTTAGAATCCAAATATTCAAGTTGAGCATATTGAAAATTGAATATATGGAATGAAACTTTAGTCAAAATAGTAGTGTGGGTGATGTTATGTTAAGACTTCATGATCAAATTATTCCAAAAAAAGATTAATTAATATATCTAGGATCAATTGTCCCAAAAGGGATGGAAAAAATGGAGATGTGTGTTTGGGCATTTTATGCAATAGTAAAATTCATTACAAAGATGAAGATGTTATGGTGGATGTGTGTCTATACAAGAAAAATAGAACTAAAAATGAGGTTATACATCATAAAATTGGAGTGGTTCTTATGGAAGATAAAATGCATGAGACACAAGTAAAATGGTTTAGTCATGTGAGTAAAAGACTAATAGCGACTTGTGAGGAGAGCGGATATAATGGAAGAAGTTGTTAGCAAAAGAGGTAAATAAAGACTAGGAAAAATTTGTTGGAAAATTCTTAGGCATGGTATACATTATATTGACCTTACAGAAGGATGACCATAGATATAGATAAATTGTCAGTATTTATGAAGTCTACCCTGCCTAGTGAGATTAAGGCAGGCTTGATATGTGGGTTATTGTTGACAAATTTTTAGTTCATGTGAGTTGTTATACCTCTATTGCATCTGAAATTAACTTCCAACACCAATGTTCCTGTCTAAAAAAGACTGCTTTCCCAGAATCTGTATTGGCAGACAATTCAACTTAATTAGAGCTTGTTTGGATACCCTACAGAAGTAGATTGGGTTTTCTTTTATATTGCATCTGAAGTGCTGTTCCTTGGTATGGGGCGATGGCCTTAGATGGTAGCTATGAGGTAGCAATGGCTCCAGTATAGGTACTTTATCAGCTTAACAAAAGCTGGTTTGGATTTCCTGCAGAAGTAGATTGGGTATTGGTTTGTACTGTATCTACTATCTAGAGGTATGATGGAATGTATCTAGAGGTCTGCTTCCATCATCTGATATGGGCTATGGCCTAAGATGGTTCTTATAACTATAATATAGTTCTGGTGATAGCTCATAGTGTCTGCGCCTCTGCTGGCGTTCTCTATTGGTGATTGATTTATACTTCTATATGCCATATAAAAGTCCATGAAACTATCATGTCTTCATTTAACATCAGACCCGATTTCATCAGAACCTACTGTATTATGTCACTACTAACTAATAACTACCTGTATGTTGGTACTATATTGATACTTATTACACATCCCTTACTCTTATGTCTGAGTGATACTTAAATATGTTTATGCATTTTGATGATTGGTTGGTCATTATAGACCTTTCACCACCGTTCTTTTTGTATTTCAAAGTAGTTGATTTCTTTATTTTTAAATATCCGAGTTTAGTCTGTATGCTTTTATGACTAGATATCAGTGATATGTCTCATTACTTCTGTAACTTTCAGGTTGTGAATGATATTTGTGTTTTATCAACCTGTGAGCGGGTAGCTTCTTGTGATGGAACAGTACATGTTTGGAACAGCCAAACAGGAAAATTAATATCAATTTTCGCTGAATCATCTGCAAATCCTGTGCATGCTACTAGCCCTCCTTCAACATCTACATCAAATACAAATGCTGATCAAACCAATATTCTAAATTCAAATCCACTATCAGGTGGAATATTGTCTTCTGCATTTGATGGGAGCTTGTACACTTGTATGCATCACCTAGCTTCCATCGACAAGCTTGTAGTTGGTACCGGAAATGGTTCTCTAAGGTGACGTAGTACCTTATTGTCAGATTTGCATTGTTAGCTGGTGCAATTGAGAGAAGAAAAGAAAAATATAGAAAAAGAGAAGAACGGATATTTACTGTATGCAGTTTAGTTTCTGAATTTCACCATATTGTGCAGATTCATTGATGTTTCCCAAGGTCAAAAACTTCATCTCTGGAGAAGTGAATCTGGTGAATCCAGTTTCCCTTCCCTCATTTCCTCCATATGTGCGTGTGGGCCTGACAAAATGCGAGCTGACGGAGCCACAACTTCACCATCTTGGATTGCAGCTGGACTAAGTTCTGGATTTTGTAGGTTGCTTGATATGAGGAGTGGAAATATTATTGCCTCATGGCGTGCTCACGATGGATATGTGACAAAGGTAATTTCAATTTGCAAAAATGAAATCTACTTTTATGAGTATAGGCTCATTTATCTCTGATGTCTGCAGTTAGCTGCACCGGAAGAACATTTGCTTGTCTCAAGCTCTCTTGACAAGACTTTACGAATTTGGGACTTGAGAAGGTAATCTGAAATATGCTGTCTGCTT
Source organism: Diospyros kaki (assembly GCA_036245055.1). Classification (NCBI taxonomy): domain Eukaryota; kingdom Viridiplantae; phylum Streptophyta; class Magnoliopsida; order Ericales; family Ebenaceae; genus Diospyros; species Diospyros kaki. The sequence goes on from BSEG01000013.1 coordinate 8,546,527, forward strand.
TTTTGTGGGTTACTTGACTACATACTCAAATTTTGGCTCAAATCTTATCAAATAGTTGAACTCAAAAATCCAAGTGCAAGTAATGTTGGTAAAAGCCATTAAAGAATGCTTATATTTGGATTTCCTTTGATACTTTTGACTCTCACCTTGAGTTTATAAATAGGGTAAATTATTGCTGGCACCCCTCATGTTTAGTGAAAATACAAGCGGTGCACCTGTGTTTTTAGAAATGATAGGGACCTCCCATGCTGTTAAGATTTTGATGAACTTGACCATTTTACCTTTTATTTTTAAACTCTCTCTATCTCTCTCAAATAAAATATGGTTTATAATTATAGAAAATCTATTTTATAGTTATAGACAATATATTTTAAGTATAAAAATATAACTATTATATTCCCTAGAAAATATATAAATATTTGAATATATATTTATAAATATAACTAAATATATTTTCTGAAAATATATATTTATAAATATTTGAATATATATATGACTATATATATGATTTTTTTTAAAAAAACATCTCTCTTTCTGCCAGCTGTTATCTGCAGAACCGGAGAACCAGAAGAGAGAGAGAGAGAGAGAGAGAGAGAGAGAGAGAGAGGTTCAGCCATCTCTGGGTCAGCGATGGCTGAACCCACTTGGTGGCACTAAAAAGTGGAACTTACTACTGTACCACTGCTTTTGCAGGCTGTTGGCAGTGTAGACTTTGGTAAATGATTCCTCAAATGCAGTGTCATGCTGTCCTGTCTAGCCATTATCGTAGAAATTGTCACCAGTTGAAACCACAAAATCAATATCTAGTTTCTGTCCAATCCTTCCCATCTGGAATTAATCAGTTCTACTACTGGTGCTTAATTGATCAAGCATGTATCCAAAGTGAACTATTCGGTGAATTTGAATATAATCAACAAACAATAAACAACGCAAGCACTGAGAGTGTTGGGAAGAATGAAAAAGAAATACCTGAGGAGCAATTTGGGAGCTGAAAGCACCTCCTTTTCCCCAATTACCAATCACCAGAAAGTTAATGGAGTCATCATCTTTAGGCTGATGTTCAAATCTCTACAGCTCTGCAGTAATTGAGAGCAAGCATAGCCCTAACCAAACAACACCCACCAAAAGCCAGCGAGTATTCACTTGGAGTTAGTCGGCAGAGAGTAAATAACAAGAAACTAAAAGGAATTGCACGAAGAATTCAATTTATATGCTTTATGCTATAGTTAACAGTGACTTATTCACAGGGCAGCTGAGGAGAGGAGAGACTGAGAGGAGGATGGGGTGCTGACTGCCGGAGAAGATGGAAGGGAGAGAAGTTGGTGTTTACAGAGAGAGAGAGAGGGGGGGGTATTTTTGGAATTTTTGGAATTCCAACAGCCATTATCTAACAAGAAGGGGGAAGTGAGACAGATTTAATAAAGTCAAGGGAGATCCCTGTCATTTTCAGGCTGTATTTTCAGTAAACCTGAGGGGTGCTGGCTGTAATTTACCCTAATAACTAATACTAAGGATCACCACCAGCTGTTGACTTGAATGGTATCTCTTCCCACTTTGAAGGCTAAGGTGTGGGGTCCAGGTTTCTGTTGGGAAGCAGGAGTAACTAGCTCATTCTTGCTCAAAGTTTCTCTTACCTTCTTTAGAGGGATTGGAAATGAAGCTTTCTGCTTAATTTAACAGAATTGCGGTACGAGTATTTTCACCAAGTCTAATTGCTGACACTAGGGACCTTCTCTTGCAGGGACTGGCCACCACAGCCCATTGTTTTCAGAGGTCACAGTGATGGTGTGTCTGGCTTCTGTGTGTGGGGACAAGATGTGATTTCAATCGCTAAAAATAAGATTGGGCTTTCCTCTTTATCCAGATCTGCAAATGAAGTATGTATGCCAAATTTCTTTCCCTTTTCTTTTCCTTGTTTACTTGTACCTGGCATCATAATTCTGACCTTGTCCTTGCTTGTTAAAAAATGGTTGCTTTGACTATTGGAATATGGATTTCTAGATCTCACTATTTTGTTATCTATATCATTTAGCCCTCCATCTTCATAAGTAGAATGCCACATATGGAAAGTGGATATCAGCTGACAGAGCTTCTTTGTTCTCAAGTAGTTTAGTTGATCAAATACAACAGCTTCTGTAGAAGGAAGGAGAAGGAAGAAAAGAAGAGAAAATCAAGAGAAAAATTTAGGATAAAGTACTGAATCTCAAAAGTGACAATGAGACCTGTTGAGTTTATATATTGCTCAATAGAATATCTAACAACCTAACTGCTACTGACAGGTGGCAGTAAACAACCTGAGCAAACGTTGCTGTTTGTTGAAACAGAATTAAAACTACCTTTCTACATCAGCAACTGAAAATGAACTGCATACTACTTAATAGTAATCACATCATTTCCTTTATACGTGTCCAGCATGAAGTGAATTTTTTATCGTTAACAGCTTCAATGGGCATATTTGAGCTCCCAACCAAATTTCTCCATGGGGGATGTATAATGAAGTCAAGAAGAAGACAGAAAAAGATCTTACTGTGATTGTTTATCAGTCACTGTGCACCCCATTCTAGTGCCATAAAACGTGTACTCAGTAGCTGAGCATTCTGAATAATTTGATATTGCTTGCGGGATTCTTATGAAGATGAGTATAATAACAGAACTCAGTTTAAGCCACTGTGAGATGGATGTCCTGAGGTTTTTTATTTTTTTTTTTCATTAGGTAAATGCAAGGATGTCCTGAGTATTTTTATTGAAAGATAAAATTAAGCCAATTGTTGTTGATGGCTATTTTTTTAAATTTTTAATAGATTTTTTTTTAAGTAGAAAACAAAGATAGGTTCACATTTCAAACAAACTAATTGCTTGTGAGGGTGAAGTTACTGGGTTGTGTTTGTGGAGTAGTAAGTAATGTGCGCACACTGATTTGATTGTGAAAGCAACCTAAGAAATAAGCAAAGTTCATTAGTTGAGTGATAAATGGGAAATTCATGGAAAGTTACAATCCTCACTGCAGAATAGTGCACCTACACACCTTCATTGACGTTGTTTTTCGACCGGAAGACCGAGAGCTAACTATCGAGACTTTGGACTATCCGGACACATACTTCATGAAATGGTTCATGCATGTTTGTTGCCAGGGGCAACAAGATCAAGTTCGTAAGGATTAAAATATACCTTCATTTCTATGATCGATGATCATAGAGTAGAGGCCCCCTTTACGATTCTGTATAAATGGACTATTCTATTTGTACAGATATGGTAGAGGGGATTCAATCCTTTTTTTATTAGTTTTCATTTCTTTTATTCAGCATGGGGTAGAGCAGTTTGGTAGCTCGCAAGGCTCATAACCTTGAGGTCATGGTTCTCAACCATGAAACTAATTAAGTTGTTTATTGGGCTTTTAAGAGATATCAGGTGTTAGCCTTTCAAAATTCCAGTTAGCTGTTAAATCTAATGTAGCAGTTCATAGGAAATCAAAGTTATATTTTTCTTGAATGTTATGAAGATACTGACCTGAATTTACGACTCAAGTTGCTTAGTAGAGGCCAACCCTTGTTGGGTTTAAAGTTTTGACATAAGTAGTTTTGCTTTCTATTTTAAAGGAATAACAACCAATTGGGTTGGTAACTGGTTTGCGTGAATATTTATAAAAAAGAAAGAAAGTTGAAACCCATACCCTGATTGGAAAAAGTGTTCTGCATCTGCACGTTTGAACCCATCAATTCTGTACTTGTGTTGAGATCAGCACCTCAACCCTCTGAAGTCATGGGTTTTGGTTGAGTGGGTTGCGGAGAATTAAATTTGCATGCACTGAAAAAGTCAAAGACAATGTTAAAAACCAAACTATGTAACCATAAAATTAAGTGAATAAATTTTCTTGAAAAATTAGGAAAATGGACATTTACCTCCCTTGTATAGCAAGGGGACTATTGTACTATAACCCATCCTCTCCTTTCAAGTGATTATTAGTTTGTCATATCGTTGAGAGGAGGATCATTCCACTTCCTCCCCCGTCCCCCAACATCTAGCGCACACAAAGCATAGGAAAGAAAGATACAGTTCCTTCATTTGTTACTAACATATACCTTTACCTATGGAAATATTGACAGGATGTGCAACCTTGTGTCACACCTCAATATCTCTATTTGGCAGATCGTGGAGCAAGGAACGTTTCAGTTTTATCGAGTTTAAGTATTCTGCCATTCTCAAGGCTCTTTCTCGTTGGAACGGAAGATGGTCATCTGAAGATCTGTTGCTAGATTGCCTTGCCTATATATATATATGTACTTTCATCTCGTCATTTTGGATATCTTATTCCGAGTTCAAGTCATTCTCACCGATTTGTTCATTTTTGTATTATATTCATTCATCTACGTATTACTTGTTAATTTTTAAGCTTGTTGCTAAAATGGAAAAAATGCCTGGTCAGGAATCTTGTGATTCAAAACCGGAGCTGGCAGTGATTATGTCTGAATTCTAAGGTGTATATCTCAAAAATAGTTATGAAGGGAATTTGTCAAGTTCATTGGTTTTGGAGTAATGAGTTTTGCTGGACAAGGAAAAGCCACTTGGTTATTATGAAACATGTCTGGGAGACGACCTTTTTTTTTCTTTTTTTTCCTCGCTTTCAATTCCTTCATCTAATTTCCTCCAATTTATCTTATCAGGAGAAAGGTAAGAGTCATATGACTGAAGGGGCACGATTTAGTAGCACTGTAAGATTCTTTTCAATATTATGATTCGAAGGTTACGAATTGAGCTAAAACAGTTTAATTACAAACTGAAGGTAGGAAGGTTGATATAGAAATGACTCTCGGTTCTTGCAAACTGATGAATCTTGTGCCATGGCATGTGGTTTAGGAAAAAAATATATGATTGGATAAGGGGAAGGCAGGGACTATGGTGCTTGCTAATTGTTTGCCAGATCAACAAGTAAAGAACGGATACTTGGTCGTGAGACACAATGGAAACCGAAGGATGAAGACTTCCCATTGAATTTATTATAAACGCGGACTTAATATTGCTTGATGTCTTGGTTGTTTTCATCCCTACTGGCACTTTGGTAAAAAAAAATTTCTCAAATCACTAATTGATGAGCAAATCCATGTAGCATTATTTTTTGTTTAGAATCATTCAAGCTTAACTTTCGGATCTTATTAATTTATTATCATTCATGTTAATCATTTTCATTTTTTCTTTTGCAGTGGTTACAAAATCAATATCAGATGTGCCGCCTACTCACTATACTGTTAAAATTCAACTATTTTCACTACTTTTAACTAATAACATTGGGAGATATGACTCAGCGGAATTTTGAAGCTGGAGCTTACAAGTGGTACAATTTCTCATATTTCATTGTCTCTCTCCATTCTAAGGTTATATCTGATATTTGAATCAGAAGAAAAATGAAATTACTTATACGTATTTATTTTTTATTTAATATTTCCTTGGACAAAATATTAAATTAGGGGTGCTAACGGCTTGGGACTTGGGACAAATTTGTGAATCAAACCATCCCAATGTAATTGGGTTTGTGTTTGGTTTAATTTTTTTTTGACCTAATTCAATTCTAGTTTTATTTTCTATGATTCCAACCCAACAGTATTGTTATAATAATTACCCATTTTTATTCAGTGTAATGTGTTTGTTGTTTTCACCTTGTTTGTTATTCTTTCTCAGCGTTCATATCAAAATACGTTTTTTGAATCTTAAACATATTGGTGTTATAAGTTTTAAACCATAAAAGATAGATATAATTTCATAATTTTTTTACTAAATCCCCAACCTAATCCAACCCAAAGTTAATTGGGTTGTGTTGGGTGACTTTGTATTTTTATGATTGGATCAATTAAGAATCTAAAATTTTAGGACTTGACCATGCTTAATATTTGGCAAAGAGCTAATATATACTTTATAATATAAAAATATTTTTTATGTTATCTTTTGTGAAATTGTTTAAGCTTAAAAAATATTTTATACACAACAAGTTATTCAATGTAAAAAAAAATTAATTTTTGTTAAAAAGATAAATATTAGAAAATTTAACAACGTTTTGTATATATAAGTATGATTCTTTGTCACAATAGTGACAACTAAATATATCAATATTAATGGCTACATATGAAATTCTTATATAAAAATTTTGTATTGAACTAGTAGTATATATAGTATTACTATTGTTTTTATGCCTTTTTTTCAACATTGAAATAAAATCTAAGTATAAAAAAAAAAAAAATGGATACATGTTACTTATTGTGTGGATTTTATTCAAATCCGTGAAATATAATCCAAATACAAATGAATCTTAAAATCTTAATCAAATCATTTCCTTATCAAATGTGGATTACTTAAATCTAAATCAAATCTGACTTAGATTTATATCATTGACAAATCTATCCAAACCATACTAACTATTATCAAAACAATATGCAATCTCATGAAGTGTTTGTGATTAATATGGTAATAAATGTAATATTTAAAAATTTTATAAATTTTTGAATATTATGAAATAATTTAAAATTAATTAAAATTAGAACTAAAGTTAGGTTTGACAATAATTAAAAAAACTATTAGGACTCGAGAGGAATTTATAAACACCAAAAGGTGAATTTATAAAGAATGAGAGGCTAAGCATAATTCTCTAAAATTACCTAAAAAGGCATTTTCACTAAGTTAAGGACCTAACTTTGTGCTCAAAATTCACTCAAATCAAATCAAATTGGGTTGAGTCAAATACCATGCATCATAGGTGGTTGTAACAAACTCATGGGATTCAAAATTGGTCAGAAATTATCGTGTACATTAAAAGTTTAAATTAAAATAAATTGAAAGATGAAAATCAAGATAAATACAATTAAGAACACTACGGTGCCTTCACATTTCACTATCGACTGTTTGATAGGAAATAATTGAGCTTTGGAGATTACAAAAACATTATTCGAGACAAGATAAATAATTTTAGTATACCACTTTTGAGTTAAAATTTCGAGCAAACTGTTATGAATTGGATTGAACTATTTTTTAACCTTGGAGATGATATGGAAGAGAACATGTTAGTGTTTCCATAACCAATTTAAGACCACAAATATGTAAGATATTAAAGTCAAGTATTGACAAAATAAACTGAAGGAAACCAAGGAAAATTACCAACCCATTGGACAATGCAAGCGTTATGCCCACGTAGATGGTCCAAGTGTGACAAAATGGACCCGTACCAATTAGGCCACCCATCTCATGATTATGGCCACGGAAGCAAGCTAACCAAGCATGGGTCGCAAAAAGGTTAGGTTCAAATGGGTTGTGCGGGTGAGTGCGCCAAGCAGCATGCGGCCATGAAGACCCAATGAGCTTGCTGGCCAGATGATGTATAGTTCACTTATAAAAAATAAATAACAGTAATCACTCTATTTATCATAATGAATGTATATAGTTTATATATATCATATATTTATTTATAAACATGAAAAATTATTTTTAAGTTATCAAGGTGATGATTCATCTAATTTAACATATTTAAACATGTCATAAATAACTAAAGTGTTTCAAAGGGTAAAGAGAATACAAACAATTAGAAAATATTTTTTTTTTTTAATTTTGTATTTACAATATTTTCCCATTATATTCTTTTGTTTCCTAAAACGGTTTGAACATTGAAACACGAGATGTAATGATGTGGTTCTTTAATTTGATATATTTAATTTTTGATATTGCATCTCAATTAGGTTCAATATAGATGAAGTTACCTACAAAACTCTGGTTAGTTATTTTAGTTATTTTATAGAGATTAAAAAGAGAATTTATACAAATTTATGGGTGTAAATGTATATTAAAGAAATCTTGCATGTTTCCGATAAAAAGGCACCGAAAGAACGGACCCTATATCCAATGGTCAAAGGCATTTGTATTGGAGAACTGGCCTCTGAGTATTGATTGACTTATGCAAGCCATTCTCTAGTTTTGAGAGATGTCAATCAAGCGGCCAACATGGCTTATATGACCATTGACCAAGATAGATAGATCAGTCAACCTTGCAAACCATTAGGCGCTTGGAGCTTGGGTTTGTCGCCTAACATAACTCAAGTTGGTGGTGGGCTTTGTTTGACATGACCCACCACCCACCACAAACACACTTATTAGTCAATAACAAGAAAAGAGGCACATAAAAAATAAAATAAAACCAACAAGGTGCAGTTTTAACTTCAATTAGGCTTGAAGAGCAGTGTAAGTGATGAAGGCCCAGCAGGAGCAGTCGTGGATGCCACCAAACTCATCGTCGGGCCAACTGTTTTGCAATCTTCAATTCTATGCTTACTGATTTTGACTCTACTTGATGGCTTGTTGCCATCAGCCAGCCAGCCAGCCAGCCAGCCATCCATCCCTAATGAAAACTATATATGTACATACCAAATTTCTCACCCAACATCCCACCAAAACTAAGTAATATATCCATATCCACGTATTAACGTAGAAGTCACATTTGTATAATTATTAATTATATCGTTATAATTATCTTTAAATGTACAAAATTACACTATTATTCTTTTATCCTTACAATATATTTTAAAAAATAATTTAATTGGTCTTAACTCTTAAATATAATGGTGCAGTCACGTATGTCTGGTCAAATACGATTTTAGATAAGGGCTAATTGTATGACATAATAAGACAATTTATTTAAACTTGTCACATCATTATTTTAAGAAAATTATTATTATGTTATTTGATACGTTATGAAAAAAATATCAAAAAATAAATTAATAAACTAATTAACATAGTTTAATCAAAACGACCCAGCGACTAAAGGTCATAGGAGATTCGCAGCAAGTGACTAATATGGCCCACAAGTCGACAAAGAAGGCGACGGAGGGCCCAGTGGCCTAGCCACGCACCCGCTAGTGCAGCCCCTTGGCCCAGCCGCTCGTGCAGCCCCGTGGCGCGGCCATGTGGGCAGCCCCCCAGCCCAGCTACCGGGGGGGCTGCCTCATGCAAATCCAGCCGCAATGGTCTTGCCATGTGGTTGCGGTCCGGGATGGCACTCATACCAAAATATTTTTTCAAATACGAAAGGGTCTCACGCAATGACCAAAATAGTATAATTCTGACATTTAAAAGAAATTTGAATATTTTAAAAAATTAATAAACAAATATTCATAAAAAATTTTAATTCTAAAAAGATTATGAAATACGAGAATAAACATCATCTACAAGAATTTAAATCTTAATTGAACTGTAAAAGTCAAGATAGATGTTATCTGTAAGAATCTTAATTTTAAACTATTTTGAACCATTCTATATTCTTCTATAAATATGTAGGTACTCATTAAAAAAAATATACGTCTTTAATACTAATTTTAATACAGACTTCAACATTTTTAATTTCTGACTTAAATATTGAAGTGTTTACGTGAGAATTTCCTACCGCCCACTAATTGTTTTGTTCTTTGTAAACTTAGACAACTTGACGATGTTTTTTCTTGTCAAATAAATTTATTATTGTATTTCAACAATAACAACTAACGTTGTCTATTGAAAACGTACAAAAAAACCAATGAATCAGTCTGCAATAACTCAAACAAAATGCACCATTAATTTACAGAGTTAAGAAGAAACATGGGCTCTGTCCTTGAGGCATTCACTCAGGGCACAAGACAGTCTCTCATGCCCCATGAGATCGCCACTAGATAGCTTGTCTCACACCACTCGAGATCTTCAGCCCAGGGCCCTCCGAAGGCCTCCTCCTAAGATTAACTGTGAATTCATCTCAAAACCTTCAGGGAACCTCCTCTCAAGACCAGTTGGGAATTCACTCCCAAGACCCTTTAGCAGCCTCCTCCAAAGGCCAACACGGAATCCATCCCTAAGGACATCCCAGGTCCTATGACTAGTTTTTTCATTGTAGACTTAAACGATTTGATGATTATATTTTATATTAAATAAATTTATTATTATATCTCTTCAATAATATTACTGAAGCCAAATAATGAGATAGACAGGATAGGAAGCCAAATAATGAGAGAGACAGGATAGGAGAGCATCGAGAATGAAAAATTCACGTACTTAATTTTAGTAATTAATTATATTGCTTTCAGTTTCAGATAATTATAATTGTTGATAAAAAATATGATTTATTTCCCGTGTGGTAAAATTTCGCCGCGGCCGGTTGGTTTGATCTGTCCTGTGGCCTGTGGGTAGGTAAAGGGAACACAACGCGTCGTTCTCGGCCACCGACCCCCCCCACATGCCAGCCGTCCGATCTTACACGCCGGAAGATCATCCAACGGCCCACATTCACTTCATACTTCAATTGGACAACCACCATTGATACAGAGGGACGCAGATTCATCTAACCCTCGACCTCTATAAAGCCGTCTCCATCACAAGGCTTTTTCATTGCTCTATCTATACTCGGGGGGAGAGAGAGAGAGAGAGAGAGTCCAGAAAGCAAAGCAAACGCAAGGCGACGTCTCTCTGTTCTGTTTCTTCTTCAGGTAAATGCTGCTTTAGTTTTTTGCTTGGAAATGCTCCGACAGCCGCACTCTGCTGCTTCTGCTTGTGCTTCTTATTTGTCTGCTTTCCCGTAGGTGTCTCTCTGTTATTGGTCGAAATGTGAGTGTATTAACGATTTGCTTGCGTGCATCTTTGAACAGATATTTTTAACATTGTTTCACTTGATTTTTGTTAGTAAATGGCCGGGATCTGTGTTGGGTTTCTTTGATTGTCGGTGTTCAGATCGTCTTGGACGACATTAAGCCCTGTAGATCTGTTATCTCTCTGGCTCGGGGAAGATCAGATTCTGATTCTGGTTGTTTTTAGGGCTTAATAGAATTCAACTGTCGTTGCTTTCTTTGATCTCTGAGTCTGTTGCAATCTTAAGTTACTGTCTACTCTTTTCAAGCTTGTGGTCAATTGGTCTCAGACTTTTACCTTTCGACGAAGGCCAGGGTTTAACAGACATTGCTGGAGATTCCCCTTTCTCTGTGTGGTTTACAGTTTTTTTTTTTTCATTTTTTTATTTCTACTTGATTATGAAGCAATATGCGTATTCTGAAATCTTGAATCTTACAATTTTCATCTTTGGGAAGGCTATAGTGAAAGTGCCTTTATACTTCTGGTTGGGTTTAAACTCTAAGTGCGGTTTAATAAGAGATCCGTTTCACTATTGTGCTCTGCAGCTTGAAACCAATGGCAACGGAGACCTTCCTATTCACATCTGAATCAGTGAATGAGGGGCACCCAGATAAGCTCTGCGACCAGATCTCTGATGCAGTGCTTGATGCCTGCTTAGCACAGGACCCTGACAGCAAAGTTGCCTGTGAGACTTGCACCAAGACCAACATGGTCATGGTTTTTGGAGAGATCACTACCAAGGCCAATGTGGATTATGAGAAAATTGTGCGCGATACTTGCCGGGCTATTGGATTTGTGTCTGATGATGTGGGTTTGGATGCCGATAACTGCAAGGTTCTTATTAACATTGAGCAGCAGAGCCCAGATATTGCCCAGGGCGTCCATGGCCATCTAACCAAGCGCCCTGAGGAGATTGGTGCTGGTGATCAGGGTCACATGTTCGGTTATGCAACTGATGAGACCCCTGAGTTGATGCCCCTCAGCCATGTTCTTGCAACCAAGCTTGGAGCCCGCTTGACTGAGGTTCGCAAGAACGGGACCTGTCCATGGCTGCGGCCTGATGGTAAAACCCAAGTGACAGTTGAGTATTACAATGACAATGGTGCCATGGTTCCCGTTCGAGTGCACACTGTGCTCATCTCCACCCAGCATGATGAGACTGTCACCAATGATGAAATTGCCGCTGATCTTAAGGAGCATGTCATCAAGCCTGTTATTCCGGAGAAGTACTTGGATGAGAAAACCATCTTCCACCTTAACCCTTCTGGCCGGTTTGTCATTGGTGGGCCTCATGGTGATGCCGGTCTCACTGGTCGGAAGATCATCATCGACACTTATGGTGGGTGGGGAGCTCATGGCGGTGGTGCTTTCTCCGGAAAGGACCCTACCAAGGTGGATAGGAGTGGAGCATACATTGTCAGGCAAGCTGCAAAGAGCATTGTGGCTAATGGACTTGCCCGGAGGTGCATTGTGCAGGTTTCTTATGCCATTGGTGTTCCTGAGCCCTTGTCTGTTTTTGTTGACACATATGGAACTGGGAAGATTCCCGATAAAGAGATTCTCAAGATCGTGAAGGAGAACTTCGATTTTAGGCCTGGCATGATCTCCATCAACCTCGATCTCAAGAGGGGCGGCAATGGAAGATTCTTGAAGACTGCTGCCTATGGACATTTTGGGAGGGATGACCCAGACTTTACATGGGAGGTGGTGAAGCCCCTCAAGTGGGATAAGGTTCAAGCTTGATCAATCCTATGGTGTGGGTGGTGATCGGTTATCAAAGCATAATTTCCTTTGATTTTGCTTATCGCTCCGTGTGTTCTTATTTTTTCATTTGCTATTAAAATTTCTTTGTTTAAGCGGCATCACAGTTGAATGACTGACTGACAATGTGTATCAATTCTCTATATTCTGCATGCATAGCTATGACTGCTGTGAGAAACGAGTTTGTATCCGGCAGTATAGCTGCAGTACATTTGCTAGGCTCTGTGAGTGTTTCAAAATAAAAATTTGAATGCATTTATTGAGGCTTAGTCTTGTCTCATATATTTGATTATCTTATTTCTTCTTTCACTAGCTGTCTTTGCGTTCCAATGGAATTTTTTATTGCCTTGAAGAATTGAGATGATATAATCCAGTGGATTTCTTTTGCTTTATGTTTAAATTGTGCTGGCTGTGTAAGACTTGATGTTTCTCCTTCATGCTTATGTTTGTCATATCAGAAAGATTGAAGGTGATGTACAAAGACTGAATCAATCAACTTTGCACCATATCAGCAACATAATCGTTCATGTCCAGGGAAGAGATTGGCAATCCTCTTTCTTTTGTGAAGAATCAGATAAAGACCTGTTCCATCTCACCAAGACGTATATCATTTCTTGCCATGAGCTTATCAAACTCAGATCTCAAAACTACTTGTAGCATCCAACCATCTCATATGCCTTCAATTTCCAACCTTATCAAGCTCGATATATGCATTTGTCAACAGCTGCAAACACCAGAAATATAGAATCAGCATTTTTTACATGATTTAACTGTTAACTCTGCAAATACATCAATCTTTTGCAGCAGCTATTTAAAATTTGTTCATCACTTACAAGGGTCCTGGGTAACAATCAAACCACTGCCCTGGAAGTTGCAGGCCTGGGCGTGCTTTCCTCTGGCCTTGTAGTAGAGATTCATAACAACCGATGCATCAGAGACTCTGCTGTTGGCAGGATTGTAGCATATTCCTCCATATTGGATGCCTTTGCAATCAACATCAGACTCAGTGCAAGAGAACTGAATAATTTCATCAAGTTTAACAGCTGAGGTCGATGGCTTAACAATGCACCACGTTGTTTTATCGCTGTTGCCCTGCTATAAGAATTAATTCAATGAAAAGAGAGAGAGAACCAAAAAAAAAACTGATAGCAATAGAGGATTAAAGATGCAGGGGAGAACAGATTGCCTGATAGGAGGAAGATAGTGAAGCATTGTTCTCTGGCAAAGGGTCTCTTTCTTGGTCCCTGGATTCATGCAAAAACTAAAAACCTAGGGCTAAAAACTGGAAACTTGAAGGGAAACCAAATTCATTTCTGGGTGAAAGCAGAGCAACAATTACCTGTCTGTAACTTCATTTGGCTCATGATTTTGAATTCGATGAAGCTCAGTGAGAGCACTGCTTGCAAAATTAAACACCAATGGTTCAGCCTGCCGAGAAAACAAGAGTCACTAGTAGTTTCATGAATTTTGTAGGGGACTTGGTGAGATTTCCCCCAAACAATGAAAATAATTAGGAAGATGAGAAATTTATACCTGTTTCCTGTCATTTTGATCATACCCTGACCCTGCATTATATCATACATAACACAGTTAAAGATGACTCCGAACTCCTAAGCATGAAATCAGAAACTTCCTTTTTTGTCCTAGCATTTGCTAAAAGAAATTAGAAATGTTTATTTCAGTGAAAAGAAGAGTAAGAGAGAATCTGTCGGCCCATTTTCCTGTCGGTATTCAAAATGTTAAATGACATACCTGTGCTCAAGCTGAAACACAAGAACCAAGTGACAAGAAGAACAAGTAAAGGTAAACAGAATTTCTCCATTCCCATATTTCCACTAATGGAGCCTAGAGACGAAAGGCGAAGACAAGAGATTCTTTAGATTTGCTTAAATAGAGGATATTTCAGCAACACGGTAGAGAGATCATGAGACGACAGTTTCATCCAACCCTTGCCAGGATGCACCTCATTCAGTCTTAACTAACATCGGTTAGTTCCGCATCAATTAAACGTGATTCCAAGCCAATGCCATTACAGGTGAGAAATGCAGTTCAAGCTTTGAAAATATTTAAAGGATTCTGGAGTTTTGAACCAGCCATGTGTTGGACAAAGAAAAAAAACCACATATTTTGGGAAAGAAAACAAGTGGAACATACTTGCCAGAATTTCGTTAACACATCAGTTTTGATGGCATTTCCCGAAGAAAAAATCTGTAACGGATATCATAAAACATCCAAAAAGATGTAGCCTGCCAAGAATAAATGCCAAAACTAAACCATCAGCAACCAAGCCGCCACAGCCATTTTCATTCTTTGATGGATAGTTGATCCCAATTCTGTACTTCAAAATTTAGCTCTTCAAGTGCCAATGTATTGACATCTCTATGTATCTTGTCATTTCCCATGTGCCAAAGAATTAGTTGGTCGGCAGGTTTTCAGTTGGAGCATAGTTACACCATCTTTACAAAAATGGCAGTTCAGGCTTCAGCTGCTTCTTACCTCAGCTTTTTACTATCACATAATTGACTTTTTATTGCAAATTAAGAACTTTCAGGTAAACAAGCATATTTAGTATTTTCCTATCGAAATCTGGATCCACGTATCCCACCATAGCTGGTGGGTAAGATCTTAAAGAAAACCTCTCCACCAACCACCCCCACCCCCCACCCCAAAAAAAAAAACAAAAGAGATCAGTTAACAACAGAGGAAACTGCTAGCTATATTCCTATCTTTAGCTTGATCCATACTCGAGAAGCTCCCATCTGAAAGGCTGGAAAACATAAAGAACTTCAGGCGAGCTCTTGAAGAGAAGAGCCACACAAACGCAGACAGCAGCAATGGCCACCATTGAAAGCATAGCTGGCCTATAGACGGCTGGTGATGCTCTGGTGGTGCTGTATGCCATTTTCTGTTCGCATAGTCTGCAATCTCGAATTGGCTTCATTTCACTCTTCCCGGTGTGAAAGCTAGCAACTTTAGTTGCTTTGTGCCCATCCGCTGGTTTCTGATTCATGTTGCATTCAAATAGTGCGCCAGGGATGTCAACAACTACATGCCCTTTTGCTGTTTTCTTGTTAATTTTCTGCTGGACCAGATGCATGTAGGAAGAGTATCCTCGCAACTGTGCATAATCACTGGGAGTCAATCCAGTAGTGTCACAAGCACCTTTCCACGCTTCGATTCCCACCTGAAATGCGCAACCCATGTCAATATGGAGAAGGGGAGAGTAACAAAAGACAACAAAATGACCTGGAACATAGCATGGAATAATATATTACTTCATTTTTCTAAACCAATTTTAAAAATATTCCCAATCAAGCAATACAAATTCTTTTTACCACTAATGAAAAAAAAAAGCTGCTTCCATAATATGACCAGTTCAAGGATGAAATTAAACAGACACCAAAGCAAAAGGCAATTGGTTCAAATTTAAGTTGTCAGTTTGACATAAATTTGAAGCCTCGCATTGTAAATAAACAGTGAAAATATGCACTAGGAAAGGAGAAGATACCTTTCCAGGATCATCAGTCAACGCATCTAACACCCCCTCTGAACCATCTCTACTAGCTGCTATGTGTAGAGGGGTCAAACCCCCAGGGCCAGCAGCATCTGGCCTAAATAAAAACTTAGAGCCTTTATGAACGTATGGTTTCTGTTCAGACCCAGACTTATCCAAGCCTCCATCAGGGACGTATCTCAAAAGGATTTCTACCATAGATCTGCAATTTCTGCGTACAGCTTTATGAAGGAGGCCCATTTCCAGTAATCCAAGTTCAATTGAAGAATACTCTCCTGCATCTACAGTACCATTGAACAAAATGTCCAACAGTTTTTTAACTGCTGCACTCCAGTCATGCTCAATCGAGAACTCCATGATCCATCTGAACCGTTTGAAAGGAAACAGATACAACTTTGGATCTGTGGGGCCCAATCTTAACTTCAACTGGCTTCTGTGGAGAAGCCAACCCATTTCATGTATAAAGTCCAGTGCATTATTCCTGGCTTTTCTTTGTTCACATTCTGCCTGCATATCATCAGCAATCTCAGCCATGTATATAACACTCTCCAGTGAACAAACCTCCGAACACACATCCTGATCTGTGACTATGAATGGAAAGAAGCTGCTGCTGAGACCATGGTCCTCAATCTGATGGAATAAACAATGAGTATCAGTTATTCAGAAACGAGAGAACTGCATGCATTTGGAGTCATGACATGTTCTCTGCAGGGGTAAATCACACCAAATGTCACAAAACTTTGGCGTCCTTTTCAATTTGATCACTAAACTTCAATTCCTTACAAAGAGATAACAAAACTTTAAAATGTTTTACAATATGATCACTAAAGTGATTTTTGGACAATTTCTCGCCAAAATTGCTAACATGGCAATGGCCACATCATCGTCACGCCAGCTCCACATCATCACCATGTCAGCAATTTCGACTATGAACCATCAAAAAATCACTTTAGTGACCACATTGCAAAACATTTTAAAGTTCTGTTATCACTTTGCAAGGAATTGAAGTTTAGTGACCAAATTGAAAAGGACGCCAAAGTTTTGTAACCTTTGGTGTGATTTACCCTTCTCTGCAGCATGCACAAAACATCTAGAGAGACAAGAGACAATAAACTTAGAAGGCACTGGCAAGTGTTTCACCTTATTTTCTTCTTTCTGGTTTTTAATCTTCTCATATTTCCCCTTATTATTAATATTATTATTATTTTGGAAGGGGGAGGGTGCATAGTTTAAAGCTCCAACTGAAAACCACCAAAATTTAAGCACAAAGGTCCCCATATAAAATTAGTATGGTTTCCAATATCTTGAACTTTGTGCTGTAAGAAAAAGACCAATAGCGGCTCCTATTAGAAGAATGGATGGAATGGAACAAGTATTTAGGAAAAAGGTAGAAGAAGAGCCCCCCCCCCCCCCCCCAAAAAAAAAAAAAAACCTTAAGTGGGAGATTCTTAAATATGATACAAGTTATGAGGGCTTTATAGAAGATAAGGCCATAAATGAAATCATAAGGCGAGCTACAATCCATGTAGTCAACCCCACCTATTGGGATTAAGGCTTGATAGGTGGTCATTTTTTAATATATTCAACTTTAACTTCTGGGGCACTATCAATACATGAGGCTCCCCACATTGTTAGGGTTGGGGAATGGTCGTTTCTGTATGTATACCCTACCCTTTGCAAAGAGATTTCCACAATTTGAATCCGGGGACTTCCACTCACTAAAGAGCAACCCTGCTGTTGCTACCAACACATGCCCTCCCGTCCTTCAATTTAACTTCCATAAACCAGAAATTTGGAGCCAAAGTTAAAGTTCAAAGACAATTAAATAGCCAATATGGACGGGTGCACAACACATTCATGAATGGAAAATCATTTTAGTAACCCCAATCTGCACAAATTAGAAAGTAGAAAGCTTTTTTTCCTTGTGTGGAACAATTTATTTATCATAAGTTGGAAATGTAAAAAACTTGTTTAGCAAGTCTTAACACATGCAGTTAATGCTTAATTCAGTAATTAACAGTGTACAGACTTAGTTGTTTCTTTTTTTTTTTGGTTTCGTATGTGCAGACAGTTTATTTTAACAATGGATAGAACCAGGATTGCATTACCTCAATGAATCCTCTCCCAGTAACATTTGGTACAGAGCAAGAAAAACTGAGGCACTGGATATCATCATGATCTAGGACCATATCACCTCCCTCCATTATGTGAGAACAAGTTTCTTGTGCCAGATACTTCCCTTCTAGTGCACAGAGTAACCTGATACAAAAAAGAAAAATAACTTGATAAATATGCAGTCACCCAAACAAGAATAGAAAAATTAGAAAAAGAAGAAAATCTTTGAAATTTCAAATACAGCGTTCCATTCAAGCACTCAGTGATGATACACAACTAAAATTAATGAAGGATACCTCGTGCTTGAGTGGGACAGGTTGGAGCCTTTAACTAAGAACTGAGCCCTTTCAGAGACAGGAACCGCGATGGGTGTGATACTCAAGATTCTGCAGTTTTTATGGCTTTTAGGAGGCAACAGCGTATCTAATACAACCTGACCTGCAGCAGAATTCAAGTATCCTTGGTATCAGTCAGCAAAAAATGAAAATAAAAAGTATGCTTGGTATTCTAGCTCATGATAGCACAAGCATATGAATGAAAAGGTAACAGAAGAAAATATATAAAGGAACCAAAAGGCAAGAACAAACCATTATATATAAATGCTACATGATTCTGCACCCTAGTGTACACCCATCCCGTTCTCCAAAAAGAATCATCCAACACATCAAGAAGTCTGATTAGACTGGATCTCAGATCACAGCAAAGCTGTAGATAGCAACAGTAACTTCAAGGTTTAGAGGTATTTTCCAAGGACAAGGAGTAGCCCTCTATATTCCTGTTAATGATAGATTAGTTTACCTCCTCCCATGTGGAGTTCTCTAAGCGAAGATAGATAGTCAATATGATACAGCCAGGTCTTATGTAGCTTTCAATATCCGTAGGACTATGGGATAACCAGTCAAGAATCTGAAAAATACACATTTAACAGAATAAAGTCTTATGTTAGTGTGAGCATTAAACAACTATAATCAAATAATTTCACAGCAAAGAGGTACCTGTTTCCGCAAAGCAAGAGGAAAATCACTTGGATCTTTTCCAAAGAGTTTGAAAACAATTCGATCTGTGCGACTCTGAAATTTAATCAAGAAAATATAGATGAGAAAGGAGATCTTTTCAATACAATAAGAGGATTATGCTCCATCAATCTAGTTAATTACTTGGGCAATAGTTAGTCTATAAACCATAAACTCAAATTGCAACGTCATCCGCATTGAGAAATTAAAAAAAAAAATGTAGCTATATGAATATAAATCTAACTGAAATCACTTAAAATAAATCAATTTTCCAGTATATATTTAAGCATATGTAGGAGCAAAATATACCAGGGGGATACACAAGAAGAATACCACTCAGCAATCTCAGCAAACTCAATCTATAACTCCTTTTGAAACTTCTTGAGCTAAAAATAGAACAAAAATATAAAGTATCTAATCTACGAATGCCTGTCTCAACATCATTGAGAGTTTGTAGACGTCATTATCCAGGACTTTCACACTTGCAAAACTTCTTTTGAGGAAATAGAACAAAAATAAAGATTATCTAACCTATGCATGCTTGTTTCAACATAATTAAGAGTTTGTAGATGCTGCCATCCAGGCCTTTCACAATCTTTTCAAATGGTTATATGCTTTCCATGAAGGAAATAACAATGTGAAAGAGAGTGGAGATTCTATAAAATGACAACATATTGACTGAAACAGATATTGCAGTGTAGTACTGCTTTTGTTTTGCGTAGAAGTTGCATGAGTCCCAATTCTGTCATGCTCACAAACAAAAATAAAAGAATATTTAATCTATGAATGGCTGTCTCAATATTCTTGAGAATTTGCAGACACTAACATCCAGCCCTTTCACAATCTATTCATGTGGCTACTAGTTTTCCATGAATGAAACAACAATGAGAAATTGAGCAATTCTCTCCAATGACTTTGCAGATCAGTGGAAAGAGAAATAATGCAACTTGGCAGTGCTTTTGTTGCACAGGTTCTTATCCAGTCATATGCCCACCTATTCTCTACTGACTGTACCAAGGAATTGGGATGAAGTAAACCCAACAAATTCAATAACTGCTAAGAAACTAAAGATATCACCTCCAACCACAGAAAAATATAACTGTGGAGTCATGTAAACGATATCGTCTCAAAAGCAAAAGAAACAGATTGCATTAAATAGGAAACAGAGATACACGCAATTAATTCCTTATGCCAGAACATTCACTGATTTTTTTACAAAGATACCAACTCCAATTGTATAGACCATAAACAAGAAAGGAAGTCTATCCATGAACACAAGCACTAGAGAGAGAGCTATGGCTGCAACAAGAGTCTTTTAATAAAACCTTAAATGGAAAAGCAACTTCTGGAGCATATTAATTATCATATTCATCAACACAGTGAGGCCTAACATCCAGATATATTTCTAATTTCAATTGCAGCCATTCAACTAGAACATTCAATAGCCATAAAATAGTACCCGAGCCTCCCCATTGGAACTAGATGGTGACTGGGTGGATGTAGAACCTGAATTCCAGCTTGCCTGAGGTGGGCTTGCCTTCTCACAGTCTGGATGTCCCCATAGACTGCTAGCAGGAGACCCAGCCCCCAGATTTACAGGAGTCTGAAAACTCCCCAAGTTTTCTGCAGAGTCTTGAGAATCATCATAAACATTATTCAAGTCAATGGCATTCAATTTTGTTCTTCTCACTGAAGTCTCAGCACAACTTGCTATGGCTGGAATGATGTCACTTGTATGACAAGGAATAGTAGATGAAGTTTGAAGAGCTATAGCCTGAACATCATCCATAAAAGTTCTCTTCTCCATCCCTTCACATACATGTGCAGTCGTGCATTGTCCATTAGGCTTCAGCAAATCCTGAATCATGCAATAATTGATCTTAGAAGTAGAACCAAAAATAGAGGCGCATTTTGAGCTCTTTGAAATGAGGATCTCAAACCTTTTCTGGAGCCTGGAGAGGCATCCCAGCATTCTGCCGGTCTTGAGAACCAGGGAATAAACTAGATACATTTATCTCATTAATTGAGCCAGCAAGACTAGCAAGGTTTCTCAATAGATGAGACAGTAGATCCTGATCCTTCATTTGATCTGAGCTATTAACTGCACTTTACAGAGGGCCCACACTTTGTGAGTGATAAGGTGTTGGATCTTGATATCATCTAGGACTCTCAAAGTAGATTAAGTTCTTGTTACATAGGTTTAAACAATTTTCAAGAATACAATGAAGATACACCAAAGAAGTCAGATCCAAATGGAAGCATAATGCATCTATTCGTCTATTATTTTCCCTTTCTTTTACCAGGAAAATGATAAAAAGAACCACATTTACTATAATTCAACAAATTAAGTTGCATAGGCACAGGCAAGGACACAGACAACATGATAAACACACATTGAACAATGATAGTTAGTCCTACTTGATGGTCCAAATTGGTAGTCTAACTGACAAAGATGTCCAATATACTCTTGGATTGATATTAACACTTACAATGCTTGTTAAAACCAATGGAAGGGCATATTAGACATTTTGTCCAGTCGGACCACCGAGTAGGGCAAAAAATTATTATTCACACATGGAACAAAATAGTTGATTACTTTACATTTTTAATCCACATTACATGAGATGACTATGCAATTTAGTTTCCTATTTCTACTTATATGTCGCAAAATGTGGAAGATGAAGTCCACAAATAGCATGAATATGATACATAGCTTCACAATTACTTTGCTAAGCATCCAACACACTTCATTTATCTCAGTAAACATATAAGAAAATATAAACTAGTACCAGCATGATTGATCTCTTCAGGATGCTTCAAGTAAATATCTAGTTTCTTAACAGCACTTTGGAAGAACATATTTACTAAAACTAAATTGATCCGAAGTCTTCAGCAGACATAATTTAAGAAAATGTAGTGAGAACAAAGTCTTCATCAAAGGACACAGCCCCTCGTCCAGCTCTCTGCCACCTAGCTTTACTTTCATATTTGTGTGTGTGTATAATCAATATGGATGTATATAAAATAATCAAAAGGGAGCAATTCGTGGACTAAAAATACATGATCAATAAGATTTGCCAACAATGCCCAAAAGAGTGTCCGTTCATTCATTAAATTTTAAGAGTACAAAAACTAAACAAAGACATAGGTGAAGGAACCTCCACTCTTCTCAAGGGCCAATTTCTCATAATAATTGAAGAATAGCTCATCAATCAATCAACACAATGAGACAAAAACTCAACAAGTTTTTGAACATTATCAAATTCAACATCCAAATGTCTCTTACACTGCAATGTCCAAGAAGGTGTAAGACACGCTCAAACATGCTTGCATATCCAGCAGACCAACACCAGCTGACAATAAGTTTCCTCCTCTTGGTCAAATTTCGACATTAAGTTTACACTCAGAAAAAAGCTAATCTTGTCACAGACCCCAACATTGGAAATGCCCTTCAAGGAAAATCCTCATTACATGTGCTCTTTTTGTATCTATGAATTACTAGTGACATACACATGAATTAGGCATGTGTGTAAAACATATATAGTTCAACTTCAACATACACTAAATAAATATGTTTAGGTACTAGCTTTTAATATGGAAATATACACAACAAAAAATATCAAAAACCATTTAAAATCTCTAGTTTAGCTGTAAATTCATTTTAACCTAAACAAAGGAAAGATTATTCAAAAAATAATGACTAGGCCATGTCCTAGTCATTGGATATGAGAATTAGATGAATCCAACATTAGAGATACACCGGCATTCAACATGCAATATCTGCCCCCGAATCAACATAATTCACAAAACAGCAATCCCTTGTGAGCCCCAACAATACCAACTAAAGCTTAACCTCTATGAAACACTCCAATATAAACGAAGCATGATCCTCACAGTCACAGATGGCCATAACTTCATAAAGAAGGAGCATGAGTTCAGAAAACCACTTTCCTAATTTGCAAATTATCCTCAATCAAACATCCCAAAGCAAACCTGCCCCTTGCTGTGAATGTAATTACTACAGTTGTCTCTCTGTCAAAAGCATAAATGAAATTAGACATGAGGATCTCACTTAAGTATCTTCCCACGTCAGAGATGATGCCACAACTTCATACCATCTCTACCAACCTTGAAGCAAGAGCAACCACAAAGCTGCTCCAAACTTGGCAAACCCATTTCAACAACACACATTCACCTCTAGAAAATGCCAAACCACCCCAATACAACCATATTTAGCCATTGCCAAACCTGTTCAAAATATTTGTCCCTTTTACTAGCAAATCTCCTTAACCACCTTTGAGTAAAATCTCCAATAAACATTCCTAATTTTCTAATGCTAAAGCATTGACTCTCACGAGGTACAAACACTATCCAGCCTATTAAAAGATAATTCCTGAGTCACACTTCCTTAAAAAAGGTCATGTACTTGTTATATCTTCTCAAATCCATAGGCCACCTGGATATGGATGGTAAATAGAAGCACAAAGGTGTATGGGTAAGCTCACAGTATACTTTCAATTCAAGCTATTCTCTATTCTAACTAGCCACTCTCTTTTGGAACCAGTCTCTACCCGGTCCAACACTACTTTAGATTTAAAGGAGCAAAGAAAAGATGAAATAATGTACATTGCTTGAAAGAATACAACTCCACACCCTAGGGTAGAAGCACAGAAATATTTGGAAAATCCTGTAAGGGAAACTCCTAAAATAATCAATTCTGGCACAACAGATTTAACCTTCAAACCTAGCACAACCCCAGAACATTTAGAGAAACATACACAGCACGCGTATACAAATAAAACAAAGATAAACTAGCTACACTGTATCTGTCTGGAAAACAAAAACCATCATATCATTTACACACAACAAATGGAAAGCCACAACAGCACAGCTGCCAGCCATGGCAAATGGAAGTCATGTTTATAAGTTCACAATCACAATCATTCATTTCTATGATAACATTACATTATTCTAAAGCATGGAGAAAACACCAAAATGTTTGTTTCATCTCCAATAACTTATTGTTTGTGCATCCAACTGAAAGAAACGGTCGGCAGAAGCTGCTTATTCATAAATCAAGATTCTTCAGAATTTAGATATCATCATCACTAGCATCTTACCACTAGAAAAGAATATAAATAAATTAATTCATCATCTTCCACCTCAAGAACGATGTTAGTTTTTTAGGCACAAAATTGGGCATTTATCATCTCATCCACCACAATCAAATAGGACTCCAAGATCACTGAGTATTAATTCCACATAAAATGTTAACAACAGATAGCTGTTTAGAATAATTGCTAACAACATTGAAAAGAAATCAACAAATGAAGAAAATGTAAAAGCCCTCTTCCAGCACAAGATCCTACATGCAACCAAGCCCCCACAGAATTTGACATAAAGGAGCAAAATTTTTAAATTTTCATTGAGAAATTCTTACCGTGCATATTGGACAGTATCCTGAGTAGAATAACAAGTAGATAGCTACTACTACGCTCATCATTCGAGGAGCCTCCATTAACAACATTTTCCGGGTGTGTCTTTCTCCTTCGTCTATTATGCCCAGCCAGACGCCTGCGGCAGCTTCTTTTTCCTTCATCAAACTCTTGAAGAACATGAAACCTGGCCATCGGGACAACCAAATTGTTTCTAACTGAC
Organism: Diospyros kaki; assembly: GCA_036245055.1. Classification (NCBI taxonomy): domain Eukaryota; kingdom Viridiplantae; phylum Streptophyta; class Magnoliopsida; order Ericales; family Ebenaceae; genus Diospyros; species Diospyros kaki. The sequence goes on from BSEG01000013.1 coordinate 8,571,208, forward strand.
AAAACAAATCTTCACAAAAACACAAGTTTGACACATACAAGGAGCAAGTTGCATAAAAAATTAAATCCAAAAATGCAGTGAGAAATGTCATCTGGCCTCAGTTTGTGTTATCTAGTAGTAGAGAACCAAAACAGAGGACAAGGAGTGTACTAGGAATCTACAATTATCAGTAGACACTGCTAAATTTTCATTTTCCAACGAGGATAAACTATTACAGAAACCAACAAAAACCTGTCCCCAGATAAGAACTCACCTGCTACACTGCTGACAGAACCGCTGCATAACATTTCCTACTAACGCTTTACTGGCCTTGGAATGCATTTCACATACCTTGTGCCTTCGGTGATAATCTTTGGCACTACTCAAATCAGCTAGACAACCCTCCACCTGGCATCCCGCACGGTTTGAAATAGCTGCAACGACCTTGGTCTTCTTCCCACTCTTCCCCTCCAATTTTCCCGTCTCAGCTTCAGCAATAGGGTACACTTGCTCACCAAGGTTCAAATTAAGGGACCCAGCCTCACCATTCAGCTCTTCATCATCATCAAGAATAACCACTCTCCTCCGCTTCTCCAATTCCCTTTCCCTCTTGTCATTTCCCAAACTGATTTCATCTGAACATGAGGATGAACTGTTAGACAGGCCTGTATTAGCCGGGATGTCAGACCCAGCTGGGAATAATTGCCTAACTCTGCAATCTGATGACACAATATTAAGAGGAGTAGCAGTAAACAGATGGCCATCCCATTTCCAATCATTCAAATCCCATTCCATACTCCTCTTCCCAGATGCCTTCAAATCCGGAATCACTGGACCATAGAAACGATGTTGTTTTCCCCCAAATTGAGCCTCCATCAGCTAAAACTCAAAGGACAAGGACCTAAATCTAAAAGACCAGAGCAAAATCCCCAGATTCCACAACAACAGTAACAACCCCACAAGTCCCAAAGATCAAGCCGCACTATAAAAACCCTATAATTACCACTACCCCCAATTCACCAAAAGTTCACTACCACCACAGAAATCCAGACAAAGCAACGGTGCAGACACATCCATGGATCCAAACAACGACCAAAATTAAACTCAAGTTAACCAGTAATTACTACCTCAACGACATCTCAACAACCACAAGCCCTTCACAACACCCTCATGAACCAAAAGAAAATACCAAGTAAAACGACTCGCAACTCATCAACAGAGCGAATAACCCAGAACGGAGAACTAACTTGCCGGAACAGACGGCGGCAAGGCCCGAACGGAGGAGCCCGTTGACGGTGGCGTCGCTGGTCAGTGAAGATCGCCGGAGAGAGGAGAGAGAGAGAGAGAGATATTAGAGAGGACGAGCAAAGATTAGGAAAAATAGGGGCAGAAATGAAAAAGGTGCCGAGGGCTGAATGGTAAATTTCTTAAAGAAATAAATGTAGAGTACGTTTATGACATCGTCCTCAGGGAATCTCAGCCCCATATCCGTGTCCATCGCTCTCACATTATAATTATTATTTAATTATAATTTAATAACATTCATAATAATAAAAAAATAAAAATTTGATTCAATATTATAAATTATACATAGAAATTCTAGAAGAATGCTTAATTGTAACATTTTTAGTCACATTCATACATTAATATGTTATATATTTATATTAACATAAGAGGTTGATTATTTGTTGTTAGACCTGATTTTATTTTTTGTAATTCAGACTATAAAATATTTTTATACACCTCTGATAACTTTTTATTTTTATACACTTTATTAAAAATCATTTAAAATATCTCATAAGTCAAACTGTTAAAAACAACTATAGTCCAAATTTAAATTATTTTTATTTTTAATATAATTTAAAAATCATCCATTAAAATATATAAGTATTACAAAAATATACTCCCAAAACATACGTCTGATAGCAAAAGGGCAAGTAACATGCTGGTATAGTTTGGTGGGTCGTGAATTCAATTCATCTCTTATACTAGTATCAAAGACCCAACTTACTATTTAACTCTTTCTGCATAATTGATAGTACAATTACAAAAGGCTGCACAAAGACAATCATTTCAAATATCACAAAAAATATCATAGCTGAGTATTTAAATAACATTTTTGCATAAGATAACGTAAATAATAATTAAAATATAATAAATACATATTTTTTAAACAAAAATATAATGGGCGTATTTTATTTTAAAATAAAATATATTTATTATATATATTATTGTTAACATCCAAATAATATAATTAGTTAATAATAAATACATCATATTTTAAAATACATAATTAAATTATTTAAATATTAAAAATAATATATAATACACTTATTCCACTCTAATTAAATGTAAATGCATAGTTAAGCTTTCTAATTAAATGTAAATGCATAGTTAAGCTTTCTAATTAAATGTAAATGCATAGTTAAGCTTACCCTAATTTGATGGATGTGGAGAAGTGAAAATGCGAAAGCGCGTGGAACTGTAAGTGATTGAGATTTGGGATCCAAAGTCAAAACACAAGAGACTTTTATGGCAAGAAATGAAACAAAATATTTAAGAATTATGTAATAAGCAGAAGTGCAAATCATAATTTCAGTGTTATTATAAGGGATCTATATTTTAGATTATCAAAACAAGTTGAAATGACAATATTATCTTCCTTCAAATTATAAGATATCATTCTTTTTTATTTCTCTCCCTTCCCTCACTCAGTGACTTGTCGCCTCCTCTTTCTCTTTTCCTCTTTTCCATAGTTGCCTCCAACAATCGCATGTCGTTGTCATGCCTCTTACGTGTTGATTGCTACTAAGAATGTAACAACGCTCAACGAATGAGGTGAGATGACAGAATAGCGACAACAAACAATTATTGGAGACAACCATAAAAAGAGAAGAAAAAAGAGACAGCAGGGCGTTAGGTGAGGGGAGAGAGAGGGAAGGGCATTTTGCAATTTAACAAGGGTAATTTTGTCATTTCAATCCCTTTTAATAGCTCAATGTATAGTTAAAAAAATATCAATAATATTTTTTTTCTATTATAAGTGTAAATTAAAATTCATAAAAAGAATTGTGAAAAGAAAGTATTATTATTATTAGGTAGTCCACTAAAGTGGCATCTTACGTGACATATAGATCAAGACAAATCAATGGGAGGAATCAATTGACTTGGTTTGGTTGGGTTGGATAGATTGGTGGATCGTACCAGATAAATATCTTCTTGTAAAAATTATCTAATATGAATTATTTTTACATATATATAAAGAGAGGGTACAAGATTGCAGAGGAATCCAAAGGAAGGAAAAAGGAGGGGACCCAGGCAGAAGAGCAAGCATAAAAGGGAATTTGGTGGGGGGTGGTGGTGGTACATGAACACGAACATGCAGGAAGGAGCGTTGCTGCCTGCCTGCCTGCATTGCTCATGTGAGGAGTGTCCTTCAACGGACCTTCTTCCCCGCCCCATCATATTCATCCCCCTCTTTTGTTTTTAATTGAATGAATGACTGAATAGACCAAAACAACTCTACATTTTAGATTCTTTATTACAAAATCAGCACTAAAAATAAACATAAGTTGATGAAATGTCTTTTACCTCTTTCTAGACTTTCTTTATTATTTTAGTTCACTTTATTTACTCAATGTTACACGATTGGATTTTTTTTTTTTGGGGGGGGGGGTGGTTTATTGGGAAAATAGTACAGAATTTGTATGGAAAATAATTGCAGAAATTAATTAGTGTCGATGTGCCTCCGTACATGAATAATGGCATCCACCACTTCACTCACATGGGAGAGGATTGGGGTCAAACGTCACAACTCACAAGAGAAAGAGCCCACCATCCATTCTTGTTCCCACCCCCACCCACTTTCAACTTACCCAAACTTTATGCTAATTTCCTAACATAATATAAAGTCTTTTGTTAGGGTGGGGCTCACACGACACGTTGTACGTGTCGTTGGATTGGGGCTACCACTCAAACAAATTACCCTTTAATGATAAAAGAGTCTTTCTGGTCACCATTAGTGGATTGTTGTATCTATTTCTTAATTTTTGTTTGATTTTAAAAACGTTTTTTTTTTCTGATGTCTCATCTTAATTATTAAGTCATTTCATTAATGAATAACATTTTCAATGTTCACTGAATTTTGTCAAAAGATTGTACTTGGGGATGCCCTCACTTGTGGGGTTCTCCCCTACTTTGTCAAATGATCGTACTTCTCTTTAGGTGAGATTGTAAAAGGATTGAATCTGATTCTCTTGTTTGAAATTTATACGAATAAATGCGTCTCTAAAACATATTATTTGAATTGATTCTTAAATTACAATATTCATAATAAAAATAATCTTATATGATGTCAAATAGAATGATCAATTTGATCTCGACTTTTAAAATAGAGTAGCTGGTTTGACTTCTTTTAAGATATAGTGATTAATTTAGCTCTTGCGTTACAAAAAAAATAAAATTAGGGTAAAGTGCCAAAAACAATCCCTTTATTTTGGCCTTAAGACCAAATTGGTCATTATATTTTGAAAATGATCAAATGAGGCACTGTAGGTTAATTTAATAACCAAATTGGTCATTAAATTAATTATAAAATCATAATTTAATGACTCTATTGATACGTTACTCGAAGCCATTTACAAAAATCAGAGGAATTTTGCGCATTAAGATGAGAGCACACGAAACCAATGGATGAAAGTTTTGGTGGGAACAAGAAATGCGAGTGCTAAAACAATCATGACATGTACTTAAAAGCAAGAAAATAGCAGCCACGAAGAATCCCCATCTGAACAAGTAAATGTGGTGTTGGGAAGCAAAGACAAAGGGAGAGGGAGATTTAACTCGCTAATCAAGGAGGATGAATAAGCAGCAATGATAAGGCAATTAGTGGGAGGCCCAGAAGAGGTGCAATATTATATCTCCTCTGTATTTGGGTGTCGGCGGGATTTCATTAAAGCGAACCCTCCATCATGCCCTTTCCCCGGTCATAACGCTTTGCTCTGTTTTTTTAATTGCCGGTGGAAGGAAGGAAGGGCGGGCGGTGGCGGCTGCCTTTTGTGTCCCATTTCTCAAACAAAATTCAACATTCAACTCCGACTACAGTCTACAGCACGGTAATATGGATAATTTAGACTTTTACGTGCTTCGAGCGAGGCTGGCTGGCTGGCTTCGGGTTAGATTGAATCAGAGTGTTACCGAGTTCGCTCGAGAAATGATATTCAAAGGACGGTGTGGCCATGTCAAGATCGGATTTGACTTGGCCGGCGGAAGAAGAAGCATCGCTAGAAGGGACCAATTCCAATCCGGGGAATAGTGAAAATTGCCATTTAGTTAAATTAATAATTGGGGTGGAGAAAGCTACTGCCACCTGCCTCGACGGACAACTTGTTGGTCAATTCATGCATGCATTATTATATCTGATAAATTCTGGGACATGACAACTGGATTAACGGTAACGACGGATACCTCTTTCTTTTTTTACTATAATTGTTTTAAAAATAATATTAATTACCATCTTTAGATAACTCGCAGTAAATTTATTTTATACCTAATTTTGATATTTGAATAATATTTGCATACTAATGCATAATATTACATGTTATATTAATAGACTATGCTACTGGAATGATTGTTTTTGTACGGTTTTTCGTGCTCGTGCCCGCAATTACGTTAGGAAAAATAAATCACAGATTAGACTTTTGGCCATTATGCAAGATGAGAATCGAACTCGTAATTCACTGAATTAACACTGACATATTACTCATCTCACCGCTTAACTTAATTCCTAAGGATAATAGACTATACTATTTGTATATTAAGAACTATATCTTGTGTTACACATACACGCGCAAATGACTAAATTATCACTCGTGTCTTAGTATTTTCTTTCATTGTGTTGAGTGAGGGATATTTTTGTCATTTTAACTATATTGTCTAGTCTAAATTGTAGCTCAAGGAATATAAAATAGTATTTTTCTATAATAATATAAATTGTCACACCAAATATCAAAATTGAATGCTTTAAGTAATAATTTTTTTATAATTTCTCTATTAAGACAACTCACATATAGTGATGCCCAACTTTCATTAACTTTTTTTACTTATATAAAAAAGGCTTTTATTAACTTCTTAAGGTGGATTTTTTTTCCCACAATGCAGGGATTTAAACTTTACATTTGAAATTAGAATCGTGAAAAACAAAATAAATATCTTTTATGAAAATATTCATTCCAAAAATAGCCGAAGTATTATAGATTATGTATGAAAAATAAATTTATGTTTTAGATAACGTGCCGTGACAAACTTGGCCAACCTTAATGGTAGACCAAACTAATTTAATGGGCACAAGAAATATGTCAAATCTGGGTCCACGTGGCGCCCGGAATTTTAAAGATAAACGGGCAAATTGCACATGCCAACTGGGATCTACCAATTTCACCCAATTATAATATGTATTTTTTATATTAACCTCTTTTTAATTCAATCCTGTTAAAAACTCACATAAATCTAATTTTATGAGATAATCTGATATAATTTTAAACAATATGAGCAATGGGTATAATTTTTAAAAAGTGACAGATATTAGTACCAAATCTCAGGACGAGCAGCAACTGTTATTTACCAACATAATGCTCTTTGCTTGGAGTGTCTTGCTTAATTTATCCGGGAAGGTGTTTGGCTTTACTTATGTTTTTGGTCACAAAGAGTTCATAAACTCTTTAACGATTTAATATGTCTTTATTTATTGAACAAAGATCGAAGAATTTATATGCTACTCGTCTTTCATCAATATTTTTCAAAAATTGATGCCAACTTTTCTTTAAGCAGCTTATCTGCCAAGTAAAAAATTAAAATACCCTCCTAAGAAAGAAGAAAGAAGAAAGAAGAAGAAAGAAAACTTTTTTCTTGGGTGTTTGGTGGAGATGGCATGGCATCACGCTTGACCACCTATCCGGGACGCGCCTTTTGCCGTCCTTTTTCTCAGCGTTTTCCTCATTTTCCCGGAAAAAGGCATGCCAAAGAAAGAAAATGACACAGAAAAGAGGGGCCTCCCTGCCCCTCCCTCACTCTGTATCTTCGTGGGTTGAATGCTTGTTTGAAAGCAAACAATTCCAGCTGAATCAGTTGGTTAGGGAAATCCCCACTAAGTATCTTCACCTTTACAATTTCTTGTTTTTCTTTTTCCCTTTTGTTTTTAGTTTTGTTTATTTGGGCAGAACAAACAGTGTTATTGTTGTGTTCATATTTTGAAGTCATCTGATTTCAATCTACAAGCAACAAGAAGTGTCTGGTGCCCCCAAGGCATATCTAGCTGGTAGATTGATTCTTTTTTCTTACCAAACAAACAGAATAGATACTAGCTGTTACAACGCTGAATAATTTAAAGTGGAATGACTCTTTTCAGCATCTTCTTGCTTCAATAATGCCTATGTTCCCAACTATAATCAACTTTAGCTGTTTTCCACATTCAGCTCACCTTGAGCCAGTGAGGCAAGCAAATGCGATGTAACACACCGGAAAAGCCGAGCTCTTTTGGCCCAATAGTCTTAATCAGTTCATTCTTTCATTTGTCTTGACACCCTTGAATTTGATTGCTTATCCACATGCCAATAAAAATCAGGGATTTTGTTGACTTGATCCAGGAATCATTATTTGATTAGTTCGTTGCTGTTTTCAAAAGAAGTTTCAACAAAATATAAATCACAACTCTGAAACTCTGCCGCCTCCATAGAAATGGCAAGGATTTATGATATATGAACTAAGACAACAACGTATGAAGATGTAAACAAAACCATATATAGACACCTGTAGACACTACCAATTTGTCTTGTAGTGCCAGCTTCATACACAAAACAATCTACCCTCCAGAATCTAGACGCACGAAATAAGAAACCGTAACCGAAAATGTCAGCCCTCAATAGCAAGCTCAGGCTGGTCAACGGCCTCAATCATGGCTGCCTTGCACTCAACTATTCCAAACAGAGAAGATACTGAATGTGGAATTGAACCATAGGGGGTACGCATATGCTGCTCATAGTCCGTAAGAACTTGCCTGCTTTGGTTATGCTTGGCGGTTTCTTTGCCTATCTGACCTCAAGATTGGCTTCTCACTTTTGTCTGTGTCAGAACTTTCCTTTTGGGATTCACTTTCTGTGGTTCTGCCATGGTTTCTTCTTCGTCTTCGATCCTGGAAGGCCAACAATGTTAAGTTATGGAGTATATTCTCCAACTCATACCTAAGTGACCTCTCTAGTTTGAAAATTAAAAGAAGGGGAGCAACATCACATTTTCTAGTTAAATTCAATCATAATATGAGTCACAAACTAGCATGGAATTGTTTTATACTTGGAATCTCAGAATCTAACCTCTCGTGGTATGGGATATTCCTCAGATTCAAGCATGCGGACGACTTGACTCATCATTGGTCTCTTGTCAGCATCAGGGTCAACGCACCGCAGAGCAGTCAAAAGGGATCTCTTAAGGGCACTAGTAGAGGGCCTGGTCTCGATGGTTGGGTCAACCACTTCTTCTGATCGCCTGCCGCCAACCATCATTTTAAGCCAGTCGACCAGGTTTACCTTCATGAATCACCAAACCATAGATCAGGAAAGACGTGGTCATGTAATGCTTGATTTTGATAGAACAAGAGGTACTTACAGAAGTTTAAAGAAGATGAAAAGAAAAGCTATTGATTTTCTTGGCAAGAAAAAGGCAACATAAAAAAAAAAATTCCCCAAGAAGTTGCTTGGAACACATTGCATAATGCAACTTACAACATGCAAGCAAATTGAGTTATCTTCAAAGATGAGGTAATGTCAATGCCTTCTGGAACATGAAACCATCATGATTAAGCAGATTAATTAAACTCAAACTGGACTCTGAACTTGTCCCATTACATTATCTGTCTTAAAAGCAGTGAAGGAAAGTTGCCCCAATTTAGTTGTTTATTATTAAGCTTCATCTGTTCCTATATTGAGACAAATTTAAAGCCAAAAATGCAGTCACTTCTAAATAGATGTCACATCATTCCCAAAGAACCAGTCTTGTGCTGAAACATATATTGCTATGTGATCAATTGCTATACCAAAGGTTATAGTCATGATTGCTGGTGAGAGAAAGTTGAGGCTGGGGCTCGGGCTGTAGGTAATCTAAGATGAGAATGCTACAACAGTTCGTAAAGGGATGCATGTGGTGATGGCCAATGTGAGAGTGTGCCGGTCCTCCACCATTGGTGCTTGTAGTGGTCTATCTAAACTGATGTTTGACAGTGGGAAGTGGTACTGGTAGTAGGTAGAGAGGAAAAAGGGAAAGGAAGATCATGATGATGAATGGCTAAGTGGGTTGCCAGAGTAATCAAGGAAGAGATCAGTGTCTCCAGATCAAAGATGTGAAGTGAGAGGCATCACAACAGCCATACCAGTCAACAAGATGATATATCAAAAAGGAGATGATGTACAAAAAGATGGAGGGGAATTACATATGTACTTAAAGGTGTGTACATATATAAATATATATATATGTATGTGAAGGGGGGGGGGGAGTTTGTGTGTTTATTGTCAGCGCAAACACCTCCCTTCAAGGCTTCGAATCACTAACTCATGAAGAAGGTAAAAGAACAAAGAGATGTTAAAGTTTCCCAAATTGAAATTCTGCCGATGTCTTTTCAGATATTTACGGTCATTCCTATTTAAATAAATTTACATTTGCATACCTCATGTGCTGGCCTGCTATAATCCACAGGATCTCTTCCTGTAATTGCTTCCAATAGCACAACTCCAAAGCTGTAAACGTCGCTCTTCTCATTTAGAAGGCCGCTATTTGCATATTCTGGAGCTACATATCTGTAGAATTTTAGGAAAAACAAAATTGTCATGCCCAATGAAGTACAACCCGAGTAGCTTTTAAGGTGCTTGATGAACAGAGAAACAAGAGCAATATGAAGAGGAAAATGAAGCACAGTACAAACCGAGGGTGGGATAGTATCATAGAAGATGCTCACCCGAAGGTACCCATTACTCTGGTTGTAATATGACTCTTTCCAGCACCCAGCAACTTGGCTAAACCAAAATCAGAAATTTTAGCATTGAAGTCATCATCTATCAGTATATTGCTTGATTTAATGTCTCGGTGCACCACTTTTGGTTCAATTGCTTCATGCAAGTAGGCAAGCCTGCAAAAAGTATATTATGTGTGAAAAACAGAATTGGTTTGCATGTCAGATTTATGCTATATCAAGAACTAGGACACATCAAGGGAAAATGAATAGAAGTAATATTGTATTATTCTGAATAATACTTACAGATAAAAAAAACTTTTTATCAAATATCAAAGTAAAAATGATTTTTTAGAGGTCAAATATCTATTGATTTGTTTCTCACTTTCCAATCCAATCAAGTTCTGAAGAATAAATGAATAAAGTTCAATTCATTTTCTCTGTTCTATTGGTTTATATTCCTTTTGTTTGTCCCCCACAAAACATAGTTGAAATGTAACCTAAGAAAATTCAATTGGAAGGAAGAAAGTGACATACGCCTTAGCAGTGCCAAGAAGAACTTTCATGCGGGCTTCCCAGGTAAGATATCCATGCTGTCGCATAGCTCCATGAAGCCATTGCTCTAAATTACCATTGTTAACGTACTCATAAACTAACAACCTGAAATGAAATAGAAGTATAAGAGATACAAACCCAAAGTAAGAAAGTAAGGCTGCAAACAGCTTCCGAGGTTCAAACACAACACTTGCAAGGACCTCCATTTCTTGTAATTCAAATTAAAACCCACATGTACCCAATAGGAGAAAAGAAAAAGAACTATCTCATCTAGATATTATAATATTACTAAGGAGTAACTATGTTTATTGACTGCATTTCATTAAGAGTCTGGCTGCCTATTATTGTACAAATAATGGTGCAGCAATGATGGAGGACTAATTAACTTGTAAAATATTGCTATGCATAGTTAGATGCATTCTTTTATACCCCAGAAGAAATATTTACACTCTATTTCTTGTTTGTACGTACAAGCATCGTCAACTTTCTCAGAAACATAGAGAGAGCTTAAAAATGATACCTGTGAGTTCCTTCAATACAGTAACCCAAGAGTCTAACTAAATTCTTATGCCGCACGTGACCAATGGCCTCAACTTCAACCCTGAACTCCTTCTCCGCTTGTCCTCTATAAGTAACAAGAGTAAGACACACCAACATAAGCACATAACTAGCAATAAGGGGTTTAGTAACTGAAAACAAATCTGTTTGAAACTTACAGATTGTTGAGGAGCCTCTTAACAGCCACGGGAGTCCCATTTATCAGATGGCCCCAATAAACAACTCCATATCCACCCTCACCAATAACATTTTCCTTTGAAAATCTGTTTGTTGCGGTTTCTAGGTCCCGTAATGTAAACCAATGACCCCAACCAAGACGAGAAAATTCTGGCAACCCAGATAGAGGGGATGGGGCAGTTATGGCGTGAGCAGGTCTGGATCCATTAAGTTGCACAATAACCCCTTTTTCTCCCACTTGAGCACCATCACCATCTTTCTCTAAATGATTGAATGAGCCTGATTGACTGCTATTATCTGCATTTTTTGTCTTGTCTACACTTGAACGCTTCAGAAGCTTATCTGAATCCTTATCACTAAATTTTTCATGAAGGGAAAAGAAATCACCATCATGACGTACAAAATGGTTTGCCGAGTTCTGATCGACCCTTATCTCTTTCGACACAGTTGGGATTTGGCTAACAGGAAGCTCTCCGTTAGCCCTTCTGGCTTTCTTTCGAGAAGTAAGGCAAAATGATAACACCAAAAGGATTACTACAATGAACAACCCAACAAAAATCCCAATTACAACCCACACCTTAAGATGAAATATCTGTGTCTTCTTTAATAGCTCTTGTTTGAGAGCAGATGCCATTTTTGACAACCAAGAAGCCTGTGAACAAGAAAATAAGGAAATCATTATGCAATTCCACATATAAATAACAAATGTCTTATATAGATTGCATTCAGAATGCTTTCAGGACATGCATCGTGTAACTTTACAATCTATTTTCCCATTTCTTTATTTTTTCTTTCCCCTTACGTCTCAACCAACATTAGATGCAATACACTCAACTACTCAGGCCTATGAACTATGACTATTTATCTTCTTTTAGATCAAATACATTGTCACATAGGCATTAACTCATCATTTCCTCCAATTAACTCACCATTTCCTCCAATCTCACAGAACAGTGGAGAGAAATGAGGATATGAAAGTGACAGAACCCATCCACCAAATTAAAAGCAAAACAGAAGCGGAAGACAGGAAATTCAACTCAAAGTTCAAGAAGCTAAAACATTTCCCATTTCAATATATGAAATTAAACAAAAAAAAAGACTTGAATAAGAAAAACTACAGATTGTGACATGGAGAAATGAACCAAGTTTCTCATCTTACCTGTAAGTAATGTGACCAGCCTTCAGAAACCCTTTCAACGCACCTTCAAAAGGCAACAAATCACAACTCTAGAACTCCAGATTCCTTCTTATAGGCGAATCCCAGACACCCATTTCAGAATGAAGCAATTCAAATGCACAGAAATCATCTCCATTGCCATAAAGAGTGCCAGATAAATAGGGCAATCTTTCTGGGTCTTCACCACGCCCAAATGGGTATCTGCGTCCTTGAAGTCCCCCCTTGAAAGCCCCTTAATGGCAATAAATCATCCAAGAGAATTGTTGCAGCAATGGCTTTCTGGGATTTATAAAATGGCGGTGGTGGGGATAATAAGAAGGCATGGACTTATCAGTGGTAGGTGATGCCTCGCACATACAGTAAAAGAGAAGTATGAAAAATGCAATCTTTTTCCTTTTTTATGTGATCTCAACAAATTGATTCTGAAGCCAACAACTGTGACTGATTATCAGAAAATTCCACACCTTTTATTAACACGTATTATGAGTTTTCTCTCTTTTTTAATTGGTCAAATATCAATTTTAAAATTCAAAAAATGCCATGATTACAGAGAGAAGAAGCAATCACTGTAATTCAAAAGGATATTAACTGCAATTTAGAGCTGGGTTCCAGCTTGTGAGGTCAAAAATTAATGAAGAGACTGGATTCCACGTTAGCCCAAAACCAATACATTAGAATAGAATAGCCCCTTCATTTATGGGGCACGTTGAATATTCATCAGAGTCCTTATTTATTTCCACCTTGAGGTTTGTAAAACTTCCCCTTCTTGAAATTTAAAACATTTGTTGAGGGATTGGGAAATGTGGCCTTAGTGGTCTGGAGAGTCAAAGGAACAGACTGGACACTTTACCAGCTTCTCGAAATGACCATTAACACCCTTGCTTCCTCCTCATATTACAGATGTGCCCTATTGTGACTGCTAAGAAGACAAATTACATTTATCAAGCAAATGCACAAAAAGCAATAATATTAAATTCTTCATGTGGTTGGACATTAGCTGTTGTGGGGATGAAATTCCCCTTTTTTTGTTTTGGAATTGTTATAAAACGATAAGAGGTAAAAGGGAAACCACTAAGTCGGGTCACTTGAAAAAAATAAAAAATTACAAAACTATTCACCCAAAAATTTAATAATCTAAAAAAAAAATACTATTTTATCATCAAACCAGCTATTACTTTTGTGTTTCAATGGCCTCAAAACAGAGAACCATGATAGCCGCAATCATTGATTTTCTGAGATATTTGGTGTATAGGAATCATGGCGGCATGGGTGAGAGCAACAGAAAGGGTGGGTGCAAAGAAACAAACAGTAAGACCCACTTTTACTCTGGGAAAATACTCTTGAATTTTCATCGTAGCCCGGAGCGGGAGGCCGTTTAACACGTAGCCCTCCTACGTGTTTGATGAATTGTCTGAATCAAAAAGGTGCAGAATTTGCTTCATTCAGCAGAATCCTTATGCCTCATCTTATTGTTGTGGCATCAGCGTCTCATTTGCTTGATGGAATTCATTTCTCATGTTGATTAGGATACAACAACGGGTAAATTCGATAACAGTGTTAGACTTCTTATTTTATTAAGATTATAAATAGAAATAGGTTATATATGCTTTCTAAATGTACAAAACCCTTATTAAAAGATCAATTATATGGGGCAGGAGGCCTCTTATTAATAGACTACTTCAAAATTATTTTTATAACTTGAATTATTGACTTTTTCATCAGAACAATATTATCAAAATAATTCCTACTGTAGAGACAACTTCACTCAGTTACTTTTGGACTATAATAAAACAAATATGAAAAGGGAATATATGTATATTTAATACTAAAGTCCCAACAAAAACATTTACTTCTTTTGGATTGCCTCACATGCCACCATATGTGGATGCTTAAAATTAATGCAAAGTTAATAAACAACTCTTTAAGACATTATCTCGATTTATTTGCTCAATCTTGATATCTAATAATTGACAAACTCCCACAATTATTAACATGTTTAATATTTGAAGGACACACTATGATCTAAATCTTTTTAGATAAGTTTACGTATAAATTTGTATGTGTTTACTTAACATGTGTAGCTTATCATCATTATTTATATGTATATAACGAATTTACTCATTACACACTTAAAAAAAATAGTAATTATGGATCTTATTAATTAAAAAATATTCATATTATGTCATAATGAGAATAATTTCTTACCCTTAATCATGGGTTTCCCACTCTTAATCATGGGTTCACTTGCTAGTTGTGCTGTTTGGCTGGAGAGAAAAAGGGGGTGTTTTTATTCCATGATCAATTCATTGGTGGGGAAAAAATTGGATTGGTCCCCACCTTTAAAGAAAAGAAAAGATGACAGCCCAAACAGTGACTTAAAGAGCACAATATAATCCATCTTAACCCAAGATTAAGCGTCTATAAAGCAAAGATTGTGTCTCACAAGCAAAGTGTAATCACATCGAATCCAAGGGTGCATTTCTATGCATTTAATATAAGGATCGATTCACATTTGCTAAATACCCAGATGTAAAAGCACTCAAAATCAGAACTTTAGCAAGTTATACTTTACCTTTCACCTCATGCGCATCAAACCCTTTAAGCGAATTATATTTGTAAAAGGGCATTATTTTAATAGCAAAATTAAGTTCACATAATGGGTGATGAATTTAACCTTAAAGGGAGACTCTACTTATATTAATAAATTGGAGTGAAGCTTCTTGCTGCTGCTGCTGCCGCTTTGCTTTCCCTTGGCTCACACTCAATTCCTTAAGAAGGGACAGATTCAAAGGCACATTGTTGAAGAGTCAAAGCAAAATATTAAAGAAAAGTGTGCTAAAAGATTATTCCCCTGTTTGTAACCGACAGCCTGTTCGTGTTTCATGATGGGACCACGAACATAGAAACACTAATTATATAAATAAGATATCACTTATTAAAATTTTGAATTGTGAGAAACGAGTTGATGAGACTTGTAAAATTTATTAAAGTGATCAAATAAAATTTTTAATTTTAGGCCCATTTTAACATTTAATTATCTATAACATGAAAATATATAGAAAGTATGTAAGTCATTGGGAGAACCACTCTAGAATTAAGTCCTATTTCTTATCTGAAATTTAGTTTTTTATGTAAACATGATGTAGTCAAAAATTAATTAATTGTATCCTAAATGAAATTATTAGCCAAATACATGTTTTAGTCTATGTACTTGCACTTTTTTTTAATTAGATACTTAAATTTTTTATTATTTTAATTACACTTTTAAATTATATAATTTAGAGTTAATTACACACCTAAACTTTTTAAAAATAAGGTCAAATACACAAACATAGTCTAAACTTTAGGTCGATTTTTAATTTTATCCTAATTTGATATTTACTTCAATTTAGTCATCAAACTTTTAATTTTGTTTCAATTTTATTCTCGATTGAGCAAGCGTCTGCCCCTGCTTATGTGGCATGCTGAGGTGTCAAATAATAGACACAATAACAAAACGATATCGTTTTACCGTACTCTTGCCACGATGCACATAGCAAAACAACGCCGTTTTACTAAAATTAATAATCAAATGCATAAACTCAATAATCAATAATTAAATATAAAAAATTAATAACTAAATACACAAATTAATAATCAAATATACATACATATAATTAATAATCAAATATACAAATCAATAACCAAAATCATAAACCCAAAATTAATAACCAAATAAATAAACCCCAAACCACAAACCCAAGTTGGGTTAACCCAAATTTCAGCTTCTTGTTAACAACGTCAATCGGAGAAGATGATAAGAACAAGTTGACGGTGGGTGTTCGACCGAAACAAGCCAACGGTGGGTGATGTCTGACGAAGACAAACGGTCGTGGTTGTCGTTAATGAAAGCAGATTAAAGAAACCCACTCAATCAACAATAATGAAGCGATTACAGTCGATGGTTGTGGGTCAACCACGAATAAAAGGAAGAAAACAAGAATGAGGAAAGAAAACAGTTTGGGGTTGGCCAACGGCGTCTCATGGTGGTGATGGCGGTGGTGCCCACCGTTAGACTTGCTCCGATCATTTTCTTCGATGGACACTGTTACAGCGATCGCCTTCGTCGACGACTACTGTTTTTGTTTGCCTCACTGTCGATCTATCTTTGCTGGGCTTCTTATCCTCTTATCATCGACGCACTTAGTCGTTGTTGTCGTCGGTAAGTGTCCCAGCCTCCATCAACAGTCAGCCATTAAAGCAACCAACTTTCTTAGTTTTAGGTCACCAAGATCTAGTTTAACCCATTGGCCCGCTTCAAAGCCACTTTAGATTTGTCAACCTAGTTTCAAATCTATTCATTGTCACCTATTACCCATAAACAACGTCGTTTTTACTGATGTGTCCATTATTGGACACATTAGTCGCCATATCAGTCGCCACATAAGCAGGGGCACATACTTGCTTAATTGGGGATAAAATTGAAACAAAATTGAAAGTTTGATGATCAAATTGAAGTAAAGGTCAAATCATGATAAAATTAAAAATTAACCTAAAATTCAGGCTATATTTGTTTATTCAGCCTAAAAATAATTCTCCTAAAGTAAAGAAGAGAAGAATACACCCATTATCCAATAAGGTCATGCCAAATATTCTCTTTATACAAAACTCATCATCGACAAAAAGTTTGTGTTTATAATAATTATAGTTTATAAATATAGAGTCACAGCTTTACCTTTCCTTCGCATCCCTATGGTAAAATCAATGTAATTATAAGTTGCAACTAAAATTTATAGGCTAGAAATATATTTTAGTCTCTGTATTTGCATGTTTTTTTTTATTTAAATACTTAGAATTTTTTATTGTTTTAAAAATATTCTTGAACTGTATAATTTCAAATCAATTGTACTTTTAAATTTTTTTGTTATTTCATATTTATATATATAGTATTTTCTTGACAAGAAGAGTCACTAGATTCCTCTCATCTCCTCCCAACTTCTGTACAGACACCATAAAAATGCCCCAGGGCATAACTCAGTTGGTAGTGGGCGGGTAGAGTTGCTCCTGAGAGGCAAGGATCGAGTCGGGCAAGTCGCAGTGTGAGATTTCCTGCTCTTCAGGGGTCTTTGTGGGCGGCTCGCACTGGTCTTCCCCATGACCATGGCGACTAGGTTCCTGATTTACCCCCCTCACGTGTCGTGAAACAGTTCGTGGGGGGCCCTCGAAATGTGGGTTAACACATTTTTGCTCCCGAGACACCATAAAAATGCCATACGTTTGAAGGACAATTATGCAAATAATAGGGTCAAGGCTCCCATAATAAACTAATACCAAATGACTAGGGTGGGTCTGCCAAGCAAAAGCATAATTGACTTGGATTTGTAGGGCACCGGCATTGATCTGCTTCCCTCATTTAAACAAATCATCAATCGTTTGATTAATTCTCACTTCAAATTATTCAATGAGCTGGCCATTGGGAACCCATATCTATCAGTTTATTATCATCAACATTCAACAGGAAGCAGCTGCGCTGCTGCAGGGAAGGCGCGCCGTTTGGATGCTCATAAACAAACAATCGTCGTATTAGTGGGTAAGCCTTCATTATCCATTGATCTGATCTGGTTGGTGGCTGCCTGCCCGCTTCCATTACACTAAGCTGTCTTTTGCAAACATTATCTAATTTGCGATTACCATGAGCGTCTCTAACTTTCTATCCCTTTTTAATTACAAGGTCAGCGAGCAATCGAGATGGTCATGAATTCAAGTAAATTCTAAATTCAAGTCTAATCAATACCATCAGTAGATTTGGCTTGGGTGTTTTTTATTGACCCAATTTGATTTTAATTCTACTATATATATACATAGGGCTTTGCTATGTTGTTCATTGGCGGGCAACATAGCAGTTGCCCGCTAGTGGGGGGCCATGGACCCCATGCACATGGGGTCCATGTGCAGAAGCGGGCCCCACGTGCATAGGGCCCGCACCCTCCACTCACGGACAACATAACAGGACTCTATAATCATATATGTTCTTATTAGACCATTTAATTTATGATTACGACCTGATTAGACAAATATTAAATACAATAGTAATTAATTCAAATAAAATTCATATAATAAGAAGATCTTGTGCGGCCACGACAACATGAAAAATGGACACACAATGTCGTTGTTGTTGTTTATGAATGGTTTTGTGCAATTTGATTTGAAGTGGATGTATATATATGTGCACGAGGGTGGCCAATTGAGAGAGAGGATCTTGTGTTGGGCCGTTCATAGGTCCCATCTGAGACAACAAATCCATTTAATTATTCTCCCACGAAACAAATCTATTAAAATTACCTTTAGAAGATGGGATGGGATGGGATGGGATGGGATGGGCTTCAGATCATATCTCTCCTCGTATCAAAGTGTCCTCATTCATTCATTGCTCCCTCTCTCTTAAGTCTTAAATCCACATAAAAGTGAAATAATTAATTCTTCATTGCATAATAATTTGCATTCATTCCAACTCAATATTTTTAAATTTTCTCTTATAAAATTATTTAATACCTTCACTTTAAATAAATAAAATCAACACAAGAATAATGTGATAAAATGATATTAATTTAATATAAAATTTTAAAACAAATTTGACAAGAAATTATTTGATTTGTACAAAAGCGCATTGGCTGATGTGCCCCTCAAATGGGATTTTGATAAGGTTATGTGATGAGTAGGCTTGGATTAGACCCTCCACCTTCCTTAAACAAATAGCATAAGCTTCAAAATGTCAATCAAACCAAACAGCATAACCCATTCATTCACCATCTGAGTTTATTGGGTTTTAACTGTTTCCCCTTTTAGATTTTGATGTAATTTTTTATTAAGTTCATATTATATGTATCAATGAGATATACAAATTTAATAACTGACTCAAACTTTATCATCAATAATCACACTTCATCATGGGATAAAAGTTTTATCGGGTTCGCTTTATGAAGCCCGAGACTTTATCGTGACAATGATAAATTAGATAAGTATTTTTAAATTTTAGCATTTTCAGTCATTCTTTTGATAATTCAATTTTTTATAAAACATTTTTTTTATTATTTGTATATTTAGGTTCAATTTTTAAAGGATAAATTGATTCATAATTCCACAAATGCAAAATTATCAAAATTCTTTCAAATATGTTTGAACTCTTCAAAATTAATTTGTTATCTAGATCGAGTAACATGACGCTGACATGATAATAAATTATTAGAGATAAAGAGGTGGGATCCAATATTGGCCCACAACCCCAATGATATGTTATCCACCGTGGGCAACGAATCAAAACTCTTGAACCCTTTTAGGTAATTTAATTCAAAGTTTACTCTTTAATAAGGGAAATAAAAAAATAGATTAAACCACCCTCTTAGGTAGTTTAATCCATTTAATTATTTTGATATTTGACTCCTAACTTAAATTAATTAAAAACTAAATACCAAACACTCTGTTTAATCTTTAACCCCTTAGCCACGAAAGCAATAGTAATAACAATACAAAATAATATTACATACCATACCAATTGAAAACAAGTCAAACAAATGTGTTTGAATTGAGGGTGGGTTTTTGATTTTAAGGGTGTCGGTTAATAATTAATTATTAAATCCGTCGCTATCCTATATCTATCTTCAAAACAACGTGTGGGCCTGGCCGAGAGAGAGGCGAGAGCACTTGGGTTGGGTTCAGATTTGGTACGTCATCTCAATTTGACCAAATTCAACAGTTTGAGTTATTTTTCTTCATAATTATAAATATTAAAATTTAATTTTTATAATTATAATAAAAATATTACTCATATTTATTACACAACTTCTTATCGGCTAGACTCAGCCCAATAGGCTGGTCCAATCACCTAAAGGCCATAGGCCCAGCTGAGCTCGTCAAGACAACCTCATACCTCGCTAAAATTCGAATTCAGATAGTGAAATCAAGTGAACTCCTAGTAAGACTTTCAGCGAACTCTTAGCCATATACCCAACAAGATTCTAACAATGTTTCTAGCTCACTGGCCTAACCGTTCAGTTTGCTGGTTTAATCCTTTAGCTCGCATAACAACAATATTGCTGAATAACCGAGGTAGGGACCCACTTACTTTTGTGAGGCAAACCGGATCCCTGATAATACAGAGCTCACTCTCGATTTTTTTGTAAATGATAAGGACATGTTATCTCCCATGACATCATCTATACGTTTTAATATTTTATGCAATTGTAAACATCCCTCACTATAAATAGGGGATCAGAAACATTATTGAAAGAGAGAGATAACCATAATATTATACTGTTACTCTGTCGTAATAATCAAAGGATAATTGTGGAGTAAACATCGTTCTGCCCGAACCACGTAAAATTTTTTTGTGTCATTTCTATTTTGTTGTTCCTCCTTGTATTTGGACTTATATACTTCATTGCGAGCTTACAAATCACATCGATTAATCTTGAACGTCGACAAAAAATATTAAATTATTATAAAAAATTTAAAAATAATTATTTATTATTGAGGAAGGAATGAGACAAATTTATAATTATATTTTATGAGAATTATAAAATTAGATTCAAACCAGGAGGCCAATTTTATTTATTATAATTAATTTCTGCAAAATTTGCCAAATGGGCTGATGACTGATTGATGGGTTCTTTAAGGACAAAATTTCGGTTGAAATGACCTCCAAAAATCCGTTAGAGTTACGTCAAATGGCCCAACTCACTCGGTCAGTCTTAATTCCCGGCCCCAAACATGCTGATTTCGGGACTAAACAGAAGATGAAAAGGACAAAATAATACAATTGATTTATCCAATTCCAATTGGGAGTTTATAAGCTGCGATCGAGTTTAATTTGTTTTTACCCAATTTATTATAAATTCTTGTAATAATTTGATTTTTTTATATTGATAGCTATAAGATAAAATACCTCAGAATATGGAGTTACTGTTAAACATAACAGTAAATGCTAATATGCTCATATTACTCTCTTCAATGGCTCTTACAGTGCTACTAAGAAATAAGCTTATTAGAATCTGGTGTTGATCATGTGATGTTGAGAGATGGAAACATGTCTCGCGCACCCTCATCATGTCTGTCTGTCTTAGTTAACTATAATTAACAATTTTGTTAAAATTCAAACCCAAAACCCCAGCTGAAAATCCAAATTCAATCAGCGATGTGAATGTGGGTGATGGTGGAGCTACAGAGCGCATTATTATGTTAATTAATAATTATAATAATTCTACTGATTAAGAGAGAGAGAGAGAGAGAGTAGAGAGCGCATTATGTTAATTAATTATAATAAATAATTCTACTGATTAAGAGAGAGAGAGAGAGAGAGAGATTTCTTTCATTTAAAATAAACACAGAATTCGGCCTTCAAACTCGAATTTTCTGTGTGTGTGTGTGTGTGTGGGCAATGAAATTTGATCAGCATTTCATGAGCACAGTACTGAGAGAGAGAGAGTTTTGTGTGGCGGTGAGTTAGATTTGGGGTAGTTGGGGGAGCAGCAGGAGGCTGCAGCTGTATTGATATTATATATAAGTACTTGGGATTGTGGGTGGGGCCCCTTCTTTTTTGAGTGGCGTGCGTGATTTCTTTCTTCCTTTCTTCTTCGTGTTACGGAAGTCGAGTCGAAGTATAAGAAGAAATCTGTCTTATTTTCTTGATCCATTCACAAGAACCCTCGTTCACCCACACACAATCTCTCTCTCTCTCTCTCTTAAACACCGCTTCTTCTTCGTACAAATCTCTCTCTCTCTCTCTCTCTCTTAAACAGCGCTTCTTCTTCGTATAAATCTCTCTCTCTCTCTCTCTCTCCGAGGCAAAAAGATTCGGGATCTCGAGTTTATTCTGTCCGTTCGGCTTCAGATTCCGAGCTGTTTGACGGCCTCAGCGACCGATCTTGCAGGTAAACCCTCGCTTCAGTTTTCAGATTCCGAGTTGTTTGGATTGGTCTACTGCTGCATTTGTTTGTGTGCGTGTTTACGTGTAATTTGTGTGTGGATGCAAAATGCTGCTCTCAAATCTAGAGTCCGCGACCTCATTGTGTGTCAGTAAACAAACGGAGATTGTAGGATAGGCTGATCAGTGAATTGTTGGGTACGGGATGAGAAAAATATTTGATCCATTCCCAGTGGATTGCTGTGCAACGCCTGCATCGGGATCTTTTTGGTGTTGTTCGTTGAGGAAAACGTGTTTATCTGATGGTGACTGACTTTGTGGAGTGGATTCCGCTGCCAGAAGTTAGGCATTTGAAATGACACATTGGAGCATTGCAGTGTGGGAAATTATTTTTGTATGAGTAGATCATGTGGTGGTATAAAGACTCTGAGCTGCACAACGGATGCACAGAATGTGTATACAGGAAAATAGACGAGCAAACAAATATAAGTAATTAGCAGATGCATCCTCCGCTGTTCCCATCAGACCCCGTTTAATATTTGGAACTTTTATCCACAAGCATTAAGCCTCTGTTAAGAATCAACAAACCAGCTTTTGGGGGAGGGCGACGGGGGTGGGATGGGGGTTAACACATTCATTCATGTTTCTATAATCCCTTTTTACCATCCAAGCCTTGAAGATTCCTTAACTTCCTGGAGGAGGTCCAACCAAATGCAACCTCAAGACATTTTTCATGGTTCCGGAGGTGACATCTTGATGTTGAAGTGTGTTTTCAGTTACCTATTGGAGTGATGCCAATGCTGGTGTTCTGCAGCAGACACAATAGGCCCTAGGGACGAGCTTGATATGGTTTTATTGCTGAATAGAATAGAGAGGTTAAGGGTTTGAATTAGTGATGAGAAGGGTAGGGGTTGTGGGATGAGAGAACAGCACTTTGGGGTTTTTAGGGGTCTGTGAACAGTTGCATTGCACTTCTGTATTTCTTTACAAGCTAGCTTGTTTGGTTGTGGAACTATAATGCTTCAACTAATTATGCAGATTTGCTTGTGGAGTTCGAAGGCTTAAAACCTAGAAAATTAAGAAGAATAATTGGAGGAATCAGATTGTTTTCTAGGCATGACACTAAGATTTCATGGGCTTCACATGCAGTGCTGCAATTTGCCAATGAATGGATCACACAATTCCAAAGTAGCTCCAAAATCTCTAGAAGAAGTTCCGGGAATTTTTCTTTCCAGTAAACTTTGAATGTTTGCACAAGCAATGCATATATAACTCTTCTTTGTTATGAATAATGATCAATAACAAATAAAGTGTATAGTTGAAAGTGGCAGTGGCAACGTACTTTATTACTTCTATATAACATTACAAGATATTCAATTGATGTAAACTCATATCTACAACATTATGTTTTTCTTCCATATTTTTTTGCATCCCAATTATATGCATTTGACTGATTAACAAAATAAAAAAGAGGTGTAATGATTTAGATAACTGTTCATATTCTAAAGCAGATGAAAATGTTATTTTGTTGTGAAGGATGCTAATGGCTAATACATAATGGAAACAGTACTTAGTATATGGCACATTATGTATTTTAAGTAGTTCCTGAACTAATTTGGCTTCTATACCGTTCTTAAAACTTACAGGATATGATATTCTCATCCAGCTTTCATAGAATAAAATAGGCTGAATATATAAATATATATATATTTTATAAGAGAAGAAGTGGTCTGAATTATTTTTACTCAAATACCACCATGAATGTGTTTTATAACCAAGACCATTATGAATCTCAAAAACTGTGGAGAAAAAAAACAAGCAAAGGAATTGGGAGACTTCCAAAGAAGCTTAACAAAGCACAAAAAATTAATGAGGAGGTTATTTTCACCAGGAATTTCACCTTCCAGCGGCTGTGATTACCAAAATTGCTGCCCCTAAAATTATCTGAAGGAACTCTTTTTGGTACTGCTAGAAGCCTGAATACTAAGAAAGCAAAGCACAGTACACTTCATAATAATGAAAATTAAAACATCAAAACTGGTCCATCAAAACTATTTCTATAATAGAAATAAAAATAAAACTAAAGTTTTCAATGAAGAAAATTGAAAGACAATGAGAATACAAATGGACTAAAAAGAATGTAAGAGCTTTTCTTTCTTTGTTTCTTCTTTTTTCCTTTCCACATAGTTGATCAAGTCAAAATATAACCTAGGAGGAGTAATATTTAACCTAGAGCATCATTCTAGAACTTAAGTTTATTTAACCTACTTGGTTTTGACTTTTTCTGTCTACATGCATATATTCCTAAGAACCTCCCCCCCCCTTCTCTTTCTCTCCCCTTCCCTAATTCTTCTCTTCTTCACAAAAATTCTGGCTGTTCCACGTTAATTCTTGTGTAAAATTTAACCTTGTACACTATAATGGTCTTGTTCATTTTTTGCTTGTGTTATGGTTCTAATTACTTTCTCAATGTTAATTTTGTTATTTTCTTTATCCTTTTGATAAGTTACCCTTTTACTTTATCATATGAAGTTATGGATATATTACTCATGTCCTCTAGGTTTTGTGGTTTATGATGATTGCAGATATCTGAGCTCTGGAAGTGCCATCACTTCTATTCATAAGTGTTATGGTCCTGGAGATGAATTCCCAGTCCAGATTTAGGAAGCTGTTGGGAATTTCTGGTTAGATATGCCAGGGATCATCTTAAATTTCATTTACGTGGAAGACTTGATTTTCAGATTGTCTAGAGACAGGGCTGGTTGAGTAGCATCACTTGTGAAAGAAAATAATGGGGAAGATGATCAATAAATCACTTCTTTTGACCTATCTGTACTTGTTTATATACATTCTGCTCTCTTCTGGAGTCATATTATACAACAAGGTAATGCAATTATTATTTGGCGTGTATATGTCAATATATTTACTGTTTTGGGTTTCAACTTTTTCTTTTTTAATCATTTTATGCATATTTCTACACCATCGATCATATTTGGAATACAATTTTCTGTTTACTACCATTGCATGAATATGAATTTCTTTTAAAAATGCCTTGAGTATAATTTTTCTCTATGTTTTGTTTTCTTCTACCCTTGAATCCAAGCTCGGAAATGTGCCTTTAATTTGTCATATTTGATGTTTTACAGGAAACTGCTTTGGCCTCCCACCATTTACAGAATTAAGCACCATTGCTGTGGTTAAATTTAGAACTCCCCAACTATTCCATAGAACATTTTATAGGGTTCTTTGTGATTGTAAAATATAGAACGAAGTTAAGGTGTAAGACTTAATACAATAGAGATGAATGGCCATATTGTTCTCAACTTCTGCTACCTTAAATTGTTGCTCAAACATCTGAGGATGAGGAATATTTGGTCCTTACAAGGTTTGAATATAAGCCCAACCAGGTAAATGAAGCCTGGCAGGACCTGACATCCTTAAAAGGCCCTAGAACTATGAAAATTCATACGTCCTTGTCCACAGTACAAATTTACTTACTCCCTTGGATGCCCTAGATTCATCAATATATGTAGTTGGATTTCTTTTTGTGATTTTCATCCAAAGTGTTTTTGGTACGTGTTGTGCTCTATTCATCTTCCATGTCTTGCTTTCATGGGACATTATTATGAGATGCATGGATAAATGTAAAGATAATTGCTAAGAGTTGCTTTTTAAGTCTTTGATTGCAACAATTAATATCTATGTTAACATAAGTCAAAGAAATGCATTCATAAATACATTTCGATAAAATGCTATTTTGATAGACACACATTTCATTATTTGGTTGAAAATTCTAATTGTTGTAACTTTGTACCTCACTGAATATTTAGGGAATCTCTCTGCAGATAAATAAACAAAAATTTTAAAGATAAGATGTGTGAAATACGATTAAGATGGTTTTATCATGTGAGAAGAAGATAGGTTCATGTGGGAAGAGTGGATTGATTGAAACAAGTATCGAGCAAAAGAGGAGGAAGACTAAGAAAAACATAGTAGGAGATAGTTAGATATTTGTTACACCCCTTGGATAAAACTCACCCTTAAAATTTAGTTGTCAAGAGGAGGGTGCCCAAGAGGTTACAAACTCCACACCAAGAACCTAAACTTCTAATGTAAGACAAGTCCCATACCATGCAGTGGACCATAACATACCACCATGTTCTGCAGTCCGGCGACCACGACGACTGGTTGTGCACTAGCCACGGCTAGTCCCGGACTAACACTGCAATGTCAGCATCACCTCTGTCGCCGCACGATTGCAATTGGGAGACATGGGGCTGGCTCTGATACAACTGTTACACCCATTGGGTAAACCTCACCCTCAAAAGCTAGTTGTCAAGAGGAGGGTGCCCAAGAGATTATAAACCCCACACCAAGAGTCTAAACTTCTGATATGGGCCAAGTCCCATATTTTGCTGTGGACCATAACAATATTATATTAGTTATAAGGGCTTTATAGAAGATAAGACCATAGATAAAAATGATAGACAAACTAGAAATCATGTAGCCAACTCACATAGTGGGATAAAGGCTTGATAAGGTGTGTGCGTGTGCATGTGTGCACTTTGTTTTTTTTTTAATTTAGATGAAAATGACACTTACCTAGTGATTGAAACTTAATATTGCCCTGTGGTAACATTGGGTAGGCACCAGGCGGAAATTCTGGTGATTAAAGAAACAGCTTTACCAAAACTGTTTGGCCACTTTATTGCCTGGGTCCAGCAGGGAACCAAATCTTCTTGGGGAAGTGTTATTGACAATATTTTCTCAGAAACAGTCTGATCTGAAGGTTGTTGTTACCCTGCTGCTAAGGCTTTACCAGCTTTAAATCTGAATCTTTTCCTGACCATACATCTGTAAGACATTAAATGCTACTCAATACAGGCCTATTGATTTATATGTGCAGGCCCATGCTGATGTTTTCCAACACTGTGAACCTCAATTTTTTGTTTTATTTAGTGCAGTTATTTTTGTAGTTAAACTGAAACTCGAACTGTTCCCTTATTAAGGTTAGCATATTAGCTTGTACTATTGCCAAATGGTGATAAAAAATTGATTTCTGGTTGATGAATTTATTTGCAGTGGGTTCTCTCCCCAAAGTACTTCAACTTTCCATTTCCAATAACACTTACCATGATTCATATGGGATTTTCTGGAATTGTAGCATTCTTTCTTGTTCGTGTTTTCAAGGTATGGTTTTCCAACATAATTTTGCAATTTGACTTCTCTACATATTTTCTGTTTTTTGCTAAGATAAGATACATGCTGTCATGACCCTAGGAATTACCCAAGGATATAATAGTAAATATAATAGTAGGAGTTGGCATACAATATACAATAATTGTAATTTCTTTTCTTTCTTTCTGTTATAGTGTTTTGTCTTATTCTATAGGCAGTTAGACTAGTTGTTATATTGCACATGGGAGTATGTGGGAGGATGTTAGGCCATATATAAGCCTCAGCTGTGGTTAGATGGATATGCTTGAATTGATTAAAGAAAATCTGATTCTCTCTCTCTCCAATTCTCTCAAATCTCGCTCTCATTTCTCTCTTCTGCTCTCTCTCATTTCTCTTTAACTTTCTCCCTAATTCTCTTCAATCTCTCCTTTCATTTCTTCTCTGTTCTTCCCCAATTCCTCTTGTAACCTATCACGAACCCTAGGTTCGTCACACATGCTTTCATTCTGATGAGTTGCTAATAGGTTATATCTAGACTATTACTTCATCTAGACAAATGGTATGAGAAACTCCCTTTACCCGCTTCCTATCCTACCAATTGATGTGCAGTTCTTAAATAATTAGTGGTCCCAAGTAGTGTCTAGTTTTTTTCCTCTGGATTATTGCAATGGTGTTATCTTCTTGCGAATAAATAAATCCAGGGAGTCTGTCAATATGATTTATTCCACACACCCCCTGCCGCAAATACACACAATTCTGACCCAATCTCCAAGATTGGTGATTGATTCTATTGTCTGGCTTTGGTATGCTACAAAATCACTCTCAGGCTGTGCAGGGAAGGTTGGGTTTGGCATCTTTCTAACAAAGGAGCATTCATTTTTCACTTGTTTTATGATTCCCTTTAACAAAGGGAGAGTAGGCTTTCTTTGAAAAACTTTATGGAGATAGAAAGCCCTCCAAGGGTAGCCTTTTTTGTTTAGACAACTTTCCTGGGCTTGACTTTTACTTTGGATAGTTGAAGGAGGGGTCAGGTGATGATTAATTGGTGTTGTATTTGTACAAGAGATGTTGAACCCCCGTTTATGATCTCTTGTTTCGTTGTATGTTGTTTCCAGATTGGATATTGGAGCCTTTTCTTCTTAGCTTTTGGTTTGTAGTGGTTTATGCGAGCTGCTATGTTGGAGCTCCTTTCGCCTAGGGCCAAGTTTCCCTACTAGGAGGTTGAAATGCTTCCTTTTTTTTTTTATCTTATGGTTCAATTGTAAGGAGTATCTTTGAGGGCATTAGGAGACAGTTTCACATTATACAAGGATCCATTATTGTTTCCTAGTTTGGTGGATGATGGAAGGTTTTCCCCTCTCCACCAATTCTCTTTTGTCATCTTTGGGTGATGTTCGATTTGTAAGTAGTTTTTCTTGTTTTAGTTGTATGAGGTTGCCCCCATGGTAGCACCTTGCTTTCTCTATATTGTTTACTTTGAAAAAAAGAAGAAGAAGATTTAACCATATTTTTGTTTTGTTTTTATCTAAAAGGTGAAAGCAAGCTTTTTTTAAGGAAAAATTATGTTGCAAAAGAAATTGGAGTATAGGAGGGGTGACCAAAGGTAGAAACTCCTTTTTTTTCTGATTTTCTGATATGGCTATTATTATTCAAGATACATCGAAAATGATTCTAGTAGAGTCAAAAGGGAATTATTCCAAATCATAATGGTGGTGGAATGAAGATGTAAAAGAAAAACTTAAGCTAAAAGAGCTTGTTACTAGGCATACATAATTGTTGCAAATGAAGAAAACTTAGAGTGGTATATTTTGGCAAAAGAAGAAGCAAAAAAGGTTGTGACGACCCAAAAATTTCCTTCATTTTTAATTACAATTCAACCAAAATCATACAACACACTGCAACAATGGAAGCTAAATGAACATAAACCAATCTCTCAGGGGCTTAATCATACATAACAACAACCAACCAAACTAAACAAGCCATAATAACCGAGCCCCTGATCACAACTCGCACTTCGAGGATCTTTCGAGTCGGGATTGCCCTGTGCACACAGCTATCTACGAATGACACGTCAAACGGGCTAGCCACGGCATCAGCTCCCACACCTGAAATGATGGTAAAACAAGATGAGACACAAGGCTCAGCAAGCATAACAAAAGAATATAGGTAAGGTTGGGCATAGATCTCCCACACTGGAGTGCATCCCACTAAATGCAGGTAAGACAGACCAAAACCAGAAATAGCTATATTTGACATATTCCTCGCTGGATAAAGATAAACCAGGAATAAACCACAATCAAAGTACACCTCGCAACATAACAATGACTATCTTGGGAGTACATCCCTCACCCAGAATACACCAGCACAAAATGCAATGCAGCATATGAACGTGCCATGCCATACAGTGCAATAGAGAATCTAGTACTCCGCATAAATATGACAATGCACATAACAATCATTGGGGTCCACATAGGAAATGCACATCCTGACACCCAAGTCCCAGCATACAAACCTGCCACAGTCAGGAACTGGCTGGCATAAAGCCCATGAGCCCAAGGCTCCCACAACACGGTCCACATGAGCCTGAGGCTCCCATCACAATCACATATTGGAGTCCCTGAGTCATAGCTATATGGAGCCCAGCATCCACTTATAGCTATTGAGGGTCAACTCCATACCACAGTCCATTTTAAATAGTAACCATGCAATGCAATAGATAATAGATGCAGTGGCTTCTGTAGCATTAACGTGATGACAAGGCCCTCATAAGCCAAGCATCAGGCCATGTTACGCCCACAAAGGAACCCACACAGGCAAA
Source organism: Diospyros kaki (assembly GCA_036245055.1). Classification (NCBI taxonomy): domain Eukaryota; kingdom Viridiplantae; phylum Streptophyta; class Magnoliopsida; order Ericales; family Ebenaceae; genus Diospyros; species Diospyros kaki. The sequence goes on from BSEG01000013.1 coordinate 8,601,542, forward strand.
ATGTTGTAAATGCACATGCTCGCCTGTCATACCCAAATTGGCACTCAACAGGCCAACCGGGTTATGCAAATGTGCACACTTCCCCATACATTCAGACCATGACCCCCAATGAATGTAAGCCCAATCCCATGCATTGTAATGTCATGCAATATGCCACATAATGACAGAGCTGGTCAACAGTGATCAAGTACCAGTTGACAATCCGTGACTAGGAACAACCAGTTGACAGCCGCCCTCGGCCCGATGACGGTTCGCTCTAGTGTCACCAAACAGTCAACACGTTACTTCACTGGACGACAACTCATACTGCTTGTTATTACCACTCACACCCATATGAAACCATAACCACATCATGATGGGCACATCACCAAGATGGGTGTTCGGTGGTACCAGCTTGCCCGACTCGTTTATAGTTTCTCATAACAGCTGATAACCGGCGTCCATACATCCAGCCATCAATTGCCATGACCCAACAATCGACGGTCAGTAGTTGTGTATCCCATACCCTACGACTCACACAAGCAAATCCCAGGACTTCTGGTTATAACCGCTTACCCCGGAGGGTACCCACAACCACCACTGACTCACTAAGAACCTAGCCCAACTAGGTTCGACATCATTCCCAAGGAAATAGGGGCAAAACAATACCCCGTGAGCACTTATAGATTTAAACCCTAGAAGTCTCTTATTTAAATTAATTTAGCAAAATTCGCACAATAAATGTTTATAACGAACATAATTAATTTATGGAACCAAATCAAGTTAAGGGTGGATATAAAGTTCATAAATCGAATAAGACTCATGAAGGGAGTAAAGAGCTTGCCTTAAATTGACTGATTTCGACATGTTTCTGCTCACACGTCGCTAAATTAATACACGCTGTAAAATAGTTTAATTCGGCTAGAAATTAATAAAATCGTAACTTAAATAAAATCTCAACCGCACCAATTTATCTACACAATTTACCCCACTTATCTGAATAATTAAATCTTGATTACACTAAGTTTTCCTGAAATTTCTTCAGAATTTCCTTCCCGTTTCAGCATTCCCCGCGTTGTTTTCTCTTTGTAACTTCTCTTCTCCGTTACTGTAATTTCCCTTCTAATTCACGCATGAAACCAGCCCGAAATGGGCTTTAAATTGGCTAAAAAGCATGGCTAAGGCCGCGCCACATGGCGCAACCAGCAGCCGCGCACATTGCCACCGCCTTGGGCCGAAACGACGTCGTTTTGGCCCTCCCCTTTGGCTGAAAAATTCAGCCATTTTCCCTCGGGCATGCAGCCTCACACGAAATCGAATCTGTGACCTCTTCCCTCGCACACGCGCACGCAATCGTCCGCGCTAGCCAGCTTCCTCAACCTATATACGCACACCATTATATTTAAGGTGATTCTAGCACATTTCCAAAAAATTGCATTTAGACCCCATAACTTTTGGAAATTATTATATGCACCCTACTTATTAATGACCCTCATACCCCAAATTTTCCAACAATTAATTACCCACTTCCCGAATACAAAATAATTTAATATTTTCTTTGACTCTCAAATAATCAATAATCACCACAATTACAATAATTAATAATTACCAACGGCTCTCAATTTAAATTAATAATTATTAATTATTTTCGAATTACCGGGATGTGACAAAGGTAGTTAGCGAAACAAGTCAAAGATATGAAAATTTATCCTAGTGACTTGACACAAAAAGCTAGGGAAATGTGTGTGTGTGTGTGTGTATTTATATATATATATATATATATATATATATAAACTAGCTAAGGTAGAAATGAAAACAAAGGATATGTGCCAAGTGAAATGCATAAAAAAAAAAAAAGTACAAGTAATTGAGAGGGCACTAGGGTAGCCACAGAGGGATGGAAGGGGTATTTTTTGAAATTATTCAAAGAATGCGAAGGTGTTATGTTGGGGCATCTTAGTAACTCCGAAGAAAATAAGAATTGCATGTTTTATCGATAGATGTGTCTAAATGAAATAATGAAAGCATTGAAAATGATGAAGAATGGTGAAGTAGTTGGATTAGATAAATATCTTGATAGAAGAAGCATGGAAATGCATGAGAGAAGATGACATTTTTTTAGTTAACAAAATTATTTAATGTGATTCTTAAATTAAGAAGGATGTTGGAAGAATGGAGGAATAACGCTTTAGTGCCTATTTATAAGATTAAAGGAGATGTTCAAAATTGTGGACATTATAGAGGGATCAAGCTAATTAGCCATATTATTAAATTTTTGGGGAGAGTGATTAAGAAGAGAAACCAAGGTTTTTAAAAACCAATTGGGTGAAGTGTGAAATAAACTATTGTGCTTTTAAAAAGGCCAAATAAGCAACTATATTGAAAACCTGGGGATAAATTGGCCATTGTACTTTTAAAATGGCCAAATTGAAATTGTATGTTGTTCTTGGAATCTAGATTTGGGGTTTTACTTACACATTTGCAACTATAAAGGGTCTTTTGATTGGGGAAAGAGTGAGATGAGGTCATCTTCCATAATGGCTAACGTGATCCTGTGTTTGAAGTGCCTGACTAATTTAGCCCCGAGTTTGAAAGTACAGTGGCTTATTTGGCCTTTCTTAAAGTATAATGGCAAATTTGGCCCTTAGGCCAAAGTAATATGGCTTGTTTAGTGCTTTACCCAACCCAATTTAGTTTCATGCATGTTGAGTCAACAATGGAAGTTGTATACTTGCTAAATTATCTAATGGAAATATAGAGAGATAAATGAAGCACTTACATATGGTGTTTATGGATTTAGAAAAAGCTTATGACAAAGTTCGTATGTAAGTCTTATGGAGAATCTTAGAGAAGAAAGAAGTATCAATTGCTTATATACAGATTACTAAAGACATGTATCATGGAGTAAAAGTATGCGTCAGAACATGTGAAGGAGATACTAAGGCTTTTTCAATTATAATTGGAGTACACCTAGGATATACATTAAGCCTTGATCTTTTTACCCTATTTAATTTATAACTCACTAAACATGTCCAGGTAGAGGTATCTTGGTGTATGTTATTTGTAGATGACATTGATTTTGTGGGTGAGATAAAAGAAGGCGTGAATACTAAGCTTGAGATTAGAAATGTTTTAGAATCTAGAGATTATAAGTCAAGCAGATTGAAAATTGCATATATGAAATGCAAGTTTTGAAAATACAAGTGTAGATGTTACGTTAAATCTTAAAGATCTAGTTATCCCTAGAAAGATCAGTTCATATTGGGTCAATCATCAAAAAAGATGAGGAGATTAATGAGGATTGTACCCATAGAATTAAGGCAAAATGGTTAAAAGGGATAAGTGCATCTGGTGTTTTATGTGATAGTAATGTTTTGTTTCAATTGAAAAAAAAGTATATAAGACAACTATAAGGTGGGTTTTGTTATATGACATCAGTGTTCTAAAAGGAGCTAGGCGCTAGTCGGGCGCCAGACTAGGGCCTAGCGCCTAGGATGCCTAGACAGGGCCTAGGCGGACTGGTACTTTTTTTTTTTTTTTAAATTTTAATGTAATTTTATGTTATTTTTAAATAAATCAAAGTTAAAAATATAAATAAAACTTATATATATATAAATCAGAAATTTATATATATGTTTATATAAATAGATTTATAAATATATTATTTATATATATATAAACAGATAAATATATAAACTTTATATAGAAACTTGTATATATATATATATATAAACTAGGATGGCTAGGGCAACTTGGGGGTTGTAGACCTAGATGCCACGGATCCGATTGTAGCGCTCGAAGACCACCACTTGGTGGCCCTCCCGCTTGAGCTCACGAGCTGCCAGTATGTGAGCTTCACTGCCTCTACGCCATCGTCGTCGTCAAGCTCCATCCTTGCCGACGCATCTTTGCTGACTCAAGCTCTATCTCCGTTACTTTGAGGTCGCGATGGAGCTGGAGGTAGCGATCAGGTACTGGCGGCATTGAGGCGGTGACGTTGGGCTAGAGAAGAGGGAGACGGCTTAGAGGTAGGTAAAAAATTAGGCGTCCCAGGCGGCTAGGCGCTGCCTGGGCCGCCTATGTGCCGGCGGCGGCCAATTAATCGGGTTGGCGCCTAGGGGGCTGACTAGCCAAATTTGCAGTTGCCAGCGGCCACCTAGTGCCTCGTCAGAGCCTAGGTGGCCGCCTAGGCTGATTTTTAGAACACTGTATGGCATAGAATGTTGGGTAGTAAAGTGCGAATGTGCTAGAAATATAAGTATAACAAAGACATGGATGTTAAGATGGATGTGTAGTCATACAAGAAAAGATAAAATTAAGATGAGATTAGTTATAATAAGATCAGAGTGGCTCTTTTAAAGATTAGATGTGTTAGACACAATTAAGATGGCTTGACAAAGAAGACGACTAAAAAAGTCTCCTATGATGAAAGTAGATGGAATGAAACAAGTCTTTTGCAAAAATGGTTGAGAAAGACTAAGAAAAAAATTGGTGGGAAAATCTTAGATAGCCGTAGATAAAAATGATTAGCAAACTAGAACTCAGATAGCCGACCCCAAATGGTGAGATTAAGGCTTGGTATGTTGTTTGATGTACATATCACCCAATTTTTACACCTATCAGTTTCTCCCCAACTGTATGAGATATTGAAAACTTGCAATATTGATTCATTCTTTTTAACTGCGTAAACTTGTCACTAATGAATCAGAAGTGGAGGTTGCATAAAGTGATACTCTTGTTTCATTATTGCGACTTCGGCTTCTTTGACTGCAAATAAATTTGAGTGGTTTGAAATAAACAGGAATATGGATTATACTTCAATTTTGTTCTCGGTAGTCGGTACAGTAATGTGGTAGTTCATCAACAATCTTGAATGATATAATATCAAGGCTTGGAACATATGTTCTGTCTAACAGAACATGTGTGGTTTTATATTTTTCCTCAACTTAATGACCTAACTTGGTTAAGTGGGGCTGCTGAGAGTCAAGAACATGAAAGTAATATGGGACAAATGAAATAGATCTTGACTGGGAACGAGGACAGCAGGATTGGGAGTTAGACATATAGCAACCAGGAAGTAGAAGGTTGTGGAATTGAACACTCTTATTCCTAAAATCACCCTGTAACCAGTTGCCCTCTTCATTTCTTTTCCCCAACAAAAGCACTTATGTTATAAGAAACACAGTTGCTATTTACAGTCTGTCTTCCTTTTCTTCTAATTCCAGATATCATTTATTTACTGCACATATTTTGTTTTCTGATAATTTTATTTTATTCATGTATCTGCAGATTGTAACTCCTGTTAAAATGACATTTGAGATGTAAGAGATCTAATTTCATGTTTTGAGATGACCTACTGTTTGTTTCCATTTTCAAAACATTTCCTTTTGCAATTAACTTTCTTTCTTTCTGGGTAATGGCAGATACTCAACATGCGTTATTCCTATAAGTGCCTTCTTTGCTTCAAGCCTCTGGTAAGCATGCAATTGTAAAACAACAATGCAATTAATTGAACTATCAAAATAGTTTTCTTGCTAGTGTTCAATTGTGTGTAAAAGAAAGGATTAAACCATGTCTTGTGTGGTACAAGTTTATATGAATGAGTTCTATTAGTTCAATGGAAAGCATTCTAAAGATATTTCACATTCAAATTTTAAGTACGGTCCATTTACATTTGGGAGAATAAATCCATTGTCCTTTTGCATTTCTTTCCACAGGTTTGGTAACACTGCTTACCTTCATATCTCTGTGGCCTTCATCCAGATGCTGAAAGCCCTAAGTATGTGAAAATTAGTTGCTATTCTTTTCCTCAATTTTCTTAGTTCTGTCTTATCTAATTTAAGTTTCTCACTTGAATATTCTGGATTCCAGTGCCAGTGGCGACATTTCTTATGGCCGTTTTGTGTGGCACTGACAAATTAAGATGTGACGTGTTTTTGAACATGGTGCTGGTCAGTGTTGGCGTTGTAATTTCCTCATACGGGGAAATTCATTTTAATATAGTTGGTACAGTTTATCAGGTTACTGGCATCTTTGCAGAAGCTCTGAGGCTCGTTTTGACTCAAGTCCTCCTGCAAAAGAAGGGCTTGACTCTAAATCCTATTACCAGCTTATATTATATAGCTCCATGCAGGTATCATGTGTTAATGCATCTGGGAATTTTTCCTATTATTATTTTGGATTAGAAGGATGAACTGTAATATAAATATTAAAATTGATTTAGACATTGAAATTTCTTACGGTGCTGCAACAATAGTTTCTCTCTCTCCTATGCATGTTAATAGTTGCTGTCTCCTAGAAGCTTAACATTTGCGTAAATCATTAATCATTAATGATTGAACAGATATTCTACTTATTCTCAATATAAAACAGCATGAGGTAGCCTCTTCATTCTTTATTTTGATTAAGATGATGTTATTCTTTCCGTTTAACTGATGTTTACCACTGGGGGAATGCATTTTAGCTATAGTACACCATGTGTGTGAATAAGCCCGAACTTGTATTTGTATCCTGTACATACAGAGAGTTTGATACATGTTATTGCTGCATGTTCCGATGGGTAGATAATTCTTGCTTCCTTATGCTTTCCATTTGATTTGTTCTGCAGTTTCGTGTTTCTATTTGTGCCCTGGTATTTCCTAGAGAAGCCTGGGATGGAGATTTCACAGATCCAGTTCAACTCCTGGATCTTTCTTTCCAATGCTATCTGTGCTCTTGCCCTGAACTTCTCAATATTCTTGGTTATTGGTAGAACTGGAGCAGTTACCATCCGAGTTGCTGGTGTCCTGAAAGATTGGATACTGATAGCCCTTTCGACTATCATATTCCCAGAGTCAACCATTACCGGGCTGAATATTATTGGCTATGCAATTGGTATTTTTCTATGGAACAATATACCGCAGAACTTCTAATCATGCTCTCATTCTGACAGCTTCACTTAAAACCTTAACTTGACCTGTTTTCTGCAGCTCTATGTGGTGTTGTGATGTATAACTACCTGAAGGTTAAGGATGTCCGAGCATCTCAACTGCCCTCCGAAAGTCTTCTAGAAAGAATCGGGAAGGTCAGCTCCTGCTGCTTCCCGCCACAATTGTTCTCTGCTTTTGTCTAGTTTGTTTTTCTACATCTTCCAAGTTCATGTTTCTCATGTTGTTCAATACAGGACTGGAAACTAGAGAAGAGGCCCTCTGACATACACAGACCAGATAGCGGTGATGATAACAATGGAGGAAGCGGTAGAGGAAGCAATTTTGCTTCTGACCTAAATGTAGACGAAGAGGCATCTCTGATTCCTTCAAGATTGTCTCATATTGGACGATCGCAGCTTAACAGCAGCCATGGGGTGTAACTACAATTAATGGATTATAGAGAGAGAGAGAGAGAGAGAGAGAGAGAGAGAGAGAGAGCATCCGAGGAAAATAAACCGGGCGCAGATGTATGTTACCCTTTTCTCTTCCCATGGGGTCCTGTTCCATTTTGTATGCCGAAAATGAAATAGCATGCGGCACGGGAAAAGCTAGGAGCGATGCCATACTTCATGGGAGATGCTCAAGGCACCATATAGTGTCGTATTGGGGATTCTCCTTTTGCCTTGGGCACCAGCCCTGATTTCTTTTATTTATTTCTAGTGGTGTAATGTTCTTTTGACATATTTGAGGCCAATTCTTGGGTTAAAATGCTTTTTCATTGATTGGGAAATTGCGGATGGGTTAAAAGTAGAGTGGAGTGGATTAACTAATCCATTCATCAACTCATTCTACTTCTGCATTTTGAATTTTTATTTCTTTCGAATGGTAAAATGTTGGCTCTTAACTCACCTTATCATGTTTTTTGACTTTTGGCATGTTTGGCTAAACCTTATATTTGTTTTTAACTTACCAAATAAAATTCAGGAAGTATGTGTTTGGGTATAAAAGTTATTTCATCCATAAGATGACCCCTAATCTACACATTTAAGACTTTGGTGCAATTCCCATTATCACAAAAAAAATACACAAACTAGTATATCCCCTTTGAAGAGATTCCCTCGAGACGAGTACGGGTGTCGTAGTAGACGACATCACAGGCTAATATTATTCCTTTCTAGCAATACAACAGACTCGGACGGTAGTTTACGAAAGAAATATCGCATTCAATAATAAACAAAAAGGGTGGTACCAAGGCAATAAAGCCTGAACTGTGAACATATGATTTACATAAGAAGAAAATGGCAAACATGATATGCACATCCATCTCACACAAGAATAGATTAATCTGGAAAACCAACAGGGTGGCAGAAACACCATCACTCATCTTCATCTCCTCTTCTCCCGCATCAACATGAACAATCAAGCCAGGTTAAAACTATCCCCCATCGGTGGTAGGGATGCCGACCTCGAAACATTCACTCGGTCTTGCTAAACAACAGTCTCCTCGCTGTGGGGGCTGGAGGAGCCAAGCCAGGGATGTCCCTGATGCTTTTGTTATTCGGATTCACAATCTGAGTTTACAGGTCAGAGTCAGGTTCAAATGACATTGAAAATAACTGTTTGATGAAATATAACAAGGTGTCATGGTGCTGTGAAACAAGCAGAAAACAGTACATATCTTGCCATTTTTTGTCATGATAAGTTCCAACTGCACATTTGCTATGCTTGTCCATATAATGGGTGACAAAAGATTAAAGACATATATCCACCACTTCAACAAATGGGCATGTATTTGCTAATCACCATTAATGTGGGCAAGCTATTCAATTACCAAACAAAAGAAGCATTTTTCCTTTCATTTTCTTTATGAATCTGATCCACAAAAGAAACCACATCAGATCTTACAAATAATCCAAGCAATAGGGAGCCAAACTTCCCAGTCTGCTTGCTTTTCAGTTTTTATTCACCCACTTCTATTTTTTTTTTTTTCCTTTTTGGTTTTTCATGAGCCTTGTCCTTTAAAATATTAACAAGGTAGTTGAGTTAACAACAGAATTTAGGGCAGCACATGGAAGGAACTGGAGTATACCTTCACAATAATTATGGCAATGACGCCACAGACAATGAGAAATAGAAAAAGCATGATGCATCTATCTGTAGCCACCTGAAAAATACTGAGATTCAGTCTGTAAACAAGAAGAAGATCAAGTAAAGTTGAAGCAACAGGGAAAAGTAAGCCTACCTGCCTACCAATCTCCTTCACAAGCTGGGAGGCTTTCTTGATGGAGAACTGAATTGTATCAAGCTCATTAACTATTCGGCCCATTTGCTCAGTCTGTAAATTCAGAAAAACGAGGATTAGAACAGAACATGAGTGAAGACAACAAAAATGGAGATCCTTAATGATGTAGACTCACTTGGCCTCTCAGTGTACCAGCTGTTTGGGTCCCCACTTCAATTGTTTGTGCAACAACCTGTGGGTCAGTCTTAAGTTTAGAGCATAATCAATGATAACACTGAAACAAAACATGTTTTAGAGTTAAATGCAACCTGTTTGGAGCGGTCAATTGCCTGATCAGTCTCATCCATTGTCTTCGTCCCAGCATTAATAAGCTCCTGATTTGACATTGCTACAGGATCACCCATGAAAATGAGAAACTGTGTTAAGCATATGAACTCAAATGCATTTATATCTATCTATATTGCTCTGACTGAGATTTCCAAAAGAAATAAAATATGGGAATAGAAGCAAATAGTATTAGAAAATAAATATAAAAAAATAAGATCGAGAGGAAAACAAAAGGAAAATAACATGCACGTGCATGTTTGCATATGCAAAAAAAAAATATCAATTTTTTCCCTTTCCTTATCTTCCCAAAATCCTAGTTCCAAACATAGCATTAAGGTACTTCCACCAAGTTTGGACTACTAAGAATCAACCACCATCTTTCACTTCATTCTAGAATGAAAGAGGTCAACTATCTAACCAGATAAATAGAATCCCGAAAATCAGCATTATCCGAGACGATCTTAAAAGGTTTCAATTTGTGGAGGCTAATCCATTGTTTCAAGGGTAACAATCCATTGTTAAGAGGGAAAGGCCAGTAATACAGTTAACTACTTCTGTTAGAAGTCTAACAGGACTCTACTGCCAAGCAGTTATTTGTATCCAAATAAAAAAAAAAGGTAAAGAAAAGAAAAATCCAAGCTATTATCATAAAACTTTCAAGTTTCAATAATGAAAGACTAGGCACATGCCAAATTAAGGGTTATTCAATTACAATACAATGAGAATGGAGCATACTCTAGATCACGTAATAGCTTCTAATACAAGTCTAAGAAGATTCAATCAGCATTGTGTTTCAAATGGCAGCATGGCAGGTAAAAAGTAAGCTCGGATCATAGAACTTTGAAATTTAGTGGGCCTATATATAGCCAATACGTGGAAACTACATAAGCAATATAAAAGGCCTTATATAAAGGAGGAAATCAATAACAACAAACACAAGACGCATGAAACAAGTTGACAGCTTTTTTTCACAAAAATTTTCTCATGCTCAGTAAATTGTTCAGCTGCAGACAGGAAGAGAGTTCTCAAATCACCTGATGCCATTTGAACATTGTCATCAGCTGTAGGATCAGTAGCACCTGCACCCCCTTCAAAGAGTTCCACCCTCTTATTACCAAGGCTGCTCATATACCTATAAATGGTGAGATTGTCAGGGTGTAAACTAATGTTTTCTTAATGGGGGTATGACCTCTTGTTTTCATAGTAGGTCAACTACAGGGCATATCAACCACCAAAATTTGCACACTAGACCACTTTTCTATGGCTTCAGAAATAGGCATTGCAATTAGAAAGTTTATGCAGAATATCCAATCCATCTACCATGTGACAGTTAAAAGCAGATCAGTACTCTTAATAGAATCTAGAACAAAGAACAAAAGAAATGAGATTGTTGTATCTTTTTCCCATCTCCAAAATAAGAGCTAAAATTACAACCACAACCCAGAATTAATTTCTAAACCTTGATGAACCAAATGTAGTATCATCCAGAAAAAGCATTAAGTGCCGAGCATAAACTATGAATTAATGCCAGTTTTCATCTATAAGAAGTAAAATCTATCAAAAGATCAAATTGAACAAATTAACTTACGTCTTTCTTAATGCCACATATGAATTCAGCTCTTTGATCTGCAAAGAAATAGAAGAGATAGTTAAGAGAAGCTCAGCACATTTTCGGACGGTCTTGTGGGCCAGAATGCAGGTAGGCCTTCCATTACGGAATCCTGGTTCACTATTCTGAACCCTTAAGGCAGTGAGGATCCTTTTATAAATAGCTAGGACGTGTGAGCCAAATATGCCATCAGGAAGCACAAATAGCCAAACAGAGTGGGTCTTCTAAAACACAATGCTTTAAAACATTACATTTAATGCTGATGAAAACTGTCGGAATACAAGTAAACTATCCAGTTAAAAGAGCACAAATTCTATCAACAGTCATGCTGCTTAGGTTTATATTTCTATGCCTAGAACATTGTTCCAAAAATATTTGCTTTTGTGTCCATCTTCAATTTGCAAATGGGCAATTGTTCAATATTCAAGACAATATGGTCAAATGTGCCATTGTTTCAGATCACAATGAGGGAAGAACATCAACAATTTCTGTTCTTGCAAGAGTGGACTCCAGAAAAGTTGGATAAAAAGAAATGCATGCTTACCATAAAAAAAATTGTGAAACCTCTCTCCTATAAGCATGGGTCAAATTTCCAAATGATATGAACTTGAGTGAAAGTAATACAAACAAAAAGGAAATCTGACTTTACAATGTCCTGCTATGATTCAAAAGCATGTAAAAAAATTAAACTGCAAATTGACTGTAGCTTTGGAGGTTGTACCAGTGAATGTAAGCACATCCCATTACATGCTTGAATTGCAGATTTAAGATCCTAGGGTCTGCCACAAACTTACCAAGGATTGCTTCTCATCGTTGAGTTGCTTGTTAACCTCGGGAGGATTTTTGCTTTCCTCATCTTTAATTTCACGATCAAACTCTTTGATTAATCTAAAAAGAGTATCCAGCATGTAACTTCAGAATAGATGAATCCATTGAATTCACTAGAACAAGAAATCTAACGAGTCGAAATACAGGACATACCTATTTAAACAATAAACAGAAAGGGAAGGTAGCAGTAGTTAGACAGATGTAGACAAGCCATACCTTTTACATTCTCTCATCCTCCCTGTAAGTTCCTCCAGCTGTTTACTCTGTCTATTAGAGTCTTTAATCTTATCCAGTTTCTGGAAACCATTTCTGAGTACACATTGGTTAACAATAATTACGACAAGAAATTCAGTTTGTAACATATACTGTTGTTAAATTACAAAGGACATACTGATATTAACTGACTAGAAGTAACAAAGGAGATGAGAAGCAATCCCTCAAGTTGGCAAGTAACTCTAAAAATAAGAATTACATTATATTCTGTAAACCAGGCAACCCAAAAATTACAGCAGGAACATAATCCGGAAACTTTTATCATATGAATGTTCAGGTAAAACCAACCATGCATGTCCTCCTGTCAAACTTTTGGAATGCCAAGGAAACAAGAAGTTCAAATCAGTCAAAATCTCATTTTGCCATTTAGTTTGATACATAACATTATCCTACACCAAAGGACCATCCCTATCTCACTCCAGATTGACCTTGAAATCCTTTGCACTGACAAAAGAACCTTTGGCAAAATAAATGTTTCAAGTTAATATGGCATTGATAATATGGATGCTCTTTCAATATGGACTCTCATGGGGCTGCTCTCTACATGGATATTTGATATGGCTGACAACCAGTAAAAGAGCAAACAACTACCTAGTAAAATATCATAATGAAAATGGAGACATAAAACAGAACTTTACAACTGGAGGCAGAGTCCAATAGTAAACCCGTTACATGGAGAATTCCTCTGAAAACTATTTAAGAATGCATCTTTTTTTCACCAATTTCTTGACATAGATAAAGAACATGGGTAACATCAGTTGAAGACATGATCCATAGACGAACAATATTTAATGACTTACACAAGGGGTATATTTACATTTATGATCTGCAGCTTTTCTGTTGACATGGTGTCCAGTGATTAAATATTTATAAGTGATGTTTGCTTCTAAACATGACATAATAATGACTAGTTGGCCTATGACCATCATCAACCTAATTTTACCATCTTTTTAACCTATTTTTCTACTTTGGCATCAATATCATGATAGCACAACTCCTTGTCTTCTCCCTGCCCAATCTCAAATGAACTTGAAGCATATAAAGAAAAATGTGTAGTGTTTGTTTGACAGTAATGTGTAATTTCTGTTATGTAAAAAAGGATTTTATAAGAATCGCTTTAAAAGAAAAAAAAACAATTTAGTGTTTTATGAGATAATCTGAAACATGCTTTTATTGTTGTTATATGTGTTTGACCAGTAATTGGAAAATCAGTTTTTTAACAATAAAATTACCAGAAAAGGCATTGACATAAGTGTTTATATAGTTAATACTATTTGAACATAAAAGTGCTTTTAACATTTTTTTTTAATTTTTATGATTGAATATTATTTTTAACTGAAAAAATAAGCTAAAGTATAAACCCACATTTAATCAACAACAAATTTTTACGAAAACTGGTATCTATTTTTGATTTGTCATCAATAATTAAAAAATATAGTAAAATCATTCAAACTAAAATATAAATCGATAATCTTTTGAGGAATATATTAAACTTTTAATGATTATAATAAAAATATGAAGAACAGGACAAACACAAATTTTGAATTTTAAAGATACTTTACATATGACAATATTATTGAAAAATCATTTGATGATCAAAGCAGTTCTTTCTTCTGTAGAGAAAATTTTAGAATGTGCAGAAGTTACTAAAGCCTAAGATATGGTCAGTGAGAGGAGCACAATGCGTTATTTTATATTGAGTGGTTTGTGAGGATATGAATTCTGTATTGATTTGTTTATGAAGAGATGAAATTAGAATTAAATATATCTAATAAATGTAATTTTATTTTCTATTTCTACTTCTACTTCTGCTTCACAGCAAGAGCTCCAAATTTTCACAGCAGTCGAAGGTGCAAGGCACCCAAAATGCACTAAGACCCCTGTATTGCCTGAGGCACTAGGTGCCAAAAAAGTGCTCATCTAAGCAAACTGAGGCGCCTTTTACAATATATATAAATATATATGTGTGCGTGTAAAATGGTGAAATTTAAATTTAAATAAAACATATATTTATAAAGACGATAACAAATTAAGTTTCACATCAATAAATAATTCAGTGGCTGGATTGGAGAAAAGGATGAGAAGAAATTCTTTCTAAGAATGCCAGGAATTGCTTGGAAACTGCTTGAAATTATATAATTAATTTGCTGGGAAAAGAGGTTCTTTTAAGTTTTCTATTAATTCCTCTTTCGCAAACCTTTAACTCTTTATTATATATGAAGTTTCCAGAATACAGTTAAGGTTATGTAGCTGTAAAACAGGAATCTGAAGACTTTTCAACGCAGTTAAACTTTCCAGAATACAGTTAATCTAACTGTCTTGAGGCACCTGAAGCTCCTTGCCTAGGATGCCAGGAGGTCCTATTCTGCTCTGGCACCTAGTGCACCTAGGCAAGCATCTTGACAACCTTGTAAATATTTGCTTATGCTTCTCAAAAGAAAAATAGCTTCTGCTGTCAGTTAAAGCACTTATTTTAATTTTGACCAAACACCACACTAGTTACCTAATTTTGGAGATTAAGCTTGCATTGAGGAGCTAGATAAGAAATGATGACACGAAAGGGAAACTATTATTTACCAAAGCCAAACTATCAGTAGTCAGCTAAAACAAATATGGAAATTGCTCTTACAAACAAGGTAGTCAAGGGTGAAAGGCACATTCTATCACCTGAGGTACTGGGTGCCACAAAAGCACTCACTCGAGGGAAGCGAGGTGCTAAATTAATAATAAATATACTACTTAATATGAAAAAGACAATCAAATAATGCATATAATAAAACATCTAAGATATTCCTAAATACAAATTCTTTTAATATTTTTTAAGTGAAAATATAAAATGTAGAAAATAGAATGGATAAAATAAAATAAAACATGATTGTTAACTAAGTTTTCTTCATCTGAAAACAATATACCATTCTAACAACTCTGAACCCTCAATGCAACAAACAGACAAAGTATATATTAAAAAAAAAAAAACAAAACTGAAGAGAGAATGCAACGAATGCTCTGAGGACCAAAACTACCAGAGTAGATCAGATTCTGTAGGCAGATTAGAGGGGAGGCCACAAGAAGCTTGCCTATCGCAAGCAAGCCTTCCAGTGAGGAGCAGTTTCCGGAAGCATTGTCCACACACCGAGGGTTCCCAGCATGTGATGGCTCCGTCCTACCTCCGTTGACTGCTTGCAACCTCACCTGACTCAGATCTATTTGATGGTGGCTTTACAGCTATAGATAAGTATGAAACATTGGAGAAATCAAAAGGGAGACACAGTGCTTTTGACAGTTTATTGTAACAGAAGATAAACAAGGTCAAGTTTGCATTTCTCTACTTGATTTCTCATTTTTCCTCTTCCTATTAGATTCTCTGGGACATTTCTCCTGCCTTCTCTGACTTTCAGAGATGATAATCTTTCATTTTCAATTTTATTTTTCTGTTTTTTTCCTTCATTGCAGCCCAGGCAAGTGCCTGAGGGGAGTAAAGGAGCCACCCCTGGCAGTGCAAGGAGCCTCCATAGCATCTTGTGTGGCCTGGGCACATAGGCAAGCACCTATCTTTCGTTTGACTACGCTGCTTACAGAGGACAGTGGCCAAACCAGCTATCATGACAAAATCTAATAAACGAACCACTACCTGAATAGAAAGAAATATATTTAAAGAAATCACCTGAAACATTTAAAATCCCTTTGAACCTATTCTACCCATGGTGGATCCTACTCAGTCCAGTAGCCTAACCATAAAGGACCACATTTGACCCCCCCCCCCCCCACGTGGGCGGTTCTTTCGCAGGTTGCTATGGTATGTTGGAGCTTATGGATTAGGGGATCTATCATCACATATCCTACTTCATATTCGTTACATTTATGAGTGAATTCATTATGCTTGAGTATTACTCACAAGTTAATTCCACCAAGTTGTATTGAGATCTTTATGATGCCATATTATTGAATAATTGTTGAGTAATTGACCGAACACTTTGCACACAATTCTCACTCTCACGCAAAAACAAAAAAGAAATAAGAGACAAGAGGATTTATCTTGATTTAGACTTTGAATGAATCAAAGTCCTACGTCCAGACTAAAGGCGACACCACAAAATCCACTATAGAACAGATAGGTACACAAACAAAGCCTTCTCACACAGACTTCCCTCACAAAGATTACAAAGTCTAAGACCTAGGCTTTTCTCTCCTCTCGTGTACATGAAAAATTGAAGAAAACGCATACCAGAATCATGGCCGGCCCCTCTTTATTTATAGAGGATAGAGGAGGCAACAATTACAAGACATAAAAGAAAACAAAAGTCAGTCCTAACCGTTACATGGTTAGTTACCGTTTCAATGGCTTTAAAAATAAAACATAACTTCCGGTTTCTTTAATGCCTTTATTCTGACTTTAAGACTAAATTTGTGTAAACTTCAACAATTTCTCCACTATTTGCATAAGTTGAGTCTTCAATCTTTAGATTCTCTTGTGGATTCTGCATCTGCCTTCTTCCTTACCTTCCTTCTTCCATATCCTAAGCTTGACTACTTAGGCTTCCTGAAGCTATCTGGAGTAGCTTCAAGTAGTGCTTCAACTTGGCTACTAGAACGACCTTAGTGAACATATTTGTTGCATTGTCTTCATTAGTTACCTTTACCAACTTAAGATCCTTCCTGTCTAGCACCTCTCGAATGAAATGATGCCGCACATCGATGTGCTTTGTGCGTTCA
The DNA here is from genome assembly GCA_036245055.1 of Diospyros kaki. Lineage (NCBI taxonomy): Eukaryota > Viridiplantae > Streptophyta > Magnoliopsida > Ericales > Ebenaceae > Diospyros > Diospyros kaki. The sequence goes on from BSEG01000013.1 coordinate 8,618,421, forward strand.
TGATGGGCCTGGTTCTTAGATAGGTGAATGGCACTTTGGCTGTCACACATAATAGTAGTGTCTATCTCCTTTCCAAGTAATTCTCCTAGTAGACATAACTGGTTGTGGACCTTCTCCTATCCAGATCTGATGCATATTTAGCATCTAAATATCCTAGGATACTAGCCTTACTTTCCACCTTAGCTCCATCATAAACTAACACCGTATCCAATGATCCTTTCAAGTACTTAAATACCCATTTAACTGCACTCCAATTAAGTTTTCCAGGGTTTGCCATAAACCAGCTGATCACACTCATTGCATGTGCTAGGTCTAGCTGTGTACATACCATACTGTATATCAGGCTTCCCACCGCACTTGAATAGGGGATTTCGCTCATTTCTTCCTAATCTTCCTTGTCAATAGGAGATTGGGTTGCTGACAGCTTGAAGTGCTTGGCAAATGAAATACTTACAGCCTTTGCCTCAGCCATTCCAAACTTTTGAATTAATTTTCTTAAGTATGTTTTTTGTGATAGACATAGGGTTATGTTCTGCTTGTTTCTGGTAATTTCTATTCCCAAAATTTTCTTGGCCTCTCCTAGATCCTTCATCTCAAATGTTAACTTTAATTCCAGTTTTAATTTCTAAATTTCTTCCCCTGATTGGCTGACAATCAACATATCATCAACATACAATAGGAGATATATTGATATGCTGCTAGATATATACTTAAAATATACACAACAGTCATGTGAGCTCTAGCAAACCCATGTTCTATCATAAATGTGTCAAACCTCTTATACCATTGACATGAGGATTGCTTGAGTCCATACAAGGATTTCTTTAATAAACAGACTTGTTCTATTCTTCCTTCAGATTCAAACCCTTTTGGCTGCTCCATGAGGATCCTTTCATTTAATTCCCAATGTACAAATGTTGTTATAACATCTATTTGCTCCAAAACCAAATTTAATTGCGCTATCATTGCTAGAAGGACTCTAATTGAGGTATGCCTTACAACAAGGGAGAATACCTCATTAAAATCCACTCCTGAAACTTGAGTGAAACCTTTTGCAACTAGCCTAGCTTTATATCTAGACTTTGCATTTTCTCCTGATCCTTCCTTTTACCTTATATAGCCATTTACAGTTCACTACTCTTTGTCCTTTAGGCCTTTCAACTAGAATCCAGGTCTCATTCTTCTTAAGAGAGTTTATCTCAGACTTCATGGCTTTAACCCACTTAAGTGAGTCCTTTGAGGAGACTGCTTCCTCATAGGTCAAGGGTTCATCTCCAATAACCTTTGATGCACTTGTAAGTGCATAAGATACTAGATCTAAGTAACCATAACGTTTAGGAGGTCTACTTTGCCTTTTCCACCTATCCCTTGGAACGTTATATCTTTGTAAGTCAAGCTCACTCTCAGCATCTAATTCATCCCTACTCTTCTCTTGAGGGTCAAATTCCTAGTCTGCCACTAATTCCTCAACGCCCTCTTGATGATCCAAATCATAACTTTGAGGGTTATCAATATTGGTGCTTGGAATTTCATCCTGCCACTCAATATCTACCATTTATGTTGTAGGAGATTGCTCCTCATTATCTTTTTCCTGCAGGCCTTTAGCTATGGATTTTTCGTCAAAAATGACATCTCGAGTAATAAGGATCTTTTGGCTTTCAGGTTCCAAATTCCATAGTTTATACCCTTTTACCCCTAGCTAGGTATCTAATGAAAATATATTTCTTTGCTTGGGGTTCTAGCTTTCCTTATTTCACATGGGCATATGCAACACACACAAATACCCTCAAATGTTCTAGATATATGCCTAGTCCACTTCTCATAAGGGGTTTTAAAACCAATAGCTGCTGATAGTGATCTATTGATCACATAAGCAGTAGTGTTCACAGCCTCCCCCCAAAATACCTTAGATAGATTGGTATGAAATAGCATACACCTTACTCTCTCTAGAAGTGTCCTATTCATTCTCTTTGAAAGGCCATTTTGTCTAGGATTCTCGAGGGCAATTAGATGTCGAACTATCCCACTATACTTACATAAATCCGTGAACACTCTATTGTAGAACTCAAGGCCATTATCGCATAAATCCGTGAACACTCTATGGTAGAACTCAAGGCCATTATCGATCTTGATTGTCTTAATTTTCCCCCCCTTATGATTTTCTATGTCTTGAAAGCTTCAAAAGTCTGTTCTTTGGACTTCAAGACATAAACTCAGACCATCATTGAATAATCATCTATTATGGATAGAAAGTATCTAGCTCCACCATGAGTAAGAGTCTGGGTAGTGTCATGGGCAAAGGCGGTACTCAATTCCGAAGAGGGCAGAGTAGTAATATTGCTTTAGGCGGGTGATTTGGTTTGTTTGGTAGCTGGTAGTTAGCGGTTAAGTCATTGGTGTATTTCCGAGTTGGGCGCCTATAAATAAGGCCAGCTCTTTTCTTCTAAAGCATCTGAAATTACAATTTGAAAGTTACGTTCTCTCATTCTCGTTTCTTTCCGAATTCTCTCCCTTCTCTACTTCTATCTTTTCCCTCACGTTTTCTTACCCTTAGCACCTCCAGTTCGCGCGCAATTCTAATTGAATTGCTGCTGAACTTCTTCCCAGATCCGGAGATCTGACAATTTGGTATCAGAGCACGCCCTGGGCGTTCGGAAGAGCTATGGCTGAAGGCACTCGGATTAAACAAATGGAAGCGCAGCTCCAGCAAGTTACTGCATCTGTTTCGGAGATGCAAAATCGACTGGATACATTTGAAAGTTCGGTGGAAAGAAGGATCGATGGAGCGGTGAATGTGTGGCGAGAGGAAAGTCGTTCATAGACTGCTCGATTGGAGGAACAAATGAGAGAGCAGAATCAAACTCTCCGGGATCACATGCATCAGTTTATGCTGATGTTTTCTCGCCAAACGCAGGTTCGAATCTCTCCGGACTTTCCTCCGAGAGAGCATTCGGAGCCAATCCTAAACGACATAGGAGGCAATGGCCGATCGGAAGGATCCGCTGAATTAGAAACAGAGCCTCCTTTGATGGAGGAAGTTGCGGGAATCAGGAGGTCTGGCATAACTCCAGGCTCGAATCAGAGCGGAACGTTGATGCCGCGCATGGAGATTCCCTTGTTTGACGGCCAGAACCCGCGATGGTGGGCGAGGCGTTGTGAGAGAGTGTTTAAACTCTACCACGTCGCCGAACAACAGAAGGTAGCTACTGCTGCAGCCTACCTTAATGATGTAGGGGATGCGTGGTATCAAGGTTGGATGGGAGTGAAAGACGAATGCTCTTGGGAAGCATTTGTGGAAGGATTGTGTGGAAGATTTGGAGAGAAAGGAATGTTAGACGTAGTGGAGTGGATGGCATGTTTACTGAATTTTACCTTAGTAGACTCCCCATAAATGCATGACTCACACTTATCTAGTCCTGCCACCTGATCCTTTTCCAAGATCCCTTGATTTGATAATTATTTTAGACCAAGTTCACTTATATGAGACATTCTAAGGTGCCAGAGTCTTGCCTGTGTGACTGCCTTTTCTCTAGCCACTGTTGCTTCTCCATTCAAAGCAGAAGCTTGTAGAACATATATGTCGTTTTGTTGTAAGGCCTTCATACACACTAAGGATCCTCTAGATATTTTTAGAGTTTCTCCCTCTCCCTTAAAGCAGTGGCCATTCCTAGCCAATTATCCAAGAGAAATCAAATTTCTCTTTAATTTAGGGAGATGCCTCACAGCTTTTAGAGTCCTATAGGAGTTATCATGCATCTTTAGTCTAAATCTCCTATACCAAGAACCTTGCACTCATGGTCATTTCCTAATAGAACTTTAACCTCATTAGTGTCCTGATAGTTCACAAACCAATGCTTATTTGGTGTCATATGAAAGGAACTAGGAACATCTTGAGTCCATTATCCATATCTCTTTCTTAGTTTTATGTGACACAACTAAGGAATCCGAACTATCATACCCAAATTCACATACCAAGGCTCCACCATCAGAAATATTTTTATCTTGTAAGTCCTTTTTTTCTCTTAGGACAGTTTCTTTTAATGTGCCCATCTTCATGATAGTAATAGCACTTAACTGGATTCCTCCCATTTTTTGACTTAGACCTAGATTTTCCTTTTGCCTTAGGGTCTCTCTTGGAGTTCCTAAATCTAGCAGTCAACACATCTCCAGTGGAGGAATTTTTATCCAGTTTAAATCTTAAGTCTTTAGAATTTAGGGCACCAATTACATCATCTAAAGACAACTTTTCCATATCATGATGCAAGATATCTACAAAATGCTCATATGACTGTGGCAAAAAGTGCAATAAAACCAAAGCTTTATCTTCATCATCATACTTAACATTTATATTCTCTAAGTCTAAACAAACCTTATTGAATTTGTCAATATGATCTTGCAATTTTTTATTATCTTTCATCTTAAAAGTAAAGAATCTTGCCTTCAGAAATAACCGGCTTGATAGTGTCTTTGTCAAGTAGAGGCTATCCAATTTCTTCAATGTCTCTAATGCCGTAGACATCCTGGAGACCTCTTGGAGGACCTTATCGCCCAAACTTAGAATAAGGGTGTTGTACGCCTTTTCTTCTATATCTGCCTTATGTTCTGTCGAGAGGATCTTGACCCCTTCTCCAACCTTTTCTTTTGACTCCTCCTTTAGCGCCTCCTTTAATCCAAGATTTCCAAGAAGCGCCTACATCTTAAATTTTCCACAATGCAAAATCATTTTTGTCATTAAACTTCTCAATATCATACCTTGAGGATGATGCCGATAGAGCCATTTCTTGATTGGGGTTTTTGTATTAACTCCTTTGAGTGAATCTTGATTGCGTGCCCGTGATTCTAGCTCTGATACCAAGTTGTTGAGTAATTGACCGGACACTTTGCACACAATTCTCTCACTCTCACGCGAAAACAAAAATGAAACAAGAGGCAAAAGGGTTTATCCTGGTTTAGACTTTGAATGAATCAAAGTCCTACATCTAGATTGAAAGTGACACCACAAAATCCACTATAGAACATATAGGTACACACACAAAGCCTTCTCACACTGGCTTCCCTCACAGAGATTACAAAGTCTAAGACCTAGGCTTTTCTCTCCTCTCGTGTACATGAAAAACTGAAGAAAACACATACTAGAATCATAGTCGACTCCTCTATTTATAGAGGATAGAGGAGGTGACAATTACAAGACATAAAAGAAAATAAAAGTCGATACTAATCGTTACATGGTTAGGTATCATTACAATGGCTTTAAAAATAAAACATAACGTCCAAATTTTTTAATGCCTTTATTCAGATTTTAAGACTAAATTTGTGCAAACTTTAACAGAATTCTTACATATATATGTCAGCTCCAATAATTGACAAGGGGGATTCTTCTGGAAATTGAAGAATTTTGGGAAGATAGAAAGAATGTTTGGGGGAGAGAGAGAGAAAGAGGAATCTGATTTTGTATATTCAATTGTGAGTCATCATTCCCAGTTGTGACCACATATATAGCTACCAACTGCCATAACTTGTTAAAGTTTGTCTAGAGTTAGTGATAGGATTATGTGCAGTGTTTTTTGTATGTGGAAATGTCATAACCGGCCCTAGGAAATATCTCCCTATTTTTTATAAATTGGGGGGGGGGGGGGGGCTGAGAGAGAAAGCATCACATGTTATCTTTTTGATTTCATGAGAGCTATGAAAGTGATAAAGCTGTGAGTTAGAATAGTCTTGTACACTTTTGGGAAGGCTTGTATCGTGGGGGAGAGAAAGAGAGAAGTCTTGTACTGTTTCCATCAATAAAGAAGGTTACTCGGTGGTGGTTTCAAGGCTGGATGTAGTACCAATTCAATTGGCATGAACCAGGATAAAATTCTGTCTCCTCATGTGGTTTGCGAGTTTTTTTTCTTGTTATATTCTTGTTTAATTATGTTCTTTATTACATATTTGTGTTGTGGTGTGTTGGCCGATGAGTTATGAGTGTGTGGAGGGGTGTTTAATTGGTTTCTTGAGTGTGTTTAAAGGTTGTCAGTGCTCCCAATTTATAACATAATTAACTAGGAATGTGCACCTAGTATAGCAAGGCTCTAACCAACTAGGTACAATCAACTCATATACTATAGCTATAATTACTATTTAGCCCTTAGGAATGTGACAAAATTTCCCCCCTTTAAAACTTTCTTGTCCCTCAAGAAATTACAAAAGCTGGGCAACCCTTGGAAATTGTTTGAGAAGGTCGGACAGGTACTCCCACGTGGTATGATCGGGGTGCAAGTGAGTCCACTGCACCAACACTTGTGTAAAAGGAATCGAATTCCGGTAGGTTACCCTTTTATCCATCACTGCTAGAGGTTCGACTGCCTTAGCTACGTCCTCTTTAGTAAGGGGAACCTCCAAGCTAACGGAATATGCAGGTCCAACTGACTTCTTCAAAAGAGAGACGTGAAAGACCGAATGAATCTTCATTCCTTTAGGAAGTTGTAACCTGTAAGCCCTCTCCCCTACTTTGGCCACCACTGTGAATGGTCCATAATACTTGGGGCTAATGTTATTAAAGGCCCAAGGCCTAAGGCGCAAAAGGGTGATGGAGCCTAAGGCGCAAGGCGAGGTGCGCGATGCGCGCCTGATAGGCACATGCTAACTTAAAAAAAAAAACATATATCCTAGTTGAAGAATAAGGTATAAAATAACTCTTAACTCCTAATAACATATTCACACGCATGTTATCAAGGAAATTAAAAAATTCAAAATATACTAATGAAAAGAACAATAAAAAATGCCAAAAAATGCAATCTAAAAGTCTTTAAGTTAACTTAAATTAAATCTTAAAACAATTTATAAACCTTAAATCTTAATCAAGATTAATTAATTATGCATTTTAAATAATCTAAAAATCAACCTCATCATTAGGATAAAACATTTCCATATTTTCATCATTAGAACCATCATCTCTAATATCTTCTTCCACATCATTTCCCTCTCCATCTTCATTTAGTTCAAATTTAATTGGAGCATTTGAAGTAGTAGCCCTTTTACTCATTGTCAAATTTGTAGTTGAAACAATAAATTTAAAACCTAAACAATAAAAAAATAAATAAAGTAATAAACAACAAAATAAAAACCTAAAAAACAGTTAAAAAAGCCCAAGGCACCTTAGGCCTAGACGCATTTTGATGGTTTACGCCCGCCTAAAGGCATTTCAAGCGCCCAAGGTGTGCCTAGGTGCACCTTGCATCTAGGCGCGTCTTTTATAACACTGCTTGGGGCTTAATTTAGAGGTGGGGGTAGTGGAGAACAATTGCTGTTGAAATCTTTTAACCTTCAAATATACCCAATCCCCTACTTCAAATGACCTTTCGCTCCTATTCCGATCAACCATCTATTTCATTTGGTTTTGCACCAGGCTTAGTTCCCTTATGATAATTTGCAGAGCTTCTTGTCTTTGTCTTAAATATTGATCCATTGCCATTTTAGTATTCGAGTATTTCCTGACAACAGGTATTGGGGGTGGTTTATACCCAAATAGGGCTTCAAAAGGAGTTCTCTTCAGGGAGATGTGGTAATTGGAGTTGTACCACTATTAAGCCAACAACAACCACTTGTCCCAACTCCTTGGCTTAGTGAAGCAAACACACCTTAGATAGGTTTCCAAACATTAGTTCACCTGCTCCGTTTGTCCATCTACTCGAGATGGTAGGCCGTAGACATGCAATCCAACTTCTAAACTCTTAAAAAGATCCTTCCAAAAAGTACTGGTGAATATCTTGTCTCGGTTTGATATAATGGATAGAGGTAATCCATGCAACTTCACCACCGAGTCTAGTAGGAGTCTTGCCACTTCTGAGGCGGTGAAGGGATGAGATAAACTTAGGAAGTGCCCGAATTTCATCAACTTGTCCACTACTACCAATATGACACTCCTTCCTTCTGACTTAGGCAGTCGCTCCACAAAGTCCATCGGAATTTGTTCCCATGCCTATTCTGGAATGTTAAATGGCTGCAGCAACCCTGGGTAAGGTACTTGCTTGTGCTTGCAGCGTTGACAAGTCACACACCCTAACACATATGCGTTTACATCCTACTTAAGCCCAGGCCAATAGAACAATTGTTTTACCTTATGGTATGTGACATTTAGTCCCGAGTGTCCCCCTATTGATGAGCTGTGAATTGAATGTAGTATCCTCCCTTTAAGCTGGTCATCATCTCCGATCACCAACCTTCCTTTGTGTCTGAGCAACCCACTTGATAATGTATACCCCTTTAAATCTGTGGTTTGGATTGTTAGCGGTGCCATGAGGTCTTTGGCCCAAGGAGTACATTCATAACTAGCAGTGATCTCTTTTACTTAGTTTGGCACCATTGTAGATATATCATTACAATTTCCCTTCTCCTTCCAAGATAGGGCGTTTGCCACTTTGTTTTCTCCTTCCCCTTGCGGTACTGTATAGTATATTTAAGCCCTAATAGTTTGGTTACCCACTTTATTTGTAATTGTGTGTGCAGCCTTTGTTGCCTTAGGGATTTGAGACTTTCATGATCTATTCTAATCACAAACTTGCTCCCTTCCAAATAATATCTCCACCTTTCCACAGCCATTAACTCCTTGTCATTGATGTTGAACCCAAGATGCTTTCGGGCTAAGGCTTGGCTAGGAAAAGCCAAAGGCCTATCACCCTGCACAAGAACAGCCCCTACCCCCATTTCACAAGCATTTGTCTCCAAATTAAAGGGTTTCGAGAAGTCAGGTAAGGCTAATATAGGAGCTTGTGTCGTTGCCCTTTTAAAAGCATGGAAAGCTGCCTCTGCTTATGGATTACATCCAAAACCATTCTTCTTGAGGAGTTCAGTCAATGGGTAGATCACACCATAATTTTTTAGGAACTGCCTATAGTAACCTATGAGGCCTAGGAATCCCCTCAATCCTCTAACCATTTCTAGTCTCGGCCACTCCAACATCACTGCAATCTTCTTTGGATTAGTGCTCACTCTTTCCCCCGTAATTACATGGCCTAAGTACTCTACTTTCTACTCGGCAAAGGTACACTTGGACCTTTTCACATAAAGCTTATTGGATTGGAGGATGCGGAAAGTGGATCTTAAATGGTTCAAATGTTGGTCCAAAGAGGGGCTGTACACTAGGATGTCAACAAAAAATTCGAAATGAAAATAAACTTTCTAAGGTGAGGGTGAAAGATGTGATTCATCAAGGTTTGAAAGGTGGCATGGGCATTAGTTAAGCCGAATGGCATAACCAAAAATTCATAAAGACCTTGATGAGTCCTAAAGGTCGTTTTAGGGATATTGGTTGGATTCATCCTAATTTGGTGGTATCCCAACCTTAGATCAAGCTTTGAGAAGATGGTGGCTTCGAATAATTCATCTAGGAGGTCTTCGATAATGGGGATGGGAAATTTATTTTTGATGGTGAGGGAATTTAGTTGGCAATAATCAACACAAAACCGTCATGTTCCATCTTTCTTTTTGACTAGAAGTACGGGGGAAGCAAATGGACTTTGACTCAGCTAAATAATGGACTTGGTTAGCATATCCTTGACCAATTTCTCTATTTCGACTTTTTGAGAAGGTGAGTATCGGTAGGAACAAACATTGACAGGCTCTAAATTGGGTTTTAAATGTATGGCGTGGTCAAGGAAGCGAGTTGGGGGTAGGGCAGTAGGTTTTGTAAATAGCTCCTCAAATTCAATCAGCAATGAATGTAAAGAATCACAAGTAGATACCTCTATCAAGGACTATAGAGTAGGAATAAGATTAAGCCATGAATGACTGCCTTCCTCTGTCACTAGTTTGCTGTCAACTTCCTCCTCATCCGTCACCATCTCTACGGCATATAAGGAGTGCAATTGAGCTATATTAGCTTCCCCATGTTGAAATAATCTCTGCATCCTTCAGCCTGTCAATAACTTGCGGTCTCAATCTTCCATGCTCCTTGTTAATGTCACCCTTTTCCCTGCCAATTCAAAGGTTATCTCAATGTGTTGAAATAAAAAATCAAGGGCCCAACTGTCTTTTATGATCCACCAACAGGGACTTCTCCGAAATGGGGTTAGAGGGTCCCCTAGGTAGTAGATTCCCCTTGCGCCCTATTTGGTAGCTGGACTTAACTCCTACACCCCCACTGTGCAAGCTGCTACCAACATACCCTTTTGTCGCATTCCATTGTTTCTTAATCACTACCTCTAAGACCAACTCTTGCAGCTGTGTCTTTTCGGCTGCTTGTTTAACAGTGATTAATTGCCACATCTTTACTAGGGTCGAAGTTCATCGCTTAATCCGCTGATGAAGCTCAACACGAAATATTGCTCATCTAAGATAGGTCGAGAAATCATGAGCAGTGATTTTAGTTCCTCGAATCTAGTTTGATACTTCTCCACCGATTTGGTCTGCCTCAACTTGTGAAAGTTTTCCACTACGTCAGCCATGGTTCTCTCTCCAAACCGGACACAAAAAGCTGGTACAAACTCTTCCCAAACCAAAATAGTCCTCCTGTTGCTCCAACCTTGGAACCACGAGTCTGCTGCATCGTTCAAGTAAGCAGTAGCCAGTTTCACCCTCTGGCAGGGGCGTATCCATGTGTGAGCTGCCCTGGGCTTCAGCCGAAGGCAACCCATAATTAAAATTAATTTTTTATATTAAAAAAATAAATTTTAATGTAAAAAATAAATTTTAATATAAAAAATTAATTTTTTAATGTAAAAATAATAATTTTTAATAATAAATCAATAAAATAAAAATTACAACCCACCCCAAAATCTATGATGTACAATTCTATATCTCAAAAGAAAAATTTTAGCCTCCCTCTATATAAATTTCTAGGTCCGCCCCTGTCCTCTGGCCGTCTTCCACTCGATAGTGATGGAAGAATCGCTCAAAACGTCGGACCCACCAACGTGGCTTGCTTCCCTCAAATGCCAAAATTTCTAACTTTCAACATTGGCACATTGTTCAAGGTGGAGGGGGGTCCTCGATAATTCTCCGATCATTCATCCGTGCCTGTTAGGTTGGTGACCTAGGGTCTATCCCTTGCTCCAGTCAAGATTGGGGTCGTGTTTAGCCTTGGAGGAAAGTCCATCAGAAGGCTAGCGTCAGCAAACATGAGAACAAATTCAACATGGTGCTTAGCTACTACCCATTCCAGTGACCTCTTCCATACTACCTTGGACGTCCGCTCGAAGGTTGGTGACTTCCTCCTGTGTGGCCGCACCCTCTACTCTCGTTCGACCCAACTCCTCCAAGGTCTATCGTAGGCCGACATCCATTAGGTCCATCTTGTCATCAAGTTGCTCTTGGTGTTGTCGAATTCCCTACTCCAAAGTCTTTTCCAAGTGTGTCTTGAATTGTTTCATCCTTGTCCCCTCTGTAATGGCTGATTACTCTAGTTGCCACGATCAAGTTCGCCTCATTGGTCCGAGTCGGAATCGCTTTCCGATCAAAGCGAGTGTCACAACTCAAGGGTAGTTAGAAGGGTATTATTATAATAAAATTGTAGTAGTTAGTAGGAGGTATTTTGTGAGTTGTTAGGAGCACATGGGCACTATTTTCAGATTTCATTTAATACGTAGAAAGGCATGCTTGAATTGAATGAATTCTTAATTCTCATTTCTCTCTTAAGACTGCTCTCCAATCTCCCTCTCTTTCTCTCATTTTCCCCCCTAAATCTTCTTCTCTACATTGTTCTCCATTAATTCCCTCCCTTAATTCCTTCCAATTCCTTTTTTAACCTATCACGAAACCTAGGTTCGTGACAAATGGTATCAGAGCAATCAATCCTTGGTTGTGGGTTTGATTTCAATTGAAGGTCAGTGAAAAAGGTTTAGATCGAGGAGGCTTGAAGGTGACTACTGTGAGGTGAGCGATTTCCCTTGGCGATTGCAGTAAGGCGAATTTCGACGACGAGCTAGCCAGGTTCCTAAGCTGTAATTCCTGCAATGGGTAGCAATAGATTCTGAAGACTCTTGGCAAAATCGATAGAGCATAAACTTCGGGTGATTCCAACAAGTACAAGAACTTTGACGAGTTCCATTGGTTACAGGGTGATAGGCGAGTGCAAGCATTCGAAAGGAATCAAGATTGATTCAAGAATTCAGGTGAATTCCAACTAGTGGTCAATGATCGGGTGGAGACTCCATTAGCGATCTTGAATTCACTTGATCATGAGTAGATAGCGAGAAGAAAGGCGCGATCGAAGTAGAGCCTTGAGCGATTTTTGACGGCCATATTAGCATCGATTGAACGAGGAGATAATTTCCGTCCCTAAGCCAGTTAATCGAAATTGGGCAACGTTGAAGGACGGCAACAGAGCTGATCGAAGAAGGCACAGAGCAGATCCTAGTGAACTTCGGTGATTTTGGCATATCTGAGTCTGAATCTTGAAGACGAAGCCGATAGTTGAGACTCAGTTTGAAATCCAGTAAGGTTGGATAGAAATTGAGGATGAGCAGATAAGACGTCTCCGAAGGGAAGTCAGACGACTCATATAAGGGGAAGAGTTGATTGATTTTCTTGGAGGTGAGCAGGAGGTTGACCGCGACTGCGATTTCGGTAATTCTCAGGCTCGAACATGTAGGTGGAGTCCCTTGTGAGAGGCGGATTCCTCCGATTTCTTTTGCTCGTTGGTTTCCAACCCCTAGGCTGCAAATTGACCAATTGTTAGGCAATCCCTAGGGGCAACATAATTAATCAAACTTTCAGGAGGTGTTTCAGGAAGTTGAATTGGTAACCCAATGCTGGTTGTTCAATCTTCAGGAGGACTGACAAGAGTAAGGTCCTTGGTCGTGATTTTTGACAGCTAGGCGAACTCTCTACCCGCGTCAGTTCTTTGTTGTTTTTCTGTTGATTAGTTGATTAATTTCTGATTGAATCTTGAAAATTGAGTTCAACGCACAAGGAGGTGAGGTCGACTAATATTTGAGGCTTGGAATTGGAAGACGACTTGGCCAATGGATTCCGATGCATCGAGCTTGACTCTCGAAAATTGAAGGCGAGTACGGAAATTGAGAGCAACAGGCAATCTAGATCAGTTCCTTGACTGGGTGAGGTAGTTACAGAAGGGAAGTGTGGGGAATTATGATGGAAAGAGTTGCGGTTTCTTAGCCTATTGCTTTTCCAGCCAGTGAGATTTTGACCAAGAGGAGTAGTGCACAAAGGAGATCAGTGGAGCCTCAATTGTAGCAGAAGAATGCTTCATTTTCAGTTGGAATGGAGCTTCAATGGCAGCCAAAGAAGGCTGCATTTTCAGTGGGGTGTCCTACTCATGAAGCTAGGGAAGGCAATGCATACATGAAGCAGAATGTTATAATGTTAGTTGAATATAACAGAAACCATGAAGAGTTTGGCCAGAATCATGGGACATGGGAAAAGAAAATGGATAATCAATTCAACCTAAGGCGTAAGGAAACAACTAGTGGGATACATGAAGAGTGCAAGGAATTCGGTCGAATGTTCTGTGAGAAGTTGCAGGAGTTTGCAATGATACTGACTAAAAAGTATTATTACAACTTCCTTGCAGAATACTTTGATGATTATCGAAGAAATTTTAACAAGGAGAAATTCCTTAAAGCGGAGCAGCTGAAGGAGGAAAGCCTTGCTGAAAGTAAATCCTTGGTGTACTCCAACTACTAGCAAGTAAAAGTATTTCCACTTGAGGAGGCTCCTATTGAAGATATGGAAGGGTTAAAACATACTACTCCATTGGTCTTGGCTGTGGAGAGGGCTGAGGAGTACATGGAAGAAGGGATTGAAGAATTGAGGGATGGCAGTCCAACAGTTGGCAGCATCTCAAGCACCCCCACTGATACTAAGAATCCAGATGCTAAAACCCTCAATATGACACCGTTGAAGGAGGTAACTGTTAAGGATGAAGTTGAGATGTTCGCCAGCAATCCGGGAGCCAAAGATCTTAGAATGGAAACAACCACAACAGCCTTAGATTGTGGAGATCTTAAATCTATTTCTCTTGAAAGAATAGGAATGGAAGGAGTTGCTGAATTTCCTACTATGGATCAGGTGACTCCAATTGAGAAATCAGTCAATTGGGAGGAAACTTGTGCCTTAATCGAAGTGGATAGTCAATGGAGGGCAGTTCAAGATTGGTTAGCGGTTAGGAGAGGATGCTTGCCTGAAATTGATTACACTAAAAACTTTCAGCAGTATGTTTCTGATATGGAGCAATGGAGGACGCAGAAAGATAAAGTGAAACAAGATGAAAGGAAGGAAGGGAAGGGATTCTTTGTTGAAGGGACTGAGACCCTTGTTGTTTTGCTTATTCATGTTTCCATTGGTGTGCCAACAAGACATAATGTTGTTGCTGCTGAGGAGAAAGAAAAGAGAAAAACAAGATAAGAAGGAAAAGCGAAAAAGAAACCAATGGGTGAGGATGGGCATTGGATGAAGAAACAGTGGCTTGGTTGTAATAAGTTTCTTGGGGACAAGCAACCTTTCAAGGGGAGGGGAATGTCACAACTCAAGGATAGTTAGAAGGGTATTATTGTAATAAGGTTGTAGTAGTTAGTAGGAGGTATTTTGCGACTTGTTAGGAGCACATAGGTGCTATTTTTTAGATTTCATTTACAGTTGAATAGCCTATAAATAGGCCCTAATATGTAGAGAAAGGCATGATTGAATTGAATGAATTCTTAATTCTCATTTCTCTCTAAGACTTCTCTCCAATCTCCCTCTTTTTCTCTCGTTTTCCCCCTAAATCTTATTCTCTATACTATTCTCCCTTAATTCCTTCCAATTCCTCTTTTAACCTATCACGAATCCTAGGTTCGTGACAGCGGGCAACACACAACAATGCACCAGTCGGAATCACCTTTTGTTCTAATACCAATTGTCCACTCTGATAACTGACAAGGGGGATTCTTCTAGAAATTGAAAAATTCTGGGAAGATAGGAAGAATGTTTGGGGGGGGGAGAGAGAGAGAGAGAGAGAGAGAGAGAGAGAGAGGAATCTGATTTTGTACATTCAATCGTGAGTCATCATTCCTAGCTATGGCCACATGTATAGCTACCAGCTGCCATAACTAATTGGGATTGTACACTCGATACAACAAGGCTCTAACCAACTAGGTACAATTAGCTTATATACTATAGTTATAATTACTATTTTTCCCTTAGGAAAGTGACAATATATTTGGTGCCCAGGGAAGGGGGGAGGGGGCATAGTGAGATAAAGGCTTGATATGTTGTTCTTTGTGTGTGTGTGTGTGTGTGGTTTTTTTTTTTTTTTTTTTGTTTTGGGGGAGAGGCGGTGGTTAACCTTATCATAGAATTGGGAAGGGATTAGTTTTCAACCCATCTGCCTCATGCTCCAGGGTTGGGAAGCACCAAGTAAGACTGTTCTTGAATAAATGGAACGAAAGGTGGTTGCCTTGTAGAAACTCTATGTTGTCATCTCGACATAAAGACATGCACCGACACCACATATATTCCTTAATGAGCCTACTGTGCATACCAGATGGAATTACATCCATATTTGAAAAGTAGAAACATCCACCCTTCTTAAAAGTTCATCATAGATAGAACAATAGATATGCAGCCCATATCTTTCCCGAGGATAAATAAGAGTACTAGAACTTAATACCCTTGATAATAGTTTACTGTAATGACATAACCACTATGTCCCCAATTAACTTCAATTTAGATCTCCATTTCCCTCAAAAATTCTACCTGACTGATGATGAGCCCCTTCCCATTTGCATAAATCATCCAGGTCTCATGATCTCTGCAGCCACTAACAGGCTAAACTGCAATAAGATCAGAAAGCCTCGAGTTTAAATTATCCTCTCAATCTATAAGAATTTATTTTCTCATTTAATCACTATAAATCCCCCTCAGAGAGTTAATATGCTCCACAAAAATGGCAAATGTGAAGATTTTAAAAAAGATTTTTTTCTTCTATAATAATTTATTTTCTCAATTAATCACTACAAAACCACCTCAAAGGGTTAATGAGCTCCATAAAAAGGAGCAAATGTCAAAATTTCCAAAAGGATTCTTTTTCTTCTAGAGAACAACAATGACAATTGAAGCTAGTTGTCATGTACCTAGGGTTTTGATAGGAAATTGGAAGAAATCGAGGTGGAAATAGACTGAAAGGAAGGGAAATACAACAAGAATTGGGGGGAGGATTACAGATAGAACAGCAAGGAGGGGGAGATTAGAGAGAAATCAGAGGGATTGAGAGAGAGATAAGAGGGAAATTGAGAGAGAATTGATGAGAGGGAAATGACTGAATTCAATTATCATTCAAAACAAGCCATTCTCTAACTACCTTAGCTTATTTATAAGCTTTACAAATGAAGGTACTAACAGCTACAGCATAAGAGTACAACTAAAAGAGAAATACATGTAATTCATATTACTAATCTATCATTGGGGATTCTTTGGATCGTGACACTAGTGAGGTATCTCGAATTTTTGGATTTTTGCATGCTATACCCAAATCTTGGAAAAAAACACCAAAAGAGATACATGCTTCTGGGTTTGGCATCATAAAGATTTAAAAACCTAAATTGTGAACAACCTAAATGCATCTGTCATGACAATGTAGTAATGGCGTGGAACCATAGAATTTGGGTAGAAGCAAAAATAGAGATGGTTTAAAACTACTTTATTCTGCTGAAATGCAGCACTTCTCATGCAGGTATGACATGGGGATAAAATATCCTTACAAAATATATGGTCATTAATAGGGATAATTGGAGAGCTAGAAGCCATGTAGTCCTGTGCCTGGAGTTAAGGCTTGTGATGATAATAATGATGCAACCTTGTCAAGTATTAAGTATATTGTTAGGACTTTGTGTAGTCACCAAGATCGCCACACACTCACAGCAAACTAACCCTCAAGAACTCCCCTAACTAAATACACACAATCACTCGATAAGAAAAGCAAGACTAGGAATAGAAAATAGCAACAAGATACACAAGATTTTATCCTGGTTCAGTCTCATAAATGAGACCTACATCTAGACCGCCTTAGGCCCATGAAATCTCCACTATCTTGACAATGTTACAACAATTATATGAACTAGAAAAATCCTCTCTTCCTCCCGAGTCTAAAACCCTAGACTACCAAGAGAAGAACACCCCAAGAGAAGTACAAAATCTCTCAGCCTAGCTCACCCACTCAATCCTTTCAAGATGTCCCCGAGATCTCACACCTACAACGGAGTTCTCCCAGCCCCTTTTTATAAAGGATAGGGACGAGCAAGACAGTTACAACCAACTGCCCTAACTGACCGAAAACTAACTAACTACTGGACAGCTATAAAACAGAAGGGAAAACCATTACATCAAGTAAAAAATATGCTAACAGATTTATACAAGCATTTAAACCTAAGTACATAAACTAATCTAAAGCAAATGTCTTCACAATTCTCCACCCATTTGAATTAGATTCTCTGTACTTTAGCTTCCTGCACTGCTGCTCCACCTTCAATCTGATCTGGAATAAGATTCAGCTACTTGATATGATGTTGAAGCTTTGAAACTGGAACAGCTTTGGTAAATATATCTGCAGCATTATTTTCTCCTGCAACTTTGATTAGATCAACAAGTTTATTTTCAATGATATCCCTAATGAAATGATACCTAATGTCTATTTGTTTTGTCCTCTCATGGTGAGCCTGGTTCTTTGATAAATGTATAGCACTTTGACTATCACACATCAAAGTGACTTTAACCTCTAAACCTAGAAGCTCTCCTACTAGCCCCTTAAGCCATATAGCCTCTTTAATTGCATCAGCAACAGCTATATATTCTGCCTCGGTAGTGGATAAAGCTACCACATGTTGGAGGCTAGACTTCCAACTAATAGAGGAATTCCACAACTTAAAAACATAACCAGTTGTGGACCTACGTTTATCAAGATCAGTAGCATAATCTGCATCCGAGAAGCCTAAAATACTAGGTTTTTCTCCTATCTTAGCTCTACCATAGGACAATACATTCTTGCTAGTGCCCCTTAGGTATCTGAGCATCCATTTTACAGCCATCCAATGGGAACTACCTGGGTTTGCCATGAAGTGGCTGACTACACTCATTGCATGAGCTAGATCGGGGCGGGTACATACCATTCCATACATCAGGCTGCCTACAGCATTTGAGTATGGAATTTTCTCCATTTCTCTTCTCTCCTCCTCATCTTTAGGAGACTGTTTTGAAGTTAATTTGAAATGAGGTGCAAATGGCACACTTACTGGTTTTGAAACAGTCATACCAAACCTAGATAGTAGCTTTTCTATATAGGATTTTTGAGATAAGAATATTTTCCTATGCTGTCTATCCCTAGAGATTTCCATTCCTAGAATCTTTCTAGCCTCACCTAGCTCCTTCATTTCAAATTCAACCTTTAATTTCTGCTTAAGTTGCTGAATTTCTCTATGGGATTGACTTGCAATAAGCATGTCATCCACATATAACAGTAAGTATATTGAAATGCTAGGGGATATGTGCTTAAGATACACACAACAGTCATAGGAACATCTTGAATAGCCTTGGCCTATCATAACAGTATCAAATCGACGATACCATTGCCCAGGAGATTGTTTGAGCCCATAGAGAGACTTTTTGAGCAAACAAACTTTCTCCACCTTATCCTTAACTTCAAAACCTCTAGGTTGGTTTATATATATCTTCTCTTCCAACTCTCCATGAAGAAAGGCTGTAGTAACATCCATCTGCTCCAATTTCAGGTCTAATTGGGCAGTGATGGCCAGCAAAACCCTAATTGATGTATGTCTTACAACTGGGGAGAAAACTTCATTGTAATCAACCCCTTGGACTTGAGTAAACCCTCTAGCAATTAGCCTAGCTTTGAATCTAGGCTTAGAATTTTCATCAGCTCCTTCTTTTATTTTGTAGAGCCATTTGCAGCTTACAATCCTTTTTCCTTTGGGTTTTTCTACCAGTTCCCAGGTTTGGTTTTTCTTAAGGGAAGATATTTCTGATTTCATGGCTTTTATTCATTTTTGGGAATACTTAGATGCTATAGCTTAGTCATAGGATTGTGGCTCTTCATCAGAAATGTTGGAGGCACTATATAAAACATAGGCTACTAAATCTGAGTAGCCAAACCTAAGAGGTGGCCTGTGGACTCTAGACTGCCTATCTCTAGCCACACTATACCTATTAGGGTTTGGCTGATCACCAATGCTGGAATCAGCATCACTGTCAGCCTCTTCTCCCTCATATTGAGAGGTTTCAGCATCCTGATCTTCCTCTTGGACCTGATCATTTTGGTCCAGATCTGGTTCAGACTCTATGTCATTTATTTCAGACTCTATACCTTGAATATCTACCTTTATAGAGTCGTCTTTTCCATCTAGATCCTTCTGGGTTTCATTTGTGCTTAGACTCATGGTAGTTGTCTCATCAAAAGTCACATCCCTAGAGATTATTGTCCTAGGTCCTTCTTGTTCAAGGTTCTATAGTTTATATCCCTTCATACCGGTTGGATAACCTATAAAGAGACATTTCCTAGCCCTAGGTTCAAGCTTGCCTTGCTTCACATGAGCATAGGCTAAGCATCCAAATACCCTAAGATGGGCAAGACTGGGCTTATGGCCTGTCCATTTCTCATAAGGGGTTTGCAAATCTATGGCTTTAGATGGGGTTCGGTTGAGAATATGGGCTGCAGTAGACACTACTTCCCCCCAGAAAATTTTTGGTAAATGTGCATGGAATAACATGCATCTTACCCTTTCTAAAATTGTCCGATTCATCCTCTTAGCTACCTCGTTTTGCTGGGGATTTCCAGGCGCTGTTAAGTGCCTAATTATGCCATTTTCCTTGCACATTTCATTGAATTCCTTATTGCAGAATTCCAATCCATTATCTGTCCTAATGGTTTTAATTTTCTTGCCCATTTGAGTTTCTACCATTGTCTTCCAATTTCTAAAGGTCCCATAAGTTTGATCTTTAGATTTTAGCACATAAATCCACAACATTCTAGAATAATCATCTATGATAGAAAGGAAGTATCTAGAACCTCCATGGGTTGGTGTTTGGGTTGGTCCCCACAGATCCGAGTGAACATAATCTAAGATAGACTTAGATGTGTGAATGGCAGTCTTATTAAACCTAAGTTTTGCTGCCTTTCCATAGATTCAAGATTCACATTTGGACAAAACTAAGACTTTGTTATTTTCTAGAATCCCTTGTTTAGCTAACTCCTTGAGCCCTTGCTCACTTATATGTGACATCCTTAGATGCCACAGCTTTGCCAAATCTTGAGATTTACTACTTACTGCTGCAGCCTCACCACTTAAGGTGGAGGCTTGTAGGATATAAATGCCATTTTGCAGTTTGGCTTTCATGCAGATAAGTGACCCCTTGGCCACTGTTATGGCTCCTGTCTCTCCTTTGAATTTTAGGCCATTTCTGTCTAATTCTCCAAGATAAACCAAGTTCCTCTTGAGATCAGGCACATGCCTGACTGCAGAGAGAGTCATAACCGTGCCATCATTCATTTTTAACCTCACATCACCCACTCCTATAACCCTGCACTCATGGTCATTGCCCAGCAAGACCTTACCCCCATTGATTTCTCTATAGTTTTGCAACCAATGTCTCCTAGGGGTCATGTGGAATGAACAACTTGAATCCATCACCCAACTATTGTTACCAGCCATTTCAGTGACAGTTAATGCCTCTGAACTATCATACCCAAGGTCAACTAGGTTTACTCCACCATCAGATGTTTTCTTTTCAGCCATGTCTTTCTTTCTTTTAAGGCAGAATCTCTTGATGTGCCCTTCCTCCTGGCAGTAGTAAAATTTAATAGGGCCCTTTCCATTTCTAGACTTTGATCTAGACTTTCCCCTTTTTCCTTTTGAGTCCCTTTTGGTACTCCTAGACCTTACGGTTAGGGCATCACTAGGGGTGGATTTTACTTCCATTTTTATTCTCAATTCCTTTGAGTTTAGGGATCCTATTACATCTTCTAAAGATAGCTTGTCCCTACCGTGTTGTAGAATGTCTACAAAGTTTTCATAAGACTTAGGCAATGAATAAAGAAGAACTAGGGCTCTATCTTCATCCTCATAGTTTACTCTTATATTCTCTAAGTCAAGACATAGCTTATTAAATTCATCTAGATGCTCTTGAAGCTTCTAATTTTCTTGCATCTTATATGTGAAGAATTTGGCCTTCAAATACAGCCTATTGGATAAAGTCTTCTTTAAGTAAAGAGACTCCAATTTCATCCAAATTTCAGTGGCTGTTTTTAATTTTGAAACTTCTCGGAGAACTTTGTCTCCAAGACTCAAGATAAGCATGTTGTATGCTTTCTTGTTAATTTCCTTATCCTCTAAAGATATGGTTTTAGGATCCTTACCTTCAGAGCTTCCCTCGGTAGTTACCTCTTGTTCGATTGCTTTTTCCAGTCCGAGACTGCACAGCAGGGCTTCCATTTTGATCCACCAGAGACCCAAATCATTGCTGCCGTCGAACTTCTCTACATCATATCGAGTGGCCGATAAGGGTGCCATAGACGCCTACCAGGATGATTCTGGATTCTTGAGAATCTTGAAAATCTTGATAGAGTTGCTGGAGATGATCCCTGGAGCTCTGATACTAGATTGTAGTCACTAAGACCGCCACACACTCACAGCAAACTAACCCTCAAGAACTCACTGTTATGCCCCTAACTAAATACACACAATCACTCGATAAGAAAAGCAAGACTATGAATAGAAAATAGCAACAAGATACACAAGATTTTATCCTAGTTCAGTCTCATAAATGAGACCTACATCCAGACTGCCTTAGGCCCATGAAATCTCCACTATCTTGACAATGTTACAGCAATTATATGAACTAGAAAAATCCTCTCTTCCTCCCGAGTCTAAAACCCTAGACTACCAAGAGAAAAACACCCCAAGAGAAGTACAAAATCTTTCAGCCTAGCTCACCCACTCAATCCTTTCAAGATGTCCCGAGATCTCACACCTACAAGCGAGTTCTCCCAGCCCCTTTTTATAAAGGATAGAGGCGGGTGTAGTCGCTTAAGACCAACACACACTCACACACTCACTGCAATCTAGCCCTCAAGATCTCACTGTCATGCCCTTCGATTAGAACACTCGATCACCCGATAGAAAATATAGAAACTAGGAATAAAGAATAGCAATTAACACACCAAATTTATCCTGGTTCGGTCTCATAAATGAGACCTACATCCAGACTGCCTTAGGCCTTGAAATCTTCACTATCTTGACAATCTTTACAGCTATTACATGAACTAGAAAAAGCCTTCTCTTCCTCCTTAGTCTAAAACCCTAGACTACCAAGAGAAGAACACCCCAAGAGAAATACAAACTCTCAGCCTAGCTCACCCGCTCACCCTTACAAGATATCCCAAGATTTCATATGTCAAATACCGAGTTTCCCAACCTCTATTTATAAGGGATAGAGGCGGGCAGGGCAGTTACAACCAACTGCCCTAACTGACCGAAAACTAACTAACTACTAGATATTTATAAACCAAAGAGGAAAAGATTACAGCAAGAAGAAAAAACTTATGCTAACAGATTCTATACAAGAAATTAAACCTAAGTACATAAACTATTCTAATACAAATGTCTTCACAGCGGGCAAGGCAGTTACAACCAACTGCCCTAACTGACCGAAAACTAACTAACTACAGGACAGCTATAAAACAGAAGGGAAAACCATTACATCAAGTAAAAAATATGCTAACAGATTTATACAAGCGTTTAAACCTAAGTACATAAACTAATCTAAAGCAAATGTCTTCACACTTTGGATAACACTGAAATAGCTTCTTCTTCAAGAAATGTTCTCTATATGAGGAAACATAAATGCTTTAATTGCCTCAAGTTAGACTAAGAAGTTGACTGAATAAGATTGCGTGACACAATATTACAAACTCAAGCAGAGATGGAAAATCACCGCACTGAATATATCTACTTCAACAGTTGGACTCCAAGAATTATCTGCATGTCTCAAATAAATTTCATAAACAGCCAATTAAAGAAAGAGAGGGAGGGTAGGAGCAAGAGAGGAACATATAAGCTCAGACATGCTCAACCTTCAGCTATGGCTACAGTTGGTTGCAAAGGAAAAATAAGGGGAGAAGTACTTTAATCTCCAGGACTTGAGTGACCAAACATGGAAACACAAATCAAATTACCAAATATTTGTATTAAGTTCGAGAAATTGGACAGACGTTAAAAGGCTATTAAGACAAGTGGGGGAGGGGAATATGTCCCCACGAGTCTCGGGTCAGATACCAAAGAGGGAATTCATCTCCAACCTTTACCGAACAGGTAGGCAATAATCCCAGATCTCAACAATTGAAGCAAAAAGTCGCTTCTAGAACGCATTGTTCATTCACAAACAAACACACCATCATAATATGTTGGGCTAGGATTGCTGTTGATGACCAGAAAGGAGTAATAAGATAGAGAGAAGGGGGAGGGAAAGGAGACATACGCGAGAGCTCGGAAATTGTCACGGATTTCGCCGTGGATCTGCTCCATCTGGGGGTTCATCTGCAAATCCAAATTGGCCATTTTCGTCTATCCCTCTTTTGCTCAGCCTCGCCGGCAGATCGAATCACCAGAGCAGTAGCCAGGACCTACCTACCAACCTGCCGGCCTTGTTCCCCAATCTTCGCCCGCATTTTTTCCTGGAGTGGAGAAAGTTAACCTAAGAATCGTTGGCTGAAAGATAATTGATTGCTGCCTCCGGACCGAAGAGAAAGCAACAGATGTAGCGCAAATTCAAAATTCAAACGAGAAAACAAAAAGGCATTAGGGTTTTTGTTGAAACGAAAAAGAAAGGAAGAAAGAAAAGAAAATAAAGGAGTACGTGAGAATGAAGGGGAAAGATGGATAAAAGAATCTCTGTAGTGTTTGGGTTTGGGTCTGGGTTGGGTAATAACTAATAAAATAACGACAACTACGGATACAGCCTGCTGCTCCTGCCCTGCTCCATTGTCAATTCTCTCAATATTCTTCTCCTCTTCCCCTTTCTTTTTTTAAAAATGCTATTAGTACACTTTGAACTTATGTTACACGAAAATACTTCATAGGTATCATTTTCTCATTTTCGAAACGTTTCAAAAACGTTTTCTATTCCCGTTTCGGATCCTATTTATACATATTTTTTAAAAAAAATGTTCGTTTCCGCATTTCCATTTCCTATCGAAAACATTTCTCGTTTTCGTTTCCGTGCAATATAGCCTTGAACTACATAAAGGTGTATCAATGACAAAAAAACCCTCATGAGACTCATAGAGGCGCGTGAGGCTCATGTAAGGCTCAGGGTATTTTGCTCATAATATCCCTTTATATAACACAAGATGTACAAAATAGGTGTACATTTAGTATGACTCTTCTTTTTTATATCATCGTTATTAATATTTTAATATTATCTCTGTTTTTTTTTTTTTTACTATTTTAGAGATTTTTTTCAAATAAAAATTATATGTTTTCTAATTAAAAAAGTAGATACCATGTAATCCATCGAACACCCTTAATATAAAATATTTTTGTTTTAAAAAAAATTCTACTAAATCAGTCTACCAAACAAACAAGAAATTTTTCTTAATTTTTAATATAAGAATTAATTCTTAAGGCAGAAGTAAAAGGGAGTAACACCCACAACTATTGTAGCAAATTTCTACTTGGCTTGGAACACTGATGATTTTCTCTTAAAAGTAAATTATGCATATTACACTAAATTGCTGCAATAAAGTTTTCTTAATCTCATTCTTCTTGAAATATATATATATATATATATATATATGGATACGGATAAAATGGAAACACCTAAAGTAGAGGTTTGTGTTGCTAATAAGACTTTCAGTAATTAAGTTTGAGAATTAGAGGCCAAGCTGGCCACTGGGACCAATGAAAAGACTTTGGCTTGCAAAAGGGTTTGTTTAATTGATGTGCCATAAGCTGTTGCCTGCCTGGGGCCGCGCTGTCCATGCCCTTGACTCCATCCACCTAATATTTTTTATTCTGTAAACACCAAAAAAATCATTAAAATATTTAAATACGTACTGAATAAACTCATCAATCACTCATGTCCACTTCGTAGAATTAGTTCATTATTATTGTTGTTTGCTGTTGTTGCATGAGAGCTGGCATGTACGAGTTCAAGCCACTCATTAAGCCCTTTGTTTATCCCGAATAAGAATAATGGTGTTTCGTTTCACAAAAAGGAAGAGCATTCTATTACAGGGTTGATGACCGAAAAAATTGCTGTTATAATGTTCATAGAAAGACACTACCAAAAGCAGCCGTTGCCCTTTCTACAATGTCCCAAACAAAAGCAACCCTCAATATATGTGATCCGATGTGTTTATGGTGATTGAACTGGCTCAAGCTTTGGCTGCTGCTCACTTCTACAAAAATACTACTGCTGCAGGGTCACATTCAGGGGCATCAGTGTCTTCTTTGTTTGGGGCGTTTCCGGGACTGTTTACCTTTTATCTTCCATTTATTGACCCCTCCAGGCTGATTCCTTTCATCTATCTCACGAAGTTTACGCTTTCTGCAACAGCAGTTGACACGCAGTTAGAAAGAAAAACAGGCATCACCACAAGCAACACTAACGGGTTTCTCACAGCTACATGCTATGATGTGTCTTCAGAATTGCACACTTGAACTTGTTTACACGATTTTTTATTTTCTTTCTACAGCGAGAGTCAATTAATTCAATGATCGCACATGCCATGAAACAGCAGAATGGAAATATATGGACGATAGACAACTGAAGTACTCTGCCTTACCTGTATTTCGTCAGGGTATGATCAGAAAGTAGCTCATCAGCAAGGGTCACCTTCCTCTCCTTCTTGGTAAGTCTCTCTGCATAGAAGTCTTCAGCTGCCTCAATCACCGTGCCTACCTGATTAATTTCAAGCATGCAAAACATTTTATTACTTTAACAAGCAAAATACAATTGAAAGGAGCTTAGGTGGTGATTGGTTAGGAGAATTTCAGATGATGTCACTTGAAACTTGTGTTTTGAAATATTCACATTTCAAATTCTTTCGTATGAAATTCTCACATTTCAAATTCAATTGTTTGGATATATAAAAAACGAAAGAATTTCAAATCCAACCATTTTAAATTGGGATTACATTAATTTCTCATTGCTATATACAGTAAATATATATTATATTTATATAATCTGTGCATGCTATCTTAAAATTTTAGTTTTAGTAATATTAAATATTTATAATAAATGAAAAATGTTAATGTACGTATTAATATGTACGTACATATATATTGATAGGTATAAATTTTCAGGAATTAAGTATACATACATATTAATATATAAATATATATAGATGTAAATATTGACATATATACATAATTCTGCGAGTATGTATTAATTGACTATACATTTGCTATATACAATTCTAAATATATATACAATACATATAAATATATATTGTAGTGTTATGTATTAAAAGTATTTTAATATTAATTTTACTTTTATCTTTTTTAATTATAAATTATATAAAAACCTTATTGACATCCACTGGGTCCAAAACCAAATACCTTGTATAAAATGTGTCCACACAAAAGATTTAGAATTTGAAATGCAAATTCCAAATGAAAAGATTGGTATGAATACCCCCATCCAAATGAACCCTTAAAGAAATACATAAAATTACCAACAGTGTGCCTCTTGGTAATAATGTTATATTTCTTGTATGCAACCAACTTACCTGGAAATACTTGTTTTGTGAATTTGAATAGTAGCCCTTCTTGTAGTGCCTCTTTGGATCAATGACACTCCTCAACTGTAACCATGAAAGATACATAAATGGAAACAATCAATTCTTCTAAAACTAAGAATATATGAAACCACCTGCAAAACAATATTATGAAGGCTTGCAAAAATGAAGCAAATCATCACTTTATTGACTATTAATATAACCTTAATCAACAACCCAGTGAATATTGCCCATGGATGCAGATAAAATAAGCTAAAAGAAGTCATTTTTATGAGACAACAACAAAAGGAAGAAAAATAAACTAACATATGGGAAATTACTCAAGCTGTGGCAATATCAAAATTAGATCCAAAGCCAACCACAGAAGAACGTATTTGGTGCAGATGCAGTCAACAAGAA
This sequence comes from Diospyros kaki, assembly GCA_036245055.1. Lineage (NCBI taxonomy): Eukaryota > Viridiplantae > Streptophyta > Magnoliopsida > Ericales > Ebenaceae > Diospyros > Diospyros kaki. The sequence goes on from BSEG01000013.1 coordinate 8,645,545, forward strand.
TATATAACTGCATATTGTAGGAAATGAGACATAGGCCAAAGTTCTTAAATTGGTCCATGTTGAGATATGAGGGAACTGACATATTTAACTCAAATATTAGATTACTTGGTCCATGTTGCGATAGTCTTGCAAATTGAGCCCCTTAAACAAGTAAAGAACTAGAGCTAGATATGAGCTGAGATTAAAATGATTGGAAACAAAGAGAAAGGAGCTCATTGAATAAGCTGTACAACTTTATGTTCAAGCTCCAGGCAAGATTGATCAAGGGCAAGATTAATCAAGCCAAGCTTAGTACTAACCCTAGTCGTGCAAGGGTTAGTGAATGGAGGGATACTGCTTCAGTGAATCCAGGGCACTTTAAATTTGCAAAGAGCATCCTTTGAAGTACCAAGCTAACTTAGGCACAAATAGTTATGAAATGGCACTGAAAAATATAGAATGAATAGGGTAGCTTACATGTTATTCATCTAACAATGGTACTTTGAGCAACTAACCAAAACATTGTCTATTTATTTCACTGATATGTTTACCTTAGTTTAAATTAAATTGAGGGGAAAACTATGCATATGACTGAAATGGGAAGTTGGATCAAAACTATGCATGTGGCTGAAATGGGAAGTTGGATCAATATCCATATCATGTTTGCCAACTGAACAACTCGTATATTCAGATAGTAAGATGGTCAGCATCCACTAAAAAATTGAAGGCTTCTATAGGATAAGAACTTGACTCATGTTAGTTGATATTACACTGCAGAAGATTATGAACAAGCTCAGAATGGGACTCTTTATAAGAAATGAGTAACCTTTAAGGTTTGAACTAACTAGAAACTCCATATTATCCAACAAAGTTTAGACTGTGGTTAATATCAATCGTGGGTATCCTCATGAATTAAACATGTGCTTTATTTTTGTGTATTAAAATAAATGGATTTAATCAATGCACCTGGGTTTGTTTGTGAGATACTATTTTGTTCAAATGATTAGAAACCATAACATCATAACTTTGTTATTTTCAGTCGATTACTTATGCAGTTCACATTGCCAATTAAGCATGCTACAGATTTTACACTATACACTAAACCATACATTAAATATATATTTTTTCCAGTGTTTGGCTTATGAAATGCATCAATATCTTTAGTAAAATCATAAATCTCATTGAAAGTTACCAAGATTTGGTGATATCATTATTTCCATCTACAGTTCTCCCCCCCCCCCCCCCCTCTTTCTCTTTTCAGCAAGCATTTTATTTTCTTTAAATAGTGAAGCACTTCATTTATGAGACAATTGTACAACCCAACAACTACTCTGATGTTCTCAGGAACCAGGACAGGTGTCCTGGTCACTTAATTTGAATAACAATTAAGCAAAGTTTCAACAAATTCAACAATTTCTAGCACAAGAGAAAGGAACTTGAATAAGATGTACAAGATTTTGTTCGAGCTCCAACCAAGCTTGATCAAGCCAAGCTTGGTACTAACCCTACTCATGCAGGGTTGGTGGCAGGAGGGACATCAGTGCAGTAATTCAGGGGGTTTAACTTTGCAAAGAGCACCCTTTAGAGTACCAGATTAACCTCTGAAAGAGGCACAAACATTAGTTACAGTTAAAGGGCAAAGATTCTGAACAAGTTTCAAATGGGGCTTTTTAACCCTTAGAAAGAAATCACTAAACTTTTAAGATATATTGCAGGCAATGTTGTTAGAAGCATGCTTAAGTGCCATTAAAGCACAAAGTGCAGTTCTAGTGTTTTTTCATGTCAAAGTAAAGTGCAAACGAGAAACCCTACTTAAGCAATAAAATCTTGTGCTTTTTTGGTTAAGCAATTTTTTTTATTTTTTATCTTTTACAGTAAAACAAGAGCTGTTACAATGTACCCTAACAAATCAAAATCCATCTATTATATAAACATCTTGCAGGGTGACCAGGAGAATTGAAAGGAATTCCGATGGTAAGGCAAAGAATGATTCCGTATTTGTAATGAGTTTTTGATACGGGGTTTTGTTGATACAGCTGGAGTTGAAGATTCTAGGACTCTAGATTAGTATTAGAAGCAAAAGGGGCAATGCAACAACTGGAAGTCTTGAACACCACCTTGAACTTATGGTTCATGGTCAATTTTAGTTGAAGAAGTCAATTCAAATTGGCTTATATGACCTTACAGAAAAGAAGCCCATAGAAAGATATGAATAGAAAGTTAAAATTCATGTACGTGACCTCACATAGTAGAATAAAGGCTAAATATGTTGTAATCGTTGTTTTAAGTCAATTCAAATTGGCACAAAAAAAATACTTTCAGATGGAGCATGATTAGAGGAAACATATATTCTCAATCCAATAATAGTTAAAACCTTAAGCACAAAATCTACTAATATAAAGAGAATAGAAGATGATTTTCTGGGAATATAAAATTCTACTTAAGCAGGAATTTATCAAAAAATTGCTACAAAATCATCAAGCAAACTCTAGCTAAATAATAGATAACAACTAAACATAATTTCTTCATCATCACAATTTCTTATGGCCTAAATTTAAAGTCAAGAGTACCTACATGATTGAGAAAGCTCAAAAAAAGCATGAAAAGTTACACATTGAAATATTTTCAAACAAATAAGCCTTTCAATGTAGCAAATGGATGTATAATAATTTACAAAATTGAACAGTCATCCCCAGTGCATGAGCATCCATGTCTTCCGAGGATTGGGGAGGATCTTTTTTTAAATGCAACGTTATCCTTGCTTTACAAATAAGTTATTTTCATTATTTTAACAGATGACCTTCTAGTCATAAAGAAACAACCTTACCATTGCTATCAATGCTTGCCCTCTAATAGAGGTTCAAGCATAAAAAAGAGCTTTCATCAACTCAATTCATCCATGGCATGTCACACATCAGCGATGAGGCATGGTTTTTCAAACTTCTAAAATAAAGGAATCATCTCAATTACCAAGAACTTGAAAAACAAGTTCTAATGTGTTTTATCATTTTATTTTTTTTATTTTTTTCATTTGTTATGCATTGGCATGCGATCCAAAATTTTAGAAGCACACAAGTCTATTTGTTTATAGACTCCTTTCAATGATTGGAGATGATGGTCATCCTCAAAATCCCTACTTCTAAATTGTCAGTGTCAAATTTTTTCTAATTAAAATTAGGAAGATAGCGTGCTTTAAATTAGCATATATTGACATAATTTTCCGCAGCGAAAAGGACCAGTAAAATTAGACAATAAAACAAGTGACCGCACCTTGATAAGCTGGAGATCTTTCTTCAACTCTGGCGTCACGGTTCGGGCTGGCATGTCAAACCTGTTATCCAAAAAATACACCCGAATCTACATCACAAAACTCACTCGAAATCAAAACAATTAGAGTAAGAAGGAAGGGCGATTGAATTCTCATACAAATCTGGACATACCAGTTCTTGCCGGCGGTATCTTTGAGTTGCTTCCGGAGTAATTTGTTGAGCTTTTTAGGGTTGTTCGGCGGAACGAAGAGACCGTCGATGAGCTCGGTGCAAGGTTTATAAAGCGTACTGGAACTAGTCTCAGGCACAGTTGAAGAAGACGGCTTATCATTGGACCTTATTTTGACCCCGGCGGCAAGAGGAGGCAGTTTCGGCTCCCATGAAAGGCCGATCACCGGCTTTCTTCCTGCTTCTGCCATTCTCAGCGACAGAGAGCGAGCCAGCGAGCTTAGGGTTTAGATGTATTTGATTTCTGTAGGGCTATATATATGTGTGTGTGTATATACACACGTGGAAAGTCTAGCTATTAAAAAATGGGACAATTGAGTTCGGTACCACGAGTTTTGGCCTAATTGCATGTGGTACCCTGAGCTTTTAAAAAGAGCACTAACTACCCTTGCCGTGCCAAACATATATAACATATATACGGTAATATATATGTTTAGCTTAGAAGAGAAACAGGATAAGGGACACATGGAAGACAGAAAACAAGATACAGAGAGCAAATAACTTAAAAAGGATAAAATCATCATTTTACTTTAGTTTTTAATAATAAGGGTGATTTTTGTTATTTATAAAATATAATGGATATTTTCAATAACTAAGATCAACCTAAACATATTGAACACAATTTTTCTCTAAAAATTCATAAACTCTTGTTATGCTCAAGGGTGTTAAAATAAAATAATTTTGATGCTTGTAAAAATTTATCTTCCTAAAAATTACAAAAAAAAAAAATTGATTACTATAAAACTTATGCTTAAAGGTATTGCACACATTTGCATATACATGCCCTATTTTCTCTTCGCATCTAGGTGTCTTCGGTCAACCTAAGTTGTGGATCAGTCAACCGAAATAATGCAAAGAGTGTGTATTTGTATGCATGTAATTTAAGTCGACCAAAGTTTATCTTCAATCGATCGAAGTTGACCATAAAGTTGGCTTTCATCTTTAGTCAATAGAACGTTTTGACTTGAGTCACTAATTAACTTAAGTCGATCGAAGTTTATCTTCAATCGACCTAAGGCAACTAGACTGTCAACATTTGATCTTTAGTCAACCGAAGTTAACAATCATCTTTGTCTCTTATTTCGTATTTCACGCACTTCAAGAGGTATATTTCGTGGTCATGTTTTTCTTTGTACCTTATTACTTAGACTTGACATTCTCATACATAAAAATAAGTTTCTTTTTATAAATAAAGTTACTTTTAGTTAACCTTTTGAATATTCTGGTTTGCTCTAACACATATGTTACTTTTTGTTTCTGTAAAATTTATGTTCAATATCAGTTTGACATTATGTACAATGTACTCTCATGTTTATATTGATCTCAACAGCTGCTGAAAAAGTTGAAGATAAAGTTGATGTAAATTCAAATATATATTCATTTTTTCACTATTTCCATGTGTCCATAATTTTCTCTTAAAAGTCACTATATACGTAGAATCAATTATTAATGAAAATATACAGAGAACAAACTTTGAAGAATATTCAAGCAAGAGAGTTCAAGTGTTGGTGAACAATTTCCTATTATTGATGATTACTTGTTTGATTGAAACTCTTAGTTATAAATTTGTTGTTTATTCATGAGGGGATTGTATGTGCTAGTGTAAGCTAGTGTTTATTCTTACTTATGCAAGTAATTTTCTATTAATTCTAACTCCAATTAAAAGCTAAAGTTGTTATCTTCCTAGTGGAACCTCAAGCTTAATCTTGAGAAAGAAGATTAGCCTCTTTATAGAGCTAAACCTCTATAAAATTCTTATGTGTCTTGTAATTGCATGTTTTATCTATATCCTCATTTATTGTAATCTCAAGCTGAAAGATTACACTAAAAAGATTTTGTAACATAGAGTAATATTTAAATATTTTTAAAAAACCCAATTCACTCTCTTCTTGGATATTTATCTGGGCAACAGCTCTTAAAGCTCATAATAATAGGTTACAAAATAATATAAGTTTAAAAAAATTATTTAAAATGAAAAAAAAAAAACTTCAATTATAAAGACGAAATCTCTAACTAATTACTTCCTTAAAACATAACAAATTAGTTGATAAAAGCTTATATCGAAGAAAATTTAGAGAAAAAAGTTAGGTAGTTAAAACTAACATTGGTATTGAATTTTTTTTAAAAAATAAAAGAGTAACAGTATAAATTAAGGAGATTTAATGATAATTAACTATTTATTGGTAATTTGATATAAGTTATATATGCACTACTTATTAGTGGTAGAAATTTATTTGTGAATTAGTTATCCTCGTACAAATCGACCGTGGTGGAGGGGACTTCTTAATTAGCAGACAAAGAAGAGAGAATTTCGCGAGAACATGGAGAGGATTTATTAAACAAACAAATATCCTTAAAATTTTTAACCGCTCATCTAGTCTCTACAAAATCACACCACACACAGTTTAACGTCCCTCTATCCTATTTATAGAACCCTTCAATTTTCATCCTTCTATATAACATCTACTCCTCCAACCCATTGGGAATCAAATCACATCGATCCAGCAGCATATATAGAACATTCAAGATGAACAAACTTCTAGTGCCCGGAGTTGGCGTCCTCGTGGTGGCCGTCCTCATCGGCGTCCTTACCAATACAAGCAATCAAAACGTAGTTGATTCCGCCTCCACCAGCGACGGCGACGAGGCGCTGGCCTCCACCACCAGGTCTCTAGTCTATGTATATTTTCGTTACGTATACATATATATATATATATATATATATTGCTTGCTTTGAACAATTAATTAATGATATATTAGTAGATGATCTCATCTTTTAACTCACTCTCTCTCTCTCTCTCTGTGCATGCACCTGCTAATTAACAAGGACGCTGGCGGCGATTTGCGCGGTGACTAACCACAAGCAGAAATGCGTGGACAGCCTTAGCGCCGTGGCCAAGAACGAGAGCGCCGTGCCGAGTGATTTCATCCAAGCGGCCATCCAGTTAACCATCAACGAAATTAAAGCGGCGCTCAATGGAACCTCGGAGATTGGGAAATCCGCGAATGATTCTCTGAACAAGATGGCTTTCGACGACTGCAAGGAGCTGATGGACTACGCCATCATGGAGCTCCAAGCTTCGTTTTCCATGGTGGGCGACAGCGATATCCACACCGTCGCCCGCCGCGAGGCGGAGCTGAGGAACTGGCTGAGCGCCGTGATCACATACCAGCAGACGTGCATGGACGGGTTTACGCAGCCGGAGCTGAAGAGCGCGATGTCGGACGGGCTGCTCAACGCCACGGCGCTCACCAGCAATGCCTTGTCCATTGTTTCGGCCATTTCAGAGATCATGCTCGCGTTCAACATCCCGTGGAATTCCACCTTTCGGAACCTTCAGGAACTTGGCCACGACGGAGACGAGGAGTATCCTTCCTGGTTCTCGAGCAACGACCGGAAACTGGTGGAGGCTAGTAGGAACGGAGTCGACCCGAAGCCGAATGCGGTGGTGGCGAAGGACGGGAGCGGGCAGTACAAGACCATCTCCGCGGCGCTGGCTGCCGCGCCCAAGAATTCCGAAGTCAGACACGTTATCTACGTGAAGGCAGGGATTTATGATGAGTATATTATCATGGAAAAAGATCTGACGAACATCTTCATGTATGGAGATGGGCCGAGGAAGACGATGGTGACAGGAAACAAGAGCAATCGTGGAGGCTACTCCACCTGGAAGACAGCCACATTCAGTGAGTCCCTCTCTTTAATTTTCCGCTTAATATATAATTAAAATTGTCGATTCTCATATTATTCTTGCATATGTATATATATATGTGTGTGTGCGTGTGCAGGTGTAATTGGCTCAGGCTTCATATGCAAATCAATGGGATTCCAGAACACAGCAGGGCCGGAAGGACACCAGGCGGTGGCTCTCCGAGTCCAGTCCGATATGTCGGCGTTCTACAACTGTAGAATGGACGGCTACCAAGACACGCTCTACGCCCAAGTCCACCGCCAATTCTACCGGAATTGCGTCATATCCGGCACAGTCGACTTCATCTTCGGCGACAGCGCCACCGTCATCCAAAACTCGTTGATCATCGTCAGGAAACCAATGGACAACCAGCAGACCACGGTGACAGCGCACGGAAGAGAAGAAGCCAACCAACCCAGCGGGTTCGTCATCCAGAACTGTCGGATCGTCCCCGAGGAAAAGCTCTTCCCAGTAAGGTTCAAAATCCCAACATACCTCGGCCGACCATGGAAGCAGTATTCGAGGACCGTGATCATGGAGTCGACGCTGGCGGATTTCATCCAGCCGGCAGGGTGGCTGCCGTGGAGCGGCAACTTCGCCCTCGACACTCTCTTCTACGCCGAGTACGCGAACCGTGGCCCAGGCTCCCCCACTGACAAGAGGGTGAATTGGAAGGGTTACAGAGTGCTCAAGGACCGGAACGAGGCCCAAAAATTCACCGCCGCCGAGTTCATCCAGGGCAAACAATGGCTGCCGATGACCGGAGCAAATTACTTCCTTGGCTTCAAACCTTGATCAAGGTGATCAGATGGATGAAGATTGCTGGAGAGCTCCGATGAAGCCAGGGTTTGCAGGGATGAGAGGATGGATTTCGAGGGCCATCCCCATCCCCATCCTCCGCCTGGTACTATACACTAAGCTGTCGGACTCGCACGCCATTTTTCCGTTTAAATATTCTTTCTCCACTGTTGAAGAAATAAAATCTCACACAATTGTGGCATGGACATTTGACATCGATCATGCCATGTTTTTAGGTTAGATGGATTTTGTAATATTTTACAGCCAGTACTACTAATCGCCTTAATAATAATAATACCATTATTATGATCGATCGCGATTACCGCTCAATTCTGTCATCTATTCCCATTTTTACTATTTACAACTCTTAATCTTAATTAGATGGTTTATACTTCTAAAACTAAAGAACAGAATTTGTATATTTTCCGTTTAACTGAGCTCGGTTTTCAGGATTCTATTTCAATGATGAAAGTTAAGAAGAATTTGCATAATAAACTTGTAATGCATTTCAATTGACCATTTTTACAGACGCTTTTGTAAACTACAGCAGTTTCCGGGCTAAAGCAACTCCTTCGTCTGGTCCCGACTGCCGGCCGGCCGACGACGCGCCTCGCCCAGATCAGTCGCCAACTTCTCACATAACTGCAACCACCACAAGTTCCAATGTATGTATGTGTTAGGCAGCAGCAAATTAATATCAGGCACACCCACGAACCCAGAGTACTTAATTATTTTTTATTCTAACAACACGGCGTCAACATAATGTTATATATCTTGGTGTCCCGATCAATGATTTCTTATCCCATTTTAGGGTTAGGGTGAAGTTTGTAAATACATTTATGCAATCATGTTTCTCACTTACCAAACTCCTTACTGACAATGCAAATTGTTAAAGGTTCTTATGGTCATCTTTTAAAGAAAAAGATTACTGTAGTTTTTTTTTTTTTTTTTTTACACACATACTCCTTTTATTAATAAAGGCAAATAAATTACCTCCAGAATCCATGATTTGGAGCTTTTGCGATTAGATTCCTATCTAATTATACCACCAAACCACAAAAAAAAAAAAAAAAAAAAGGCTCAAATCACAAAAGATTTGATCATATATATTTACTGATTTCTAGACATAAAATAATTTATCAGGAAACAGAAACACAAAAGAGACCTGTCGATAAACATTAGAATCTCCATAGGATTTTCTCAATTCAACGACATACAACGACGTGCTTATCTCAAACACCTGCACAATTAGAGGTAAAGTACATGGTCATTATATGTGCAAGTAGACAGCTGTTAATAGCTTGAGTTGAGTGAAATTCATAGGCAGTTGAAAAAAGGTTACTTACTTCTGCTGCCACCGAGAGGCTGCCGGGGCTCTTCTGGCCGCTCTGTTCTTGCATCAGCTTCACCTTAAGCTAAAAAGACGGACGCAATCACATTACAATATTACAAGTAAAAATGGCATGGCTCCAAAACTTAGGATGGCAATTCCTAGACTGCACGGCCTCGTCTATTCAATAAATTTGGCCTATTTGAGCGGATATCAACCTAATTTTTTTCATTGAAATGGGTATAGACAAAAAAAAAAAAAAAAAGCCCACACGAGAATCAGAGCATGGGTGGGGGGACACGTATAAAATCCCTGATCCAGTACATGCTTTAATCAATATATGTGTGTGTATTTTGCTTGGGATAATGTTGTGCATAAAGCATATAAGGCCGGCTCAAGTGACCTAATCTAAGTCCAGGCTAATTGTTGGCTACTAGTTAGGCTACCTATCTTGTTAGGCAGCTAGTTAGTAACTATAATTTAACTTTAACCCAAAAAAAAAAGAAGAAAAAAACCTCCTAACCTGCAGTAACCTCAAATTTTGATTGAAAATTTAACATAAAAATTAAATAAATGAGTTCTTTTTAATTTAAATTGAATGAATATGGATATTCAATGGTACATCCATTATCCAAACAAGGACAGGGAATTAAGTAATATTATTTGATGGGTTCGGCCATTATGAATGGGAGAAGGTGGACCCAATTTATATTCGGTCTATTACCTTTCCTACCAAAACATGGTTGAATGACTGAAAAGAGCATGTGAAACTTCCTAAATCATTGTCATGATAAAATGTTGTGCACGGAGAAGATTGATTTTGAGTGATCCTAGAGATCTCGAAAGAACTAACCGTTCCATTTTTCTTCTGGACTTGAAATCCCATCTGAGTTACGGTATCCTGAATCCTCTCGAGAAGTTCTTTTGGGGAAAGTTTGGATGTAAACCTGATTTTCCTTTGAGAAATATGCTGAAAGGACACCAGCAAAATTAGTTCATTTTGCCATATATCATACTTTCTAAAGAATTCATAAACATTATTCTGACACCCACCTCTTTCTCAAAGAAGCCAGAGAGATCTAGACTTGATAACATTCCAATCAGCTGAAATGCATTGATAAGGGTAGCTGATTCTGGGCTCTTCTCTTCTTCGGGTGGCTATGCTCAAGAGAGAAAATCCTATCAATTGTGGCATGCAGAGACAGTGAAACATAACCAACAAAGATCGAAGAACTACGGTTTCCAGACTCATACCAGTTGATGCATTTTAAAGGCTTCATCATCCATATATGAATTTTCCTCTTCATCATCCAGACTAGCAGGGCAATAGTCTTGCTTGAACCATTCATTTTCTTTGATCTCCGCCATCGACATCCGCGAGGCGGGGTTGGGATCAAGAATCCTCCGTATCAGGTTTCGTACTCCTGGAGATAGCCACTTTGGTATCTGTACATCGCCTTTTACAATCTGATCAAATCCCTTGAAAAGATTAGTTTGAAACTTGTTGAAATCAATACAGAGGTGGTTTAAGGTAAAGTTGGTTTCTTTTTTTCTGTACCTTCTGATATAGAACTACAAGATTTCGGTCATCAAATGGCAGATAGCCTGTGAGAATTACATACAAGATGACACCACATGACCAGGTATCAGAGGTGGCACCATCATAGCCCCTATTAGCAAGGATCTCTGGTGCAACGTAGTTTGGACTTCCACACGTTGTATGCAGCAGCCCATCATCCTAATGGCAAGGTAGAATTTGTGGGGATGAGTATCATTTCACTGAATAAGTGCCTTATAATCTAGCCAAAAAAAAAAAAATAGAATAAGCGCCGTGTAAGCAATAAGTTATTCTACGTGACATGTACCCTAAATTGTTGAGGTAATGCACTGAGACCAAAATCAGTGATCTTTATGTTTCCCTTTGCATCAACGAGTATGTTTTCAAGCTGCATTTCAAGATGAATGTTAGTAGGAGAATGACAAGTGAGAAATCTTAAAATAAGCAGTAAATTTCACTTGGATCTTGTGGTTAGCCAATTTTAAATCGATTCCTTGTGATTTATTCTTCTAGAGACCCCCTATCCCCCATCATTTAGTCAGTAGTCCAAATGAGTTGTTTTTTATGTTGAATTTAAATTACAAAAACTAAAGCAACTCAAGGGACCCAAAATATCAAAAGTAAACCATAAGGATCCAACTGGGGCTATTGACTTAACGGATGAGGATCTTTGGGAATAAAAAAGAAACTACAGACTTTCAACACTAATAGTAAACCACATTGGGTATGCATGAAAATAGCCTAAACAATAGAGTCCAAGTGAAATTTACCATAAAAAATGCCTATAAATTTGAAAAACAAAAAAAAAATGACCTTGAGATCCCGGTGGTAGACACCTTTGTTGTGACAATAGCTAACTCCGTCGATCAACTGCTGGAAGAGTTTCCTTCCTTCGGCCTCCGAGAGCTTTCCTTTGTAAGCCTGTACACCATAACGAGCAGCATGAGAGTATCAGAGCGGAGATGAGAGTCTAAATCAGGCCTCAAAAGCACAAGGAACTATCTAGAAGGAAGCTTTTGTCATGGTAAAGTTTCCTTACAATTCTATCAAACAGTTCTCCACCAGTCACATATTCTAGAACCATGTATATCTTGGTCTTGCTTGCCATTACCTGATCATTTGTCATTAGGAAGTGAGAAACAAAATCATTGGTTTCAGTATGCAGTAACCTATTTCTAATTTTACAGCTTTATTCGGGGAAAGCATCGTTAGTCATAGAAATTTTTTACCAATGTTGTTTTCCTTTCTGGAGTGACAAATTAAGTTCCCTAGGATCTGAACAGAAAATATATTATTCTTACTTATGGAAAAAAAAAAAAAAGCATTGATCCTTCACTTAGAATTGTGAACATGTTAGAATCGTTAACATATGACGAGATCTTATATTATATTATAATATATAGAACATCTACACTCTAATTATAAGGTCAACATTTTTGGAATAAAAAATACACTGATCACTAAATATTTCATGTCTCAGTGAATGCTAAAAGTGCCAACTCGGTGTATAGTAATGGTAAGATTACAAATGGATTCAAATTGTGATAGATTCTCTGCAAAGCAATCTAAAGTTACGTACAAAAACCCTTGTAAAATGGAGAATTTTATGCATTAGAAATGCCTTTTTTCTGTTCCCCGATATCAATACTATATATGTGAGTTCTTTTGCATGTTGCTAAATAAAGAAAGAAGTGCTAGAGCTAATTCAAATAGTCCAGACAGCGTTCTAGCAATAATTTGACATCCTACAAGGCTACAAGGTATTTGCTATTAATTTTGCTATTAATCTTTCTTAAAGCCATGGAATTCAGATAAGATTGGTTATCAACCACAAGATTTAATGACATTTTGGGATTTGCAGGCTGATTGGGAAGTTGAAGGGGCACTCTTATTTATTATAAAGGTAATGTTTATTATAATTCGTTAGTAAAAATATTTTGTTTTTAGGTAAAATATACTTATTATATTACATTTTTAGCTTAAAAATACTTCTATTAGTTGTTAATATATACATAGCATTTATTTATTAATAAAATTATTTTTAAACTAAAAAAAATATAATAAATACACATTATCTAAAAATAAAATACATTATTACACCGCAACCGTTACCCTTCACACAAATAATTAACAATATCCTTAATATAATTATATTTCCAATCTCATGACTCATTGCATAATTCTCACCCACCCCAACCATAATGTGGCAAGAAAAAGGGCCCACAAATTCTCTTTTTACTCAAAAGGGCGCAACAATTGTAATAATACTGTAAATAGCCAGTATGAGAATCAAATCATACAGTTTTTCAAATTTGATGTAGCATCATCAGTTATTGGCTTACCATTAATAATACTTTTTATTGAATAAGGAACCTAGTTATATTGTTGAAGGATAATATATAACGTGCAACAAGAAAGGTAATGATACATAAGTATATATTTTTTATATAAATTTTATATAATATAATATAATGAATTTACTAATAATTATATTAAAGTAAATAAAATATATAATAACCAGAATTTATTTAGTTTTAATAATATATAAAAAATCTGTACAAATATTAATTTTCCTTGAACTGATTGACGGCCACTTTATTATAAAATAAAGAAAATAACCTTTCCAGCTCCGCCACAAGCTTCTCCGATGGTTTTTTTAGAAAATAAAAATATCATAAGAAAGGCATGTGGTGTTTATGATTTCAAAATTTGACTTTTGATCATAGAACTAGATAAATTCATAGATGATAATTATTAATTAAATTAACTTCAGATTTTGATTTAAAATTTTTTCCCCCAACACCCAGATTTAATAAGTAAAAAAGTCTTTTCATTTATTTCAAAAGTAAATGAAAATATTGGATTAAGGTTTTCTGTAAGCTCTCTATTTCAAATCTTTTTGGCATTAAAAATGTAAAATAAATACTAAGCATTCTATAAAAAGCATTTCAAAACCGAGTCACTGAAAAACAGGTCTCAATTTATTGATTTTTCTAATTTTTTTTTAAAAGATAAACAAGCATTTTTTAAAAAATCTCATATATTTGAGGAAAGAAGAGAATAGCTTCTATAAATGATTTCATTAAAGAAAAAAATATTAAAATATAATTGTGATACCACATTATTTACTAATGCGTGTTTTCATGGACCCATTAAATATTAAAATAACATAATAAAAATATTTTTATAATCATAAATCATACTAATGAATATTTTTATAATGGATTCGGCTCCTCTCTCGTTACTAGTAAAGGTCATGTCACTTTAATATCAGTGTTTAATTAAGAATTAAGGACTAAAACTCTATTCTTAATCAAAAACTAATAATATTAAAGTAATATAACTTCTTATAATAATATTAATAACACGAGAAGAATGGGATCATTTTATAATCCCATGAAAACATCGTTTCTCGTAAAATTATTCCAATGGGAGAATATGCCTTTAACGGTTGCGTGAGAATATCGCATCATAAAAGACTTCTTCTATCTGTTTGTGATTGGTGTAGCGTGCGAAAGTAAAGAATTAGGTCAGCTGCTGTGCGTACCTCGTGTAGCCCGACGACATTTGGGTGTTTGAGCAACTTCAACGTGCCAATCTCTCTCTTTATCTGCAATTCAAAGAGCCAAAATTTCATCTACAAACTCAATAATGAATAGTGAAAAGTAAAAAAAACCGTATCCAAAGTTCATACAGCTCAATGATTTAGCCTTTTCCGTTATCTTTGAAGGTCTTCTCCAATCATACAACTCAATAATTGGTCATCGGGACCCATATGCAAAATTCATACCACAGCTCATTTGAATTTAGGGAATATTTTTATAGTTTATTTTTAATATTTTGAATTCTTTATTTTTATAATTTATGTGCTTTTAATAATCCTTTTCATTTGGCTACTAGATCAAGTAACCTCCTATTAGATGTTTATAAAAACGAGGAGATGTTTAAACAATAAATAAACGAAAGTTAAAATAATACTAAAATTAAGCAGGATATAGTATTATGAAAATAAGCCAAAAAACTTAAATTATATATTATCTGAATTGATGAGATTCAGAGTTTAAGACCTCAAATTTATAATGTTGGCAGCCTACGACTACAAGTGGTGAACAACTAATAAATGTTGATGAACCAAGTAACGAGAAAACCTTTGGAAACCGGCAGAGCGAACCCCCTTTGTCACGTTGAGTGAGGGCAACGTATTCGCATGAATATGTGCCGAAATTTTGGGCAATTCATATCGGAATCTCTCGAAAGGTTTTTCAGTTTTCAAAAATCAAGTTAAAACTTTTAACAAAGAACACAAGGTGAAAAATACAGTTCTATGAATGAAATGTACCAAAAACAAACAAGTACGAACGACTCAAATTGCTCGTTTGGTTGGGCATAGGATTGATCTGTAGCAAAAAAATTCATTTACAATAGAACCCTTGCTCTTGTTCTACTCGTATACTTCAATCTTTTCACGCCACTTGAATGCACATGAATGAAAGGAAATCAGCAAGAAACTTCAAACAGAAAACAAACAGCAGCACGTAGACGACGAAAAGTGGAATATAGGTATAGCAGTGAACCTGATCGGCGATGTTTTGGAGATGAACGATCCTGTTCTTCTCAATGATCTTGAGAGCAAAGCACTGGCCGGAATCGAGGTGCCTGGCGAGCTTGACCTTGCCGAAATTGCCCTCACCGAGGGTCCGCCCAATCTCGTACTTCCCCAATCGCATTCCCTCCTCCTCCTTCCTTCCCTCCTTCTTCTTGTTCCAACCAATTCCCACCATCTGAAACCGCGGGAAAATCGAAATCACAAGCTCCCCGCCGTCGCCGTCGGCGCCGCAGCTCCGGCTTCTCCGGGACTCGCCTAGGCAGCAGCCTTGGAGAAATCGTTCCAACACAAGTACGAAGGGAACAGGGAGAGGGAAACCCACGCAAACAAGTTACAGAAATGTCGCTTGGCGCGGCCTATTTTGTTTTATATTGCATCGCACCTATCATACGTGGACGCGTGTAGATGAAAAAAAATATTGAATTATATTATATATATTAAATTTAAGGCCGATAAATTATTGTTTTGTAGTTATAGAAATATGATTATTTATTATTTAAAGTTTTTAGGGTGTGTTTGATTGCATTACCTAGAATTAAATTCTAGGTAATATTAGTTAGAAAACAAAAACCATCTCACCTCCTTGAAAAATGAATTCCATGGAAAAAAGCTTTAAATACTTGTACCTTATATATTTTTTCATAGAAAAATAGTGTTTAATTGTTTTCCATAGAAAATGTGTAATGATTACACATTTTTTATGAAAAATATGTGCAATCAAACACACCCTTAATGTTATATAAATATGCTATTTTATCAATAGAATTGAATTGGATGGGTGCGTATTTTATTTTTAAATATTAAAAATATAGTAATATAAGATATTTAATCAGAAGTGATAGTCTACTATTTGAATATAATTTATCATTTTGCTAATATATGAATAATTTTTTGATTTGTAATTTAAATATTTAATCATGAATTTTATTTTTACTTTTATGATAAATTTGTATTAGTATTATTTTGTAAATTTTTAATTGCACTTTTAAACCCTTTAAACTTTATACGATAAATTTTATTTTTAAAATTTGTTGTCTCATACTTTTAATTAAATATTATAAAAATACATTCAGATTGCACTAGGATCCAATGGATAGAATATTAGTTTATATATATATATACAGACATTTCTGGCGTGAGGAGTGGGGAAGGCATGGGGTGGGGTGATATAGCATCCATAGATACAGCCATGCAGATGCAGGACCACCACATTGTTAAAGAATTTTGTATCAAAGTTTTAAGTAAAACGAAAACAAAAACATTTTTGAATACTAATTATTATGGTAATTTTAACTTCTTTCATTAAGAGAAGAGTAGGCTAAATTTTGGGACAAGAGTTTAGTTTTACAGCGATCCCTCTTTTTTTTTAACCAAAAAAATAATAATAATAATATCGTTTTGATAAATTTATTAACAACTTTAAATTTCAAACTAATAGAAGAGACGATAATTTGACAACTTGAAATTTTTATTAGAAATTTATTTATTTATAAGAACAATTATCGCCTTAGAAAGACATAATAATCAGGTCTAGTCTTTGTTTTGATATGTATGCACGTATGATATATCACCAGGCGGCAGTGCCAGTCACGCTGAGGTAGCAAAGCAAACCAACATGCCGAATAGTTCAGAAAACAAACCCTAACCACATATATCGTACGCACGGACAGACGCCATAGCCTTATAATAATCTCCTACAGTCGTGCCCCGGCCAGGTGGGTCGGTTACATTTAGTGTGCTGATGTGGGTGCGGATGTGGGTGCATGTGGTTGGGGACTGCAACCGACCAAATGGGCACGGGCATTGGCTCTGTCACGGGCAGATTTCGTTTTCAGACTGCGTAGCTTGGTGCGTGCGACTGATTGCAGCCACCAAAGGTCCAAAACAAACAGATTAAATAGTTTTAATTCTATACTTTAATCAGGTCAAGGCTCAAGCCAGCCGACCACGCCCCCCAAACCAAGTAAAAAGATGAAGAAGAGGCCCGTTTTATTTTTTCTTAATTTCTTTGTACATATATATATATATATATATATTTTCCTAAAGTATTTTAACGTTATTTATGTGGTCGGCGTCATCAAAGTCTCCTAACTTCACGAGACTCAACTCAACTCAAGTTGCTAACCGCCAACAACTCCCTCAAGTCTCACCTGATCAGTGATCACTCCCAAAAAGTTCCAACAACTAAAGTAAAGGTTGCCCACAACTATAACATGACTGACTAAAAGAAAAGATGAACTCCTCTTCTGAGTTTTACAAAACCAAAACAAACAACCAAACATTATTTCCTGTAATGGCCTTTAAAATAATCAAACAGACAGAAAGTAACAAACAGGACGCACCCTTATAAACTAGGAAACTGAATTCAAATTAACTTAGGAAAGCCATAAACTTATAATAATAATAATAGACCATTCAAGCCACTAACCATAACAAGGATACGTTTAGGTCACATCCCGGAGGAGGATAGATACCCTAATCTTCCCATCTTTATCCCTTTTACTTCGCTTTAAAAAAAAAAAAAAAAAGAAACTCATTGCCCAAGACGGGATCCAAAATCCAGATGAAATTGATTATAATGGTCCTCTATCAGACTTCTACAAGGTTCAATTGGGCAAAAAACTAACAAAAGGCCACTGCAATAATATTTTTACAGACGGTATAGCAGCTCATGGGGTTCATATATAAGAAAACCAAAAGCAGAAACTAAGTCAACATACATCCAAAAGGCGAGTTGTCCTTGCAGTTGCTTTGGTCGCGTCGCCTAGCTTGCCAGACTAGTTAAGGCTAAAGCATCAGATTCGTCATTCTTCTGCTTCTTGCTGTTTACAGAACAAAGCAGAAGCTCATCGTCAGTTAAAACAGCAACATAGAGATGAGAAAAATATGAGAAAATAATTGCATAAAAGCGTGACTGAATCTGAGGTGGATGTAATCCGGATAGGCAGTCAATGAATTGGCACAAAAATGTATCCTACACACTCGTCACAAGGAAGTAGATGCTGATGTATGAACAGGAAAAGATAGTTAAGAAAATAGTATGACAGGCATTTTGAGTGGGAATTCTTTGATTAACGGAGATGTTTTTTTTGGATACTTTAGATCTAGATAATTGTTCAAGAAAATTTCAAACATTACCTCCAACTCTGCCATTATCCAAACCAGTTTCAACCACAAAACGGGTAGAGATAAGAGAATAAGTCTACTAATAGATCAGCTTTGACTGCAACCTCCTATTCAAAGATAAGAAAGGAAGGCTGGAAAAAATAGGATAAAATGCTTATCTCTCAACACTCCCCCTTAAGCTGGTCAATGGATATCTTCCATTCCCAGCTTGCTAGTTATCTTCTGAAAAACAGCACCAGGAAGTCCTTTTGTGAGTAAATCTGCAAGCTGATTTTCCTGTAGACACAAACGGAGTGCAAATCAGACCACTATCAAGTTTTTTTTTTTATAAAATGTCTTAATAACTTCCACATGTTTGGTGCGGTCATGCTGCACTGGATTGTGTGCAATATTAATGGCTGACTTATTATCACAGTAGAGCTTTATTGGAGCATTCCACCTAACTTTCAGATCTTCTAAAATTACTTTTAACCACAATAACTCACAAATTCCAAGAGCTATGGATCTAAATTCAGCCTCTGCATTGGATAGTGCTACAATACTTTGTTTCTTACTCCTCCAAATCACGATATTTCCTCCCAAAAACATACAATATCCAGTTGTTGACCTTTGGTCAATTACTGACCCAGCATAGTTAACATCAATATAAGCTTCAAGAGTTAACTCTTGTCCCCTTTCGAACAAGATTTCTCTACCTAGTGTACCCTTTAAGTACTGTAGAATTCTATGAACTGCTTTCAAATGTACCTCATTAGGATTATCCGTAAATTGGCTAACAACACCAATAGCAAATACTATGTTTGGCCTAGTATATGATAACTAGATAAGTCTCCCAACTAACATTGGTAGAGGCTATTATCTATTGCTGCATCTTCTAGGTTATCACTAAGCCGATAATTAGGTTCAATGGGAGTTTCAACAGGTTTGCACCCTAGTGTACTTGTATCTGTCAATAGATCCAAGATGAATTTTTGTTGAGATATGAAAATCCCTTGTTCAGAATGTGCCATTTCAATACCTAAAAATACTTTAGCTTGCCTAATTCCTTAATCTCAAACTCCTTTATTAAACATTTCTTTAGGCTTTCCATCCCTTCCAAGTCATCCTCTGTCATTATGATGTCATCCACATAGACTAACAAAATAGTTACTTTCCTTGAAATATTGTATCTTATAAACAGAGTGTGATCACCTTGATTTTATATCACAAATCGAGCATAGCTTTGGTAAATCTTCCAAAACCATGCTCTTGGAGATTGCTTCAAGCCATATAATGCCTTCTCCAGTCTGCATACAACACCCTCTCTTGCATTTGGACATAATCCTAATGGAATCTCCACATAGATCTCCTCCTCTAGGTCACCATATAAAAAAGACATTTTTTACATCAAATTGCTGCAATTTCCAATAAAGATTAGTTGCTAATGACAACAATACACTTATAGTATTTATTTTTGCAACTTGAGCAAAAGTTTCAAGATAATCTACACCATAGGTATGAGTATAGCCCTTAGCAACTAACCTTACTTTATGTCTTTCCAATGACCCATCCGATTTATATTTAACTGTAAATCATCATCTACATCCCACTGGTTTTTTTTCCTTTGGGCAAGCTCACCAAGTCCCATGTCTCATTTTTTTTCCAAGTGCCTCCATCTCCACCTTCATAGCATTTTTCCAATTCTCATCACTTAATGCCTCAAATACAGTTTTTGGTATTGGAATGGAATTTATGTTAGTAAGGCTGGCTTTATGGCTACGAGACAGATTTTTGTAAGACATAAATAAGTATAGATGGTGTTTTGTGCACGCTCTAGTTCCTTTATGAATAACAATAAGAACATCGCCATCATTTGAATTAGATGGTTCATTATGTTCATTCTGATTCTCATTTGAAGAGAGAGGAGGAGGAGGAGCGATTACCTCAATATGACCAGTGTTAAGACTAGGAGTAGAGTTTGATGGTTGGATAGGTACAGGATGAGTAGTTGGTACCTTTCGAGAAAGACTCGTAAACTCTGGCGAGGCCCGTTCTCCCTCCATTCACCACCGATTTTCTTCCTTCTTTTTGTAGAACTCTCCCCTCTTACTCAAGAACAAGACCCTTCCATTTGCTTCCCTCAATTTGGCAGAGATTTTCTTTAGAAATGCTTGGAATGATTTGTAAACAAACCCATGGCTTTATTTATAGACTTCCTGGGCCAATCACACATTGCCACCTTGCGAGGTCATCATGAGACTTCAAATCCTATCTCCAAGTGATCAATGAATGCTTGCCACATGTCCTTAAGGATAGCGTTTGAAAACTTTAGCAAACTTGGAGGCTAAGTAAGCTTTTCTGGCCAATCACGCGATGTCACCTCAGAGGGGTCATTATGAACCATCATGTGACCTTATCTTATCTTCCAAGTACCCAATGGTTGCTTGCCATGTGTCCTTGAGGATAAAGTTTGAAAACTTTGGATGCTAAGTCTTGGATTTCAAAATAATCCAAAGGTGGATTAAATATTATTTGAGATCCGCAATCATGACTTAACTATATTAGAATAAGTTTGAAATCCGCAATCATGACTCTCAAATGGTTTAGTTGGCCCAGTTTGTTACCCAAACAGTCCAGTCGCGAAGTTTCAAGAATTATACCTTGAACCAAATTTTTCGGATAATTGCACTTAGACCCCTTGCAACTTGGTACCCGAACCATCTTTTAATTGCATTTTAGCCCCCCCGAATAAAGGATAAATTACGCTAATACCCCAAAATTTTAGGTAAATTACACTTTTACTCAAATTTTTATATTTACGATTTTGCCCCTAGTTCAAAAGCTGAATTTTTATCTCAAGGCTTCTATAATCCCTTGAAATAACCTATTTTCTCAAGTATTAGAACCTAATAATCTCAGGTATTATATCATATTTGAGTTTAAAAATCTGGGATATCACAGCTTCCCCTAGTACTGTTTTGGAACATTTTTATGAAATAAAAGGGCCCTTGTGATGGTAAGAAGATGACTATTTTTTCTTTTAGATAACCCCATTTTGTTGAGAGGTGTCGACACAAAAGGATTCATGAATTATACCTCTTGGTTGAAAATAGAGAGAAAGGAACTGATTGAAATAATCCTTAGCATTGTCAGAATGAAATCTTTTAATGTTAACATTGAATTAGGTCCTAACTATATTACAGAAAATTGGAAATATGGAGCTCACTTTGGATTTATTTTTCAAGAGGTCATCCAAGTAACACAAGTGCAATCATTGATAAAAGACACAAACCACCGAACCCCAATGATATTAGAAATAGAAGAGGGACCCCATATGTCACTATGAATAAGAGCAAATAGAGAAGAATTCCTTTTCATGTTAACTAAAAAAGATGTTATTTGTGCTTTGCAAGTTCACATATATCACAATGAAAATCCTCTCCAATTGATCCTTTGAATAATAAAAGAAACATTAAGGTTGCGTTCTCTTTGCGTTTTCAATTTTCAGTTTTGAGTTTTAAATCCATTTTTAGTTTTCTGTTTTGATAGTCTATTTTCAAAATATTAAAAACGTATTCTATTTATCATTTTAAAAAAACTGTTTCTTAAAACAGAAAATTAGAAAACGCGTTTACTTTACAATTTTAAGAAAAATTATTTTATGATATTTTATTCAATGAATTTGATTATTAAATGATAAAATTAACTCTTTTTAATAAAATTTTACTATTAAAATAAAATAATAAATTTGATTAATAAATTATTGACATCTGAGTGATAATTTATATTAAATATTATTATACATAATATGTGTAATATACTTAATAATATATTATATGTTATTCTATATTTTTAACTATAATATATATACTATATTTTTTAAATTTTAAATAAATATATAATTTTATTTTTAAAATTTAAGAATAATTTTTTTTTCTTTTTTTCCATCTTTTCTTTTTTTCCTTTTTCTTTTTTAGAGTCAAAACATGGAAAATGAATTTTGTTTTCCACGTTTTGGACTTAGAGATTGTTTTAGCTTAAAACAACCAAAACAACATTTTATTGTTTTGGGTTTCCTTTATAAAAAATTTTCTTGTTTTCGAAAATGCATTTTTGAAAATGACAAAGTAAACGCATTTTTATTGTTTTAGAAAACTAAAAATTAAAAATGGCCTGAAAACAATAAAGAGAACGAAACCTAATATAAGAACACTAAAAGATGGATGACCAAAATGAAAATATGGCAACCAGATTCTTTCTTTACATGACTTGGAAGACTTGGACATAAAAGAAAATGGTGAAAACTTAGCTATCCTATTCTGCCCACTGGATTCCTCAAGATAGTAAAGACCATCTCTCTCTCTAACCCGTCCAATCATCTTCCTCGTGTCATGTTCCTAAATCTCACAATAAGAAGGACAAAAAATCACATTGCAATTAGAGTCGGTGGTGAGTTTTTGTATTGAAATAAGGTTAGTAAACAACTTTGGTACATGCAGGGCATTTCTTAGTATGAGAAAATCATTTATGTAAACATGTCCTTGGTTAGCTCCTATTGTTGTCGTGCCGTAGCAATGGTTATCTTTTTTATTACTAGGACATAGTGGAAATAAATTTCTGGGAGGAACAGGTCATGTGGTTTGTGGCCCCTGAATCAATGATTCAGACCATTGAGAGGGTTATATTTGAGGCATTTTAGAGCATGAGATAAGAAAGAAATACCTAAAAAGGTTAAGGTACAAGTACTTGTTCCAGATGGTTTCTCTAGGGACCCAAGTAACTATTTCAGCTTTGTAATTTCTTCCTTACTAAAATCAATCAGTGATTCTTGACAATCCTATTTCCCAGTTTGTTGTGTGTTTTCCACATACACCTACTGTCTTCTCAATTTTCCTGATGATCCTTAGTTCTCAGCTTGAGGCTTACCAAGGAGCTTCCAACATTTTTCTATGATACATCTGGGCCGTTTACAATAAGTACACCATAAGGAGTCTTTATTTGATTGAGATTCATCGATTTACTTTCTAATCTCACCTTACTGTTGTTTTGAACTAGGATGTTTCATAGTCACTTTTCTTATCACTAGAGATGAATTGTCTCTTATAGGAGTCTCAAGCATAACTCCCCTACTTCCTTCCTTAGCACAAACAATAGCTATGGTCTCATTTAGAGATGTCAATTCTTCTTTTCCAAGTATTTGCACCCTCACTGCATCAAACTCAATGTTCAGTCCAGCAAGAAATTCATAAATTCTATCCTTCTCAACAAACCTTTGGAGAAGAGTTGCATCCTCACTTCATCTCATCTAAATACACTTATAATGATCAATCTCTTCCCATAATGTTTGCAGAAGATTAGAGTATTCAATGATAAATACAAGCAACATCCCAGATTTTAGAATATGTTTGTTTAACAACATCCCAAATCTCTTGAGTAGTACTTAAACACATTACCATGTCACTTATTTCCACGAACATAGAGTTCCATAACCAAGACATTACCATAGAATTTTCTTCATCCCAAACCTCAAATGTAGGATCCCCTTTCTTGTGCCCAAGACCAAGTAAATGACTCAGCTTGCCTCTTCACTTCAAGAATGTGTGAACCAATTGAGACCATTTCAAATAGTTTTTACCATTCAACCTATAGGCTGCTTGAATATTTTACAGTTCCTCGATTGGAGTTGTGACCTTGTTAACTCCGCCACTAGGTGTTGATATGGACATGGTCTCTTAGTATAAATCGTTTGATCTCTTTGATGAAAATGGGGTAGAATATTGTCCTTGCAATAGTACAAATTTGCAAGACTCAAAAACATGAAGAAGAAGAATGCTTAGTTCCTAGAAAATAGCCTACAATTCTGATACCATGTTAAAATTTGAGCAAGAAAAACATAATAATCTTATTCCAAGGAAAAGTTTTAATATATACAATTTTTGGAGAGTCAACAAACCACTTCCCTAAAAATAGGGCACTAACTTAACCACCTAATCTGAAACTTTTAAAATAAGAGATAAGAGGATAGAGATAAGAGACTGCAACCTCCTATTCAAAGATAAGATAGGAAGACTAGATAGAATAGGATAAAATGCTTATCTCTCGACACAAAGCTTATAACGCTAAGTGATATATCAAGTGAAAAATAAAAAGATATATCAAGTGACTTTTTGAGTAGCACATAACTGGTCAGGCTTACGAATTTAGAAGTTTAATTAGGTATATTCTATTGTTAGGATAGTGTATATATATTATAGCTTAGCTATTGTACTACATTAATACTAATTGTCCTACACGGCCTATAGCCTGTATATAATTGGCTCAGTAGTACCAATAAGAGACATACAAAATATTCACCCATAGAATTTTTTATGGTATCAGAGCCAAAACCCTAGAGTCCTACTATGTTTCTCTCCAAAAACGTCCATACCAGATTTTCTCTCTCTTCTCACACCTGTCAGTAGGGTTGCAATCGAGTCGAGCTGAGCTTCGAGCTCGAGCTCGAGTCGAGCCTAAAAGCTTGGCTCAAGCTCAAGCTCACCATAGAGAGGAGGATGAGCGACGAAGAGGGAGAAGTGTGCAGCAGTGGCGAAGATGGAGGATGACCGACAGTCAATAGCAAAAGGCGAGGCAGTGAAAGGTGAGGTAGCTGCGAGAAGCAAGGCAACAACAAGGGGTGAGGCGGCAGCGAAGGGAAGAGGGTTGGAGAAGAAGAGCAATAGGCGGACGGGAAGAAGAGAGAGCAACCGACGACCAAGGGAAAGGAAGAAGAGAGCAGAGAGAGGAAGAGGAACAGTGGGTTTCCTCTTGGGCAAAGAGATTGGGGAGAAATAGTGGGTTTCTTGGGCACAAAGAGGGTTTCTTGGGGAGAGAAAAGTGATAATATGTATGTGTATATATGTATGTTAAATAATATATTTATAAAAAATATATCTAATCTAATATATAATTTAATAAATAATAATATGTATGTATATGTATGCATGTTAAATAATATATTTATAAAATATATATCTAATATATTATACATACATATATTATTATATCTAATCGCGAACTTCTAATCGAGCCAACTTGCGAGCTAACGAGTCGAGCTTTATTGAGATCAAGCTCGGCTTGTTTACCTTAACGAACAAACTCAAATGAGTTTTTTTCAAGTCGAGCTCAAACGACTCAACTCATTTGCAGCCCTACCTGTCAGGGCTCGTTCACCCACTTCCCAGTGTCGTTTGAGAAATCCAACCACACCATCATGCTCAGAAAGGGCCGATCAGCCTGACCCCAGAAGCTCATCGACAAACTCGTTGCCACGTGTCGCCTCTTTCGTTGTCAATGTTGCATCATCCAACCCCAAATCCAACGAGGCTGACCTCCGATCTCGCTTTTCAATGGTTGCTTCACGACTCCATCGCAAGCCTCACCAGATCCAGCGTCGACGTCCCTCATCTGTCGTAGCCTTCACTAGATCCAACATCAGCATCCCTCATCCGTCGCAGCCCTTACCAGATCCAACGTTAGCATCCCTCGTCCATCGTAGACTTCACCAGATCCGACATCAGCGTCCCTTTTCCATCACTGACCGATGTTCCCATTTTCATCATTGAACTAGATCGCAAGGCTGCTTAGGTGACTGTTCATCAGTCCGTTCGCTTTTCCTCTCCGGCGTTAAAGCATTCCTACTTCGGTGATGCTGCTGCGACCATCAATTTACAATCCTTTGCTTCTCCAAAATACTTATTGCCTTCCATCCAAATCGTGTCCAGCACTAGTTCCTCTGTTGATTCGAGCTCCAAATCTGGTATTTTCTCTCCAATTATCACTCATTCTCCAACCATTACCTATGAAAAACTGATTGGTAGTGCCAACTATATGTCTTGGGTTGCATCTATTGAATTATGGTTTTTGTGTCAAGGATATGAGGATCATTTGACTAAAAGGGCTTATGATATTCCTATAAATAACAAAACACAACAATATGAAATAGAATGATACCTCCACACACTATCTAATCTACATACAACATCTTATATACACACAAAAAGATAGAAAAGTAAAACCCATAAAACATGGAAACATGTAACCCATGAAACATGGATACATGTTTCCTCAATTTGTGAGATCCCATAAACAATGGATCCATTGTCCCCATTTCCTACATTTCTACACTCCCCCTCAAACTGGCTTGAAGATATCTTGCATAACAAGCTTGCTCACTAATTTTTCAAATTGATTTTTGTGTAACCCCTTTATAAGAACATAGACGACTTGATCAACTGTTAGAATGTAGGTCATATAAATTATCTCATTATCAATTTTCTCCTTAATAAAGTGTTTATTCACCTCTACATGCTTTGTCATGTCATGGAGTACTAGATTATGGGCAATGAAAATCGCAGCTTTATTATCACAGTAAACCTTAGCTGGTAAGGGAGTGAAGACCCTTAAATTCTCTAGAAGTCTCTTTATCCACATGACCTCACAAATCCCGCAGGCAACTGAACGAAATTCTGCTTCAGCACTACTTCTGGCCACCACGTTTTGTTCCTTGCTCCTCCAAGTAATGAGATTACCTCCCACAAAGGTGCAATATCCCGATGTAAATCTTCTATCAGTAACACTATCTGCCCAGTCTGCATCTGTATAAGCCTCAATGTGAAGATATTCATGTTTTCTGAAGAGCAAACCTTTTCCAGGAGTTCTCTTTAGGTATCTTAGAATTCTGTAGATAGCTTCAAAATGTTGTAAACCTGGTGAGCGCATAAATTGACTTATTACACTTACTGCAAATGATATATCGGGTCGAGTGTGGGACAAATAGATGAGTCTGCCCACAAGCCTTTGATATTTCTCCCTTTCTACAACATATTTGGCTTGGACAGGTTGTAGCTTCAAATTAGGTTCGATGGGAGTTTTAGCTATCTTACACCCAAGCATTCATGTTTCAGTGAGTAAATCCAGGACATACTTACATTGGTTGACAAAGATTCTCTTCTTAGATCTTGCAAACTCCATCCCAAGGAAGTACTTTAGGGGTCCCAAGTCCTTGGTCTCAAACTCATATGCTAGTTTCTTCTTAAGTTCTTCAATCTCTCCCCTGTCATCACCAGTTATTATTATATCATCCACATAAGCAATTAAAATAGTTTTCTTACTGTCACGAAAGTGCTTGAAGAACATTGTGTGGTCCACTTGGCTCTGAGTATAAACATAGCTTTTTACTGCCTTTCTAAACCTTTCAAACCATACTCTTGGAGATTATTTTAGACCATACAATTTAGATAGCAAATTTTTCGATCCAAATAAGTGTTTTAAATAAGGAAAACTATGATAGCCTAGCCTGAGATGCCATTGCATTATTGGATCAGAAACAGAGATTGAACTATTACCACTTGATCCGTGAGCTTTTTATTACTGAAGAAATCTTCATTGAAGTAGTAAAATTTGTTTATCTTTCTAGCACTGTCAATTCTCTTCCTTGAGTTCTGGTCCTGAAATAAGCAATAAAAATCAAAGAAGGTAATACAACAGTTAGAATCTTTTGAGAGTTTACTGACAGACAAAAGATTACAAGTAAGTTTAGGAACACGAAGTACTGATTGAAGATCAATACTTTCAGAGATTTTAACAAGACCTTTGTCAGCAATAGAGGAAAAACTACCGTCTGTTGTCCTTACTTTCTCACTACCTGAACAAAGAGTATATGCATCAAAAAGATTGGGTAGGCTAGTCGTGTGATCAGATGCCCCTGAATCAATGATCCATGGAGCAGATTTAAAGAAACTTGACAAGGCTAAAGTAGTTCTACCTGAATGTACCAAAGAACCATTAGGTGTACCAGGTAACGAATTGGACAGTAACAATGCCGAGAGTTGATTGAACTGCTCTTTGTTGAACGAACTAGATGTGGAGGGAACATCTGACATGGTGGCAGTAGGGACCGATGATATGTTGACTAATAAGTGACTGCACATTGTAGATCCAGTCAGCCTTCGCCTTTTAATAAGAGTTGGTTGGGTTTCTTGGATCTGTCTGGCGGATATGGTAGTTGCATCTGGCCCCAAATTTGAAACGAGTCATAACTGGGGGTCGGATATGACCCAGAAGTACCAAACCCAAGCAACAAATAGATCTGAAATAAGATGGTAGTCTATAACGAGTCTAGAGTAGCCCAACGGGTTAAACCAAATCTAGATCAGATTTGAGTTGAGATTTGGGTTGGCTAGTCAGCCAACAATTGCAAACTTAAGATCTGGGCCAGATCTGGACGTCAGTGGCCACCAGAAAGGCAGCGCAGCCGATGATGGACGGCGGTTGTGGTGGCTAATAGTTCTGGAGAAAACGCGGTCGACGGTGGCTGGATCTTGACGCAAACCGGTTGGATCTTATGACAACGGCAGAAGATAGATCTGGTCGACAGCGGCGATGGTGCGGCTGGAGCGACGGCGGCCTTAAGACCCAAGTGGCAGGATTCGACTCCCCTTTCCCTTGCGCCTTCGGCGAAGTCAAGGACGAAGCAGTTCGGTTACAAGATCTAGGCGACAACAGCGACAGTGGCGATGGTAGCTAGCAACAGCCAGATCTATGTGGGCGAGGAGCAGATCTGGTTGGCGATGGCAGTGACAGCGTCGTGGCCGGAGACGGGAGACGGATCTGGTGACAGCGATACAGTCCGATGCAGCAGCAAGCAGGCCCGTGGTCGTCTTCGTCGACAATGGCGGTCGTTCCAACAGCTGTCTCTGACAACTGTTTGTCTTCCAACTTCTGCAGCGATCTCTAGTTGCTTCTTAACTTCCGACTTCTGGACAATGGAGACCGATTCTTGGGGTATGGCAAAGGGATTAAGGGCAACCAGATTTCACAGAGAACAACTGTGATTGATGTGCTAGGGTTTCACAACAATATGAAAGACAATGATACCTCCATATACCATCTAATCTACATACAACATCTTATATACACACAAAAAGATAGAAAAGTAAAACCCATAAAACATGGAAACATGTAACCCATGAAACATGGATACATATTTCCTCAATTTGTGGGATCCCATAAACAATGGATCCATTGTCCCCATTTCCTACATTTCTACACTATAGCTAAACGAGCTACTTGGAGGAAAGTCGATGCTCTCACTTGCAATTTACTACGGCAATCTATCGACCCTAAACTTTATGTTATTTATAAAGCTTATAGGACTTGCTATCAATTATAGACCAAGGCTAAGACTCTTTACACTAATGATATCCAACGGTTCTATGATGTTGTGTTTAACATGGTTCACTTGAAGTAGCATGATCTTGACATGTCTGAGTTTATTGGCAGACTTGAGTCACTTAAAGAGGAGTTCAACTCTCTCTTGCCCATTGGGACTACTGTTCAAATAGAGGAAACCACCCCAAATGCAATTATTGTCACCGATGGGGTCACACTAGGGAGACTTGTCATAAATTACATGGCTGACCTCCTCGTGCTACTAATGCGATTCAAGTTGTTAATCCTGACTCTCAATCAGAACCATCAAAAGGTCAATCATCATTGTCGCTTCTCTTAACTAGAGTTGATTATGAGGAATGCCTCCAGTATCAAGCCACTACGTAGTCCACATCCTTTGTTGCTTGGGTAGCTCACACTGGTAATTCTGTTGCTTGCCTTACGCAACCTTCCTTACTTGGCCCTTGGGTTCTCAATTCTGGTGCATCTGACCATATCTCTAGTAATCATCATCTTTTCTCACATCTCAATCATTCCACGTCTTCCTTGTGTCACTGTTGCCAATGGTTCCAAAGCAATTGCGAAGGGCATTAATTAAGCTCAATCATTTCCTTCATTAACTCTGGATTCTATTCTTTATGTTCCCGGATGTCCTTTAACCTTGTTTCTGTTAGTAAACTAATTCATGCTCTTAATTGTTCTATTACCTTTGTTGATAATTTTGTTCTTGTGCAGGACCAGAGTACAAGACAGATGATTGGTACAAGGCGTGAGTTACAAGGACTTTACCATCTTCCCATACCGCCTTCCACAGTTGCCTGCACTTCTACTGCATCTCCGGCCCTCATCCACAATCGCTTGGGGCATCCTACTCTTTCCATACTTCAGAAGATGGTTCTAGGTCTCTCTAGTTTGCCTTCTTTAGATTGTGAGTCATGTCAACTTGGTAAACATTATCATACTTCGTTCCCCAAGCGTGTTAATAATCGAGCTACGTCTTTCATTGACTTGGTTCATACCGATGTTTGGGGTCCTAGTCATGCCCTTTCTGTTTTAGGATTTCAATATTATGTAACCTTCATTGATGACTATTCTCTGCACTTGGTTATTTTCAATGAAAAATCGTTATGAGCTATTCTCTATTTTTCAAGCTTTTTGTGCTAAAATTCAGACCCAATTTAATGCTTCTATACGTGTGTTGCACAGTGATAATGCCTATGAATATTTTTCTACTCCTTTCACTACATTTATGTCTTCTCAAGGTATTCTTCATTAGTCTTCTTGTGCTCACACATCTCAACAGCATGGGGTTGCAAAGCATAAAAATCGCCATCTCATTGAAACCGTAGCACTCTTTTGCTCCATAATAATGTCCCTTCCCGTTTTTTAGGCTGATGTTGTTATTACTACTTGTTATTTGATTAACCGTATGCCTTCATTTATCTTGCAACACAAAACTCCACATTCCATTTATTCCCTACTTAGACCCCCAATCTTCTTCCCCTTCGTGTCTTTAGTTACACTTGTTTCATTCATGATCTGACCCTAGGTGAGACAAACTTTCCACCAAGTCCATCAAGTGCATCTTCTTAGGTTACTCTCACCTTCAGGGTATTGATGTTATTCTCCCAACATTAGGCATTACTTTATTGTTATGTACCTAGGGTTTTGATGGGAAGATGGAAGAATCCAAGGGAAATAGAACAGGAAGTAAGGGGGAAAATCAGAAGAAATGAGGGAGATATCAAACGAATAGGGGGAGATATTCAAACAGAACAGCAAAAGAGGGAGAGTTTAGAGAGAAATTGGAGGGACATAGAGTGAGAATAGAGAGAGAAGAATTAGAAATTCTATTTATCATTCAACAAAATATCCTCCAAAACAGTCTTTAGTAGCTTTATATAGCTACTCTACAAACAATTAACAATAATATGCTTTCAACTAATTAAATTATCGATGGCAGGGATCTTATTAAGGATAAGGAGAGTAGTGAGTTCATTATCAGATACAAGCACAATTTGCAGCGAAAATGAGAAAACCAAAATCCAAACTGAACCAGCACATTTGGTTCAGTTTTTTAGAGGGGTCGGTCAGTTTGGTTTGGGAGGGGGGACGAGGCATTTGGTTAGGGTTTGGTTATGTATACTGAAAAACCAACCCAAAGTTGTGAACTGAACCATATATATACCCTTTATGTTTTTTTATTTTTTTAACCAATTTGCTATTCCAATAATATGTACACACCTAAAGTCTAAACACCTTTACATCTTTCTTCTTTTACAGGAAATACCCTCAATTCTCATTCCCTCTCCCGAAAACCGCAGTCTGCCATGATGCTGTCACCCCCAGTCACTCTGATCTGCCATTCATCCACTGTCGAAACCCACTACTAAATCTGCTGCTCACTGCTAATCTGCTACCTCTGTTATCACAGAGGTAATTTCAGTGTGAGTCTCCCTCTGATCTCAGTCTGCAATTACCATTTCTCATTCTCTGAGTCTCATTCACTGCTCTGTACTACATTATTTCTGCTCTAGTTCTCTCCATGTTGCTGCATTCTCATTTGTGTTGTTCATTTCACTTGTATTGAGAATATAGACCAATTGCTTAGTGCTTACGGTAATTGGATTTGGTTCCAATTTTATGTGTTCAATGAATCAATTTTATTGCACTTGTTGTGCCTGCTTCAAGTTGGTCTAGCTGTGAGCCACGTTTTGATTTTGTAATTTTATGTAAATCCAGGTTATGTAATTTTCTGTGTATTTTCTAATTGAGTTTGTGTATTTTGTTTTTACGTATTTTGTGTAATCCATATGTGTATATATATTACACCTATTAGGATTTGCATTAGTTAGCATTCAATTCTCGGGAGAGGATCTTAGAATGTAGTTAGGAATAATTTTGTATGTTTATATTTTTTGAGTCTAAAATGTAAGGGAAACTAACTTTTATAAGTTAGTACCAGCAGTCTCATTATTTCATATAATTGCATTTTAGTCCCCTGTTGTAACCGCCTCTATCCCTTACAAATAGAGGCGGATAGGTTCTCAGGAAGAAGGCATTCATTCATTCATTCATTCTTTTTTGTTAAATCTTGCACGGGCTCTAGAGAGAATTGAGAGAGAGCAAAGTGTTCAGTCCTTGTATTCTCAAGAGGGAAGGCTATTGTCAATAGCCAAGTGTGTGCGAGAGGGAGAGCTGTAATTCTATTGCTTCCCAGTGGATTCTGTCAGGTCTTCGGCAGTCTGGATGTAGGGCATATTATCCTAAGGGAGTGTCTGAACCAAGATAAGTTTAATTGCCTCATTTACTTTCTGCTGTTGTTTTGATTTCCTCTATTATCTGTTATTCTATTTGTGTTCTATTGGTTGTGAATTGGCTGTGAGAAGTGTGGGTTTATTGTGTGTATAATCGATCCTATAGTCAACAACACCAAATTGAAAAAATTAAAAAAATGCTTCGGTTTTTGGAAGAACCAAACCAAACGGTCCCACTCAATTTCCCTTTCAGTTTGAGTAAATAGAAAAACTGAACAGTTCAGCTCGGTTCAGTTTTCCTCAGAAAGCTAAGTATGCACAACCTAAAAGCACATGCAACACCGTGCAATCCAACAGATGCATGTGCATGCCTTAAGCTTGTACATGCCTAGCTCTCACAGATTGCAACCACATGACCAATGTTCTAAAACGCGCTAGGCGTCAGACTGGGGCCTAGCACCTAGGATGCCTAGCCGAGGCCTAGACAGACTGTTGTTTTTTATTTTAAGTTTTTAATATAATTTCATGTTATTTTCAAATAAATCAAAGTTAAAAAGACAAATGAAACTTATATATATATATATATAAACTGGGGTGATGGCTAGGGCAGAGGAAGAACAGCCAACAACGAGAGAGACGATTGGTAGCTACGACCAAGGGGCCAAGGGAAATTAGGAAATCGGGGCCAAGAGAGACGATTGGTAGCAACGGTCAAGGGGCCAAGGGAAATCAAGAAATCAAGGGCCAAGAGAGACGATTGACGGTGGCAACGAGAGAGCGCTTTTGAAGAGGCGATTGGCGGCGGCAACGAGAGAGCGCTTTCGAAGAGGCGATTGGCAACGGCGACGAGAGAGAGAAATCGGCCTAGGCACCGACGACGACCAATTAATCGGATCGACACCTAGGGAGGTCGATTAGCCTATATTCGCGATAGTCATGGGCCACCTAGGCCAATTTTTAGAACACTGCACATGACAATATTAATTCTTGTATTTATCTAAAGAAAAGTGGGGGAGAAGGACTAATTTAAGGCCCCCCGTAAAAGAAATTATATTCTTCACTTGGCATTAAAAAAAATCCTTTTTGTAATAAACAAGTGTAAATTATCTTCATTCACCACCATCTCGTAAAAGTTTTCCCTATGATGATGATGTTGGAACTTTATCTCATCCTTTCCTTACTAGATGTTTGCCTCAAGAAGGGTATTGGGCATTAAATTTTGCCACATTGTTCTTTTGCAAAGATTTGTATTGTCAATATGACTTTCAAAAATCAATTGACATTATGAATGTCATGTCACTAACTCTTAACTTAATTAGGATAAGGTGCAGTTGATGATAATGATGAAGTAAACTAGTGTCTATGTTTACCAAGGTTATATAAGGGATACTAGAACATCTTAATCAACAAAATTTGCATCTGAAGTGTTTTCCTCTCACATGGTGGGCAATGGAACAACTAAATTAAGGGATTTGAGATTTTGAGGAAAATCAAATCAACACATACTCTAATTAGTCTCATTTTTTTAATTTTAAATATTTCATTTCTAAATAGGGTTTGTTGGCACCCCATATCAACATCTCTTATTGCATTTTGAAAAGACAGCCTAGGATTGATTACTGAATTAATATGCAGATATGAGATTTGTTCTTGGTTTAAGATTCATTCTCACAGTGTTCTTGAGTTTCTGTTCTACCATGGTCGGTCTACATCAACGAGACTCCTAGAAAGCCTCACTAGAGTTTAAGGTTAAGCTCTTGTGCTTAAGTCATAGATCAATCCCTTCTTTCACCCTCACTAAATCTATTCCACGAACTGAAGCCTTTCACATGAAAATCCTGATCTTAGGAGTCTGTATTATAGCCATAACATTCAAAAGTTCTCATAGAATAAACTCAAATTTTGAACTTCAATAAATCTAAACCTCGACCTAACCCAACATATTATTCACCGAAGAACTTCAAAGATTAAACCTAGCACAAAATGTTTGGTTATCGGACGGCTCCTATTCACCATGGAGAAACACTAGGTAGTGTCCTCTATTATGTAACTATTTTGTTTCTTGTAAACAAGAACTTGCTAGAGGTATACAGAACAATTTTCAATCCCTGCATTATGCAGGCATCAGGCAACAGTGCTTCTATCAAAAGAATTTATGCTAATAAGAAGCCCACAACAACAGAAGTTTAAGAATGTCGAGCAAACATTTTTGCATAACATGAATACCAGTGGCATTTCACATCATGTAACCAGGTAGGAACAGCAGGCAGGTTTAGACGTTATGTGGGGGTTATGAGAGCGCTTCATCAAACAGGTCAGAAAATGAGAGCTGATTCAGCTGAAGGGATGATGAAGTAAAGAATGAAGTAGTTCACCCAGAAACAGAGGTACTCTGCTTGTTGCCTCCTCAAATTGGAGCAGCCCCTCCAATTATAGAAGATTATCATAGACTCCAAATAGGATTAATTCTATCAACGGAAAGTTAAAAACTAAGCTGGAGTATATTTTCCAAGGATAAGGTATTAAGGTTTACCCTTTAAAAGAAAAATTGAACCTAGTTTCTACATAATAAGAAGCCCTCCCTCTTCTAGTAGAACTGGCCTTAAGACAAACACTGGCGCTGCACATGGTAGTACCAAAATTTCCATCTTTATCTACCAAGCCCAAGAGTCCAAGACCTGCAGGACCCCAGGAGTCCTGCAGTGCGGGAAAAGTAATTTGATGCAACAGGCTCTGCCTATGCCTTCTGAAAAAGTAATTTGATGCAACTAGCCCTGCCCCACGGCATAGGTAATGCTAAATGTTATATTTGTCACATGGCATTACCTTGACATTCAACTAGCATAGCATGGGAGTTAGGAAATACAAGCATTTTATTTTTCTGCGATACCAGACTAGTAGCACCATTGGGTATATATTTCCTGTTCAAATTAGCTACTTGAAATTGTTAGAGACATTAGGGTGGGCAGCCAACAGTGTCCCTTTTGACAGCTAACAAAGGAGACTACGTGATGACATGTCATGCACATCCTGTAATTAATTTTTTTACCAAGTTAAACAAATTTTATTAAAGCATCCAAATGGGATGCACTGTACATTAGAATACTTGTGAGTGATAAAAAAGAATCTGACATGCAACAAGTGTTAAAAAGTTGTCTCAATTATAGGATAAGAAGATCAGTGAAAGCAGTGCATTTGAGGGCCAATGAAGAATTAAATAGAAGTTTATATCTGATAACTGGGGGGGGGGGGGGGGGGGTTAAACTGTAAATATGTTTATGTCTTCATTGGGATATCCACCTAAAATCTATAAATACGGAAGAGGGGGTTGGGCTCAAAAGACGCATGAGAATTGTTGCTGGTTTCACGATAAAGCTGAGAGGAAAGGCTGTGTGATTAGAATATAGTTTTTGCAATCTTGGGAAGGGCTTGTAATCATGATAGAGGGCAACACATGTACTGATCATTACTTGAATCAAGGAAGCTGCTCGTGAAGGTTCAAGACTGGATGTAGGGTTGTCCTAAAGCGGCAATCTGAACCAGGATAAAATTGGTGTCATTGTGGTTTGTGTTTCTGTTTCTTGTTTCTTATTTCTGTTCTGATTTGATTGCATTTATTTTCTGTTGTGATGTTTGTGTCCAAACCGAGAGGATTGTGAGTGTGAGTAAGGCATATATCATCTAAGTTACATTCCGCCATAAACCTAGGATAACAACAAGAAATATATATACATATATATGTAAGACATGAATAAACAAAGGCAAAGGCAAATGATGAAAAAAGCATACAGATAAGATGTGTACACAAAGAACAAAATCTGAAGTGAAGGAGATCAAATTGCTAATTGCTAACCACCAAAAACTAAATAAATAAATAATTCAAAGATATATCACTGTAAAGCTGTGTAATGTTTGCACCTACTTGCATGTCCTTTTATTGTGGCCAAGATCCTTGCACTTGCTACATTGAAGTTGGCGTTTGATTATTTCTATTGACCCAGCAGGCTTCATCTTTGGCCTTCCTCGTGGACATTTACTAGGTGGAGTCACCAAAACTAATGCATTGGTCTGTTCACTCTTCACCAGTTTTTCGACATTTGGTACTGGGTGAATTGATTCTGCATATGTCAGGCGGTAACTTTCAGCTGTGAAGTACTGGGAGCAATAATCATGTGGGCTCCTACCAAGGCGTTCAACAACAGCAATAGCATGGCAGCATGGCAATCCAGTGAGCTGCCATCCTTTGCAGCTACAGTCCCAATGATCAATGTCCACCAAATCAATAGATTCACCACGAACTTCAAATGTGCTGTCATGTGCGAGTAACACTTGAAGTGAGTGAGACTTTGAAGCCTCGTTTTGTAGCTTTTCTTCCATAGAAGGTGTCAGCCTTGTTCCCCATTGATTGGAATTAACACGCCTTGTATAAATCAACTCCATCATCTTTCCTCGTAGTACATCAAC
This sequence comes from Diospyros kaki, assembly GCA_036245055.1. Lineage (NCBI taxonomy): Eukaryota > Viridiplantae > Streptophyta > Magnoliopsida > Ericales > Ebenaceae > Diospyros > Diospyros kaki. Next base: position 8,683,039 of record BSEG01000013.1, read on the forward strand.
CATCTGAGTTATTGGCAACTCAGTCGCCTCTTCTACCCAACTGTAGAACAGATCTCCAAAGTTACACATCATATGGTCATATCTTTGCCCACCAAAAAACACATTTGCCCAGTGGTCAGGCTCACTTCTTATAACCCAATTGTAAGCTTCAGGTGAGATAGCTTTTATGTTTTCAGTGCAACGTTCAAAATCTTCAGGTTTGCGTGCATAAGCAGCAGCATAAAAATCTTGAACCATAAGACGCCTTGCTTCATGTGAAAACTGCCCTTTTAAATCTTTGTTGAGCTTCTCAGCAAGGTAGCGCAGACAATAACCATGCTGGCAATTGTCAAATATCACTCGTAATGACTCTCTCAAGCCTTTCTGGAAATCTGCAACAAATGTAATCGGTTGAGACATTGACACTGCCGATTTCAACTCCAATAGAAACCAATGCCAGTTGTCATCAGATTCAGCATCTACTACTGCAAAAGCTAATGGAAATACACCATCATCCCCATCTATAGCTGTTGCAGCCAATAAGGTCCCTTGGTACTTGGAATATAGAGTTGTGCTGTCAAGGAAGAGGAGAGGCCGACAACCTTGCTGGAAACCAGATATTGAGGCATGAAATGAGACAAAGAGGCGATTGAAGCTTGAGTCCTCCTTTGTCGCAAATGTAGCAACACTACCTGGGTTAGTCTCCTTTATCTTCTCACAAAAATATGGTAATTGATTGTATGCCTCCTTATGAGAACCTTGAAGCTGCTCCCTTGCCCTTACCTTTGCACGCCATGCCTGAGTATAGTTCAGTTGGATCCCATACTCCTGTTCAATCTCACTGGCAATATCCTTTGGCTTGAAGTTTGGAGAAACCTTCAACTTCTCCTTTATGAGATTTCCAACCCAGCCCCTGGTTGTCCTATACCCAGCTTTTACAGTTGCTCCTTCACATGTATGTTTCCCAGTTATTTTCTTAATACAAATTAACTCTGTGGTGGCCAACCTAGATGCATATAACCTCCAGGGACAGTCTTCTGATTTGCATTTGACAGTTACACGATGACTGTCCTTTTTCTTATAGTCATAAGCAAACCCATGTGCAATTGAGTATTTGTGCAAAGCTTCACGGAATTCAGTAAAACTACGAAATCTTTGGTCCACGCCAGTGATTGTATTCTCCCATAGCGCTATAGCTTTAATGTGCTTCTCACCATTAATATCAGCAGAAGCTTCAAGATTCTGTATTTTAATAGGTGCCATATCAATTGGATCATCATAGTTCATAGCATCAACAGGTACAGCTGCAGGCACCACAGCTTCTGACACAGTTGTCCTGCTTGACCTGCATGATCAAGTATCCCACAACATTCATTCTGATTGTGAACAAACTAAAACATAAATTGTAACCAGGAATAACTTGTGTTTGAACAAAATGGAATAAGCCAAGCTCAACTGTAAGTACCTACTGGCAGGCATATTGGACACATTTCGGGCAACACGGTCCTCTGTCATGATAAAGATTTCCACTTGATCAGAGTCCCCAAAGAAGTTCACCATGCGCTTGAGATCTTTGTCTTTGGATATTGTAATGAGTGTCTTTTTATTTCCTGGAAGAAAGTACTTAATCAACATGCCCTCAACCCTACAATGAAATGTTTCTGCGAGTTCTTGCTTGAAATCATTTAATTGCGTCTGCTGGTCAAGGTCCAATGCATAGGCATCTCCTCCATTGTATGACAAAGACCCATCTTTGTTGGTCTCGAACTCACCTCCAGACTGACAAATAGCTATAATTTTCTTTGTGGCCATGTTGAGGCCAACAGAGCATTTACACAAAGAAAATTTATTTGAATCGGGTAATAGACATGACCAATGTAAACTAAGGGAAGGAACAATGTGAAAATTCCCGTAGGAAAAGTTCTGCAGAACACCAATAATCAATTCAACCTACATTTGCCAACAAGCCAGAAAGAGTTAAACTAAACCTTCTCTGGGTAAAGAGATGCAAAAATCAAACAATCAAAACAGAAACCACGTAAAAGCAAGAAACCTTAACCACCAAGTAGTAGAACTGATTAATCATAAAACTATACCATGAAAAAATGGCTCAAGTGCAAACTATTTTCAGTAAAGAATCATTCCCGTTTAGATTTGTCCTCACAATCATATTCCTAGTAGTTGCAAAGTTTGCCACAATGACGACTAGTAATTTCAAATAACATAACAGTCAACAGATTTTTTCTGAGCTCATTCAACCAAAGGCATATTTGATTTTAGGAGATCCCTTTTTCACTTCAGGTTAAATTGATTGTATGTATATTCATAAAAACCTTCCCTTTAGTTTCTCAAAATCTAAGGTTTGATCCATCTACCATTACAGAATGTAGACCACACAACAATAACCCAATTAAACCCCGTTAAGGTTCCATGCTTCAAATCTTGGTTCGACCAGAATCGAATCATAAGTCCACGAACATATAGATGGTCATAAATGATCAACATGAAAGGAACAAAACAAAAACACACTCGAAAGTCTTCCGCTTCACAACCCACTGCCCGTAAATTTCAGCGGGGTAAGGTACCCCACTAATTGCTTATTAACAGAACACAAGTTAATCCAACTGCTAAAGCTTTTTCGCACAATACCAAAACCAGGAGATTTTCCACCAGGTAACTATTTCCTGGTAACGCACGAAAGATTATCCAAATTCAAAAACACGGTAGATAAGATATCCCAAAATGCAATAACTCAACACTCGGTAGCCGAACAAAAACCCATAATTGCTACTCATCCCAGAACCAATCATCAGAACCATGGAAGCGTAATATTAGGGCAGACCTCTCGATACCGTTGTGTTTCGTTGAAAAACCTAACATCTTCATCCAAATCAAGCGGGAGACAATGAGAGACTCCGGAAATCAAAAGACACGTTGCTAGGGCAAAACCAGAAACAAAAGATTCGGGACAATACACGAATTGACAATTCAATACTCGTAGATACACACAAAAACCAATTTGCATGGAAGCTATGGAGCACAGAGAGAAAGAGAGAGGGGATATGACAGGGGAAGACCTGGAGAAGACGAGAAGAATCACCTTCGGGCAATTGAATTCTACGCTTCGGCTTAGCTCCCTATTATCAGAAACCTGAATTCTGAAAACCCGGCTTCCATTATAGATTTAAGCCTTGAAGGCACGTAGTTATTCCGGTTCATTATTGGACCGAATGGGACCGGTGCCGGTACGGTTATATTATTTTGCAAAAGTTAGTAATAAATCAATTCATTGCAGGCTAAATACATATTTACTCTTATATATGTACGTTCTTTTATTTAAGTATTTATTTTTTTTATTATTTTAAAAATATTTAAATTTTTTATTATTTTAATTATATTTCTAAATTATATAATTTTAAATTAATTATACTTTTTAACTTTTTATTATTTCAACTATACCCTTAAACTATATAATTTCAAATCAATTGCATATCGACAAATTAATTGAGAACAATAGATTCAAAGGTATAATTAAAATAATAAAAAATTTAAAAATATAATTAACTCAAAATTACAAGTACAGAGATATTTTTAAAATAAAATAAAAAATCAAATGTCTAAATGAAAAAATGTATAAATACAAAAATTAAAACATATATTTTGCTATTCATTGTGCATAAAGATCTTGGCATCTTGTGGCATCATTATGATTTTTTTTTTTTTTTGGGAGGGAGAGGGAAGAGAAAGGGGTGCATATATTAATCTAATAAACTTCTTTCTAATGTTGTGATAATCCTAAGAGTTCAAAAATGATTTTTTTTTTGGTTCAAAATTAACTGACAGTGTTATAAATTATGTTTTTCAATATTTATAATTAATTTACAAATGTTGTATAAGTTACTCTTGTCATTTGCCCATCATCACCTTCATGTCGGGTCATTATTCTAAGGAGTATTTGGCATAATTTGCTTCTCTAGTGAATGATAAAAAGGCCAATCTATTTGTAAATGAGTATATGGAATACTTGATTTTATATTGGTAGTTTATAGGATTACAAATAAACTTTCGATTGAATAAAAATACGTTCAAGTTTATTTATTAAGATAAATAAATAAAAATTGAGTCTAACTTTGAAACTCGATTTGTAAAAGAGTTAAATTTGAGTTCAATAAAACTCTACTCATTAAAACTCTTGAACATATTCAATTGGAGACTCATGAACATGTTTAATTAAAAATTTACAAATAATTCGTGAACAGACTCATTTATAATACATTAATAAATTTATTTATAACTTTATAAATATATCATTTAACATAAAATTATCAAACTTTAAATTATCTTAATAATATCATTAAATTAAATATATTTAAAATTATTATATATATTAATTAAATTATTTAAGATAATATAATATATGTAAACAAAGTAAAATGTCAAATTAGGTCTAACGAAACGCACCATATAAATAGTTGACTTCGAAATTAGAAACCTTAAAAAAAAGTTGTGACTGTGAACTGAAGATTGAAGAGGAAACAAACGAAAAAGACATCACGCCCACAATCACCACCCATCATCGTTGTCGTTGTAAGCTTCTATCTGAAACAAAACTATAGCCAATTGCCACCATCACACACCTCTTCCTTTTCTAAAGTTGATCAATGCAAAGCCCCCATCCTCGTTGTTTCCACATACACCTCTCTATTTAGGTAAATTTAACATATATTTACTGAATTTTAAAAATATAACTATTTACTGATTGAATTTTTTATTGTTATTACCTGCTCGTTGAACTTTGCTCAATATCAACCATTTATCACCCGTTACATCTTGCAAACGAAAAATATTCACGTGGCTAATGGAATTCGAGAAAATTTAACAAATACTCACTAAACTTTGAAAATGTAACTCTTACTCAATGAACTTGGATTGTTATTACATGTTCATTAAACTTTCTCAACATCAACCATCCATCACTAGTTACATCATCGTCTAATCTTATAAACGAAAAATGTCCACGTAGCTAATGAAATCCAAAATACCCCAATCAAATCCTTATTTTTGGCCAACTCAACTCTGGAAACGGCGATCGCCATCGCTATCTCACCTCGCCACCTTGCTATCTAGTGTCTCGCCGCCTCCTCACCTCTTATCATCTCACATCTCATGTGTTAATTATCGTTGCTAGAGCAAGGAAATGAGATAGAGAGGATAAAGATATATATATATATATAAAGATAGAGAGATTGGGAGAAATATGACCCTTTCACCGTCCCTGCCTTGCCTTGTTGCCTGGTGCCTATCCTCTCGCATGTCAATCACTGTTGTTGGAGCAAGAAAATGGGATAAGAAGAAAGAGAGAGAGAAACATGGTGATGTTGTGTAATACCCTGAGAGCCCAAGGTCAAGTCTAATAAGGGACTCTAGAAAAACTAGTATATATGTCGAGAATAGTAAGGAAGGAAACAACACTAGCTAGATATTTTTTGGGTTAAATGTGGATAAAGAACTCTCGAGTTGAGCGTACTTGAGTTAGGGTAGCTCAATGATGGGTGACCCCTAGGAAGTTCGCGTAGGCCCCATCAAGATAAATTAATCCAGTCATTTTTATGGCTCGATGCGAAATGTTACATGTTGAGTTAGCTAAAAATAATGATTTAATTGGGCCACTTCAGATTCTGTTAGCCATGTGGGTATTTTTCGTTTGTAAGATTAGACCGTGATATAACGGGTGATAGATGGTTGACGTGAAATAAACTTTAATGAGCAGGTAGTAACAATTTAAATTTCAATAAGTAGTTACATTTTAAAGTTCAATGAGTATTTATTAAATTTTCTTGTATTTCATTAACCACGTGGGCATTTTTCGTTTACAAGATGTAACGAGTGATAGATGGTTGACGTTAAGCAAAGTTCGGTGAGTAAAGAGTTACATTTTTAAAATTCAATGAGTGTATGTTAAATTTACCCCCCATTTCTACTACAGCTCGCCATTGTTACACACTATTTTCCCTTTGAAACACCACTTACTACTGCTGCCCATCGTTGTCGCTACCTGCCACCACACACTCTCATCTTTTTCTATCATTGCCTCTCTAAAGCCCCGATTACCGTTCTACAATTCCCTCCCTATCTAACGTCGTCACATAACCTCTTTCATCTCTACTGCTATTTGTCACTGCCCAACAGGTTTCTAGCAAGTTCAAGCTTAGAAAATGGTTTTCCAAGTCAAGCCTGAACTTAGCAAAGCTTGGATCGAGTCGATTCGATTGCAACCCTAATACTTTTCCTATTTGATATCTTACTATGCCTTAATTATTAGTTAACTATGACTCATTGTGCTCCATTTCTAACTAAGATGCATAATAGGGTTGGTAAGTCAATGAAATAATCAATTTTTGTCCTTGGAAGCTAGACTACAACTTATACAATTAGTATGGACCACATTATATGTGCAGTGGTCATCCTTATTTATGATCCTCCAAGCAAGCATAATGAAAATTCAGGCTATGTTGTGCGGCTTTTAAGGTAGCATGGGTTGATGTGCTTGAGTAGGGAAGATTAAGTACTAAACTTTTTAGAGCATCGGATAGGGTTTTTTTTTTTTTTGTAGTTGATGTGACGAATTCTTCAAGTGAGGAATAGGTGTGGTTATCTTGGTTGCCTCATTAGTGTATCAATGATAAAATATGTTTGAATAATTAAGATTCCCTCTACATGCCCTTGGTATAGGTGGAAGATTTTAAATCTTCACCCCTTGCAGCTATTATGCATTTAAATGACACGTAGGGACAATCACATTTTCTTATGGCTGACCTTTTGGGCTAGTAAGGGAGATCTTTCCTTACCATCACAAGACTGGTGTTCTTATGGAATAATCTTTTGGTAACATGAGACCATCTTATTTGTAATTCAGGATAATTTCTAGAGTCAAGAGCTAATTCATCAATGAAATTTGTTAGTTAATTATTTAAAATGTTATATTGCAATGTTATTGCAAGATTAATATTACTTATTATTTTAGTTGTGAGGTTTCCAAGGTTGGAAATTTCTAATTTGGGTGTTTGTTTTATTGAATGTAATGTGTTATATCTTCAAAACCAAAAACAGAACAATAATCGAAAGTGGGTTAAAAAATATCAAAACTCGTAACCTTCTAAATATTTATTTTAGCCAAACTGTTGATGGGTTTAGATAGATTGAATTAATACAAGAAGATTTACATATTTTGGTTAGGTGTTTTATCTTTTTATCTAATATTTGTATGATAGTTTTCAATTGGACAAATAATCATCTTAAATGAGAGAGAGATCTAGCCTTGGGATCTTTTTAATGAATCCTCTTATTAAATAGTCTAATAACTTATAAAAAAAATTAACTAAACAATTATCAAATTGAATAAATTTACTGACCACATATATAAAACATCTTAGTTTAGAATTTCAGTAAAAAAAATATTTAATATTGAACCATGACAATCATCACATCAATAAGTAACGTAAGACTCTTATATATCATTATGTTAAAGTTTGAATAACATAGATTTTAAATGTAATAAAGTTTCGAGTAACGTTGGTTCATGTAATCCAAAATATATGTATAAATTAAGAAATCACATCTAATTCGATGCATGATCAAAATCTTAACACTTTTACTATGTTTCTAAACCGAAGCAATACTATATCTAAGAAATATAATTGCATATCTCAAGATAATTTTTGTACCTAGATCGTCTCATAACATAAAACATAATACTATAATGAAAAAGTACATATCTATACAATCTCAAAGTGATCAATTTTTTAATAAATAAACATGTGATTTATGGTTCTTTTGTAGGCACTTCCTTTATAGCTATCCAATGTATTTTTTTTTAGAATTAGACAAATACCTATTAAGAATACTTATTACATACATAATATCTATTATATAGATAATATCAGGATTGGTACACACATGTGTATACATTAAATTATTCATAACACTAGTATAAGTAGTTGTCTTCATTGTAGTTATTTTAATATTAGTTTTAGGATATTATTTTGAGCTTATCTCACTTCCTATTTTGTAATTCTTCAAATCTGAACTTATTCAACACTCGATTGATATACCCAGATTGAGATAAATCGAATAATTTCTTGTTTCTATATTTGTAGATCTCAATATCTAAAATAAAACTTGATTTATCAATATCTTTTATGTCGAAATTCTTAAATAATATTTTTTTCACATCATGTAGTAATCCCAAATCACTATTTACCAACAAAATATCATAAACATATGAAACCAATAAAATAAAACTAACCCCACAAGATATGTAAAAGAATCAATTGTATTTTTCATGAAACTAAAAGATGAAAGAATTTTAAGAAATATTAGATAATATTGTTTATGAGTTTGTTTTAGGCCATAAACGACCTTCAATCCACGAGCTATGTGTATGTTACTATCTACCTTCAAATTTTCAAGTTGTTGCATATATATTCTTCTCAAAGAGAGACTTGTTTAGTAAAGTTATCTTTAGATCCACTTAACAGAGTTCTAGATCATAATTTGCATTAACGTCATAATTATTCCGAAAGAATTTCTAAAGAGACAAGAAAAAAAACGTATTTTTATAATCATTGTCTACCATCTCTGTATATTCCCTAGTCTTGTTTTAAATTTTTCAATAACATATTTGGAATCCCTCTTAGCTTTAAATACCTATTTATACTCAATGAATTCAAAATGTTCTAAAAGCTCAACTGAATCTCAAACACAATTATGGGTCATAGATTGCATTTCTTGTTTCATTATTTTTTTTCCCATTTGTCTAATGTCAAATTGACAATTGTTTGTTTAAAAGTGGTTGAATCAATAATTTTTTAATTATCATAATTACACTCATCTAAATAAACCACATAATCACTAGGTATGTGATGGACCTACTCACACGTTGAGATCCCCAAGGTGAAATTTCTTGTATAGATAAGGATCGTTCAATAGAAGAGTTTTATCAATCCAATCAGTTCATTTTTCACGATCAAATATTTCAATTAGTGGTAATCCATTTTAAAAAATTGTAACATATTTTGCTTTATATATGCCGGTATAAGAACTCTTTGTATATTATTTTTTTATTTATTTATACATATTTCTCACTAGAAAAAATAACACAGTAGTTATACACGAGCAAGATTGATTTGTAATATTTTTTTAAAATTTAGTATGTGTGTAAATTTTTACAGCCTAGTATAAATTTGATACAATTTTTAAAAATTTATTAATCGATATTAATTCGATTAACCACACTACCACGATAAGAGATTGATACAAATTTAAAAATTTTGTATGTAATTTATAATTTTTAATATTTATTATAAAATTAATCATTAGGTCAAATTTTGATACCTTACTAGTAATTTACCCGATAAAAAAGGATTTTATTACGTTTTATATCATATTATGAAATCTCATATCATTATGTAAACTATTTTTCATCTTATAATTTTTATATCATTATGAAATCTCATAGATGAGATTAATATTTTTTATTTATTTATATATGTTTGTACATATATACACACACATACATAAAGTATACTTATGGTCTTATAAAAAGAAAAATGCATCTACATCTCAGGTCAATTGGATCATTTGTATGAAGATTCATTGTGGTTCGGAAATGACTCTTTTGGTCCTTGTGCTTTGTAGTTTTTGCACAGATACCCCTTTTATCACAAACGATGTTAATTAAATCTAAAATAAACTTTTAAATTAATTAATCTTCATTAAATTGTATTAAATTAAATCAAGTTAAAACTAAGACATAAAAATAATAAAAAATACAGTACCTAATTCCATCATTTCCAACTATAGACATTTGATCACCAAAAATAATTAGTGAGAAAAGATGACTCATCTTTTTCTAACAATGGGTCATACTAACAACTAAAGAAAGAGATGGGTTATAGGCAAAAAATTGTTCATTTCCAATGGTGTTGTCAAAAATATTGGCTCTACCAACTATTTTTTATTTTTAATTTTATTTATTATTTAGTTTTCAATTTACCTTAATTATGTTTGATAACTTAATTAAGATTAATTATGTTTAATTAACTTAAATTATAATAATTAGAATTAAGTAACAACATTAGGGATGGAGGGAGTGTTTGAACAAAAACGTTAAATTACAAGGACCATTAAAATTATTTTGAAATCACAAAGAGTTTTCGTGTAAATGATCCAAGTCGTAAAAAATCTAAAAATAATTTATCCGATTATAGATTGAAACTAATCACAAAATTTGTCTACACATAAGGCTTGATATATTGTTAATAAAATGAAAATTCATTATAAAATAAAAACAAAACCAAAAGTTTAACATTTTTTTAATAATTTTCCCCTTAAATATTTATTTAGTACTTTACCCTTAAATATTTAAGTAACTACCAAATAGATAAAATATTTAAATTTTAATTGATCAAGAATCTTAATGTGCATTTTCTTTGAAATTTTTGTAAGTTTCACAATCTAAATTACTTCATATTTCATATATACACATGCGACTTAAACTATATTATGTAACATTTGAAATTAGAATAAATTTTTAAATATAATAATTAAAATTTCATTTTAAATTTAAAGGTGAAAGATATTTTAAAAGGTGATTAATTATTTTTAGTCTGAACTACACTTAGTTTTTTGTAATTTAAGTAATGAAATGTTTTACTCTTTATTCAGAGACATTTAAAATATTTTATAACCTAAATTACAAAAAAAAAAAATACAATCCGAATAGAAAGTAATTTTATTTTTTGAAAAATAAAAATATTTATAGTACTTCTAAAAAGGAATAGAACTGGCCCCCTGTCAAACAGACTGGCCCATAAAGAGACAGGCCCAGCACAAGCAGGGCGAGGTTGGCCCATCCAGGCTCTTTGGATGCCCCTCAGTGGCAAGTATATCGGTGTCTGTCCGTTATCGGTTTGATCGTGATTTCCACAAGACAAGAAGGGCAATATCGGGATTCCAATCGCTCGGTGCCCAGATCCCCGGGTAACTCTCCGCCTATAAAAAGGAGCCAGTCGTCTGCGGATAGACAAACCAATCAATGGCTTCAAAATCTCAGTCATTAATCGCTCTTCTCGTCGCCGCGCTCTCCGTTCAATTACTCGCTTCCGACTCCGCCCTGGTGGGCGGCTGGCAGCCGATCCAGGACCTAAGCTCGCCGGAGGTTCAAGACCTCGCGAAGTTCGCCATCGCCGAACACAACAAGGCTGCCGACGCCAAATTAGAGTTCCAGAGGGTGGTTCGCGGTGAGCAACAAGTGGTGGCAGGCATGAACTACCGGCTGGTCATTGCGGCGCTAGATTGCGGAGTTTCCGGCAATTACGAGGCGGTTATATGGGTTAAGGATTGGGAGAAGTTTAGGAGCGTCACCTCCTTCAAGAAATTGCCTGGTTTGGTATAATATTGATATATAGATTTTGTTGTAAAACCCTAAAAAGAGAATGATAGTGGAAGAAAGATCGTTTATAATTTTATGATAGTATAAGAAATGCAGTTTTTATAATTTGAATGATTCTGAAAGTTCTGTGAAACGTTTCGTGGAAATTATGATGAATTATGCCGCCTGAGCATCACATGAAAGGTGGGTTATTCTGAACCACTTGCACGCAATTGGTTCATTTGCCAGTGTTTTGGGGAATGCCCGCTAAATTGGCCCGTGTCATCTGCTTGCACGGAAACGAAAATGAATAATGATATCACGTGAAGCGACACTTTTAAAAAAGAAAAAGAAATGGTCACGTGAGAAAAAGTATAAATAATTTTTTTAAATAAAAATAATTATTTAATTAAATATAAATATAAATTTCATATATTGCGTGCAAATGGTTGTCAAAAGATAAATATAAATTATTTTTATTTTTAATATAATCGTTAAAATAATAAAAATAAAAAATTTTTAATCTCTAAAGTCATCATTGAAGAAATGAAATGAGTTTTTAATATTTTTTAATATTATAAAATTATAAAAATAATTCAAAAATATTTTTTTTAATCTTTTGTAACATTTCGAGATGGAAAATATTTTTGAAATGCTAAAATAATATTATTTTAGTTTTTGTGCATCAAATGTGTCATTATATTTTAGAACGATAAAATAATTTTTTGTAAAACAATGAACACAAATATTATATTGTGTCAATGGAGTTAAGTTTATTTAAACTAAATAATCTTAATTTTCAAAAATAAACTTGTTGCCAAACTATAATAATAAAATTTATTTATTTGGGATAAACTAGAATAGAGTTTTTTTTATTAGGATTTAAGATTTGAGATGTTGCTAGTGAAGTCAATTGGATCTGAACCAAGTTGAAGCTGCAGTCCTAGGAGGCCAAAATGACTAGAATCTATAAGGGGTATTTGGGACAACTCGGTAGGATAGAGTTTTTAGGGGGATGCTCTAAAAAGCATTCAAGGAAATAAGCCAACGGGGATCACAAATTTGCCTTAGTTTGTGAATACAAAGGACATTATGAATACACGCGAAAGACTTTTTTACGCAGGCTTTTTAATATCTAAGTCAAATGACAATCTGATAAATATGTGAAATGTATAAGTATGTAAGTGTTCAATGAGTTCTTAGGAAAGAGGTTCAAAAAAATCTGAAATATCCATTTGTCTTTGAAAAAGGTAATATTTGTAGACGAACTTGTGGGACCCATGGTTGAGTCGGGATACTCTTCTAGGAAAGTACATGCATAGAGAAGTCGAAGGATTTGGAGATTTCTTCGGGGCCAAGCCTGAATGGTTGTTTCCAAATGGTCCCGAAAATGGTTTCGGGATCACCAGGTGACTTTGGTTAAGGAGACCCTAAAGTTTCTAGACTTATATAAAATAAATTGGGTTAGACTAATCTAAGAGGACCCATCGAGCGCTTGGGAGGTAATTGTTTCGAAAACTCTCAAAAGAAGGATTTATCAAGAAATTTTTTAAGATTTAGAAAAATTTTAGGACACCCCAACAAAACTCATATAAGTACTCTAATTGCATCATAAGTTTTATTACTAAAGTTATTGTAGCTGATTTAGGAGATGTAACATTCTTTGATTGCGAATAACTCCATAAATATAATTGCGAAGTGCAATTGCACCCAAGAGTTAGATTTAAGCTAAAGTTTGGGATTTAATTTGGACAGCTATCATTATTATTTTTAGGGTACACTTTGATATATATCTCTTTTGAAATTTGTTTAAATTGTATGGATACTCGTGTATTTTCTTACAATGACACCAATCTTCATTGAAATTAATTATCGTACACCACATATTCTAGTGTCCGTAATTAAGGATTAATAATTTTGCAAAAATCTTCAAAATATACTCCCGATTCTTCTTTCTTCTAAAATCACATAAAAGTGAAAATAAAAAAAAAATTAAAATGCCATTAGTGTTGACAATTGATGATTTTTTCTCCATTATTGACGGAGAGAAAAATATTGATTTTAGTTAAAAATAACATTGAATTCAAAGATTTATGTGTTTGTTTCTAAGTTTAAGTATTTGAATACAGATTCAAACTACCCATCCAATTGGAATTTTTATAGAAACCATAGGGGTTTAAAATCTTGATCAATGTTGATGATGATTTTAAAGTTTTCAAACCCTCATGACCATTGTTCCACATCGATCGAGATTATTGACATTCAGGAGGGTGAAAAAGAAAAAAAGATGAGAAAAGAGAAGAGAGAGAGAGAAAATAATAAATAAAAATTAAAAAATCAATTATATAAATAAATATATAAAGGTAAAATAATCAATTTACAAGAGCTATTAATACCAAAGGAGATTTATGTATTTAAGAAAATATAAAAGTGGTTGATGGAATATAGATAAATCTGAAGAATGATATGTGAATTTTTTTTTATTTTTAATAAATTAAAAATACAAATACTTATTTGTTTACTTATTTCGGACTCAAATACAGAAGCTAATTTGGAGATAAATGATTTTTTTGTAGGAAATAATTAATCTGAAAATGGTTGGTAATTTTATCACTTGTTTAAAAATTGACAAAATAACACCCCCCCCTTTACAATGTTTAGCAATCGATCAACCATTTTATATGAATTTTTTAACACCAAAAATCTTTTGAATATTATTTTAGAAAATATTTATGAGAAATTATTTGAGAAGCTATTTTGTAAATATTTTTATATCAACATTTTTAAGATTGATGTACATAAAAATGGATTTTGTGAAGATTTTTTCTATGATCATTCATTATCTTTTTCATCAAAATTGCAAAAGAATAAAATAATAATTGGAGTTAATTTAATTATATAAATAAATAACAATCCTTTTGAAGTTCAATTCGATAAGAAAGTTAAAAAGAAGTTTTAAATGAAAAAGAAAATATCAAAAATTGACGTGAAAAATTACAAAAGTAAAATAAGAAATACATACATCTAGAACGTTTCATATTCACTTCCGAATTGACACGTGTGCTTGCTCTCTCTCTCTCGCTCTCGCTCTCTTCCGCGTGTTTAGAGTTGGATTGGAAATTTGGAACCTTGAAGCAATTGGTACGGGTGAGTACTATCATCAGCACGGCACGGTTGATCTTCTTCCATTGCCGTCCTTTCTGTAAGTGAATTTCTGGCTCCTTTCTCCTTGATCTCCCTCTCCTCCTTGCAATCTTTTTATTGGAATTTTTTTCCCTTTCTTTGCTTAGCGTACATTTTGCTGTTCCCTTTCGTTTCGTATTTGGCCACCGGCGAAGTGCGTCGTCGCCATGTTCGGAACAAAGGTTTTAGCCCTAAACATCCAATCTTGTTTCATGGATCAGCTGTTGGGGTTTTCAAGTTTCTTACTTCGGTTTGGAAATCTTTTTTAGGTCTGTTTCTGGATAAGCATCTAGATGTTGCAATTTGTTTGATACTTCCTCTATTTCCTGAATGGTATCTGTTTTCAGTCTATGTGTTCTTATTGTAAGTGAATGTAATGCTTTCTGGTTTCTTTCCAAATTTCTCTATTATTCTTTTATTCTGTTGTTTATTCAAAAAATCAGTCTCCTACTGAGAGCATATTATAGCAACCCTTATTTTCTGCCTTTGTATCCATGTAATTCTTGTTCTCCTACGTATCCCTAGTCTCTAAGCAAAGTCATCTCTTGTATAATTGAAATATTCTCTATAAATATCTGTATCAATGGGAAAGAACAGCAAGTAGAAGCCATTTTCACTAACCTTCATATGGTATTAGAGTATAGAAGTTCCTGACATAACTTTTTTAGCAAAACTCTACGCTTACCGTGGCAGACTCGAGCAGCGCTAGTACTGTTGTTACTTTACAAAATTCAGGATATTGCATATTGCATGCACCATTCAGATAGTGATAACACCCGGAGAAGCAGGAGGGCAAAGAACATGCAGGAGACAGAGTGAAAGAAAAGAAGAGATTAGGTGCTCTAGAAAATTCAGGAAGGAAGAATCAGCTAGGACAAAGAGAATGCCACAAAGCTACCGGGAATAGAGACCGGATTGAAGTAGAGATCAGCATATAAGAAGGGGAGAAAGGACAGTTAAAAGTTGTTATGATCAGTTGGGGCTTGGTGGGAAGGCTAGTTATAAGACTTTTGAGGTCGTTATTAGTTTGTTGATAGTTATCCTATTTTATCGAGGGAAGTTAGATCCTTGTAAGGATGTATAAAATGCTGTACTATTTTCTTCAGAGAATAAGAATGACATTCAGCCTAATCTTTCTTTTCAGTAGAGAGTGAGCTCTAAGCCAAGTCCTTCGTAATCAAGGTTGATTAATAAAGGTTGGAACCTTTATTATTTTGCTATCTTTGTGCATTGTGTGTGCCTTCATTGCTGAGACTAATTGGGAACCTTAGCACTGTCATAGGACAAAAAGATTGTTTGGTATAATTAACCGATCGAGAAATCAAAAAGCTTGTGCCTGGGTACCATTGAGACCTTGTGGCAAAGCAATTAGAAGCCTATTAGATATCACTTGGTATGGGGGACAATTGAGCAGGAACAGTCTTCAGGTATTGCACCAAGTTCAAATCCCTTCATCAAGAAAATGCGGAAGAAACCTTTGGATTGCCTGTCCGAAGAACAAGTTCTGTTCTTTGGCATTTTCTGTGTTTAATATTTTGGTTTTACTTTTTTTATTTTGATTGGTTAAATTTAGTTTTACTTTTACTTAATTATTATTTAATTAATTTAATTTAGCTTAGTTAGGGTTTAAGTGATAGAGTTAGTAATGGAGGGGGTTTGAATGCAATTTGCCCTTTTTTTTTAATTTTCTCAATTTTCTGATTAATTTTTGTAAAAATAAAAAAAAAAAAATTTTTGAGGGAAGAACTAAATATAATGACATTATCTAATTGGTACAATTATGAAAGTTTAACTATATATTTGATCAGTCTTATTAAAGGCGTGCCTAGGCGCAAGACGCACCTTCGGCGCCTGAAATGCTTCCAAGCAAGCACAAACCATCAAGGTGTGCCCAGGCGTGCCTAGCCCAGGGCGCCTTGGGCTTACGCACACCTCGGTTTTTTTAACTATTTTTTAGGGTTTTTATTTTACTGTTTATTATTTTATTTAATTTTTTATTGTCTTGAGTTTAAATTTATTGTTTCAACTACAAATTTGACAATGAGTAAAAGGGCTACTATTTCAAATGCTCCAATTGAATTTGAACTAGATGAAGATGGAGAAGGAGAATGATGTGGAAGGAGATATTAGAGATGATGCTTGTAATGATGAAAATATGAAAATGTTTGATTTTGATTTTGATGATGAGGATGATTTTTAGATTATTTAAAATGCATAATTAGTTAATTTTGATTAAGATTTAATACCTATAAATTGTTTAAGATTTAATTTAAGTTGACTTAAAGACTTGTAGATTGCATCTTTTGATATTTTTTATTGTTCTTTTAATTAGTATATGTTGAATTTTTTAATTTCTTTGATAACATGCTTGTGAATATATTGTTAGGAGTTAAGACCTATTTGATATCTTATTCTTCAACTAGGATATATATATATATATTTTCTTTTAGTTAGCATGCACCTAGTTCCATTAGGCACACACCTCGGCTTGCGCCTTTGGCTCCAACACTCTTTTATGTCTCAGGCCTTTAAAAACACCATATTTGATAAAAGTTAAAAGTTCATTACATTAATTGATACATGAGTCAAAGTTCAGGAATTTTTTGGTAATTTGCCCTATTAATAAGTAGCAACTATCTTCTCGCTATGAGTGATTAGCCACAGATAAATTTGGACTATTGACATCACAGATGATCCCACGAGAGATGATGATAAACAAGTATGTTCTCTCCACTGTGGATAATCACTAGTCTGATCTCACTATTGAGGATAATCAGCATGTAGTCATATTAGTAATTACAACCAAACCATAGTCAAGTATAAAAGGAACAAGTATGGTAATCGTACCACAAGCAAAATCTCTAAGCACTCCATGACTCATTTATTGTGTTCTTCTTAAGCTCGGGTTAATTTCTAACTTAATTATTTGAAAGTCTCCTCCTGGGCACTGCCCAGGGTGACTTTCTGTGGTGGTTGCAGGTACTTTGACTGTCTTCCACACTGCACAAGGTGTCAGTCCTGTCAACACCCTTTAGATTTTAGCAACACCACCATTATATGTTGCAGCATAGAAGTAAACATGCCTATATATATTTTTTTTTTCCTACTGATTTATCCTTGAACAATATGCCATTAAAGTATAAGGATAGCAATAATATATAAGGTGATTTTCTTTTTTCTTTTTTCTTTTTGACTTCATTGTTGTAATTTGTACAATCTAAGTGCTCTGTGCTATTGGAGAAATAAAACATAAAATTCTCAGTATTTTCTGTATCTACAGAAAGGCTGCATCAGTACAGTGATAGCTTTTATTTTGCATGACTGAGCAACATCCCCTACTGCGTATGACTTTTCATGTGGCTTAGGTGATTGTTCTTCGCAATATCTGTGGTCATAACTCTCTCAGACTGGAGTGAGATGATATATTGACTTTGAAGGATAACATGATGGGCAGACAACAAAAAGTTGCCAAATTGACTGTAAGAAGCAATTTGTAATCTTAAGAAGAAGAATTTGCTTCAATATTTTTGAAACATAAAGATGTCAATAATTTCCCTTGCCAGAAGTTGCTAACACTTTCTTTGAATTGACAGACAAAGAAGGATCAACTCATTGAACTACCGGATGGGCTTCTTTCCACAATTATTTCTATGCTCACATTGAAAGAGGCTGTGAGAACAAGTATCTTGTCAAAACAATGGAGGTACATTTGGACTTGTCATGCTGACCTCTGGTTTGATTCTGCTAAAGTAATAGGGAACAGAACATACTCCGCAAGCATATCGAACTGTCAACCTGAATCTGATAGAATACTACAAAGGCTTAAGTTTGTGGAGAGGGTTGATCGTTTTATGCATCTACGGAGCAAAGGCACAAAAATAGACTCTCTTACCATCCATTTTCACTTAGGCAAAGGTTCTGCTCCTCACCTAGATCAGTGGATCAGTTGTGCAATCACCAAGGGAGTTGAAAATATAGATCTTGATTTGTCAGAGTCATGTAGCTTTAAGATGGATTATTCCTCATCGTCCCCATTAGAAAAATACAAGTTCCCATACTGGCTTCTTGCTAGCACTGGAAAAAATTGTAGTGTAAAGCACCTGAAACTGGCCTCATGCAGTCTCAGTCCACAATGTTCTTGCAACCTCACCTCCCTGACTAACATTCAGCTGCAAGGTGTGATTATCAGTGATCAACAGCTGGAAAGTCTTATATCCAGTTGCTCCTGTCTTGAAGAACTTAGTTTGCACCAATGCAGTGATCTAGTCAGTTTAAAATTTGCTGGTCCAAACCTCCAGCTGAAGCTTTTGCGCGTAAAAGAATGTTTCAGACTGCAGAAGATGGAATTATGTGCAGAGAATCTTGTTTTATTTGAATACATTGGTAATTTCGTCAGCTTCTGCTTCAAAAATGTCCCAAAGTTGGCCGCGGCTTTTCTAAGTTTCACTGGAGAGGGTAGACTGGAAGGTGGAACTTTTGCTCTCACAAGATTTGCAAGTGATCTACCTGAATTGGTGACTCTAAATTTAGTCTTGATATTGACAATGAAGGTAAACGTCGCCAAGAGGGTCAGCACATGTTTTTAATTTTTTTTTGTGTACTGAACTTTGTAACTTACAAACTATCGTCTGTTTAACTATTTTATTTTGAATGCTGAATTCATTTGTATTTTTTAATTTCAGTTAATAAAGCTACCGGAAGATGCACCTAAATTCATCAATGTCAAGCAATTGGTGCTGACTATTTTCCCTTTTAATGACGATGATGACCTCTTGTGGATTAGTTATTTGCTGAAGGCTTTTCCTCTGTTGCACAAACTACAACTAAATGTGAGTAGATGCTTCCTTTTCACCTAATAAAAACTTAATAAAGGTTCCAAGTCCCTTGTTCTCCATTGTTCTGTCAATTGCTGTGTGTCTGCCGACAATTAGTAAAGGATCATACAGCAAATCACCCGACTTTACCATCTGTTCCTTACAGTTATTTTGCCCAAGCTTTATCATACCGAGGGACAACCAAAGAAACCTTCCCGGCTGCCCTCATTGGCACCTGACCGACCTAGAGATAAATGGATTTTATGGTAATCAGCATGAAGTTGAGCTCCTCAAGTATCTCATCAACAATCTAGTCGAACTCAAAGTTCTGGCGGTAGCTCCCTGCCAGAAGGTCTATAGAGGATTCCACAACTGGGTTCACCAAGAAGCAGCCTCATGGTATAAGCTCAGAAAGGAGTCTGTACGCAGGTGGCTTCATTCTGTTATTCCTCCAACAGTCCACCTCAAAATCTGGTGACATAGCTTCTGGTACTTAATTTAGTTTGAAATCTTTTTCCCGAATTGACATGCACCATGATACCGACTGTTATTGTGCCCCCAGTCCTTGTAGTGTTTTGCATATGTTGGTAGTATGTTCGGCTTCTAATATCACTCTCTGTGAGCAAAGAGAAGAGAGGAAGCCTGGAAATTTGGTTTACTCATAATGTTTTTGGCTTAAGTTCAAATGATAGAAGGAGATAGATTACATGGCCCTTTGCTGACTGTGTCAAGTTCAAATGATAAAAGATATACAAAGCATGTTGAACATGAGAGGATGATTCATTCGTATATTTAAACGATCTAACAGCTTATAAAACAAGAGAGCCGCTGCTTGCTTGAGCATTCAGATATTCAATTCTTCATGCTATATGTCGTGTTATATGTTAAGAAATTGTACCCAGTGAAATCTAAAATGTTCTAGATGAGTCACGAACACGCGGATCATGCAACTCGCTCTCCTAATCGCGTCCATGTCATGTTATGGGATGGGCAGGCACGTAAAGATAATGTTTGTGGTATTAATTCATTCATTCATGTCAATCAATAATGTCATATTCCTAAGCCAATTTTATCTGACGGGTGGTGTATTATTAATTTATTATTAGCCTAGTGGTGGAGTGGAGTGGCAAAAATCAGATAAACTTCACGGGATGCGGCAACAACCAACCACTGCAACTAAAGTTAAAGCCCTGTTTGCAGACCCTCAAGTCTGAGGCTTCAGATCAGTGACGTTTTTAACTGCTGGCTCTGACGATTGTGACTGTGATGGTGATAGTGACTGTGATTGTGATTTTTCCTTCAATTTTTTAAGGGAATGATCATTTAGAAACAAATTTCGTTTCGTTTTCTTTTCTCGCAAGAAAATATTCGTTTCAGTAGACTGCTTACTGCCACTTCACTTCAACATCTTAATCTACATTTCTTTTGAGTAATTTAATTAAAAAAACTTAACTATGGTTAATAATTAGGAGAAATAAGCCTTTATAGTAATTGTACCAGTGCTCTTTTTTATCTGAAGATTGCGTATCAATAAATATGACCATCTTTTGACACAAAATTTTGTTCTATTCAAGGGCGGGAGTAGGAGAGGTTGCAGGGTGAGGGGAGGGGGCAAACTTGCACCCATGGAATTTGAACAAAATGGTTAATAAAATATAAATAACTATTTAAAAATACTAACTTTGTTTAATTTAACTTGTAAACAGCAAAATTATATATAATTCAATCTATATTATAAGAATTGTAATTAAGAACATATAGATTAGCAATGTTCTCCCATTCACTTCCGACAAATCTGATGTGGACGTATAGGAGTGTGTGTGTGTTTGGGAAGAGGGGCGATCTACACTCTCTTTCTGTTTTTACTTGAATTGAACAAACGTTATGTTACTCGATATAGAAATAAAATAATTGTAACTTGATATATTTAATTAATTTATTAATTATTATGTTTGCCTTTTTAAGGAAAATCTCATGCCATATTTATAGAAATCAGACATGATTGTTGCTGAAGTTGATTTGTTACCTACCACAAATATAAATTGAACAAACTGTTGGTTGGTCTCTAAAACATATTTAACGGGTAGTATTCAAAGCATCTTCCCCCAACAAGGGGCCATGCCAGAGGCGACCCCCTCGCCTTGTTTCTGCCAGTGCATGCATTAGAGAATCCTTTATTTGTTCACATCATGCGGAGATATTGTAAATTAGATTTAAATTTGTTTCTTAGCAGTTAAATCTCTCAAAAAAGAGGATATTTCGAGAAGTTTTTATGTATAATAATTGGAGAATTTTTATATTCTGTGCCACAAGGGACATGATGAGATATATTTTATTAGAGTAGTTTTAATTATTATGTGTATATTTTATTTTTACAATATCTATATTTTGTTTTTTAATAATTTTATTAATTAATAATAAATGTATCATATTTTTGAGATATTTAATCAATCAATAAAATTATTTACAAATTACAAATAATTTGTAATAAATACACTTTATTTGAAAATAAAATGTACTTATTGCATTGTAATAGTTAGATAGAAAATTCATAATTACTAAGGATGGGGTTATGATGAGAGGAGGAATATTTTCCCGGTCGGTATTAGGTGGGAATTTCACGGACGGCGGCGGACCCGCAAAGCGACGGCCTTCGACAACTTTAACGTTTCGTGAAAACCAAGAAATTTATGAAGTGCTTAAGCATTAAGATTGCCCACCTAAGTTTGGCAGCCATGTTCTAAATTCTAATCCTATGCATTTGAGATTGAGTGGGCTATGCCTCAGCATCTTAGAATGTAAGCTAAAATAATATTAATAATATAAATAAAAATAAGAGACCAGAAGAAGAGGTAGATATTGCGTTACAACGTGCCACGTGTTTTGTTTAATTTTATGAGATTTTATAATTATTATTATTTTTTTAAAATATTTATTAAAAAAATTATTTAATAAGAATAATAATTCATAATTCACAAACATCAAATAAACATGCAAGAATCTATTTCAAAAATAGATTTAAATTTAATAACAAAAAAAAAATCAGTATAATCTCTTATTATTAGGGTAAGTTATTTTTAATTAAATTTATTTATCATAGTCTTGGCCAAGTAATCTTTTGGTGGGTAAATTACATTCATGATTACTTTTAACAATTAAATGATTTTAAAGTCTAAATTAATGTAAATTATATCAATTTTTATTAATAAAAAAGGGATTAAATTATAATAAAAATTAAAATTTAATGAGTGATAACGAAGTAGAATAACTGATAATTTATCTGTTCTCTTGCCTCGTGATCACTTTCCCTCTCATTTTTCTCTGCTTTTCTATCGCTTTCTCAATTGCCGAGGCAGCCACTTTCTTTTTCATTTTTCTCTCCCTTTCACACACGGCAAAAAATCTTCACTGTCTCTGCACCACCTCCCTCCTTGGTCTTCTTCTTTCTCTTTCCTTTCCATCCGCAAGTTCCAAAATTGAGCACAGAGATAGATTCCAAGAGCCACCCCTGCCAGTGCCAGTGCCGGGTGCCCGTCGGCTACCGCCAATTCCGCCTCGTCCTTTCTGCAGACTGACACGTTAATGGAGTTATTGCAACGGTCACTATGCGCCTCGGAGTAGAGATTCTCTCCATTTTTTGAGCTCTTTCCATATTGCTGTCTCCCCCCCCCCTCTCCCCCGTCTGTCTCTCTCTCACTGACATGGTTCATTCCGTTTCCATAGATAGAGAGGAGATTGAAAATTGAACCATGAAGCAAGAGAATCCGCCGTCAACCCCGCCAACAACCGCTAGAAGAGCTGAGCTGGAGGCCAAGCGTGGTGGCGTTTCTTCTGCCGCAACTCCAACTCGGCTCAGGGCCTCTTCTAGCCCTAAACCAAAGAATTTTCGAAAACCAGAGGCTTCAAATGGCTTTTCACCTTCACAGAAAGCCAGAGCAAAAACAGTTGCCCCACGAGACTCGAATTTACATAGCAGTCAAAGCGCGAGGAGGAATCTTGCGGGGACGGAGCCCGAATCAGGGAAGGAGGTTAAGGCCGTCCGCGGCAGGGCAGGCAACCGTCTGGTGGCTGAGCAATTTGCTCCGCCACAGCGACGCTTGGTTTCCACGCATCCTAACCCTGAATCTAGTAAGAGGAATGGACGTGAGTTGGCGCCGGAGAAGCTTGCCGACCGGAGTTATGAAAGATTGATCGGGAATTTACAGTCTGAGTTACTGGGATTGAAAGCCGAGTTGGATAAGGTGCGGACCTTCAACGCAGAGCTCCAATCGGAAAACGCCAAGCTGTCCCAGGACCTTGCCGCTGCTGAAGCAAAAATTGCTACTCTCACGACTCGCCACCAGGTAAAACAATTAGGATGTCAATTCATTTATAATCTGTAATTGATTCCTTCGGCGGGTGTGAGTCGGGTTTGGGTTTAGTCGAGCTTCGCTTTTAGCTGTGTTTTTGTTCTAATTTTCATGAAATTATTCTGTATTAATTTATAATCTGTAATTGTTCTAATTTTGTTCTAGTTCTTGAGATTTCTTGTTGTAAATTCTGAAAGCAAAGCTGGGGGTTTGATGTCAATAGCACAAACATATATTTTGTACTTGTTGAATCATGTTCCACTTACTAGGTCCTATGTCTGATTATCTGAATTTGGATGAAGAGCAGGCTGTGGAGGATTACCAAAATCCTAGATTTAAAGAGATTCAGAAACTTATTGCCACCAAATTGGAACACCCCAGAGTTACGGATGAGGCAGTTAATGAGCCAAGTCATGGTAAGGCTCTTGCGGGACCAACAGCACCACCAATGCCAGCAGGCACTCTGGATGTACAGAGAAATGTCACAGTATGCTCCATCCCACCCCCTCCACCCCCTCCCAGGCCACCGGCAAAAGGTTCCAGCATGCGAAAGGACTCAACAGTTGCAGATTCTTTTCACTTATTAGCAAAGCAAGAGAGATCCAAACACCCTTCAGGATCAGGGAATCACGATAAGCCGGTGGCTATGAGTGCACATAGTAGCATAGTTGGAGAAATACAAAAACGTTCAGCTCATCTTCTGGCTGTAAGCATTTTAACATTGCTTATAACTGTGATTAGGAAGAGATCTAATTTTACTTGTGTTGTTCATTTTGCCTTCTTTCTGGAGCACATGATGACTGAATTAACTTGTTTGTAGATAAGAGTGGATATTGAAACGAAAGGAGAGCTTATAAACAGTCTTATTGAAAAAGTGCTGGATGCTGCTTATGTAGATATTGAAGATGTTCTGAAATTTGT
Organism: Diospyros kaki; assembly: GCA_036245055.1. NCBI lineage: Eukaryota > Viridiplantae > Streptophyta > Magnoliopsida > Ericales > Ebenaceae > Diospyros > Diospyros kaki. The sequence continues at coordinate 8,707,716 of BSEG01000013.1, forward strand.
GAATTGGCTTGACAGCCAACTCTCATTGTTGGTAATATCTCTTTTCCAATTTTCATGGTCTTGTTACACATTGTTTGTATGCAATTATGGATTGCATGGAATATTCTATAAAGCCATTGCCACCGCTGACTTACAACAATAGTAAGTCATCTAATATACAGTTGTACAGTCTGTTGCTCAATTCACGTGACACACATGTTCTTTTTGTAGTATATTTTATTACAAGCCATAATCCCACTAGGTGGGTTGGGTGCATGAATTCTAGCTCGCTATCATTCTATCTATTGCTTTTGTAGTATATTTTATCATATGTATTATTCCATTTTCTGCTACGGAATTCTAGAACTATTGTTTCAATAGGGAAGATATTCATCTGATTGGTCCAGGCATGTTAGTTTAGAAAATATGCTATATGATTTGTGATAGATGTTCTTGGTAATACCTTAGTTTGCTGATTTTCCCAAGAATTTTATCTATTACAGGCTGATGAGCGGGCAGTGCTTAAGCATTTCAAGTGGCCTGAGAAGAAAGCAGATGCTATGAGAGAAGCTGCAGTTGAATATCGTGCCCTCAAACTCTTAGAAAGTGAAGTGTCTTCCTACAAGGACAATGCTAGCATTCCCTGTGAAGTTGCCCTAAAGAAGATGGCTGGCTTACTTGACAAGTATGAACTTTGGGTAAAAGTTGCCACATCATGCTTCGTAAAAAACTATGCTGTTTTAAATGGACAGGAGTATGATTTGTCCTTGTGAAATGTTGTGGGCCTAGGTCGGAGCAGAGCATACATAGATTGATTAAGCTGCGAAACTCTGTTATGCTTTCTTATCAACACTTCAAAATTCCAACTGATTGGATGCTTGACTCAGGAATTATTAGAAAGGTTTGTTTCTGCTGCAACCCTTTTACTTTCCAGATGGTCTTCCATTGATTAAATGCGCATCTTAAAATTTGAAGTGACTGGTAAATATGCATATTACATTCAAATGATAACTTTTGTTTGAAGATAGCTCTAGGCTCTACAAACTATTCACTGCCCTGGTCTCATGTCTGCATTTGTAGCTATCATTATGCTCAATTTAAGTTTTCTGGATAGATTCCAATAAAATTTTCAAAAAAAAGAATGCTTGTGAATAAGCTGTGAGGAATAAAATAGACATGTTGTTGCAATTGAAAAGACAATATTGTAAACTAAATTTAACCAATTTCACTTTTGGACAAGCAAAAAAAAGCACTGAATGATATACATTCTCTGTCTGTAGAATGGGATCAGCATTGATTTTGAGCCTGCTATATTACTCTAATATCCACAGGCTGATTGGCTTCATGTTCCTATTTATGAGCATGATGTTCTATGTGACAGTCTCAAGACTCTGCATAAAATACACAACACCATCTGTTTACTTTTTCCTTGAAATTGTCAGACTACTCACAATTGAAATCAGTTTATTCCTTGGCTGTCTATCATAAATTATTCATGAAAGTAATAGCTGGTTAGAAACCTGGTCTTTAGATTACAGCGATGAAAGACCGTGATGGAGCAGAGTAAAAAGAGATGGAAGTCTTTATTCTTTTATCTGCAATTCTGCATTATATTGCATCAAGTAAATCCAATTAATGAGCCCAGGCAGCGCGAATACTCCAAATTGGCCACTCATATTTGGCACATATGTGTTGTATGCATTTTGGGTCACATTGAACATACTGTATGAACATGTTAAATGGAGATGACTGATGACTCATGGGACACCTTGAAATACTTGTGGGATAAGTCATATAGCTTGTGAAATGGTGATAACTTGAAATTTGGATTTACTCATATGTTGAAAATTAGGAATTATTATTATTTTGTAACTTTTGTGTTTTTCATCAACACTGGATTTTGATCAGTATTATTAAATTATAATAATGCATTATATTATTGCTTGTTTATGTTTACCTATGAATATCTATGTAGTTCTGATGGATAATTTATTGATTCTAAAATGTGTAATTTTTAGCATTTTAGTATAATCATTATGATTGATGAAATTGGTTTCTTTTATGTGTCAAAAGCATTTAGTTCATGAATTGAGATGTATAATGCATGTGAAATCAGTTTAATACTTTGCTGGTTGAATAGACAACTAGTAGAGCAATTATTTGAAAATGATAACTTTTTGTTGTATTCCTGCTATATTCATGTCGTAATCATATTTTTTTTGTTTGTTAAGTCGTCATATTCTGTGCTTCTTAAGTTTGGACAGTATTGGATGCTTCTAAGTTTCACTAAAAAGAAATCTCTTTCCAAGTTCACACCCGAAGGAGGGTGGTTACAAGTTTTCATCACTGGCAATAAAAAGAAAAAAAAAAAAAGAGGAAATATTTCCATTCACTACATGTTGCCTGTTTTTTTGTGGCCATGTTCAGATAAAGCGGGCCTCTGTCACACTTGCCAAGATTTACATGAAGAGACTGATGATGGAGCTAGAATCTACCCAGCACACAGAAAGGGAATCTGCACAAGAAGGCCTATTGCTTCAGGGTTTCCAATTTGCATATAGGGCTCACCAGGTAAGCAAACCAAGAAGATCCTAAACTAAATCTGGCTCCGACTTTGATGATTTATCTGGTACTGCATATTTATTGCAAGCCCATTGGTAAATTTCTTCATGGTAAAGAGTTGGAGCAGTGGAAGGATGTTAGTTGTTATTCCATCCAATTAACTGCTATTGAATAGAAATGGCAATTTAATCCGAAAACTTGGATTCCTCCATTATAGGAAGAATGTGAAAACTTGCATAATAGGAAGTGGCTTATGCGGGAAAAGTTAAATCCCAGAAGGATTTTGGGAAAGGATAGGGATTAGGCTTACCAGAATTATATAATAATATGCTATAAATTGTTATACTAGAACTACCCCTAATATATAATATTATATAACTAATATTATAATATTACTCCATTTCTATATTGTGTTTATATTTCTATATTACGGATTTTATATTTGTACTTTTTGTTTAGGTCCAGCCCTCTCAACCGAATTATGCTTAGGTGTGGGCAGGAAATAGAGTGAAAATTTATCCATTCCAGTACAAATATACGGGGGGATGGGGGGGTTCACTCTGGGAGGAAGTGTACTAAGAGATTCCTTGTAGGAGAAGGGTGGAGCAGAGGACCCGTTCTGTATCTGCCTTGTGTGTTTTAGCCTCCCAAAACACAACCTAACAAAGTTGGAACGTTTTTGTGTGTTACCTTGATTGCGTAAAAAAAATTTATCCCGTGGTGAACATAAGAGGTATCACATTTTGATAAAACCCCACAAGTCTAGTTCGGGTTTATGGGCCATCCATTTCATATTATCAGAGCCACGAGGAAAATCTTCATTTTCTGAAGGCAGACCTAGTCAACCGAAGCTCAGTGGTTGTGCGTGTGCCCTGTGGTCGTTAAAAGAGGTGTAGCCTCCAGTTAACCTAAACTTCTGTAGAGCTTGTTCTGTCTGAAGCTTCCGTGAAGTAGTATGTACACTGGCTATACCATTTTCACGCGCAAGAACTTTCCTTGACAATTCTGTCTTTGCATACCTGCAGTTTGCTGGAGAGCTCGATTCAGAAACATTGTGTGCTTTTGAAGAGATAAAACAGCGGGTGCCAGGACACTTGCGAGGATCTCAACAGCTGTTGGTTGGCATACCATCATCGTAACACTAATCGACTCTCTCCGCCTGTCTGTCTGTTCAAGCTTCCGGGGTTGATGAAAACAAGCGAGAGGAATAGACCCTTCTTTCTGGCTGGAGAATGAAATGGTGGTGGACTGGCTAGGAAGTCTGGTTACGGAGAGCTTTCGCCATAAGAAATCAGTCATATGGGGGTGGACAGTGAAATGGAGACACTTCCAAACCGATTCAGACCAAACTTTCATATATATATATATATATATCGATGTCCAGCCTCGAGTTTTGCTTGAACGATATTGGGAGCGTCCCTTGGCCTTAACGTTCGTGTAATAACGCCGAACCTAGTTTTTTTTTTTTTTATATGGATAATTCTCGACAGCCGGCGGAGGGCCAGATCCTGTAATCTTTGTTGGCTTTGTTATGAAGACGTGGTTGATGAATGATGAATCCCCCTAGTTTCAGTTGTTCTTGTTCTGCAATAAAGGGTTAGAAAAACACACTCCATTTCTTTAGTTGATATATATGTGCTTACACTCTTAACAGATCTTGTGTTATATCATATCATAATAGCCATAGGTGGTGAGCTCGCGCGGGCTGAAAGCCTCCCCTCCAAATTTAAAAAAATCTGCATATTATTTGTCACCTTAATACTGTTTGATAGACTATCTTTGTAATATCATTTATTAGGTCTCCATGTTAACAGATACTTCTTATAGTCGGACTGAATAAATAAAAAATAAATTATGTAATATTCGTATAAGATCTGAGGCATAGGGTAAATTTGGGGGACGACTGGCTCCCAAATTGATAGGTCGTTTCAGACTAGAGGTGTCAAAAGGGCCAGACTGAGCTTTGGCCCGGCCCGTTACTGTTCAAAACGGCCGGGCCGAGCCCGACCCCCATTGGGGGGCCGGGCTCGACCAAAGAAATTAGGCCCATGGCCCGGCCCGTTTAAGGGCCCAGCCAGGCCCGGCCCGTGGCCCTTATGGGCCGGGCCCATGAGGCCCTTATGGGCCAGTAAGGCCCTCATTCAATTTTTTTTTTAATTTTGTTATTTTTTAGTAATTATTGATATTGGATATTAAAAAATTTAATTTCGCAATATATATAAATAATAATCATCAATTTATTTAAAATTTTTAAGTTAAATTTTTTATATATTTAAATTATAAATAAACATTCTTCTTTTTATATGTACATTATTTTTCATATTAATTCACAAGAAAATTTATAAGGTATATAGAATTTTGAAATATAAAATGATGAAATAATATTTAAGAATTAAAATAGAAAATATTTTAAAAAGAAAAAAATTAATTTTTATGTATGTATTATTTTGATATTTATATATGTATATATTATATGTATTATTTTTAAAAAAATATTTAAAAAAAAAAAGAAAAAAAGGGCCTGGCCCACTGGGCCCGGCCCGCTAGGCCCTATGGGCTAAAGGCCCGGCCCGGCCTGGCCCCTTTGTAGGGGGGCCGTGGGCCGGGCCGGGCCCTATCTATGGCAAAAGGGTCTGGGCTCGGCCCGGCCCGTGTAAAAAGCCCGCGGGCTGACTCGGGCCGGACCAGGCTGGGTCGGGCCGGCCCTTTTGACACCTCTATTTCAGACCTCCTTCTTCCAAAAGGATGGCAAATTTGGGAGATGGTTGAGACTAGCAGGTGCTGCAGCTCGTGTTTGTCCCTCTTACATCTGCTCTCATATAAAATCAAAATTAAAGACACACACTTCTTTTTAAATTAACTAATTTTTTTAGATAAAAAAAATAAAATTCATCATGTGTGAATAATAAATTATAAATTTTTGCACTCTTAATACTCAAAACTTTTCTGTAATATTATTTTTAACGAAAATTCACCTTTGACCTAAAATTAATAGTGAAAAAGCCTAAACTTATTTGCCCGAAAAAGAATTATTATAATGTCTCAATTAATTTAAAATTATTATGCGCACTAATTATAATTTGGAAGAGAATGAGAATTCAGTTTAGATTGTAAATGGAAAATGAGATTAGAGGAATTGTCATAATTAGAGAAGACATTAAATGGGGTTGGAATTCTGAATTGAATATATTATTAGTTTTTACTTTAGTTTATCTTATACAACACTTTCCAGTAGTTTTTATTAATAAAATGGATGAATTTTAGATATTGGCTTAAGATTCATGATTGCGCATCTAATTTTAAAAAAGGTGTGTGACAGTTAATAATACCATAACAAGATTTTTAAGATAAACCTAAATATGACATGGATGGATAAAATTGAGTCTCCCAAGCTCGGTGAGTATACAATTAAGGTCTTCAAATAGATAGACTAATATGCTTTATTGATCATTTAACCTATTGGTAAATTAACACGGGCATGGACCGTATTCAATTAATAGAATAAAAAAGAATTGGCTTTTCTGCATGTTTTTTCCTATTCCATTTCTACCACAGATTTTATGCAATTGATCAAATTATATAGATATCTCTTAAGTTCTACACATTTGGGTAAGTCTCAACTATAAGGAAAATATTATCTACAAGGACAAAAATGAGAAATATGCGGTCTAGACATGAAATGAAATAGGAAGACTATAGAACTAATTGTTCTATTTCAAATACAGAAAATTTGCATACGAGACATCAGTAGAGAAGGTAGATTACAAATTATAACAATCTATCACCCTGCATTAAATTTTCTATTTTTTTTAACTCAATATATATATATATTTTTCAACTCCATATTTAAATAAATTTTTCCTTTTTACCATATTTTTCCCATTCAAATAACCTAACATAATTTACTTAAAAATTATATCTCCTCCCCTGCCTAATTTTAAATACCAATATATATATATATATATGACGACTTTGTGTTGTGGAGAGCACAGCTCTGCTCGAGGAAACCAGCCGGAGGCGTCGGCGGCTGGGCACCCGCAGCGGCGACGGGCGGCGGCGATCGGCAGAATGGTTGGGCTTGGGCGCTGCTGGGTTGCGGCTGGACTGGCCTTTCCCTCCCTCTCTCTCTCTCTCTCTCTCTACGGCTGGATTGGGGAAGAAGGCCCCTGGTCTGTATGTATATTCTACTCAATTGGATAAAGAACCCAGCAACCCATAAATCTATAACTTTCCCCTAAATCTTCGAACTGTTCTACAGAATTTCACCCACTTCCTTAATACATATACAAGCAAGGTAGGGAAAAATTTTCTCCTTGAATAGCTCACTTCCGCCTGAATTTCAACCCACAGTGGCTGGATTTAACACGGCCTGACAAAGAGAAGAAATTTTCAGTGTAGTGAGGCTGCGTAAGGGATCATCTGACCAAAATTTTAATGTAAGAAGGCTAATTTCAACCTGGGTTCTGATAGTTTGGATTTAAATTGGCTAAATTTTCAGCTCTGGCTACCCGAATTTCTTGGTTGTGTCAGCATCTTCACTGGAAGATGCAGTTGCTGGGTTTGACAATTGTTTTTTTTTTTTTAAATTTTCTACAATAAGAAAAATCCCACCGAACAGACATACATATGTATACATACACATATATATATATATAATAGTTACTGATTGAGCTTAAAAGACCCATGTAACTTGGGGTTTTAAAATACACACAAAACCCCACAAATACCCATTCTCATAAATTAAAATATCCTATTGGAAAAATAAAACAAACCACACCACACCGAGTGTTCATAATAATTCTGGGTACCCCAAAAATTTCCAATAGCCAATTCATTTCACTGAATTAATTAAATAAAATATCCCAAAGCAAGAAATGAAATTTTTCGGGTCATTACATTTATAATTAATATACTTCATAAAAATTTAAGTCGATTTATATTCCTTGCTCTTGGGGAGTTAAATGTTAGTTTTTAAAAGTGTGGGGTAAAAAAAAGTAAAAAACAAATATGGGAGTAAAAAGTTAGTAATTATGTTCATAACATGTACTCCTTTAATTTTTAATCTTATATCAAATGCACTCTTGTAATAATTGATAAAATAATGAACATATTCACTCTATTACTAGGTGGGATAAAAATCTGTCTTATTGTGTAACTGAACGGGTAATGCGGGTGAATGAACTTCATATGTAAAAAGGATTTAGTACAAACACTAGGGTGAAAAAATTTCATATGTAAAAATGACTTAATACAAACAGTCATCAATCTTGAAACAATATAATACTTACAAAAGGGGCATACATTTGATAATTTAGAGAAGAAGGAGAAGGGAATTGAAGAACAACCCACTTCAATCTGGAGTAAATGTTGCTGTAATCTTGAGTGCCTTTGATTATTCTGAGAAAATGAAGGGGTTTCTTTTAGATGGAACTACCTTTGAAATGGTAGAGTCGGAGAAAAACAATCGGACGGGTTGTTTTAACTGAATAGTTAAAACCCATTCAAAGACCCCGTCAATCATTGCCTTAATTGGGTTTACCACATGGACTGAGCTCCCCTTAAGGTCGCGGAAAGGGTAGTTTCCACTCTTAACACAATACATCAAATAGTTTATGATTTTCCTTGTCATCTTCTTTGATAAAAATTGTCGTTTCTCCCTGTAATGGTTGCTGTCTGTTATGGTGATGTCATAATACCCTTCAGAAACTATTTCAGTCTCAACGACGAAATTATTTAGATTCATTTTGATTTCTTGGTGGTCAGGCAAATCACCGTCCTCTGACAATAGAGCAGTTGTGGCTTCCAGAGGAATCTCACACCCCCTCACAACCATAAACTTATCCACGTTTTTATAGTATGCTTTCTTCATGAAATCATCACAAAACATGAAAGAGTCGCTACCTGTGTTCAGAAGCTCATGAATGAACACTCTGTGCCCGACATCAAGCCTTCCCAACAGGAGTTTTGTGTATTTGAAAGTAATAGACTTTAAAAATCGCCAAACAAAATTGAAATAGTATGAGAAAATGTCCACCATAACAAAAATGGCACTTGCCAATGTGGACAGCTGATCAAACCCTTTAGCCTGCAATACCAATGGAAAAATTGACAGAATTCTCATGAAGTTGTCATTCAACAGCTCAGAGCTGGTGTGGTCAACAATACAGTACTCCTCACAGGTCTTCATGGTTCCTCCAGTAAGAACATACTTCAACATGGCTTCTGGTTTCACAGCTTTAACTAGATGGTACTTGCCCATCAGAACAATGTCCTGAGTCACCAGTTGGTGATGCTTTGCAAAATGAAGGAACTTGAGGGGTTTTCCTGTTTCGGAAGAGGCACAAAATCTGTAATCCTTGTTGTTCATCTTAAACCTCATGTCATAATTGTTATCAATGGAGAAAGAGTGAAACTTTCTCTTTTCTTCGCTGTCATAATCTTGCCAATCCCCACCTGTCTCTCTACTCATACCGTCCAGCAGCAGATACTTTCTGCGTCTAAACCAAGTGCGCTCATAGCCATGCCACAACATGCTGATGGAGATGAATGGAATGCGGAAGAACTTAGCATTCCTCAGAAAGGTCCACAAACTGTAAGCAGCTTGCAGCCAAAGAACCCAAGGTGGAACCACAAACGACATTATTTTTTTCTGCAGCACCAACAATCCCAGCTGAGGTAAAAGCACATGTGGTTTCCTTGTTTGTTTCTTTCTTTATGGGAAGAACTATATGCTTAAATTCTGCTTGTGAAGTGTCTTATAATATTCTCATACCTTTCCTTTACCTTCATTCAGTGGTGGAAATAGAATTGTGCCTTGGCTTTGCTTTGCTTCATTCCGTCCAAGAATAGTATCGCGCCATCACTTTATTTGTTGTGCCTTGGCTTTGCTTTGCCTTGGCTTTGCTTTGCTTCATTCCGTCCAAGAATAGTATCGTACAGCTCCGCTACACTTTTTTTTTTTATGCTTAATCAAATAAAGGCTTAAGTATTAATACGGAAGTAAAATTTAATGCACATTAATATGTTTTTGCTTTGGACCATCGAAATGAATGAATATTTATAGCTTTGCTAGTTTAAGTTTCTCAGCAAATGATTTGTTAATCAATAAAAAATTGTTGGAAAGAACCTGAAAATCATTCCTTCAGTTATCTTTAGGATACATTTTTGCCCAAAAAATTAGTTGTTGTTCAATAAAGCCCTGAAAGCAATCAAATCTTCTAGGTGTTCTGTAAACAATTTTGCATGCCTTCTGATGTGCGTAACAAGCATGTGCAAACTGAATCCTGTGTAATTTTCATCTTGGCTTCCAACAATTCCATGCCAATTCCTCTTCTTTCACTGACGTCACGCACAAACTTTTTTACTCCCTTTTCTATTCTTATTATTTGTTTTCCCAACGATCTGTGAATGCTTTAGACTTTAACATCTCCTTTTGTATCGCCTCACCTGACTCATCACATTGAGTTAGAAGGATGCTTATTGTCTTTGACAGTATCACATTTCAATTTTCCTATTTGGTTTGTGTAGATAAGGTTGTATTTCATGCTGACCCCATTTTCGTCACTTTTTTTTTTTCCCGTTTCAGTGAGTTAGAAGGATGTTTATTCTTCAATTTTACTTTTATTCTTCAATTTTATTTATGCGGAAGAATAAAAAAAAAAAAGTGTAGTGGAGCTGTACGATACTATTCTTGGACGGAATGAAGCAAAGCAAAGCCAAGGCACAATTCTATTTCCACCACTGAATGAAGGTAAAGGAAAGGTATGAGAATATTATAAGACACTTCACAAGCAGAATTTAAGCATATAGTTCTTCCCATAAAGAAAGAAACAAACACATGTGCTTTTACCTCAGCTGGGATTGTTGGTGTTTGATACCTATTATTTTCCATAGAAATAGGCATTTTTTCTAATTTTTGTTGTTTGATAGCCATTATTTTGCATGAAAATTGGTATTTTTTCCATTAAAATTGTACCATTTTTGAGAGAAATTTTTTAAAAAATACACAAATTAATAATCAAATACACAAAATAATAAACACATATATACATAATCAATAATCTGATACACAAATTAATAGTCAAATACCTAAAATAATAAAATACAGGCATATTCACAAAATAATAAATAAAAAATTCACAAAATAATCAAAAAATAATAAATCAGATATGTATACATAAAATAATCAAATATACAAAATAATAAATAAAAAATTTTAAAAAATAATCAAACACACAAAATAATTGTACATATTATTATTACATCTTCATATATTATACACAATTATTTTAATTTTTTTATCAAAAGTTTTTTTTTAATATTTTTATATTTTTCTGGATACACCACCACCGGAAAATGTTAGAAAGCCAGACGGGCTTACCGACAGGATGACAGAAAGGGGGCAAAAAGACATTTTTGCCCCTACGCCTGCTGCTCTCCTTCCCCTCCCATGGATTTTGCCCCGCCCCTACTTCTCTCTCTCGCCTTCCATGGCAGCTGCCCTAGCATCGGTGCCGCCCTCGCCTCACCGATGCGCCTCCGTCGCCTCGCCCGATCGTCGTTGAAGATGCAGCGACGATCGGGTGAAACGATGGTGGCGAGGCAAGGGCGGGGCCGAGGCTAGGGCAGCGACCATGGAAGGCAAGAGAGAGAAGTAGGGGCGAGGCAGTGGCCCACTTTAGAAATTTGCAATGTGGGCGGGGGCAAATTTGTCTTTTTGCCTCCCATCTGTAAGGCTCTCTATGAGCCTCTCTGGCTCTATAGTGGAGCTCCCCCATCACCAACCCACCCTCCCGGCCACCACGTGCAACACCGAAACCCAAGAAACCCTTTAACGGCTTACCCCTGTGGCCCTGCCTCCCTCTTCCCATGATTTGCTGTCTGTTCATCTTCTTCTTCTCTTTCTCTCTCTCTCTCTCTCTCTCTCTCTCACCCTCTTCTCCAAGCAGCAGCCATCGCCATCTCTATCTCTTACCCTCTCTCACATTTTCTCTCCATCTCTCTTTCTTTTACCACTGCCGTTGACCCTTATCGCCAATGATGCTGCACCGCCGTCGGCCCCCAACGTTGCCGCTCCAGCCCTCCCTTCCTTCCTCCGTCGTTGATCTCGTCGCTGTCGGTCAATCCGTCGTTACCACCACTACTCGATCCGCCAAACTTCAGTAAGTCCTCTCTCTCTCCCCCTGCCATTAAACAGGTCTGGAACTCGAAATCGAAGCTTGTCTTCGGCGAAGATAGCGACAAACAAGAGGAAGGCACAATGCCAAATGGGAGAGAAGAAACCTGGGATGGAAGACGTCGAGCAAGTGCGGGCTTCCAATTACCGAGAAAATTTGATCTACACCCCCCGCTGGAATTCATTTTCCTTCAAAAGCTAGAAAAGATGGTCACGTGATCGAAAGTTAAAACTTTAATTACCTAGAAAATATATGCAATCAAACATGTTATTAGGGTCACACTAGTTATTGCTTATGAGCAACAATCAATGTGCCTTATTTTTAAACAAAAATACACTTATTGTATGTTATTTTCAACAATCAAACAATTTTATAGATTAATTAAAATACAATACACTTATCACCAATTAATAAAATTGTTTATTTATTGAAATAAGATACAATAATTACACCTTATTTAAAAATAAAATGCATCTATTATTGTGTTACCATTATTCTTAAAACAATAATTAATATAACCCTTATTCATAATAATAAAATAATAATCAACAAAATTTCTTTAAATAAAAATAAAATCATAAAAAAGTTTATTACCTTGAATTATAGTCTTTTTGTCACATAAAGAAGAAGATTCTTGCTCCCAAGATACATGTCAAGTGATTGAAACATGATAACTTGATATTCGCACTAGTAAATCAGGAGTTTAATTTCTTATTCTGCGTAATAAGATAAAATTTTTACATATAATTTATCTTTTATATTGAAATTAAGAATATAAATGATTAAAGATTACATAAAAATAATAACCTTAAAAAATATATTCTTATATTATTTGTATTAAATAATATAAGATTTATTTTATTTAAATCAAATCAAATCAAATCAAATCAAATCGAAAACGCGAACTTCACGCCAACCCCAACCCTTTACATGTCCGCGAAAGAACATAATCATTATTCACATAAAGAATACACGAAATGAGTGGGAGACTGTGGCAATATCCGGCATCTTATGGATATTCCTTTGCCAATTAGATTGCTTTCAAGCATATGCTATTCCCCTGTGAGAACCTATTTTAATCAATTTGCCACCGCACCAACGTTATATGTTACTAATTTGTCTCGCTATCCATCATGCCATCCACATTATGGGTAATTAATTTGCCACGTCATCTGCCATGTCACTCGAACATATTGTTAAAATTTGATGTGACAAATAGTAAAAAAGATAAATTTTATATACTATTTATAAGATTTATCTAAATAATATAGATCATCTCCATGTCTTTTTAAAGTAATATGGATTTCCTCTACAATAGTAAATATATATATTTTTTAATTTATCCTTATATTTAAATAATTTGTTTTCCTACGTTTACTCTCATGCATCTCTCTCCCTATCTTATTGTCCTTAGCAACTTGTCTTCTCCTTTGTTCTTCATTTTTGATAGGCAACCAACGACTTAAAATCATCTCTATTTCTTACTCGAATTCCCATTGCCAAAACAACTTCAATCTTTTCAAATCGAATACTTATAGAAAGATTAAATCGCATAATTAAACTAATGATGTTTGATGGATTGATATGTCTACAAAATTAAACCTACAAGTTTGATTTTTGATGTGTACGATTTTACAAATAGGCAATGACCCTGTTATAGGTCAGGGTATCAAAGGAAAAGAAAGTGGTTTGGTGGGTTGTCAGTCATGAAAACGATAGTAAGTTACAATATTATTTAAGAAACTCCATTGATTCTGATAAGGTTTTTAGTAAAACTTTATTGATTATGAAAACTTTATCACTTTCTTACTCAATTTTGTGATGACAAAGTTTCATTGGGAACCCAATCTATCAAGATAGGATTTCTTGGTTTCTATTGAAACTATATTAGTTTTACTTCTTTTCCCTTTTTCTTATCTTTGTCTCAAAAAAAAATTCATTGTCGACAATTAAGTTCTATGGCTAAACATAGCTCCCGCTAGGTTTTTTTGGATTTTCTAGAACAATCATAATTTTATTTATTTTTTTTTATTTTTATATAATTATAATAAAGATCTTTGAGAAAGAGTATTTTGGGGATTTGAATAAAAATAGCAATCATTACTTGTACAAGCATTATATGTTATATGGTTTAGAAAGTCAAGAGCAGTTGGTAATATTCCCCAAAATACAGGGGTGGTACATGCAATTTAAGCAAACCTTGGGAATGGTTGGTGAAATTTTCGCATGCTTAAAATCCATAAAACCCACTTAAAATTTACAACTTAAGACACTTAAACTTCCTTGTTGTTTTATTTTTGACAAAAAAAGCTCCATTCCCAACCTAAGTTTCATACAATGTTAAGTTCAGAATAAATCCAAGTATTCAATAGCATTTTACATAAAAAAAAGAAAAAAAATCAACCTTTGGTCAAAATTAAAATCATCTCACAACCTACAGTACTTTGTAAAGGTCCCGCATAAATCCCCCAAAGAAATAGTGACACAGCAACCTCTTACGGTATTTCACAAATCCAAATCCACAATTTCAAATAGAGAACTCCAAACAAGCCTTACAGTTTAGCTCTCTAAAACAGACGATCCATAGCATGCCAAGTCCCAACTAAAGTCTAAAATACAGCTAATGAATTGCCAGCAAAACTAAATAAGAAACATTAAGGTAATGTTGGTTAATTAAGATATAAATTGAAAAAAAATGAGATGTGAAAATATTTTAGATAAAAATATTTTTTACTATATTTGTTAAATTTATCTAATGATATTTGAAAAAGAAATTACGAAACTTGTTATATGAGTTATTCCAAATAAATTTATCTCCTCTCTTTTATAAATTTATCTTGATTCTTACAGATAAGAAAAAATAATGTATGTATCTTCTAGGATATTGTAAAAAATTTAACAAACAGTTTAATAAAAATTTTAGAATAATTCTCAATCTTATCTTAATCATTTTTATATTTATTTAAAAAATATTATAATCTTATCTTGATGTAACTTTATTTTATTCATTCTAATAAACGTTACTTAAGAAAATACTCATAAATTACTGCTCCACACAGAACAACACCAATGGTATAAATCTAAAGCCTAACATTCTACAAGCAATCACAACTCAAACACTAGTTTTTCTATTAGATGAATAAAAACAAATCAACAACTATAACATTAAGAGTGTGTTTGATTACACATATTTTTTATAGAAAATATGTAATTATTACACATTTTTTATAAAAAATAATTAAACACTCTTTATTTTTCTATAGAAAAATATGTATGGTACAAGCATTTAAAGCTTTTTTTCATGAAATTCATTTTCTAAGGGGGTGAGGTGGTTTTTATTTTCTAGGCAATATTACCTAAAATTAAATTCTAGGTAATGCAATCAAACACAACTTAATAAATATTCTCCCCAGACTTGCTAAGCCACCAAAATGAATAATAACAAATTAACATACTAAAAAAAAAAAATTGTTACAATCACAAGTGCTCAAAATCATAAGCACTCAAAAACTTAAATTTAATAATTTAGGAGCATGACTTAGAATAAAATTATTGAAGCAAAATCTATCAATTGATCCCAATCAGCAAAGAATCTCCTCTATATTTGGAGTTAGTGGGTACATTTTATTTTTATTTTTCTCTTTTAAATTAGCAGTTGGGACAGTTTCCTCCACTTAAGAGAGTACGGTTGGTATTTTTATATTTAATTAATTTACAAAAATAAATTTGTGTAATTATGTTTTATTAATTGAGGCATTATGGATATTTTTTTGACAGAAAAATAATATTAAAAGGGATTTTTTTTTATAAAATACTGCCTTTTTATCTTTTGTGACATATTTTAATCTAAAATATAATATTTATTTTATAGAAAATTTTATCATTCATTTTTATTTAAAAATTATTTAATTTTCTCTTGTATTTTTATATAAAAATTTATCCAATAAAATTTTGACAAAACGAGTTTAGTAGGAAAAAAAAAATTATACATACAAATTTTGAATTATTACACTCTGTATATTAATTTCTGTAAAAAAAATTATACTAAGATTCAAAATATATACATCTATTACAGGTTAATTACATCAATAATCACTTAACTTTATATTTTGTTATTGTTTGGTCATTGAATTTTAAAATATTACCTGTTAGTCATTAATATTTCAAATCTGTTATTGTTTAGTCATTAAAATTTAAAATATTACTTATTAGTCATTAATATTTTAAAATTATTTTTCACTCGTCACTTTAATTAACTTCATGAGTGACAAATGAGAAATATTTTAAAAATATTAATAATTAATAAAAAATATTTAAAAATTTAATGACTAAATAATTTTGAAATATTAGTGATTAATAAATAATATTTTAAAATTTAATAATTAAATAATAACATAATATAAAATTAAATAATTATTAGTATAATTAATCTCATCCATTACCTGCACGACTTTTACACATCGAAACGGTGTTGTATTTACCGAACATAATTTTAACCCACGTGTCTAGTGGGCAGTTATGTGGTATCCACATGGCTCCATCTAAACCGTCCAATTTCCCGGGAAATATCCAACGGTCTGGATCCACCAGATTCGCATGTTCCGAAACGGCTAGAGCGTGGCCAACCGACAACGGTCGCGAGCCTCCAGACTCCAGCCAGATACCGCGTCCACGTCGAACGCACTAACTATCAACCAATAAAACATCTCCACGTTTCCCGAAAATCAGTTTGAATCCTATTCCGACCTTGCTTTGGTTTCTCTCCCTATTTGTAGGAACCTTTTCCCACCGCTTCCGATTCGTTGCTTGCAGATTGCGAGCGAGAGAGAGAGAGAGATTCCCACTCTTCCGATTCATTGCTTGCGAGAGAGAGAGAGAGAGATTCCCATCTCTTTCATTCATTGCTTGCGAGAGAGAGAGAGAGAGATTCCGGCGTCGATAATCGTTGCGAAGCCAGTTACGATGGAGGCTTCCGGCGTTCTACGGCCGCTCCCTTTCGTCTCCGGCGGCGTTCGAATCGAAGCCCGCCAGCGATCGTTGGTGAACCGCCTCGTTTGCGTCGATTTCCAGCTTTCCGGTCGTCGGAACCCAGGGAGCCGTAAGTTTTGCGGGTTTTCGAATTCGGGGTTCTGCGACAACGCGTACAGACAGTATTACTACGGTAAGGCCACGCCGGCGGCAATCACGTGCAGCGGCAAGAAGAAGGAGAAGGTTAAGGAGGGATCGGAGAAGAAGACGATGAAGAACAGGCTAAAATTGCTCAGGGGATTGTCGAAGGACTTGTCGTTGTTCTCCGAGATGGGTTTTGGGTTGGATCCTGAGAATCACGGCTTGGTCGACGAAGTTAAAGGCAAGATGATAACGGTAAGAACGGTATTTTCTATCTTTTGCTGGATTAATAATCCACTTTCGTTAGATAAACTGTATAACCTTTTCGTTGTTTTCTGGAGCAATTTGGCCGGTTTTTGTCCTTTGAAGCAATCCTTGTTTGTGAAACCAAAATAAATCTGGCGAATCTTCGTTAATACAGTGTTTTGATCACTTGCTATCAATTCAATTATAGTTTCAAAAGGAGATTTAGGAATTGTTGAATCTTTTGACAGTGTTAACTAACAAATACTTGAACGAGGATTTCTATACTTTTTCTTGCAGCAAGAAAACTTAAAACTATATGAATTCAATCTTCTAATTATTGCTAGTCTTGTTCAACTTTGTATCTGAATGGTTTACGTAATCATTTTCTCAGGAAGCTACAGAGCTCTTACTCAAGCAACTGGAACAGCTAAGAGCAGAGGAGGAGGATCTGAAAAGGAAGAGGAAGGAGGAGAAGGCCAAAGCCAGAGCTGTTCGGACTCTACACATGGCTGATTGTGAAGAATCATCTTCTTCCTCGTCCTCAGAATCAAGCGATGGCGAATGCAGCGAGGTTCTAGACATGAAAACAGAAGCCCGGCCTCCATTAACAGCCATCAAAGAATCAAAACCAGAGAGCACCGTCGAGTTACAGCCGATTCAGAAGCCAGTAATGGCGGCCATTGGAGGGGCTGCACAAGAATCGGGGAAGAGGGTTGAGGTTTGCATGGGAGGGAAGTGCAAGAAATCTGGTTCTGAAGCCTTGCTGGGCGAGTTTCAGAGGCTGCTTGGTGGAGGAGAAGCTGCTGTTGGATGCAAGTGCATGGGGAAATGCAGAGATGGGCCGAATGTCAGGGTTTTGAACTGTGATAGGAATGGAGGCGGGGCTCTGTGTGGGGATGAATCTGTGAGGAAACCCAGCAATCCGCTCTGCATTGGGGTTGGTTTGGAGGATGTGGCTTTGATTGTTGACAAGTTCTTCGGAGAAATCAAGGAGGATGCGGGTCTGGCGGCTGCGTCTTGAATGATTGCTTGATTGATGATTTTGTTTTTTTGTGGATTTGGAACTTGAAATTTTTTTCTGGTCGCTGCAAATTATAGGGCTTTTGGTTTTCACTTGTGCAAATGTAAATACTTTTAGTGTATAGATTTATGGTTTAAATGAAACGGCTATGGTGTTTGAAGTAACCCTCTCACAGTTGAGTTTTGCATTTGATTGGCCATTCATTGATTAAGCATGGCTTTGTACCTTGCTCTGTTCTTCCTGCGTTCAATATTTTTGTTGGCGAGTGCATGGAACGGCAGCCGCTTTAAGATCCCCAAGTTCATGAAATGAAATGATTCTCACTTATTGACTTTGACTTAATTCTTGCCAATATTAACCTTGACAATAACAGTAGACTTCTTTTCAATCAGAATGTGAAAAGTATGAATTGTGAAAACAATTTTGTTGGGTAAAGTGAAGGGTTAATTAAATTACTTTTAACGGTGATGGCTCACGTGGTATATTGTATTATATCACAAGTAGTAGTAGTGTTGCTATTTTCTATTATTTTTTATATAAAAAGAAAAAATATAATTTATGTACAAGAAACAACTTTCTTAATTATCATAAAATAGAAAAAAATAACATTGTTCCATTTATAAATGAATAATTATAAGTATATTTTATTTTCATCTCACTTATATGATAAAGCGTGAGAAACTATAAGGGGATGATGCCATCAGGCCACCTTGACAAATAAACCCACATGGTCAAGTCAAAATAATTTGACTTTGTCAACAAGTTGTCTTATTTGAAATAAGACTTAAAAGACGTCTCATTTGAAATAATAATTGGAATAGAAAAGGTCTTCACTAGAGGTGATCCGAAATAGACCAAGATGGGAAAGAACGAGGAAAAAACCTAATCAAGGCATGAATCATTTAACACACATGCCAAGATAAATCATCATATAATTCAAGATGGCATGACACAAAATTATACCTCTAAATAAATGAAGATTTAAAGGAGCAATGGAGATAAATTTTCACATGAGATTATCTTAGGCTACGTTCTTTATATTTTTTAATTTTTAATTTTGAGTTTTAAATTTATTTTTAATTTTCTATTTTGGTAAATTATTTTTAAGAAATTGAAAACGCATTCTCTTTCTCATTTTGAAAAACTATTTCTCAAAACAGAAAATTAGAAAACGCATTCTCTTTGAAATTTTGAAAATAATTTTTTAATAATATTTTATACAAAAAAATTAATTATTTAGTAAATTAAAAATATTTAATGTTAATATATTATTAAAAAAATATACATTTTAAAATTAATGAATTTTGTAATATTTTTTCCCATTACAATAGTAAAATATGAATAAATACATAAATAAATGTATTTTGAATTTAGAGTTTGTTTTGGATGAAAACACTCAAAATAACTTTTTGTTGTTTTGAGTTTTTTTTATAATTTTTTTTTATTTTTAAAAATATATTTTTAAAAACGACAAAGAGAACGCGTTTTTATTATTTTAGAAAATTAAAAACTAAAAATGACTTAAAAACAA
Source organism: Diospyros kaki (assembly GCA_036245055.1). Taxonomy (NCBI): domain Eukaryota; kingdom Viridiplantae; phylum Streptophyta; class Magnoliopsida; order Ericales; family Ebenaceae; genus Diospyros; species Diospyros kaki. The sequence goes on from BSEG01000013.1 coordinate 8,727,340, forward strand.
CAAAGAGAACGCAACCTTAATATTTTGAAAGATTATAAATCCAGATATAATTATATAGACTTGGAGGGTTGGTATTTAAATTTTACTAGTGACACGTCTCTTTTTTTTTATAATAAAAAATAAAGATAATAATTATTGACTTTCAATGAAATTCAATTTCATCTCACAGAAAAAATTAACTTTCATACTTAAATTTATTTTTTTTGTCGAAATCGTAAAATTAAGAGACGAGAGTCTCTTAAGGAAAAACATCCTAATAAGTCAACTTATTCCCAGTGACAAGAGTAGAACATGAAAACTTATATATATATATATATATATGTTTATATACAAACACTCTAAGAGAAAGATTAAATGTATGATCATCTACACTCTTATATTTTTAAAATTTCTAGCCAACCTTTTGGGGTGACAATAGCTGTAACGTCCCGTTTTTTCGGGCGCGTTATTTCTTGGGACAATTTCAGGACGATAATTTTTTTCTTTCCAACTCATACTAAATCGCGTCATTCCTTACATCCGTCCCAGAATTTCTCTGCATTAATTTATTCTCTAAAGAGAGAATCATCATAATAATAACATCAAACGCGGAAGCTAGAATCGAACCTGCCATCTTACCTTAACATAAATTATAAATCAAATCTTTACATCATCGTCTCTCGAACTTAATCCTCAATACAAGACGTAAAACATAATTTACGTCTCAATTAACATCAACACATAACATGCGTTCTTGCTAACATGAACCCTAAATGGGGTTATACATCGTCATCATTAACTATAAGGTTACATCATCATCCTTAACGTCAATCATTAATCATGCCTTACATCATGGACTTCCAAATCGTTCAGATTTCAAAATAGCAGGACTTAAACACATGGGCTACATTACATCATTCATCTCATTGCTCATTCATCATGCACTTAGCTAAGTGCCATTTATTTTCATTTCAATTCATCGTGCACTTGAAATGTGCCATTTCATGCCTCATTCATCCTCGTACCTGCTACAATCTCCATCTGGAACGTTTGAATATTCCAGGGGCAAAGCCCAATTAGATGATGAACCATCTAAGTAAGCCGTACAAAAATCATTTTCATGCATGTATGCAAAATGCAAAATGTCATCATTCATCATTCATCATCTCTTTCCGTGAATCGATCGCACCTCATGCTACTCGCCCATTGCTACGGCTTCCTTTCCATGCCGAGGTCAATGGTGTAACGGTGACGATCTGCATTCCCGTTGCACCTTAATGCTACCCCTCATTGCTACGGCTTTCTTTCCATGCCGAAGTCAATGGGTTCAGCGGTGCCATCATAACTCATATGCAATGCATGATCAATAACTTCACCGTGAACATATGCACATTTCATCATCAAAACATGTATGCAATCTACATGACATAATCACATCAAAACATGACGACATGATCAAATCGTTCACATAAATAAGGTTTTGGGAAAACCACTTTCAAATCAAGCATTTTCTATAAATTCAAATTCTTTGGGGAAGTACAACTTACCTTATACGCATTCTCATATCGTCTCGATTCTCGTGCCAGGCTTCTAACGTAATCAAATCAAATCCTCAACATACCCTGGCCATCATATTCATTCAATAAATCAATATCCTATTTATCATAATCTCCTCATAACTTCCCTCTATTTTTCTTATTTTTCTCACTAAATAATTCCTCATTAAATAATTTCTAACTAAATAATTGCTATGTAATAATTCCTAAATAATAAATAATTCATAAATAAATAATAATTCCTAAATAAATAATTTCTCAACAATAATTCAAACTAATTATTCCTCAATTATTTTCTTCAAATATTACTCCATAGCAATTCCTAAAATCATTTCCCTAATTTACTGGAATTTCTAGGAAATTCTATTTACCTTAACTTAGCCTCTCGGACTGCCTCGGTATGCGTGCCATGACCTCGAAAGGCGTGTTTGACCTCGATTGCCTCGCAAATCCTCAATTCTCGCTCACTACCTTGATTCTTGCACATTATCTCGCTTTCCATGCATTTACCTCAATTTTTACGCGACATCTTAATTTTCGCTCGTCGCCTCGATTTTTGTGCACCACATCAAAACGCGTGCCCGAACCATTTTTTCGCCGAAGACTCCGAAATATTAATACAACTCCATTTTCTATTTTTCAGGATTTTTCTGGGATTTTTCGTCATTTTTCCTATTTTCTTCCAATTTTTTCCTTTTCTTTTTATTTCTTTTTCTTTTATATTTTTCTTTTTTTCTCCCTTCTTCTTACTGTTCATCTTCTTCCTCTCTGCAACGCCTCCCCTGCATCTTCTCTTCTTCTTCTTTTTTTTTTTTTCTTTCCTTTCTTTTCTTTCTTCTTCTTCTTCTTCACCCGACCTGCTGCCTCCGCCATGCGCACAGTGCCCGCGCACCAGCTCCATGCGCGCACGCGAGGCCCCTCGGCCACACCCGACTGCCACCTCGATGCTTCGCGCGGCCCTTGCCGCGCCCGGCTGCTACAACAGCAGCCCCTGCTCGCTGCCCGCGGCCTACACGCAGCTGCTCTGTTCGAGCAGCCTGCTACCATGGCCGCATTTGGCCGCAAGCCGCCGCTGGCCATCCCGCCTCCCTCTCGCGGCCTCTCTCTCTCTCTCTCTCTCTCTCTCTCCCTTGCGATATCTCTCTCTTCCCTCACTCTTTCGGCCAAGCTCTATTTTAGAGCACTGCCATGGCCGAATTCGGCCATGGCTCCCTCCCTCTTAACTCTCACTCAATCTCTCTCCTCTCACTATATATATATATATATAGGCCGAAGAAGTTGGGCGCCACTCCTCTCCCGACATTTCTCTCGGCCATTTCCAATTCCCTCAACCCAAATTCGACATGCTGCAACCAGGGCCGGCCCAAGGCCCAGTGAGGCCCTAGGCGATTTTTTTTTTTTATATTTTTTAGAGGCCTTAATTTTTTTTTTTAAGGGGGGAGATGATTTGTTTTGTGTGTGTGGATTGGGAGGGGGTATTTTTTGGGGGGCCCCAAATTCTGTGTGTGTGGGGGGGAATTTTTTGGGGGCCCAAATTTTGTGTGTGTGTGGGGGGGGGATTTTTTTGGGGCCCAAATTCTGTGTGTGGGGGGGGGGGGGGAGGGGGCCTAGGGGGCTGTTTGGGGCCCCAAATTTTGGGGGGCCCTAGGCATAGGCCTCAGTGGCCTATGCCTTGGGCCGGCCCTGGCTGCAACTTCCCTCAACACGCGCACAGACAGCATCCTCGAGCTTCCCCTGCCTCCATTACGCGCATGCCCATATAATATACATATATATAATACTTATATAATACATTATATTATAAAAAATATATATTTAATCCCTATAATTTACCTTAATTACACTTGGGAATTTCCTAAATTGTAATTACACCAGTGACCAATTAAAATTACATTACAACGTTTTAAATTCAAATTAATAACTTCGGGTTTACTTAATAAAATTAATTTCGTCCCTGGGTCTCACCGGACCCTTAATTCATCCTGAAATTATTGAAGGGTTGATCGATATGCCAAACCGGAGTCTCCCTAGTGTTCCGTTGAATTCACGGACGTCCCATGCGATAGTTCGGTATTTTAGCCTGATTCGAAGCTGCATTTAAACTGTACCGAAAATCGTCTCAATCCCAATTTATTTTACTTCCATAAAAACTGTCTCGGAATGCTCATCGAGACTATGCCATTTTCTTTAGCCAATTACACTCCGGAGTACTCCCTCTAGTCGATTCGGCGATTTATTTTGCTATCAAGTTTAATTTTCGATATTTAAACCTTACTTAAATGACGTGGCGACCTTACACCGAAACGGGGTATTACAATAGCCATCACTTTTTTTTTTTTTGTTTTGGTGCAAGCTTTTCACGTTCAAACAATTTATAATTGGAATGTGACTCAAATGAAATAAATTCAACGGGTAATCAAATCTCAGCATCATCATTGCATTTAATTTTTAATTTACAACCAACTATATTAATTAATTAAATATTTTAAAATATAAATACATATCATTAGTCAATAAAATTATTTAAATATTTAAAATAAAATATAATAAATATATTTTAAACTGATGCATTTATGCATAACAACAAATGGTGCTATTATTGATGGATTTGACACCAAAAAATTATGTTTGAACTGTGGTATTCATATAAGCTATTTGTGGTACAACTTTGATATAAGTAGGTATTTGTGGTACAATTTTGATATAAGCATGTCTTCACGGTACGGGAAGGGTCAAAGACCCAATTTACGATTTATCTCTCATGACGTAATCAAGGATACAAGTATCGGAGATTGCGCAAAGACGACCATCCCAACTTTAATATAACTATGGTACAATTTAAGATATTTATTTTATAATATAGAAATATCTATATTATAATATTAAAATATTAATTGTATAAGTTTAGTACAAAAATAAGTGCCGTGGTATAACATACATGATGGTATAACATTGACATACTTATAGTATAATACTTGGATAAACATGATACAATATTAAGATATTTATGATAAAACATAATAGTATTTGTGATACACCACTAAAATATACATAAATAATATAGTGATATCTATGTTACCACGTAAGGACAGATATAGTTTAATGTTGAGGGACCATAGTTAAAGAATGTTCAAAGTGTAATTTTTTTCAAAAAACATCATATCAAACTAAATTGAATTATTTGATTTTTGAAATTAATCAAGCCAGAATCGATCTAAATATGTAATTAAGATGAACCTAAACCGAACTACTTGGTTTTAGTTTTTAAAAAATCATGGTTTCTTCTTCTACTTTTTTTCTTCAAATGCTGAAAGAATAAAGAATTTAAGATAAAATTAAATAAACTTTAATATTATGAAATAAATATTGATCAAACTATTATTAAATACAAATAATATAACTGATGTGGCACCAACTTAAATTACTAGAATACCCCTACGCGCTGATAGTCTCACCTGCCACGTGGATCACCTGAGAGACCGACACGTGGCCAGTCAACACTCCAAAACGGAGTCCGAGAAATTCGGGCCGAACCGCAAGACCCGTTCCAACTTGACCGGGATTCTCGGGAGTCATGCCCACTTATCTCGGGTATCCCAAAACGGATTCGCCAATAAAAGACAAAGACTCTCGCCAGGTATACCTAAGCTCTACAGCTCTCTCATTTACTACTACTTGCATTTACTCTACTGATTTGAGCGTCGGAGTCCACCCTGGGGGATCCAAGCCCCGGCCCTCCATTGTCTTGCAGGTTTTACCCCCGAGGTCCGACATCCCCAAGTCCGAGGTCCAGTCGTAGAGGTGGCACGTGGTGAGCGGTCCCAAAAACCATCATCAATAACAAATTGTTATACATATTTCATGCACCATTTCTTATGGACTATACTCAGTTCAATAGGCTGGTCCGACCGCCTAAAGCCTAGTAGACCCAAGCCGAACTCGTTAGAGCGAGCTCATATATTATTGAAATCTTAACTTAGATCGCGGAACTAAGCGAATTCTTAATAAACTCCCAGTAAGAGTTCCAACGAGCTCTCAACAATATATCCAACGAACTCCCAGTGATTCTTCTAGCTCGCTGACCAACAGTTTAGCTCGCTGGTCAAACTATTCAAATCACATAACAACATTGCTGCTGAATAACTGGAGGCAGGGATCCACTCATTTTATCTAAAGCAAACCAAATCTCTCGAAATGAGGATTTCACTCCCAGTATTATGCAAAAGATAAGGACGACTTGTCTCCCATTATATTATCTTTATACTTTTGTATTTTATACAATTATAAATGTTCCTAACTATAAATAGGGGTCTAAACACCATTATAAAAGGGAAAACGAGAAAAATGTTATACTGTTATTCTGCTGGAATACTCAGAGGATAGTTGTAGAGTAGACATAATTCTGGTCAAACTACGTAAAAATTTCTTGTATTCATTCTATTTTGTTATTCCTGCTTGTATTTTGGATTATCTCCTCACTGCGAACCTACGAATCACAATCGGCTGAATTTAAACGTCGACGTAAATAAATTTAATAAATTCTGTCATTATTGAATAAACACTTTCTGTATCTGTTTATACTATCTAATAAATTTGGTCAAATTTTAGGGTTGATTATTATAATTTACTTAATTTTTATTAATTTTTTTAAAATTTTAATTTTGACTAGTTAATAGATTATCCTTTCAAGGCACAGATACTCTTTGAGTATCACAGAAGTATTACCTATTTTAATAAATTTTACAAAATTATGATTTTTTATATAAAGGAATTATACATAATTAAATTAAGTATCCGATTTTTTATTATTTTGAATTAAAAGTATAAAGTATAAAGTATAAACTTCAAATAATTAAATAGAAAGACTTATATTGCTATCAAAAAAATATTTATATTGTTCTATTTAAACGTTTTTATTTTAAATTCTGGTTTAGAATGATTTCTTGGATTTGTCTAGAACATATCTTTCCTTTCTGTTCCGAAATGCTAGGGTGCGCTTGTTCTGTGGAGCTTCTCCGCAAACCGCCGACGGCGTTTGCCGCAGCGAAGCAGGAGACTCCTCGCAGGCCGACAACGCCCTTCCTTTCTGTCACTACGGGTGGCTCCGAGGTGAGGTTCAATGAGAAACTGGCAACGAGCTCCGGTGGCGCCAGACACTCAACGGCGATGGTGCTTTCAGCTCCGCTTAGTGATTTTGGCAGGCGATTAAGCCTTCGGTCCGGTGCTGAGCTAGGTCTTCTTTCTCTCTTTTTCGTCCTCTCCATGGTATGTGTCGTTACCTTTTCTTATTTATCCCTACTTCCATACCTCTTTGTTAACAAAACCAGAAGAATTAAAGAATCGATGCATTTTTCTCATTCAAGCTCTCTCCAGATACTGAGCAGAACAGATAGGCATAACATGAAATTTCCTGTTCAAAATTTATGTTGTTCAATCCGTCAATTTTTTTTTTTTGTTTAAATTGTATCTTTTATTCATGTATAATATTTTTTTTTGGCTAAGTATATAATATTCAGTTTCTGTGGTTGGTAGCCAGAACTGCAAAAGTTGGTTAATGTTAGGAGCAATGAGTTGTGAACTCACTGAGAAGGATGCTAGAAGAACGATTGAGAAAAAAATTGAAGGTAGGATCGAAAAATGAGCAATGAGATCGATGAATATGATATAGATTTGATAAGTTAGAATTGAACTTAAACTTTCTACTGATTACAAAATATAAAATTTGATACGGTGGATACTAGATACCCCTTCCACTTATCATGTGGAAAGATACCAGGTCTTCGACTAACCGATTCTTGAGGTTGGTTAGCTCCTCTCAACCACCACCAAATAAAAATGGAAAAAAGTGACATCTACGTTTAACGTCAGAAATAACATTATGATAATATTATAAAAATATTTTAGCAAGATAATATTATTCTACTGGAGTTTTTGTATAAAAATTATCAGTAAATAATCAAATATCATAAATTCTAGACAAATTAAGAAATGGTAGGGGAGCTAGAATTTATGTTGTTGACCTCATCCAATATAAATGGATAAAAAAAATCGACATAGTTTTGTACAAATTTTTTTTGTTTGACATTGCCTAATGTAATTCGTGTTAATTAGTATTGTGAATTGCTTTGCTTCTAGTTTAGAGTTCTTCTCCCCTTATCTGATCTATAGTTCTAAGTGATGTTGTTCTTGAGTAGATATCTATTTGCGTTTGTTTCCATTATATACACCTGGAAATACATTGCTCAGTCAAGGTTTTGGTTCTGTATGGATTGGATTGTTTCAGGCTATTGGAGGAATAATCTCCTTGGCTTTAATTTCGCTTCCAACTGTGAGCGTATGCAGTCTTCTTCCTGTCTAGCTATCTTTCCAGCCTCTCCCTAATCTCGTGCCCATTATTGAAGAACAATTGTTCTTTTCATTACGTGGCAGGCGCTTAAACGATTGGCAGTTTCGATGGATAAGTTGGTTCACTTAGTCCTTAAAGAGGTACCAGGAACCTTGACCTCCCTCAGACTCTCTGTCCTCGAGGTTAATGAATTGGTCCAACAACTTAACAATCTTCGGTAATATATACGTACCATGCATCATATCACATGACACTACAAACTAATTGTTTTCATAAAATTTTATATGAAAATATCATCAAACTGATGCAATTTCATGGAAATTTTTTATTTAACTTGTGGGTTTGAAGGCAGAATGTATCTGGAATCAGAACGTAAAGAAAAGTAGGTAGCAAGGAGCTTGGTTCTTCTGGGACTTAGTATGAGAATTCCCCCGTTACCCACTGGCTGGCAGCCTGCCTGAATTTTCCCGTGCAGATCCATGATGGTCTATTGCAGGACACTGACTTGACTCAAATACAAATTAAAGAGATATGTGCTTATACTGGAGCTTCTGCTAAAATGGATGAGGCGGCATCAAATTTCTCTATATATGGTATACACTGCTTTTTTAGAATCTTCTTCCCCCCATAGCATTTTTCTTGGGAACTTGTGGTCCATGTTTATGGTGGTTGTGCTCAAGAACAGAAATGAGCCTGGTTTTCTTGTCATATTTGCCTGTTAAATAAAACAGATATTTTACGTCCCTAGCCATTACAATTTGATACTATTCTTGTTGATCCTTCTCTTTGGCATTTTAGCAAACAATATCTCGGAAAGAAGATGGAGGAATTATTTCTAAAATACACTGTAGTCACCATTAAATTATGTTGTATTCCAATGTGTGTGAGTGTAACTGTGTAAGTGTGTGTGAGAGGGTTGAATCCCACATCGCCCATGCAAGGCGATTTCCAAGGGAATAACAACCCCTCCCTCGCACTTGGGGTTAGACCCTAAACGGCACTTAGATTTTGTGAGCAGGCGAGCGCCTAGGCCCTCGCGCATTGATGCTGTTTGATCGGGCGGGCAGGTCGGGTCGGATGTCTATATATTTGGATAAACTTATATTTATTATTTATTATTTTATTTATTTCTCTTTTTGGGTACCGACCAAGCTGCACATTTACGCCACCGACGCTTCGAGAGCTCCAATCATCGGAGTTAATGACTGCTTTCATTACTGGCATGAATGCTGTGGCGATTCGGCTTTTTGGGTGCGACTATAAAAGGCGGCCGGGGGGGGGGGGGTCTTTGTTTTACACTCGAGTTCATGTGTTTGAGTTTCCTGATCAAGGAGAGCTAGTGCCTGAGAGAGTTTTTGCTAGATCCGGTTGTTCGTGGTCCCCGTTCATTGGAGTCGACTGTTGTATCCTGCGTGGACAGTCGCCGGAGTTTGCGTGTGATCGGAGTAAGGCGCCATTGTCTTCAAGATAGCGCTTTCAGCATACCTCGATCGCTGTTTTCCCTCTATTGTCTATTGAGTTTTTCGATAGCTGTCTGTCTCGTCGGTTTTTGGGTTTGCTGTTATTTTCTAGTTATCAAGCTCTGTGTTGTTCCTGGTGATGTTATTGTGTTAATTCATTATTGCCTGCTTGTTGGTTCTGTGAGATATTCAAGTGCTGTGGGTGTTGTTGCCATAATTGAATTGTATACATGTACGGATTTTCTATTGTTGTTCTAACAATTTGTAGACAGTGTTTATAATTTGATATGGCTACCCCCAACAACATCGATGCTGCTGCTGCTTCTGCTTTGACCTCTACTTAGGCCGTTACCTCGCCGTTGTTTCGACCACTATCACAGCCGTCACTGTCAGCCCGGCTGCTATCAAGGCAACACCTGACATTGAGAAGCTATAACAATTCAATGGCGACGATTTTAAGAGGTGGCAACAGAAGATGATTTTTTATCTCACCATCCTGAATCTGACCCATACCCTTAAGGAGGAGTGTCATTGCCGAGGCATGGCAACATTCGGATTTCCTTTGCTGAAACTACATAATGAGTAGGTTGGCAAACCCCCTATACAATGTTTACTACATCGCATATTAGATGTTCAAGCAACTCTGGGAGGCACTGGAAAAGAAATACAAGCTTGAAGATGCTGGCACCAAGAAGTTCCTAATGGGGAAGTTCTTCGATAACAAGATGTTTGAGACTAAGTTAGTGGTCAACCAATTGGAAGAACTACAAATCATCATTAGTGATTTGTTCAGTGAAGGAATGGTTATTAATGAACCATTCCAAGTTGTTATGATTGAGAAGTTGCCACCCTCGTGGAAAGACTTCAAAAACTATCTCAAACACAAATGAAAGGAGTTGTCTATGGAGGATCTAGCCATAAGACTCCGCATTGAAGAGGACAACAGGAAGGGAGATAAAGTCCCTCTTAAGTTTAAAGCTAGGACCCACATGGCTGATGTTCCTAGGCCTCCGTCCAAGAAGCCACAGGTAAGGAAGAAAACCCTAGGTCCTAAGAATAAAGCCGTCAACAAGCACATCCAGGGTAGTTGTTGAGTGTGTGAAAAGATGTGTCACAGAGTTGTTGACTATCGTCACAAGAAGGGATAGAGTTTTGGCAACAACCAAAGCAAAACCAAGCCCAATCAGGCTAATATGATGGAGGAAGATGACAACTTGGTTGCTATTATCATGAATGTCTACATGGTGTCTAACAACAAAATCTTGTGGATAGACACTAGAGCTACGAGGCACATTTATGGGCACAAGGCTCTGTTCACCACATATGAGAAGTTTAACGGTACTGAGAAGCTGTATATGGGAAATGCTTCAACCTCTATAGTGGAGGAAAAAGGCAAGGTCTTGCTTAAGTGGATATCTGGGAAGATACTTACCCTTAATGATATGTGTCATGTGCCAGAAATTCAAAAGAATTTAATATTTAGAACTTTGCTGAGTAAAAATAGATTCAAGCTTGTATTTGAATCAGATAAATTTACTCTGACTAAGAGGGGTATGTATGTGGGAAGGGGCTGATGGCACGTTCAAACTGAATGTACTAGCCCAAGTTCTCAAGAATAATAATAAGAACAACTTTTATGCTTATACTATTGAGTTGTGTGATGTTTGACACTTTAGGTTAGAACACGTCAATTATCGTTCTCTTCAAAGAATGATAAATTTAGGATTGTTGCCTAACTTTAGTATTGACAAAGAACACAAATGTAAAGTGTGTTGAGTCAAAGTTCACGAGGAAGCCGTTTTCATCAGTGGAAAAGAATAGAGAATTACTTGACTTAATTCACAGTGATGTCTATGATATGAAGAGTACCCCTACTAGAGAGGGAAAAAAATATTTCGTCACATTTATAGATGACTGTAGCAAATATTGCTATGTATATTTATTACATAGTAAAGATGAGATCTTAGATGTTTTCAAAACGCATAAGGTAGAAGTTGAAAATCTATTTGGAAAGAAGGTAAATGTGTTGAGATCAAATAGAGGTGGTGAATATGAATCATCGTCTCTCTCTGAGTTCTGTGAGATTCATGGTATAATTCATCAAACCACAACTCCTTATACATCACAATAAAATGGTGTAACAGAAAGGAAAAATTGAACTTTGAAGAACATAGTTAATTGCATGTTTAATAGTTCTGGTTTACCCCATAACCTGGGGGGGGGGGAAACATTGCTTACAACAAATTTAATATTAAATGGAATTCCACATAAAAAGATTGACAAGTCTCCTTATGAAGTGTGGAATGAGAAGCAACCTTCGTACAAAATCCTGAAAGTGTGGGGGTGGTTGACAAATGTGCAAGTTCTTTTACCGAAAAGGATCAAACTTGGACCAAAGACTATAAATTGTGGTTTTATTGGTTATGCATTGCATAGTACGACCTATAGGTTCTTAGTGGTAAAATCAGAAATTTCTGATATTAACAATAACACCATAATAGAATCTATTGAAGTTGAATTCTTTGAAAACATATTCTCTTTCAAGGAAGAAAGACACAATGATGGTGGTTCCAAGAGAAAATATGAAGCGAGTTCTTCTGAAGGTCAAGTTGGTCAAGAAACTGAGGTTAAACTTAGAAGAAGTAAAAAAGCTAAGAAAGCCACTTCCTTTAGATTAGATTTTCTAACTTACATGTTAGAAAATGAGTCTCAAACCTTTACTGAGGCTATGGCATCTTCTGATACTCCATATTGGAAGAAAGCTATCAATAGTGAAATAAAATCTATTATACAAAATCAAACGCGGGTATTGGTCAACTTACCTCCTAAAAGTAAGCCAATTGGATGCAAATGAATTTTTAAAAGAAATTAAAGGCTAATGGCACTATTGATAAATACAAAGCCCGGTTAGTAGTTAAAGGCTATCGACATAAAGAAGGGCAAGAGTTCTTTGACACCTATTCTCCAGTGACTAGAATCATATCTATAAGAATGTTGATTGCGATTGCAACGCTATACAATTTGGAAATTCATTAAATAGATGTAAATATTGCATTTTTTAATGGAGATTTAGAAGAAGAAGTCTATATGGAACAAGTTGAAGAGTTTGTAGTAAAGAGACATGAAAATAAATTTTGTAAACTTATAAAGTCTCTTTATGGGCTTCACAAGCACCAAAGTAATGGCATGAAAAATTTGATCACGCTATACTATCAAATGGGTTTAAGATAAATGAGTGTGATAAATTTGTTTATGTTAAAGTCATACAACACAAATGTGTCATTGTGTGCTTTTATGTGGATGATATGTTGATAATAGGCACTGATAGAACTGTCATAGAATCCACAAAGAAGATGTTAAATTCCAACTTTGACATGAAAGACCTTGGTTTTGCTGATGCTATTATTGGAATTCGGATAACAAAGAATTCCGAATGATATATACTTTCTCAGTCACATTATATCGAGAAAGTATTGAGGAAATTTGGTCATTATGAGAGTAAGACAGCAGTTATTCCATTTGATCCAAATTCTCAATTGGAGAAGAATAATTACGAAGGTGTATCTTTTCTAGAATATGCTAGGGTCATTGGAAGTTTGATGTCCATAATGAATTGTACAAGACCAGATATTGCCTACTCGGTAGGTAGGTTAGTGAGATACACAAGCAATCTTGGACAAAATCCCTGGGGTGCACTAGTCAGGGTACTGAGGTACTTAAAGTACAACCTTGACTTTGGATTGCATTATACGATGTATCCACATGTATTGGAAGGATTTAGTGATGCTAATTGGATCACTGATAACTTGGAGACTAAGTCAACTAGTTGGTATGTGTTTACCTTATGTGGTGCTACCGCATCGTGGAATTCTTCACGACAGACATGCATAGTACGGTCTACTATTGAGTCAGAATTTATCGCTTCGGATAAATCAGGTGAAGAAGCAAAATGGCTTCGAAATTTCTTTGAAGACATTCCATTGTGACCAAAGCCGGTAAACGCTATATGTATCTATTATGACAACTTAACTACTTCGATGAGAGCTAAAAATAATATTTATAATGGAAAGTCAAGACATATAAGGCGCAAACACAATACAATAAGACAGCTACTTACCAATGGAATAATTTCCATTGATTATGTAAAGTCTAAAGAAAATTTGACAGATCCTTTGACAAAAGGAGCAACAAGAGAGCAAATCACCTATACATCTAAGGGAATGGGGTTAAAGCCTATGAAATGAATTTTCCGGTGGTAACCTAACCTAGTTGACTGGAGATCCCAAGATCTAAATTAAATAAGCAAATTGACTACAATAATTCATAGTTTACACACTAGGAAACTTATAGTTTTTTTCCCAATTCCCGATAAAAAAGAGAATGTGATTTGTCAATGATACAAGTAATATTGATATCTTGTTACAAGAGGAGTAGTGACAGAGTACTCTTAATCAATGATTACCTATGTGAAAGTAAAAGTGGGTCGCTTCTATAAGAATGGTTTGGAAAGTTTGGGTTCTCTAAAACTCTCATGAATTCAGAATCCTGTCCAGGATAAAAATAAACACAGTTGTATAGAACTCGTTGGTACAAGGTACGTTGCGCGTTATATTCGTTGTCTCGATTTACCACAAGAAAGATAGTTCAAGAGTCGGCCTCACTATTTCTTCAATAAGTTGAATGGATACTCACTAAAAAAAATTCAATTCCAAAAAACACTTTATCTGATGTATAATATGTTGCTTTCCTTGGCGTCGTGGTGTTTTGTTCTTTTATTTGCTTTAAGCACACTTACACTCATGTGGGGAAAAAGTGTGAGAAGGTTGAATCCCACATCGTTGGTGCAAGGGGATTTCCAAGGGAATAACAACTCCTTCCTTACACTTGGGGTTGGGCCCCAAAGCAGCACCTAGATTTTGCAAGTGGGCAAGCACTTAAGCCTTCGCGCACTGTCGTCGTTGTCGTTTGGTTGGGCGGGTTGGGTCGGTATAGATGTCTATATATATATATACATATATGGATAAACTTATATTTATTATTTATTTTTCTTTTTGAGTACCGAACAGGCTGCACATTTATGCCACCGACGCTTCGGGAGCTCCAATAGTCAGAGCTAATGGCCACTTTCATTATCAGTGTGAATGCTATGGCGGTTTGGCTTTCTGGGTTCAACTATAAAAGGCTGGCCGGCCGGGGGGGGGGGGGGGGTCCTTGTTTTACACATGAGTTTTTGTATTTGAGTTTCTCGGTCAAGGAGAGCTAGTGCCTGAGAGAGTTTTTTCTAGATTCAGCCGTTCGTGGTCACTGTTCGTCGGAGCCAACCGTTGTATCTTACGTGGAGAGTCACCGGAGCCTGCGTGTGATCGAAGCAGGGGCGCCACTGTCTTCAGGAAAGCACTTTCAGCGTGCCTCAGTCGCTGTTTTCCCTCTGCCATCTGTTGAGTTTTTTGATAGTCATCTGCCTTATTGGTTTCTGGGTTTGCTGTTATTTTTTGGTTATCAAGCTCTGTGCTGTTCCTATTGATGTTATTGCGTTAATTCATTGTTGTCTGGTTTTGTGAGATATTCAATTGCTGTGGTTGCTGTTGCCATAATCGGATTTTCTATAGCTGTTCTAACAAATTATACCATTGGTTGAACTCATGACCTGGAGGATTTACTTGTGCATGTCAGATGAAACTCATTGCTTCTATGAAAAAAGAGTGTTTTAGTGTATGAGGCTCCCCACTTTGTGAGGATTAACGGAAGGTTGTATTTGTACACAACACTTCCTTCACATTTTTGCAAATAGTTGTTTCCACAACTTGAATCTATGACCTGCTAGTTATAAAGGAGCAACCCTTGCTATCAAGACTCTCTCCCAAAATTCACAAATTAAAAGAGCCAAACTGATAATTAGACAAGCACTGGACATACTTGAATGATTATCCACCACAAATTAGATATTCTTAACCAAAAAGCAAACTTCAGTGGAACTCAAAAGGATTTCAATTATTATCCACCACAAATTCAAGCAGCCAGTTTTTTCTAGTGTCCTTCAGATAAGCCCTTCTCTATGCTGCTCTTAATGCTCTGAATCTATGTACGTGTATTCTACATGGTGTTACTGGGTGAACACTTATTTGAAGCTTTTTATTGCTATAATTTTGCATACTTCTTGATGTTTTCAGCTGCATCCTTTGCATGCTCTGGCACAGGCATGTTAGATAGAAGAGTAACCCTAGACGATGATATCAAATGTCTCTTTTCCATGTTTTTAGGATCAATTTTGTAAAGCCGTACCTCCCATACCTGCAAAATATGCATTATATCATTGATATTACATTTATTTACTAACTTGATATTACCAACTAATTATCTTATTAATACCTGTGTTATAATTTTTATTATTTTACTAGAGGGATGTATTAGAAAGACCATTCAGCATAATATTTTGCCACATTTTTCCATTTTAAGTGAATTTATGTTGTCAATGTGACTTTGAGAAATCAATTAATATTATGAATGTTATGTCACTAACCTCAACTTGGTTGGGATAAGATGAAATTGATGATGACATCAACAACATATGTAATTGTTTTGATTATTTTTTTTCAGCAAGAAGGCGACCATCTTGAGAAGTCACTGGTACAACAGGGCCTTTAACTTGTAGTCATAACCTTCTAACTGTACAGAATTGTTTCACCTTACTAAAGTATATAAGAGCATAAATCTTGTGAAGACAGGGGGGCTGCATATTATGATTTCATGATGAAATCTTTTCCAGGGTAAAGTTCAGAGAATTATTAACTTTTGCAAGTCATATGACTGACAACGGTTAGTTTTTCCTTTGTAAACTGTGACTAGAAAATTATTCAAATTCAAAAATGATCTTTAACTAAATCTCATAAAGTAAAGAGTAATGCCACTCAAGACATTCTCTATACAACTAACAAGTTCTATAAGATATTGAGCAAAACGATAATAATGTTAAACTAGAGGGATCGAATTCCTTTGCAAGATGACACCATGCTAAACTTGCACTTAAGTTTGGGTGCTTGATTGATGCATGGAGTCATATTAAATCATAATTAAATGGTTGTTCAACTAGTTACCAGTTAATTTCTTTTGCTGAGAAGTTTACCTGTTAATTTAATAACAAGAAGAACAAACACAACGGGATTAATTGAACAAATAATATTTAGCAATTTCTTTGTCAAAGTGTTTTATTGGCATATAAATATTATAAAATTGTGGGGCAATAATAATGGTTTTGCAATTATAAATTCTGGAATAATTTTTTGGGCAAATTTCATCAAGACTTTATGTCGTTCAGGCCATTTTTATGGAGATTGCTTGTGATTTAAATTTACTATTTGATATCCATATGGTTTGCTTCTTTCAGGCACACACTAAATAGACTCATTAGATATTACAATAACTCAAAAATGACGTGTACTAATTAAAATCATAAAAATCTAAAAAACTAGATGGTGAGTCATACATGGGAAATTCAATCCCTAGTTAGATAAAGAGGTTGGTATAGTCTCTGGGTACCTAACAAGCCAACCCTTAGAGGGTTAAAATTTAGCAATTAAGTGATGTAATTTTGATAAATTTGTTAACGGGCTTAAAGTCTAAAATAGCAACTAGCAAGAAGTGGCTGTTTCCATAAATTATATAGGACAACTTGACCAAACTTCTGATGTGTGTAGGTTGGCAATGCGTTGGCGATGAGGAAATATAAATACCTGAATGGTTTTGCCGACGTTGACCGGGGTGGCTTCAGCGTTGACGAGGTCGCCAAGCTCCGCCCGCCGGAGATGGTTGATGCTGAGGTGAATTCCGGCCACCCTCTGCAGCCCCGACGCCATGTGAGCTCCGATGCTCGCCAGCGACTCCGCTATCAGCGCCGACACCCCTCCATGTAACACCTTGAATGGCTACATCCACACACCCACACCCACACACACATATTCTAAATTCTCAGTAATTCGAAGCATCAGTCATAAGAAGATTGAAGAATAAATAAAAAACAAACAAGAGAAGGAGCGATTGCTAAATTTGTAAAAATTTTCAAGGATATGATGAAAAGAAATGAAGGGAAAAACCTGGCAACACTTGTCAGTGACTAGTAGCCGGCCGGTGACCTTTTCCGGCGAGAGTTGGTGAAGCTCGAAGCCAATTGCGTAGAGGGGAGCGTCCAGGAGCTGGGTCTTCTCCGAGGGCGATGTGGGTGGCGCCGACTGCATCTTCTTCTTCTTCTTCTTCTTCTTCTTCTTCTATCTCTTGGGGGGTGATCTAGAGGACCCCGATCCGGCTGCAGAATTCAGCTGGGGAGATGAATGGGAGTGGGAAATGAGAAAAAAAGAAAGGAAAAGAAAAAAGTGGGTGAGATTGGGTTGGAGAGGCGGATGAGTGGTCGATTGAGGGGGTTGCTGGTTGCTGGTGGGCCTTCGTGTTGGGGCGGGGTAGGTATGGGCGATATGAAATGTTGACTGTTGAGTACGGTTGACTCTGTTAGGGGTATGGGATGGGTGCACCTTGTCGTTTTCTTATCTTATTCTACGATTGCCCTAATAATAGGCAGTGCTTTTCCCCATCTAGATGACATTGTACCACATAGGAGGAACAGAGGTTCACGCAATTTAAATTCAAAAATTAAGATCCCGAGTTCACTAGCGATGTGAATTATCATTAGCCTACAATTTTCATGGCAATATGACAAGACGATATAGGAGCACTGCTATATTATCCAGGCAATATAGTAATTGTCTGATTAAGAGAGAGAGTGATCTTCATACATGAGTGTCACATAGCAGTTGTTTGATTAAGAGAGAGAGTGATCTCCATAGCACTTGCTTGAGTGTCACATAGCAATTGTCTGATTAAGAAAGAGAGTGATCTCCATAGCACTTACCTGATTAAGAGAGGGAGTGGTCTTCATACATGGGTGTCACATGCATGAGGTGCATCTTCCTCTCTCTTAATCAAACAACTATTATGTTGTCCGATGATATGTTGTCTCGGTGACTAACATAACAGTTGTCAGATGATATAATCGTGAGATGAAATTTGAAATTCAATGTTTTGCTAGGATTTGGATTTATGTTTTGAGTCCATTAGGAGGATTTCAAATGACTTAATAAAGGGTGTGATTTGGACTAAAATATTTAATTACATATTAATTATAATATATTTTATTTTCATTCATTAGTAACAAATGTTTCTATACGTAATATTTTTAAAATATTTACACATACAAATCGAAAATGGACATCTCAAAATTATGCATATTTATAAATTTTTGTTTAAGATCCCTTTTGAAAAAATCTATTAGGCATGCCTACTGTACCACTAGTTGAATCACGACATTTCTCTTGTTAATTAGGTGTGACATTTGTTCCGTTAAATTCTTCAATAACTGTTGGTGAGATATATGTCCAAATATCTCTCTAGAATTTTAAAAATCTCAATCAAAAGCACTTTATTGATAATTTTGCCCGACCATCGCAGACTTAACTTATATAAGGTGTAAGACTCGACAAGTAAGAACATTTGACATCAATATATTTATTACCCTTTATTTAACTCTTTCTCAAATATTAACTTGATCATTAGAGATTATATTAGAGATGAATCTCACTGAGAAGTTCAAACTTGTGCATACTTGGTGGTCTCTCCTAACATTATCAATTAATGCCTAACATGGAGCGATCATATAATAGTCTATATAATCGTACTCCTAGACACCCCCACCATGCCTCTCTCTTGTGCAAGTTCGGCTTGAAGCGAGCGAACAGAGTGGACAAAGATAGCGACATCGCATGTTAACAATGATCATTCTCTTGAAATTGCCATGTATGCTCGGAGAATGACTCAAATAGCTTGCAAAAACTAGGAGAAAACCCTCCAAGAATGAAATGCATAAGACCAAGCTTGCAACCTTTGCCTCCTCGGTTCACAGCCATTCCAAAGATGAGCAAGTCAAGCAAGAGGATTGACTAAGGCTCTAGGAAAAGGAGATTCAATCATTGAAGAAAGGATGGGAGCCTCCCCCAATACAAAGCTTGAACTAACCCCTCAACTGTGTGATAATGGTCGAGATTCCTCTCAAGAAGTTTAATATCCCTTCTATCATATTGCATAATGGCTTAAGCAACCCTAGAGATCATATAGATCTATTCTTGTCTCACATGCTCATTTAGTCAGCCTCAAATGACATGTGCTGTTAGGCATTCTAGACTACATTAGAAGGTAATGCTTTGATCTGGTAGTTGAGCCTATCAGGCAACTCCATCACGAGCTTTGAGCAGAATTTATGTCGTGTTGGTGACACCTAAAGACATCAATGACATTGGTGAATGTTTAAGCAAAATTTGGGAGAATCACTCGAGGAATACGTCACCTGTACCAATGAGGCGGCCCTAGGCATTTAAGATTTTAGTCAATGCGTGCAGTGGCGGAGCCACGTGTTTTTTTTTTAATTTTATTTTTTACAATGATTTACAACTAAAGTTATATTTATAGTTCACTATATTAGGGTGTGTTCAGTGGCCGTTCTAGTAGTGAGCTGCCTTGAGGTGAAATCCAGGACAGCTCACAAAAAAATTAAAATTTATAATTTAAATGTTTTAATTTTTTAGTAGTAGCCCACTATTAATTTTGTCCAGCTCACCACCAATTTTGCCCAGCCCAGCCCAACCCACCTGACTGGATCTGCCCTTGGGTGTGTTTGATTGTAAGTATGAAAGTTGCATGGAAAAAAAAATAAATTCTAGGTAATTAAATTACTTAAAAATAATTTGCATAGAAATTGTCAATTAAGAGTGTTTGATTAACTTAGTTTTTTACCTAGAATTTGTTGTACTTTTCTAAGTTTAGGTATTTGATTATCACTATTTTTCCATGAAAAATATTTTTTTTTCATGAAAGTGTATGTATTTTAACTTAAAATTTGAAATAGGCTCCATTCATATGTATAATTCATCTAAAAAAAAACACATTAAAGCCTAAAATTCACAAAAATAGAAATATTGAAGAAGCCTGCAACTGCCTCAATTGTGGGTTAACTACAGGCTTTGGAAGTTGGAACATAGAAGGATTGAGAGCTGTGAAGGTGGGAATACCAAGAAAGAAAAAATTAGGAAAATCAAGGATTGAGCCTCTAACTGTCTTCTTCTTCTTCTTGAATCGCTTCTTCCCCTTATAAAATCAAAATCTTAGAAATTCAAAAATTGAAAATAATTCAAGATGAGTGGGAGAAACCTATTTGGAGGCACAATGTGAGGCAGAAGACGGTGTTGGAGGGGTGACGACCATTTTCCATGAAGAAGATGAAGATACGTCGATGGTCTGAAACTCGGAGATGGCGACGAACACAAAGTCTAACTTGGACTTTAGCGGAGATGGCGACGAAGCCGAAGTTGGAGCTCATCTTCGACAGTGGATGGCCACGAACAGGAAGTCGAAGCTGTTCTTTTGTGGAGATGGCGACGAACACCAAGTCTGATGCTTTCAACCTCAGCTTTGCTGACCCCCAGCCGTCGGCCTCTCTTCTTCTCCTTCATGCTTCCTCTTAGCTTCGCTAGTTGCAGTTCCTAGAATTTCTTTTCCAACGACCATCAAGTGGGAATTTAATTTACCTAGAAAATTAGGCAATAAACACTACAAAAGCTAAAATTTAAGTGAAAAATTGTCATTTTCCATAGAAAATGTGGCCAATCAAACAGGCCCTTAGAAATATAAAACATAAGTATTGAAGAAAGCAAATATGTAATGGCCTAGTATTAATTATCACATCATTTTTTATAATTTGTTCATAATTTTATTTTTTTTATAATGATGATGCAAAGAAAGCAAAATATTAAAGAAAATTGTGAAGTAAAGAAAGCAAGTATGGAGGAAATTTATATTGAAGAAAATAAACAAGTTAATAAAACAAGTATTGAACAAATTGATGTTGCACAACTTCTTATGGATTCCGAACTAACAACTCCAATAATGGATTACAATGTTAATTTTCGAAATCAAATTAAAAGAGCCTACTTGCAAAGAGACCTGTGTCAGCCTCAAAATCAAAATGATTCATTTGAGTTTGGTTTAATAAATTTGGTGATTGGTTGGAATATAGTATAAATAAAAATGTCGCATTTTGCTTATAATGTTATTTTTTTAAAACAAATAATGGGAAATAAGGAGGTGGGGATTTTTTTGTGAAAGAAGGGTTCGATAATTTTAAAAAGAAATGTAAACTTTAAACTCATGTTGGAGATGCCAATAGTGCACACAATCAAACTTGAAACAACTGTAAGAACTTAATGAATCAAGAGCAAAATATTGAGATAGCCTTAATGAAAGAACGGTGTGATTATCGAATTCATTTGAATGCATCAATCGATTATGTTTGACTTCTTCTACAACAAGGACTAACCTTTCATGGTCATAATGAGTCTGAAGATTCAAATAATCAAGATAATTTTCTTAAATAATTGCAATTTATATTATAAAAAGTCGTAAGGAACAATTGTAAAAAAAAAATTGCATTTTAATATTATCATTATTATTTTATTTTTATTATATTTTTTTATATTTAAATTCGCCCCCACTAAATTAAAATCTTGGCTCCACCTTGAATGAGTGGCCATGGTAGCTTTCTAGAATAGTCTAAAGCCATGCCACCTTTCCTTTTTCCTCTCCAAGAATCCTCCTCAATCTTTTGTATAGGTCCTCGATCGAGCTCAAAAATACATTAATGTTGATGGCATCCCTCAATCCAAAAAGGTCAAAACAACTTGAAAGAAAGGAAAAAAAAAAAAAGAAGCAAAGGTGGTTTTTGGATCATTAATCAAATGACCACATGGTTCAAGTGCATAACTGCTTGGGTTTACTTAATATTGAAGTCCAATTCGATACACCTTGCATAACGGTTCTTGCTTAACCATATTAATGAATATACAAGAAAATGATATCCTCTGTTGGCTATCGATAAAAATGTTAGGATTTCCAAACAAAAGGAATCGAAAGAGTTATTGTTAGTTTTATCAAGATCATGGCCACGACACTGATGAATGCTCGTAGTTGAAAGATGTCATCTAAGAGCTCATTAGTAGAGGTTTTCTCGACAACTACGTTACATGAGAAATGACCACTCTCCATGAAGAATCAAACAGTTGTGAAAAACATACTAATCAACAGGCCAATTCTCGAACTCCTCTTCAACAAGAAGGGAAATAGCCTTTTGCAGAGATAAACTAACCTTGGATCATCCATACCTTGACGGCCCAAGCGAACCCCCACGACAAGATGGATAAGGTGGCTGATCTAGGCATTAAATACCCTCTGCGAGCTAAATATTTGAAGAAGCCTTGCTGTGACTAGGTAATTATGTTTATAGATGTGAACTTACTTAATCAAATTATAACAACCCTTTCATCATCTAAACCGAGGTAGTCAATTGTGACATTCAACAAATTCTAGTGGACATGGGGAGCTCGATGGACATCCTTTATTAAAATGACTACTTATGGATAGGCTATAAGATGGAAGACCTTAAAAGTGTCCAACCCCCTTAATTGGTTTTAATGAAGAGGTGGTGGAGGCAAATGGGCTTATCTAACTCATCAACCTTGTGCTCGACCAAATCATAAGATGCCTTGGCCTTCCCCAAATCTCCTACCCTTGGCCTCTTTAGCAACCTATGATCTATGAAGTCCTCTCACTCAAACTAGACCTATTACTCTCTTATATTCTCAAGTTTCTTTCAAGCCTACACTAATATTGTTCTCTTGGTTTTGGGAATCATTAGGAGAAGATGCCTATATTGAGGAAAGTGAGGGACTAGTTGGAATAATGAAGGATTATCGATAAGGACAATTGAGCAATAAGAAGAATCGAGCACAAGCACACACTCTCTTTAACAATGAATTTGTAAACGAAAGAAGTGGGGCAAAGAAGATAAGTCAATGAGAAAGATCAATCTGTTGAAAAATTGTGGTGTTGTAATGATAAATATGTTGCAGTAACCCAAAGATTTCAAAGCACGAAAACTCATTTTCCTTAAGACTTTATTTGTCTTTAAATATAATGCACAAAGGATCTAAACAAGTCTCCAAGATACAATGGAATTAAAAGTAATGTTTGTTGGTGAATGTGTAATTCTCGACAACAAACCTGAATACACATAATTAATAACAAATACAAGAAATTTTGTATTCTAATTCTATAGTAAAAGAATATAAAGAATTGATATTTGAATGCACAAAAATTATGATTTTTTTTATAAGAATGTAAGAGTAAAATAAAGAGAGAGAAACAATATGAATTCTCAAGTATTTTGATTCAAGAATACATTAATCTATTTATAGATAGTGTTACAACCCTTCATCAAAGGTATAACCATTCATATGTGTTACAATCATTCACCAAATATTACAACCAATTCCTATGTGTTACAACCCTTCACCAAAGATTATAACCACTTATTTGTGTAAATAAAATTTAAAACAAATAAAAGATTACAATTATTCATATGTATAAATAGAATTCAAAATGAATGAAAGGTTACAAACTCTAGTTCCTTGATTTAAATCTCTTCTCAAGCATGTCAACCATGTTATAACAAATTCTTTTTAAAAATCTCCCTAACACAATCACCATCAAATCTCAACCATTGCTTTGAAGTTTGATGACATGGTGCAATGCTAGCCATGCACCTATCCTAAGATGCAAGCACGAGCTGGAGGAGAGAGAAGAGTTAAGAAAGAATCATACCCAAGAGTACTCTACTACCTAATTTATGGCGGGCGGGGGGGCGACAGGGGGTGGGGAGAAGAGAGAAGAGTTAAGAAAGAATCATACCCAAGAATACTCAACTACCTAATTTCTGGCGGGCAGGCAAGGGGGGGTGGGGGAGTGCAAAGCAACATTTTAAGATTATGCTTATTTATAAATCTACTCTCAAACACACGTCTTTCCAAATATTTTTATTAACTAACGAAAGATTCACACCTAAACATCTCTCACAAAATTTGAAGATCTTAGTCAAAGGATCTTATCTAGCCATTGTAAGACCTTAATAGGTAAGGACATTTGACACCATAATATTTACTAATCTTTATTTCACTCATTTTTAAGTACTAACTTGATTATTAGAAACAAAGGACAGAGCATCACCCTTGCAAGAAGAGTCCGAACTCAACATACTTAGTGGTCTCCATGCGTCGTCCAAATTCAACATTCTTGGTGGCCTCCAAGCATCGTCACATATACATGTACATAAGTATGTACATACATATAAAATATGTGTATACATTATATGTACACGTACAATATTTACATGTATATTCTTGTATACACATAAATGTCTATATATATATCTATATATTTACATGTACAATATTTTTATGTACAATATTTGTCATACGCGTGGGGGTTTGAGCTTTTCTTAGTTGGTGATGATGGCCGAAGTATTGTCTTTGTTTTGTGCTCTCACAACATGGTGGTGCCTTCAAGAACATTCAATGTGCCTTTCAAGAAAAAAAAAATTATTCTTCTCAACTAATATATCTTATAAAATTTTTATGTAAATGTCGTAGAGAATTATTATATGTTAATTTTGTGTTTATTTGTGGGTACATATTATTTTAATGCAAAAATCTTATTCATCAACGTGCCTTTTAATTACAGAGTATTGTTACCATACTATTATTAAATTTGTACAAAATATTTGGAGCTAATTTTCAAATTATACTTAAGATTATTTTAGTCCCCCCATGTCTCATTTGAGGGGAATGGATGGGGATGGACGCATGGTGGTTGAAGAAAGGAGAGGTTGGTAAAGATGAAGTTGATTTGGGTTTTATATGAAGTTAGGTTTAAATTAATTAATTTGATCCTATAAGTTTAGATATAGAAAATTGATTTAATTAACATAGAATCAACTCTAATCAAACTCGATTTAGTTTGAGTTTGACTGTGTTAGTTAGGTCGTCTTAATTCTAAAATTCATGGTCTTGTCAAAATCTTATTTTAACATAAATCCTAAAAGCCAAAAACTCAACAAACACAAGCAAAATATTAGAATGCAAAAGCATATTATAAACATCTAGATTTTGATGTTTTTATTTATATTAAAGTCGGATCAAGTTCTTAAACTTGATGCTTTAATTCTTACGTGACTCGACATCAAGTTTAATAAAATATAATAATAATTAAATTAAATTTGAAAAAAAAAAAGATTGAACTAAGTTGATCGAACAATGTTAGTTTAGATCGATTTTTGAATTGAGTCGAACTCATTAGTGAGTAAGGGCAACAAGTTTTATTTTTTTATTTTTTTTGTATGTAAGATTTTATTGAAATAAAAATTTAAAGTTTCTACTGTTTAAAATTAAGTTATATCTCAAGTCTCACAATGAAAAATTTTAAAAATAAAATAAAATCTAAACTAATACATAAAAAGAAATATACCTTTGAACAAAACTAAAAACTAAAAAACTATGTACCATTATGTACAGATATCAAATAAAGTTCTTAAATGGTTGTGATGTGTCCTGCAACACAAGTGGACAGAGTAGATCAGCAAAAAACATGAAAGAATTGGATGACAGAGATAGTGTCATGTGGCCAGGCGAGGAGCCCCCGCGTGCACAACTGTGACTCACCACGCAGGCTCTACAACAACCCCACGATTCACGCGCCATTACTCTCTCGAGACTCAATCAAAATCACCTCCAAGTTACTTGTAGAAGAAATCGAGTCACCCGACACCTGGTTGCCTCTTTCATCGTTATTAATAGGGAAGTCCTCTCCCCATTTGATATACAACATCTTACATTCACATTTTCTTCTTACATTCAACTATTTTATATTTTCGAGAAGCTAACTTAGACATTGGAAGGTTTATGCAAAGATCATCACCCACATCCTTAATCGATCTTCTATTTGGATAGGTCATCCATCGCTCTCAACCTAATTGAGAGACTCATATATCACTATTACTACCACCCGAGAGACTCATCCATCTCTATTCCTATTCTCGGGTGAGTCATCCATCGTTGATACTTCCCTCCGAGAGACTCATCCATCTCTATTCCTATTCTCGGGTGAGTCATCCATCGTTGATGCTTCCCTCCGAGAGACTCATCTATCACTCTCAATAGTCACCATCTTCCAGACAAACCATCATTCAGCCTCATATACACAAATTTATTGTTATAAATGCACAAGAAGTAGTTTTATTTTAAAAATGCGAATTTTCAGTTTTTAAAATGTCAAATCTCTCGAAACACTCATTAAGGATTTTGTTAGTGAGTAATGGCAACAAGTCAGTATAGAGAAAAAGTAAAAGACAAAATAGTCTACATTTACGAAATTAAAAAAGAAACAGTTGGTCGCAAAATTCTTTGAAGGATGCTAATTGAGTGGTGATGATGTGATGACTTCAATTATGGAACTTTGACGCTATAGCAATAGGACAAATTACAGAATTACAGAGCAATATTAAAAAGCGTGCCTCGGGCCAATTGAATTTAAACAAAGGTTAAAATTATCAAATAATGTTGATTTCCATCGAATGATGGAAATGAAATAATCGAGATCGTGGTGTCGAAGAAGGATGTGGACAAGGCAACAATTTCCAGCTGACAAAGCCGGCCAAGGAAAGGAAGAGAATGCTAACAATTCATTGTTTGGCAATTGGCACCTCTCCTTTGCTTGATTCTCGTTAATATATATATATATATATATATATATCTATATAATAAGACACAATTATTTTTGAAAATGTGTAGAGAGAAACTGTGTTTGTGTGGTCAAGATTAACGTCTGGGATAAACGTGTGGCTGAGATTAACGTCTCCCCCCCTCCTGGCGTGGCTGCCCGCCCAAAACTATCCCATCAAGCCTCACTCTCTGCCTCACTCTCTCCCTCTCTGTTTCCCATCCGCCCGCGTCCCTCTCTCTTTCCCCTCTCTCTTTCTCTCTCTCACCCGCGGCATCTCTGTCTCCCTCTCTCTTTCCCCGCCCCTCTCCCTTTCTCTTTCTCTCTCTCACCCTCACCCGCCGGCCCTCGCTCTCCCTCTCTCGCCGCCCCTGCATCGGCGTCGCTGCCCCTCGCCCGCCGTCGCCGCCCCTGCACCTCGCCCGCCATCGCCGCCCCTGCACCCTCACCCGCGGCCATCGTCTCCCTCTCTCGCCGCTCTCCCTCTCTCGCCGCCCCTGCATCGGCGTCGCTGCCCCTCGCCCGCCATCGCCGCCCCTGCACCTCGCCCGCCATCGCCGCCCCTGCACCTCGCCCGCCATCGCCGCCCCTGCACCCTCACCCGCGGCCATCGTCTCCCTCTCTCGCCGTCGCCCTGAATCGCCGCCCCTACATCGGCGTCGCTGCCCCTCGCCCGCCATCGCCGCCCCTGCACCTCGCCCGCCATCGCCCCTAGGTCCTCTCTCTCTCTATATATATATATAATATACATACATATATAGATTAATTTGTAAACGTGTGTGTATTTACAGGATGTAATATGTATGTGTATAAACGTGTATGTAATATGTAATATTTAGTCTTCATTTCTGTATAAATGTGTGTGTATTTAGTTCATTTAGTTTACTGTTATTCATTTAGTTTAATTATTCATTTAGTTTATTTAATTGTTCAATGTTTAGTTTAATTATTCATTTAGTTTAGTTTAATGTTTATGTTTATTGTTATTCATTTTTGTTTGTTTGTTTAGTTCAATGTTTATAATTATTCATTTAGTTTACTGTTATTCATTTAGTTTATTTAATTGTTCAATATTTAGTTTAATTATTCATTTAGTTTAGTTTAATATATATGTTTATTGTTATTCATTTCTGTTTATTTGTTTAGTTCATTCATTTCTGTTATTCATTTATGTTTAGTTTAATGTATATAGTTTAGTTCAATGTTTAATTATTCATTTCTGTTTATTTGTTTAGTTCATTTGTTGTTATTCATTTATTAGTTCAATGTTTATTTATTTGTTTATAATTATTCATTTAGTTTATTTAATTGTTCAATGTTTAGTTCAATGTATTTAATTTAAATTTAGTTTAGTTTAGTTTATGTTTATGTGTATTTGATTATTTGGTGTTTGGTTAATTTATTGATTATTTATGTGTATAATTTAGTGTTTGGTTATTTGATTTTTTAGTGTTTAGTTTAATTATTCATTTAGTTTAGTTTACTGTTCAAATTGTTAATGTATTTAATTTTAAATTTAGTTTAGTTTAGTTTAATGTTTATGTTTTAGTGTATACACTGACTATATGTTTTAGTCTATTAAACTTTAAACTTAGTGTTAAATTAGACTAATTGTTCAACAGCTAGGAATAACTTAACTTAATTTAATTGTTAAATTAGACTAATACGTTCAAACTTTAATTGTTCAACCGCTAGGGCTAGGGATAACAATTAGTCTATTACATTTGAAACATTTGATGTATTCATTTAGTGTTTATCAATTTAAACTTTAATTTTTTTTAGTTTATGTTTTAGTATTTGGTTTTTTAGTGTATTATATAGATAGAAATGTTTTGCAGTTTGCTTTCACACGTGTGTGTTAATTAGTGTAAATTTATTAGATGTAAATTAGTGTTAATTAGATGTAAATTAGTGTAAATTTATTTAGTGTTAATTTAATTTAGTTTAGTGTTAGTTTAATTTAGTTTAGTTTATTTGACTGTTTTATGTTTTAATTTAGTTTATTTAGTTGTTTTAATTTATGTTTTAATTTAGTTGTCTATTTTTTGTATTTAGTTTAGATTTACTGTTTATTTAGTTTAGTTGACTGTGTATTTGATTGTGTGTGTGTATTACATGTGTGTATTTTATTTAATTTAGTGTAAATTTATTTAGTGTTAATTTAATTTAATTTAGTGTTAGTTTAGTGTAAATTAATTTAATTTAGTTTAGTTTATGTAAACAAATATGTGTGTTAATTTATGTTTTATGTTAATTTACTGTTTTAAAATTATTAATTTAGTGTATTATATAGATTTACTGTTTTATTTAGTTTATTTAGTTTACTGTTTTCTGTTTTAATTTAGTGTATTACACGTGTGTGTGTTAATTTGATTATGTGTGTTAATTTAGTTTAATTTAATTTAATTTAGTATTAATTTAATTTAATTTAATGTTAGTTTATGTAAACAAATGTGTGTTAATTTATGTACATTTCATTATTTCTATCCTATTATTTTGTGTATTTTTTTATAGTGTTTTATGTTTTGTGTACATTTGATATTTTAAAATGAGAGTGTATTAATTTAGTGTATTATATAGATATACACGTGTGTATGTTAATTTAGTTTAGTGTAAATTCATTTAGTGTTAATTTAATTTAGTTTAGTGTAAATTAATTTAGTGTTAATTTAATTTAATTTCGTTTATTAATTTAGTGTATTTCATTTAGTATATGTGTATTTGATTATTCATTATGTATATTTGATTTAATGTATTTTTTATACATTTGATATTTACACGTATATATTTAATATTATTTTGTTGGTGTGTCAATTTTTTGTACATTTGATATTTTTTAATTCAATTTTTTTATTTTTTATTATACGTTATATAATAACTTTAATTTTTATTTAAAATTTAGTCATAATATTATTTACGCCGTGCCTAAAGGCACGGGCATTCCCTAGTATATATATATAACAGTCCTTTAAGAATATATTTTTCTTTTCTAGTCCCAACAAAAATCCTTCACCGTTTGATTCCAAAGTTCAGCACTGCCACAATCTGATAATACTATTTCTTGATAAAAATGGACTCTTCATCAAGCCTAATGCCGATGGTTGACGTGTAATTCTCCTAACATACTGATATTTTATTTTATATACACACACACACATAAAGAGAAATAAAACCTACTCTGTTCAGGACGTTCCATGCAAGCCACCAATCATTTTTATCCTTGAACTCAATACAAACCCTATGCCCGAGCATTCCTCTGCTCCTCCCTTGCCTCGAGGGCATCTACTTCCTCATTCGACAGAAGATCAACAATGGGTTCGTACACATCCCACTCCCTTCTCTTCCTACAAAACCGAAACGAAAATCAACGGTCTGTTAGGCCTCCTTTGTCATCAAATGATATCAACAATTGCAGAATGAAGAAGTCCTATGATTTCCAGGTGACACTGACGAGCAAGGATGGACCATAAGTTTACATAACCTCTTCTTCTCATGTTTTAAGTAGCGGTTGCTTTGAAGAGGGCAACGATAGGGATGTTGAGCTGCAGTCTCCTACTGGAAGCTCAGCAGAAAAACAAGTTATATAAATGGGCGAAAACGAGCAGACTTACCGGATGGCACTCGCTCTGTTACCAAACAACTTCATCAAATCTAAGGCACTTCCACCAACCTTACTGCTCCAGGGATTGCGACAGAGAGTTAGGAATTTCGTCAAACAGGATCATGCTTCCTCTTCCACCCAAAACAAAATCAAGAATAAGAGGAAACAGGCAAAAGCAGTCAAAACAAAAACCTGGCACTGGCAGGGAAATGTTCGGCCCCTCTGCGGCCCTTCTTGTTTATTCTGGTTTCCTTTGCTGAAGCTACACTTTGCATTGCAATCTAGCACATGAACTACTAAACAGTAATGAAGAGAACTAAAATAACATGTTCCTGGAGCAACATGTTATTCTCTGATGGCAATGTAAGAGACCAAAGGAGTACTATGCCCTCACCTCATATAGTTGTTCTCTGATGGCAACAGCAACTGCAGGCTGCAAGACAGTACTCAAATCACAAAAATCCAGATGGAGAACAATTAAAACCCAGATTTTAGGCAAAATGTCAATTTCACAGATTAACTTTACTCCATTTCTTCAATTTCATACATAACTAGCTTTTTTGGTCAATGAACTTGTCCAATTTAGTCAATTTTATACATGGACCTTCCTATAGTCAATTTCATACATGACCTTATAATTTTGGTCAATTACATATAAAAATGTTAGTACATTCATGAAATAAGTACTGAAAATCATAATTTTTTGAAATCATTTAAAAGCATTTCTGATATTTATGGAAAATTGCAAAAATTATTTTACAAGACCATTTTATAGATATTTTTACATCCAACTTCAAATTTTTATGGATTTTTATATCAAATAATAAACCGTTTTGAGGTTGACGTTGATCAGAATGGGTTTTTGTGAAGTATTTTTTAATTATTCATTAAATTCTTTTTTTATTATTCACTCTTTTTTTTTTTTGGCTGAGTACCCATTAATTATTTTTTAAATTATTCAAAATTGCTAATAAAATTGATAAAAAATTATAACTTCAAAAAACATTTATGATGTTTATGGGAAATTATGTGTAAATTAGTTTAGGAGACCATTTCATAAATATTTTTATATCAACTAAGATTTTTCTATCAAATAAAAAACTATTTTGATATTGATGCAAATAAAAATGGGTTTTGTAAAGCAATTTTTTAACTTATTTATTAATTATTCAATATTTGTATGAAATTGACCCGTAAAAAAAGTTTTATGTATGAAATTGTCCCCAAAAAAATCATATACAAAATTGACTAAATCATAAATAAGTTCATGTATGAAAAGTGACATTTTACCAAACGTGGAATTGCTTATGCCTTAAAGTTACACCGCATTTACCAAACATGAAAAATTACTAAGTTATCCCATATTAAACTTTATCCTGTCACTATTTAATCTTTATATCAAACGGCCCACTAGAAGCAGGCGAAAGTTATAATGAGAATAGTTTTGTCTGTTTTCGGCCCAAATAGGAGCAGTAAAAAAATTGATTTTAGTTTAAATTTATACTTTCTTCAGAAATTTGCTCTTCACTTTATCCTGAGCAAATTGTAGCTAAGCTTTCATCAAGTCTGACCTGAGCTGATTTCAGCTTCCTCAAAAGATTAGGCCCAGATGCAAATTCAGGTTGAGATAGAGCAAAACAATAACTATGATCTTATTGCAAATATATAACTAGGTAAAATAAGAAAAACAACAGCTTGGTGAAATCAGTTTATCTTTGAAAAATATGGTGAATTTGCTCAACTTACTCCAACTTCAGGATCTTCAATACCCAAATCTTTGCAGAAGGTTCTTGCAAATTCTTCTGGATCACTCTCAAAGTTGTTCAAGTCCTGGCAATCAATTTAAATCAGAATGAACTATTGCAGTGAACAAATGTAGATCACGTTTGATATCATTCTTTTCATCAAACTTACCCACAAAAACTGGTCTTTTATCAGCGTATGATTTACTCGAAGATCAAGCTGTAAATAGAAAAAAGGAAAAGAAGAAGCATCAATACGACCACACTCTTACAAGTTAGAAGACAGCAAGAAGTACTAGTTGACCATAATTTTGCATGTTCTCAATCAAGCGTAAGTTTGGGCAAAATTCCTGTAATACTCCAAAATATAGTAATTGATGAAAAAAATAACAATATTATTAATAACGTAAATTTTAGTAATTAACCTGAATTTATAGGAATTTATGAGCGCAATTGATCTGTTTACATTATTAAGACATTTGTTTTTGTTATTTTGGGATAGGAAATTTATAACATTGCACTTTTTATATGGATATTCGTACAAGAATAAACCATTCCTTGAATTAGACCTTATTGGAGAGAGAGTGTTAAAATATGTTAAGGTTATTATTCACAATTTTCAATGATAGTGAGGGAATGATAGTTGGAACGAATTGGCCTTGCATGTTTCCTTTGAACCTGCAGCATTGTCAAATTCCCACATGTAAATTTGGAGGCGTGACACTTCACAAATGGAGTTTTTGGTTAAGAGGACTGGTCTTAGAAGTTCTTTCAAACCAGTACAAAAGGGCTTTCTGCAAATACACTGCAGTAGGAATTCTATGCCGCAGAAGCTATGACGACTTGCTTTCAGAAAATGGCTTCTCATGAAGCAAGTATATTATTTAAGTAAAAAGACTTCAAATCTCTGATTTGCCCCTGATTGAACATCATACTTGCCATTTTACCCATGCATCCTCAATTTTGAATATCTAGGCAATGGTGTTTTGCAGATTAGTGATAGAAAAACTACTGAGAAAATCCAATTTCAGGTCAGATCAAGTAGAACATTCTCTTCTTGTTCTCTGCAACCATCATCGTCATAACATTCTCTCTGACACTCTACTTCTAGCTTATAGAGAGAAGGGGTTGGGGTCTCAATAAAAAAAAGCGGTCATAGTACCATACAAGTCAGTCTTTGTAAAGCATTGATTTCTTATTTTACATTTACTCCTGATTCTATTTCTTATGCATACATAGAGTGTTTGCATGTACAACAGTCCATCATGACTACGGGTGTGAGTACAATAAAACAAAAAAGGGAGAAAAGAATTGCAATAAAAAGCAATCTTCCATCATTATTCAATTATTCAACAACAAAAAGAGGGTGTAGATAGGCATTAGAAAACTTTAAAAATACTCGAGGAAAGTTTTGCTTGTGGATTTTTACAACTAATTCAAAGTATTTCCCATATTTCTTTTCTCAATTACTGCTCTGATGAAAATGGTGTTCATTGATTAATTTAAAGAGGATTATTTTCTCTAACCAAGGGATTCTCTTATATTTACTGGTCAAGTACAAAACTCAATTATTGTCCATAAATTATTATTTTATAATTTAGAACGAAAATTGTAGAGTTCTCTATGTCTTCTAACAATTGCAAAGACATTAGAAAGGATTTTCAAGAAGGCCCTCCTACCATTCACTTCCTGAGGATGGACTTCCTAAAAAGCTAAACTCCCACCAAACAATTGTGAATTTGCAAAAACATCAAAAGGAAGAAACATTAACTCAAATAACTTTCAGAGAAAAAACAACTGATATTACATGATAAGAAAGACAAACCTTGATGGGCACAATCTTCTCACCAGTGGTCATATCCTGTCCCTCAAATGATCGAAATTCTGTCAGCTGTGACTGCAAAAAATAAATTTTGAAAACAATGCTAATAAGATAACAAAACAGATATCATTTCATTTTATTTTTGTGTTCATCAGCATGAGACCGTAGGGAATTAAGGAGATTGGATGTGTAAATTTATGTTTTTCACTAATTGACTTACTTGAATGGATTGAGCAATCTGTGTAACAAATGCTGGAGGAAGCTTCAAGTCTTTAACAGTCCTTTTCGCAAATACCACCACCTCTGAATCTGGATCTTTAAGATTAAATAACATACAGAAATAATTCATAGGATGTA
Source organism: Diospyros kaki (assembly GCA_036245055.1). Lineage (NCBI taxonomy): Eukaryota > Viridiplantae > Streptophyta > Magnoliopsida > Ericales > Ebenaceae > Diospyros > Diospyros kaki. The sequence continues at coordinate 8,761,903 of BSEG01000013.1, forward strand.
AATGGGAATACTATACATATTTGTGATAGATATTACTCATGTGCAATTAAATTTGTATGGTATAGTTGGATCATTTATTTCAACTTCTTGCAATAATATACCTCCCGGAGCAAAAAAAAATTGAAATATGTCAATAGATGATTCATACTAACACCCAGCCAGGCTACAAAAGTATACTGGCTTTGATACTTGCCACATAAACGACACTCGAGCATCGAGTCCCATGAATTTTATTCTTTCTGATTGGTGCTTTCTCTACCCCAAGTTTGTGAGTACCAAACAAGCCAGTAACGAGAGAACATAGGAATTTTAGACACACAGGTATAAACAACAAACAGACGTGTGCGCCTCATAGTGTCCGATTCTTTGCTCTCCATCTATAGGTAGAATTCAAAAAGAAAAACTAAAAAACAAAAAACGCTGACCAGGATAACAGTTCTAGTGGTGGCTGATACTCGTAATTTTTTAGTCTATCTTATACAGTTACACTCATGGTTGTGTTTCCATATTGTACTTGTTGGTTTCACCATGTCAACTAAGTTATGAAACACAACTATATCAATTATCTTCATTCACCACCATCTCATGAAATTTCTCCATGTGAAGATGGTGTTCAAACTTCATTTCATCATTACTCCGCCAGGGGATATTATCCACTGCCGGTCCCAAACCCAGATAAAGGAGGAGGGTTGCGTTAGGTAGCCGACAGCCAGCGTAAAACCTAGTCGGATCCAAATATGAATTCTAGACAAACTATTTGTTGGGATGTAACCCACATAGAAGTCTAGAATTCATGTAGCCAACCCCACATAGTGGGATAACGGCTGGATATGTTGTTGTTGTTGTTGTTTATACAGTTACACTCAAAACATTTTGAAAAGCGTTAGTAAGGGTCAAATTGTCGCACAAACATGCGACATTGTTGTTCTCATTAGGGAAGATAACGGAGCTTGGGAGAGATATCGAAAACGAACCAGAGGGATTCCACGTGAACGCATCCCTGAACCTCTGACCATCGATCTCGATATCCAGACGGATTGGAACCAGGTTCTCGGCCGTTGGACTACAATCCAAAAGAACAAAGGTTTCCTTCAAGTTGAAAGACACAAGCGCAGTGAAAGCATTTCCATGGAAGGCAACGATTTCGTCAACTGAGAAGAACTAGAATTCGAGAAATCCAAGACGATAATAGAGAGAGAGAGAGAGAGAGAGAGAGAGGGAGAGATTACATCCTGAACTTAACGGGATTCCTAGAGGAAGCTGATGGTGCCGAGAGGTTTTTCATGGTTTTCCAGATCGCCAATTTCCGTCTGCTCCAATTCAATCGCCGGATTCTCTGGATTTGGATTTTCCTTCGCGGTTTAGGGTTGCACTTCCACAAACATCACCGGTTCGGGGCAATTGTCAGAAGAGGCTGTGCCCAGAAATTTAGATAAATTACTCACATCCCCCTCGAATTGGCTCGAATTACTAAATGGGATCGATATAATGTAACGCCCTGTCCGCAGAAGATATAGTTACGTAGCATTTAAATTACCTAATTTTTGTATAATTAAATTCAAATTTAATATTAATTTTTTAATAATATGCATACTGCCCATCTCCAGAAAAGGATGCACGGTGCCCTGCTTTCCCCAGCCTGAGGGTAGGCCAAGACGGCCCACATCGATGGGTCAGGCCCAAGCTGGCCCAGCCCATAATTCTTTTTATACATTAAAAAGAAAAAAAAAAAAAAGCAATCCTACAAGATTCTAGGCAAAACTTCAAGCCTCCATCATGATATAAAAAATTTGATATTAATATATTTAATTAAAAAGTATAAGAGTTGACTCTAATCACAAGTAAAACTTTGAGTTAGCAGACTTGTAAAATAAGGATCCTAAAAATTGTTTCAAAGTTTATCAAAAAAGTCATTTTAATATCAAATTTAGATGTCAAAAAATAAGATAAAGTAAAGAAGTTAAAGGTTATAAATTATGCTTAAGATCTTCCTTTATATATAATTATTTAGAGATAATTATTTGCTTAGAACTAAGTTTCCTTACTATATGTCAGGGTAAATCACACCAAATATCATAAAATTTTAGCGTCTTTTTTAATTTGGTCATTACACTTCAATTTCTTGTAAAGTGATAATAAAACTTTAAAATATTTTGCAATATGATTACTAAAATTATTTTTGGATAATTTCTCACTAAAATTGCTGACGTGGCAATGGCCACATCATCGCCATGTCAGCAATTTCGGCTATGAACCATAAAAAAATTACTTTAGTGACCACATTGCAAAATATTTTAAAGTTTTGTTATCACTTTACAAAAAATTGAAGTTTAGTGACCAAATTAAAAAGAATGCCAAAGTTTTGTGACATTTAGTGTGATTTACTCCTATATGCCATCTAAGAATAGTGATCCTAGACTAATTTAAAAAGATTAACCTTATCTTTAAATATAACCTCCTAAGATTTAAGAAAATGAGTTTATCATAAGTTTATCAATATTAGTATTAATTGCTAGATTTTAGGAATTAATCAAAAATTATAATCGAATTTAGTGTTTAATTCTAGGTGAGAGTTTTACTCAGATTAGGTAATTCAATCTTGATTAGAATTAATTTATTTTCAGGAATATAAAAGACTCATTTCCTTGGTTAAATCAAACTTGATCGAGTAGCATACTAAAGCTGAGGATGGCTTGAATAATTAGGTCGAGATAGAATATGGCCCAAGTAAAAGGTATATGTGTCAACTAAGCTACATCTCAAGTGTCATCACATACATAATTTATACATTTAAGAGATTCTATGTATTTGTAACAAAGTACATAAAAGTTTAGTAAAATTCATGTAATTAATTGTAACGCCAGACATTATATTTGATATGGAAATAGAAGTGGATGAATTGTATACTAAGGGAGAATTAAGGATATAACAGTTAGAGAGAATTGATCTGTAAACTTTAAAATGACCAAAATTAGGCTTTTTTAGTACTAATGACATGACATGGGGGATCTAATTCTCTGATCAACTCCAATTTGGCATGAAATATGTTGTTGGAAATGTCTTGGAAGGACTTGCAATATGTCAAATTTGGTATTGATTAGAGGTCAATTGACTAGTCCTCCATGGGATCTGGGATTAGTTCAATAATTAATTATGATAGCAATCATTAAAGAAATTTTTTTTTGAATATGTGAGGGAATGAGATAACAAAAGCCTATGGGATAAGGTGACATAATTTGACATTAAAAATAATCTTGACTCAATCAAAGGTCACAAAATGATGTTGATAGTAGGGATTTTTTTTTTTTTTATCATAAATAAGATGATAAAAGTAAGATTGTCAAAAAATAAATAAATAGGATAAGGTAAGCATGTCGAGATGTGGTACCGAACCTTACTTAAAATCCAACCCTAGTTGCAAAGTGGCTAATGCTAAGAGGTCCAACGGTTAGGAAGAAAAGAAATTACTATTTTAATAAATGTATATATAAGGGTCGTGGATGGTCAGTAATGGTTGGAACTTAAAACTTTTTGGTACTTGAAAGGTTTGATTAGGCAGATGTTATCCAGATTTGACTTGTAATATGTTGTGCAAAGATCTCTCAAATAACTAAAACATATACATCAAAGTTTTGTGTTCATCTGATGAAATTTGGGATGTCAAACGATGTCTGAAAGTTGACTATACGGACTTGGACATAGTGGGTTATTTACTAATGTTATTCACGTCTCTAGTTTAAGTGATACTTTTGTATTGGATAATAAAAATATGTAAGTGCCAATATTATTCAATGAAAAAAGTGTTATATTCATCTTCAATTTAAATTAATAGCATTATTTAAAATCTATTTGTACAAGGGAGATTTATAATAGGTGATTGTACGGGTGAGTGGTGAATAACCATTGTACCCCTATATAGACTAATTGAAATATCTCTTTCATCTCATTTCTTTTTCATTCTATTCTCTCATCTTCCTCTTTTTTCCCTACAACAATCGTCCTTCACCATTTTCTTCTCGCTATCACTATCTCGTCTCTCACCACCTTGCTGTTTTATTTGTCGTCGATGAAGAGTGGTGGCTTTGTCGATGATCGATTGATTTGGGTAGAATAAAGAATGAGGAGTTTGGCTTATTTCTATTTATCCCTTCTTAGGTGAAACTTTCCTTATATAAATAACATAACTTTAATTTTTTGTTTGAAAAGTTTCAAACTGTTTTTCTAAAGACCTTTGGCCCGGGTGAAATTTTAAAATATGGGACATGATTTTGAAATATTTATGTTGGAAAGATATTATATTTTTGGCTAAAGAAAAATTTGAAAAAATAAACTGTAAATTAGGGGTGGCAATTCGTGTTGGCAGGTCGTAATCGTGTCATGTCAAGATACACGTATAACACGTGTCAGGTTAACCCGAACACAACCCGTTTAATAATCGTGTCAAATTTCTAAAACCCGAACACAACACGTTTATTAAACATGTAACACGACATGACCCGTTTAACCCATTTAACTAAACGTGTCGTGTCGTGTCGTGTCACCTGTTAACCTGTTTAACTCGTTTAATTTAAATGGGTAATGTTGTGTCACCTGTTAAACGTGTTATTTAGTTTTAAACGTGTTATTTCGTGTATAATCGTGTTAACGTGTTCAGATCAACCCACTAACCCTTTTAATTAAACGTGTCATTTCGTATATAATCGTGTTAACGTGTTCGGGTCAACCCGTTAACACGTTTAATTAAACGTGTCATTTCATGTCTAAACGGATTAGACGGGTTAACTCGCTTAAGACATAAAAATAATCGTGTCATAAACGGATTGACCCATTTATGACCCGAACCAGATTAACTCCAACCCTAACCTGCTTAACTCCGTGTCGTGTAATCGGGTCGTGTCTAAAATTGTCAGCTCTACTGCAAATTGAGTTTGAAAAGCAATATTTTCATGGGTTAAAAGGCAAAATTTGGTATTTCCAAGTTTTTGGAGTCTAATCATAATTTGCCATATATTAAGGATAACATGAGTTATTTTATCAAAAATTGGCCTAGGGGTGAATTTCGAAGAAAAGTTGCAGAAATAAGATTTTACTTAAACTTGAGGTTCCCCCTTGGGTTCCAAGTGTATGTTACCTAAACCTTGGGGTAGAAATAAAAATTTTAAAAAGGTTAAAGGTAAAAACGTAATTTCATCAAGAAATCACTCCGACTTGATTTTAACTCAATCTTATGGGCTTAGGATAAAAATGGGGTTTTAGTTCCCCATTGACAAATTTAAAATATTTGAATTCAAAATTTATATGGTCCAATGAAATGAATTATTAAATTCAAATTTGAAATTTATATGAGCTAATGACAAGTCAAATTCAAATTTAATATAGTAACACTTATATGCATAAGTATAATATAATATAATATATATTAATTATTTTTTATTTAAATTACTCGAGCATGGACATCATTACCCAAATAAGTTAAGACATGTAAGGTATATATAAATTCAAAAAAAATTGTTTATGTTATTTCTTGACCAAATAAATGGTCGGATACGAACTTACAACGGTAAGGAATGGGCTCCAGTGATTGGTTTATCAAGGGATGATTGGCAGCTGCAAGCACTCTGATACTTAAGTGAGTAAGAGAGTAAAATGATAAAGTATCAGTAGGTCAAAAAAAAAAGAACACATATTGATTATGAAGAGAGTTAATTTATATAAAAGGATGAGAGATCTTCTTATATGTATGTGTTGTGTGTTTGTAGGGTGATAAGACTAGACATTTGATGTCGGAACTTTCTGATGATGGCATGGTATCAATGAGATTACCATTAATATGGACAGGATCTATTATAAATAAGAATGTGATCTACCATAAATAAAAATAAAATTTTGAGCAGACATGAAAGTATTCTGTAATGATACTATTACAAGTTGGCGCATGGTCGGATCAAGCCGCAAGCCTAGGGTCAAGATCAAGACCGTGGACTGAGGGCTGAGATTTGGGCCGTGGATTGAGATTGGACCGCAGGCTAGAGGTCGGGATTGGACCACAAGTCTACAGTGGCGATTTGGCCCATGGACTGAGATTGGACCGCGGGGTAAAGGTCAAGATTGGGCTGATACGGTCCTGGTTCTGTTCCTGTCCCTATTCCCATTTGGAGGTGCACTTTCCTCTAAATAGTGACTAACATCTGGCCGCCCTCGAAAATTCAGTTACACAGCGCGTCCGAGTTGCCAGTGACTCTATTCATTCTCCATCGCTGCATTCTCCGTCTCTTTCTACGGCTTGGAGAATTCCAGACACTGAACGCTCGCCTCTCTCTCTCTCTCTCTCTCTCCCCCACTTCTTTTTCTTCTATCCGTCTTTTCCTCGTCGTCTCCGCAACCAGGAAAAAAAAAAAGGCGCATCAAAAATTCAGCTGGCCAGCAACTCGGACGGGACGTACGTCGCCGTTGCCGTCGTCGATCAAGAATGGCAGCACCTACGAACGGGACAACGAGTTGTCCACAGCCGATGAAGGCGACATCGCAGGGAGCATTCCAGAAAGAAAATCCCTTGGACTTTGCACTTCCCCTCGCAATTTTGCAGATATGTTTGGTCGTTGCGTTCACGCGATCGCTTTCGATCCTTCTCAGGCCTCTCCGGCAACCAAGAGTCATCGCCGAGATCATCGTAAGTGATCGCTTTTAATTGCCAGTGCTCAACTCGGTTAACATATCCTCGCAATCACTCCGCATGAAAGATTAAACAAGACCAAACTGCAATCTCCGCATGAAAGATAATTAAAAGCATCATGGGGTTGGCAACAAAGAGGGGGAGCGATTGACATTGTAAAATTTCACACCCCAAACTACAATCTCCACTCGGGGTTGGACGATCCATTTACAAAACAGGAAGCTGGGAAAAAAAATCAGTTCTTGAACAAATTGAATTGCACAGATGATTAGCAAAAATGATGAGTTTGAGATATGATGGCTTCTGCAGGGAGGAATACTACTAGGACCATCGGCATTCGGACGAAACAAGAAGTTTCTTCATACTGTTTTCCCAACCAAAAGCATGACTGTGCTGGACACGCTCGCCAACATCGGCCTCCTCTTCTTCCTGTTCCTTGTCGGTCTGGAGCTCGACATGCGCACACTCCGCCGCACCGGCAAGAAGGCCCTCTGCGTAGCTCTGGCCGGAATCAGCTTACCTTTCTTTCTTGGCATCGGCACATCCTTTGTTCTCCTCGAAACCATATCAAAGGGGGTCAAAGCAGGCCCATTCATCGTCTTCATGGGCGTCTCCCTCTCCGTCACCGCGTTCCCAGTCCTGGCCCGCATTCTGGCCGAGCTCAAGCTCCTCACTACCGACGTAGGCCGCATGGCCATGTCGGCAGCCGCGATCAACGACGTTGCCGCCTGGATTCTCCTCGCCCTCGCCATTGCTCTCTCCGGCGACAGCACCTCTCCACTCGTATCCTTGTGGGTCTTGCTCTGCGGCGTCGCTTTCGTCGCTTTTGCAATCGTGTGCCTTCGACCAGTGCTGGCCTTAATGGCTCGCCGCTCGCTGGAGGGAGAGCCCGTGAAAGAGCTATACATTTGCATCACACTGTGCTTGGTTTTGGCCGCTGGCTTTATCACCGACACAATAGGGATTCATGCTCTTTTCGGCGCGTTCGTGGTTGGGGTTGTGGTGCCGAAAGATGGCCCGTTTGCCGGGACTCTGATAGAGAAGATCGAGGATCTGGTTTCGGGGCTTCTTCTGCCTCTCTACTTCGTTTCCAGCGGATTGAAGACGAATATTTCCGCAATTAGTGGAGCTCGGGCTTGGGGATTACTTGTGCTTGTGATCTTCAACGCTTGCTTTGGGAAGATTGCGGGGACAGTGGCAATAACAAGGTTGTTTAAGGTGAAGCTGAGGGAAGCCCTTACCATTGGATTTCTGATGAACACTAAAGGGTTGGTGGAGTTGATTGTTCTCAATATCGGCAAGGATAGAAAGGTAAGTAACACCTCTCCCTCTTCCTTACTCAGAACGCAATAAGTATATGCATATATATATAATGATATGATGTCATTTATATATTCTAAGAAAAAAATGCTTTTAATTGGTGCTATATATATATACTTACCATATAATTAGGCTATCTATAATATTGTAACTAAATACTTTTAATCATTCTGTTACATCTAGGTGCTGAATGACGAAACTTTTGCAATCTTAGTTCTAATGGCCTTGTTCACCACCTTCATCACCACCCCAATTGTGATAACATTATACCGCCCGGCTAGGCAAGCGCCACCCTACGAGCACCGGACCGTACAGAGGAAAGATGTCGAGACGGAGCTCCGGATCCTAGCCTGCTTCCATAGCACTCGAAACATTCCCGCCATGATCAACCTCATAGAGTCATCTCGCGGCAATCGCCGTCGCGGGCGCCTCTGCGTCTACGCCATGCACCTGATGGAGTTCTCTGAGCGATCCTCCGCCATCTCCATGGTTCACAAAGCCCGCAACAATGGCCTCCCTTTTTGGAACAAGAAACGCGACGACACTGATCGGATGGTGATAGCGTTTGAGGCCTATAAGCAGCTCAGCAGTGTCAGCATCCGGCCTATGACTGCCATCTCCGCTCTCAACAGTATCCATGAAGACATTTGCACAAGCGGGCACCAGAAACGGGCTGCCTTGATCATACTGCCCTTCCACAAGCACCAACGGATGGACGGGGCGATGGAGTCCTTTGGCCACTCGTTCCACCTAGTGAACCAACGAGTCCTCCGGCACGCGCCTTGCACGGTCGGAATCCTCATTGACAGAGGCCTCGGCGGCACCACCCAAGTCGCCGCCAGCGATGTGTCGTACACAGTGGTGGTGCCCTTTTTCAGCGGCCAAGACGATCGCGAGGCGCTAGCTTATGGGGTTCGCATGGCTGAGCACCCTGGAATCCAGTTGACCGTGGTTAGATTCAAGGCCCCAGCAGGGAAATCATTGACGACGATATCAGAAGACGGCTTTCCTGTTGTTGTCGGTATCCAGGCAAAGGAAAAATCCGAAAAAATAAATAGCAGTGGAAGGGACGATGACAGCGATGAGGCCTTCCTCTCTGAGTGCATGGCCAGGAAGAAGGATGAGTCAACAACGATATCGTACGAGGAAAAGGTGGTGGCTAGCCGGACAGATATAGTTGAGACATTGAAGTCAATGAACAAGTTCAATCTCTTCCTAGTCGGCAGGTCGCCGCCGATGGCGTCGTTGGTTGAAAGAAGTACTGATAGCCCGGAACTAGGACCTGTAGGCAGTTTCCTAGCATCGTCAGAATTCTCCACCAAAGCATCGGTACTAGTAGTTCAGCAATATAATCCGACAGCAAATCCCCGGCCTCTCGTCGAAGAAGAAGACACGGAAATGCCGGACAATAATATTCCAGAAACGCCGGTGTGATTACTGATGATGAGCTAGGCTTATACGCTTTTCTTAGTTAATTAGGATGGATTGGTGCATGGTAGGTAGGATAAGGGCGTCCACGGTATATTTGGTGGCAAAACATTTGACTCATTTCGATTGTCTATGAATGTTTTATTAATTTAGTAGCCAAAAAAGTTAATTAACACTTAATTTGCTACTAAATTTGAAGCATATATATATAAATAAGAAATCCATAGCCTAACACAAATATTTTTGTTGTGGTAATTCCAATTCCATGTGTACGTAGAAGAATAATTAACAATTTTATTCAAAATTCTATTTATATTGTCAAGTGATGTGTCTTTGAGTGATAATTATATATATTAGTAAAAAAATAAAATTTCTCACTATATATCTACATGAATAAAAATGAGATTATTTATAATAAGTTATATATATTGGTAGATATAAATTATATATATATATATATATATTTTTATAGAATTGAGACATAAGCATAACTATTAGCTACATACTAAATAACAGTTAGAAAGTGATTCCAACCAAATACTCTCTGATAGGAAGAAACGTAATGTCGCCGTTGGTGACGGCGGAAACGAGACTTAACAAACAGCTACGGCGACACGAGATCATGGCCGTCCATAGTTCCTACTTGGAAGCGAACTTGAGAACGTCCGTCTCGGAACCAAGATACTGAAACGGGAATCGATGGGCCGACGAAGAACCCACGTGATCAAGAGCTTGCGCCGCCGCTGCGGCGTTATTCTGATGGGAAGTAGAAGCCAGAAGCTTGTCCAAGAATGACCACTCGCCGTTAAGCCTCTCGTGGTGGTGGTGGAGGAGTCCGCCGTAGCCGGAGGACGTCAGCCGCAGCAGGCTCTGGGAACAGTCTACGTCCATGGTGTGGAACATTGCCGGGGGCAGAAAAGACGGGTGGACGGCGGATTCGGTGCTGAGTAGTTGGGGCAGGTGCATGGATCCGTTGAAGCTGCAGTCGTAGAAAGCGGCGGCTGTTTGGAGGTTGTGTTTGGGGTCCGGCGGGGCAGTGGCGGCTGCTGCTCTCGTGTGATCGGCGAAGTGGTCTTCTCCGGCGGCTTCTGGCTGGAAGCCCCTCGTTTGGATCTTCTTCTTGAACACTCTGCAAACCACCCAGCCGTCTTCCTGCTTCAACACCCGCCATAGGAGAAGCTCTTAGTGATTATGATATTAAGTTTAATTAAGTAATCATATGATTTTTCTCCTCAAATCATATGAGAAGTTTCTATTAATTTTTTTTATATTTTTAAATTAAAATATCTATTGAAAATGAGTGAAAATTAATACTTTTTTAAATTAAAATATCTAAAAAAATTGCATGTTGAACCGATCTTGTTCAACCAAACAGTTGGTGGGTTGAGTCAATCAATCAAACTAGTTCTGACTTTGTGCTTCGAGCCAGACCCATTCATCAAACCAATTCTCGTATAAACCCACCGATTCAATCTAATTCTCTAAATGTTTCCAAAAGAAAAAAAGAAGAAAAAAAAAAACATTGCAAATTCACTAGGGCATACCAGGAGACGATCATGTACCTGAACTTGGGCGTCGTCGTCTTCAAGTCGATACTCGTGCATGATCCAATCGGTCTTCTGGCCATGGGGAGCGCGGCCGGTGTAGAAGACGAGGGTTTTCCTCATGCCAATCCTCTTGGAGGTGGAGCTGAGGTGAATGGCCTTGTCCCGCCCCGTCGCCTTCCAGAACCCGGCCCTGGTGGCGCGGTTAGTCCGGGTTCCCGTAGGATACTTCTTGTCCTTGTGGCTGAAGAAGTACCACTCGTTCTGAGGACCAGACCCGATTCTGCACTTTTCTGCATATCCCAAATGGACCCATCGATTTTCAGAAGAAATAATCCAACGATCGATTCATCAGAAGATAGATAGATAGATAGATATATACACACACGCATATATATATATATACACACAATGAATGAAATTAAGTAAGAACCTTTGAGATCCCAAGGCTCGAGCTTGTTGAGATCGACTTCTCGGATGACATCGAGATCAATGGCTTCGTAGGAAACTTTCTTCCTCAGATAGTAGTACAGCAACTCCTCGTCGGTCGGATGGAACCGGAAGCCTGGCGGGACTGAAAGCTGCCCGTTTCCTGGCATCATCCTCTCCTTCTCCTTCTCCCTCCCTCTCTGTATATATATATGTGTGTGTGTGTGTGTGTGTGTACTATAATATATATATATATATATACTTCGCTAGCCCCCTAGCTTCTCCTGAAAATTGAGCGGATATAAGTATGATAAGAAAATGAAAATGTGTTGTGAAGATGTAAAAGAATTAAGGCTTGCGGATTATTGCATGTGTTTGAGGAGTTTACTTGAAAGCCAGTGTGCATATATACATGAAGAATAGAAATAACGGGGTTTTATCATTATAAAGAAAAAAAAACTAGGTCTGAAGTCTGAAGACCCTTCTGCTTGATGATCTATATATGTACGGCCAAGGTAGCTTGCATGTCGTACGTGTTGAGATAAATGGTTCAAAAAAATTGTGATGTTCAGTAGCTACTGTTTTTTACGAGAAGATCGAAGAGACGAACTTGGGTCTTCAAAGTTTTGAAAAGAAACCAAAACCCTAATTTCCCGGCCCGTGGAAAATTAAGCAGAGGGAGAACCGACAAACATGTAGATCTGACAAGAGAAAACGAACGAGCATGCACCTAGCTTCCATAGGAACAAAGGGAGAAAACGTCCATTTCAACAAAGAATTGGAACCCTCTGTGGACAAAAAAAGAATTGAAAACTATATATATATATATCGACTTTCTTGTAATAAGTCCGAGAAAAATATACAGCAATGACTTGAAATAATTCTTTCTTTTCTCATTTTTCTCCGAAGACCCACAAACAAGAACCTAAGACGTTCACAAGTGTTACCAAAAACAAAAAACAAAAAGAAAGAAAAGAGCAGTTGCAAACCATTTTCCCGAAGAAGAAGAAGCAGGAGAGAGAGAGAGAGAGAAGTGATGAAAAGACGACAGGAGATAAAAGATATACCTGATCTGTTGGATCAAATACTCTTCCGCCGTGACAAAGAAAGGAAGCAGCTTCAACTCGAAAGCAGGTTTTGCCAATATCTGTTCTTGAAAATGGGTAGCTAGGAGAGGAGTTTAGAGAGAGAGAGAGAGAAGGTGAAGGTTAAAGATAGAATGGAACGCAAGAATCGAGGATGGGAACGGAAATAAAGAAGAAGAGGAAGAGAGGAAATATTAATTAATTTTTAAATTAGGAGGAATAAGGGATATATTAACGGGCAGTTTGGGGGTACTGTTGTGTTGCTAGCAATTCTCTGATTCTAGCGAGGGTACAAATGGAGACTTGGAAAGTGTCGTTGAATAGGCGACCCCATCCCCAAATTCGCCTGATTAGCTGATCAAAAGCTACCCAGCTGGCAGCTGTCAATTCCATCCCCTTCCTAATTCTTGAATGTCAACACCCTCATTTTTCACTTTTTAATGATCCATTGATATATATATATATATACTTTTTATTCACCTCCGAGCTTAATTTTTAGGGAAGAGTGACATTTGCTCCTGCACACTTCTAGATAAATTTAGGGAAAATTCTTGAGCTAGAAAGGTATATCAAGGGGGCTTCTCCAATGGAAATTAAAAGATCAAAATGTCTTCACTTATTTTTTAAATTTATAGAGTAGGTCACTATCTTACTCTCTCCTCTCTTCCTTTCCATGACTGCGATGTGATCGCCGACCGTCCCTAGTCTTGCTGTCATCGTCTGATCGCGTCTTGCCTTATTGTCTCGCTGATCGTCGAAGAATGCAGCGACGGTTGGCTAGGCAATGGCAACGAGGCGGGGAGATGAAGGGCGATCGATGGTTACATCACAGCTATAAGAAGGGAGATATGAGAGAGTATGACAGTTGCTCATTTTACAAATTTGTAAAGTAGACGAAAATATTTTAATCTTTTAACCTCCATTCAGTAAGTCTCTCTGTCAACTTGTCTGTCTCCGTAGAAGGAACTCTAAATTTATATGCTAACGAAGTCTATACACGGAACTTATCTTCTAGAGTTATTGTTATCTTCTAGTTAAATGTTGTCTTTCAACAATAAATTTATCTTTTAACTCATCGCACTAATTCAAACCCTAATATTCTATATAAAATTCTAAATATTTTATTATTGCACCATGCCCGTGGGGGCTCCATTGATATTAATGATCATATAAAGCGTTATACAGAAGCCCTTATATCATTGATGTGCATTTATATAAGATAAACCTTTATGAAACCATTTACTAATTCTCCACTGCCTAAATTAAGTGACCCAGAAATGTGTGTGTAGTCAACAATTGAGTATATATAAACACGTTAACTTAAATAATATGTTCTTCAAGTACATGCATGGATGTCTAGCAACAAGTCCATAACTAAACTGACATTGGTTGATTTTTTTTTGTCCGATAAATAACTGATGTTGATTCATTCTTGTTTCCAATTCATAGCCGGCTTCATCTTCAAACAGACCAATCAAATATAATGAAAAGGAAGGTTAAAAAAATTTAGCTTTCAAACAAATACTAAAAAAATTATTCAAATTCAAAATGACTTAACCAATTTTCCACACTAGGCTCCATTCAAATCTAAATACAATTATCCTAAACTTTGGTCTTGGATAATGACCCTCCTAAAACCCTATCCTATGACAAAAGTCTTCTAAGAACAACTAGTATATCATCTCTTGTCGAGTTGAAAAATAACACTGTAGCTGATGCAAAGTAGCATGACCCATTCAATTAATCAGAGAAAAATAACCCACCAAAAATTTTCACAATTTAAGAAATTCCACAGCCCCAGCCCCTGATCCTATGGTGAAGGGTAGGTAGAGTTGCACGTAGGGGACGAAAAGGCAGAGTCCTGGAAGTCCGTGGGGCTAACGACGCCCTGATCCAACACATGCACTACACAATCCAAGGTCTCGGATGGATGCGCCTTAATTTCAGACCCAATTGGATTCCCACGCAACCCCCCTCCCAGATCCCAATATCTTATTATTATTATCATCATGCAGATATATCCATCCATCTCACAAATACCCCTCTCTGATTTCAGTCCATAATTAACTAACACCAAATCATCATCCACATTCGACAGTGCCCATTTTATATGTATTTATAAACGGGGGTTCCCGGTCAAACACGGAGACTTGACCAGCCACGCAGCTGTGAAATAGCAAATTTAGCATTGGCAGAGGCTGAGCACTCCCATAACTACAGCGCCCTTGGTGGTGCCGGTGCCTTCACGTACACTTCGCATCATCATTAATATGAACTGAATCAAATGCACAAAGAGAAAGGAATCCTATATTCCTGCTTTGGTTTAATGGCTTTGCATCTTAACCTAACTCGCTCATCCACATGAGATTTAGCTTGCATTTGCAGTATAGTTTCGGCTTTTAAAAAACCCTTTCAATGTCCACTCTCAATATCAACATGTACATTTAGTTTAGTTTAATCCTTGACAGCTAAAGCCGGGGATTCGAATTAACACCTTTCACAGGCACCCGGTTGAAGAATGCGATGAACTTCGTAGTCAGCCTTCTTTGTATCGTTTTGGCTAAGTTCTGGTGAATGAAACACCAATTAGGCGACAAGCAAATTAACTCACTGGTCACCCCCGTGCCTCGGGACAGCCAAGGTTGAGAAAGAGGCAGAAAGCTTGTTGGGACTGCCCCTATTGCTTTGATAAATTGTATTCGGCTTCTTGTTTGATGGACTCAATGTGCCAATTGCGGTGGCTACTGAGAGGGTCCAGTGTTGATATATGAAGGTTCTTGGTGTGGTACTTGTAGAGGGTTCTTCTGTGGCCGATGCTTATATATGTTATCCCTGCTGCTTCAATCAGCTGGTATAGATGGGCCTGCAGAAAGAAGCATGAATAAATAGCTATTCACCCCAGGATGACATGTCAGAAATGAATCAAAGAACAATGAATTTAGAATTCACATCAAAACTTGTAACAAATTTGGTTTAGATTTCCCATTTGGTGAGAATAACAACTTTGAATCCATTGTCCTATCCCTATGTCCTGATAAAATGTTCTGAAATCAATAGATTGCTGGTCAGCTCAGTTGTCCATGCTTAGATGTTCTAAACAAGTTCAATTGAAGAGAGACCTACTGAACCCATATAGAGATAGTCGAATCCTGCCACAATAATGGTGTTCTTTCTTAGTAAGCAAGCCACTTCATCATCAAAATATTCTTTTCTCGGGTCTAATTTCTATTGTTTCCCAGGCTCCTCTCATAAAAGAAGAAAAACTGAGCATGTTGTGTTTGTATACGCGCACACGCGTGTGAGACAGTTCGTTCTACTTGTGTTAATGACTAGATCTTCTAACAGCTCAGGAGGAGAAGGCTATATTTTATTGACAGTTCATTCCAAAACTAACATGGCAGTGGTGCAACCCCGTGCTCAAGATGACCTTTGACTGCATGAATTATTCAGGTTTAGAATAATATTTGGAGTTATATTGAGCTATAAAAATTGGAAGGTTAAGATAATAAAACATAAAAAGCAACCTTAAATTAAAAAAGATAGCATTGGTAAAGCTGCGTACAAAGACTACCCTCCCGTACAAAGACTACCCTCCCCTAACCCTCTCAAAGTAGGGAGTCCCAAGGACTGAGGATGCCCTTTTTATGGTTAATATATGTCGAATCACCATCAGTCCTAAAACTTTAAGATATGAGAAAATGAGTCTCACAATATATATCAAGTTTTCAACACTATTGCAACCATGTGGTGGACTAACCAAACTCATCATCATCGTCATCACCAACTACACCTTATCCTAACCAAGTTAAGGTCAGTGTCCTGACCAAACTAAGGTGAAAAAACATGCAGAGATAATAATGAACAAACTAACATATATAATTGGCAACAAGCATGTGTACTACAACTTGAACCCAGATCTCCCGGAATCATAGCTCTAATATGGTACTACTACAATGTCAAGTTACCACTAATCTACAAGGCTTAAACTAATAGAAAAAAGATCCCCAATAATGTACGTCAAGCTTTTCACCAATACATCACATATTTGTATGTACAATTATGTCAGCCAGCTGTAGAGAAAGATCTGGGAAACCCAGCCATATGGCCAAGCAAATTGTCTAGCATAGCCCCATATGACCTAATAACTGCAGATCTACTTGCTTCTTAAGATAGCTTAGAGCCAAGTGTTTCTCCAGCTGTTGAATTCTTCATTATAAAGGACTAACATGCAGTATGTAGAATTTTCTAGTGGCATAGGGCCCACACAAACACCCTAACATTGCTATGGCCCCTAAAATTACTTCCATCAAGTCTATTCTCAGAAAACTGGGAAATACTTTAATAAAGAACATTAGGAACCCTAAAGGGAAGATAGCTCAAAAAATGATATATGACTACTCAATGACCCTGCATACTTACAAGACAGAAGCATAAGAGACAACTAGAAATAAAAGAAAAATTAAGTATGCATAAATACCTCATTAGCTTCATCTAAAGCACTGGTTGATTCATCCAATAGAACCAAAGATGGTTTTGAAAGCAAAAGACGTGCAAAAGCAAGGCGCTGCTGTTCACCAAGAGAAAGAACACTAGACCACTCACAGGTAGAATCCAGACTATTAAAGCGAGATAGTACATAGCCAAGGCGAACATCTTCCAAAACTTGGAGTAGATCATCAGTAGTGGGCTTTTGAGGCTTGAGACAAACATCTTTTGAGTTCAGTCCCTGCATGAAAAAAGGTGGCATACCTGTAACAACATTGAGATGCAAATGAGAAATAACACAGCGCCAGCAAGGAGGGGGTAGAGAAGAGAGAAACAATAATACTTCTAAACAGCATGGCTAATGTTGAATTGCCAATAAAATCAGCAAAGCAATAAAGTTATTATTTAGATAGCATTAACCAAAGGAGGCATAATGGCAAAAAGGGATCGCGTAAGTCCTCCATTGCTTCAATAACAAGCAAAGATTTGTAGGACCATCCAAGTTTCTGCCTATTTTAAAAGCATTTGTCCAGTCACAGAATAAGGTTTCTGCAAAAGTGGGGGAGAAAACATGCCCCTCGTGCATGAAATTAGGACAAGGGTATCAGAAGAAGTTGAAGAAGAAGAAGAAGAAGCACCCTAGCATGTGAGACAAGGATTAGGATTGCAGAAGTAGAAGAAGAAAGCAGACACCTCCCAGTATTCTTCTTTCAGTTTTGGAACTGCGCCGCCACAACCCCTCAAAATAAGCTTGTGCTCAGGCACAAAAGTATATTAGTTATTTAAGGTACTCCTTTTTCCCACAAATAACTTGGATACAGTCCATTTGGTAGAAGTTTTTGTTTTTTGTTTTAGTTTTCGTTAGTTTGAAAACATATACAAAAAATGGCATTTGATTGCTTGTTTTCATTCTCAAAAATTTGAAAACTTCTCAAGAAATGAACCAAAAAAAAAAAGTGTTAAAAGTCATATTTTTCGTTTTGTTCAGTGACGGGGACACTAGCCAGAGGGACCGTGGGAGGCAGGAAGAGCAGGGGAGAAAAAAGAAAAGACACAAAAATTCAAAAACAAAACTGAAGACAAACCATAACAATCAAACAATATATTAATCTTTCATATTTTAAATGAAAAAAAAAAAGGAACCCAAAAAAATGAAAACCAACACTAAAAACTCTATCAATGGCCCCCAAGTTAGGCAAATTGAAAAAAAATATATATGAAATGTAAGTTTAGTGAAAATATCAGTGTGGATTATATTATGGTGAAACTTGAAAATCAAGTCGTCCCAAAAAAAAATCAGTTTTCATATCTCAAATCAAGCATCCAAAAAGATGGAGAGAATAATAAAGATATACCCATGTAATTAAGGCATGACAATTAAAATGAAAAAGTATGTATGGCTTTTTATGTGATGATGAGATTGTGTTAAAGTTAAAGAAAAAAAATTATAAGACTAACTTTATTATATAGCACAAATGTTGGGTAGTAAAGCAATAGCAGAGTCAGGATTTTGGCTCGGGGGGCATTACTTAACTGCCCCTCATCTTTTTAATTTCGAGGGGACAAGTGTTAGAGGGCATAATAATTTATATGTACAACATCAAGAGATCAAAGGGCAAGGGCAATTTAGAAGTTGGGGGGGGGGGGGGGGGGGGGTCAATTGTTCACCCTCCCTCAATTGTATGTAGTTCTGCCCCTATAATAAAAAACCAAAATGTGCAAAATACAAGTATAGCAGAGATGAGGATATTATAATGAATGTGCAGCTATAAAAAAAATCATACATAAAAAATGAATTTATTCATTATAAGATCAGAGTAATTTTTATTGAATATATGATGTGAGAGACACAAAATCATTTGGACATTTGATATGAAAACAAATAGACTCCTCTGAGGAAAGGGATGGAAAAGAACGCGTCTTTAACAAAAGAGGTAGAGCAAGACTAAGAAAAACTTGGTGAAAGACTCTTGGGTGTGATATGCGTTACAATGACCTCACAGAAGATATGGTCATATATAGAAATGATTGACAAGCTAGAATTCATTTACTCAACTAACCTAGGAAAACTAATCCTTGATGTTTTGTTGATGATGGTGTTGTAGAGACACACAATTACAACATTGAAACACAGGCAATAATTGTACCTGCTCAATAATCTTGACTTGATAAAGCAAAGCACACAAACTATTGATCATGAATTCACGTGAAGTTAACTTCAAAAAATTGCTTGAATTGTGAAAAAAGATGCTACTAATTATTCAAAAGGTTGACCTTGAATCAAGACAATGAGGGGCACTCAGATGGGAACAGGAAATCAGGTCATCCAAAGAAAAGACCCCAGCATACTGCAATTTGCAAAAGAAGCAAAATAAAAAAAAGAAAATTCACTCTCCCAACCACCTATCCTACTGTGTTCTAGTTTTCAATCTTTTTGAACCTGTGCTTTTTAGCTTTGCAAGTACCAGTTTCATTCAATCATTAATCCACAATCATGCGCAAGAGAAGACAGACAAGGAATAACATTGGGTGGTCGAACTTTTATATAGGCCCTTATCCTGTGCTCATGCTCCACCTCCCCCAACTCTTCCACTTCCTCTCCAATTTATTTCAAAAGAGAGCTTTTAACTTGCTATCTCTCAACAAGGTTCCATTAGATTAATTGGAACCTCATTAAGAAATTCAGCTAGATTAATGTACGTGTTAGAAATTTGAATATAGGTTTTTTGACTTTGTTGGTAGTTAGCATCATCAGCCAAACAAATTTATTTTCACATATAAATAATAGAAATGTTCTTTAATAGCATAGAACAACATAAAAAGGGCATCCACTGACCCAAACAAAAATTCCATACCAGCTGGTTTAGTGTTTTCTGGCAAAGAAACTGAATCTTCAGTCCATATAGGATAAAGAAGTTGTTGACGAAGCGTTCCAAGAACCATATAGGGTCTTTGTGGAAGGAAAAATACACCTCTATAACTTCTACAACTGGAGCTTTCAAAATCACCGTAGGCATCATGTAGGGTACTATCTTCCAGAGGAGTGACATTAGGATCTTTTGCATCTTTTGAGTAGAACCTGATTTTTCCCTTTCCGTTGCTCCAAAGACCAGCAATAGCTCTCAGCAAAGAAGTTTTACCACTCCCACTTGGTCCTGTTACCTGTTAATACAGTTATAAACTAGTCAAATATTTCCTTTAATAGCAAACCAGCTAAGCACGTTAGCACTAGCAGTAAGACACAAGCAGAAGCCCAACCAACAGATGATCCTTCTCATATATCTTCAATGACAATTCCCTCAAGAGTGTAGCTTTATTTGATGGTGTCTGTATGGTCAAGTTCTCAATGTCAAGCAACTCCTGATGGTTGTCCAGAATCATAGATCCATTAGACTGCAAGGAGGTAGAAGTTTGCGTGTTGCAGTATATAAGAACAATCTTATCCAAGGGATCAGATAGAGGATTTGAGCTGCTGCTATCCAAAACGTCATCAAATTCACCTGAAGGCATGAATGGTGTCAAAGTTACTAATCGCACGTGAATCATGTTTAAATGGCACTAACTTGTAAATTATCCTTGGTTTCCTTACTCTTTTTTCCTTTCAAAAAAAAAAAAACATAGAATAAAGTAATCCCTTCTGGATCCAAGCTGAAACCAAGGAAATCAGTCAGTGGATGACACTGACAGTTACACAGCCAGCGTGCAGCCCAAAATGACCAAAAAGAAGGAAAAATAGTTAAGAATAAGAATTCATGAAAACCATGTCATGGTATAAGTACTTAGAAGGGAGGATATGCCATGCAAGTGGCATGGCCTTCACGTGTAACGGTTAAGAGTGGGGTAGTTACTTCTAGATGGGGGGTATAATTGTAAATAAGACTCCCTTTTGAGCGGGAGCTGAAGACGCGGGATCCTCTATATAAAGGACCCACTTGTATTGAGACATGCTGAAATTTGAATTGAAATCATTCTGGATTTCTCCCTCAATTCTCTCTCTCTCTCTCTCTCTCTCTCTCTCTCTCTTTATCTTTCTCCGAATTCTATCAACCTCTCCCTTAATTCTCTAGAATTCTCACGAATTCTTGAGAGTTCCCAATTAGATCCTTCAAAGATCTGACAAGTTGGTATCAGAGTAAGTCCCCGGCCAAAGGAATTCAGTAGGACGAGCGATGGCATAAGAGACTCAAATGAAGAATATCAAGTTCCAAGTGCAGCAGTTCCATTCGACGGTTACCAATCTGCAAGCTCGAGTGGAATTGTTGGAGATCGGATCCAATCGCAACCATGAGGCAATCATGGCAATGGACCGAAAGATGGACACCTCTCTAGGAAGTTTGGAGATGTGGTTGGATTGAATCTGAGACGAGGTGTGAGCTCAGATATGAGATCAACTACAAAGTTTCATGGTAATGTTTACACGTTAAAATCAGGTAAGTATATCACTTGATTTTCCTCCTAGAGAAAGGATAGAACCGGTTCTGACCAATAATGGAGGAAGGAATGGAAATGTCAGGCCCTCAGAAATTGAGGTTGCCCCAAGAGAAGATGAGGATACTGATGTGGAACAAAGGCGAGAGGGACCGATTGCAGTAAATCAACCGAAGTTCCCTATGCCTAAATTGGAGATTCCCTTGTTTGATGGAAGTAATCTGAGATGGTGGGTGAAGAGATGTGAAAGGATGTTTTGCTGGTACAATATCCCCGAGGGGCGTAGAGTAGCCTTGGCAGCCACATACCTTAATGATGCGGGGGATGCTTGGTACCAAGGGTGGTCACAGCCTAGATGAGAATGCCCTTGGGGAGAATTTGAGGATAAATTGTGTGAGAGATTTGGTGACAAAAACAGGAAGGCTGTGGTGGAGTTCATTAAACTACGACAAGGAGGGGGTGTACAGGCTTACCAAGCACGGTTTGAGGAGTTGAGATCGATCATGATCACTTTGAACCCCCACCTCTTAGAAGCATATTTTGTCTCCAGCTTCTTGAGTGGGTTGAATGAGGAACTCCAACCTATGGTCAAGATGCTCCACTAGGAGACAATGGAAGAAGCAGCAGAGAATGCAAGACTACAGGAGATCATGATAGAAGCTATCATGAAGAAGTAGAGGCAGCAAAGCAAGGGAGCCAATATGGGGCCTACAGTGCCTATAATGAAGGGGTATGGTAAGGAATTGGTAAGGGTAAATCCACGAGTGAAAGGGCTGAAAGTGGTTGCACCTGGCAACCACTCAGCAAGACAGAGTGGGAACTTTATAGATCAGAGAAGACAGGTCGGGCTGTGCTTTAAATGTGGTGACCGGTATTACCCGGTACACCAATGCAAGAGACAATTACTCTTGCTGGACAGGGAAGATGGAATCATGGAAGAAGAAGAGGAAATAATGGAAGCATAGGAGTTGGAAGGGGAAGATAATGAGGAGATTTCATTACATGCCTTTAAGGGGTTAAACAACAACCAAATCACCAAGGTGGAAGGTAAGGTGCAGGAGGGAAGCTTGATAATCCTAATTGACAGTGGGAGTACCCACAGTTTCTTAGACAAGAGCACTGCCAAGAGACTTCACTGTAAGCTGACCAGAACTCAACCTTTGTCAGTGACCATTGCCAATGGCAACAAGGTGCTGAGCAACTCAGCTTGCACCAGTTTTTTCTAAGAGATGCAAGGGGAGTTGTTTGAGGCTGATCTAAGACTACTTAAGCTAGGGGGTTGTGATGTGGTGTTGGGGATGGATTGGATGAAACAAGTTAGCCCTATCAGCTTTGACTTTAACTGAATGGAAATGACCTTTGAGAAGGGTGGGAAGAAGATTACCCTCACGGGCAGTAGAGAGAGAGGGGCTTGTAAGATGATTATTGGGAGAAAGCTACAGAAGTTACTCAAGCACAAGTGGGCTCAAGTAACTCAACTGTTTTTAATCCAAGCAGTGGAGGAGACTGAAGAAGGGAGTGAATCGGAAGGGGAGTTCCACCTAACCACAATCATTCTAAACCAAAATCAATTAGAGGTGGAGTACTTGGGGCATGTCATTTCAGGTGTTGGGGTAAGCACTGACCCGAAGAAAGTGGCAACCATGGTAAATTGGCCCAAACCTACTAACCTAAAGGCATTGAGGGGCTTCTTGGGGTTGACAGGTTATTATAGACGATTTGTGAGAAATTATGGCCTCATAAGCTGACCATTGACAGAGCTATTGAAGAAAGATGGGTTCAGGTGGGGACCAGAGGCAAAGAAGGCATTTGGGCAGTTGAAGGAGGCCAATACCAAGGCCTCGATGTTGGGTTTACCTGACTTCAGTAAACCCTTCACCCTGGAGACCGATGCTTGTGGTACGGGGATAGGAGCGGTGCTAATGCAGGAAGAAAGGCCCTTGGCTTATCTCAGCTAAGCCTTGTCACCTAGGCATGAAGGGTTGAGCATGTATGAGAATGAGTTATTGGCAGTGGTGATGGTCGTGGAGAGGTGGAGACATTATCTGGAAGGAGGTCAGTTCATCATTCGAACTGACCATGAAAGTTTAAAATTTCTCCTTCAACAGAAATAACATACGCACCTTCAAAGGAAAAGGATGGCCAAACTTATGGGTTTGGACTACACCATACAATATAAGAAGGGAAGGGAAAATGTGGTCGTTGATGCCCTTTCCAGATGCCATGAGGAAGGTCAGGCAGCAGCCCTTACCATGATAACCCCAAATTGGTATCGAGAGGTAGAGGAGAGTTATGAAGGAGAAAACAGAATGAAGGAGTTAAGGGAGCAGTTGATTTTGAATCCAAGCAACAAACTCAGGTATACACTGAACAGGGAGTGATAAGATATAAAGGAAGATTGGTAATTGGGGGCAATGAGACACTGAGAAAGAAGATATTGAGTTCCCTCCACAAATCACCCTTGGGAGGCGACTCGGGAATTCAGAATACTTATTACAAGGTGAGGCAAATCTTCTATTGGCCCCAATTGAAGAGGTATGTGACTGAATATGTAATAGCCTTTGATACTTGCAGTATTTGCAAATATGAGACCATAGCCCCACCAAGCTTACTACAGCCCCTGCATATCCCTGCACAGGCATGGGAAAGTATAAGCATGGACTTTATTAAGGGTTTGCCTAAATCTGAGGGAATGATTGTATCATGGTAGTGGTGGACAGATTCACCAAATTTGCACACTTCATTGATTTAACCCACCCTTATTTGACCCAAGAAGTAGCCAGGGTTTTTTTGTACTAGGTAAAGAAGCTGCATGAAATCCCCAATTCAATAGTCTCTAACAGAGACAAGATCTTCACCAGCTTATTCTGGCAAGAGTTGATGAAGGCCCTAGGGATGAAGTTGAAGATATCTACAGCCTACCACCCTCAAACAGATGGTTAGATTGAACAGGTGAATTAGTGTCTAGAGGGATACCTAAGATGTTTATGTTTCATGCACCCTAAGGAGTGGCATAAATAGGTTTCACTTGCACAGTGGTGGTATAATTCCAGCCACCATGCATCGATCAAGAGGTCCCCTTTTGAAGCGTTGTTTGGTTACCAGCCCCCACTCCTTCCAGCAATAGGGGAAAGTACTACCGTGGCTACTATGGAGCCTTATTTGGAGAAAAGGCAAAGGGCATTACA
The DNA here is from genome assembly GCA_036245055.1 of Diospyros kaki. Classification (NCBI taxonomy): domain Eukaryota; kingdom Viridiplantae; phylum Streptophyta; class Magnoliopsida; order Ericales; family Ebenaceae; genus Diospyros; species Diospyros kaki. Next base: position 8,786,483 of record BSEG01000013.1, read on the forward strand.
GCAACTCAAGGAAGAACTTGCATTGGCCCAAAACCACATCAAGCAGTATGCGGATAGAAGAAGAAGTGAGAGGGAGTTTAATTTGGGAGATAAGGTCTATTTAGAGCTCAAGCCGACCCACCTCAAGACGATTGCCCACAGTCAAATAACCAAATTGAGCCCCAGGTACTATGGATCATACCTAATTCAAGCTAAGGTGCGGAAAGTGGCGTATAGGTTGAAACTACCATAAGAGTCTAGGATCCACCCAATTTTTCACGTCTCCTTACTCAAGATCAGTGAAAGCACAACAAGTGGCTCCCAACCTACCCCAACTGTCAAGAGAAGTGGATATGACACCAGAACCCAGCTCAATACTAGACAAAAGAGTCTTGTACAAGCATAGAGGCCCTATCATCTAGGTGTTGGTAAAGTGGTCCAACCTTCCCCACAACAGCAGTACTTGAGAATACTTGCCTGATCTCTTAAAGCAATTTCCCCAAGCAGTCAGTCTACTCAATATTTCTTGAGTTGAGGACAAGAAAAGTCTCAAGCATGGGAGAATTTGTCATGGTACAAGTACTTAGACGGGAGGATACGCCATGCAAGTGGCATGGCCTTCATGTGTAACGGTTAGGAGTTGGGTAGTTACTTCTAGAAGGGGGGTATAATTGTAAATAAGACTCCCTTTTGGGTGGGAGCTGAAGACACGGGATCCTCTATATAAAGGACCCGCTTACTTGTATTGAGGAATGCTGAAATCTGAATTGAAATCATTCTGGATTTCTCCCTCAATTCTCTCTCTCTCCCTCTCAATTCTCTCTCTCTCTCTCTCTCTCTTTCTCCGAATTCTATCAACCTCTCCCTCAATTCTCTAGAATTCTCACGAATTCTTGAGAGTTCCCAGTCAAATCCTTCAAAGATCTGACAAACCATCACCATGATTCACAAGCCAAATTTCAAATAATACCAATCAGTATCTAAAAATTTGTATTACTTAGCTGCAGAGTAAGTACGCATCTGTTATCACAGAAAATGTTGTAAATGCTTCATCTTTCCTCCTCTTTTTATAATCATCTTTCCTCCATTACCATGGGAGATTCACATAGACCATGACAAGTATAGTTGTAAGGCACAAAATGAGAGAACTTCTAATTTTGTTTTATCCATTAACAGATAACTATTCTCGTCATGATGTAATCAGGGAGAACTGCAGAGAGAAATTGGTAATGCAAGGTACCTAGTCTGTCAATGACAGCTGAGAAGGCACTGATTGCTTGAAATTGGTATACAATGAGAGAAAAATCCCCAAGAATATGATTAAAAGCAGAGACAGACTGATTTATGACGCCGAATTCAATCTTTCCAGAGAAATACATGGGTGCAACAACTGCAGCAGGAAGAATCTGAATCAGATATCGGTAGCCATTGGTGAAGAACTCCAGATTTCTAGAGGACACCAACAATTGCTGCAGAATTAAAGATAAACTTAAGAACATTAAATCATAATGATGTAATAGTATTTGTGAGAATGAACTAGAATGGATTTCACCGCACTGATGCCTAGAAACACAACCTATGCACATAGAAACACCATGGAAAGAGCAATAACAAACCAACTTTCTACCAAGACTAACAGCAGCTATGAAAAAAGAGAACTTAAAGAAAAGGTTTAGCATATAGAGTAAAAGCAGACAATTCAAATTAGAGACAATGTGTCTCTGGTATAAAGCTTATTGTTCTCTTCCTAATAGATATTTCTGATTTACTGTTTGTACTGGAGGGGAAATCAAATACTGCAATCTATATCATTCACCAGTCACCCGATGTTGCTTACCATAATATTTTGATCATATTTATCAATTAATAAGGAGTCATTACAAAATCCAAAAGGGGAATTAGTTCAATCCAGTTTCACATAGCATTACCAACTGCATAAAGGCCTTTCTTCATTAGACAATCTGTTTAAAATCTATTTGGCCTGGCTCAAATTATAGCTCCTATGTCAAAGATGTAGTCTTCAGCGAAGGCCTCCTTTAAAATCATCTTCAGTCTTAAGTGGAGGATTTTGGAATCATAGGAAATCTAACCCAATAAATGCCAAAAAAAATATCAAAAGCCCAAAGTACTCCACCATGACTTTGTACATAGACCTAATGTGTCCATATAAGCTGATGATTCATACATGGGAATTGATGAAAGCTAAAATGATGAAGCAATGTCCCCCATTTGATTACCTAATGAATCTATACGAGTGATCTCATGCTGAGCATTCAACGTGAATTGAATGTTGAGGAGTATAACAGTGAGTTCTATAATTTGCTAATTTACATTGAACTCAATAAAACGGGTTAACTTCTAACAACTTGCTATTTATTGGGTTGAAAATTGCTATTTGGGATGAGATGAACATGCAACCTTCTAATCTTGAAGATGCATATCCTTTAATGATTGAACAGACGGTTGCATCAAGTCCCAAGGTTTCAGTTGCTCTCCAAGACTTGAAAATTGCCCAAATAGCTCGAACAAAGGACCAAACAAGCATTAGTTTCGAAGGACAGGCCCTAGAGTTGTTTGGGGTTCAAGTCACAGCAAAAGGGGAAGAAACCATGCGCTTTAGAGCTTCAATGGGTGTTGGCAGCAACCCTACACAATATGGCCTTCACTGTTTCAATTGTCATGAGTTGGGCCATGCTTCTTATTGTTATCCTCAACATCAAGTTAATGTAGTAAAAGCTGAAGCTGAGCATAAACAGTACTTTGAATAACCCCTTTATGATGAATATTTTGAAGATGAGGAGGAAGAAATTGACTTATTGCCTATCCAAGGACAAAGTCTCATTGTACAACAGGTTTATCTACTCTTAAGGTGATAGAGCAAGAGAATTGGAGAAGACTAGCATATCTTGCATCAAGGTAACTTGTGGATGAAAGACTTGTGATGTTATTACTGATAATGGTAGTATGGAGAATATCATATTGAAGGAAACAATGGAAAAGGTAAAACTTGCCGCAAAGAAATATCCTCAATCTTACAAAATCTCATTGATACAGAAAGATAATTAAATACTTGTAACCTCAACACGTTTGGTTAAATTTAATATAGGTGTTGTCTACAAGGATGAAGTATGGTATGATACTTTACCAATGGATGCTTGTCATATTTTATAGGGTCAGTCATCCCCATTTATTTGATTGTGATATGCAACACAATACTAAGCCACAGGTTCCAGTTGTTACTAAATTGTTCTCTAAGACCAATAAAATTAACACAATAGAAACTTACTTAGCATAAACAAGGTAATAATCCTACACCCTATTGCCCATCCTGATTTCTTTGAATTACTCCTTCAGCAACCATGAGAGAGAGAGCTAGCTTAAAAAGAAAATAGGTCATTCTCACCCATTCATTTGAGCTACACTACCAAAACCATCAGTTCTTAAAAGAAATGAATGGCTAAGAAACAAGAACTCCAAGAAGTCAAATAGCAAGAATCTTCTAAGCCAAAGTACTTCTAAAGGAATATAGCCAACTATGGTATGGACATGTATCAACAAAGAGTAAAAGTAATCCATACAGTTAAATTTTCAAAAGCACTTCTGAAGCGCTGCAGCATAAGTTGCATCTCATTTTCCTCACCACCATAGAATGCAATTGATTCAGCATTTTCTCTAATGCGTACCAACCCAAAACGGAAATCAGCTTCCTTTTTTTCTTGCAAAAAGTTTAGTGTCACTAATCCCTGAAATTGCACATGAAACAATCCCATTACATAAAGTAAATACCACCTTTAGTAGCAAGAAGCTTCACTGCAATTCCAGAACTACAACTGCAGAAACAAAGAACTTACCTTCCCAAGGAAAACACTTATTGCTGTTCCACCAATTGAATAAACAAGAAGTACAGCAAACAATGGTGGATATATACCATATAGGATGTTGCTAAAAGACACTAAATCAACAGCAGCATTGAATAGTGTCAACGAGAATGAAAGTGCCGTCCCCGTGAAGGAACTTAGATCATCAACAATCCGCTGGTCTGGATTATCAATTATTGATTGCGACTGTATTTTGTAGAATGTTTGATTTTTGAGATAGCGATCTATGTAATAGCTTGTCATCCAAGCTCTCCATCTTAAAGCAAGGATTTCTCTGGCATAGTCTCTTAACACAAAGAACTGCAAAATAACAGAGTGTGAATAGGACTGGCTGCTAAAACTTCAACATATTAATCTGACAGAACACATAGAACTATCCTTTAGTACTTTTACAGTCGCAATCAATAAATAAAACAAATGGCAATTCAATGCAATTGTTGCAAACGATACAATAATGTTTGTAAAGAAAGCCAATGGATATAATGTTCATAAAGAACATCTACATTCCATATTATAGAGTATGCTCTAGAACCAGGAAACCAAAAAAAAATAACACAGAGATTACCCTACAGAAGAAACACCAGAATGCCATTGCAGCTTCTAAATTAATAAAACTCTTTTTTGTCATGTGGTATTAACTAACAATACTGTGAACAGTATCCTGTGAAGATAAAAATAAGCAGTCAGTTGTTGGTTTTTAATTGTACCAGACTGACAGATAGGAAATATTCTAAAACATGTATTGACTCTTAGAGGTAATTAAAGGCTTAGAAAAGAGTTTCTCTTTTAAATCAAATGCAATATAAAGTGTCGGGTTATGACTGATCTCAGCACAATAGCTCTATGGTTTCTGGACAACCATGAAGGAGAAAAGACTGAGCGAGGAATACCTAAAAAAGTGCAGCAATGTGCTCACCGGGATTCCACCAGCAAATCCAGCAAGGTAGTACAGCAGTTGCTTAGTGAACTGTTCTTGGTCTTTGTCTTCACATGGATTGCAATAAATACAACAATGAATCAACCAAAAACAGTCAGATACATGTTTTGTCAGTTCTATAGTGAGGAAACAAATTCAAAGTGTTTGACCCTGTTCTCTTTGTTGTTTTTAGACTGTTTTCAGTTTTCAGTTTTTCAAAACAATAAAAACGTGTTTACTTTCATATTTTCAAAAATAAATTTTCAAAAACAAAGAAAAATTTTATAAAGAAAACTCAAAACAATAAAAAGTCGTTTTGATTGTTTTCATCACAAATACACTCAAAATTTTCAAAATACGAAAACGCTACAGACAAAAAAAAACGCATTTTCAACAATCTCAAAACAAACACTCAAAATACAAAATTGAAAATAAATTCAAAATTAAAAATTAAAAACTGAAACACAAAGAGAACAACCCATTTTCTTTTGGTCTCTTCCTGATTTTACTACTAATCCCAATGCCAATAAAAAGTAATTGTCAAAACTAGTGGGTCTGTTGAATTCATGGTTAGAGTTTGCAACTGAAATAGATTCAAGCTCTATTTAGATTTTGTGTAGCTGAAACAAAACAGTGTCCCTGACTTCAAGATGAATTTGTGCCCTATCCACGCGTTCAACTTGAAGTAAATCATGAATTTAATAGGATAGCAATTATTTTCCTAAAATAGATGTGCTGATTTTGAGAGGGAAAAAACAACGAATGCATCTGCTAGCTCATATGCATCACTAAAAATAATTAACGTTTAGCGTAGGGGGCACGTGATGAGGATAGCGTGTGCGAAAATAGCTCCAGTAACGATAACAGTATCCCTACTAGCAAGAGCATTGTAGAAGTCGCGGCCGAGGAAACTAAAACCGACACTAATGCCGGTGGTTCCAAGTGTAAGGGCAAAAACAGCGGCCAACTCCAATCTGGCTTGAACCTTATCATCCGAAAACCAATACGGCCCAGCAACCTTCCAAAACCTCCTAAAAAGCGTCTGGAGATCGGTGCCCTTCCTCTGCACATCCAGAATTCCAATCACAATGAATGCTAACAAACGGCGATACCAAAGAGAGAGAGAGAAAAAGGACTGTGAGCAAAATAAACTGTAATATGCACAGCACCTGATCATCCGGTTGCGGAGAAGGAGACTCCACGGCGGCCGCGGAAGGAAGTGGAAAGAATGTGGACGTATCCGAGCTGCTCCCGCGACGGCGGCGGCGGCGAATATTGCCTGGAGATGGCATGGCGGGAGGCTGAAAGTAGGTACTAGATGAGTGTAGTTGAGATCTAGGCGGCTTTTTGGTGGATATAGGAGGAGGAGAACGGATCTCGTTGGGGCAAATGAGAGGGTTTGCTCGACACTGTAACATTGTTTGTCCTCCGGAAGAGGGCGGTCGATTGCTTTACGCAGAGAACTTGCTTCAGTTGGACTAACTGATTGGGTTGCTATTGTGTGGTGGCCAAATCCTTGCAAAAAAGCAAGAGAAATAGTGAAAAATGTCACATTTTTTCCTTTAATCTTATTTGGAGTGATAATTAAACTTTAAAAAAAAAGTAAGTTCATTAAAATCTTATTTTAAAATTAATTCTAAAAATTATTGTGATTTAATTTTTTGACTCAAACACCTTTTCCATTACAAACACTAGTAGTTTAATTTTAATTAACTTAAATTAAGTTAATTAAGCATTGCTTAAATTAAAATTAAAACTACATAACAAAAACTTAAAATTTAATTAAAAAAATGATGGTTGAGGTAAATCATCGTTTTTCATCCCTAAAATAATAGGTTTTTCAAGAGATATTGAATAACTTATCCCACAAATTAAACAAGTGAAAATAGCGGGAAAGAAAATAAGAATACAAAAAATAATAACAAATAATATAAAAACTTAGGTTGTGTTTTTTTTATTTTTTTATTTTTAATTTTGAGTTTTGAATTTATTTTTAATTTTTTGTTTTGATAGTTTATTTTTAAAAAAATGAAAACATGTTCTTTTTGTCATTTTAAAAAATTATTTATCAAAACAAAAAATTAGAAAATGTATTCTCTTTGAAATTTTGAAAATAATTTTTTAATTATATTTTATTCAATAAATTACAAATATTTAATATTGATATATTATTAAAAAAATATATACAATTTTGTAATATTTTTTCTATTACAATAATAAAATATAAATAAATAAATAAATGTATTTTAAGTTTAGAGTTTATTTTAGATGAAAACATTCAATATAATTTTTTGTTGTTTTAGTCTATGTTGCACGGAAATACCTCGTAGGAGCCGTTTTCTCGTTTCGAAAACGTTTCCTAATCCCATTTCGGACTCTATTTATATTTATTTTTTTAGAAAAATGTATGTTTCCACGTTTGCGTTTCTTATCAGAAACGTTTCCCGTTTCTGTTTCCGTGCAACATAGATTTTAGTTTTCTTTATAATTTTTTTTATTTTTAAAAATATATTTTTAAAAATAACAAAAAAAATATTTTTATTATTTTAGAAAATTAAAAATGACTTGAAAATAGTAAAGAGAACGCAACTTTAGTATTTACAATTAGTAGTGGAATCAGAATCTTGGGTCAAGAGACAAAAGTCTCAAGTTTATATACTAAATTTTTTTTGTATTGCTTAATTGTCCCTCGTATTTTTTTTTTCATGGAGGCAAGTGTTACAAAATAAAATAATTTTGCTGGGCCGCTGGCCTCTGCTTGCTTGGCATAATGCTTTTAATGTTTAAACAATAAATGATATTTTTTGTAATGATATAGAAAGATATTATATCTATAATATCTCGCTTTTTCGTGTGCGCTGTATTCAGAAATTTTACTAATAATTACATGTTATCCTCGAAGGTTTCCAAAGTTTCCCTTTGTACCCCTTAACATGGTAACCATAATAAACATAAAGTTAAGGCATTTAACAGAATCTCAAACGAAATATATACGGAATCAAACCTAAAACGAAATATAAGCAATGTATGTATATACATGTAAGTTGATCTCAATTAACAATCTAAATTTATTAAATATACAAAACATAAAAATACAAATTCGAATCATTAAGTTATAAACATGCAATTGAGTTTAAAACTTTAAGGAGCAAATTTATCATGTTCATATATAGTCGTCGACTAATATTTTATTCAATATGAATCATTCATCACATCTACATTTATATACATTTTATAGGAGAAAATACATTTTAGGTAACTTAAATATTTTTAAAATATTTTTGCATAAGGTACACAACATTTATGATGCACAAAAACTTTTCGAATGTGTCGTTTCGACGTTTTTGAAACATTTCAATTTTTTAAACACCAAAAAACGTTTCTAAACTATTTTTACAATTTTAGAAATTTCTCGTTGTCATTTCATAATATTAGAAAAATATTAATCCACAATATAGAGAAATTTTTTCATCTTTAACTTAAATTTTTTAATTTATTTATAATTTATTTAAATGTATTATGAAATTTATTTTTATTTTTAAATTAAATAACTATTTTTATAATTTTATATATTAAAAATTATATTTACAAAAGACCTTTATATTTTTTTTTATTTACGCGTTTTCATTTCTTACTTTTTTGAAATAAAAATGCGTTTTCATTTCAAAATACCACATATAACACATTCGCATAAACTTTCTAAAAAAACAAACACGACCATCTTTTCGCATTTTATCTCATACTTATTTAATATAATGTTATAGAATCATGTATTTTATGTTTATTATATAAAAATAAAATATTTATATCCCAAATCTTCATTATGTCTGCAGAAAAATTGAAAAAAAAGTTATGTCAATGCCAATCTCATGCTCCTTGTTTATGGTCTAGATGCACTTGAAAATATTTTTCTAGGACTTGAAATATTTTTTGAACATTTACTATTTTTTCAAATATTTTGTTTTATAATATTTCTTAATTATTTTCAAATTTTCCTTATTTTCCACTTTGACACTTTATGTCACATGCGTCTCACGTGCCCCTTACCTCTAGCATATGTATTGTATTATGCCTGATATCCTTTTCGCCTTCAATCATCTTTTCCAACCACTTGTTGTTAGTAATCATAAATTCTTTTTTTTTTTTCTTATTATTTTCCAACCCTTTTATTCTCTCATTCCTCATTATTTTATTGCCAAAACAAGTTAGGAATCACCAAATTTGAGACCTTGCTAGACTAGTTTTCTGGCGGAGTAGCAATTTTTTTTGATGAACTTTCTAAAATTCAATAATCTCACTTTTTTTTTTTTTTTTTTTTGCTTCAAGTCTCTTCCTTTCATTTCGATGTGTCACCCTTGTTCCTCCATTTACCAAAAAACCCACTAAAAAGTCTTAATTTTTGCTAATGAAGTTGTGACTCAAGTGAATCTCAATTTTTCAATTAAACTCATATCTCTCTCAAAACTCAACCAAAACACGTCACCTCAAGAGAACAAATTTTTATTAAATATCCTCAAAACTAATCAAAATATAGTCAATTATGTAGAACCTTTTGACAAATTACCAATATACCCCACATAAGAGGTTTGAAGCCTTACAATATTATCAAAATGTCTTAAATCATACTATTAAACCCATTTTTTGTTTATTTGAAACAATATATCATAATTTAATAAATTATCTAAAAAATTCAGGCTATTACAATATCTTGATATGTTTATCTATAATTATAAATTTTAAAAATAGATACTTTATATTTAATGAATCAGTGGGTTAAAAAAGCCATCAAGCAAACATAATTTGACATTATTCATATTGGGTTATGCAGGAGCAACACATTTTATGTCAAGTTTTAAAACATCACATTCTAAGTCTAAGATTATATTTAGACTTCCCTTCACAGACATAGCGCAGCAATAAAGCACTACGAGGTTTAAGTGAGTATCAGATGTTCAAATTTCAGGGATTCTATCTACATGATGTAAAAAAGGGTCTACATGGAAGACAACCGCTTCCTGAATGTCTACTTCGAATATGTATAAATTGTAATTACATCTGAATTTATTTGATAGGTGAATCAAGAAAGAAGACTGCTCACTCCCATGATTAGTCGGGCGAAACTCGGAAGCTGAGTCATAGTTAGACTTCATCGTTCATCTTTCACTCTAAAAAAGATTGTGTTAGTAGACTTTGTTGGTTTTGTATTTGTGTTCCTTTTGAGTTTGTAACTAATGCTTATTTGGACACTTGTAAGCCATCATGCACACACAAGTTTAAGACATGGCATGCACATTCATTATGGAATGTCCACTTAAAATTATTAGTATTGTATGCCCTTATACTATATTTGGATGATATCTAGTGGACTTGTTTTATGCATTCACTATATCTTTGTGTAAATATATAAAATAAAAGATTTTATTTATTCATATTTTCTCCAATCATTTATATAAATAAGTCGTTAGATCTTTTGTATGAGAATCTTATTTTCAAAGTGTTGAGATTGTGTGACAAGATTCTATAGTAATAAACTTTTTAAACTATCCATAGTCCTTAAATTATTTAGATAAAACTCCAATTAATCGAGTATGAATTAGCACGGGGATTACTACCTCATTCGGTATGAAGATACTTGTAACGAGCTATTTATTTATGAATTAATGTGAATTTGGGTATGAGGAATTTATTGGAGAAAAAATTGAATTTATCAAGAGAGTTTTAGTAATTATTCAAAATTAGTGAGGTTTTATGGAGATTAATGGAAAATATTAAATTTAGTATGTTTATGGGATTAAAAATTAATTATTTAAGGTTATAATTATTTTAGAGTGTTAAAAGAAAAAAAAATTAATTTTCAGAGCAGCCAGGCCCAAGCGTGCGCTCGCTCGCCACGCGAGCTGCATGCTCGCGGCCCTATTGCGCTGCCACGCGTCCAGCATGCGTTTTTTTGTTTAAAAAAAGAAATGAAAATTTTCTCCCATATGCCCTACCCCCTTCCCCTATCCCTTGGCATATAAATAGGCTACGCCTTTGAGTGAAATTGAGGGATTTTGGGGGGAAGATTCTAAGAATAGTTTGGGAGAATTTTGAAATTCTATCCATGTAAGTTTGGGCTGTAGCGTAAGCAACCTTGATCCGTAGTAGAGGTTAAAGAAGAATATCTAAGGCAAGTTCTTCTTCTTCTTTGTTTCAATTAAGAGACAAGATCTCAAATTTCATATTAATATGCAAATTCAGTTTCTCCCTCTTCTCAAATTCATGTTTGCAAATTCCTATTACTATTTTGCAAGCTCTTCTTTTGATTTACAAGTTAAATTCATCTTTCCTCATGTTTATGTTTTAAATTGCAAGTTCTATTTTATAACTCTTGTCATTGCAAGATCCCACCACTTAATTTCTAAATTCCACGTTATTTTCCTATATTGCACGTTATTTCCCTTGCCAGTAAATTATTCAATGACTTACATTTATACCAGTTGAATCTCAAATAGGGTTTGTATCACCCTATCTTTCCTTGAGAATGATGCTTTATTGTGGACATGCAAGAGTTTGATGTTATTTTGTATGAATGTTGCCCCATTGTGCATTTTGTTTCGATAATTGTATGTCAATTATATATAAGAAGTTATTACAAGTATGCATGTTATGAGGATGCATGAAGCATGTGCATGAAAATAGTTTTTAAATAAGTGTGTAAAGGCCTCATGATGCGCGCAGTGGACAAGTCCGCATGATATATTCGTAGGGAAAGTGTTGAGCTCAAAGTATGGATTTGGTCCCAAAATTATGATATGGATTTTGATCCCAAGATTCGGACCTCGGTCCCATGTTTATAGTTCTAAAAAGTACTGCATATAGGCATGGATGCATGTTTAATCATCTTATCATGTGAAAGTACCTTAAATGGCATTCATGTCTCATTGGTTTCTTGATACCCATAGCTTTTATGCTCACTTTCTTTCAGTTGTACTTGTTGGGGCTTGTGGCTCATGTTTGCTTGCATCATTTCAGGTAAGGATAAGGCTAAAGTAGAGGGCGAGGCAAGTGAATCAAGATCCATGGAATAGTAGTGTGTACAGAACCGTCTCAACCTAAAGGTCATTGGGAGGTGTTTTATGTTGTGCAATAAGTTACGCTTGTTATGTTTTAGGTTGTACCCTTGAGGGGATATGATGGGTTTGTGGACCCTAGCATGGTGTGTAATATTAAGTTATGTTGTGGTCCCTAATGTCTAAACCTATGAGTAAAAATGTATGAGTATGGCTTCCGTTATTAATAATCAAGGAGTATGTGCAATGTTTTTAATTGGTTTTGGCATATATGTCATCTTCTTGTGGGTCCTTGGTTAGAGGCGCATATAATACTAGTGGGAAGGTAGTGTGTCATGCGTCATATGACATGATATATCGCTAGTAAACCTATAAGTGGTTGTTGGGGAACGATCAACTGAATGTGAATCTGATAACTAACCACATGGCCTAGTGGATAATAGTTGAGTCATTAGGTTGTGATGATGCGTTGATCCTTATACTTGAACCAATAGGGTTATTTTGTGTATTAGTATGCGGGATTTGCTAATGTACCAAACTATCTAATTGGGAGGTGGGAATATTCATCTATATGGTTTCATATTGTTGGTATATGAAAACAAGTGTTGGGAATAGGCTTCGTCGTCTTCGTCGGTATTTGATAGAGTGAATATCCTATGTGATCTACTATTAATGTCACGGGACAGTCCGCCCTTAGGCATGGCAGATTGAAAATCAAGAAACGTATTGTTAGATCAATGTAATAGTAAATATGTCCCAAGAGGGGGGGTGAATTGGGATTTGAGAGTTTTTAGATGCTCTTGAATAAATTTAATCAAGTGGAGTACAAGGTTTCGAAACCTGATGAAGAGAGTTTCGAAACTGGCCTTTCTGCTTAGTATGTTTCGAAACACATGAGAGTATGTTTCGAAACTTTACTCACTGGGTAACAAGTTTCGAAACTTCCTGTAGTATGTTTCGAAACTTTTCTTACTAGATGTCAAGTTTCGAAACTAACTGTAAATAGGTTTCGAAACTTTGTTCACTGATTTGCTGATACTAAAACTTTTCTTGATTTTGAAAAACCAATTCTTTTAACTACTCAAGTGAATCAAATGAGCTAATGAAAATGATTAAGACTTGAACACACGAGATTTATAGTGGTTCGACACTTGCCTACATCCACTACCTTCAAGCTTACCCACTTGAAGGATTTTCAACCACAATCACTTTTTACTTAGTGATTAACACACAAAGGGTTTTATCAAGGTTCACCCTAAAACCTTACAGTGAGTTTTTGTGGCTTAACTCAAACCTTTACTACAACAAGTTTTTTCGGGATAAACTCAAACCTTACAAGATATGAGTTTTAGGCTCAACTCAAACCTTAAACTTTAAATGAGATAGCAAAGAGTATCTCTTACAGCCCGAACGAATTAACTTACCAATGTATGGCTGTACAAACCTTTTCGGTTTATGAGTGTTGGAGAAAATGATGAAGAAATGCTTTGGCTTGTATCTCCTTTTGCACTTCACATAGCACAGTTGAAGGATGTATGTTGGGATCTTCGTTGAAGCTTGTTCTCAATAGATTTTGTTCACACGTGCTTGTGAGTGTCACTTGAGTCTCTTTTGAATATGGAAGTGAACGTCTCTTGCTTTCTCTTCTCTTGTGTGTGTATCTCTTTTTGAGACCTGGTATAAGTATATATAAGAGAGAAATAATGTTTTGACTTAAAATAGCCGTTAGAGACAAGTTCAGGAAAGTAGTTTCGAAACAATGCATACTGTGTTTCGAAACATCACAGAATTAGACTAAGGTTTCGAAACTTGATCCTTCAGGTTTCGAAACATCATTGATTCCAGCAAGATAAAACACTTAGAGACATAGACAAGTGGGAGACAAACTTTTTAAGGAATCTTATGGTCCTTAGAATTAAAAAAAAAAAAGAGTCTCCACTCAACCAATATTTTAAATCAAGTTTCAGGGTATGGGGTAAACATTATAAATTGAATTCAAAACCTTTTAATACTTAAATAACATTTAGTTCCCATACTGCATTGTTTTGAACACGTTTTACTGACATATAGTCAGAAGTTTCGAAACATGCAGGCAGAGAAGAAGTTTCGAAACATGATATGCAGATTTGCCAAAAAATGAAATCTAAGCACAAATCATTTTGAAACACTTAGAGAGACATATAAGAACATAGTTTTGAAACATGGTCACTAGGTTTCGAAACATCACACATGCATTTGGATTTTTATCAAAAAACAAGCTTTCGCACCAAAAACTTTTTTATACATAGTTTCGAAATATGACAACCTATTTCGAAATATGGCTTTCTTAGGATAAGAAATATCACATAAACGTTTTTTCTCATATACAAAAAAATATGTTACAACACGTATTTCATGAGATGTCATCTAGTCACATTAATGAAATCTGACACATAGTCACTGAGTTTGTGAATTTATCACTCCATGGCTCTCGCTCAATTGGGTCGTTAGGTGATGAAAAGATTATAGCACACAATAATCATTAACTATAATAGGTTTATTGGAAATGAGACTTCAATGCCACATATACTGTTTGGAGTCGTTGTTATGCGTTATTTATGAACTCTCGGAACGTCATCAAGATTTTGAAAAGTTTTGGTGATGGGTCAAAGGGTTAACAAATACTGAAAGGAGTTTCGATATTATTTGATTACTAACAGGTAGTGAATATAGAAAGTCACGCACCATATAGTGTTGCATTTGATATCAATATCATATACCCAAAATGTCTCGGAAAATTAATTGGTCAAAATTAACCATTGGCTCCACCTATCAATAATGGAAGAGTTTAATGCATAGTATAGTTGAAATACATAATACATGGTACATAATTGAATTGCATAATATATAGTTAAAATACATATTTCATGGTTAATATGTATAGTGCATCATACAAATTATTGAAGGTGGGGGATGGCTGCGGATTTCTATCCAATTTCAATTGAATTGTGAATATGTAAGAGGTTGAATTATGAAGTGAGAGAGATTGATTGAATGATGGAGAAATATATATATATATATATATAATCTATAATCTAATTTCAATTGGATTGTGAATATGGAGAAGGTTGAATTATGAAGTGAGAGAGACTGATTGAGTGATGGGGAAATATATATATATATAATCTATTAATAGAAGAAATAGGGGCTTAAGATTTTTAAAAATTATTTTCTCTCTCATTGTTGTTTTCTTCATTTCAAAATATTATGCTACCATAGAAATTGTGTGAGTGAATATCACGTGTATAATTTTGAGACGTAGATATTAGTGATATGCAGAATATCTGTGTCTAACAATAAAATAGGTGATTGAAACGATACAATTCAACATATTAAATGTCTTCATCAAGCAGTAAGTAAGCATTTATTTATATTCAATTGTTCAATATGTATATTATTTAAATACCTAAACTATTTATGATATGTATATTATATTCGACTATGTGTATTTGATACAAGATAAAAATTTTATTTTTACATGTATCACCATACATCCGATTTCATACAAAAATAATCGGATATCATGTTTTACCTATATCACTGTACATCCGATTTCATACAAAAATAATAGGAGATCATTTTAGTCTCTCTAATTTTATTTGTAATTAGATTGCCCTTATATAATTATACCAATAAATGAAATCCAATTATTCTTTGTTATATTGTATGTTTTTCATTAATCCAATTGACTATAATACACATATAGTAAGATATCGTGATAATGTCATATCAAATATCAGATGTTAATGACACCCTTTCACTAAATTTATTGAATGTATTTCTTACATTTTCTTTACATTCTGAATATAATCTCATTGCTTTGTTTTTTATCGTGTTTCTTAAAAACCATCTACCTATGGGTTATAATGCGTGTAAACAATACCATTTGAACATTTAATCACCCATAAATAAAAACAAGCATTATGTTTTAATTATCAGCTTTGCTAAACTGGATTTATCAAGTTCACAAATATATTAAAAAGTCATACATTTGTCAAGTTATAGTTGTGAGTGCGATATATCAAGACCACCGTCATCATGTTTCTTAGCTTGTATGAGCAAGTGTTCGGTCCCTTCTTTTGATTGATATTTATAGTTTTTTCGTAAAATTTACATAATGTTCTTTGACCTTTATCGACTATATGAATAATCTCGAATATACTCTAGGCATTACTATGTGCCTAGAGTTATGTTTCAAGGTGGATAACTACTGAGTTGGCAGAGGTTGCTCATTTGGTGATCGAGGAGAGAGGGGTAGGGGTTATCAAACATTTGTTAGTCTTATAATTACATGGGTTACATTTTTTATTCAGTAAAATTCAGTGATAAGTGTATCTACCTCCACTCGGTGTCACGTCAATTATTAAAAAAATAATCATGGGACAAGAGGATAAGGGTGTTGGGTATTTGCATATGATATATTGATCTGAGGAATATATACAGAAGTATATTTCAGTTACTGGAAGAATTTTCATAAATAGTCTAGAATCGATGAAGGTTAGAGATGATGACTAATAAATATTTGCAACAAAAATATGAAACTATAAATAACGTATAAATAATGTATAGTAATTAAAATAATCAAATGTAATAAAACATTGGATAACATAGTTATAAATAAAGCAAGATAACATGGAAATATAACTTAATTTATTATAATCAATTATAATACTATTAATGAAACTAGTGAATAATGCTTTAATGAGTAACTAGTGTTCACCCCTGTGATGCACGGGAGGGAGGTGTAATAACAATAAATTTAAAAATTAAATTTTAATTAATATTAAAAAACCCATACATTAGTCTTATATTAAATTAAAGGTAGTGATTGATTAATTATTAAAGTAAAATTATTTATTATATTATATATTTATTTATAAATTATAATATATAAATATAAATTAAAACTTCTAAACATGAGGAAGCATGGATTTTTCAATGCTATTTAAAAATTCACTTGAAAATTTTAATTTATGATATTAAAATTTAATTTCTGTAGTGATAATAGAATTTTGAAATATAAATTTTGATTTATCTTTCTTTCATTTCAAAAATCTTAATTAACATCCATACATTAATATTTATTTTATAATAATTGAAGAATTAATCAAAAATAATATTATAAATATTTTTTATTAATAATATTTATAAAAAAATATTTATTTTTAATTAATTGAGAAATTATATATCTATACATGACATAATTAATAATTTAAATTGTCTATGTAAATTTTCTATTAATAATATTTATTTAATTGATAGTGAAAAAATCCAAGATATTTTATAGGAGGTCTCTAATTGTTTTGGAATAATAAGTACTAAATGTAAATTATTTTTAATTTATACAAATGAATAATTTTCTATGACTTAATTAATAGTTTAAGTTGTCTATTCATATTCTTCAGAAATAGTATTTATTTTTGATTGATTGAGGGGTTAATTGAGGAATGAATCAAAAATAATATTATAAATATTTTTAATTAATAATATTAATAAAAAATAATATTTATTTTTAATGAATTGAGGAATTAATTAATGAGAAGATTAATTGAATTTAAAATTAAGTTATAAATAAATATTATAAATAGTATTGAAAACCCATGCTTAATTTTTTACTTTAATTATTAATTATTATTATCTTTAATTTAAAGTAAGTTTTGGAGGTAAAAAATACTTTGACAGACTACTAGAGGAAGAAGATGCTTGGAAAACTATGTAATAACTAAATATTTATACACACATAATAATGCATTGAAAAATCCATGCTTAGAAGTTAATTAACTAAATATTTAAATGGGTGGATAAATAATATACACATTATAAATAGATTTTAATAATTTTTCAGCAAATAAGCGGAAAGCCCATGGAAAATCAATATAAAAGTAATCTTTTGGTTACATTTTGTGTAATTTATTGGTGTGTATCAATTCCTGTAAATTAAAAATTACTTATGTGCTTATGTATATTCAACTATTTAATTGTGTCCACAACAAACTATTTACTAACTAACTATTTAATATACACATAATAATGCATTGAAAAACCTATAATTAGTATTGAAAAACTCATGTATTGGAAAATTTATTATTAATTTTATAGTAATTAGTAATTACTATTACTTTTAATAATAATAATTTAATTATTATTAATACAAGTTTTGGAAAAAAAATTCTTTTGCAGACTACCTTACTTTATTATGTGTATATTAATTAAATATTTAATATACACATAATAATGTATTGAAAAACCTATGATTAGTATTGAAAAACTCATATATTGAAAAATTCATTATTAATTTTACAATAATTAATACTTTTAGTAATTAATGCAAACTTTTGGGGGAAAAAATTCTTTGCCAAACTATTATACTTTTATATATATAAAGATAATTAAATAATAAATATAATATTAACTTCAAAATTTAAATTATTGTAGATATTACTTAATTTATTAAAATGTTTTTTTAATTTTAAAAAAAATTCTTCAAATGGACCTTTGTTAAAATGATAGTTATGGTACAAATCACATACTCTTAATCCGATCTTATATAGATTAGGTCGATATGGCCCATTTGCTACATTAATGAGTCGTATTAGGGTGGATTTAAAAATAGATGGACTAACTTAGTTTACAGGAGATTACTCATATGAAATCTAAGTAAAGTATTATATTTATTTACTTTTAATAACATAATACACATTGCAATTTTTGAAAATAAAAAAAGTAATCCATATAAATAAACTATGTTAGAAAGGCATGTTATTTCACCGGTTGATGCGATAAAATATCATGGGGAATAGATTTTTAATTTCATCACTCGTGGAGACACATTAACAACAACTATATTCACTTTTAATTTTTTTTTTTTATCAAAAATCATATGAGATAAGAAAAATAAAGGTGGATGAAGATCCATTTCTCAAGATAGGAATCAATGTGGTTAAATCAGACCTTTAATTGATCAATTATAGATCAAGGAATGTAGCAAAGATGTTCAAGAGACAATTGATTAAAAAATAGATTTCAAGAAACACAAATAGTGTTAAAATCAAAGACAATAAGATTTCATACTTGTGAAGGTGTCAAAACCCTATAAATAAAACTTTATTTTATTCTCTATTTAATAAAGAAAGATGGAGCCGAATTTATAAATATACAAGAAAGAATTTTGAGTAATTATAAAAAATACTAAAAGATTTGAAAAAATTAAATAAGAAATATGTCAGATAAAAAATAAAAAGTTCTAACAAAAAGATTAAGTGCTGGCTACTTAGTGTAGTATCTCTTTTTATAGTTAAGTTTATCAGTTTTGATGCTGTTGATTAATTTTATAAGTTTATTATTATTTTTTAAATTTTAACTCAATTAATTTTAATCTTATCATATTTTTAATTAAATACAGTTTTTGAAAAAAAAAATAATTATAGAGTATAATTAATTTATTTGAGGGATTGAAAATATTTTTTTATAAAAATAATTGTACACATTTATTTTATGTTAGTTATGAATTCATTTGATGAAGTTACCCCTTAAAGCTACTAAATATATATATATACCGGTGACCGGATACAAAAGGTTACCTCCCGTTGAAATTCCACCAGAAACCTCTTCTCATTGCCACAAAATTGAAGCGAGGACTGTAGTCGCACTCTCCCTCCACCCGGTCGCCATAGATATATATATATATATACAGTGAAACATATCATTTTATATAAACCTAGGGTTTATCCTGTCTTTGGATGGCGAATCAGCTATTCGGCTACGACTCCAGCAACTATAGAGGAGGAGCGGCGAGCCTTTCCAGCTTGTATTCGTCGAGATCCGGTGCCGACGCATACCTCTCCGGCGACTCCTCGTTGCTAGGCTCATCCAGGTACCTCGGCGCCGATCCGCTCTCAACGAATCCTTCCAGTTATTCATCCATCAGCGAGAGGAGATCGTCCATGCTCTTCAACCAGAGCGACGCCCTAAGGTTTTCGGCCGCTGACATTGGCGGAAGTTACTCGTCGGCGGCCGCTAGGGTTGCCAGTGGGGGAGGCATCGGAGCTGCTGCTGCGACACCGGCTTCTCAGGCGTCTTGGTCCGGTCTTGACGTTGGCGCTGCTGCCGTCGATCCGCTTGCGGGTATCAAGCGTTCTTCTGAAAGTAAGGGTCTTCTCTTGGATTGGTTATATGTATCCTTCTCTTGTCTTTCTGCACTCCCAAACTGTTGGTGTTTCTTTGTTCTTTGTTACTCATTTCTCGTCTCCATATAGTTTTAACTGAATATGTACTTTATACATTGCCCGGCATCATCCCTGGAATATTTATTGGAGCATTTGGTATAATTTACATCCTCAAAATGGTTTATATTGTATGACCAGACCAAGCTCCTTCCTTATTTACCCAAAAACAAGTTGCCGCTCCCAGCCCCTAGAAGACAAAGGCATGCTAAATGCCTGTTTATGGACGTGCTATAGAGAGCGCCTTGATAATTTTCATTCCTTTACTTGTTCTTTCATTTTATTTGGTCTTTATTATTTTCATTTTTTCTGCTATTGATTTAGTTTTCAATAGAAGGAAATTTGATGTTTGCGGCGAGGCAGAAATAATCCAGTATGATTGTGGCTGCCTGTCACTAGGGAAATTGGACTGATCTAATAATATTTCAAGCTTAGAATAACCTTTGAAGGGCTTCCTAATTGGATGATGCTTCATAAACTGCTTTAGGAACATTTAGTCTGTTGGAAAGTTCCATCCTGTCTCTACTCTATTATGTGGAATGATATAATTGAACACATAAAATGCTAGAATTTCCTTTTGGTAATTTGATTTCAAAATTAGAAATAATATCGAGTGAAGGTTTGTGTACTGTTTTGTTGTTTAGAAGAAACGACAAGTACGCAAAACTCTAAAATTTTAAGGCTATGCTATTGCTCAAATTAATATCTCTTGTCATTTATCATCTATCATTTTTTAGAGGACTTGGCAGTCTGCATAAAAGAAGTTATGACAATGGACTGCTGCCATATAGATAGTGCAGTTTTGGATTGTCTATTCTTGTTTCTACCCCCAAAACCTCTGCAAATGAATTGATTACTTACTGGGATTAAAGGGGGAGGGGGAGAGATTTTGTAATGAGACTAGTTGTAGAACCAGTATATATTGTAGACTAAAATCATTATTCCTGGCAGTGCAATTACCACAGGTTCAGGCATGTAACATATGTCTATGTTGTGCATTGCATATAAAGATGGAACATATACTGGGTTGTACAGAATAACTTAAGCACACTAGTCATTTTAACTTTTCTATGGATATATTAGTCATAGGTTTTGATACTGTGAATGAGGATTCTTTATGCCCGCTTAAAATGTCTGAAATCTGAGTTAAATGGGCTGGCTTTTTTTTTCTGGTTTCCATTTCTTTTTCATTGTAAAATTAGTTTGAATTGACTCTGCAGCACTCTGGGGCAATATTTACAATCTCAATTATGAGTTCCATGATAAGAATTTATTTTATCACCTTTTTCTTAATTATCCAATGGTTGGACGCATAAACATACTGTGATATTACTTAACCTGGTTCAATCAATGCTTCCCAACTCTACCATTGATAGTGATGAAGACAAGTTTACAACAACCAAGTGTTCTTCCTGTACCCTTCTGTGGTTGCATTTGAACCTCCAACTGTGAGTGTGATGTGGATGGCAATTTAGTTGTACCTCTTGGTTTTCAGCCATCATAAATGCTAAAGATGTAAAGTTTATTATTGATTCAGTATGAGTAGCCTGATGGTGAACCTGAATCCTTTGAGACATAATTTAGTTCTGAAATCTGAAAGCGTAGAGCTTCTGTCAATGCATGATGCTAAGCAATCATGAATTCTAATACTTATGGCTTCTGAATTTACGTATCTGTATGATTTGATTTAGTTATTATCCCTAGGATTCTATTCTAATGTTCTGTATAATAATTGATATGTATATCCCGAATCACAGAATATCACTTTATGAGTTTTATTTATTAGCAACCTTATGACATTAATTTTGTAAATTACCATTATTGATTTCACTTATCTATTCAATAATATTCAAAATTGCTAGTTACAGAGCATATATTTCATGATTCCTCTCTATATATACCTTAAAATATGGTTTTAGTAGTACTCGTTGCTTTAATACATTTCTTGTAACCTTACTCCAAATAGTATTTATATTCATACTTAAATAGTAACATATATGTTTTCTTGTCTATACGTGTCTACTATCTATCATAGTGCTCTATCATCAGACTCTTCTGGGTGCCCATAACACGATTGGGCAAAGTGAAGCTTGGTTTTCCACCAATCCTTTAGCCAAGCGCCCTAGATTCGAGAGTGCAAGCAATTTGCCTATATATCCACAGAGGCCAGGAGAGAAGGACTGTGCCCATTATATGCTCACAAGAACCTGTAAGTTTGGAGATAGCTGCAAATTTGACCATCCTATTTGGGTTCCAGAAGGTGGAATCCCAGATTGGAAAGAGGTGACAATTCATTGCTATTTTTCTCTATCATATTGGTAACCTATCTTATACATATTGACATTTTTGTAATACGCTATCTTAAGTTATACATTCCAATTGATTTATGCATTTTTTTTTCAAGAGAGTTGATTTTTGTGTGTGTATGTGTGGACCATATGTTCCCACTAATTTCTACAACTGTTTAATTATATGTGTAAGTAGTCTTTTAAAAGCTAACATAAAGTATTCTTCTAGTTTACCTGTATTTTTGAAGATTTGCATTTTAGCAGTTCTTACACTTTAGTGTGTGTGTATATATATATATATTCAATTCAAGTTTCTCTGGTTTATGTTTGAACTACTTATTTTGTATGATACCCTGATATAGAGGCCAAATAGCTCATAAAGCTTGTAATACTGAGGGTATTGTTATAAAACAAAAATGGTGGATAATATGGCTACTTATCACTTATTGATATTCTATTTCCTTTATTGCTCTTTCTAGGATAACTTGAATACATACTTGGTCCAATTGCCCCTGTACTTTATGAAGTTTGTGTTTCCTTGGATGTTATAATATGTTTGTTGTTAATGGTTTCACCTGAAGTTTATTTTTATTTATTAATGATTTTATTAATTTTCTATATCTGCCTAATGCTGTAGTTAAATCCATCTGATGATAATATTTTAGAATGTAGTTGACAATTATTTATTTTTTTGATAAACAGAATTGCAATTTATTACACAAAAACAGATATATAGGAAGAGAATAATTTCCTCAATTTATATAAATGATTGATGTTCTTTCATGTAAAACCAGGTCCTTTGGAATAGCTATAAGTTGGTTTTTGGCATCCTTGTTGAGGATTTCTTGGGGGTCTGATTGGGATCTTGCTCTTCAAGCCTTTGTTGAACCTGAGTCTTGAGGTTTTATTTTGCTCCAGTGCTTTCCTAGCTTTATGTATAGTGCCCAATGTTTAGGAGTTAAGTGCTTTCTTTATATTTTATTGTGTGCGCATTAATGGTAGTCACTAGTCACTGAATTTTTTTGTCTACTAATTCTTTTTGTGAGCCATTTAGAAGGTCTAGGTGCAGTTGGCAATTTCCCAGGTTGTCTTCCAAGTTGGATAAGATGGAGAGGCTACTGTTGGGATTGGAGTTAGCTATATAGAGAGAGTCTTTGATAGTGGAGTCCTTGATTTTACTCTATAATTAATAATTACCGATAGGCAGGCTACTTTAACTAGTGATCCACATTTCGGATTAATTTTGAGAAACCCCTAATTCCTAATCAACATCTTGTTGATTCTACAAGTTGCATTCTTGACCATAAGTGTAATTACTCTAGAATTATGTTGTAATCTTGTAAAACTTTGGTGATTAGTTGAAAAATTCTGCTTGATTATTTGGGAAAAAACTTTGCTAGCAAGGGTCTTGAGTTCAAACATCACTGCTAACTTGATATTTAAATTGTTGCATGTGGTTGGACTAGTTGTCAGTGAAACTTGGCCACACGTGAGGGGGCGTGTTAAGAGTAAAATAATAGTATAAAAGATGATGTTAACCCTCTATCTAACAGCTTAAGTTTTTAAATTAGTTGGTGGTTAACAATTCAACAAGTGACTTTGGCCAGATTTTACTATTATTTGGAAGTAACTTTGAAAGATTGTTGAAACCAACTTTGGACGCTCTAATCTGAACTGTCACTAACTTATAATTTTGTTTCTGTTTTGTCTAATATGCCAAATAATATTCATTTGCTTAAATCTTACTACTTTTGATGATATTTTTCTTTTCCTATTTGCATTGGTTCTCTGAGCTGAGTTCTTGTAGTAACCATGCAAAAGTCTGTTCTTTGTTCTTTCCACTGTGGATAAACCATTTGTAATGAAGTTCTGCCATCTTATTAGGTTTGCTGGTTGTTTGATTCAGAAGGAATAAACTTTATTAATCCAATATTTGCCTCTCCTTTGAGCCTTTTACTTTATTTCATTATTTTATCGCTGGAATATAGTTGTAAATTTCCTATAAATTTTTTTTTTCATTTCTGACTTTTCTGTTCTTTGTTAATATATCTGTATATAATTGAATTTTTATAACACCTATATGAACAGGTTCCACTTGTTCCTGTTGGCGAGTCCCTTCCTGAGAGACCGGGGGAGCCTGATTGCCCCGTAAGCTGTGCTTCAAATCTTTTGTTCTCGCATGCTTTTTAGAATCAACCAATGCTAATTGCACTCAATTTTTTGTTGGATGTACGCCAGTACTACTTGAAGACTCAAAAATGCAAGTTCGGTCTTAGATGCAAATTTAACCATCCAAGGGACAAAATATTATTGCCAGTAAGTGGCATTATCATGGTGGTTACTGGTCCTGTTAATGGTTCTGCCTTTATGCTTTGTGCAATGTACTATTTGGCTTATTGACTCTGATTACAGGATGCCCAGGACAGTGCCATCTTATCTGCTTTACCAGAGAGGCCAACTGAGCCCCCCTGTGCGGTATGTTATTACCCTTTCCAAGTGGAAGCATTTCCCACATTCTTTTTAGATATGAGTTTGACCCTTCTTGCTGTGACATGTGAGCAGTTCTATATGAAGACTGGAAAATGTAAATTTGGTGCAAACTGCAAATTTCATCACCCTAGAGATATCTTGTTACCATCTGGGCAAGATGATGTACATGATGGGCAAAATTTAATAGCTGATAATAATGACGGAACAATTGGAGAGGGGAAGCAAATTTTTACCCCAGCATTATTGCACAATTCCAAAGGGCTTCCCATCAGACCGGTAATGTGTATCCTATAATGATGAATACATTGGTCTCTTGTCTCCTTTTCATATTCTGTGTTCCATTATTGTACATTAAGTGTCCATTATGTATCCAGTTTTTCACTTACCAGTCTTGGTGAAAGTTCTTCTCTCCTCTTTTGTTCTGTAATATAATACCTTGCACTTGGAGTTCACATGCATTCAACGTCACGTGTTTAAATGTTGATTATTCTCATTAACATATTATAAGACTTTGAACAATCCAATGCTCTTCCCCTGCCAGAAAAAAATGATGGAACACGGGGAGAAAATTGTTTATAAAAGATAATGTACTTGTCCAACTGCTTGATTGATGTTCATTTATTTGCTATCTATAGTTGTTTGATGATTTATTCAACTCGATCTGTTGTCAATATTTATATGCTTAACATGCTTTAGAACTCTAATATATGTTTGGTCCAAACTACAGGTGGAACGACTTTTCTCATAATTCTTTTTTGTTTTTGTTAGTTTTAGTTTCCAGTTCTATATTATCTTTAGGGTTCTAAATTCCAACATTTCTAAATTTTCAGCTGCCAAATTATTGGTTGTCCACAATTTCTCTTTCTTTCTTTCTATTTACTTTTCTGTTGCTATTATCAGTAGTAATCACCTCTCTGTAAACCCAGCACTGGGCTACAAATTGCCTTTCCCTTTTCATGTATATGGTTTGTCTATGACAGGGTGAAATGGATTGCCCATTCTACATGAAAACTGGCAGGTATGTTCCACCTTTTCAATGCAGAATGGATGTTTGTTCCTTCTTTTTCTTTGGAAAAATTCTTATAAATTTTTCTTCTTTTTCTAATTGTTGCAATTAATCAGTTGCAAGTATGGTGCCAGTTGCCGCTACAATCATCCAGACAGATACTGTAAGTATATATCTATATATCCATATGACTGGGATGCATGAAGGAAAGCTGTAAATGTTTTTTTTTCTTAGGTTTTAGAGTTCACCTAAGTTTTTTCTTGCAGCAATTAATCCTCCTGCTGCTGCATTTGGAGCTTCTGTAATAGCATCTCCTGTTGCACATTTGAACCTTGGAGTTGTTAATCCAGCTGCCTCTATTCTGCAAACAATTGACCCCAGGCTAACTCAGACAACGGTAAATTGGAGATTTTTACTTCATATGTCAACCCCACTTTCAGCTATCTAGGATGCATGAGATGGAGGAAAAAGTGAGGGGCTGTTTAGTTGTGGAAAATGTTTTAGTTTTCTACCTCCAATTTTCTGTAAAATCTCAGTTTTCATTTTCTATAGAAAATTTGTAAAACGCAATCAAATGCTATAAGTACAGAAAAATAATTTCTAATCTAGAAAATCAGAACATATGTTCAAAAAAGAAAGAGAGGTTTTTCTTTTTGTGTAACTTGTGTTAGAAAGAAGTGGAGATTGTGGAAAACCATGTTTCTAAATCTCCAAATTAGTAAGGAAAATTTGGCAAACTCATTTTAGGAGTTCTAAAAGTTCAGTTCAATTTTGTAGAACAACAGCATTTTCTATTTAGAAATTTTTGTATCTGAAAAAAAGCTTTACGTTACCATTTTCTGTGGAGTAATCTTCCGGAAAACTGAGGCTGTTTTCCACAACTAAACAGCCCCTGACCATTTTCTTGATATTGAATACACTAATCAGGATTTGATTTTCTGCAGTTACTATCAATGCCCATCTTAGTTTTTATGATGATTATTTATCTCTTAATATTTTTCCATGTTCTCAGAATGAACTAATTTTATCATTGTTAAATAAGATAAGTAAATGGTATTAGTGTAATTAACTTTAAATACTTATATATATACTCTTGTATTGTACACTTAGTGAAATACATAGATTATTTTGTTCTCATAACATAGCATGGTATCAGAGCCACAAACCCTAGACCCAGTCGCCGTCGTCCGACGCCACTACCACCGCCGACTAACGCCGCTGTCGCCACCTCCAATCGCACGATCGTCTCTTAGATCACGTGGCCAGATCTCGCGCGCTGCCCAGATTCGCCATCGCCCAGATCGCACGGTCGCAACCCAGATCTGCCACCGCCCAGCTCACACGGCCTCGTGCTACCCAGATCCGGCGTCACGTAGATCGCAAGGCCCAATTCAAGCCTAGATCCGCGACACCTAGTCTTCTCTTCACGGCCTCTTCTTCTGGCCTGCTCTCGCGGTGGTTTCTCTAATCACCGATCGCCTCGTCTGTCCAAATCTGGCCATCCTCTTCTTGGCTGACCCAGATCCAGCTATTGTTGTTCCAGATTTGTTCTGCCTTCTCCTCGAATGTACAGTCCGACTTGCTCTGGATCTGTTGTGTTTTCTGCACAATGTCTTCATCTCTAGCACACTCTTCATCCACAAGCCTCTCCACCATGTCCACACCTATAACCATTCCCCATTTTTCAGGCACACCAGTTATTACCATGGAGAAGTTGAGTGGACAGAATTATTCCGCTTGGTCATCTGCAGTTGAGATTTGGTTTTGTTAGATAATTAGGCCAATGTATTCGGCAATAGGCCTAGATCTATTGGGCTAAGCCCATGTAAATAAACGCCTCGGTTAAATCACAGCTGGAGGAATGTTCCAGCATGTGCCGAGCAAGTTGTAAGGCAAGTGGGAAAAGGCTTAACTGTTTTTGGCGCCAACTGAGCCAAAGATCAGTATAAAAGAGCTGGTCTATGCCTTTTCCCTTATGTTGAATGAAACCAAGAAATCAGTTTCCTTCTCAATTCTTCTCCCTCCTAAATTTCACTCTTCCTTCCCTCTAAAATTCTCTCAAATCCTCCCTCTCCCTTCCTTTGCCATTCTCGATTTCACTTGTCAGGTTGGGAACTTGACAGGTTTCTTGGACATGGTCATAGTTATTAAAGGCGCGCCTAGGCGCAAGGCGCCTTAAGGTGCCAGTTTGGCGCCTTGCCTGGGCTGAGGCGAGGCGGTTTTTGCAAGGCGCGCGCCTTGGAAGGTGAGGCGCCGAGGCGCTGAGGCGCGCCTCATGAAACCCGCGCCTGCATCTTCCCTGCATCATTTCTTCCTCTCCTCCCCAGCATCCCCTCTTCTCAGTTTCAGCATGTATACAGCACTACTTATTTACATTTCTTTTATTTATATTTTACCTTCCATTTACTTTAATACATAAATGTAAATAAGAAAGTACCCCCCATTTGGATTCAATAAAAATATCTAAAAAATCAAAATCCATAACAATAAGAAAATAGAATTTTGATTTTAGTACAAACTCAGAATTTAGCGATTTTACCACCCCAAAATACATACCTACTATTTCTTGAAAAATTCATTAAAAATCATTTTAACAACAATGAATATTAACTATCAAAATACCGGGAGTTAGTTTTTCAAAATGAAAACTTTTTCTTATATGTCTCCTTATAATGCCCTAATCTTCCAGACTTAGAAAAAATTCGCTAATCTTCCAGACCTAGAAAAATAGCATTTTTCAAAATGAAAGCATTTTCTTGATTGTGGACTTGTAGTGTTTATTGATTGTGGAGAATACTAAAGCTATTCCAAAATGTCCTCCATCAATAAAACAAGAGATTGGAGAGTAAATGCAAAAAAAGAAAAATAGCAGGGAATCAGGGATGAGCAAAATATGGCACCGTAAGATGATTTTCAATTTGGTGAAGGGTATGATGATGATGATGATTAAAACTTCTTTATTGATTGTGGACTTGTAGTGTTTATATGTTCGTTTAGAACTTTGCACGATGGTTGATACTTGTTTGAGTTTGAGACTTTAAGTTTGAACTTTAATGATGTTTCTAGTATAGAAATTGTATGATGAATGAATTAACTTTGATGTTGTTAGTTTAGAATTTGAAGATAATGAAACATTAATGATATGCATGTGTTATTATTGATAATTTGATAGTTTTTTATGATTTTACAAGATTTTTAGTTTTTTTTCTAAAAGGTGCGCCTCGCTTCGCAAAGGCGCGCCTCGCCTCGTGCGCCTCGCGCCTCAGGCTCCAGGACCCTTTGCGCCTCGCTGCGCCTCGCGCCTTTCAGAACTATGGACATGGTCTTGAGGATCATTTATCAAAGACTATTTCAACTATTCCTGAGGGAGATCAACCTCTTTGGCAGAAGGTGGATGCCCAGTTACTGAGTTTATTGTGGCAGACTATTGAGCTGACTTTGATGCTGATATTTCGACTTCTTCGGGAGTGTAGTGCCCTATGGACTCGAGCTCGTGAGCTGTATATGAGTGACATCACTCGTATTTATGATGTGATTGGTGCTTTGTTCAATCTACAACCTGTTGATTTGGATATGACCACGTATTTGAGTAAACTCCAAGCTTCTATTACTAATTTTAATGAGTTGATGCCATTTGATACAGATATCAAGAAACAACAACAATAGCGTGATCACATGTTTATTGTTCTCTGTCTTCATGGAATTCGCCCGAAGCTCGAATCCGTTAAGACATAGATTCTCGTCAGTGCTTTTCTCCCACCTTTGACAGAGGTATTTGCTTGGTTACTTAGAGCCTCTTCTATTACTGCTGATCGTGGCGTGTCCGTACATGGAGATCACTTTGCCCTTGTTATGACTTCGACTGGTCGTGGTCATCGGGGTGGTGATTGTCCTCGACCCCAGTGCTCTTATTGTAATCATCTTGGTCACACTAGAGAGACCTGCTATCGCCTACATGGTCATCCACCTTAGGCAGCTAGTACTGCTAACATGGTTGTTGGTACTTTAGAGGGTTAGACATCTCTCACACTTAGTGATTCCTCACCAGTGACTATCTTTGAGGGGGAGTATGCTCAGTTCCTTCAGTTTCGGGCAGCACAACAGGCTACTTCACCTATCACGTCCCTTACTAACACCGGTAACCCTACTGCTTGCTTTACTAAGTCCTCCTCATCCTCTCTTGGCCCATGGATCTTCGACTCTGGTGCTACTAATCACATGTTTGGTAATCGTTCTCTCTTATCTGATATTCAACCTCTGCAGTCTCTACCTTCTGTTAGATTGGCTGATGGCTCTCAAGCCTCAGTCACGAATATTGGCACAACATCACCTCTCCCTACTTTACCATTGTCATCTGTTTTCCACTTACCACAATGTTCTTTTAATTTGCTCTCTGTCAGTCAACTCACTCGTAATCTTAATTGTTCTATAACTTTTTTGTCTGATTCTATTCTTGTGCAGGATCAGACGGACGATTGGCACGGGGCTTGAGTCTCATGGCCTCTACTATCTATCTTCCCCTACTTCCTCAGTGGCGTGCACAACGACTACTTCCCCACTACAGGTCCATTGCTGACTGGGGCACCCATCTCTTCCTAATCTCAAGAAGATGGTTCCCAGTCTCTCTTGTATTTCTTCCTTAGAGTGTGAGTTATCAACTTGGGAAACATAGTCGTAGTTCTTTCCCAAGTACATTCAATAAACGTGTTAGTTTTCCTTTTTTAGTAGTCCATTCAGATGTATGAGGTCCCAGTTGTGTCAGTTTAAAAGATGATTTTTGGTATTTTGTAACTTTTATTGATGATTTCTCTCGCACTACATGGCTATATTTAATGAAAACACGTTCAGAATTATTTTCAGTATTCGCTATATTTTATGTTGAAATTAGAACTCAATTTAATTTGCCTATCCGTGTTCTTCGAAGTGATAATGATCTTGAATATTTGTCTCTCCCATTTAAATCTTATATGGCATCTAATGGGATTTTTCATCAAACTTCGTGTCCTGGAACCCCACAACAAAATGGGGTGGCTGAATGTAAGAGTCATCATTTAATTGAGACAACTCGCACTCTCCTTCATATGCATGTTCCGATTCAATTTGGAGGTGATGTTGTCTTAATTGCATGTTACTTAATTAACCGTATGCCATCTTCTGTCCTTAATGATCAGATTCCTCATTCTGTTCTTTTTCTTGGAGTTGACTTATATTCTCTTCCCCCTTGTATCTTTGGGAGTACTTGCTTTGTTCACCATCTTGCTTCAAGTCGTGATAAGCTCTCTACTCGTTCCATCAAATGTGTCTTTCTAGGTTATTCTCGCCTTTAGAAGGGGTATCGTTGCTACTTTCCTCAATTAACTCGATATTTTGTTTCAGCAGATGTTACCTTCTTTGAGTCATCTCCTTATTTTCCCTCTTCGTTTGCGACCTCCGAGTCCGTGTCTGTTGGCTTACCTTTGGTTGTTCCTTTTCTTGACCTTTCATTATCTCTATCTCCACTGCCCGTTACCTCTCGCCTTGATCGCCCTGATCTTCAAGTCTATTAACGGCACCCAGAACCTGTGATCCAACTAGCACTGCCTGTCATCACTAGTCCGAGGGAGTCGTCTCCCGACTCATCCTCCGTGCCGGTTAGTCCTTCCTCCTCTAGTTCGTCGCTTTCGACTTCTGATCTTGACTTACCTATTGCTTTTCGTAAAGGTACTCGTCATGGCCCCACTTTCCATCCCATTTCACACTTTGTTAGTTATGATTCTTTGTCCCCTGGATATTCTGTTTTTGTTTCGTCTTTATCTTCTGTTTCTCCACCTAAATTTGTTCTCGAAGCTCTTTTCCATACAGGGTGGCGGGCTACTATCGTTGAAGAAATGTCTGCTTTACATTCCACCGGGACTTGGTATCTCTTCCCAAGGGTAAGTCTACTGTTGGTTGTCGCTGGGTTTACACTGTTAAAGTTGGCCCTGACGGCTGGATTGATCATCTTAAGGCTCGGCTTGTTGCCAAAGGCTACACTCAAGTTTTTGGTCTTGATTATGACGATACATTTTCTCCTGTTGCCAAGATCTCCTTTGTTTGCCTTTTCTTATCTCTTGCTGCTATGTTTCACTGGCCTCTTCATCAATTAGACATAAAAAATGCCTTCATGGCGATTTACAGGAAGAGGTGTATATGGAGCAACCTCCTGACTTTGTTGCTCAGGGGGAGTCTGGGTTGGTGTGTCGTCTTCGGAACTCTCTATCCGGTTTAAAACAGTCTCTTTGAGCTTGGTTTGGTCGATTTAGTTAAGCTGTTCTTGAGTTTGGGTTAACTCAAAGTGAAGCTGATCATTCTGTGTTTTATCGTTCTCAGTCTGAGTAGTATAAGTTGTTGATGTAGTACTTACAGGAGATGATGATGTTGGTATCACTGAATTGAAGACACATCTTCACCAACAGTTTCAGACTAAGGATCTGAGTCATTTGAAATATTTTTGGGGCATTAAGGTAACTCGGTCAAAGTAAGACATTTATATTTCTCAAAGGAAGTATGCCTTAGATGTGCTAGAGGAGACATGATTGCTTCGATGTAACCCCTCAGATATCCCTATGGATCCAAATATCAAGCTGTTACCGAGACAGGGGGAGCCTCTCTGTGATCCTGGGCGCTACCGTCGACTAGTTGAAAAACTTAATTACTTCACAATCACTCGTCCTAATATTTCATTTGTTGTGAGTGTAGTAAGTCAGTTCTAGAATTCACCTTGTGATAGCCATTGGGATGTAATGATTCGTATTCTTCGATATATTAAGGCTGCCCCTGGTCGGGGTGTATTGTATCAAAATCATGGGCACAGTCAGATTGTGGGATATACGGATGCTGATTGGGCAAGATCACCTAGTGACAGACGATCCACATCTGGATACTGTGTATTTGTGGGTGGAAACTTAGTTTCTTGGAAAAGTAAGAAACAAACTGTTGTCGCCACATCCAGTGCAGAAACTGAATATAGGGCAATGGTCGTAACATGTGAGCTACTGTAGTTGAAACAATTAATTGAGGAGTTAGGAATTACACAGGTTAAGTCTATGCAATTGGTTTGTGACAACCAAACTGCAATGTATATTGTTTCTAATCCTGTGTTTCACTAGAGAACCAAACATATTGAAATTGATTGCCATTTTGTTAGAGAAAATGTGCTATCTGGAGATATAGTTACAACATATGTGGGTTCCGATGATCAATTGGCCGATTTACTCACCAAGTTGCTTAGAGGTTTTTGTGTGAATTATATTTTTACCAAACTGGGCATGCTCAATATATATGCTCCAGCTTGAGGGGGAGTGTTAAATAAGATAAGTAAGGGGTATTAGTGTACAACAACAAGAACAACAACATATCTAGTCTTTATCCCACTATGTGGGGTCGGCTACATGAATTCTAGACTTTCATGTCTTTCTGTCTTTTGTCATATCTTCATTTAGGTCCATACACTTCATATAAAACTTTAATGTCTCTCTCAAAGTTTTCTTTGGTTTGTCTCTACCTCTTTTTTTGACTAATTGTTCCATTTCATCAACTCTCCTCACAGGAGCGTCTCTTGGTCTCCTTCTCACATGACCGAACCATCTTAGTCTAGTCTCTCCTATCTTCTTCTCGATTGGCACTACTCTTACTTTATTATGAATAATTTCATTTTTAATTTTATCTTTTCTTGTATGGCCGCACATCCATCTTAAGATCCTCATCTTCGCTATGCTCGTCTTTTGCTCATGTTGGTATTTGATTGCCCAACATTCTGAGCCATACAACAAAATTGGTCTTATAGCTGTCTTATAGAATTTTTCTTTCAGTTTTAATGGAAATTTACCATCATATAACACCTCCGATGTATTTCTCCATTTTAGCCAACCTGCCTTAATTCTATGTGTGACATCCTCGTGAATTTTTCCATCGTTTTGAATCATTGATCCCAAATATCGAAAATGGTCTTTTCTTTGTAAGATTTGGTCTTCTAATTTTATTATAACATCCTCTACTCTTGGATTCTTACTAAATTTACATTCCATATATTATGTTTTTTTTCTACTTAATTTAAATCCCTTTGATTCTAAATTGTTTCTCCACAACTCAAAGTTTAGTGTTCACTCCTCCTTTTGTTTCACCCACCAACACTATGTCGTCTGCAAATAGCATATACCATGGCACCTCTGTCTGAATATATTTAGTGAGTACATCCATTACTAGAGCAAATAAGTATGGACTTAGTGCAGAACCTTGATGCAGTCTTATTGTAATTTTAAACGGTTCAGTATCCCCTACGCATGTTCTGACTCTTGTCTCTGCACCGTGATATATGTCCTTAAGGGTTTGTATATAGGCTATTCGGACTCCTTTCTTCTCTAAAACCCTCCATAATACTTCTCTAGGGACCCTATCATAGGCCTTTTTTAGATCTATAAACACCATATGTAGGTCTTTCTGATAATTCCGATACCTTTCCATTAGGCACCTCAGTAGGTATATAGCTTCCATTGTTGACCTACCAGGTATGAAACCAAACTGATTTTTCGAGACCTTTGTTTCTTTTTTGAGCCTTTGCTCTATTATTCTCTCCCAGAGTTTCATGGTATGGTTCATTAATTTAATTCCTCTGTAATTTTCACAGTTTTGAACATCTCCTTTGTTCTTGTATATAGGAACCAAAGTACTCTTCCTCCACTCATCTGGCATCTTTTTTGATTTAAGGATCGCGTTAAATAATTTTGTTAGCCAGGAGATGCCCTCTTCTCCCATGCATTTTCATGTTTCTATTGGTATATTATCCGGTCTCATCGTATTATGATTTTTCATCTTTTTTAATGCTTGTATTATTTAATTTAAACTTATGCGTCGATAAAATGTATAGCTCACGTTCCCTTTGGAGTTACTAAGATGTTCCAACCTAACTCTTGTGTTACCACCATTATTGAATAATTTTGTGAAATACTCATTCCATCTCTCATTTATCGCTCCCTCATTCATTAATACATTTTGATTTTCATCTTTTATACATTTCACTTGATTTAAATTCCTTGTTTTTCTTTCTCTTGCTTTAACTAATTTATATATATCCCTTTCTCCATCTTTTGTATCAAGTCGTTTATATAGATTCTCATATGCTTTTGACCTTGCTTCACTAACAGCTTTTTTTACTGTCTTTTTTGTTTCTTTATAATTTTTTTGATTTTCTTCATTGTTGCACTGATCTATAGCCTTATAGCAAATTTTTTTATTTTTAATTTTCAATTGTATCTCTTCATTCCACCACCAAGACTCCTTAAGGTTAGGGGCTCTACCATTTGTCTCTCAAAGGACTACTTTTGTCGTGCTTCTCAGGGTATTAGTCATTTCTCTCCACATTTGGTTTGTCTGTCTTTCTCCATTCCATTCCCTTTTATCCCTTAATTTTTCTTTGAAGATTAGTTGTTTCTCCCATTTTAAATCCCCCCACCTGATTTTTGGATTTTGTTTTATGTGATTTTTTCTCTTCCAATTTCTTACTTGGACGTCAAGTACTAAAAGTCTATGTTGAGTAGTCAAACACTCTCCTGGTATCACATTACAATCCCTACAACATAACCGATCTTCTTGTCTCATGAGGAAGTAATCTAGTTGAGTGCTTGATGTGACATTTTTATATATGATTAAGTGTTTGTCCCGTTTTTTGAACATAGTATTGGTTATGATGAGCCCAAATGCCATAGCAAATTCTAGAATAGACTTACTCTCGTTATTAATTTTTCTCGAATCCATACCTTCCATGTACCTCTTTATAGCCGTTTCCGTCTCTCCCCATGTGCCCATTTAAGTCACCTCCTACAATCATTTTCTCTCCTCTTGGTATCATTTGCATGAGTCCTTCTAGGTCATCCCATAATTTTGCTTTTATCTCTTCACCTAACCCCGCTTGTGGTGCATATGTACTAAAGATATTCATAGTCATTCTTCCTAAACTAACTTTCACCATAATAATCTTATCCCTTATTCTCTTTACATTCACTACCTCATCTACTAAGTTTTTATCCATAATAATTTCCACTCCATTTTTTGTTTGATCATTTCCTGTGTACCATATTTTATATCCAGTTTTTGATAAAGTTTTTATTTTTTTCTCTACCTATCTCGTCTCTTAAAGGCACATAATGTTAATCTTTCTCCTAATCATCACATCTACCACTTCCATAGCTTTGTCTGTTAATGTTCCTATGTTCCATGACCCAATCCTTAATCTATGATTTTGTTTTTGGCCTTGACTTCGAATTTGATTTTGATTTTGGACTAGCTTTTTTACCTACATCCGTCCAAGCAAATGTGGGGACCCTTGCTCATTTGTCACTACATCCGGGGGCCGATGCAACAGCCCTAACTCACTTGACATTACACGCGGGTAGTGTAGCGCGTCGCTATGAAGGGTTACACTCACGCCCAAACGATTTTTCATAATTTGTCTAGAGTTCATGTTTTGGATCTGACTAAGTGTTACGTTGGCTGTCGGCTACCTAACATAACCCTCCTCCTTTATCCGAGCTTGGGATCAACAGTGGATAACACCCCCAGGCGAAGTTAAGTAAGGGGTATTAGTGTAATTAACTTTAAATACTTGTATATATGCTCTTGTATTGTACACTTAGTGAAATACACAGAATATTTTATTCTCATAACATAACTATCATCATTATTGTTGTTTTGTATCTCATGGGTTCTTCAATTAGCTGTTGCATTCCCCCTTTTAACTCTGTCTCCGGAACAATATGTAACTGTATCCGCATGGTAAAGCTTTTCCGTTTCCCATCATCATTGTTACTATTTTGGTTTTGGATTTAATAAAAATTGTTGTTTATGAAATGAAGATTCTGTTTTTATCTTTTTAATCTCAAGTACTAACAGAATGTGTGTTGCACGCCGCAGCTTGGACTGGCGCCTACCATATACCCTCAACGACCTGGGCAGATTGAATGTGATGTGCGTATCTATTTGATTCCATTCTTCTAGTAGTGAATATATTTGTGTAGTGAAAGGAACATATGCCTTGCTTCACTGGATAGTTAAATGGGGACTGCCAATTATTAGTTTTTTGTGTTTGTTGAAATTTGTCTGGATGATTCTTTATGAAAGACTTGATTGGTTTACCTTTTCTATTTTTCCCCTGACTAGATTGGTATATCTTTTTTTTAAAGTAAACATGCTATTATTGTTTTCCTTCTGACTGATACTAAACCATCTCATAAACATGGGCTGAGTCTCAAAGAATTTTACACAATAATAGGTGTGTAATCCTTTATTATTTCTGGAGGCAGGGTTTTTATTTGTATTGTTTTTCATCCATGTTTAAGAAATGATTTGGCAGAAGATAACTGTAAAGTTAAACTTCCATGTCAACCAATTTCGGTGTACTCTCCTAAATAACTTTTTGTGTTCAAATGAATATCTTTCTCTTTATTGTAGTATCAAGAGGAATTGTTAAAAAGTTTGGGGGGGGGGGATTTTATGTTCTCATGTGGATTTGTGTCTTCAAGTTGATCTTTATGGTTGATGTGAATTTGCTTGCTTTCATTGTAGTATTACATGAAAACTGGGGAGTGTAAGTTTGGAGAAAGATGCAAGTTTCATCATCCCTTTGATCGGTTAGCACCTAGCCTATCAATAAATGAAGCCCAACCACAAAATGTCAAGCTCACTCTTGCTGGCCTACCTAGGAGAGAGGTACGCACTACATGTTTCTCTAAACTAGGATCAAAAGATAACCATGTACTGAGCATGCATTGGTGCAATCAATATCTGCAACTAATTAAAAGAGATGGTGGTTAAGTTGTTTGCCTTTTGTTTTGTTTTGTTTTTTTTTTAAATTTACCCCCATTTCTCCTGGATCTGCTTGCACCTTTTATATTTTGGCATGATAAAGAGTGGCAACACAAAACATTTCTAGGATTTTCTAGCTATCAGAAGTTAGTAAATAGAAAAAGAGTGGCAGCATATTCATGGAACCTGCAACAGTTAAAAGTCTGTTTGAAATGCCTCAGGTCAAATTTACAGAATTCTTAGCCTTGCGCATTAAAACCTTTCCCAACTAACATGTGCCAACCTCTGCCTCCTCTCCCCCTTCTCTCTTCAACACAGCCTCATCTATTCTCCACTTATCCCAGCACTAACTTCCATAAAAGCAGCATCCCTTTCTGTTGCCTTTTTCTGCACACCCAAACACCGACTGCCATCAACACCCACTCCATATCCCACCTCTTTTATCTTTCTTCTTTTATGTAATGAACATTTAAGGTTATTTTTGATAGGGAAAAAAGTTCTCTTACTTTATGAGAAGGGAATCATCATCATCATCACTGCAAGCTTGAATCTCACTTGGTAGAGTTGGCTATATGGATTCTCTTGCTCAACCATCTGTTTGTAGAGTGGGATCTCTTTAACAAAAAATTTAGAAAATGTGTCAATTGCTAACTATGGGGGAGTATTTTCTTTTCATGAAATTTGAAAAAAAAGTGTTCAAAATAGTTACACAAAACATGTGTTCATTGTTAAGTAATGCAATATATTATTAATATGATTATAATATTGAAAGATTTATAGATTCCCCACCTAGTGGGATTAAGGCTTGGGATTGTTCTTGTATTAAAATATTAATAATTCTGTAATTAATTTTTCTATTCACTAATATTATTGACATTTATATATTACAATATTATTTATTATTAGTAAATTTGAAAATTCATACTTTGACTATTTATATTGAAATTAATATAAATGTAAATGTAATTCATATTGATTTTGGTTGGGTTAATTCATGTTTTCTATATGGAAGAAAACACAGGGAAAACTCTTTCCTTATTTTTGTAAAAGAAAGACTAGACAACATCCTAAGTAAAAATGGTTTATATTTCATGTTTTAGTTTCTTAATATTTCTAATGTATAGGGTTTGTTTGTGTGGGTACTCATGGATTTTGAGTTATCTGCTGAAGTTGCAAATTCTGCAATTTTTGTCGTCTTAATTCCAAATATGAGCTACAGTATGTTGGCTTTAGAGCAACAAATCGAGTACCAATTTCTCCATGGCATATAATGCCATATGAGCAGAAACTGATCATGATTAGATGATTGAACACCTTGAACAGATGAATTAAAAGTTACAAAAAGATGTAAAATATTTATTAACTCAGTTAAACATATGTATTAACATTTGATGACGCAAGTCTTCAAGAAGCCCTTACATGTTATGAAGATTAAAATGTCATTTATTTTCCATTGAAGCAGCCTAAATTTTTTTTTTCCCATCTGACCAACATTACAATTGGCATTAGGGTTTTCCACCGAGTTTTCGTTGGTCTTCCTCTATCTTTTCTACTAACTCCCTTTATTTCATTCACCTACCTCACAAGTGCATCTACAGTCTTATTCTCGTATGTCCATGCCATGTTAATAGTGATTCTCCCATATTATCTTTAATAGGTGCCACACTAATCTTATTATGTATGGCATCATATCTTATGTTGTCTTTTCTTATATGGCTACATATTCACTTTAGCATTTATATTTTAGCAATGCTCATATTTTACACGCGCTGGTGTTTAATTGCCTTATTGTGAATTATACAAGAAAGGTGGTTTTGTAGCTGTTGTCTAGAACTTCCCCTTTAGCTTTGAAAAATGATTGCATAAAATGCTGATTGAACGTCTTCACTTTAACCATCGTGCCTCAGTTCTATGAATGATATCCTCTACAATCTGATCCTCTTTTTGAACAATTGATCCAAGATATTGAAATTGATCTGTTTTAGGGATAGTTTGTATCCTTACTATTAAATGCTCTTTACTTTTCTTATTTGTTTTTATCTTGGTAACCCCATTGATAAATAATATTTTTAATCTTATCAATGAATAATCTGAAACTGAAGATACCTTCCACACCTTAGATTCCTTTGGA
Organism: Diospyros kaki; assembly: GCA_036245055.1. NCBI lineage: Eukaryota > Viridiplantae > Streptophyta > Magnoliopsida > Ericales > Ebenaceae > Diospyros > Diospyros kaki. The sequence goes on from BSEG01000013.1 coordinate 8,826,298, forward strand.
CCTTCTTAGTGTGTTACTTGGATAACAGGTTACTATCTGTTGACCTGATTTTTTAAGAATATTATGTGCATTTAGGATTATTTATACATCATAATCTTCATTATCCGTTTCATAATTCACATTGACCTTTATGTAAAGAGATGTGTAGACCTTAAGGATTCTAAGTTATTAATGTTATTCAGCTTATATGGACATTTGCATAGAGTTTGGTTTTTGTTACAAAGCCCTCATTTGCAACTCTTTTCTATTTCTCTAATGTTCCTGATTTCCTTTTTCCAAACTGCAGAAAAGAAATGGAAATGAATTTTGATGCTGCACTTTGTTATTGTTGGTTTATTAAATAACAAATACTTGATGGTGTTCTTTTCAGCCAGCTTGTTTTTTCTTTGGCTGGTGCTTTCTTCATCATTGGCCGCCTCTGTTTTGAAATGTTGGTCGATATTTTGTTTACTTGATAGTGGAAAGTGTCTTGGACATTTCCCTTGTGTGGTCTCAAGCTGCTTGCGGATGCATGCAGCTTTTGTGGTGTAAGAGGCACTTAAATCTGTGTTTTAGGTTTGTTAAAATGGATAATAAAAATGGAAAAGACAATTTATTCTATAGTGAACTTGGGCTGATTACAAGAACTAGATCTATAAAGTTGTTTGATAGAGTTAATAGTTAGTAAGTTGACCAGTTTCTGCATGAGACTTGAAGAAATGAAGAATTGAAGTAGGAATCTTTGGAGGGAGGACGGAAGCCCTCAAGCTCCTGTCATGATCTTTTTTGCCTGTGTTTTTAGGCACATTTGATTATGATCTGGGATTTTAGTACATCAGGCCAACACCTTTGATGCTTTGAATCCTGGCCCTTAACATGCAGTTCGCTATGAATTTTCACACTAATAGATGCCTGTAAAATTATAACAACTACAAGACAATAACAGGATGAAGAAGTTGACCATCAACTTCTTTCAGAAGATTCATTTTTATCTCTCTGATTTGCATGTGAACTTGTCTATGTGCAAGTCTATTTTCTGTTGTACTGTGCCGTTTAGTTGGATTGGTTCACAGTAATTGAGTTCATTTGAGCAGGGTTCTATTCACTGCCCTTACTATATGAAGACCGGGACATGCAAATATGGTGCGACATGCAAATTTGACCACCCACCTCCCGGAGAGGTTATGGCTATGGGGACATTAGGAACATCAACAGGGGAAGGCAAAGACGATGAGACCATTGAAGAGTAGCAGCAGTGAAAAAGTTTGCATGAATGACCCGAGGGTTCTATGGGCCTCTTTCGGCATTGTTTCCTTTTTGACCGTGTCTCTCCCAACTGTTCAACATGGCACGTTCTTCGCTCATTCTTGAGAATTTAACTTGCCAAACTTGACGTTTCTTTTCATTGTTAGTTGTGTTTGTCCAGTAGAGCTGGTACTGAGATAGATGTACTTTTTGAGTGGTTTGGTTATTGATGGTTGTCTATTGCAATTTACTTTTTTCATGAAGAAATTTTACTTTTTTTTTTGTTGAACATTTAATCCATGGCAGCATATACAGCATCGATGTCGGTATTGGCCTACTGTAGATTTCTTGGATTCTTATTGGCAAACTCAGATCATTATTGGAGGCAGTTTGGAGCTTCTGGTAATCAGAAGTTTGTCGCAAGACTAGCAACGTAGAAATGTACCAAATAATGTGGTTAATAATTGTCTGATTTATTTATATAGGTTTTGTGTTGGGCACTTGTGCAGAACTTAAAAGAATAATAATCATATCGAGTTCAGAATTAGAAGTGGCCCATCTCTGGATCCTAACTAAAACATTGCTCTCTGAAGTTTTTCAAATGAAGTAATTGGTTAGGGATGATAATTTATACCTGTTCGAATATCATTTTGGTCAAAAGCGAGTTTATCATGGTCAATTTTCAGTTTTGAGCTCCATGCAGGAAAAACTCAAAACATAAAAATTAGGTTTGAAGTGGGGGTGGGGACAAATACTCAATCCCAAGCCCAAACCTCAAACATTTATATATATATATAACATTATTTGTATTTTAACTCATAAATAAGTTTAAGTTATTAAATTATCAAAATATATAAAAAAATATTAACCTAATTTAAAATTTTAATTTTACAACAGTACATTCTTTTGAATATTTTAATCTTAATTATAAATATCTTAATTAAATGTCATAAATTGTTTATATTTTAATATTTTTTTTAATTTTAATCACGTGCTTAGTTAATGTTTTAAGTAATTTTGGATAACTTTAGGCTACATGATTTGAGGAATGAGTTCTCCAAAGAATTTTCGAACCCCATGGGGTAATGGTTGATTTTAACTCTCGATCAAGTTTGGGGATGAATTTGGTAGTTCAAGTTTGAGGTCAGGAAGTCACTCCTGGAAAGTCGAACATGGAGGAAATGGAAGAAAATTCCACCAATTTTTTTCCAACACACATCCTACTATTAATGTGACCCTATGATCTTGGCTAGAACATTCAAATCCATTACAAATCGAACAAATGCTCAAAACATAGGTAGATCTTGAACATTTTGGTTATGCTAATTATTTAGTCTGAGAAAGGCAAACATATAATAGAAAATATCGAGCAAGGAAAAAAAAATCATATCACAGTGTAGACTACCAAGCTTACAAGAAACCCCAGAAAGGCACCTGCTATAACTTCAATCTCATTGTGGCCAACGGATTCTTTCAGCAACTCTCTACTTTCTACAACCTTTCCCCATTTTCCTCCATCATCGGATGCTAGAGTAGATGACATTAGCTTATTGCTGTTCTCAGGTCTAACTAATAGATTAGCATTTGCCTTTGTGTTGAGAAAATTTGCTTCCTCCAAAAGGGGAGGCTCAAGGCTTTCAGGATTTGAGTATGATTTTCTAGGTTTTAAATCAATCAGATCTTCAGCATCGTTTGAGGGATCCAGGTTCTGGAGCAGTAACCTGTTTATTGTCTTGGCATGGATGCCCACTTCTCTTCTCACTCCCTGCCAAAAGTAAAGAATCAGCATAAGACTGGATATTTTTCATCTGAAGAATGTCAAAACAGCCTTAGTTGTTTGATGTACTTTTTGTTTCCTTTTCCCCCTTTATTGTTATTGTTATCTTTGAATGATATATATATATATATATAACCTGCCAAAAGGGGCTATTCTATAGAAAAAGAGACCAGAACCTAGTTATAACAAAAAGCAAAATAGAATAAGGACAAAGCTGCAGCAGTAAGCGAGAGTCCTCCATAAGGTGGCAAAAAAGGGGAACCATGAATCCTTCCTTTCTTGATTTAATATGTGCTTGAACATGAAAAAGGACAAAGCTGGGTTTGGGTTTGTCCAGTTTTTCAGGGCCATTCTACAGCACTTGGCGCACCTTCAGCTGTAGAGAGTTTGTTTCCTCAATGGGACAAAGCTGGGTTTGGGTGCGTCCCTTTATCCAGGGGCCATTCTACAGCACTTGGAGCACCTTCAGCTGTAGAGAGTTTGTTTTCTCAATGACACCAATAGGCCATGCTCTTTCCTTTGGATCCCTAATAGGTACGATTAGGAACCCTCTTGTTCATCTCTAGTCTTTTGAGGTATGGTTTTTCAGACAGTGAGGCCCTACTATAAGGTTTTGCCATAGTGCAACTAGGGGTGTTCCAGACCCCTCTTCATTTGATCATGTAGGTTGTTCTAATTCCAATCTTGGATAGGGTAGGAGTTGGGGAAGGATTTATGCTTTTGAAGATATGAGAGTTTGGGTTCTCTCCACTTTCAGGAACAATGATATTGCCAAACAAGGAGTTGTAGTCAGGGAAGATTTTATCTTTCTTTTTTTTTCCATTCCTTTTCTTTTCTGGGAGAAGGATCATTATGAAGGTTGCTAGTGACAAGGAGTGTTTGGGTCTTGCTCCTTGGTGAGACCTTTTGGCGAGCCTGGCCCCCTTTGTGTATCCCTCTGACTGTCCGGTTCTCCAGGGCCAAAGGGGCTTGAGTCATGTGACCCCACCCTCATCTCTTGCATATCAAGAGTTATCTGGGTGGGTGGTCAGGAAAACTAGGTAGTTTAATTAGTGTTTAGGAAAACTAGGTTGATGAAAGTGCAGGAATCTTGAGGCCCTAAGCTTTTAGGCCTTCTAGCTCTAGGAGGGAGAGGGAGCCTAAGAGACCTGTTACGAAAGGTGAACCAAGAAATAAGGGTTCAGGGGTGCTGCCAGATTGTTGTCCATTCGAAACCCCTTAAGCTCTATTGGCATGTTAGCCTTGTTAGGCATTAACAACCCTAGAAAAAGGGTGACTGTCAAATCCTTATTAACTGGAAAGTTGATCTTGCTTTTTACAAGAGATTGAGGTTGATGATATTTCTCTAGATAGTGCTAGATAAACATATATGAAAATAAACACTCAAGGTAAGAAATTAGGGTACAACATAATAATCTTCAATAAAAATACTTATATTTGGCTTCCAATCTTGTATATTTTTTACCTGAGCCATCTTCATCTAAGCATATAAAATTATTTAATACATCTATGTGAAGAATTATCTGACATAGGTTAGAGGACTTGACCTGGTGTTTGAGGGGCAGTCTCTATGTGATCAAATTTTGATATGATAGACTTGGCCATGAGAGGAGTTGATGCAGAGGAGTTGATGGAGAGGGGAGGCCTTATACTTGGTATAGAGTCTGAGAGAATTCTCCCATGTCCTGTCCATAAGATGGAATGGAGGAGCATTTCTTGGACATTTTCTTGTCATGTCTTCCTAGGGCCTTTACAAACCATTCCCCTATTTTGCTTGATAATGGTGGAGATATCAACTTGGTCTCTGCACCTTTTTAGGATTTAGAATATATGGCTTAGGAAGTGTCACACACCTAGGGTTGGGCTAGGGTTTAGAAAATAAATTGAGAAGAATACAGGAGAGAGAGCAGAAATGGAAGGAGAGACAGAACACAAACAAAGAGAATTACAGGAGAACAGAAGAGATCGAGAGAAAGAAATGTAGAGAGAGAAGACTGAATTCAAAATATCATTTCACAATCCAATTCTCTACCTACTTTTAGGCTGTCTAACTAAAAGGTACAAGAAGTAAAGCAGCAAAATACAATACCTAACTAATACATGTAATCTACTATTACTAATATGCCTTTGGGGTCATGATAGGGAGGTACAGTTAACGTTAATGGATTTCGATTAAGGTTGTTGGGCTGGCTATGCAGTTCATGGTGCTCTCAAGTTTGATCTAGCTAGAAGTGACTGTTATAGAATGATTTTCAGAACTAAAGCAAGAACATGTCAGGTAAGAATAAGTGGGAGAAAGAGAGAGGGGGGGGGGGGTGTTAATAAGGTAGGGAGTCACTTTTGAGGAATGAGAAGTAGGCAAAAGCTGAGGAGAAATTAATTGTGTAACATCCCACATCGAGCGATAGGAAGGACCAGAACAACTACCCTGATGGGCCTACACGAACTTCCCAGGAGATCACCCATTCTTGAGCTGCTCCAGCTCAAGCACGCTTAACCCCAGAGTTTCTTGCCTACATTCAGCCCAAAAGGTATCCAGCTAGTGTTGCTTCCTTTCTTACTTATCCTCGATATATACTACTATTCTCTGGGCTCTTGGAGTATTACATTCTCCCCCCTTTGAGCATATGATGTCCTCGTTATGCGATTTTAAAACTGGTCCCAAACCTTCTCCCCTTTGGAGGCTGCCATCCTAGAAGCCTGTCAGGAGCCGCTCATTGAACAGGCCCTCGAGCCTCGGCGCCACTCCCCGCCCTCATCGGACCGCCTTCACCAAGGGTCGGCTCTGATACCACCTGTAACATCCCGCATCGAGCGATAAGAAGGACCGGAACAACTTAACCTAATAGGCCTACACGAACTTCCCAGGGGGTCACCCATCCCTGAGCTTCCTGGAGTTCTTTGCCTACATTCAGCCCAAAAGGTATCCAGCTGGTGTTGTTTTCTTCCTTACTTATCCTCGATATATATTACCCTTCTCTGGACTCTTGGAGTATTACAAGAGATCTATAGTGTCTAAGGGTCAGGGAGTAGCTCCTCAGCCAGCTTTACCATGGGCTCAGCGTTCAACTATTACCGATAGACCCTATGTTCAGGGGAGAGTGTTTACACTAACTACAGTAGACGCAGAAAAGGGAAATGACACAATTCAAGGTATTCTTTCTCTATATGGCCACGATGTATGTGTACTTTTCGACACGGGGTCTACTTATTCTTTTATTTCACCCCAGGCAGTATGTCACGTATCTGTTCCTAGGATTTCATTGCCATATTATTTGATTGTAACTACACCAGGAGACGTAGCCTTAATGGGTAGAGAGATGTATAAAAATTGTAAGATCATGGTACATGATAAGAAGTTATCGGAAGACCTGGTGGTCTTAAATATAGAAGATTTTGATTTAATTTTGGGTACAGATTGGCTTTCTAAACATTATGCCAAGGTTGACTGTCATAAGAAAATAATTCAATTTGAGCCGCCTCAACAGCCAACTCTAATATATCAGGGAATTAAACCAATGAGCTCTACCCCCATGATATCGGTGATGAAAGCAGAGAGATTAATACGTCATGGTTGTGAAGCATATCTTGCTTTTGTGACCACGGATATGGGAAGTAAGTCGGAGGTAACGGAGATACCTGTGATTCAGGATTTTCTAGATGTGTTTCCTGAAGAGTTACCGGGGTTGTCGCCTCCAAGAGAAGTTGAGTTTTCAATTGAGTTGATGCCAGGTACTCAACCTATTTCTAAAGCCCCATACAGGATGGCCCCTAATGAGTTGAAAGAACTAAAGGCCCAGTTGCAAGAGTTGATTGACAAGGGTTTTATCAGACCTAATGTTTCTGCTTGGGGAGCCCCAGTGTTATTTGTGAGAAAGAAAGATGGGTCAATACGACTATGTATAGACTCAGTTGAACCAAGTGACCTTAAAAAATAAGTATCCTCTTCCACGTGTGGATGACTTGCTAGATCAGCTACATGGGGCCTCAGTCTTCTCTAAAATAGATTTAAAATCAGGCTACCACCAAGTGAAAGTTAGAGAAGAAGATATCTAGAAGACAGCTTTTCATACCCGGTATGGACATTTCGAGCTTGTAGTAATGCCATTTGGATTGACTAATGCTCTGGCAATATTTATGGATTTGATGAATCAGGTCTTCAGGGAGTATCTTGATTGTTTTGTTATAGTGTTCATTGATGATATTTTGATTTATTCCCCTAATATTAAAGAGCATGAAACTCATCTCAGAATAGTTCTACAGAGACTCCGAGAAAAGCAATTGTATGCCAAACTCAGCAAATATGATTTCTGGCAAGAACAAGTGGGTTTTCTTGGGCATGCAATTTCAGGAGATGGGATTTCAATGGACCCCGAGAAGATTAAAGTCGTGGTGGAATGGCCAAGGCCTACTACAGTGATAGGTATTCAAAGTTTCTTGGGTTTAGCTGGCTATTACAGGAGATTCATCGAGGGACAGCTTCCAAGAATTGAAGAAGAGGTTGACCATGACTCCAGTATTAGCTATTCCGAGGAGCGGAGAGAAGTTCATCATTTATAGTGATGCTTCACATGCAGGATTGGGGAGTGTGTTAATGCAGGATGGGCGCATAAATGCCTATGCCTTGAGATAATTAAAGAAGCATGAGTTGAACTATTCCACTCACGACCTGGAGTTAGCGGCAGTAGTTTTTGCTCTAAAAATGTGGAGGCATTCCCTATATGGCGAGAAGGTGGAAATCTACACTGATCATAAAAGTTTGAAATATCTTCTCTCCCAGAAAGAATTAAATTTGAGGCAACAACGGTGGGTGGAGTTATTCAAGGACTATGACTGTGAAATTCTTTACCACCTGGGAAAGACCAATGTGGTGGCTGATGCATTGAGTCGACGTGGAGCGGCAATGGCGAATATGATGGTCCAATAATGGAGGCTGTTAGAGCAGATGGGGGAATTATCCATTTCTTTCTTAGAAGAGAGACTAGTGATGAGTTGTGCATACTGTCATGACCCAAGAATCTATTGAAGGGCAATATAATAATAGGTTGATAATAGTTGTTAGAAGGTATTTTAAATATTTTAGCAATTGGTTATAAGCACATGGGTGCTGTTATGCAGTTAGTTAGGAGCAAATATGCCTATATAAGGCTATGTAAACGGGTGGGATAGCATATGATGAAAATGAATTGAATAGTCTATTTTCTCTCCAATATTTCTCCCCCCCCCCTCTCTCTCTCTCTCTCGGTGATCTCCTCCCTATCTTCTTGCTGATTTCTCCCTCTCAACTGATCTCTTCCCCAAATTCTTCTCTTATCATTCTCGATCTTCCTTTCATACCCTAGCTCACCTCCTAGGATCATGACAATTGGTATCAGAGCAGTCAATCCTTGGCTGTGGTTGATTTGATTTGAAGCCTAGTGCAATCAATTTCAGTCATTATAGTCCATGGTCTGGTGATTCAACGGACTCAGCAAGTTTAAGAACTTCAGCGAGATTGGGTGGACCTCTCGGCTAAGGATTAATTCTCGGCCACGGATTCTCGGAATTAGATTCCGACACATGGAGGTAATTGACGGCGGATAGGCAGTTGCAATTTCGAATTAGAAGGCGTCACAGATTGAGACGCCTTGTAAGAGGCTGATCTGAACCGATTAGATCACAAGAAGTTGCGAATTCCAGCGATTGCGGCAGTAAAACAAGGCCAGACGACTTCAGTGATACACGAATTCAAGGAGCTATCTGCTAATGGTCCTCGGCCCAGAAGGTCGTGATTGGAGTGGGTGACCAGAGGTGAAGCGGACGGCCCAAAGGGGTGCGATTGTCCAAGGTGAGAGTGAGTCCGTCGAAGGTGAAGTAGACGGCCCAACGAGTTGCGACCAAGTTGGAAGACCATTCCAACCGAGACCAATAAGCTTCCTACAGGTGCGGCTATGGTGTTGCAGTTTTGATCAGCCATTCCGTTAGGAATTCTGTGGGTTCAATTCGATTGGGCGAGGATTGGAGGCATAAGTGGAGTTGATCTAAGTTAGCTCACTGTAATCTAGTGACCCACGCTTCTTGGTTGTGAATTCAGCAACTCCCAACAGCTAATTCTAGCGAATTCTGGAGTTCCAACAATTTCCAGGGCCTCGGTGTTTATTGGTGAGCGCCACCAGCGACTCCAACTTGATTTGGGAGGGTGATAGTGGTGATTGTGACTGGAGTGGATAGACAGTGAGGCTTCCGACTGGTGCGTTGCAGGTGTTGCGACTGACTTGCCATAAGCTGAAGCAAATTCGAGGCCAAGCAATTGTGAACGGGTAGGCGCAGCAGAGCCAGGTTATCTTCGTGGCTGTAAGGGACCAGTGATCAGAATTTCCGTCTAATTTTTGGAGGAGAGTAGGCCGGTGCTTCCGACTGTAATTCCGTGTAGTTTGAGGCAATTCAAATTCAGAACCGATTAACTTGCAAAGAGCTTGGATCCAGAATGTATAAAACTCCTATTCCTTCACCGTCGAAGTATGTTGTTGGTGAAAATTCGGCCATGGGAAGCAGTGCATGTAGGAGACTATGGGAGCCTCAATTGCAGCAGAAAAATTCTTCAATTTCAGTTGAAATGGGGTCTCAATTGCAGCCAAATGATGCTGCATTTTTGGAGGCTAATTTTCAAGAAGAGAGCAGCCTCAATTGCAGCAGACCAGTACTGCATATTCAATGGGTTATCGTACTAGTGAAGCTAGGGGAGGCAGTGCATACATGAAGCAGAATGCTTCACTTGCAGCTGGAATGGAGCCTCAATGGCAGCCAAAGAAGGCTGCATTTTTAGTTGGCAGCAACAGGGACAAAGGGACAAGCAATGAGATACATGATGTGAGCAAGGAATTTGGTCTTATGATACGCGAGAAGTTGCAAGAGTTTGCAATGATACTATCTAAGGAGTATCATTATAGTTTTTCCACTGAATACTTTGATGACTATCATGGAAGTTTTAACAAGGAGGAGTTTCTTAAAAAGGAGCAGCCAAGGCAGGAGTTAATACACTTGAATATGCCACATGAGGGCTGGCAGGAAAGAAATGAAGGGTTAAGCCAGATTGCAGATTTCTCTTCCAGCCAAGGCAAGTTTCTTGCGAATTATAACCTTGATAGTAGCTCTATCCACTAACAGCAGATTCAAAGTGATGAGGAATTCTTGAAGCCGGTTGTAGCTGGGGAAAAGCTAAATGAGGCAGTTGAAGAAGTCAAAAGTTTTGTTAAAGGGAACAAAATTCCCACTGCTATATTGGTTCTTCCTCTAGTTGGTAAATCCGAATGCTTGTCTATTGAAGGACGAACAAATGGCTGGAAAACTAGTTAGTCAACCCTCTATATTCAAAACAACACACAATGAAGATGATGAGAAGTGGGAAACATATGAGGTAGCTGGTCGGTTGCGTGAGTTTCGGAATGATCGACATTTGAAGGATGTAGGGTTGCAGATTTCAACTACTACCTGCGACAAGGAGTGGCTAAATTCATTGAAGGCATTTGATGTGGACACATTGACAGCTGAAAAGTATCCAAGAACAAAGAAGAAGCAGCCTAGAAAGGGAATGATAAAAGAAATAACAACCAAGCTAAAGAGAGTTGGTATTGGTTGAGGAGCAATGACTAAATTGTTGTAAGTTCTTGGGGACAAGAACTCTTTCAAGGAGGGGGGAATTGTCATGACCCAAGAATCTATTGAAGGGCAATATAGTAATAGGTTGATAATAGTTGTTAGAAGATATTTTAGATATTTTAGCAATTGGTTATAAGCACATGGGTGCTGTTATGCAATTAGTTAGGAGCAAATATGCCTATATAAGGCTATGTAAACGGATGGGATAGCATATGATGAAAATGAATTGAATAGTCTATTTTCTCTCCAATATTTCTCCTCTCTCTCTCTCTCTCTCTCTCTCTCTCTCTCGGTGATCTCCTCCCTATCTTCTTGCTGATTTCTCCCTCTCAACTGATCTCTTCCCCAAATTCTTCTCTTATCATTCTCGATCTTCCTTTCATACCCTAGCTCACCTCCTAGGATCATGACACATACTTGAAGGTACAGTCTGAACTAATTAACTAGTTTCGAATTCAACAACCCAATGATGTGAAGTTGGCTCAGATTTTGGTAGAAATTGGGAAATTTACTCCTTTGGGTTATAGTCAGAGGGACGACGACTTCTTATTATTTCAAGGAAGGATTTGTGTACTAGCAGATGAGGGCATAAGGCAGGGAGATTTTGTCCAAGGCTCACAAGGCACGATACAATATTCATCCGGGCATAACAAAGATGTATCAAGATCTTCGCATAGGAAGGTATGAAGAGAGATGTGGTAAAATATGTTTCTCGATGTTTAGTGTGCCAACAAGTAAAACCAGAACAACAGAAACCAGCCAGTCTGTTACAACCATTGTCAATCCCAGAATGGAAGTGGGATCACATCTCTATGGATTTTGTGATGAGTTTGCCTAAAACGGTAAGGGGACATGATGCTATATGGGTGATTGTAGATAGGCTGACGAAATCAGCCCACTTCTTACCTATTAAGAAGACTTCTCCTTTGAACCGATTAGCAAAGTTGTATATTGAAGAAATTGTGCGGTTGCACGGTGTTCAGACAAGTATTGTATTAGATCGAGACCCTCAATTTACGTCACATTTTTGGGGTGCTTTACAAGATGTCCTAGAATCTAAATTGAAGTTCAGTACTGCATTTCATCCACAAACTGAGAGAACCATTCAGACCTTGGAAGACGTGTTGAGGGCATGTGTATTGGACTTTGGTGGTAGTTAGGATAATCATTTGCCCTTGGTGGAATTCGTTTATAATAATAGTTACCATTCTAGTATTGGAACGCCACCTCATGAGGCACTATACGGCAGGCCATGTAGGTCGCCAGTGTGTTGGGAAGATATGGGTGATAGAGCGTTGTTGGGACCAGAAATTATTGAGCAAATTGCGAAAAAGATTCAGACCATTAGAGCTCGAATGAAAACGGCTCAGGATCAACAAAAAAGCTATGCATACAAACGATGACGTAACTTAGAATTTGCAGTAGGGGATCATGTACTGTTGAGAGTGATGCCCGCAAAGGGGGTGCGAAGATTTGGCATTTCGGGGAAACTCAGTCCCCGGTACATTAGCCCATTTGAGATATTGGAGCGGGTAAGGTCCTTGGCCTATCACCTAGCCTTACCTCCCTAGTTAGCCGATGTTCACGATGTTTTTCATGTGTCGATGTTGAGAAAATATGTGTCGGACCCTTAGCATATTATTGATTATCAAATGATTGAGGTTAGGGAGGATGTAACCTATGAGGAATTACCCATTTGTGTTGTGGAACGAAAAGAAAAAGTGTTGAGAAATAGAACGATCCCTTTAGTGAAAGTTCAGTGGCAACGTCATTCGTCGAAAGAGGCTACATGGGAACGAGAAGAAGAAATGAGGCGCTTGTACCCCTAGCTATTTGATTAGCCAGGTATGAATTTGGAGGACCAAATTCTTTTAAGGGGGGGAGAAACTGTAACGACCCGATAATGGGTCTAGTTTATTTTGGTATTATTTTTATGTGTGCTATATTTTGGGCATGAATTGATTTAGAGGATTAAAGAGATGCATATGTTGTGCAAGTTAAAAATTAAATGAAAATTGGGTGTATTGAATATTCTAAGTCAAAATTTGTGAGCAAATTAAAAGATAATGGGATTATAGATTGGGCTCCTTGTGTGTGTAATATATGTGTATCTTGCATTTAATTAAATAAATAACAAAAAAGGAAGAAATGATGCATGAAGAATTTACTTATTTGTGTAAGGGCAAAATGTAGAAGGAAGAGAAGTATACAAAGGTGCCTTAGTGTGAGATCTTTTCATTTCCTTCTTCTATTCTCCTTCTTCTTTTCAATCCCTAGTTTCTTATTCTTCAAATTGGTGCTTCACGAGGGGTTTGGGTGGTTGATTTTAGAGGGCTTTCGGTTGGAATTGAAGGCTTGGTTCGTGGCTTCCTTCCTTCCCTCAAATCATCCATTAATCAAGGCAAGTTCATTGTTCTCCTTCTTTGTTTGTGCAAGATCCACTTTCTTCTTTCCTTATTTCTTTGTAAATCCATCTCCTCTTCCTTGGAGATGTATATCAGAATCTTTTGGTGGCTTTGTTGGTCTTGAATCATGTATCTTCTAAGTCTTGTGTTCTTGTAAATCTTAATTTTCGGATCTCTTAATTTTCGGCCAGATCTGCACATGCTATACTCTTAAAGGTATAACTTTTTGTGATTATATCTGATTCGAGATCCATTTGTTTCTGTATGAACTAGACTTGATAGGCTTCGTTTTGATATATATATTGAATCATTTGGCTTAGAATTGAACCTGGAGTGGCCTTGTTAAACTCTGTCAAAACAATTTCGTAAGTCACTGTAGCACGCAATCTACCATGTTTCGGTTTTCAGAGTATAACTTCCTGTGGTTATATCCGATTCACAATCTGTTTGATGCTATAGAAACTAGACATCATAGGCTTCGATTCGGTATATGAATTGACTTAATTGGATATGATTTCAGCCATTTATAGCCTCATCAATTTCAGTCTTAAATCTAGAATTTTTCGTTATGATGGAGATGATAATTTTTGCCTATGTTGTCATGTTTAATCTTGTTGGTGTCCTTAAATACTTGATTTATTTTATTCAAAAGCCTCAATAAGATTTTATTTCCTAAGAAATGATACATTTCTTGATTAGGATGTAGTTCGTGCAAGATGTTAGTGTTGTCTTGCTTATAACTTGGATTGTCTTAATGTGGAAATACCGAAGTATTGCATGATATATACCTATTATTTTACACTTTGAAATTATTTTATGGGGAAAGGATATCCAAGCAAGCTTGGAAGGCTTTTGCCTGTCCGTGGGAGCCTTGGCTCATAATGCTCGTCTGGTTTAAAGCCAGAGTAAGGGTGGACAATGGTTTACATTATATTTGTTTATACATATGGATAATATGGTTGTGACACAAAAATTCATATTTGATGTCATATTTCTATTTTATATTTGATCAGCTATTCCTTTTGTATATACTTGCTAGGCCTTGTGGCTCATTTTGTTTACTCTGTATCATTTCAAATAAAGGTAAAGCTAAAGAGGGAGCCGGGCCTAGTGGTGTATGAGTTCATGAGATAGGTTGTTTACAGAGTCGTTTCAGCCAGAAGATCTTTGGGAGTTGGTTTTGAGGGCTTGCGGAGTGGTGTTGTTTTGTTGTTACATATTTATATTGTCGTTTTTATTTCATTGTATGGGCAGCTAAACTCTAATCGGATTTATGTAGTGAGTATTGTGGTATGTATGTACTATGTGAGCATGGTTAAAATAAATAGGATTTGCGTGGTTGTTTATGTTTTAGTTGTTCTATACCTTTCATTTCATGACCTCCTCACGGATCTCCTATGCTAGCGGGTGCTCCGGGTGGTGGGTCATAACATCTTTGATTAGGTCTTTGCCCCTAACTCCCTAGTCTCTACCCTCCATACTGAGACGGCATAGAGGATGTGTTGGACTTATGACCCTTCCCACCACAACGATAACATGTTACGTCTCCAGCTGAGGTTGCGTCCGAACTCTGAGGGCAATCCCTTTGAATATGACCTGTCTGTCCACAAAGGTAACAAACTCCTCCTTTCGCAAATCGGCAAGGATCCCTATGTCTCTTACCACACGTCTTACATGATGGAATTTCTAAGGTGTTTCTTGCCAAACTTGCATCCCATCTCCTTTTCTTATCATTGCTTCGACCCTGCGAGGATCCTGCTCCTTTTGACGCTACTGGACCAATCCCCATCTCAATTCTATCTCTCTCAATCATATAAGCCCTCTGGAGGATAAGGGGTAATTAGCGATCAAAGCACTTGCCAATGCATGTTGGATCTCTACACGTAGGCCCCGTTGAAATTTGGCTGCCTTCTTAGCCTCAGTAGATACTAACTCGGGAGCAAACCTAGCTAATGAGATGAACTCAGCCTCATACTAGGCCACAGTCTTGTTACCTTGGGTCAACTCAATGAACTCGTATACCTTCTGCTCTCGCATCCACTAGGGAAAGAAAGTCTCATTGAACATCTCCTGAAATTCCACCCAAGATGGCTCTCTATTATTAAGTCTCTGACTGGCAATGTCCCACCATCTTTCGGCATCACCTGTCAATAGAAAAGTTGCAAACTGTACCTTCTGAGCATCTGCACACCTTATATTTCGAAGGTGTTTCTCAATCGACTTCATCCAGTTCTCTGCAACTGTAACATCTGTCCCTCCACTGAATACTGGGGGTCGAAGAGCCATAAAGTTCTTGAGCAATTGACCTCCACTATTATTGTCTACTCCATGAACCTTGGGATTAGGGGTTTGGCCTATATTTTGTTCAACTGGATTTTCCACGACCTCTTGATGTACCTGCTCCTGCCCCACACGATAACCAGTAAGCATTTCTATCGCCCTCTGCATCCCTAGCATAGTCCCTCTTAACTCTGCCATCTCCTGATGCTAATTCCCACTAGGCTCCCCTGGAGATTGAGTTGATGCTGAGGGTATAGGTGCAGGTGTAGGTATAGATCGACCATGGCCTCTACTCCGGGTCGGTGGCCTCCTGTTCCGAGTACTCATTTTCCTACACAGATAACATCAAATTTCAAATTTCCAATGTAAGCTCGTAAAATATATATAAATAAGGTAGACCCTTAACTCTACCCAACACGCTTATGTGTACAAAGTCTCCCTTCGTCCCAACCTAGGCTCTGATACCAAACTGTCACGGCCCACCACCCGGAGCACCCACTAGCATAGGAGATCTGTGAGGAGGTCATGAAACGAAAAGTATAGAACAACTAAAACATAAACAACCACGCAAATCCCATTTATTTTAACCATGCTCACATGGTACATACATACCACAATACTCACTACATAAATTCGGTTAGGGCTTAGCTGCCCATACAACGAAATAAAAACGACAATATAAATATGTAACAACAAAACAACACCACTCCGCAAGCCCTCAAAACCAACTCCCAAAGATCTTCTAGCTGAAACGACTCTGTACACAACCTATCCCATGAACTCATACACCACTAGGCCCGGCTCCCTCTTTAGCTTTACCTTTATCTGAAATAATACAAAGTAAACAAAATGAGCCACAAGGCCCAGCAAGTATATACAAAAGGAATAGCTGATCAAATATAAAATGGAAATATGGCATCAAATATGAATTTTTGTGTCACAACCATATTATCCATATGTATAAACAAATATAATGTGAACCATTGTCCACCCTCACTCTGGTTTTAAACCAGACGAGCATTATGAGCCAAGGCTCCCACGGACAGGCAAAAGCCTTATAAGCTTGCTTGGATATCCTTTCCCCACAAAATAATTTCAAAGTGTAAAATAATAGATGCACCAATATATATGTGTATATATTATGCAATACTTCAGTATTTCCACATTAAGACAATCCAAGTTATAAGCAAGACAACACTAACATCTTGCACGAACTACACCCTAATCAAGAAATGTATCATTTCATAGGAAATATAGGATGAATCAAAATCCTATTGAGGCTTTTGAATAAAATACATCAAGTATTTAAGGACACAAACAAGATTAAACATGACAACATAGGCAAAAATTATCATCTTCATCATAACAGAAAATTCCAGATTTAAGACTGAAATTGATGAGGCTATAACTGGCTAAAATCATATCCAATTAAGTCAATTCATATACCGAATCGAAGCCTATGATGTCTGGTTTCTATATAATATCAAACAGATTGCGAATTGGATATAACCACAGGAAGTTATACCCTGAAAACCGAAACATGGTAGACTGCGTGCTACAGTGACTTACGGAATTGTTTTAACAGAGTTTAACAAGGCCACTCCAGGTTCAATTCTAAGCCAAATGATTCAATATATATATCAAAACGAAGCCTATCAAGTCTAGTTCATACAGAAACAAACAGATCTCGAATCAGATATAACCACAAAAAGTTATACCCTTAAGAGTATAGCATGCGCAGATCTGGCCGAAAATTAAGAGATCCGAAAATTAAGATTTACAAGAACACAAGACTTAGAAGATACATGATTCAAGACCAACAAAGCCACCAAAAGATTCTGATATACATCTCCAAGGAAGAGGAGATGGATTTACAAAGAAATCAGGAAAGAAGAAAGTGGATCTTGCACAAACAAAGAAGGAAAAGAAGAAGGAACTTGCCTTGATTAATGGATGATTTGAGGGAAGGAAGGAAGCCATGAACCAAGCCTTCAATTCCAACCGAAAGCCCTCTAAAATCAGCCACCCAAACCCCTCGTGAAGCACCAATTTGAAGAAGAAGAAACTAGGGATTGAAAAGAAGAAGGAGAAGAGAAGAACGGAGGAAGAAGGAAATGCAGAGATCTCACATTAAGGCACCTTTATATACTTCTCTTCCTTCTACATTTTGCCCTTACACAAATAAGTAAATTCCCCATACATCCTTTCTTCCTTTTTTGTTATTTATTTAATTAAATGCAAGATACACATATATTACACACACAAGGAGCCCAATCTATAATCCCATTATCTTCTAATCTCAAGTTCACAAATTTTGACTTAGAATATTCAATACACCCAACTTTCATTTAATTTTTAAGTTGCACAACACATGCATCTCTTTAACCCTCTAAATCAATTCATACCCAAAATATAGCACACATAAAAATAATACCAAAATGGCAAAATAAAACCTATAACATCCCATATCGAGACGATAAGAAGGACCGGAACAACTTAACCTAATGGGTCTACACGAACTTCTCAAGGGGTCACCCAACCCTAAGCTTTCCCAGCTCAAGCACGCTTAACCCCGAAGTTCTTTGCCTACATCCAGGGCAAAAGGTATCCAGCTGGTGTTGTTTTCTTTCTTACTTATCCTCGATATATACTACTCTTCTCTGGGTTCTTGGAGTATTACATTCTCCCCCCCTCCCCTTGAGCACATGACGTTCTCATCATGCGACCTTACAACTGGTCCCAGACCTTCTCCCCTTTAGGGGCTACCATCCTAGAAACCTGTCAAGAGCCGCTTCTTGAACAGGCCCTTGAGCCCCGGCGCCACTCCCCGCCCTCATCGGATCGCCTTCACCAAGAGTCGGCTCTGATACCACTTGTAACATCCCGCATCGAGCGATAGGAAAGACCGGAACAACTACCCTGATGGGCTTACACGAACTTCCCAGGGGGTCACCCATCCCTGAGCTGCCCCAGCTCAAGCACGCTTAACCTCAGAGTTCTTTACCTACATTCAACCCAAAAGATATCCAGCTGGTGTTGTTTCCTTTCTTACACTATCCTTGATATATACTAGCTTCTCTGAGCTCTTGGAGTATTACAAATTGGACGAGAAATCTGGAGTGGTGTGCATTGAAAAGGAGGAATACAAAGTTCCTTCATAGGTTGCCTAATGCTTATAGAAGATCTAATCATAGTGCAAAGTTTCTTCTTGATATGGAGGAGGTAACAAGAAGATATTGGAAAGGGCATTGTTGAGTTCTATAAAATGCTCTATCCAGGGAAGAGGCTTGGATGTTGAATCTTCCCTTTATGGAGTTCCTGATTAACTTGAAAGGCCTTTTGGGGAATGGATGATGGTGAGATCTTTAAATAGCTTGAACAACGATGAGGACCCCAATCCAGATAGTTTCTCTCTACCCTTCTTCCAACATTGCTGGAGTACCTAGGTGGAGTCCAACATTTCTTTCATGCAGACAGTTTCAGAGTTTAAATACCTGTTCATTGCTATGAACTGGTCGGGAGCTGAAGGACTTTATTCCCATTGATCTAGGGGCCAGAATGTATTATTTCTTCAAGGCTCGTGGACATCATATAAAATGTGATTTTGACATCATATAATGTCCTTTTTCCCCCAGGGTTATCGAAGTTTTAGCTATAGGTAGATACCGATACAGTCTTGTTCTCAAACTTAACTAATTGCCTTAGAAAGGGGATGTTCTTTCCCCTTCCTATTATGGTGATGGAGGCAGTAGCCTTATGGTGCAAAAAGTAGAGAGGGTAGGGCAAATGCATGGTTTTCAGGTTTGTGTTAGGGTGGGCTCCTTTATCTGGAGCTACATCTCCCTTTTAGAAATAATACTTCTCTCTTGTGTGAGGTGTCTGAAAAAGAGCAGAGGTTCTTGAATGTATTCTTTTGCATCTCAAGGCAGTGTTCTGCTTATGCATTAATCTGGTAGCACCTAAGAGTAAGATTCCTCCAGTGGATGAGATGGGTAAACCAGGACTTTTATGCACCTCCTGCCCTTCCCTCATCATTCATTCATGGATTGCATTTTCATTTCTGATTGCAGAGGAATGAAAACTTATCAGAACAGAATAAAAAGTTCTGTTCGTATATATATATTTTTTTAAGTTTCAAAATGTTGGGAAACAGAAAGTAAACAGTACAGGGAATACTGATAATAATTATAGAGTTCTTTTTTAAACCAAAGAATCATTCATGTGCAACTGCAGCAAAATAAAGCTTTCACTTAAAAAAACTACAAATAAAATAAGATAGCCACTAGTTTAAGTGGATGACAGGGTCAAGGGGATGCTAATACATTCTCCATGTATAATAGCACCTCTGAAATTGGAAATTTTTAGGTTTAGTGGAGTTCAGTAGTCATTATTTTCAAATTTGAAGTTTGATGGGGAGTAAGAGAGAGTTCCAAATTTTCAGTTAGTACTTCAGTTTGGGCTTGACATCTTTTCCTCATGATACTTGATTGGATAATTTGAAAAGGATAACTGGATCACAGATGTTGACTCAATTCGCCACTATAATAATCCTACATCAAAATAGTTTTCTAGGTTTACTCCAATATGAAGGAACACTAATTGGGTTAACGTTCAAGGAAACACAGCTAGTAGAAGCTGAAATTCAATACCTTTAATGCAGGTTCGTATCCAATGCCTTTGACTGGAGATCATGGTAGATGGAGAACACAAACTTTAATGCATCAATGCTATATTACACTTGTGTGTGCATGAATATACAGATGATATATTTCTGGCATAGCAGATTTGTACCTACATGAAATGATAATATGTATACCTGGGCGTCATACATGATAAGCGCAGCATAAACAGCTGCTAAACCAAACACTGCATCAGAGAAACCCCTGCAATCGTAGAGTCAATAGCAGGTATATATTTCTCAATGAGCAAACAAAATGCAAAACAAATATATAATTTTAATTGTCTATAATACACACAATTAATAAGCCATATCCACCTTAACGGAGGTCATATCAGAGGTGCAGCATTTTACCGACCTTTCAAGGCCAAGGGCTGTTGCAGTGGCCACTGCTGTCTGTCACCAAAGTAGAAGAAACATAGTACACAATAGTAAAATTTTAGGACCAAAAAACAAATATTCATAACAATTGCAACAGAGAAACGAAAATTAATCACAGATATGGATTAGGAATATGAAGGTTTGGAAGTATTATTTACGGAGGAATGGGTAGAAGGGAACCCTCCAGACTGAAAGGAAGCCTTGAAATTGAAACTAACTCTATTCCCAGAAAAGATGGCCGCGGTGAATGGCTTCAAGAGCTGCCCAATAGCCGCCGACACAGCTGCTGAAATTATAACCTACAAGCATCCGTAGAGAGGACAAAGAAATAACTAACAAAACCCTACTACATCACACGAAGCAAAAGTAGAAACGTAATCACCATGTACATTACACTATACCTTGTTGCGGGCGATTTCAACGATTCCGTCGATTCCAACTCTGGCACATGCGGACGTGCCCGGATAAGAAGAAGAAGAAGATTCGGCAGCCTTTCTTCTGAGTCCAAGAAGACGGGAATGTGAAACGTCGATAATGACATTGCCGGAACGTGAAAATGGAGAGAGCAGCAGAGCACAGGAAGAGCAGCTCGAAGCTTGCAATAACATGTTCTCTCGCCGCCACCGCCGGCCGGCAAGTTAACCAAGCGAACGGAAACAAGCTATCTAGATACAGTATCTTTGCTTCCTAATTTCTAGGGCTGGACATGGACATTGGCCGGGACGACGGAAATATTAATATTTTTTTACCAAAAAAAAAAAAAAATCATGGTTGGATGGTGAATCCAGATATTTTTATTTTTTTTATTTTTATCTATTAGAAATTATAATAATAGTTTAAGATATTAAAACGAGTTTATTTGTATTATTTAAATATTATTTTGTTAATATATGGATAATTTTTATTTTTATTAATATTTAATTACAAGTTTTATTCTACTTCATCATAAACTTGTGTTAATATATATTTTTTTAATTTTAGAATAATGTTACTTAATGTATTTTAAATATAATTAATTATTATTATATGATAAATTTAATTTTTTTAAGTTTTCATATCATAATTTTAAACAATATTGTTGTGCAAAGAAAATAACTCATGAAAAGTGGATTAATTTTATTGAATTTGATTTTAAGCGTGATTTGCTGATAAAATGATTGAGTTAGAAACGAGCAAATTAAACATAATAACATAATATTAAGTTTTTTTAGAGATTAAAAGTTTACATTCTCTCTTTTTTAAAAGAATTTAAAAAATTCAACCACAAACCTTTTTAAAACAAGCTAAATATAAAATATGTGACTTATAATTCTTAGGATGTGTTTGATAGGTATGGAAAGTGAGGGTGAAATTCATTTTCCATCTAAATTTCAGGAACTTGTATTAAATAACTTTTCAATTCCATAAAATTCGAATTCCATCTTAATTCAAAAAGTGAATATTTTTCTTAAAATCAAAGAATTGGAATTTTTAGGAGTTGGGGTAAGAATTAAAATTCTATGAAATTAAAATTCTACCCTCATTTTTCACTTCTATCAAACACATCCTTAGTGTTCAAAGATAAGAAAGAATGGACAATGATATAAACAATAATTAATGTTTGAGATCTTTCAATTTTGAATGCACCAACAAAAAACAATGAGCAAATTTAAATTAACAACCAATTGTTTATTTTATACTTTAACCAATCTTCTTAGTGCTAAAGAGTCCATCCCATTTGTCTTAGGGCATAATTGAGTGATCGGGTAAGTGATATGTGGATGTCAATTTAGTGAGTCGTGAATTTGATTCTCACCCTACATAGTGAGATGAAGCCTCATATATACAATTTATCTCATCTGACGTAATTGAGAGTAGGAATATCAAAGGTCACACAAGGACGACCATTCCAAAAGTCCATTCCATTTGAGAGATTTCAAATTCAAAATTTATTTGAATACATTTTTTTGTCAATTCTATTAACATTTCTCAATTTTATATATTATAAACGAATAATATAATGTGCGGTTTAATGGATAAACAATATATTTATTAAACAATAATAAATGTTAAGCAACAAAGTGAGAAGTCTATTAGGGAGATTTCAACAATGTAAATGTTAACAACAATTTAGCTAACTAATATGGATTAACAAATTATATTAATAAAAATTAATTATCTTTTGAAAAAAATAATGGCATTTAATATATAAAAAAAGAGTCTAGGTCAGCAGTAACAAAGAATGCAGATGATAAGCCATGGAAACACTTAGAGTGTGTTTGATTGCATTACCTAAAATTTAATTCTAGGTAATATTGGGTAGAAAATAAAATCCATCCCACCCTCTTGAAAAATGAATTCCATGGAAAAAAGTTTTAAATGCTTGTACCTTACACATTTTTTCATAGAAAAATTAAGAGTGTTTGATTACTTTTCATAGAAAGTGTGTAATCATTACACATTTTCTATGAAAAATGTGTGCAATCAAACACACTCTTAGGTTTGAATGCAATTAGATTGTTAAAAAAGATTTTCTTGTGAAAGACATTAGTGCCCAAAAAGAAATTTTAGTTGTCTTTTACACTAAATCAAGAAATTTGTTTGATTATAAACCATTTAAGAATCTAAAGAAAAATGAGATAAAAATTGTATCAAAAAATTTGAGAAACTGAGTAGTCTTTGACTTCTTTTTGGATCAAATGTGACTTGAAAAACAACTTTATTTGAATTTAATTTTTGAAATTTGATGATTTTGGTTTTAAAAATGGACCTTTGGTCGACTAAATATCTTTTTGAAAGTGAAAAAAGTATGTCGGAAGAGTTTGGTTGACTAAATTTTAAATTTGGTCGATTAAATTGACTATGTAAAATAAATTAAAAATTTTAAATCATTTCAATAAAGCTCACTATCTATCTAAGTATGAAATGTGATTGCATCTTTAAATGGATAATCAAATGTATTTTGTATTAGTTTGTATTTAGAAATCAAAAGAATAAACAACAAAATGGAGACATGTGAATTCTGAAAGCAATTAATAGTTCTCAACAAAGAAAAAAAAGATAAAAACAGATTGTATATAGGATTGTTTTAAAAAGTATTAATATTCAGGAAAGAGTCACCTACTAATTTTTAATACTAAAAGAAAAAAAAATACATTTGACTTGATTTTTTAAGATAAAATATCAAGAATTTATGACAATGTATTATAAACATAATATTTTGAAAATCATATAAATGACTGTTAATAAAAACATGTCCCCCCTCCCAAAAAAGAAAAAAAAAAAATCTCAATGAATCAATGGTGTTTTGGTTGACCAAATAAGTACAATTGGTTGATTAGACAGTTTTTAGAAATGGTTTAAAATTTTTTGGACACATTTGATCAATCAAAAGTGAGACTTTGGTTAACTAAATGATAACTAATATATAATTTAAAACTTTAAAAAATATTGATTTGATTAAGAAAGATAAACTGGTCGATTAACTTAGTGTACGTTGACATCCTTATTATTTTATTTAGATTTGATTAATTAAAATAAAGTAATTAGTCGATCAAATTCATAAGTTTAAATTTTTTTAAAACTTTTAAAAATATATTCTTTCTCTTCAATGTTAGTTGGCCAAATCCACATACTTGGAAAACCATCTTAGCAGCCAAATCTTTAATTATTAATCTTGGAATGTGATTGTAAATACCAACATAATCTTTTAACAAATTGAAGATTGCAATATATATTAAGATGATTTTACTAAGAATGCATTTTGGCAAATTTTAAAGATGATTTGTTTTGTTATCATAAAAAAATAAATAAATAAATGGATTGTACCATTAGATCAACATTTGGTCGATCAAACTTTGATTGAAAAAAATTTGGGATATTCTATGAGACTTTGGGTTGACTAAAGTGAAATTGTAGTTAACTAATTTGAGTAACCTTTTTAATATGAGGCTATGGATATCATTGGTCGACTAAAATAGAATATTGGTGACAATACTTTTGTTGTTGAAGCCTTGAAAAAATTTTTGGGGGATTTTTTTGGTGAAAGAAAATAATAATTTTAAACTCTTTAATTTATCACGAAAACCAAAAGAAAAATTTGATAACATTTTTAAGAGTCCTTTTATTTAAAAAAAAAGTTATTTTTGTTATTATCAAAATTTTTTTATTATACACTTGAAGTTAACAAATATATATTTATTTTATTTTATAAAAAGACAAATCTATTCTAATCTCAGCCATACACTAAACTGTGAATTTCTCACCTTTTCAATAAATACCCCATTTTGATTCTCATAATATTCGATGAAACAATCAAAAACATAAATTATATAGAATTTGTTTAAAACAAATATTTTAATAAAAGTAATACTATCCATTGCCCTACAGTTCACTTAAATGGTTGATCATGTTTTGTAATATTTTATCAACCAATAAAACTATTTTAAAACTTAAAATAATACATATTATCTATACACAAGATACACTTAAATATATTTTATTAGTTGGTATTAAGCAAATACACTTATTATGATAAAATCAATAGATAAAAATATTTAATTTTTTTAAAAAAGTTAATAAATATACATGATTTAAAATATAATATATATATTTTTTATCTTATATTATTATCAAGATACATGATATAAAAATTTTATTGATATGAATACTAGCGGCGACAAGCAAAAAACCCATTTACAAAACCCACAAGAAAGAAATCTAAAAGTTAGAATGAAATATAAAGGTTTAAATAAACCAGAAAGTCACAAAGGGTAAAGGAGACCCTCTTGGGTGGAGGGACTATGAGAGACTTGGGAAACTTGATGGAGAGTCTCATGGTCAGTACAAAAAAGCATAAGCTGACCTTTGAAATATTTTCTAAAAATTCATAAGAAAGATTTGCAATAATTCTAATCCCTATATATCAAGAATTGTTATCACTTTTTAATAATTTCACTTATAAATAAGAGAACTCTTATTTTTCAAAAAGAATTCAACAAAAGATTAAAAATAAAAATGCTCCCTAGATTGGAAGTGATAAGTAAATTGAAGTTAAACTTAGAATAGTAATCAAGAATATGAATATCATACTAAGCATGAGATTTACATAGCACCCATTTATGCTTATGTGGAACTTAAGTGTAAAGGGACTAATGTTGACACTATTCATAATCCATAAAATATTATTCATAGTTACCTGAATTGGTTGTATACAATATGAACAAAAGAATAGCAAATTGATCCAACAAAGTCTTATCTCATCTCAGGGGCAATACAAGAATTAAGCAAGATTCGTTCCCTTTACATTGGTTTACAATTTATTACTAAGAATGGAAAGATAAAAAAAAACTGATACATAAACTTCTTATAATTTCTATAAAGAAATATATAATTCTTTCTCTTTCGAAATAATCTATAGGTCAAATTGATACACGAAGCATGGCATGGTATTATATTCAAATGGATTTATTAATATTCCACTTCTAATACAAAGTATATTCATGGACACTGAAATATGACGGGTTTCACCCCAAACTGTAATAACACTTAGCCAAAGATAAATGCACTTGTAAATGTATTGAACAAATTTATTCTTTCTGCCCTACTTGAATCCACTGCAAATGGGAGTAGTTTACAGCTTGGCTTGCTGAGATAACCTAGCTTTCAGCTCCTCAGCCACAGCATCTATGAACTCTTCAGTGTTCAAGTAATGAGCCCTGGTAACCCTGCATCAATACATGGACAATTACTATCAACATTCAAACAAAACAACCAGTTTACGCTAGCAGGAAACACCCTGTTGATCAGTACTTGGGTCCATGGACAAGAAGTGCAAGATCCTTCGTCATCTTTCCGGATTCAACGCTTGCAATGCAGGCTGCTTCCAGTTTTCGAGTAAAATCCAGCAGTCTCTGGTTGTCGTCTAAGCGTGCCCTATTAGCATCAAATCGGCATTTTACACCTATTAGTGAAAGGGTATCTGAAATAGCATATACTTGTGGAAGCAGCCAGGCTATGAATACAGTCAATGACATTAAAGCACCTGTGTGCAAGGCCTCGAGACCAGGCAAAAATCGATGCTATGCTGTTTGTGCTCGTTTCGCCTCCTTTTTGATGAACGCGGAAATGGCGAGTGACGGTGCCATGGGCTGCCTCGGCTTCAATGGTCTTTCCATCTGGGCATACCTGGACCCATCCGTATTTTCAACCTTAATGAGGGAGCACATAAAAAGAGAATGCATCTGAAAAGAAATGCATAAATTGGCACAGCAGATATACCAGCACTGATGTCATCAAACCAAGAGAACCAAAACCTGCGACACAGTGGAAACAGAAATCTGTCAGAAATTTAATAAAGCAAGAACTATCTGAACTGACCACTGCCTGAGCTATAAGCTTCCTCAACTGTCAATTCGTATTAAATTACTTGAACAGCAGTAGAATACACTGATATCCATAGGTTGCGAAACAATAAACACCTAAGTTTGAACATACCTTGGGCTAGAAAATCACTTTGAACATCTCCATCATAGTTCTTGCATGCCCACACGTAACCTCCTTCGCTCTTAAGAGCATAAGCAACCATATCATCAATAAGACGATGTTCATACCTTCCATCATTGAGAAAATAACTCATTCAGAAACAGCTCCATTAGCATAAACCAGATTGATTGCAGGATTGTAGCTCACCATATCCCTGCAGCCTCAAACTTGGATCTCCATGTATTATCATAAACTTCTTGAAAAATGTCCTTGAATCTTTAGGAAAACAAGAATCAGAAAACAGAACAAAAACTAGAACAGAAAACACAGTTCCATGGATGGTGGAATATGAATATAGAAACAGATGCGATAAATTATTCGAACTTTCTCAGGAGTTTTACAGTCACAAAAACCTTGCCTTTGGTTTCTGAAATTACACTGTCCTTTTTGGTTAGAAGTCACTTTGCACAAATTACTAAAGGACCATTAATGCAACAATGGAAAGAACATGTCAGCATACCAAAAGCTCAAAATTGCCCAGCTACTTCTATATGAAAAGGGCATCCCCAGTGCACCACTTTGCAAGGGTTTGAGGAGTTTTATATGAGCTTTAAATTTAATATGGTGATGTCAATGTGCCTTCCAAGGCAATTTTTCTTTTCCTTGGTAAAAACAATGCCTTCACTAGAGTGTCTGGATGTGGTCTTGCTCAAGCATTGTTAAAAAATTGTGCAAGAGTGTGTGCACTGAGTGCTGGTGAGCAAGAGAGAGGAATAGATATCAAGTACATACAAAGTCAAACGCATTTAGAACTGCACCTATTTTGGTATAACACTACAGAAACAGATATCTGCTTAGGAGTGATACTCTCTCCAACTATAGTGGGTATTCAACTTCAATCCCTAAACCTATTAACAGCTTGCAACGGATACCGGTAACATTGAAAATGATGCAAATAACTATTGCTAGTTGCAATGCATAAATGTTGGCTTGCTATTGACAGAGACAGAGTCCAGAGCACTTGCTTGATGCCTCCATCAATGCTAAAATGTTGGCTTCTTGGTGTTGGACTGCAAAACTGGTGGTAGAAGGATGATGGAGAAAAGGGGGGACAAAGAGGCTGTATTAGGTGTTACTATCTGCATTGCGGGGCCATGGATAGATTAGGTGAAAGAGAAGCATTTGATGTGGTCAAGGGTGAAGGAAGGGGAGCTAAGAGTAGGTTGAGGCAATTGGCCAGGTAGTTTTGCTGGTTGGCTTACATATTACAGTTGTATATAATATCTATAATTTTTTTTTCCTTTTGGGTTTCTATATGAATTGCTTTTCAGTCTTCTTTGTATATTTTATTTGGATTGGCAAATAAATGCAGCGCGTTATGAATTTGGAAGTATTTTGGCTGGTAATGAAGATACTATAGGTGATGGTGCTTTAGGTTGATTGGGCCAGAATGGTTAATAGATGAGAGAGACCATTAAACATGCTGCAAAAAACATTATATTCAAATAAGCCTTTCCTACTGTAAAATAAAATTAACACGGGCCTGAAAAATATCAGACTGTGCTGTGAAAATTGGCAAATAAACACAGGACCTTAAGAATTTAGAAGTGCTACTTTTGGGTGGTAATGGAGATTCTATAGATGATGGCAATTTTGGTTGATTGGGTCTGAACGTTTAGTGGAGGAGAGAGAAAATAATACATGCTGCAGAATGCATTATATTCAAGAAAGCCTTCGTCCCTATGGAAAAATACAATTAACACAAGGGGCTGAAAGTATCTGACTGCCCGTGATGTGGGACAGAAGAAGGATTGTAGAAAATTGGAGAAGAAAATCAGGGAGAGGAGAGAACTCTGGAGAAGTTTAAGTTCAGAGGGAGAGGGAGACCTGAGAGAGAGAGAGAGATACAATTTTATTCATTAGATCAGGTAGTATTAAAAGTTAGGAAAATCAAATTTCTAATATCAAAATTAAAATAAATCAAATTTCCTGTCACCCCAGAAAAAGGAGGTCAGTGTAATATTCCAAAAGTTCGTCCCATCATCGGTTGCATATTATGGGGAGCTAAAACTGGTGGCACTTTCTTTCTTGGGGTGGGGTTATCCCAGAAATTTGAGGCTAATATAATTTACACAAGAGGTACACATGCCATTAATCCGTTGTGTAATACAGGGGCCACAGCTGATGGCTTGTTTTTCCTGGGAAAGGGGCAGCTGGGTGGGGTGTGGGGAGGAGCTCGGACTATAACCAACAGGCTTCATTCACTACCAAAATTAGAAGGGAAAGGGAAAAACAAACAACCAAAAGAAAAGCTAACAGCGTGTTACCTTCCATCATAATTCTTAAGAATGGTATTTTTTGTGCTAAGATAAAGTGGCCACCGTTTCAGATAAGCAGTGTTCATTGAAGCCTCGGCAAAAGCATGAATTGACTGTAATCCCAGCTCAATGAATTAATAAAAAAATTAATGGCTGATATTGCATAATTCTTCTCAAGGCACCAGTTAGTTTGCATGTAAGTAAAGCACTAGCTAAATCAAGACCTCATCGGTGTTGTACATTGAGAGAGCTATTCCTCCATTGCCAGCAAAGTTAAAAACCTCCAACTCTGTTTTCTCTTCTTGTCCATCTGGTACTGCAGATAATTGTTAGAGGCCATTTTAAACAATTAATGATTAGTGACACTGGCAATAAAATCACAGGGAACACCACTTTACATGCAACAGTTTAAAATGGATCAGTTTTCTTAAAGCTCTCAGGAGGGAACAAGCAAAATACCAAACACCATTTTCAGTGTTCCAGGTCCTTTAATAACTATATCTGTTGCTCGATACTGATCACCAAAAGCATGCCTCCCAATGCATATTGGCTTCGTCCAGCCTGACATGATTGCAAATCTGTATGCTCATTGTATGCATTATACCAACAATGATAATACCCCCAGCAGAATAGGACAGGATAGGGAAGAAATGGATAAAAACCTGGGACAAGCCGAGGGACATTCCAGCAGATAATTGGCTCTCTAAACACCGTGCCTATACCAAGTGAAGATACGTATTATTATGCTCATTACAAACAAGTCCACAAATGGTGACCAAGACAAACACAAAAAATAGTAATCATAAGAGAAAGTTACAGAAATCATAGACCATTTAGAATGTTTCTAATTGTCCCATTTGGACTCTTCCACATGTGTTTCAAGTTGAACTCCTTGACACGACCTTCATCTGTCAATCATCAAAGTTAATGTTAAAAATACTTTTCCCAAGTAGGAAAATACAACTAAAACAACTCAAGAGGCAAACCAAGTAGTTCAAGGTCACCAATAAAAAGAAATACATTATTGGCAACACAAGAATTTATACCTGGAGTTATAGTTGCACACTTAATTGCTACGTTGTACCTAAGATAAGAAAATGAATAAATGAAGGCATCAGATGAAAAGGAAAAACAAAGAAATGGTAGAGTGGTAAATGTGAGAGAACAGCCTACGCAACTAGGTACTATAATGAAGAGGCACATACAGGTGCAAACTAATGCCACAAAAAGAAAAGATCAAAGAGTAATTAGTCAAATGCCAAAGACTTTTCAAGCATAGTTGTGTATACCATATTAAAAAAATGCTCAAAAGACAAAATAGCATTGAAGCATAGAACAACATAAAATGGAAATACTTGAACGGGTATTAACATGTCAAATCTATATGCCATATTGCACATGACTTAAGCATTACAATATCTACTCCATTTCTCTTGTCCAATACCAAATACTTTTCAAGCATGGTTGTGTATACCATATTAAATAAAATGCTCAAAAGAGAAAATAGCATTGAAGCATACAACAACATATCATGAAAATACTTGAACAGGTATTAACAGGTCAAGCCTAGATGCCATATTGCACATGCTTAGCAGCATATTTACAATATCTACTCCATTTCTCTTGTCGAATAGAATACATGCAGCCAAACCCAAAGAGCGGGGTTAATGCTTTATTGAAACAGTTATAAACCCTTAAGTTCTAAAGATTTCCTAGAAGTTTGGAATTGTTGATACAACAACAGAATCACAAGTCTTAATGCTACTAGGTGGGTTCAACTACATGAATTCTAGGCCTCCATACATCTCTATACTTGGCCATATTCTCTGTAAGCCCATAATATCCTATGTCATGTAAAACGGTTTCCCACCAAGTTTTCTTTGGTCTTCCTCTCTCTCTTTTGCTACAAAATTCTTCCATTCATCCACTTGCTTCACAGATGCTTTTATGGGTCTCCTTTTTAAATATCCAAACCATATTTTTTCATGACTCTAGCCTCTTATCTTCAATAGGCCCCATTCCAATCTTATCATGTATGGTCTCATTTCTTATTTTGTCTTTTATTGTCTGCCTCCACATCCACTGTAACATTCTCATTGCACTTGGTAGCTTAAACTTTTAATGTTACACCAACCTCAATTTTTAAACAAAAGCTAATTGTCATTTGAAAATTTTTCAATCAAGTAATAATCTTAAGGTTTTCATCATTCATGTTGATTTCCGTATTTTAACTTATGTCCATGCCGATAGAACCCATTAGAATAAGGAAAACACAAAAGAAAGAAACATTTGACCAAGCCTTCTATTTTTTAACACCAAAAGTACAATTAAATGTCCACATGAAAATAACTACACATACTTGAGAGTAGCTTCAGCACTTTCAACTGTAACTTTATCATTGGTAGCATCACGATTGGGGAGACCAAGGTCAAAGTACTTTATATCTAACTCCAGAAAGGGGAATATAAGCTGCAGAATATTTTGCAATAAAAACTGTTGGAAGTATTTAAGACAAATGAAGTGACAGCCCTGGAAGAAAAGCAAACACATTGTTTTATGTAGTGAAAACATAATTACCTTATCCTTGATTGATTTCCAGAAAACTCGAGTCATCTCATCTCCTACATAACGTGCATCAATGACTCAGGCGGGAGTGCTGAAGAAAAACCCAGTGCACATGCATGTGCCTCTGTTAGTGCAATTGTGTTGTAGAAAAAGGAAAGATAATGCATCTTTGGTAAAAACCAGAGCCCTAGACATGTAAATACAGTAGGCATTTATGCCACAGGAAGTCAAGGATTGCATTTTGATGGCCCTGTAATGCAATTTTCTTCATGCTTTCTTAAGAAAATACTTCAGTTCTGACAAGTATCTTTGGTTAGGAGAGGTAACATAAGGAAGCACCGACAGGAATGCAGGATAAAGACACGAAACTGCAGAAACAAACCAATACGATCAATTTTTAAAAAAATTAGGACATGACAGGGCCTGAGCATGTCAATAAATAAATATATAGTTTATAAGCATTCATGAAAATAGTTTCTTACTCCATTTTGTTACATTATACATTTGTATTTTATTATATCAAAATATTAAGAAATTATTCTTCATATGCTGTGAATTGCAGAAATATGAAGAAAAAATGATAACATCTATGTTGAATAACTATTCATGAACAAGTTGAATATTTTGATACTTAAAATACTTAAGATTAAAATTCAAAAGAAGAAGAACAAATAAACATAAATCAGTACTATTTTTTTTTATAATCTATATTTTACTAAACTTTTTAAATCTTAATGTCATTCTACTTTGTCCAAGCAACAAACATGCATGTTCCCATGGACACACAAGTCCTCGAGGTTTAAAAACCTAACTATTGAACTGTATTTATTCAGATGTTCATCATAAACCATTAGAAAGACAACTTCCAACAGCTGTTGTAAGATAAAGGTCTTATGAAGTACTGAATGAAGCTTATTTTCCCATTCAACTTTGTACCAACTTCTTTTCACCAATTTGAAAGCCCAAAAGGTTTTAAACTCTTTTGTCTATATATGGGGAGGACATCAAGTATTCGAGATATCACATACAGAGCACAGAATAATCAAATTACAGTTGGTATGTGTTTCAAATTCCAATTCAAATGACTTGTCAATTTCTGAGAAATGAATTCATTCCTTACTCATGAAGATACATTTCTTAAACTTCTAAACCCATGTATCTTGAAAAAGACATTTGGCTTTTGCTTTACCTTTGAAAGACTAGAAAAGTGACCACAGCTGTCTTTCAAGGCATATTCATAAATTTAAGCCTTCTCTAGTACTATAAAATTTCTTTGTAACCTTTGAGACATTAGTAGGAGGTGATTACATTGGTTCAAATAGACAAAACATTTCTCATAATGTTCACACATTGTGGGCTTAATTGAATTAGATAGTGCTACCATTAATACTTTATTGCTCCCATGGGAGAGGTTTCAACTATCTTTAAGAAGCATTAATGCACCTCTAAGCCTCAAGATTTAATTCAAGCATTTTATATCTTTTATTCCTTACAAGTACTTGGAGATTGAGGATTATGTTCAGAGTTCATGTGGGTTACTCATTTGAATAGTGGTAGTCTTGAAAGAGCTTTGGTTCAAGCAAGGGATGATGACCAGTTAAGAGTGTTGATTTGGCAAGGAGACTACTACCTAGAGATATGTAAGTAAATTCGAGATCACAAGTCTTTGTGTTTTTAAACCATCACTAATTAAATTGTTTGGTTGGTTCGGTCTGGTATCATTCCCTCCTTATCTCTCATGCCTCACTTTATTACAAACAATATTAACTGTTTCTCATTATTGCCAGAATTATGCTTGATTTGACAAATCGTAGAAAGTCTCAGAGAACTACCACTTCAGATATATTCAGATGCTACCCTAAGGCTGAACTCTGAATGTAAGTTGTCCAGATGGGAACTTGTAGTTTTGATAAAATCTAATATAACTGTACTTCATTCACCAAAAAGAAATTCAAAAAGAAAAATATCAAAATACTCAATTTATCCTGCCATTTATGTCGAATGCGAAGTTTGACCAAACAAGAACACTTCTCAGTTCTCACTTCCTTCTAGAAATTCATGATCTCTCAATCGATCACAGCCTTAAACGACTGCAAGATAACACAAAAGTACACGGGAAAGGAAAGGCGCGATATCAACATCCAATTGGCGATTGATTCATCAGTAACTATTCATAAGTAACCAGAACTCTCTGGTTTCGCCCTATCGAATCGGGGAACATTTGAAGCGTAAACAGGCAGAACTATGCCTCGTTCACGAAGAGAAAAGTTCGTCGAAACTTACCGTCCATTTCAACGATGGGGTTGGCAACCTTTATTCTCTCGAAAGCCATTTCTGAGCGACTGCCTCCCTCGGAATTCCAGAAAACGAAAACGACAGAGCCTGGCCGAGAGTGGACGTGAACGCCAAGCCAAAGAAA
Organism: Diospyros kaki; assembly: GCA_036245055.1. Classification (NCBI taxonomy): domain Eukaryota; kingdom Viridiplantae; phylum Streptophyta; class Magnoliopsida; order Ericales; family Ebenaceae; genus Diospyros; species Diospyros kaki. The sequence continues at coordinate 8,860,445 of BSEG01000013.1, forward strand.
GGGGTCAGCTTATGAGTCGGCTTATATGGTAATAATAATAATAATAATAATAATAATAATAATAGTCCAAGACGCAAATCAAATAGTTAAATTACGATAAATTGAGTTTCATATTTATATAATAAAATAAAATTTTTATCTATAATTTATTTATTTTACTAAAATTGAGAGTACAGGAAATCACATAAAGATATAATTATTATTATTATTATTATTATTATTTTATCTAAGCAAATATTGGTAGTTTAAATTTTTTGAGTTATTATTTTATTAAGTTTTGATTGGTATAATCTTGAATGATTAGTGATTGCTTTATAATTGAAATATCACTCATTTAATTTGTGAAAACTCTATTTGTAACGTAAAAAGTAAGATTATTCATAAAAAATGATCTTCTTCTAAGTATTGATTTTTGCAAAATAAGGAATTTAGTATATTAAAGATACCTTTATTATTTTTGTATTTTAAAATATAAAAAGCATGTTTCATACATATTTTAAAAAATGGCAGATACAACACTAAACAAAAAATATATAGTCAGAATTGAAGGGGAGGCAGTGTGACTTTGTGGAAGTCAAACCGCAACTACAGAGAAGGACAAAAGCCACGTCTTACATGAAATTATACAGACAGAAAAGGAGAAGAGAAAATGAAGTGAATAACACCCTGAAAAAAGTAACGTATAAAAAGCTTTCTTCAGTACAGACACAGCAAAATCACATAGCAATCATGTTGATATGTGATTTTGCTCTTTGTGTGACATATATTTCACTTGGAAAAATATACATTATCATCATCAATATGGTAAAATTTCCTAAAAGTACTCAAATTCAACATACGAAGAATCATCGGAACTATTATGGTTTACATACGCATTATTAGCAGCTCCAATGTCCGTCATTTTCTTGTCGCCTTGGCCCGTCTCTTTATTAGCAAAACGCCCAAAGTCTACAGGATCTGGTATGTGGGGAGGCATGGCACTCCTCACCAAAGCCCAGTTCACACCCTCAAAGAATGGGTGTTGTTTTATTTCTGTCGCGCCCCTCTTGTACGCGATTCGCTTCTGGGGCTCCTTCACCAAGAGCCCCTTTATAAGATCACGAGCTGTAGAACTCGCCTGCGGACTCTCAGGGAACCTCAACGGCTGGCCTACAACGTTAAAAAGTGTGGCGCGGTTTCCTGCCCCTTTGAAAGGGGTTGTCCCATGCAATAGCTCGTATAGGAAAATGCCAAACGTCCACCAGTCCACTGCACTGCCATGACCCTCTCCACGTATGATCTCCGGGGCCAGGTATTCGTGTGTCCCAACAAACGACATTGACCTCACGTTGGTGGGCTCTGCCATTAGTTCCGGAAGAGGTCCCCCACCCAGGAGGCCAAAATCTGACTTTGATTTGCGGTTCTTCTTTGAAGGTAGGATGCGCGGGAGAAAAGTTGAGGGTTGGGTGCAACCATAGACCGTATTCTCCTCATCCAAAATGCCACCACCGCCATTGCCTACATGTACTGATGAGGACTTGACAAGTGTTGGGCAAACAGAGCAGCGAAGTGAGAGATCAAAATCAGATAGCATGATATGACCTTGATCTCTTACTAGCACATTTTCTGGCTTCAGATCCCTGTACACAATTCCCAGCATGTGCAGATACTCCAGTGCCAACAGCACCTCTGATGCATAAAATCTGGTGAATTAAATGGAACACAAATTGTATCATGTCAAAACCATCTACTTACAAGAAAGGGCTAGGATTTGAATTACAAATCAAATCCAGTTAAGATCCATAAACCTCCAAGATCATACATAAAAATTTCAACCATACATATAAGTGAAGCTTCTAAAAGAATCCTGTCATGCAATTCGGGAAGCTCTTGTACTTGGCAAAAGCAGATTCTGCCGCATAAGTACCAAACCAACAAAGTAGGGCAATAGCCAGGCATGATTACCGCAAAATATTCACTGCATGTTCAATGTCTAAACTAAAATGGCGCAAATGCCAATGCATAGAACTGTTTCTTGTTTCTTCAGTTGTCTAATCTTATTTGTTTAATTACTATTTTTTTTATTCCTTTTGAATTATTTGGTTCTATGTTGTTGAAGGATCAATGGGTATTGCCAACAGATGGAGGGCACTTGGGTGCCAGTTCCAGTCTCAATATGATTTAAAGAACATATATATATATATATACACTACAGAGAACTAGACGTAAGTAACTTTGGTTGAATAAGATCATAGGCATATCAATAACATAGAGTAACTTACCAAAACATAATGATGACAAAATTAACAAAGCAGTAAAGCATTTTAAATATTTCTTTTTGCTAGCATTAGAAAATATATGCTGTTATTTAGAGAGGTTATGGGGGAAAAAAAAGAAGTTACAAAACAGAAAATATTTTTCCATAAGACACCAACAATTTCTGTCTTGAATTGGTCTTGCTGACATAAATGCTTTTACAGATCACTGATCCACAACTAAGGAATGGCTTTATTAGCAATTCAACAGGGGCAAAAGTAGAAGAATAGATAAATCTTTATTCAACTTCATAAATTGAGCATGATTGGTATTAATTGCAGAGGATATGAGGAAGCTAAGAACACAAATAAACTCCTTTGTCAAATTAAGACGGAGATTGTTACACTCACTATCATAGGAATTAAATACAAACTTTTTCAAATGCATAATGAGCAATGCGATACCAAAGTTGCTACCCTGAAAAGAACCAATTAACATCCCAAAAGTTGTCACTTTATTAACTCAAAATCTTAATTCTCTTTCCCCAAGCAATACTAGAACCACGAAATTTGGCAGACCATTATAATGCACGAGTGCTCTCTCAACAAGTAATTAACAAACCAGCTTTACTAATCTTTAATTAATGAATACCCTTTTAAGCATACCTGGAGAGAGGAGAAAAAGAAAGGACAGGGGTGAAATTTAGAACCCTTGACTTATAAGCACAAAAAGAGACGTCAAGAATGTCAGAGGATCTGAAATGCTACCGGTCTATTACAACCACTTATCATTTAAGCAGGCTCCACATATGGCAATTTTCAGTACCGAAAATACAGATACTAATAAATAAAGTTATTAAGCAGATAAAATACCATATTTCCATAATAATGCAGCTAAAGGTGAATTTTGAATAATATATAATTGAAGAAGCAAAATGTACATCAAATTAAAGGGATAGATACTAACCTAGCAGCTTCCTCTGTAAAATACTTGTTTGGTTGCTTTTGACGAAGAGTGTGAAGATTACCTCCACTACAGAACTCCATGACCAAGCAATAGAACTTGTCAGTGTCAAAATATGAATACAAAGTAGGCAGAAATGGGTGATCAAGAAGACCAAGAATCTCCCTCTCTGTTTGAGCTCGAAGAAGCTTGTTTCTACTGGCAAGAGACCCCTTGTCCATGACTTTCATGGCGAAGTAGGTATTGGTTCCTCTGAGCTCAACAAGGTAGACACTTCCTATATCTCCATATCCAAGCCGTTTTAGGAGCCTAAAGTGGCTGAGACCAAGAGGGGGATCTCTGGAAGAAGCCAAGTTAATTGCATCCCAATGACCATCACCACCAGTGTGGGGCCTAAGGTGTCCACTGGAGCTCTCTGTGCTGTCACTACGTGTGGCATTGCCAGTCCCTCTGTCAAAATTACTGACAGGTGGAATACCTTTAGGGTCACTTGCTGTCGCACTTGATAGAGTAGCTGCTGCTGCTCCTTTTGGTCTTGCTATTGGGAGTTCAGAATTCGGAAACATATTTGGGTTAGTTGCAGAATTGGCAGCCTTTTCAACTAGGTCCTGTTTGGAAGTTGAGTTACTGTCAGCGATAGGCATCCTTGGAGTTGGAACTGGGCATGGATTGCCATCTGAATTCGCATAACTTTTGGGAATTTGATCCATATGTTCAGGTCCGCATGGCAAATTACGATTTAAATTGACAGCGGGTTTTGTTGTTTGCTCTTGTTTAGGATCATCTGATTGGCTAGAGGTTGATTTGGTAATACTTTCGGCAGTCAGATCTATTTTCTTATGTTTGCATGTTCCTTCTGATGACATGTAGCTCATCTGCAGTAGACGAGAAAACACACTACTGTTATTCCATTGTCTTGTTTTTTGTCTGGACTATAATCAATAAGAAGAAATGCATGCTCGTGAATTAAAACAACTGAGAGAATCCATTCAAAATTCACCATGCTATAGTCATTAAACAGTAGAGTTTTAAGGATGAGAAGTTGGAGAAAAGAATAGAAAAACTAAAGGGAACCACACAAAATGCAGGTCTATTGACTGTCACCTCAAAGATGACATTCAGGTTCATCGAGTTGTTTAAGTAGATTCAAGTTAGGACCACAGGAAAAACTGTCAGATTTTAGCCGACCCCACATGGTGCTATTAGTTATAAAATAGAGAAAGATGAAAAAAGAAAGCACACATGCATACAGTCAAGGAAAGAAAGAAAAGAAAAACATTTTACTTAAGACTAATTTACAGCTTGTTCCATAGATCAGTTAATAATGAGGGCAGAGTTATTGGAAATCATTAGGGCTCCTGTGCCTAAAGTGCAGATTTTGATTAGAGGGGAGTGAATGGGGTAGAACTGGTGAAATGTTGAACATATGGTTAAGATGTATTTGGCAGTGTAGAAGACTGACAATGGTTGGCAGCTGTGCCAGTCTGTTGCAAGGAGAGTCAAGTAAATGGAATTCAGATTGGAGAACTTGTAATACCAAGATCTCTGAAGTAAAGATGCAGTGAAAACAAACAAAAACAAACAAGACCAAAAATATCCAAGCCCACATCATTAATTCCCATGAAAGAACATAACCTGATTTATTAGAGCTTTAAGGACCCGGGAAAGAGACAGTTTTGCCTAGGCCTCACTAGTGGACTGGTAAGTTCCAGAACACATGAACATCAGAGTAAACTTCTTTAGTGAGCTTGAGTTGGGTTTCACTTCAAGTTTGGAATATAATTGCTAGGAGTTAAAATGGCGAACATGGGAGCATGATACAAGCACTAACACATGAGAACTGATAATAGAGGTAGTGGTGCCTCTTTTTGACACTGAACAAGGGACGCCTTGGAACTTCCATAACAATAAAGTAAGACAGAAACATCAAACATTATGAATTTCATAACTGATAAAAATTATTTAAATTCCTGTAGCCTGATAAAAGAAGAATTAAAAGGAGCATGTGACTTGAAATTCAGGGGAAGTAAATGCAACTAAATTTTAGTCCATGACTTTCGTGAATACATATGCCCACTCCTATCAATTATTTTTACAGGGCCATTAACAGGTTTATTTTTCAAAAGGGATTTTGTAAAGGCGTATAAGACCAGCTTTGTTATATCATACAGAATGTTGAGTTGTAAAATAACAACACATCCAAAATAAAAACGTAACAAAGATGAAAATGTTAGGATAGATGTGTAGTTATATACGAAAAGATAAAATTAGAAATGAGGTTATTCGTAATCAAGGTAGCTCCCATTGAAGAAAAAAATGTGTGAGACATGATTAAAATGGTTTTGTCATGTGAGAAGAAGACCAATAGAAGCTTTTATGAGCAAAGTGGATTAAATGAAACAACTCATTAGCAAAATAGGTAGAGGAAGACAAGGAAAACTTACAGGTAGACTCTTATGTATAATGGCCTTGCAAAAGATAAGGTCATAGACAGAAATGATTAGCAAGCAAGAATTCAATTAACCGACCCTCTAAGGCTTGTTATGTCGTTTAATTGGAACACGACCTCATTTGACAAGTCTTTGCTCTTGGGCTTTGACATGAAGGGGGGGGGGGGGAAGCAATAGCCTCAACCAGATACCGTGATTAGATTTAAATGGGGATCCCGTTAGTTTCATGTACTGAAAAGGATCATCTGAGAGCATAATTGCTTCAACACACACTAGGTGAAAAGATGACATGAAGACAAAGAAATATTAGCCAGGCAATGGAAACGTCGATCTAATCCAACTCAAACCAGATTTAAATTTTTAAATTTTTTTATCTATGGGAGAAAACTGCATAACGGGTGTATGAATTGAAGCCAAATGAAATGGCAAATCAAACAAAACAAACATTAACCTCCCTGGATGTAAAACACTGTCATGGATAACAAAGTAGATAAAGCATAAGCGATGCAGCTAAAGCCGGCAGAAGAATGAAGAAGCTAACGTAATAAAAAATAATTAGAGAAAGGAAGAGAGGGAATTAAACGAACTTTTAGAAGATTCTAAGAGACAAACCGGGCGGGAATCCGCTTCCTCGACCAAAACCTGGCAAAATGCCTCCCTAGCTTGTTCGATGGGCGAATCACAAGTTTAATTCACTCGAGTCCATTCCAATCGATCAAATTCCTCGATCTCTTCCCGCTGTAGAAGACGAACAAATGCAGGAGGAGAGGAATGTAGGGAAAGAAATAGAAAATGGCGGTTTGGATAAGAAAATGAGGTGGTCTTGGATTGGGGACATTGCCGGTGCAGGATTGGAGGTTGGTATTACTATTATTGCTGCTGGTTGTGAAGGCAGTTGTGGCGAGAAATTCGTGGGAAGGAGGGGAGAGAAAAACAGACGGATTTGGAAAATCTTCCATTTTCGCGTGTGTGCACGCACGAACATGAAAATGCATGTGAATCAGAGAGAGAGAGAGAGAGAGAGAGAGAGGGAGAGAAGACGACGTGGAGACGAGCAACGAGAGGGAGGAACTGGTCACCGTTCTTCCATTTGCGAAGACGGACGGATCGCCGTTTAATCTGTTCAAGGGCTCTATATAGTTTGGGAATCGTCTGTGGCCGTCCCTATGGTACATACAGACGTGTCATCAAATTCGATGGGAAAATGGTACCTGCTCCGAGTTGGACTGGATTTTTTGGTTTGGTTAGGCTAAAATTATTACATGAGTAAAAAGAGTAATGCTTTTTATAAAATAGAGTGTTGGTATTGTTCCACGTGAGTTAACCAGGGGGGTACGGCTTGTGATTGGGCTTATGCTTATCCTCTCACAATTATCCATGTCAGGTAACTGTTATATTATTTGACACTAGTAACATAATATCTCTGTATAAAAATATAAATATTTTTATATTTTAAAAATTATATTAATTATTACTACTAAATTAATTGTCAGCATTGAATCAGTTTGGCTGTAAAATATTATATTCAAGTTATGTGAAAGAAATTGTCTTTCTATAATCTTTGGTGATATTTTGATCATAGAGTTCATGAATAAATTTGACAAGATGCGAACATGTGGTGCTATCAAAAGAGGCCCTAATAAGGGATTCATTGAGAAGAAATAGACAATCGTGCATATCACCTAAATTCTTATGTAAATGGACACCGCGATGAACTCCCATGAGTAATAGCTCGTAGTTGATATGTTTATCTTTTGAGATAATAATTAAAAAAATAAATGTGTTTGCGATATAATTTAGTAGGTCTAAATCTTTTTTTATATGTCAAATTATATATATTATTTTATATTATTTCAATTCACGTGATCTGATTTGATTTTCATAAACTACACTAGATCGCATCGTAAAATATGGTACAGTTTCTAAGGTTTGTTTGAGTAAGCTTTCTATTGGAACTTGATAGATTAACAAATTGGGCCTAAGGCTTTTTCGATTGATCATTTTAACATATTTTGAGTTTATCACTTTAAAATTAACTTTTTTACGAGAAAAAAAAGAAAAAAAAAATATACTAATAAATAGTTTAAACAAACACAACTTAATTAAAAATTAAAATACAAATTTAAACATAATTTTAAAATATGCCATAACTATTAAAGTCCAAACACTAAGATTAATCAACTTACTACTAATTACTAAAGACTTAATAGTCAGGCAGTTTAATTAAAAATTAAAATTATTTTTATTAAATCATAAATTACACAATTTATAGATTTCTTAAATCATCTCAACCTGTTTCTCTAAAAAAATCATGCAATACAATCGATTTTCATTATTTAATAATTATTTTGAACACTCATATAAAAAAAGTCTAGTTAGATTATTCAGACTAACAAGTAAAAAAAATAAAAAAGATTATATTAATTATTATTACATTTGTTATATTTTTGTGAAACATTAAATGAAGCCCAAAGTTTGGGAGGGCCTCTTGCGGCAACCTGGGCTGCCATTTTGGGCGCCCATTGGATGGCCACAAGAGACAGCCAACTCGGGCCAGCCCACTTTGGTATTCTTGGCCTTTTGTCGTTTTGTCTACTGCTGCTTTTGCACGATTAAATCCAGACCACTGCTTCTCTCCTTTTGCTGAGGCGATCCAAGCCATTCATTCTATCTATAACTCGCCTCGAGATTGCCGAGATCAGTAGCATTGAAGACGAGATTTGATTGAGGGGGTCGGGCAGAGGGTCGATCATTTTCTCTTTAGGGTTTCATACGTTTTTGATCTCTCTCTCGTTCTCTCTCTGTAAATGCTGTAAATCAGTCTTCTGTAAGTGTCTTCCCTGATTTTGTTTTTGATGTAAGGTAAGCTCTCAATCTGTAAGTGATTTAGTGGCTTATTGTTTTAAAAATCAGAGTTGTTTTGGTTGTCGTTTTTATGTAATCAGATTGAAACTATTTTTAGTGGAAGCGAGCTCTTCTCACCAGAGCTCAAGTGGATGTAGCCCTAGTTTTGGGTGAACCACTATAAAAATCTTGCGCCTCCTGTTTCTGGTTTATTTTTCACACTGTCGATATTGATTGTATTCATCTTACAGTTCGTGTGAGTTCATCTGTGGGATTTTGACGGTGTGCTTGTGTTTGGAGATTTTGCTATCTCTTTCTGTTTGTAACAACATTCAAAATTTATTTCTCTACAATTAGATGAATGAGTCTATTTAAGTATAAAATATACATGTAAACAAGAGAATTGATGAATTGCCCAAAATGTCTTGAAATTAGTTTAATGAGGCTGATTCTTGAGGGAGTACTAGAGATAGAGATGTCAAATGGATTGAATTGGACTATCTATCTTAATTTGCGTATTTATTAGTTTATCTAACATAATTTATTAATTTAAAAAGTGAATCACGCTAATTTGAACTAAAAATATAAAATCATATCGGATTAGAAATATGCGACTTGCACTTTGACATGACATGTCTCGTCATTTTGACACAATATGCTTGTGATATGTTCCAACATGAGGCATTCAACTCATTTGATCCATTTAATTGATTTTTGAAGAATCTTTTAAAAAAATATAAAAAATTAAAAAAAAACTTTTAATCAATCAAGTATGTTTCATAATAATAGCATTATATTTAGTATTTATTTATTTAGTTATTACTCATTGAATTATTACACACTCTTTAATAATATTACAGTGGATTATAATAAATTTATACTGTATTTTTAAAATTATGGGTCTAATTTAAAAGTTTAAAAATACTCTCTTATGAACTCAAGATTATAAATTCAAAATTATAATTTCACTAATAATTGGATGATTTTATATCAAAAAATTTACAATTCTAACTAAGAAAAGTTCAAATAAGAAATAAATTCAACGTGATATTTTTTAATTTATTTAAATTCAAGATGATTATAATCAACCTCATATCATTTACCTAATAAATAATATATTTTTATATCAAATTGTATTTATTGTTGAGGAGAAACAAAAAAATTTAATTTTTGTCAAAATATATATTTTTAAAAGAAATTTTAAGATAACAAAATTTTATAAAAGAATTAAATAAATATTTAATCATATAATAATGAAATTAAAAATAAATATTTTTACTTATAGAGAATCTGTAAGTGTGTCGTGCAACACACTCAAAGTGTGCCAACACGCTTCCAAGGGAATCCTTGTAAATACACTCATACTTTCATAGACTGATTTCATTTGAAGTTCAGATTTCATAAGCAACTATGAGATACAAAATGTTTATATAAAAGGGTATTAATTCGTCTTGTTATTTGTCCCTTGTTATTACTCTCTTGCCATCTTGCTCTCTCTCTCTTTTTTTTAACTATATGCTTTAAATATAAAAGGTGTATAATCGATTATAATCTAACTAAACTGATCGAAAATTATTAATTAATTCAAGGCATATAATCGAATCGAACCAATCGAGTCATCCAAACTAACCGAAACTAAATCAACTTAATTTTGAGCCGTTGTAACTGAATTGAAAACTGAATTAAAATTTTTACCAAAATAACTGAACTGAACCTAATAAAAAAGGGTTAGGTTGTCGGTTTGGTTCAATTTTTTTGTTAATAATACTAAAAAAATTGAACTGAATAACTCAAATTATTTGAGGAAATAATAGAATCAAATCGAATTGAATAACCAAAAATCTTGAGAAAAATAACTAAATTGAACCACTATCAATGAAAAATTGAACCGCTATCAATGAAAAATCGAACCAAATTGACAAGGCTCGATTAGTTCGATTTATTCGAACTCTTGCTCACCTCTACTCTAGTGTCTTGTTATCTTTGATTATTTTAATTACTTTATATTATTTATATTTCCTTTTATTTTAAAGTCTAAAACTCTTAATTATTTGATTAACATTTTTTTTGTTACAAAACATTATTCACAATCATATCTAGCTTTCGCCGATCGCTAACTACCTGAATAAATACTTCCAACAATCAAAATACACCTTCCATAGATTCTCTTCGGGGTAGTAGATGATATATAAATCCTTAACTCTTTTAATCTCCATTTCCACTCTCTTTTATGTTTTTTTTTCTCTGAAAATAAGTGTATATAAAGATCAAAACTATATAGGATACACTAAGTATGCACAGGAGAAATAAAAGGGCCAACCTAATGCCCCAAAACAAAAGACTCATACTATACTAAAATATGGGGATACAAAGAAAAGATAATTCTGTATATATATATGTTTTAATCTGACGAATAAAATAGTCTACGTGAGGCCTTGAGCCCTAAAAAATTGTTCTATTTTGTGCATTTTAAATTTGATAAACAAAGCAGGTGAGAGCAATTCTCTCTTTTATGTTTTTAATAGTTGGAGAGGTGGACACACCCATAATAGAATTTCATTAAATCAAAAACATAATCCCCAAAATGATAAGGCCAATCAACGTGTAGAATGCATTGATCTTGAATAATTTAATTTTAATGATAACAAAAATATTTTATAATAAATAAAATATATATAGTGGCTTATATGATTTGAAATATTTTAAATGTCTAAAAAATAACATACAAATGTTTGAATTAATCCCCAAAAGTCAACCTCATCCAAATTGTCATACAAACATGTGAAGGACATGCTTAGATGTCTAAACTTGATCTAGAATGCAACTAAACTTAAGGTTTTTATTCAAACTTTCAAGGCAAAAGCTACAAAAGTCCAAAGTACTTCTAATATGTATCCTTGAGCAAGGGTTCATACAAATGATTGAGACCATGCTATAAAAGTCTAAAGCATGCCCAAAATGTATCATAATTTCCAGGGGTTCGTATATATCTTTGAACTAAGGGGCACAAACGTCTAAATATTGACCAGTAAGTACTCTTGTTTTTTAATCTTGTTCAAAATTTTATAATAAAATTGTTTAGATTTTTGAATAGATTATAGACATCTAAAGGGGTACCCTTAGACATTTGAACACTATCACAAGAATCACAAATTCATTCCATAACAATCATTCTATAGATACCTGAACCAAATGTCTATATATAATCTTTATATGTTTAAAACATTCATTTTTACTTTATATTTTGCCTGATCTTTTCAATTTTCAAAAGGTACAAAAGGTTGTACACATTTCCTATTTTGGTTATTTTAGCTTTTGTGTTATTTTTGTTGATTTATATAATGATTAACATCTTTAAACAAGTTAACTTGAAAGTCTCTATTTTCTAAAAATAATATTACCTTTGAAGATTAATTTTAGATGATTTATCTTCACTTTATGATTTGCATCTGATGGCTTTTGAGGGAGTACATATTGAATACTTTTAACTATCTTCTTTTATTTCTATTGACTAGTTCAAGAAGTTTTCTATAAAAATCCTTCATATATTTCATACCAAGACACAAAAAGTCTAAGAATACAAGAGAATTATTATGTTGAAGTAAAAGATTATATTGAATTTTGAAAAGTTATGACTATGTTCATTGTCTTTGTTGTTAAATGCTATGTAAGTTTTGTATTAAATTTTTCTAGGTGATCAGTAATACTTATATCAAGAGCAAGGACGAATTCAAGGGGGGCAGGCACGGATTACAGCCTGTGCCAGCCTCAATCCTCCCTCAAATTTATCCTGAGATTTAGACCATTTGAGAAGGAAAATGACTGAAATAACTGATGATTTTGGGGGCCACCCCCCTAGATCCATTTACGGATCTACCCCTGATCAAGAGATCAAGAGGTTATCTTGTTTGCAAGAGATTGTAATAGAGGTTTATTAGCTCCTATACAAAGGCTAGAGTTGTAATTGAGGTTACTAGCTTTTAAACATAAGTTTTTTTTTTTTAAAAAAAAGACTTGTATTAAAAAAAAATTGTATCAAAAGCATTCAGGGCATACCCTAATGCACAACGAATACAAGAAACTAACAATAAACTCAAGAGTCCCAACCAATAAAGATGGGATCCAAAATAAATATACATCACAACCCAAATTTATCCAATAATATCTTATCAAGAATAGCAACAATTCAATCACTCCTCCAAAAAGAGAGAGAAAATAGAGTCCAAAAGAGCATCAAGAAAGACTTTAAATCATATTTAGATATAGCAAAATCTTGGATCGAGCATTCAAGGGTCGGGTGCAATGACAAAGCCACCAAACGACAATGTGTACACAAGTAGAGATGGTTTCCTAGTGAAACGTTCAAGGGATATATTGGAAAGGGACTATGTAGAATTTTATAGCCAAATCTTTATAAAACTTGAGGTGTGATTTTTTTTTTTCCTTACATATTTTGAAAAATCTCATATTTCAAACTAACTATTATCAAAATATCTTTTATTGAGATTTTTTTTTTCATAAGTCTAATTTAATAAAATACTCTTTACGTATCTTATTTAAAAAATATTAGTTACGTTAACAAGATTTAAACTTATAACTTATACATAATAAATATTTTTTTAAACAACTTAACTAATACACCAAAACTCATCTTATATAAAATTTTGCCTAAAAGAAGATAAAAATAAGCTCTAATAGTCAAACATCACCCACTGACCCATTTAAATTATTATTCTTTTAGCCCCTCGAAATAGCTCGAGCGGTTGTTCACATGAGATCTAGGTGTTGGGTACTGTCAGGTTATGTGTTAATTTTCAGATAATGCGACATTATATCGTTGCACTACATGAGAGATTATGGACACAAATCTTTGACCCAGACTTACCTTGACTGTTTGATTGACAGATTTAGGTGAGGTTCGTTGATTTATTAAAAGAATATAACACTCATGTCAAAGACATTGCTAGATAGGACCTCCTCGATTTCTAATGTTAAAGAAAAAAATAACATTATTATTCTTTTTACAAGTACATGGCACGGGGCACTCTTCTAATTTTTTATTAAGCTCATTGCTAACTTTATAAAAATTTATGTAATTAAACTGTTTTTAACTTAATAAAAATCTATCTATTGACAGTTTTGATAAGAAATAATCAATACATCCCTCAAAATATAAAATGGTGTTTGACAGAATTACAATTAAAAATAATTAAATAATTTTAAATATACTAACTTTTTAATACTTAAAACCCTCAAATATTTTCAATTTACAATTGACTTAATATATACGACAGTCTCTCAATAATTAAAAAATAAGGCATTTGGTCCTTAAAATGCAAAACATCAAGATTCAATATCTTAATTATTAGAAATTATTTTTATCATGACCGAGAATAAATAGACTTGTTATCTATGCCACGTAGGATGTTACATCACAAAAAAAAAAAAAAATTGCTTCAACAAGACACATCAAATTAAACTTAATACATAAAAATGACATTTGATTTCTCAACAATTAAAAAAATTGACATTTGATCCCTGAAAAAGATAAAATTTGATAAAAAAATCTAAATTTTATAAAAGACCAAATTTAGGTCCTTTTTTTATTATTAAATTTAGGTATTCTTTTGAATATTTTTATATCTTTTTTATGAAATTTAGGTCTTTTTATTTTTAGGTATTCTTTTATGAAATTTTAGATCTTTTTATAAAATTTAAATATTTTTAGATATATTGATGAAAACTAGCTCATCCCCTGTGCGATGCATGAAAGTTCATATTTATTGAATTTATTTAAAATTGACAACCTCACAACCATAAATTTCATTTACAATTTACAGATTTCAAGAATTACACATTTTTCACAAACTAATAAGTAATTTAACATATGATAAATATAAATAACTTATACAAAATAATAAATAATATGACAACATATAATAAATTAATAACATAAATAATAAAAATATAAAATATAATAATTTTTTTTTTAAAAAAGTGACAACATATGATATATATAAATAGCCTAAACAAAATATTAATTTTGTCAAAATAACTTGAACAACTTATTTAAAATAATTCAATTTTACCTAAATAACTAATTTAACATAACCTACAAACTAATTATTTTTCAAAATTAAGTAATCACATAAACATATATAAGATTTGTACTTTTTTTGCATGGTTCTGAAACTAATTAAGGGTTTTAGAATTTTGAGTAATGACTTTATTGACAAAGAATAAGAGGTCAATTATGGGAAATAAAATAAAAAATTAAATTTATTTTTTTTAAAAAATATATTTGGTAGTCTATATTATCTGATATCTCAAGATTTTTTTCGATTTAAAAAAGTCTCATTTTTTTGTAATTTATTTTAAATAAAATTTTATGTTAATATTTAAAAATTAATAATATAGATTAGATCTTGCCTCTTTATATACCAACATGCTTACACATTTTCTAAATACTATTCAATCATTAAAAAACCATTTATAGGTTCCAAGAACTAAACGTTTTCCACAAATCTAAACTTAATTGATGACCTATTAAAAATTTCATTTTGAGTAAGCCAAAAAATAAACAAAATATAATAAAATATTAAAATAGAAAGTGAAAATAGGCCAAAAAAAAATTTAACGGCTGTTTTGTTATAATACATATATAGATTTCAAGTCTTTTTATGAAATTTAAGTACTTTTTTGAATATTTTTAAGTTCGTTTAATGAAAATTTTAGATTTTTTATAAAATTTAAGTGTTTTTTAATTAAATTTGATATTTTTTTATGTTATGGATCAAATGTTAAAGTTTTTAATTATTAAAAAAATTAATATCATATTTATATATTAAACTTAGAATACTATTATCTATTTAGATTGGAAATGAATCTTTAATTTAGGTGACATATTTTTATTAGGTAATAAAAATGTGCACTCTGAATATGGATATCGAATTTAGACAAATAGTATTATTTTAAACTTATTATATAAATAATGATTTGTTTATATTTAGTCATAAAAAAAATTTAAAATAAATTTTTTTAATAATTAACACAACTGTAATATTTTTTAATTACTAAGAATACTAGATATACAGGCGCATGGGAGACAGCGGAGAAATCAATACATTATGTGTTTTGTGTCATTCGACCAAGTAATGTGGCGGGGAGAGATAGGACTTCGGTTTTGTCTTCACACGAAGAGAAAAGGTCTTAGAAAGAGAGACGGCCGGGATTACTGCCCGGAGAGATTGACGGCACCGGCTGTGGCGGTGGCGGTTGCAGCGAGGCCTCGATGCTGTCCTCAACGGCGGCGTTACACGTACATCCGGCGGTGAAACCGCTATCCTACTTGCTCGGGACTTGGAGAGGCCAAGGCGAGGGTTGTTTTCCCACCATCGCCTCCTTCAAGTACGGGGAAGAGATCCAGTTCTCGAATCTGGACAATAAGGTAACAGTTCTATCTCCGCGAAGTGGATGTCGGCTATGATTTTGCTTTTCTCACTGTAAAATTGATTATGGTGACGTTTTGCATCTTGCGCAAGAAGCCTGTGATTGCTTATTCCTCGAAAACTTGGAAATTGAGCTCCGGCGAGCCTATGCATGCCGAGAGCGGTTACTGGAGACCTAAACCTGACGGCACAGTTGAGGTTGTTATCGCACAGAGTACTGGTCTGGTTGAGGTTCAGGTATAAGCATCTACACTTTATATCTCTGCTCTACTAACTACATAGCATACTCGTTTCGATAATCCACTTCTTAGTACTGTATTCATTAACCTTTGTCATGTCATTCTAATCAACCACATAAACTATGGGATTTTAGGTAAGTTTTCTATATGGATTCTTGAACGCCCTTTTTTCTATCATTGCTATAGCCTTTGTTAGAAAAACAATTCAATCTGCAAACCGGAATGAAAAAAGGAAGGAAAAGAAAGAAACCTCTCATAATGGCTTTGAAGTGTTAAAAAACTAGGGAAATAAGCATTAATAAAGGAACTTTTATTCAACGGGAACAGAGGGAAAACCATTAATGCACACTGATAGCTACTATGGCGGCTTGGTTAACTGCTCATAATGTACTGTTTTTACAGATCCATTTCGCACATATTCAATTTATACAATCTTTCAATTCCACTGAACTGTTGAGTAGTCACTTCTGCTGTTGTTGCCTGCCTATCAGAAGAATGCTGCATGACTCCCCAGTGCACAAATCCCATTGCCAGCATCCATCACACTTCGCTAGAAAGTAGGAACAAAATGAAGCAAACTCAATATCTAGACACCAGAGACTTTGCATAATTTAGCCACGAAATGTTACATCTTGCTCAAGTCAGTGAGATTATTACAGGTGGTGAAATTATGATAATTGATATTAAATCCTTTACTCTCTAGTTGACTCTGGATTGTGTACACCTACATTATCAAAGGGGATGAAAATAAAAAATTTGTATCCTCACACACCGCAGAACTGTCCTTAAGCTTAATACACATTGTTGGGTCAAAATCTTCGTTAATTTAAACTTCTGGAAGGAACCATGGTATTTGAACTCATTTAAATGGTAGGGGATTCTTTGGTTCAGATCTCTCCATGACTCCCCATCTGCATTTTTTATTCATTTGTGTCATGTTTTTCCTCATGATTGGAAATCTGCATCTCCAAGGTTGCACATGTGAGAGACTGTTGGAGAGCTTGATGTGTATTGTTGAGGCGTTTCTCTAACTGCTGAAACTATTAGAAATAGATGAACTGTGGAAAGGAAGAAAACACTCCTATGGCACAAAGTTTCTCCTTCCACTCTCTTATGTTATCCTTTTCTTTTAAGGAACTCTGGTTAAATAGTGAAACTACTGAACTGAGCTGTTCTAATGGTTCATAGTTCATTTAATGTGGAGGTAACATGTAACTGCTATACGTATAACAGAAATATGTGCTCCTTTTGTAATAAGAATCCTGTGATCTCCATGATGGTCAAAAGCTACTAGCAACTAATTTTATATTACATTCTGTAACTCCCACAATCTCCTCCTTCCTTTTTCAACTCTGGGTTAACTTTCTTTCTAAATTATATCTCAAGATTGAAAGAGACCTTTTTGAAAAGGCTCTTATCCATGTACCAATAACTCCTTCAAAATTTAACTTGTGATTTTCTCCTGTCCTTTTGGCTTCTAAGAGTACGATCTCAGTGTCATATTCATATACCCTTCAAGAGGGTTTATTTTAATCCATAAATTTTTATATTGGGATTATGAAAGGCTGCATGATCACGCCTTTGCTCCTTTAAGCGTGTTTGTTTTACTCTACATGTTATTATAATGGGTTGAAAGCACTGTAGAAATATGTCCATAAGCAGAGATGATTGGGTAGGTTGCACCTTGTTGAATAAAGGGTTGTGATGATAATGATGGGCTTATAGAAGGCTGTATGATCAATCATCTGCAAATGATTATTGATTTACAGGTTATCTGTATTCATCAGCCATTTGGTTTTTTGATTCTGAGAGCTTTATCTTACCTTCCCTTTTGAGTAATTTAATTATTCATAGGAATCAATCTTTAACAAAATGAGATGCTGAGGTTGCTGAACAGTTGAAGACTGTGAATGCCAGGTGTCTGGACTCAGTTGCCAGCAGATACATTATGGAAAGTGAGAAAAGTTCACTTGTGATTATCACACAGTTTCAACAACAACAACAACAACAACAACAACAGTCCCAACCCTTAATTCTGCCAAGCAGAGTAGGCTACGTGAATACTAGACCTCCACACGTCTCTATCCATGGATGTATCCTTTGCGAGACCATTATATCCTATGTGACGTCTAACACTAAATAATTAGACCCTAATGAAGCCAAGTAATCTTTCTGATATCTTAAAATTTAAGCCTCTGTATGCAACTGGAACTAGTTTGACTATATGAGCCTATGCTTGAAGTTGATTTTTTAGTTTCTATTCATCAAGGACAATTACTTGTGCTGGCTTTATGGAGGAGAGGGCAGGAGAAAGAAGTGCTTGCTAGCTGCAATTGCAAACTGTTTAGGTGTCTGATCCCAGAAATCTGACAGGGTTCTCTCACCAATTGGTGAGAATTTGGGGAAGAATGAGAGGGGAATTTAGTAGAAATGAAGGGAGAATCAGGAGAACAAGAAGTGAGGGAGGGAAAGATCGAGAGAGAGAGAGAGAATTTGGAGGAGGGAAATCAGAAATATTTCAAATGTATTTGTTAAATAATTTGTATTAGATTAGTTGGTTGTCTCAGTTAAAACAGTTTATGTCAGGGGTATATTTGTTATTTCTCATAGCTGTTTTGTTTGGTTAGTTATATCCCTAGTGTGCGGTTAGTTAAATCCTTGTAAAGTCCGCCCTTATGTTTTATAAATAAGGGGTTGGGGTCAGGTGTTTTTTCACCGGTTTTGGTTGTACTATCCTGGGGAATTCTGAGCAAGAATGTGCTGTGATTGAGGAAAGCTTCAGAGGGCTTTGTAATCTGTTTTAGTTCTTCGTATAGCCTGGGTATTGGGTTGTGAGAGAGAAGAGAGTTGTGGGAAGTACATGTAATCGATTCAGAGGTTCTTGATAGTGGAGAAAAGGCGCCTAAGCAGTCTGGATGTAGGTTTCCTTAACAGAAACTGAAACAGGATAAATCGTGAGTCTTTGTTTGTGTGAATGTGCTGTTAATTTCTAGTTTTCTTATTCTGTTCTCTTTATCATTTCGTGTGTGAGTATTCTGGGAAATCTCGAGTGTAGAATATTTGAGTAAGACAGAAGATTAGGTCAACAGTATTCATTTATGCCTTTGAATTATACTGGATTAGACTTATATACTAATCCAGATAGCAGTGATTTAGCTCCAATAGGACTGTCAAATATTCAAATCAAGTACAATTGGAGGCTGTTGCCTTCTAGGTACAACTGTTGGTTACTTCTAAGTACAACCGGTTCAATCCAAACTAACAGCAGGTGCAAACAAAAGAAATACATCTATTATCTATTACTACTATACCCTTGGGGACATGACAATTACCTCTCCATGAGAGAGTTCTTGTTCCCAAGAACTTGCAATAACTGATCCATTGCTTCAGCCAATCCTGACTTGCTCTCTTTCTTCTTTTTCATCTTCTTGTCTTTCCATATATAGTAACTGTTTCCTGCACCTGTGGCTTGGTCTAAACGCTTCTCCACACCGGTAGCACAACCTTGCCTGTCTCCTTTGTTCCATTCAAAAGAGACTTGGTTGAATTAGGGTTAGAACAAACCCTATAATATGGATTTCCTTCCAGCTGTGAACTGTTTGCAGGATGAATTTCGATTAGGGGCTAGTGTTTCTTCATAAGAGCTTCCACGGTCATTTCCTGTAATCTTGCACTTTTTGCAGCATGTTTGACGGACAGTGGTTGAAACATCTTGATGGTAGGTCTCAATTCTTCGCTCAAGCTACTATTGAAGATTGAGACGAAGTACCCTTCCATTAGGTGATTTAAGCTCCTCAAACTTAAGCTGATACGACTGTTCCTCCTCTTCTACCTCAGTTTGTTGAATTCTTCCAGAACGTCCATCATATTTCGATCTCCAAAATGCTCACACAGGTCCTCCACGAATTCTTCCCACTGACAGCCTTCCTTTCCCTGACTCCACCCCTGAAACTAGGCATCTCTAGCATCATTAAGGTAAGCAGTAGCTAGAGTGATGTTCTGTTGTTTGGGCACATTATACATGCTAAACATTTGTTCACAACCCTCACCCGCCACCTTGGGTTCTGGCCATCAAACAATGGAATCTCTAGTTTCAGCATGGGGAAGTTGGGCTAATTAAGAACAACTGGAGCTCCCTGCCTTCTCTCCATAGTATTATCTCCTACTAGTGGTGGATTCACCTCAATCCTTCGGATTAATGGGCTGTCCCATGCCCGGGAAGGATTGGCTTTGACCTCTCTCTAGGGGGAAATTCGAGAGAAAAGCCTTATTGGATTTTGGCTGGTAAACATCATCATGAATTGCTGCATCTATCCTCGCAGCTGGTGGTTCTGCTTGCGCATTTGGCCACGCAGTAGATTGTGCTGATTGTGACTCTCCTCATGCTACTATTCCATCGCTTCTTCAATTCTCCTTTCCACCACTAATTCGATCGGCGCCTCTAAAGTTCCCATTTGAATTTGCATGTCTGCCACTGCAGCCGTGACTTGCTGTAACTGAGACTCCATTTGCTCCATCCTAGTGCCATCAGCCATCATGAAGAGGTCGCTGATGAAATCGTCGGCCAAGGATCTTGCTCTAAACTTTTTTCTCCGTCTGTAGTTGTTCGCCTCTGATTGCGATCGTGGCAGATCAACAATCCTCCAGTTCCAAAACCCCAATTTGCTGAATCTGCCTGTCTCGGCGTTGCCTTTCAATTCCGAACCAAATTACCAAAATTCACAATCGTCAAGGAGCATTAGAAAACACAGCTAAGGATCACCTCTTGTTTCACCTGCAAAATTCGAATGCAGACTGCCGAGAATTCACTTAGCTCGCATGGATCTGCTTCAATTATCAACCAAAGTATACTTGCCTAGAACACCGGAAATCGCCTAGCTCGTCGGAATTAGCTGTATTGACTCGCTGCTCTGATGTGCCTAGGTATTAATCAAAAATTAGATTTGAATCTGCGTCCCCTCCAATGTCTCAAGTCAGATCGGGTTATGGAATCTACTTCGCCTACAATTTGCCAAGAATTTTTGGCACTATTATGCTTTAAAATCGACCCTGATTTAGAAGCAGGAGAAGTTGCATAGTTACAGCGACTTTGATTAGCCTTCAAGAGTTGCTTGGATCTCCTGACTCTCAATCGAGAATTACCTTCAATTTGCAGCTAGGATTTATCGTCTCAGAATTTGTGCAACTCTGATTATCGCTTAAACCTCCATTCCCCCAGATCTGTTGGATAATTAATCGCCTAAAGGTTAAATAGGCGAGAATTCCTCCGCTGGATTCATTGAAACTGAATTCGCCTGAATTCTTAGCACAAGATTTGCTTCTCAGCCGAGAATCAACCTGCTTGTGTTGGAATCAAGTTCTAAGAATCAACTGTGTTGGAAAGGAGTCGTCTATATCCGTTGGAAATTAATTAACAAAGAGAACCACTGAGGAACAATTGCTCTGATACCAATTGTCAGATCCTAGAGACCTGACAAGGTTCTCGACAAGGTTCTCTCACCAATTGGTGAGAATTTGGGGAAGAATGCGGGGGGGAATTTAGCATAAATGTCGGGAGAATCAGAAGAACAGGAAGTGAGGGAGGGAGAGATTGAGAGAGATAGAGAGAATTTAGAGGAGGGAAATCAGAAATATTTCAAATGTATTCATTCATGCCCTTGAATTATGCTGGATCAGCCTTACCTACTGATCTAGATAGCAGTGATTTGACGCTAATAGGACTGCCAAATATTCAAATCAAATACAACTAAAGGCTGCTGCCTTCTAGGTACAACTGCCGATTACTTCTAAGTACAACTGGTTCAATCCAAACTAACAGCAGGTACAAATAAAAGAAATACATCTATTATCTATTACTACTATACCCTTGGGGACATGACATTTGGGTACTCCTTTTTGGTAGTCTTTATGTTATATGATGTAGTAGTTACACATAAGCTCCACATCTTATAGTGCTTTTATTATTTGAATATCTTTAATAAGATTTATACTAGTAGTTTTTTTGTTTTTTTCTTTTTCTACATATTGCATCGCATCTTCACATCATTGAAGAATGGTTCCAAGAAACTTCATAAATATCATAAACCTGCATGGCTGAAGGAATGCCTTGACTGGAGTACTATCTAGCAGTAGTTGATAGAGAAATTGCCTCTGACGAGATGAAGTTTACAAGTTGTCTTAAAGCATTGGAAAAAGGAAGTGAATTTTGAAAATTTTGAGTCCATAATTTCTTTATTGGAGAAAGTAGGCCATTACCAAATGCCTATTATGGTTGTTTTTGAACACACAATAAATTGGAATCTCTCATCAATTAGTCTTCTCATCTATTGACATGGTTCTAATATCACATCCCTTTTCAGAAAGGAATACATAATGCAGAAGAGAAAGTGGTGAAGCTTCAGAGTGAACTTGTGGGCAATGCTTCTAAGGTAATTTAAGCTGAACAATGTAGTTTAGACAAATGCATTTGTATTGAGGCCAAAAATTTGTAGATTAAAATACTTCTAAAAGGATATTTTAAATTCCAATTATATTGATTAGATGAGATTTCTTGTAACTATTTTGGATTCCATGTGCAAAAAGCTTGCCTGTGTTAAGACTTTTAAGGGTATAACAAACATTTACTAATGTCAAAACAGAGAATCTGTTGCTTGTTGGACTGAAACTTGAAAATTAAGGGGCTAGTTAGCTGTGGAAAACAATCACTGTTTTCTTAAAAAAATTTCTATCTTGAATGAAAATTGGAACTTCATGTTCAAATGCACTATTTTTCCAAATAGAAAACCAAAGGACCCTGTTTTCCAGTTCTTTAAATTTGTATTGGAATGTAGAAAACAATATATATTAGTTCTCAAAAGTTTCTTTATACATTGAGGTATTTTTTTCCAAATTTGAAAATGCCCTTATCTATTCAGAGATTTTATGGGGTGTTTAGTTGTGGAAAATGTTTCCAATTTTCTATCTCAAATTTTCTATAAAATCTCTACTTTTCATTTTCTATGGAAAAGTTGAACAATGGGTTCAAATGCTAGAAATATAGAAAACTAATTTTATCTACAATATTGGAACATATGTTCAAAAAAGATGGAGAAATTTGGGTAACCTATGTAACTTGTGCTAGAGAAGATGGGGATGATCTGAGAAAAAAATTGGGGAGAACTGTGTTTTCTGAATCTCCAAATTAGTAAGTAAAATTTGGAAAACTTATTTTAGGAGTTCTCCAAGTTCAGTACAATTTTAGAGAACAGAGTTTTCCAAATCTCTATTTTCTATTTGGAAAATTTTGTACTTGAACAAGTTTTCTAATTTTCCATTTCTGTGGAGTAATTTTCTGGAAAACTGGGGCTGTTTTCCACAACGGAACAGCCCCTATGATTTTTAATGATAAAGATACACTTAAAACATGTCTTACAAATTCCAAATATATATATATATATATCTTATATGATGCTATTCATTTTCTAGTACGCTATTTTCTTTTGTGATTCCTAATTTCCTAGATGCATCCCTTGAATACGCCATTTTATGTATGCACAAAACAAGAATGAAATGAACACATCTTATGGCTTTTTAGTTTAGAAAACTATATTCAAGTTTTCTAAGGCATGTAAGTGGAGAAGAATTGATGCAGCTTGTTAGATGATTTACTTGTATGACATTAACATGTCTTGGTAATTTTTAACTTTTTTAGGACTAGACAGTTACTGAACATCTGTGGACACCCATGTCCTGTAACTAAAACACGCTTTTTCATTACTTAAACTAATTAAAACCACATTAGGAGGTTAAAGGATAAGTTGAAAATGTATTACAAAATAAATAATGTGGATATCAACTTAATTATGAGGTGACCTTTGTAGATAATAGGACCTAGTTTACTTTGCTAATTTTAGAATTTGAAAAATCTAATGAGCGAAGAAGACAAATAGTTATACTTTCATTTGTACATATAATTTAATTATTTATTGTGCTGCTAGACGTACAGTGATGGCAGGGATTTTCAGTTGGAGCTGTGAATTTGTATGCTTTGTCAATTCATTCCTCTGAATTGATGAATTATGTTCTTTGGGTAATCATTTAAGTTTTGGACTAACCCATAGTTGCTATAGGAAGAGAAGTGGGATTCAATGTGACAAATAAAAGCAGAAAGCCAGACTAGAAAATATGGGGGAAAGGTGAAATGAAGAAACAACCAAGAATAAAATGAAAAACTTTTAGGAGTTTCATAAGAACTCTCACAATACTGAAAGAAGACTATAAGATATTTTTTTAATAACTTACATGAAATTAATAAAATATTGGATATTGACTTGAAATTTAAAGAAAAGTAACATAAAATTCAACATACCAAATCTTTATCCCATTACGTGGGGTTGGCTATAGAAGTAACAAAAAAGTGAATAGATTAAATATTTAAGTAATTTTTGTGAATGAATAGATTAACATTCTCATTTTCTTTTTCCCAATGAAAAAGGGCAAGAACTCTTGGTGAGAAAAATTTTGGCATTGTAATTTTGGCCATAATTGTGGCTATTTTGAGAATGAACTCTTCCTTTCTTTTGTAGGTGAGAGAGATAACTCGGGTTTTTAATTTGGTCAATGGAGAATTGGCCTATGTGGTTGAAATGGCTACCAATCAAACTAGTCTTCAGAAACATCTGAAAGCCTCACTCAAGAAGCTCTGATGCCATCTTCTTCAGGTGATGATGGGAAAGGACTCCGTGGAGAGTAATATATACACACATATCTATCTTATCTGACAGTTCCTTTTGTTGCTTTAACTGCCTATTTTGCATCTGCAGTAGCCAATAATAAGTTCTGTGTCTTGTTGTGGACTGAATAATTTGATAGAGAGATTCAACCGATTTTCCATTGTTGTTGTAGTAATGGCAGACACGTATGGTTCAAAGTTCAGCGTGCTAAATGCTCTTGAACTACGCAAGAGTCAACCTAGCACTGTGGAATGTGTTTTGGGTTTATCATTTCGCAGCAACTGTCCCGAACCTATCTCAGGCCCTTATTTTGTTCATTTTCATTTTTCTTTTTGAAAATAGAAGTTGCAAGCATAGTATTAAGTTGTATGATTAGGAAGTAGTTCCTTTTTTTCTTTTCTTTTTTGAGTAAAGAGGAAACTCTAGGAATGAGGGACAACAATGATTTGCGTAGGGATTTGGAGGTACTTGGCTGCTCCGCTAGGTTCACCAGCAATGTTTGCACTTGCAGACCTTTGTAGAGAAGACTTACTAGGTAGATCTCCTCTTAGGGACCTTTTTAATGGCATCATATACTCTTACCTTGATAAACTTGTGGTTTGTATGATAGAGAATCATTTAGGCCACAAACGACAAAGTTAAACCACTCAAAAAAGACTCGAATGTGAAGTATCTTTCTGGATCACTACAAGAGTTTCGACTTTTTTCGACGGTAAGAAAATCGCCGGTAAAATTTTTACCGGTAGTAATAATAATCGTTGGAAATATCTCCGTCGAGAATTCTTGTCGATGGTTGAAAATCGTTGAAAAAAACTATTTACCAGCGGTTTTCATAAACCGCCGGTAAAAATAATAGTTACCGGCAGTTTCAAAAAATCGCCGACAAATTAATACCTTTTACTGACAGTTTATAAATCGCCGGTAAAGGTTTTAATTTGTTGACGGTTTAAAAATTGCTAGTAAATAAAACATTTGCTGGCGGTTTAAAAACTGTCGGAAAACTCATAACTTTGCCGGCAGATTTGAAACCGTCGGTAAAAGTTAACTGTCGGTAAAAAACCAAAAAAACCGCCAACAAAAGCAAAAAAAGATTTTAAAAACCTATATTGTAATCTATTATTATAATCTGTACACAACAACAAATAACCTGTATATCAATAACCACAGTAATAAAAAATCACCAACAATTTTAAAGGATTCACCCGCACACAATAAGTATAACAACTGTATACAATAGATCTATTTAAATACAACATCATTTAGAAAGATCAATCTTGTCTCGTCTCATTATACAATGCCATACAAAGCAACTCTAAACTAAAACATGTTCTAGTGGACTCAGATAACCCTTGATTATGCCACCATGCCATTCTCCAACCAAAATTGTA
Source organism: Diospyros kaki (assembly GCA_036245055.1). Taxonomy (NCBI): domain Eukaryota; kingdom Viridiplantae; phylum Streptophyta; class Magnoliopsida; order Ericales; family Ebenaceae; genus Diospyros; species Diospyros kaki. The sequence goes on from BSEG01000013.1 coordinate 8,886,723, forward strand.
TATCATATTTTGTCAATCTGCATTGGAGAACAATAGATCTATTTAAGTATATATGTACGTTAACTAGAAATTGCATAAAATATGTCTAAAATTACATAACAACGGTATACAATAAATCTATTTAAGTACAACACATTTCAAATTTGTATGTACATTAACTATAAAATTGCATATCATAATAAATGTATATAAGACAAAAACACTTACATTAGAAACCCTCCATGGTATCGTAGTTTTACTATTATTAGCATCCCTCAAGACACGCATCCCAGAAAATTGTCGAGACAATGGATATAAAGGTTTCAGCACTTTCTGAATACTAATTTCAACAAACTCATTACCTAGCTCTACTCCCCCTACAGACTTGGTCGAATCAATGGGCACAATGATTGCCTCAGCAACAATGTGGCAAGGTGTTCGTCCATTCATCAAGTGAACAAATTCACTAATTTGTGTTTAAACAAGCATAAATGATTTTGAAGTATATTTTATATTTTAGTATATTAACTATTTGGTAAAGAATTACCTCTAAATTATGACTACATTCGGGTGTCGATAATCTAACACATTCAGCTTCGGGTGATGGTGTGCTTGCATGTGCGGTAAAAACATTGGCATGTGAGGATGACTACATTTCAAAATAGTTTAGTTAATATATATAATAAACATGTAATTTTAAATCACAAAATGAACTAATGGGACAACATACCTGTCTCAGTTGTGGTGTATTGTCTGGAGCTGGTGGTGTATGTCCCATTGCCTCAAGTATTGCACAAACTTACATTTGAACTTGACTTTGGATTTGAGTTTGAAATTTTTCTTCTAGCTCGGTAGTAATTTGCGCACACATTTGGTTATACTGTTCTTGGGACACTTGATACTGTTGTTCTTGTCTAACCTTAGTTGGGCATGTTCCAAGTCCTCCCATCCGTACCCTGTCATGTCTATCTTTGCCTAGTATTTGAGTAAAGACATCCTTTAGCGAATCTGGAGTTTGTTCATCACCAGGTATTTGTGACAACCTTTTATCCATTTGTTCCTCAATAAACATTTCACAAGTTAGTTACATAAGTCGACAAGTGAAAGAAACAAAATATATCTATAACTTTCAAATTTTAAAAAGATATACAATTATATATGAAGATGTAGAGTCTACTATCTCTCCACTCTTTTTGGTATGTGTCTTTTTAAAAAGTTTGATTATATCTGACTCATCTCCACTTTCAATAGTCATCTAAAAACATATATAAGAGATGAAATATATTAAATGTTTAAAGTTTAGGTATTATTAATTAAATTATCAATAAATATATATAACTGATATCCATTCGATTTTTACCTGGTGCCTAACCAGAGGATGTGATCGCCTATCGCTGGTGTGACCCATCTTTTGCTTATCTCAATTGACACGATTTGTCACACTACGTTTCTACTTGTAATATGATATTAGAACTAGGTATAGAGAATTTATCTGATATATCTATCATACATAAATCATACATACATGTGTTTGCTCACATTTTCAATACTCCACAAGAACCTTCCACTGTTTTGGGTCCACTCCAGGTAGTATTTTTGACAGACGAGCTGCATCTGTCTCATGGCAATCATAATGCCTCTTTAAGGTGGTTTTGTACTCTCTCCACTTTTTGAAAGCATGTTGTAGGTAAATTGATTTCCATGTTGTGGGTATATCAGTGTTATCCTGCAATGATACCCTTATTAGAGTATAAAAGCTTAGGGTTAGATAGCTAAGAATCACAGACGTTACTTACTCACCAAGACCTCTTGCCAGATACGCTCCTTATATGGTTTCATCCCCAGTGACCTCCAATCAGTAAATGTAAGGGGAACAATACTCCTTACTATCACACCTAGTTGGGTTTCCAACTTAGTTGCCATCTCCCCAACTAGTTGTCCTTCAGTATCAAATTCAATATGAATCTTTTATTTTCTCCACTTTGAAATTTGTCTTAATATTCCTCTTCCTTTCTTAGTTGTAGATGACATGGAGCTTGTACCTGCTAACACATAACAATACAATAAATTCACATTGAATTAGAAAAGAATAGTAATTTATTATTATTCATATCAATTTTTGGTATTTACCTTGCTAACTACGCGATTCTTGGGGGTTGGATTATGAGTGGATCAAGTCCTCTTCAGGATGCTGGGGATGTGACGGGACTGGGTTTGGGGTTGGTTGATGAGATAGAAATGACTGTGAATCATTATGGTGTGAATCTGTACTACGTGACATGGATCCACTTGGCCAATGAGTCTGCCTCTTAGGTGCCATTAGTGTAATTGCCTATTATTGATTTGAATGTAAAAAACAATAGGTTAGCATATCAATTTAGGTTAAACAAAAATAACATATCAAAACAAAAAAAGCTAAAAACATGAACATATGTATACCACATCCTTAAATATTATGCAAGGAAGACATATACATGCCACTTCAATATTAGAAATCATTATCATCACTATGTGTAGTATAAGGAATGGAATTATCGTCGTCATTTGATATATCAACTAGCATATCATCCTCATCAAATTCTCCAGAAGAGAAGTCTTCATCAGATTCTCCTAACTCTGCATGCAAGGACTGATCACTGTTGATTTCAATATGATTACTAATTAAAACATCTTCCTCGTCATAGCTCCCTACCACATTTCTTTGACCCATGTTATACAAATCTCTAGGTGTCATCTTCATGACAACGTGCCATTCTTCATCAAGAGGATCAGCCACATACCACACTTGTGATGCTTGAGTTGCAAGTATAAAAGATTCTTTTGTTGGTTTATTCTCTTGATACATTAAACAATTAAAAATTACAGTTATGAAATTCAAACTGTCAACCTTCATCCCTCTGTTATTGTTAACCCAGTCACACTGAAACAAAACAAATTTGAATTCATTAGAGTACTGTATCTCAACAACATCTGTTAGGACTCCATAGAAGGTAACATCAGCACTGATAGGATGTTTATCTTTTGAACTAGCATAACTTTCAGTATTTGTAGTTAGTAATACTCCACTGTTTTGAGTCATTCTTCTCATTTCTCAACGCCTCGTGTGAAATTTGAATCCATTTGTGATGTACCTAGAATACTTCCATACCCATGAGTGGGGCCTAACAACTAATGTTTTCACTTCATTTGGTACATTGTGACTACTTACTTGCAATTCATAAACCTGTTTTGTAACATGTTTATAATTCGTTACGCAAATAAATAAATGCAAATTCTAATATGGTTAAACATGGATGTTTAGGGTGTGGTGGCAGCATGTTAAGATATCACTTACATGTTTTTCAAACTATGATGAGAAGTTTTCATGGTGTTTTTGTGTAATTTCACGATTGCTAGCACCTCTTCTTTTCAATCTAATAGATTGTAAGTGTGTTCTGTATTGTATAGAAATGATAAGAATTATGAAATTAAAGTACAATTTTAATTTTTTAATTATGAAACAAAATTGATCAACTAGATTGGGTTATAATAATCTTACTCTTGATAAGACGAAATTGTACTATAATTTGCTAGCACATAACGATGGGTTTGTTACAATGAAATCTCATCCAATGTGACTAATTTTTCCTCTTTTTTGGGATAGGCTGACCATGTGCACCCTCATAATTTCGAACTGGCCTATTAAACTTTGTTTCCACATCATCCAAGTATCTTGCACAAAAAGTCAAACACTCTTCTGCCAAGTAACCTTCGGCAATAGATCCTTCTGGATGACTTCTAGTCTTTACATACTTTTTCAATGTCAATAAGAACCTACATACTAAGTTACATTGTCAAGTAAATCCACAATATTTACTTAAAAACGAGCAAATAAATTCACAAACAAAAAAAATCATGGCTTAATATACCTCTCGATTGGATACATCCATCGGAACATTACTGGTCCCGTAATTTGGACTTCGTCATGCAAGTTCTTATTGACATTGAAAAAGTATCTAAGGACTATAAGTCATCCAGAAGGATTTATTGCTAAAGATTACTTGGCAGAAGAGTGTTTGATCTTTTGTGCAAGGTACTTGGATGATGTGAAAACAAAGTTTAATAGACCGGTTCGAAACTATGAGGGTGCACATGGTCAACCTATCCCAAAAAAAGGAAAACTAGTCACATTGAATGAGATTTCATTGCAACAAGCCTATCGTTATGTGCTAACAAATTGTAGTATAATTTCGTCTTATCGAGAGTAAGATTATTATAACTTAATCTGGTCGATCAATTTTGTTTCATAATTAAAAAAATAAAATTGTACTTTAATTTCATAATTCCTATCATTTGCATACAATGCAGAACACACTTACAATCTATTAGATTGGAAAGAAGAGGTGTTAGCAATCGTGAAATTACACAAAAGCACCATGAAAACTTTCCATCATGGTTTGAAAAACATGTAAGTGATGTCTTAACATGCTGCCACCACACCCTAAACATTCATGTTTAACCATCTTAGAATTTGCATTTATTTATTTGCGTAACGAATTATAAACATGTTACAAAACAGGTTTATGAATTACAAGTGGTCACAATGTACCAAATGAAGTGAAAACATTAGCTGCTGGGCCTCACTCATAGGTATGGAAGTATTCTGGGTACATCATAAATGGATTCAAATTCCACACGAGGCGTCAAGAAAGGAGAAGAATGACTCAAAACAGTGGAGTATTACTAAGTGCAAATACTAAAAGTTATGCTAGTTCAAAAGATAAACATCTTATCTGTGGTGATGTTACCTTCTATAGAGTCCTAACAGATGTTATTGAGATACGGTACTCTAATGAATTCAAATTTGTTTTGTTTAAGTGTGATTGGATTGACAATAACAGAGGGATGAATGTTGACAGTCTGAATTTCATAACTGTAAATTTTAATTGTTTAATGTATCAAGAGAATAAACCAACAGACGAACCTTTTATACTTGCAACTCAAGCATCACAAGTGTGGTATGTGGCTGATCCTCTTGATGAAGAATGGCACGTTGTCATGAAGATGACACCTAGAGATTTGTATAACATGGGTCAAAGAAATATGGCAGGGAGCTGTGACGAGGAAGATGTTTTAATTAGTAATCATATTGAAATCAACAGTGATCAGTCCTTGCATGCAGAGTTAGGAGAATCTGATGAAGACTTCTTTTCTGGAGAATCTGATGAGGATGATATGCTAGTTGATATATCAAATGACGACGACAATTCCATTCTTTATACTGCACATAGTGATGATAATGATTTCTAATATTGAAGTGGCATACATATGTCTTCCTTGCATAATATTTAAAGATGTGGTATGTATATATGTTCATGTTTTTAGCTTTCTATGTTTTCATATGTTATTTTTGTTTAACCTAAATTGGTATGCTAACATATTGTTTTTTACATTCAAATCAATAATAGGCAATTACACTAATGGCACCTAAGAGGCAGACTCGTTAGCCAAGTGGATCCATGTCACATAGTACAGATTCACACCACAATGATTCACAGTCAGTTCCATCTCATCAACCAACCCCAAACCCAGTCCCGTCACATCCCCAGCATCCTGAAGAGGACTTGATCCATTCATAATCCAACCCCCAAGACTCACATAGTCAGCAAGGTAAATACCAAAAATTGAAATGAATAATAATAAATTACTATTTTTTCCTAATTCAATGTGAATTTATTGTGTTGTTATGTGTTAGTAGGTACAAGCTCCACGTCATCTACGGCTAAGAAAGGAAGAGGAATATCAAGACAAATTTCAAAGTTGGGAAAATAAAAGATTCATATTGAATTTAATGCTTAAGGACAACCAATTGGGGAGATGACAACTAAGTTAGAAACCCAACTAAGTGTGATGATAAGAAGTATTGCTCCCCTTACATTTACTGATTGGAGGTCACCGGAGATGGAACCATATAAGGAGCGTATCTGGCAAGAGGTCTTGGTGAGTAAATAACGTCTTTGATTCTTAACTATCTAACCCTAAGCTTTTATACTTTAATAAAGGTACCATTGCAAGATAACACTGATGTACCCACAACATGGAGATCAATTTGCTTGCAACATGCTTCCAAGAAGTGGAGAGTACAAAGCCACCTTGAAGAGGCATTATGATTGCCATCTGTCAAAAATACCGCCTAGGGTGGACCCAGAATAGTGGAAGGTTCTTGTGGAGTATTGGAGATGTGAGCAAGCACATATATGTATGATTTATGTATGATAGATATATTAGATGGATTCTCTATACTTAGTTCTAATATCATATTACAAGTAGGAACGTAGTGCGACAAATCGTGCCAATCAAGAAAAGCAAAAGATGGATCATACCAGCGGTAGGCGATCACATCCTCAGGTTAGGCACCAGGTAAAAATAGAATGGATATTAGTTATATATATTTATTGATAATTTAATTAGTAATGCCTAAACTTAAACATTTAATATATTTCATCTTTATATATGTTTTTAGATGACTATTGAAAGTGGAGATGAGTCAGATATAATCAAGCTTTTTAAAAAGACACACACCAAAAAGAGAGGAGAGATAGTATACTCTACATTTTCATATATAATTGTATGTCTTTCTAAAATTTGAAAGTTGTAGATATATTTTGTTTCTTTCACTTGTCAACTTATGTAACTAACTTGTGAAATGTTTATTGAGAAACAAATGAATGAAAGGTTGTCACAAATACCTGGTGATGAACAAACTCCAGATTCGCTAAAAGATGTCTTTACTCAAATACTAGGCAAAGATGGGCATGCCAGGGTACGGATGGGAGGACTTGGAACATGCCCAACTAAGGTTAGACAAAGACAACAGTATCAGGTGCCCCAAGAACAGTATAACCAAATGCGTGCGCAAATTACTGCCGAGCTAGAAGAAAAATTTCAATCTCAAATCCAAAGTTAAGTTTAAATGCAAGTTCATGCAATACTTGAGACAATGGGACATACACTACCAGCTCCAGACAATACACCACAATCGAGACAGGTATGTTGTTCCATTAGTGCATTTTGTGATTTAAAATTACATGTTTACTATATAATTAACTAAACTATTTTGAAATGTACCCATCCTCACATGTCAGTGCTTTTGCCGCACATGCAAGCACACTATCACCCGAAGCTGAATGTGCTAGATTATCGACACCAGAATGTGGTCATAATTTAGAGGTAATTCTTTACCAAATAGTTAATATATTGAAATGTAAAATATACTTTAAAATCATTTATGCTTGTTTAAACACAGATTAGTGAATTTGTTCACTTGATGAATGGACGAATACCTCGCCACATTGTTGTTGAGGCAATCATTGTGTCCATTGATTCGACCAAGTTTGTAGGAGTAGAGCTAGGTAATGAGTTTGTTGAAATTTGTATTCAGAAAGTGCTGAGACCTTTATATCCATTGTCTTGACAATTTTTTTGGATGCATGTCTTGAGGGATACTAATAATAGTAAAACTACGATACCATGGAGAGTCTCTGATGTAAGTGTTTTTGTCTTATATACATTTATTATGATATGCAATTTCATAGTTAATGTACATATAAATTTGAAATGTGTTGTACTTAAATAGATTTATTATATACCATTGTTATGTAATTTTGGACATGTTTTATGCAATTTCATAGTTAACGTACATATACACTTAAATAGATCTATTATTTTCTAATGCAAATCGACCAAATATGATATGTAATTTTGGTTGGAGAATGACATGGTGGCGAAATCAAGGGTTATCTAAGGCCACTAGGACATGTTTTAGTTTAGAGTTGCTTTGTATGGTATTGTGTAATGAGACGAGATAAGATTGATCTTTCTAAATGATGTTGTACTTAAATAGATCTATTGTATACAGTTGTTATACTTATTGTGTGCGGGTGAATCTTTTAAAATTGTTGGTGATTTTTTGTTATCGTGGTTATTGATATACGAGTTATTTGTTGCTGTGTACAAATTATAATAATAGATTACAATATAGGTTTTTAAAATTTTTTTGTTTTTGTTTTTGCTGACGATTTTTGATTTTTTACCGGCAGTTGACTTTTATCGGCGGTTGACTTTTACCGGCGGTTTCAAATCTGTCGGCAAAGTTATGAGTTTTCTGACAGTTTTTAAATCGCCGGCAAATGTTTCATTTGCCGACGGTTTATAAATCGTCGAAAATTTTAGGCGGTTTGGAAAAATTACCGATAATTATTATTTTTATCGCTGATAAATAGTTTTTTTCAGAATTCTCGATGGAGGTATTTCTGGCGGTTATTATTATTGTTGATAAAAATTTTACCGACAATTTTTCAACTTTTACAGCCGATTTTCTCACCGCCGGAAAAAGTCGAAACTCTTGTAATGGGGGCTTGTATCTGGGGAAAAAAAAAAAAGTTCGGAGTTTGTGACCCATGTCTTGGTGCAACGATACATATAAACAAAACCATTAGTAGATAGTTGCATGTGGGCGATGCTCGTAGTCCTGTAGATGATGCTCATTATTGATTGGTTGGTTGCATGTAGAGGAAGTGCAGTAGCTCTTTTGTTGGACGAGCACGTTTTCACTTATTCGTTTGTTGTTTGTGTAAGTTTATATTGTTAGGTTCATAGTGAAAAATCTTGTCTTGTCACCTCATAGGAAGAAAAAAAAACCGTGGACCCATGTGATTTCTTAAATTTTATTTGAATTTAGTAAATTTTATTGTCATTAATAAATTTTAATATTTAATAGTAATATTTAGTATTTATTTAAATTAATAATAAACTGTCACCTCATTATAATGTTGGAAAATGCTATTTGTACAGAAATTTTTTTACAGAAAATTTACAGAATGATATATCGCGCTATATCGTGATATATTGACATCAAAATATCGCGATATTTTGCGATATTTTGATCTATTCATCCCTTTCTTCTTCTCCCCCCTTTCTTTGTCGCTGCAACTTCGCCTCCGCCTGCTCTCGCCGCCGTCTTGCCTCACCGCACCACCTCCTCGCCTCGCCGCACCACCGCCTTGCTGCACCACCGCCTCGCCTTGCCTCGCCGCTGCAACCTCCGCCGCCTCGCCTCGTCGCCTCTGCCGCCTCATCGCGGCGCCTCGGCTGCCTTGCCGCCTTGCCTCGCTGCGCCTCGTCGTTGCCGCTATCGCGACAGCCGCCGCTTGCCGCTGCCGCCAAGGCCGATGGTGTGAGAGAGAGAGAGAGAGAGAAAGAGAGAGAGAAGGGGAGAGAGATGATATTGGGCATTTGGGTCATTTAGGTCATTTATTGTAAGGGTAAAATAAGTATTTTATTGCTTCCGTAAATTTTTTGTATAAAATTTTCTGTTCAAATAGCATGACCCTATAATGTTTGTATTGGAAGATTTCTTTATTCGTTTTATATGTGGATAATGGTAGATATCGTGTTATGCTTGGTGCCCAGAATAGTAATTTTGTCTATGCCTAAAAATCTTTTTAAGTCTTATCGGTTTTCTTTTGCTACAAATAAAAAAAAGAGAGGATATTTATAAAATATGATCTTTTTCCTAATGCGAAAACTCTCTTCCACGGAGGATGTCATTATTTTTTACCTTCTTTGTTGTTGGGGAGGGGTCTTGCTCAATTCGTAGCCTGCCTTTGCCCTTTTTCTGATAATACACATTTAAATAATCTAATTAATTAAATTATAAATTCTTAAAAATAAAAAATAGAAATTAAATAAAGCTAATGTGTTAGGCAAAAATCTTAAAGAAGTTTTGAGCACAACAGGAATTAGAGCCTTCGATATAAAGATTTCAAAGTCTCTGTACTGTAACTGAACTAAAAGACTACAGACTACAGGCTATAGACATTGGAGCGGTGGGACCATCAATTTTCTTTTGCCTAGTAGTCATAGCCATGGTCAGTCATAGAACATTCCTGTTAAGCCTTTCTAGTTCTCGAATGTTCACGCTCTTTCTCTAATAACAATTCGAACTACGGAACGCAATTTGATGACCCGTCATTGGTTGGAACAAATGGAATCATCAAACTCCAGAATTTTCGTGGTCCTTCCCCGCTCCCCCACAAATACCCCGCCCTGACTGAACCCTAACCTAGCGATAATCCACTCTCCTGGACGAGATACATCAAGCAGATAGAATCCTCAATCAACAGCTCCCCATTCTCTCACTATTACTCCTACCTCCGAGTCCGAAAAGTTTCTGAATCTCTGATGGATCAGATGTCAGTACTCAATCACTTACTCGCATTCGATCAGCCCTTGTTCTCCGAAGAAGAGGTTGCATTGAGCATGGACTGGAAGGAAACTCCCGACGCTCATGTCTTCACGCTCGATCTTCCAGGCTTCACTAAAGACCACGTCAAGCTTCAGATCCACGGCGGCAAGGTACTGCATGCGAGTACGACCTCCGAACCGGGACCTGCGGAGGACGACGAAAAGGCGATCCGGTGGCACTGCAAGGAGCGGACCCGAGGAAATTTCTCTAGGCGATTCCGGCTGCCGGAGGACGCGGTCGCCGATCAGATCAAGGCGTCGATGCGCGACGGCGTACTGGTCATCGCTGTTCCCAAAGACCGGCAGTACCATAAGAAGAAGCACCACCATCACGGACGTAAGTCCGTTGATATCTCCGGCGAGGACGGCTCCGGGTCTCCATCTTCGCCTTCTAAGGGACTGGCTCGTTTCGTCTGTTGCAAAGCCTAGCACAGCATTACAATGAATACGAGTCACTCTTCTTCTGGTACATTTTCCGCGCCATGAATGTGAGATTGTGAATTTATAGATTAATTGGGCATGTTGGTTTGTTGTGTGTTCAAAATCCCCTTTTTCTTCTAAATTTGGTCAGTTGAGTCGCTGCATGCATGTCATCTTGTAAAATATAAGTGTGTTACTGCTTTTGTTTCTCTTTTTCTATCAAAAGAATTATGAAATTGACTAAATATAAATTTTGAGTTGGTGGGTGAGAGTAGTCAAATTTTAGAGCATTTGGGTGAGCTCACTTACACACTTGGTTACTTTGTATCTTTGGGCAAAGAATTGAATCTCAAATGAATTTGTAGCACCGCCACTCGTCAGAGAAGGAGCCGTCCTCCGATGCTCTGCTTGTGTTGCTCGGTGATGTCGTCGCCGCTGCTGCTTTCCTCTTTGTTAATGCCCCTTTTTGCCTCCTCGTCATCGCTGATTTCTTGTATACACTAGAAGCTCGTTGCTGCACTCACTCTCTTGAAGACCCAAATTTGTCTCGCAGGTTCTCTTCGCTGGAAGCTCCTCAAAAATCTCTGCCCAAATCTTCATCGATATTGCCACAACACACCCTTTATCTATTCGACCTGCAATCTTGTCGCTCTTCGTCGTCGAAGATCCTCACCGCCCCAAATATTATCCGCTGTACGCGTTTGCCATACAAGTCCGCAGTTAACGGAGATCCATTCCATGAGTCATTGATCGGCGTTATATACTTGAAGCCGCTTTTCAACTTAACACAGGTTTGGGTTGGGTTTTGATGAAATTAGACGAATGGTTTTAATTTTGTTAAATTAAACCACTGAGTGGGAGGTGGGTATTAATTTTTTAATGTAACTAAACCCACTTTTTTTAAAGTAAAAAAGAAATTAAATTTGTATATATCAAATTTTAAATATTTTGAATTAAATTTGTCCAAACAACGAAACTTTAAATTTAAAAAGAAAAATCTCAAATTGATTTATAAACAAAAATACCTATTGAAACGCATCTTTAAATTAATCCAAGATAGTAATTTTTTTTCTTTTTTTCATCAAATGCATGTATTTGGGTGTGTTGAAAGTGTGTGAATTTATACACAATAGTCTATATGGCTCACTTGATGGATGCAGTCTTGTTCATAATTAATATCCTAATTTATTTTTTTTGATCCACGTTGATAATCCTTGAGTTTTCCTTATTATTCTAATTTGGGCAAAGGCCTACGTTTGTCCCTGAAGTTTTTAGTGTTTTTTTTTTTTTATAGAATTCTGAAATTGTCGTTGTTTCAAATATATCTTTGAATCATATAAAATCATTCTATTTAAATATTTGATTAGTAAATGATTTACTTCTTTAGTATACGAATGTTAAATTTAACTAAGTTTGATAAAAAATTGAACTTAATGAAATGGAAAGAAGGATGTGAGAGAGAATTTGTGAACCTTCAACAATGTTATTTGCCCACAATGACAATTAACACAGTAGAATTTTATCTGAGTATTATCTATTATTTATTTTTTAAAATCTTTTTTAAGATATAAGATGAGAATGATCTAAAGTGAATGTTTTCGGATTGAAAATGTATGAAAGAGAGTGATGTGAGAGAATGTTATGAAGCATCACTTACATTAGTGAAAAAAATATAAAATAGAATAAAAAAAAAAGTTTATTATTGATTCATTTTTAATTTTAAAAAATTCAGATATATAAATTTTTATTCATTTTTTCAACCAGCGCATGATATGTACGTGTCAATTGTCACGTTAGTCAAGTATTTAAACGGAATAATTTTACATGATTCAAAAGTATTTTCAGAACAATCATAAATTTAAAATTAAAAAAATATAAAAATTTAAAAGCAAAAATGACACTGCAGGCAGGCGTTATTCTAGAAGAGTTATTATAACGAAACAGACCTGAAACCACAAAAAAAAAAAAAAGGAAAAAGAAAAGAAAGATCTCTCTCTCCCTCTAGAAGAAGAAGAAGATCGGGGACTGGCCAGAAGAATCCTGAGTGGAGATGGGCAAGAAAGCAGTACTGATCGGCTGCAATTACGCCGGCACCAAGGCCGAGCTTAAAGGTTGCATAAATGACGTCCGTCGGATGTACGCCTGCCTCGTCAATCGCTACGGCTTCTCCGAGGACGACATCAAGGTGCTCATCGACACCGATGACTCCTATACGCAGCCTACCGGACGGAATATTCGTCGAGCAGTCACCGATCTCGTCCGATCCGCCGAGCGCGGCGACGTTCTCTTCGTTCACTACAGCGGCCACGGCACTCGTCTCCCCGCCGAGACCGGAGACGACGACGACACCGGCTACGACGAGTGCATCGTCCCCTGCGACATGAATCTCATCACCGGTCTCTCTCTCTCTCTCTCTCCCCCCCCCCCCCCCCAAAAAAAAAACCGCACTCACGCACGCGCACCTGATTTTGGATCGGCTTTCATGAATTTTAGGTAAAATTTGGTGATCTAATAATTTGGTATCGTTTTTGCACTAGGACTAGATTTAAACGTTCGCGCTTCGTTGGATGGATTTGGATGTCCTTGTTGCATCAGTAGCCATCATATGCTTCGAGTATATTACATGTTTTTCTCTTTTTCGGAATTTGGATCTATCTACAAAATAGATCTTCTTATTCCTTTTGTCCACCAACTGCTTTATAATTTTCATAGGAGAGACCACTCTCTTTCTGTCATTTTGTTTTTCAGCTTGAAATTGACTTCTTTTGCAACTTCTGTACCATTTTCTGTGAATTGATGGGATGGGAGACAGAGAAGAAAAATATAATTTATGAAGGGAGTTGATAAGGGAAAGTGTGCGGGGTACGATTTGTAAAAGAAAGTGAATGTATAAAAGTATTTTATGCAAAAGAAACTGAAGGAAAGAGAATGAACAGAAAAAATTATGAAGGATAATAATTGTATAGAAGGGAATCTAAGTATAATTTCTGAGTGAAAGTGAATGTATAAGAGTGAGTGATTAAAGGTGTAAATGTAATTGCTGAAGCAAATCCACACTTCATATCCTTTTATCTTGTTTGGTTGAAAGGCAACCCTTTCTTTGTCTTGTTGGGTTAGAAAGATATTATGGAGGAAAGTGAAGTGAATTGGTTAAATAATTAAACTTGAAACATTTTTTTTAATATTATACCACTTAATCTTTTCATTCTTCTTCTGTGTTTTTAAAGAATTTTAGTCAAAACAAACCAGCACTTCATCATTCTTTCAAAGTGCTCTAAATTCTTGAATAAATGCAAGTGTGTTGTTTTATTTCTCCTAACAATGTAAAGAGAGGTGACTGGAGATTTTTATCACATCTCTGGTGCTTGTGTAGATGATGATTTCAGAGAGTTTGTAAATAAGGTTCCAGAAGGTTGCCGAATTACATTTGTATCAGATTCTTGCCACAGTGGTGGCCTTATTGATGAGGCTAAAGAGCAAATTGGTGAGAGCGTGAAGGGTTCTAACGAAGAGGAGGGCTCAGGTTTTGGATTCAAAAGCTTCCTGCAACGTAAGGTGGAGGATACATTAGAGTCACGTGGAATTCACCTCCCTTCTGGTTTGGGACACCGCCATAGGCATCACGATGAGGATTCTGAAGACAGAGAGGCCGAGGCTGGATATGGCGGGGGGTATTTGAAGAACAAATCTTTGCCTCTTTCAACTCTAATCGAGATACTCAAGCAAAAAACTGGGAAGGATGACATTGATGTGGGCAAGCTGAGACCGACTTTGTTTGACATGTTTGGTGAGGATGCCAGCCCTAAAGTAAAGAAGTTCATGAAGGTCATCCTGAATAAAATCCAGCAGAGTGGTGGAGAGGGCAGCGGTGAAGGCGGTGGATTTATGGGTATGGTTGGAAGTTTGGCCCAGGAGTTCTTAAAGCAAAAGCTCGAGGACAATGATGAAGGGTATGCAAAACCTGCCATGAAAACTCAAGTGAGCAGTAAACAAGAGGTTTATGCGGGAGCAACCAAACGATCACTCGCTGATAATAGCATTCTGATAAGTGGCTGCCAAACCCATGAAACTTCTGCTGATGCCAGCCCATCCGGCAACGCTGATGAAGCTTACGGGGCTCTTAGCAATGCAATTCAGATCATAATTGCTGAAACAGATGGTTCAGTCACGTACCAGGAACTTGTATTAAGGGCAAGGCAGATGCTAAAAAGCCAGGGTTTCACCCAACGTCCCGGTCTCTACTGCAGTGACCATCATGTTGATGCTCCTTTCTTGTGTTGATATTGCCATTATGACGTTGCTCGGTACGAGAGTGAATGAATACTTCAGTTGTTTGTGGTATGTTTGGTGTGATTGTATTACCATATGTTTGGTTTGGTTTATGATGCTCAAATTCGGAAACAAGTTGTATGTTCTTGATTTTGAACCAAATGCTATTCTGTACTTGTGCTGTAGAAACTGGTCAGGCATTTGCAATGATTCTTGAACCAAGAGCTATTCCGCCATGCAATTGTCTCAGGCATGCCAAACAACTCTCTAAATTGAGAGAGACGCACGGCTCAAATGGCACTCTTGTGCTTAGCATTACTAAATTGAAAAATATTCTGCATGTTTGCATTTTTTTTTTATATATAGTAGTGAATTAGAAAAATTCTATATTGGCATTCGGAGCTCAGCTAATGGCTGTCGAATAAGGAGATCACAGCACACCTTACTTTGATTTTCATCTCGCCACGCGAAGAAAAAAGGTCTGAGAAAGTGCGAGAGCTGGGCGGCACTGGTTGTGGCAGTGGCAGTTAGAACTTAGGCCCCGACACGACACCGTCATCAACGGCGGTGTTACACGTACATCTGGTGGTTTGAGCAGCTCGGAGAGGCCAAGGCTAGGACTGTTTTCCCGCCATCGCCTCCGTCAAGTACAGCGAAGAGATCTAGTTCTCGAATCCGGCCAACAAGGTAACAATCTTCTCTCAAGCAACTATCTGCTTGGCAGTGATTTTTCTTTTCTCGTTGTGAATTTGATCATGTTCATGATGTTTTCATCTTTCCTTGCGCGAGAAGCCTGTGATTGTTATTCTTCAAATTAAACTCCAGCGAGCCTAAGTTACCGGATACTGAAACCTCACAGCATCCTTGAAGTGGCTATTGCTCGAAGTATTGGTTTGGGTCAAGTAAACTGGACGGGTGCTTGTAAACTGGCTGGTTGGGAAAATCACTCCGGTACTTAGAAGTCATGTGTGGAGCAATAGAGATGAAGTTTAGGAGTTAGAAATAGTTTAGAACTGATATTAAGAATGCTTAAATGCTTACCCGGAAGAAAGATCTTCCTCTTTTATAACCATGGGAGATAATCTTTATCTTAGTATTAGCTCTTCTTATCTAATAACTTCTAGGAGTCGTTATATATCCTAGAAGAAGTTGGAGGGATTGAGGTCACCCTTTGCTGACTGTTTCCCTCAAATTTAGGAGATGAAATTTGACTCAAGTTTATAGGGTTTTGAGTTGATCACTAGATTATAGAGATCCAGTCCTAAGTAGGATTGACTTGCTTGTAAGTCTACAAAAGCCCTTCCATTGCAGAGTGTTGTTGTTAAACCTTAACAATTAAATTTATTTACCATAGGAACAGACAAAGTAGAGTACTTTGGGGGAATAGGCAAAGCAGAGTATTTTCATATAGTTTGATAGAATTTATTTGATATGGAATATATATATGTATGTGGAATACTTCATTGGATTTCAATGGTTATAATTTCTAATATAACTTAACTTGCTCGATCTATATTTGCATCTTGGCTTAAAAAATGGCGATGAAATTGATGTGATGTTTGGGCAGCAACGTGGTGATGCCCAAACCTGATTGAAAACAGGCAAAAACAACAAACGAAGCTAATGATACTCTATATATTCATCAAAGGAGCATTACAACAAATCAAATTTTACATCTATCCGTCAAATGTATTCATATGATTTTTATAACATTATTATTAACCCTCACTCAATCATTATCACCCACAATAGTATGTATAGTCTCGACCAAAATACAAATCATAATTATAATTAATTGGACTCAATTCTTATCTAATTGTCATAATAGCACTTTATATAAATTGATGGAATCATTAATTTGCACATAACCAAGCATTCATCAACATTCCCTTATTTATAAAGTTTCAGTACGAGCTACTATCTAGCAGCAAATTGATTTATTTTCCTTTATTTATCTATAATAATTAAAAGAAGACTTTATTAGCTTCTTCTACTCCCCTTCAAATAGGTCTTTGCACCACCACCTTTTTTTCTCCCGTTAATCTCATCGCCATCTTTTTAACAAAAGAAAAGATGGGATCAATTGCCTCATTGGGTGTTTTTCAATTATCAAAAGATTAACCATCAATGAAGAATCAAACTATCTCATAGTACAAATCATCTCTACTGAAAAAGACGAAATCTTGCGAGAAGCTTTCCCTGATCCTAAGGTATATATATAAAAAGATAAATAAGTGGAGTCAGATGTGAGGGCTATAAGGATCATAAACCCAAATTACATACACAAATAATTAATAAGATGTAAGGCAATTAATTAAGCAAGTGACAGACCTAATTAGTAGTTGCCATAAATCTTAGTAATTATTTGTGCATGTGATTTCTGATCATGATTCTTATAACTCACATGCATTTCTGAGAAAATGAGCCGACATGAAAAAGAAAAAGGGGATCGAAGGAAAGTGGAGTTGTTCTTGAGGTGTGGACGCGGGCTGCCATTTTCCTTTGTCTGAGTCCAGAGAAAATTCGCTCGGACAAAAGTGACGGTCTGAGAAAATGAGCCGACATGAAAAAGAAAAAGGGAATCGAAGGAAATTGGAGTTGTTCTTGAGGTGTGGACGCGGGCTGCCATTTTCCTTTGTATGAGTCCAGAGAAAATTCGCTCGGACAAAAGCGACGGTCTGAGAAAATTAGCCGACATGAAAAAGAAAAAGGGAATCGAAGGAAAGTGGAGTTGTTCTTGAGGTGTGGACGCGGGCTGCCATTTTTCTTTGTCTGAGTCCAGAGAAAATTGTCTCGGACAAAAGCGGCGGTCTGAGAGAATGAGCCGACATGAAAAAGAAAATGGGGAGTGAGTGGATGAGTGAGGGAGGTTTTATATAGAGAGAGAGAGAGAACTTTCATGGAAAACGAAATTTTCTTGGGAAAGTGGACTGGAATTTCGGGGGTGAAGTCGGCCAGAATCACTTTTCATAGGGACCCAAATCCAATTGCAGCAGCCCTACGGCGCGCGACTTGGGAATGGGATTGAAGATTTTCTCACTCTATTTTCTTTTCCTTTCCTCCAATCGTGCTGGAAAGAAAGTTGTTCAATGCGTTGTAAATGCCTGCTTCTTGATGACCAGTCAATAACCCAGTGCCGGCCCTACTGTAAGGCCAAGTAGGCGGCAACCTAAGGCCCCACTTGTGAAAGGCCCCATTTTTAAAATTTTAAAATTTTTATATATATTTTTATTTTTTAATAATAAATATTTTATTAAAAAATTAAATACAAAATACTAATTTTATATTTTCTTTCCATGCTCTTTGTCTGATTTTGTACAATTCTCTGTCCAATTTTATAGTGTATTCACAGTTCCCAATTCTTAAACCCACCAATTAAACTTACTTTTCACTTATTTCTCTCTCCCCCTCTTTCTCTTTCTCTTTCAAAATCTCAATTAAATCAATTTTTTCATATTCTCTTTCTCTGTAATATGGGTTATTGGCTCATTGCATGTTCTTCTTTTTCACTTTTTCAGTTCGATTCTTTTTCTCACTTTTCAATGCCCCATTCTCTCTTTCACGTTTGCTTGTTTACTTCAGAGTTTAGGCTTCAAACTCAATTTTCACAAACTCACAGGACAATTTGCAACCTCACTTCAAGCCTTCAATTTCAATCTTCAGGCTTCGTCATTTCGATAGACGGCAAACAACAACAACATCTGTGTTTGATAACTTTGATTTTTTTTAATTTTAACTTTTATTTTTGAGTGTATAACATATGTTATTTTTCAAGTTTTTGTATTCTTGTGTAGGTATTTTTTTTACTTTAATTTATTGATTGTTGCATTGCAATTATTGATTAACAACTAAGTTAGTTGTCTTTCTTTTATTTTTATTACTTTTCAACCATGTATCTCCAACCATTTTTATTTAACATAGATGATTTGAGATAGAGTCTAATATAAATTTATAATACATTTTTCATGGGTCTAATGTAATTTTTTTTAAAAAATTATTAAATTATTTTTAATATTTAATTAAATTACTCATCTAATTTATAACTAATAATTGAATTAATGTAGGTCTACCAATAATATTTTTTTACCCATAGTATTAATTTGATGTTGAATAAAATTTAGTAAAATTAAACAATGTTTTCAGTTTTTTTAAAAAAATTAATAAATAAAAATAAAAAATGACATCAATTATATAATTGATTAAAATAAAAAATTAACAAATTTTGTAGTGGATTGAACTTTAACTTCTTCTTTTTTTAATTTAATGAAATGATGAAATTTTTTTAAAAAAATGTGTTATTTATTTTTTTATAAAAAAATTAATACTTTTGAAAAAGCCTCAAAAATTTTTTTTGCCATGAGCCCCCAAATTGGTTGGGCCGGCTCTGAATAACCTTCTATCAAAATTACGATTTTTCCATGGAACTCTCTCTCGATCCTAAAAGGAAATATAGTTGATGGCATCGCGCCATCTTTTTGCTTTTTCCGATCGTAGAAATGGAGGGGTTTTAAGACGATGGAACTTATGGCTACTCTTGAGAGAGGCCCGATAGTGATCCACTTATATAGCTTAATATTTAGTATTTACTTGTATATTAAATATTAAATATTAATATTAAGTATTATTTATTGATTTTTTTGTGAAAATAATTTTTTTGGGTATAAATACTAGTATTAAGTATTGATTTTTTTTTTGTGTAATTTTTTTTGGGAATAAAGATAATTTAGTAAAAAATTCTTATATTGATATTTATCATATGTATTTCAACAAACATATAAAAGAAAAAAATGCAATTCTCAGTGCATTCTAAATAATTTAATAAGAATTTTAAAATACTTCACAGTTTTATCTTGACCAAATTCATATCTTAGTTTAGAAAATATTTAAATTTTATCTTAATACAATGTTATCTTGTTTATATTCACAAACACTATCTTAATGTATAAACATTTCTTGTATTTTCTATGTAAAAAGGAAAAAGAAAAACTTGGTGGTGTTCTCTTTGTGTTTTAGTTTTGAGTTTTGAGTTTTGAATTCATTTTGAATTTTGTGTTTTGAGTGTCTGTTTTGAAATTTTTAAAAATGCGTTCTCTTTGTTATTCTGAAAAATTGTTTCTCAAAACAGAAAATTAGAAAATGCATTTGCTTTGAAATTTTGTAAAATGTTATTTTATGATAATTTATTTAAGAAATTTGATTCAAAATAAATTACAAATGTAATTTAAAGAATTTCAAATATAATACAAGTTATATAATTTAATCATATATAATATATTAAAATTACAAAATACATTCTAAGTCATTTTTAATTTCACTCAACTATTAATTTCATAATAAATTTATTTTTACCTATAAATTAAAATTTGATATTAATTTTGAGATTTAAATTATTCACAACATAAATATTTAAAAAATATATAAAGCATAAAATAACAAAAACTATATTAATTGGGCGTAGAGGCGCTGAATGAAGAAATGGCAGAGAGCGGTGGTGGGCGACTGGATTTGGGCATGGCAGGCGGTGGCGGTGGCGGTGGCAATGGCTTGGGCGTGGAATACAGTGGCGGACGAGAGCGATGGCAGTGGCGGTGGCGGATCTGGGCGTGGAAGGCAGTGGCCGGCGGTGGCTGTGGCAGATCTGGGCTTGAAGGGTAGTGACAGGCGAGGGCGAGGGCGAT
This sequence comes from Diospyros kaki, assembly GCA_036245055.1. Classification (NCBI taxonomy): domain Eukaryota; kingdom Viridiplantae; phylum Streptophyta; class Magnoliopsida; order Ericales; family Ebenaceae; genus Diospyros; species Diospyros kaki. The sequence goes on from BSEG01000013.1 coordinate 8,907,353, forward strand.
AGCGATGGCGGTGGCGGTGGCAGTGGCAGTGGTTGATCTTGGCATGGAAGGCAGTGGCGGTGGAGGATCTGGGCTCGGAGGGCTATGGCGAGCGAGAAAGATGGCAGTGGCGGGCAGATTTGGGCGTGGCAGTGATGGTCGTGGCGAGCGATTGCAGTGATGACGGTGGCATGGATGATGAAGACGATCGAGCTTAAACAGAAAAGAAGAGAAAGAGAAGAGAGAAGAGAGGTTGAAGAAAAGAAATGAAAACGGTGGCTGTTTTTTGTGTTTTGGATGGAGACTGATTTTGACTGAAAACAGTCAAAACGTGTTTTTGACATTTTGAGTTTTCTGTGTAAATTTTTTGTATGTTTTGCAAAATTCGTTTTTGAAAATGAGTAAGTAAACGCGTTTTGAATGTTTTGAAAAATTGAAAATGGAAAATGGGCTGAAAATGTCAAAGAGAACAGCCCCGCCATCGAAAATGGGCTGAAAATGGAAAATTACTAATTTTTTGATTTGTTTGGTGTGATCGCAAATTCTGAAATAAGTTGCATGTACTCCATTTTGAATAAAAAACTATTCTATACTTAACGTAATCATAATAACGCATTGTAATGGTGCTGAATTAATTTCTTAAAAGAGTTTAACCAATTAAAGATTTTTATTTTTTAATGGGGTCAAACTATAATTAATCTTAAATTTTACGTATACATTACAAAGCTGGGTAAATACACTAAACTTGTTTAAGGCGAAGCAAAATTTTGGAGAATTTCCCTTTATTTTGAAAAATTACATTTACATCCCTTAAAATTATAATTATAATTTTTTTTTTCTTCTAAAATGAGTCAACTGCTTTTGAGAGACCGGAGGAGATGACCCTGAGCTCTTTGCGAGTCCACACAAAAAAATTGGTTAGCATAAAGCAATTAATTAAAAGGTTATTAGTCATTAATTATTATTATTATTTGGTCCTTTGAATGAATAATAATTAAACATGGCTGGCCATGACCAAGAAATAATGTTATTATTACTGCCACTGTTTGTACTGATGGGGACTGGACAGGAAATGATTTAAATGGAGTTCTTCGGGAGCCAAGCGATGGACAAAACTCGCTAGAGAGAGAGAGAGAGAGAGAGAGAGAGAGAGAGAGAGAGTGTACGTACTAGCCGGCCGGAGAGTGGAGATGGGGAGGAAGAAGGCGGTGCTGATAGGCTGCAATTACCCGGGGACGGACGAGGAACTTATGGGGTGCGTAAACGACGTCTGGCGGATGCACAAATGTCTCGTTCGGCGTTTCGGCTTTTACGATGGCGACATCGAGGTGCTCATCGACGACAGCCGTGACTACTTCCCGCAGCCTACTGGTCGGAACATTCATATTGCCATCACCGATATGGTTCGATCTGCCAAGTCTGGAGACGTTCTTTTCGTCCACTTTAGTGGCCATGGCACTAGTCTTCCCTCTGAGAGCAAATACGACAACACTGGCTACGACGAGTGCATCGTCCCCACCGACACCAATCTCATCACTGGTCAGTCTCTCTCGTGGCTTCGAATTGACTTTCACGAGTTTTTGATTAATTTTGGGCAACCTGCAATGCAAATATTGATTATTGTGACTCATCTAATTAAATTGTTTTAGCTAATTATTACATGGTGACACTTGTTAGTCAAAATTTAATGTGTTAAAATTCTATATTTAACATGAATCGATATTTTTGAAATTGTTATGTTGTCTAAGTCACACAAGATAAGGTTTGTCCTATGAGTCTAGGCATGGATCCTGTACGCCCCTTGCATGCTCGCGTATACCCGACGCGAGTAATAATAGAACAATGCTCTCGATATTTTTATTAAAAAATTGATTGAGATAAGAAAAAAAAATACAATTTTTCTTTTTAATTGATGGAATGGAACAAATAATTAACAAAAGAGATAAATAAAGATCATAAAAAATTTGATAAAAGACAATTGCTTTTGATATTTGTTGGTATTTTATGAAGAAAGAAGAAAATGGAAAAGAAAAATATCAAAGCGAAAGTCGTATATTTTATTCAATCTTAAACTCCAATTTATACAACTCAAATGTAAATTGAAATGAGCATAAAAAGGAGAATAATATAGCATAATATCTAGTCAAAATAACTAACAAACAATATCGGATATTTGCTAATTTATTAGTTATGGATAATCCTAATTTATTTTGACTTCTTCAAACCATATCAGCAGCTACTAAGTCAAAATTCAACACTTCTCCTTGACTTTGAGGCTGCAAATGCAAAACATTTTAATTTTGACATGACTTGGATATAGCATATGGGCATTTTATGATTTTATAGTTATGAGGTATAGGTATGGTTATGGTTTTTTTGAGTAGAGTTAAAATAACTCCTCCTCCTCATGTTGGTCAGCAGCAGCTCTAGCTTCTCTTTCTTGTTGTTGTGATCTGCACACAATTGTAATGTGACCTAATTGACCGCATTTGTTGCACTTTACATCGGGCCTCCACCAACACTTATATTGTGGATGATTGGTTTTTTTGCAATAAGGACAAGGTGGATAATTTCCACTATTGTTGTTTCCAACATTTGCAAACTTCTTGTTGTGATTCCAAACATTTTTTTCACCAGTGAGCCTTGTTTGTGCCTGGAAAGCTCCTTCGACGGCTCCTCCTATTCTCACAAGCCTTCTTTGTTCTTGATCCTATAAGGCATTAAGTAACTCTGCCAAGGAAATGCTTGACAGATCTTTTGCATTTTCTAAAGAAGAGATAGTGACTTCATACCTCTCTGGAAGTGTAACAAGTATTTTTTCAATGATTATTTGATCAGGAAAATCCTTACCTAACAACCTCACTTTGTTAGCAAGGCTAAGCAACATGTCAGTATACTCCTTCACAGTTTATGACTCCTTCATTCTTTGTATTTCAAACTCTCTGATTAAGTTTAACACTTACATATTCTTCACTCGTTCATTGCCTTGGTATTCTTCTTTGAGATGATCCCAAATTGCTTTTGCTGAAGACAGGTTCATGATTTTTGTGAAAATATTGGGAGAATCTGCAGCATACAAGTAGGCCATGGCTTTAGCCTTCCTTGTCTTCCTCTCCTTGTGAATCTTTATTTGGTTCACAGTTGGATTGGCTGGCAAATCAGCGACTACGTAATCTTCCTCAACTGCTTCCCAAAGATCTAGTGCCTTGAGATGGACTTTCATTTTAATAACCCATACTTGATAGTTGTCGCCACCAAATATCGGTGTTGCCGGCATTCCGTGACTTGATTCTGCTTCCATCTTTGCAGATTGTTAGCTTGAATTTGAGTGTTTGTGAATATGATTTTTTTTTGTTTCTCTCAACTCACAGATCCCTCAAGAAAAACGCTCTGATACCATTTGTTGGTATTTTCTGAAGAAAGAAGAAAATCGAAAAGAAAAATATCAAAGCGAAAGTCGTATATTTTATTCAATCGTAAACTCCAATTTATACAACTCAAATGTAAATTGAAATGAGCATAAAGAGGAGAATAATATGGCATAATATTTAGTCAAAATAACTAACAAACAATATCGGATATTTGCTAATTTATTGGTTATGGATAATCCTAATTTATTTTGACTTCTTCAAACCATATCAGCAGCTACTAAGTCAAAATTCAATAATATTAAATACATAGACCGTACAAAAAATAATTAAAGCAATGATAAGAATGAATGAAAATCTAGGATTATGTAAGTAGACAGAGACTTTGATGTGTTGTTGCTCTTAAAATTAGTCTTTGTTTTACCACCTATTGTAAATAGCATTTTTAGCAATAAAGATTTTATTTACTAGCATTTGTAGAGAGTATATTCATCAATATCAATAAATTGATTACTAGCACGTATAAGAACATTTTGAACAATAATGGTTTTAAGGTCAATATATATATATATATGTGTGTGTGTGTGTGTTTATAAAGTGTTCAATTTCTTTCTAAATTTTTGAATAAATGAAAGCGAAGAGAAGCAATTGAGGATTCTGAATGTAGTATTCTGGTGTTTGTACAGATGATGATTTCAGGCATTTTGTAAATGAAGTTCCCAAAGGTTGTCGTATTACAATTGTTGCAGATTCTTGCCACAGTGGCGGCCTTATTGCATATGCTAAGGAACAAATTGGTGAGAGTACGAAGAAACAATATGCTCCAAGGGAAAATTCTCCTCAAAGACATCACCGTTTCCAATATTCTGATAAAGGGCCTTCTAGTTCTAGACGCCATCATCGCCAAGATTCTAGTTTGGGACACCACCATAGCCAACATCTTGTAAACAGAGAGAGTCAAGCTGGATATCGCCATCAACGTACTTTCAAGTACAAACATTTGTCTCTTCCAAAATTCATTGAGATGCTGAAGACAAAAACTGGGAAACATGACATTTATGAAGACAACCTGAGACAATCTCTGTTTGATATTTTCGATGAAGATGTCAGCCCTAAAATCAAGTTGGATGTGAATGCCCTAAATATGGAAGTTGATGAAATTCTGAATGGAATTGGAAATTTGGCCCTAAATTTTCGCAAGTTAAACCTTGAGGATAGTAAGACTTATGCTAGAGGAACAACCAATCCAACACCTCCTCGTAGAGGCATTCTGATAAGTGCTTGTCAAAGTGACCAAACTGCTGCTGATGACTGTGGATCTGGGAAGCCTCATGCAGCTTTTGGAGCTCTCAGTAATGTAATTCAGATCATAATAGATGAAACAAAAGCTGACGTTACTAACCGCGAACTTGTACTAAAGGCAAGGCAGATGCTAAAGAAACAAGGTTTTGCCCAACGCCCAGGTCTTTACTGCAGTGACTATGATGCCGATGCTCTTTTCCTGAGTTGATATTGCAAGTTGGGGCTCCTTTCTAGTTATTTTCTCCACCATTTGGTGGTTAGACGAGGGATTAAGATTTTTTTTAGCTGTTTTTGTGGTTTGGTGTGAGTGATTACAAAAGATCATTTGTTTGGCGGGGTGTATTTTTAAAAGAAAAGTATGATACTATATTTGGATAAATACAGGCTGCATCGAATGAGTCGCCGCCAATAGAACCTTCTTTTGTTGACTCCTAAGATGGCCCAGAACTCAGAAGTTTTTTAGGAAATTACTGCATTTGGACATTCTACGATTGTGTCAATTGAAACCTTGTTGGATGGGGTGGGACAATGAGTGAGAATTTTGATTCTCTCCTTGTCAGCTTCCCCAAAGAGCCGCCAACTAAAACATGTGCCTACTCGTGACGCATATAATCAGACCAAAAACATAATATTGTGTTAGAACTGCGGTTACATTGGGATAAGTTCCTAATGTTAAGATAAATGTTATGAATTTGAATTTGTTTCAAATTCATTAATATTTGAATTAATATATAATGGGATAAGAATTAGAATTTGAATTAGATTCAAATTCTTTTAAAGATATGTCTATTTGTATCTTTGTGATACCTATAAATAGACATAGAGCCTAATGGAAAAAAAAAAACACGACAATCAGAATCAGTTTCTGATCGCTCAGATACTGTCTTCGGCATCACCATTTGAGTCTTGGACGGACAAGGGGTGGACGGATAAGAAAACTGTCATAATTTTCTTCTATGGTTGTTAGGCAAATAAGTTTCGATCATTTCGCTGCGATCCAGGTATTTTACATATCGATTGTATTTGCTTATACAGTATTTCAGTGGTATCAGAGTCATTGTTTATTTGCCTACACCATTGTAGTTGATAGTCACAATTTTTGTAAGTTGTGATATTTTATGCGTGAAAGTATTATTCTATGTGAAATAATTTTTATACTCTCTGTTTGCTGCAATCCAATCACGGTTTCGTATGTAACTCGTAATTAATTTTTGCGAAAAATTTCCTACCCGTTGCCTGCGATTCAGACGTGACCGAGGCAATAACTGGCAGCCATGTTCGTCATGGCCGCTGGTGTAATACCCCGTTTCGGTGTAAGCTTGCCACGTCATTTAAATGAGAATAAAATACTAAAAAATTGGTCGGATAGCAAAATAAATCACCGAATCGACTGGAGGGAATACCCCGGAGTGTAATTAGCTAAGGAAAATGACACAGTCTCGATAAGCGTTCCAAGATAGGATTTATGGAAGCAAAAGAAATCTAAATTGAGATGATTTTCGGTACAGCTAAAATGCAGGTTTGGATCAGGCTGAAATACCGAATTATCTTATGGGACGTCCGGGAATTCAACGGAACACTAGGGAGGCTCCGATTTTGCGTGACGATCAACCCTTAGGCGATTTCAGGTCGAATCAAGGGCCCGGTGAGAACCCGGGGGCTGAAATCGATCTTTATCGAGTAATCGATGATTTTTAATTTTGAATTTAAAGCATCGTAATGAAAATTAATTGGTTGTTAGAGGGTCAAATTGTAATTTGAGATATTCCTAAGTGTAATTAAGATTAATAGAAGAATTAATTATGTCTTTTTCCTATTATTATATTAGTGTAATGTATATAAAATATATATATATATATGTATTATATGTAAGCGTATACTCGTGGGAAGCAGGCGAGCTCCAGAGGATTTTGTCTGTGAGGCATGGGGAGCAAGCTCTGCAACTGTGGAATTGGGCCGAGAGTTGTCGAGAGGGAGATTGGCGCCCAAGTTTCCTTAGATTATATATTGAGAGAGAGAGAGAGAGAGAGAGTTGAAGAAGGAGTGGCCGAGATAAGGGAGCAAGAAGCATGGCCGAATCGGCCATGGCAGCGCACTCATGAGGGAGAAGCCGAGAGCGCGAGAGGGGGGAGGCTGGCCGCTTGCTGTCGCGGCTAGCAGGAAGCAACCATGGCCGCAGCTTGCGGCCATGGCTGTGAAACTCGAAGGCGAGCAGGGGGTTGCCATGGCTGGCTGCCAATGGAGTTGCAGCAAGCGGCTGCGGGCAGCGAAGCATCATGCTGCAATTGCAGCGGAGGCTAAACAGCAGCTCGAGCCGGACCAGCAGCGTGCGCGAAGGAGGCGTCGGGCGGAGCAGGCGCGGGCAAGGCAGCCATGCGCGCTGTGCGCGTGTGCTCGGTGAAGAAGCCGCGAGTAGCAGGGGCTGCCGCGGTGAAGAAGAAGAAGCAGAAGAAGGAGAAGAAGAAAAGAAAGAGAAGAAGAAGAAGAAGAGAAAGGAAAAAGGAAAGGAAGAAAGAAGAAGAAGAAGATGCAGACGCGGGTTCGCTGGAAAGAAGAAGAAAAGTGGAGAAGAAAGTGAATAGTAAGGGAGAAGGAAAGAAAAAAATAAAAGAAAAAATAAGAAAAGAAAGAAAAAGAAAAAGAAAAAGAAGAAAAGAAAGAAAAAGAAAAAGAAAAAGAAAAAGAAAAAGAAAAAGAAAAAGAAGAAAAAGGAGAAAAATGGAAATAAATTCTGGAAAAATACCGAAAAAATAGGGAATGATGTGTATTAATATTCCGGAGATTTTGGCGAGGAAAATAGTTCGGGCACTCGTTTTGAGGCAGTGCACGAAAATTGAGGACACGCGCGAAAATTGAGATGTCGCACAAAAATCAAGATAAATGCTCGGGAATGAGGTAAAGTGCGAGAATTGAGGTGGTGTGCAAGAATCAAGGACTTGCGCGACAATCGAGGTCGGTCATGCATTTCGAGGTCATGACACGCATACCGAGGCAGCCTGAGAGGCTAAGTTAAGGTAAGTAGAAATTCCCTAGAAAATTCGAGTAAGTTAGGAAAATTATTTTATGAATTATTATAGATAATTATTCGAGGATATGCTTGAGAAATGCTTAGTATGGATTTAGTAAGGAAAATGTTTAAGGAATTTTGAGGAAAATAGAAAGAAATAAAGGAAAGTCATGAGGAAATTATGAGAAATGGAATATGATGTTTTTAAATGAATATGATGCCAGGATATGTTGAAGATTCGAATTGAGTACGTTAGAAGCCTGGCACGAGGATCGAGATGTTATGAGAATGCGAACGAGGTAAGTAGTAGTACCCAAATGAATTTTGATTTATAGAAAATGCTTTGTTGAAAGTGGTATTTCTCAACTGAATTTAGTCTTATGAAAATGCGTGATTTGTAAGTTGTATTTTTTAAAACTCAATTTTATGTAAATGGTTTGTCATGTTGTCATGTCTTGATATGATTATATCATGTAGATTGCATTTACACGTATTGATGATGAAATGTGCATGTGTTCACGATGAAATTATTGATCATGCATCCGCATAAGGGTTTGAGAGTACGGGCCGGGGCCGCTGCTTTTCCAAGGGTGCACCCATACACCTCGGCCTGGGAAGGAGGCTGTAAAAATGGAAAGTAGCATAAGGAACGGTCGGCTCAAACCGAAATGAAAGGAAAAGATATTTTGCATTCATGCACGAAAATGATTTCTTATACTGCTTACTTAGATAGTTTATCATCTAATTGGGCTTTGCCTTTGGAATATTCAAACGTTCCAGATGGAGATTGTAGCAGGTACGAGGATGAATGAGGCATGAAATGGCACTTTCCAAGTGCACGATGAATTGAAATGAAAGTAAATGGCACTTAGCTAAGTGCATGATGAATGAATGATGTAATGTAGCCCATGTGTTTAAGTCCTGCTACTTTGAAATCTGAACGATTTGGAAGTCCATGATGTAAGGTATGATTGATGATTGACGTTAAGGAACGATGATGTATAACCTTATGGTTAATGACGATGTATAACCCTATTTAGGGTTCATGTTAGTAAGAACGCATGTTATGTGTTAATGTTAAGTTGAGAACGTATATTATGTTTTAAGTCTTGTATTGAGGATTAAGTTTGAGAAACGGTGATGTAAAGAATTGATTATGATTTATGTTAAGGAAAGATGGCAGGTTTGATTCTAGCTTCCGCGTTTGATGTATTTGATGATATGATGATTCTCTCTTTAGAGATAAATAAATGCAGGGAAATTCCGGGATGATGCGAGGAATGACGCAATTTAATACGAGTTGGAAAGAAAAAAATTTATTGTCCCGGGATTGTCCCAAGAAATAACGCGCCCGGGAAAACGGGGCGTTACAGCTGGGCTTGAAGCTCCTCGGTCAGCCTCGCAATGGTTGAGGCGCCGTCTACAGCGGCCGTGTTCGTCATGGCCAGTGGCTCGATGCTTGTTGCTCGGTCTTCTTGCCATGGCAGTAACCAGACCCGCGTATGTCGCGGTTCATGGGCAAGGTTTTGGTGTCGAAGCCAGAGAGACGTGAAGCGAGGGTCGTCCTCGCGATGGCTGAAGCCATCCCCAGCAGTTGCGTATGTCGCGGCCAGTGGGAGATCCGGCGCTGTTGGCTGAGACGACCATGGCCGAGGTTGATGACGCCATGGCCGCGACCTTTCTGCCATGAACGATTCGAGGGTCTCCTTCTCGCCGACCAGCGCATCCTTCTCGCCGACCAGCGCATCCTTCTCGTCGCTTGAGGTGTTTCTTCTCACCGTGGCCGCCTTAGCCATGGTCGACGGTTTGCCATGGTTGTGGCCTCTTCTTGCTGTCAATAGGTAGCCTATGTGGTTGCCATAAAAGGCGGCGATGAAAAGAAAAGAGGGAGAAGAGGTGGCCGGTGGCGATGAGAGGTGAAGGGAATGGAGAGGCTGCCGACGGTGAGGCAAGGCAGAGGAGAAGAGGGCAGTGGCGGCGCTGGTTCAAGGGCTGCAAAACCCTAACTATTGGGGAAGAAGACCCATGAGTAATGGGTCAAGTCAAAATTGGATCTGGGTTGGGTTGATTTGATCTAGAGAGATCCGTGAGTGGATCTGAAGCTGCCAATTGATTTGTTCAATTGGGCTTGGGCCTTTAGTTTTAAAAATAAATTGGATTTGTTTCAATCAAAATGGGCCTGGGCTTGGGCTGGTTGTTTTAATTAAATTGGGTCTGTTTTTAATTTAATATTAGTTGGGCTTAATTTTGTATTGGGCCATGTTGTTGGGTTTTTATTTAATTACTTAAATTATATGCTTTGGGCTATTAATTAATTAGTTTAATTTTGTGCCTAAAGTTATAAATTAAATAATAAATCCATTTTGAGATTAAAAAAAAATCAGAATTATTTTAGGGATATTTAATTCTGGAATATTAATTTTTGTAATTAATAAAATTGTTTTCATGACTTTTATTATTTGTTTTAATATTGTCATGATATTTGTATGATTTATTCTTGTAGACCATAAATTAATAAGTTTAATTTTGAGTCTAAAATGATAAATAGATGTGATGTGGCATTTTTGCTAATTTAATTAATTATCTATTATTTGTAAATATTTTATTTTATTTGTTTATTGATAATTAATTTCGGTTTACGATTTTGGGCCTTGTGTGGGTCCTAACATATTGTTGGATATTGTGGATTAGTTCTACTACATAAACAATTAAGTCATACATTTTAGTTGTGCATTAAGGGTGATGACTTTGAAGCCTGGCGATCTGTTGATCCCGAAATGCATAGCTAAAATGTTTGATTTAATTGTTTGTTTTGAACATGTGCATTGAATGTCTTTTGTTGTCCTTGATTCAGTGATTAATGGCCGCCAGTTCAGTTGCTGGAAACATAACCAGGATAAATAAGTTGGATGGGTCCAACTACTCCACATGGGAGAAGCAAATTCAGTATCTACTTCAAATGGAGAAAGTATGAAACGTCTTGGAGACTTCACTTCTCGTGCCGCAAGGGGAAAATGTTTCCTTAGCGACACAGCGGGCCTATGACAAATGGCTTGAGAGAGACCGTTATGCTCGTCTTGCGATGCTAGTTAGCATGCGGGCCGATCTCATGGGACAGTTCGAGTCTTGCCAGACTGCCATGGAAATGTGGCAAAAGTTGAAGATCACTTTTGGTCAGACATCTGCAACAAAGCTTCGTGCTTTGCAATTAAAATTTCAACAGTATGTCAAAGACCCGAGGCATAGTATGGTTGAGCATTTGAGAGTGATGGGTTCACTTATCAGAGATCTTCAAAGTGCGAGAGTAGCGCTTACTGATGAGCAGCAACTCTTAGGGGTGATCAGATCCTTGCCTGACCCTGAGTGGTCTCAGATGAAGCTCCTTATGACACATAGCGAAAATATCAAAACTTTTGATGATATTTCACGTCACTTAGAGCTTGAGGCGGAGCGCGTTGAAGCGAACCGTGCAGCGGCTTTTGTAACCAAGGTCGACAGATGTGAGGGCTTCGGGCCCAAATGCAAGAGACAAGGATCGAAGGCATCAGGGCCTATGCCCAAGAATGGCAAGAGCAAGAAGGCCAAAAGAGGGACACGTGGAAAGAAAGACCTGTCCAAATTGATTGTAAGAAGAAGGGTCACTTCGCTCGGGATTGTCCAGAGCCGAAGAAGGTACATTTTTTTTTCTTATTCCCCTTTAATTCATGTTTGCTTGCATGCATTAGTTGCATACTCACGTCCTGAGTGGATTGTGGATACAGGATCAACACGACACATAAGTGTTGAGAAAGAAGGGTTTGTGGATTACCACCGGGTGCCAGCGGGAACTCAGTACGTCACGCTTGGGAATGGCACACAAGAAGAAGTTCTTGGAGTTGGTTCGTTCCAGCTCAAGATGAAGAATGGCAAGATTCTACTCCTGAAGGACGTTATGTATGCTCCTGGAGTCCGGTGTAATCTATTATCAGTAGTATGTTTATTAGGACAAGGTTATTCTTTTCTTTTCCATGATACTAGCGTGAACATCTATTTGTATGATACATTCTTTGGAGGTGGTTTCTTAGTAGATGATTTTTTCAAACTTAATTTAGATCATGTTTTTAATAACCATTCTATTGCTTTAGTTTCTTCTACTTCTTCTATTACAAATGTTGATTGTGATTTATGGCACATGAGACTTGGCCATGTGGGTCAAGAGAGGATGGCAAGGCTGGCGAGAGAAGGTCTATTGGGATCTCTCAGTAAAGTGAGACTCACTGTGTGTGAGCCTTGTTTAGCTGGTAAGGCCAAGAGGAAACCTTTTGGTAAGGCTTCCCGTGCATCTTGTCCTTTGGAGTTAGTACACTCCGACATATGCGGTCCTATGAATACGAGGGCACGTCATGGTGCATCATACTTTATTACCTTCATAGACGATTATTCACGTTTCGGTTATGTGTATCTGATTTCTCACAAGTCAGAAGCTTTAGATTGCTTCAGACGCTTTGTGCATGAGATTGAAAATCAGATGGATAAGAGCTTAAAAACTCTTCGAATCGATAAAGGCCGTGAATATCTTTCTGATCAGTTTAGAAGTCTATGTGAGGAAAAAGGTATAGTTCGACACCTAACTATCCCTGGCACTCCGCAACAAAATGGTGTTGTAGAACGCCGGAATAGGACTTTGTTGGAAATGGTTAGATCGATGATGGCGCAGGCGAATCTCCCAATTAGTTTCTGGGGAGATGCGTTGTTGACTGCAGCTTATATTCTTAATCGTGTTCCAAGCAAGTCCGTGCCTTCTACCCCTTATGAGTTATGGACTGGTAGAAGTCCAAACTTGGATCACTTGCGGCCTTGGGGATCAGCTGGATATGTTCATAGCACATCCCACAAGTATGGAAAACTTGGACCTAGAGCCAGCAAGAAGGTGTTCATTCGGTATCCTGCGGGTTCAAAAGGATACGTCATGTATGGTGAACATCCTAGTGAGGGTTTGACTGAGACAGAATCTCGGGATGTAGAGTTTCTTGAGGATGAGTTCCCAAGAATTGGTGAGGTTGATAAGGACTCCCAATTGTATGAATTACAAGAGGAAATGCCTTTTATCAGTGGGAGAATTCCCGTAGTTCGTGGGAGTGAACCCATAGACAATACTTCAGAGACTCAAGTAATTCGACGCAGCCAGCGTGGGCTTATCCCTCGTCGTCATTTTGATGATATTGAGGGAATGGTACTTATGTGTGCCATGTCGGATGACAGTGAGCCGACTTCTTATGAAGAAGTCTTAACCTCTCCAAATCGAGATCAATGGTTGATCGCTATGAAAGAGGAAATGGACTCGATGGATAAGAACAAGGTGTGGGAACTTGTTGATCTTTCACCAAATAGAAAGGCGATTGGTAACAAGTGGGTCTTGAAAATCAAACGTCGAGCTGATGGATCGATCGACAAGTATAAAGCCCGGTTGGTTGCGAAGGGCTACACCCAAATGGAGGGTGTAGATTTCTTAGAGACATTTTCTCCTGTGGTGAGATTTGACTCTATTCGCGTGATTCTAGCCATGGTTGCTCATTTAGATCTTGAGCTACACTAGATGGATGTCAAGACAGCATTTCTCAATGGAGAACTAGACGAGGAGATATATATGGATCAACCCATCGGTTTTGTTACTGAAGGGCAAGAGGACAAAGTGTGTCGTCTCAAACGATCCATATATGGTCTTAAACAGTCGTTTAGACAATGGTATCTACGGTTTCATGAAGTCGTTACCTCTATTGGTTTGACCATGATGGAGGAAGATCATTGTGTGTATATCCAACGGACAAAAGATGGGTTCTTGATTTTGTCCTTATATGTAGATGACATCCTATTGGTTGGAAACAACTTGGAGATGATCAACACCATTAAGAAATGGTTATCCTCTGTCTTTGAGATGAAGGATTTAGCGGAAGCGAGTTATATCCTCGGAGTTAAGATCTCGAGGGATCGCTCAAGGAGGCTTCTGAGTTTGTCTCAAGAGACTTACCTTCGTAAGATCCTTGAACGGTTTAATATGGATAACTCAAAGCTTGTTGATACTCCAGTTGATAAGGGTTGCACCTTGAGTACCAGTCAGTGCCCTAAAACAGAGAAATAAAGGAAACTAATGGAAAAGAAACCATACGGCAGTGTTGTTGGGAGTCTCACGTACCTTATGAAGTATACTCATCCTGATATCTGCTTCGCCGTTGGGCTAGTAAGCAGATACCAAAGTAATCCTGGTGAGACACATTGGAGAGTTGTCAAAAGAATCATGAGGTATCTACGTGGTACTTGTGATTATGCTCTAGTTTTCCAAGGTGGAGATATGAAAGTACGTGGTTACACTGATGCTGATTTTGGTGGAGATAAAGATGATAGTGTCTCCACATCAGCATATGTTTTCACTCTTGGTGGAGGCTCTATTTCTTGGCGAAGTAAGAAGCAAGATTGTGTTGCTCAGTCGACTATGGAAGCAAGGTATGTGGCTAGCTCAGAAGCTGGAAGACATGCATCCTGGCTTAGTGTTTTCCTTCGGGAACTCGGGGTAACAGCTCAGGCTAATGAACCTGTCGAAATTCGTATCGACAATACGGCTGTGATGCAGTTCGCACATGACCCCAAATTTCATGATAGAGGAAAGCACATAAGAAGAAGATATCACTACATTAGAGGATTGATCAGGGATAACGAAGTGATTTTGAGTTATATTCCTAGAGCTGAAATGTTGGCTGACCCATTGACAAAGCCACTTAGTAGGAATGTATTTGAATCCCATGTGAGGTGTATGGGATTACACAGAGTTTGAGTTCTACATTTGATCACTGTTTACGACATTCATTTTGATTTATGTTGATGGATATTTGTTATCTCATTTAATGGATATTTGTTATCTTCTTTTTGTTTTCATTATATGACATTATGTTGTTGATATGAAAAACATGGAAATAATTGAACATGTTCGTGAATGTCACCAGGCTTGGATTGGTCCACTCACACGGACGGTCGCCCTGACACCTGTGTGGTGTGCAGGATGAGACAACTTACTCTTGGACTTATGTGGTCAGTGTAAGTGCCTTGATACATGAGGGGTATCCAAGGTTGTTATTGTCACCTTAGTACGTCTAAGATGAGACTTATTTGAAGAAGTCGAATATGGATATATTCTGAATTCCATATTAAGCCTGAGAATAGCAGGATGTGAGTACTCATGAGTTGAGTGACTCAGGCTAGTGCCTATGTGGTGACTGAGCCGACATCTGTACGGTGTTTTGAGTGTGAGATCCCTAATTAGTAGGAGCTCCACCGTAGCATGCGCATCATACAGCATGCGCTTGTACGACCGCTATAGGGAAGTGACAATATTGTTCTCTCTCTATCACTGCGTGGGACCCTATTCACATATGCCTTCTGACCTAAAATTGTTTCATGAAGTTGAGTCCGGACGATCATCTATGTGATGATCATGAGTGCAAGAACTTCGATTGATGATCAAATGTTGTTCAGAGTTCCTCTTGAGAGATTGGAAGCATTTGATAGATGTGTTATTTATTATCTAAGGCATAGATGGCATTGCCCTCGTTTATTTCCTTTTGCAGCAGTACTATGTTGGCATTGGTGGTTGTTTGATATAGTACTCTTATCATTGTCATCAAGGTCGCACCCCTTGACGTTCTGTATGAGAAGATGAGTTGAGCATTATCCCATGTACCCGAGTGGGAGATTGTTAGAATTACAATTACATTGAGATAAGTTCCTAATGTTAAGATAAATGTTATGAATTTGAATTTGTTTCAAATTCATTAATATTTGAATTAATATATAATGGGATAAGAATTAGAATTTGAATTAGATTCAAATTCTTTTAAAGATATGTATATCTGTATCTTTGTGATACCTATAAATAAACATAGAGCCTAATAGAAAAAAAAAAAACACGACAATCAGAATCAGTTTCTGATCGCTCACATACTGTCTTCGGCATCACCATTCGAACCTTGGACGGACAAGGGGTGGACGGATAAGAAAACTGTCATAGTTTTCTTCTACGGTTGTTAGGCAAATAAGTTTCTATCATTCCGCTGCGATCCAGGTATTTTACATATCGATTGTATTTGCTTATACAGTCTTTCATATTGAAACAAATACAAAGTTGATACAAAAAATAAAAAAATAAATAAAGAGGGAATTGATTACTAATATCTAAGTAGGCTGATTTTAAAATCAGAGAAAAATATTCATCAATGGAAATGTTGATGTAAAAATATCGAAAGTTTATCTAGAGATGGATACATAGGGAGATGTCAATTAACTTAATCCATAAGTGAACTACCATTAATTAACAAGAAGTTAGTGTGAAAATTAGGAAGAATTAGTGGGCGTATAAAAAAGATTAAAATTTAAAAATTTTATCATGTCATGTGTTATTATTAAAGAATAAGTAAATGGTTTTCAGGGTATAAGTTAAATGGTGGGCAAATAATACGTTAGGATTAGTACTAGTAACTTACGAGTTCGATACTTTATTTAGACAAGAGTCAAAAATTCGCCTGCGATTTATCTTCTCTATTGAAATCTAGGACACGAGCGGCGGGAGACTACGCAAATACGATAATTTCAAGAATAAGGAAATGACTAAATTTCCCAATCCCTAAGCTCGATTTGAAGAATAACTACTGATAGATGGCCACCGATGAATTATAATCTCAAAAAATTCGAGAACCATCTAACTCAAATAAAAGAAAATCAATGACATGTCTACTTAACTCATCTCAAAATCGAGAAATTCAAGATAACTATTTTTTTTCTATCTCCATCTAGCATCTGTGAGGATTTTTTTCACAACACATAATAATCAAAATCGACAATCTAGAGATGAGAATTCTAAATATCTCAATCACTTCACTTATATAAAGACATGGAATTTCCACAAGTAAACAAAATTACTCTAAGCATTCAATACTCTTACTCATTTACTATATCAACTTAAAGCATTACAAATTATATCAAGCACAGGTGCCCAATTCAAGATAGAGTTCTGGTAATTGGTCTCTAATTACATCTCACTAAACTTAAAACAATGGATAATATTTTATCTAAAATGAAGTATATAATTGTTATACCAAATTATCTATAAATAGAGTTGTACACATACCATAAATTTGTACAATAGATAAAAGTGAAATTAAGAGAGAGAAGCGTAAAAATTCCATCAAGTAAAGTTGGTTGAAAAAAAAAAAGGAAAAGCAAAATGTTATGATGATGGTTAATTGTTGTTGATACGACATTGGGAGACAATAAAATTGAAAAAGAATATTACCATCCCAAAATAAAAAGAATTAAGTCAATCATTGGACAAATAGATCCAAGACAACTTGGGTAATTCAAAACTTAAGACATGAAAGAGAGAGACCGAGTTAGATTTAAAAATGAGAGAAAATATATTCATCCGCGGAAAGTCGATATTAATAGGGTAAGGGATGCTCCAATAGAGAGAGCATATATTCATCCAATACAATAGATGCTCCTTCCTTGTGCTGATAATACAAGTTGGAGCTCTTCTTCTCATGGTTGGTCATATATATATATATATATATATATATATATATATGAAGTAAAAAAAATGGATCAAAAGATAAGTACGCACTCAGAGTAATGAGCCTGCACATGGAGAATGAGAGCGTTTCTCTTTCTATTTCGTTCTTCACTTGGACACTTGTCCCAAAAGGTTCCAGCTTCAACTATTTTCCTTTCACTCTATATGTATGTTCAGTACTGGTCTGTTCGGTTCTGTTTAGTTATAAATTGGGTGGGGAGGGGATGAGCTTATCCATACCATGTATTAACAAAATGGGTGCCAGTCTTCAGTTGGAACAAAAAACGTTTTTTGTACTCTCCCTGTACTCAATCTTCAATATCCTCAACCCATGCTAAATCTGCCAAATCGATGTTACATGTGATTAGATGCAACACAAGTCTCCACAAGTGAAGGTTTTATTTTTATTAACTTTTAGTGATAAAGCATAAAGAGGAACAACACGTGGCTGACTATTTTATATATAAATTGTACGAGAGAGCAAGAGAAAGAACCTTGAAGCACAGATTGAATACCAAAACTTCATTATAGATACTTGCATCAACCATTGTACACCAAAAGAATGAAAAACATGCTCCAAATATCTTGCACCATGAGCAGTGAAGGAGAAAACACCCATGGTTACTAGGTTCCCTCCTCCCCACTATAACCACAATTCCAATCATGCGTTCCAGATCACAGTTCTTTTCAGGCCCTGAATTGAGATCCAGATCCCCAATAATGGGGATCCTAAGCTGTGTACGAACTTAGTTAAAACAATTTTAAAACTAAGAAACTAAGGAAAAATAATTTTCAAAAAGTTTGCCTACCTTACTTTCTTGTATATACTACTGCATTTTGAATTATATTCAAATCTGACTTTGCTTGTGTATGATTCTTCAATAATAAAACCAGAAAGAAATTAGGGACTCCATGGCCAGCTTTCAGACCAAAACATGGGCATTCAACAATAGAGCAGAAAGAAATTTGCTGTGAAGTTGAACTGGATTCATAGATTTGACTGTCTAGAGTGCTACTAAATGTTCGATGCTTAAGTTGTATAAGAATGTAGAAAAGAATTTGAAACAACACAAACAAACCAGCTTCTATGATAGCAAAGTATTAGTCCTACTGATTTTGACCCAAGCACAACTATAAAATGCACCCCAAATGGTAGCAAACCATTATGCCAACCCCCTCTGTACTACAGAATTAGCAACCTAACGTACCCTTGTACCACAACCCAAAACGTACCACTTTCCTGATAAATATGAAAACGTCATTCAAGCAAAGTTCAGCATACAGATCACTCTGGTACTTAAAGTCAAGTATGGAGCAATAGAGATGAAGTTAAGGAGTTAGGAGTAGCTTATAATCGATATTAAGAATGCTTAAATGCTCACCGGGAAGAAAGATCTTCCTCTTTTGTAACCATGGGAGATAATCTTTATCTTAGTATTAGCTCTTCTTATCTAATAACATCTAGGAGTCGTTATATATCCTAGAAGAACTTGAAGGGATTGAGGTCACCCTTTGCTGACTGTTTCCCTCAGATTTGGGAGATGAGATTTATCTCAAGTTTATTGGGTTTTGAGTTGATCACTATATTATAGAGATCTAGTCCTAAGTAGGATTGACTTGCTTGTAAGTCTACAAAAGCCCTTTCGTTTGGATTGTAAAAGGCCCATTGCAAAGTGGTGTTGTTAAACCATAACAATTAAATTTATTTGTTTTGAGAACAGTCAAATTACAGTCTCTTAGAGAAATAGGCAAAACAGAGTCTATTGGGGGAATAGAGAAAATTGTTGGGGGGTCAACATAGATTGGGGCCTAAATCGTGGCTCGAGAGGATTGAGGCTTCGGGGCCTCGGAGGGTCTTCAAAGTCTTAAGGGAATATTGCCTCCTGGGGGTTTTCGGGGAATATTCTTGAGTCTTCAGGAAACTGTTTTGAGGGTCTTCGAGGAACTGTCTTTTTGTGTATCTACAACACATAGACAATTAGAAGGCACACAGAGATCTTCCCCACGCAGGCCTTCTGATGCCTAAGTCAAACTCTGATGTCTGAAAATGTAATGTAGATGTGTATGTATGGGTTTTCGGGGGAGTAGGCTCCCGATAGGTCGTGTATGGTCTAAGGTCTTAAGTCTTCAGGACTAGGGTCCTAGAGTAGTTCAGTTAAAAAGAGTTTGGAGAAAAGGTCCAAAAAAAGGTCATTTTGGCATGAAATATGCGGGTTTTTATAGACACTTGTTGGGGTCCACAAACAAGAGTCTCCCGACCCTCTAGGAAAGATGCATTGGGTAAGGCCAGATGTATCTTTGGGATAAAAGTGCCCCGATGAGTATCCTTCAAATGGGTTCAAAGACTCTTAGGAGCCACCGAGTGAGTCAGGCCTAGAAGACTAAGGGTGACTCTTCAGGTTAGGCATGCTAAGGCTCAATTGCCCCAAAGACTATCAGAAGGCTTTGGGGGACTCTTGTCTGGGAGACTCTCCAGGGGTTATCTGGATTTATGCAAAATACTTCTTCAAATTTTGAGATTTTTTGATTTTTTTTGGGCACCCCACAACAATAGCTCCCCACTCTTGCCTTTGATCGTAAGGTAATGAGAATAGTACAATGTGGGTGCTTGGTACTCGAAAACTAGGATATGGGATGACTCGAACGGATGTTGGATATGAGTCTTCAGGGAACTCTTCACGACTTTTGGGCTTTTGAAGGCTCGAACTATAAATAGGCGTTGGTACCAGATGGGCCAAACTTACGCCTTTCTCTTCGAAGAGCATTCGGAGCACCTGAAGAGTCTTTCGACCTTCTTGGACACTTTTGCACATCTTGAGGCTTTCGAAGACTCTAAGTCTCCAAAAGACTTATTGCTCTCGAGGACTATTCCTTCTTCAGAAAATCAAACCCTTTGAGGTGAACACCCCAATGGTTTCTTCCCAACCTCCTATCGAAATTATGATTTCTCCATTGATGCAACCCTCAATCCTACAAAGAAATATAGTTGATGGCTTCGCGTTATCTTTTTGCATCCCGCAATCGTGGAAACCAAGGGATCCTAAGGTAATGGAACTTATGGCCACTGTTAAGGGAAGTGGGATAGCAATCCACTTGGATAGCTTAAGAGCTGGGCTCATGCTTCTATTGCACCCTTTTGGAATGCAATTTTTGGAGGATGAGACGTTAGTGTCGGCCCAACTACATTCAAATGTCTAGGCCGTGCTGGCAGGATTTTTTTACCCTGTGCAAGGAGTGCGGGGTATAACTCACTATCTCTTTATTGCAATGCTTTTATTGCATCTGAACCACTAGGAGAGAAAATGAGTTTGTGATGTTCTAAAAAATGACTATCAAAATTAGGTTGTACCTATAACTTTCTTAGCTCACTACTTGGGGATGGAGATGCAACGCTGTAACACCCCAATTCCCGGGAGCGTTAACGTAACGTAAAATTCCGGGGATATAAATTTTTTTCAAATTAAAAGCCCATCACAAAAGCCGTTCCCCGAAGATCCCGTTACACCTTCTCAGTATTACGACTATGAACCATTAATAAACTAAGACAGGTTCAACACAAATGCGGAAGCTAAATCGAAACCTTAACAGGTCATAACTGAATCCACTTTATTTATAATATAAAGTCAACCCAATATTTACAAGACGTCCTCAAAATAAACAACATTATTGAAAGCGACATATTATAAGCTATCAACTAATCGCCGTCACTCCTCGACAATTCCCTTTCCTTTCGCACCGCTGCCTTCACCTGGAACGTTTGAATTTTTCAGGGACAAAGTCCAAATTAGATGATGAATCATCTAAGTGAGAGTTTAAAACACATTTTTCATGAATGAATGCAAGAGATGAAATAAACCAATACACCTGGTAAGCCTTAGCCCAAGAGAATCCCCAGCGCTTAACCTTACCACGAGAAAAGAGCAATCTCTCTAAAAGCTATGCCACCACACCGACTCGACGACACGACTACAAGACGCGATTCTAGCTTAAATGGGGCTGCCAACGTGTAATACCCCATGTTTAGATAAGATTGCCACGTAATTTTAATGAGTTTAGAACACCAAAAAATTGACTTAATAGTAGTTATAAGTACTAGAATAACCTACAGGGAATGCCTCGGAGTGAAATTGTCTAAAGAAAATTATATGGTCTTGACAAGCGTTTTGAGATAGGATTTATGGTATCAAAAGAAATCAAATCGGGAACAGTTTTCGGTACATCTAAAATACAGCTGCTAATTAAGCTATAAAACCGAATTATTGTAGGGGACTCCCAAAAAATCAACGGAACCCTAGGGGAGCTCCGGTTTTGCTTAACGAGCAACCCTTCAGTGGTTTCAGGATGAAACGATAGCTCGATAAGGCACTGGGGCGAAATCGTCTTTTTAAACTAGGCTTCAAGTTATTAATTTTATGTTTTCGGTATCGTAATGTCAATTAATTCAGTGTTTGAGGATATTATTGTAATTAGATAATTATTCTAATGAATTTAAGATAAAATTTGGGGTTAATGCATAATTTTTATATATATTAAATGTAATATACAATATATAGTATATATATACAAATATGCGTGTGCGTGTGTGTGCAAAGGCCAGCTTTTGTGGCCGAGATTTTGGCTGCAATTGGAGAGATTTGGCAACCATCCTTTGTAAAATTTTCATGGCCGAGCGAGATTCATGCAAATTAAAAGAGAATGGTAGCGAGATTTGAGGGATTAGAGCAAGATTTGTGATTAAATGATGTGCGTGGTGGGCAAGCTTGCAACAGTGCTATATATATATATATAAATGTATACGGATGAAGTGGTGGCTGATTAGTGGTTAATTTTGTAAAACTTTTGTTATAATTATAACCCCTATTTTGATTTTAAATTGGTTTAATTGAATAATTATGTGTAATATATATCTATATATATAATATATAATATATTATAATAAACATGTAAATATAATACATATATATACTGAATGAAATGCATGCATGGATTATCTATATAATATATAAGCATATAATATCCCATATAATATATCATATCAATATATATATAATATAATAGATGATTTATTAATAAATTGCTTATTTATAGGTATGAAGAAGGTGGACTTGGAAGCCCAAAAAGAATTCAAGCCCATGAAGAAAAAAAGAATTCAAGTCCATGAAGAATTCAAGCCTAAAAAGAATTCAAGCCCATGAAGAATTAAAGTCCATGAAGAATTAAGACCCAACTTGAGCATCCCATAAAAGATATCATTTGAAGAAGGCCCAAGAATTATTTTTAATCCTAATGAAGATTAAAAATCAATTTATAGAAATCTATTTTTATTTTTTATGTGAGTGCTTTATTAAGTGTGTCTTTTAGCTAAAATCCATTTAACTATTAGTTGTGTATTATAACTAAAATCCATTTAACTTTATGAGTGCTTTATTAGGTATGTATTTTAGCTAAAATTTATTTAACTTTAATTATGTATTATAGCTAAAATCCATTTAACTTTAAGTGTGTGAGTGCCCATTAGATATAATTATGTCTAGTTGAATAATTGAAAATTATGTGGTTTGTATTGCATCTTGTGGCCTATAAATAGGTTACTTGATTGCATTTGTAAGTGTGATTATTATTCTTGAATAAAAGTTTAGTTGTTTCCTTATAATTCTCTCTTTGAGAATTGTTCTTGTTCTTTCTCCTTTTCTTTATTATTTTCTCTTGTGATCTTACTTCATTTCTTTCTTCTTTTAAATTCTTATGTCATTTATTGTTACTTAATTATTCACCGCCTAAATGGCCGGTTAGTTTATGCCTTTTAATTTCTACAATTTTAATTCTTGTCTTTTAAATATTCATCGCCTAAATGACCGGTTAGTTTCTGCTATTTTAATTCTTGTCATTTAAATTCTGTCATTTAAATTACGCCATTTAAATTCCTGTTAATTAATTTACAAATAAAGATGAGTAGCTAAACCCAATCTTGGGTTAAGGCAAGGACAGTGTCCAACGCCAATGATTCCCAAAGGAAGCTACGCTTTAAATGAGTAATATTAATTTAAATTTCAATATGAGTGTGTATTTTTAAATTAAGAAATCACTAGGTTTGGATTGGAGCGTAAGCCTAACTTAGAGCTTTCATGCCATGTATGAGAGTTACTAGAACTGGAAACGCTATCATACCCAAACCCGGATGATTAATTTAGTTGTTTTGTGTATTAATTGTAATTAGATTTATGGTAGTTGCTTAAACTAGAATCTCACATATCATGTATGGGGATTGCTTAAATTAGAACTATCATCATCTCTAATTGCATTTAATAACAAACCCTCATATCTGAAATTAAATTAATGTTACTAATCTTTTCTACTAAAAATTGGGAATCAATGGGTTGGTGCTGAAATTGCCTTAACTCAAGACTTATTTAATCCTATATTTTTACATTCAGTGTTTATTTTAATTTTTGTCTTACTTTATTTCCTAGCACCTGTTATTTGAAAATCTATAAAAAAATTCCTGTTTCCAATTCATCCAAATGTGTGTGTGTGTTTGTGACATTCTTTTTCTTTTGCCATAAATAAATCTCTCAGTGGACGACTTAGACTCATCCAGAAAATATAAATTTAAATTTGGACTACAACTGCACTCGTACACTGACGAGTATAAACCTCTCACCAATATAAAAAATATATATATAAAATTTTTATTGTGTTTTGTTTTGTGTTTTAATTGCAGGGTGAGAGTGCAGCCAGTGGCCAAGGCGCTGTGGCTATAAATTGGATTCATTTTGGCTAATTGAGGGAGCAAGCAAGTGGGAGATCGAGAGAGAATGGTGGCAATGGGAGCAACCTGCAATGGCCAAATTTGGCCATGGCAGCAAGTGGGTGACGCGGCCAGCGTTGCAGAGGAGGTCGATCGCGGCGAGGAGGCAACGCAAGCGGCTGGTGGAGGGGAGCGGAGGCTTGAGAAGCGGCTGGAAGCAGCAAGCCGCGGCCATGGCAGCCATGGCCGCACTAGCTACGGCCAGCGACGGTCGCGACCAGCTCTAGCGGTGGCGCAGAAGCCGGGGAAGTCGGTGGAGGTTGGTGAGGGCGATCGCGACGGCCGGCGGGTGCAGGAAGGAAGGCCGCCGGAGCTCGGCCATGCACCCATGGCAGCATCCACGCGTAGGAAGGAGAAGAAGAAGAAGACAAAATAAAGAAAAGAAGTTGCAGGCGCAGGAGAGAGAGGCTGGAGGTAGAAGATGGAGTGAAAAAAAAAAAGAAAGAAAAAGAAGAAAAAAATAGGAAAATGATGGGAAAAAATCCTAGAAAATTTCAAAAGATAGGAAACTATATTTCGGTAATATCTCAGAGATTTTGGAGAGAAAAATTGTCCGAGCACGCGTTTCAAGAATATGACACGCATATTGAGAAAGTCGAGGAAATCAGAGATGCTGAGTTAAGGTAAATAAAATCTCCTAGAAAGTTTCAAAAATTCAAGAATAGTATTTTATGAATTTTCGTAGTGAAATATTTGAGAAAATATTTTAGAAATATTTAATTTGGATTTATTGAGGAAAAATAGAAAGAAATAGGAAGAAAATTATAGAAAATGCTAGAAATTATGAAAAAAAAAAAGGTTTTAATGCTTATTTAAATAATTATGGTGAATAGGATGTTTTGAGGAATAAGTTGAAATGACTTGTGCAAATTTTGAGGTTGACACACAAATCAAGACAATGCATGAATTTCGAGACAGGCGTGAATATCGAGGTAGTTCGATAAGTTTGAGAAGGTAAGTGGTACTCTCAAATTAAAGTTAGTTTTATGAAAAATGCTTGATTTATAAGTAGTTTATGTTTCTCGAAAATGTTTTCATCATATTGACATGCCCTTATATGTATCCATCACGTAGACTGCATACATGACATGACTATGAAATGCATGAATACACGTTGATATCTTTGATCACTCGTATTTGAGGCCGTAGGGAGTACGAACTGGCACCGCTACTTTACCAAGGGTGCACCCATACACCTTGGTTTCGAAAGAGGGGGCCGCAAAAATAGTAGGTAGCATGAGGGGTGCAGTTGACACCTACAATGAAAGACATTACATTCATGCACGAAATATGTTTTCTGTACCCTTACTTAAATGATTTATCATCTAACTTGGGCTTTACCCCTGGAATATTCAAACGTTCCAGGTGGAGATTGTAGCAGATACAAGGATAAATGAGGTATGAAATAACATTTAGCAGAGTGCATGAGGAATGGAATGTATGTAACGTAGCCCTTATATTTAAGTTCTGCTACTTTAGATTCTGAACGTTTTGAGGAATGTTGAAGATGTAAGAATTTATTTATGATTAATGTTAAGATATCAGGTTTTGATATTTGCTTCCGCATTTGATATGTATAATGATTATCTTTCGAGAAAAAATAATTGAAAGTTCTGGGACCGATTTGAGGTATGATGTGGTTTAGCTTTAGTGTTTAAAAGAAAAAATTTATTATCCCAGAGTTCTGGGACCGATTTGAGGTATGATGTGGTTTAGCTTTAGTGTTTAAAAGAAAAAATTTATTATTCCAGAATTGTCCCAAGTTATAACGCGTCCGGAAGAGCGAGGCGTTACACAACGCATCTCACCAGAATACGTTCTCACTTTAAGCATCCAGGAACAACCATACAATCCCAAATCCAAAATTTCACATGGACCACCTAGTCATCCTAGTGCAACTTCCCTAACCAAAAGGCCTGGCACAAAAATCAAGGCAGCTATCCTGACATGCACACCAGTATCAGATACCTATATTATTCCGTCACGCCCTTGGAGAATTACGGCTACACTATCTAGACGACATTCCAGGTTGACATCCCACATGAACAACACTGTATGGACCACCTAGTCATCCTAGTGCAACTTCCCTAATCAAATGACCTGGCACGGAAACCAAGGCGACTATCTTGACATGCACACCAACATCAGATACCCCTATTATTTCGTCACGCCCTTAGAGGATTATGGCTACACTATCCAGACAACATCCGAGGCTGACATTCCATACGTACACACAAAACTCAAGACAAAACCATATTTCACAATTCAATGCATCATATAAATAACAGTTTATAAAATGCAATATACCAGTTCAAAACATTTTAGGGACAAACTTCCCTCATAAATCCAACCGTCACCGATTACCGTTTTAATACACAAAATCATTTTGCATGAAATCCACAACACATTTAGGTAACACAAATACCAAGTTTTAGGATAAACTACTCACAACTTAAAATCAAGTTTTGGTAGGGAACAACTCAGAGTAAATCAAGTTTTGAAGGAGAACCACTCACCTTAAATGAAATTCAAAATACCTTGAAATTCGAGCTCAACCTCGACCCTGATGCCAACCTGCCCCAACATATTGCTCGAACTCTAAATAAATTTCTAAAATTTTTCAAAATTTTTCTATTATTTTTTTCTTCTATTTTTCTCTTCCTTTCTCTTCTTTGTTATTTCTCATCTCTTCCCACCCTTCTCTACCTTGCTCCCAAGCCTATTTATACCCTTCATGTGGACGCTCCTGCCTTGGCCACCACTTCACGTATTCATTTTATAATTCCTCATCCTTGACCACTACTCCAAATATACATTTTTTTAATGGCATTATCCTTAGCAACCATTCCAAATATACATTTTATATTTATATCTTGACCATCACGTACCTTTATATATATTATATAATATATCTACATATTATACTAATCTATCAAATTCAATTGGCAGCCCACTGATCAATTCAATACCATGGTTTTACCTTAACCTCACCTCCACGTATAGGCTTTTGAATTACCCCCTCATTTCATTCACAACACACTTCACATACACTTCACACACATAAATAGATATACTATACTTTACCCATTCCTTTGCATATTATATATGTATATATATATATTTATGGTAGATTCTTGCCCACCACGCACACACTCACAGACTTACTCACACACACACACATATATATATATATATTTAATTTTTATAATATATTATGCATAATATATAATTTATTAAAATCATTATAAATTTCTCAATTAAATTATTAAACCCACTTTATGCATTACAATTATAATTATATTCTCAAATATTAATTTTATTTAGATTAAAATACCAAAATTTCAAAATTAATAACTCAAAATTACTCGATACAGACAATTTTGCCCTCCGAGACCTCACGAGACCCTTGTTTCATCTCGAAACTATTTCAGGGTTGATCTTAACACAAAACTAGAGCTCCCTCAGGGTTTTGTTGACTTTTCGAAAGTCCTCTATAATAATTCGATTTTTTTAACCTGATCCACAACTGTATCAAAAACTATTCTCAATCTAATTTCTTTCATTACTAAAAAATCATAACTTAAATCACTCGTCGATACTATACTATTCTCCTTAATCGTCGAGGGTCCGGGGTACTCCCTCCGACTAATTCAGTCGTCCAAATCTACGTTAGTGTACCCTATAGTCTTATTTTTTTACAAATTTCATTTATGTCGTTTATTAAATATCGTTTATATCCTCAATTCATTCCCGAGTATTACCAACGCCTCATTGATCACTATGACTTTTTTGAGGACAACGTCAATGTGCTCAACCACACTAATATGACTCTTTCAGGGAGTCGACTGATTAGAATATTTGTCCCACCAAGTGTGGCAACGTTCTCTTTGCTTACTCTAGCAGCCATGGCATTCTTCTTCCCTCCAAGAACAAAGGCACTAGACCGTGCAAGGGCATTGTCCCCTATAACATCATACATCAATCTCATCAAGACCCCATTCTCTATCTTCCTCTTCCAATCTCATGGGCTTTAGTTTAATTTCAAAATTCAATAATTTATTATGTATATTTTTTATTTACACTCATATGTTACCTTTTTCTTCTCCCTTTTCCTCTTGGAATCTCATGGGTTTGAGGTTGGTGGAATGTTAACTAAGGTTGGAAATTTGGCCCAAAATTTTGGCAATAGCCAAGTTGGTGGTAGAATCCTGAACATTGTTGGGAATTTGACTTAAGATTTTGGAAACCTAAATGTGATGGAGATCGATAATCAATTGACTTATGCTATAAGAATAATCAAGCTGACACATCGTGAGGGGGGCATTCTGATAAATAGATATCAAATTAACTCACCACACTTTTGTGGATGCTTGCCCATTAGGCAATACAAATAAAGCTTATAGGGCTCTTAGCAGGAAATTCATTTCATAATTGAGATTCTCTCTTTCATTTAAATAAATTTATTTGAGATTTTACAAATAAGAAGAAATGACACATATGCCTTTGTTATAAAACCCTAACCCATCTTTTTTTCACTTGTTCATCTTCTTTTCTTTCCTTTTGATCTTTATATTTATCTTCTTTTTGTTCATCTAATTCTGTATTGCTAATATTTTTTCTTATTTTTTTTCCTAGTTTATATGTCGCCCGTGACTGCCGTTGCATCCACCCCAACTTGCTTCGTCTCCGATCGTCACCTCTTATAGCATTTGTTTTGCCTCTATCGCTCTAAGCTGCTATTGTAATTCATCTATTGCAACATATGAATATTATTTGTTAATTTGATTAATTTAAATAAATATTAAATATTAAGTATGATTGTTGATTTTTTTGTGTGAATACTAGTATTAAGTATTGATTTTTTTTTTGTGTCAATTTTTTTTAGAATAAGGATAATTTGGTAAAAAATTCTTATATTGGGTGTTTATCTTCATATGTATTTCAACAAACATATGGAAGGAAAGAGCGCAATTCTTAGTACATTACAAAAAAATTAATAAACAATTTGATAAGAATTTTAAAATATTTTTTAATTTTATTTTAATTAAATTTATATCTTGAATCAAAAAATATTATAGCCTTATCTTAATACAACGCTTCTCTACCAATTATGCAGTTAGCTATATAATTGGGTTTGGTGTGGCCATGTGGTGTTTTGGGTGAGATTGAAGTTGATCTGAATTAATTATGCTTTTCAGTATTAATATCTTATTATTGGGCGGTGATCAATCATTCATGCACAGAGTCTCTAAAGTCTTCCATTGATGGAAATATATTTTTTTATTGAAACCAATTGGCCTTGATGGAACCAATTTAAGAGAAAGCTAACTGCTTTTGAGAGACCGGAGGAGATGACTCTGAGCTCTTTGCTCGCGAGTACGACCACACAACAAAATTGGTTAGCATAAAGCAAGTAATTAAAAAGTTATTAGTCATTAATTATTATTATTATTTGGTCCTTTGAATGAATAATAAATTAACAGGGCCGACCATGACCCAGAAATAATGTTACAAGTTAATTAATTAAAGGCCATGGGGATGGGGCTGCGCTGACCGTGGCGTTTACTACTACTGTTTGTACTAATGGGGACTGGACAGGAAAGATTTAAATGGAGGTCTTCCGGAGCCAAGCGATGGACAAAACTCGCTAGAGAGAGAGAGAGAGAGAGAGAGAGAGAGAGAGAGAGCGTGTATTAGCCGGCCGGAGAGTGGAGATGGGGAGGAAGAAGGCGGTGCTGATAGGCTGCAATTACCCGGGGACGGACGAGGAACTTATGGGCTGCGTAAACGACGTCTGGCGGATGTACAACTGTCTCGTTCGGCGCTTCGGCTTTTACGATGACGACATCCAGGTGCTCATCGACACCGATGACGACTTCCAGCAGCCTACTGGCCGGAACATTCGTCGAGCCATCACCAATATGGTTCGATCTGCCAAGTTTGGAGACGTTCTTTTCCTCCACTTTAGTGGCCATGGCACTCGTCTCCCCTCTGAGAGCAAAGACGACAACACTGGCTACGACGAGTGCATCGTCCCCACCGACACCAATCTCATCACTGGTCAGTCTCTCTCGTGGCTTCGAATTGACTTTCACGAGTTCTTGATTAATTTTGGGCAACATGCAATGCAAATATTGATTATCCTTGGTCGGACAACATAAGATTTATCTTGTGGGCTCAGATGTGAGTCCCACACACTTTTTGCATACTCGCACATGCCCAACACTGGTAGTAGACTCTTAACCCTAATCCCTAAACAATACTCTTAATATTTTTACTAAGAAATTGATTAGGATAAGAAAAAAAAAATACAATTTTTCTTTTCAATTGATGGAATGAAACAAACAATTAACAAAAGAGATAGATGAAGATGATAAAATATTTGATAAAAGACAATTGCTTTTCATATTAAATACATGGACCATACAAAAAATAATTAAAGCAATGATAAGAATGAATGAAAATCTATTATTATGTAACTGACCCTACCCTACTTAGTAGATAGAGAGTATGATATGTTGTTGTTCTTAAAACTAGTCTTTGTTTTACCACCTATTGTAAATAGCATTTTTAGCAATAAAGATTTTATTTACTAGCATTTGTAGAGTGTATATTCATCAATATCAATAAATTGATTACTAACACCTATAAGAACATTTTGAACAATGATGGTTTTAAGGGGAATATATATATGTGTGTGTGTTTATAAATTGCTCAATTTCTTTCTAAATTTTTGAATAAATGAAAGAGAAGAGAAGCGATTGAGAATTCTGAATGCCGTATACACTTGGTGTTTGTACAGATGATGATTTCAGACAGTTAGTAAATCAAGTTCCCAAAGGTTGTCGTATTACAATTGTTGCAGATTCTTGCCACAGTGGCGGCCTTATTGCGAATGCTAAGGAACAAATTGGTGAGAGTACTAAGAAACAACATGCTCAAAAGGAATACTCTATTCAAGGACATCACCATCACCAATATCCTGATCAAGGGGTTTCTAGTTCGAAACACTACATTTCCCAATTTTCTCATCAAGAGACGTCTAATTCTGTACATCACCGTCACCAATATTCTGATAAAGAGACTTCTAATTCAAAGCACCACATTTCTCAATTTTCTCATCAAGGGACTTCTAGTTCTGGACATCACTGTCACCAATATTCTAATCAAGTGACTTCTAGTTCAAAACACCATATTTCACAATTTTCTCGTCAAGGGATTTCTAGTTCTGGAGATCACCGTCACCAATATTCTAATCAAGAGGTTTCTAGTTCGAAACACCACACTTCCCAATTTTCTCATCAAGGGACTTCTAGTTCAAAACACCACATTTCCCAATTTTCGCGTCAAGGGACTTCTAGTTCTGGACATCATCGTCACCAATATTCTGATCAAGGGACTTCTAGTTCGAAACATCATATTTCTCAATTTTCTCGTCAAGGGTCTTCTAGTTCTGGACACAATCATCACCAAGATTCTAGTTTGGGACACCACCATAGCCAACATTCACATTCTCATCAAGGGACTTTTGGTTCCACACACCACCGTCACCAACATCTTGTAAACAAAGAGAGTCAAGCTAGATATCACCATCAAGGTACTTTAAAGAACAAATATTTGCCTCTTTCAAATCTCATTAAGATACTGAAGAGAAAAACTGGGAAAGATGACATTTGTGTAGGCAAGCTAAGATTAACTCTGTTTGATATTTTCGGTGAAGATGTTAGCCCTAAAATCAAGTTGGTTGTGAATGCCCTCAATATGGCTGGAAATTTGGCCCAAGGTTTAGGCTATAACCAAGTTGGTGAAATTCTGAATGGAATTGGAAATTTGGCCGAAAATTTCCTCAAGTTAAACCTTGAGGATAGTAGTAACCAAGTGACTTATGCTATAGGAACAACCAATCCAACACCTCCTCGTAGAGGCATTCTGATAAGTGCTTGTCAAAGTGACCAAACTGCTGCTGATGACTGTGGATCTGGGCAGCCTCATGAAGCTTTTGGAGCTCTCAGTAATGTAATTCAAATCATAATAGATGAAACAAAAGCTGACGTTACTAACCGCGTACTTGTACTAAAGGCAAGGCAGATGCTAAAGAAACAAGGTTTTACCCAACGCCCAGGTCTTTACTGCAGTGACTATGATGCCGATGCTCCTTTCCTGAGTTGATATTGCAAGTTGGGGCTCCTTTCTAGTTATTTTCTCCACCATTTGGTGGTTAGCCGAGGGATTAAGAATTTTTTAGCTGTTTTTGTGGTTTGGTGTAAGTGATTACAAAAGATCATTTGTAGAAGAAAGGTTTGATGCTATATTCGCAGAAATACAAGAGGAAAATAATTGTTGGGTGTGCAAATTAAAATCTCATATTGATTAGATTTGGAGAGGATTAAGAACATATAAGCATAGATAATATAACTATTGATATGAAATATTTTGGATAAAATCTAAAAATAAATCCATAAAAATTTAAATTCAAAGTGAATAATACCATACCAATATGGATATCATACGGATGTGGAGAATTAGACAATTCTTGAATGATTAAACTAGTTGGTATGCAAGTGTATTTATAAACCACACAAGATTTGTCTAATTCAGATATTATTAGACTGAAAACAATCTGATCAGATTATATGTAATCACATCAAATCTGATGTAATTTGAACTGAAAGCTAACTTCCACCAAAACAGGCTGCATCGAATGAGCCGCCGCCAATAGAACCCTCTTTCGTTGACTCCGAAGATGGCCCAGAGCTCAGAAGTTCTTCATGAAATTACTGCATTTGGACATCTACGATTGTGTCAACTGAAACCTTGCTGGGTGGGGTGGGACAACGAGTGAGAGAATTTTGATTAGAAAAATATTATTATTGGTATATTATGAGTTTGAATTACAAAATGTAATTAAAATATTTAAAATATTTTTCATTCAAGACAGTATAGTGAGATGGCATGAGATGATGAGAAGCATGACTAAAATGCCACTCATCTAAGACGGTGAGTCAAGTCTATAAGGTATAATTTTATTATTTATAATATATTATGTAACTTGAAAGGTAACAATATTATTTTCTTTTGATTATCTCATTGTCAGCTTTTCCAAAACGCAGCCAACTAAAACATGTGCCTACTCGTGACGCATACAATCTGACCAAAAACATAATATTGAAACAAATAGACTAGATACAAATAAATAAATAAAGAGGGAATTGATTACTAACATCTAAGTAAGCTGATTTTACAATCAAATATAAAAGTATTCATCAACGGACATGTTGATGTAAAAATATCCAAAGTTTATCTAGAGATGGATGCATAGGGAGATGTCAATTAACTTAATCCATAAGTGAGCTACCATTAATTAACAAGAAGTTAGTGTGAAAATTAGGGAGAATTAGTGAGAATATTCAAAAAGGTTAAAATGTAAAATTTATTAAAATATAAGAAAATGATTAACTTTCCCATCTCTAAGCTCAATTTGAAGAATAACTAATGATAAATAGTTATCGATGAATCATAATTTTAAGAAATTCAACTCAAATAAGAGAAAACTAATGACATCTCTATTTAACTCATCTCGTAATCGAAAAATTTAGGATAACCAGTTTTTTGTTTATCTCCATCTAGCATTTGTGAGGAATTTTCTCATAACACAATAATAAAAAACGAGAATCTAGAGATGAGAATTCTAAGTATCTCCATCCTTTCACATTTATAAAAGCGTTAAATTTTCACAAGTAAACGAAATAACTCTAAGCATTCGAATTCTTATTACACATTTACTATATCAACTTAAAGCATTACAAATTATATCAGGCACAGGTGCCCAATTCAAGATTGAGCTATGGTAGTTGGTCTCTAATTCCACCGTTATTTAACTTAAAACAATGGATAATATTTTACCTAAAATGAAGTATATAATTGTTGTACCAAATTATCTATAAATCGAGTTGTACAAATACCATAAATTTATACAATAGATAAAAGTGAAATTAAGAGATAAGCGTAAAAATTCCATCTGGTAAAGTTGGTTGAAAAAAAAAGAAAAGAGGAAAAGCAAAGTGTTATGATGATGGTTAATTGATGTTGATACGATATTGGGAGACAGTAAAATTTGGGGGGAATATTGCCATCCCAAAATAA
Organism: Diospyros kaki; assembly: GCA_036245055.1. Classification (NCBI taxonomy): domain Eukaryota; kingdom Viridiplantae; phylum Streptophyta; class Magnoliopsida; order Ericales; family Ebenaceae; genus Diospyros; species Diospyros kaki. Next base: position 8,941,555 of record BSEG01000013.1, read on the forward strand.
AAAAGAATTAAGTCAATCATTGGACAAATAGATCCAAGACAACTAGGGTAATTCAAAACTTCAGACATGAAAGAGAGACCGAGTAGATTTAAAAATGAGAGAAAATGTATTCATCCACAGAAAGTCGATATTAATAGGGTAAGGGATGCTCCAATAGAGAGAGAGCATATATTCATCCAATACAATAGATGCTCCTTTCTTGTGCTGATAATGCAAGTTGGAGCTCTTGTTCTCATGGTTGGTTGGGTGTGATTGGGCCACCTGTTCGTGCTCTTATGTTGAGAGATTAATAACATTTCAGTTTATATTTTGGTTTGTTTAGTGCGATTGTAGAACCATCTTGTGTGGTTGGCTGTATAATCAGCAAATTCTGGCACAAAAAACCATCTTGGGTGTATGTACAGAATTTTGAACCGAAGGCGATTTCTATACTTCAGCTATACAACCGAGGGGGGGGGGGGGGATAAGCATTGTAATTGGGATACATGTTTTGGAATGGTGAAACAAGTAAATGCAAAATGGCTTCCCTGATTTAGTCTAGCAGCTACTAAGACAAATATATATATATATATATATATATGAAGTCAAAAAATTGGATCAAAAGATAAATACGCGCTCACAGTAATGAGCCTGCACATGGAGAATGAGAGCGTTTCTCTTTTCTATTTCGTTCTTCACTTGGACACTTGTCCCAAAAGGTTCCAGCTTCAACTATTTTCCTTTCACTCTATATGTATGTTCAATGCTGGTCTGTTCTGTTCTGTTCAGTTATAAATTGGGTGGGGAGGGGGTGAGTTTTTCCATACCATGTATTAACAAAATGGGTGCCAATCTTCAGTTGGAACAAAAAACGATTTCTGTACTCTCCCTGTACTCAATCTTCAATATCCTCAACCCATGCTAAATCTGCCAAATCGATGTTAAATGTGATTAGATGCAACACAAGTCTCCACAATTGAAGGTTTTATTTTTATTAACTTTCAGTGATAAAGCATAAAGAGAAACAACACGTGGCTGACTATTTTATATATAAATTGTACGAGAGAGCAAGAGAAAGAACCTTGAAGCACAGATTGAATACCAAAACTCCATTATAGATACTTGCATCAACCATTGTACACCAAGAGAATGAAAAACATGCTCCAAATATCTTGCACCATGAGCAGTGAAGGAGAAAACACCCATGGTTACTAGGTTCCCTCCTCCCCACTATAACCACAATTCCAATCATGCGTTCCAGATCACAGTTCTTTTCGGGCCCTGAATCGAGATCCGGATCCCCAATAATGGGGATCCTAAGCTGTGTACGAACTTAGTTAAAACAATTTTAAAACTAAGAAACTAAGGAAAAATAATTTTCAAAAAGTTTGCCTACCTTACTTTCTTGTATATACTACTGCATTTTGAATTATATTCAAATCTGACTTTGCTTGTGTACGATTCTTCAATAATAAAACCAGAAAGAAATTAGGGACTCCATGGCCAGCTTTCAGACCAAAACATGGGCATTCAACAATAGAGCAGAAAGAAATTTGTTGTGAAGTTGAACTGAATTCAAAGATTTGACTGTCTACAGTGCTACTAATTGTTCGATGCTTAAGTTGTATAAGAATGTAGAAAAGAATTTGAAACAACACAAACAAACCGGCTTCTATGATAACAAAGTATTAATCCTACTAATTTTGACCCAAGCACAACTATAAAATGCGCCCCGAATTGTAGCAAACCATTAAGCCAACCCCCGCTGTACTACAGAATTAGCAACCTAATGTACCCCTGTACCACAACCCAAAACGTACCACTTTCCTGATGAATATGAAAACGTCATTCAAGCACAGTTCAGCATACAGATCACTCTGGTACTTAAAGTCAAGTGTGGAGCAATAGAGATGAAGTTAAGGAGTTAGGAGTAGCTTAGAACTGATATTAAGAATGCTTAAATGCTCACTGGGAAGAAAGATCTTCCTCTTTTGTAACCATGGGAGATAATCTTTATCTTAGTATTAGCTCTTCTTATCTAATAACATCTAGGAGTCGTTATATATCCTAGAAGAACTTGAAGGGATTGAGGTCACCCTTTGCTGACTGTTTCCCTCAGATTTGGGAGATGAGATTTATCTCAAGTTTATTGGGTTTTGAGTTGATCACTATATTATAGAGATCTAGTCCTAAGTAGGATTGACTTGCTTGTAAGTCTAGAAAAGCCCTTTCGTATGGATTGTAAAAGGCCCATTGCAAAGTGGTGTTGTTAAACCATAACAATTAAATTTATTTGTTTTGAGAACAATCAAATTAAAGTCCCTTAGAGGAATAGGAAAAGCAAAGTCTATTGGGGGAACAAAGAAAACTGTTGGGGGGGTCAACATAGATTGGGGCCTAAATCGTGGCTCGGGAGGATTGAGGCTTGGGGGCCTCAGAGGGTCTTCAAAGTCTTCAGGGAATATTGCCCCCTGGGGGTTTTTGGGAATAGTCTTGAGAGTCTTAAGGAAACTGTTTTGAGGGTCTTCGGGGAACTGTCTTCTGGTGTATCTACAACACATAGACAATTAGAAGGCACATAGAGATCTTTCCCATGCAGGCTTTCTGATGCCCAAGTTAAACTCTGATTTCTGAAAATGTAATATAGATGTATGTAGATGTGTATGCATGGGTTTTCGGGGGAGTAGGCTCTCGATGGGTCATGTATGATCTAAAGTCTTAAGTCTTCGAGACTAGGGTCCTAGAGTAGTTCGATCAAAAAGAGTCTAGAGAAAAAGTCCAAAAAAATGTCATTTTGCCATGGAATATGCGGGTTTTTATAGACATTTGTTGGGGTCCACAAACAAGAGTCTCTCGACCATCTGGGAAAGATGCATTGGGTAAGGCCGGAGGTATCTTTGGGATAAAAGTGCCCCGATGAGTATCCTTCAAATGGGTTCGAAGACTCTTAGGAGCCACCGGGTGAGTCAAGCCTAGAAGACTAAGGGTGAGTCTTCTGGTTAGGCATGCTAAGGCTCAGTTGCCCCAAAAACTATCAGAAGGCTTTGGGGGACTCTTGTCTGGGAGACTCTCCAGGGGTTATTCGGATTTATGCAAAAGACTTCTTCAAATTTTGAGATTTTTTGATTTTTTTAGGGCACCCCACAACAAAAGCTCCCTACTATTGCCTTTGACCGTAACATAAAAGGAATAGTACAATGTGAGTGCTCCATACTCAAAAACTAGGATATGGGATAACTCGAACGGATGTTGGATATGAGTCTTCAGGGAATGCTTGGCGACTTTTGGGCTTTTGAAGACTCGAACTATAAATAGGCAGTGGTATCGAATGGTCCAAACTTACGCCTTTCTCTTTGAAGAGCATTCGGAGCACCTGAAGAGTCTTTTGACCCTCTCGGACACTTTTGCACATCTTGAGGCTCTCAAAGACTCTGAGTCTCCAAAAGACTCATTGCTCCCAAGGACTATTCCTTCTTCAGAAAATCAAACCCTTTGAGGCGAACACCCTAATGGTTTCTTCCCAACCTTCTACTGAAATTATGATTTCTCCATCGATGCAACCCTCAATCCTAAAAAGAAATATAGTTGATGGCTTCGCGTTGTCTTTTCACATCCTGCGATCCTGGAAAATAAGGGGTCCTAAGGCAATGGAACTTATGGCCACTGTTAAGGGAAGTGGAATAGCGATCCACTTGGATAGCTTAAGAGCGGGGCTCATGCTTCTATTGCACCCTTTTGGAATGCAATTTTTGGCGGATGAGATGTTAGTGTCGGCCCAACTACATTCAAATGACTAGGTTGTGCTGGCGGATTTTTTTACCTTGTGCAAGAAGTGCGGGGTAGAACTCATTATTTCTTTATTGCATTGCTTTTATTGCATCTGAACCACTAGGAGAGAAAAGGAGTTTGTGATGGTCTAAAAAATGCCTATCAAAATTAGGTTGTACCTACAACTTTCTTAGTTCACTACTTGGGATGGAGGCGCAACGCCTCATTGATCACTATGACTTTTTTGAGGACAAGGTCAATGTGCTCATCCACACTAATATGACTCTTTCAGGGAGTCAACTGATTAGAATATTTGTCCCACCAAGTGTGGCAACGTTCTCTTTGCTTACTCTAGCAGCCATGGCATTCTTCTTTCCTCCAAGAACAAAGGCAACAACACCCGACCATGACGAGGGCATTGTCCCCTATAACATCATACATCAATCTCATCACCATCCCACTCTCTATCTTCCTCTTCCAATCTCACGGGCTTTAGTTTAATTTCAAAATTCAATAATTTATTATGTATATTTTTTATTTACACTCATATGTTACCTTTTTCTTCTCCCTTTTTCTCTTGGAATCCATTTTCTTCTCCCTTTTCCTCTTGGAATCTCATGGGTTTTTTTTTTTTGGATTACGCGCCATCACTTGCGCCCCTCGCAAACCCACCCCTGAGTCATCACAAGGGAGGTCAATCGAGGGATATGCCCAAGTGGTCAAGGTTTGAAGTTGCGTCCACTAACACTTACCAAAGACCACCCCCAAAAAGAATTGTTTCCCCTAGGAATCGATCCCACGTTAGCAGTCTTTAGCATGAATGCATCTTTATAACTCTCTCCTTTACCACTTGGCTATGCCCTTGGGGGCGGAATGCTGACTAAGGTTGGAAATTTGGCCCAAAATTTTGGCAATAGCCAAGTTGTTGGTGGAATCCTAAACATTGTTGGGAATTTGACTTAAGATTTTGTAAACCTAAACGTGATGGAGAACGATAATCAATTGACTAATGCTATAAGAATAATCAAGCTGACACATCGTTAGAGGGGCATTCTGATAAGTAGATATCAAATTAACTCACCACACTTTTGTGGATGCTTGCCCATTAGGCAATACAAATGAAGCTTATAGGGCTCTTAGCAGGAAATTCATTTCATAATTGAGATTCTCTCTTCCATCTAAATAAATTTATTTGAGATTTTACAAATAAGAAGAAATGATATATATGCCTATGTTATAAAACTCTCACCCATCTTTTCTTTTACTAGTTCATCTTCTTTTCTTTCTTTTTCATCTTTATATTTATCTTCTTTTTGTTCATGTAATTCTGTATTGTTAATCTTTTTTCTTGTTTTTTTTCCTAGTTTATATGTCGTTCGTGACTATAGTTGCATCCACCCCAACTTGCTTCGCCTCTGATCATCACCTTCGTTAACACTTGTTTCGCCTCTACCACTCTAAGCTGCTATTGTAATTCATCTATTACAACATATGAGTATTATTTGTTAATTTTAATTAATTTAAATAAATATTAAATATTAGTATTAAGTATTATCCGTTGACTTTTTTGTGTAAATACTATTATTATTAAGTATTGATATTTTTTTGTGTCAATTTTTTTGAGAATAAGGATAATTTGATAAAAAGAATCCTTATATTGGTGCTTATCATCATATGTATTTCAACAAACATATGAAAGGAAATAGTGCAATTCTCAGTGTATTTCGATAAATTTAACAAACAATTTGATAAGAATTTTAAAATATTTTTCAATCTTATTTTGATTAAATCCATATCTTGATTCAGAAAGTATTATAATCTTATCTTAATATAATGTTTGTCTTGCTCATTTTAACAAATACTATCTTAGTGTATAAACATTTCTTGTATTTTCAATGTAAAGAAAAACTTTCTAATTTTTTGATTAATTGGTGTGATTGCAAATTCTGAAATAAGTTGCATGTACTCCATTTTGAATCAAAAACTATTCTATAGTTAACGTATTCATAATAACGCATTGTAATGGTAGTGAATTAATTTCTTAAAGAGTTTAATCAATTAAGGATTTTTATTTTTAAATGGGGTCAAACTATAATAAATCTTAAATTTTACGTATACATTAAAAAGCTGGATAAATACACTAAACTTGTTTAAGAAGGTGAAGCAAAATTTAGGAGAATTTCCCTTTATTTTGTGAAATTACATTTACATCCCTTAAAATTATAATTTTAATTTTTTTTTTTTTTTGCTTCTAAAATAACAAAGAAGAGATTGTAATTTTTCAAAAGCAATATCTTGAGTTATGACCTAATTAACTAATCTTAATTATAAAATAAAAAATTAACTTAGCTACCAATTATGCAGTTAGCTCTGCAATTGGGTTTGGTGTGGTCATGTGGTGTTTTGGGTGAGATTGAAGTTGATCTGAATTAAATTAATTATGCTTTTCAGTATTAAAGTCTTCCATTGATGGAAATATTTTTTATTGAAACCAATTGGCCTTGACGGAACCAATTTAAGAGAAAGCTAACTGCTTTTGAGAGACCGGAGGAGATGGCTCTGAGCTCTTCGCTCGCGAGTACGACCACACAAAAAAATTGGTTAGCATATATAAAGCAATTAATTAGAAAGTTATTAGTCATTAATTATTATTATTTGGTCCTTTGAATGAATAATAAATTAACAGCGCCGCCCATGACCAAGAAATAATGTTACAAGTTAATTAATTAAAGGCCACAGGGATGGGGCTTTGCTGACTGTGGCGTTTTCTACTACTCTTTGTGCTAATGGGGACTGGACAGGAATGATTTAAATGGAGGTCTTCCGGAGCCAAGCGATGGACAAAACTCGCTAGAGAGAGAGAGAGAGAGAGAGAGAGAGTGTACGTACTAGCCGGCCGGAGAGTGGAGATGGGGAGGAAGAAGGCGGTGCTGATAGGCTGCAATTACCCGGGGACGGACGAGGAACTTATGGGCTGCGTAAACGACGTCTGGCGGATGCACAAATGTCTCGTTCGGCGTTTCGGCTTTTACGATGGCGACATCGAGGTGCTCATCGACGACAGCCGTGACTACTTCCCGCAGCCTACTGGTCGGAACATTCATATTGCCATCACCGATATGGTTCGATCTGCCAAGTCTGGAGACGTTCTTTTCGTCCACTTTAGTGGCCATGGCACTAGTCTTCCCTCTGAGAGCAAATACGACAACACTGGCTACGACGAGTGCATCGTCCCCACCGACACCAATCTCATCACTGGTCAGTCTCTCTCGTGGCTTCGAATTGACTTTCACGAGTTTTTGATTAATTTTGGGCAACCTGCAATGCAAATATTGATTATTGTGACTCATCTCCACCCATCTAATTAAATTGTTTTAGCTAATCACACGGCGAGTTTTTGTGCATTCATCTAATTAAATTGTTGATTACTGATTATTGTTTCTCATGTCTTTTGTGAAATATTCTAAAATTTTTATTAAATTATTTATTAAATTTTTTATAATGTACTAGAAAACATATGTCTTTTTTTCATGTTCAAAATAATTTATTTAAAGGGAAGAAAGAAATAAATGTATCTAATAAAACTCGTATAAGAAATCATGTAACTTATTTTTTAAGGAATATTAGATAAATTTAATAAATATAATATAATTTTTTTTTGTCTAAAATACCTTTTATATCTCACTTTTTTTAATTTATCCTTTAGTTAACAAACACTATCTTAGTATATAGAGACTTTGATATGTTGTTGCTCTTAAAACTAGTTTTTGTTTTACCACCTATTGTAAATAACATTTTTAGCAATAAAGATTTTATTTACTAGCATTTGTAGAGAGTATATTCATCAATATCAATAAATTGATTACTAGCACGTATAAGAATATTTTGAACAATAATGGTTTTAAGGGGAATATATATATGTGTGTGTGTGTGTTTATAAAGTGCTCAATTTCTTTCTAAATTTTTGAATAAATGAAAGCGAAGAGAAGAGAATCGATTGAGGATTCTGAATATAGTATATATCTGGTGTTTGTACAGATGATGATTTCAGGAATTTTGTAAATGAAGTTCCCAAAGATTGTCGTATTACAATTGTTGCAGACTCTTGCCACAGTGGCGGCCTTATTGCGAATGCTAAGGAACAAATTGGTGAGAGTACTAGGAACAAATTGGTGAGAGTACTAAGAACCAATATGCTCAAACGGACTATTCTGATCAAGGGGTTTCTAGTTCGAATCATCACATTTCTCAATTTTTTCATGAGAATTCTATTAGATGCCATCGTCACCAATATTCTGATCAAGGGGCTTCTAGTTCGAATTACCACATTTCTCAATTTTCTCATGAGAATTCTATTAGACACCATCGTCACCAATATTCTGATCAAGGTGCTTCTAGTTCGAATCACCACATTTCCCAATTTTCTCATGAATCGAATTCTATTAGACGTCATCGTCACCAATATTCTGATCAAGGGGCTTCTAGTTCGAATCACCACATTTCTTAAATTTCTTATGAATCGAATTCTATTAGACGCCATCGTCACCAATATTCTGATTAAGGGGCTTCTAGTTCGAATCACCACATTTTCCAATTTTCTCATGAATCGAATTCTATTAGACGCCATCGTCACCAATATTCTGATCAAGGAGCTTCTAGTTCGAATCACCACATTTCCCAATTTTCTCATGAATCGAATTCTATTAGACGCCATCGTCACCAACATTCTGATCAAGGGGCTTCTAGTTCGAATCACCACATTTCCCAATTTTCTCATGAATCGAATTCTATTAGACGCCATCGTCACCAACATTCTGATCAAGGGGTTTCTAGTTCGAATCACCACATTTCTCAATTTTCTCATGAATCGAATTCTATTAGACGCCATCGTCACCAACATTCTGATCAAGGGGCTTCTAGTTCGAATCACCACATTTTCCAATCGAATTCTATTGCTAGACGCCATCATCACCAATATTCTAATCAAGGTACTTTGAAGAACAAATATTTGCCTCTTTCAAATCTCATTGAGATACTGAAGAGAAAAACTGGAAAAGGCGACATTTGTGTAGGCAAGCTGAGACTAACTCTGTTTGATATTTTCGGTGAAGATGTCAGTCCTAAAATCAAGTTGGTTGTGAATGCCCTCAATATGGCTGGAAATTTGGCCCAAGGTTTAGGCTATAACCAAGTTGGTGAAATTCTGAATGGAATTGGAAATTTGGCCCAAAATTTCCTCAAGTTAAACCTTGAGGATAGTAGTAACCAAGTGACTTATGCTATAGGAACAACGAATCCAACACCTCCTCGTAGAGGCATTCTGATAAGTGCTTGTCAAAGTGACCAAACTGCTGCTGATTATTGTGGATCTGGGCAGCCTCATGAAGCTTTTGGAGCTCTCAGTAATGTAATTCAGATCATAATAGATGAAACAAAAGCTGAAGTTACTAACCGTGCACTTGTACTAAAGGCAAGGCAAATGCTAGAGAAACAAGGTTTCACCCAACGTCCAGGTCTCTACTGCAGTGACTATGATGCCGATGTTCCTTTCCTGAGTTGATATTGCAAGTTGGGGCTCCTTTCTAGTTATTTTCTCCACCATTTGGTGGTTAGACGAGGGATTAAGAATTTTTTAGCTGTTTTTTGTTGTTTGGTGTGAGTGATTACAAAAGATCATCTGTAGAAGAAATGTTTGATACTATATTCGGAGAAATGCTAGAGGAAAATAATTGTTGGGTGTGCAAATTAAAGTCCCATATTAATTAGATTTGGAGAGGATTAAGAACATATAAGTGTAGACAATATAACTATTGATATGAAATATTTTGGATAAAATCTAAAAATAAATCCATAAAAATTTAAATTCAAAGTGAATAATACCATACCAATATGGATATCATACGGATGTGGAGAATTAGACAATTCTTGAATGATTAAACTAGTTGGTATGCAAGTGTATTTATAAACCACACAAGATTTGTCTAATTCAGATATTATTAGACTGAAAACAATCTGATCAGATTATATGGAATCACATCTAATTTGATGTAATTTGAACTGAAAGCTAACTTCCACCAAAACAGGGTGCATCGAATGAGCCGCCACCAACTTAGAACTTAGAAGTTCTTCAGAAAATTACTGCATTTGGACATCTACGATTGTATCAACTGAAACCTTGCTGGGTGGGGTGGGACAACTAGTGAGAGAATTTTGATTAGAAAAATATTATTGATACATTATAGGCTTGAGTTAGAAAATGTAGTTAAAATGTCTAAAATACTTTTCATCCAAGACAGTGAAGTGAGACGACATGAGGCGATGAAGCGCATGACCAAAATGCCCTTCATCTATGACGGTGAGTCAAGGTGATAAGGTATGAGAGATATTTTTATCATTTATAATATATAATGTAACTTAAAAGGTATCAATAACATGTCATTGTGATTATCTCATTCTCAACTTCCCTAAAAGCAGCCAACTAAAACATGCGCCTACTCGTGACGCATACAATCTGACTAAAACCATAATATTGAAACAAATAGACTTGATACAAATAAATAAATAAATAAAGAGGGGATTGATTACTAACATCTAAGTAAGCTGATTTTACAATCAAAGATAAAAGTATTCATCAACGAACATGTTGATGTAAAAATATCTAAAGTTTATCTAGGGATGGATACATGGGGAGAGGTCAATTAACTTAATCCATAAGTGAGCTACCATTAATTAACAAGAAGTTAGTGTGGAAATTAGGGAGAATTAGGGGGAGTATTCAAAAAGGTTAAAATTTAAAATTTATTAAAATATAAGAAAATAATTAAATTCTCCCATCTCTATGCTCGATTTGAAGAATAATATAAATAACCACCGATAAATCACAACTTCAAGAAATTCAACTCAAATAAGAGAAAATCAATGACATCTCTACTTAACTCATCTCGTAATCGAAAAATTTAGGATAACTATTTTTTTGTTTATCTCCATCTAGCATTTGCGAGGAATTTTCTCATAACACACAATAATTAAAACCGAGAATCTAGTGATGAGAATTCTCTAAGTATCTCCATCCCTTCATTTATATAAAAGCATGAAATTTTCACAAGTAAACAAATTTACTCTAAGCATTCGGTATTTTTATTACTCATTTACTATATCAACCTACAGCATTACAAATTAAATCAGGCACAGGTGCTCAATTCAAGATAGAACTATGATAATTGGTCTCTAATTCCACCGTTACTAAACTTAAAACAATGGATAATATTTTACCTAAAATGAAGTATATATTTGTTGTACCAAATTATCTATAAATAGAGTTGTACAAATACCATAAATTTATTTAATAGATAAAAGTGAAATTTAGAGATAGCGTAAAAATTCCAACAGGTAAAGTTGGTTGAAAAAAAAAGGAGGGGGGGGGGGGAAACAAAGTGTTATGATGATGGTTAATTGTTGTTGATACAATATTGGGAGACAGTAAAATTTGGAAAGAATATTACCATCCCAAAATAAAAAAGAATTAAGTCAAATCATTGGACAAATAGATCCAAGACAACTTAGGTAATTCAAAACTTAAGACATGAAAGGGAGAGACCAAGTTAGATTTAAAAATGAGAGAACATACATTCATCCGCAGAAAGTCTATATTAATAGGGCAAGGGATGCTCCAATAGAGAGAGCATATATCTTGTGCTGATAATGCAAGTTGGAGCTCTTGTTCTCATGGTTGGTTGGGTGTTTGTGGGTGTAATTGGGCCACCTGTTGGTGCTCTTATGTTGAGAGATTAATAACATTTCAGTTTATATTTTGGTTTGTTTTGTGCGATTGCGGAACCCTCCTGTGTGGTTGGGTGTATAATCAGCAAATTCTGGCACAAAAAACCATCTTGGGTGTATGTACAGAATTTTGAACCGAAGGCGATTCTATACTTGAGCTATACAACCGAGGGGGGGGGGGGGGGGGGGGATAAGCATTGTAATTGGGATACATGTTTTGGAATGGTGAAACAAGTAAATGCAAAATGGCTTCCCTGATTTAGTCTAGCAGCTACTAAGACAAATATATATATATATATATATATGAAGTCAAAAAATTGGATCAAAAGATAAATACGCGCTCACAGTATTGAGCCTGCACATGGAGAATGAGAGCGTTTCTCTTTTCTATTTCGTTCTTCACTTGGACACTTGTCCCAAAAGGTTCCAGCTTCAACTATTTTCCTTTCACTCTATATGTATGTTCAATGCTGGTCTGTTCTGTTCTGTTCTGTTCAGTTATAAATTGGGTAGGGAGGGGGTGAGCTTATCCATGTATTAACAAAATGGGTGCCAGTCTTCAGTTGGAACAAAAAACGATTTCTGTACTCTCCCTGTACTCAATCTTCAATATCCTCAACCCATGCTAAATCTGCCAAATCGATGTTAAATGTGATTAGATGCAACACAAGTCTCCACAAGTGAAGGTTTTATTTTTATTAACTTTCAGTGATAAAAGCATATAGAGGAACAACACGTGGCTGACATATTTTATATATAAATTGTACGAGAGAGCAAGAGAAAGAACCTTGAAGCACAGATTGAACTGCTGCATTTGGAATGAGAAGCCCAACGATTCTACGATTGTCAGTTGTTGTCTCTACACGCACCACTCTAATTCGTTTATGGCTTTGGCGGGCCTGAACAGAGCGTTAGCTGAATTACAATCATCGCATGACATACTTGACCAGGATACAGAATATAGAGCAGAGGGCATGGAAATAGAGAAACAGTTTTTTTTTTTTTTTAATATATATATATATATAATTATCCTGGTACTCCTAATGCTTTCTCAATGTATGTGATCTTTTTTCGGCGGGGGTTGGGGAGAGAGGGAGAGAGAGTTGAGTGTGTATAAGAACGAACTACCTTTGGGGGAAAGTCCTTTTATAAAAAAATTCGACAAACTATTTATAAAGAGATGCCATAAATAAAAGATTGAAACACCTCTTTACGCACTTAAAAAACCTACTATCCCATTCCTGCCACCCATGCCATATTGCGCAGAGGGGAATAGATCTCCAGACACAAGATCGCGTCCTACTTGGCCAGGTTAGCCCCCATGAATACCAAAACTCCATTATAGATACTTGCATGAACCATATTGTACACCAAAAGAATGAAAAACATGCTCCAAATATCTTGCACCATGAGCAGTGAAGGAGAAAACACCCATGGTTACTAGGTTCCCTCCTCCCCACCATAACCACAATTCCAATCATGCGTTCCAGATCACAGTTCTTTTCTGGCCCTGAATTGAAATCCGGATCCCCAATAATGGGGATCCTAAGCTGTGTATGAACTTAATTAAAACAATTTTAAAACTAAGAAACTTAAAGGCAAAATAATTTTCAAAAAGCTTGCCTACCTCACCTTCTTGAATATACTACTGCATTTTGAATTATATTCAAATCTGACTTTGCTTGTGTATGATTCTTCAATAATAAAACCAGAAAGAAATTAGGGACTCCATAGCCAGCTTTCAGCCCAAAACATGGCCATTCAACAATAGAGCAGAAAGAAATTTGTTGTGAAGTTGAACTGGATTCAGAGATTTGACTGTCTAGAGTGATACTAAATGTTCGATGCTTAAGTTGTATAAGAATGTAGAAAAGAATTTGAAACAACACAAACCAACCAGCTTCTATGATAACAAAGTATTAATCCTACTAATTTTGACCCAAGCACAACTATAAAATACACCCTGAATGGTAGCAAACCATTAAGCCAACCTCCTCTGTACTACAGAATTAGCAACATAATGTACCCCTGTACCACAACCCAAAACGGACCACTTTCCTGATAAATATGAAAACGTCATTCAAGCACAGTTCAGCATACAGAATACTCAAATGCTGATCACTGCATCAGTCCATATGGCCAAAACCTAACAAATGCCCTACTACCTGCCTCAAAGCAAAACTTAAAAAATGTATTACAAACTTTCATGATTTCTTTTCATATAAACCTACACCATGAATCCACCCTGTTTAACTTAATAACTTTAATGTCTACACAAAGAACTAGGTCCAGGCACCAAAGATCTTCCTAAAATGTAAAAAATTGTGACTTGAGCCTCTAGGTGTTGGCCCAAAATAGTAGGGTCTAGCTGCATTGCAGTATTGGGCTTAAAAGGGTGCCTCACTTTGGCCCGGGATCCATTTCTCACCACAACCAACCACCCTGTTTTACTATTGGCTTAAAAGGGTACCATGCATATGATTTTCTCAGCATAACATCAATAAAATCCTCAAAACACTTTTGAAGGAGACACACACTTAAACCATTAGAAAGAGCAAAGGTAAAGTTCAGTGAGCATACATCACATCAGAAAAAGAGGTAGCAAGAGTCAAGATCCTGAACCATTAAGCCCAGGCAACAAGAAACCTGGAATGTGACCAAGATTGCATCCCCTTTTGTTCAAGATGGATGAGGATATGACCCCACTGCTAGATTGCCCATTCATGTGACATGAACTATCAATGAACTTTCTCTCTCCATATAGGGTCAATGTTTCCATTAGCTCCCTACCCTCAGAAAAAAACAAACACAAAGGAACTTTCCACTTCCCTTGCACAGAGACGAGGGGGTCGGGGATGCCCATTAGCAAACTATATTACAGTTTTACTACAGACCTACCAGCTCTAAAACCAGTCATTTCCACTACTTCCTTCCTTTCTAAAGTTCTCTAAAAGCCTATTAAGTTCTCAAGTAATTCTATGAACATGGCCAGATAAAGGAATAATCAGATTGACAATGTAGCTAAAAGATACTGATCTACATGCAGCCCCAAAGTGCATGTTGCAAACAATATGGAACCACAAATTTAGGCCCATGATCACAAAGTTTAGTATGGTAAACCTGATGTTTGTTGTACCAAAGCCTTGTTAAAAGTAATCAAAAGCTTGGTAATTTTAACAAACTTAAATATCATATTATGTTTGCATTTTGAAGGGCACAACTCCATAATTACAGTAACAACAGTAAATTATATTTTAGGTCTATGCAGAAACTTTTTCAAAATACATACTATAAACTAGAATAAGGTTTACTGCTAAATTGATTTGCAATATGCTTGTCCAGATCAGATCAAATAAGGCAGTCCATGAGAATAAGTTACCTGTTTAGCTAGGGCCTTCTCTATAGTGCCCCAGACAGGAAGTATGAGGCCGCCGAGGACATTTACTTCCTGAAGACGCCTGCCAACTGTACAATGGTTGCCGAGCTTACAATTGGGGCCATGCATGCACTACATGTTAAGGTAAATGTTATCTATAAAAACAAGTAACTAAGTGACAAAAGAAATAAGCATGTGTAACCTCATTAAATCTAGAACAGTTCCTGATCAAGTTAAAAAAGATAAACTGAAAAATGAAATACATTTAGGATGAATACTTCACAGCAACTTGTATAATGAGTTTATCCAGTTTGGAGTTCGGCCAAATAGATTCCCCCTCCATCCCTCTCTCTACAAGTATATACTGAGATTGTTGGAGACTTCTCTATCATTGACTAACAAACACTTTGGCCATCTATGAGATTGTTGGAATGCCAGAAAATGTACTTTGATAAGGTAACCCAACCACCTTCTGAGAAATACTTCTTTTAAGCTTTCTCATATTTCTCAACAAAACAATTCAACATGTTCTTGGATTTAAACTTGGAACTCAATGTGACCACTAGGTATATTGATGGCAAAGCCCAATTCTGCAACTCTTCCAAACTTTTAAGCTTTCTTTTAAGCTTTCTCATATTTCAGAACTTCAGCTAACTCTTCCAAACTATTTCCTGGTACGATAAGAATTAACCCACTATTTGCCAAGTTTTTATGAAGCCTGGAAGCAGCTTCAAAACAGTAGCACAAACTTCAAAAAATGTAACTCGTTGACACAGGCTCCACAAAAGAGGATGGTATCCCCCGCAAATAGGAATGTGCAAAATCTACACAGCCACTATTGAGGTTCCAACGAAGAAACTTCTTATCACACCCTATAACCCAACATCTTTTAGCAAGAGACCAAAGGCTTACATAAATACAATAAATAGAAACGGAGAAAAAGGGTCTCATTGATATTGCCCTCCAGAAGACATAAAAAACCCTTTAGCTACATCATAGCAAAATGAAAAAAAAAAAATGAATTTCCTAGGAAGTTACATATTATCTTAGCAATACTGCAATACAGTTACAAAAATTAGTCAAAACCATGCCTTTCATCCAAAATTTTCATGCTTCAACTTCGTGCAAATGTTTTGGGTGTCTTTGCCATAAGAAGGGAGGGAACCATGATTCCATCTTTAAGGGAAGGAAAACATATGTCGGGAGTAGACATGCAATATGTGAGCGGTACTTCTGCCTAGGGATATATATGAGTCAGTATTTTTAATTGGACATAAGTAGATAATCCAGTCAAAGTTGAGATGGGTGGAGTGTGTGAATGTTGTTCTGCACCTTGGCACAAGCAAAGATGATGGGATAAAGAGTTCTATTTAGTTTACGATTTTATAATTTAAATATTAGGATTCTTTGATTTTATCTTAATGTATTTTGGTTTTGATTGAGACTTTTAATAAGTATTTTAGTAGAGTTTAACTGGTATTAGGTTACAATATTAGAGAGTAGTTTCAGAAACGTTCTAGGCATTTTTGAAGTTCTATCAAATGTTACTAGGGGCATAATATGAATCTTTGGAAGACCCCCCCCCCCTTCTCTCTTCCTTTGCTCTTCTCTCCTGTCTTCTTGTTATTCTCCTTTTCTTTGTTTCTTCCTCTTTTTTTTTTTTTTGTTTGGCTAGAATCACCTCTTCTCATTCGCTACATAAGCTTTACTGCTGCTGCTGCATAAATTTTTTCTTACTCACTTCTGCCTCTCTTCTCTTCTCTTTCTTTGCTGCTTCCTTTTTCTTCCTCCATCTTGTCAGCTGCTGCTGCTTTTCTCCTGTCCCCTTGTCTTTTCCTCCTCATTTTATTGCATCAAAAGAACTACAGACCTCCATCCAATTTTAAGTTGATATTTTCATGGGCACATCTTACTGCCTTCCTCTCTTCCACAAGAGGTAAGATCTTACCAAAATTGCCGAAGCCCTATCTGATTAGGCAATTTCTGACCTTTTCTTGCGTTTGAGTTGGCTTCATTGACTACTTAATGGTAGAACCAGGTCCCCTTGTCTCCTCATTTCTGCCAATTAAGGAATGGCGGCTTAACTGCCGAACTTCTGAGTGGCATTCACCTTGGCTTCACCTGACCGATAGGAACTGAGTTTCTGAAGTGGAATTTGGCTCTAGGTAAAAGACAAGCCAATGTCTTCTGTTCCAGCCCTGATTTGGAAATGAACCCTTAGCTTAGCTACCAACGAACTCAGATCCTCTTTCTTTTTACCAAGACAGTTCAGCAGCTTCTGCTGTCTTTTATCTTGGGAAGAAGAGGTAAAAGAATGAATGATCTAAGGTCCGTTCCTTTCTTTTCAATATTACTTCTCTTCAACAAAGCTCAATCTAGTAGTCATAGTCAGAGTCGGAATTAAACTCCCATCCAGAAGGGTAGCTAATTGGTGCATCCAAACCATGAGTTGAAGTACTCAAATCTGATTGCCATTACTTTGATATTATCCCACAAACATGTAAGTCATGCATGGTGCCCCTTCAATATGCACATCACCATATATTAGGTAATGATGGATTACCAGACATTTACATTACAAAGTTGAGAGATTGACCAAGTATGCAATCCATAAAGAAAAATACTTATCTAACTATAGAAGTGAATCTTCATTATGAACATCAGAAGTTAGTTCACGTTAATGAGTGCATTTCCCCATCCTATTGGATTAACTTGCACCATTGGGAAATTGAGTCCTTTGACAGATTTCTTGGGCATTCTTAACAACCATCCTACAACTGGATCACAGGAAGACAAACTAATTTGGCATCCAAGCAGAAAAAGGAACCTTTTTGTTTAATGTTCTTTGTAACCAAGGAAAAGAGAACTTCCACTCAAGGCTGTGAAGAAATTAAACTTGCTTGTGGTTGCCCTTTCTGCATGAATTGTGACCCTTGAGTCTATTCTTACCATAATAACTCAGAGGAGCCAGACACAGATGACCTTGGACTGGTGTTTCTTGTGCAAATCAATCTGTGCTTCTTTTTTTGATAAATAAATAATGGATTGCTCAATATTACTCAATTGTATACTCATGATATGTGGAGCTTTGTCTACTTTATTGCTGATACTCTCAATGCTGGAGTCTCTTTGGAGTTTTGAATCTTTTGATGTTCTTGGGACATTTATGTCCCACATACAGTATGAGACAAGCTTCGATGACTATTTCTTCTTGTATAATCTGGTGTATTTGGCAGAAGAGGAACATGATAACTTTTGAAGGTAGTGAGGGCCAGTCCAATGCATAAACTAGAATCACTCTTCCCTCTTATCGAGAGAGGAGAGTCTTTCTATCCTGGACTCTTGTGCAAGTTTAGATGATCTTCATTTTTTTGCAGGCTTTTAGATCTTTTCTATCTTCAGGAGTTGATCTTTTGCTACATGGTTCACCTCCTTACCTAGTATTTCTTCAATTTATATTGTTAATTAAAAAAATTAATGAAAACACAAATCTCCCAGTTGATACCAAGAATTATGTTTGTTCATAAATGCAAGGCGACCAAACAAATAAGAACTACATCTAACTAATCAACAAACTACTACACATCCATAAAAACAGCTTCTGAACAATAAAAGCTGATGTGGAAAGAGACATAGAAAGGTACAACTACATGTCTCTGTTTAAACTGTAAACTACAAACAGAATTAGTACTTATAGTATTGCAGCAGGTTAAGCTAGAAATAACCTTTCACCATATCAAATCCATTTTCAATAGCATCTCATTTGTATGACTTCCTTGAGGGAATAAATACATCAATCATCTTTTTTACCTGCTTCGATGAAACTTCATATTCATCCTCCCATCCATTACGAGCTTTCTCTAGTGAAGAAATTTTTCTATACTTGTTATTGAGCTCCACTAGATGCATCTCCCTGGAGATCGGAAAAAGGAAAAAATATAAACTGAGAAGGTTGCACAGGAAAACTTCAAGCAACCAATAACCATAACCACAACATTAATATTCAATTAAAGTTCAAGAACTTAAAATGTAATAACCTTAAATTTGATACCTTAGTGCCTCACCAACAGCAGGGCGGAATATCTTGTACATTCCAGAAGCAGAACTGGAGCATGATTCACAGAAGAAACAGTAAAAAAATATTAAGTCAAGCAAAAATAGACCTAAAAACTCAGCACAAACCAGCATGTAGATGGAAAAACTTAATATGAACTCAAATATATATTGGGAATCCTAAAGGTCACTTTACACAATGGAGACAAAAGATACCGTTCACGCATCTAAAAATTTGCATGTACACATTTTCAAATAAATTGTGGAAATTATTTAATACCCACTAAAGTACTATAAGGATATTCGTTGGTTTTTGATATACCAATTACAACCCTAATCTTCACAATTCTGAAGGAGCATGCTATTTGCATTTTAAAACATATAATGGTTTACATTTTCAGAGATCTTCTCAACCCCACCTAGTGAGATTACAGATTGTAATGATGATGTGTAGTCCTCACAATTTTATTCCATAGGACTTATCAAAAAGTAATAATGGCATTCCACATAACTAAAAACTGTTACCCTCTCATAGTCATCCATTAAGTTAGGCAACGGTGAAACAGCAACATTGGCACCAAGCAGCACCAAGAACCCACTATTACTGGGTCCCCCAACTCAGACATGCAGCAGGAACATGAATTCAATATTTTTTTATTTTTAAGTAACATGAATTCAATATTGAGGTGTCAATTTATGAATCTTTAACTGATAGGCTTGCCTGTGATTTTGGTCTCTGAAGCCCTTGTTTAACTTAAATCAGAATGGAACTTCTTTCAGTAATCTTCTTGAGATCTTACACAGGCAGTATTTTGGGTGCTTTATGAAGAGAAGGGAAAAGGAAGGATACAGAGCAGTTTCTGAAATTTGGAATACAGGGAAAAAATGAGAAAACAGAAAACACGCAGCAGAGAGGAGGTGCAGCTATTTGGCATTGGTTGCTGTATTTTGTAGGTTTACAGGAAAAGTATATTGCTGACCATAAAAAATCAATGGTGGAAGGCGGTGCTATGGTCGGCAGCCATTACTGGCTGCAGTTAAAGAAGCATGGAACTTTGAGTTCTAGAAAGTCCAGGGCACAGAGTACAGAGAGCATGCCAATCTTTGAAATCAAAGACAAAAAAATTAGTAACATAGAGATATTAAGGAAGATATGACTCATAAATTTATTCAGAACATAAGTACTCCATGACTGCTCTGCAATTGTAGGATAACACCTCAGTTGAATGGTAAGCTCTATATGCATCTCAAGAACCCATATTATAACGTTTATTGACATCAATAAAGGTACTATAAAGAATATCCATAAGAAATGAATCAGTTTAAAAATTAACAACTGTTAAGGTCAGAACTGCCTTAACTAAAGATGTGATTTAAAGCCAAGATGAAAATCTGAACCAACGGAATTGACCCCAAAAATTAGTACAAAAAACTTCCAGGTTGACAAAGAGCCCTTAAAAGTTAATATTTATCCTAGTTCATAAGATAGAATTTGCAGTCCAGCTTTATTCAGGGAAACTTGATAATGAAGTGCTTTGTTACCATAAGACATTGATACTCTTCTAACACTTCAGGAGCCATGGTCAGTTGTGTTACATTATATTTTTACTTCTCTAAAACTGGACACTTCTTTATTCTAATCCAAAAGACGAGGAAACTTCATAATGAAGTCCTTTGTCACCATAAGACATCAATACTCTTCTAGCACTTCGGGATTCGTGGTCTGCTGTGTTCTATTACTTTTTTTCCCTAAAACTGGACACTTTTATGGTGAGTGGTGATAAATCACTTTTCGAAGGTATATCAAGTGCATTAAAGCCTGGGTACATGTATCAATTATTCAAGCACTTTCTAAGGCTTGTAACCAGGCTTAGAAATATCAAGTTTGCCCGTGTACATGACCCACTTCAGCATACATGATAAATCGTTCTCAGGCTTGTATTATCATGCCTTTCAGTATCCTCTGGTGTTTCCAGTGTATAGGAATTTGAGGGCATTCAAGTAGGTTGAGAACTTGAGATGAAGGCACTAAAACTTCCAGAAAGTGCTAAAAAGCTTCAAACCCATGGAATGTTGATTGTCCAAACCTGTCTCTACCTGTGATTCAGCTCTGTGCAATATGAATAACTTCTTGGTTCTCACCATTATAGAGGCGAAGAACCTTAGCTACTTTCCCCTTATCTATCAAGATGTATCTCCTCATGTATAAGTTTTCCCCTCATTTTTCCTATGACAATCTTCATCATCAAGATCTGAACAAAGAATCCAGCTAAAGATACAACTGTTTTCTCCAGCAATGTTGCCGATACACCACCTCTTGTGAAGGAAGGATATCTTTTCATAACTTTAGGATCTAGTTTTGCTAACTAGAGATATTAACATTTGAACTCTGTCAATGTTTGTTTAATATAAAGTACTCAAATTCCTTATGGAAGTTAAAATTATCTGGAATTCATAACTTGCACGCAATAAGTCATGATATAAGCAGCATACAACATAGCTGGTACAACTCTATTCATTACATTGATAACCTGTAAAGTTCAAGGATAAGGAAAAGAAAGCTTGCTACAGCATGTAGAATTACCCTTCAAATGCTAAAACGAAGTGTCTTCTTCCCAGCCATTCCCTTTTAGATTCATAAAATCCAGCACTAGGTGAACCAAGCACGTCTTTTTGCTTCTCATCAAGCAAGGCAGAGGCAGACTACACATAAATATGTAAATTAGAAAGTTTTTGTGGTTATCAAAAATTAAAGAAACTAATGGAACAACAAAGTTTTTCAGATATCTTATAGAAAAAAATAAGGGTCATTTCGTCCAGTTCCATTTCTTCATCTTTTTATATTACTTTCTTTTTCGTCTTTTAATGTGGAGGTTAGAGAGGGGAGCAAATAGGGGGTACCTCCCATGCAATGCCACGATCCAACTTTAAAGTAAATAGTACAGTGGACGCCCCAGACATATTATCAACATAAACAGTCTGCAGAAAGATTTAAGTTAGCAAATATGTTTAACCTAGGACAAGTAGGAGCTTGAGGAGAAGTGTGACCTTTGGAGACCCTTGTAGTTCAATAATGTTAGCTTTCACGTCAACAATGCCAGAGTCAAAGTGGCCCTCTATACGTGCATTCTGAATTATAAGCTCAAGAATGCTCACAAATAACTCAAAGAGCCTGTTTTCCATGTAAATGTCTATCTTTTAGTAAACTACATTTAATATCACAAGCATATCAAAATTTGAGTCAGTAAAAAATAAAATGCCACCTATTCTGAATTTCCGGAGGCAGCCCCAGTAGCCGATTGAGGAAACGTGCCACATCATGCATGTCCGAGTCCACAATGCGCCCAGTAATCTTCCCCAACTCCTTCCCAGTACCTACAGCATGCAGTACAAAACAGTGAGTCGTCCTCAAATTGTACCAGATATGGATATTGCAATGGAATTTTTTGTATTCATGACAGTTTTAATTGAGAAAACCAAAGTGTAGGTCAATTTGGAGTTAGTATGTCAACAAATATCTGGAGTAAGAGCATATAAGTACAATGATGACAACAATCAAAAGCTTTAAACCCACTAGGTGGGGTCAGCTACAAGAATTCTAAACTACATCCACTTGTATCCATGGTCACATCATCTGTAACATCATTATATCCTATAAAGTATCATATGAAAAAAGTAAAAATCAAACGCACAATGTGAATGGTGAAAATTGATGACAAGGTGACACCTTAACAGTGACTGTATCAATGCCTTGGATCAATAACCCATGAGGAGACATTGAGGAAGCTCAGGAAGGTGCACTACAGCAAACGGAGAAAATGGTAGGTTTCTTCAAGAAGACCAAAAAATGGTGTTCATAGTGAATGAAACAGAGTATGAGCAATAAAAGTATCACGTTCAAGAAAAGAGTTCCCAGATATGGTGATGGAATTATAAACAAGAACAGAATGCATAAGTGCTAGAAGTGGAAGCCTTTGAAGGAAAGTAATAGCAAGTCGATTGATGTTTTCATTATATATAAGTAAACTAATGGACCATTTCAAAGGACTTACTAAATCCAAAGGAATGTGCTAAAATATCAAGGATAAGCTTGAGAGGACGTTGATCAGAAGCCATGAGACAAAACATGGTTGCCTAGAACTTCACTGGGAAACTAATGTTTCTAAAGATAGACTAGCAAAAATGGATCCATGTACGTGATCTCAACTAACAGGGATTATGGCTTATTAAATGGAGTATCAGAAATTGTCCTCAAACAATAATAAGTCACAGATAAAGATCTTTAACCTTAACTAAGAACTAAGCATACTTTACTACTTCATGTAGAATGTAAAAAAAAACGGCCAAAATAAGAATAGAACTACAACAAATGTCTTTTTACTTAATCGGTTAATATGATAATAGAATATCATGAGAAAGATGTCAAGTAGCATCACCACTATAAAAAAGGTGTTATTAAAACTAGTAACATCTTTAATGAAATCAAAACAGAACTAACGCATCTATTTTACTCAAGTGAATTGAGACAATTAATGCCAAAAAGGTTACCTAAAACAGAGTCTCTAACAATTCCAACAGAGACAAGAGCAGCTTTTCCCTTGAGAATGAACTCTTGAATAGTATCTGGATTGTCAGATGAACAACCTGGAGGTAGAACTGGAAAAGGATCCTGAAAAGCCTAAAGTTAATCGCCAAGAAGTTCCAAAGTGCCCCCACCCCAGAAAAAAAAAAAAACGTTCTGAGGAGGCCACATATCAGTTTGAAGAAGGGGCAATTACAAAATCTACCAAGGGAAAAAAAAAAAAAATTAACAACCTGCTCCATGATTCCTCTATAAAACACCGTCAGAGCCTTTTTCCCATAATAACTGTCATAATTATAAGCACTTAAAGATGGTCCAGCCCTACAACACATGGACAGCACAAGATTTGTTATTGTATGGGCTTGAAAAAATGAATGTCACTGCTGAGGTTACTTTCTTGCTGAATATCAAAGATAAATATAACCAACCTACGGTCTCCTTGCGTTAATGCTCCAAGAGACTGTAATCTCTTAGCAACAATGGATGCAAATCGGCGCTCACCTCCAAGATTAGTAAAGAGTAGCCTGCAAGTATAAAAGAAAAATCACCAACACGATTAAATTATTAAGCATAAAACAGAAAATTAGTAGCATGATTACCTTGTTAAAGAAGCAAAAAAAATTTTGCTCACAAAATCTATAAGCCTGTAACTATGCAGTATCTCCATGTATCAACAAAGCCATAACAACTCTAGAACTATGCAATATCTCCATGTATCAGCTAATGCTACCTTAGCTTGTAAAGTAACAAGATTCTTACACGCATACTGGCAAAAGAAGTGAAAAGAAAACGCAAAACACCACAAAAACAGAAAAGCAAGTCAAGGTTACGGCATAATCAGGATTCTTACTGACAGAAGATAAGTTACAATAGTGTCTAAGAAACTATTGGCAAAACAAAACCCATGCGAGATGGTTTTTAGGGTCAGTTGCCCTCTTAGTTTGTCGGCAGTCAATCAGGCACAACAAGTGACAACCAAGGATATAGTCAGGTATAGCTTTAGATAAATAGGAATACAAATGCGGGTCTACCAGCTAACCCTCAATTACCCTAAGTGCTCTTACTCAAATGAAGCAATTAAATTCAACCAATAAAAGAAGATGACTGAACTAGAATGCCAAAATCAACCTGTACTGAGGTGCAGAAGCTTGATTTGATCGATGAGTTCTTCCAAATTGTTGAATGGCTCGGTCAGCACTCCAAGGCAATTCTAGAGTTAAATGCACTCTTCTTCTCTGTCATTCATATAACAATGACAAGAAAAATATCAATTGGTTGAAATGACAAAAGCAGAAAACTCGAAAAGCAACTTTTTCCATATCATGTTTTGGAAGTTCTCCCTTTAGCATGTTTTTAGTGCACAGAAGCATTTTACTTCCATACAAGAATCAAATCATGAAATCATGAAAGGATGGTAGCAGATATTACTATATATCTAGAAAGAAAAACTTAGTATACCTGATTTACTACCCTTCTATCTGCTTGCAAAGAAACACCAGCAGAACCAGCTTCAGAAATTATTGCAATCAGTTTCAAACCATCCATGAAGAGCTGCTTCTCATGCATATTGACCATTTCCATGGTCACATCCTTGCTAAAGCAGGAAAATATTTATTTAGTAAGCACATAACTACAATCAAGGGTTATGTGCTTGCAAAGGCCCTAAACTTACGTGTTGCGGGCCTGATAAGTGACGCCTTTTCCGTCAGAGGCCCTCACAAGCATGCCTCGTCTCCCCGTGATTTCTGCAACTTTATCAGGGCCTCCAAGCTGCACAAACATTATAAGTCATCAAGAGAAAAAAATAAGCAGGAATGAATATTTTGAATGTGATTTCTCAATTCTCAACCACAACATGGTAAATAGTACACAATATATACCAGAGAAAGGTGCAGTCAAAATTACCTGATCAATAATGTCATCTAACGGATTATTTGGAAGATCCAGAGAGCGAATTATCTCGAGAATTTTTGACTTGCGCTCCGAAGCTCCTTCATACCTATCATCACATTTATTGGACTCAGTATTTTAGATAAAGTTAAAACAAGGCACCCCCAAAGTTGCATGGTACAGAATCAAAAATAAAAGGATAACATGTTTCAATGCACATAGAGACAGATAGATAAGGGTGCAGAGAGAGACCCATAAGTTCAGTGGGCATTTGCATGAAAGGAGTCTTTCAAGAAATGAGATTAAAAGTAATAAGTTTGGAGTAGCACCTTTTAAGGATAAGGTGCAGAAAACAGGAAAATGGTTAGGACCTGTGGGGTGAGTCGATGAAATGGAGAAAGTTTGTATCAAAAGAGGAAGAGATCAAAGAAAAACTTATGAGGTGTTGCAGGTTACACAGTAATGGTGGGCAGCCATCCAAGTGATAGCAACTATCCAAATAAGGGACACAATATACAAAGTTACAAAGAAACCTATCATAGCCCACACCCACAAACAAACCCCCACCCCCAAACAAAACCCCCCGGGTGGCAACAGATATACACAGGGATAAATTGATGAGGCAAAAGTGATTTCTGCTTTCATCTAGGGAATTTTGCAGGTCCGTCACAGGCAAAAAAGTGGAAACATGTGACTTTGTAAGCTCCCCTCCTTATTTTTGACAAATTTGAAAAGTTCCAGTTACATTCATTTTCTAAACCATGTGGTCAGGTTAACTTCTAATGTATTCAAATAAATATCTCAGAATGGTAAATGAAAAATAACTTTTTTGTAATTCAATTCTTGCAGATATCATTACTTTCCTAACAAATTCCTTAGATTTATGGATTAGATGGACCATGAACTGACATATTAACATCAAGGACTTAACCACAACAGGTAGAGGACCACTTACAACAATAGAAAATGCTAAAGGTCAGAAAACCGGAAAAAAAAGGAAAATGTACTATATAAAAATATAAGAACCTTTTCAACAACTCTACTACATAGGCATGTTTTGCTTCAAGATATTCATCAGTCTTCTCCTTGCAAGAATGGCAGGACCAATCACCAGAAACTGTATTTAGCAAAGGAGGGACTAAACAAGCAGGATGAGCACGATGACCACAACAGGAACATTGGAGCAACATTTTCCTTTCCTACATAAAGGTATAGAACATGGTAACACAATCCAGGTGCTCATACCATTAAAAATGTCAAAAACACAATGAAAGGAGAAACAAATTACCTCTTCAGAATTGCAAATTTCACAGAACTGAAATTCATCATCAGATTCAGTAGATTCATTTTCAGAGTCAGCTGCATTAAAACCAAAAAGAATTTAGCAATCAAGGTAGCCATCACCATGATTTTAGCCAAGTGAAAGTCAGAAAAGCCATCGTGTTATTAAGAAGAAATACCCATAATAAGACTGAACAAAGATTATGATCAATATAGACCCATTAAGTAATGGTCCAGGGTGACTGAACACCTTGGCATGTTATTCTTTATACTGCTTCTGTTCACAAACTACTTATTGACCAAGAAAAAACTCCTAAATAATCTAATTAGCTTGCAGACTACAAGAATAGAATCATAATAATCTGTTTTTATGTTGATCGTTTAATGGGGGCTTTATGGAAACATTATGCAGAAATTGCAAATTTCAACGTCCTAGTTTGAGTTGGCAGGAACTGGTACTTCAAATCGCAGCTCACATCAAACAGTAAATCTGGGAAAGCTCATTTGTACACAACTAATAAGAGCAGCTTCCTGTCTCACAGGATAGGATTCCAAGCTTACTACTTCCAGAATGACAATAAAGATGCTAGTTCTCTAACCAAGTGGTGGCTAAAAAAGTTAGGGGAGAATTGTACTTACTCAAAGGAGTTAAGCAATAGAGGAAAATGGATCATTGCAGAGGGGTATGAAGACTTTGAGAAGAGCCTTCCCCCCCCCCCTAATTAACGCCTATTGATAAGTTGAAACATTGATGGAGATTAAGCTGGGTATGGTGTTTTATCTATATTTGATTCTTGCCATCTTGAGGGATATGGCTGCACAGCCCATCGCTGCTGTCTTTAGAGTATCTGTCTATCCCTTTGCTGGGTGTATGGCACAATTAATTGTTCATAGTTTTTCATTGCTTAATAATAAACTTATCTCCCAGAAAGATAAAAGCAAAAGAAGCATCAAACCAAGCAGGTACAGTATATGCTAAGAAACAATGCATTCAATGAACAAATCACACGGTGCACCGACTACAAAATAATAAATAAATAAGAAACTTATCTGGATCATGGACATGCAATGATGAACAAAAAGTCAAGCAGAAGACAACAGCTGCCGCTAAAAAAATATATATATCATATTGTGGCAAATCATGAACAGCCAGAAGTCAGGCTCCAATTTTAAATAAACTTTCTTTCAAGTATGAAAAGTTCATGTCAATATTCTTTAGCATCAAATACTTACCATCAAGCATGAAAAGAACATCTGTATATGCTGTTTCAATTATCTCAAAAAATGATGTGTTGGGTCAATGATTTGAAAAAATGAAACGAAAAAGAAAAGGTTCTAAAAGTTAATAAACGAAAAGTTGTCTAAAAGTTTATGGAAGATAAAAAATTATATAGCTTATTCTTTTTTTATTCTATAGATCTTCATGAGGGTGACACTTAGTGGCAATAGTAAGGTTGATACTTTGTGACCTAAAGGTCACGGGTCTGAGGTGTGGAAACAACCTCTTTGCAAAAATACAAGAAAAAGGCGGCATAGAAATACAACCCTCCCTTTACCCTCACAGAACAGGGAGCCTGACTCACTGGGAACACCCTATGGTCTATAGATCTTCTATATAAGTTAAAAGTATACAATGCAGGAGTAGATTGAACCCTGCAACAAGTTAGTGTTACCTTAGTGTAAACATAAATTAGTTATGAGAACATGTACCTATAGTTTCCAGTATCCATAAGATTTCAACCAAATAAAATTTATAAGCATAACTATAATTAAATCCTACAATGTTCCCCACATTGATCATTTTCTTTTAATAACAATAAGAACAAAATCCAGGAAGGGCAGTGAATCTAAAAACCTTTTGTTCACAATTTTACTCTGTTAAATGCAGAATAGTCTGTACAAAAGTTGGATCCTAATACTAGTTGGATGTAGGAAAATTCTAACGATAATATTTATATAAAAAGGGTAATTATATATAAAGAAAAAGAAAGAGAAAAAAATGAAGCACAAGTTCTCTTATGCTATATCTCTGTACTATTTTACATTTCTCAAACTTTCTCAAATACATTTTACAACCAAAAGGAAAAATGACTCTTGTTTGATATTTCCATATATTGGCAAGACAAGTGATTTCTTATATCATTTAGTTGTTTTTAAGGTGTTTCAGAATGTTTAGGTGGGACAACTTGGATTCTGATTTTTCTATCATTTTTCTGTGCCATTTTTCTAGGAAACTGGAACATTTCAGCTATTTCAAAGGAACAATGAAATTTTTTGCTTTGCTTACATTCAGATTCTTCATTACTTTCAGCATCACTTGGACCCTCCCATTTAGCAACTTTCCTGACTCTGCCTTTCAATGAAACCCCAGGTGTTGCTACATGCCTCTTTCGCTGAAGTTCCTTGACACTTTCCTCTCCTATAATGAAAATCAAAGTGAACCCTAATTGTAATGGGAACAGGAATTAACAAAGATGACACCGGCATCTGAACCAAGCATAAACCTGAAAGGGATTCAGGCTTATCAGGCAAAGGATAGTTATCTTCAACAAATTTCAGCAACAGCTCACGAGGCCCCGAAATAAAGTCATCAAGTTCAGTACCCTATTAGAGATAGATTAGTTATTGAGAGAAAAAATTTATACATTAAAACAAGGAAAATCAAGCACACCTATTTAAGACATAGATTAGATAATGGCGCACAAATTAATATAATATGGCAAAACCACTCCTATCAATATAAAGACTAAGTTTGCAGCAAAATATATACATACACAAATACTAAGTACCCTATTTCAGTTGTATATATGTGTGTGTGTGAGAGAGAGAGAGAGACGCGCGCACACACATGCACTGGAAAGTTGGAAAATTGCCACTTACATATTTCGTCACAGCTTCCTCAGTCCGTGCCTCCCCAGTACTCTGGAGGCCAATCACCACACATTTATTTTCCATCAATGCTTGTTTAGCAAGTTTCACAATAGTAGGAACCTTTGCCGACATACACATGTGCCTAAAGAAACGCTGCAATAGCAAATATAACAAAAACAAGAGGGAATAGAAATAAATAATAGATTAGAGGAGAAAAAGAAGGGCTTTTAAAAAAAAAATGATATCCAAACATTTATTCACTACAGATTAGGAGAAATTTGAGCACTTGAACCTGATGGTTTGCCCAGTACAATCGCCACACTTGCTTCTCAATGGAAACATATGTACTTGCTGACAGCAATTCCACTCGCAACTCTGCCCAAAACTCTGTAGCTTTTTTATACATATCCTGAAAAAAGAAAAAAGAAAAAACAGGTGCATTTAAAACTTAACAAATTAAGAAAATAAAGGATAACTAAAATATAACATGCCTATTAAATCACTAATGAAACCAAACACAGTAAAGAGTTCTAAAACAAAGCAATTGCGACCATAAAATTATTAGGTTTCCTATAAATTCCAAAGGGGGGCATCTAACAGATAATATGGAAGAAGCCTTCAAACTAAATGAAGATATTAAGCAATCAGCATTTCTTATCACTAGCTGAAGCAAGAACTGGAGTATGCCTTAACCAGTGAACATTGTGAATTAATTGTTGAAGTAAAATAAATCAATATCATTGTTCAGTTCAGAAAATTCCAACTAGTCAATTGGTCTCAAACAACAATAGTGTTTCTGTTAAGCCACCTCATTAAACATCAGAAACACAAATAGCTCTAGGACAAAGCAAACTAGAAGCAACAAAAGTGATGTTTTCATTTATCAACCCATAGGCAGTCCATGGGCTTGAGGTCAGATCACAAAAGAGTAAGACAACATAAATCCGTTCATCTAGTAAATAGAACATTTATGTTGCACTCAAAAACATATGTTCCCCCTTTTTATTTTCTATTCTTTATACCCAGATTGACTTGATCAAGGCAAGTTTTATCAAGCTTAATTGACCGTTATACCATATTTGGCAGTAGGGGAAAATGAAATACTAAATACAGCCCCCCACTATTCTTGATTCCCCATGCTGCATTGAAACTCATGAACATATTAATGCATTTAATTTAATATGATTAAAATCACAAGTTTTAGAAGCTAGAGCAATACCAGGGAGATTAGCAACTAGATCTTTATATGATCAGAGTTTCAGAACTGAACTTTGATCCGAAAAGGTGAGACATGAAGAACTTTAGGACTGGATAATATCCCTATTTAGGCTAGGAAGTGCCATGAAGATGTAGGTGTTGTTAACAGAATTATGTATTTGACCTATAGAAACAAAAAAATAAAAAATAAAAACACCAGATGAATGGAGAAAAGTGTAATATTACCTGCATGTAAGACTAAGGGAGGTGTTCAAATTTGTACAAATTGCAAGCAAATTAAGGTATGATGCAACATGAGAGAGTGATACAGTGTAGGTTAACACTTGAGAAAAATAGTATAATCAATTTAGATTTAAGTCAAGGAGGTCAACAAGGAAAGTAATCTATCTAATAAGGAAAATCTATGAAAATATAAGTGAGTTTTCAATTACAGTACTTTTACATGAAGAATCTGCTTCAAGCTCTAATCTTCTAGTTTGGTTACCTGACTACAAACATACAAGCTAAGGTAACAAAAAGCATGTTATTTGGTATTATATTGCTTTGTTAACTGAAACAAAAATATGTAAGTGCACAGAAGGTTGGAAAGTAGTTTGGGAATCAAGAAACTTTCAAGATAAGTAGAACTAAAACTAAATATAAAAAATGCCACAGCAGTAAAAACTAAAATGTCAAACTAGGGGTAATTATTTATCGATGGCCAAGTAACATCTAAGACTGAACTTGATATATATGCTCTATTCTACATAAGAACAGAGAAATTGGCATTGATGTGAGAGCGTTAAGATAAGAAGAATGCCCATGGAACCTGTTGTGACTGACCACCAACTATGCAACTATGAAGACTTTTAATAAGACAGCAATAAGACCAGTCATGCTATTGGGTGCAAGCTATTGGGTAATTAAGAAATAACATGTGGCCCAATTGATATATCCAATATGAGAATCATATTGAGGATGAGTGAAAATACCCGGAGGGAAAAGACAAGAAACAATCAAACCCGTGAGAAAATAGGGTAGTATCTATTGATCTATTGAATATAAAAGTGAGAGAACGGGTGCCTCAGTTAAGACAACAAAGAAAAATAAACTACATTCCAGTGTTGTAAAACCAGACCAGACTGGCAGGTCAGGAAAAACTGGTAAGCGGTCCAATCGGCTAGAAAAAACTGGCAGTTTCTTTTTTTATTTTTGAATCAAAGGTCGACCCATGAACCCATAGACCCATCCCAGTTTCACCCAGTTAATTCTCTCTCATCAGGTAATGTTGCCGATACCCTATTTTCAATCAAGGTCTTAAACACCAGGAGTTAGATTTACACTTCTTAATTGTTTTAATTTTCTTCACTCCTAACTCTAAGATGGGTTAGGGAGAGAACAAATGGGTTTGCAGCCCATAAAGTGAAGGAATTTTCTTATGTATTCTTTTTATAAAGTTGTACATGACTAAGATTGAATATTCCTTAAAAAATTTTATGGAAGTCAAAAGCCCTTCCTAGATTGATCTTTTGTAACCAGTCCACTTTGCCACCATTCTTACTTCAGATAATTTGAGGAAGAGGTGTCTTCTTGTTACCAGTTGTTGTCATCTCTACAAGGAAAATGGGGAATGGGTTGATAACTAACTTATAATTGTTTAATGGCTGACGATTGGTCCCCCCCCCCTTTTCTTTCTGCTGTCTGGTGGGTAATGCTAGCTTTGGTTTGGCTGCTTACATTTTTCGAGGTAGAGGAAGGCCCTAATAAGAATTTTTACAGATTTGGCATTTTATTCCTTTATTTATTATCTGGAGTCTTTGGTGTGAGAAACATATAAGAATCTTTTAGAATTTGAAGAGTACTGGTTCTTTACTCAATGGAGATATTCTAGTTTCCCATCTTAGGTGGCTAATGGACTTGTCCTGTTTTTGTTCCCCCTTGAGTTTTCTAGAAGGTTTTCCCTGGAAGTTAAGGAGGTCTGTTATCATTCGAGGTTTGCGCCTTTAAGGCACTTCTATTAATATATTTTTTTATCCTCACAAAAAAATAAAGAAATATTGTTCTCTTAATCAGCCCATTGATAGACGTGCTTCATTTTTTTTTTTTTTTTTTGTTTGGAACAAATGACCATAAGTTCGACCTACTTATACAGTTTCATATGATGTTGACGTAAAGCCCAGAAAATTTAAGTGAGAAAATAGTTAGCCCTAGATTATCACAATATTCAAATTTATTAAGTCAATATTCACATTGGCAACCCTTCTTCATGGAGCCTTGGAGTTGGGGCATATCAGACATGCCCTTTTTGTATAGCTAGTGTTAAATTTAGCATCTATTGAGCCAAAACAAACTAATTTGGTGGGCAAATAGTGGAATAAGGCTGTTGATTGTACACGGTTGCTTGTTTCTAATGTGGGCTTTGCCTTCCTCTCAATTGGATTTGCATACTTTTAAGGCTAAGGTTGTTAGGGACCATGCAATTAAGAAATTCAATATCAGACTGATTTCTTAAAATAGGCAAATATCTCTAGAGGGTGATACTTATATAAAGGAACCACCAAAAGCGGATGAATTGTATAAGCACATACAATGATTCTCACACTTACTAATAGTATCCTTCCAAGCTTGCCTATTAACCTGATGTCTTTTTTCCATTCCTTTTTTTTCCCCCTTTTTGTGGCCAATGTTCATGAAAAAATCTAGTTTCTTTGGTAGAGTGGTGCGTTTAAATTTTACATGGTAAGATGGGGTACAAGCATTATTGTTAAATTCTAATCCTTTTTCTTGTCAAAGCAAACCACAGCTTAAGCCCTAAAGTGCATGCTTTTTTGTTAAGTGCAAGGCATGCTTAACCGCGCTTATTTTATTTATTTTTTTGATTCTTTTATTGTTCTACAGAACAATAAAAATAATTGCTATTGTGCATCCTAATACACCAAAACAACACCCATCTATTATATAAATATCTTGAAGTGTTGTAGAAGAGAATGATTTAGCATTTGGTCATGAGTTTTTGATATGGGGTGTTGTTGCTAATATTGCTTGAGTTGAAGAGTCTATTAGAAGCAAAGGAGCAATGTAACAACTAGAACACCATCTTCAACTTCTGGTTCATGGCTAGTTTTGGTTGTAAAAGTCAATTAGATGGCACTGATGAGGAAGCTGATGAGACCTATAACTCTAATGATGAAGATGACTTTCTTAATCTTGACGAAATCATTGCAAATGAATTCAAAGACCCTCTTTTGCCCTCTTTTAGCATGAATTTTTGTCTTGACAGCATTATCTAATAATTAAATTGCATTATTATATTCTCCCTTTTATTTTTTCTAACACTAGCGCTTTGTTTCTACTGAATTTTTAACCTCATCAAAAAGCTTTAGTTGTTAGATTAGAGAGTTAACTTTATCTTGTATACTACTATTTTACTCTCAACGCACCCCTCACGTGTGGCCAAGCCTCACTAATAACTAGTCCAACCATGCACAACAATTTAAATATTGGGTCAACGGTGAAGTTTGACCTCAAGACCTATGCCTACTTTGGAAACATGTTGAATCGTTAACCACCATCTTATCTAAAAGGTTAACTTTATCTTTTATACTATCAATTTACTCTTAACAATTTCAATTGAGCACACTAGCGCTTTGCACTTAAGCTCCAGAAGCCCTTTACAAAAACAATTTGGCTAGGTTGCA
Source organism: Diospyros kaki (assembly GCA_036245055.1). NCBI lineage: Eukaryota > Viridiplantae > Streptophyta > Magnoliopsida > Ericales > Ebenaceae > Diospyros > Diospyros kaki. Next base: position 8,976,029 of record BSEG01000013.1, read on the forward strand.
ATGAGCTCGATATCATTAAACTTTGGCCAGGATGCACTGCTGTTCATTGCATTCTCTTTTTCTTTTTCTTTTTTGGTGGGGGGGGGGGAAGGAGGAACTGTTTGTCATAGTCAAGTTACACATTTTTTGTAGAACAAACTTAGCTATGTAAAAGTAAATTTTCCATTTAAATGTTCCCACAAAATGACCTTTCAATTCCTAATATCTGATTGAATTCTCTCCCCTCATCCAGATTCTCGAGACACACAGAGTGCAAGACTTCCAACTAATCAATAGGAATGGCCAAAAATCCAAGACTTTCTTGTGGCTTTTTTTATTCATAGTACAAACAAACAATAGGCAAATTCTAGATCTACTTTGAGATCGATGATACTTATATGTAAAAACCTGCAATTCTGAACCAACAAGGAAGAAAAAAAAATAGAAGAAAACTTATGATTATAACTCTGAGAACGATTATAATTTATGATTATGAAGAAGAAGACGAGAAGGAAGAAACACTTCGATTGTGGCAAGAACTCTGATAAATATCTTATCTAATCCTAATCAGTTATCCATTGGAGCAAAAGTACATTTTTCTGGCACTTGGCCACTCCTGGTCAGTGGAAATGGAAAGGCAGATGAATTGCCTGATGGAATTTCTGGATGTAGATATGCAATGCAATTAAAGTTAAAAAGTAAATATTAAAAAAGTGCTCCTCTATAAAATATTTTAGAAAAAGCGCCCTTGGCAAACAAAATGTAAAAACAATAACAAAATAGAGTGAGACAGAGAAAATTGAACTTCAGTGATAAAAGGAGAAGAGAAAATGCAGAGATCTCATTGTTTACAAGAACTAGAACAGAAACCAAATTCTTTTGAGAAAGCTGACGTATTTCTCTGGGTAGACTCCTATGATCACAGATCTCATCAAAGAAAATGAGGAGATCCTCAATGCACTGGAAGACCTGTGATCCAAGCTTATATTTAAGCATGAATTTCAATGACATAACAATTCGGCAAAAGGAAAGCAACAGTTTCCCTGCAGGGGCGAGGGTTGAAAAGGCTACCACCAGAGCAATCTCAATGGATAAACCAGTCCTGCTAAAATCAAATTTAAGCTCCTCTAGCTATCTTACTCCAAAATATAACAATAGTGCAAGGTATATTTTTGGTATGCTTCCCACTTGAACCATCAAATAGCAAATAAACTGAAGAATGAAGAGACTATCATACCCAACTTGCAGGCAAATGCATCCAGAAAATGACCATTCCAAACAAAGGGGAAAAAATAAAGAAAATCAAAGAGAACGAGGAAAAGAAAGAGGGCAATGAACAGTTTGAATATAAAACAAACCCATATAGAATCGAATATCAGACCAAATTAAAAATGACAAACTAGGCAGATTTTATTATACCATTAATGGCAGTATAGTTGCACCTGAAGAATATTGTTTTCTGTCTACAGGCAACCTTTCTATATTGTTATATCATCTCTCTTCAAAGAATTCTTCCTTTTTAATTTTTTTTCTTTGAATATCTATTTCAGCAAAAAGTTAGAGAATCTTTAGTGAAATCAAACAATTCCAAAGAATGGGAAAAAATAATCATAACAACACTAAATGGAATTATCAGATTATGTTAGTAATTATTACCACATAAAGCAGTGCGCAAAACTAGTAAAATCTATGGTAAGGTTGAAAGAGTTTATATTATTTACAAGTGCATCATTAGTTTACTTTCATGACTAGTCTCTGGTTGTATCTTTAGTTCCATAAATTCAGCAGTATATCTATCAAAAGAAGGAACATAGTACAAGCTCATCATCACCTATTTTTTTTCACTTCCACAGTCAATGTTCAGAATTGTTCCAGAAGCATAGAGATGCTGTGAACAAATATAAATATGCACACTTATCTAGACCAATAAGAAATTGCCAAAATAAACTGATTAAAAAACTTTATAAACAACAATACCAATGCCAAACTGATTAATAATGGAATACCAACTCTAACAGTCATTTTTATCAGATTGTACAGCAGGAAACTAATTCATACCACCATTTTGGCCTCTAATGGTGCTTCAACAACTTCAAACTCCGCCCCTTTATAGCTAAGTGTCCGACATACATACATCCCTCTGAAAATGAAGAGTACTATTTTTGTTAGTATAACCATCCAAATATCAATCTCCTTGTAGAAGTATTATCTCATGACCTTGCTTTCATGTCCATGGCCACGAGTTCTAATGCTCCAACACCTCCTTTTTCTAGAGCACCTACATTGAGATTCTCAAAACAAAAACAAATTAGATGATATCTTCTACATAAAACAAGTGCAACAGAAAAGTCTGATGATGGTACACACGCGCGCGCGGACACAGAGAATGTAATCTTTTGTATGAGGGAAAAAGAGAAAGTATGAACATAATAGTGGCTTCAAAACATAGAATGTCTGCTCAATAACCCCAACAGATATTTTCCAGCATTGGTAAGAACAATAATCACTAGGCAAAAAGGATCCCCCTGCACCCCTCTCTCCCCCCCCCCCCCAAAAAAAAAAAAAACTCTTACAGAAAAAATAAATAAATAAGAAACTTACAGGAACTCACTATATTTGTTAGGACAGTCAAGTTCCTTAGGCTCTATATTGCACTACTGTCCCTTCCAAAAGAAAAGTAACAACTACTACCATTGCTGCAAATGTGACTAAAGGCCTTTCTAAAAATTAACATAAACATGTCAATGACCATTTCAGTACATATTTTCTTAATCAATTATTATTTCCTCCATTAACATTAATTTAAACAACTCCACTGTGCTATCTGATTTAACGCTAGTCACAAGACTAGATAAGGAGGGTTGCGTTAGACAGCGGATAGCCAATGTCAAATTCATCAGATCAAACAACACAAATCCTACACAAATGGAAAATCATTGGGTGTAATTCTCCATGGCGACATGTTGCATTACCAGAGTGTAGTGAAAAATGAGCTAGGGCACCTGCATCAATGCCCAGATGTAGTTGTATATCCACAAGAGTTCTAGCTTGTTCATGGATGAATCATGGCGAAAGATTAAGAATTGGATCATGGATTATGAGGACTTAGAAAAATCAATGGAAGTAGTGGATGTGATGATTAGGGGAAAAAATTAAATTGCATGCCTCCAAAAGACGACATAGGTTGCAAAGAAGGCTAAAATCTTGACAGAATCGGGATATAAACTTTAATACTTAGGAAAGAATCGAACAAGGAAAGGACTATAGATAATTTTGGATGGGATAGTGGATATGAAGAGAATAAGAGAGAGGATAATTACAGCTAAATGTGTTCAAGTGGATTATGAATATTGTTATTAAGTATGAACCACAAGTTGGGATAGGAGAGATGATCAAGACAAAATCTTAGGAAGATTTAAAGGAGTTGGTACAAGATATACCTAGAGGAAAGAAGATCATTATAGAATCTGACTTAAATGGTCATGTGGATAGAGAAGGAAATGGGTATAGAGATATACATGGAGGTTATAGCTTCAAAGAAAGAAATAATGAGGGTAAAGCTATTTTGGATTTTCCCACAGCACATGAGTTCATCACAGCGAACATCTAGGTTATAAGAAGCAAGACGCACATAATCACATATAAAAATAGTTTATCAACCACCAAAATAGTCTACTTGTGAGACAAAAGCATAGTTGCCAGCTATACACTAGGGATCGGGGTACAGGGTGGGTAACTTAGTATGGTACACAATGCGTAGGGGTAGGTTTAGTCATCGCACTATTTGGGGTTGTACATTTTAAACATTTACTTGGGTTAATGTTAAATTTATTCTAACCAAATTATATTATCTTGTTGTCACTTAATAGATATTAATACTTTTACTGAAGTTTTTCTTGGAATAAGGTATAAATTTATCTACTATAATTGTTAGGCATAAGAAAAATGTGGGCCAAAATAAATTTTATGTATATATAGATCCTCTTTTTCAGATGCAACATTAATAATAGGGGTTGAAGAGACAACAGTGCGCAAATGTTTTTCAGATGCAACATCAAAAATAGGAGATTAAGAGACAACTATCTACAAACTCAAAGGTTAATCCAACATTAATCATAGCTAGAAGACGAAAAAAGAACAGTGTGCAGATGTGAAGGTGAATAAAAGGCAGAGAATATTGTAATAAGCACAACAAAAAATTGACAACTGGAGGGAAGAAGCTGCAAGTCATCTGTGTCCAATCAGCAGATCGTCATCAAGCAGCAGACTGTTGTCTTCTTTGTCATCGCCCTAATCCCCTTTTCTCTGCATCTCTCCCTCTTCCCCCCCCCCCCTTCTTTCTTTATTTGTTTTAGATATGGGGTTCAAACTCGGCATCGCCACTTTTGGCGATCCAGTTCACAACCCAAGTCCTTTCAACCCTAGAATTGGGTAAAAAAGGAACCACATCTATGGAGAAAAGGAATCACAAATGTTGTGAAGTTCATAAGGTTATCCCAAGAGAATGTCTGGCTGCTCAACATAAAATTGCGGTAATTGACATCCATATCAAAAAATGGAGGGGAATAAATGGTACTGAGAGAATGTCTGTCTGCTCAACATAAAATTTGGGTTACTGACATCCATATCAAAAAATGGAGGGGAATAAATGGTATAAAACGAGGCCCAAGAATCAGATAGTGGGATTTAAAAAGTGAAAAATATTTTCCAGGAAAAGGTGGGTGACAAAAGTTATTGATTGTAGGAGAGAGAAGCCAAATGCGAATTGAAATGACTACCACTATTCAAAGTACCGCAAAAATGGTTTTAGTATAGTTAAAAGCAAAAAGTTAGAAATCAAACAAATCATGATGCTGGAATAAGAGGTAGAAGACAAAATCAAAACTAAGTTGCAAAACTTTACGTGAATGTAACAAAGAATAAGCCCAAACAGGTATGGTTTGGCCAAAAGAGAAACTAAAAAAGGCAATTAGTGCAACGAAGTCAATAGCTTATGAAAATTTATACCAAAGACTTGGTACAAAAGAAGGGAAAGAGATATATATATATATATAACTAAAGCAATGGAAAGAAAAACAAAGGATCTCAACAAAGTGAAATGCATAAAAGACAAAGCAAAAAGTACTAGTAAATAAAGGGTTGACCAAGGAGAGATGGAAGGAATATTTCTTCAAGTCATTCAATAAAGGTGGAGGAACAAGTGTTATGCTGGGGCAACTTCGTAAGTCTAAAGAAGAGAGGACTTGCATGCTCTGTAGACATATATTGAAACAAAATAATCAAATATGTAAAAAGATAAATAACAGTAAAGAAGTTGGACTAGATAATAACCTGATTAAAGCACGGAAATGCATAGGAGGAAAGGGCATTTTTTTGTTCAACAAGATTATTTAATGTGATCCTTAAAACAAAAAAGATTAGTACAAGTGAAATAAGAGAATTTTGATGCCTATCTACAAGAATTATGAGACATTCAATATGTGGTATCTATAGATTTAGAAAAAACTTATGAAAAAGTTCCTAGAAAAATCTTATGGAGGGCTTCAAGAATAAAGGAGTTTGAATTGCTTATATGCAAGTTATTAAAGACACATATCATAGAGAAAAAACACATGTTAGAACTTAGAATATATGGAAAAGATTGGCTTTTACAATTACAACTAGATTACATCAAGAAACTACATTAAGCCCTTGCCTCTTTACCCCAATAATGGATAAACTCACTAGACGCTTGGGTGTACGCTATTTAGCAATGAAATTTAGTTGATGTATGAGACAAGCGTGAATGCTAAGCTCGAGATACGGAGGACCACTTTAAAATCTAGAGGTTTTAAGCAGATTGAAAAACTAACATATGGAACGTAAAGTTTAGTAATAATATAATTGTGGATGATATTATGATGAAAGGTGAAGATGAAATCATCTTATCAACTCAGATATCTAGATTAACCATCCAAAAAAATAGGGAGATTAACGAGGATGGTACCCATAGATTTAAGACATGATGGTTCAAATGGAAAACTGCATCCAAAATTTTATGTAATAAGATTCCATAGAAGCTAAAAGTTAAATTTTATAAGTCAACTATAAGACCAACTTTGTTGTATAACACATAATGGTAGGCAATAAAGCACCAACATATGCAAAATATGGCCATAACAAAAATAAGGATGCTAAGATGGATGCAAGGCACCGGCGATACAAGAAAAGATAAAATTATAAATAATATTATTTGTAATAAGGTCAAAGTAGCTCCTATTTAAGATAAGATGTGTGAGACATGATAAAAATGGTTTAGTCATGTGAAGAGAAAACCAATAAAGGCTCTTGTGAGGATTGGATGGAATAGAACAAGTATTTAACAAAAAGAAGTAGACGGAGACTAAAAAAACTTGATGGGAAGACTCTTAGGTATGATATGAGGGCCTTAGAGAAGATAAGGCCAAGATAGAAATAATTTGCAAATTAGAATTCACATAGCCAACTACACATAAGTGGGACCAGAAAAGGTAAGGCCACAATAAAAATGATTGGTGAGCTAGAACTCATGTAACTGACCACTCATACTTGATAGTCGCTGTTGTTTATCAACATTAATGTAAACGATTTTTTCTCCTCTTTCGGTTAGCTTCACAAGCTCAGGTTAGCACAGATAAGCCACCTAATCATGCCAGTTCTTTAAAATACGTATGCAGTGTTCTGAGTCACCACACTGATTTTAGAGGAACAAAAGCAATGGATTGTTTAGCTGAACAGCACAAGAGAAAATTAGGAAAATTAACTTTCAAGCTTGATTTTGACAACAGTAACTTCATTTGTTTTGTTGTCCAGCCCACTAGAAAGTTTGGCTGGTAATATCACCCAGGTAAAGCATGATTAGTTAGGCAACCACCAAATGTTCTGATAATGTATGGGTAAATTTCTGAACTGCAGGATAACCTGTTTCCTCCTGGTTCAAAGCAAACTGTTATAACTTATTATTGAAGAGATTAAAATGAATATAAGTCACTTCTCAGATGTTTAAGAAGGCATACCCATTTTGATCATGTTGATCTTGAAGAATGACTGCTTGTATCAGTTTATCCTCCTACAAATTCATTTAATTCTATCTTATTAATTTAAAGTCATTGATTCCACTACATTTTCTATTCGGTTTCCAGAACTCAAACAGGCGGATTAAGGAAGATTTGTTTTGGGCTAAAATTGACTGGATAAAGTATTTCACTTGGCATGCCCATTAATAAATGGGTTGATGCTGGATGGGTTGTAGTTACTTCTTCACAATTAAGATAAGGAGAAAAGGCTACCAAACATTGAGGTCATCAAAATTAAGGTCACCTATGTTCTCTAACAAGCCATCAACTTTGGCACAAATTTATCTGATGAAGTTTTAGATTATTCACTGTTTTGCTTGAATCAGTTTTCTATAAGTCACAGAAAAATCAAAAATAAATATGAGATTCATATGTGAGTATTTACATGCATAGAGATTTGAGTTTGTACAAGATGGATCTCAGTCTGGTGGCCAAGAGAGTGGAGGAAAAATTGCAAAGGGTGCGCTAACATCAAGGCCTCTGTTCCTTTTCTCCCAACCAAACAAGCCAATACTAGAAAATTATGTTTTTAAGTAAACAATAACTCAAGAATTCAGAATAAGTTAACTTTGCAACATCTTTTTTGGGTTGGAGACTTGGACTTGATTACCACAGCCTAACTTCCTCGTGTTGTTTGAAGCTAAGATTTTTACTTCAGAAATCTAGTTCAGGACAAGGAAATTTTTTTCATAGGGAAGTGGAGAAAGAATTCAAAAGGAAACCAAATCCTTTCCTTCACTGGATGATCATGTTCTCTTTGTTCCATATCTCCAATTATTAATATTACAAGTGATGTATTTTTTAATTTGAAGCTAACTCCATCTAAAATGAGCAATCATGCTGGCCAATAATAAGAACAAATGGCAAGAACAGACTTCCTTACTGTAATGTGGTTGAGGGAAGGGGCTTGATTCAGAGTGCCAAGAAGTGAGAACAAATCTGTGCAATTTGCTGGATTAAACCCATTAAGAACCCCCAAGATTTGGCAGGCCCAATTAAGAAACCCAATATTGGCAAACAATAATCCACATAGCCAATCCCATCTAAAGCGATTAAGCTTGGTGTATAGAAGTTACTACTAACTCATTAAATGGTCAAAAAACTTAAACATACATTCCTTGGGAGATCACCAAGGCACATCAGTGATACTTCAATACCATCAGAGCTATATTCACCTAGGCATTTTGATAACCATTCTTATCAGCCAGAAAGCAAGGACATTTGCATTTCACCAAAATTAGTAGATTGAGCTATATCTGGAAATTGTTTATTACAAAAGATAAACATTTGTGTTAAGGATTCAGAAAAAGATGAATATAAAAAATGAAAATAAGAAATACATCTCATTTCCAGACAACAATAATCACACCTCACCTAAAAAGTTTTGGAAATTTGGAAAATATGTTCCAGATCCCCAAAGACCAAGTCGAACCATATAGCCCATGTTGCGAGGTTCTGAAGCACCAGTTGCTGAGCAATAAACAACACGAGCTTCAGGAAGTCGATCCTGTTGCAATAAATTTATAAATAACAGTTAGGCAACAGCAAATAGACCAAATCATACCCATTTTGCAACTTGGAATGGCAGAATCAGTCTGCTGGAATAATATGAAGGGCCCTAAGTTATGACTGTTTATGTGATATAGCAGTTAATGTAATTGAGCAAGCATTGCATGTTTCAATGTGCCTGAGCATGCACATACACATTTACAAGAACTTTTTATAAAACCAGTAAAAGCTGGGCCATATGAACAATTCAATTAGTGCATGTGAATAAGAAAAAGGCTCCAGGAAAGATTAATTCACCAAAACAGACCCAACACCATGGCTAGTCAGATAAAAGTTTATGGCAGCCTTTTCTTCAGACAAGGTGGGTCCCACTCAAATTATGGTGGGAAGCAATTATTAAAGTCAAGAGTCAGGGCCATTGGTTATACCATTCTAAAGATACCATTTGTATATGGCAACCCCATAATTAAGATACAGGAGCATAATACAAATACAATGAAGCAGGCACTCAATGCCATCAAAAGCTCTCATATACCTCCCTGTCCTACGTCACAGAAAGAGGAATCAACAAACTTTATCCAACACAAGCATGATCGAACCTATGAATTTAACACTCCATAACAGCATCTGACATTACTTGATGAATGTCCAAATTAGAGTAAGAGATACCCCAAATATGATGAGGCACCATACAATGTAGTAAAAAATAAATGATCAACAGATTACCCAACCATTCTGCAGAAAAGACCAATCCAAAACCAACAATCATCAATCTCTGCAGTGTTACCAATAATAAGAATGGATAAGGAGCCAGAACCCAAATTAAAAAGGGGATTCTGAGATGGGTCTTTGATCTCAACACATCCTTCCACAGAAGGTCCACTCTTCCTTTGCCAAACAATAACATGAATCAAGGTAACCATAAAGTTAGCTCTTAATGGATGCCGAACCCTTTCATTCCCATAACACCCTTTTTAATGGTAAAGTCAGTTGATGCATTTTATATACACGAAAAATAGATCAGGGCATATGCCAGCTGAAACACATGGAAAAAAGGATCAATTTCATACAAATGCACAGCGATCACTACAACCAAGATTGGATATAGCAGCCAGCAGCCTAAATTTGACATGAAGTGTCACACTGGTTGCAAGAGCAGTTCACTATAACTCCCATAAAAATTAAAAAAAAAGCCACCCACAAAGCAATCAAAAATCCATAAAAGACGATCAATTGAACGTAACTTAGAAGGACCAGTCAACCAAGTGGCTACAGTGCATCAAGAAAATATATTAGGCTAATAGACCAACCAAAGTCCTCAGTTTCCACTCAGTCAATCAACATACTACAAGTGACTTGAGCCTCCTAGCTAGACATGATGTGGAAGGATAACTATTCATTACTATAAAAAATGAAAGAAACCCAACAGTTGGACAGAACCAATTGAATCACATGATCTTCCACAGGCTAATACCATAAGAAGGGAGAAAGAGTGGGGGAACAGAAAGTTTGAACAGAATTGCAAGGTTGATGCTGTAGACAAAGTCTAATGAGATATGGAATTTAATTAAGGATGTTGAAATTAAGATAAGGAAAAAAAAAAACAGGTAGAGATGCACGGAATAGTCTGAAAAACAAACCTGAATCTCCAGAACTGCTTCACCTGTTCGTGTTGGTTGCCCTCCAGCTTCAGGCACCAAATTTTTGGCTTTGTGGCACTATAATAAAGATATTGATGCTTAGAAATGAAAGAGAAGATTTGGCAACCGTGGAGCACTTTTTCATTTATAGAACCATTACCATAAAAGGCAACGAAAATACACTTGAACACAAGTAATGTAAGTTCATCTTCCAGGAGGGAAATATCTAGTACCTCATCAAATATAAGAAGACCGTCATATTCTGGTCCACACCACTGCACAAGTTGCTGCAATCTAGTACGACCTTTCTCTGAAGATGCTATAAGGCTGCTGTATGTGGAGAAAATAACTCCCTCCCTAACCCCCACGGCCTTTGAGTCAAGTTTAGAATAAGGCAGCTTGTTCAGAGCATGCACTGCAAATAAAATTTCATAACTCAGCTCTATGATGCCTCCAATCCTATATCAACTAAAATCAACAGTTAAAAGGTTTTAACAGGGTGTGCCCAAGCAATTAGATGAGTATTTGAGAAAACTACAAACACCACGAGAAAACATCAACAGGGTGCTGATGAAAGTAATTCCCAGAGGTCCTATACCTTGCAAGGGAAAGACAAACCTGAGAGACTTGCCTTTCTTTCCTTTTTGCATAAATAAAACCTTAGAGGATTACTATACCAACATTCACCTAATTGTCTCTCTTCTTGAACCCCACTTTCTATGTATGTACAATCAGACATATGTGCATGTAACTCTACGCACAGGCACTTCCTCTGTTATTTGAACTACCACAATAATCCAAATAAAACCAAATCTCATATATCAATGATTTGCTAAAAACAAAGAAGACAGCACCTCCAATGTGAAACATAACAAGGAAAGAAAAGATCCTTTCATCACATGTACACATTGATACACGCAGTCAGAATTTGAAGGCAAAAGAAAGTAGAAAAGAGAAGAAAGAGTGAAAGAGAGAAGAAGCAGAACCATCTGTGTTCAAGGCATAAATGAGTTGTATTTATGAGATGAAAGACATGCACAATGGTGCTCTTTGAAATATAAGCATTTAATTATTCACCTTCCATACACATTGCACCAACATCATCCAAGTCTCTCCTAGCATCAAACTTCAAGTCTGAGCCAACTGAAATCCACCTGTGTAAGATCATTAATGGGAAAAAAGGAAAAAAGATTACACAGCATAAACTGGGGACAGGAAAAATTCTGCTTGGCATATAATGCTGTTAGAAAACTAAGCTTAATACATCAAATTACAATTAATCATCCAAAGCTTGCATGCAGACATTTTAACAGCCAAAATCTTACACTGCTTTCTTCCTCCCATGGTGCCAATTCTCCCAGATCAACCCTGCAACTGTTCTTCCTTTGCCTACACCTGCTCCATCTCCAACAAAAAATCCAGCCCTGGCACCATTCTGAAGGTGCTGAAGGTGCCTCTGTCATAGAAACTGTATTATATTGCAAATGATGGGCACGAGGACAAGAAATCACAAAAAGAAGTTCCTAAAACAACCTGGCTAGCATAAATCAATGTCTCAATCTGCAAGCATGACAATGCTTTTGAACTTTCTAGGTCATCTTTGATTTTAAGATCATATGTTGGTTCAGGTGGATGGACCGCAGATAAGGAAGATGTCTCCACTATAGGATCTGGATGGGGCAGACCAATAGATAATCTCGAAGGGCACTGCACAAATTAGATAAATAACAAAATGAACAGCACATCTGCAATAGTATTTTCCTATGGTCTAAACTAAAAGGACAACCCAATACAAAGCAGTATCAACAAAAATAAAAACCAAAGTCACAAATTCTCAAAGAAAGAGAACCACTTACATAGTCTGTAAATGTTTCCCCTGCTGTGCCACCTTCATCTTCTTCTCGTTCCACTTCAATTGCTACCTGAATGTGTTAATGCTATTATGTTACAAGTGTAACAACTGCAGTTTCATAGGAAGTTCATAATCTCACAATTTGAAGCTAATAATACTTATAAAGCACAAAGGAGGAAAAGCTAAAACAAAGTTTTCATAAATGACCCCTCCAATAAATTAATATTCAGTTAGAAGAGGAAAAGAAAAGGGGAAAAAATAGTCTTACCAGGAAATAAAATGAAAAGAGACCAGTAATTGAAATAAAAGGGCGTGTGACAAAACAGTATTCAGGTTCATATGTATGGATCTCAAGACAATTCTTTAACATAGATTGCATATAACATGGCAAAGTTCTCATGAATATACTAAGATCTTCCTTTATTTTATCAGTAATGGAGAGCAATCATGCCAATTCCCACAAAGATGTAGTGCCATTGTTTACCAGCACCAAAACAGAGTTTGATAACCCCACGAAGCATTTTTCTAACTATTTGAGCTTGGCTACATAGGTTTTCTTTTCCCATTATGCTCTATCAGGGATCATAATTGTGGTTTTTCGTTTTTTATTTTCAACTAAAGTTAATTTAACCTCCAGCAAGGGCATTTAATAGTTTTTTCTTGTAAAGATCCAGACCATCTTAACTGATTTTATTCTCACTTATCAAAATCCGTGCTAGATCCATCATCTCTACAAGCCTCATTCCAACCACATTCCTCCTAGACCATACATCCAGCTGAGCATCCTCATTTTCTGCTGGTGTCATTGTGAATGCTTAACAATTTATGAATTGGTACCTCAGCCATAAGACATGGCAGTTTGCATTCCAAAACAGAATTCCAAGGCTTTGCAGCATATATTGCCTTTAAGGTGTTGTTAAGAGGGAAAAACAAGTGCAACAAACTAAAAAATATACAAGAACTGCACTTTTGGCAAGACAAACATAAACGAATCAGCCAACACGCTCTAAAGTATGTGTTTTGACAAAATTAGCTTGAAATTCAGTATACTATTGTTGTATTATGTTATTGACATAGATTACTCTAAAAAAAGTTGTTTTAAAATTGCCCATACTAAAGCAAATTTTAATGGATGTAGCTTGTCATATTACTGTTATTCTATGTAACATGACCTGAATTACATTCATTCTGCCTCCTTTTTTTTTTTTTTTGGCTAAATAAAAGAGAAGGCGGGGTGACCAGTGCAGGAACCCCCTCTAGGCATGACCGTGAGGACCCTTTCTTGGTAAGGGGTCTGATTTGAGCCATAGCTACTACTGGGAAAGTGAGCCCATTGCCCCAGGCAAGCCTGTTAGCCTAGTCCCACTGCAGTGCATAAGGTTAGGTACGCATTCTGTTTGTGCACACAGAAACAAAATGATGCGTTCATTTTTCCATTTCATTTGTGTCTCCCCTCCCATCTATTTTCTTCTTCTCTTCTTCCTTTCTTCACTATTTCTTCCCCCCCACCCACAACCAAAAAAAACCAACTTCATGACTCCCCATCTCATTCCCCTCATCATCTTCATCTTCAACTAATTTGCTTTAAAACCCCTCTCAATTCCCCAATTCCTTGACTTCTTCCCTTCTTCTTCATCTTTATTTAGTTTGTCAACAAAGCCCTCTCGAGTCCCTGAGTTTTTTGTGTCTTTATTTTCGTCTTCTTAGAACACCATTTTTATTCTTCTCTCTACCCTCGCCACCATATTATTCTTCCTATTTTCTACAAAGACAAATATGGCTTCAGCAGCATAGCCAGATTTGGTTTCACTGAAACAGATGATGAGAGAAAATGAGGAAACAAGAAGTATAGCTAGCCAACTCTGGGATCTTAACAAAAAGGTAATGAGTTACCAACCCAGAAAGAAAAGGACAACTAGTCAAAAAAAAAAGGTAATGAGTTAAAAAAAAAGGACAACAAATGGTTTTAAAAAAATCTAGATTAGGAGCATTTCTAGCAATATCAATGAAGTTGTATATATTAAGGGTCATATAAAATAAAAAAATACTCTATTCTTATTTTTAAACGCTAAGCAATCAAATGATATATTCAGCTTTGTTTTTATTTAATAAAAAACAAAAACTATACACAGAGATAAAAATCAAAACAAAAAAATGAAAACTCAGTCAAATAACCCCTTATCTACTACATCCATCCATATAAATTTCAAAGGCCTAGACCTGGCCAAATAAAAAAGAACCAGAACAATGTATGATATTGAAATTATTAAACGATCAAGCTATCAAACCCTTGTTCCAACCATTTTTAGTCAGCTATATTACAAGCTCATCCAAATGTTCATTTTGTATTTCTTTTTGCATCTCTTAAGGATTTCCCTCCCTCCAAAAGTCCCTTCACTATTAACAATATATGCTCTCATGAATGTTTTTCTTCTAGCCATCTAAAGCAGCTAGCTTGCTTTACTCTAGTTTTATCTCCAGCTGACACCAGTTCCAAAGAAGTATAGCATTTTATTCTCAATCCTTGTTTATCTAGCCATGGTTCCATCTCAAAATTTGCATTGTTACCAGCCTCATCTGGATATTCGCCCCTTAAAGTACTGACAAATCTTGGTAATGCTCCACTTGAGCTCAGGAAAGAAGATTCTATTAGAAAATATTACATCATTTAAGAATAAAATACAAAAGAACTCAAACTGAAACAATTATATAATGTTTGACTAATCTAATAATGCTGAGAGATCAGCAATACAAATATGTATAGTAAGCAATAAGAGGTAGCTTACAGTTAGCACTGTAAGGTAACAATGATAGAGAGTCGTTAGCCACCCTGAGTACTCAGTGCTCTACTTATGGAACAAGCCCCAAGTGGAGTGCTAAAATCAAGTGGTTATTTTTGGTTAAATCAATTTTTTTCCTCCACAAGTTTGTCTTACAATTCTATCCATCCTCCTTCATATTCAGACTCGCAAAAATGAACCAAAAAGTAAACAGATTTTTAGCTGCATCAATGTTACATTGCAGTTGCACTATGGACATACCTATCAATTTAAGCATTGGAATTTGAATTGTCTCTCATCCAACTCTCTTCAACTACACCACACGCATGATAGGGATCCATGAAAAATGTCAGGTGTAGACATAAAACATGCATAAATTGGTAAAGAAAGGGGCACCTTATGTATTGGAGAGGCTTGGAGCGAACTATAGTAATTCAATGTTACAACCAAAATACAGAAACGAAGGCAACAAATTTTTTTTTTTTCCTCCAAAGAATGGCGAGACAACTGTAAGTCCAAATCAACTGTGGGTTTCCTAGAAAAATAATCCAAAAATCAATTTATAGGGCATCAGAGCACAGGTAAAGTAGAGATGTCTACAGGAACCCGAGAGTACAGAAGGAGGTATTCTACTTGAGCACTATTGACCTTGATATCACGATGAGTGCAGTTTGCTTCACCCACCTTGCTCGGCAATCAATACTGCCCATCTAATGTAGGAATAACCCCACTAAACATTTGATGCACAAAAACATGATATGTAGCAGGGCAGGGAAATTCAATGACCAACTCCAGTTGCACAGTGACTGAAGCTTGGATCACACTATACTATAGAAGTAGCAGAACACAAGAAAACATAAGTTGAGAACAAAACCAGAACAGGTTCAACGGGTAGGATTTCCCAGAATGCCACTGATCTAGATATGAAACGCAAAAGAAAATTGGGGATAAAAGTAAAAACTAAGTAACCTCGTTGACTTCTTCGGCAGGGGGTGGAGGAGGCGGTGGAGGATGAAGAGGCAAGAACTGCTTCAATTTGGAGACATCAACGGCGAGTTCGACACCGCACTGAGGGCAAGCGAAGCGAGAGAGCCCGTGAGGAACGTTGAGAATGGCCTTGCAGTGCGCGCAAGGGAGTTGGATTTTGGTGGGATCAATACCGTGAGCCGGCACGGTTCTCAGGGACGGCGGCCGCAAAAGCTCCGGCGGAAGCATCTGAGGTAATTGGCAGGTAGGGCAAACAAACTCCGTCAATCCGGGCCCCACCGTCAAGACCGTATGGCAGCCGGCGCACCGGACTTGGCATCCGACGCCGCCAGCGCCAGCTGCGAGCGATGCCGAGGAGGGGGGCGGTGGCGGCGGCGGCGGCGTAGATGCCGAAGGTGGAGGAGGCGGCACCGATGGCTGCCCCATTTCTCGAAACGGCACGAATTGCGTCGCGAATAGTTAGCTTTATACCAAAATACTGTCTCTATATCTATCTTTCAAAGGATAATAGACAGATAGATAGACAGGGAGGGAGGGAGGAATTGAAGAAGAGAAGGAATTGGGGGAGGAGAAGTGAAGGAGAATAGAATAGAGGAGAAGTAATTAGGAGAGGGTTTTAATTTAAAGAGCG